>JASDFA010000010.1:141442500-144410833 GCA_035772735.1 Datura wrightii | reverse complement strand
TAGTCTTGGGTCCCAGCTTCGAGCTATCAGCTTAGTATTCAGACTAGGACTATTCAGTGGGAGTAGGACTTAGCACCGAGCAGACCGAGGTTCCAGTGCACCCAAGTTCCCAGAACTACATTGTCACTGTAGGTCATTTAGCCCAAATTGGACTAGATAGTTATCTCAAAGATCATGCCTTTATACCCTGGCAAGGTATATTGGGTCCTATCGATGAGGCATATACATCGAACTCCACGTTTAGCTCACTTGGTTATATATCGGTTATAGAATCTCCCACTTGTCAGTATAGTCTCAGTTCGGTTCAGATCAATTCAGCTCAGTTCAACATCTCAATTCCATGACATGTTTATGACCATCAACCAGGGTCATTATTAACCATATCAGTTATAGTTCAGTTTTATCAGTTTACAGTATTCAGTTGGTCATTTCATGTTATTTTAGTACAATTACTTATTCTTTCATGCTTATTATATCCCTCACTTATTCAGTACATTCAAAGTACTAATGCATACTTTCTATGTTGTGTCATATTATGATACATGCGCAGGTTGCAGTCCCAGCATCATCAGTAGTTCCCTCAGACAATATCTGCAGTGGTGTTTGGTGAGTCCTCATCTGCCAAGAACGATATTTTTTTCATTTACTTCTCTTTTAGACAGATTTTAGAGTTAGCTGGGGGTCTGTCCCAACAACTCATCCAATTAGTAATTCGATTTCAGACACAATTATGCAATATTGTTTCTTTGGATATATTGACTCTTGTCAAAATGGTATTTTCTTGAATGATTGTATTTTCAAAGCTTCCACTTATGTTTACTCAGTTTACCAGTTTAATGATAGACCATGTGTTAGCTTTGGGTCACTTGTGTCACCAAGTACCGTGTCTCGGCCAGGGTGTAGACTTCAATCGTGAAAAACTTGATATCAATGCACTAGGTTTAGAGTATTCTAGGATGTCTGAAAGTCACGTTGAGTAGAGTCCTTTTCATGGGTGTGAAACACTCTACATTTATGACGGGAAGGCTACGAGACGTTATTAGAAAAACTCCCTTTTGTTCATACTCTTTATCATGCGTTGAAGTCTAATTCGAGAAATGTCCTCCTAACTCGTGCTCTATTCATTTCAGTGAAACTATGCGTTTAAAACGAGGAAACGGAAGAAGGGATGGCAATGCCAACCGACCTTCCCCACCAGCTCCAACGGCCCCTCAAGATGACCAAGTGTCCTCAACAGAATTCCTAGCGGCAATCTAGCCGCTGGCTTAGACAGTGACTAACCAAGTGAACCAGTAGGTGGTTTCAGTGAATACAAATGGATATGCAACAGCTGCTAGGGTTTGAGATTTCACCCGAATGAATCCTCTAGCTTTTCATGGATCCACGGTGGGAGAGGACCCACAGGAGTTTGTAGATGAGGTGCGGAAGATCACCCGAATTATGGGTGTTAGTTACACGGAGAGTGCTGGTTTGGCTGCCTACCAGTTGAAAAGGGTGGCTTAGATTTGGTATGACCAATGAAAGGAAGGGAGGCCAGCAGCAGCAGGACCAATAGAGTGGGAAGAGTTCACCACAACATTTCTAGATAGATTTTTCCCTTGGGAGTTGAGGGAGGCTAAGGTCGCAGAGTTCATGAACTTAAAGCAGGGTAACAAGACCTTGGAGGAGTATGCATTAGAGTTCACTCGGTTGTCGAGGTATGCTCTAGAGATGGTAGCCGAGCCAAGGGCTCGCATGCTCAAATTCGTCAATGGAGTATCAAACCCGGTACTTAAAGAGTATAGGACCTGCGATGCTCATTAAGTACATTGATCTCTCCAGCCTCATCGTTCATGCCCAGTAGATTGAGGTAGAAAAGTTGAAGGATATTGAGCGGGAGAACAAGCGGGCCAGAAAGGATCAATCTGATTATGGCCACTAGAGGTCCGATAGTAGTAGCCCCCCACAACAGCAACAACAGAGGACTCCAACACCCACTTCGACCAATGCCCCTACTTTCCGATCCCACAAGGATCGGAAGGGTGGAGCATCTGGATCTCAGTCCCAGAGTCATGCCAGCAATCGCTACCCAGCTTGTCGTAAGTGTGGCAAGAACCATCCAGGTGAAATCCTTCTGGTCAAGAGGGTTGCTTTGGGTGTGGACAGCTAGGTCACAGGCTAAAGAAATGTCCGTCAGCAAGACAGGGGAAATCATAGTCTACCACTTCAGCAGCCCCAACAGGCCATCCAGCTCATCAAGGTAACACTTCAGGTATAGATGGTGGTCAGCGCCAAAACCGCTTTTATGCTTTGTCCTTTCATCAGGATCAGGAGAGCTCACCTGACGTAATTATGGATATGTTACATCTTTTCCATCTAGATGTGTATGCTTCACTAGATCCAAAAGCCATTCTAGCATTCGTGACTCCTTATATAGCTATTTAGTTTGCAATCAGTCCAGAAGTCCTCTCAGAACCATTTTCAATCTCTGCCCAATTGGTGAGTCAGTTGGAGCCAGCTGGGTGTATAGAAACTTCCCAGTCTCAGTATTGAGTAATGTCGTTCCAATTGATCTAGTAGATCTAGACATGGTCGATTTTGAACTCATTCTTAGAGTCGTCAGATTCAGATTCCAAATGAGCTAGTTCTAGAGTGGAAGGATAGTAATTCAGCGCCTAAGGGTCGATTTATTTCCTATCTTAAGGAAAGAAAGCTTATTTCGAAAGGGTGCATCTATTACCTAGTTTGGGTCAAAGATTCTAGCTTCGAGACCCCAACTATCCAGTCAGTTTTTGTTGTTAGCGAATTCCCTGACATGTTTCCCGAAGATCTTTCTAGAGTCCCTCCAGAGGGGAAAATAGACTTCGGCATAGACCTTCTTCCAGACACTCAACCCATCTCTATTCCTCCTTATAGAATGGCTCCAGCTGAGATTAAGGAGTTGAAGGAACAACTAAAGGACCTTCTTGATAAGGGTTTCATCAGGCCTAGCATCTCTCCATGGGGTGCTCTAGTGTTGTTCGTGTGAAAGGAAGACGGTACTCTCAGAAAATATATCGAATATCGTTAACTAAATAAAGTTACAGTTAAGAACAGGTATCCCTTACCCAGGATTGATGAATTGTGTGACATGCTTCAGGGAGCCAGTTGTTTTTCCAAGGTAGACCTCAGGTCGGGATATCATCAGCTTAGAGTTAGGGAATGTGACATACCAAAAATAGCCTTCAGAACTCGGTATGGTCAATATGAATTTGTGTTTATGTCCTTTGGACTAACTGATGTCTCTGCAGCTTTCATAGACTTGATCAACAGGGTATTTAAATAGTATCTAGACATGTTCCTCATCATGTTCATAGACGACATTTTAGTGTAGTCCAGAAATGAGGAGGAACATGTTAACTATCTAAAGATAGTGTTGCAGACTCAGATACCGCTAGTTGTTCGCTAAATTCAGCAAATGTGCATTCTGGCTGAAGTTTCTGGCTTTCCTTGGTCATGTGGTCTTAGGTGAGGGTATTCAGGTAGATCCTCAAAAGATAGCAGCGGCGAAAGACTGGCCAAGACCTACTTCCCCAATAGATATCAGAAGTTTCCTGGGTCTAGCCAATTATTACCGATGGTTTGTAGAAGGATTTTCTTCTATTGCATCTCCTTTGACTAAACTAACTCAGAAAAATGTGAAGTTTCAGTTGTCAAATGCGCATGAGAAGAGTTTCCAGGAGTTGAAGACTAGACTCACTACAACTCTAGTTTTGACCTTACCAGAAGGAACAAATGGGTTTGTAGTCTACTGTGATGCTTCTAGAGTTAGCCTCGGTTGAGTTCTGATGCAGCGGGGTAAGGTGATAGCTTTTGCCTCCAGACAGCTCAAAGTTCATGAGAAGAATTATCTGACTCATGATCTTGAATTTGCGGCAATGGTGTTTACTCTAAAGATACAGAGGCATTACTTTTTATGGGGTTCACATGGATGTTTTCACCGATCACAAGAGCCTTCAGTACGTATTCAGTCAGAAAGATTTAAACCTTCGTCAGAGAAGGTGGTTGGAGTTACTGAAGGATTATGACATGAGCGTGTTATACCACTCGGTCAAAGCCAATATGGTGGCTGATTCCCTAAGCAGGATGTCCATGGTGAGCGTTGCTCATGTTGAAGAGGGTAGAAAAGAACTAGCAAAAGATATTCACAGGTTAGCTCGGTTAGGAGTGCAGTTGGTCAATTCAGCTGAGGGCGGAGTAGTAATGCAAAGTGGGTCATATTCCTCATTAGTTGTTGAGGTTAAGTCAAAGTAGGATAAAGTCCATACTGCTTAAGCTGAAAGAAGCGGTTCTATGAAAAGAAGTGGAAACTTTCTCTAAAGGGGGAGATGGTGTGCTTCGTTACCAGGGTAGACTATGTGTACCAGAAATAGGTGACTTGAGATGAAAAATACTAGCAGAATCACATAGCTCCATATATTCTATCAATTCACGTGCCTTTAAGATGTACCGTGACCTACAGGAAATCTACTGGCGGAACGGCATGAAGAGAGATATTGCAGAATTTGTGGCTAAGTGCCCGAACTGCCAGCAGGTTAAGGTGGAAGATCAGAAACCCAGGGGTATGACTCAAGATATCAGCATACCCACGTGGAAGTGGGAAGAAGTGAATATGGACTTTATTACAGGTCTACCTCATACTCATCGAAAGCATGACTCGTGGGTGATAGTTGATCAGATGACCAAGTCAGCACATTTCCTCTAAGTTAGTACTACCGACTCAGTTGAGGATTAAACTAAATTGTACATCTGAGAGTTGGTTAGATTGCATGGAGTTCCCTTGTCCGTCATTTCAGATAAAGGTACCCAGTTCACATCGCATTTCTGGAAGTCATTTCAGAAAGGACTCGGTACTCAGGTCAAGCTCAACACAACTTTTCACGCTCAGATAGATGGACAAGCTGAGCGGACAAATTAGACCTTAGAAGATATGCTGAAAGCTTATGTGATCGACTTCAGGGGTAGTTGGGATGATCACCTACCTTTCATTGAGTTTGCGTACAACAACTACCACTCCAATATTCAGATGGCCCCGTCTGAGGCATTATATGGTAGGAAGGGTGGGTCTCTTATAGGGTGGTTTGAAGTTGGCGAAGGTATCTTGATAGGACCAAACTCAGTTCATGAAGCTATGCAAAAGTGCAATTTATCAGGGAAAGGTTGAAAACAGCTCAGAGCCGGCAGAAATCATATATGATGTGAGGAGGAGAGAGTTAGAATTTGTTGTAGATGATTGGGTTTATCTGAAAATTTCACCCATGAAAGGGGTGATGAGGTTTAGAAACAAAGGGAAACCCTTGTCCAAGGTATGTAGGACCATACAGGATTCTAAGACGAATTGGCAATGTGGCCTATGCGTTAGAATAACCTTCGGAGTTAGAATTTGTGCACCCAGTCTTCCATGTGTCCCTGTTGAAGAAGTACATCGATAATCCAAACCTCGATTGTGCCACTAGACAATATGGAAGTGAAGGATAGTATCTCTTACGAAGAGGTTCCATTTCAGATCCTAGACCGTCAGGTTCATAAGCTGAGAAATAAGGAAGTCACTTTAGTGAAAGTCTTGCGGAGGAACCAACTAGTTGAGGGAGCCACATGGGAGGCAGAAGCAGACATGATGGCCAAATACCTTTATTCATTCCCTTCTAGTTCAGTTTCAGCATCAGGTATCAAATTTCTCCTCATTACTCTATTCAGTTCATTACTCATCATCTCTATTCAGATTTTCAAAATGCATCCTAGTTGCATCACCTCAGTTAACATGGTTGAATCAGTTCGGAGTTAGTCACTCCTTTAGAAATCAGTTTATAGTCTCTGTTTGAGGATTGCAGCTCCTTTCCCAATTCTTCAACGGTTTTAGCCTTGATTCGAGGACGAATGTTCCCAAGGGGGAGATATTGTAATATCCCGAAACTTTTCTAAACTGAACTCAGACTTAATAGATAGAACCAGAAAAATTTTATCTCAGAACGACCTAGGCAATGAGTCGTTGTCAGCACTAATGGCTCGTTCTCTGGGTCATGGTCAACCTTGTTAGTTATTCTTCAGGGACCAACGAGACATGGAACGACCCGTTATGAGGATCAACAAGTCATCCGGTCACTCGTTGCCTTCTCCGCTCAGAGATTAGCTAAACCCTTTTCAGGAACCCACGACACAAACGACGAGTCATCGTTTGATGTAACAACTCATGGTGTGACTCGTTAGTTGGAGCTCTAAGGTATTGTCGACAAACTCCTTTAGAGACAACGAGTGGCAATAACGACCCATTGTATCATACAATGAGTCGTTGTGTCCACCCATGGTGACAAGCCCCCAAAATCCTTCAGAAATTCAGTAGCTAGGATTAGAGCAGACAACGACTCATTAGATTAACCAACGAGTCGTGGAGTCACCCGTTAGAGAGGGGGTCCAGTGTTATGTTCGATTTCCTGCCAGTGGCTACGAGAGGTACCAACAACCCGTTGGTTCATCCAATAAGTCGTGGTCCCTTCGTTGACAATTTCCAATGAACCAAGTTCCAAGCTCAGGACTAACGGCTGGTCCCAATGAGTCATGGTACCAACCAACGACTCGTTGTGTGACCCATTGGTCCCTATCGAGTAGTTTTTCAGATTTTTTTCTAGGGGCAGTTTCATAACTTTAAGCTATTTTAGTTCCTAAACTACGTCATTTTGGGCATGTTTTAGATATAGTGAAAGGAATAATCAAATAAGTCCCTTTAATTTTTCACTCAACTCTCGATCTTCAGAGCAAGAAAGTTACAGACAGACTTCTCAGGGAAAAGCTAGGGCATTCAATCTTCTTCTCAATTTTCCAAGGATTTTCTCAGGAATCTTACATCAGGTATGTGGGTATTTAACAAGGGAATTGTTTTTCCCTTGCATCCTATAATCTCTTATAAGTTCTAGCCCTAAAGTTCACCGTTAGGGTTCAATTGTTAATAAATTATGGAATTTACTCCTATTGTAATTCTCTTGAGTATTGAGGGTTGTTGTTAGTGATAATTTTGGTCATTATCTCCTTACATGAAATATCATGATTTTATCCCTAGTTCTTGAATGCAGAAATTAGGGTCTTGCTTAATTGATGAGACATAAATGTTGCTTGACTCTATCAGTGTTGGAATTCCCATGTTATTACTATTATATGAATTCTCAGTCAGTTGCATGCTAGCTAAGTCTCGGTCAAAATGTTAGTATTTCCAATATCTTCCAGTAATGTCAGCTGATCAGTTTGACTATAGTCAGTTCTTGAGGTGTTAGTAATGCCTCCCAGTTATCAGTTATCAGTTAGTTCTTTAGATGGTTACGACGCTTCCAGATAAGTAGCTCTGACCAGTCTGGAAACTACCAGTATTAGTTTCAGTTTGTTCTCTAGACGGTTACGACACTTCTAGATAAGCAACTCTGGTCAGTCTTAGACCACCAGTTACAGTTATCCAGTCTGATAAGACTCTAAGAATACTTTCGGATAAGTATCCCTGACTTAGTCTTGGGCCCCAGCTTTGAGCTATCAGCTTAATAGTCAGACTAGGACTATCCAGCAGGAGTAAGACTTAGCACCGAGCGGACCGGGATTCCAACGAACCCATATTCCCAGAACTACGTTACTACTATAGGTCATTTAGACCAAATGGGCCAATACAGTTATCTCACAGTTCATGCCTTTATACCCTAGCAAGGTATATTGGGTCCTATCGATGGGGCGTATACATCGAACTCCATGTTTACCTCACGTGGTTATATATCGGTTATCAGTACAGTCTAAGCTCAGTTCAGATCAATTTAGCTCAGTTCAACATCTCTGTTCCAAGACATGTTTATGACCATCATCCAGGGCCATTATTGACCATATCAGTTATAGTTCAGTTTTATTAGTTTATCATATTCAGTTGGTCATTTCATGTTATTTCAGTACAGTTACTTATTTTTTCATGCTTACTGTATCTCTCACTTACTCAGTATATTCAAAGTACTGACTCATACTTTCTATGTTGTATCGTATTATGATATTGGCGCAGGTTGCGGTTCTAGCATCATCAGTAGTTCCCTCAGTCGATATCAACAGTGGTGTTTGGTGAGTCCTTATCTTCCGAAAATGATATTTGTTTTCAGTTAGTTCTCTTTTAGATAGATTTTAGAGTTAGCTGGGGGCCTGTCCCGGCAACTCGTTGTTGACACCCAATTTTGACCTCCCTACACCCGCATACACTGCTTATATATGTATATTTTATTTATCTTTTTTACGCAATTGTTCGTCTTGCATTCATAATTTTTTAAACATTTAATTATCGTAAATCTTGCATAATTATTTCAAATTACATGAATATATATATATATATATATATATATATATATATATATATATATATATATATATATATATATATTAACTTTAATATATTAATTTATTGATATTACGTAATCATGTCATATATAGTATATTTCGTGTTAATATACGTACCTTTAATAAAATAAGATTTTATTTTAAAATATACGTTTTTACTATTTTCATAAACTATTTACATGATAATTACATAATTTTACTAAGCTTTATAAACTATTTACGTAATAATATTACTCGATTTTACTTAAATTTTATAAATTATTTATGTTGATAATGAAGTTTATGTAATTTCTGGATAAATTAATCTATTATATTATATATTTATTAAATTACTTACAAATGTAGAACTTTTTTTATTAATTTAATAGCAGCTAATTTCAATTCCATCTAATTTATTAGAAATTCGGTCACTTTCTTTCCAATTGCATGCAAATTTTAGCCATTTTTGGTCAAATCTAGCCACATTTTAAGCCCAATTCAATTCTGAATTAAATCCTACCTTTTAACTAGTCCACGACCCACAGATATACCCGATTCGACCTAGATCACTAACATTTAATCCCAACCGTTCATCCATTTTAATCCAACGGTTCTAATTAAAAATCTATTTTACTTCCTTATTTACACTACTCCCCCCAAAACCCTAGACCTAACTCCCATTTTCATTTCCCCTCTCTACCCGAGCGCCGCACATCCCATTTTCCCTCCCCCTCGTCATCTTCTCTTTCTCTGGCGAATAGATCCCGACCACCATCCCATGAGCCGGCAAAACCTCACCCAACTCTCCCCTTCGTTTTCTCCATTTTCATCAAACCCATCACCGGAGAAGCCCCCATTAACGTCATCCATCAAGGGTGAACAAGATCATCTTCATCGCCTCCCTTCATCCTCTCTTTCTCCTTTCATCTTCGCTAGAAAAGCCACCACAAAGCAACAAATGCCACCGGAGACCAGACACAGATCTGCCCCTCACCCTCATTTCCACGTCTCTTCTCCGACAACCGAGAACCAGTAGCCCAGACCCCTCTATTTTTTACGTGAACTCCGGCGAACAACCAAGGTTGGTCGAAAAATCTCCAGAAGCTAGCGCCGCAATCCATCTCTTTTCCCTCACGAAAGCCTTAACTTTAGCTACTTCAATATCCCCTTTCCTCATATTCGAGCAAGGAAAGTTGTACAAAGGAAAAGGTATTCTAAAGACTGTTCGGCCGGAAATCAAACCCATTACCGGCGAACCAGACCTCCTCTCTCCCTTCTCAGTCACAAATCCCCTCCAAACCCCGAAACCAGCCGCAAACCACCACCAATTTTTTCTCCACTCGCCTCCTTCCAAAACCTCACCAGACAGATTCGCCGTCGTGGTCTTTACATTTACTCACATTATTTATTCATTTACTTATTTGTATCTTAATATTACTTTGCAAAATCTAGATGCATTGTTTTCTTACTTATAATTTTTAGATGCGAGTTTGAATATGCTTATTATTTCTTGGTTGTTCCCTGTGTTATTGCATGTGATGAATTTGATTTTACATTCTATCTAGATCTCTGAAATGTTCAAGACATATTTTTTATTATTATTATAATTATTATTATTATTATTATTATTACTTTTCTTTTTTTTCTTCTTCGTTTGTGTACAGAAATATACATGAAATTCTAAAGTGATTTGTGTTTCGATTTAAAAAGAAAAGAAAAGAAAAGAAAAAACATCAGTATGTTTAATGTGTGATGTACCTTCACATAATTACTGTCATGCTCATTTAGCTCTTATCAACATGTAGCGCCAGATAAGAGTAGCTCTAGGTCTTTATAAATTCTGGTAATTTTGGACTTAATATTTAATTTGTTTGATGACATTCATAACTGTCTCGCTGAATATGGATTCAATATCGATTTTGGATATAGTATAACTGTTTAGCCTTGATTATCAAATCACGTCTTAATAAACATGTTAGGAACGTGTTAGTCTCACCATTTTAACTCTTGATTGATGTTACCGAATAAATATTAACATGAAATATGCAATTTGTTTATTTAAGGTAGGATTTGATTCGAATACTTGTTTCTCTTACAATCATTTCTTTTCCTTAAATTGGAATAGATGAATTGTTTATTTGTCTATGGAATGTTTTAATTACACTCGTTCTTTTGTATAAGTTTGGTAAGAAAATATTTTGGTTGGCTATACTTGTCACGCCCCACCTTGGGAGGCATGACTAGCACCTGGTGCCCTACTAGGACCTGAACTACTGAGCTGACTGAGCCTAAGCACCTTTGGTGAAGGGCTAACTCTAACTCTAGAATCAAGAAAACAATGGGCTATATAGCGGCTGTAAATATAACCCCCGCCTGACAAGGCCTATAGCCACCTGTGAAAATAAACAGCTAACCATATACAAACAATCATAGGGAGTCCTATGCGGGCCAACAAGGCCACCATGATATCTAGTTATAACTGAAAAGTAAAATCAGATGCTAAACTGAACTATGACCGACAAGGCCACCAATCAACACTTAAATAGGGCCTCACATGGCCAACACACATAATCTAAAACACATATGGCCCCACACGACCGATATCATCTAACCACAGGGAAGTAACGCAATCTGCAAGCCTCTAGGAGTAATGAGATGGTCGGGACAGGGCCCCGACCTACCCATACTGTACAAACAAAAGAAGTAAACCTCTATCACACAAGCTCCGGAAGAAGGGAGCTGACGGTTCTGTACGACTGACTGGAACTACGAGGGACCTGCTCCTCGTCTATCTACACCTGCAGGCAAGTAATGCAGCGCCCCATAAGAGGGCGTCAGTACCACAGGTACTGAATATGTAAGGCAGTAACTTTAAATAACTGAAAGTAAGGAAATAGAACTGACAATGACTGAAGTAAAGAGAACAGACTGAAGATGACTGAAGAAGTGAAATCAGGGCTAAACATAACTGTAATAAGGAGTGTATGGGTCATACCTGACAAGCGAGGCATCTTACTGTCTAACTATCAGTAACTAAAGAAAACATATACCTTACCTAGCCCCCATAAGCCAGAAGGTACAATCAGCATAGAATAACCCCCTAGTGAGTACAGCTCAATCTATATACCCCTATCCAGGTCATACAGAGTTAACTACCAGCTATAAGCGTCCTGCCAATCCCCTGGGTTTGCAACTAGGCCCGATCGGCCCCTGACTGTAGCTGTATCTGAGTCCAGAGGACTCCTGATATCTACACCCCCGGCATAAATGCTCGGCGGGGGTGTGTATAAGGCCAACCACGGCATATGAGGATCTAGATCCCCATCTTCGTCTCTTGCGGACAGCATGCCGCTCCGTAGAGCGATGTATCCTCGCCCCTGGCGGGCGGCTACACAACTATTAACCCTGGGGTGGTCACGGAACCTATACAGGTGTAATCCATCCCAAAATAATACAAATTACGAGCCTCGACTGACAACAACAACTAGACATGATAACATACTCCTAACATGCTTTACTGGGATTCATACTGGACTACTATGCTGAAGAAACTAACTTGCCGAAAGAAAATGCCTTAACATACCTCGTTCGCTGTTTACTAATTAACTGGTGAGTTTCGGCTCGTGTTCAACTGCCCTTCTCAACTGTAATAATATTAACAGAAGAATAGGGCTAACTTCATTACTATATTCGAAGAAAATAATAGCTTATATATATATATATATATATATATATATATATATATATATATATATATATATATATATATATGTACTGTACTTCAGCTTATTGAAAGACAATTAAAAACTCGTAATTTCTCGGAAATCTAGAAGGGAGAAATACTTACTTTAGGCACGTGATCATATTGACACTAGTTTGGAACAATTCCATCACTTAGGCTCGGCGGGACAACGATTCGCCGGGCGTATTTTATGAAAATAACTCTGCAGCGATGCTCTCTGCAGCCTTATACTTCACTACCCGGAGTTAATTTAGATTTGGACGGTGTTTGGCGGCGTAATCGGATGATTTACCAATGTTTTCCTCGGTTTCCCTCTATTCTGGCCGTGAATATGTAAGTAATGATCTAACTTCTAAGTGTGAGGCCTTTATATACTTGAGGCGGCAGACAAGACAACGTGGCACTCTTCCGGTCGTGCCAATTTACAGGCGTGCCATGTTGTCTAACGCAAAGAGGCTGCTCTGTGCCACTTTGCCCCTCTGACAACTTGGTTTGGCCTCCTCCCGTGGAATTTCGATTTTGCACTCGTTCGACCTTTCCCCGGGCCCTTCCCTTGTACATATGGCACTCTAAAACTCTTAACTAACGTACGAATAGGCTGACTAAATGTTAGAAACTTACGGGGTGTAACAATACTCTTATAATACTAGTGCTAGAATGTATATGGTAATTCAAGATTTAGTTGTCAGAAATAATTTAGCATGTAATAATTTAAGACAATTTCATCCGTTATTCAGTTTATTTCCCTCTAATTGGTCTGTGATTATTAAATAAAATTTTATCACCATGATTGAAGGAATTCTTTAAATATTTATACATCTATTATGGCAATTAGCATTTATCTTTGGAAAAATTAATGTTTCATGGTAAAATTTTCCTTCCGTATGATATGCCTTAATTAAAGGTAAGGTTTACTTGATTATTTCTTTCCTTCTTTTCATTTTAGTAGTTATGGTAACTAGTTTATTCTTTAAAGATCTTGCTATAATTTTATTATTTAAATAAAATAATTTCTTAATTTGTTTCGGCCTTTCTTTATTCATATAATTGATTATTCTCTTGCTATTTTTATTCATATCAGTTATTTATTAGTTGACTTTGGTTTAAAGAATTTGAGGATTGATTTCATTCTTTCCATAACTAATGTAGTACGTTGGCAGATTTCCATTAGCTTTTATAGAATCTATTTTGATTTGGTAAATTAAAAAAAAATAGATTTTCTTTGATTGTCTTCCTACTTCTTTCCCCTTCCATTCTTGATTCATCCAAAAATTGGAGAATTAGTTGTCTCAACCCGAAAATTACTTTAGTTCTAAAGTTATTTTATTCTTTCACTTCCCATTCCTTCCTCAACACGAGCACTGCTCGGAATCCGCGAGATTTTTGTGATCTTGACGTGTTGAGGTTTGAGTTTAATTTATTGAAAAGTTTTTTCAAAGTTACTACTAACTGCTCCCTGCTTATTTGGAACTGCGATCTTACACTCATCCTTAACTGGTTAGTTTATTTCCCTGCATTACTTCCGACAATAATGTGTGAATTTGCTATTTATTTCGAGCTATAATGACTGTGAATTATTTTTGTTATCTTGTTATATTCTAGTAATCCTTCGCATGTTTAAATGGCTAATTAAACGAGTTGGGATTAATTGATCCCCAAACATATATATTTTTACGTGTATTTATGGTGTTACTTGTTTAGCAGGTCTTTTCTTGTAATGACATAAAGAATCGCGGGGACATGATGGGGTCTAGGACTTGTTCAATTAAGCATTACTATTTTGTTCCATTGTAATTTATTTATTTTTCTCTTTTCATGAGTTGTAAATTGTAATAAACAATAATAATAGTGGAAAGGGTATTGCTTTGAGGGGGGCGGGGACTGCGTGTTTCTTTACTTGTTTTCTTGACTATTAATCAAGAATCTCACGTAAAAAGCATGCCCATAGGAGCTAAACAATTCGAATTTGAGTTATGTTTTATGTTTAGAAACTTTGCTTATAGGAATAACAAACAATTGCTTTAATTATGCTTTTAGGAATTAAATAAAACTTATCTTATTACTCAATCTAGAAATCATGTCTATATAATAGTTTCGACATTCTAATCACTTAGAAGATATGCCTATAGATATTCATTCGTGTGAAACTATATTTTAACTTGCGGAATTCTGCAAAAACAAATGAATTTTATGTTATATATAATATCTGAATATTTGGTTTGAATATTTAATTCTATAATACTAGATACCTTGCCAAGTAGGTTTTCATGAATGTCGCTAGAGCTAAAAGCATGTGTAAATTTAGTAATTGCATAAACATGTTTGTAGGATCTAAATACGTCTTGATAAGAACGTGTCTAATAACTGTGTTTTCTGTCTATAGGATTTAATGGGAAATATATCGGAAACAACCGGTATAATCAGTGATCTGTTGTCGTACTTATAGGGATAAATCTTACAAAAAGAACATGTGGGCAGTAGTTTCACTTTTCACTTTTACTCATGATCATTGAGTCTCTTCTAATATGTGCTCTGTGTTTAAATCTGACCAATCCATATAGATATCTTGCTCAGGGGATTTCTTTTCAACCTATAGAAAACATGTTTATAGCGATCGTTTTTTGAATATGTTTTAATCATGTCTATAGGATAAGATACCGACTTATTCAAATCGTACCTTTTGTCTAATTGTTACATTAGCTTCGGCCTATTTAAATTTGTTTTTTCTTTTATGTTTGAATTAGAAATTATGCCCATAGGATCTGTCCCTACATTTCTAGAAAATCATTTTTCTTTTAAAATTTGTTCTAATAGAGGCTTATTTGAAACCTTTATATGATAAGTGTTTTTTCATATTTGTTTGTTTAACGTTAATATTACCATTAAAAACCTTAAGAATTTTTAGACCACCCAAAATCCAAAATAGTTGTCCAACGCCTCGTGGACGTTAAGTTTGAGATGGGTAGGCAAATGCTAGGCCATTAGTTTTCTTCACCTAGAGCTCTTTAAGTTAATAATCATTTAATTAGGTTTGGGTAGACCGAAAATGATAGTCTGTGCTCGCTGAATAATATGAGCAATATAAATGCTTGCTAAGTATTATTTAAGTTATACGGGGTGATCCCATTAGGTTAAAATACCCCCATTTACGCAGAACTACGTCTAGCCTGATTCACTTTAGAGATACTTAGGCGCCTCTTTGAGGTTCAGCCTCATATTTTAAAATAATATTTATTTGGTTGTCTTCTTGTATACATTTTATCAATGGTTTTTGTTATATTCTTGTATGCACTTAATTACTATTACATTTTTTTATTTTATTTATAGTATTGGATTTGTACATTTCAATAAAGATATTAATAATAATAATTGTCTTTAAATACATTCTGTCCTAATTTCTTTCTTCTCGCTTGTCTGATACTCTATTTTTTTATCGCATAGTTTAATTCAGATCAAACTTAGTTGTTTAGTTTAAAATCAAATGAAATAGGCTAAAAATAAATTTTTCTTTCAATCACTAGTTAATTCCCCCACATATTAATGGATCCGGCGGGGAACCACCTTTGTGGACCTCGAAAGGTGTTTAATACCTTCCGTTCGAGATAATTTAATCCATTGGCTGAATCTGGTGATGTAGGCTAATTTAAGCAGACTCATAGAGTAGAACGGTTCCCTAACGCACCTCAAATCGTTAGGTGTCGACTCTTCATTCAAATAATCCTTTAAGAGTTGTCACATGTTGAATTCCGCTTTTCGTGAGAAAAATGGGGTGCGATACTCATCAGTTAGTAATTAACTTTCAGATATAGTTGTGTTGTATTATTTCTTTTGATATATTGACTCTTGTCAAATCAGTATTTTCTTGAATGATTGTATTTTCAAAGCTTCCACCTATGTTTACTTAGTTTAGCAGTGTAATGATAGATCATGGGTTAGCTTGGGGTCACTTGTGGCACCAAGTACTGTGTCTCGGCCAAGGTGTAGACTTGGGTCATGACACCCCACCCATGATTTAGAATTGGAGACAGTCGTTCATGCTTTGAAAATCTAGAGGCACTACTTATATGGTGTTCATGTAGATATCTTTACGGATCACAAAAGCCTCCAGTATATCTTCACAAAGAAAGAGTTGAATTTGTGGCAGCGTCGTTGGCTAGAATTGCTGAAAGACTACGACGTGAATATCTTATATCACTTAGGGAAAGCTAATATTGTAGTCGATACCCTTAGCCGCGGGTCCATTGGTAGCCTAGCATATTTGAGGCCAGAACAATGGAAAATGGCTCGAGAAATGCACCAGTTAGCCAATCTAACAGTCCGGGTAGTAGATTCAGAGGATAATAGGGTCGTGATCTAGAATACAGCAGTATCATATCTAGATGTGAAGGTGAAGGAGCGACAGTACGAGGACCTTAGCCTAGTACAACTCAGAGATAAGGTTCAGCAGGGCGAACTATCAGCCTTTGAATTATCGGGAGACGGTGTCCTGAGGTTCAAAGGTCGACTCTGCATTCCAGATATAGCAGGGCTTCGCCAGCAAATTATGACCGAGGTACATTATTCTCGTTACTCTCTTCACCCAGGTTCGACAAAGATGTACCATGATATAAATGATATATATTGGTGGCCTAAAATGAAGAGGTGTAGCGGCGTTTGTAGCACAGTGCCCTAATTGCCAGCAGGTGAAAGTTGAACATTAGAAACCTGGCGGACTGACAGGAGATAGCCGTACCTAGATGGAAATGGGAAGCAATTAATATGGATTTTGTTACAGAGTTACCTTGCACCAGGCGTAAATTTGACTCCATTTGGGTCATTATAGACAGATTAACGAAATCAACCCATTTCTTGCTAGTCAGGACTATGTTTTCGAGCGAAGATTATGTTGAGTTAAGGGAATAGTCTGACTACATGGCGTACCAACATCTATTATTTCTGATAAAGGGGAACAATTCACTGTTAGATATTGGCAGTCATTTTAGAAGGGTTTGGGAATACAGGTTAATTTAAGTACAGCTTTTTATCCTCAGACAGGCGGTCAGGCAGGGCGCACCGTTCAGATGCTTGAGGACATGTTACAGGCATGCATGCTAGACTTTGGAGGGAGTTGGGACGAGCACCTACCTCTTATTAAGTTTGCGTACAATAACAATTATTATTCCGCTATTCAGATGGTGCTTTATGAGGCTTTATACGGGTAGTAATGTAGGTTCCCATTAGGATGGTCCGAAGTAAGGGAGGAAAGGTTGATCGGACCTGATATGATACATCAATCAGAAGAAAAGGTGAAACTTATCAGAGAATGTTTGCTGACAGCCCAGAGTCATCAGAAGTCCGATTTCGATGTACGACGTAGAGACTTGGAGTTTGATGTTGATGATTGGGTATTTCTTAAGATTTTGCCTATGAAAGGCGTGATGAGGTTTGGCAGGAAGGGCAAGCTTAGCCCTAGGTTCATTAGCCAATATCGGATCCTTCGAAAGATAGGTCGGGTAGCTTATGAGTTAGAACTACCTTTAGGGCTAGAATCTGTCCATTCAGTTTTCCACGTGTCAATGCTATGAAAGTGTATAAGGGATCCGTCCCTGGTTGTCCCGGTTGAGGATGTTCAAGTTACTGAAGAGTTGTCCTGCAAAGAGACACCAATTGCTATACTTGATAGGCAGGTTCATAGATTGAGGACTAAAGATGTAGCCTCCGTTGAAGTCCTATGGAGGAACAGAAATGTAGAGGAGATGATTTGGGAAGTTGAGGACGACATAAGGTATAGATATCCTTACTTATTTCAGGCTTGATCTAGATTGTATAATTGAGGTGAGAATGTGGTTTAATTATCGTTTTGTTACTTATATTATCAGTATTGATTAGTTGTTCACTTTTATGTTGTGGAATAGTTGTTTATAGCGTCCTGTGAGATACCTATGTTGGACTTTTTTTGTGTTTCAGGTTTCCGTATAGTCCATATTACAAAGGAGACTCTGCCGAAATTTTTCTAGCAATGGTTAAAACTGTTGAATTTCTTAAGTCTAAGATTACAGTCGAGGATGAATGTCCCTAAAGGGGGGGGGGGGTGATGTTACACCCCATAAGTTTCTTCGTTTAACTAACGTGTGTGTACGTAATTGAGAGTTTTGGAGTACGACGCATATAAGAAAAGGCTCGAGGAATGAACCTAAGAGCATGTTGTCGAGCAAGTAGGAGGACAGGGCCGAAGGCTGGGCGCAGCATCGTGCTGCCCGCACAATGCCATGGCTGGCACGTCGCACTCGTAGGCTGGCGCGATGGGCGACGCACTGCGGCCCCTGCCTACCGCCTCTTATATATATGTTGCAAGTTCAAGTGTAATTCATTTTAACATTTCCCCTAAATAGACCCTCGGCCAGACGAAGTGCTCCTTCAACTTTTCATCTGATTTTCGTCAAATTACACTATTAAACTCAGCTCAAACGCAAATTCATCTTGGATAACAAGTTTCAGACCTACGAAGAACGTTCCTACGGAGTTATTTCTTTTAATCTCGCTCGGATTGTCGGAGCCCTGCCGAGTAAAAAATGTAGAAATCACTTTTAATTGAGTCCTAAGAAGCTACAAGTAATAGGTAAGTGTTTCTACCTTCTAAACTCTCAAAAATTTGTAAGTTTTCGGTTGAATTGGATGAAGTTTGAGTTGTAGGTAATGTTTTTGAAAGATATTGTTATTAGCTGTTTCCTAGTATTGAAAATAATTTTATTCTCTTAGCGTAAGAGCTGCAAATTGGAGGAATCACTAGCTTTAGGTTGAAATTGTTTGGGTGAATGGAAATCGACAATTGAGGTATGTTAAGGCTAACCTCTTCAGCAAGTTATCCTGTCGTACAGTAATACGACCTATGCCTTTGTAAGTAAGTTGCGAGCATGTATATTGTGATTAGATGCTACAGATAGATTTGAGACTAAAGTATAGTATTTTGGTTGGGATCGACCCCACCTCATATAGCCTTCCGTTGACCCACCTTAGGGTTGCTAGCTGTTCCATTGCCTACGGGGCTATAGATCGCTCAGAGGAGCTATATGATGTCTAAAAGGACTATACTCAGGCCTATAAGGCCGTATTACAATCCATCCATGAATGAACTTCTTTTATGTCATGACGGCATTACTGACCCTCCATCAAGCCTTGTGAGTCTAGGGTGCAGTCACAGGAGTCAGAGGGCTCAGACACAGTTACAGGAACCCAACTGGCTCAGTTATAGACCCAGAGGCCAGGTAGGTTGGCTATAGTTACCTGTTGAATCATACTGACCATGTTAGGGGTATATAGATTGAACTATACTTGCCAGGGCTTATGGGGGTCCAGGTAGGTTATTCCGTGCTAATTGTACCTTCCAGGCTTATGAGGGCCAGGTCAGATTCTTGTTTGTATACTTACTTGTTAGCTATTCTTCAGATTGTGAGGTTATTCAGGTTAAAACTCTTATCCTTCTTATTGATTACTTTCAATTCTTTTATCAGTTCTATTCAATTATTTTTATTACTGCCTTACATATTCAGTACATATTGTACTGACCCCCATCTCTGGGATGCTGCATACTTGCCTGCAGGTGCGACTAGACGTGTTTCAGGACCTCCTTAGCATTCATCCAGGGTTAGTAGATCATTCAGCTCCTTTTCTTCGGAGTTGTCAGTTAGAAAGGTTTTCTCTTTTTGTTGTACAACTTTTGGGCCTGCCCCGACCACTATTCCACCCTTAGAGGCTTGCAGACTACAGTTTTTAGTTGTTGGGTGTTGGCCTTGTGGGGCCTATGTATGTTATGTTTGTGTGTTGGCTGTGTAGGGCCTAGTTTAGCTATCAGTTAGCAGCCTTATCGGCTATACCCTATATATATGACTGCCTGTTTTCCTTTTATTATGACTTAGACAGCATGGTGGTCTTGTCGGCCCGCATAGAATCCTTTTATTATTGTGACTGTTGGGTTAGATGTTTCTTTATAGGTTTGTTGTGTGGCCTTGTCGGCTCGAGGCTGTGTTTAGAGCCGAGATATAGTTGTTTGTTTTCTTGATTTTAAGTTGCTGGCAGACACCTGAGGTGCATATGCCCAGCCAGGTCGGCTCAGGCTATAGTGTGACAGTAGGTGTCAGTTACGCCTCCCAAGGTGGGGCATGACAGAATTTGTGTATATAATAGGTTCTATTCGATCATTTATATAATTTGTTTTCTCTTATATTTGCATAGGTGTTTTCTGGTGGAGTTGCAACAAATTGAAGGTTGCTCGGAGACTAGAGTGAATTTTGGCGTATTTAATATTGAGTTTTCTAAGTAGGTAAAAGGTAAAATCTACATGTATTTACTATTTGGTATTGATTTTCAAATAACTCTTTATTTATTTTTGTCGAGTTGAAAAATTGTAGATTGCCAATTCTTTCTTGAATAATAATATTTAGAAAAAGAAAAAAAGAAATTCTCTATACAAACTAGCATTTATCTACATGCTTATGATGTACAAAACATTCTTTTAGGGATATAGGATTTTATTCTTCACAACAAGTTGGGTAGCATGTAATGACTGAATAATTGAAAAACTAAAAATATTGACAGTGAGTATATATCATATTTTTATTAATATTTAATTTTCTATATTTGCATGCTTAATATTTTCTTGTGTGATAATACTAGATATGTTATCGTTGTGACATACTTTTAATATTATGTCTTCTTTATATTTTAAAAGAGCATGATATAGCTTTTTTTTTTATGCTCGGTTCCTTATTATGCTATGTAATACCGGCTCTAGGTATTTAGATAAGTACATATATTTGATAAACTTTTTTCCTTTATTTTATCCAAGAATTAGTTAGTTTCTTTTTTCTTTTCATATATCATGATTTCTCTTTTCTTAATTATCCTTAACATAGTTACTTCATAAACGGTCTCATATTTATACATAAGTCAATTCATATGTCCTTTGTAAATAAATACTTTCAATAACGAGAAGAGAAGGAAGCATTCAAGAATATGATGAATGAAAAAAGAAATGACGCAAATAATTTAAAGACGAAGCACAAATAAATTAATCTAAATTCATTTTTAAAAATAAAAAAAATGGAGATAAATATCAATAAATTTAATCACAAGTTAATCATCCATTTCATATGAAACTAATAAGATGAATATTAATTTTTTTTAAAGGGTTTATACTTTTTTACTTTAAAACTCAAGGTGGGGTTTAATAATATCTACACATTGTATATTCATTTATAGGGGTTAAAAATCATGTATTCATTTATTCTAAAAATGAGATCATTCTATTCTAAAAGTTAACTTATAAAATTTGCTTTAAAATTTGGTGTCTATTTTGATCATTCATATTTCCACAATTATTGTATGTCTTAGTTATTACTTGTAATTATTTCAATCTTTACGTTTTGTTTCTTTCATCTTTCGTGGGAGTAACTGTTTTGCCCAACCATTTCATATTCTTTATGAAACTCAAAAGTAAAAATTAACTTTTGATCAGTTTTATTTTCACAGCCATGGGATAAAGATTTTTGAGGCCTTTGATCCTATTTATGTATGATATAGGGACACAACTCAAGATTATAAGAAGGAGATCTTTCCCTGCCCATATAATTTAAGAAATAGAGTTTCCAGAAAATATGTTGAGAAATTATCAATAAACAAATTCATCATTTAGTCCTTTTTGGATCATATATATCTACCGACCTTTGATAGTATTTAGCATAGAATGTCTTATCACAAATTATTCATTTTTGTCTATATATATACACACATTAGATAAGTTCATTTAATAACAATTATATCTCTTGCTTTATATAACTTTTAAGAAATTGTTTGAATACAATTTTCTTTTATCTTCAATTTTACAAAGTTAGTATCATTGAAATTAATTTTAAAATCTTATTCATATAGTTTAAAAAAATCTTTAAATGAGATACACATATTTAAAAACTAGTATATACTGAAGATGATTAGGCTGGAGGAGAATGACATAGTAGGGAAGATATTAAGAAGAGATCTAAAGATAATTAATTATGAAGAGCTGTGATGAGACCTAGCAAACGAAAAAAGATGGGAAATTATTGACACATTACCAGCTATTGGCATTATTTATTAAGGTTGGCAAACGTAATGTAAATAGATTGGCATCCATAGCCAAAAGATTAAGGTTAGCAAACATCTTTCGATCAAAATTGATCCTACCTTTTCATTTTAAATTGTTTTTCTCTATTTTATTGTGCGAGTATGGTTGAAAATACACTAATGAGATGATTTGGACTGGTTTGAAGTTTAAAGCATCAATATGACATATATATATATATATATTCACATGCATAGTTCATGGATATATTAGGGAAATATACACTAGTATATATGGAGATATGCACTGATATATAGAATAGAATAGAATAGAATATACAATAATTACCAAAAATAAATAATTGCTTTATTTTTTTCCTAATACTGCAAATAAAAAAACAAAACAAGAAATACAAAAAAATTAAAATTAACTGCTTTAGTTACTTAATAAACCTTGTACGATTTTTTTCTTTCACAAATCACAATTATGCTAAAATTACTATCTAGTTATTTTCTATCAAAAATATTAAAATACATACATCAGAAATAAAAAAAACTAAAAAAACAAAATATATAAACTGATCTCTTAATTTTAAAATTGAACAGAATATACATTAATAATACCAAAAAAATCAAATGTTTTAATTTTTTTCCTAATAATGCAAATACAAAAAAAATTAATTAACTGCTTAATTTTTTCCCCTCAAAATGCGGTTCTTAAAAACAAAATTAACCGCTTTAATTTTTTTCGTAAATACTGAAAATACAAAAAAGAAAAAATAACTGTTTTATTTTATTTCTAAAACTGTGAATTTAAAAAAAATAAAAATACAAAAAAAAACTGCTTTAATTATTTTTTCTTAAAACTATGAATATAAAAAAATAAAATTAACTGTTTTATGTTTTTTTCCTAAAATTGCGAATACAAAGAAAAAATTAACTGCCTTAATTTTTTCCTAAATTTTCAATTCATTAAAAAAATTAACCTCTTTAATATTTTACTAATACTAAGAATACAATATATATATATATATATATAAATAAAAGTTAACTGCTTTCATTTTTTTCCCCTAAAACTGAAAATACCCAAAAAAAAATGAATTACAAAAAAAAGGAGAAAATTCTGGTATATTTGGTAAATATATGTATTATTGATAAATAATTTTTAAGTTTGGTAAGTATGGTAATTTTAGTCTAATAATTGATAGTTCATGTAATTTTCCCTATGAAAATTAATTCAAAATTGCCTCAAATCATCTCCAAACACCTCTAAAATTAATATTCAAGTTCCTTAATATGTTTTAACAAAATTTGATATTACCATATTGAAACAAATCACGATTACACAAATCGAATCAAGTTTCAATAGACTTTAATAGTGTTTTCGGGTTCTTACTTCTTGTTCTCAATCGCCAATTTGAAGTTTGTGTTCGGAATTTAAACTTGAATTCACCCCCCCCCCCCCTCTCTCTCTCTCTCTCTCTCTTTCTAAATAAGCATTAGATTATATCTGAGCGTCTTTTTTATCGGAGAAGGCCTAAAATTTCACTGAATTCTCTCTTGTACGCAACTTAAAACATATTGAAACAAAAGATATAGTTTATTCTTAAAAATTAGAATTAACGACACTAAACACTTTTATAATATGATTCAGTTTTGAATACGTCTTATGTATTTTAAAATTAAATATTTATGCCCCTATACTATCAAAATTCGACACTTACACCTTCTATGAGGTATATTAGCAACTAAGTGTGTATGTGTGTGTATATATTTATGTTGTTATCTTATATTCACACCTTTGATTAAATATTTTTCTTAAAACATGTATCTTTGGAAACTTGTAAATAGAAAATGAATACAAATGAATAAATAAGATATATAAACTATTAGTAATAATGCCTTTTAAACTTGTAAATTATTTGTATTTTTTATTTAATTATGATATTTATTATATAGAAATTGCTCATTTTTCTTTTAGTTTATTTATTTCATCCTCTTTTTAAAATTTAATAAAGAATAAGTTTATACTAACTTTTTAATTTTATAATTTTAATTTATATTTAAATAATTATATTTTTAATATAGTTAATTAGGAATATACTTTCTTTAGTCAGAATCAGAACAGGAACAAAACTGTTTTGGGCACACTCTTAAGTCATTAGATATTACTATTTTGATGTTCCATGATTCATTACTGTATAGGGCAGATTGTTACACAAAATCATCTTCTTTTTTTCCCTTTTTTGAGAGCTTAAATAGTTATTCCTACTCTAGTTATGCTTGAAGCTACGAATATATTTTATAGGAGTGTGAGTGTAGAATTTTTATAATATTTATAGCATAATTATCTAAGGTGTATCTGAAATTGATTCATACTATGGATGAACGTTCTTCTTTTTCTTTTTTTTTTCTTGAGTTTCTTGATAATTCAAACACAGTCGGATGATCTTGTCCAAGGTGAACGTTCTGTTTTCAAAAATTTCAGAAATTTAATTCCCAAAACTGATTTTTTCTTTACCTTTGAGTAGCCAAAAAAGAAGGAAAGTGTTCCATAACTATTGGAATTTTTGTGTGTGAATATTAGTCGAAAGATAAGGGCTTTAAGTGAAATTAAGGCAACTATAGTTTCTCATAAACACTGAGATCTAAACATCATCGCTCTCAAATCTCAGTAAACCTCTTTCCAATTTCTTTTTTGATTCTATCTGTACCTGTTCATCATCTCCTGCTTAAACTCACAGAGCTCAACATCATTCATCCAGTGAACCTGACTTTTCCGATCTGATCGACACTTCGTTTCATCTCTCAGATGCTCTTGGAATTTCTCTGCCCAGTGAGTTTCCTTCCTTCATTTTAATTCCCTGATTTGAAGGTGGACATAGAGAATTTGTTTTGTTTCCTTGTTGATAGTTATCAGTCTATTCAATTGGGTGCTGCTTGAGAATCCCAATTTTGTGTGCAGTTTATTGGCATGACAATTTGATGGTTCCACTCGTTTATTGACCCGAATTGGTATCTGGGTATGCTTCAATTATCTCCATTCGTCAACCCATATGAAGAAAAACTATTCATTTGGGTCTGGTAGTCCTAAATCTTTCCAGGCCTATCCAAGGGGCGATTTTGACTTGGAATCCGGGACCGTTAAAAGATCAAGAAAGGCAAAAAAAACTACTTTTTACCCCATCAAGATGCTTAAATCACTGGGAAAACGAATTCACAGTTATTACAAGCTTCACCCAGCTAGACTGTTTATGATATCCTTGTCAATTGGGGTCATCATTCTCATTGTATTATCTGTTTCTGAAAGGCGATTTCGAATGATGAGTAATTATGCAAAATTTGATATGGGTGTGGATGCATATCCATTTTCCAACTTTAGGAATCTTGTTATGGTTGCTGGACATTCAATTTATACTAGTAGTAGTTGTGAGAAAGTTGATAAGGAGGATTCTTGGTTTTTAGAGTCTTATCAAAAGCACCCTGGTCAAGCTGCGACATTTGTTGATCATATACGAAAGGGAGTTGAAATTACAGCAGATGATGATGATGCATTACTCCTGTTCAGTGGTGGTGAGACAAGGAAAGACGCCGGTCCAAGAAGTGAAGCACAAAGTTACTGGACTGTTGCTGAATCTAAAGGGTGGTTTGGTGAGTCATTCTGTTTCCCAGTCTTCTATTCGTTATCCCACATACTTCATATGGAACTGAAGGTGTATAAAATTGTTATTTCTGTGTCTAGAAAACAAAAATTTAGTAGAGCAAAGAAACCAACTGAAGAGTTATGATCTTCTATTCGTCTGCAAAAGTTCAATTGCCTGGTACTTCATTTTTGTAATAAGCTGAGGTATCTGGATCATGTGGGATAATTGAGGTTATTTCAATTTTATCATATTTTCAATTTGTAATATGAACTACCATCTGGCACACACCTCTCACATTTTGCGTGGCCATTAATATGTTTGACATTAAGCTAGATCTTATCCAATAGAACAGGCATTTCATCTTTTCAGATTGTACCATGATAATATGTGTAGCTTGCATGAAGGTTCATCCTTTGGTTACATAGTTTGAAGAGCTAAGTTGCAATTACTCAATCGTCTTCCTCAAAATTTCCAAATGGTTTTTCCCATTTTCAAATATAAATGTGCCTCTTCACATGAGCAGCACCCTCATGCAAGTAATTTTCAGACTTTATAAGAATTGTCCAAAAGATTGACAAGTTCATAAACCATAATCTGTTCCTTCAACGAATATTAGTGATGGGCAAGAATTTGGTGATGTCACTCTATCATATATGGTGATCTATGACGGCTTTTCTTTGTAGTTAAATGGAGGTGGAAGTCAAAGCTAGATACGAAATTGAGGCTATATTCATGAATTTGTGTTCCCATTATATTGGTCGTCGGAGCATCATAGTTAGGTAAAAGTTTATTTTCACTGGACTTCTGATTCATATAATCCCATCAGTGATGAAAGGTGCTGGGCTGTGCATGATGGAAAGCAATAGTCTTCTGTTAGATGAAGAGCTGTATATTATGAGATAAACTGGATGTTTGAAATGTGTAATTTTAATTCATGTGACCTCTGCCATCTTTTCCCATTCAAAACATGAGACAGGATTTGGTGTCATATCTAAGGTTAATTTCAATTTGTAAAATGAACTACCATTTCGCACATATGCCTCATATTTGGGTGGCCCTTAATATGTCTGGGATTTTGTTATATCTTATCCACTAGAACAGGCATTTCATCTTTTCAGTTAGCACCATGATCGCATATCTAGCTTGCAAAAAGGTTCATACTCTACTTACATAGTTATAAGATCTAAGTCCAATTACCTAGTCATTTTTTCTGAAAGATTTTCAGCGGATCTGACCATTTCAAAATAATTGTGCCTCTTCACATGATCAGCACCCTCATGAGAGTAATTTATGGACCTTAGAAACATTGACCAGACAACTCACAAATATGTTCCTTCAACAAAGTTCTTAAACGTTTCTCTTACTTCATCTCTTGTCTGTGGCCTCTAATTCGTTTGTAATGATGCTATCTAGGATCATACATACGTGACCCTGTTTTTTTTCCGATACATGGCCATAGTTACATTATTTCTATTTTCCACTTTGTATGCAGGCAAACAAGAAAGTGTAAGAGGGAGGGCACTCACCGAAGAGCATGCTAGGGACAGTTTTGAGAATCTTCTTTTTAGTGTTTGTCGGTTCAGGGAGCTTACTGGCACATATCCACAAAATATAACTGTAAGACATTTATTACCTCCTAAGCTAAAAATCTGAATTCCGTGTATAAAAGATATAAAGGAATGCCCAACATTTTCATTACTGAATTCATTACCAGAAAGCATGCTTCGGGTAACCGATGTCTGAATCACATATACGGATAATATGCATCAAAAGTAAGATGATAAAGGTAATAGATTTAAGTAAGAAGATGCTGGTCTTTTGCTTATCATATCTAAAACAAGCATGAAGAGATCTGCACTTTATGTCTTTGCATCTGAGTAATCCACTTAAGTGTTGGAGACAGCGATTGCTCCTTTGTTTTTGGCCCAATAAATGTACAGAAGGTAGCAATCAAGCAGTGTACCTCCATAAGCTGTTGCCAACTTTCTGCAAACAAACTAAATACAAACACAAACTCAAAGGGTCTTAGTACTGTTGTTACAGCTTTGGCAATTTTTTCTTTTCCGCATGATCCGCCAAATAAAATTTTGTTATTGTGGTAGGATCTATGAAGCTGTTTGTATTTTGTAGATCACTGCAAAACAACATACCCGCCAGTGGAACTCAGTAGTTAGGACATAATTGAAGGGACATATCATTTTCTTTAGCTATAATTAAAGTGAAATTTAACATTCAAACATTGATGATGGTTGTCAACCCCACCCCCCACCCCCCTCCACACCCTCCACGGGCATGGGAGTAGACTTTGGGTTTTCCCTGTTCCCAACGTATTGAGGATCATCCAAACGACACTGATGCCAGAGACTGTGCTGATATAATAATCTCAACTGGCTTCCTTGTGCAATACCAGGTCCTGTATTGTGTAGCAAGAGCTCTGTCTCAATAACATGAAACAATGTCTTTTGTATCTTCTGAAGACCTTTCAGACTCTTATATTAATCATGTAGTGTAAGATGTCTTGGTCTGTGCTCAATGTGACTTAGTGGACTTGCTTATTGCTTATTGTTTATGGAGTACTCTAAATGCAGCATTTTGTTTTTTAATCCTTTCTCTAGTTTAACTAAAATTTTCAGTTGCTTTCCATCTAACAACTAAACTACCTATATTAGCAGCTTTGATGTTATGTGACGCACAAGTATTGAGAAAATTTACTTCTCCCATATCATCTTTATTCCTATACATTTTTTTTTAATGTTTTGGTGTATTTTAAATTTTATGTGGCTACATGATTCTTCATCTGTCTAAGGTCTCCAAATTAAGCACCTGAAATATGACTATTATCAGCAATTTTTTAGTTTCTGCATGTCTGTGTCTCTCATTTGTATTTGTAGTGGAAATGCTTAGGTGGGTTCCTATTTGTTGGAAGAAGTACCAAGATCCTAGCAGCAAGCTAATATATGATGGCCATGATCAACAATTCTTTATAGTTGGCATGTCTGTTTCTTCATTGGTAGAATTGTATTTGTAATGGAAATGCTAAGTGAGTTCCTGTGCAAGGATGATTAGCTAGGTCTTAATCAACTTTTTCAAATACTGTGCAGGTTGTAGGCTATGACTTCAAGGAGAAGAGGTTTAAGCATCTGCATCGGTCTGCAATTGGATTTCCAGAAACAAGCTTTTTCTACTCAGGGACATCATCTTCACAAACATCGAGAGAAGCAGCTTTAAAAGGAGAAGCACTGGTGAGAATGCAGTTTCAAGAAGATCCTTACGGATGTAAAGGCTCTCTTCGTCGTAAGAAGCTTGGTCGTGATCCTTTTCATCGCTCAATCCCTTATCCTAATGGATGTCCTGAAATTGAGGGTTTGTTCAGATATTGTGGAACAGCTCCATATCCAGGTTCCCTACCTTGGGCCTAGTAAAATTTCATAGTTTCGACAAATTAGAAGAATAGCAATTGAAAAACCGATAGCATAAAATATAGATTCCTTCTTCCTTGTACTAGATATATTAGAATAGCAAAAGGCACTAGCTTGCCTGCTAGTGTAGAGAATAAAAGGGCTTGCTGTCTGGTTTACAAGATCTTATTGAAACTCCTTGATGATTTAAAAATTTCAGCATTGCTACCTGGCTCAGGTTCAGAAAGCATATATATTGTATTCCTTCTAATGATAAAAAGTTTCTTCACTGCACAGAAAGGCCATGCTGGTTCTTGTCATTGATTTCTTTTGCAAATATTCTTGAAAAACAATATCTAATATGCACACTGGAGGATCATTGCACCTGATTTTTTTCTGCTGGTAATAGTACTCTTAAATGGCCTCATGTACTTGAGCACAACAAGTCTGTATTAGTAATCTTAGACAGTATTTACAATTGTTATTGCGGTTTCTGTTTTACATATGGCCATGGATACTCGGACGAATATAGTCTATTTAAATTTTTAAAACACATGATTAATAGTATTAAGTATATATCTTAATGGTAGAGTTATTAGTATATATTTTGACAACAGTTATTAGCAGAGCTATTTCGGTTGTGCGATTAGATAACTTCGCTAAAGTTTTGGTTTACCAATCAGATTTAAAATAGATAATTAAAACGAAAAAATAAATAAAGAAAACAATTAAACCAAAATATTAATGAAGTTTCATTAGATTTGTTCTTTGCTTGAAAACAAAAGTAAAGAAAAATATCCAATAATGTGAGGCACACTCTGTTAAAAGTTTTAGTCAAGGGTGGCTCAAGTCTAAGGATCCAAAGACAATTGCATCAAGAATCAAAAATCACTTATTAGGCGACTTGCTGGTTTATCAGAAGACAAGAACTTCAAGTTTCAGCTAGATGCTCTAAACTAAATATCACTCACCTTATCTTTGTTGATAACCTACTTCTCTTTGCTAAAGGTGATCTTCTTTTTGTCTCTGCATTTAAACAGTGCTTTACTCAATTTTCTTTTACTTCTGATATGCAAGCAAATTTGGCTAAAAGCTCTTTGTACTTTGGAGGGGTGAGCATAACTGAATAGTACTTATTCACTCAGAAATTCGATTTTTCTATTGGAGTTCTGTCATTCAAGTACTTGGGTGTCCCTCTGTCCACCAAGAAATTAACTACTCTCCAATGCCAGCCTCTCATTGATAAAATTGTTGCCAGGATATCTTCTTGGACCTTCAAGAAATTAGCTACTGCGGGGAGAATTCAACTAGTTCAGTTATCAAAGCCTACTACAGAAGCTATATGTGGTCTGCCACCATCAATAAAAAAAATTTAAAAAATTGTGGTATCTTGGGAGAAGATGTGGTTGCCTAAGTCTCCAGGTGGTTGTAATCTGATTAATATGGTGATTTGGAATAAAGCTTCTTTGCTATAAAGACCTTCTGGATCTCACTCACAAGCAAGACAAGCAGTGGGTTAAGTGGATTCATACCTACTACATCAAACATCAGCAAGTTAATCAGATGGAAACTCCTACAAAAGCCTACTGGATGGTTAGAAAAGTCATAGAAGAAAGAGGTCTTTTGAGCCAACTTCACAAGCCTCTATCACATGATAAAAGTATTACAAGATAGATCTACCTGCAAATACTGCCACCTTCCCTAGAGTTAGATGAAACTGCATCCTATTTGGAAATGAAGCCAAGCCAAAAGCTAAACTCACAATGTGGCTTTATCTCCACAACAGACTCTTGACTGTGGATAGACTAGAAAAATGGAAAATGACGGTTGATCTTAGATGTGTATTTTTATAGTGCCAACTTGAAACTAGATCACTTGTTCATTGGTTGTGCAGTAACAAGAATGCTCTGGAATAGAATCTTAAAATAGTTAAGGGGAAGAGCTATTAACTTCACTAACTGGAACCAGTACTTGGACTGGAGCATCAATAATGTGAAAGGGAAGTCAACTACTGCTAAGATTTTTAAAATGGTGTATATTGAAGTTACTCATGCTATATGAATGGAAAGGAACCACCACATATTTGAGAGAGTCTGTCGTGATTGGGATGTTGTTGCAAGAGAAGTAGCTTGTACATCTAATATTAGCGACACTATCAAGAGTGCAGGAATTTTGCAGGAATTTCAGTTTTGAATGACATGGTATGTCCATAGGTTTGGAGTATAGACATGCCAGTCTTCTTGTTTCAGCAACATTGGTAAGGGTCGACTGAATATGATTTTCTTTTGTGGTAGTTTTTTTTTTTTTTTTACGACATTAGAGTTCCACAGAGTGTTCTACTCCTAGGATTGTAAAGCTTATACTTTGATGATTAATAAAATACTTAATTACGAAAAAAATATTAAAAATGGATATACCTGTTAATGGTGTAGCAGTATCTCAAACACCAATAACTTCGTCGAACTCTAAGAGCAGTAACAAATCACACAATAGAATCGTTTGTCTGTTTGAAAATATGCAAAATGTTCAAAAATTCTCTATCAAAAATGAAGGCAAAAGGCCTTTATTTATAGCCAAAGATCTGAAGTAAAGAGGTGTGAATACACCTATTCAGTTGGTGTCTGTTCGGAATGACAACTGTTGGAAAAGGAACTTTTAAACTTTCTCTTCCCTCCAATTTATTTCCCTACATTTCTCAATTCACACCCAACACTTAACTCCAACAATCCCCAACATGAATGGGGAATGGCTATATAAAAATTCTAATGCATGAAAAAAAATTATATGATTTATAACTAAGAATTAATTGCATCTGGATAAGTAGGTTTCCCTTGAAACTTTTCGTAGTGAACATATATTGGATATACTCGGTCAATTGGTAGATTTGATATCTTTGAACCGTCGAGCTTTGATATATACTTAGACAACATAAGTCACACAATTAAACCTTTAACCATCTTAGGTTCTCATTGTTTTGTTCATTTCAGCCATAAACACAGCTTGGTTTCATAAGTGCTTAAAGAATTGGCCTTACAAAATTTTTCTTAAAGCGGCTTACACTTCACACTCATATAGATGATTCCTAAATGTGTTATTCCGTAGATACACCATCTGACATACCCCATGTCAAATTTAAAAATCATTAAAAAGCCTTTAGTGCTTTATCCTTGTTACTGAATATTGTCTCATCAAAAGAATGGACCAAAAGTTATTTTGACAATATTGAATCGTCATCAATAACTTTGTTTGATCTATTGAACCTAGATCTTGCGATATCTAGTCTTCTAGGTAGACTTACCGCCACGATGACTTGTCTTCGGCCACAGTCCCATTTCTTTCGATGATCTTTCAACCGCCTCTTTAGTTAGGCCTTTCGTAAGTGGATCCGACACATTATCTCTTGACTTTACATAGTCAATTGTGATAATTCCACTGGAGAGTAGTTGTCTAATGGTGTTATGTCTTTGTCATATGTGACGAGATTTTTCGTTATACATTGCACTTCCAGCCCTTTCGATTGTTGCTTGGCTATCGCAGTGTATACATATTGGACTCAACGGTTTGGGCCAGAATGAAATGTCTTCTAGCAACTTCCTAAGTCATTCAGCTTATTCACCAACCTTGTCTAAAACTATGAATTTAGACTCCATTGTTGAGCGAGCAATATATGTTTATTTGGATGACTTCCAAGACACTGCTTCTCCCCTAATGGTAAAAATATATCCGCTTGTGGATTTAGTTTCAATTGACCCGGCGATTCAATTTGCATCACAATATCCTTCAACAACTGTTGAATACTTGTTGTAATATAAGCAAAGTTTTGAGTATGTTCTAAATATCCCAAAACTCATTTCATAGCCATCCAATGATTTTGATTGAGATTACTTGTGTATCGACTAAGTCTACTTATAGCACAAAGGTCGTGTACAGTTCATTATGTACATCAGACTTTCCAATACTTTAGCATAATCCAATTGAGACTTACTTTCACCTTGTTCTTAGCAAAACAAGATTCACATCAATTGGTGTCTTTACTATTTTGAAATCCAAATACTTAAATTTTTCAAGTATTGTTTGGATATAATGAGACTGAGACAATGCTAGACCTTGAGGAGTTTTGTGGATCTTAATATCCAATATCAAATCAGCAACTCCTAAGTCTTTCATCTCAAATTTACTAGCAAGTATACACTTGGTAGCATTTATGTTTGCAATGTTGTTACTCATTATCAACATGTTATCCACATATAGAAAAATAATGATGACTTAATTATGAGTGTTCTTAATGTAAATGCATTTATCACACTCATTAATCTTGAAACTATTTAACAACATCGTCAGATCAAATTTTGCATGCCATTATTTGGGCGCTTGTTTTAGTCCGTGCAAAGACTATACAAGTTGGCACATCTTTTTTCCATTTTCAGGAACTATATATCTTTCAGGTTGTTCCATGTAAATTTCTTCCTCTAAATCTCCATTTAAGAAGGTTGTTTTCACATGCATTTGATGGATTTCAAGATCGCATACGACAGCTAACATTATTAACACCTAAATGGATGTAATTCTAGTTACCGATGAGTATGCATTAAAGTAATCAAGACCTTCTTTTTGTATAAATCCTTTGATTACAAGCCTTACTTTATATTTATCAATAGTGTTATCATCTTTAACTTTCCTTTAGAAAATCATTTGCAACCTATGGTTTGTTCCCTGGAGGAAGGTCAATCAATTCCCATGTATGGCTATTCATTATGGATTCAATTTCACTATTGACTACCTCTTTCCAATATTGAGCTTTCGAAGAAGTCATAGCTTCTTGAAAAGTTCGAGGCTCATTTTCCAACAAAAATGTTAAAAAATCTGGTCCAAAGGAAGTAGAAGTTCTTTGACGTTTGCTACGTCTTGGATTCTCCTCATTAGAATAATTTCCTTTGTCTCTTTCCGAGTCGTTTAGATCCTTCGTTAGACGACTCACATTTTTATTTATACGGATATATATGTTCAAAAAATTCAGCATTGTCTGATTCCATTACCGTATTAATATGAATGTCAGGATTTTCTGATTTATGAACCAAAAATTGATATGTTTTACTATTTGTAGCATATCCTATGAAAACATAATCAACGGTTTTAGGTCCTACCTTAACCCTTTTGAGGTTAGGAACTTGTACCTTAGCCAAACACCCTACACTTTCAAGTATTTAAGGTTAGACTTTCTTCCTTTCAATTTTTCATATAGAATAGATTGTATTTTGCTAGGGGGTTTGAGTATTCTGCTAGCCGTAAGGATAGCTTCCCCCCATAAGTTCTTGGGTAAACCAGAACTTATCAACAAGGCATTCATCATCTCCTTTAATGCCCTATTTTTTTCTGCAATCCTATTAGATTGTGGCGAGTAAGAGATAGTTGTTTGGTGAATAATTCCATATTTCAAACGTATTTCTTCAAAAGGAAAATAATTCCATATTTCAAACATATTTATTCAAAAAGAGATTAATATTCACCGCCTTATCACTTCTTATCATTTTGATCTTTTTGTTAAGTTGTGTTTTAACTTCACTTTTATATTGCTTGAATGCATCAATTGCTTCGTCTTTACTTTTGAGTAATTAAACATAACAGTACCGCTTACTATTGTCAATAAAAGTTATAAAATACTTATTTCCATCGCGAGATGATATTGACTTCATGTCACAAATATCTGTGTGAATTAAGTCTAAGGGACTTGAATTCCTTTCAACTAACTTATAAGGATGTTTAACATACTTAGATTCAATACAGATTTGACATTTTGATTGATTGCATTTAAATTTTGGCAATAATTTCAAATTGATCATTTTACGCAAGATTTTATAATTGACATGTTCCAAACGTGAATGCCATAAATTATTTGACTCAAGCAAGTAAGAAGAAGCTATAATTTTATTGCTTTCAACAACCATTATATTCAGTTTGAAAAGGCCCCCAGTTAGGTAACATTTTCCTACATACACATCATTCTTACTTATTACAATTTGATTTGAAACAAGAACGCACTTAAATCCTTTCTTGATGAGAAGCCCAGCAGAAACTAAATTCTTCCTCATTTCTAGAATATAATAGACACTATTTAGAGTCACTACCTTGCCAGAGGTCATTTTCAGAAATATTTTTCCAGAGCCTTCAATATGGCTATTGCAGAGATTCCCATATACATGATCTTGTTGCGTCCAACGGGGGCATAGAAAGCAAATGCTTCTCTGACAGCACAAATATGTCAAGTGGTTCAAGAGTCAAGCCACCAGCCCGTGGGGCTTCCCACTAGGTTGCATTCAGACACCATAGCACACATAGTCATCAATCTCCATGGTTCTTTCAACTATGTTAGCTTGACCTTTTTGATTCTCTTTCTTTGGAGCACGACATTCAGCAGCCTTGTATCCAATCTTTCCACAATTGTGGCAATTTTCTTTGAATTTCTTCTTGCTAGGACAATTCTTTGGTCTAGAAGGTTTATTCCTCTTTTTGGATTAGTTGGAGCAGTCTCAACAATATTTGCCCTCATAATTATTGAGTTTCCCCTTACCTACCATTAAGATCTTCAAGCTTCATCTCCTTCCGTTTTTGCTTTAAATAATTCTTAAAGTCCCTCCGTGAAGGAGGTAGCTTTTCAATCATGGCTGCAACTTAAAAAGTTTCATTGATGACCAAAACCTTAATCAAAAACTCATTATTAGCACCATAACTAATACTTTTGATAAAAATATTAATTCGAATTATACCTTCAACAAGGAGATCATGAATTATAACTTGCAGCTCTTGGACTTGTGCGGTAACAGACTTGTTGTCTATCATCTTGTAGTCTAGAAATTTGGCTATAATAAATTTCTTTAATCCAGCATCCTCCGTCTTGTACTTCTTTTCTAGTGCGTCCCAGAGTTCTTTAGAAGTCTTCAGGTTACTTTATACATTATACAGATCATCCTCCAATCTGCTAAGGATATAATTTTTGCACAAAAAATCTAAGTGCTTCCAAGCCTCAATCACTAAGAAATATTCATTTTCGGGAGTTGATTCTGACAGAACCGGAGTATCCTCCTTAATGAACTTCTGCAGACACAACGTGGTTAGATAGAAGAACATCTACTGCTGCCAGTGTTTGAAGTCGATGCCAGAAAAATTTCGGGCTTTTTTACCAGAGCCGGTGCTTGCACAACACGATGGAGGAGATTCCATTGCTTGTAGAGGCAAGCATGGGGTCAGTTGTTCCTGTCATATTTGTTGATCAATAACAACAAAGTTAGCAATCGATGAAGATTCTATTTCTTCAAATCGAAAAACTTTTTGACAAAACTAAACTGAATAATCGGTGAAGTTTTTATATCTTCAAACCGAATTATCAGCAATCAGATTTACTTAGTGAAACTTTTATATCTTCAAACCAGTAATCACAATGAGTAGAAAATCACAAGGATTTTAATTTCAACGGGAGTAGAAAATTCGAAGATCTTAATCTCCAACGGTGGAGTAGAAAACCAGAAGGTTTTAGTCTCCAAAACCAGAAAGTAGATGAACACATAAAATATTAACCAAATATTAAATTCTTTAAGCTTGTTGTTTTTCTATGTTCAAATCAGTAAATTAGAAAATGTAATTAATATCCAAGACCAGAATTCACTGTGTATCCTTAAGAAATTTAATCCTCTCATTGTACTCGAGATTTTGGATTACTTCCTCCCGGGATAAAACAGATATACCTGTTAATGGTATAGCAGTACCTCAAACAACACTAACTTCGTCAAACTCAAAGAGCAGTAACAAATCACACAACAAAATCAATTTTGTTTGTTTGAAAGTATGCAGAATGTTTGAAAATTCTCTATAAAAATGAAGGCAAAAAACCTTTATTTATAGCCAAAGATCTAAAGTAAAGGGATGTAAAGATACCTGTTCAATTGGTGTCTGTTCGGAATGACAACCGTTGGAAAAGGAACTTTTCAATTTTCTCTTCCCTCCAATTTATTTTCCTTCATTTCCCAATTCACACCCAACAATTAACTCCAACAACTATTCCCTCCGTTTCATTTTAATTGTTAGGTATATTAAAAATAGTTGTTTCAAAATTCAAGAGATAATTGATCATGTCTTTTCAATTCTACCCTTAGGGGTCGTTTGGTTACAAGTTAGAGTTATGTAGGTATTAGTAATACATGAATTAGTTATAAGAGAATCTATGTATTATTTTATGCAGGGATTAGTTATGCAGGTTTTAGTTATTCATGTATTAGTTATGTAGGTATAGTTATGCAAGTATTAGTTATGTAGGTATTAGTTATGTAGGGTTTAGTTATTTAGAGATTACAATACATGAATTATTGATTATTGAATATTTAATTTATTGTAAAATAATATATATTATAGATAAATAAATAAGTAAAAAATATTATAAAATTATCGTATAATTGATTTTATAAAGAAGAAAATGGAAGTGTAAATGTACACCGAATAAAATAAAAGTGACATATATATATACACACACACACACACACACATCAAATAAAAATAATAATAACTAATTCTATTTACACGGAATGTACAATTTTTTTTAAAAAAAGTATCAAATTAAAAAAGATTTTAAAAGTAAATAAAGGTAAATGTGTAAATTTATTAGTTTATTCATGTATAACTAATACCCACATAACTTATTCCACCTTCTACCCCGCATAAAATTATACATAGATTTCCTCATAAGTTATATAAGTTTTAATCATGTAGAATTACTAAAAATACAACCAAACATTGTATAACATTAATACATGAATAACTTTTATACAACATTTAAAACCTACCAACCAAATATTGTATAAAATTAATACATGAATAACCTTTATCCTATTTAGTAACAAACATGGTATAAAATTAACAAATAACTAAGTTACTCATGTATTAAATTGAGTCTTATCCAGTAACCAAACGGCCCCTTAGTACTTAAAGTCATTCTAAAATGTGAAAAGAATTATTACTGTATATTTTCAAAAAATTAATAGGGTCATATTAGTCAAATTACCATTCCTATTAATTTTTTTCTTAATGGGTGTGCAAATCTTATCCGAGCAATTAAAATGGAGCGGAGAAAGTAAAAGCCTTACATTTATTATTGGGAAAAGGGTCAAATATACCCCTCTACTTTAGTTTAATAGCTAATTTTATCCTTCGTCATACTATAGGGCCAAATATACCCCTATTGTTACCAAAGTATTCAAAAATACCCCTTATTTGGATGGAATCCCCAAATAAGGGGTATTTTAAAGGAGACTTGGAATATGACACTGTTACACCCCGTAAGTTTCTAACGTTTAGTCGGCCTATTCGTATGTTGGTTGAGAGTTTTAGAGTGTCATATGTACGAGGAAAGGGTCCGGGGAAAGGCCGAACGAGTGCAAAGTCGAGATTCACGGGAGGAGCCCGAACCAAGTTGCCAAAGGGGAAAAGTGGCACGGAGAAGCCCCCTCCGCGTTACCCAAAGTGGAACAGAGCAAAATCAGCGCGAACGGCAGAGTGCCATGTTGCCTTGTCTGCCACCTCAAGCATATAAAGGCCTCACACTTAGATGTTTTGTTATTTCCATACAAATCTCGGCCAGAACAGAGGTAGAAGCGAAGAGAGATCATAATAATCATTCGATTACGCCGTTAAACGCCGTCCAAATCCAAATTAACTCCGGGTGTTGAAGTATAAAGCTGCAGGGAGCATAGCTACGGAGTTATTTTCGTAAAATACGTCCGGCGGATCGTCGTCCCGCCGAGTCTAAGTTGGTGGAATTATTTCAAACTAGTGTCAATACGATCATGTGCCTAAAGTAAGTATTTCTCCCTTCTAGATTCCCGAGAAATTATGAGTTTTTGATCGTCTTTCGATAAGTTGAAGTATAGTCAGTGTATATATATATATATATATATATATATATATATATATAAGTTATTGTTTTCTTCGAATATAGTAATAAAGTGGCTCTATTCTTCAGTTAATATGATTACATTTGAGAAGGGCGGTTGAACACGAGCCGAAACTCGCTAGTTAATCAATAAACAGGGAACAAGGTATGTTAAGGTATTTTCCTTCTTCAAGTTAGTTTCTTCAGCATAGTAATCCAGTATGAATCCCAGTAAAGCATGTCCGGAGTATGTTATCATGTCTAGTTGTTGTTGTTAGTCGAGGCTCGCAATTTGTATTATTTTGGGTTGGATTATACCTATATAGCTTCCGTGACCACCCCAGGGTTAATAGCTGTGTCGCCGTCCGCCAGGGGAGAGGATACGTCGCTCTACGGAGCGGCATGCCGTCCGCAAGGGATGAAGGGGATCCAGATCCTCATATGCCGTGGTTGGCCTTAAACACACCTCCGTCAAGCGTTTACGCCCGGGGTGTAGATATCAGGAGTCCTTCAGACTCAGACACAGCTACAGTCAGGGGCCGAGTGGGCCTAGTTGCAGACCCAGGGGATCGGCATAACGCTTATAGCTGGTAGTTGACTCAGTATGACTTGGATAGGGGTATATAGATTGAGGTGTACTCACTAGGGCTAATGGGGGCCCAGGTGGGTTATTCTGTGCTGATTGTACCTTTCGGCTTATGGGAGGCCAGGTAAGGTTTATGTTTGCTTTAGTTACTGATGGTTAGACAGTAAGACGCCTCATTTGTCAGGTATGACCCCTACCCTCCTTATTACAGTTATGTTTAGCCCTGATTTCACTACTTCAGTCATCTTCAGTCCGGTTCCTTTACTTCAGTCATTGTTAGTTCTATTTCCTTACTTTCAGTTATCTAAAGTTACTGCCTTACATATTCAGTACCTGTGGTACTGACGCCCTTTCTGGGGCACTGCATTACTTTCTTGCAGGTATACATAGACGAGGAGCAGGTCCCTCGTAGTTCCAGTCAGTCGTACAGAGTCGTCAGCTCCTTTCTTCCGGAGCTTGTGTGATAGAGGTTTGCTTCTTTGTTTGTACAGTATGGGTAGGTCGGGGCCCTGTCCCGACCATCTTATTACTCCTAGAGGCTTGCAGATTGTGTTACTTCCCTGTGGTTAGATGATATCGGCCATGTGGGGCCCATATGTGTTTAGATTATGTGTGTTGGCCGTGTGGGGCCCTATTTATACGTTGATTGGTAGCCTTGTCGGTCATAGTTCAGTTTAGCATCTGATTTTATTTTTCAGTTATAACTAGATATCATGGTGGCCTTGTCGGCCCGCATAGGACTCCCTATGATTGTTTGTCTCTGGTTAGCTATTTATTTTCGCAGGTGTCTATAGGCCTTGTCAGCCGAGGGTTGTATTTACAGCCGCTATATAGCCCGTTGTTTTCTTGATTCTAGAATTAGGGTCAGCCCTTCACCAGAGGTGTTTAGGCTTAGTTAGCTCAGCAGTTCAGGTCCTAGTAGGGCACCAGGTGCCAGTCATGCCTCCTAAGGTGGGGCGAGACAAACTTGGTATCAGAGCAGGTCGTATCCCAGGGAGTCTGCAAACTGTGCTAAGTAGGGTCTTGTCTATGGATGTGTTGTGCACCACATACTGTAGGCAGGAGGCTGCAAGGCATGATAAGATGGTTTCTCTTTCTTCTTATTCAGTCGTGCTATAGAGCGGTACAGTATAGGGTTGAGTCCCTAAGCTCATTATACTCTTTTGCTTACAGAGAAATGTCGGACCAGCGACACCCTACGACAGGTAGGAGGCTAGATGTAGAAGCGGGAGAGGGCACCAGCAAGGTGCCTCAGCCTCGGTCAAAATTGGCCCGATCTGAGGACGATACGGAGGTATCATCTCGACCTCCCCAGCAATCTCCACCACGTTAGGAGCCGCTTGGGACGGCCGGTGTGACAGCACCGCCTCCGATAGTTTCTATACCTGTACCATCCGACCAGGAGGTCAGTAGCGTGGTGGTTATGATAGCCCAGATGATGGTTGCTCAGCGCCAGCCAGTGCCACCTACAGTTGCAGAATCCTTAGGAGGGCCTGGTAGCTCTAGAGTCCGAGAGTTCCTAGCATTAAGTCCCCCGCAATTCACAGGGATAGATCGGACCGAGGACCCTCAGGACTTCTTAGACCAGATACAGAGGATTTTCAGGGTGATGCATGCTACACCCACAGAGTCAGTTGAATTGGTGGTATTCCAGCTACGGGACATCGTCGTGCTGTGGTATGAGAGTTGGGAAAGGTATCGAGGGAGGGATGTTTCCCCTCCGACCTGGCCCAGCTTCTTAGAGGCTTTCTTGGATCATTACCTACCACGGGAGATTCGACAGGCCCGGGTTGATCAGTTCCTACACTTGGAGCAGGGGTCGATGAGTGTTTGGGAATATGCCATGCGGTTTGATTCCTTGGCTCGTTATGCGCCAGCTTTTGTGGACACAATGCCAGCCAGGGTACACCACTTTATTATGGGGCTGAACCCGAAATATGTTGAGACCTGCATCACAGCCACACTGCTAGAGGATATGAATATCGCCCGTGTGCAGGCTTTTGCTTAGAATATTGAGGGTATCAGACAGCGACAACGGGAGAATAGGAGGACAAGTCAGGAGCAGTGCCGCAGGGACAGACCGGGTGAATTACAAGAGGAGTCCCGGGGAGGACCTAGGCCACGGTTATCAGATAGGCCGCCTAGACCCCCGCCTCCACCACAACGGTAGAGGAGCAGGTCTAGTCGCCGAGGGCAGCCAAAGTCCGGCGAAGGTTCGCGAGCAGTAGGTTCACAGCAGCAGAGGAGAGTGGAGCAGAGTAGGTTTACAATACCACTTTGCCCTATTTACAGTCGACGCCACTCTGGAGCATGCAGCTATGGTTCCACCGCATGCTACATTTGTGGATAGGAGGGTCACCAGATGAGGAATTGTCCAGCTAGGGGTCAGGGTGACCGGGATCGACAGGATAGGTCCTCGGCAGGATCACGAGCTCCAGCATCCCCGGCAGGGCGTAGGCCCTCAGTTTCAGCCAGCAGAGTCCGAGGCAGATCAGGGACCTCCAATTCAAGTGTCGGCCCATACCGTACTTATGCACTACCGGAGCGACAGGAGTCAGAGTCGTCACGAGATATTGTGACAGGTATGCTGAACATTTGCTCTTATCCTGCTTATGTGTTGATAGATCCAGGATCCACCTTGTCCTATGTTACACTGTTAGTGGCTCAGAAGTTTAGTATTATGCCGGAATTACTTCGACGACCTTTCTTAGTGTCTACACCCGTTGGCGACTCTATCATAGCCAGAAGGGTCTATCGGGGGTGTACAGTAGAGGTTGCCAGTCGTCAGACTACGACAGACTTGATAGAACTAGAAATGGTTGATTTTGATGCCATTATGGGTATGGATTGGCTAGCTCCATGCTATGCCAATGTCGAATGTTGGACCAAGATTATCCGATTCCACTTTTCAGGGGAGGCAGTACGGGAGTGGAAGGGTAGTACAGCCATGCCAAAAGGTAGGTTTATTTCCTATCTTCGGGCGAGAAAATTGATAGCAAAAGGGTGCATTTATCATATTGTCAGAGTTCAGGATGTTCGGGCAGAGCCTCCAACCCTTCATTATATTCCAGTGGTTAATGAATTTCCCGACGTATTTCCAGATGAGCTTCCTGGTATTCCCCCAGAAAAGGAAATTTATTTTGCAATCGATCTATTACCAGGCACTCAGCCTATATCTATTTCCATATTGGATGGCTCCTGCTGAACTCATAGAACTAAAGGAACAATTGAAGGATTTGCTAGACAAGGGCTTTATCAAGCCGAGTACCTCACCATGGGGTGCGCCATTTCTATTCGTGAGGAAGAAGGACAGCTCCCTCCGTATGTGCATAGATTATCGGCAGCTGAATAAAGTCACTATCAAGAATAAGTACCCACTTCCCAGAATAGATGACCTATTTGATCAGTTACAGGGAGCAAGGTGTTTTTCAAAGATTGACTTAAGGTCAGGATATCATCAGGTCCGGGTTCGTGAAAGAGATATTCCAAAGACTGCCTTCAGGACCAGATATGGCCACTTTGAATTTCTAGTCATGTCTTTCGAACTGACAAATGCCCCAGCAGTGTTCATGGACCTAATGAACAACGTTTTCAGACCATACCTGGACTTGTTCGTGATAGTATTTATCGATGATATTCTGGTATATTGCCGCTCAGAGGCAGATCACCAGGATCATCTATGGACAGTGCTCCAAATTCTCAGAGATCGCCAGCTATATGCAAAATTTTCTAAATGTGAATTTCAGCTGAATTCAGTAGCCTTCTTGGGCCATATTGTGTCAGATGTTGGTATACAGGTAGATACGCAAAAGATAGAGGCAGTGAAAACATGGCCTAGACCTACCACTCCGACTGAGGTACGTAGTTTCCTGGGGTTAGCCGGGTATTACAGAAGGTTCGTGGAAGGATTTTCCACTTTAGCAGCACCTTTAACCAAATTGACGGAGAAGGAAAAAAAATTCCATTGGACTGAGGCATGTGAGCAGAGCTTTCAGGAACTGAAAGACAGATTGACATTAGCACCGGTGCTAGCATTGCCAGAAGGAACAGAGGGTTATGCAATCTATTGTGACGCTTCGAGTGTTGGGTTAGGATGTGTTTTGATGCAACATGGTAAGGTGATTGCCTATGCTTCCAGGCAGCTGAGGAAGCATGAGAAGAACTACCCTACCTATGACCTGGAGTTAGCCGCGGTGATTCATGCCTTGAAAATATGGAGACACTACATGTATGGTGTCCACGTAGATATTTTCACTGATCACAAAAGCCTGCAGTATATTTTCACCCAGAAAGAGTTGAATTTGCGGTAACGTCGCTGGTTGGAGCTGTTATAATATTATAATGTGAATATTTTATATCACCCAGGAAGGGCCAATGTTGTAGCAGATGCCCTTAGCCGCAAATCCATGGGGAGCCTGGCATATTTACACCCCGAGAGGCAAGAATTGGCCCGAGAATTGCATCAGCTGTCCAGTTTAGCCGTTCGTATAGTAGAATCAGGAGACAATGGAGCGGTAATCCAGAATACCACAGTGTCATCATTGGTTGTGGAAGTGAAAGAACGGCAGTATGAAGATCCTATCCTGGTTCAGCTCAAAAATAGGGTCCAGCGAGGGAAGTGACAGATTTTCAGGTAACCAAGGATGGAGTTTTGAGATATAGGGATCGCCTCTGCGTTCTAGATGTGGCAGGGCTCCGCCAGCAAATTATGGGCTAGGTACACTATATCCGTTACTCTCTCCATCCAGATTTGACAAAAATGTACCATGACGTAAAAGAGATTTACTGGTGGCCGGGAATGAAAAAAGGGATAGCAGAATTCGTAGCTGAATGTCCCAATTGCCAACAGGTGAAAGCTGAACATCAGAAACCAGGCGGACTTACACATGATATAGCCGTGCCTTTATGAAAATGGGAGGCAGTTAATATGGATTTCGTAGTAGGGTTACCTCGTACCAGGCGTAAATATGATTCTATTTGGGTAATTGTTGACAGGTTGACAAAATCAGCTCACTTTCTGCCAGTAAGGGCTAGCTTTTCAGCCGAAGATTATGCTGAGTTGTATATTAGAGAAATAGTACGATTGCATGGCGTTCCGTTGTCAATTATCTTTGACAGAGGGACGCAATTTACAGCTAAATTTTGGCAGTCTTTTTAGAGGGCCTGGGGACGTAGGTTAACCTGAGCACAGCCTTCCAGTCTCAAACAGACGGGCAGGCAGAACGTATAATCCAGATGCTCGAGGATATGTTACGGGCGTGTGTGCTAGATTTTGGAGGCAGCTGGGATGAACATCTACCACTTATTGAATTTGCCTATAATAACAGTTATCCTTCAGCAATTCAGATGGCGCCTTATGAAGCGTTATATGGGCGAAAGTACAAATCTCCAGCTGGTTGGTTTGAGGTAGGAGAATCGGCATTGATTGAGCCAGATATTATTCATCAGTCAGAAGAGAAAGTAAAGCTTATCAGGGAACGTCTGCTGACTGCTCAAAACTGCCAGAAATCTTATGTTGATGTGCAGCGGAGGAACCTAGAGTTTAATGTGGGTGACTGGGTATTCCTGAAGGTTTCACTGATGAAGGGTGTGACGAGATTTGGTAAGAAAGACAAGCTTAGACAGAGGTTTATTAGGGCTTATTAGATTCTCTGAAGGATAGGCCAAGTGACTTATGAATTGGATTTACCTCCAAAATTAGAATCCGTTCACCCAGTTTTTCATGTATCAATATTGAGGAAGTGCATAGGATATCCCTCCCTGATTGTCCCAGTCAAAGACGTCCAAATCACTGAGGAGTTAGCTTATGAAGAAGCTCCAGTAGCCATACTAGATTGGCAAATCCGCAGGCTAAGAACTAAAGATGTTGCTTCTGTTAAAGTGTTATGGCGGAATAAGAACCGAGAGGAGATGACCTGGGAGGCAGAAGACGATATGAAAACCAGATATCCTCAGTTATTTCAGACTTAGTCAGATTGTGCAGCTAGAGGTATATTTTTGTTGTTGTTTCATAAGTTGCATTACATACATGTATATGTGAGATAATTGACTTCAGTCTATTGTAAAGTGAACGCTATAGTATTGTGTGAAGTACCTGTATTGGACTTTTCTGCATTTCAGGGTTTTTGGATAGTCCATATTACAGGGGAGACTCTGCTGAATTTTTTTTTCCAGAATAAGTAATTGCAAGGTTAAGGTTCTTGCAAGTAGAAGTTAACATTCGAGGACGAATGTTCTTAAGGGGGGAGGATGTTACACCCCGTAAGTTTCTAACGTTTAGTCGGCCTATTCGTATGTTGTTTGAGAGTTTTAGAGTGTCATATGTACGAGGAAAGGGCCCGGGGAAAGACCGAACGAGTGCAAAGTCGGGATTTCATGGGAGGAGGCCGAACCAAGTTGCCAGAGGGGCAAAGTGGCACGGAGCAGCCCCCTCCGCGTTACCCAAAGTGGCACAGAATTAGCACGACCGGCAGAGTGCCACGTTGCCTTGTCTGCCGCCTCAAGTATATAAAGACCTCACACTTAGATGTTATGTTATTTCCATACAAATCTCAGCCAGAAAAGAGGTAGAAGCGAAGGGAGATCATAATAATCATCTGATTACGCTGCTAAACGCCGTCCAAATCCAAATTAACTCTGGGTGTTGAAGTATAAAGCTACAGGGAGCATCGCTACGGAGTTATTTTCGTAACATACGCCCGGCGAATCATCGTCCCGCCGAGCCTAAGTTGGTGGAATTATTTCAAACTAGTGTCAATACGATCACGTGCCTAAAGTAAGTATTTCTCCCTTCTAGATTCCTGAGAAATTACAAGTTTTTGATCGTCTTTCGATAAGTTGAAGTATAGTAAGTATATATATATATATAAGTTATTGTTTTCTTCGAATATAGTAACAAAGTAGCTCTATTCTTCCGTTAATATGATTACATTTGAGAAGGGAAATTGAACACGAGCCGAAATTCGCCAGTTAATCGATAAACAGCAAACGAGGTATGTTAAGGCATTTTTCTTCGGCAAGTTAGTTTCTTCAGCATAGTAGTCCAGTATGAATCCCAGTAAAGCATCTCAGGAGTATGTTATCATGTCTAGTTGTTGTTGTCAGCCGAGGCTCGTAATTTGTATTGTTTTGGGCTGGATTACACCTGTATAGCTTCCGTGACTACCCCAAGGTTAATAGCTGTGTCGCCGCCCGCCAGGGGCGAGGATACGTCGCTCTACAGAGCGGCTGTTGACACCCAATTTTGACCTCCCTACGCCCTTATATGTTGCTTACACACACACACATATATATATATATATATATATATATATATATATATATATATATATATATATATATATATATATTACTTACCTTTTATGTAAATGTTCGACTTGCATTTATATTTATAAAATAATTAATTATCATAATATTGCTAAAATTATTTTAAAATTACATATGCATGCATAATTTGTTTTAATTTTAATTTTTTGATATTAAATAGTTATATTGTATATAATATGTTTCGTACTAATATACACCCTTATTTTTGAAATATATATTTTATTTTTATCTTTATAAACTATTTACATAATTTTACTAAATTTTACAAATTTATTTGCATAATAATATTACTTGAATTTATAAATTGTTTATGTTAATAATATAATTTATTACAATATTTGATAACTTAATTTTATTTTGTAGTCACAAAATTAAATATAATAATTTAATTATATAATTTACATAAGTCTACTAAGATTTAGGATTTATTTATTAATAATAATATTTATATGATTTTTTATAATTTAAACTATTTTATTATTTATTTATTAAATTATTTACAAGTGTAGTATATTTATTAATTTAATAGCAGCAAAATCCAATTTCATTCAATTTATTTAAATTCTAGCCATTTTCTATTCAATTTCATTCAATGTATTTAAAGTTTAGCCACTTTCTGCAAATTATTTCAATTTTAGCCTATTGTTACCATTCTGGCTACTATTTAAATTCAATTTCAACCATAAATTAAATTCAACCCATTTTCAACCCATGAATACTACCCATAACCCGACCCAAAACCTAAAGACTAATCCTATCCGTCCATCATCGTTAATCTAACGGCTGGGAATTAACTCTACTTTTTTTTCCTTTAATATCTCTTTACCCCCCAAAATCCCCACTTCCATTTTCATTACACCCCCTCACCAAACCTTAGCCGCCGCCCTCCTTCCTCACTACCCTTCCCTTCCTCTCTCACCCCTTTCGTTCACTGCCGACAGCCACCTTTTCTCCCTCTCACTCCACTTTTTCCGGCAAGTAATCTGCCGCACTGCCCACAGCCGCCGCCCTCCATTTTTCTCTTCTCACCTCCGACCACTCTCTCTCCCTTTTTTCTTCTCCGTCTCCACCCAGCCAAAACCAACAGGGCAGTCGCACCACCATCTCCTCCCCGTCGCCTCCCTCATCGTCTTCCTACAGCCATTGCATGAATGCCGGCAACACGACATTCATACCTCTCTGCTACACAGCCGTCCCTCCACTCTCCCTCCTTGTCTCCCTCCTTTCCACCGCAAACCACTAGCGACCACTGGTCAGTCGCACCTCCCTTCCTCCCTCTCCCGTTTTTTCCTTTTCGCTTGTCTCCATCTCCGGCAAATATTAACGCTGGCGAAACCAACCACTCTCTCTTCTCTTATTTTTCTCTTAGCCGCCTGTCCTCTCTTCTTCCTCTCACCCTTTTCCCTCGTCGCGACTACCATTAACGCCGGCATACCCCACTAGAAAATCGGATCTCCACAGCACCACCCAAGCACCGGAAAACCCACCATATTCACACCTCCCAGCCGACGGATCCAGACAGATCTGCGAAGATCTGTCCGTAAATTTTTATTTTTTATTTATTTATTTTTTCTTCTTCTCCTTTATTTTATTTATGTATATAATAATATATAATATATATATATATATATATATATATATATATATATATATATATATATATATATATATAGATATAATGTTTATGTATATATAATAATAATATACATATATATATATATATATATAAATATATATACTGTTTTTTTTCCTTTCTGTTTCATTTATATATAATAATATATAATAAATATATACAGATAGATATAATGGTAGACATGTATGTATATATATATATATATATATATATAATATGTATAAGTAATATATATTGTTTTTCTTTCTGTTTCATTTATATATAATAATATATAATAATATATATTGTTCTTCCTTTTGTTTCATTTTTATATATATATATAATAAATATCTATTAATTAATTAACCATGCCCGTTTGATTAGTATGGTTGTTCATGAGTTTTGTTCTTGTCACACTTTAATCTGGCCAAATAATTTTTCAATAATAATAATAATAGAATAAATGATATTGTTTATCAATTTATACATATTCTGGAATACGTAGTGTATCCCTCCCTTTATTGACTTAAGTTGTCTTTAACGTTTGTGTCCTCTGCCTACTTCATTCTGCTTTACCAATTTTATTTTCTTAAATAGTTTGGTTAAATGTAGTATATATATTTATGGTAAATTATAATAATTGATTTGATTACTTGCTTCAAGGAAATCATAACAGCTTACATATATTTCTTTTACATATATAATGATCTAATTACTCTCCTTTCTCTTTAAAAAATCGCATTATAAAATTTTCTTTTTACTTTATTATAATCTGTTTGACTCCTAATTGATCTCCTTCCCTTTAACGGAGCCTTTAGTATTTATTTTTGGATTGTAACCTATCTTCAGGCTGTGATTGATTCCCTTATCTTAATTGGTTATTAATGAGCATTGATTAATTGATTTACCTATGTTATTTAAGAAAAAGTATTCTTTTAATTGATTTGAAGATTTTCTACCTTTTTTAAAATCTTTTACTCTATCTATATAAGCAGCCCTCTCCTCTCTTTGGAGGGGCATCCGAACTTTTCCTACTCTCTGAAATTGCTACTTTCAGCATCTCTTCATAATCAATAACTACTTTTATTTTTAAAATATTTGAACATTGTTACTAATTATTTAACTCCTCTATCCTACTCAACACAAGCACTGCTCGGAATCTCTAAGATTCTTGTGATCTTGATGTGTTGAGGACCGGGTATCAGTCAAGGCAATTTATTACATTTGATCCGTTAATTTCTGTTCGATTTTGGCATTTGCTGGTTAGTTTGTTTATCTTTATAATATGACATTTGCATCATCATTTATTCTCTTTGATTGCTCTTTCTCTTATCATGATTATATGTTTAATATGCTTTAACATGATTTTACTAAATACGTGGTTGAGACTATGTGATTATTGTTTCGTATCCATTATTGTACTAATTTTTAAGCAGGTATCATTTTATTTCGGATCCTTCAGAGAGTTTCCATGGCGAGAGGGGACTATGGAAATTAGTCTAACGTTATTTGTTTTATTTACGTGTTGCATTTATTTTATTTTATTTCACTTTAGTTGTAATAAGTGTAATAAACACTCATAATAGTGGAAAGGGGTTTATAGGGGTGGGGATTTTATATTTCTTTACTGTTTTTCATAACTTGCAACTTCATCTAGAAAGTACGCCTATAGGATTAACACACGCCTAGAAATCCCGCTTATAGGTCTTAAATAATTTAATTTAAAGTATGTTTTTATGTTTAAATTTTAGTGACCTTTTCCGCAAGAACAATACAAGTACAATTATTTTTCTAGAAAATACGCCTATAGGATTAACACACACCTAGAAATCATGCTTATAGGTCTTAAATAATTTAATTTAAAGTATGTTTTTATGTTTAAATGTTAGTGACCTTGCCCGCAAGAACAATACAAGTACAATTATTTTTCCAGAAAGCATGCCTATAGGATTAACGCCTACATAGAAATCATGCCAATAGGGTCCTAACAATTTAATTTGAAGTATATTGCAGTATGTATGTGTAAACCCATTTTGTCATGTCACAACATGCTGAAGATTTACTTGCTAATAACTATTTATCAATGACCTGCTAGGCTTAAGTATAAAATTTGTCTACCTGAATTATTTTGCATAATCATAGACATCATGCCTATAAGTTATTCTTCAGCGTTGAATTATTTGGATCATAATTGATATTCTACCCTTTGAAGTTATTTTAATGAGTATATTTGCATGTTTGATTACTTCGCATTAAACATCATGGCTATAGGATAATTTATAATATGATTATGTTCACTAGAAATCATGACTATAAGATTTAATTTGGAAGTATGTTTAATTACTTATTTACTTTAATGGAGGCTTATGTGAAACCCTTTTATGCTATTTTTTGTTAATTGCTTGACATTTGATCACCTTTATAAAGCCCTAAGAATTCTAGATCTCAACTCCAAAAATGGTAGTCCAAACGCCTCTTGACATTAAGATTGGGACGGGTAGGCATTTGTTAGGTCATTAGTCTTCTTCACTTAGATCGCTTAGGCTTAATAATAATTTAATTAATTAGGCGGGTAGTGGGAAATGATAGTCTGTGCCCGCTGAATAATATGAGCAATCTAAATAGGTTGCGAAATATTATTTTAGTCACACGGGGTGATCCTGTTAGGTTAAAACAACCTCCCCTTTCTAAATGCAGAACTACGTTTGACCTGATTCCCTTTTGGGATACGTAAGTGCCTCTTTGAGGTTTGGTCCAATCCTTTAAATTTTTATTTATTTATTTTGTTATTTTTTCTTCTTAATTTATCATTTTATTTATTATTGTTTGCCTTATTTGTCAATCCTTATATGCATAAATTGCTAAATTTATTGTCACAATCTTCTTCCTTTTTATCACTTAGTTTATTTAAGTTGTTTCTACTACTTAAGATAAAATTTTAATTTTATTTGATCACTTAGTAAATTCCCCACATAATAATGAATTCGGAAGGGACCCACATTTGTGGACCTCGAAAGGTACCTAACACCTTCCTTTCGAGGTAACTTGAACCTTTACCCGACTCTAGCCACCTAGATTAGTATAACAGACCCTTAGGTTAGTATGGTTCCCTAACGCACCTCAAATCGTTAGGTGGCGACTCTTCTCATTAAATAACCCTTAAGAGTTGTCACATGTTGTATTTCGCTTTCCGCGAGGAAAATGGGGCACGATAGCGGCATGTCGTCCGCAAGGGACGAAGGAGATCCAGATCCTCATATGCCGTGGTTGGCCTTATACACACCCCCATCGAGCTTTTATGCCCGGGGTGTAGATATCAGGAGTCCTCCAGACTCAGACACAGCTACCAGTCAGGGGCCGAGCGGGCCCAGTTGCAGACCCAGGGGATTGGCAGGACGCTTATAGCTGGTAGTTGACTCAGTATGACTTGGATAGGGGTATATAGATTGAGGTATACTCACTAGGGCTAATGGGGGCCCAGGTGGGTTATTCTGTGCTGATTGTACCTTTCGGCTTATGGGGGAGGCCAGATAAGGTTTATGTTTGCTTTAGTTACTGATGGTTAGACAGTAAGACGCCTCGTTTGTCAGGTATGACCCCTACCCTCCTTATTACAGTTATGTTTAGCCCTGATTTCACTACTTCAGTCATCTTCAGTCCGGTTCCTTTACTTCAGTCATTGTCAGTTCTATTTCCTTACTTTCAGTTATTTAAAGTTACTGCCTTACATATTCAGTACCTGTGGTACTGAAGCCCTTTCTGGGATGCTGCATTACTTGCCTGCAGGTATATATAGATGAGGAGCAGGTCCCTCGTAGTTCCAGTCAGTCGTACAGAGTCGTCAGCTCCTTTCTTCCGGAGCTTGTGTGATAGAGGTTTACTTCTTTGTTTGTACAGTATAGGTAGGTCGGGGCCCTGTCCCGACCATCTTATTACACCTAGAGGCTTGCAGATTGTGTTACTTCCCTGTGATTAGATGATATCGGCCGTGTGGGGCCCATATATGTTTAGATTATGTGTGTTGGTCGTGTGGAGCCCTGTTTAGCTGTTAATTGGTGGCCTTGTCGGTCATAGTTCAGTTTAGCATCTAATTTTACTTTCCAGTTATAACTAGATATCATGGTGGCCTTGTCGGCCCGTATAGGACTCCCTATGATTGTTTGTCTCTGGTTAGCTGTTTATTTTCGTCGGTGGCTATAGGTCTTGTCGGCCGGGGGTTGTATTTACAGTCGTTATATAGCCCGTTGTTTTCTTGATTCTAGAATTAGGGTCAGTCCTTCACCAGAGGTGTTTAGGCTCAGTCAGCTCAACAGTTCAGGTCCTAGTAGGGCCCTAGGTGCCAGTCATGCCTCCCAAGGTGGGGCGTGACAGACACTTAAAATCGAGTTTGAAGGACTTAAATTAATTGAAGTATGTCATATTGAGCAATGTGGTTTGGCAAAGCAACGCATGATATATTTGTTAAAAATTTAACTTTTTGAAGTTATGATTTTTTTAATATTTAAAATTATATTTAAATATATTAAAGGAAAAAATATGAAATTTTATGAGTGAAAATTTTAAAAATTCAAACATTGATTTGATATAATTTTTGAAAATTTAAAATATTTAAAAGTTAAATTTTTATTATTAAGTAAATTTTTAAAATTTATCTTGGTAAATTGAACTTCAATATTTGATCATAAAAATTCAATTTTATGAGGTCCATTTTTTAAAGATAAATTTTAAAAATTTACCTTTAAATATTTATTTAATAATAAAAATTTAACGTTTTAAATATTTTAAAATTTTCAAAAATAATACCAAATCAATTTTTGAATTTTTAAAATTTTCACACATAAAATTTCATATTTTTTTTCATAATATATTTAAATATAATTTTAAATAATAAAAAAATACAACTTCAAAAAGTTAATTTTTTAACAAATATATCATCCATTGCTTTGGCAAACCGCATTGGTCAATCTGACACACTTCGATTAATATAAGTCCTTCAAACTCGATTTTAAGTGTCATATTCCAAATCTCATTTAAAATACCCCTTATTTGGGGATTCCATTTAAAATGAGGGATGTTTTTGAATACTTTGGTAACAACATGGGTATATTTGGCCCTATAGTATGACGGAAGGTAAAATTAGCTATTAAACTAAAGTAGAGGGGTAAATTTAACCATTTTCCTTTTATTATATCAGGAATTTAAAGTAAGGTAACTTCATCCGTTTTAAAAAGAACGTCTCTTTTCTTTTTTGGAAACTCTTTAATTTTAATTTTTCATATGACATGTTTAAAACCACAAAATTAAAGGGCACGTTGATACATTCTACATGTTTTTAGTTTAAGATCACAAAATTTAAAAATCTTTTTTACTGTCTTAAACTCGGTGTCAAGTCAAAATCAGATAAACAAATTAAAATGACTTTCAGCTAATTATCAAATAAAGCTATCGGTGCTTAAATTCCTAACTTGAACGCATTTTTTGAAGTAAAATTTTGGATAAACCAAGCCTGCGTAGGTTAACTAATAAAAGTAAAATGGAACCAAAAGAAGTACCTTGTAAAATGTCTATCCTTACGATGAGAGTCTCACTGCTAATGATGTTGAACAAAGTTTGGCATCATTAGTCGTTCAATTTCTACCTGAGTCAGTTAAACGTATTTTCTTTAAGGGTGAGCATGCCACTAACTCGAATCTATTCAAGTCCACGCTATTGCTTTTTGAGAACTCACTTTAAACATCTCCCACGTCTTATTAATTGGACTTTTCTCTCAAATAAAGTGACGAGAATTAAAACCTGTATTGAAGAATCAAATAGGCTAAACCTCCTTATTAATATAAACTTAATACAGATGGTTGATCCAAAGGCAACCCTGACCTTTGGGGAAGGAGGAGGGTAATCATAGATATCTTGATAAAATTCTTTTAAGGGCCTTCCAACTTTTTTTGGGTTTCTGCACCAAAAATATTGCTGAAGCTCATTTACTCACACTGCTACCGAGAGGCTAACTTTGTTGTTGATTCTGTTACAAACAGAAGCAAACAACTTCTGAATACTAATTTGTTCATCGCCTGCACAATGCAACCTCTCAATATTGATTTTTTTCAAAGTATTCGAAACAAGAGCATCCCTAAATTACAACTTTGTTAGCTTTAATTGCTCTACCAAAAGAAAGGATCTAAACTCTGTATTTTGTATACAGTGAAGTGGTTATTATCAAACTAGAGACGCAAGGCTGTGATTTCTTAGTTGTATATATTCTTCTTTTGTTGTTAATTCATGAATCTCAAATTGGGGAAAGCGCATCTGACAACTGAACAAGTCCACCATATGTCATTTGTAATCATAACATTTCAAGCCAATAAGGCCACTGTCATAACTCAACAGTATAAAAGAAGGGCAAAGCTAAAGAAACTGCAACACAACTATATACAGTGCAGAAAACAGGCAAGGCCAATCCACAAAGCCTCTGAAGGAGTACAATATTGATGGTAGGGAGGGATAGAACCTTAATTTACCCATCGTCTATACAACAAAACTCATGCAATTACAGAACTAATAACCTAACATCAGCTCCGAAAAAATAAATACCAACTCAATTACGATCGCATTGATGATTTAATTAATTTATTTATTTAGAAAAAGTCGCGGAGAACGGGAGATGAACACAGGTGGCAACTAAAAAATATACCATACAAGTACATCTCTCTCTCAGGAAGGAATTAGATCAAACGCATTGTATTCCAAGACGAAATCCCCACATTTCAAATACAAGTTTTAATATAAAATATCCAATAAAATGTAAAATTAGTTTTATTCCCTTCTAATCATTTCATCGTTAGAGCAGAAAAGATAGGGTTTTTTTAGATTATTTATTTAAAAAAAGTAGTTTACGGACTTTCTACCAAAATAAATAAATAAATTATTCTTACCCCAAAAAATCACTTTCTATTCATTTTATAAGAGACTAAAAACCATGTTACAAAAGACCAAATAATCTCACTACCCATTCAACTAATTTCCTCGACATAGACCCATAAGAAACTAATTAAATAACAATGAATATTCACACAATGAAAGAGAAGCTTCATCTAGTAAGAAAAAATTATTCGTTCGCATAAAATTTGTATTACTTGTCACAAAATAAGTAAATCATAAATGTTAGGAAATCCAAAGAAGAAGCCAGAAAAATTAACAAATACATGAATTTTCCAATGTCAGTGTCTGTGATCTATAGAGCAGAGTAAGGACCCTGTTTAGATACACTAAATAGTACAGTATTGTTACTTGGTCTTAAAAGTAAGATTTAGATGGTCAGTAAAGTAAGATTTAGATGGTCAGTAAAGTAAGATTTGAAATACAACATATTGTCAATGCATATAACTCAGAACCTTGCGTTATCTAGGCGTTTAAACTTTACACACACGAATTTGCTGGCTTGGCCTATGGGTATTCCAGTTATCACGACGGACTGATCTTGCAACTGGAGGGAAAATCTGGAAAGGGAGAAATGATTGGAAGCCAGCGGCATGGGTGGAGTCGGAAAGATTCCAATTTTTATATAAATATGATATCTTTCCGCCCCACCCACTCCGCAAGCTTCCCAAATCCCTCCTCCCTTTCCACTTCCTGCATATTTCTTTTTGCTTTTTCCGGTTTAAGCGACTCAACCCTTCTTCTTTTTTTCAAAAAAAGAGATAAGTATAAATAATATTGAAGAAAAAATAATATGAACGGAAGAAGGAGCCATCAGAAACCAAAGTTCATCCCCAGAAGCTTTAGGCTGTGATACGGTCCGCATCATGGTTTGATCTTTCTTAAGATCCCATCATGCGGCTCCTCCTTACAATCATTTTCTATGAAAACAAATATACGTTCTTCGAAATCCAGGGTTTTCAAATAGATAATAGTTATTATTAAAAAAAAATCGAAAAAAATGTATAAGAGCTCAGAAGCAAATTGGGTATGAGAAATTTGTCATCAACAAAAAAATAAATATTTTGTCAGAGTGGTGCATGACTTTCTTCAGATCTCATCACAGCTCTTCAAGAAAACATAAGAACTTGTTAAGAAAAAGAAACAAACAAAACTCTACGCAATGTGTGTGTTTGGGGTGAGGGCAGAGGAGGAAGAATACAAAGAGACCTGGAGAAGTGGAGATGTGTGTATTGCTGCTGCACTTTATAAACGAAAGGTAGAAACCCTAATATGTGAGATTACCATCTTGTTCACCTCTATTCACAATATTACAATCTTCTAAATATGACAACTACATTTTGATACCACTTGTTTTAGTTAATTACACTTAACTCCAGAAATTTCTAACTAAGTTTCTACGCATCTACTTGAGTCTATGAGAACTACATACTTTTTTTTTTTCATAAACTATTTGGTTATATATTGAAGTTAAAAAAAATCTATCTTTTTTCAAATAAAATGTATGTTAAAATATTTTTAAAAATTCAAATATCCTTTTTTAAAATCAAATATCACTAATTTCAATTCAAATTTTTGTCTTACCAAATTTCGAAATTATATAAAAGGGAAATAAAGGGATTGCAGCATGACAATACTTTGTGGCCAACATCATTTCTCAATTTCGCATTTGATAGTAAACTATTATGACCAATTTGGTACAAAAATAATTGGACAAAGACCAACTGATCAAGAAAATGCTGCTGGGAGCGTAGAGTATAATAGAGTTATATATAGTATGGGTTGGTTTGGTTTCTTTAAATATTAAATTAAATTAATTATATTAGATATTTAAATTTATAAATTAAATTAAATTAATAAAAGTTAGATTTTTAGATTTTTTTTCTTTTGATAAAATTTTAATACAAAATATATAATTTATACTTGAAATATTTTTTAGATTCTAGTAACATACAACTATTTAAGGTGTTTTTCAATTAAGAAAGCAATACAAATATGAGACTCAACAAAAAAGATAATGAAATTGCAAAAACTAAATATTATTAATTAAAAAGTCATAACAAAATGACCATACTATAAAAGTACTAAGTTATGCCAAACTAAGTACAACTAATAAATATTAATTATATAACTAAATATTCTTTTTTTAAAAATAAGTTATGTGTTTAAACTGTGTAAATTAATCAACAAAAAATTGAAGAATAGATATTTAATATTATTATGTAACACCCCGAAATTTTCCTAGACCAAACTCAGGCATTTCATGAAAAATCAGGGGAAAACCAGAAAATTTTTCTCAGAACGACCGAGACAACGAGTCGTTGTCAACAATAACAACCCGTTGTCTGGGTCGTGGTCAGCCCTGTCAGATATTCTTCAGTAACCAACAGGACATGGAACGACCCGTTGTGAGGAGCAACGAGTCGTCCTGTCTCTCGTTGCATTCCCAGATCAGAATCCAGTTAATAAACTTCCAGGAACCCACGAGTCAACGTCACTTGATATAACGACTCGTGGTATGACTCGTTAGTTGGGGCGCCCAAGTATTTTTTGACCAATTCCTTCAGAGACAATTTGTGGAAACAATGACCCGTTGTATCACACAACGAGTCGTTGTGTCCCCCATGGTGACAAGTCCCAAAATCCTTTATAGATTCCAGTAGTTAGGACGAGAACAAATAACGACTCGTTGGATCAACCAACGAGTCGTGGTGTCACCCATTAGAGGAGGGGGTCCAGTGTTTTGTTCAAGTCCTTGCCAGTGGCCACGGGACGTACCAACGACCCGTTGGTTCATCCAACGAATCGTGGTCCCCCTCGTTGCCAATTTCCAATAAGCCCAAAATCAAGCCCAAGACCAAACGAGTGGTCCCAAATAGTCGTGGTATCAACCAACGACTCGTTGTATGTCCCGTTGGTCCCCTGTGGGGCAGTTTCCAGATTTTTCTTTCAGGGTTATTTTATGTCACCCCACCTTAGGGGGTATGACGGGCACCTGGTGCCTGCTAGACTCTGGCTCTATTTCAAGAAACGAACCGGCTATATAGCGGCTGTACATACAGCCCCCCGCCGATTAGGCCTATAGCTACCTGCAATGCACAACAGCTAACCAGAACGATGACACTATAATCTGAAGCAACTGCTATTCACATTTGTGACTGACAAGGTCACTAACTATAACCAGAAGAAGGCCCCACGCGGCCAACATCAACAACTAAACACATATATACATGCACAACCCCACACGACCGGCTCCACCACCACAGGAAACATCAGACTGCAAGCCTCTAGGAAGTAATAATAGAATGGTCGGGACAGGGCCCCGACCTACCCAAATTGTAATAAAAAAGGAAATAGGAACAACCTCCGACTGTCTAGCTCCGGAGGATAGGAGCTGATAACTCTGTTGACTGGATCACGAGGGATCGACTCCTCGTCTATGTGTACCTACAGGCAAGCAATGCAGCGCCCCCACGGGCGTCAGTACCATAGGTACTGAGCATATAAAGCAAACTGAAATATACAACTAAAATGGGTAACAACAATAACATGACATATAAGCAGAAAGTAGCTAAGTCTATCTGGCTGAGGATAACTGGGGAGAGTTTACCTATTCTGTAACTAAATTGGGCGTACCTGACGACGTGTTGTCCTACTGCCTATCAGTATCTAATAGCACATATAGATATACATATAAATACACACAATACCTGACCGACCCCCATAAGCCGGAAGGTGCCAACCAACAGAACAATCTATTTACCCCTACCCAGGTCTAAACCAACCAAAAATAAGTCACTCCACTCATCTTATACCTGTGAGCTCCTCCTACTGGCCCCCTTGGGTACGTAGCTCAGGCCTTGGCCTCTGACAATGAACTGTGTCTGAGTCTGAAGACTCCTGCCTCTGGGCGCAAGCGCTCAACGGGGTAATCTGCTACTGTATCTGTGACTGAAACTGCCCCTGGGTGTAAACACACAACAGGGTAATTTTATAAAAATCTGTATCTGAAACTGCCCCCTGCCACAAGCGCACACAGAGTAGTCTGCCCCTGTAAACAGGGTAATCTGGCTTTGAACTGCCCCTGCAAGCAGGGTAATCTGGACTGTATTATTATGGTGGTCGGCCATCATCGTCCTCTAGGCGGACGACATCGCCCAGCTGGGGGCGGTATCTAAATCTGGTATCGACACAGCTATAACCCAGGGGCGGCGGGGATGCTAAAGGGTGCCCACATGCCATAACAAGTCTCAACATGCAAAACACATACACAGCAAGCATGCTCAAATGAAAAATGCTAATCATATTCTCTTCTTTTATTTCAAGGCCAGTCCGTATTAAACAACTGATGCTATATTCTGTTTTACACTGTTTCTGATTGCTGGGCTAACTGCTACCTAGCCTTTATCTGTTTATCTGATTATTGTTATCCGTGCTCTGAAGCTATATCAGTTTCTGGAACCATATTTGCTTCTAGAGCTATATCTGTATTTGGAGCTATATAGGTGTCTGGAGCTATTTCTATATCTGATTACTGATCTGATTATATCCGGATATAACTCAATAACATAAAACATGCCATCTATAACTGGATATAGCTCAATAATATAAAATGTGTCATCTATTACCGGTTACAGTCTCAGCAAATGTAATACATACTATCTGTAATCTTGCTAATTCATTATACTATTCTTACAACTTTCATTCTGGGTATTACGTAAGAACATGCTGAGCTACTAGTGGATACCACATTACTATCTGAAATCATCTAACTATCTGTTACTCTGATTATCACATGATACGTAATGATATACTAGCATGCTTACTGGAAATTGTACTGAAATCGTTCCTGTACGTTGGGTATCTGTTAATAGCCTTTATTCTATTTATTTTCTAGACTGTACTTCCTGGCTTGCCGAAAGAATAGCTTTACATACCTGGTTTCTGAGTACCCAACTGACCGATGTGATTTCCGTCGGTACTTCTGCTGTTTCTCCCAACTACATTCATATACATGTCAATTAGAACTAAATACATTAATATCCGGGAGAAATTATCACTTTTGATAGATATTTATCCCAAACTTCGACCTTTCAAAAAATGGTCGAAAACTCGTTATTTCTCGATAGTCCAGAAGGGATAAATGCTCACTGCAAGGCTAGGAACACATTGGTACTAATTTAAAGCAATTCTATTTACTTTACCTCGGTATCACGACGTTTCGCCGGCCAAATTTCACGAAACCAACTCCATAGGATTGCTCTCTGCAGCTTTACCTCGGTATCTAAGCCGAAACGGAGTTTAGATCGCGTTTCATAGCGTAATCGGCAAGAATTATATGTAAATGTCGTGGGTTTCCTTCTCCCTACCTATATTCCCCTGTTTTTCTGGAAATTCTTGTTATATTTGAAATAAAACTGACTTTCCCCCTTCTTTTTTTTGCTTTCCCCTTAACCAACATGCCATTAGGCTATTTATTCATTTAAAATTTACGGGGTGTAACATCCTCCCCCCCTTAAGAACATTCGTCCTCGAATGACATTCTGATTTATAGAAATCTTAACTGGCTGACTTATCCCTGGAAAAATTTCGGTAGAGTTTCCCCTGTATTATGGACTATCTCAAAATTCCTGAAAAGCAGAAAAGCCCAATACAGGTACTCCACATGATATAATAATATTCATATATAACTGTCTATAATCAATCGCCTGCTTTCATATATGAAGTATAAACATTCATAACGAAAAACAGTTCTAACATACCTCCTGTTTGCCTATGCCTGGAATAAGTGGGAATATCTGGCTTTCATGTCCTCCTCGGCTTCCCAGGTCATCTCTTCTCGGTTCCTGTTACGCCACAATACCTTGACAGACGCAATATCTTTAGTCCTCAATTTACGAATCTGTTTGTCTAAGATAGCTACTGGAACCTCTTCATATGCTAACTCTTCTGTGACCTGGACATCTTGAACTGGAACAACTGTGGAAGGGTCTCCTACGAACTTCTTCAACATAGATACATGGAATACTGGGTGAACAAACTCTAATTCTGGGGGCAAGTTCAATTCGTATGCTACTCGGCCTATTCTTCGCCGAATCTGATATGGCCCAATGAACCTCGGGCTAAGCTTGCCTTTCTTGCCAAATCTCATCACCCCTTTCATCGGAGACACTTTCAAATATACCCAGTCATCCACTGCAAATTCTAAATTTCTGCGCCGCATATCTTCATAAGACTTCTGGCGGCTCTGAGCAGTCAGTAGGCATTCTCTGATAAGCTTTACCGCCTCTTCTGATTGACGAATAATATCGGCCCAATCAGCGCTGTCTCCCCCGCTTCAAACCAGCCAACGGGTGATCTACATTTTCGCCCGTATAATGTTGCAGAGGGCGCCATCTGGATAGCTGAATGATAACTGTTATTATAGGCAAATTCAATCAACGGCAGATGCTCATCCCAGCTACCCCCAAAATCTAGTACACACGCTCGTAGCATATCTTCGAGCGTCTGGATAGTTCATTCTGCTTGTCCGTCTGTCTGAGGATGAAAGGCTGTACTTAAGTTAATCTGTGTCCCCAGGCCTCTCTAGAGCGACTGCCAGAATCTCGCTGTAAATTGTGCTCCTCTATCTGAGATAATAGACACCGGAACACTGTGCAATCTGACTATCTCTCGGATATACAGTTCAGCATAATCCTCAACAGAGAATGTAGTTCGTACTGGCAGGAAATGGGTCAATTTTGTTAATCTGTCAACGATTACCCAAATAGAATCGTTTCTGTGTCTGGTACGAGGTAACCCTGTTACAAAATCCATATTTATCGCTTCCCATTTCCACAAAGGCACAGCTATATCCTGCGTCAGACCGCCCGGTTTCTGGTGTTCTGCTTTCACCTGCTGGCAGTTAGGACATCTAGATACAAATTCAGCTATTTCAGCTTTCATACCTGGCCACCAGTAGATGTCTCTGATGTCTTGGTACATTTTTGTTGCTCCTGGATGGAGGGAATAGCGAGCGTAATGTACCTCATGCATGATCTGCTGGCGAAGCCCTGAAACATTCGGGACACATAGGCGGCCCTTACAACGCAGCACTTCATCCTCAGTTTCTTGGAAATCTGGCTCCTTACCTTTCTGAACTCTATCTCTGAGCTGGACTAAGTCAGGGTCCTCGTAATGCCGTTCCTACCTCTGTAACTAACGATGACACAGCAGAGTTCTGAATCACCGCTCTGTTATTTTATGTTTCTACTACTCAAACGGATAAACCAGCTAGCTGATGAATTTTCTTGGCCAACTCCCGCTTCTCGGGTCGCAAATACGCTAAACTCTCCATTGACTTACGGCTGAGGGCATCTGCTACTACATTAGCTCTCCCTGGGTGGTAGAGAATATTTACGTCATAATCGTTCAGCAATTCTAACCAGCGACGCTGCCGCAGATTTAACTCCCTCTGTGTGAAAATGTACTGCAGGCTTTTATGATCTGTAAAAATGTCTACATGAACACCATACAGATAATGCCTCCAGATTTTCAAAGCGTGGATCACTACGGCCAGTTCTAGGTCATGGGTCGGATAGTTCTTTTCGTGCTTCCTCAGCTGTCTGGAAGCATAAGCAATTACCTCTCTATGCTGTATTAGCACACAACCCAGTCCAAAGCCTGAAGCGTCGCAATACACCGCATACCCATCTGTTCCCGCTGGCAATGCTAGTACTGGGGCGGAGGTCAATCTGTCTTTCAATTCTTGAAAACTCTGCTCACATGCCTCCGTCCACTGAAATTTCGCTGCTTTCTGTGTCAACTTGATCAGAGGTGCTGCTATAGTGGAGAATCCTTCAACAAATCTCCGGTAATACCCTACTAAACCTAGGAAACTGCGGCCCTCGGTCGGAGTGGTAGGTCTGGGCCATGTCTTGACCGCCTCTATTTTCTGTGTGTCCACCTGTATCCCAGCATCCGACACGATATGCCCCAAAAAGGAAACTGAGTTCAGCCAGAACTCACACTTAGAAAACTTGGCGTACAACTGACGATCCCTAAGGATTTGGAGTACTGTTCATAAATGGTTCTGGTGATCGGTCTCTGAACGAGAATATACCAAAATATCATCAATAAATACTATCACGAACAGATCCAAATACGGCCTGAATATATTGTTCATCAGGTCCATAAACACTGCGGGAGCATTCGTCAGCCCAAAAGACATGACTAGAAATTCAAAGTGACCATATCTGGTCCTGAAAGCAGTCTTTGGAATGTCCCTCTCACGAACCCGGACCTGGTGGTATCCGGACCTCAAATCTATCTTAGAGAAACATCTAGCCCCCTGCAACTGGTCAAACAAATCATCTATTCTAGGGAGCGGGTATTTGTTTTTAACCGTTACATTATTCAGCTGCCGGTAGTCTATACAAATACGGAGTGAGCCATCTTTTTTTTCTTACAAACAAAACTGGCGCACCCCACGGGGAAGTACTGGGCCTGATAAAGCCTTTGTCGAGCAAGTCTTTTAACTGCTCTTTCAACTCTCTAAACTCAGCTGGTGTCATGCGATATGGGGGAATGGATATAGGTTGAGTCCCTGGCAACAATTCAATTACAAAGTCTATCTCTGGGGGTGTGACAGGCACCTGGTGCCTGCTAGACTCTGGCTCTATTTCAAGAAACGAACCAGCTATATAGCGGTTGTACATACAGCCCCCGGCCGATTAGGCCTATAGCCACCTGCAATGCACAACGACTAACCAGAACGATGACACTATAATCTGAAGCAACTGCTATTCACATTTGTGACCGACAAGGTCACTAACTATAACCAGAAGAAGACCCCACGCAGCCAACATCAACAACTAAACACATATATACATGCACAGCCCCACACGACCGGCTCTACCACCACAGGAAACATCAGACTGCAAGCCTCTAGGAAGTAATAATAGAATGGTCGGGACAGGGCCCCGACCTACCCAAACTGTAATAAAAAAGAAATAGGAACAACCTCCGACTATCTAGCTCCGGAGGATAGGAGCTGATAACTCTGCTGACTGGATCACGAGGGATCGACTCCTCGTCTATGTGTACCTGCAGGAAAGCAATGCAGCGCCCCCACGGGCGTCAGTACCACAGGTACTGAGCATGTAAAACAAACTGAAATATACAACTAAAATGGGTAACAACAATAGCATGACATATAAGCCGGAAGTAGCTGAGTCTATCTGGCTGAGGATAACTGGGGAGAGTTTACCTATTCTGTAACTAAATTGGGCGTACCTGACGACGTGTTGTCCTACTACCTATCAGTATCTAATAGCACATATAGATATACATATAAATACACACAATACCTGACCGATCCCCATAAGCCGGAAGGTGCCAACCAACAGAACAATCTATTTACCCCTACCCGGGTCTAAACCAACCAAAAATAAGTCACTCCACTCATCTGATAACTGTGAGCTCCTCCTACCGGCCCCCTTGGGTACGTAACTCAGGCCTTGGCCTCTGACAATGAACTGTGTCTAAGTCCGAAGACTCGTGCCTCTGGGCGCAAGTGCTCAACGGGGTAATCTGCTGCTGTATCTATGACTGAAACTGACCCTGGGTGTAAACACACAACAGGGTAATTTTATAAAAATCTGTATCTGAAACTGCCCCCGGCCACAATCGCACACAGAGTAGTCTGCCCCAGTAAACAGGGTAATCTGGCTTTGAACTGCCCCTGCAAGCAGGGTAATCTGGACTGTATTATTATGGTGGTCGTCCATCATCGTCCTCTAGGCGAATGGCATCGCCCAACTGGGGGTGGTATCTGAATCTGATATCGACACAGCTATAACCCAGGGGCAGCGGGGATGCTAAAGGGTGTCCACATGCCATGACAAGTCTCAACATGCAAAACACATACACAGCAAGCATGCTCAAATGAAAAATGCTAATCATATTCTCTTCTTTTATTTCAAGGCCAGTCCGTATTAAACAACTGATGCTATATTCTGTTTTACACTGTTTCTGATTGCTGGGCTAACTGCTACCTAGCCTTTATCTGTTTATCTGATTATTGTTATCCGTGCTCTGAAGCTATATCAGTTTCTGGAACCATATTTGCTTCTAGAGCTATATCTGTATTTGGAGCTATATAGGTGTCTGGAGCTATTTCTATATCTGATTACTGATCTGATTATATCCGGATATAACTCAATAACATAAAACATGCCATCTATAACTGGATATAGCTCAATAATATAAAATGTGTCATCTATTACCGGTTACAGTCTCAGCAAATGTAATACATACTATCTGTAATCTTGCTAATTCATTATACTATTCTTACAACTTTCATTCTGGGTATTACGTAAGAACATGCTGAGCTACTAGTGGATACCACATTACTATCTGAAATCATCTAACTATCCGTTACTCTGATTATCACATGATACGTAATGATATACTAGCATGCTTGCTGGAAATTGTACTAAAATCGTTCCTGTACGCTGGGTATCTGTTAATAGCCTTTATTCTATTTATTTTCTAGACTGTACTTCCTAGCTTGCCGAAAGAATAGCTTTACATACCTGGTTTCTGAGTACCCAACTGACCGATGTGATTTCCGTCGGTACTTCTGCTGTTTCTCCCAACTACATTCATATAAATGTCAATTAGAACTAAATACATTAATATCCGAGAGAAATTATCACTTTTGATATATATTTATCCCAAACTTCGACCTTTCGGAAGACGGTCGAAAACTCGTTATTTCTCGATAGTCTAGAAGGGATAAATGCTCACTGCAAGGCTAGGAACACATTGGTACTAATTTAAAGCAATTCTATTTACTTTACCTCGGTAGCACGACGTTTCGCCGGCCAAATTTCACGAAACCAACTCCGTAGGATTGCTCTCTGCAGCTTTATACCTCGGTATCTAAGCCGAAACGGAGTTTAGACCGTGTTTCGTAGCGTAATCGGCAAGAATTATATGTAAATATCGTGGGTTTTCTTCTATATTCCCCTTTTTTTCTGGAAATTCTTGTTATATTTGAAATAAAACCGACTTCCCCCTTCTTCTTTTTTTCTTGCCTTCTAAATCCCTTAACCAACATGTCATTAGGCTATTTATTCATTTAAAATTTACGGGGTGTAACATTTTAGTAACTTCCCATCTTTTTAACCCACCAAGCTACATCGTTTTGGATTATATTCAAGGAATTTAGAGAGGTAACCGACGTTCACTCTTCATTCCTCTCATTCCCTCAAAGTCAAAAGCGTAAAAACTTATTCAGGAAGCACAAAGCAAAGCAAGGGTTTCAACTTTTCTTCTCAGATCTTCTCAAGGGTTTTCTCTGAATTTTTCTTCACCAGGTATGTGAGAATTTAGCAAGGGAATTATCCTTCCTTTGTACCCCAAAATCCATCAAAATTTTCTTATCAGTTCTAGCCTTGAGGTTTCGAATTAGGGAAGTTTTTCAGCCAGATTTCGAATTATTTTATGTGGAATATTGTTCATATTATTTGTTGCTATGTTTCCACAAATTGTGATCATATTGTTAGTTCCTTTCTGTAACATGACTTTAGACCTAATTCGATAAGTTCAGTAATATGGGTCTTGCATAATTGATTAGTTATTATTGTTCCTTGACTTTATCAGTGTTGAAACTCCCATGTTATTATTATCAGATAAATGCTCAGTCAGTTGCATACTAGTTCAGTCTTAGTCAGAAAGCAAGTATATTCGGTGTCTCTCAGTAATGTCAGCTGATCAGTTTGGCTATAGTCAGTTCTTGAGGTGTCAGTAATGTCTCTCAGTTATCATATATCAATTATCAGTTACTAGTTAATTCTACAGTCGGTTACGACGCTTTCAGATAAGCAACTCTGACCGGTCTTAGAACCATCAGCTTCAGCTTCAGTTTGTTCTTTAGACAGTTACGACGCTTTCAGATAAGCATCTCTGGCCAGTCTTAGAACACCAGTTACAGAATCCGGTCTGATAAGACTCTCAGGGTACTTCCAGACAAGTATCCCTGATTTAATCTTAGGCCCCAATTTCGAGCTATCAGCTTGGTAGTAGTAGTTATACTAGAACTATCCAGTGGGAGTCGGACTTAGCACCTAGAGGGCCGGGGTTTCAGTGCACTCAGGTTCCCAGAACTACATTGCCACCGTAGGTTATTTTGCCCAAATGGCCATACAGTGATTTTCACAGTTCATGTCTTTATACCCTGACAAGGTATATTGGGTCCTATCAATTAGGTATATACATTAAATTCCACGTTTAGCTCACGTGGTTATATGTCGGTTATAGACTCTCCCACTAGTCAGTACAGTATCAGTTTAGTTTAGTCCAGTTTAGTATCTCAGGTCCAGAACATGTTTATGACCATCAGCCAGGGTCATTATTGACCATATCAGTTATATTTCAGTTGTACCAGTTTACAGTATTTCACTTCTGTTATTTGTTCTTCATGTTTATTATATCTCTCACTTACTCAGTACATTCAAAGTATCGATGCATACTTTTCATGTTATATCGTATCATGATACAGGCACAGGTCTCAGTTCCGACATCATTAGTAGTTTCCCCCGGACGATATCAGCAGCTGTATTTGGTGAATCCTCATTTTTTGAGGATGATATTTATTTTCAGCTAGTTCTTTTAGTCAGACTTTAGAGTTTGCTGGGGGATTATCCCACCAACTCATCTTTTAGTAGTTGACTTTCAGAAACAAACATAGATATTCAGTATTATTTTCAGATGTATTGATTCTTGTCAAATCAGTTTTCTTAAATGGTTCATTTATGTAAAGCTTCCGCTTATGTTTTCTCATTTTACTAGTGTAATGATAGACCATGGGTTGACTTGGGGTCACTTGTGGCATCAGGTATCGTGTCTCGTCCAAGGTGTAGACTCGAGTCGTGACATATTATCATTCCTAATGTTAAAATTATTTCTTTTTTTAGCATTAATATTTGATTTAATTTTGTTTTGGGAATTATTTGAGTTAATAACATATATCTATGAGCTACAAAACTTATTGGATCATTCAAATTCTAAGTCTAAACTTGAAATAATATATTAAAAGATAAAAATTATGAAAATATTTAAAAAGTACTTATAAATTACATAAAAAATTTATAAAAATTATATACATATAATATTGAATTTATTTGATTTGATTTATCTAAAACCAAATGAAATTAATTATGATAGAATTTTTTTTCTCCATTTAACTTGAATTTATCAAATCTATGGGATTTATCGATTTTCTTTTTATGCTTAGAGTACAACGAGTCTTTCATTAATGTAATGACTTTTATAGCACATTATCTATAGTTGAATATACCATTCCAACAATTTAAAGTTGTCAATGGTAAATCTATTATAGAAGAAGGTTATTAACATGGCAGTGATTGAATTAGTTGATGGTGCTAGACTTTACTCATCCCAACGGGGAAGATGAACATTGGAACCTGTTTGCTTTATTTTTTTTGGTTATTCCTTCGTACAACCTGTTATACCCCGTAGAATTCCCGGCACTTAGATGACCTATTCACACGTTGGTTAAGCATATTTGAAAGCCATACGTGCTAGGGAAAGGCCCGGGAAAAGATCGGACGAGAAACCTGTCGAACCATCGCGGGAGGAGCCGAGGCAGAGCCCCTCCGCGATGGCAGCGTGTCATGGAGGGGAGGCCTCCGCGATGGCTCCGTGCCACGTTGCCCTTGTCCAGGCCCAAGTATATAAAGCCCCCACTTCGGTTGAAACTCATTAACCCTTAAAATAATTTCCAGAATAGCGTACTGAACAGAGGGAAATCGAAGGGAGATTAAATAAATTCATCCGATTACGCTGCCAAACGCTGCCCAAACCCAAATTAATCCTAGATACCAAGGTATTTAGCAGTAGAGAGCATTTCTACGGAATTAGTTTCACGAAATACGGTCGACGAATCGGCGAGCCGCCGAACTAAAGTAAGTAGAATTGCTCCAAATTTATGTCTATGTGTTCCTAGTTGAGAAGTAAATATTTCTCCCTTCTGGGCCGCTGGAAAATAGCGAGTTTTTGACCGTCTTTCGATAAGCCTAAGTTTAGGCTATAAATTAAATCGAAAGTAACGTTGCTCTTTACAATAACGTTGTATTTAGTATTGATTGACGTATTTATGAATGCAGTTGGGAGAAAATAGTTGAAGTACCAGCCGAGCCTCGTCCGACGGACGAATATTCAAAGATAAGGTATGTAAAGTTAAGTTTCCTCGGCAAGTTGAGTAACCTCGAAGCAGTATAGTAATTTACAGACCAGTTGCATGTTTAGAAATCGATTATCATGTTATTTTGAATATTGGTGCAATATGAGCAGTTTTGGGCCGTAACGTGTACGATACCTATCCGTATGATATAGATTCGAATATAAATGGGTAAGATTGCTCAGTATATTCAGTATGTGATATAATATGCCCTGCCAAGATATTGTTGTGTTTAGCTGAAACCTCGCAAGATAGTACAGCATCAGTAAAGCATTCCAGATATAGAATAGTAATTGTATATGGTTTAGAGAGCATGTTAGAAATAGGAAATCATGTTAATACAGAAACCTAGTGAACAGCATAGCTTTCAGCAGAAACACCCGCTTGTATAGCCTTTGCCCCAGTACAGTTAGACAGGGAACTATATTCATATTTATACTTCCCTGCCACAGCATGTATCAGACATCTACAGATTGCTATTTTTAGCCCAGTACATGATTTATATAATACCTTACGCCTATTAGTTTTGGCTTATGAGATACACAAACAGCATGACTAGTTGAGACCGTTGTATTGATTGGGGTTGGATTACCTAGCATTCCTGACCGCCCAGGGTTAATAGCTGTATCGACTCGTCCGCCAGAGGATGAGGATACGTCACTCTACGGAGTGATATGCCGTCCCGCAAGGGGACGAAGATGGGATGCCAGTTTCCCCATATTGTGCCTTGGTCGGCCCTTATACACCCCCGTCGAGCGGGTACGCCCGGGGTGTTGATTTAGAGTCCTTCGGACTCAGGTACAGTTATAGTCAGGGGCTCAGCGAGCCCAAGTGCATACCCAGGGACCGGCAGGATGCTTACAGCCACTATAGGAGATGGGATGACCGGGGTAGGGGCATAGATTCTGTGTTGATTGTACCTCCCGGCTTATGGGGGCCGGGTAAGGCTTGTATGTGCTGTGTTATGTTATGTATATTATGCCATGTTATATTAGACGCGAGTAGGTTGGTAGTAGAATGATACGCTTCCAGGTATGATTCCTACTTCCTTCGGTATCAGTAAGAACAGGTACGATCTACATCATCAGACAGTTAAGTTATTCCTCCTACTTCAGCTTCACCAGTCATATTATTGCTTTCAGATGTTGTTTCAGTTATATTATTTCAGTTGCTTTACATACTCAGTACCAGCGGTACTGACGCCCAGTGGGGCGCTGCATTACTTGCCTGCAGGTACTCCTAGACGAGCAGGTGATTCTACGTGACTCCCTATCAGCGGTTGACTATTCAGCTCCAGTCATCCGGAGGCTGAATTTCAGAGGTGTAGTTCAGTTCCTTTTGTTGTATATAGAATGGGTAGGTCGGGGCCCTGTCCCGATCAGTTCTATTACTATTCCTAGAGGCTTGCATTCTGTATGAAATCCCTGTGGTTAGATGAGCCGGTCGTGTGGGGCCGTGCAGTGGTATAGTTGTCCTTACTCTTCCTTACTTCTGTGATGGTCGTGTGGGGCCATATTTGTCAGTAGTGGTGACCTTGCCGGTCACGTAGCTTCTTTTTGTGATTTTTAATTAAGCAGCAGATAATTAGACAGCATGGTGGCCTTGTCGGCCCGTATAGGTTTCCCTGAGTTACTATATTTCTGGTTAGCTGCCAAGACAGGTACAGAAGGCTATAGGCCAATGGGCCGGGGGCTGTATTTACAGCCGTTATATAGCCCTTTGTTTCCAGAAATGTGAGTTAGCGCCAGCCAGGCGCCAGATGCGCCCAGGCTTAACAGTCCAGCAGGTCAGGTCCTAGTAGGGCACCAGGTGCCAGTCATACCCCCTAAGGTGGGGTGTGACAAACTTGGTATCAGAGCAGGTCGTATCCCAGGGAGTCTGCAAGCCGTGCTAAGTAGAGTCCTGTCCATGGATGTGTTGTGCACCACATCCTATGGGTAGGAGGCTGCAAGGCATGATAGGATGGTTGTCTTTATTCTGATTCAGTCGTGCCATAGAGCGGTACAGTATAGGGTTCAATTCCTAAAATTCTTATCATATTCTTTGGCTACAGATAATGTCAGACCAGCGCCATCCCTTCACAGGTCGGAGCTTAGACATTGCAGCAGGGGAAGGCACCAGCAGGATGCCCCCCTCATTTGGAGACAGCCCGATCAGAGGGCCCTACAGAGGCTTCATCTCAGCATCCTCAGCAGTCTCCACCACGTCAGGAGCCATTTGGAGCGACAGTATCTTCAGCAGTCCCTATACCGATGCCTTCCGATCAGGAAGTTAGGAGTGCTGTAGTTATGATAGCACAGGTGATGGCTGCTCAGCGGCAACAAATGCCATCCACAGTTGCAGAAGCATCAGGAGGGCCCGGTAGTTCGAGGATCCGAGAGTTCTTAGCCTTGAATCCCCCACAGTTTACAGGCACGGACCGCACAGAGGACCCTCAGGATTTTCTGGATCAGATGCAGAGAATCTTCAGGGTTATGCATGCTACGCCTACTGAGTCAGTTGAATTGGCCGCATTCCGGTTGCGAGATATTGCGGTGTTATGGTATGAAAGCTGGGAGAGGTCCCGAGGGAGAGATGTTCCCCCTCCTACCTGGTCCAGCTTTTCAGGAGCCTTTCTGGATCACTATTTGCCGCGGGAGATCCGACAGGCCCGGGTAGACCAGTTCCTACATCTGGAACAGGGGGCCATGAGTGTTCGGGAATATTCCTTGCGGTTTGACTCCTTGGCTCGATATGCACCGGCTTTCGTGGATACCATGGCATCCAGAGTGCACCGTTTTATTATGGGGTTGAACCCAGAGTATGTCGAGACTTGTATCACGGCCACACTGCGAGAAGATATGGATATTTCCCGAATCCAGGCATTTGCCCAGAATATTGAGGGCATCAGACAGCGACATCGGGAAATCAGAAGGGTTAATCAGGAGCAGCATCGCCGGGATAGACCAGCTGAGTTACAAAGAGAGGCCCGGGGAGGACCCAGGCCACGATTGTCAGACAGGCCGCCCAGGCCCCCGCCTCCGCCACAGTCACAGGGAGGTAGATCCAACCGTAGGGGGCAGTCAGAGGCTGGTAGAGGTTCGCAGACGGCAGACTCACCGTCACAGAGAAGGGCGGAGCAGAGTAGGTATACCCTACCACTTTGCCCTATATGCAGTCGACATCATTCTGGAGCATGCAGGTATGGTTCCACCGCATGCTATATTTGTGGCCAAGAAGGCCATTTGATGAGAGATTGCCCAGCCAGAGGTCGTGAGGACCGGGACAGGCAGGATAGGGCATCAACAGGATCACGAGCTACAGCATCCTCAACTGGGTGCAGGCCCCCAGTTTCAGCAGGCAGGGGTCGAGGCAGATCAGGGGCCTCCAGTACAGGTGCGGGTCCAAGCCGCACATATGCCTTACCAAGGAGGCAAGATTCAGAGGCATCGCCTGATGTTGTGACAGGTATGCTAACTATCTGCTCACACCCTGCTTATGTGCTAATTGATCCAGGGTCTACTTTGTCCTATATTACTCCATTTGTGGCACGGAAGTTTAGTATTGTACCAGAATCATTACAGCAGCCCTTCTTAGTATCTACGCCCGTCGGTGACTCTATCACAGCTAGCCGAATTTACCGCGGGTGTACAGTAGAGGTTGCTGATCGTCAGACCACAGTAGATCTGGTCGAGTTAGAGATGATAGATTTCGATGCCATAATGGGTATGGATTGGTTAGTGCCATGTTTTGCTAATGTTGAATGTTGGACCAAAACGGTCCGATTCCACTTCCCGGGGGAGGCAGTACGGGAGTGGAAGGGCAGCACCGCGACGCCAAAAGGTAGGTTTATTTCCTACCTTCGGGCGAGAAAGTTGATATCTAAGGGGTGCATTTACCATCTTGTCAGAGTTCAGGATGTCCAAGTAGAATTTCCGACACTCCAGTCTGTTCCAGTGGTAAATGAATTCCCAGATGTATTTCCTGATGAGTTACCTGGTATTCCCCCAGAAAGGGAAATAGACTTCGCTATTGACTTGCTACCAGGCACTCAGCCAATATCAATATCTCCTTATCGTATGGCTCCTGCAGAGCTCAGAGAATTAAAGGAGCAGTTGAAAGACTTGTTAGATAAAGGTTTTATCAGGCCGAGCACTTCCCCGTGGGGTGCGCCAGTCTTGTTCGTGAGAAAGAAAGATGGCTCGCTCCGAATGTGCATAGACTATCGGCAGCTCAATAAAGTTACAGTAAAGAATAAGTATCCGCTTCCTAGGATTGATGACCTATTTGATCAGTTACAGGGAGCCAGATACTTTTCTAAGATTGACTTGCGGTCCGGATATCACCAGGTCCGAGTACGTGAGAGGGACATCCCTAAGACAGCATTTAGGACCCGATATGGACATTTTGAATTTCTGGTTATGTCCTTCGGGCTAACAAATGCCCCAGCAGTTTTTATGGACCTGATGAACAGTATTTTCAGACCCTTCCTGGACTTGTTCGTGATAGTATTCATTGATGATATTCTGGTGTATTCTCGCTCCGAAGCAGATCACCGAACTCATTTGCGGACAGTGCTCCAGATTCTCAGGGACCGCCAGTTGTACGCAAAATTTTCTAAGTGTGAATTCTGGCTTAACTCAGTAGCCTTTTTAGGGCATATTGTCTCAGATACTGGTATATAGGTAGACAAACAGAAGATAGAAGCAGTTAAGTCATGGCCTAGGCCTACCACCCCGACTGAAGTTCGTAGCTTTCTGGTGTTGGCAGGATACTATCGGAGGTTCGTTGAGGGATTCTCAACCATTGCAGCACCTTTAACTAAATTGACACAGAAAGCAGCAAAGTTTCCGTGGACGGAGGCATGTGAGCAGAGTTTCCAGGAACTGAAAGATAGATTAACCTCCGCTCCCGTATTAGCACTGCCGAAAGGCACAGAAGGGTATTCAGTTTATTGCGACGCGTCAGGTGTCGGGCTGGGCTGTGTGTTGATGCAGCATGGTAGAGTAATTGCATATGCTTCCAGGCAGCTGAGGAAACATGAGAAGAATTACCCCACCCATGATCTAGACTTGGCCGCAGTAATTCATGCCTTGAAGATGTGGAGGCATTATCTGTACGGAGTTCATGTTGATATTTACACAGATCATAAGAGCCTACAGTACATTTTCACTCAGAGGGAGTTGAATCTGCGGCAACGCCGCTGGTTGGAGTTGTTAAAAGACTATGATGTGAATATTCTATACCACCCCAGAAAAGCTAATGTTGTAGCAGATGCCCTGAGCCGTAAGTCAATGGGGAATTTAGTGTATTTGCGACCTGAGAAGCAGAAGTTAGTTAAAGAAATTCATCAGTTAGCTGGGCTAGCCGTGCGAGTAATGGAAACAGGAGATAATGGAGCCGTAATTCAGAATTCTGCAGTATCATCGTTAGTTGCAGAGGTAAAAGAACGACAGTATGAGGATCCCGATTTAGTCCAGCTCAGAGATAGAATTCAGAAAGGTAAGGAGCCAGATTTTCAGATAGCCGGGGATGATGTGCTACGTTGTAAGGGCCGCCTCTGTGTCCCGAATGTCTCAGGACTTCGTGGGCAGATCATGCACGAGGTACACTACGCTCGTTATTCCCTTCATCCAGGGGCGACGAAAATGTACCACGATATCAGAGACATCTATTGGTGGCCAGGTATGAAAGCTGAGAGAGCTGAATTTGTGTCTAGATGTTCTAATTGTCAGCAGGTAAAAGCCGAGCACCAGAAACCGGGCGGTTTGACGCAAGAGATAACGGTACCTATGTGGAAACGGGAAGCAATAAACATGGATTTTGTAACAGGGTTACCCCGTACTAGACGTAGAAATGATTCCATTTGGGTAATAGTTGATAGGCTGACAAAATCAGCTCATTTCCTGCCAGTGAGGGCTACCTTCTCAGCTGAGAATTACGCCGAATTATATATCAGAGAAGTAGTTAGATTACATGGAGTGCTGGCATCTATCATTTCAGACAGAGGGGTACAGTTTACAGCTAGATTCTGGCAGTCATTTCAGAAAGGTCTGGGGACGCAGATTAATTTGAGCACAGCATTCCATCCTCAGACAGACGGGCAAGCTGAACGTACAATTCAGACGCTCGAAGATATGCTACGAGCGTGTGTGTTAGATTTTGGGGGTAGCTGGGATGAACATCTTTCGTTAATCGAATTTGCTTATAATAACAGCTACCATTCAGCTATCCAGATGGCGCCTTTTGAGGCATTGTATGGGCGGAAATGTAGATCGCCGGTGGGTTGGTTTGAGGTAGGAGAATCAGCATTAGTTGGCCCAGATATCGTTCGGCAGTCCGAAGAAATGATAAAGCTTATCCGGGAACGTTTACTGACCGCTCGGAGTCGTCAGAAGTCATACGCAGATAGACGGCGCAGAAATTTAGAATTTTCGGTAAATGACTGGGTATATCTGAAAGTGTCCCCGATGAAAGGGGTAATGAGGTTTGGCAAGAAAGGCAAGCTTAGCCCAAGATTCATTGGGCCGTACCAAATTCGGCGAAGAATAGGCCGCGTGGCATATGAGTTAAACTTGCCTCCAGAATTAGTATCTGTTCATCCAGTATTCCACGTTTCCATGTTAAGAAAGTTCGTAGGGGACCCTTCTACAGTAGTTCCAGTCCAGGATGTTCAGATCACAGAGGGGTTAGCCTACGAAGAGGTTCCCGTAGCTATCCTAGACAGACAGATTCGCAGGCTGAGAACTAAAGATGTTGCATCTGTCAAGGTATTGTGGCGTAACAGAAATCGGGAAGAAATGATGTGGGAGGCTGAAGAAGATATGAAAATCAGATATCCTCACTTATTTCAGGCCTAGTCAGACGACAGGTATGTCCGTATTATTATTTACACAGTACTTTATGGTTGTATGTTGTAAATGATAAAGAAAGAAGTGGTATTCAGTTGTCCAGTGGGTTGTAGGATATTGTGTGCAGTGCCTGTGTTGGACTTTTCTGCATTTCAGGGCATTGCGATAGTCCATATTACAGGTGAAACTCTGCCAAAATTTTCCCAGAAACTAGAGTGAACAGCTCTCTAGACAGCAGTATACATTCGGGGACGAATGTTCCTAAGGGGGGGAGAATGTTATACCCCGTAGAATTCCCGGCACTTAGATGACCTATTCGCACGTTGTTTAAGCATATTTGAAAGCCATACGTGCTAGGGAAAGGCCCGGGAAAAGATCGGACGAGAAACCTGTCGAACCATCGTGGGAGGAGCCGAGGCAGAGCCCCTCCGCGATGGCAGCGTGTCACGGAGGGGAGGCCTCCGCGATGGATCCGTGCCACGTTGCCCTTGTCCAGGCCCAAGTATATAAAGCCCCCACTTCGGTTGAAACTCATTAACCCTTAAAATAATTTCCAGAATAGCGTACTGAACAGAGGGAAATCGAAGGGAGATTAAATAAATTCATCCGATTACGCTGCCAAACGCTGCCCAAACCCAAATTAATCCTAGATACCAAGGTATTTAGCAGCAGAGAGCATTTCTACGGAATTAGTTTCACGAAATACGGCCGACGAATCGGCGAGCCGCCGAACTAAAGTAAGTAGAATTGCTCCAAATTTATGTCTATGTGTTCCTAGTTGAGAAGTAAATATTTCTCCCTTCTGGGCCGCTGGAAAATAGCGAGTTTTTGACCGTCTTTCGATAAGCCTAAGTTTAGGCTATAAATTAAATCGAAAGTAACGTTGCTCTTTACAATAATGTTGTATTTAGTATTGATTGACGTATTTATGAATGCAGTTGGGAGAAAATAGTTGAAGTACCAGCCGAGCCTCGTCCGACGGACGAATATTCAAAGATAAGGTATGTAAAGTTAAGTTTCCTCGGCAAGTTGAGTAACCTCGAAGCAGTATAGTAATTTACAGACCAGTTGCATGTTTAGAAATCGATTATCGTGTTATTTTGAATATTGGTGCAATATGAGCAGTTTTGGGCCGTAACGTGTACGATACCTATCCGTATGATATAGATTCGAATATAAATGGGTAAGATTGCTCAGTATATTCAGTATGTGATATAATATGCCCTGCCAAGATATTGTTGTGTTTAGCTGAAACCTCGCAAGATAGTACAGCATCAGTAAAGCATTCCAGATATAGAATAGTAATTGTATATGGTTTAGAGAGCATGTTAGAAATAGGAAATCATGTTAATACAGAAACCTAGTGAACAGCATAGCTTTCAGCAGAAACACCCGCTTGTATAGCCTTTGCCCCAGTACAGTTAGACAGGGAACTATATTCATATTTATACTTCCCTGCCACAGCATGTATCAGACATCTACAGATTGCTATTTTTAGCCCAGTACATGATTTATATAATACCTTACGCCTATTAGTTTTGGCTTATGAGATACACAAATAGCATGACTAGTTGAGACCGTTGTATTGATTGGGGTTGGATTACCTAGCATTCCTGACCGCCCAGGGTTAATAGCTGTATCGACTCGTCCGCCAGAGGATGAGGATACGTCACTCTACAGAGTGATATGCCGTCCCGCAAGGGGACGAAGATGGGATGCCAGTTTCCCCATATTGTGCCTTGGTCGGCCCTTATACACCCCCGTCGAGCGGGTACGCCCGGGGTGTTGATTTAGAGTCTTTCGGACTCAGGTACAGTTATAGTCAGGGGCTCAGCGAGCCCAAGTGCATACCCAGGGACCGTCAGGATGCTTACAGCCACTATAGGAGATGGGATGACCGGGGTAGGGGCATAGATTCTGTGTTGATTGTACCTCCCGGCTTATGGGGGCCGGGTAAGGCTTGTATGTGCTGTGTTATGTTATGTATATTATGCCATGTTATATTAGACACGAGTAGGTTGGTAGTAGAATGATACGCTTCCAGGTATGATTCCTACTTCCTTCGGTATCAGTAAGAACAGGTACGATCTAAATCATCAGACAGTTAAGTTATTCCTCCTACTTCAGCTTCACCAGTCATATTATTGCTTTCAGATGTTGTTTCAGTTATATTATTTCAGTTGCTTTACATACTCAGTACCAGCGGTACTGACGCCCAGTGGGGCGCTGCATTACTTGCCTGCAGGTACTACTAGACGAGCAGGTGATTCTACGTGACTCCCTATCAGCGGTTGACTATTCAGCTCCAGTCATCCGGAGGCTGAATTTCAGAGGTGTAGTTCAGTTCCTTTTGTTGTATATAGAATGGGTAGGTCGGGGCCCTGTCCCGATCAGTTCTATTACTATTCCTAGAGGCTTGCATTCTGTATGAAATCCCTGTGGTTAGATGAGCCGGTTGTGTGGGGCCGTGCAGTGGTATAGTTGTCCTTACTCTTCCTTACTTCTGTGATGGTCGTGTGGGGCCATATTTGTCAGTAGTGGTGACCTTGCCGGTCACGTAGCTTCTTTTTGTGCTTTTTGATTAAGCAGCAGATAATTAGACAGCATGGTGGCCTTGTCGGCCCGTATAGGTTTCCCTGAGTTACTATATTTCTGGTTAGCTGCCAAGACAGGTACAGAAGGCTATAGGCCAATGGGCCGGGGGCTGTATTTACAGCCGTTATATAGCCCTTTGTTTCCAGAAATGTGAGTTAGCGCCAGCCAGGCGCCAGATGCGCCCAGGCTTAACAGTCCAGCAGGTCAGGTCCTAGTAGGGCACCAGGTGCCAGTCATACCCCCCAAGGTGCTGTGTGACACAACCTCACCTTAATCCGTGCAGCAAGCAGTTTCTCCACTGTCCCCTGCCCTCTCACCTTTGGTTTTTCCTTATTTGCATGACTTCACTATTCTGGATTAATTTATACAGTTTTATTGGCTAGTCTACCACAATTTACCCAAAAAAAATGCTGGACAGAGTGAAATGTTGTTTCGATTCACCAGCAATATACTATTTGTTTGATGACAGAAAGAATGCCTCGCGGCTTTAGAGCTCAATCTAGATACAATGGAACAATTTCTTAGACTCTCCTTTCTATGTACATCGACATATATAGACAATTTGGAAGACATTCGAGAATTCCTTGATTGCTCAAGAATTTTTAGTGAAATTGCTTACTCTGGGTTGACACTATTGAAGAGGATCACTATGGGAAGCCAGTTTTAAAATGTCTTAGCCAATGCTAGTTACAAGCAACTGGGGTTTGGCTATGTAATTTAGGACAAATACCATTTAACAGAACACAAGTACTTTGTGCAAAACTGTTTCTTTACTATACCTAGTTTCATTTTATCTGCCACTACTGCTAACTTAGATTCCGAATATGGTCAATCTCAAAACTGCGGAACAATATAAGCCAGGAGAAAAGAATGGAAGATGCTCCTTTGGTACAAAGGGAAACAATTTTTTGTTGATATCTTATATGTGAGTTATGGTTCCGCACAAGATGAAAGCTATTATACTCATAAAACTATATTAGTTTTTTCTTCCTAAAAAAGCGCTTCAAATACCATATTTGCACCGCTGCAGCCAATATGCAGATAGAAAGGGACATTGTACTGAACCATGCTACTACTACATTGGTTCTCTCACTCACTTCTCTCATTTCTTCTTCCCTGCATGTTTAAACCGTGAGAATCACGTTAAAACTTACTGATCATGGGCAAAATAGCATGCACGAGTGATGCTTTATAACTTAGTTTTGCCTTGTTTATCGAATTAATTATATGCATTCTCATGTGATTTTATGTAAATGTGAATATATACTAACCAACATGATTAGTCCTTGTTTTTGAAGGTTAATAATGCATTTGAGGAACTAATTCATGATTTGGTGAAGTGGAGGAATGGAATCAAGAGAAAAACGTGAAAGTCAACAAGAAAACATGCAATAACTGGCACCCTGCGCGATAGGGGCCGTGGCACGCTGCCAACGCTGCAACACTTGGCCAAAAATTGCATTTTTTGGCACATTCCAGTGAGGGTACGTGTTACCTCCGTGTCACGGAGGTCAAGTAGGGCGTTCAGCTCTGTGACACGTTGCTGTTCCACCACAGGTCAAATTTTGCAATTTTTCAGCACAGTATAAATTGAACCCTTAGCTCCTAAAATCATTTGGTCACGATTTTATTCTGGAAAACTACCTAGGAGTGAAGGGAGAAGTGGGAGAACTCATCTAGGGTTTGTCAAATTCCCTTCTCATCTACCAAATTTAGTAGTTAGTGTAGTTTTACGAACATGAATGGCAAGAACCCTTCCTCTAGGGTTGATGCCATGAATTATGATTGTGATTTTATGAAATTGTTTTGGAATTAAGTTATTGATTGTTGTTTTCGTCTTGCATTCTGGATTGTTGGTTGTTTTTATGATTGATCACCATGAAAGCATATTTGTTAGCTTGAGTAATAGCTTGAGAAAGCATTACCTAGGTCAGGACATGAGAATGTGAGGAGCACGTTTGTATCTCGGGAGAGATTTTTGTGTCAGGATAGAAATATACCTAACACCGTGCTTGGTTGAGACACGGGGGTTATGAAAGACCAACTTGGGATGTCACATCACCACTCGAAGAAGTAGTTGTGTGGCTAAGTTGAGTTAAATGGTTAGACGCACGAAAGTCCCTAATCGTTTAACCGTAAACCACAACATAATTGATTGCCCGCGACTAGAAATTAAACTCCTCGCTCACAATGATGCAGTGAGGCTAGATTTCCGTGTTTAGAGGCTCGAAAGACCATAAACATGCAATTCTAATTATGTGAAATAACAATTGATAGTTCCATGCTTAACCCATTGCAAATCGTAGTATCACATGATTAATTGGTTTTAACTCTATGTTGCTCCTAGAGTAATTTCAGAATACTTCGTTGACCCAAACTTAGACTATATTAATCTCGATCGAAAATGTCTATAACCAACACTTGAGGTATTTAAGATCACACTAGAAATGGATAGTTAGAGGAATGGGTCCAGTCCCTGTGGGTTCGACAATCCGGTTCTTAAAAAAGAGCCACTATATTACTTGCACGACCCGTACACTTGCGGACGCGCGAATCGGGCACGTCACTTACCAACATTTGTTGGATAATATATATGTTTGATAATAAATAAACAAATAAATTAAATCAAGTTTTAAATATTTGTATGCCATTTCTATATATACCATTGCCTCTGTACTACTTCTGAAACAGAGGCAATAAACAACATGACATTTCATGTGAAGTACTCCAAATCCATATGTCATAGTTATATATACCATGACAAGTTACAATGGACCGTAAATTTTCACTATCAACTTTCAGAGACTACATTAGTGTCCCGACTTGTCATTGATTATATGTTGTATCTTTCTAGCAATTTGCCTATTTCTTTTACATGAATCAAGATTTAGATAAATATTGTAAAAAACTACAGTTAGAAGAATAGTGTAAGTAATATCTCATCAAGAACATTTTTCGTTTTTATGTATATAAGCTCTTAGGTTAAAGGGAAAAATGATTTCTCATGGGTTGTGAAAACATAACAAAAGGAGGTCACTACGACTTGGATTAATTCACTCGTATCATAACCTTTAAGTCTGGATAGAATGCTTAAAATTTTAACCTAAGTTGCTCGGACTCTTCACTTTTTGTGTCGCACCCGTGTCCACACGATGTGGGTGTGGGTGTGGGTGTGGGATCTATACCCGATCTTGCCAATCGATCTGGGTAATTTGACCAAAATCCACCGAGAAATTCCGAACAGATTCATTGATTTTTATAATCAAAACAAAAGCTAAGGTGAAATTGAAGAAAATGGAATACCTTGTATATAGAAATTTCTATATCCCTCCTTTTTCTTTTATCTCCTTCCCAAATTCTTCTCTTGCTTAATATTTTCTCCTCAAGTTTTTCACATAATATCTCATAATCTAGGTTTTATAACTCTATTTTTAGATATTTAAATTATTTTTAGCTGAATCCTCGCACCCGTATCCATACTTGGATCAATATTCCCGAATCTTAAAATTTAGACTATGAAGAATCCGACCTCTAGATCCACACCCGTATCGGACACCCGCACCCGAGCCTAAGCAACTTATATTTTAATATATGGTATCAATACCAAATTTTTAGAAGTCCTCTTTCACAATCATTTTATCAACTACCTATTCTACTGCTCGGAGCTTTCTACCTTTGACTCATCCATTCTGGGTTTCTCTCTCTCAATTCAACCATCAAGTCGTTATCTCTGCTCCAGGCACAATCGTTAACTCTTAAGTCTCTCTCTAATTCAGGCTACCTTTTTAGCCTATCAAGACCACCTTATCAGTTCTAAGTACACTATTTAGTCTATGGATCTGCTCCGAACTTATTCCTCAGTCTCTAAAGCTACGTCCATCTTCTCAAAGAAAAAATCAGAAAAAAAGAATCTCATCCACGTGTAAAACTTAGATCTGTGTTAAATGTGTAAGAGGTTTTAAAGGATAAACTTACATAATATAAATTGTGTAAAGATTTTGATTTTTTAGCTACTCTATCCATAAAGTTAAAGTCTGTTTTGGTTATATTTTCAAATTCTTTTATACTTCTGGCTAAAGGAACAAGATAGAAGGCAAAAAAACTTTATTCATTTATTGTTGGAATACTGCCATTAAAATATACACTATGAGTCTAACAACTACCTAAGCTAACTCCACAAATGGAGGAGATAATGCTAATCATAACAACCTACTAAAGACATAGTAAAACAGTAAAAACCAACAGTAAACTAATTGTAAAAATCAGCAGTAACTAATGACTGATACAATAGTAACAAATGCACTAATACACCCCTCTCAAGGAAGAGGGTGTGCAACAATGCCTGACTTGAACAGGTGTCTGTCGAAGGCCGGTTTGAAAGCATCTCCCTAAGAGTATTAGCTAGTTGGTCTACAACGTGTATATGGACAACTTTTAAAAAATAATTGATTATCACAACTCTTGCATAGTTATTTCAAATTACATATATATATATATATATATATATATATATATATATATATATATATATATATATATATATATATATATATATATATATATTTAAATTTTATAAATTATTTACATGATAATATTTACATAATTTTAGTTAAATTTTATAAACTATTTACATAATAGTATCACTTGATTTTACTTAAATTTTATAAATTATTTTATGTTGATAATTAAATTTATATAATTTTGATAAATTAATTTATTATATTATCTATTTATTGAATTATTTACAAATATAATATTCTATTAATTATTTAATAACTATTTTTAAATTTATTTAAACTTTGGCCACATCCACCTTAATTCTTGTCAATTTTAAGCATTTTTGGTCAAATCTGGCATATTCTTAAGTCCAATTCAAATCCATCTAATTTCTACCCATGTACTTACCCGCTGTTATACCCCGTAGAATCTCCGGCACTTAGATGACCTATTCCCACGTTGGTTAAGCATATTTGAAGGCCATACGTGTGGGAGAAAGGCCCGGGGAAAGATCGGACGAGAAGCCTGTCGAACCATCGCAGAAGGAGCCGAGGCAGAGCCCCTCCACGATGGCAGCGTGTCACGGAGGAGGAGCCTCCGTGTTGGCTCCGTGACACGTTGGCCTTGTCCAGGCCCAAGTATATAAAGCCCCACTTCGGTTTTAATTGATAAAAATCCTTTAAATTTCCAGAGAACAGAGGGCAACCGGCAGAGGGAGAAAAGGAACGAAGAAAATTAAATAATTTTCGTCCGATTACACTGCCAAACGCTGCCCAAACTCAAATTTATCCCAGATACCGAAGTATTTAGCAGCAGAGGGCATTCCTACGGATTCAGTTTCGTAAAATACGGCCGACGAATCGTCGAGCCACCGAGCTAAGGTAAGTGGAATTGCTCTAAATTAGTGTCTATGTGTTCCTAGCTGAGAAGTGAATATTTCTCCCTTCTGGGCCGCTGAAAAATAGCGAGTTTCTGGCCGTCTTTCGATAAGCCTAAGTTTAGGCTATAAACTATATCGAAAGTGACGTTGCCTTTTGAAATAAAGTTGCATTTTGTGTTAATTGATATGTTTATGAATGCAGTTGGGAGAAAACAGCTGAAGTACCGCCCGACAGACAAATAGCTCAGAGATAAGTTGGGAGAAAACAGTTGAAGTACCGACCGAGTTCCACCCGACAGACAAATAGCTCAGAGATAAGGTATGTAAAGTTAGTTTCCTCGGCAAGTTAAGAAATATTGAGACAGTATGGTAATTTACAGACCAGTAGAATGTTCAGAAATCGATTATTGTGTTATTTTGAATATTGGTGCAATATGAAAAGTTTTGGGTTGTAACGTGTACGATACCTATCCGTATGATATAGATTCGGACGTAAGTGGTTAAGGTTGCCCAGTATATTCAGTATGTGATGTAATATGCCATGTTAAGATATTGTTGTGTTTAGCTGAAACCTCGCAAGGTAGTACAGTATCAGTAAAGCATTCCAGATATAGAATAGTAACTATATATAGTTTAGAAAGTATGTCAGAAATAGGAAATTATGTTAACACAGAAACTTAGTAAACAGTATAGTTTCTAGCAGAAACACCTCCTCGTATAACTTTACCCCAGTACAGTTTGACAGGAGGCTATATTTATATTTATACTTACCTGTCTCAGCATGTATCAGACACTTACAAATTACTATTATTAGCTCAGTATGTGATTTATACGGTACCTTACACCTATTAGTCCTAGCTTATGAGATACACAAACAACATGATTAGTTGAGACCATTGTATTGATTGGGGTTGGATTACCTAGCATCCCTGACCGCCCAGGGTTAATAGCTGTATCGACTCGTCCGCCAGAGGACGAGGATACGTCGCTCTACGGAGTTATATGCCGTCCCGCAAGGGGACGAAGATGGGATGCCAGCTTCCCCATATTGTGCCTTGGTCGGCCCTTATACACCCCCGTCGAGCGGGTACGCCCGGGGTGTTGATTTAGAGTCCTTCGGACTCAGATACAGTTATAGTCAGGGGCTCAGCAAGCCCAAGTGCATACCCAGGGACCGGCAGGATGCTTACAGCCACTATAGGAGATGGGATGACCGGGGTAGGGGCATAGATTCTGTGTTGATTGTACCTCCCGGCTTATGGGAGCCGGGTAAGGTTCGTGTGTGCTATGTTATGTTATTTCATGTTATGCCATGTTATGTTAGATACAAGTAGATCAGCAGTAGCACGATACGTTTCCAGGTATGACTCTTATCCTTCCCAGTAAAGATTGAGAGAAGGTATGATTTACATTATCAGACAGTTAGTCTATTCTCTCTACTTCAGTTTCTTCAGTTACATTATTGTATTCAGATTTTGCTTCAGTTATTGCTTTACATACTCAGTACCAGCGGTACTGACGCCCGGTGGGGCGCTGCATTACTTGCCTGCAGGTACTTATAGACGAGCAGGTGACACTACGTGATTCCTGTCAGCGATCGAGTATTCAGCTCTTGTTATCCGGAGACTGAATTCCAGAGGTGTATTTCAGTTCTTTTGTTTTATAGTACGGGTAGGTCGGGGCCCTGTCCTGACCAGTTCTATTGCTATTCTTAGAGGCTTGCAGTCTATATATTCCCTGTGGTCAGATGAGCCGGTCGTGTGAGGCCGTGCAGTTGTTTGGTTGTCAGTATTCTTGCTTTCTTTTACTTTGGCCGTGTGGGGCCATAGCTTGCCAGTAGTGGTGACCTTGCCGGTCACGTAGTTCTTTTTATGCTTTATGATTGAGTTGCAGATAACTAGACAGCATGGTGGCCTTGTCGGCCCGCATAGATTCCTCTGAATTAGTATGTTTCTGGTCAGCTGCTAGTACAGGTACAGAAGGCTATAGGCCAACGGGCCGGGGGCTGTATTTACAGCCGTTATATAGCCCTTTGTTTCCAAAAATATGAGTTAGAGCCAGCCAGGCACCAGATGTGCCCAGGCTTAACAGTCCATCAGGTCAGTTCCTAGTAGGGCACCAGGTGCCAGTCATACCCCCCAAGGCGGGGTGTGACAAACTTGGTATCAGAGCAGGTCGTATCCCAGGGAGTCTGCAAGCCGTGCTAAGTAGAGTCTTGTCTATGGATGTGTTGTGCACCACATACTATAGGCAGGAGGCTGCGAGGCATGATATGATGGTTACCCTTCTTTCTCAGTCAGTCGTGCTTTAGAGCGGTACAGTATAGGGTTGAGTCCCTGAGATCTTACTGTATTCTCTGATTACAGATACAAAGGCAGATCAGCATTACCCTATCACAGGCAGAAGATCAGAAATAGCAACGGAAGAGAGCATCAATCAGTTACATGATAACTACAGCAGCAGGAGAGGTATTAGAGACCTCCCAACGTGATACCTTTATTGGCATTACTCCCAGTATACGTTGATAACGTCAGAATAGGAAGTCAGAAGTATAATGTATAAGTGAGTTGAATTATTTATTAGTTATATGAGATCTGATTATGATTACAGATAAGGTCAGACCACCAGGTAAGTATAAGAAAGAGAGGGATATGCAGGAATCCCAAATACATCTTTTTGAGTTTGATACAGTTAAATGCTTTTACTTGTTGCAATAAGAAAAGGGCTATTCCCACCTTTTGGTTTTGATACCAGTATAGTAGAAGGGCATAGAGATGGGGTTACCAAAGCATGTAGTAAGTAAAGATGGGTTGATTGATCCTAGTAAGTGTTAGAAAGTATAAAGAGCCCCTAAGATTACGTAAGTTGTGCAGACCCTTATGACAATAAGCCAGTAGAGAAAGTAAGACTGTTAGCTTACCCGAAGTAGGGGTAACAGACCTGCTAGTGATGAATGCCTAATAATAGTCAAGTTTGAGTCAGAAAAAGGCCAAGTCCGCCATATACGCTAACAGATAGCAAGACATACCTGTAAGATTATAGTTATGATCTAGTTGTAACATCGAAAGATATAGAGGTCATGTGAATCAGATGGGCTTGAATATACGTCAGAAGAAGTATAGGCCGAGGCTTGATCAGTAATCTCATTAGTAACGAAAGGCAGGTACCTTGAACCCCAGAGTTCAGTTAAGCAAGATGAGAGGAAGAAGCAGGAATGTTAGATCTTGTGGGGAAATTAGAACTACCCCGGATTGATAAAGTATTGTATTAAGGATTAAGCTTCGCGCTGACAGTAAGATCGCGGTTCAGAATACCGCAGTATGTCCGCTATGGAAAAGTTAAGAAGTTACCGATACAGCAATTCTAATCTAGTGTGGCCTAGAGATAAGGCCCAGCAGATAGACAAGGGCTCTCAGCATATGCTTAGTAAGGCTACCAGATTCAAATGTCGACCCCCACATCGCAAGAGTGGCGGAATTTTAAACAGCAGACAATAACTAGAATGTTTATGTTTGTTACTTTCAGAATGGGGTGACAATGCAATGAAATGATAAGTCAGGGCAAGATATGGTATTAGGACGTAGAAGCAATGTATCATGTACGATGTGAGACTCAGCAGAACCTGTCAGAGATTATGAACTACCGCAGAAATCAGTACATATTGTACGTAGCTAGCGATATATATGTATACAGATCATAGATATGTTGTGAGTGGCTGCCTATAAGGGCTACAATCACAGATGCTGATTAGTAATAGAAAGCCTATACAAATTGCATTGGGGGACCAAAAAAAAAAAGGAAAGAAAAGGAGAAGAAAGAGGGAGAAGAAAGAAAGAAAAGAAGAAGAGAGAGGGCGGATTAAGTGTGAGTTACGTATGAAGTCATAAAAACTATCTCAGTTCTCAGTTATTAAGTTGATAGATTCATGTGTTGTTGTCGGATCTAGGCTCTAGGAGCTTACCAGAATTAATGGCCTAAAACAGATGGCTAGATAATAAGGGCGCAGTTAGACGGTCTATCGACCAGCTGGCGCCTGTATTAGCAGGGAGGCATCCCTGAAGATCGGTAACAGTAGCGCATGTGCTAGAACCAGGATTAGAGGCCGAATGGGCAAATTTCATAGGTTAGCAATATCAAAATTGTTCTAGCATGTTAAGTGGTCATACGTCGTTTTCCCAGCCTTATAGGCAACAGTCGGCCGTAGCCAACCTAGCAGTTATTATGCGAAACACCCCATAAGTCAGCCGGCCGCCCCAGTCAGAATACCCGTGGGTACCCCAGGGAAGGGTCCACATCAGTAGTCAGCGACAGACTAGTATTTCAGCTGGTTTTTGTAAGATATTTAGATACAGAGCCCTAGCAGAAGGCCAGTATTTACAGAATAACTCATAAGACTGAGAATTCCCCAGAATAGCAGTATAAATCCAAGTGGATACACACAAGGCATGAGAAATTGATAGTACCCTGCTAGCACAGTGTTTATTAAGACCAGGGGATCAGTAGACTCCCCGTGATGATCCAGGGATTGATCGCCTGGGAGTAAGTTGATTAAGTCCAGCCTTACAGTGGTTCAAGTAAAATAACAGAGCAATTAGATGCCCACGAGGTTGCGGTTATGCACGAACTATAAGCACTCAAGTAGTACAGTTAGAGCATTATTAGACTACTGCCACATTCGGGTCATTCAACCCGACTATTCAATTATGTAAGGTTATGCAACCAGATCGTTAGAGGTCATGATCAATATCAGGACCCCCTGATCAGATGCGGGCACATGGTGTGCAGATAGTTGTTCAAGATTACCTTAGCAACCAGTAACCTTAGCATGCGGTCAGAAGGCCAGATAAAGCTTTAGTTATACCGGTAGATTACTTGTCAGATTCTCCAGTATAATAAACCAGTATGATTGTCAGTTATATGTTAATTTTTGAAAATGTGAATCTTAGTTGAGTTTAGTAGCCTTTTCGGTCACATTATGTCGGAGGCTGGTGTACAGATAGATACCCATAAAAATCAAAACAGTGAAGACATAGCCTAAATCTACCACCCTGATCAAAGTACGCAGTCCCTGCGGTTAGCCGGACACTGTAGAGGGTCTGTGGAAGGATTTTCAACCTTAGCAGCACCTTTGACTAAATTGACACAGAAGGCAGCAAAGTTTCAGTAGACTGAGGTGTGTGAGCAGAACTTCCAAGAGTTAAAAGCCAGGTTAACATCAGCTCCAGTGTTAGTATCGCCAGGAGATACAGAGGGTTGAGGCAGCATGGTAAAGTAATAGCTTATGCTTTCAGGCAGTTGAAGAAACGTGAAAAGAATTACCTTACCATCTGATCTGGAGTTAGCGGCAGTAGTTTATGCTTTAAAAAAAAAAAGGAAAGAGGAAGATTTTGTATCACCCAGAAAGGGTTTACGTGGCGGCAGATGCCCTTAGCCTGAACTGCCTGAACAGCGAGGATAGACTCGAGGGTTACACCAGTTAGCTTGATAACCAGTCATATAGCAGAAATAAAAGATAACAGAGCGATAATACAGAATGTTTCAGTGTTGTCATTAGCAGTGGAAGTAAAGGAACGGAAGTATGGAAACCCTAGCCAGGATCAACTTGAACACAAGGTTCAGTAAGGAGAGATGACATATTTTCAGATAACCGGGGATGAAGTGTGGCGATATAAAGGCCGCATTGCGCTCCAGATATTTTGGGGCATCATCAGCAGTTTATGAGCGAGGCGCATTACGCCCGCTATTCTCTTCATCCCGATACGACAAAGAGGTACCATGACATTAAAGAGAACTACTGGTAGCCCAGTGTCCTAACTGCCAACAGTTGAAGGCAGAATATCAGAAACCAGGCAGGTTAATTTAGAACATAGTTGTGCCTCTTTGGGAATGAGAAGCAGTGAATATGGATTTTGTGGCAGGATTACCCTGTACCAGACACGGAAATGATTCTATTTGAGTAACAAGTGACAGATTGATAAAATCAACTCATTTCTTTCCAGTAAGAACTACTTTCTCGGCCGAAGATTATGCTGAGTTGTATATCAGAAAGGTAGTCAGATTACATGGAATATCAGTATCCGTTATTTCAGACAGAGGAGCACAATTTACAGTTAGATTCTGGCAATCATTTCAGAAAGGTTTGGGCACGCAGATTAATTTAAGCACAGCGTTCTACCCTCAGACAAATGAGTAGGCTGAGCGCAATATTCAGACGCTCGAAGACATGTTGCGAGCGTGTGTGCTAGATTTCAGTAATAGTCAAAATGAGCAGTTACCATTAGTTGAATTTGCCTCCGGAATTAGAATCCATGTATCCGGTCTGTTATGTAGCTATGCTGAGGAAATGCATAGGGGACCCGTCCAGAGTAGTCCCAGTCCAGAATATCCAGGTTACGAAGAAGCTGGCCTATGAAGAGGTCCCAGTAGCTATCCTAGACAGATAGATTCGCAGACTCCGCACTAAGGATATTACGTCTATCAAGATATGAGGATCAGACATCCTCGCTTATTACAGGCCTAGTCAGGTGATAGGTATGTCCAAATTATTACCTATGCAGTATCTTGTGGTTGTATGTCGGTAAATGATAAAGAAGAAGTGATATTTAGTTGTTTAGTGAATCTTAGAATATTGTGTGCAGTGCCTGTATTGGACTTTTCTGCATTTCAGGTTTTTGCTATAGTCCATGTTACAGGGGAAACTCTGCCGAAGTTTTTCCAGAAAGTAAATTTTTCCATATTCCAGAGGATCCGGAAAGTCCTCTAGATAACAGTGTACATTCGAGGACGAATGTTCTTAAGGGGGGGAGAATGTTATACCCCGTAGAATCCCCGACACTTAGATGACCTATTCCCATGTTGGTTAAGCATATTTGAAGGCCATACGTGTGGGAGAAAGGCCCGGGGAAAGATCGGACGAGAAGCTTGTCGAACCATCGCAGAAGGAGCCGAGGCAGAGCCCCTCCGCGATGGCAGCGTGTCACGGAGGAGGAGCCTCCGCGTTGGCTCCGTGACACGTTGGCCTTGTCCAGGCCCAAGTATATAAAGCCCCACTTCGGTTTTAATTGATAAAAATCCTTTAAATTTCCAGAGAACAGAGGGCAACCGGCAGAGGGAGAAAAGGAACGAAGAAAATTAAATAATTTTCATCCGATTACACTGCCAAACGCTACCCAAACTCAAATTAATCCCAGATACCGAAGTATTTAGCAGCAGAGGGCATTCCTACGAATTCAGTTTCATAAAATATGGCCGACGAATCGTCGAGCCACCGAGCTAAGGTAAGTGGAATTGCTCTAAATTAGTGTCTATGTGTTCCTAGCTGAGAAGTGAATATTTCTCCCTTCTGGGCCGCTGAAAAATAGCGAGTTTCTGGCCGTCTTTCGATAAGCCTAAGTTTAGGCTATAAACTATATCGAAAGTGACGTTGCCTTTTGAAATAAAGTTGCATTTTGTGTTAATTGATATGTTTATGAATGCAGTTGGGAGAAAACAGTTGAAGTACCGCCCGACAGACAAATAGCTCAGAGATAAGTTGGGAGAAAACAGTTGAAGTACCGACCGAGTTCCACCCGACAGACAAATAGCTCAGAGATAAGGTATGTAAAGTTAGTTTCCTCGGCAAGTTAAGAAATATTGAGACAGTATGGTAATTTACAGACCAGTAGAATGTTCAGAAATCGATTATTGTGTTATTTTGAATATTGGTGCAATATGAGAAGTTTTGGGTTGTAACGTGTACGATACCTATCCGTATGATATAGATTCGGACGTAAGTGGTTAAGGTTGCCCAGTATATTCAGTATGTGATGTAATATGCCATGTTAAGATATTGTTGTGTTTAGCTGAAACCTCGCAAGGTAGTACAGTATCAGTAAAGCATTCCAGATGTAGAATAGTAACTATATATGGTTTAGAAAGCATGTCAGAAATAGGAAATTATGTTAACACAGAAACTTAGTAAACAGTATAGTTTCCAGCAGAAACACCTCTTCGTATAACTTTACCCCAGTACAGTTTGACAGGAGGCTATATTTATATTTATACTTACCTGTCTCAGCATGTATCAGACACTTACAGATTACTATTATTAGCTCAGTATGTGATTTATACGGTACCTTACACCTATTAGTCCTAGCTTATGAGATACACAAACAGCATGATTAGTTGAGACCATTGTATTGATTGGGGTTGGATTACCTAGCATCCCTGACCGCCCAGGGTTAATAGCTGTATCGACTCGTCCGCCAGAGGACGAGGATACGTCGCTCTACGGAGTGATATGCCGTCCTGCAAGGGGACGAAGATGGGATGCCAGCTTCCCCATATTGTGCCTTGGTCGGCCCTTATACACCCCCGTCGAGCGGGTACGCCCGGGGTGTTGATTTAGAGTCCTTCGGACTCAGATACAGTTATAGTCAGGGGCTCAGTGAGCCCAAGTGCATACCTAGGGACCGGCAGGATGCTTACAGCCACTATAGGAGATGGGATGACCGGGGTAGGGGCATAGATTCTGTGTTGATTGTACCTCCCGGCTTATGGGGGCCGGGTAAGGTTCGTGTGTGCTATGTTATGTTATTTCATGTTATGCCATGTTATGTTAGATACAAGTAGATCAGCAGTAGCACAATACGTTTCCAGGTATGACTCTTATCCCAGTAAAGATTGAGAGAAGGTATGATTTACATTATCAGACAGTTAGTCTATTCTCTCTACTTCAGTTTCTTCAGTTACATTATTGTATTCAGATTTTGCTTCAGTTATTGCTTTACATACTCAGTACCAGCGGTACTGACGCCCGGTGGGGCGCTGCATTACTTGCCTGCAGGTACTTATAGACGAGCAGGTGACACCACGTGATTCCTGTCAGCGATCGAGTATTCAGCTCCTGTCATCCGGAGACTGAATTCCAGAGGTGTATTTCAGTTCTTTTGTTTTATAGTACGGGTAGGTCGGGGCCCTGTCCCGACCAGTTCTATTGCTATTCTTAGAGGCTTGCAGTCTATATATTCCCTGTGGTCAGATGAGCCGGTCGTGTGAGGCCGTGCAGTTGTTTGGTTGTCAGTATTCTTGCTTTCTTTTACTTTGGCCGTGTGGGGCCATAGCTTGCCAGTAGTGGTGACCTTGCCGGTCACGTAGTTCTTTTTATGCTTTATGATTGAGTTGCAGATAACTAGACAGCATGGTGGCCTTGTCGGCCCGCATAGATTCCTCTGAATTAGTATGTTTCTGGTCAGCTGCTAGTACAGGTACAGAAGGCTATAGGCCAACGGGCCGGGGGCTGTATTTACAGCCGTTATATAGCCCTTTGTTTCCAGAAATATGAGTTAGAGCCAGCCAGGCACCAGATGTGCCCAGGCTTAACAGTCCAGCAGGTCAGGTCCTAGTAGGGCACCAGGTGCCAGTCATACCCCCCAAGGCGGGGTGTGACACCCGCGACCCGTTCTGATGACCCATAACCCGACCCGTGATATTTGAATTAATTTTAGCCCTCCGTCTCATTTAATCCAAGGATTGAGATTAAACCTTACATTATTTCCTTAAATATTTCATACCCCCAAAAACCTAAATCTCACTTTTCATTTTCCCCTCTACAACCCGCCGCCTTTTCTCTTCTCCCTCCCCTTCACTCCGCCGAAACACGCAGCACCCCTCTCCTCCTCTCCATCCAGCCAAACTCCGGCCCTCACTCCTCTCCCTTCGTCCCTCTCATTGTCCTCCTCCTGCCGCCCGTAATTCATTTTTGTCTCCGACAAGTGACCACCACTGTAAACTCGCACCACTGCCTACTCCAACCGCCATACCTCACCCTCTCCTTCTCCGTTCATATCCGCCGGACCAGACCTCCTCTTTCTAAAATCTCATTATTTCACCATTTTTTTCTGGCCACTATGGCAGGAAAATAGTCGTCCCACTCTCTTCTTCTTCTCCATGAACTCCAACGCCTCTCTCCATTATTTTCGGCCATCGTTGGCCGAAAAACATCTAGATACGTCCTCTCTCTTCTCTTCCCCTTCTCTCATCCTTTCACTGATGAAACACCACCTGAAACACACCATTTTCCTCTCCACTGGCCACCGCGAACAACTAGAAAAGACCCGAACAGGTCCCTTCTCCAACGAGTACCCCTCTTCTCTCCGGCAGACTCAATGTCATGCCTCACCTTGGGAGGAATGATTGGCACCTAGTGCCACACTGGAATCTGACTGGCCTGGCTAGGCTTATGCACATCTGGTGCACACCTACAACTCGACTAAAGAAAACAACTGGCTATATCTCGGCTGTAAATGTAGCCTTCGGCCGACAAGGCCGTATAGCCACCTGTAAAAGAAAATAGCTAACCAGCAACAAACAACCAAAAGGGATCCAATGCGGGCCGACAAGGCCACCATGCAATCTAGTTATAGCAGAAATAAAGACAAGCTACTATACTAGGCCCCACACGGCCTACATATGAAACATAACTGATTAAGGCCCCACACGGCCAGCATACAATTAACTGACTGACGACTGTAGTCTGCAAGCCTCTAAGAGTACAAATAGTAGTGGGGACAGGGCCCCAGCCTACCCAAAATGCTATATAACTGAAATACATAAATCTCTACAATCTGGCAACTCCGAATGAAAGGAGCTGACCCAATTGTGGACTCTGAACAACTACTACTGGAGGTCCTGAACCCTGTCTGTCTAAACCTACAGGCAAGTAATGCAGCGCCCCCATATTTGGGCGTCAGTACAATATGTACCGAATATGTAAGGTAGTAAATAGGCTGAATGAAAGTTGTAAAATACTGAAAGTGAGTAGAAAGGAGAGGAAGCGAGATTAACATATAAGATGGCTTATTCGCGATCTGCATCTAGCAAACACTACACATACATGAGCTATGACCGCATAATCATATATTCATAAGCTATAGCTAGCAGAAAAAACTGCAAAACAAGAACCTAACCTGGCCCCCATAAGCCTGGAAGGTACAACAGCATAGAATATCCCACCCGGGGCCCCTATAAGCCCTGGTGAGTGCACTCCAATCTATATACTCCTAATCAGGTTTCTATGACTCTACTGGTTCTATAGACAACCTACCGGTCCCCTGGGTCTGCAACTGAGCCTATTTGCCCCCTGATCTATAGCTGTGTCTGAGTCCGGTGGACTTCTAATATCTGATGTCTGCACACCCTGGACACCAGGCTCGATAGGGGGTGCAGTGTAGTGCCGATTGGTATATAAATAGTCCATCCATGGAATGGACTATATGAGAACCTGGGACCCTATCTTCGTCCCTCGCGGACGACATGCCGCTATTCTGGAGCGATGTCATCTCGCCCCTGGCAGGCGTCGACACAGCTAGTAACCCTGGAGTGGTCATGGATGGTTCATAAGTGAGGGAAACCTCAGCCAAGGTGTTGTACTAACATCTCAATCAACCACTCAAAAGGTGTAACTGGCCTTCTGGGCCTAACGCCACCGCTGCTCGCCTCCTAGGATAGTCTATAAGACTGCTAGCAGGCATGTCGTGCCCCTGTATCTGATTAGAGGATCCTGAGAGTGATCATGATCTTTAATAGTCTGGACTGAATGGGGCGAGATTTAGAGTGGTCCAGCATAACTCTGTATGTCATGCCCGGACATCTATACCTCATAATAGCTGTGGGGTCGCGAATGACTAACTACTTAGTTCCTCTGCTTAGGATAATTGTAGGGCCGGTACTGCCCGAACATGCTTTTGAAAGATCGACCCTTAATCCTCCATAGGAAGCTTATTGACATCCTTATCCTGTGGGCAGTACTATACTAACATGGTACTACTAGTGCCTTAGACCTCATCTTGGTCTAATCGGATCTTATATTACTTTTCTGGGCGATTCTTAACCTTATAGGCAAGTTTATATAGACTTAGTCACTCTTGGCAATCTGTACCTAAGTACCTTATAAGAACTGGCTGGGGCACTGGCCCAACCTCTAACTGCTGATAAGGTCCCCTTTCTTGGGGTACCCATGGGTCTATTTGACCTGGACAACTGGGCTGGCTTCTTGGGCGACCTATATAATAACTGCTAAGTCAACTAGGACTGAAAATCTCTGGTAATGACTAATAGAATGGCAGGTTGTCACTCGGTGCACTAGACAACCCTAGTGTCCCTGATTCTAAAGTATAACTATTCTGTCTATATTTCTGGCCGAAGATATACTTGGAAAATGATCCAATTAAAGTGAAGGGCCTATATATACTTGGGAGGTCGGTGGCAGGGGAGGCGCGGCGCGCCGACCATAGCGCCAAAACACGGGCGCGACACCTCGCCCATTGCACTGAGGCAGAGGCGCGACGCGCTGGCCGTAGCGCAAAGCTGGATGGCGTGGCGCGGTGCGCAATGCGCTGGGCCTACGGTCCCGACCTCCTGCTCGTTCAATTCTGTGCTCTTCCGTTCATCCCCCGAGCCTTTTCCCGTATGCGTCATACTCTAAAACTCTCAATATACGTATGCATGCGTCCGTCATATGATACAACTTACAGGGTGTAACATCCTTCCCTCCTAGGAACATTCGTCCTCAAATGTCTTCTTTAGGCTTAAAAGGCTCAAGTCTTTCTATCCGTTGCTAGGGAAATTTTGACAGAGTCTCCCCTGTAATATGGACTATCTGAAGAACCTAATTGTATAGTCTGGATCAATTCTTGGACAGATGAGGATATCTGGATTTCATATCGTCCTCAGCTTCCTAGGTCGTCTCTTCTTTATTCTTATTCTTCCATAGTAATTTAACTGAGGCTACATCTTTAAGTTCTCAATCTTCAAACTTTCTAATCTAGTATGGCAACTGGAACCTCTTTATAGGTTAGTTCCTTAATAACTTGAATGTCCTCAATGAGGTACAACTTGGGATGGGTATCTTATATGTATTCCACAACATTGACATGCAAAAAACTTAATGGACCAATTTCCGTTCTGAAGGCAATTCTAGCCCTTATTCCACTTTTCCTGCTCTCGGGAAGATACAATATTACCAATAAATCTAAGGCTAAGCTTTCCTTTTCTCTAATTCTCGTAGTGCCCTTCATCGGCGAAGTTGCTTATCCTTAACCCTGGGCTATCGGTACCCATTTCATGATAAGTTTAACTTCTTTCGTCTGTCTGTTATAGTGTACCCTGGTTCACTACCTTTGATTTATCTGCTTCAGGTCATCATATAGAGGGCCTACATCTCCATCCGCAATAGATCTCCGGCATTTGAACCGAGTGCTCTGCTTAGCTATTTGTTTAGGGACGAGGAGTCGTATTCAACTTAACATGCATCCCAACTTATTCTGAAAGCCTTTCTAAAACTTAGCTGTACATTGTGCCTTTCTGTCAGAATTTACTAAATACTTAGGCTTGATGCAACCGAACTACTCTTTAAGCATTTAATTCAGCATAACATTTAGCTGAAATATAACTCACCTAGCAAAATATGAATTGACCTTGTTAGCCTATCTACACTGACTCAAGTGAGGTCAATTTACACTTGGTACAAAGTAACCTTCTAACTATGATTAAATTGACTATTCTCTATTCCTTTTGCAGGCACGACTATCTGCTGGATTGGCCTGCTCAGTTTCTGCTGTCCAATCTTCCCTGGTTGGTCATTGAGGCTCTGCGCTATAACTCAATAATGTATTCCTCCTCTCATGCCCTCAACAGGTCTTTCTTACAGCCTGATACGTTTTCATTAAACTCTAGGTGAACGAAATAATAGACATGATATACCTTAACTAGAATCTGCTAACGAAGTTCGGTCACCTTTGGGACACAGAGGCAGCCTCTGGGTCTTATGACTTAATCCCTTATTATCTTAAAGGCCAATAACTTCCTACTGGGCTTGGTCTCTGGATTGTACTAAGTTAGAGTCTCTGTGCCATCGCTCCTCTACCTCTACAACTAGTGATGATATTGTCGTATTCCAGGTTACAACTTCATTATCTTTTAACTATCAGCCCGATGCTCATTTCTCAACATTCAGGAGTGGTCCTACGCTTTGTCATTTTACTCTTAGCTTGGGGTGATTTTATTTCCCCCCCAGAGTTAGATACTCGTGCCTTTCCCTTTACTTTTATGGGCTGAGTTCTGGAGTTCGTGCCCTTTGCCCCATATTGTTAAAGACATTACTGACCAAGTCTGTTGACCTATATTGTTTTGATTCGTACTCGGGCCAAATTTTCTCATATGATCTTTTTGTTCCGAGACATAACCAACTAGGGCCACAGACCATTATTCTGCAGGTACATTCTACTGTCATTAACACACTGCGGCAGAATTGGCCTAATTATGACCTGAGCTTTACTGTTGCTAGGGGTTTATCACTTATAGACTCTCACGCATACTTTGAGTGCTACTGGTAGTCTTACCTGCTCTCCTGATTTATTACCGTGAAGGTCTAGAAAATGTACTTAAACACTAGGGGTCTCAACCACTTCCTAACACTTCCTGGAGTCAACAAATCCAACCTTTCTTTTCCATTTGCTCTGGGAAACATCGCCTCAATTCTTATGCTCTTTGCTACACTGGAAACAAAACTAGGAGGTGAAAATAGCCTTTTCTTACACATTTGGACTGAATTATAGAACTGTGCACCATTCGAAGGGTTGGAGGTAAGAATCCAGCAATTCCCTCTCTTTTTCATACCTTCAAGTAATCTAACGTTAACTATCGCCCTTGCCAGATCTTGTATATCTAATAGATAAGTCGAATCGTATATACACTATATTCCTGACCTTCTATGCTGAGGTTATAAAAAGAACTGGGGACGGTGCTAGTATATCTACTACCTTATGAGATTCCTGGTGCCCTAGGAAGATACTGAGAAAATTAATAGACATTCGCTTTCGTCCTCAAACTAGTTGTCCCCCAACTATGGTATCACACTGGTACACTTTACTGTTGTAGCTAACTGGTGGCTAGCTAGAGTCTGTCTCATATCGAACCTTATCCTAGACAGACATAGCATCGAAAGCTTAGGGACTCAACCCTGTATAACTCGGGTCAATAGCACGATCTGAGAAGAAAAAGGGTAACTATACTATTATTCCTTGTAGCCTCCTGCTAATAGAATGCGGTAACACATTTATAAGTAAGACTCTACTAGACACAGTTTGCAGACTCCCTAAGATACAAACCTCTCTCATACCAAATTTGTCACGCCCCACCTTGGGAGGCATGACTGGCACCTAGTGCCACACTGGAATCTGACTGGCCTGGCTAGGCTTATGCACATCTGGTGCATGCCTGCAACTCGACTCAAGAAAACAACGAGCTATATCTCGGTTGTAAATGTAGCCTCTAGCGGACAAGACCGTATAGCCACCTGTAAAAGAAAATAGCTAACCAGCAACAAGCAACCAAAAGGGATCCTATGTGGGTTGAAAAGGCCACCATGTTATCTAGTTATAGTAGAAATGAAGACGAGCCACTATACTAGGCCCCACACGGCCTACACACGAAGCATAACTGATTAAGGCCCACACGGCCAGCATACAATTAACTGACTGACGACTGTAGTCTGCAAGCCTCTAAGAGTACAAATAGTGATCGGGACAGGGTCCCGGCCTACCCAAAATTCTATATAACTGAAATACAGAAATATCTACAAATTGGCAACTCTGAATGAAAGGAGCTAACCCAATTGCGGACTCTGAATAGCTGCTACAGGAGATCATGAACCCTGTCTGTCTAAACCTGTAGGCAAGTAATGCAGCGCCCCATATTTGGGCGTCAGTACAATATGTGCCGAGTATGTAACGCAGTAAATAGGCTGAATGAAAGTTGTGAAATACTGAAAGTGAGTAGAAAGGAGAGGCAGAGAGATTAACCTATAAGTTGGCTTATTCGCGATCTGCATCTAGCAAACACTACACATACATGAGCTATGACCGCATAATCATATATTCATAAGCTATAGCTAGCAGACAAAACTGCAAACAAGAACCTAACTTGGCTCCTATAAGCATGGAAGGTACAACCAGCATAGAATAACCCACTCGGGGCCCCCATAAGCCTTGGTGAGTGCACTCCAATCTATATACCCCTAATCAGGTTTATATTAATCTACTAGTGCTATAGCCAACCTACCGGTCCCCTGGGTCTGCAACTGATCCCACTCGGCCCCTGATCTATAGTTATGTTTGAGTCCGATGGACTCCTAATATCTGATGTCTATACACCCCGGGCACCAGGCTCGACAGGGGATGCGGTGTAGTGCCGATCGGCATATAAATAATCCATCCATGGAATGGACTATATGAGGACCTGGGACCCCATCTTCGTCCCTCGCGGACGGGATGCCGCTATTCTGGAGCGACGTCATCTCGCCTCTGGCGGGCGTCGACACAACTAGTAACCTTGGGGTAGTCATGGATGGCTCCTAAGTGAGGGAAACCCCAACCAAGGTGTTGTACTAACATCTCAACCTAGCCACTCAAAAGGCGTAACTGGCCTTCTGGGCCTAACGCCACCGTTGCTTGCCTCCTAGGATAGTCTATAAAGCTGCTAGCAGGCACGTCATGCCTCTGTATCTGATTAGAGAATCCTAATAGTGATCTTGATCTCTAATAGTCTGGACTGAATGGGGCGAGATTTAGAGTGGTCCAGCATAACTCTGTATGTCCTGCCCGGACATCTATACCTCATAATAGTTGCGGGGTCGCAAATGACTAACTACTTAGTTCCTCTTCTTAGGATAATTGTAGGGCTGGTACTAGCAGAACATGCTTTTGAGCGATCGACCCTTAATCCTCCATAGGAAGCTTATTGACATCCTTAGCCTGTGGGCAGTACTATATTAACATGGTACTATTGGTGCCTTAGACCTCATCTTGGTCTAATCGAATCTTATATTACATTTCTGGGCGATTCTTAACCTTATAGGCAAGTTTATATAGACTTAGTCACTCCTGCCAACCTCTAACTACTGATAAGGTCCCCTTCCTTGGGGTACCCACGGGTCTAATTGACCTGGACAATTGGCTGGCTTCCTAGGCGACCTAAATAATAACTGATAAGTCAACCAGGACTGACAATCTCAGGTAATGGCTGATTGAATGGCAGGTTGTCACTCGATGCACTAGACAACCCTAGTGTCCCTGATTCTAAAGTATAACTATTTTGTCTATATTTCTGGCTGAAGATATACTTGGAAAATGATTCAAATAAAGTGAAGGGCCTATATATACTTGGGTCGTCGGTGGTAGGGGAGACGCAGCGCGCCGCCCATAGCGCCTAAACACGGGCTCGGCGCCCCGCCAATTGCACAGAGCCAAAATTAAATTTATATAATTTTGATAAATTAATTTATTATATTATCTATTTATTGAATTATTTATAAATATGATATTCTATTAATTATATAGTAACTATTTTTAAATTTATTTAAACTTTGGCCACTTCCACCTTAATTATTGTCACTTTTAAGCATTTTTGGCCAAATATGGCCACATTCTTAGGTCCAATTCAAATCCATCTAATTTCTACCCATGTACTTACCCGCGACCCGTTCAAATGACCCATAACCCGACCCGCAATATCTGATTTAATTTTAGCCCTCCATCTCATTTAATCCAATGGTAAGATTAAACCTTATATTATTTCCTTAAATATTTCATACCCCCCAAAACCTAAATCTCACTTTTCATTTTTCCCTCTACAACCCGCCGCGTTTTCTCTTCTCCCTCCCCTTCACTCCGCCGCACCCCTCTCCTTCTCTTCGGCTAGCCAAACTCCGGCCCTCTCTCTTCTCCCTTCTCCCTTCGTCCTCCTCCTGCCGCTCGTACTTCATTTTTGTCTCCGACAGGTCACCACCACTGTAAACTCGCACGACTACCTGCTCCAACCGCCGCACCTCACCCTCTCCTTCTCCGTTCATATCCGCCGGATCAGACCTCCTCTTTCTTAAATCTCACCATTTCACCATTTTTTTGGCCAATGTGGCCGGAAGACAATCGTCCCACTCTCTTCTTCTTCTCCATGAACTCCGATGCCTCTCTCCATTATTTTCGGCCATCGTTGGCCGAAAAACATCCAGATCCATCTCTCTCTTCTCTTCCCCTTCTCTTCTCCCTTCTTCGACGAAACACCAGCCGAAACAAATCATTTTCCTCTCCACCGGCCACCGCGAACAACCAGAAAAGACCCGAACAGGTCCCTTCTCCGATGAACACCCCTCTTCTCTCCGGCAGACACAACACCTGCTCTAACATCGCACACCCCTCTGCTCTCTCCTTTCTCCAATAAACCAGATGCAGGGGTCACGCCGCGGACCTGAGCAATGACGATAAGATTAAGACAGATTCCCTTGAATCTTGAATCTGTCCTTGTATGATTTTCCTATAGTCATATCTCTTTGTTTAATTTGCTTTTTCAGCTAGATGTTATTTGTTTTCCTTTAAATTGAAAGATGTGATTATCTCTTTGCTTTCTATGTGTTTGTTACTTGTGATGAATTTAAATTTCATATTTTGTGTAGAGCCCTAAGACACTCAAGTAGTATGTCCCTATTTCTTCAGCTTTGTTTGTGTATAAGTGCAAGGGAATCCCTTAATGGTACGTGTTTTTGACTTAGTTTTAATTTCAACTTGTTTAATTTGTCATATATATCTTCACATGACTATGATTATTGACATATTCATAATTTGGTATATTCTAGACCTCTGTTATTCCTTATCTTTACTGTCCTCTTTTGATCCAATTAGCTGTAGTAAAGTCGAATGGCAATGTTTTGCATTGATGATAAGTCCATAGTTTCAAAAGCCCCGACCTTCTTACTTTAGTATTCATATATTCACTGCTAGATGCTTAACTCACATAATATGAACAAATTTGCCTCTCTTGACTTCTTTAAACATTTCTCGTGTTTGCTTATACATAGGAAATTTGATTTGATTGCAAACTTCAAAAACTTATCAGACTATGCATATATTTCTCCTATAATCGAATTTTTTCCTTCATTGTATGTTATGAACTTCGCGATTAATTTCGAATAAGCTGACAAGAAATGGATCACTGTCTTTTTTCTTTCTTTCTTCTATATAGGAATTCCGTATTTCTATTTGAAGACGGTTTCATTATTTGATTAAGTGAATAATATAGAAAAAAATTGTTATTGATTCACGGATTAATCAATTCCGTAAGTTAATAACATTTGATTGAGAATTCTGAAGAATCTGAACTTGCTTCATTTATATATAGGACATGCATATTACATGTATATATATATATATATATATATATGTGTGTGTGTGTGTGTGTGTGTGTGTGTGTGTGTGTGTGTGTGTGTGTGTGTGTGTGTGTGTGTCTCTGTGTGTGTATGTGCGCGCGCGCGCGTGTGTAATTCAGCCCTAGATGTGATGTTTTGTGGCTCTTTTAATACTAATGACTTTTGTTGAATAATGGAAAACCATTTGATTTATGTTTGTTGGTTTTGTATTCATAAACCAGTAGTTGATTGCTTTAGGTATTAAAAAGGATCTAAAGTTTCTCTTGTTTGATCTTGAATTTGAAAATTAGTATTCATGAACTGTCAAATTTGTTCAACGTATATTAATTCTCACACCTCTGTATTTGTATAATGACATAGTGAAATTCCTAAATATTATGCGATCTCAATCTTAGACCTAATACTCTATATCATCTAATTTTGGTTGTTGATTATGCGTCTATGCTCACTTAACTCGAATAAGTGTTTATATTACTTTAACAAAGGAGTATAGAATTATTGTGATAGAATAGCCTATTTCGGGTGAGTTTGATAATACGAAGTAACTATTTTCCTTTTTTGTTAAGAGTTGATTCAGGACGACTTTCATGATTGGTGGTATAAGATTTTGTGTTGAATGAAAGATTTCATAGTCTGTAATAGCTTTAGTACTTATCTAATTTTGGTAATTGTTCATATGCGGTGCTCTTTAAGGGAATAATCTCCATGATTGCGTTCCTTTCTATCCCACAATCAATTCCCAATAGCCTGGGTATATTGGATCATGTTCTCCACTTAGTACAACCCTTTAATTACGTTACAATTCTAGTATTGTCCTATATTGGGTAAACTGTGATTAATGCTCATTTGTTTTCTTTAATTAATCATGGACAACTTTACTGCTCATGTATTTTCGAAAAACTTTGATATTCAAGACAATCTATTTTCTTTTTATTTTACCCCTTTGATTATGTGGCCATATTAATACTTAAGATATATGGTTAATTGAGACCTGATTTTTTCGGTTAAGGCAAGGATCCCTATAATTTATTGTCACCTTTCCTAATTTGTCATGATTGATTATGCTCAATATCTCTCCTTCCTTTAACCCTCTTATTTATTAAATATATAAGCATGTTGTTCTTTCTTTTCTAAAAAGAAGAGGATGGGCTCTCGGACAATAAAAAAATTGTCTTCTCTTTTAAACATTCTACGTGACTTTATTTTCTAGTAACATCTATTGAGCAATTACCCTGTCTTTTATTTTTTGCTGCTGTACTAAGCAATCATCTACTATTTTTGCTCTCCTCTAATTCCTCCTCAATACAAGCATTTCCCGGAATCCTTGAGATTCTTGTGATCTTGATGTATTGAGGTTTTGGGTGTCAATCTATGACAAGATATTACGTGAAAATTGTTGATACTTGACATTTGTTTGCTGGAATTATGGTTATTTCCATCTAACCGGTTAGTTTACTTCTTTGTGTTTCCTTTGTATAACAATGCTTGAACTTGCTACTTGCATCACGCTCCATTCTTTTAGTATTTTGATATGTTCTTTATATGTTTGGGATTCCGTGCATATTAATATGTATCCGAAACTTGTCATCTAATATTTCCATATGCATGACTAAATACTTTTCGAATTTAATTAAATTGTGCTCCCTTGAGTTCAAAATAGCTATGCTTGTACGTGTATACTTGTTGTATCATTTGCTTAATAGGTTTTTATTGAATGGGAACGAAGAGTCGCGGGGACAAGATGGGTTAGGATTTATTTGATAATGTTATTTTCACGTTTCATTGTAATTTATTTGTTCATTTACCTTTTATCGGTTGTAAATTATAATAAACGCTCATGATAGTGGAAAAGGGGTCATGAGGGGTAGGGGTATTTATGTTTTTATCGTCTTAATTGTTTCATTAGAAATCATGCTTATAGGATCAACGAGTTTAATCATTTCTGCTAGAGATCATGCCTATAGAAATTAAAACAACTTGATTTGAAACATGGTAGAAATCATGCCTATAGAAATTTAATTTATGTATCTTTAATCTTAGAAATCGTGCTCGTAGGATTGTATACGCTAATTCAAATTTATAAATCATAGTCGTGTTGAAAGAATCATGTACCCCTTTAATATGTCAAAGCATGCCTACTACCACTAGAATTACTTCGAATATGTTGAAGCCTTCATCTGTTTGTAGAGACTTTGCCTAAGAATTCCATGTTTGTTTATCAACAAACATGTTCACTAGATTTTATCTGCCCTCAAGGTTTAACCTATTTGCGATTAATAACATTTAGTCTGTTTGATTAATATTAGATCATGCCTCGAGAACTTAAAGTTTTATTTAAATTAGAAAAAGTCTAGGATACTGCACTCACTCCCTAACATATATACTTGTATGCTGAAATCATGTTTATAGGAGTCAAATTATAAGTTTATTTGAAGCCTTTATATGTTAATTGCACTTAATTTGCATTTGAATCATGCTTATCGTTTGTTTCAAATATGTCATCTTAATCTGATCTTTCATTGTCACGCCCCAAGTTTACACCCTGGAGTAACACGGTACTTGAAGTCACAAGTGACCCTTGGTCTATCATTCACTAGCGTTCGGACTAAACATGAACAGCGGAACTTTTAAATAATATCATAAAAACATTTATGAAAGACAATTCTGAAAACATAAAGTTCAAAACACTTGAGTACTACTAATAAATCTGAAAATCATGTCTGTCTAAAAGCCATCTAACTGAGGAGTTGTTGGGACAAGCCCCTCCAGCTAACTTTAAGTCTAACTGAAACTAAATAATGACTGAAAGAAAGAAATAATGCCCTCAAATGATGAGGACTCACACTTCAATTGTTGGGCGGAGAATCTAAACTACAGAGGCTAACGAGGCTGAGCCTGGGAACCTGCAGCTGTATCATGAAACGATACAGCATAAAAGTATGCGTCTGTACTTTGAATGTACTGATTAAGTGAAAGAAACATGAATAACATGATAGAACTGATAACTGAACTGATAAGACATGAAATGACCAACTAAAATGCTGAAAACTGATACAGCTGATAATAAACTGTTATGGTCAAAAGTGACCTTGGTTGATGGTCATAAACATGTCCTAAGTCTGAAATACTGAGTCTGAAATACTGCACTAAACTGATCTGGACTGAAGAGTCTGAGACTAAACTGTACTGACTAGTGGGAGAGGCTATAACCGACATATAACCATGTGAGCTAGACGTGGAGTCCGATGTACACACCCCGTCGGTAGGATCCAATATATCTTGCTAGGGTATAAACACGTGGACTGTGAAAATCACTGTCAAAAGGTGGCCGTTAGGCCAAGTAATAAAACCTACGGTGGCAATGTAGTTCTGAAACCTGGGTGCGCTGGAACCCGGCCCTTTCGGTGCTAATTGATCTTGGGAAAAATGGCATGCCCAAGTGATACTTTATAACTTAGTTTTTGTCTTGTTTATCTACTTATTTATATACATTCTCATGTAATTTTATGTAAATGTGAATATATATACTAACCAACATGATTAGTTCTTGTTTTTGTAGGTTTAAAATGAATTTGAGGAACTAATCTATGATTTGGTGAAGTGGAGGAAAGGAATCGGAAGCAAAATGCGAAAGTCGGCAAGGAGGACACGCGAAACAGCCCACCTGCGCGACAACAACGTGCCACGGAAGGCCAGACTGCGCGACAAGGGCATGTCACGGCCTCTAACGCGCTGCACAAGCTGCGTGCCACGCTGCCATCGCGGCAAGGGGCTGCCTAGCGGGTGTTTTATGCAAATTCCAGATTGCTTCCGCGATTCCTCCATGTCACGGAGGTAAATTGACGCGACCACCTCCGTGCCACGGAGCTATTTCATGCCGGACATAATTTTATACACCTCTCATTTATTATAAATAGGTCCCTTAGCTCCTAAAAATATTTTGTCACGTAATATTTTTGAAAAACTACCAAGGAGTGAAGGTAGAAGTGGGAGAACTCACCTAGGGTTCTTAAATTTCATCTTCTCTTCTACCAATTCTTAAGTATGTTACTTTAATTATGTTTTCTTGTAATTATACGAACTTGAGTGGTTATAACCCTTCCTCTAGGGTTGAAGCCACAAGGTATGATTGCGATTATGCGAATGTGTTTTGGTTTTAAGTTATTGATTGTTGTTTTATCTTACATTCTTAATTATAGTTGCTTTTATGATTGATCACCATGAAAACACACACGTTACACCTAGGTAAAAGCTTGAGAAAGTAAATCTAGGCAAGAACAAAGAATGTAGGGAGCAAATTTGTATCTTATGATACAATTCGCGTTTAGGATAAGAAATTATACCTAATTTGCCTTGCTTGGTTACTAAAACGGGATGAGCTAGACACCAACTTAGAATTATCACATCACCACTCGTAGAAATAGTTGTGAAGCTAAGTTGAGTTAAATGATTAGAGGTACGAAAGTCCCTAATCAAGAGCATAAACCCCGTAAACCTCATTCCCATAATTGAATTGCGCACGAACTAGAATGTCACATCCATGCTCAACGATGTAGTTGTGAGGCTAGTTTGTCGTGTTTAGAGGCTCGAAAGACCATGAACATGCATTTTCAATTATGTGAGACAACAAGTGATAATTCCAAACTTAAACCATTTCAAAGAGTAGTGTCGCATGATTACCCGGCTTTATCTCTAGTTGCTCCTTGAATGATTTCAGATTATTTCTGTGACCACCCCTAGATTTAAATAGAATTTATCGAAAACTTCTATAATCAACATTGGTGAAAGTTAATATCACACTTGAACTCAATAATTAGCTGAATTGGTCCAGTCCATGTGGGATCGACATCCAACTCTTAAAAAGGGTCACTGTATTACTTGTAAGACCACGTACACTTGCGTGTGCGCTTGGGCGCAGTCACAACACTAAGTCCTACTCCCACTGGAAAAATCCTATTACTGCTACTACTAATAAGCGGATAGCTCGATACTGGGGCCCAAGACTATACTGACCCAGGGATACTGTCAGAGAGTTCCTTGAGCGTCTAGGACCAGATTTGGAAACTGAGTTCTAAGACTGGTCAGAGTTGTTTATCTGGAAGTGTTGTAACCGTCTAAAGACCAAAATGATAACTGAACGGGGGCTGGTCAGATCTATAACTGGAATGTCATGACAGCCTAATGGACCAAATAACTGAAATATGAGTCTGAGTCTGATAACTGAGAGGCACCACTGACACCTCGGGAAAAGACTACAGTTAAACTGATCAGCTGACATTACTGACTAACATTGAAACATTCTAATACTGTGACTGAAACTGAACTGACATTCCTGAATGATATTGAGTAAATAAATTTCTAAATAAGACTGAGTTTCTGATACATACAAATACTATAGGAATTTCCTAACTTTGAAGTATTTTAAAGCATGACTCAATAATCCAACAAACACACAGGATTCTAGTTTCTGCTCCAAAGTTAGGCTAAAAATCTTACTTCACTGGAATAGGCATCATTCTTGTCACAAACTGGTGGAAATTAACTATATGAACATAAATTAGAATTCCATGAGAATTAATCAAGAACAATAACAAGCTCTTAAATTTCATAATTTCAGGGTTAGAACTGAAAGTTAATTGAGAGAGGGTTCTGGGGGACGCAAGGGAAGAACAATCTCCTTGCTGAATTTCCACACACCTGAAGAAGAAACCCTGGTAAAATTCCCTTAGAAGAACTGAGAAGAGAATTAACCCTTGCTCCAGCTCTATGCTTTCTGTTAGAGTTTCTACGCATTATTCTTGAGGGAGTTGAGAGGAATGAAGGAAAGTGTCAAATCCCACCTTGAGGGGTATGACGGGCACCTGGTGCCTACTAGACTCTGGACTACTAAATGGTCCAGCCTGAGCACATCGGGTGCTTTGGCTGGCTCTGGCTCTGTTCCAAGAAACAAACCGGCTATATAACGGCTGTAAACACAGCCTCAGGCCAACTGGCCTATAGCCACCTGTACCTGTAATAACAGCTAACCAGAACACACTCATAACAAGGAACCTATGCAGGCCGACAAGGCCACCATGCTGTCTAGTTATCTGTAATATCAACATAAGACTACTGTAAGACTACGTGACCGGCAAGGTCACCACTACTGTCAAACTAAGGCCTCACACGGCCAACATAATCTGAAATACTAAACAGCTACAGCAACCTGCACGGCCTCACACGACCGGCTCAACTGACCATAGGGAAATATATACAGACTGCAAGCCTCTAGGAATAACAACAGAAATGATCGGGACAGGGCCCCGACCTACCCGTATTGTACAAAAAGGAAAAGAGCTACACCTCTGGAAATCAGACTCCGGATGATAGGAGCTGAATACTCAATAGCTGACTGGAATCACGAGGGATCGCCTCCTCGTCTATGAGTACCTGCAGGCAAGTAATGCAGCGCCCCACTGGGCGTCAGTATCACTGATACTGAGTATGCAAAGCAACTGAAATAATATAACTGAAAACAACTGAATAAAGATAGCATAACTAGCATTTCTGTATAGCAGGAGATAACTGAATCTGAAGAAGCTGACATAAACTGGATCGGGCTTTCTGTACTGATAAGGCAGAGGCGTACCTGTAGACGCAGCGGTCTGCTGTCTAGTAGCTAGTATACAATATATATAGCACATAAATAGATATACAAGTAGCAAGCAAGAGCCAATACCAACCCCCATAAGCCGGATGGCGCCAAGCAAGCAAACAATCTATATACCCCTACCCGGGTTAAAACCAACCAAAAATAAGTCTCTCCACTCATCTACTCACTTCGGAGCTCCTCTACCGGCCCCCTGGGTCTCCGGCTCAGGCCGTAGCCTCCGATATAAGCAACCGTGTCTGGGTCCGGAGGACTCCTGTGTAGATAGTAAAGGGTCTGGATCCCCGGACACACTCAACGGGGCTACCTGAAACCGGAGCTACACCTGTAACAACTGAATATACAGACAGTAACAGATAGGGTCTGATTCCCTGGACAATGCTCAACAGGGCTATCTGATACCGGAGCTGTACCTGTAATGCTGATCAGACTGCTATGGGGAAAGCTTCATCCCATCTTCGTCCAAGCTGGGGATGGCATGCCACTCCTTGGAGTGACGTAAACCCACCCGCTCAGTGGGCGACACGATTACCAACCCAGGGGCGGCGAGGACGCTCAATAAGGTGCCCTCACACCATAACAAGTCTCAACAAACAAATAGCACATATAAATAGCAAGCATGTATAGCTGAAAAGACTATCTAAAATTTAGCTTCTTGTTCTGATCTGTTTCTATACTGAATTGATTCTTTTACTGATTATACTGATTCTGAAATCTCTGTTAACTGTATGGCTAATCTGTAGCCAAGATACTATCTGTCTGGATGACTAATCTGTAGCCATAACTGTCTGTCCATCTGATCTTTCTTTACTGACTTTTATTATGAAAATCTGTTTCTTTTTATTCTTACAACATGCTTGCTAATTACATAATAGACTATACTGGATCTGAACTACTAACTTGCCCTTGGGCGCATGCTTTTCTAACTTTCAGACTAGATACGATATAACAACGCAAACTAGGTTTACTGAACTTGCACAATACTTAACATTTGACTCCGGGATTTCTATTACGGAGTCTATGTACTATATAGGGATAAAACTACTAACTTGCCGAAGGAACTAACTTTACATACCTTAACCTCGGGTTATCCGACTGTCGGACGAGGCTCGGTCAATACTCCAGCTATTTCTCCCAACTGCATTCATATATACGTCAATTAATACTAAATATAGCTTTATTCTAAAGAACAACGTCACTTTCGATATAATTATAGCCTAAACTTAGGCTTATCGAAAGACGGTCAAAACCTCGCTATTTTTCAGAAGTCCAGAAGGGAGAAGTATTCACTTCACAGCTAGGAGCACATAGACACTAATTTGGAGTAATTTTACTTACTTTGGTTCGGTAGCTCGACGATTCGCCGGCCGTATTTCGCGAAACAAAAACCATAGAAATGCTCTCTGCTGCTAAATACCTCAGTACCTGAGGTTAATTTGGGTTTGGACTACGTTTGGCAGCATAATCGAACGATTATTTTCCAATTTCTCCGTCTTCTCTCCTCTCTGCGTTTTCATGGAATTTCCAAGGGAAATTATCACTAATCAAAGGGAAGACTTATCCTTAGTAAAGGAGGTGGTCACTAATTAAAGAAAATTATTATTATTTAAAGGAGGTTATCATTAATTAAAGGAAATTATTATTAATTAAAGGAGGTTATCATTAATTAAAGGAAATTATCTTATGAGAATTATTATTAATTAAAGGAAATTACATTACAAACCGAGCTCCATATACTTGGACACTATAAATCGCATTTTGCCTTGCGACGTGCCGACTTGGCGCTTGTCCGATCTTTTCCCGGGCCTTTTTCTAGCATGCATGGCTTTCAAATATTCTTAACCAACACGTGAATAGGTCATCTATGTGCCGGAAATTTTACGGGGTATAACATTCTCCCCCCTTAAGAACATTCGTCCTCGAATGAAATCTGCTATCTAGAGGACTTCTCAGCTTACCCAACTTATTACTTAGAAAAATTTCGGTAGAGTTTCCCCTGTAATATGGACTACCCCAAAAATCCTAAAACACAGAAAAGTCCAATACAGGTACTCCACACAATACTATAAAGTTCACTTGATAGCTAACATCAATATTTCTCATTTCATACATATACAACTATAAACTACTGCATAAATAATAGTGCGGACATACCTGTCGCCCGACTAAGCCTGGAACAGGTGAGGATATCTAGCTTTCATATCTTCCTCAGCCTCCCACGTCATTTCCTCTCGGTTCCTGTTACGCCATAATACTTTGACAGACGCAATATCCTTGGTTCTCAATCTGCGAATCTGTCTGTCTAGGATAGCTACTGGAACCTCTTCGTAGGCCAGCTCTTCTGTAACCTGGATATCCTGGACTGGGACTGCTCTGGACGGGTCTCCTATGCATTTCCTCAGCATACACACATGAAAGACCGGGTGAACGGATTCTAGCTCTGGGGGCAAGTTCAACTCATATGCTACTCGGCCTATCCTTCGACGAATCTGATAAGGCCCAACAAATCTCGGACTGAGCTTACCTTTCTTGCCGAATCTCATCACCCCTTTCATCGGAGACACTTTCAGAAATACGCAGTCATTCACATTAAACTCCAGGTCTCTGCGCCGTACATCTGCATATGATTTCTAGCGACTCTGTGCAGTCAATAGGCGTTCTCTAATAAGCTTTACTTTCTCTTCTGACTGCTGAATAATGTCTGGCCCAATTATCGCTGACTCCCCTATTTCGAACCAGCCAACCGGCTATCTGCACTTTCCCCGTATAAAGCCTCAAAAGGCGCCATCTGAATAGCCGAATGATAGCTATTATTATAAGCAAACTCCATCAATGGCAAATGCTCGTCCCAGCTACCACCGAAATCTAGCACACACGCTCGCAGCATGTCCTCGAGCGTCTGAATAGTGCGCTCAGCCTGTCCATCTGTCTGAGGGTGGAATGCTGTGCTCAAATTGATCTGCGTTCCCAAACCCTTCTGGAATGACTGCCAAAATCTAGCTGTAAACTGTGCTCCTCTGTCTGAAATGATGGATACGGGTACTCCATGCAACCTGACTATTTCTCGGATATACAACCCAGCATAATCTTCGGCCGAGAAGGTAGTTCTTACTGGTCAGAAATGAGCTGATTTAGTCAACCTGTCAACTATTACCCATATAGAGTCATGCCTGCGTCTAGTACGGGGTAATCCTGCCACAAAATCCATATTTATAGCTTCCCATTTCCAGAGAGGCACAGCTATATCCTGAGTCAAACCGCCTGGTTTCTGATGTTTTGTTTTCACTGTTGACAGTTAGGACACTGGGCTACAAATTCAGCAACATCTCTTTTCATACCTGGCCACCAGTAATTTTCTTTGATATCATGGTACATCTTTGTCGCGCCAGGGTGGAGAGAATAACGGGTGCAATGTACCTCGTTCATGATCTGCTGGCGGAGGCCTGAAACATTGGGAACACATAAACGATCTTTACAATGCAGCACTCCATCCTCTGTTACCTGGAATTCTGGCGCTTTGCCTAGCGGAATATAATCTCTAAGCTGAACTAGGTCAGGATCCTCAAATTTCCGTTCTTTCACTTCCATGACTAACGATGACACAGCGGTGTTCTGAATTACCGCTCTACCGTCCTCTATTTCTGCTACACGAATGGCAAGGCTAGCTAACTAATGTATCTCCCTGACCAATTCCCGATGCTCGAGCTGCAAATACGCCAAGCTCCCCATGGACTTTCGACTGAGAGCATCTGCTACAACATTAGCTTTTCCCGGGTGGTACAGAATGTTCACATCATAATCCTTTAACTGCTCCAACCAGCGACGTTGCCGCAGATTCAGCTCCCTCTGAGTGAAGATATACTGTAGGCTCTTGTGATCTGTGAAAATATCAACATGGACGCCATACAGGTAATGTCTCCACATTTTCAAGGCGTGGATCACTGCGGCTAACTCCAGGTCGTGAGTAGGATAATTCTTCTCGTGTTTCCTCAGCTGTCTGGAAGCATATGCAATCACCTTACCATGCTGCATCAACACACAACCCAACCCGACGCCTGATGCGTCGCAATATACTGAATAGCCTTCTGTACCTTCCGGCAAGGCTAGCATTGGGGCGGAGGTTAATCTATCTTTCAACTCCTGGAAGATCTGCTCGCATGCCTCTGTCCACTGAAACTTTGCTGCTTTCTGTGTCAGTTTGGTCAGAGGTGCCGCTATAGTAGAGAATCCTTCAACAAACCTCCTGTAATAACCTGCTAAACCCAGAAAGCTACGGACTTCCGTCGGAGTAGTAGGCCTAGGCCATGATTTGACTGCTTATATCTTCTGCGTGTCAACCTGTATACCAGCATCCGACACAATATGCCCTAAAAAGGCCACTGAATTAAGCCAGAATTCACACTTAGAAAATTTAGCATATAACTGACGGTCCTTGAGGATCTGGAGCACTGTCCGCAAATGAGTCCGGTGATCTTCTTCAGAGCGAGAATACACCAGAATGTCATCAATAAATACTATTATGAACAAGTCCAGGAAAGGTCTGAAAATACTGTTCATCAGGTCCATGAATATTGCCGGGGCATTCGTCAACCCGAAGGACATAACCAGGAATTCAAAGTGTCCATATCGGGTCCTGAATGCTGTTTTGGGAATATCTCTCTCACGTACTCGAACCTGGTGATATCCGGATCGCAAGTCAATCTTAGAAAATATCTGGCTCCCTGCAACTGATCAAATAAGTCATCAATCCTGGGAAGCGGGTACTTGTTCTTCACTGTAACTTTGTTCAATTGCCGATAATCTATGCACATACGGAGTGAGCCATCTTTCTTTCTCACAAACAGAACCGGCGCACCCCATGGTGAAGTACTCGGCCTAATAAAACCTTTATCCAACAAGTCTTTCAGCTGCTCCTTTAATTCTCTGAGTTCTGCAGGAGCCATACGATAGGGAGGAATTGATATCGGCTGAGTGCCTGGTAACAAGTCAATAGCAAAATCTATTTCCCTTTCTGGAGGAATACCAGGTAACTCATCGGGAAACACATCAGGAAACTCGTTCACCATTGGAACAGACTGGAGTGTCGGAGATTCTGCTCGAACATCCTGAACTCTGACCAGATGGTAAATACATCCCTTAGATATCAATTTCCTCGCCTGAAGGTAGGAAATAAACCTACCTTTTGGCGTAGCGGTGCTGCCCTTCCAAACCCGCACTACTTCTCCTGGAAAGTGGAATCGAACCGTCTTGGTCCAACATTCAACATTGGCAAAGCACGGCACTAGCCAATCCATACCCATTATGGCATCGAAGTCTATCATTTCTAACTCGACCAGATCTACTGTAGTCTGACGGTCAGCAACCTCTACTATACACCCTCGGTAAATTCTGCTAGCTATAATAGAGTCACCGACGGGCGTGGATACTGCAAAGGGCTGCTGTAATAATTCTGGTGCAATATTGAACTTTCGTGCCACAAACGGGGTAATATATGACAGGGTGGATCCTGGATCAATCAGTACATAAGCAGGGCATGAACAAATGGTCAGCATACCTGTTACTACATCTGGAGACGCCTCTGAATCCTGTCTGCCTGGCAAAGCATAAGTACGGCTTGAACCCGTACCTGAACTGGAGGCTCCCGATCTACCTCGGCCCCTACCTGCTGAACCTGAAGGCCCACGCCCCGCTGAGGTTGCTGGGGCTCGTGGCCCTGCGAATCCCCTGTCCTGACTGCCTCTGCTCCCTTGACCTCTGGTCGGACAGTCTCTCATCTGGTGCCCCTCCTGCCCGCAAATATAACAACCCGTGGAGCCATATCTACAAGCTCCGGAGTGTGGTCGATTACAATAGGGGCAGGGTGAGGGTGCAAATCTACTCTGTTCTCCCCTTCTCTGCTGCGGGGAATCTACTGTTCTGGAACTGCCACTGGACCCTGACTGCCCTCTACGAACATACCTACCTCGCTGCTGCTGCTGTGGAGGTGGGGGTCTAGGGGGTCTATTTGATAGTCGAGGCCTGGGTCCTCTCTGAACTTCCCTCTGTATCTCATCTGGTCTATCTGTGCGGCGCTGTACCTGACTGATCTGTCTACTATTCTGCTGCCGCTGTCTAAGGCCCTCTATGGTCTGAGCAAATGCCTGTACTCAGGCAATGTCCATATCCTCTCGCAACGTCGCCGTCATACATGCCTCAATATACTCCGGATTCAAGCCCATAACGAATCTGTGAACTCTTGCTGGCATAGTATCAACAAAGGCTGGAGCATAACGGGCTAAGGAGTCAAACTGTAAAGCATACTCACGAACACTCCTCGCCCCCTGCTCTAAATGTAGGAACTGGTCCATCCGGGCCTGCCGGATCTCTCGTGGCAAATAATGGTCTAGAAAGGCCTCCGAGAAGCTGGTCCAGGTCGGAGGGGTAACATCTCTCCCTCGCGACCTTTCCCAACTCTCGTACCACAGAATAGCTATATCTCTTAATCGGAACACTACCAGCTCAACAGACTCTGAAGGGGTCACATGCATCACTCGAAATATCCTCTGCATCTAATCAAGGAAGTCCTGGGAGTCCTCTGCCGGATCTGACCCGGTAAACTGCGGGGGACCCAGTGCCAAAAATTCCCGGACTCTGGAACTGCCTGGCCCACCTGAAGACTCTGCTGCTACAGGTGGTGCTAACTGACGCTGTGCGGCCAGCATCTGTGCCATCATAACTACAGCGCTACAAACCTCCTGATCTGATGGTGAAGGCACAGGAGTTATCGGAGGCGGTGTCATTCCGAACAGCTCCTGGTGAGAGGGGAACGGCTGAGAGGGCTGTGATGAAGCCTCTATGTCACCCTCAGATCGGGCTGACTCTGTCTGAATCTGAGGCACTCTGCTAGTACCTTCTCCTGCTGCTATGTCTAGCCTTCTGCCTGAGGCAGGGTGTCACTGATCTGCCATTCTTATCTGTAGACAAAGAATACGATAAGTGTTAGGGACTTAACCCTATATTGTACTGCTCTATAACACGACTGACTGAGAAAGAAGAGTAACCATCCTATCATGCCTTGCAGCCTCCTACCTATAGTATGTGGTGCACAACACATCCATAGACAAGACTCTACTTAGCACGGCTTGCAGACTCCCTGGGACATGACCTGCTCTGATACCAAGTTTGTCACATCCCACCTTGAGGGGTATGACGGGCACCTGGTGCCTACTAGACTCTGGACTGCTAAATGGTCCAGCCTGAGCACATCGGGTGCTTTGGCTGGCTTTGGCTCTATTCCAAGAAACAAACCGGCTATATAACGGCTGTAAACACAGCCTCAGGCCAACTGGCCTATAGCCACCTGTACCTGTAATAACAGCTAACCAGAACACACTCATAACAAAGAACCTATGCGGGCCAACAAGGCCACCATGCTGTCTAGTTATCTGTAATATCAACACAAGACTACTGTAAGACTACGTGACCGGCAAGGTCACCACTACTGTCAAACTAAGGCCTCACACGGCCAGCATAATCTGAAATACTAAACAGCTACAGCAACCTGCACGGCCTCACACGACCGGCTCAACTGACCACAGGGAAATATATACAGACTGCAAGCCTCTAGGAATAACAACAGAAATGATCGGGACAGGGCCCCGACCTACCCGTATTGTACAAAAAGGAAAAGAGCTACACCTCTGGAAATCAGACTCCGGATGATAGGAGCTGAATACTCAATAGCTGACTGGAATAACGAGGGATCGCCTCCTCGTCTATGAGTACCTGCAGGCAAGTAATGCAGTGCCCCACTGGGCGTCAGTATCACTGATACTGAGTATGCAAAGCAACTGAAATAATATAACTGAAAACAACTGAATAAAGATAGCATAACTAGCATTTCTGTATAGCAGGAGATAACTGAATCTGAAGAAGCTGACATAAACTGGATCGGGCTTTCTGTACTGATAAGGCAGAGGCGTACCTGTAGACGCAGCGGCCTGCTGTCTAGTAGCTAGTATACAATATATATAGCACATAAATAGATATACAAGTAGCAAGCAAGAGCCAATACCAACCCCCATAAGCCGGATGGCACCAAGCAAGTAAACAATCTATATACCCCTACCCGGGTCAAAACCAACCAAAAATAAGTCTCTAAACTCATCTACTCACTTCGGAGCTCCTCTACCGGCCCCCTGGGTCTCCGGCTCAGGCCGTAGCCTCCGATATAAGCAACTGTGTCTGGGTCCGTAGGACTCCTGTGTAGACAGTAAAGGGTCTGGATCCCCGGACACACTCAACGGGGCTACCTGAAACCGGAGCTACACCTGTAACAACTGAATATACAGACAGTAACAGATAGGGTCTGATTCCCTGGACACTGCTCAACAGGGCTATCTGATACCGGAGTTGTACCTGTAATGCTGATCAGACTGCTATGGGGAAAGCTTCATCCCATCTTCGTCCAAGCTGGGGATGGCATGCCACTCCTTGGAGTGACGTAAACCCACCCGCTCAGTGGGCGACACGATTACCAACCCAGGGGCGGCGAGGACGCTCAATAAGGTGCCCTCACACCATAACAAGTCTCAACAAACAAATAGCACATATAAATAGCAAGCATGTATAGCTGAAAAGACTATCTAAAATTTAGCTTCTTGTTCTGATCTGTTTCTATACTGAACTGATTCTTTTACTGATTATACTGATTCTGAAATCTCTGTTAACTGTATGGCTAATCTGTAGCCAAGATACTATCTGTCTGGATGACTAATCTGTAGCCATAACTGTCTGTCCATCTGATCTTTCTTTACTGACTTTTATTATGAAAATCTGTTTCTTTTTATTCTTACAACATGCTTGCTAATTACATAATAGACTATACTGGATCTGAACTACTAACTTGCCCTTGGGCGCATGCTTTTCTAACTTTCAGACTAGATACGATATAACAACGCAAACTAGGTTTACTGAACTTGCACAATACTTAACATTTGACTCCGGGATTTCTATTACGGAGTCTATGTACTATATAGGGCTAAAACTACTAACTTGCCGAAGGAACTAACTTTACATACCTTAACCTCGGGTTATCCGACTGTCGGACGAGGCTCGGTCAATACTCCAGCTATTTCTCCCAACTGCATTCATATATACGTCAATTAATACTAAATACAGCTTTATTCTAAAGAACAACGTCACTTTCGATATAATTATAGCCTAAACTTAGGCTTATCGAAAGACGGTCAAAACCTCGCTATTTTTCAGGAGTCCAGAAGGGAGAAGTATTCACTTCACAGCTAGGAGCACATAGACACTAATTTGGAGTAATTTTACTTACTTTGGTTCGGTAGCTCGACGATTCGCCGGCCGTATTTCGCGAAACAAAAACCGTAGAAATGCTCTCTGCTGCTAAATACCTCGGTACCTGAGGTTAATTTGGGTTTGGACTACGTTTGGCAGCATAATCGAATGATTATTTTCCAATTTCTCCGTCTTCTCTCCTCTCTGCGTTTTCATGGAATTTCCAAGGGAAATTATCACTAATCAAAGGGAAGACTTATCCTTAGTAAAGGAGGTGGTCACTAATTAAAGAAAATTATTATTATTTAAAGGAGGTTATCATTAATTAAAGGAAATTATTATTAATTAAAAGAAATTATTATTAATTAAAGGAAATTATCTTATGGGAATTATTATTAATTAAAGGAAATTACATTACAAACCGAGCTCCATATACTTGGACACTATAAATCGCATTTTGCCTTACGATGTGCCGACTTGGCGCTTGTCCGATCTTTTCCCGGGCCTTTTTCTAGCATGCATGGCTTTCAAATATTCTTAACCAACACGTGAATAGGCCATCTATGTGCCGGAAATTTTACAGGGTATAACAGAAAGGGTCATTATAATCCCTTTAATTCTCTCCTATACGAACCCAAAACGATATGGTTTCAAGTTAAAAGGGCTGGGAAAGTACAAAAATACCCCTAGTAGAAAGAACTGAAAACTTCCCGACCCTGAACAGCGAATCAAAGGATGGACCGTTGGTTCAAACAACGGCCTGTTAAAAGTTGTCGTTGGTTCTGGTTTCTGAAGTCGGGCCTACTGTACTGAAATCACGAGAAGATACAACGATCCGTTGGGAGAATCAATGAGTCATTGGTTCCTGTCATGGTCTGGAAGAGGGAAACTCGGGCCCTAAGACAAAGAGTGATACAACGACTCGTTGTCAACACTGCCGAAGTCTAGGTCCTGACGACGGGTGGAAAGAATGGTCTGTTGGTGTTAACAACAAGCCGGAGATTCCACTCTTTGATTCCTAGCACAAACCCAACCCCTTACTGGAAGATTTAACAACGGCTCCCTACAACAGGTCATTGGAACTACCAACGACTCGTTGGTCAGCTTGTTGTTTCTGGGAGGAAATATGTTGAGCAAACCACGACTCCTTAGAATAACTCGTGGGTCCACCAACGGTCCGTTGTCTGGGTCATCTGAGACAGAAATTTTTCTCTGATTTTTCTATGGTTTTTCATGCAACGTCTGAATTTGGTCTAGGTAAGTTTCGGGGTGTTACATTCATAAATAGCATTGTCCACCATATAGAAGTTCTATCCGTAGGATTCTCCATTTGCTCAATACACTTTAATTAATATAGAGGCTTATGTGAGACCTTTCTATGTTGACCTCTTTTGTTATGTTACTTGCTTTTGCCTATGCTAATCATATTTTTAACGACCTTAAGCATGTCTTAGACTAAAAATCCAAATTAGCAGTCCATTGCCTCTTGGACATTAGGATTGGGATGGGTAGGCACATGATAGGGTGTTAGTATTTTCGATTTGTTTAGAACGATTTAAGACTAATAATTAATTGAGTAGGTGGAAAGTGGGGCATGATAGTATGTGCTCGCTGAATAATATGAGCAACCTCAACGGTTGCGAAGTATTATTTTAGTTGCACGGGTGATCACATTAGGTTAAAATAACCCCTCCTTTAATCATAGAACTACGTCTGATCTGATTTTCTTCGAGGATATGTAGGCGTCTCTTTGAGGCTCGGTCCATTCCTTAAGATTTTTCATTTATTTATTTTGTTATTGTTTCTTCTAATTTAGTGTTTATTTGTTATTTACCTTACTTGTCAATTGTTATCTGCATAAATTGCCCGATTGACTATATTCCCTACATAATATCTTTCTCGCTTTATCAATTTTTTTTAATTTTAATTACAAGGTTATTTGAACTTTTTAATTTTTGATCACTTAGTTCATTAAACTTGTTTCATATAAAAAAGGGAGTTAAAATCAATTTTATTTGCTCACTTAGTAAATACCCCACATAATTAGAGAATTCGACCGGGAACCATATTTGCGGACATCGAAAGGTGCCTAATACCTTTCTTTTGAGGTAATTTAAACTCTTGCCTGACTCTGGTGACCTAGGCTAGTAAAACAGACCCTTAGGTTAGTACGGTGCCCTAATGCACCTCAAATTATTAGGTGGCAACTCTTCGTTCTTTTAAATCCATTAAGAGTTGTCACATGTTGAATCCCACTTTTCGCGAGCAAATGGGGCGCGAAAGCATGACGACTCTGCTGGGTATTGTAGGCTCTAACCATTATGGATATTTATTATGTGGGTTTTATTTTACGTGTTTTCTTTATTTTTATTTTTCTTCAAAATTATTCTTTGAATTATTGTAAGCATTCCTTCCATCTTTTCTTCTTCTATTCCTTATTGTTTGTCTAAATCTATTCATTTTTACATGATCTATATTATTTCTTTTCTTAATTAATAAGTACTCCTTCCATAGTTTAGACATTTTTGCTTTTATGAGCTGCTTTTGTTTATTTATTTTAGAAAGAATCATTTCTCTTATATTATTAATCCACCTTCCTTAATTAGTTTATTATTAACTGATTTTGTTTTCTTTCCTAATCACACCTTTTCATTATTTTTTAATTATTTGTTTCCTTGTGCATGTTATTTTTTCCTTTTTCAGAAAATTTTGCATGTTAGATTTTATGGTTAATACTTTTACTTATTTTGTTTCTTCATTACTTGTGTCTGTTTTTCTTGTAAATTGTATATTTTATTCACAATTCTGTGTACATTCCATGGGTTTACATTTTATTTGTAAAGTGTTGTTTCATTCTTTTCCTTCTCCCTGAATTACTCACTCACACACTTGATAACGGTTGTGTGGTTTCACGGTTGTTCACTTTTACTCCCGTGTCGAGGAATGTCTCGTGATTTGGTCGATCAGCAGTGCGTCGACGATCATAAGCTTTCTCACTCTCAAGTTGTCCGCTTGAGGGAACTTTATCTAAAACCAATATTATCATGTCTTTTGTTGTTTTATAAATTTGTATTTTAGTTTTATGTATATACCTTATCCTTATTCCCCATTATTTGCTTATGTGACATATCTGTGACTTATTATTGGTATTTGGAACGGTTCATTTTATTATCGTTTTTATGTGATACTTGTCATTGCTTTATATAGCTATCATTTCCGTTCATATCCTTTTCCATTTGGAATATCTTTTTCTTTTCATTAAGAATGGCTGCATGGTCACACAAACGTTCATTCCAAAAACACCCGTGTCAGAAAATGTCTTATGGATTGGTCGATCAGTGGTGCATCGACAACCATTAGCTTTTCTACTCTCAAGTTATCCACTTGAGAGAATCCTGTCTATACCTACTATCATAAGTTAAATTCTGAAAATGGTGCTTACATAATTTGTGTGCATTTTTTTCTTGTATTTAGAATAAGTTATTTTCTCTCATGTCTAACCTCTTCCTTATTCCTTTTATTTGTTTACTTATTAAAAATATTTTCTACGTGATTAATCTTCTTACTTAATTCATTTATATATTTTCATGTTAATGTTTAATTCTTTCCACTATTTATTTATTTGTTTCCTAGAATAAGTTATTTTCTTCCATGTTTAACTTTTTCTTATTTTCTTTTTTTTCTTTATTTTTTTTCTGTATTTAAAATATTTCTTTACATGATTAGTCCATTTACTTATTCCCTTCCTTGTTCATGTTTAATATTTTCGGTTCTTTCATATTTAGTGGTTTCTTAATTGCTTATGTGTTACCACTTTAATTTTGTTCTACTTGTTATATAATTGCATATAATTATTATTCCGCTCATATTTCCCCCACTTGGAAGCTTTTCACTATCACACACTTTACACGCGAGTTGTGCTTTGCACTTCTCTAAAATCCTTTCAAAAGCCTATTTAGAGAGTAGGCATATACGTGGGGTGAATGGATAGTTTTACTACCATGTGACCACGTGCCTCCTCGCATAAGAATTTTTCAGTCCGTCTATCCAGCTCTTAGAACTTTAGATTAAGTCATGCATGCATTATCCTCTAGGAAGTCTCGATACCCTTGGTGTATTGAGGCCATTAGTTTAACTTTGCCCAAAGTCCAAAGAGATTTACAATCTCGAAAAGGACGTTATCATATCTATTTGCACTTTTATTTGAGAGGTCAATATGTCTAAAAATATAGACTATTTGTTCCTTAGGTGGGAAGAGTAAAACTAACGTTTTATGATGCAGGTGTTGAGCACAAATTCACATCGTGTAAGCTAGGAAGGAGCAAAAAAGGAAGAGCATTTTCATAGCTTTATTTTTGTAATTTATTTATTATAATATTCTGTTATGTAAAATAAAACAATAATTTATGTATGTATTTGAGGATTTTAGTGGAGCAAATGGAATGATACATTATGGCATATTCGACTCTCAAAATGCGCTAGACTAACCTCTAACACAAAAGAGCCCCCCAAATTAGGAAACGTATTAATGTCTTTACTTCTTTTGATCTTTTATCTACAACATGTTATGCCTGAGTTTCTTTACTGATTTTATTTTATTGATTATCTTGATTATCCCCTTCCTAAGGTTGATTTGTGCATAACTGCCTGTCATACCTTTCTCCTAGTCGATTCACCAAAGTAAGAGGAAAAATGAACGATAGTAACAGTTCAGCTGATAGAGTAGATGCGACTGCTCCGAAAGATTCCGCTGAGAGTTCAGAGGGAAGGTATCTACCCTAGTATAATGAGATGATGTTAAGGTTGGAAAAAAGGATTTTGGAACTCCAAGGATAATTATCCTGAGCTCATAATATAACTAACATGTCGGTCTCGCTGGAAACTTCGTTGGAACAGCAAACCGAGGTCCATGCCCCTACTAAGCCTCATTTCGCTACTACAAGTCTTCCTCTGTCATCTCATCAAGTCTCATATCCTCAAAACAATTCTAGTCATACCTACTCGCTTCCTCAAAATCATATACAATACGCACAATCCTTACCCAACTTCATCAAATGCGCATCAAGCCGCCTCACAAAGACCACCCTTCATATCTTATGTTCATCACTTACCTCCCACATCTACATCCAACATGTCTTACGCCCATGCTCAGGGAGATCGTACCCTAAACCCTATTTACATTGAGACTGCTCTGGTCACTCAGAACCTAGGAGAATTTGAACTCTCTTAGAAGGATAGGTTGATACAGACCATGGCTGAAGAGCTTAAGAAGATGAACAAACGAATACAGAATATTGAGGGGGCCAAGGGCATAGAAGGCTTAAGTTATGAAGACCTATGCGTACATCTTGATGTCAAATTACCAGTGAGATACAAACCTCCAAAGTTTGAAATGTTCAATGGCACCGGTGATCCGAAAACCCACTTAAGAATGTACTGCGACAAGATGATTGGACTAGGAAGAGATGAAAAAAATAAGAATGAAGTTGTTCATAAGAAGTTTGACCGGTGATGCTCTTAGCTGGTACGTAGAGTAGAACCCAAAAAAGTGGGTTACTTGGACTGATATGGCTGCAGATTTTGTAGAGCGGTTCAGTTCCAATACAGAGAATGCACTGGATTTGCACTATATTCAGAATTTGAAAAGAAAGCCTACAGAGACATTTAGGGAATATGCAACCCGTTGGAGGTCTGAGGCACAGAGTGCGACCTCCAATGGAGGAGTTACAAATGAAGGACATCTTTATGCAGAATCTAGACCCGCAAGTATACGATAGATTGATGTTGGTTAGTGAGAAGAGCTTCACCGAGATCATCAAATTAGGTGAAAAGATTGAGAACGGTATCAAGAATGGTACCATTATCGATTGGGAAGCACTACGAGCAGCTAACAAGACTTCGCAGCCTGGTTGGATTACTGAAAACAAGAACATGAAAGAGGTGAATGTCGTATCGCCTACATAAGGGTCAAAACTACTTGAAACTACCAAGCACCTCCACTCCAATACCAAGTGACTTCATTTCCCGCACCAACATACAATCACCCAATGTCGTTCTACAACTATGATACTTATCCTGTCCATAATGCACAACCTGCAAATATTCCAGTTTCCTCCATTTGCACTTCAAAGGCCACCAGTTTATCAAAATCCACCAAATCGTCAATCTCGCCAGCCTGCGAGATCCCGAGCAAGTTCATCCAAGCAGTATACTCCTTTGGGTGAGCCTATAACCCAATTTTATGGGAGATAAAAGGTTGCCGGCTATATCACTCTAATTCCTACAGTAGTGATGGATACACATGCGAAATGGCTCGATCATACTAATATTTGCGACTATCATTCAGGGATGAGAGGGCACACCATAGAAGAGTGTCGATCTTTGAAAGACAAGATTCAAGTATTGATTGATGCCAAGGTGATACACTCGAATTAAAAGACGATGTCCCTTTGAAGTCAGAGGCTACTCTCGGTTTGATTCGCCCCTTTATTTGAAAGCTTTTTACTACTTGTGCTCTGAACTATGTTTGATCTTCCTGTCTAAGAGGGATACGTAGGCGCCCTTATGGGGTTCGGTCTATATCTTAATAAAAACTTTTTCCCCTTTCTAAGTATTAATTGGGGCAGAATTTTTGAGAGGATCACAAAAATTCATAGATCAAGCTTTTCTACATAACTGGGGCAGAATTTTTTAGGGTATCTCAAAAATTCACAACATTACATCACTTGTAAGGAAGTTTATGTCATGTTCTACACTGGGCAGAAATTTTGATAAGGATCTCAAAATTTCATTAAGACCTAGTCAAAGACAAAGAATTGATCCTCCAAAAGGACGTCTATGGAAAGACACAGCATCCCTCATGATCACAAATTAAAAGTTCATGAGATCGAGATAGCAACAGACGAATAGAGACACAAATCAACCTTTTTCCTTTTTAACTTATAATTTTTCGTTGAGCACAGGAACAACAAGTACAAATTTGTAATCAACTCTATATATTCTCAAGATCTACGAAGGTATCTGTTGTCAATGGTAAAACTAAACTACTTGAAGCTTGTCAATGTTTTGCGAATCATGAACAGGGTTAAGCAATACCCTCTTAGTAAGTTACTTGAAGTTGAACACTATTTTAGTTAAAGCTAATCATTATTATTTGGATTTTTTTACGGGTTAAGCACTACCCTTAATTTTAAAGGGCTAAGCATTGTCCTAAGGGTTAAGCACTATCCTTAATTTTAAAGGACTAAGCATTGTCCTACGGGTTAAGCACTACCCTCAATTTTTTAAGGGCTAAGCATTATCCTACGGGTTAAGCATTACCATAAATTTTAAAGGGCTAAGCATTGCCCTATGGGTTAAGCACTACCAAAATTCTATGGGTTAAGCACTGCCCTACGGGTTAAGCACTACCCTCTATTTTTTAAGGGCTAAGCACTGTCCTACGGTTAAGCACTACCCTCCAACCTTTTAAGGGTTAAGCACTATCCTATGGGTTAAGCACTACCCTCACTGTTTTTTTAAGGGCTAAGCACTGCCTATGGATTAAGCACTACCCTTCATTTTTAAGGGCTAAGCACTACCCTCAATGTTTTTTTAAGGGCTAAGCATTGCCCTATGGGTTAAGCACTGCGCTCTAAATTTTGATCAGGTTAAGTATTTACCTCTCATAATTTATTCAAGATATTCGTTATTTTGCACAATATTATCCTATGTTTATTGACTAATCGCTTTTATCCAGTATTTTAAAGTTGTAGGCTCTTATTATGTTATCCCAAGTTACTCTCGCGATATTGAATCAAGCTTCTATTATGCTACTTTCAAGATCCTATGTTATTTTTTCACTCTTATGCTACTCTCAAACTTTCAAGCTACTACCGTATTACTTCAAGCCACTATTTGCTCCTCTTAACATATTATCGTTATGCTACTCTCATATTCTTTTGACTGAATTAAGCATCACCCTTCAAAATTTTAAGGGCTAAGCATGGTCCTACTGCTTTTGAACGTTATTCGGGTTAAGCATTACCCTCCCAAGGTTATTCAAGCTGCGTTTCATTTTTGCATGTTTATATGTTAATTATCTCGGCCCGTCGTTATTTATTCATTTACTTACTTTTAAGTTCTATCGTTTTTCACCGCACTTAAAAACACTTTTCGTTTTTGTTTCAATTTTTATCTTCCAAATTAGTCCTCATTCTAATATTAATACATTTTGATACAAAATTAATAATTTCATCTATCTCTTTCTTCTCTCTATTCTCATCATGTCATACTCTTTTCGTCCTTTATTCAAATCCTGTACTATCAGTTTGCTTTAGAAATCTCGTTCGTACCTAAATCTATAACTACACATGGCCCGATTCTCGTGAAACACGAGATATGTAGGCGACTTGATACCAAAGTTTCGGCTACAACATCTTCACAATTTCATTTTCTTTCATCTGGCCCCATCAAAATTTTTTCTTTGATCGGACAAAATTGGCTACTAAGTAAACGTTCTTTGCTCGACAATTCATCCTTCATTCCCTAGAAAAGAAGGGGCAGTTGTTCACGCCCAATTTTGATCTACCTTCGCTAGGGGTGGGCATAAATACCGAAAAATTAAAAAACCGGAATGAACCGAACTAATTCGATTTTTTGGTTCGGTTTCGGTTCTTTTTTCTTAAAATTTCAGTTATTCGATTTTAAAATTTTGAAACTTCGGTTTTTCAGTTTAACCGAAATTATATATATTTTTTAAAAAAATAAATAAATAATAAAATTATAACTTAATTTCAAAAAAATAAAAATACTACACCCAACCCAAATCTCAAAGCCATCTAGAGAATTATTTATATAATTGACACAATTGCTTAAGTTTTTTTTACAAATAACAAGTTTTATAATAGTTTTAGCATGTTAAGAAAATTCTTACTATTACTAATATGCTTTGAAAGATAGATGAAATATATAATATTTATTTAACAAGAAATTAGGGACCATAGATTATTGAAATCTTAAAAGACCCTTAATTTTTTATTGATTTTGTTATAAGGATATTAAGCATATGAAAAAAATTATTATCAAAAATTCAAATGCTATGTATGTACCACTAAATGTAAATCAATTGATCCCGCTATTTTTTTTACTTAAAAAGTTAAAATTAAGCTTAGTTGAATTAAACTTTAGAATTCAAACTTAAAATAATTTATTTTGAATTTAAAAAGATAAAACAACTCATTTTTAATTAAAAAATAGCTCATTTTGTAAGTAAAAAAATAGCCCATTAATTAGGACCATAACCGAAAAAATCGAATTAGAAAAATCGAATCGAATTTGAAAAAAATCGAATCGAACTGAATTAGTTTGGTTCGGTGTTCGGTACACTAAATGAAAAACCAAAAACCAAAAAAATCGAACTGAAATTTAAAAAAATCGAACCGAAAAACCGAATGCCCACCCCTACCCTTCGCCCCGCATACGCTGCTTATATATGAATTATTTTAGTTATCTTTTTACGCAAATGTTCGGCTTGCATTCATAATCTTTTTTAAAAAATAATTGATTATCACAACTCTTGAATAGTTATATCAAATTATATATATATAATTTTAATTTATTAATTTTCTGATCTTACGTAATTATGTCGTATATGATATATTTCATTTTAATACGTACCTTTAATAAAACTAGCTTTTAATTCAAATACATACATACATACATACATACATACATACATACATACATATATATATATATATATATATATATATATATATATATATATATATAATATCTTTATTTAAATTTTATAAATTATTACATGATAATGTTTACGTAATTTTAGTTAAATTTTATAAACTATTTACGTAATAGTATCACTTGATTTTACTTAAATTTTATAAATTATTTGTGTTGATAATTAAATTTATATAATTTTGATAAATTAATTTATTATATTATCTATTTATTGAATTATTTACAAATATAATATTCTATTAATTATATAGTAACTACTTTTAAATTTATTTAAACTTTGGTCACTTCCACCTTAATTCTTGTCAATTTTAACCATTTTTGGTCAAATCTGGCCACATTCTTAGGTCCAATTCAAATCCATCTAATTTCTACCCATGACTTACCCGCGACCCGTTCAGATGACCCATAACCCGACCCGCGATATCTGAATTAATTTCAGCCCTCCATCTCATTTAATCCAATGGTCTGAGATTAAACCTTACATTATTTCCATAAATATTTCATACCCCCCAAAACCTAAATCCCACTTTTCATTTTCCCCTCTACAACCCCCACGTTTTCTCTTCTCCCTCCCCTTCACTCCGGCGAAACATGACGCACCCCTCTCCTTCTCTCCGGCCAGCCAAACTCCGGCCCTCTCTCCTCTTCCTTCTCTCTCTCATCGTCCTCCTCCTACCGCCCATACTTCATTTTTGTCTCCGACAGGTGACCACCACTGTAAACTCGCACGAGTACATGCTCCAACCGCCGCACCTCACCCTCTCCTTCTCCGTTCATATCCGCCGGACCAGACCTCCTCTTTCTCAACTCACCATTTCACCATTTTTTCTCGGCCACTGTGTCCGAAGACAGTCGTCCCACTCTCTTCTTCTTCTCCATGAACTCCGGGCGAAAGACAGTCGTCCCACTCTCTTCTTCTTCTCCATGAACTCCGACGCCTCTCTCCATTATTTTCGGCCATCATTGGCCGAAAAACATCCAGATCCATCTCTCTCTTCTCTTCCCCTTCTCTCCTCCCTTCTTCGATGAAACACCAGCCGAAACAAACCATTTTCCTCTCCACCGGCCACCGCAAACAACCTGAAAAGACCCGAACAGGTCCCTTCTCCGACAAACACCCCTCTTCTCTCCGGCAGACACAACACCTGCTCCAACGTCGCACACCCCTCTACTCTCTCCTTTCTCCAATAAACCAGATGCAGGGTGTTCGGTGGTTTGCTATATGGGTTAAAAACCGACACGCAAGTGCACGTGGTCAAACAAGTAATAAAGTGGCTAAGTAAGCCAAGTATCGAACCAAGGAGACTCTGGATAAGTAAAAATTGCTCAAGTATACTATATTCTATCTTACTTCTATATATGCTGACAACAACGTAACCAAAAGTTAAATATTTTTTGTTTATAAATTATATACTAAAACTATTTAGAAATATCTACTTTGAATTGAAACTATGGATATGAGCATGCCAAGGTTAAGAACAAGTAATGAACTTGATTATAATCATAATTTGGTTAATCTTGTCTTCCTGTTGCTAGCCAAGAACATTAGCCTAGAGATTAAAACTCTCGTATTTAATCTCACTTAAGAATCATAAACCATCCGTCTACATTTCTGTGATCAAATGCAATTTATGACCTAGCAATACAATTCCGGTTCCTAAATTGACTAATACGGCTTTCAAGTATATTTCTATCAGGAAAGCACATCAAAACCCAATTTTCTCAAATCAAGTTAAGAACAATACCCTATTAATTCACAACTTTCCAATTTCGTGCTCTCTCGAGTGAAATCGGACTTTTTAGATATACATTAATGTCGGCCACACACCAATGCAGTAGAAACAAGAATTAATAGAATAACATGAAAGAAGAAGATGAAAAACCATATAATTCAATAATCAAAATTCATCACCATTGTTCATAACCTTAGCAAGGAAGAGAATTAGCCACTCATTTGTGGGTTAATCATCCTAAAATAAGTGTTAGTCATACAAACAATTGATTGAAAGAAGAAAGAAAGAGAGAAAAACCCTTAGCTTTTTCGTCCCTCAACTGCCTGTAACCCACGTCCTTGCTCCACCAAGTCTGAATTCATTAAAAATAAGCCTAAGTGTTCTATTTATACTATTGGGAATTTTTCCCGAAATAACAAGCAACGTGTCACGGAGGCCAACGCGGAGCACTGCCTCCATGACACGGCGTGGACGCGGACCCTCACTGGAAATTTGGGGTCCGGGAATAAAGCCTCAACGTGGCACGGCATGCAACGCGGTGGCTTGCCTCCGTGCCACGGAGCTGTCGCGAGGCTTCACTGGAAATTGACAAATTAATCACCCTCCAGGCAGTGTGCCTCCGCGATGGTAGCGTGGCACGGCTCCATCGCGGAGCCCCTTTACATTGTGCAGTCCAATGTCTTTTTCGTGCTCGCATCCAAGTCCAACCCGATATTGTTCCAACATGCATTTTAGCTCCTCAAAATCATGTTTTACCTACAAAACAATGCTAATCATGTTGGTTAGTATAAATTCACATTTTATTACCAATTACATGAAAAAGTATACACATTGCACAATAAACAAGACGAAAATGATACGTTTAAGTATCACTTGGGCATATAAATCAGCCCAAGATCACAGGGGTCACGCCGCTGACCTGAGCAATGACGATAAGATTAGGACAGATTCCCTTGAATCTTGAATCTGTCCATGTATGATTTTCCTATAGTCATATCTCTTTGTTTAACTTGCTTTTTCAGCTAGATGTTATTTGTTTTCCTTTAAATTGAAAGATGTGATTATCTCTTTGCTTTCTGTGTGTTTGTTACTTGTGATGAATTTAAATTTCATATTTTGTCTAGAGCCCTAAGACACTCAAGTAGTATGTCCCTATTTCTTCAGCTTTGTTTGTGTATAAGTGCAAGGGAATCCCTTAATGGTACATGTTTTTTACTTAGTTTTAATTTCAACATGTTTAATCTGTCATATATATCTTCACATGACTATGATTATTGACATATTCATAATTTGGTATATTCTAGACCTCTGTTATTCCTTATCTTTACTGTCCTCTTTTGATCCAATTAGCTGTAGTAAAGTCGAATGGCAATGTCTTGCATTGATGATAAGTCCATAGTTTCAAAAGCCCCGACCTTCTTACTTTAGTATTCATATATTCACTGCTGGATGCTTAACTCACATGATATGAACAAATTTGCCTCTCTTGGCTTCTTTAAACATTTCTCGTGTTTGCTTATACATAGGAAATTTGATTTGATTGCAAACTTCAAAAACTTATCAGACTATGCATATATTTCTCCTATAATCGAATTCTTTCCTTAATTGTATGTTGTGAAATTTGCGATTAATTTCGAATAAGCTGACAAGAAATGGATCACTGTCTTTTTTCTTTCTTTCTTCTATATGGGAATTCCGTATTTCTATTTGAAGGCAGTTTCATTATTTGATTAAGTGAATAATATAGAAAAAAATTGTTATTGATTCACAAATTAATCAATTTCATAAGTTAATAACATTTGATTGAGAATTCTGAAGAATCTGAACTTGTTTCGTTTACATATAGGACATGTATATATGTGTGTGTGTAATTCAACCCTAGATGTGATGTTTTGTGGCTCTTTTAATACTAATGACTTTTTTTGAATAATGGAAAACCATTTGATTTATGTTTGTTGGTCATATATTAATAAACCAGTAGTTGATTGCTTTAGATGCTAAAAAGGATCTAAAGTCTCTCTTGGCTGATCTTGAATTTAAAAATTAGTATTCATGAACTATCAAATTTATTCAACGTTTATTAATTCTCACACCTCTGTATTTGTATAATGACATAGTGAAATTCCTAAATATTATGCAATCTCAATCCTTAGACCTAATACTCTATAACGTCTGATTTTGGTTGTTGATTATGCGTTTATGCTCACTTAACTCGAATAAGTGTTTATATCACTTGAACAAAGGAGTTTAGAATTATTGTGATAGAATAGCATATTTCGGGTGAGTTTGATAATACGAAGTAACTATTTTCCTTCTTTGTTAAGAGTTGATTCAGGATGACTTTCATGATTGGTGGTATAAGATTTTGTGTTGAATGAAAGCTTTCATAGTCTGTAATAGCTTTAGTACTTGTCTAATTTTGGTAATTGTTCATATGCCGTGCTCTTTAAGGGAATAATCTCCATGATTGCGTTCCTTTCTATCCCACAATCAATTCCCAATAGCCTGGGTATATTGGATCAGGTTCTCCACCTAGTACAACCCTTTAATTACGTGATAATTCTAGTATTGTCCTATATTAGGTAAACTGTAGTTGGTGCTCATTTGTTTCCTTTAATTAATTATGGATAACTTTACTGCTCATGTATTTTCGGGATGCTTTGATATTGAAGACAATTTACTTTCTTTTTCTTTTACCCCCTTTAATTATGTGGCAATCTTAATACTTAAGATATATGGTTAATCGAGACCTGAATACAAGCATTGCTCAGAATCCTTGAGATTCTTGTGATCTTGATGTATTGAGGTTTTGGGCGTCAATCTATGACAAGATATTACGTGAAAATTGCTGATACTTGACATTTGTTTGCTTGAATTATGGTTATTGCCGTCAAACTGGTTAGTTTACTTCTTTTTGTTGCCTTTGTATAACAATGCTTGAACTTGCTACTTGCATCACGCTCCATTCTTTTAGTATTTTGATATGTTCTTTATATGTTTGGGATTCCGTGCATACTAATATGTATCCGAAATTTGTCATCTAATATCTTCATATGCTTGACTAAATACTTTTCGAATTCAATTAAATTGTGCTCCCTTGAGTTCAAAATGGGTATGGCGTATACTTATTGTATCATTTGCTTAACAGGTTTCTCTTGAATGAGAACGAAGAGTCGCGAGGACAAGATGGGTTAGGATTTATTTGATAATGTTATTTTCACGTTTCATTGTAATCTATTTGTTCATTTCCATTTTATCAGTTGTAAATTGTAATAAACGCTCATGATAGTGGAAAAGGGGTCATGAGGGGCAGTGTATTTATGTTTTTATCGTCTTAATTGTTTCATTAGAAACCATGCTTATAGGATCAATGAGTTTAATCATTTTTGCTAGAGATCATGACTATAGGAATTAAAATAACTTGATTTGAAACATGGTAGAGATCATGCCTATAGAAATTTAATTTATGTATCTTTATTCTTAGAAATCGTGCTTGTAGGATTATATATGCTAAGTCAAATTTATAAATCATAGTCGTGCTGAAAGAATCATGTACCCTTTTAATATGTCAAAGCATGCCTACTACCACTAGAATTACTTCGAATATGTTGAAGTCTTCATTTGTTTGTAGAGACTTTGCCTAAGAATTCCATGTTTGTTTATCAACAAACATGTTCACTAAATTTTATCTGCCCTCAAGGTTTAACCTATTTGTGATTAATAATATTTAGATTGTTTGGTTAATATTAGATCATGCCTCGAGCATTTAAAGTTTTATTTAAATTAGAACAAGTCTAGGATACTGCACTCACTCCCTAACATATATACTTGTATGCTGAAATCATGTTTATAGGATTCAAATTATAAGTTTATTTGAAGCCTTTATATGTTAATTGCACTTAATTTGCATTTGAATCATACTTATCGTTTGTTTCAAATATGTCATCTTAATCTGATCTTTCATAAATAGCATTGTCCACCATATAGAAGTTCTATCTGTAGGATTCTCCATTTGCTCATAGGATTAATACACTTTAATTAATATAGAGGCTTATGTGAGACATTTCTATGTTGACCTCTTTTGTTATGTTACTTGCTTTTGCCTATGCTAATCATATCTTTAACGACCTTAAGCATGTCTTAGACCAAAAATCCAAATTAGCAGTCCATTGCCTCTTGGACATTAGGATTGGGACGGGTATGCACATGATAGGGCGTTAGTATTTTTTATTTGTTTAGAACTATTTAAGACTAATAATTGATTAATTAGGTGTTTATTTGTTATTGTTTCTTCTAATTTAGTGTTTATTTGTTATTTGCCTTGTCAATCGTTATCTGCATAAATTGCCCGATTGACTATATTCCCTGCATTATATCCTTCCCGCTTTATCTATTTTTTAAAATTTTAATTACAAGGCTATTTGAACTTTTTAATTTTTGATCACTTAGTTCATTGAACTTGTTTCATATAAAAAAGGGAGTTAAAATCAATCTTATTTGCTCGCTTAGTAAATACCTCACATAATTAAAGAATCCGACTGGGAACCACATCTGTGGACCTCGAAAGATGCCTAATACCTTCCTTTCGAGGTAATTTAAACCCTTGCTCAACTCTGGTGACCTAAGCTAGTAAAACAGACCCTTAGGTTAGTACAGTGCCTTAACGCACCTCAAATCGTTAGGTGTCGACTCTTCATTCTTTTAAATCCTTTAAGAGTTGTCATATGTTGAATCCGGCTTTCCACAAGTAAAATGGGTCGCGATAGGAGTCTTTTGTGAGTCTCACAAGTCAAATCACAAAGACTGAAAATTCTGGTTTGGGACTTGTTTGCATATGCAGTATGCAATGCATCACAAGCTTTCTTTGTTGTATCAGCAGCTACAACAGTAGCAACAATTGTTGGATCTACAATTGCCATGAGTTTGTTTTGAATGAGTTGGTCTTGACGAAACCAACTAGTAAGCATAGGATTGGTACTAGAGACTGTGGTTGTGATAGTGCGAGATGGAGCAAGAGTAGACCCATCGAGATGACCATAGAGATTGTGACCGTGCATGAGCATGAAAAATTGCGCCTTCTAGGTTGCGAAGTTTCGACTGCCATTTAATTTTATTGGCAATAGTAAAACTTAATTAAATTGGACGATTGTTGCACCGTGTTCTTATCAGCATTAACAAGGCTAGTAGTGTTGACCATTTATGAAAGGTTAGTGGGAGAAAAGGAAAATAAGGATCCTAACCCTTAGAGTTTGTTGAGGCTCTTGATACCGTAAAGAAACAAGATAGAAGGAAGAAAAATTTTATTCATTTTATTGCTGGAGTGCTGCCATTAAAATATACTTTCAGGTGCAGATGAATATGCTGTTTAGCTTGGGACTTTGAATCTCCTTGACCCGGGCGCAGCAAGCAATTTCCGTGACGGAAAAAGCGGCATCATTGACTCCAGAGAAGTAAGCAAAAGGTCGTCGGCAAGCAGCACCGGCATCGACAGCGGTAGTACGATTATATCCGTTCAAGTATTTGTCTACAGCGACTTATGATAGAATCTGGCTTGTTTATCTTGACGAAATGGGCGGAATAACTATTCCAATGCCAAAAATGTTCACGATGTTCAGTAGCTTTTCGATGGCTTCCCTTGCATTACCAGGTATGAGTGGTTTTAACAAAAAAGACTGTAAGGGAAAACCTTCTAACAAAAATATTCGTATATTCTCGCTCATCCACGGGTTTTTCCCAAAGCCTAAACTCTTGAGTAGATTGCCCATGGAAAGGAGCTTACTCCAAGACGGCGCAGCAGTTGACTGGACATCTAGGGGTAAAGCACTGTTTCAGTGCGGGCCGCGAGAGCAGTACCAAATCGAGCCAAACTCTAAATACTATATTTGACCTCAAAATAACAGGGAGGTAAATGATTTGCATGGGACCGGGTAATCATGAAACCTTGGCCGATGTATCTGGCAGCTTGTTGTTTGTTGACCATAATTTATGAATTCACCATTAGATTCATTCCTAAGCTTGCTTTGTTGCAGCAAGATGATCAGTCCAAGAGTGTTGGAGAGAAGAGAAAGCAGTAAAAACCTCTCTTATTCGGTCACTGAGAAGTCGGACGACTCTTCAGTAGCCCAGAGTGATCCGACCCCTTCTGCTAGATGGTGTCGCCTTCTCTCTTACTTATCTATTTCCAACCCCGAAAACAACGTTCGACTTGCATGTGTTAAGCATATAGCTAGTGTTCCTTCTGAGCCAGGATCAAACTCTTCGAGGTCTACCCAATGCTAGATGCAGAGGCGCATAATAGATCGATATGAACATCATGAGCTGTCCCGTAATAAAACCAATTGCAATAAGTTTTCTTTTTTTAATCGAGATTGGCTTGGTCTTCAGTCTACCCTAATGAAACCTAAAATCTCACTCCCTTGCTTTCTCCTTCTGATAGACTAGCTTGCGCATCTTCTCTTTAGCACTCATTCTTGGCTTGGGGAGTGATCTCTCTCTTTTGTGTTAGCGAATGAAGGATAAGAGTAAGAGCAATCGACCGAATGATTGTTATTCCACTTATGGTTACAGTGCCTCTATCGAAGCAAAACAAGTCTAATACTCCAGCCCTGGTTTTCGGGGATTCCATTTTGATCTAAACCTCGCGGTGCTTACACCTCTCGCCTATCGAAGTTCTGTTCAAAAACCTCGTCCGAGAACTTGTATAGAGAAGGATTTCCCACAGCCGCGGCAGTTCTTCCATACTAACTTAGCTGCTCAGCGCTGCTATTGGCATAACAACCGGTACACCATAGGTTATCCCAACCCAATCCTCTCGTACTAGGGTTGGCTCCTCGCAGTTCTCCCTTTAACACCAACAGTAGATAGGAACCGAACTGTCTCACGACATTCTAAACCAAACTCATGTACCACTTGAATCGGCGAACAACCGAACTCTTGGGACCTTCTTCAACACCAGGATATGATGAGGCAACATCGAGGTGCCAAACGACTCCGTCGATATACACTGAGTCTAATAACTACCTAAGCTAACTCCACAACTGGAGGAGACAATGCTAGTCCTAACAAGCTAAGCTAACTCCACAAATGGAGGAGCTAATGCTAATTCTAACAACCTAATTTAACTCCACAAATGGAGGAGATAATGCTAATCCTAACAGCCTACTAAAGACACAGTAAAACAGTAAAAACCAACAGTAAACTAATTGTCAAAACCAACAGTACCTAATGACTGATACAATAGTAACAAATGCACTAATACTCACAACTCAAACTGAACCACGAAGCAAGAGGAAATGATGATATTAAAAGGAGTAGCAAAACATATACAATCTGGGGTAGAAAAGAAGCAAATTTTTAGCATATTCAAACCTGTAAATTACCTCTTTTTCAGATAGATTAATTTTTCATGGACGGCTTGCAACAATTCCTCCAATTTCATCAACAAAAATTCAACGTCCTGCAAGGAAGATGAGAGAGGAGAAGTGAAAGAATACAAGTTAAAAGTTAAAGAAAGGAAGGATACGGTAAGAGCTCCCAATCCTCCTCTCCCCACTCTGACCTATGTGGGAGTTGGGAATGTGGGAAGCACTGAGACTGGTAACAGGAGTATAGTGATATATAATCATGAACTTACTTCTATCCTTTTTTTTCGTGCAACTGAATCCCAATCCTTCGTAGCAATCCTAGTTTTCCAGTCAATTCCAATAGTAACACTTTTACTACCTGGGGCATGGCTATTCATCGAAAAGCACGCCATATAGTTTCCAGCCTCGGTAGTTGTAAAAGAAAATTGACCATAACTGATATTTTCTTCATGGTGGAGATTGTTTCCAAATGGTGATATAATTTGAAAAGAATTAAGAATGTTCAAATAATGTTTATGTAAGTTGTAACTGTACAATGAGTTGAGTAAGTGTAAAATAAGAAACTATTTTCTCACAACTAATCTAAATTCAAGGCCAATTAATAAAATAGCTTATGAGTAATCCATTCTATATGCAATTCGATGAGAAAATGCACTATATGCGTTTACAACACCTATACGTCGTCTAAAAACTTGACCTTCACAGATACATTTGCAATTGCCACATACTTTCACCATGAATTGATCTCATAATCAATCACTCTCGCATAAAGGAAGAACTAGAACTAGTCCCATAAATTCAAACCCTTCTATTCCTAAATTGAAGTATTGAACTCTTTTGGCGCTCCCCTATAACTTAACCCACGAATATGTAATAACAATGTGACATCTGTAATATTGTGACCGGAATTGATTTAACATCAAATTCTGAGCAGATACGGGAAGGGATTATTATTGTAACAGAACCTACTTCTGTACAATCTATTACCTTAGTGATTAGTGAAGGAAAAGAATTCTTGACTGGCGCTTTCCTCATAAATATCATATTCTAAAAAGTCCTGATCAGAGTAGTCGCCTGTTTGTTTTTTTGTTGAATTAGTTCAGTTATGCACACTGAACCAACACTCCTATGAGTTGCAATATTTTGTGGCATCCTAATGGCAAGGCCAGCTGAACTATAAGCAATGGCTTGGGACCCCCAATTTTTTCCTTAAAATGTACTTATATATATATATATATATATATTATATGTGTGTGTGTGTGTGTATGTATCTATATTAAGGTCTTTCTCTAAAGTTTAACTTCAGGCCGTCAATCTTGTTGAGTCGACCCTGCCTAATGGAATGCCACAACTCTTCTGCTAAATTACTTAATTTAATACTTTCTGTTCTTTAGTATTAAAATTCAATAGCTTCAACATGTTGACCAGAATCCATATACCTATATCCTATAGGCTCTATATATCCTTCATTAATCATACAAAAAAAAATTAATAGAAGTAGTAGAAACAGAAACAAGGTTCATATGCATAACTAATCCCAAAATTTTAATTACCAAATTTCAATTTTATAGGAGGAGGCTTTGTTGAGACATGCGTTTATTAATTACCTTAACGGAGATAGCAGGATGAACATTAGCTTGAGCATGCTCGTTGTCACCAATGACAGCGTACTTAGCCAAAACGACGACACTATTGTGGATTTCCTCATACACGCTCTTATAGCTTGTTTGGCCAAGCTTCTAGAAGGTCAGAAATGCTTATTTTTTTATGAAAAGTGCTTATTTTAAAAAAATGAGGTGTTTGGCCAAGCTTCTGGGAGAAAATAAGTGATTTTAGGGAGTAGCAAAAGATGTTTTTCAGAAGCTAAAAAAGTAGTTTCTCCCCACAAGCACTTATTTGAAAAACACTTTTTTGAAAAATACATTCAGAAGCAGTTTTAAAAACTTGGTCAAACACTAATTGCTACTTAAAAGTATTTTGTAAATTTATTGGTCAAACACAAACTGCTTTTCACCAAAAGTACTTTTTTGATAAGCACTTTTGAAAAAAGTACTTCTCAAAATAAGCTGATTTGAGAAACTTGGCCAAACAGGCTATTAATCCCTAAAGTCGGCATATCTAGCGATAACGCTTCCGCCGCTGTCATGGCCATTGTCGCCACTAGAATAAACTTAATACCTCCACCAACGTCATTCTCTGTGTAATCACAAAAAAAAAGTGTAAAACTTAAATAGGCATACTTGTATCGATATTTGAGCCAGGATTTGCATAACACTTTTGGTAATGTCTTGAAAAACACATGTTTCGCGCACGTGTTTACGCGAGTGGGATTAAATATATAGTTGTTAAGCTTGGCGCCTACCAAAATCTTAAAGAATTGACATAGGACGCAAAGACACAACTTCAATTTATATAAGCTTTCTTCCGCGTTAGTCCTTTGTTTCATTTTAATTGTTAGGTATATTAAAAATAATTATTTCAAAATATTTGCTAGTTTCAAAATTCAAAAGATAATTAATCATATCTTTTTAATTCTACCCTTAGTACTTAAAGTCATTCTAAAATGTAAAAAGAATTATTATTGTATGTTTTCAAAAAATTAATACGATCATATTAGTCAAATTACCATCCCAATTAATTTTTTCTTAATTGGTGTGCAAATCTTATCTTAGCAATTAAAATAAAACAGGGGAAGTAATTTTTTATATCGTCTCTCAGCCGTTTTTATCTCACAAGTCTTATTAATTTTATTATATAATATAAAAATCACTTAATTAATCATAATTATCTCAATAAGTTAATTTGAAGTGTTATTTTTAAATAAATATTAGTTTATTTGATCGTGTTTCACACGGTTATTAAAATATAATCAATATATGATGAAATATCAATCTTATAATTTTTAGTGAGGAAAATTAATCATTATTAATTAAATATTTATTATTATTCTACCATTTTTTGATTATGACTATTTTAGTATTATGTATATAAAGTTCTTTGACAAAAAATTTGTGAGAAACATATTTCAAGTTAAATAAAGAATAATTAATTAATTTAATTTGGTACTTATGAAATTGAAAAGGAAAAAATAGAAAATAAAAATATAACGAAAAAGTAAAAAATAAAAATATGATGATGTAAAGTTTTCCTCTAAGGTAAGAGTTCTATAAAATAAAAAAAAATTAGAAATTGAAGTCGTTTCATATTTAATTTTCTTAAATTTTTAAATCTTTAATTAATTAATTTATTAGACACTTATTGATATCTTAATATGACATATATGTAACAATAATGAAAAAAAAAAAATTACACAAAAGGAAAGAAGGGAAAAGTGGACTAAATTGAATGAGAAGAAGAAAAAAAGAGAAAGAAGTAGAGATACTTTTATTGAAAGAATACATAATTACCTCCGTGAACTAAGACTTTTATCTTAACAAGACACTTAAACTTGGGGGGAGGGGGGGGGGAGGGGGGGTCTTATTACCCCCTAAATTTTAAACTGGTATTATTGCATTCTTTTTTGGTCATCTGGTATAGAAAGTATATACACTCTCTTAAAGAGTGTTAAAGAGTGTGAGAAACCGAAAAAATAATTATAATTTTATTTTATAAGTTTCTTTTTGTGAAATGTATTTTTCAATTAGTCTTCTCATTTTAACTATTCTTTTTAATTCTTTTTTTCTTTTCTTTCTTCTTTCTTCTTCGTAACTCTTGCCAATACCACCATTTCTTTATCCCCCCCCCCCCCTAATGCCACCATTTGTGTCACAATTCTCCCACCTTTTACTATTATTGCTTTAATTCTCTTCAACTTTAAAATCTTATCTAAAAAAATTCTTTATATTTCAAACAAATATGTAAAACTCATTAGGGGGGGGGTCTTATTACCCCCTAAATTTTAAACTGGTATTATTGCATTCTTTTTTGGTCATCTGGTATAGAAAGTATATACACTCTCTTAAAGAGTGTTAAAGAGTGTGAGAAACCGAAAAAATAATTATAATTTTATTTTATAAGTTTCTTTTTGTGAAATGTATTTTTCAATTAGTCTTCTCATTTTAACTATTCTTTTTAATTCTTTTTTTCTTTTCTTTCTTCTTTCTTCTTCGTAACTCTTGCCAATACCACCATTTCTTTATCCCCCCCCCCCTAATGCCACCATTTGTGTCACAATTCTCCCACCTTTTACTATTATTGCTTTAATTCTCTTCAACTTTAAAATCTTATCTAAAAAAATTCTTTATATTTCAAACAAATATGTAAAACTCATTAGGGGGGGGTCTTATTACCCCCTAAATTTTAAACTGGTATTATTGCATTCTTTTTTGGTCATCTAGTATAGAAAGTATATACACTCTCTTAAAGAGTGTTAAAGAGTGTGAGAAACCGAAAAAATAATTATAATTTTATTTTATAAGTTTCTTTTTGTGAAATGTATTTTTCAATTAGTCTTCTCATTTTAACTATTCTTTTTAATTCTTTTTTTCTTTTCTTTCTTCTTTCTTCTTCGTAACTCTTGCCAATACCACCATTTCTTTATCCCCCCCCCCCCTAATGCCACCATTTGTGTCACAATTCTCCCACCTTTTACTATTATTGCTTTAATTCTCTTCAACTTTAAAATCTTATCTAAAAAAATTCTTTATATTTCAAACAAATATGTAAAACTCATTAGATTTCAAGATGAATTAGGAGTCATTATTTAATTTTTATTATCAATAACTCAATAAAGTCTAGAAAGGAGTACAAAAAAAGATTTTAAAATGCTTTTAGTGGATATGGAGAAGAGGGTAGGCAAAGAAGAAGAACGTGGAGGGGGGTGAAGATGGGATGTGGAATATAAAAATAATGTATGGTAAAAGTCAAAAAGTAAAAAAGAGAAAACAAGTCAACAAAAATAAGAAAAAGAAAAAGAAAAAGAAAAAATTTAAAAAAACACCAAAAACGAAAAAAATAATCTTAAATTAAATTAACACATGTTAAGTCAGGATTGATGCGTGACCAACACTTACTTTTTAAAAATGGGGCTTGGTCCAAAAAGAATGTAATCATATTAGCTTAAAATTATTCAGGGGGTAATAGGACCCCCCCTCCCCCCCCCCCAAGTTCAAGTATTTTTTTAAAATAAAAGTCTTAATTCGGTGAGGTAATTATGTATTCTCTCTACTTTTATTCATAGAACAATGTTACATCAACAACATTATATAATATATAGATTGTATATAAATTTAAAAGGCAAACGCTTATATAATGAAATACGTAAGTTTTGTGTTAGCAATGAAATAATCAGTTGAAGCACATTTCATGTTACCCAACATAAAGTGTAAAACTTTGTAATAAAACTTTATTCTTGGAGGGTACATATTTTGTATTTGAAAAAATAATTAATTGAAAATACTAAAAGTAAGCAACAATAAGTGTATTTATATTATTTGTAAATCATTCAAACTTCTACTTTCAAGCTAATTGACTATCTCTCTTGATGAATCTTTCACCACCGTTAAACTTTCTTTTTCAACTTGATGTACCTGTACCAACCTAACTAGATCATCTAATCTTACACCGGCATCAAACTTACTTCTTCATCTTAATGAACTTGTGTTTGGCTATTATGACACAAGAAGAAATTTTAAACAATATATCTATCATCTTCATCAAAGTAGTGGTCATATTTGCTACATCACATGTTCTTTCTCCTCTCATCTGGTTATTAAATACATAATTGATGGAAAAAAAAGTTAAAGAAAAAAAATCAAAAGAGAAGAAAAAAGACATACTAATTAAAAATAAGAAAAAGAAAAAGGAGAAAACAAAAATTGAACATTCAACAACTCCATAAACGATTGTTATTTATAGATTAGTCAAACCATAAAAGTTAGGTAGAAGGGAGTTAAGGAGACATGTTATTTAAGTAGATAATGCAAATAGATGAAGGTCTTTGTTATGAGATATAGCTGGATATAATAAATATGATAATTTTTTTTAATTATTAAACAAATTAATTAATGAAAAGAATGAAGAGAAAAATTTTTAAAAAAATAAAAAATAAATAGTTTTTTAGTTCATGGAGAGGTGTCACATCACCTTGTCTATGTTTCACTTTATTATATAGATAGATTGCCGACATGAAATTTGTTTAAGAAAATGAAAAGTTATTTATTTTAACTAACTATTAAATTGATCTGTTTTTTATTTTACCTGAATGAATTGCTTTTTATTTTTTTAAAAATTTTGGCTTAAAAAATTATCTCAGCAGCAATACTTATGAAAAATATCATCTGAAGTGATCAAGTAAGATGATAATAGTTAATTAACTTTTTGAGATAATTACTATTAGTTAGCTGATTTTTATATTACAAAATAAAGTTAAGTGATAAATAAAAATTATTAATTGAATGATCATTTGAAAAATTAACTTAGTTCTCTTCCTCTGATTTACATAAGCTCTATTCCTTCTTTTGACAGAAAGATTGATCATGCAGGACGGAAAAAAGATATAGAATAATTATAGAGGCGATTGAAGAAATTTAGAAGGTTTAATATCAAAGTATTTCTAGAAAAATATACTATGTTGTATTATTGTAAAATATAGATGAAAAGAGCAAAAAATTAATTTAGCAAAACCTTTACTTTCTCTAATTTAATTTTTATGACGGTTTGATTGAACATGAAAATTAATTTGCTATTTTTTTATTTGGTTATTCCTTCGTTCACCCTTACCCTTAATTCGTGCATCGAGTAGTTTCTTCACCGTCCGCCACCCTACCACCTTCTTTTTGGTTCTTTCTAGGACTTTGCTATTGTGGTTTTGTACAGTTTCATGCAGGTCTGCTACTAGTTTATCAAGAAAAACTATGTGACAAAATAATTTTTTTCCTTTCAACCCGCAATACTTTATCTGATTGATGGGCAAAAGAAAGTCTTCGTGGCTATCACATCCCAGAATACTTTTTAGACGTGATTGACACTCGTTAATGTTATCCATCAGATGAATTAATTTTTTATGTACTTAATTTCTTTTATAAGCACTGACATAAAATATGTACAACTCAAAACACATCAATAGTCATTAACAATAAAACTATTATCCACAGCGAAACATATCTCAAATTATAAGAAAATAAATGATTGTTTAGATAATATATCTCTAGTTTAAATCCTACACTAAAGCCATGGAGCATCTAATAGAGTTACATGAGTTTAGTTGTCGAGCATGCAAATCCCAAGAAAGAAAATATATGTTATAAAATAGATAGAGTTGTAATGACAGCCTCCATGAATCAATGTGAACACCCACCTCAACAATAAAATCTACATGAACGGACTCACCAGCCACTAGTCTCACCCTTTGCAATAATATCTACATAGACATGTAGGTAAAAAGTGTGCTAGATATTATAAATATAACAAATTAGGATTCTCGATCCGCCACTTTAATACTCATTAGAACAAGTGTTAGAAAATACTATCACACAACGAGTACAAAAATAATATATACAAAATATACTTCATCATGTAATACTAAAAATAAAGTCCAAACAAATGTTCAACAAGAACATTATATATTTCAACACAATTCATGATGTTGGGCATATTTACGCACTTATTTGCCATGTTTTGCTCGTACTTAACTATGTTTTGAGAATAAATTATGTGTGTTTTCTTTGGTTTAATATAATATTTGTGAAAAAAAACTAACACATGTGATTAGATATTTTCACGGAGTAAAATGACGGATTTGGGCTTAATTGTGGCTAAAAAGAGTAAATATGGCAAAGTTGGATCGAGAAAACAAGTATGATAGTGGTTGGCATCGCACAGGCATAACAATCCCATGGCCTGCGCGACTAATTGTGGCTAAAAAAAGTAAATATGGCAAATCTGGATCGAGAAAACAAGTCTGATAGCGGTTGGCATCAAACGGGCATAGTAATGCTATGGCCTGCACGATGCGCTGCAGTGGTACTGCCTTAGGCAGTAGCTCGACTTAACTACACCTTTATCAGTTCATCAGTTTACCAGTTTCAACGATTCACATACTCTACAGATGATTTCAAATACCGCACAAGTCTGAGCAACAATAAATATAAATCTTTTTCACTTACAAACACAATAGGTAATTACAAGCAAAATTCAGTCAACACTTACCAGCACCGTGACTGTGTCACACTTAGAATCGGATTCATATTCTTCATTTCAAAATACATAAACAAAATCCATAATTCCCATAACCACTTAGAACATACTTCATTCAGTTTTACATATGATTACAAACATAACATAAACAAAGTAAACAAATGGTGACATGACGGGCATACGCCTCTACCATATCACTATAAATACTCAATCCATAAAATTAGTGTACATACATGCCAGAGGATCTTGTTTCTACCTTTCCAGTCATAACCTGCAAGGGACTCTAGAAATTCATATACCGTACTAGTGCGGTACCCATTACCACTCATATGCTCACCTGGATGCTCCCTTCGGATACGAGCCACTCAACAATATCGCTCGCCCGGATGCTCCCCTCTGGCACGAGTCACTCATCTCAGGATATTTTTACTATCCAAATCATTTTTCATCCACTGAATGTAACAGGTTACGACCCACATATATACATATTTGCACACTTAGGAGTCTACATTCCACTCCCTCACTTGCAAATACAGATCATCAATTCACACTATAGCTTTTTAAAAGAAATTCACTTCACAATTCCACGAAATTATCACAACAGTTCATAATCAACTTATATTAATATGATCTCCATTATTTATTCAAATAAACAATTTCATATCAAATAATGTCTAATGACCAATCATATACCATTATCACACATGCATACAAGTCATTATACATAGTCTAACCCTCTAACCATAACCTACCTCGATATTAGAAGATAGCAATTCAACTACTCTGCGGGAGCCTTACCTTTCCTCAAAGTTTTGGAACTTTCAAAATCTACACAATACAAAGTAATTCATTACCTACTCTTCAATTATGGGTATAAATAGATCAACCCATCCTTGTCAGGGCCTTTTAACAGTAAAACCCTTCCATTCAATCTAATTCTAGGTCTCCATCCTCGTCTAACTCAGAATTGTTAGTAAGAAAGTCCTTGGGAAGCGATTATTACCCATAACCCTTTAATCTAATCATCCTATTACTCCTTATGATTCAACCCTAGTTTATCAACCTAGGGTTGCTAAGCATATAATTCCATCATTAAAAGGTCCCCTAAGCTTTCTACCAGCGATAATAACCATTATAGGGGGCAAGGGATCAAGAAACTCACCTTAGGGTATCAATTCTCTGCTCTGGAGAAGAAACTGTCTTCAGACCTTGTTCTCTCATATTTCGAAAATAATGGGATATAACCCCAGAATTTTCACTTAAAACCCACTTCTGATTTCCATCGTCTGTTGCAGCAGACCCGCTATAGCGGCCAGAGTATCGTTGCGGCGGTTTCAGCAGTTACTTCTCAAATTCATCACGGCAGAATTTCGACCATTACTACAGTCTCGCTGCAGCAGAAATTTCACTACTGCAGCGGTCCCCCGAACCAGAAGCTACCCAAATTCAGTCAATTTTACACTTAGAATATTGCACAACATATTTTATCCCTCCATTAGTTTATTTTCAGTGTTCTAGGTCCCTAATCATCCTATAGTGATGTTCGGGTCATTACAAATTTGGACGCATATGTTATAACCGTTTTAGTGAATATTTTTCTAAAGATGATTATATAAATAGTAAAATTTGGCCATGTGTTTTTATAAAGAAAACAATATCGGAGTTTGTCATACTTGCTGTTTATGTTGATGACATAAACCTTATTGGAACTCCAATAGAGCTTTAAAGGGTAATTGATTATTTAAAGAAGGAATTTGAGTAAGATTTTGGAAAGATAAAATTATGTCTTGATTTACAAATTGAGCATTTGACAAATAGTATCTTTTTTTCATCAATCTGCCTATATAGAAAAGATGTTAAAAAGATTTTATATGGATGGAGAACATTCATTAAGTACTTCGATAGTTGTTGGATCACTTGATGTGAATAAGGATCCATTCTAACCTCAAGAAAAGAATGAGAAAATTCTTGGTCCTGAAGTATCATATCTTAATGCAATTGGTGCACTAATGTATCTTGCTAACACTGCAAGACTTGATATAGTATTTTCGATTAATTTGTTAGTAAGATATAGTTTTGCTCCTACTAGGTGGCATTGGAGTGAGATCAAACACATAATGCGGTATCTAAAAGGGACTACCGATATGGGCTTATTTTATTCTAAACAATTGCAGTCCCAATCTTGTTGGTTATGCTAATGCAGGATATTTATCTGACCCACACAAAGTTCGATCTCAAACTGACTACGTGTTCATATATGGAGGTATTATCATATCTTGGAGATTACAAAGTTGTCTCTTGTAGCTACTTCATCAAATCATGCTGAGATAATAACTATTCATTAAGCAAGCCGAGAATGTGTGAGGTTGAGGTCCACGGTACATCTCATTAGAGAAAAATATGATTTGAAATATGATAAAGTACTCACAATTTTATATGAAGATAATGCAGCATGCATACACAACTAAAGGAAGGATTCATAAAAGGAGATATAATAAAGTACATTTCGCCAAAGCTTTTTCGACACACATGTACTCTAAGAGCATGGTGATATCAACGTGCAACAGATTCATTCAAGTAACAATGTGGCCAATTTATTCACCAGATCTCTACTAACGGCAACTTTCAAGAAGATGGTGCACAAGACCGGGATGCAAAGATTCAAGAATGTTCTCTTTAGGGGGAGTTAATATGCGTTGTACTCTTTTTTCCTTACGAGGTTTTGTCCCATTAGGTTTTCCTTGTAAGGTTTTTAATGAGGTAGCCAAAATGCGTATTATTAGATATTTGTACTCTTTTTCCTTCACTAGAATTTTTTTCACTAGATTTTTTCTAATAAAGTTTTAACGAGGCACATTATCTATCAAATAGACATCTAAGGAGGAGTGTATAAATATATTCTAATTATGGTGAATGTCTATTTCATAGAAATAAAGTTAGGGTTAGTAACTTTGGGACCAAATTAATTTTTTCCTATAAATAAAAGAGTTTTCATTCCTTATAATTTATCCCAAGAGAAATAAAAATTATCCTCTCTCCTCTCTTTTTCAATAATATTCGAACCCGGAACCTAAATAGACTATCAAAAAAAATAAATATGGAAATAGGCCATACTTCTAAAAAGGAACACAAATAAGCTTAACGGACTAATTTAGTCCGTTATACTCTTTTTTCCACACAGCTTTCACTTGACGCCGTTAATTGATATATCAGACTAATTTAGTCCGGTATATATGTCTTCAACACACCCGTCTTCTTCCCGATTTCATTTTCCATTTTTGAACAAAATAAGGTCCACCCCAGATCCGCCCCACCCCGTCCCTACCCAAAATTCTTCATTATCCCCCACCCAAGAACAGGTAAGGTGTCCCTCGTCGGTCTTTTTTTTTCATTCACTGTCCCAACCCAACGCCCCACCCCGTCCCTAACCCAACGCCCCTCGTCCCCCACCCCTATCCATGAACAGGTAACCACCCACCCCGTTCCTAACTCAACGCCCCCTGCCCCCCACCCCCATCCCGCACCCTGTCCCTAACCCAACTGTCCCTACCTCTTTTTTGTTTAGATTTGTTTGTTTTAATAGATTCACCCCGCGTTTTTTACTTATTTTTATCAATTCTAACCCGTTGTAACAAATATTTTTTGTAGATTTTTGAAGAATACTCCATTAAAAGTGAAGTTGTGGTTCAAAAAGTTTAGTCTTGGAGGTATTTTTTTAAGTTAAGTTACTTTTTTAATTTAATTTAATATAAATAACTTTTTATTTATGTGTATTACTAATTGTTTGATGTAATATGAAATATGAAACTGAATTGTATGTTGAGTTTGCAAAAATTAGAATTGTATGTTTAATTTAAAAAATTTAGAATTTTGAAATTTGAAATTTGAAATTAGAATTGTATGTTTAGTTGAAATTTGAATTTAGTTGCAAAAATTAGAATTGTATGTTTGATGTGAAGAATTTTGAATTGTGAAATGTGAAATTTGAATTGTATGTCTAATTTAAAAATTTTTGGATAGTGAAATGTGAAATTTGATTTGTATATTTAGTTTGCAAAAATTAGAATTGTATGTTTAGTTGAAATTTGATTTTAGTTGCAAAAATTAGAATTGTATGTTTAACTTGAAATTTGAATTTAGTTGCAAAAATTAGAATTCTATGTTTAATTTGAAAAATTTTGAATTGTTAAATGTGAAATTTGAATTGTATGTCTATTTTAAAAATTTTAGGATAGTGAAATGTGAAATTTGATTTGTATATTTAGTTTGTAAATTGTATGTTTAATTTGAAAATTTTTAAATTGTGAAATGCGAAATTAGAGATTGCATGTATTTTTGGCCAAATCACTTTTAAATTTTTTGAATTATTTTTTTTTCTTGATAAATATGAGACCATTTTTATCTATTGCATGTGATATACTATAAGTTTTTCTAGAGAGTGATAGGAAGCGAGAACATGTAAATAAAATATATATACTATTAATTCGGAAATATATATATATATATATATATATATATATATATAATTTATTAAATTGAAAAATAGACGGGTGAAAACATCATAAATTATTACTTCATTTAAATAAAAAATTTAAAAGAATAATTCATCAAATATAATTAAGAAAATATAATTCTTTTAAATAAAAAGTTTATAATAATAAAGTATTAATTCAAATATAATTGTGTATTAAAATATAAAAATAAATTCTAATAAAAATAATAAAAAAGAAAAGATTAAATTAAAACAAAGATAACAACTTTATAAAACTGAGAGACAGTAATACTCTTGAACATAAGAACCCGAAACTAAAATAAGCCCCAAAAATTTGACAAATACATAAATAAACCACTTTTTAAAATTGATATAAATAAGTTTAACGGACTAAATTAGTCCGTTATATTTTTTTCTTTTTTTCCTTTTTACGTTAAACCCATATATGTATATTGGACTAAATTAGTCCGTTATATACCCATCTTCAACCCTATAGTGTCCCCCCATCCCTCCATTGTAAAAGTTTTTAAACTCCAATAACAATATCCTTCCATTTTCAAATTTTATCCTACCCACGTGGTTCCCCATCCCCACTCTCTTCCCTCATTTTTTATTCTTTCTAGCTCTATTCACACAATGTATATAATTATATACAAAATAAATACACAAAAAAAATAATTAACTGTTCTATATTTTTTCTAAAACTGTGGGGATACAAAAAATAATAATAATAATAATACAAAAATAAAAAAATAATTGCTTTAATTATTTTCTTTAGTAAAATTGCGAATACAAAAAAAATATACAAGAATTTTTTTTTACAATGGAGTACGATAAAATTTAAAAATGGAAGGAGATAGTTGTTGGAGATTAAAAACTTTTACAGTGAGCCCCGCCATTGAAAAAATAAAATTTACAATGGAGGGATGGGGGACCACTGTAGGGTTGAAGATGGATACATAACGGACTAATTTAGTCCAATATACATATCGGACTAAATTAGTCCGATATATGGGTTTAACGTCGTCCAGTTTGGATGTTAAAAGGAAAAAAAAGAAAATACATAATGTATGTTATAAATATTGAAAGAGATTGTTAGTAGATTATATAACACTAAAGTTTCAATTCCATAAGCCTATCAGAATACTATATTTTCAAATCAAAAATTTAAAAGAATAAAATATTATTTCAAAATATAATGGTGTACTAAAATAAAAAAAATACATTTTAATAAAAATAATAATAAAATATTAAATATAAATAAAGATAACAACTTTATAAAATTGAGAGACAATAATACTCTGGAACATAATATTACTTCAAATATAATTGTGCAAAAAAATAAAAAAATACATAATATCAAAATATTAGAAAAGACTGTTAATAGACTATATAACACTAAAATTTCAATTCCATAAGCCTATCAGAATACAATATTCCCATTAATGAATTTAGGTGTACATGTAGGTCATATAATATATATGGAGTGTATCGTGCACCCTGGGCCTGTAGACGGTACTCTTCTTAGTTTACAGGCCTCCCATAGGTCTGAGTCTTTATAGTGCGGCACCATACCTTTTGGTACTTTTATGAGGCTCGTACGTTTGGACGATGTTTGGAATTTGCTTCGTTCACATCTGCCTCATGAGCACGTCGTGGAGTACCTATCTACAGTCGGATTATTTCAGATCATTCGAGTAGGTAGGATACAGTTTGATCGCGCTCTTGTGATGACCATGATTGAGCGATGGAGGCCTGAGACGCATTGCTTCCACTACCATTCGGAGAGGTTACCATTACGCTGCAGGACGTGCAGGCCTTATTTGATTTGCGCAGATCGTGCAGTGTACGTGTAGGATCCTGCTCAGCGATCGTTAACGTGGCGTACTTTACTACATAGATTGAAAGGTCTCTTGGTAGGAGCCAAGGATATTGTTGGCAGCAGTCGGGTTAATATTCATGCCATCAGTCAGTATCTTCGGGAGGAGCTGTTGAGGGAGCCAATTGGAGATGCTACTCCAGTTGAGAGGGTTGAGAAGATAGCCTGACTATATATTCTTCTGATGTTGGGGGGATCTTATTTCCGAACACGTCGAGGAACCTGCTGAGCTTACGGTTCCTACCGTTTTTAGAGCGGATGCAGGATGTAGGGACCTATAGCTGGGGCAGTGTAGTCTTAGCATATTTATATAGGTCTCTTTGTCAATCATCTATAGGAAGAATGACCGACGTTTGTGGATTTCTTTCGATCCTTCAGGTAACATAATACTTTAATACATTCAATTATGTAAAACATACTAATTTTAAGATGAATAAAATTATAATTTTTTCATGTTAAGGTTTGGTGTTGGGAGAGGATCTTGCCTCTGCAGCCTGTACCTATTGGGCCAGCAGAGGATAATGAGGTAGCCTTGCCATACGCTAGTCGTTGGGAACGAGGGCTTGATCGGGATGATGAGTCACATCACGCTGTCATCCCGATTAGAGATCAGATTGACCGCATGACTGAGGATCAGGTAAACTTTATATTTCATTTCATGTACACTCAAATATTTAATGTTTGTTCGGCATATTAGAAATTTTTTTTTAGATAGTTTGTATGGACACCTTGCACTGAGGTCATGCATACACTACCTCCATGTTGCACGGTTGACTAGTTATTATGGACGGCACGGGTGCCCATAATTTGCTTGGAGATAGTTGAGCACCACACTCCTGATCGAGTCATGAGGCAGTTTGGTTGGCCACAACACATACCAGCGTTTCCCACTTGGGCACCTAGTCACTACGGGCTGATGAGCATAGAAAGCTTGCCAGCCTTTTCTTGAAATGTTGGATGCTTGCTTCGATGATTGGGGCAACCAGGAGGATAGAGGGGTTGAGGAGGTTGACGGGGTTCCCAAAGCTGAGTATACTAAGTGGTTCCAGCGTTATGGACGGTTATTGGTAGGCAACCCTGCCTTACATATTATTGGAGCTCCAGGATTCACTCATTCGGTTGGTGCACACGAGGCGATGTTGAGAGGACTTCATAGGTTGCACCAGATTGGGTATGAGTGGCAGCAGCACGATGCATCCGCACCGTATGGACAGGCATTAGTCCAGGTTATTATAGAGATATTGCACGAGGCTCGGGACAACGGACGAGTGGAGAAGCCAGCATTTCAGGGAGACGCCTTATATGAGCAGCCATCAGCGGTCCGTAGAGGAAGGGGACGAGGACGGGGACGTGGCGATGCCCGAGGACGGGGATGTGGCGAGTGTAGAGGAGGATGAGGACATTATCAGGCTGTAGGTAGAGGAGGTCGAGGACATATTCCACCCCCCTCCCTCCCCTCCTGCAGAGGTAGAGGCAGAGGTGAAGGTAGAGGTTGAGGCAGAGGCCGCACATATTCCTAATCCAATGCCGGCTTCACCGCCAGTATTTTCGTCGGTTGCTGATCCATCACCCTCCACTCTAGCAAGTCCATCTCGTCCGTCAGCAAATTCAGACCTCGCTCGTCTTGAGAATATGGATTGGGGCTTTATTTGCAGCGAGATAGGTGACGAGCCTATTCGAGACGTGGAGGGAGGTCGACGTTTGACTTTTAGCGATGCATTGGAGATGATGCACGAGGTTAGTATTATTTTAAATAGATCATTAATTATTAATTATTTTTTTATTTAATTAACTAACTTTTTACTATTTTTTAGATTCAGTCGTCAGAGCCTCCAGCCATCGTGGACCCTACCTCCCAGCCTACTACGGAGGATCTTGCTCAGCCATTTCACGATATTAGTATTATTTTAAATAGATCATTAATTATTAATTATTTTTTATTTAATTAACTAACTTTTTACTATTTTTTTTAGATTCAGTCGTCGGAGCCTCCAGCCACCGTGGACCCTACCTCCCAGCCTACTACGGAGGATGCCGCTCAGCCATTTCACGACGTTAGTATTATTTTAAATAGATCATTAATTATTAATTATTTTTTTATTTAATTAACTAACTTTTTACTATTTTTTTTAGATTCAGTCGTCGAAGCCTCCAGCCACCGTGGACCCTACCTCCCAGCCTACCACGGAGGATCCCGCTCAGCCATTTCACGATGTTAGTATTATTTTAAATAGATCATTAATTATTAATTATTTTTTATTTAATTAACTAACTTATTACTATTTTTTTAGATTCAGCCGTCGGAGCCTCCAACCACCGTGAACCCTATCTCCCAGCCTACCACAGAGGATCCCGCTCATCCATTTCATGAGGCATCTCCGGTATCCTCTCCAGATGATGAATTCATTATGCCGGAGGATGATATGCTACAAACACCGGAGAAGAAGAAGGTTGTTAGACGTAGGAAAAAGAATGATCATGACATGGAGCCTCCTTTAATTAAAAGGAGGATGGACGGGGACGAAGAAGAGGGTGAGAATGGGCATCATATGGTTCTTAGGCCAAAAGGTGTTCTACGGCCGCCTAAGGGTTGTGGAACTCATTAGTATTTTTTATACTTTATATGTTGTTATTTTTGTTATTTTTATTCTTTTGTGCGAGATAATTTGTACATAAATATTTTAATATTTTGAGGATAATGCATGGAGTACATATTTTCAAAGCAAAAAAACAAATAGCATTCCTTATAATAATATTTTTATTATAATATTAGTGCAAACAAAATAAAAATCAGCTCCTACAAATACTACCACCATGTGATGTATTTCCACCTTGAGATGATCTTGTGTTGCGATCACGCAAGGGACAATTGCGTTTATCATGGCCTCTTTATTTGCACATAGAGCACTTGCGAGAGAGTGTGCTTATTGGAACGTCCATTTCATTAGGTATGCAGGATTTGGCATTGACGCGTATTTTTCGTAAAAATCTTTTGTTTGCTATCATAGCAAAGGGACTTGTTCAATACACCTCATCACCGAGTGGATTTAACTGTCCGGAGTACGCTTTTTTATAGTTACACACACTGTGTTCTTGTGCAATATAATTCCACGCTCGATACCCAATGCTCGCAAAACCCTGATGGCATGAGAACATGGAATGTGATATGATTACCATTTACCACATTGACATATTCCTTGAGACGCGTTTACAATGTGCACATTACCACCACGACCATGGTGCATGTTCATCTTCACCTCAAAGATGTTGTCTCTTTGCTGATGATAATTGATGAATGTGTGACACTCTGCCTTTAAACGGTTAGCCTCAAATCGCTTGAATGGATTTGGCATCCACGTTTGATTTTCCTATAATAGTCGTCTAACATAAGCCGATCTTGTCACAAACCGCTCCACAACCTGCCTGTAAGTCAGTCGCACCATTGCAGTAACTGGTAGACCCCTTGCTGACTTCAACAGTCCATTGAATGACTCGGAGCTATTCATTGTCATTATGCCCCATCTCCTATAACCATCCTTGTGTAATGTCCATTTCTCAAGATCTATCTTCATTAACCAGTCATAGGCTTCCTTGCTAGTCTCTTTGATTAGCTGCATTTTTTCAAGGAACTTCTTCTCCTGGTGTTGTTTTGCAGCTGCCCATAGCAGGTTATTCAAACGAACATTTTTGAAAGCTCTCTGATAGTTAGATTTCAAGTGCCTTAAACAATACCAGTGATAGGCAAATGGGGCCTGCCAATTCGGCTTATGATACACACTCTCAAGTATGCCATGATGCCTGTCGGATATCAGTGTTACACCTCTACGACCCTTGATAACATGTAGGTGAAATTGCTCCAAAAACATACCCCATGTATCTATGCTCTTATTTGTAGCAATTGCAAATGCCAAGGGATATATTGACCCATTACCATTCATTGCAATTGCAATCAACATCTTTATATCGTATTTGCCATAGACATGTGTTCCGTCTATTGATATCACAGGACGACAATAAGGAAAACCATCAACCTTGAAAGTCCACAACACATAGTTGAAAATATTTTCAATGACTTCGTCATGTCGCTCGAACTTCCATTCAACTATTGTACCTTGATTGAAGTGTTGCAAAGCAGCCATGTACCTTGGCAACTGACTGAATGATGCCTCCCAATTTCCATAAACATTTTCAAAGGCACGGTTGCGTGCAAAGGTAGGCCTTTCTTTTACTTATTATTTTGCCATAAACTTTATGGACGGCTGTTTGACAATCTTTGATAGGAAACCTGACAATTTGAAAGTGTAATAATAAGCAAACCAACCCACATATTGATTAACAAATTAAATTGAGAATAGAATAAAAAAAGTACCTTGGTGTTTTTTCGATAGCTGTAACTAGAACAAAAGCAATCATGTTGATGTCCAAGTTGAAATGTCCTTCACGACAAGTACCCATATCACATGTGTGTGTTTCAATATATTTTTCTATTTCCCACATGTTATCCCGTGTAGACTTAAAACAGGTGAGCTTATATCCATAACCTTGATTTGCACGTTTACAAACAACTCGCCACGAAGTCTTTGTCGACTTAATAACTGAGAATTCCCTCGCCTCCTTGAAATGTATAAGCTTAACTGCCCTTTGCAACTGTTTCTTAGACGTGAACAACATGCCTTTTGAAAGATTCATAGGACCATTTATAAGATCTTCCGGCTCGTGCCACGCACCTTGCCAATTATATTCATCATCATATGTATCGTCAAAGACATCTGGACCATCTGGAAGATGGTCAAGAAATGGAATTTCATGAGAATAATATAAAGGCATAGGCACTGTTGGTAGTGACTGTTGAATAGATTGTGAAAAAACTTCTTCGCCATGAAACGGGCTCATGGACATGGGTCTTTGTGACGAAGTGGACATCATGGAATCATCATCACTAGATGATGCTTCAAATGGAAATTCATCCCCGAAAACCTCTGCATTAAACACTTCATCACTATCACTCTCTGTAGTTGTGCCGTGATTCGGATGATCAACATCAATATTCAAGGAAACAACGGGTTCATCTCGAGTAACATTATCCCTAGATATTTAAAAAAATATAAAAATTAAATATATACAGTAAAAATACTTAAGTTAAAATATATAATAGTCGTACAGATAATAATCAGTTGCACCAAAACTAGACGACGTACCTATAATAATCAGTTGCACCAAAACTAGACGAGACATGAACATTTGAGGATGTTCCAGCATTTTCCATCCATCCAAAGTGTGAGGATAGACCCAAACTTGGAGCGTTATTCATCTCATGATGGGGTAAACACCTACACAAATATACAACAATCATAAATCAAATAAATTAATAAAAAATAGTGAAAATAGTATTATTAATATTTATTAATTGAAAGAACACAAATAAATACACATTACCGATCACTTTCATTAATAGTTTGATTCAAATCAAAATCATGTCTTAAAATTGCCATTGACATGTTACCGGTAAGAATATTTTGGTAATCGGTCATGTGAGAAAAATCAATAGATTGAGTTACGAGGACTTCAACACTAGTATGATTTTCTAGATGATGATACTCATTATCCTGTGAAGAAGAACGTCGACGACTAGTCCTAGGCTCCTTCCTAACATATAGTTGAAGCATATTTAGCTTGATCTGATGTATATACTCAATTGGAGCCCTTAAAAATCAGACAACGATGCATCATCATAGATATTCCACTCCCCTTAATTTACTTGTTCTTATGATAAAAATGAGGTTGGATATTTTCCGATTAAAATTAACTTATAATCAGAACTTTTCACACCCATTATAGATTGAAGAACGAAATCTTTCGTAGCCAACATTAACTGGATACTTAACATTGCATTTGAGCGGACAATTATAATGCACGGAATTTCCGTCATGAATAATTTCACCATCCCAATAAATTGAAACTCTAACTTTATCTTCAGAAGACATTTTTGTGAGATGAATGAATATATGAGAGATGAATTTAGCTATGAATGAATATATATGAATGTAGCAAATTTGACCATTAAATAGATATTAAAGGATCTAGGTGGGGAAATACATAGCGGACTGATTTAGTCTGCTATATTGATACGTCACATCAACTTCAAAAATTTACAAAAAAATATGACAAAGTCTGAAAAATAGGATACAAAAAATATGACAAGAACTGAAAAGTAAGGTACAAAATTAGTCTTGATTGACTGTATAACGGACTAATTTAGTCCTCTATAATGATATATCATTTAAAAACGTGAAAAACAACATATCGGACTAAATTAGTCCGATATATCAATTAACGATATCAAGTGAAAGCCGTGTGGAAAAAAGAGCATAACGGACTAAATTAGTCCGTTAAACTTATTTATGTTCCTTTTTAGAAGCGTGGCCTATTTCCCTATTTATTAGTTTTTGATAGTCTATTTAGGTTCCGGGTTCATAATATTCCTCCTTTTTACCTTATTATTTCATTACACATGCTAGTTTATACAATCTTTTTGGGCCTTCTAATATTTGGGGCCTAAGGAAAGGGCTTCACCCGCCTAACCCTAGAGCTGCCCTTGATTGTCAGCACCTGTGTACGAAATTTATAATGCCGATTCCAATTTCTACCACCCCAAATTTAAGCATTTGAGATCAATTAACTTAATTCCCAAAATCAAGATCAGTCCATCCCTAAGGGCCCTTAAGTTTAATTGGTAATTTTATCTCCAATAATTTGTCTTTGGTGTTATTTGCAAAGAGTGGACTTGTAGAGAAGATTTCTACAAAGACAAAATGGGTTATACTAAGGAGCAATTGCTTGCCCGTTTACAGGTTCCTTCTGCATCCGCAGATCTTTGGTTGTGTTTTAATATGTATTTGGAACTGTTAATTCCAAAAATAATGTTGAGGTTCTTGCAAAATACTAATAGCTTATGTTATCTTTTGTTGATAACTTGAATATGTTATCATTCCCAACATATTTGAGGATGGGATTTTATGCTAGGAAGAATCTTACTCAAGTAATCAATATTTTGTGTTCTTTTTAGGAGCTTCAAATTGTTTTCACCAAACACGAACACCCGGTGGTTTTGACAGTTGAAGCACAGGTAAGTAAACATGTCGAATCCCTGTTAATTGCTCTTCCATTTTGATTACAGTTTTAAGTTCTCATTTGCTCAGGCAAAGCATGTTGGGCATCTGAATGGGGCATTGAGCAAAAACTTATTCTTGAAGGTGTGACAGACTTCTTGTGGAAATATTTCTATTTTAGCTTGTTTTACTTTCCTCAATAGAAGTTGGTAACTCCGACTTAAATCCACGCAAGCTCATGTGCTAAATATAATATGCACACCTTCTGATGCAGGATAAGAAACATAGGTTCTACGTTGTTTCTGCACTGGCAAAAACCAATGTAGATTTGAAAGGTATCCATTCGTTAGTTTCCATTACTTTGGGACAATGTCATAAAAATTAACTTATATAGAGTGATGTGTATGGGACAGAATATCAATGATCACATTTTGTGTACCAGTAGATTCTGCTGTTGTACTACATGCCTTATCTCCATTTTATCTAAATTTGAAGTATTTGATTTTTAACCGGATGCTATGCATTCTTTTGAAACTGAGCAGTTTTGTCTCAGAGGCTTGGTTTGGGAAAAGGAGGGTTAAGAATGGCTCCTGAAGAAGCACTTGGAGAAGTACTTCAGGTTTGTCAAATTCGTTATGTGTTAATCTTTTCTTTTCTGTTCCATGTTGGGTTGATTCAGATGATGGTATGCCTTTGTGTGCTGTTTCTTCCTCCTTCCCCTGGTTTTCTGGATTTTCTTAAATCTTACTGTTAGTTTTTAGACCCTCTTTTGCCTTTTCTATGAGCTGCGACATGTCATCAGAAACAAAGCATTATTATCCTATATTAAGTTACTTGTTAAAGGAGTCAACTGGAACAGAATAAAAGGAAGATAGGTCAACTATATTTTGAAGAAGGGAGGATAAAACTTATCTTTCACCTTGTATCCTATATTCTTGACTTAAGACTTACATGATACCGCAGTTCACTGTCATTGAGTCCCTATGACATGGGTGGTCTAACTTAACATGGCACAAGGTGGAGAGACTTTTTGGGATTTGAGATTTATAAGGAATTTTCAAGACTTGGAAGTAAGTGAGTTTCAAAGATTATTAGCCTTACTTCATAGTCAAGCGATGGGGCTTGGGAAACAGTGAGTTTTCTTGGTCAAGTCCTTTTAGGAGAAATTGTTGGTTAGGGAGGAACTTGTTTTTCCATAGTAATGCAATATGGGTTCCAAATTCACCGAGGAATGTGTGGTTTTTCACTTGGCTAGCCACCAGAGGAGTGATTTTGACAACAGAAAATCTGAGAAAGCGGAAGGTCGTTTGAATCAAATTGTCAATTGGTGTTGCATGTGTAAGGAGGCGGGGGAGGACTTGGATCATCTTCTTCTACATTGTGAACTAACCATGAGATTATGGCGGGATATGTTTAAGTGGTTTGGCACTTCTTGGACAATGCCAAAAATTGTGAAAGATTTGATGTTCAGTTGGAAGAGCAAAAGGAGGAGAAGATAAAGTGCTTGGAAAGTGGTTCGGGTTGCGCTAATGTGGGTAGCCCGGAGAGAGAAATATGAGAGCTTTTGAAGGAATAGAATCGAGTTTCTCTCACTTGAGGAGTAGTCTCCATTCTCTTATTTTCTTTTGGTGTAATCAGAAAGTCTCTTGTTGTGTAGATGATTGAGTAGAATTGTAGAGAATCATATTATGTAGATTCTTTACCTTTTGGTTTACCCTTGTATACGAATGAAAATGCTTTTACTTGATTAAAAAAATAAATGAACATGGCATGCTAAATTTGAGATTTTTCAGATATCCCCCTCTCCAAGTGCTCGAAGGCGTGCAAAGTGAAATGCACTCATTATCCTTTTATGGATTTCTTTGATAGAAATAGTATTGCTTTTTCAACTGTAATTTTTCCATGAGGTATCTCATGGTAAATCAATGGCTGAGGTCAATGAAGAAAATCATCTGGCCAGTATAAGCTCAAATTTTAGTGCTTGAATTTCTCTGGTTAAATCTTTGTGTTCAACTCTAACAAGTAACAAGTGCTGCAATGCGGTTGCATTATAAAAGTTTTTTCCTGCTTGAAATTTTCTTGTATTCATTCTTGAAAACCTTGGACAGTAAGAAACCTTTGGATGGTAAGAACCTCCTTAATGAAAGATAGCTCCTTGCCTTTTAATATCTGGTTTGTAGATGCTGAGTTAGTTTTAAATCTTGTAGAGGAAATATTGTTTATATCTGGTGATGTTGTTCTGCAAGACTGCAACAAACTTATAGGATATTCTTTTGAAGTGGAATTTTTTTTCTTTAATAGGTAACTTATAGATTATTTTCTTGAACAAAACGTATGCTGTGTAGAGATCAGAATCATTTCTCTTATATCATTTGCCGACGGCTTAAATTTTTCTGGCAAGCCCTTCTAATATTTCTTTCTTCTTTACTATGTAAGGTGCCGCTTGGTTGTGTCACCCCTTTTGCACTTGTAAATGAATCAGCAAGGTACTCATTTCCCTTTTTCCCTAAGCTACAATAAAATTTCTGATGTTCTCCATGATCCTTTGTCAACAGTTCTTAATATGATAACTTGCTATTCCTTTTCCCAAGGCGTGTTTCCTTGTTGTTAGATCAAGGATTTAAAACTCAGGAATGCTGCTTCTTCCACCCACTCTCTAATGATACAACAATTGGTAAGATGGTCCACTTTGTAGTAGATTTCCACTTCTGTTAACCTCATGTTCTTCCAGGACTTTTTAGCTAAACAATAATTTTTCCTTTTAAGCTTTTTTGCTCTCCTGAAATCACATATTAGGAATAAGTATACATTGCAAAATAATGTAACCCAGAACCATGAGGTATAAGTATAAGAAAGCGATACATATGCTATTAAAGTACTTTAAAACTCAACTTATTAATAATTCGATGTATTGAAGAGCAAGAAACAAAATGTGGTTGTCAAATCTAGTGTAGAAGAAGAAATATCGAAGCATTGTGATGGCTACTTGGGAACTTATATGGAACAAACAACTACTCAAAGAATGAAGTTTGCAAAGATTGATCATATGAAAGTTGTGTGTGACAATCAAGTGGCACTTTATATTGCATCAAATCAAATGTTTCACAAGAGGACCAAGCAAGTAGAAAGTGATTGTCACTGTCATAGAAAAGATACTCAAGCTCTGCACGCATATGATTTCCTTAAGAGGGAGCATTTGATTGTATAAAGTGTATATACAGTTCCATCATGTACTGGTATACATCGAAAATAGTGAATATAAAAGAGCCCAGGTACAACACTGTTTTCTTTTTGAACAGGTAACGTATTGGTATATTATAAACATGAACTACTCCAAGTCGATCACCAAAACCTATCAACTAGACTCTCATAAGTAATCTAAAACCTCAATAATAGACTCGGCTTCTTGAGGATTCTCGGGTATGCACCAAAAATAAAAAAGGACTAAACAGTTCATCTTCAACTTCTGGATAGCCTCAAAACATTTCTGATTTCTCTCCTTCCAAACAGTCCACCAAATGCAAGCTGGGACAACTTTACATCTCTGTTCCAGCAAAGCTAAGACCTCCTAAATTCTCCTAGGCATGGATCATCTGATCCCCCTTAGATTAATGAAAATCTTCCATAATAGGTCTGTCACCTTACAGTGTAGAAAAAGATGATTGATTTTCTCTGCCTCAACCCCACATAAATAGCATCTGGAACATAATTGAATTCTCCTTTTGTTGAGATTTTCATGAGTTAGAACTGCCTCTCTTGCCAATAGCCATGTAAAACAAGCTTACTTTCTAAGGTACTTCAACTTTCCAAATCATCTTCCAAGGCCAACCTCCAATCTGATTGTTTGATCTATGAAGAATTTATAATCTGAGTGAACTGTGAATCTGCACTGACTTTCTCCATTCCATTGCATGCTGTCTTCATTAGTTTTTGATCCATTTTCTCAATCTTCTCCCTGTTTGTCTTATTTCTCACACATAATGCCTTTTTTTTGAACTTTAGTGGGGATAATGTTGTAAGTTGTCACTATATGTGATTTTCTGTGTGGTGATAAGTAAATTATGAGAAGTCACAACTCACAAGTGGGTGTTCATCAATCTTAAAATCTTATGTATTGCACTTTAATTTCAAAATATCAGAGGGTAGCTTTTACCTTTGACTAACTGCATGAGATTTTGATTGTTACTGCCTTACTGGTTTATCTTGCTTTGACCAACTGTAAAATTAATGTACATTACTCTTTAATACCTTCAAGTCCTTGTTTATTTTGTGCTAGGATAGTGTTTCCTTCAATTTACTTTTCATATTTACTTGGAGAATGATACCTTTCAATTGTGCTGCAAGTGTACATTGATGAAAATCAATAGAGATTAGGAAATTAAAGTGGCTGATTTTGTCTCCTATTGGTCATGACATTGTTTAGGAAGTTTAATTCAAATATTAGTGAGAGATACAAATTTACTGTCTTTTTTCCAGAACTAGAATATTGGGGATTATCAATTCGAGTTTAATACAGAATTCTGCATTTACATGCTTGACTGTCTGGTTCTGATTATGTAATGGAGATACTTCTTGCAGCTCTTAATGCTCGTGATCTTGATAAATTTCTGAGTTCCATAGGAAAGCAACCGGTCTATGTTGACCTGGAGGTGATCTTTTATCTAGTTGCTTGGCTGAATTCATATGCTTGCTCACCGAATTGTCTGAAAATTGATTTTCCTCCTGGTTCTTACCTAACTCTTCTTCTTCTTTTTTTTTCTTTTTTTTTTCGCTTTCAAGGCTAATCCTCCAGTAGGAAAGGATCAACCTCCTGATCTAGCCTCTCTTGTTCCATCTGATGCAATTGCCCTACCAGGTCAACCAGACAAAACAGCTCCTTCACAAGTTTCTGACATGAATCATGCCCCTGTCAATAACAAGTCAACTGGAGTTTCAGGTAAACTTTTCGCGATGTTAATGCTTTACTGATTGCAGTGTTGCATTCAACAAGATTTATGCACTCTATAATATGTTGATGGTTAGCATTGTCCTTTTCTACCTATCTTGAGAATCCAAACCTCCAAGAGATTAGATTCGCTGGAGTTTCCAAAACCATCTGCGTATGTTACTGTAAACATCTCTTATTCCTTTCTAGCCATATAGTCCACATGATGCACAGAGGGATAGTCTTCCAGATCTGCTTCAAATGTCTTCCAACCCTCTGATTCTGCCAACATTCCAGCAAAGAGGGTATATATAAATTTTGAAGCTTTTCACGTGAAGGTTAATTTCGAAACATTAATAACCATTGAAGGTGTCTGTCTATTTATAATGGTTTCCTTCTATAGGGGTTTATTTTTTCTTTTCATTTTTACATGACAATGATCGTTCTTCATAGTGTATGCGATTATGCGGTTATTCCAATTAGAAATTTCTGAGAAACTAAAGGATCCTTTGAAGTGGTTTAATTTAAGTTCAACCCCGAATTGGTGCCCCAATGGATCCACACAGTTATTGTTATTATGCATTAAGCTTATCTTGTTGGATTTCATTTGGGAATTTGATGTGGTTGTGAAGACATGAAGAGAACTGACGTCAATATTTCCTTCTACTCAAATAGCTAAAGCAGTTAAGCCATCAACTGATGTGCGGAAGGAGAAACTATCAAATGGAGTTAGCTTATCAAACTCATTTGCTGATCCCGAAAAATATGTGGAAGACTTTATAGAGAGAACATCATCTCTTGTTCTTTCAGAGGTAAGTAAATGATGCACTTTTTACTCATAACTAAATATTTATTGTGATGATTTGAGAAATATAACATCCAGTTAAAACTTATATCCAAAACAAATCCAGATAACGGAGGAGAATGTAAAGCAATATGGTGAGAAACTCGGTGAAGTCATATCAAATACAATTAGGAAAAAGCTAGCAACAGAGCTAAAGAGCACAGCTGTGAGTAGCTATTTCCTCTTTTCTCAACGCATATAATGAAATATTGTATGTTTTACATTCATGCGGTTGTCAAATTTTATATTTTAGCATCTACAGGCAAACATATCTTAGATAAAATGGCAGGAGAGCCTATCCAAACAAACAATTTATTTCGCTTTTAACAGATATACTTTGCAAAGCCAAAACCATCAAAGTTGTTTATGGAACGGCAAGTTTGGATAGGATTGGTTTGGTATTATTTTGTCGTTTTAAAAAAATTTCATGCTCGCCCGCCCGCCCCTATTTTCCCAGAGAAAACAAACGGAAAAAGTTGAGTTCCTCTAAGTGGATGCTATTTTCACTGTAGCTTTTTGTCTGTGCAGACAATGTTCAAGAACACTGCATATTCTGAAGGTTTTTCTGCTGGTACTCGCCATCAAGCCAAGCGACCTTAAAACACGCTATTCGTCTTCCATTTTTCTTGTATCTAATGAAAAATTGATGGCGTGATACCATTCGAGAGATGGCCACATTGTTAAGAGCAATTTGCTCCTTGGTACTTTGAGCAAGTTGAAGCATGTTTCATTAGTAACTCTCAAACCATTCTACCTGTTGGGCCAGATTTGATAGTGGATCAAGAAATACATGTTTCCTTTAAAAAAACTTTTCAGGAAGTTTTTACCAGTGTTAAATTCCTCGCATTTTAGTTTCTTTTGATTCAACTGATATATTCCCTTTGTGCATTTTTACTTGTTTATAATATTAAAAATAAGTTTTCACTTTTACTTGTCCATGTTAGTATATCGAGAGAAAGATAATCTTTTTTTTCTTTTTCATGTTTTACCCTTTGCAGTAACTCTTCTCATTCAAAATCAATTTTCAAGTCCATTAAGATTATACATAAATTAATATGAGTAACATCATAAATATGTATTTTATTTATTATTTTTAAAGGAGCGTGTAAAGTTTACTATAGACAAATAAAAGTGAACGACCCTTATTATGCGAAATATGTGCATGTCTTAAAGATGGACATGTAATTTTGTAGGTTCAATTTACAAATATTAGCATCCTTTTATTTCCTGATTTAAAAGTGACATAACAATTTTGATGCAGAAATATGCACTAGTAAATACACTCGGTATCTGTTACACGATCAGAAGGTAAAAATCCCATGATTTCGTGCTTGTAACATATATGCCAAATAATTTATAATACGACAAAGACATATGTTATTCCAAATTATAACATGGTATATATTTGATGATTACTACTTTTATTAATCATCTACTATATCATTCATATAAGTTGGACTACATCAAAATTACATGGATAAATAAATAACAAGTAGAACACAATCGATTTTGTTCTCACTTTTTTCTTGATCCATTGTCTTAAAGTTTCTTGTTGCCTATTTCAAGTCGAATCAAATATTGCCTTAATGATCATTTTGCTAAAAGACTTTGGCTTCCTGTGGTTATTATATGAGTTCTGTTATAATGCCTCAAAACACATGTACATGTATAGCGGCAGAACTTTTCATTAGATTCATTTCGAACTTCTAAGCTTGCTTTGTTGCAATAAAATTCAGTCTGAGAGTGCTGGAGAAAAGAAAGCAGTAAAAATATTTTTTATTCGATCACTAAGAAGTCGGACGACTCTTCAATTGGTAATTCAACCCGTTTGAAGCTTTTTCCACTCCATCTCTTGGAGAAGAAAGGATATTTGATTTTTAACACATTGACGCTCTCTTCAACAATTTGATGGAAGGTCATTGGGATAGATACAGATGAACAACATCATAAAAACATATAAAAGGCTTTCTCCTCATATATTTCTAGAAAATGATTAATTTGAAGTTTTATTTCTGTATAAAATTTTAATTTTTATCTGAAAAATGATAATTGAATCCATAAAATGATCAAATTAATTAAAAATGGGAAGTCTTTTTTCTTCTTCTTTCTTCCTTAAAATGAAAAAGAAATTAAGTCGTTCGCATTTGATGATGTCTATATTATATATTAGTATTTCCATGTCTCTTTGCCGGAGACCGGAGGTCGTGTATATATATAAAAATATGATAATGACATTTGCAATTTTAATCTCAATTTTTTAAAGAGATTGGGAGAAAAGCTTAAAAAAAAGAAAAAATATAATATTTTATTATTTTATTTTGAAATTATTGTTGCATATAAAGTATGAGATAAAAACATTTTTTAAATTACGGTATAAAACAATTTTTTAATTGTTAATTTCAAACTTAAAAGTTTTGTCAAATTTGAAATAAATAATTCTATATTATCTCTTATCTATCAAACGACCCATCCAACATATTTCAATCTTGTTTTGATCATTGGTCAAAATTATATGTACAAAGTTATAACTGAAAAAGGAAGATCAAATAACACGTAGAATATCAATTGGTATCTCTAACATGTGTGAGACACGGCCATGTGAAACAATCGATCTTTCAACACTTTGGAAAATAAACATGATAGAAACATTAGAATTTATTATTATATAATATCCTGCTTTATTATTATATAGAATAATTATAGCAGGAGATTATAATATATATATATATATATATATATATATATATATATTGTGTCTAGGTGTATTATATTATTTGTTTCTACATTATGATACAGCTTATAAAAACATTAAAATTCCATGTACATGTGGTGTTCACAAATCACCTAGTGTTCTTTAAATGATGGTTGAGATTTCCACTAAATATTTTATCCATCTCAATTTATTTATCTTACTTTTTTTAAAAATAATTTTAATTGTGAAAAAACAGTGATTTTATAATTAAAACCCGAAAATTGACATTCCATTGCTGTCATTCTTTTATTTTTTATTTAAAAATGTATATGGATACAATTATCTTCGCTCTCAATGTGTCCATGATATATGTAACGTCTAGCGGGCTGTTAGCTAGTGTATATCATCTTACGAGAATAGAGGATGATGTGGATCAACCAAAAGAGGTATACCAGTATTTGTTTGCAGAACTCCATCTGTTTTCTGGATTTGAAAAAGTGTGGATTTTTTTAAAAAAATCATATAATATGTTGGGAATCTTTTATGATAATTATTCATACTTGAAACGTATCTTAACGCCTGAAAGTTGAATAGGATGCCCTTACATTAGAATTATATTGCCCCCAATTTTTACGAAATACAGGATGCTCATTGAATGATAAAAAGACTATTTTCACTTGGATATTTAAAAAAGAATGTTTTTTTTTTGTCAATTTTTTTAATTTCAACTTTCCACATGATATATTTAAGACCACAAAATTAAAGAGTATCTTGATATATTTCACATATCTTTAATTTAAAATTATAAAATTAAAAATTTTCTTTACGTAATTTATTAAACTCGATGCCAAATTTAAATCAGACCTAAAAACTAACACTGTGGGAGTAACAATTGTGAGTTATGAGTGATGATGGAATCGCGAAAATCAAGCGAGGTTTATATTGTCTCTTCTGATTCTGTAAAGATATTTTATTTTATCACATTGTATGGTCCAGCATCTATGTGTCCAAATTTCAAACTTATAGGATTAAAATGTGAAATAAAATAATTTGAAAGTACTGAGATAAATTTTAAAGTCTAAATTTAAATTAAACAAAATCGAAATTGCATATTTAGAGTGTAAGTTCAGTGATATTGTTGACGTGAAAGTGAGATTTGATGTACATGTCATCCTCAAGAGAGGAAATTTCAAGTATATATCTTGAGTCTTTAATACAAGGAAATGGTGAGATCGACGATAATGTCACACACCATATTTGCTCGAGGTGGATGAAACGGAGACTTTTCTTCGGAGTTTTGTTAGATAAGAAGGTGCCACTAAAACTTAAAGGCAAGTTCTACAGGGTGATGGTTAGACCGACTATGTTATACGGGACGGAATGTTAAGAACTCTCATATTCAGAGAGCGTTGTGGAAATAAGGATGTTGAGGTGGATATGCAAACACACTAGGAGAGACAAAATTAAGAATGAAGCTATTCGGGACAAGGTGAGAGCGGTCTGCACGGGGACAAGATAAGGGAAGAGAGACTAAAATGGTTCGGCCATGTGAAGAGGAGATGTGCATATGCTCCAGTAAGGAGGTGTGAGAGATTGGCAGATGTAGGATTAAGAAGATGTAGAAGTCGGCCGAAAAAATATTGGGATAAGGTGATTAGATGAAACATGATTTGGTACTAATCGCGTAGGTTCTTGCCCTTTGATTTCTATCAATTCCTGTTCTCTTGATTTTGGTTATCGCATTGTTTTTTTTTTTGTACTATTCCTTTTGCTGAATGCTATTTGATGATTTCGTTATTATTTACTATGTTTGTTTTGTGCCTGTATGTTATTTTTAACATTAATTTATAAAGAGTTACTTGTGCTGAGGATCTTTTGGAAATAATATATCTACCTCCACAAGATACTACGAGGTAAAGATAAAATTTACATACACTCTGACCTCTCCAAATCCTACCCAGTGAAATTACACTAGCTGCGCGGGTATGTTGTTGTATACTATGTAGTACTTCTGTTTCTACCTAACTCTTACCTTGTCCGTTTGAACCTCTTGCTTTCTATAAAAGAAGTCAAAGAAATTAGAGTTGCAATTAAGAAGAAAAAGTGTTCAAAGTACAAATTATTTTTGTGTAGCATAGGTACTATGGTGGACTGCCTAAAATGATAGTTTTAGGACAGATTACTTCTTAATCTTGTTTTAATTTGCACATATTGATAATTTTATTGATATTGTTGGAGAAAGAACATATGCAAAGAAAATTTTATTTGACTTCCAAGTAAGTAAAAAAAAAATGTGAGAAAGGAAAAGAAAAATTTCTCTCTGTTTTTTTTTAAATATTTGAAAAAACTGATTCAGTGAAGCAGTAATCCGTAAAAGTCGCAGATTTTCAAGAATTCCTATTTAAGAACACTACAAAAACGTTATTTTTTCAGTTCATTTTTATTTGTTTAGTTTAACTTTACACTATTTTTAAGAAATAATAATTAATATAGTTTTATCATAATATTTATATTATTTGGTGAAAAAATATATATTTAATGTCATAAAAAAATAAAAGTACCAGGAGGGAGTAGCAATTGACACTAGGGTGTGTTTGGTACAAAGATTTCTAACTTTTTCATGTTTAATTGTTAAAAGTTTTGGAATATATCATCAAGGAAAATAATTTTAAAAAAAATTACAAAATGACTTTTTTGATGAATATAGGAAAAATAAATTCTAATTGTAGCATTTCACACCTCTCTATCCTCTAATACACCCTATCGAACTCCAGCCCATAGCCCCCCGCCACCTCCACTGCTCCCGCACCCTAAACCCCATTCCACCCCTATGATATATGTATCTTCATAAATTATATATAATTTTCTTGGAATAATATTTTTTGCTTACTTAAAACACAAGAAATAAATAAGAAAAAGCAATTATTTTTAGTTTATAATAAGGGTCTTTTGGTACGAGGGATAAGAGATTATAATTCCAATTTTCAGGATAAAATGTAGAATTATTTTATTTCGTGTTTGGTAAGAAGTATTAGTTAGTCCTGAGATTATTTATCCTACCATTTATACCATAATGATGGGATAAGTTATACCACATATATAGTGGGAGGACTAATCCCATAGGATATCCCAATCCATAAGATAACTTTGTTTATCCCCTCCCTGTACCAAATGACCCCAAGTGATTTTCTAACCTTTCAAATTGGTCCAAACTAAGTAATCTTTAAGAAATCAAGAAAGTATTAATGTTTCTTTTCCAAATTTACCTTAATTACCTAATAAATGGTATGAATAAATTTACAAAGTCTTTCAATACTTCTTTATATTCTGTAAGTAGATTATGACTGTTTAGGCAAATAATCCTCCTAATTGATGTTATTAACTAGTTTCGCTAATGAGTTTGCCGAAATTTAAAAATCACTTACTATGGAAAGAAAGATGTATTTTGCAAAAAGTGGAAAGAAAATTAAAGAAGCGAGACCATTATAATCAAATAATAGTAAAATTGGAAAAAAAAACTCATCTTTGTTGATGTGCATCATGTAGACTGAAAGATTGTATTTTATATATACAATTTACAATTGTTGTCAACTAACCGTTACAGCATTAAACTCAACCTCCAGCAAGCATTTTGCCAGCCAGGGTGCCTCTGGCATATTCATTCATATTACTTTGAATACTACTAGAGTACTAGTAGTAAATTTACATTTATCAAACTTTAATGCTCCTATAAAAACTTTTAACTGTTAGTGTCGCAAAATTTTCCATGCATCCTGTTTTGAACAGCTCTGATAGCAGCAACTCTGGCAGCAGTGGCAGCTCTATTTGCTGCCATCACTGCCTTGTTCACTTGGTCATCCACCCTACGTACGTTAATTGCATTCTCTGCTGCCTTTCTACCAGCCTGTATAAGAAAATCAACAAGTTTATGACAAGACAATTGTTTGAGCAGTTGCATATGTTTTCCATAACTAGATAAGACTTAATTGCAAGGTGTAGGGGTGAGGGCGTTAAATGAGAAATCAACGACTACATGCATGTGTGGTCGGCGAACTATATGAATCCTCATTTGACCATGCCTGGGACTAGAAATAAATTTTTACCTGAACAGCTCGAAGGACATCATCAGTAAGTGGGGGCAATGGAGTATTGAGATTGCCAGAGGCCCATTCACCGCACCTTGTATCACCATTTCTAAATGTGTACATTCCGTAACCTTGCTTGCGACCTTCATGCCATGACCCTTCATAGCAGTGCCCGTTGGCAAAGTGATACACACCAAAACCATGAATCTTGTCTCCAAAGTATTCCCCAGCGTACCGATCCCCATTCCTGCACCAAATCCTCAGTGACCAAGTTGCTTATGAAATACTTCCCACTCAGTATTCATAAATACTAAAACAATCAAGAACCACACAGTGACAAGAACTTCACTAACAACAACATACTAGTATATTTTCATATGTGGGTCTAAAAAGTGTAGAATGTAAGCAGACCTTGTTCGATGGTATGGAGATAGAGAGGGATGTTTTCGACAGACCCTCAGCTCAACTAACACATTACAAGAAAGTTTGAAAAAGACAATAGAGAGGTAAAACAAGGCTTAGCAAATAAGAACTTCACTACGTGCACTCTAAATGGAAAAGAACTTTTGTAGAAAGCACAAATATACATAATTAGTTCAAACTTGATTGATGCTAATAAATTCACAAAAATCCAATAAACAGTAAAACAGGAAAAAAAAAATTCATTTTCGTACAGAACTCTGTCTCTAGTTCCATTATTATGCAAAAGAAAACACAGTTCAAAAGAAAATTAATAACATCAACAAGAATGCAACTAGCTTGAGCCATATATCAAAAGAATTATCAGAGATCCTATCTGTAAATCTGACAAAATGACTTACACCTAAGTTTCATAGACAAATAAAGATTCCAATTCCTACAGTATAGCAAAGAAAGTTCAAAGCAAGAAATTAATTTTTAATTTACCTGAAATGGTAACAGCCGAGGCCGTGTTTTACACCACATTTAAATTCACCGATGTAACAGCTCCCATCGGAGCAATTCTGGACCCCAATTCCGTGACTTTGCCCATTACACCATTCCCCGGCATAGGTATCTCCATTGAAGAATTTGTACACTCCATAACCATGCCTCAATCCTTGCCTATACTGCCCTCTGTATTTGCTACCTCTGGCCCAGCTTTCTATTCCGTACCCATCATACCTCCCATCAATCCAATCACCTTCATATCTACCATTCACGAAGAAAGTATAGACCCCACTACCATTACACCTCCCCTTGTGAAACTCCCCTTCATACAAGTCCCCGTTGCTGTAAACCTCTACTCCTTCTCTCACTATCCCCTTCTTCTCTTTCATATCTAATTTCCGCTCCCCGATGAACCACTGTACTTTCCTACTCTTATTGGACACTAAACCAAGTTTTCTTCCTAATCCATTACACGTCATCTTGAACCCATGATAAACCCGGCGAATTGTAGTCTTGTTCTTTCCAGCGAAGAACAGCAAAATCGCAATGAAAATCAGTGCTATAAGCAGATTCTCCGATGTGGATATATCGCCGCTGTTGAAGAAATAGAACAACGTGTATATAGAGAGCAAGGAAACCACTATAACAGCAGCTATCCTGGACGGACCGGAGCGGAAAGGGGAAGAAACCGGCTGAACCGGCGCTGAGGCGGTTCTGTGGGGCTTCTGTTCTTCAATGTCCGGTTCTTGATCAGCTGCAATTTCGTTGATGGAAGAGACGCTGTGGATGGACGACCGGATAGTCGGAGATGAACGGAGAAGTGAAGACTGAGTTCTCGTAAGCTTGGCTTGGCTTTTCTGACCGTCCATTGTTGGTGTGTCCCAACAATATCTGTAATCTCAGCCGTTGGATCACTGTTTAATCCTGTATCTTGATATTCTTATTACGAACTCAAATGGCGGCTTCATCACTCAGGCAGGTGGCGCAGGTTTGGCAGTTCAAAGTGCGCAGGTTTAGTAAATTTTGAAGTAGTACCAGAAAATGAGAAACAGAGAGAGCGATGCGAGAGAGAGAGAGAGAGGGGGGGGGTCGATTTAATGTGAGAGAGGAACAGGGAGGAATGAGAGTGGACCGGGTATAATGTGAATGGTGGAGCCACGTTGATTTAATTTAAGCCGTAGATCTGTATTCCGACGGCTGGATTTAGAGAAAAATTTCAGATGCCGCTCGTGGTTTTCTTTCTTTGGGCAGTTCCCTATTTTGACGGAATGATTTGGTCGTCGCAGTTGGACGTGCCACACTACTAGTATAAACTTTTTCCATTTTAAATTGTATACATATCTGTATAAATAATCTTTTCCCAATTATTAAAAGATAAAATAATATATCTGAATTTTAAAAATAATACAAAACTATAAGTTAACGATCCGCTATAATACATTAATATAATTTAATACTGCAAAATTATTTACACCAATCTGGGAAAAGTATTCTTCACTCTTCTGTAATCTACAACCCCTTTTTTTCAACAAAAGGAAACCTCTTTTAATGTTATTATTTTTGAAGCAAAATCTTAACATTCATAAAAAAATTAAACGGATACTAAGCTAGTGTGAAATGACATTTATTCTTTCTTTTCTTCCATTAGGGAAAAGAGGAGGAAGGAGGACCACAGAACTAGTTGCCAAGACTTGATTAATTAGTCGAGGCAACACTAGTTTCGCCTTTTCGTTAAAAATAAAAAAAGTGCTAATTTTGATTCAAGGAAAATAAGGTTTCTTGGTCTTTTACATTTTGAATAACAGAAAATAATTTTTTAAAATTTTTTATGTGTAAAAATAAAGATAGTAAAGCAATCATAAAATTTAAATATTTTTATAAAAAGCTAAAAAATTATTTATCCTTATTGTTTACTCGGAACAACAAAAACAAACCAAAGAAATGAAAAAGAAAAGAAAAAGATGTTCATTACAACGACTGCAAAGTGCTGCACAAATCGGTTCAACAAATGTCGATATGTAATGTGCAGCATTGAACTTCCGCATCAGGCAATGATTGCACTAGTGCTTTCCCATATCAAAGGGAAGGGGTCCATACCCAACTCCATCTGCATGGTGACCAAGTGGAATTATATTGTTGAAAGTAGTCCTGGAAAAACAGCAGTTTCAATTCTTTATTTTTATACCAGAGTTGCCAGATTTTGAAATATCTCTCTCTTTGCTTTACTTCTATATCATGCCTTCTTCTCAAGCTCCATTATGCTCATCGATAGTTTAACCTAAACACTGATTTTAAATTCCTCAAACTAGGATCTTACCATGAGTTGAAGTAAATAAAGCACATTTTGGGAATCCACACACGTGGCATATATGCAAATTTCAGTAATTTTTAGTGGCATAAATATTTTCTGAATGAAAGTGATAGCATGGAATATAAGGGGGGGGGGGGGGGGGCCTTAATAAAGTCTATAAGCAGACTGAGTTACTAAAGTTTTTACGGCAGAATAATGTAGCTTTGATAGCTCTATTTAAACATAAAATCGCAGAGGAGTATGCTACAACAGTTAAAAATAGAATTGCACCAACCTGAAATATATGCTGAAATTATGATGTTCAGAGGAAGGGTAGAATATGGATACTATGGGATGCAAGTATTCTTGATTTCCAGGCCTTAGAGACACACACTCAATACATACATGGGAAAGTGAGGCTCTGAGCTTGCAGATAGAGTTCCATATTACCATGATTTATGGACTACGCAGTGTCTGAATTAAAGGAAACCGCTATGGGAAGCTCTGGCTAATATGGATAGAGCTCAAAAAACTCTGTGGATTATCATGGGTGACTTTAATGCCATTAGAGGTATGGAGGATAGGATGTTTGGTAACCCCGTCCAACAATATGAACTAGCTGACTTTAATAATATGATACTACCTACTGGACTCACAGACATCAAGACCTTGGCTAGAAGATACACATGGTCCAACGACCATATTGTCAGCAAAATAGACTGGATACTGGCAAACAAGGAGTGGATGATCTAGTTTACTTGCATGGAAGCTATTGTTATGGATACTCACTGTTCAGACCATTCCCCTCTGGCAATAGAAATAGATGCTAGCACCAGGAAGGGACCTAGGCCTTTCAAGTTCTTCAATCATTTGGCCAAACATCCTGGTTTCCTAGGCCTTGTTCAGGAATGTTAGTTGCAACAGGGACACAGATATGGTATGTGTGGGATTTGGAGGAAGCTGAAGGCCATCAAATGCAGATTGAAAGCTCTAAATGCAAAAGAGTATTCAAATGTAGAGGAAAATGTAATGAAGTATACGAAACAACTTGCTGATATTTAGAGTCAGATGAGAGACCTTGTTAGCGATGTACACCTATATGAAGCAGAAAAGGAGACACGACTGCTACTAGAGAAATGGGTAACACTTGATGAGGGTATTCTAAAACAAAAATCAAGAGTTAAGTGGCTACAGCTAGGGGACTCAAACAATGCCTATTTTCATGCTTGTATATATGAAAAGAAGGAATGCACAGAATGCGATTATATTAGAAGTATCGGCACCTTGGCTGGTTCTAATGTCCACACACAACAGGAAATCACTACTGAAATTAGCGGATACTACAAACAACTTTTGGGGACCAATGCTGAATATTTGCCTATGATAAGGGAGGAGATAATGGAAGAAGGTAATCAACTTCATTGAGAACGACAACTGATGCTCATTAAGCGAATACATAGAGATGAAATCAAAGAGGCTTTACAGGGAATTGATGATCATAGAGCACCTGGCTGTGTGTTGGGCTTGTGGAGGCCTGATTAATTAGGCCCGTTAGAAACCCTAATAACCCTCATTTATTTCTATAAATAGATAGCTTGTACTTGTAATCTATACACCACAAGAGAGAGAGTAATAAAATTCCTCCTAGTTGCAGTTGTGGACTAGGTCGTGAGACCGAACCACGTAAATTCTTGTGTGTCGTTTGTGTTCCGTTTTTCTCTATTTTCTCGCAGTTAATTTGTGTGTGTGTGTTTATTGTTGTTATTCCGTTGTCCCTACAATTGGTATCAGAGCGAGGTTATACACACGGAAAAAAAAAAATTAGCGAGAAGACCAAAAAAAAAAAAAATTTTTTTTTGGAGAAAGGGAGAGAGCAGCAGCACCGCAACCCAGATCAAGCAGCCGTCGCTGCTGCCAGTTGCGAACCAGTCCGACCGAAAGAAAAAAAAAACAAGTTTTTTTTTCAGATCGAGCAAGAAAAAAAAAAAACCAGTCGTGCAGGTCTCCGTTCAGTCGCACCGTCGCCGTCACGAGCAGCAGATCTGAACAGCCTCGAGCGCGCAGCACCGGAGAAAGAGAAACTCGCAGTCGCCGGCAGGTACTGTTCACCGGCAGAAAGTTTTTCAATTGGTTTTTTTTTGTTGTTGTTGGTCCGAGTTGCTTTGTTGGTGCGTATTGGTTTTGTCATTGAATTTCTGACGAAGTTACCAAGATCTGAGATCAGTTGTACCGGGTACCTCATCTAGTCGTTTGAGATGGTAGAAGATGGGAAGTATCGAGTTGAAAAGTTTGATGGTGCAGATTTCAGTTGGTGAAAAATGCAAATTGAGGATTTGCTGGTTCAGAAGGAGTTAGACATGGTATTGGGTGACAAGCCAGAAAAGATGTCTGATGCAGAGTGGGCAGGTTTGGATCGGAAAGCCATGGCGGTTATCCGACTCTCGTTGACCAAGAATGTTGCGTTTAACATTCTGAAGGAGAAGACAACAAAAGGTGTCATGGAAGCGCTGTCTAACATGTACGAGAAGCCATCTGCAGCAAACAAGGTCTTTCTGATTAGAGAATTGGTGAACACAAAAATGAAGGAAGGCAGTTTAGTTACTGAGCACATAAATACAATGAATTCAATCTTAGCCAGACTTACGTCAGTGGGCATTAAGTTCGATGATGAAGTTCAAGCCTTACTACTGCTATCGTCATTACCTGACAGTTGGTCCGGAATGGTTACAACAGTTACCAGTTCAGCGGGACCCGATAGATTCACTTTTGAGAAGATTCGTGATCTCATTCTAGGCGAGGATGTCAGAAGAAGGAGTTCTGGGGAATCATCGAGTGAATTGCTAAATGTCAGCAGAGGAAGGAGAAATAGCAGAGGTAGTGGGAGCAGGAACAGAAGAAGGAGTCAGTCGAAGACTCAGGATCGCTCAGATGTAACGTGTTGGACGTGCAAAGAGGTGGGGCATTTCAGGAATCAATGCCCGAATAATAAACAAGTTAACATTGCAGGAGACTATGCTCATAATGATCTCTTGATATGTAGCGTGGAGAGCAGTGTGGATTCCTGGGTCATGGATTCTGGTGCTTCATTTCGTGCTACCCACAGCAGTGAAGCATTGCAGAATCTGAAAGAAGGGGACTTTGGAAAGGTAAGACTAGCAAACAATAAAGTTCTTGATGTAACGGGCATGGGTGACATGATTCTGAAAACTTCAGTCGGTTCGTGGACTTTAAAGGATGTCCGAGTGATTCCAAGCTTGAAGAAACGGTTGATTTCTGTTGGGCAGTTGGATGATGAGGGACACGATGTTAAGTTCGGAAACGGGCAGTGGAAGGTGATGAAGGGGAACTTGGTCATAGCTCGAGGAAAGAAACGGAGTTCGCTGTATATGGTCTATTTACCATCTGAGGGAGTGACTGTCCCAGATCAGAAGAGAAACAAAATCCGGTTCACAGAGTCTCGTGGGCATAAGAAGGTTCGTTTTGCAGGAGATAAACCCAGAGCCACAGGTCAGATTCAGGTTGAACGTGCTTGGAAAGGTTCAGGTAAACCAGTCAGGGGTTCTCGTGGCAGTGGGAGCATCGGCAGTCAGCCAGTTAAAACTTCAGCCAGAGTTACCAGACAGTGGGTTAAGAGAACCAGTGTTCCAGCTGTCAAAGTCTCTCCGGATGATTACCTGCTAACTATGGAGAGTGTTGTTTGTTCTCAGAGTATCCCAGGATTCGGCAGTTCGTGCAAGTGGGAGTCGGTAGGGACAGAGGACGAGTCAGGGGCAGTTTTAGCCGTGACTGATGTTGGAGCTTGGGGAAGCTTCAACGGGCCTTCAGGTTAACTGATGAAAAGGCCGCTGCAACCAAGAAGATGAGGAGGAGATTACTAGACGTACAAGTGCTCACAGTGGATGACAATTGAAGATTATCATGCCTCCAAGTGGGAGATTGTTGGGCTTGTGGAGGCCTGATTAATTAGGCCCGTTAGAAACCCTAATAACCCTAATCTATTTCTATAAATAGATAGCTTGTACTTGTAATCTATACACCACAAGAGAGAGAGTAATAAAATTCCTCCTAGTTGCAGTTGTGGACTAGGTCGTGAGACCGAACCACGTAAATTCTTGTATGTCGTTTGTGTTTCGTTTTTCTCTATTTTCTCGCAGTTAATTTGTGTGTGTGTGTGTTTATTGTTGTTATTCCGTTGTCCCTACACTGTGATGGGTACAATGCTCATCTTTTCAAACAGAGTTGGGAGGTGGTAGGGGAGGATATTACAAATGTTGTACTTCATTTCTTTTGGACTGCTGAAATCTATAGACCTATCAACTGTACAGTAGTAACTTTAATCCCCAAGATTAAGAATCCTTTGACGATAAAAGATTTCCGACCCATATCATGGTGCACTGTGTTATACAGGATTATTTTCAAGGTTCTTACCAATAGACTGCAGCAGGTTATGGATTTTTTAGTGGACCACAGTCAAACAACCTTTGTACAAGGAAGAGCTATGAGGAATAATACCATTCTCAGTCACGAACTGATTAAAGGGTATGGAAGGAAGGGGATCTTCCCATGGGGCATGATCAAGATTGATATGCAGAAAGAATACAACTCGATGGAATGGATATTTGTTGAACAAATCCTACATGGATTACGCTTTCCTGCCATCTTCATCAAGTGGATAATGACCTGCCTAATGAGTGTATCCTATTCAATTATTATAAATGGTAGGCCTTCTTCCCCTTTTGCAGCTAAGAGAGGATTTCGACAGGGGACCCTATATCCCCACTTTTATTTGTGCTTATTATGGAATATCTAACTAGGTTGTTAAGAAAAATCACAAGGGACCCGGGGGTTCAAGCACCACCCTAAATGTGCTAAAATAAGGATAACTCAGTTAGGTTTTGCAAATGATCTACTCCTATTTTGCAAAGGTGAGCTCTCTTCTTTTTGATTGTTGTATGGATGTTTTTTGGAATTCTCAAAAGCCTCTAGTTTAATAGCAAATAACTCAAAAAGTGCAGTTTGAGGGTGTACATCCTGTCCTACAAGACCAGATACTAGCAAAGCTAGGTTTCCAGCCAGGTCTCCTTCCCTTGAGGTATTTAGGGATACCTTTGAGCTCAAAAAGGTTGTCCATTATCCAATGTCGACTACTTATCGAGAAAATGTTTAATAGAATCACTACTTGGACTAATAGATTCCTCTCATATGCTGGGAGAGAAATACTCATAAAAAATATGTTGCTCTCGATCCAAAATTCCTGATCCTAGGTTTTTGTTCTACCCAAGAAGGTGATAAAGAAGATTACTACCATATGCAGAACCTTCCTATGGACAGGTGATAAAGAAAGCTCAGGCAAAGCACTCATAGCTTGGGAGACTTTGTTTTATCCAAAATCAGCAGAGGGTGTAAATTTCACAGATCTGGAAACATGGAATAAAGCTGCCATTTGCAAGCAACTGTGGAACTTGAGCATGAAGAATGATCATTATGGGTGAGATGGGTCCATGCTTATTATAGTTTGCAGCACCTTACTCACTATCCTTAGACTAAATGCTAGTTGTTAGTTGAGGAAGAGATTAAGTTTTACTTGACGACTGGGACCTCGTCCAGCATCAAGAACTATGTATTGAACTTTAATGTTGCCACTTGGTAATGAAAAATATTTTTATTTCCAAAAAAAAAATATTACATTTGAAGATCATGTAAGACGAGAAGTGATTTTCAGACCTTGTTTGTTACTCAAAATCTGAGGGAAAACTAGAACAATGGAAGTTAGTTGTTATATCTCATCGAGACCTGAGATATTGGAGTTTTAAATTTCAGCCACATATATTTTATGTTGTGTCATAAATATCTGAACTTAACAATAAAATGCTTAAAGTTCAACCAAACTTCGTGCATAAGTGTCTGAAACTTGATCTTTGGCAAGTCAAACTTCAGGCGAAAATATCGAAAATTAGGCCTTTCAGGTATGCCAAGATTTAGAAAAAAATATCAAAAGTTCTGATCTCGCAAGGCTAAACTTCAAACAAAAATATTGGATTAAAAAGGCATGCCAAATTATTAAAGAAAAATGTCGAAAGCTTCTTTTGCCAAGGCCAAATTTCGGGCAGATATATTAGAAATTACGCCTTGGGGCATGTCAAATTTTAAGAAAAAAATATTGAAAGTTTTGCTAGGATCGAAAAACAGATATTACCGTCAAATAATGTTATAATGACAATAACAAATACAATAGTAAATTGATAATAAAAATAATTAAAGCAAATAAAAAAGACACAAATTTAACATGGTTCGGTTAGTGTGACTAGTCTACAAGTGAAGAAAAGTAATTTTACTATACCAATAAGAGTACAAAAGAGAGTATAAAATTAGAGTAAATACTCCAATATCCCAAATACCCCAAGAGAATAACCTCACAAGATCACTCCAAAGAAAGAGTTCACACAAATATTTCCTAACACTAACTCTCTGACAAAATACCCTAAAATAAAGAAGGAGAAGAAAGACAAGAGAATGAAAGACTCTTGAATTGGTTGGTGTGTTTCAAATGAGAAGAAGTAGTCTCCTTTTATAGAAGCAAAATTTGGACTCCAAGTTGGATAAAAATAAAAAAGAAATAATCAAAATAATCTCCTCCACATGAGCCAAATTTTGGCACCAAGAAATTTTCTCTCAAGAGTTTTCTGTTAGGCACATGCCTATTACAAATTAATATCTCCCAAATGCTTTCTAATGTAGCCAATATATGACCACATTACAAATCTCCACCTTGGCCTAATTTTGGCTGATATAGTAAATATGCTCCGCCTTCTCTACAAAAGCCCATATGGGCTAAATCATTATTCATAAATAGCAATCAAGTTCAAGAAAATCTTGAACCTTCCAACTGGAAGAGGCTTCACAAACATGTCGGCAAGATTGTCTCTAGTGTTGATCTTCTGAACAGAGACTTTTCCTTTAACAATAGTTTCCTGAATAAAGTGATAGTTGATATCAATATGCTTCATCCTCTCATGATACATCTGATCTTTAGTCAAGTGAATGACACTTTGACTATCACAGAAAATGGTAATACCGCTTTGGTGTAAGCTGAGTTCAACAAATAGACCCTTCAACCATAAGACTTCTTTGATCGCCTCAGTCACTGTCATATATTCTACTCAAGTAGTAGATAAAGATACTACATGTTGTAATGTAGCTTTTCAATTGATAGCGCAACCACTAATGCAAAATACGTAGCCTATCAGTAATCTTCTTTTGTCAAGATCGTCTGCATAATTTAAGTCTACAAAAAACCAACCAAAGTGTTAGTATTTCTCCCAAACTCCGAACATGGGTTCGAAGTAACTCACAAGTATCTGAGAATCCATTTTACAGTCAGCCAATATGTTTTATCAAGATAAGCCATATATCGACTTATAACACTAACTGCTTGTGAAATATCTGGATGGATACACACAATAAAGTTTGCTTAATTCTTTGGGCGGTTTCGTAATGTTCCTCACCAATGATCCGAGGTCATTGCTTACATTATACTGCCAACTGCACTGAAATATGATACTTGTGTCATATACCTCTCTTCTTCCTCTGCCTGCGATGATTGAGCAGCGGATAGCTTAAAATGAGCAGCAAGAGTACTAACTGGTTTAGCAATTTTCATGCCAAACCTCTCTAAGTACTTCTTTTGGGTTAGGAATATCCTGTTATCTCCTTAATCTCTTTTGATCGCTATGCCAAAGATTTTCTTAACTGCTCCCAAATCTTTCATTTCAAATTCATTTTTCAGCTGATTTTTCAAATTGTGAATTTCTGTCAAATCCTAAGCAGCAATAAGCATATCATCAACATATAACAATAAGTAGACAAATGGACCATCATTTAAATTTCGGAAGTAAATACAACTATTACACATGCTCCTCGAATAACCATAACCCAACATAAAGGAATCAAATCTCTTGTACCATTAGAGACCGCTTTAATCCGTATAAGAATTTCTTCAACAAGCAAACATAATCTTCTTTTCCTTCAATTTCAAATCTTTCAGGTTGATGCATGTATATTTGTTCCTCAAGTTCACCATGTAAGAAAGTTGTCTTACCAAATCATACATGAAACTAAAGCAAGCAAGACACAAATAGAGCTATGTTTAACAACAGGTGAGAAAATGTCACTAAAATCAACTCCTTGTACCTAACTATAGCCCTTTGCAACTAATCATGCTTATACCTTGCAACTTCAACCCTTGAAATTTCATCATTTTTCTTGAAGAGCCATTTGCAACCAACAATTCTTTTCCCTGATGGCGGCTTCACAAGAGACCAAGTACTATTCTTGTGGAGAGATTCAATTTCTTCATTCATTGCAATCAATCGCTTGGCTGAATCGGTACTAGAAACTGCTTCTGAATAATTTGGTGGTTCTCCAATTTTTTCAGTTTTCTGTGTAATTGAAAAAGCAAATGCAACATCATCTCATACCTTCCTAGTTTTTGAATTTGTCTCCTTGGTCTGTGTGTGGCTATGAATACTCATTTGGTTCAACTTCAGAAGTCACAACTTCTGGCTCAACTTCTGGAGCTTCAGTTTCTAGAGTTTCAATTGTATTTTGTTTCACAGTTGATGAGTTTGGCTAAAAAAGAATACCAAGCTCAACCTCTACCTGCTCATGTATATCCTGCTCTTTATTCTTGTTACAAATACTAGAAGACTCTTTTCTGGGATATAACACAAATAATTCATCAAAGTTTATATCTATGCTAAGTATAAATTTTGGTGACTTGGAATCAGGGCACCAAAGTTTGTATCCTTTCACTCCGAATGCATATCCAAGAAATTTTTTTTTAGCCCTTGGATCTAATTTTCTATCATTCATATACATGTACACAGGACAACAAAAAAATTTTAAGTCAGAATAACTAGCAGGAGTACCTAACCACATTTCCTTCGAAGTCTTAAAGTTCAAAGGTGCAGAAGAGCACAGTCGACAATGTAACAAGCTGTAGAAACTCTGCCCAAAAAGCATTTGAGATCATGCAACGAGCTATTTTCAAAAGAGTTCTGTTCATCCTTTCTGGAACACAATCTTACTAAGGAGTCATCGTCATGGTGCGATGTCGAGCAATTCCTTCATTTTTACAAATTTCGTTGAACTCATCATTACAAAATATTAAGCCATTATTTGTTTGAAGCCGTTTGACCTATTTTCTTGTTTGTTTCTCAATCAAAACTTTTCATTGTTTGAAAGTTAAGAAAACATCACTTTTATTTTTTAGGAAATAAACACAAACTTTCCTTGAATAATCATCAATGAAAGTTATCATGTATCTGGCACCACCTTTTGATGGGGTATAAGAAGTACCTCAAAGATCTGAATGAATGTAATTCAAAGTACATTTTATTCGATGAATTGCTGTAGATTTGAAGCTGACTCTTTTTTGCTTTTCAAACACACAGTGTTTGCAGAACTCCATATTTTTAGTGTTTTGTCCATACAATAGACTTTTTTTGCTAAGGATGGAAAGACCTTTCTCACTCATATGCCACAATTTGATGATGTTGGAATCAGATTAATTTGAAATACAAACTGTAGCAGTACCTATAACAGTGAATCCCAATAGAGTGTACAGCGTACCACATCTGAGTGCTTTCATGATCACAAGAGCACCAAGAGAGATTTTTAGAACTCCACCTTCACTTGTGTATTTGCACCCAAGATATTCTAGAGCGCCCAAAAAGATGAGATTTTTCTTTAAATTAAGAACATTTCTAATATCGGTAAGAGTTCTCATCACACCATCGTGCATTCTGATTCGGGTTGTACCTTTAGCAATGACTTTGCAGGGAGCATTGTTGCCCATCAAGACAACTCCACCTCCAACAGATTCATATGTGGTTAACAAATCTCTGTTGGGACATATATGATAAGAACAACCCGAATTCAAAATTCACTAATCGTTATTTTTAAAGCTAGTATTAGTAGCTAAAAATATTGTTCCCTCAGTCTCATCAGCAGCCACACTTGCTTCAACGGGGTCAGTATTTTGGTGCTCATTTTTCTTTTTTTTTTTAATGCTTTTCCTTATTTTTTAACTTATAGCATACGGGAATAACATGATCTTTCTTGTGACAATATTTGCACACTACATTTCTGTATCTGGACTTTGATATTAATTTAGACCTCTCACTACTTGATTCTTGTTGGATCCACCCATTACAAAATGTTCTTTTGATTTTAAGATATATTTAATTTTTCTGTTAGAGATATTATCCTTTTGATAAAGTATAGTATCTCTTATATGATTAAATGACTGGAGTAAGAAAATAAGTAGTATACGACTTGATCCTCATCATTAACTTCAACATCTATATTATTTAAATCCATAAGAATTGAATCAAATGCATCAAGATGTGAGAGTTTAGAAGTACCTTCAGCCATATGAAATATGTAAAGCTTTTGTTTTAGGTAAAATCTATTTTCCACTGTCCTCTTCACATACAAAGTTTTTAATTTTTCCCACATGCCTTTAACTATAGTTTTTGTAGATACTTCATGTAAAACCTCATTTGAGAGATTTAGAATGATACCTGATTTTGTCTTTTTATCTATAACGACAAACTCTAAATCTGTCATATTTTCTAACTTCTCTTCCTTTTCTTCCATCGCCACATCCAGGCCATCCCGAATCAGGATAGCTTCCATCTTTAATTACCAGATTTTAAAGTTTGCACTTAGATCAAATTTCTCAATGTAAGTCTTTGTTACAGTCATTTTGGCTACTGAAGTTAACCCAGTTAGATCCGGCTCTAATATTAATTTGTAGGGATCAAGAACTCGAATATTGCAGAATTTAACCAAACAATGTTATAATGACAATAACTAAGACAATAGTAAATTGATAATAACCATAATTAAAGCAAATAAAGAAAGCACAAATTTAATGTGGTTCGGTCAGTGTGACCTAGTCCATAAGCGGAGAGGAGTAATTTCACTATACCAATAAGAGTACAAAATTAGAGCAAATACTCCAATATCCCAAATATCCCAAGAGAATAACCTCACAAGATCACTCCAAAGAAAGGGTTCACACAAGTGTTTCCCAACACTAAGGGGCCGTTTGGTTACAGGTTAAAGTTATGTAGGTATTAGTAATACATGAATTAGTTATGAGGGAATCTATGTATTATTTTATGCAGGGATTAGTTATACAGAGATTAGTTATTCATGTATTAGTTATGTAGGTATTAGTTATGCAAGTATTACTTACGTAGGTATTAGTTATGTAGAGATTACAATACATGAATTATTGATTATTGAATATTTAATTTATTGTAAATTAATATATATTATTTGCAAATAAATAAGTAAACAAATAGCATAAAAGTATTGTATAATTGATTTTTTTAATAGAAGAAAATGGAGGTGTAAATGTACACCAAATAAAAAAAGTGGATCAATAATGGTTTAATTATATATATATATATATATATATATATAACATTCATATTATCTAAAAAAATAAAAAAAAATACACCAAATAAAAAATAATAATAACTAATTCTGGGTAAATAGACATAGAATAAAGTATAATTTTAAAAAAAATGTACCGAATTAAAAAAAATATTTAAAAGGGGGGTAAATGTGTAATTTTATAATTTTAATCCATATATAACTAATACCCACATAACTTATTCCACCTTTTACCGCACTTAAAATTATACATAGATTTCCTCATAAGTTATGTAAGTATTAGTTATGTAGAATTACTAAAACACAATCAAACATTGTATAACATTAATACATGAATAACTTTTATACAACAATTAGTGTATTTGCTCGCGCTTCACGTAATCATAAAAAATTTATAATACAATTAAATATTAATTTTAGATTTTTTAAAAGTAATTTAATTTTTCTTAACAAAAATTACTTTTTCAAATTTTTTTATAAATATTTGAGAAAGAACATGTGAGAAATATCCAAGTTAAATAAGAGTAACCCACTTAATCAGTATATATGAATTTGAACTAAATTAAAATATAAAAAATTAAATAAAAAAATAAATAATGATTATGCAAAAATCTAGATAATATGTAAACTTCTCCCGGATCATCTCAATTTCGCTCTTCTTCTTCTTCATCATCTCGCCGTGTCCGGCTGAAGGAGCATTGGCCGTCTCCGACACTGCTGGCTCTTTCATCTCGACGTTCGTTATCATCTTTTTCTAGGGCACAACAACACAGAGGAGAACCAACCAAATCAAATCAAAGGGGAAAAAAGAGGAGTTCTGGTGCTTGAAATCCCCATTATCCATATTATTTGAAGTTTTTTTACACGAATTTCTGCATATTATTCTGCGAATGAAGAAAAAAAATGCCTTTGATTTGATAACAACTTTTTTTTTCAATGGTGAATGCGTTTCGCGCGATTATAAAATATCTTATTAAATTCATGAAATAATTTTATTTAATATTTGAATATTAAAAATAACCATAATAAGTAGTTTTGTTTTGAATTTTTGTTCTCTTCATAATTGTATAGTTTGATGTGTTCAAATATCTTTTACATTTTGAAATCTTTAGTTGTAAATTTACCATTGACATTATTTTTTGTTTAAAAAAATTACAAAGATATTATTTATATCTTTACATAAATTTTGGAACTTCATCTATATCTTACGAATATTCTATTTACATTTCTCACACAATTAATTTTTTGATTTTTAAGTGTGTAAAAATAAATAAATATTTGATATTTTTTCTTAAAAAGATAGGAATGTAAGTACCTCTATGAGCGTTCTCATATTCTAATACGTCCAAAAAATAGTGAGAAAACTGAAAAACAAATAAATGGTTGTTATAACTTTATTTTTCAAATAATTTTTCACTCCATAGGATGTTGGACCTACACAAAATAATTATTAAATAAATAAAAATATGAAACATTTTTCAGAGTTATACCTTACATAATGTATTTGATCTCGGTTATAGAAATAATAACAGTATTATTAGGAATTTAGGAGCTACTTTAGCTCTTGCTCATAAGACATTAAGAGAGTGTTAGCCTATTCCACATCGAGCAACTTTTCCTTCCAGTGTAGATAACCATTGTCTATGGAATGGATCACATAGTGAAATCCAATAACTTGTTTCAAACTCGAGAAACATGAAAACAATGTTTTCACGTTCTCAATTATCTGGTAATCATCGTTATCTAAGCGTTGCACAATATCTCCAAGTCATGACATATATTTAGATAGAAATATTCAATAAAATTGTACTATACTATCTCACTTAAGTCCACGGTGGACTTGACACTTAAATGACGGTCGCACATGTCCATCCCTCCTATACTGAGCTATCGAGCAATGTCTGACATCATATTAAAAGTTAAACCTTTGAGCAATATGTATGATCACCATAAAGCAGGAAGAAATAATGGGCTTAGTTCCGAAATTACTTGTACTGGTTTTAATGGGAGAAAACAGATACCTGTGCGAAAAGACTATTCATATCATCTACATATCTGCCTCACTTTACTCTTTTTTTTTTTCCTTAGTTCTAATAAATTATGATAATATCTTTTGCAGTTTGACAAAATTCTAAGCATCTTTTGAAGTAGTGAAATCACATAAAGTCCCTAAGTCCTAAATGAATATATACAAAAATATCAAACCTCCCCTACTATCCCTTACACAATTTTGTCCATCATTGGATGATTATAATATTCAAAGCACGGATACTTAGATTTGAACTAAGAAGTAACATTATCCACCTTACCGTCTTTGTCATGAGTAGGAATCAGTAATAGCATTTGTCACTACTATTTCTCTACAATAGTTACCAAAGGATCAAATTGGAAAGAACTTGATAAATTGAAAAATCTCTAAAACAATCTTCTTATTTTCAACTTTTACATGCTTTTTCCCTAATTGTGGTTCCAGAATAAATAATCTAGCGGATACCTCTTGTCACGCCCCGAGTCTTCACTCTGGACAAAATACGGTACTTGAGGTCACAAGTAACCCCAAGTCAACCCTTGGTCTATCATACACTAGTATACTGAGTAAAACATGCATAGCGGAAGCTTTTAAAATGATAACATAAAATGTTCATAACAGAAAGACTGAATCATAAAATTTAAACATCATGATAAATACTGTAAATCTGAAAGAAAACCATGTTTATGTCTAAAGCCATCTAACTGAGGTGTTGCGGGGACAAGGCCCCAGCTAATACGAAAATATAACTAACAGCAATGTAGAAAAGCTGAATAATGAACTAATGCCCTCGGAGGATGAGGACTCACGTTTCTGTAGCTGAGAGCTATCCGACGACGTCGGCTAAAAGCGCTGGGTCTGAGAACCTGCGGCTGTATCATGAAACGATACAACATAAAAGTATGCGTCAGTACTTTGAATGTACCGAGTATGTGAGAGATGAAGATAACATGAACGACCTAGAACTGAACTGAAGAGACATGAAATGGCCAATAGAATACTGAAAACTGATACAATAGGATATACTGATATGGTCAATAATGACCCTGGTAGATGACCATAAACATGCCCTAAATCTTAAAGACTGACTCTGTGATACTATACTGAACTACTCTAAACTGATAAATCTGAGAGTAAACTAATTGACTGGTGAGAGAATCTATAACCGACATATAACCACGTGAGCTCGACGTGGAGTCCGATGTATACGCCCCATCAGTAGGACCCAATATACCTAGCCAGGGTATAAAGGCATGGATTTTGAGAATCACTGTCAAAGGGGCCGTGAGGCCAAAAATATAACCTATGGTGGCAATGTAGTTCTGGAACCTGGGTGCGCTGGAACCCCGACTCTTTCAATGCTAAGTCCTACTCCCACTGAATAATCCTATCACGGCTGCTACTGACAAGAGGATAGCTCGATACTGGGGCCCAAGATTGTAACTGACCCAAGGATAACAACTGAGAGTTCCCTGAGCGTCTTATCGGACCTGATCTGGAAATTGAGATCTAAGACTAGTCAGAGTTGCTTACAGGAAGCGTTGTAATTGTCTAAAGAACAACTGATAACTGAACTGGGGTCCTGAGGCTGGTCATAACTATAAATTAGAAGGTCATGAACGCCAAATGGACCAAATAAATTATGTTCTGAGTCTGATTCTAATAACTGGGAAGTGCCACTGACACCTCGAGAAGAAACTAAATCAAACTGAATATCACTGAGGAATATAACACTCTGACTGAGACTAGACTAATATGGCTCTGAAGAGATTCTAAGTTCTAACTGGTCTGGACTACTAGCAACTAATAGAGAGCTCCACTTACTCCAACAACACGGGAATTTCATAATGTAGAGTAATTTCGAGAATTTTAGGAATTTCATTCAATAGAGCTAAAATCATTCTCATTAATAGAATATTTACTCAACATATATATATATATAGGAAATTCTAGAAATTTCATCCCAAAACATTCTTCATTCACTAGAGGAAATTTAATAAGCAAAATCATAACTCGAAAGTTAGGACTTAGATTCACTTTTGTATAAACACTGACAATTTAATAAGGAATTTATGGGGATCATATCAATAAAATACATGAACATCATTCTAAGTGAAATCAACAAACATTAAACATGACTCCTTTTCATACTCGAAAACTCAGGGCTTAAAACTGATAGAGGAAATTAAGGAGGATTTTGGGACATTAGGGAAGAACAATCCCATTGCTAAAACCCCACATACCTGTTGAAGAACCCACGAAAATCTTGAGAAATTGAGGAGAAGAAGGCTGCCCTAGTTCTTGCTCTGAGAATTCCTGAGAGAACTTACGGTTTATTTTCTAAGTGCTTGAGTGAGGAATGAGTATTAGAACCGTCTAACCCCACTAAAAGGTCTGATTTTATGTCTAAAACGATGTAGTTTAGGGACTAAGTAGATAGGAGATTACTAAAATAACCCTGATAAAAATTCTGAAAACTAGCCGACGGGGTCCTAACGGGTCATTCAACGAGTCGTCCCTCGTGATCACGACTCGTCACACGATCCGTTAAGTACACTGGTCGTATGGTCACCTGGGTTCATTATGGGCAACCCAACGATTCGTTAGTCGTGGTCACCATCTGTCAAGTACACTGCCTCAACGTTAGAAAATTCTCATCCCACTAGCAACGACTCAGCTCACGACTCGTTAGGACGGACCATGAATTGTGGGGTCCATCGTCAAGTACACTGCCTCAATCCTTCCTTCCCCCCACTTTTGCCCCTCCTCACGACTGACTTAACGAGTCGTTAGGTCTCATAACGACTCGTTAAGTCGGTCGTTCTGAGGCATTTTCTGCAGATTTTCAGATTTCCTATTTTAATCCCCAGAATTGGATTTTGAGTTTTCGGGGTGTTACAATATCTCCCCCTAGTAAATATTCGTCCTCGAATGTTAGAGAACACATAGGAAGCAAAAATAACAACCAAAATCTTCAAATACTGCTCATTTAACTCCAAAACTGTCGGAATGACTATCTCTGTTTCAAAATACATATCTGAACTGAATTTACTTTTCATGCATACATTCACAACCAAAACTTGAACAACTGAACTGACTTATGAAATCTAAATTGAGTTCTAGGGTCAAAACTAATATCTCAAGTTGTGTTGGAGCCGGTAGGGAACAAGTGTGGGTATTTGTCCATCATATCTGCTTCGGCCTCCCACGTAGCTCCCTCAACCTGCTGATTCCTCCATAAAACTTTGACTGAAGCTATTTCCTTGTTCCTCAGCTTACGGACCTGAGGTCAAGGATCTGGACTGGTACTTCCTTATATGAGAGGCTGTCTTTTATTTCTACACTGTCCAATGGCACAACTGAGGTTGGGTCTCCAATGCACTTCTTCAAAAGTGACACATGGAAGACTAGGTGCACAACTGCTAACTCTGAAGGTAGTTCTAGCTAGTATGCCACATTGCCAATACGCCTCAGAATTCTATAAGGTCCCACATACCTGAGACTTAGCTTGCCTTTCTCCCCGGATCTTATCACCCCTTTCATGGGTGATATTTTCAGATAAACCCAATCATCAACTACAAACTCCAATTCTCTTCTCCATACATCTGCATAAGATTTCTGACGGCTCTGAGCAATTTTCAATCTTTACCGGATTAGCTGAACTTTCTACATTGCCTCATGAACTGAGCCTGACCCTATTAGGGTAGCTTCACCAACCTCAAACCACCCAATAGGAGATCTACACCTTCTACCATATAGCGCCTCGAACGGGGCCATCTGAATACTAAAGTGATAGTTGTTGTTGTACGCAAACTAGATAAGAGACATATGGTCATCCCAACTGCCCTTAAAATCGGTCGCACACGTTCTTAGCATATCTTCTAGGGTTTGAACGGTCCGCTTAGCTTGCCCATCTGTCTGCGGGTGAAAAGCTGTGCTGAGCTTGACCTGAGTACCAAGTCCCTTTTGAAAGGACTTCTAGAAGTGAGAGGTGAACTGGGTACCTCTGTCTGAAATGATGGATACGGGCACCCCATGAAGTCTAACTAGCTCTCGAATATAAAGTCTAGCATAGTCCTCGGCTATATATGAGGTTTTTTGACTGGGAGGAAGTGAGTTGACTTAGTCATCTGATCTACTACCACCTAGATTGAATCATGTTATCAGTGAGTCCAAGGTAAACCTGTAATGAAATTCATATTTATATCTTCCCACTTCCATGTGGGTATTGCTGATATCTTGAGTCACCCCTCCTGGTCTCCGGTGTTCTATTTTGACTTGCTGGCAGTTTGGGCACTTAGCTACAAATTCAACAATGTCTCTTTTCATGCCATTCCACCAGTAATTATCTCACGGATCGTGATACATTTTTGTAGCACCGGGGTGAATGGAGTATCTCGAGTTGCGTGCCTCAGCTAGTATCTGTTGTCTCAACTTATCGACATTCGGTACACACAACCTACCCTTGTAACGGATCACACCATCTCCCCCTTTGGAGAAACCTTCTACCTCTTTTTTGAGCACTGCCTCTTTAAGCTTAAGCAAAATGAGATCTTCATCTTGCCTAGACCTAAATTCTACAACTAAAGAAGAATCTGACCCGCTCTGTATAATAACTCCACCTTCAGTTGAATCCACCAACTGTACTCCGAACCAAGCTAGTTTGTGAATATCCTTTGCCATTTCCCTCTTGCCCTCTTCAATATGAGCTACACTTCCCATAGACCATCTTCTTAGGGCATCAACCACCACATTGGCTTTGCCCCGGTGATACAACATGCTCATATCGTAGTCCTTCAGTAGCTCCAACCACCTTCTCTGACGAAGATTTAGGTCCTTCTAATTGAATACATACTGGAGGCTCTTGTGGTCCGTGAACACATCCACGTGAGCCCCATATAGGTAGTGTCTCCATATCTTTAGGGAAAACACCACTGCTACCAACTCCAAGTCATGAGTTGGATAATTCTTCTCATGAACTTTGAGCTGTCTAGAGGCGTAGGCTATCACTTTGCCTCGCTGCATCAGAATGCAACCGAGCCCAACTCTGGAAGCGTCGCAATAAATAACCAATCCTTTTGTTTCTTTTGGCAAGGTCAAAATCGGAGCGGTAGTGAGTCGAGTCTTCAACTCCTGAAAGATCTTCTCACACACCTCTAACCACTGGAACTTCACTTTCTTTTGAGTTAACTTAGTCAGAGGGATGCTATAGAGGAGAAACCTTCCATAAATCGTCGGTAGTAGCCGTCTAAACCCAGAAAACTCCTGATTTCAGTCGGAGAGGTAGGTCTGGACCAATCTTTCGTTGCTGCTATCTTATGAGGATCTACCTGTATTCTCTCACCCAAGACCACATGACCCAAGAAGGTCACATAATTCAACCAGAATTTGCATTTACTGAACTTAGCGAACAACTGGCGGTCTCTGAGTGTCTGTAACACTAATCTCAGATAGCTAGCATGTTCGTCCTCATTTCTGGAGTATACTAGGATGTCGTCAATGAAAACAATGACGAACATATCCAAATACTGTTCGAATACTCTGTTCATCAAGTCCATGAAGGCTGCTGGGGTATTTTTGAGTCCAAAGGACATCACCACAAACTCGTAGTGACCATACTGGGTTCTGAATACTATTTTCGGTATGTCACACTCTCTGACCCTTAACTGATGGTATCCTGACTTGAGATCGATCTTGGAGAAACAACTGGCTCCCTAAAGTTGGTTAAACAGGTCGTAAATTCTGGGTAGTGATCCTGGGCAAATTTATATGCCCAAGTGATATCAAAGGTGTCATTTTAGCCTTGTTTATCTATCAATGTTTATATATTCTCATGTGATTGGTAATAAAATGTGAATTTATACTAACCAACATGATTAGCATTGTTTTGCAGGAAAAATGTAATTTTGGGAAGCTAAAATGCATGTTGGAAGAGATCGGGTTTGGACTCAGAGGCGAGCAAGGGACAAGGCATTGGAAAACACAAAATAAAGGGGCTCTGCGATGGAGCTGTGTCACGCTGCCATCGCGGAGGCCTTCTGCCTGGAGAGGGAATTTTCAGCCTAATTCCAGTGAGGGTACGCGATAGGTCCGTGGCACGGTAGCATGGCTCCACGTTGCACGCCGTGCCACGTTGGACCTTATTCCCTGGACCCCTAGTTTCCAGTGAAGCTCCGCGTCGGTAGCGTGTCACGGAGGCAGTGCTCCGCGATGCACTCCGTGACACGTTGCTTGTTATTCCGGGAAAAATTCCCACCAGTATAAATAGAACACTTACGTTCATTTTTCAATATTCTAACTTGGTGGAGCAAGAACGTGGGTTACAAGCAGTTGAGGGGACGAAATTATCAGGGTTTTTCTCTCTTTCCTTCTCCTTGAATTCAATTGCTTGTATGTTTAACACTCATTTAACGATGTTTAATCCACAAATGAGTGGCTAATTCATCTTCTTGCTGAGGTTAAGAATACTTGTAATGAAATGTGATTATTGATTCTTTGGTTTTTCATCTTTTCTTCCATGGTTGTTCTATTAATTCTTGTTCTTACTGCATTAATGTGTGGCCTACATTAATGTACATCTAAAAAGTCCGGTTTCACTCGAGAGAGCAAGAAATTGGAAAGTTGTGAATTAATAGGATATGATCTTTTCTTAGTTTGAAAAAATTGAGAATTGATTTACCTTCAGGATAGAAATATACCTGAAAGTCGTATTAGTCAATTTAGGAATCGGTTTTGTATGGCTAGAACATGAATTGCATTTAATCACAAAAATGTAGGTGGATGGTTCATGATTCTTAAGTGGGGTTAAATATGAGAGTTTTAATCCCTTGGTAATAATTCTTGACTAGCAACCGGAGGAAGAGGCTAACCAAATTATATCGACAATTAATTTTATTACACGTTCGTTTAACCTCAGCATACTCACATTCATAGTTCAGACTCACATTAGATAATTGTTTAGACTTAGCATAATTATTAGAAATCAAAAATATCAAACTCTTGGTTACACTGTTGTCTTCATTGTTAGAATTAAATTATAGTACACTTAAGCAGATTGCACTTCACCCCAGTCCCTGTGGGATCGATACTTGGCTTACTTAAGCCACTTTACTACTTGTTCGACCACGTGAACTTGCGTGTAGTTATATACCCATATAACGTGAGACGAACAAGTTTTTGGCGCCGTTGCCGAGGACTGACAATTGGTGAATTTGTTTTACGTGTTAATTTACTATATTTTTATTTTCTTAGTGTTGACAACTTTGTCTTAGCCTGTATTTTGCAGATTTAATCTCTGTTGAACACTGGCAAGAGACAAGGAGCTGGTGGACTCGAATTTGGAGCCAGAAAGATTATTTCATCGACAGCGGAGAGAAGCTCTGGAAAGAAAGCTGCAGTTGCTCAGACAGACAATCATGGAGCAACAACAGAATCCACCGGTAGTATGGGCAATGTTAGTGCCCAAAGAAGTAGCAGCTCGGCCGGTTCGCGAGGTGGCAATCCCACATGCTAATAATGTCACATCTAGCATCCGCAAACCTGAGCCAGGAGGGAGGTTTGAACTTAAGCAGAACATGATGCAATTGCTGCACACGAGCGGGCAGTTTACAGGTCTCCCTGATGAAGATCCACAGCAGCATCTCCAAAATTTTTTGGAGATAAGTGACACTTATATCCCCGCTGGAGTGTCATCAGATTATGTCCGGCTTACATTGTTCCCATTCTCACTATTGGGAGAAGCCAAGAGGTGGCTGAAGGCTGAGCCACCTAATTCTATTTCTACGTGGGATGATCTTGCAAGGAAGTTCTTGATACGATTTTTTCCCTCTGGTAAAACAGCAAGACTTAGAAGTCAGATTCTAAGTTTCAAACAGAGAGAGGGAGAGAATCTATATCAAGCTTGGGAGAGATTCAAGTCCATGTTGCGGGATTGTCCTCATCATCATCAATCCAATGATGTGTTGGTGCACACTTTTATAGAGGGTTTGGAACCCCATACAAAAATATTGCTAGACTCAGCAGCTGGGGGACAAGCGCTGGAGAAAACTTATGAGGAGCTGTATACCTTGTTGAACCGTATTTCGCAGGGCAATCCGGAACGGAATGCTCATTCGTCGAGAGGTGGAACAAGGAAAGCAGCAGGAGTTCTAGAAGTGGATGGGTTTACAGCTATTGCTGCACAGATAGCTGCTTTACAGAATAAACTCAACACCCACTTCAGTAACATGACAATGAACCAGCCTCAAGCCCCAGTTAATGCAGTGCAGCAGATTTGGTGTGAAGTGTGCGGAAGCAGTGAGCACTCAGCTGAGTGTTGTGGAGCAAATCCTGACTCGGTAAACTTTGTGGGAAATGTACAAAGGAACAACCACCAACAGTATGGCAGCAACTACAATTCCAATTGGAGGAATCACCCGAATTTCTCCTGGGGTAGCAACAACCATCAGGGGCAGAGTTCATGTCAGGGTGTGCAAAGGAACCAAGGAGGGCAGCAGAATTATCAAGAAAAATTCAGAAACAACAATGCACCTCCTCCACCACCATCACCCAGCATTGAGGAGATGTTCAAGACTATGATAGCTAATCAAGCTCAATTGCAGGCTGACTATGTGAAACTGGCAGCCGAGGTGAAAAACAACCAGTTAGCTACCAAGGCACATGAATATCAATTTGGGCAATTTGCTGGAGCCCAAAACACCAAACCTAGAGGAGGACTTCCGAGTGGCACAGATCCCAACCCCAAGCAGGTGAATGCAGTGACCACAAGGAGTGGTTTGCAGCTGAAAGAGGTGGAACCAGAAAGACCACCTCAACAATCGGGAGTAACAGAAGTCTAGAGGGAGCAAAGTGATGAGAGGGGGAAGACTAAGGAAGCAGAATCAGAAAGACCACCACCCCCGTTCCCTCAACGATTAAAGAAACACAAGGAGGAGGCGTGTTTCAAGAAATTCATGGAGGTGCTAAAACAGGTACATATTAACTTACCTCTTGTTGATGTTTTGTAGGGAGTGCCGAAATATGCTAAGTATATAAAGGACATCGTGGCAAACAAAAGTCGGTTGACTGAGTATGCTACGGTGGCTCTCACGGACGAGTGCACTTCCTGGATACAAAATAGACTGCCCACAAAGCTCAAAGATCCTGGGAGCTTTACTATACAAATTACTATTGGGCAAAGTATCCGAGCTCGTGGGTTATGTGATCTAGGAGCGAGCATTAATTTGATGTCGTCATCGGTATTCAAAAAGCTGGGTCTAGGGAGTCCTAGACCCACAACAGTGATCTTGCAATTGGCAGATCGGTCCTTAGCCAGACCTGATGGCATTGTGGAGGACGTTCTGGTGCAAGTTGGCTCCCTGATCTTTCCGGTAGATTTTGTCGTGCTGTATTTTGAACCAGACGCGGAAGTACCATTTATTTTGGGACGTCCTTTCTTGGCGACGGGGAAAACGCTGATTGATGTAGCTGCGGGGCAGCTAACAATGCGAGCACACGACAAGGTGGAAGTATTCGATGTGTACAAGGCACCCAAGCTCCCGACGGTGTACGAAGAACTCTCAGTGATCAATGTGATTGATCAAGTCGATGATGAGCAGTTTAAGGATTCACGAGAGTTATTGGGAAAACCACTGGAATGGTGTAAGCACTACTGGGGGGAGGACGGTTTTTGAGAGAAAACGTCCATCACCCTAGAGGACAACTAAGCTGAATGACGTCGAGCCGAGACGGTAAATCAGGCACTGCACGGGAGGCAACCCGTGAAAAAGTTTTTCTTTGTAAATTGTGAATAGATTTTTCTTTTTCTTTTTCTTGTTTAACAACAAAATTTTTAGTTTGTTTTATTTTTATTTTGAGTGAAACCTATAATTCTAACCAATTTCTTTGAGTAGAATGAATTTCAGGTCGAACGGAGGGAAATTATGCAAGGAATCGCAAAGGAAAATTCGAGGTATGAAAATCAATAAAAAGTGGCAAAACAGTGAGCTAGGGCGATAGCTCCGTGTCACGGAGGAGGACCTCCGCGTTACCCTCCGTGACACGTTGAGGTATAAATCTGGAATTTTAAAAAAATTCCAGAACGCCCTCGCGACAGCTCCATGTCACGGAGGCAGTGCTCTGCGATGCACTCCGTGACACGTTGCTATGTATATCGCGACGGGTCACACTGGGTCGCCGGGTGACCCGCGTGAGTTTTTCACTTTTAAACCCCGATTCCCCCTCAATTTTTCCTTATTTCTCACACACTCCACGACCAAACCCCCTAAACCCCTCCCCCTTCAACGTGACACGGAATAGGCCAAGAAATTCATCGAGTTTTCTTCAATTCTTCAATCTCTAGGTATGTTCTTCTATTCCATCACATTTCTTATCGATTTTCTTTGATATTGAGCATGTGATGTGAGCTAAGTTCGCCCTAAGTAGAAATTAAATGTAAATTCAATTGAATTAGTATTGATGAATGTTCGAAATATCATTGTGATTGCTTGAACTCGTTAATTGCATAATTTAATCAAATTTTGTTGATACAATCATATTTAGGGCTTGTTTTTGAATTTGAAGTGGAAAAAGGTAGTGAACTTGTGAAATTCATGTCGGGTTGTACATGTTGAGTGAGATGAGTCGATGTGCTAATTGTTATGAGGTTAAAAGACCGACGGATTCTCGGGTTAGGGGAATATTGAAATTCGCAAGAATTGGGTGAATTGTATAGGTTCGTGTAGATAAATTCTTGTTGTTTTCATTTCTTTGTTTTTCCTTGCTAAGTGCGATGGGATAAAATGTAATTGATGGTAATGACGGTGGTTAGCTGTACGAAGTCTGAATAGTACATAGAATATATACCGTCGAATTCTTCGTATGCACTAAGCATGTTCGTATAGTTAGTTGTTTATTTGTGTAAATAAAGATGATCTTGCCGGAATGTTGTAAATTTGGCTAAGGACTAAGTGTGGGGTAGCCTAGCTTAACCCGACCTTAGTTGAAGTTAATATTCATTGGCTTACCATTGATCTTGTCTACTTGGGTTGACAGGTAAGATGGCAAGCAGGCAAGAAAAAGGGAAAGGCGCATCAACATCTGGCGCCGGAAGAAAGCGAATCAGACTGGGCACAGCAGTCCCAGCAGCACCAGCGGTTCCACGCGGCCAACGCCGCCAATACGAAACCAGGTGGGTGACGGATGAGGGGAAGAAGTGGTATGCCAAGCACAAGGAAAACAAGTACTTCCCCGAGGAACACATAGCACGGGAACCATTGGCACAGGAGTTCCCTAGGATTGTCCACCGGATCGAGGCGGCTGGGCTCAACTTCATCTTTGAAGAGCCCAAGGAATGCAACTTGCACCTGATTCGGGAATTCTATGCCAATTAGAACCCGACTCTAAGAAGTCACACCATAAAAATCAGAGGGCAAATAGTCACATTTGAGCCCCACCACCTCAATGCTATCATAGGGGCGCGGGACACAGACGCCCACGTGCTTCGACAGTTGAACATCACTCCACCGTATGCGGACATCAGACGCACATTGTGTGGGACCCGATCGATAGCTATATGGAGCAGGCACAGGGAGAGGGGCTACCATCAGACTTTGCCCTATTCACAGATGAACAAGGAAGCTAGAATATGGCTTAAGATTGTCTGTTCTTGCCTAATCCCGGGGGTACATATGACAGATGTAACCCGGGATCATGTATGCCTGGTGTACGCCCTAATGAAAGGGCTGGAGATCAACGTGGGGGCGGTGATTATCTCCGCCATGAAGAGAGCCCGGTTGCATCAGGGGCACAGATACGGATTTGGTGGGCTACTCACCATATTCCTGAGGGGCCTAGATGTTGAGGAAGAGGCCCTTGACTATATCCCGCAGATGGAGCGGCGGGCCTTAGATGTCACTAAAACTAAGGCACCCGACACCACCCACGGGCCAGTGCTTACACTTGGCGAGCGATATGCTCGTGATGATCAGTATATGGCTCGCATGTATGGGATGCAAATGCTCCAGTTGAGGATAGGTGGGAGGCCGGCAATAGAGGAGGAGCTATGGCAGCTCGAGCTAGACTACCCTTTTGGCGAAAATGTCAGGGCTCTATGCCGAGTGGGGCCAGCATTTGTAGAGCCCACGGATGATGATGTCCCTACAGACGAGGAGACACGTCGGGAGGACTCCGATGTGGAGTCCGATGATGACGACGGGGGTGATTCAGACATGGGAGATGAAGCAGCAGCACCTGATGAAGAAGTGGAGTACTTTGATTGATCAGGGAGTTCCACCACCCGATTTTTGTGCTATTTTAATTTTTGTGAACACTGGGGACAGTGTTCAAGCTAAGTGTGGGGTGGGAGTAGTTAGGTGCTGGGTGTGCTGTTATGTATGTATGTCCTAATATGTTGTTGTGCTTGTGAACAAATTTTTCTGACCCTGTGATTTGTGATTGTAAGTTGTTGTTCTGTATTGCAAATATATGTGAACCTGTTGTGTGTTGTTGAATGTTGCTAGCTGATTTTATACATATTTTTGTTATCGAATTGATTGATATTTTTGTTAATCGAAATGATCGATATTTTTAAAATTTTTTCAATTCTTGGGTTTCTCAGCATTTGTTTTCGGTTCTTTTACCGAGAATGGTCCCATTGAACTGAAGTCTTAGTTAGTGACCGTTCCCTATGATGGATGGATGATGACCGTCTTAAGGGAAATGTAGTCGTTAGGAGTAGATTTTTCAATTATTTTTCAGTTGTTTTTCTTTTTTTTGGGTTGCATCCCAAAACTTGTAGTTACTTTATGGTTGCGGAATTATGGTTGCGTGTCATACGTGATATGTGAAATGCAAAGGTGATTTGTATGAAAGCATGCAACTTTGTAAATATGTTGAGATACCTAGGCCATAGAGTTCGATTCAGTGTGATTGAGGCTTAATTTGAATTCCTGTAATTAGCTAATCAAAGAGTCTGTGAATATATCTTGAATTGAGCATGTGCAATAAGTGTGAAGTGAGGTTTTGTTATTCCATGCTATTGTGAAGTGTCTAGAACTTGCCTGGTGTGTGTACAAAACGAAATGAAGGAGGTGTATTGTAGGAAAGGATGTGGGCATTTCTTTGTTTTTAACCGAAAGTTTCTATTTTTCATTATCATACCCACCTGGATTGTGTACCCTAGTCAGCCCGTTGAGCCTTTAGCCTATTAATTTTTTCTGTCGTCAAAAAGTGTAAACTGAGCTTAATCCCTTCTTTTCATTAGTCGTAAGTTTGATCCAAAACTCTTAAGTGCTTAAGAAGAGAAAATCATTTTCCCAAAGTGTCAAAGAGTGAGAATGGTGAAAAGAAAAGAAAAGCAGAGTGATGGAGGAAAAGAAAAGGTTGAAGGTGCACTTGTTATAAATAAACTATAATGAAGGTGCATGAATAATCTTTGTGTTGTGTCAAGTGTGCTTAGTAAGATGGGCCAAACTAAAGAAATACTTCAAGAATGGGAGGATGAAGAAAGAAACAATGTCCATGAGTTTGATGGGATGTGTTGAAAAGGCGCTTAAGGATGCTAGTGGCTATTATTGGTTAGCCTAATACTTACTAGTTCCGTAGCTTCCATTACAATCCATTAAAGTCCTACGTGATCTTACATCACACTTCTTTATATTAGTGAAGTAGTACACTAAAGGCAAGCTTATGGGTCATGACATGATGCATGTGAAGTCTTTTGGAAGAGAGAGCGAGATTGTGTTTATATGCCCCTACTTGAAATTTTGTGAGTTCATATAATCAAAAAGGGTAAAATTCTCTTGTGTTGTGAGGGCACATGCTTGATGAGAGATTAACTTTCGTGTCGGATGTCTTGATCAGCTGATTTGCATGAGTTTGCCAATATCGAGAGTCGATTCTTAAGTCTAGGAGGTCTTGATGTATTGAAGGTCATTGCGTTGATAGGACCATGCATATTTTCTTGATGATTTGCTATATTGAATAATCGGTATGACCGTAACCTAAATTGTCGAACCAAAGTAGCGAGGGTGGGATGTAAATTGCATAAGGTGTAAGATTGTTGTTCGAGGACGAACAAGGATTTAAGTGCGGGGTAAGTGATCTTGGGCAAATTTATATGCCCAAGTGATACTCAAAGGTGTCATTTTAGCCTTGTTTATCTATCAATATTTATATATTCTCATGTGATTGGTAATAAAATGTGAATTTATACTAACCAACATGATTAGCATTGTTTTGCAGGAAAAATGTAATTTCGGGAAGCTAAAATGCATGTTGGAAGAGATCGGGTTTGGACTCGGAGGCGAGCAAGGGACAAGGCATTGGAAAGCACAAAATAAAGGGGCTCCGTGATGGAGCCGTGTCACGCTGCCATCGCGGAGGCCTTCTGCCTGGAGAGGGAATTTTCAACCTAATTCCAGTGAGGGTACGCGATAGGTCCGTGGCACGGTAGCATGGCTCCGCATTGCACGTCGTGCCACGTTGGGCCTTATTCCTTGGACCCCCAGTTTCCAGTGAAGCTCCGCGTCGGTAGCGTGTCACGGAGGCAGTGCTCCGCGATGCACTCTGTGACACGTTGCTTGTTATTCCGGGAAAAATTCCCACCAGTATAAATAGAATGCTTAGGTTCATTTTTCAATATTCTGACTTGGTGGAGCAAGAACGTGGGTTACAGGCAGTTGAGGGGACGAAATTATCAGGGTTTTTCTCTCTTTCCTTCTCCTTGAATTCAATTGCTTGTATGTTTAACACTCATTTAACGATGTTTAATCCACAAATGAGTGGCTAATTCATCTTCTTGCTGAGGTTAAGAACACTTGTAATGAAATGTGATTATTGATTCTTTGGTTTTTCATCTTTTCTTCCATGGTTGTTCTATTAATTCTTGTTCTTACTGCATTAATGTGTGGCCTACGTTAATGTACATCTAAAAAGTCCGGTTTCACTCGAGAGAGCAAGAAATTGGAAAGTTGTGAATTAATAGGATATGATCTTTTCTTAGTTTGGAAAAATTGAGAATTGATTTACCTTCAGGATAGAAATATACCTAAAAGTCGTATTAGTCAATTTAGGAATCGGTTTTGTATGGCTAGAACATGAATTGCATTTAATCACAGAAATGTAGGTGGATAGTTCATGATTCTTAAGTGGGGTTAAATACGAGAGTTTTAATCCCTTGGCAATAATTCTTGACTAGAAATCGGAGGAAGAGGCTAACCAAATTATATCGACAATTAATTTCATTACATGTTCGTTTAACCTCAGCATGCTCACATTCATAGTTCAGACTCACATTAGATAATTGTTTAGACTTAGCATAATTATTAGAAATCAAAAATATCAAACTCTTGGTTACACTGTTGTCTTCATTGTTAGAATTAAATTATAGTACACTTGAGCAGATTGCACTTCATCCCAGTCCCTGTGGGATCGATACTTGGCTTACTTAAGCCACTTTACTACTTGTTCGACCACGTGCACTTGCGTGTAGTTATATACCCATATAACGCGAGAAGAACAGGTAGGGGATATCTGTTTTTGACTGTAACTTTGTTCAGCTGACTGTAATCTATGTACATTATGAGGGTACCATCTTTCTTATGCACGAATAATACTAGATCACCCCAGGGAGAGATGTTGGGTCTGATAAAACTATTGTTAAGAAGATCTTTGAGTTGCTCCTTCAGCTCCTTAAGCTCAGCTGGAGCCATTCTTTAAGGAGGGATGGAGATTGGCTGAGTATCTGGGAGAAGGTCTATCCCGAAGTCTATTTCTCGTTCAGAGGGGACTTCGGGAAGATCCTCAGGAAATACATCTAGGAACTCGCTGACTACTGGAACTAACTGGATAGTTGGGGTCTCAGAGTTGGAATCTTTGACTCGAACTAGATGATAGATACATCCCTTGGAAATGAGTTTCTGGGCCTTAAATTAGGAAATAAACCTACCCTTAGGTGTTGAGCTGCTATTTGACCATTCTAACACTGGCTCATTTGGAAACTAAAACTTGATAACTCTAGTTCTGCAGTCAATTGAGGCATAACCGGAGTGTAACCAGTCCACGCTGAGGATGAGGTCAAAATCGATCATGTCTAACTTTATTAGGTCCATTGGAATGACTTTGTTCAGGACTAAAATTGGGCAGTTTCTATACACCCGGCTGGCTCTAACTGACTCGCCAACTGGGGTGGAAACTAAGAATGATTCTGAGAGGACCTCTGGACTGATATTGAACTGGAATGCTACATAGGGAGTCACGAATGAGAGAGTGGCTCCAGGATCTAATAGGGCATATACATCTAGATTAAAAAGGTGTAACATACCTGTGACCACATCAGGTGAGCTCCCCTGATCCTGACGGAATGCCAATGCATAAAAATGATTATGGCGTTGATCGCCACTTGTACCTGATGTGTTGTCCTGTTGAGCTGGTCGGCCTGCTGGGGCTGATGATATGGTGGATGGTGCTCTCCCCCATCCTGATGACGGGCAATCTTTGAGATGGTGACCAAGCTGTCCACACCTAAAACGGCCCTCCCAACCCTGGAGACATTCTCCTGAGTAGTTCTTACCACCCTTAGGGCAAGTTGGATACCTGTTGCTGGCACTGAAACTCTGTGACTAAGAGCCAGATGTTCCGCCCCTCCAATCCTGGCGGGACCGAACGATTGGGCCGCTGGCTGAGCTGTATGCTGGGGCTCCCTGTTGCTGCTGTTGCTGCTGTTGTTGTGCGCGGCTACTGCCGCTAGACTTCTGATGGCTATAGTCTGACTGATCGGTCCTTGCCCGTTTGCTCTTATGTTCCACATCCTTCAGCTTTTTAGCCTTCATCTGCTGAGCATAAACAATCAAGCTGGAAAGGTTGATGTCCTTAATCAACATCGCGGTCCTGCACTCCTTGAGGACCTGATTTGACACTCCATTTACAAACTTGAGCATGCGTGCTCTTAGCTCGGCTATCATCTCTGAAGCATACTTAGACAGCCTAGTAAACTCTAGAGCATACTCCTCCACAGTTCTGTTGCCCTGTCTCAAGTTTATAAACTCCGCCATCTTAGCCTTCCTCAGCTCCTGAGGGAAAAACCTATCCAAGAAAATTGTGTTGAATTCTTCCCACTCCACTGGTCCCGCTCCTGCTGGCCGCCTTTTTTTTCCACTAGTCATTCCAGACCTGAGCTACCCCTCTGAGATGGTAGGTAGCTAGGTCAGCACTCTCCTAGGAGCTAACACCCATGATATGGGTAATCTTTTTAATCTCGTCCACAAAATCTTGAGGGTCCTCCCCCACCTTGGATCCTTGAAATGATGGAAGGTTCATGCAGATGAAGTCCCGCACCTTAGCAACCGCTGCAGACCCATTCGTGTTGACCAGGGCAACCTGCTGGGCCACCTGGTTAGTGACTGTTTGAGCAAGCAGCTGGATAGCTGCCCTGAATTCAGCAGTGGACACTGTGTTGTCCTGAGGGGGTACTGGAGCTGGTGGGGCAGGTCTGTTAGCATTATCGCCCCTTCTTCTGTTATCGCGTCCGGGAAGCATGGTTTAACTGAAACGAAACAAAGCACGAGTTAGAAGGTTGATTCTGGAATTGAACTTTAACGCATGATAGGGAGTATGAAATAAAGTGAGTTTTTCCCTAATAACATCTTGTAGCCTCCTCGTCATAAGTGTGGCACACTTCACACCCATGAAAAGAACTCTACTCGATGCGGCTTCAGACATTCAGAGGATACTCTAAACCTAGTTCTCTGATACCAAGTTTGTCATGCCTCGAGTCTTCACCCTGAACGAAACACGGTACTTGAGGTCAAGAGTAACCCCAAGTCAACCCTTGGTCTATCATACACTGGTATACTAAGTAAAACATGCATAGCGGAAGCTTTTAAAACGATAACATAAAATGTTCATAACGGCAAGACTGAATCATAAAGTTTAAACATCATGAGAAATACTCTAAATCTGAAAGAAAACCATGTCTATGTCTGAAGCCATCTAACTGAGGTGTTGCAGGTACAAGCCCCCAGCTCACACGGAAATATAACTGACAACAATGTAGAAAAACTGAATAATGAACCGATGCCCTTGGAGGATGAGGACTCACGTTTCTGCAGCTGAGAGGTATCTGACGATGTCGGCAGAACCTGCGGCTGTATCATGAAATGATACAGCATAAAAGTATGCACTAGTACTTTGAATGTACCGAGTACGTGAGAGATGAAGATAACATGAACGACCTATAACTGAACTGAAGAGACATGAAATGACCAACAGGAATACTGAAAACTGATACAATAGGATATGCTAATATGGTCAATAATGACCCTGGCAGATAATCATAAACATTCCCTAAGTCTTAAAGACTGACTCTGTGATACTATACTGAACTACTCTGATTTGATAAATCTTAGAGTAAACTAATTGACTAGTGGGAGATTATATAACCAACATATAACCATGTGAACTCGACGTGGAGTCCTATGTATATGCCCCATCGATAGGATCCAATATACCTTGCTAGGGTATAAAGGCATGGACTGTGAGAATCACTGTCAAAAGGGCCGTGAGACCAAAAATACAACCTACGGTGGCAACGTAGTTTTGGAACCTGGGTGCGCTGGAACCCTGGCCCTTTCGGTGCTAAGTCCTACTCCCACTAAATAATCCTATCACGACTGCTACTGACAAACGGATAGCTCGATACTGGGGCCCAAGACTATAACTGACCCAGGGATACTGATTGAGAGTTCCCTGAGCATCTTATCAGATCAGATCTGGAAACTGAGTTTTAAGACTGGTCAGAGCTGCTTACAAGAAGCGTTGTAACCGTCTAAAGAACAACTGATAACTGAACTGGGGTCCGAAGGCTGGTCAGAACTATAAACTAGAAGGTCATGACCGTCGAATGGACAAAATAAATTATGTTCTGAGTCTGATTCTAATAACTGGGAGGTGTCACTGACACCTTGGGAAGAAACTAAAGTCAAACTGAATATCACTGAGAATTCTAACACTCTGACTGAGACTAGACTGATATGATTCTAAAAAGATTATAAGTTCTAACTGTTCTGGACTACTAGCAGCTAATAGAGAACTCAACTTACTCCAACAACACGAAAATTTTAAAATGTATAGCAATTTCGAGAATTTTAGGAATTTCATTCAACAGAGCTAAAGTGATTCTTATTAATGGAATATTTACTCAACATATATATATATATATATATATATAGGAAATTCTACAAATTTCATCCCAAAACATTCTTCATTCACTAGAGGAAATTTAATAAGCAAAATCATAACTCGAAAGTTAGGGCTTAGATTCACTTTTGTATAAACACTGACAATTTGAGAAGGAATTTATGGGGATCATATCAACAATATACATGAACATCGTTCTAAGTGAAATCAACAAATATAAACATGACTCCTTTTCATACTCGAAAACTCAGGACTTAAAACTGATAGAGGAAATTGAGGAGGATTTTGGGGAAACAAGGGAAGAACAATCCCCTTGCTAAAACCCCACATACCTGATGAAGAACCCACAAAAATCTTGACAAATTGAGGAGAAGAAGGCTGCCCTAGTTCTTGCTCTGAAAGTTCCTGAGAGAACTTACAGTTTATTTTCTGAGTGCTTGAGTGAGGAATGAGTATTGGAAACGTCTAACCCCACTAAAAGGTCTAATTTTATGTTTAAAACGACGTAGTTTATGGTCTAAGTAGATAGGAGATTACTAAAATAACCCTGATAAAAATTCTAAAAACTAGTCGACGAGGTCCTAACGGGTCACTCAGCGAGTCGTCCCTCGTGACCACGATTCGTCACACGATCTGCTAAGTACACTGGTCGTCTGGTCACCTGGGTTCATCATGGGAAATCCAATGATTCGGTAGTGGTGACCACATTCCGTCAAGTATACTGCCTCAACTTTAGAAAATTCTCATTCCACTAGCAACAACTTACCTCACAACTCGTTAGGACGGACCACGAATCATGGGGTCCATCGTCAAGTACACTGCCTCAATCCTTCCTTCCCCCCACTTTTGCCCCTCCTTACGACTAACCTAACGAGTCGTTAGGTATCATAACTACTCGTTAAGTCGGTCGTGCTGAGGCATTTTCTGTAGATTTTCATATTTCTAGATTTTCTGTTTTAAGCCCGGGAATTGAATTTTGAGTTTCCGGGGTGTTATACTTCTACCTCCAACCAAAAAAAATATCTATTAATGTTTCCTAACAGGACTTAAACCAATAAAAAGAAATCACCTAGTGTTTAGTATTTCATGTACCTGATGGAATTTTGAATCATGGTTAGTCCACCACTTTTGTGGTTAAGACTAAAACAATATTTCCCCACATATCAGGTGAAAATTGAGACTTATATGCATAATGAAGCACTCTGAAGGATGATATGCAACATTTACACTTCATGAATACACAGAAAATATTACCTGAGAGATTCCATAATTTATTCCTCGCGAGAATGAACCTTGATGTGCAAGTTGTAACAATATGATGGAGTAGCAAATTAACGGACGTCGTACTTAAAAATCCCATTAAGCAATTTGATATGCCAAACAAGATAAAAGAGCGGGGAAAAGCTGAGAGCACAAAAGAAGTACGAGGATAAGCCCAAAATTGTCCTTTAACTTTGGGCTTAGATTCAAAATCATCCTTGTTCTTTTACATGGAACAGTGTTTAATAGTCAGATGTCAACATTAGCACATAAGTATCTAGGAAAAAGAGATTCAACATCAATACAGAATGCATAAGGCAAATATCAAAAGAGTTACAAGCAGAATGCAAAACAACACAGTGAAGAGCACAGGGAACTTATAGCCATAAACTGGAGAGATTATAGTTCAACTTTCATGAGATTTGCCATTGACAACACGGTAGTTATAAAACCACCCATAATGGATGGTCCAGTTTACTTGAGCAGTAATACAGATTCACCTTTGATGTGACTTGTACTTATCATCATAAAGTAAAGAAAATGACATTAGACATCAACTTCTTCTAGAACTTTTATTCATTATTCAATTTTTACACAGAATGTTGATCACCTATCAGAAATTAGGAGTTGTAGTAGATAGGAAAAGAACAGACCAAGCAACTATCCAACAATACAAGAACAGAATAATTACGGAATAAAATTAAGGCATTTATTTAGGCTAAATGGAGTGCATGCTTGAAAGCACACACCGCAGTGGCACCCAACATACTATTGAAGCAGGAAGTGGCAACCCAATGCAACATACGCGCTACTCGTGCTCCAATAATTGGTAGTCTGGCATCAGAAACTATCCTTAATTATACTCCACAAAAAGACTGAGATGTGAACAACTATAACCTGGAAACTAATATAAGCTTCAGAATATATTGAACATGAGTTTAATCAATCTCTTATAGCTGTTTTGAGTTTACCCATTTATGGCATCCTTTTTCACTTCTTTCATTAAGCTAATGGTTTGTAGAAACACCAGAAACTCTTCCAGTATACACCCAGTAGTTCAATGATAATAAAAGCAAACATTTCTTGGTTTTACGTGTTCATGTGAGTACATAAATATTACATTTCCCCATCATAAGACAAATAGAAGACTGATGAGTACATATTCATCACACAAGAAGAAGCAATTGGAACATGATACGAGACTGATACTTGTATTAATTTTTCCTACATCTATGTTGTGCCCATGTGAGTCTTTATAACATTAGTATACGTGAATTCTGCTCCATAAAATTTATCAACTATGCATCGCTCCAGTTTAGGTAACGGCGGGTGAAAATCTCAGACTTTTCCTCAATGCTCAGACTTTTGATCTTATCGACCAGACATAGTGGCAAACTTATGTGCAAAAATTGAATCACGTGAATCCGTGGTTGTCCGACTAAACTCAGTTTATTATGTGTATAATTCTAAAAATATATCTATAATTATCTGAAGGCATACATTGGCATGACACAGTAGGTGTTGCAGTGGTTTAAGTTCTTGTCTTAAACCTCAATTTTGAGGATTCAAACCCCACATGCTCTTTTTTTAGCGTTTTGGTGCACCTATCTACTTGAAATCCTGGATTCACTTCTGACTAGACACCACCGGGTGCCCGATTCATGTTCCAGAGTTGAACAAGCTCATTGCGGTGATACCGGATTTTGGGCACCATCACTCCGGACCTAGCTCCTATAATAAGATCACCCTCCCGTCCGATTTCTTTCCAAGGATAACATCTAATATCATTTCTATTGAGTTACACTCTGATGTTCTTGAATAGGGATGACTTTAAGTTTATGCCCAAAGATAAGGGATAATATTGGGCTTTTTCTCAAAGAGTACCTATGAATTAGGACCAGGTTGCATCCCATCTCTTTTAATAGAGCCATCAGCAACCTTTGTCAATCCCTTTGTGTCACCCTACCAAATGAATCAGTTGCTCCCACAGCAAAAGAAAAGAAATGAAATGAAATGAAAATGACAATAAAGACATTATATTAGACATTCCCTTACCGTCGTCTGCAAAAGTCCACACTAAATAATTAAAATCAACCTCAGAAATTGTTTGTTGTTGATTATGTTGTTTGATTGAGTAACTATAATGTTGAAATTAGAATTTGTAAGCAGAGTACCATAGTAATGAGAAATCTCCCAAAACAGTAAGCATGTTTTTTTTCAAATTGACATTTTATCAAACACTTTATATGCACAAGCAGCATTTCCCTAATTGCTTATTGCTGGTGTATTATACTATCATGAAATTCGCACCAAAATTCAACAGATAACAAAATCACTTACATATCCATAACCCCAAAATAAGAAAAAAGGTGCAACTGTTAAATAAACCGAAAACCCGAATTTCCTCTTCTCCAGAGAAAAAAAAATTAAATGTACTAAGAAATCAAATACAAACAAGCACAAGTAAAAATCAGGTAAAAGTAAAATATGAATAGAGCTTAGTGAGGCATGCCACTTCAGCATCTCTCTCTTTGTCTCTCTCTCTCTCTCTCTCTCTCTCTCTCTCTCTCTATATATATATATATATATATATATATATATATATATATATAGAGATAGAGAGAGAGAGAGAGAGAGAGAGAGAGATTATTAATAATTTAAGTTGCCCTATCAACACCGTTCGTTCTTCTTTTAACTCTGAAAGAAATCAACTCACAATTAATTAATATTACTATTAAAAAAATTCCTTTCCTTTCCTTCAACGATTGTATGTATAATTATATAGGGGTAAATGACAGTAAATGATATTAATTAAAGGCTGTAAGAATATTGGTGTGTGTATTAAATAAATAACTTTAAAAAATAACTTTTTAAATGGAAAAAAAATTCAAAAAAATTAGGTAAAAGTAAAATATGAATAGAGCTCAATGAGGCATGCCACATCAGCATGCCTCTAACTCTACTTTATATATAGAGAGAAAGAGATTTGAAACCTATCAACCAAATATTGTATAAAACTAATACATGAATAACTTTTATCCTATTTGAAATCAAACATAGTATAAAATTAATACATGAATAACTAAGTTATTTATGTATTATTTTGGCCCTTATCCGATAACCAAACGACCCCTAACTCTCTTACAAAATACTCTAAAATAAAGGAGGAGAAGAAAGACAAGAGAATGAAAGACTCCTGAATTGATTGATGTGTTTCAAATGAGAAGAAGTGGCCTCCGGAGCAAAACTTGAGCTCCAAGTTGGATAAAAATAGAAAAAAAAATGATCAAAATAATCTCCTCCATGCGAGCCAAACTTTGGCACCAAAAAATTTCTATTAGCCACATGACTGTTACCAATTAATATCTCCAAAATGTTTTCTAATGTAGCCAAAATATGACCACATTACAAGTTTTAATCTTGTCAAGATCAAACTTCAAATAAAAATATATGAATTTAATTAAACCGATGACCATCATTTATTTCAAAAGGACTAAACTTGCAAATTTTTATACAATGAAACTATAACTTACATAGTTGTCCCACAAAAGTTGATTTGCACATATTATTACTTTTCTGGCCTTATATTTAAAATCTGACCATTAATTCAACTAGAAGATTTGAAGTTCGAATATGGTTTATTTGGTCTGAGGTTTAAAATTTAAAAATTATAGTTTTCAAGAATCAAGATTATTACAATGAGTTTAATCTTGGGAAAAACGGCCAACTTCTAAAAACTAAGTGTCCACATGGTGTAAACTCTATTTTGGACGATGGGCCGATGGGCCTTAGCCTAGCCCAGGATGTCATTTAAAACCCCGCTTCCCACAAAACCCTAAAGCCGAACTTGGCCGAGAATAGGAGAGAGTTTGGCCGCGCTACAATGGGTATGTCAATTAATTTTTCATTCAGTTGTCTCTGCATTGTCTGAGCTGATCCATGTCGACATGACCACTTTATCTTTGCTTTCCCGGTTGGTCTTTGGTTTCAAATATGCTCGTTATTTTGATTTAATGTTAGAATTGTATGTTAAATAACATATGCAATTGTTGGAATTTGGGTATTGCTGTATACGCAGATGCAGAAATCTGAATTTTTGGTGTTTTCTTCTTCTTGGAAAATGACTATGGTTTGTTTTCGTGTGGACATATAGGCGCCTATACTTACGTGTCAGAGCTATGGAGGAAGAAGCAGTCCGATGTGATGAGGTTCTTACAGAGGGTGAGGTGTTGGGAGTACCGCCAGCTTCCATCAATAGTGCGTGTCACTAGGCCAACTCGTCCTGACAAGGCACGCCGCTTGGGTTACAAAGCCAAACAGGTACGTTTTCTTTTCTGTGATATTTGGCCATGCTGAGTTGAGCTTAAATGAAGCTGCGATACGGTCATCAAGTGATTCATGTAGCCAATCCCTACTCTTGCTTGAGATTGAGGCAAATCAGTTGTTTGATATTTGATAATATTTCTCTTTCTTCTTTGTTGATTGATATTTGGCCATGCTGAGTTAAAGCTTAAATGGAGCTGCGAATGGTCATTCATATAGCCAATCCGAACTTGCTTGAGATTGAGCAAAATCAGTTGTTTGATATTTGACAATGTTACTCTCTTTTCTCTAATTGGTGATTGGTGATTGATATTTGACAGTGTTACTTTGCTGAAAAGTTTCAGTCATGTGCATATTGCAAACTTTTATCAATACTCATACATAGGGTGCACTTTAAGTTTTTTGAATCCACAACTGTTGAACAGCTTGTTCTTAGCTGTAGTAAGGTGAAAATGAACTTGGTTTGGTAAAACCTGAGTTTGAGTGTTGAAATTAGATTCTATTTTGATTTAAATTTCTGCTATGAGTGTATTGTCCATTTCGTTCATTGTCGTCTGTATGAATTTTTTTGGATGCATGGGACTAAAACGAGTTGCAAATAAACTTTTTTCCTTGGTATTGCATGCAATTGTGTGTGACATAGAACTAACAAGCTTTTGTCAATACTCCGTTTCCATTGTAGAATTGGTGTCTTTGGTTTCTGCTTTTGATTTATATCCGTGTACCATAATATTTGCAGGGCTATGTGGTTTACCGTGTTCGTGTGAAACGTGGTGGAAGGAAGAGGCCTGTATCCAAGGGTATTGTGTATGGTAAGCCTACCAACCAGGGAGTCACCCAGTTGAAGTTTCAGCGTAGTAAGCGCTCTGTTGCTGAGGAGCGTGCTGGAAGGAAATTGGGTGGTCTTAAGGTCCTCAACTCTTACTGGATTAATGAGGTATCTGTCTCTCTGGGCTCATTTCATAAAAAGCAACTTCTTGTCTTGCAGACTAAGACAATGGAATCAAGTAATACTCAATAATGTGCACATTGATCTTGTTGATTGCAGGATTCAACATATAAATACTATGAAGTAATCTTGATCGATGCAGCCCATGCTGCTGTGAGGAATGACCCAAGAATCAACTGGATCTGCAACCCAGTGCACAAGCATAGAGAGCTTCGTGGACTGACTTCAGCTGGGAAGAAATACAGGGGTCTCCGAGGAAGAGGACACCTGCACCACAAGGCAAGGCCCTCAAGAAGGGCAACCTGGAAGAGGAACCAGACTCTGTCTCTACGACGTTATCGTTGATCTGCTTAGAGTTTTTCAAAAGTTTCTTATTGAATTTTTCACAGCTGTAGGCCTTTTGTCCTTGTTTGAAATCAAGTTCTGCGGAAACTCGGTAGAGAAGCTAAATTTGACCGTTGGATAGTATGATGATCCGATGATAATGCAATACTATTATATTTATTTGGTTATTTTAGATGTTCTGTTAGATGGAGTTCATTTTGTTTTCCCTGGGCATTTTAAATACTAGCTGTAGCTCGTTTCCCTTTTAAGTTGGACCTGGTTTATTCAACTTTTTCTAACCATAAATGTATGTTTTGCTTTGGGTTTGACGATTGACCAAGAGTTTTGGGCTAAAATCATCTCCAAACTCTAGGCCAGACCTAATGTACGTTCTTGTATTGTCTTAACAAAAAATATTTTGTACTATTTAAAAAGTGGCAAGATTACCCTTCTGTTAATTTCAGTCAAGAAACTGAAAACACCAATAAATAGGAATGCGACTCTCACATATTTTTCAGATATGCCCGTCGAGTCCTGATTATCTTCCACCTTCGACAAAGCAAAAAGCTTTTTTAAGACTTGGCTTCTATTCATTCTAAAATAACCAAAACATTTTGGGAATAGAAACTACAAAATTTGTAATCGCTCCTTGTAAGACAAGGTAAAAGTTCATAAGCGGTTTCTCTTCTTTCTTATTCCTATAATGCTTAATTGGTTAATGTATTTAATTTATGTTCTCCTCATCTTTGTCATCATGAAAGAAATTATTATTTGCTAAGAAAATTAGAAATAACCAAGATTTACTAAGTCAATATTAAAATGTCCATTACATGTTTGATGAAATGTAGAAAGTTGCAATTTTTTGTCTCATTCTAGTTTTGATGTTGCACTTATTTTTCAATACATAAAATTTCAAAAAAATCTGAATACTAGATAGATTAAAAGAAACTGCTAGTTTTTGAAGCCTCCTGCTTGGCTAATGGTGGAAGACAATCGGGACCAGGAGAAATATATTTGAAAATTTTTGGGAAAAAGTCACGTGTCTTAACATATTTATTTTTTGGTGTAGTTAGTTTCTTGATTGAAATTTAAAAAGGATGAATTTAAGATGTACCTTAAATTTGGACTAATATATTTTAGATCAAAACTCATTGACCCACTCTAATTCTAATTGCCTTAATCGAAAACTGAGAAATTTCAAAAGCACACTATCTCTTTAGAACAGAATTACTCAAAAGATGAATAAATTACTATACGAGGAGAATTTATCCTGCAATGTTATGCAGACCTATTTAGACAATGTAACCAACAATAACAATTGTATCAATACTCAAGAGTATCTTATACTAATAGAAGAAACTCCCAGTAGCCTATTTCTCTCACAACAGTAATTTAATTCCCAGCAAAAGGAGACAGTAGTAAACGGAGATTAGTACCTCGAAAGAAATTCATTGTAATAAATTGTTGACAGAATTATGTATATGATCGTCTACAAGACTTTCTGCATCGGCCACCCTCTGTTGAACATTGTATAGCAGAATCTTTTAGCAAGTCGCCTACAAGATTTTGCATTTCAATAATCATTCTTCCTTGGATGAAATCTTGTAAGAGAGCTCTGCGCGAGCTTCTTCTAACTTCACAAAAAGCTCCTTCATGAAAGCAGTGTTTGTTCCATGACTAATTCGCAGTATCTCCACTGCCTTGGCTAGTGACCTGTACGCTTCCTCTGTCTCACCAAGCCACCTGAAATCACAAATCAGCACCACAGGAGGATCATTAACGAAATGACCACTTTCTTGACCTTTTTCATGTCTCCAAGAAGCTCAAGATTTGCAATGAATGGTATAACTAGGAGAAGAAATCGGGAGAAACTGTGTTAAGCATTTGTCTTTGTATGTGGTATGGGCTATCATGTAGTGGGTGTTGACAAGAGAACGTTAAGAAGGTGCCTGGCTTATAAACAATTTTTAACTTATCTACGCGTTTGGTTACCACCCAAGTGTTTATAAGCCAAAATCAACCAAAAGCTATGAGTTGGTCATCCCTAATTTATGGCTTTCCAATTTATAAGCACTTTTGGTTTGACCAATCTTTACTATTTTATTCTTACTAATTTTTCTCAAAATACCTTACACAAAACAGAACTCCTAACTCTTCTTCATTCCGTATCCACTGCTCCACTTTTTATTAACAAGGATACTTTTAAATGTAGAGTCTTTAGCAAAAATAAATTAAGGGTATTTTAGTCATTTTAACAAAAGAACAACTTATCAACATTTTTTTGACCAAACACATCAATTGCATATATTAGCACTTCTATCCAAACATGTAATTACTTATTTATAAAATCAATTCAATACTTAAAAAATGTTTTTCAGTACTCATAGCTTGTTAGCTATTTACATTTAGTTAATCCAACATCAACAACATTGGTACCGGTACCATTAATCCAATAATCGAGAGACATAACGGTATTAAAGTCCCCCATAACCGAACCAGGTTCTGTCAACCCATTGATAATCCCCTTTAAATCCTCCCAAAGTGCTTTCTTGTCTTGAATAGTGTGGAGACCATAGACAACACCCAAGTTGAACTTGACATTACTATGGAGTATGGTCAACTGTCCATGAATACAATGTTTATGTGCCCCTGTCATACTGAACTCAACAAGTGCCTAATTCCACAGAACCCATATCCTCCCCCAGGAGCCTCCTGGTTGTTAGCCACCCAGCACCAGCTTCTAACTAGCCTTTTTTAATAATTTTTGGAGCCTTATACTCTTTAACTTTATTTTCTATAACAGCAATAACAACCACTTTATGTAACTTGAAGAAATTAACAAACCCCCAGTGCTTATACACTTCACTAGTTCCCCTCACGTTCCAAGATACTACAATCATTAAGTTAAAGGAGGAGGTTCAGATATTTCATCACCCCACATTATCACCCGTGCTACCTGTTTTGGTTGGGAAGTAACAGCCTCTCCCAGGACATTGAAAGCATTTGGACTCCTCATTACTTGATTTTGGAGACATTTTGTGGTTGGTTTAGCAGCTGGCTTTCCGCTTCTTGTCATGCTCCTTCTCTCTCTTGAGCAGAGTTTCTAGTATCCATTAAAGGATTTCTGACTATGTCATCAGGATAGAGTTGGTCTTTGAGTCTCCCCTTAGCATCAATAGTATCATTTGTTGCAGGGTCTAACATCTTGTTCACCCTCGATTCCTGTTTCTGTTGGACCACTTGCCCATTTGCTTGTTTGTCACCAGCTTATGTAGCAGCTTGTTTCATTTTCATGGCAGCACAAGAGTGGCCAATTTGGCAACAGATTGGGCAATACAATGGCCTCCAGTCATAGAGAACTGTTTGATCCACAACCTTTCCAGGAGGATCACAACCTTGACAGAACTAGGTAGACTCCTAGTTACATCCATCTCAACCAGTATCTGAGCAGAGGAGATCTGCTCAGCCTTTGTTGTGCAATCATCCACATATAGGGGTCCTTCCAAACCACTCTCTATCCCCCTAAGAGCCTCCTTGCTCCAACAAATTAGTGGGAGGTTTGATAGTTGTATATTCTGTGATTTCTAGGAGCCTACTCGACGTGAATTTTGTGTGAATTTGGAAACATTGTGCGTGGATATTACTGAATTGCATTGTTTTTATATGTAGGTAAAGGACCTGACAGGAGAATAAAATAAAGGAATCAAAGAACAAACGAGCAGAAAATTTAAAGATCGCGCAGCCTGAAAGTTCGCCGCACAACAATCACTGGAACTGTTGCGCGGCCATCTCTGCCGGGGACTTTAAGTCGGAAGATAATTTGGGAAGTTCAGTCACTATACCACCATTCTATATAAGGTTTAAACATATTCCAAGTAAGTTATCTTGGTTTTCTAATGAAAAATAGGTCACGAGGAACTGGAGAAAAAGAAGAACGAGGCAATTCTACTTGAAATCCAAAACAGAAGTTGGGATTGCGAGTTCAGTTGTAATGTTTTCTTGCTTATTACCTTTCTTTGTGAACTTATTCTCTTCTATGGAGTAGACCTTTTGTAGGATTTTTCAATGTGAAACTATATGTAATCGTTGACTAATTATTGAATTCTCATTCAATTGCTGAATATCATCATTGTTAAATTTAGATGTGGATTCTTTCAATATAATTTTCTATTTGAAAAAAGGATTGTTTGATGATTTAATTCGCATATTTTAGTAGAACTTTCTTGCTTCCTTTTTTAAAGTAATCAAAAGCGCTTGTTGATTAAGTGTGAGAATTGTTCAAAAAAATAGTTGAAAAACGTTTTCTTGGTTTGACCCTGTGGCGAGATAGAGGCTAACCTTCACGATCCATATACCGGTGTGGTCTAGAAGAATCATTTAGTCGAAAGAAAATCTTACTTTTCTAGGGCATAATAAGTAAAGATTGAATTAGTAAGAATCAATTATAATTTAGGGTTGACGGATGAGTGAGAATTAATCCTCTAGTTAGCGAGATCATATATGTGGATCCAAAATTTCCCTTGTTTCTCTTATTGAAAAGAACATTCAATGACTTGTGTTACACTAGTTTAATATATATTTTTTGTTTACACTCGTGGTTTTAACTACACCAACATTCAAAATTTGATTCCCTGGATAATACTGAGCAAGATTATATTGATATATTACTCAAACCAATCCCTGTGGAGACGATCTTTACTATACTATCTTTGACTAGCGAAGTGCTGAATTCATAGTGTTGCGCTTGTCAAATCTTAGCGCCGTTGTCAGGGATTGACAACAAGAGTTCTCAATAAAATGTTGTGTATTAATTCAGGTTTTCATTTTGTTTATTTTTAGTTAACATCTCAAGTTCACTACTATCGCAGGCAACAAGTACTCAACTACAACTCTGGTGTATGACACGTTCTTTCTCAAAAGAAATAATTCATTACAACCTAGAGTTGGAAGGAGCTTTACGCCTGCTTAAGAAGGAACTTGCAGAGAGGGTTTCAGGGCAGTCTCAAGGTCAAAACACAATGGCTAAGGATGCTCGAAATGCGGCTCTTTTTGACTTACTCAACCCCGTTAATCTAACTCGCCTTCCTGGGATGGATGATGATGCTAAACACCAGGGGTTGGTAACCAACAACTTCGAGATCAAGCACAATGTTCTCCAAGCAATTGTGTTTCCAAAGGAAAGTAGAATGAAGATCCAAACAGTCGCTTGAAGAACTTAGGCGAAATAATGAATACCTTCCACTATAATGGGGCATCTGAAGATGTGATATATCTAAGGGCTTTCCCTTTTTCTCAGAAGGATGATGCAAAGATATGGTTGAGGAGTTTACCATCGGGATCAATCAGAACGTGGGAAGCTATGACAACGAAGTTCCTGGATAAGTACTTATCACTGGCTAAAACAAGGATGCAAATAGAAATTACAAATTTCGCACAACTAGATGCAGAGACCGTGTTTGAAGCATGGGAAAGGTTCAAGGAATTATTTAGAAAATGCCCACACAATGGGATTGAGCCTTGGATGCAACTGAAAAATTTCTGGGAAGGATTGACACCAGCTTCATGAAGAATACTGAATAATTAGTTGGGGATTTGATTATGAGAAAGACAGCCGAGGAGGCTATTGAAACTCTCAATGAGTTGGCGGAGGATGCTAATCAATGGGTTGCAGACGCTTCGGAAAGGTTGAAGATTGTCGGGATACACCAAATTGATGCTTATACTACATTGAAAGCCCAGATTACAGCTACTGCCAAAGATGTGAAGTAGCGCAAGCTCAGATGGCACCACCAACAATGCATGGTTTTTGTGGGCATGGACATCCAACTCAAGAATGTCAACAAGGGAATGCAGTTGGTATATAAGTATAACAGAGGGAACTATTAGGGAGGCAACAATTTCAATTCAATGGGGCGGAAGCATCCTGATGAAAGGGTTTTCATGGAGTTCACCAAATGGTAGTTTCAATGCATGACAGCAGAATAACTCTAGGCGTCAAGGCCAAGCACCTTAGAGGTACCATAATCAGCAATGAAAGCAGAATCAACAGGGTAACTAATCAAGTCTAGAAGATCTTATGAGGACTTTCATCACAAAGGTTGATGAGAGGTTTGAAAGTCAAGGTGCTTCTATTCGAAGTTTAGAAAAGCAGGTCGGACAGATTGCTAATTAAATATCTGAGAGAGCCCCGGGAACTCTTCCAAGTGACATGGAGAGGAACCCAAAGGAATTGAAGGTTGTGACTTTACGAAGTGGAAAAATACTGAAAGATAATTGCAAAAGCCAAGCCAGTGAAGCAACAAAGAGCCAAGAGAAGACACAAGAAAGTCAAGAATTAGTAGGGAAGTCTAATGAAATTCAGAAAGGAAAGAAGAAGTAAAAACTTGAAGGTGATTCTAAACACATGCCTCTGCATTGCCTTTTCCTCAGAAGATGAAACGAGAGAAGCTTGACAAGTGTTTCGGCAAGTTCTTAGAGATGTTGAAGCAACTTCATGTGAATATTCCTTTGAATGAGGTGATCACTCAGATGTCCGCGTATGCTAAATTTTTTAAGGAGATCTGGTCTAGCAAGAGGAAATTGGACGAAACATCTGTTGTAAAGCTGAATGCTCATTGCAGTGCAATTCTTCACAATAAGCTGCCTCAAAAAGGTGGTGACCCAAGAAGTTTCACTATTCCCTGCGGAATAGGCAATGCTCGATTTGAGAAATCATTGTGTGACTCAGATGCTTCGATAAATCTTATGTTGTTTTCCGTTTTTGAGAAATTGGAAGGAGAGCTTGGGGTTATCAAATCGATTCTAGTTTCCTTGCAGCTAGCAAGCCAATCCACCATCATTCCAGAAGGTATAGTTGAAGATGTTCTAGTCCAGGTGGACAAGTTTGTGTTTCCGGTTGATTTTATTGTGGTGGATATGGAAGAGAACAAGGAGGTTCACCTAATTCTGGGGAGACCATTTTTTACTACTGGCAGAGCTATTCTAGATGTTTATGAAGGGCAATTGATGCTAGAGTTGGTGAGAAAAAAATTGTGTTCAAGATGATGAAATTTCCTGGAGATGAGGAAAATGTTTACTCGTGCTTCAAGGCAGACATGCTGAATGACCTAGCTGAAGAGTACAAAAATGATAAGTTGGTTGAGAATTCTTTGGAGAGATGCATCATCCAATCCAGTATCACAGAGGATGAGGACTCAGTGGTTAGATAGGTAGCACAAGCACAAGAATCTGACGAGGTAGATGCCACTGAAGAAGAAGCACTGAAGGAACCTTAAAAATCTAGTCAAGAGCTCAAAGTGTTGCTCACACACCTGAAGTTTGTATCTCTAGAACCTGAACGGGAAAGGAAGCTGATCTATGTCTTGAAGAAGTACAAGAGGGCTATTAGGTGGTCAATAGCAGACATTCAGGGGATTAGTCCAGCCTTGTGCATGCACAAAAACCTGCTGGATGAAAATAGCAAACTGGTGGTACAACCACAACAGAAGCCAAATGAATAGCTAGAAGAAGTTGTGCAAAAGGAAATTCTCAAGCTTCTAGATGCAAGAATCCAATTTCCGACAGTACTTGGGTTAGCTCAATCCATGTGGTACCAAAGAAAGGGGGAATAACTGTGGTGAGAAATAATAACAATGAATTTAGCCTTCTATAATCTGTACACATCCTCCAACCTGTTACTGTCTGAGTAGGGATCAATTCATTGTTATCTTTATAATAGATTATATTGATCTTATACTCAAACCAGTCCCTGTTGAGAGGATCTCTACTATACTATCTTTGACTAGCTAAGCGCTGAATTTATAGTATGTTTTACGCTCATCAAGGTTGGGTAGCTTAACCCACAAGGGGATGGTCTTCAAAAGCTCCTCTTGAAATTAAACATTGTTGTCCAGGCTTTGATGATCATGAGTCTATTATTCAGTGCATATGGTCCAGAGAAGATGGCTTCATCCCTCTCCTCTGTGCTACCAAGTCTGATCATAAAATAACCATCATTGTGATATAAGACCTTTGGTTTCGATACATGACTCCATTGCGCTACAATAAATCTCTCTGTTGATCCAATTGTTGGTGTATTGCCCACAACATACAAGATAAGAGCCTTGTTTCATTGTTGATTTCCAGCTTGTATATCCTCTTTTAGGAGATGAACCACAATTTCACTTTCTTCAATCACAGGTGAAGCATATGTAAGCCTCATATCTTTCGAAGCAAGCTTGTGACCTGCAACCAAGCCAGCCCAAGTCCTTCCCTCTTTAGTTTGTATTGTTTCTTTCACAGATTTAGTTACTTCAACATTTGTAGGATCTACAATAGAAGGTGTTAAAATCTTCATCCTCCATTGCCCAACTCCATCTTATCTTTCGCAATAGGTGTAGGATTCTTATGCATGTGTTATCCCTGTACTCCTCTAATGCATAGGGATAGTGGTGTTCTCCAATTTGTATGATTGCTCTATAGATCTAGACATTGAAGTTCTTCCTCATCACACAGTTCCTGGGTCGCTATGATTACCTTCGCTTTGCCCTTGCCACAACTCTTGAGCAAGGGTTGAACTATCAGTTTACTACCTTCATGCATTGCGGGTGCTTTGTTATTGTTCTTCTTCGGTCTTCCCCGTGCCATCAAAGAGGGCGCAGGTTAGAGGCACTTAATGCGCGCCGAGAGAGGCCTCTAACCTGGGCTGAGAGAGACTTTTTGTTATGTCCTTTTTTATTTATTATTATTAATTATATATATTTTCAATGTATTTTCCAGTTTTTATTTTATTTATTACGATAATGATATGATATTATCTTAAATGAAGAAATGAAGATTCATATAGCCGACCACAACTTGCTTGGGACTGAGGCGTAGTTGTGGAAACCTAATATTTTATTCATAATATATCCTATGTAATAGCAAAGGGTTCTCATAGTTTATATAACTATAAATACAGAACCCACCCACCCCCTAAAAAAAACAAATACCAATCAATTTATACTTGTTGGTCATAGACGTAGTCAAAGCACCCAAGGTTGACTGAATACAGTGTGAATCCCACTCCCACACCTAAATTGTGTGGGATCAACACGAGTGCAGCATGAATTTTGAAGGTTCCAAGGGACATTGGTATGATTCTACCAAATATACCTATTGTTTTTCACATTTTCACATGCAAACACTATATTGGACTACTAGTATATTTTACATGGATATTTCATGTAAGCTACCATGTCAGCGTCCTGGATTATCTAGTAAAACAATCTGCTTGTCCTAGACTCCATAGAACCCAAGACAAACTAATTTATTAGGTACTCAATACTTCCACTTTTGAGGCACTTAAATCCATGAATACATTTACATATACTGGTGTAATGCCCTTCACGGTCATTTTATGATTTTCTCTTTTTCTTTGTTTGACCCTTCCCATAGCTTGTATTAGTTGTTTATGACTTGCAGGGATAGGCAGTATGATTTCTGAGATGATCAGATGCAGTCCGGGGAAGTTTTCGAGTTTTGGATGCTTGAAACTTAGGAAGTTTGACTAAAGTCAACATTTTGGGTTAACAATGTCGGATTTGAGTTTCGATGATTCCACTATGTTCGGAGAGTGATTTATGACTTAGCTGAATGATTTTCAACGGTCCCGAGGCACTCGAGAGTGATTTGGACTCTTGGATGGACTTCTAGTGTTCTTAAAGTTTGGAGTTGACCCGAGTCAACATTTGATCAAGACGACCTCAGATTGGTGATTTGATGATTCTAACGGGTACAAAATGTGTTTTGCCATCAATTTGCACTATTAGTTTGTGCTTGGGGTCTCAGATGAGTTTCGGGTGTTAAAACCACGTTCGAGGCATAACAGACTTTTCTGTTATCTAGTGCGAGCACAATTGCAAAAGAAAGGCGGGTTGGTCAGCGCGATCATGCTAAAAGAAGAAATCATGGTTAACGCCATCAACGTTGTTGGTGCGATCACGCAAGAGAGCAACATTTGGCGAGCGCTATCAACACTAGTGGAGGACAGGATTTCTCCCATGTTCCGCAATCACGCTAAAGTGGTGCCAACGGTTATGAACAGTGATTCTTGCGATCTTTCACTTCAATCCACCATTTTTGGAGTTCTAGAGCTCAGTTTGCAGTGATTTTGGTGCGACTTCTTCAATTTCGAAAGGGGTAAGTTTCTAACCATTGTTTTGGTATTTTCTTGCTAATTTATCTTTGTTTTTGAGCTTTAATCCATGTTTGATGATTAAGAACAGGGGGGGGGGGGGAATTTGAACTCAATTTTGGATGAAATTTTAGATTTGAGATCCTTATCTTACGGGTAATATGATTCTAAAAGAAAATTTTAGATTTGCCCTTGAGGATTGGGATGACTTTTTGACTTGATTTTTGACCTGGACTTTTATATTGCAATAAAGATATTGATATATTTGTATTCTCGTAAACAGCATGATTTTGATAGACTTTCCAAGGCAATTCGCAAGGGGAAAGCAGTTAGGTGAGGGTTCGTGGCGCATTTGCTAGGGGCCTTTGAGGTAGGTTATGACTTACTCTTTCTAGACTGAGTTTGGGTAATAGCTTATTATCTAAAGCATGCTATGGGTTGGGCATATTGATGAGATTGAGATTTTGGAGAAATGACTCCTTATTGTGAAACTTGATTTGGAACTTAGCCAGTATGTGCCATGTGATTTGAAATGCTTATGTGTTGAGACTTACTCTGTTTTCATGCATTATATCGCTTCGTGATGAGATATAGGCCTACGAGCATCAAGCAATCCGCTTATTTGAGAGGTATACGGTCCTAGGGCACTTTCATGAAAGCAATCTGCTTATTCGAGAGATATATTGGCCTACGGGCACTGTTGTGAAAGAAATCTTCTATTTGAGAAGGCTCGTGGCCTATTGTTATTGTGGTGAGAAAGTCATTGATATATACTTGTTGCATTTCAATTTCCTTTTATTTACTGTGATCATGCAAACATATTCATTCTCATGGATCACAAACCTGGTACTATAGAAACAATAGGTCGAAAAATATAAATATCCAAGGAAAATGGTTTCAAATGATTGATTGATTATTGATTATGCCCAGGATAAATACCAGCTATAACCCAAAGGAAAATGGTTCTGAGCGGGTATATGGACCTGCCGAGTCTCTTGTGGGTCCTGTCTCACAGCATGCCACAATGGAGGTGTATACCAGTTGTATCATTGGCCATTGCATAACATTGATTGCATATCATTATTCTGCATCTCTTTGCATGTTATTGGCTATTTGTTTGCTTGTGTTTAGCATTTACTTAACGGATGATTCTGGTCAGCTACTTACATTATATTACAGAGTTGAGGAACTGTTTGTTGATATTTTTAGTATTCTTTATTTGATATAGTTATTAACTCTTGCTCGGTCGGTCTATGATGCCTACTGAATACATGTGGTATTGTACTCATACTACTCCTGTGGCATCTTTTGGTGCAGACCCAAGCACCAGCGAACCATGTTGATCCTGACTTGTCCGACACCGTGTCTAGTTTGAAGCTTTGGTGAGCTACCTGCGTCCGGAGCGGAGCATAGCTTCATCTACCTAATTATTTTTCTACTTTGATTTCCCAGACAACTTTATGGTGTTAAATAGTTGTACACTGTTTTAGGTGCTCTTGTACGGGAGACACTAAGTAGGCATTTGGAGATGCAATTTCATCTCGTAATCTGAAATCATGAGATAAAATCAGCACTTGGACATGAGATGAAATCCCAAATTCTCAAAAAATCTTGATTTGAAATTCCAAATCATGAGATGAACAAATACAAAATTTGACCCACAAGTTTATATTTTGTATAAAAAACCACCACTTTATATTTACCATCTATTTTAGACGTAAACAAAATTTGTTGTTACAATTATTACTCTTACCGATCTTTGCCAACCATTATGATATTGACACACAAGTGACAATTGTCATAGATTATGCATACAAATGAACTAAAATTCGATTAATAAATGTTGTATTTTTTGGGGAAAATGGTTCAAAACACGCTCTAACTTTGCCCGAAATTGCTGTTACACACTCCAACTTTGTGGTGGTCCTATAACCCCCCTGAAGTATTTTAAAATGGAATAGATTCACCCTTAGAAAGCAACACCCAGATTTGTGTTAAATTGGTGAAAAACACGCGCCAACACGTGTCATTTTTTTTATTTTATTTATTTATTATTTTCTTGTCTTTTCTTCTTATTCTTTTCCCATTTATTTTTATCTCTTTTCCCCTTCTTTGCTCTTACTTTCTTTTTCTTCATTTTATGGATTCTTTTTCTTTTTCTCTTTTTTCTTCTATTTTATCTTTTATCCCTTTTTTTTTTTAATTATTTCTTATAAAGTCAAATAAGGAGAAACATTTTTTAGATAATCAGATAGAAAGAAAGAAGCATCAATGGTGGCTGAAAAATTTTTTGGGCAAATGCTTCAATTTTTTATCGTAGCATCTATTTTTAACAATTGTTGTGGTTGGAGAAGTTAATTTTTTAATTGAGTTATTTACTTTACTAATTGGAGTGTTTTTGGAGATTTTGGTTGCTATTTAGATTATTTTTGGTAATGGCTTTTTGAAAGTTCATGTCATGCCATGACTTTAATGGTATAAGAGATATTGAAAAATGGTAAATTTCATGGTGATGAATTGAATAGTTAGAGATGTGGTAAAAAGAATATGGCTTTTGGTGGTGGTAGGGAGGTGGTGGAGGAGGAGGTGTTGGTGGCTCTAAAGTGATGTGTGAGGGGGGGGGGGGGGGGGGGGAGATAAAAGGAAAAAAAAACAGAAAAAGAGATATTTTTTTCTTAAAAAATTGGGAATATAACTCGTTCACTCTCTCAAAGAGAGTGTATTACACTCTCTGCCACATAAGCATATAAGGGTGCATATATTCCATTTCAAAATTGTTCAGGGAGGTCATAGGACCCCCGCAAAGTTGGAGTGTGTAACAGCAAATTCGGGCATAGTTGGAGTGTGTTTTGAACTATTTTCCCTATTTTTTTTAGAATAGCTTTGTGATAGTATATTATACTTGTTATGAATTTTGACGTATTTGGTAAGATTGTATAAAATTGGGGAAAGTTTGATAGTTTTCACAACTTATGGGGTTTTTATGTTCCATGAGAAAAGAATACAACTTAAGAATTTCAAATTGTATGTTCAAACAGAACTTCAGCTTCATCTCATATGATTTCATATCATGATTTCAAACCATGATTTCATCTTGCATGGCTAAACAGGCACTAAGTTTTGGGCATTGGTTGAGTTTTTCTCCCGCATTATATCTATATTATGAAAGCTTGATTTAAGACTTACCGTTCTATTATTTCTACTTCTACCGCATTATTACTTGTTGTCGTGTTGGATTAGTAGTTAGCCTAGGTGAGTTACGGTACGTGCTATCATAACCCTGGATTTTGGATCGTGACAATCAGTTCGTAAAGATTTAACACACCATTTCTACTTCATAATCCGAGTAATTATTGAATTTATTTCCAAGTCTTATCTCTTTCCAATGAGCCTTTATTTACTTAAACATATGTGATACTTACTATTTAACAGTCACGCCCTCATTTTTCAGAAAATGTTATGTCTCTAAGTCCACAAAGTGTCATGTTATCTTCCATGCAACATTAAGTGATAAAGATATAAATAGGTATATGCCACCTTGAGCCCCTTTTTCAAACCATACTCGAACTTCTCCATGCCTTTAGGGGCATTGCCACAATTTCACCAGATATTGACATGTGCAAGATACTTGTGCAATATTGCAACAGCATACTAGATTTAAGCATATCTGACTAGATTTAAGCATATCTGTCTGTCAATCAAAATAATGAAACATGAAAGAGAAAAAAGATAACTGGCAAAGCAGAATATACGACACAATAAATCGAAAAAACCAAAAGGTCTAACCATTCAAGTTTTCCACAAGTGTAATATTGCAGTCCGAGTAAAGGATGACATTCTGGATAAACTCCTACGGAAAGAAGAAATATTACAATATGAAGAAAGCATGTATATCCAATGACCATATCTGTCAGAAAGCTGAGCAAAACTATTGGACATGGAACTTTAGAGCATGACTAATTTCAGAAGAAGTCATAATGCGTTAGTTTTTTTAATCAACTAAATGTAATTTTATTCCTAAACATTGCCAAAAAAAAAAGCCGTATTCAAAGGGTATACTAAAAGGTAAAGAATCTAAACAAAGAAATGATTCTACAAACTCCATCTTCTATACAATTGAAAACTCTATGGGGTGCACCAAAAGAAAATAAGAGATCAAAGGCTACTTCTCAATTGAGAAAAACTTGATTCTATCCCTTCAAAAGCTCTTCTATTTCTCTCTCTCTCCATACCACCCATATTAACGCTAGTGGAACCACATTTCATGCTCTACATCTTATCCTTCTTCTCTCGCTCTTCCACTGAACATCAATTCTTTCACAGTTCTTGGCATCACCCAAGAAGTACCGAACCACCTAAATACATCCCATCATAACCTCATGGAAAGACCACAATGAAGAAGAAGATGATCCATGTCCTCTCCCGCCTCCTTACACATATAATACCAGTTGCACAAACAACCTTCCGCTTTTTAAGATTTTCCACCGTCAAGATCATCACTCTAGTAGCTATCCAAGTGAAAAAACACACCCCTTCCTAGGCACCTTAGGTATCCAAATTGCATTACAAGGGAAAACTACCTCTTTCCTAACCTAACATTTTCTCATAAAAAGAATTAACGGAAAACATACCGTTCTTCCCCAAACCACGGCATAAAGCATCGGAAATAATATTCGTTATATCTAGCTTATGCAGAAGAGCCAACAATCTTTGAAACTCAGTGACCTTCTAATCGTGGAAGTCCCCCCAAAATCTCAAGTCCCAAAAAGTCACTCCACCTTGTGACCCCCTAATTTGTTGTATTGTCAATTCCCTTTGGCAAGATATTCTGAGTAAGCTAGAAAAATTATCTTTCAATAACATATCCCTATACCACTTATTTCCCCAAATTTAACCCTCCTATCTCCCACCTTAAATGAGATATTTGCTCTGAAATCATCCCATCCCTTCATGATATTCCTCCACAAACCACATCCAAAAGACATAGTCACATCTCTAGTTCTCTACTCCCCTTCTAATGCTCCGTATTTATCAACTATCACCTCCCTCCAAAAATAATTTACCTCCGCTCCAAAACTCCACAACCATTTACCTAACAGAGCTTTATTGAGCACCTTTTAAGTCTTTAATACCAAGCCCTCCCCATTTTTTTTGGAGATGTGATAATCTCCCATCTAACCAAGTGAAACTTCCTTGCCCCATCCGCCGCTTTCCAAAGAAAATTTTTTGAAACTTTTCCAACTTATTTGTGACCAAAGCTAGAGCATGAAATAAAGACAAGAAGTACATAGGAATGCTCGATAAGGTGCTCTTAATAAGCACTTTCTTCCAGCCTATGGACAAATATCTCTTCTGCCACCCTACTAATCTCTTCTTGATCCTTTCCAAAATCGGATTCCACACCCTAAGATCCCTATTCGAAGCACCCAACAGTTATCCAAGATAAGTGATCCAGAGAGCCCCAACCCTGCAATTCAAAATCTGAGCGAACAATCCAATGTCGATCACCTCCCTGACAGGTATAATCTCACACTTCCTTAAATTGATTTTAAGGCTCAACACCACTTGAAACCACGTAAGCACTTGGCCTATATAATCCAATTGGGATGCATCTGCATCACAAATAACCAAGGTATCATCTACAAAAAACAAGTGAGAAACCGAGATTTCCCAACACCCCCAACTGCCACAGCAAAACCCTTAAAAATCCTCCCATCACAACTCTATCCTTCATCCAACTCATCGCTACCATTACTGAAATGAACATCATCAGAGATAAAAGGTACCCTTGTCTCAGACCCCTCGGAAATCCCAAAGAAACCACATGGATTGTCATTCACCAACACTAAATATCTCATTGAAGAGATGCAAAATCTTACCTATCTTCTCCATTTAACCCCAAAATCCATTTGTAGCATAATGGAGTCAAGGAAGCTCCAATTCACATGATCATAAGTTTTCTCAATATCTAGCTTGCATAACACGCCTGGCAATCCTTGCTTTCTCCTCGAACCTACCACTTCATTTGCCACTAAAGCTGCAAACACATTCTGTGAAATAGAAACAGTCTCATCCAATACCTTCTTAAGTCTAAAAGGAAGCACCTTAGAGATGATCTTATAGATGCTTCCTACTAGAGTAATGGGTTTGTAGTCCTTCATGCTTAAGGCTCCCTTCCACTTAGGAATAACGACCACAACGAAGCATTCAAACTCTTTTCCAATTCACCTCTTTCCAAAAACTCAGCAATAGTATCCAACACATCCATTCTAACCATGTTTCGGCAATGTTGGAAAAAAGCCAAAGAGAAACCTTTAGAACCTGAAGCTTTATCACCCTCACAACTCTCCACCGCCCATTTCACCTCCTCTTCAAAATCCCTCTCAAGCCGCTAACCCTTCTCCCCACCGATACGAGTGAAACCTAACCCCTCCACATTAGGCCTTCCACTCCACTTCCTCTTTGAACAAGCTCATTTAAAAATCTACAATTTCGCCCTCTATTTCCTTCACCCCCAGATGCAACACCCCATTAATCTCCACTGACTCTATGAAATTTCTTCTCCTATTTGCAACTGCTCCCTATGAAAGAATTTTGTATTAGAGTCCCCTAGTCCAACCATAACGCCCTCAATTTTTGTCTCCAACTAATCTCTCTGGCCAAAGCTAAATTATCTAGCTCCCTTTTCAGCCCCTCTTTCCTTTCCTTTCTCCCTCTCTTCTAACTCCCTCCCCACTTCTACTTTCCCCAACTTCCCCACTTCATTCATGATCTCTCATTTTCACTTGTACTCGCCCAAACACTTCTTTATTCCACACCTTTAGATCTTTTTTTTCATATTTTCAGCTTCTTGGTAAGTATAAAAGAAGATCTCCCCTCCACCACATCCTCCATCATCCTGCCACTTTATCCCCGAAATCAGCTACTTGTAGCCACACGTTCTCAAATCTAAATGGAGCTCTCATCCATCTACTCCTGCTCCCATCCAACATGATAGGAGAATGATCTGACACTAGGCGTGGAAGTGGGATCTGGATCACATTAGGTGTTAGCTCCCCCAAAGAAGTAGACACTAAAAATTTGTCTATTCTCGATCTAGAAGAAGAATCCTCCGACTTGGACCAAGTGAAAAAGGCACCATCAAAGGCAAATCAATGAGAAAATGGTTATCAACATACTTCGAGAACTCCTCCATGGCCCTGGACACCACTCTACACCCAACCCTCTCCTCCGGGAATCTAATGGTATTAAAATCCCCTCTAGCACCAAAGAAATGTCCCACCTTCCCAAACCAGCTCCTATATCTTCTCAGAAAATCTCCTTTGACCCCTCCCTCCCTCACCGGCCCATAAATACCCCTGAAACCCCACTCCAATCTATTGCCAATGTTTTTAAATTGCACCCCTATCATGAACTCGCCTTTGTTAACCTCCACACACTCCAACTTTCTATCAACCCAAAGAATAAGAATTCCCCCCATCTCCTGCATTACCCCTAGCCGAAATATAGTCGTAGTTCCCCCACCTCCCTCCCCCCCCCCCTTCTCTAATAATGTGATCCACCAAAATCTCCATTTTTTTTCTTGAATACAAATCACATTTGCCCTCATTCCCTAAAGCCTTCTTTGATGGCGACCGTCTTATTAGGGTCTCAGTCCCCTCATATTCCATGATATGATCTTGACATCCATCAAAAACACTTGTGGATTTTTCCCCTCCATATCAACAACTCTCCTCTCCTTCTACTTTTAGACCTCTCATACACCACTATTTTACCTCCTCCTTCCCGTTCTTCTCCCGCCCTCCTGCTTCTCCCCTCCCTCCTACTCTCTTCCTCTGCTGATATGCCCTCATTTGTATCTCTTTCAATATCATTTAAAAGTTGCAACACTCGATCCTCCTTCCCTTCAAAGGATACATCCAAAAAAATTCCAAAATCTAGATACCTCTTGCCCACTCAATCTGAGAATAGATTCTCCGACTCAGCAATTGCAGCAATTGCCAGGGGAAAAACATTCTCCGCCACTTTTGCATCTACAATGGCATCCGGAGCAAGATATGGTGTCAAAAAAACATCTAACGCCTTTGTTCCTGAATTTCACCCACCTATTATCGACGGGCACTGAACTGCAACACTATTTGGGACTTTGCTGAAAAAATAGCACATCCAGGCTTTAAAATTCCCTTTTTCGACACCAATGGTCTCGCTGGAAAAATTGCAGCTAATTGCGCAATGCTGGGTGGGTGTCTACCTACATTGTTCTAAAAACTTGGATCTTTTCTAGGCCTAGTCGAGGTAAATTGACCACAAACTAGTTTGTTCCCAGCCAAATCAGGTCGTTGGGAAAAGAAACATGATCAACACCCCTTTTCCTCCTCGTCGAATCATCCATAAGAACTCCCACGGCATCTCCCTCGCAATTCCAACCTAGACCCACCTCTTTATCACTGACTTTAGGGATTTGAGAAGTCTTGAAAGTCGAAGCCAATCTAGAAAATTTGTTTCTCGCTAGATTCTGCCCTGGAAAGTGTCTGTTATTGCCGGAATAAGACATTAAACAACCCTCAGGAGCTTCACAATGTCCTTTGATCAAATTCATTGTTCCCATCGCTACCGACTTGCCTTTCGTCGACTTCGGAGGAAGATACAACAAAGTGGGTCTATTCAACCTCTTCCTAATTTGATTAATTAATTATTGCCAGTTCAACCTGCTAGAATAATTGAAAAGGCCCAATCTATTCCTCCAGGCTGGTTTACCTACCCAAGGTTGTCTTTTCACTTTTCTGGAATCTTTTCTCATACACATCAATTCAAATTCACCGTCATCCTTTTTAATACTTTGTGATGTCGGTGGAAATTCCATAGCATCTGGTGTCCAAACTTCTCACCTGAGGCCTCGTTTCTCCCTTTTCTATTCCTCCCTCCTCTCCTTTCTTCTATTTTTATACCTTCTTCCTTCGGCACCCAAGTTGGGTGAAATTCAAGGCTTAGCCAAACCCTAAAATCTTGCTCACTGTCTTCCACCACTATCGAAACAAGAATCCTTCCCCCTTCATAACCTCAATCCTCACCCTTGTCATATCGTAAAGGCTACAAACAACATCCACAAAGCCCCGACAAATCCCCCACACCTTTTTGAAAAGTTCCAGACACCACAAATGTGTTGGTAAACCCACCACATTGACCATCATAGTCTCACCGAAAAATCTACGATCTACACATCCCTCCTATTCAGCCCACCTTTCTAGCTTCATAAAGTTGCCATCAAGCCACCTTATGCCATAATTAAGGACTTTTGAAGCCTACTTCTTGTCTGCGAACCGAAAAAAGGGAAGTCGAATCACCTAGTTGCATGATATTCAAGCCATCTCCAACATCCAATATCTATGTTCCCCAATTTCTGATATCTTCTGGCAACCCTACCCACCTAGAAAAGCACCCAATCAAACAGGACTTCAAGAAACCTTTCCTTCTCTGGTGTGTTCTACAGACAAAGAGAAACAAGGTTCCAGATCTGAAATACCTTTCTACACCTTCCTCCTAGGTCTAGAGATGGCAACTTTGTGGCTTCTTTAAAGGACTTGGTACTCAGTTTCCTTGATTCTAGAGAGAAGTAGGAGCTTCTCTCTCTAAAACCCATACTAATTTGTATAGGTGGCAAATGGGCGGGTGGGCTGAATTTGGGCGGGTCAAAATGGGCTGAATTAATAAACGGACGAATTATTGACCCGTCCAAAAGTTACTTGGGCTAAAATAGGCTAAAATGCGGGTCATAACCCAACCCGCGCAACATTAATTAAGTTTTAATTGTTTTATTTATATTTTACAATCTTTTGATAACTTATAAAATTAACATTTTTCTTTATTATGACTAAATATAACATATTAAATAAAATAAAATATCTTTTTGAAAATATTTTGGTAAGATTTCTTATGAATCAATTTGGGCTAAATATTAGTCAAACTTTGATGAATCGCAATGAGTTGGGCTGAAATGGACTGAGCGGGTCAATTATCAGCCCAAGCTTGAGCAAGTTGGGCAACTTGTGATCTCATGGGCTAATTTTTCCACCTCTACTAATTTGCATGTCCCATAATGCTTTATATAGGTGATTTGTACGAAGCATAAGAAAGTTTCTTGGTTTTACAAAGGAAAGAAACTCAAATCCATACATTTCCCAAATAAAATGGTCCTTCACAAGGAATGCTAATAAACTTCAGGTAACACATGCAAGTAAAAAGAATAGAAAAGAAACGGAATTAGATTTAACGTTCTAGAGATAAAATAATAGGGTGTGCGGCGCATGAATAATAAAGTCATGGTCATAAGAATTTTCTATGCAAAGACAATAACGGATATAGCTTAAGTATGTACCAAAAACCTGCTCTTTTCTTTTGAATTTAGGTTCCTTTTTTCATTTGATTGACGAGGGCGGCTCAATACAATCAATGGCTTAAAGCCAAAACATAATAAAAAATCACAAATATTTTTAATAAAATTCATGTATCTTTTTCAAAATTCACTCTTTGTAATTTTTTTATATGCAAAAGCTATAAAGTTGTTCTTTTAAGAATTAATTCACTCAATATTTTTTTCATGGACAAATAAAAATAATTGATTTAGAAAAGTTGAGTTCAAATAGTATATAAGACTGTCATAAACAGGAAAAAAATAGAACAAATGTACAGGAACAAGAAAAAATAAAAGCAACGGATAGGTATATGTACTAATTAATGAGAGAAAGAAACTAAACCTAAACTTATTTTAACAACCCAAACTAAAATCTAAAAAAATGAAACTTTTTATTTGTAATAACTAATAATTATATATTATATAGAATTAAATATCATTTTCAATTTTTTTTAATATAAAAATTTTTAATTTTCTTTTATAGTGACATAGGAATGCATTAATTTTTTTATTTTTTTAATATTATCAAGTTAAGAAAAAGGTTAGATTTGCCCTAATACTCTCATAAGTAAGCTATATTTGTCCTTTTTATACTCTTCTAATATATTTTCCCTTTCCATCCAATTTTATAGTCATATTTACTCGTCATCCAACTTTGCATCTATAAAAAAAGATTCCAAAAAAAAAAATTTTGAAAAGATACATGAATTTTATTTACAATATTTGTGAATTCTTATTGGATTTTAAATGATGATGGTAAATATAACCCTAAAGTTGAATGGCAAGGATAAATATGGTCCTAAAGTTGGATGGCAAGGTCAAATATATCAAAAAATATAACAAAGGGAAAATAGCTTATTTGTCAGAGTATTAAGGGCAATTCTAGCCCTTTTCTGTATCAAGTTTTCATTTCAATATATCTCCTTTATTACCAAAAGAAAAAAAAAAGTTTTCATCTCAATATCTCAATGTATAATTAATTTTAATTCTTCAGCAAAAGTCTTCTTATAACCACTAGAAAATTACTACTACATGTATTAGAAAGTTACAATTGATATTTAAAAATTTAATTATTTCCTTATATCTTCATGACATTAGGAATGTAGTAAATTTCCTTTTTAAATTTATAAGTTTTTAGTTAAATGACAGTAGAACTTTGTGCGATATTTTAGAACTTTGAATTAAATTACTTAAAGCTTATTCCAATAAGATTTTGAAAAGCAGGAAATAAGGGATTGTATTAAAACAAATTACTAATATTTTATAATTTGAAAGAATATTTCCCAGTTATATGATAAAATACTGACTCTTTGGATATAGAGTTATAAACTATAAAAATACATATAAATAATTAGTTATCTAATAAAAGTAATATTTTTGGAATATTCGACTCTTGAGCCCTAAAGCAGATACTTTAGTGGGCTTATCCTTAGTCACTCATATCATTCAAACATGATTATTATTATAAAGTTAAAAAATTTATCATCTATAAACTTGTGTTCAAATTCAGATATAATTAAATTATTGAATTAATATAAAACTAGATATTATGATACTTTTTAACAGTAGAATACTGCTGAGATATTGAAGAATATATAGGGTTCAGGAAAATGAACTTAATTTCAAAACAACTAAAAATAAAAAGTGGATAGATTAATTTGGAACACGAAAAGTAGTTTTTAAGTGAACCTGTCTTACTATTATATTATTGTGCCAAGAACATTAATATATTGACTGCTAAATAAAAATATCTTAAAGCTTTAGATAGTGTCAACTTACTCTCATAAACTGGGATAGTTAATCTGCAGTACTTCAATGCCTCTTTCCAATCTTGCACTTTCATCAATACCTAAATAAATAAATATTCAGACATCATATTTAAAAAATTATCTAGACAAGGATGAAATAAGATTGATGTTAGTAAAGTTATAATGACATCTAAAAATAGTTTCTTTGATAGAATCATCATTAATGAAAGAGAACATGTTTCTCATAAGACACTATATTAAAGTTAATAAAACCTTTAAAAGATTCTCCCGCGTGCGCATCAGATTGATCGACAATTGATGGTATAACTTCAATTGAAGTTTTTCAATCATCTTATACATTACACTAACATCTTTGTTATCTGTATATTCTGTCAAAGAGTTCTCTTTTCCAACAAAAAGCAAATAATATAATCTTTAAATTTAACTAATAAATATTTCATTTCCTTAATTCCACACCAAATCAGGTGGGCTGATCAAAAGTGATTATCTTATGGCATAAGATAGTTCGTGTTGACTTAGAGCAGAAATTCTTAGCTCAACACATTGTTAGAAATAGTATTAATTATTCTAAAATTAGTAAAACATCTATAGCAAGCTATAATAAAGAGTTTTTAGATGGTAACATAGATTAGATATTCTTAGTGCTAACTTCAAAGGATACGTCCATATGAAAGTGAAAATGAAGCTTTTTCTGACAGTGAGTGGATTTCATTAATGATATTTTTGATTTCTTCCTTATCCCTAAAGAGTCCACACAATTGGCATGTGAATCCTTTATTACCTTCAAAAACAAGAAAAGAAGAAGTCACTGGTAAACTGGATCAATCTTGCAGATGTAAGATGAGGTTTGAAATCGGGATCATATACCAGAGTCACGAAGCAGGAAACCACTGCATCTTCTGTCCTTGCATCTATAACCCTCCAGAACTGCACTTTCTTGGACATCATCATTTTGGCCCTTATAATTAGTAGTTTAATAAGCTTGTAAACAGAAATCTTATTATTGAGCACTAGTTAGACTAGGCAATGAACATACCATCTTGATGCAGCAAATGCAAGTGCAGGAGAAAAGGTATTGCTCTTTAAGAGCCTTTTGTCGAGTTGCAGTGCTTCCAGCCATTTCTATATAACTTATTGATACCTTTTGAAAGCCAATCAAGTAATTAAAAAGTTAGTGATTACTAGATGTCGACAACTTTGCTTGTGTTGTTAATTTACTGCTTAAAAATCAGTAAATAACATCCCAAGTGTACTCATCACCCATCAACTTATGGTACATCCAAGAGTGCACACACCCAAGAAAGCACATGCAGAGCATAAGCAGGTTGCAGAGAGATATCCCGTAGCATATTGTCAAATTTAACACACTTCTACAGTAATGAACGTCAACAGAAACTCGTCCAAATTAGCAAATTTGAGTCAATTTCCAATAGTAACCCGTGGAAGCCTTTTTCTTTGACATACAAGATCAACAGAGCCATTGGAAGCTAAGCAGACATATAAATCCCCCTCAATGATGTGCACCACTACTTCTACCATCTGCTTTGGAACTCCATGTAGATGAGTTTATGTGCTCAAAAGAGCAAACAAGAATCATAAAGTAATTAGTTCTTGAATGATGAAGAGTCAACGACAAAGATCTCAATGATTGATGATCATGTAAATCATCACTACTACATGCATATCATTATCAGTTATCCTTCTTACTAAATTCGTTAACATAATCCTTGCTCAAAATTGGAGGTATTGGTCAAATGAAAGCACTTTCAGATATCAACCCGTGGTTGGTTGATTTGCATCTTATTTAGTTTTCAGAATGCTAACATACTTTTCAATTAGTGAAAATTTTAAACTCATTGAATTGACCAAAATGATTTGGAAACAATGTATTACCTCAGTACCTTTGGGTATATGCTGCACAGCTCGGACTACAGCCATTCGTCCCTCAAATATTAGAACCGAATTTGGCAAACAACTATAACACAAAAAGTCCACTTAGAGAAACACATAAACTAGCTGACATAATTTATTGCAATAATTACCTGTGGTTGATTATAGAAACCACCGGATAAAGGCCTGTCCCCAGGGGTTTCAGTTCTGCGTCACAAATTGTATGTGCATTACATGAAAACTGCACATCCACAGAAAAGACAACAGAGAAACACCAGGTTAGAGGGTGAATTTGTAAGAAAAAGGATTAGATGCTTCCATACAAGTGATCCAGGGAAAACTTCAACCACCTTGTCCTCTAGTTCTCATGAAATAAGAATGAGTTTCACAAAAGATTTTAATATTAGAGACAACATAGCCTGGCTATTATGCATGGAACAAGCCTATGCAACATAGGATAAGGTTGCGTAGTTCTTTTTTTCCTGGATGACAAACGTTGTATAGTTTTTAGACATATCTAAAGCCAAAATTTGGTCCACAATATATACCTTAGAAAAGTTTTTTGCAATTTCCTTTACATTGATCTCGGGCCATTGAAGAATCAGACTGACAAGGTTTGCCATCTGAGCATACAAAACTAGTTGCTTCTCATCAATATCAGTCATATCTAGGGAAACAAACTTGTTAAGAACAAACCAATGTGAAAGACGTAGAAAATATAGACCTTAATACAACATTCAAAATTATATCAGAAACTCATAAGTATAAGCTACACAAGGATACGAGAAACCAAGGATTCCACCAGATTGTAATTGTCCATGATTGTAATTGGAATAACCTGGCAGTGAAAGAGTAATTATGAGCTTCATGCAAAACCAATATATATACTATAAATAGCAAGACTTTTTTACATGACAAGGCTGGTGGTCGAGAATGACAAATCCAACAAGGTAAGAAGATTAATTAGAGTTGGTCAGGACAAAGTAATTACCCGAAACTGTAAAGTCTGAAGTGATTAAACATGCTCGCACATATATTGCAGCTACTTTGGAAACTTAACTACTTTTATATAGCAAATATTGATGTTTCCATGGTTCTGAAGCAATTATTTGAGTTTTCTAGCCATCAATTATTCTAAAAAGTTTGATGATGGAAGTCTAGGGACTTCCATGCACATATAAAGATTTTACACGTTGTCGGAAACTAGTAAGTAAGTATAAAAAGGCAAAATATAAGAGATGACATAAATTGATTCTCCTTTCACAATTCTCTTTAGATTCTCTTCCTCCTCAAAGAAAGAGAGATATTAGCCGACCGAGGAGAAATTTTTCTCACTTCAATTTCCTTCATTTTTTCTTTTGTCAAACCAAACCAGGAAATGGGAAACTTAGGGGCCCTCCGGCCGTGATTTCATATCATAATTTGAGGTCAGGCTGATTTAAAGTTGAAATTTTATTTGGACATGCAACTCGAATCTCAAAGTTGTACTACTTCTTATAAACATGAAAACCTCACAATTTTGAAAACTATAAAACTTCCCCAACTCTTGTACAATCTTTCAAATGAGCAAACTATATTTCATGAGCAAGGTATTGAAATATTCTAAGACATCTCATTACTAAATCGCGCACCTCCATGTTCCTTCTATAAATAAATGCTTCCAATTACATGCTATTACAAACTTTCAAATACACTTAATTTAACACCACTGGTCCAATAAATCAACAATAATAGTAAACTAGCTATTGTTTAAAATATTCCTCCCACATTGTATGAACAATCTCCTCATGTTCGAGCATGGGTCTTTTTAGTAAAAATTTAAATTATGGGTCTTTTTTTGCAAATGAAAAACTTATGAAGTTTCAAATTTTAAAAATTTTGAAATCACACACTTGAAATTGAAATCCTACCTTTTAGGTGAATTTGGGATTTGAATATGACCTTCATTCCTTTTCCTTCCCAGTTTCAAAACAAAGGTAAATTTGGAATCTTTTCACTTTCTAAATGTTAATGATGTCGGATTTCCCTTTTTCTTTTATGTACTCTCTTTGTGCCAATTTATCTGTCATGCTTTCTTTTTTAGTCCGTCCAAAAAACAATGTCATACTTCCTTATAGCATTTTACCCTTAACAAGATTTATAGCCACACAAAATTCTTTGGCTTGTTTTAGATCAAGATTCACAAGTCTTTCTTTCTTCCTTTTAACTTCGCTCCCAGTTAAACACCGCCACATAAATTTGGATGGAGGAGTAGACATATCCTAAGCAATTCTTATGGTCAATGAAAAAATAAGCTTTGTTGAGTAGCCTTCTGATTTTCAGTAGATGAGATAAAGAGGTGTTCTGTTTGCACCTGATCCTTTTCCTCATCAATGTATCCATGAAAAATGTTTCAGATCCCTCAGCAGACAACATTTGGTTGTAAGAATATAAAACGACTTCGCCTATGAACAAAATCAAAAAGTTTTCATGATGAATAAAAGTATAGCTGATTATCTTGGTATAATTGGCTCAACCAAAGAAGTTTCCAAGCTGGTGCAGACTTTCATAAAGAATTGAAAGGCTCTAAGGAATTAGATAGACTTCTGAATTGACTTTATCACATGTGCTATTAACCAGAAACCCTTCAACCTCATCTCCTTTCAAGATAAATTACCAAGTAATTCCAGAAAGCAAAGACCTCATTTTGACTTGCACATATAGAATATCATCAAAGTAACTCAGAACAGGAAACAAATATGTGTAAACATCAAACATAGTGATGTCAATATTACCCATGTTACGTATGCTCCCATTTCTTGAAATATCTATAGTTCTCCAACTTGCTACACTAATACGTAATCAAGGTAGCATACTCTAAGACTGCCTGTAAGGGTGTCAATACCTCCCCTTTCATGTCTTGCTTGCTGCTTATACTCCAATGCAATCACAAATGAATCAGATTTTGAAGCACAAACATAACGCTGACACCAAATCAAGTACTATATAAATAAAATTAAGTCAAATTCACTTCAGTAGCAGCTGAGTTGTAAAAACAAGAAAGTAGATGGACCTTGACCTTCTCATCTTGCAGTTTCCTCCGCAGGTAAAGTTTCACCATCAATCTTATACTGGGCGTAATGGATTTTATCCTATCCTTGTCAACCTTGGACAAGGCCTGGCATTCAACCCTATGCAACTTCCAGTCTGACTTCTGCAGTTAGCTTCATTATAATTATAAATTGCCAAAAGGAAAATTAAACAGACTAAGAGCTATCTGTGACAACAACGTTGAGGCAAAGCTCCTTAGTTCTTGATAGCATTTATGTCTACACGAACTAAACACTTCTGGTCTCCCGAAAAATATTTAGAAATCAGCATTCAGTTAGATTTATTGAACTTTGATGTGTACCTGGCAGGTGTTGCCACAGTAGCAAACAACATGGCATGCTGAACATTTCTTAAGGTTATTTGAAGTGAAACACCATTCGCATTTCGCTGATTTATTGGGAACTGACACATATGGCTCTTCTGTTATAATCACTTCTCCTGTTATCCAAAAATCCCATAGTTTAAGTTTCCCGTCTGCCCAGTAAACCTTAGATTTGTTCCTAATTTTAGCAAACAAAGTTCTAAAATCACATCAATTTATTGGAGAACAGCCTAAAACGTATGCTACTCTAATTTCTCTTTCTCCTCCTTTACATTCAATCAAAGTTTTAAAAGAGATGGAAGAAGACCTGGAGAGAAATCCCGCGTGGTGAAAAGGCAGCGGCCCTTTTCCGGCGTAGATGACACGATTAGCCCCTTATCACTCAACGCTTTCTGTAATTCTTCCATGACCCACAAACCAAGCAGAAATCTTCTTCTGCCGACTTGAGAGCTCTACAATGTTTATAGAAGAACAGTCGCAGTATACTTCAAATAGCTCAAGTATTTCAAATAAATGACTGTACGAAAAAGGACCAAAAATAGGCATTGTTACGAAATAATAAGAATATTACAGAGAAAGAAATAAAATACAAGGAAGGACAACTCTCTGTTTAACCTTTTATTTATAAGATAATTTTTCTTAATTTTTTTCCAAAAAATAGACGTTCACTGTAATATAAACACATGTATCCACTATAATAGAAATACCTTTATAGACATTCACTATAATAAAAATATGTTTATAACACTCCCTCTTGAATGTCTATTTGATAGATAATGTGTCTCGTTAAAACTTTACTAAAAAAAACTCAGTGGGAAAAAATCTAGTGAAAAAAAAAGAGTACACATATCTAATAATACACATTTTGGTTGCCTCATTAAAAACCTTACAAGAAAAACCCAGTGGGACAAAATCTCGTAAGGGAAAAAGAGTACAGCGCGTATTAACTCCCCCTAATTAGAACATCCTTGAATCTTTGCATCCCGATCTTGTGCACCATCTTCTTGCAAGTTGCAGTTGGTAGAATTTTGGTGAATAAATCAGCCACATTATCACTTGAACGAATCTATTGCACGTTAATATCACCATTCTTTTGGAGCTCATGTGTGTAGAAGAACTTTGGCAAGATGTGTTTCTTCTATCTACTTTTATGAATCCTCCTTTTAGTTGTGTTATGCATGCTGCATTATCTTCATATAAAATTATGGGTAATTTGTCACATTTCAAACCACATTTTTCTCTAACGAGATGTATCATACCTCAACCACACACATTTTGGGTTTGCTTCATGAATAACTATTATCTCAACATGATTTGATGAAGTAGCTACGAGAGACTGCTTTGTAGATCTCCAAGATATGGAAGTACCTCCACATATGAACACGTAGCCAGTTTGAGATCGAGCTTTGTGTGGGTCAGATAAATACCCAACATCAGCATAACCAACAAGATCGGGACTGCAATTGTTAGAATAATATAAGCTCATATCGGTATTCCCTTTTAGATACCGCATTATGTGTTTGATCCCATTTCAATGTCTCCTAGTAGGAGCATACTATATCTTCAGGACCAAGAATTTCCTCGTTCTTTTAAATCCTTCAAGGATTTTCATATATCCTTCAGTCTCTCTAGACATGAAAATAATTTCATTATGCGCATATCAAGTTTTTCATATATTGCCAGACTTATGAGGAACCTCAAAATAATTGCATCCACCACAAGAGGACCTCTCCATATAATAATGTCAGAATTTACGAAAAATCTTTATGCCATAAGAATCTATTTATATCTACTGGCATTATACTTGAATTGCGTATTTTTAATTGGCCAATCATTTATCTGTCCATACTTTTTGACAGATTTGAATTCAAGATCCTCGTCAATATTTATAATATAGAGCGCTACATTATATCAAGGTATCGTTGATGATCATTTTGATATCAGTTCCAATGCGACATAACTTATTGAGATCTCTTCATTTTACGTCATTTTCAGGTACCTAAACCTTTGCCAAGGTTTTATGAAGTGTTATGTCGTGGTGCTTTCTTAAAGCACTTGCCTCATCATTATGACCATCTTAATCATTTTCTCCTCTCCTTCTTCAAGGAGTTCTACATTTGGAACCGTTTGGTCTATCACGCTTCAGGCGTCTCATAGATCTTGTCCTTCAAGGACCTTTCATTGGAGCATTTTGCAACTGAATTATAAAATAGAGTTAGCAAATATATCTAGCAATTGATTTGCAATATTTTGCAAGTGAATTATCTATTGAACTTTAAGTTCACTTTTTTTTTCCGAGGATCTAGATAATTCATCCCACACTCAATTTTCAGCTGCTAATCACTTCTCCCCCTAATGTTAGAAAAACTAACATTTACCCCCCAAGCTCATTTGGGGACCCATCTTTGTGCGTTGTGGTAGAGCAATTGGATCATATATTGCACATTCAAATTTTTAGATGGAATTATTCGGTTCCTGACCCTGAACAAATTGTGATAGGGGAAACCTTATTGGCTTGATGCATTCAAGTGTTGCTATATGTTAAATAAACATATCTCAAACCAAATTTTATTTGGAAGTTTTATTCTCATAACCAATGATTTAGCTATAATTTGAGGCATACAATTTTTACTAAACCAACATAGATATGAATCAGCATTATCAACATGATTTTATAATTTGAAACTATGCTCTTAATTTAATAATTCGAGCAACAACCTTACAAAAATCAATTGCAAGTTGATATCAAAACACATGTGACCATACCATTGATGCATCTATTAGCAAACGGTTCACATGGTAGGTGAACGGGCCTATAATCACCCTTTTATAAGTTCCAAAATTTCAGGGAATATAATTCCAATCTCAGCTGATCAAGATCATTTTATCACGAGAACAAACAATACAAGAGAATTCTTGAAGAATCTTTTATTTCTTCAACATATAGCCACGTGAATTCTCAATTATTTTTGCATTACATTTGAACCGGGATGGCCACCGGTTGTGCTAACTTATTTCAGTAAACTTCTAGTTTACTTTCTTATGTGATTTCATCATCCTATCCATATTTATGTACTACAAATTAAAAAAATTGCGGGTAATCTTTTACATAAATATTTATAACCCGCTTCAATTGTAGAAGCATGAAGATATTAGATCTTCCCATAATTTATAGTCTCAATTTTTTTTTCAATGTCCTTGAAACTTATAAGTTTCCTTTTGAGACTTACTACAATAATTTCATTCCTTCAGGTAGTAATACATTAGCTCTTCCGGAGCTCTCAATTAATTTTGTGTACTACCACATATTCAATCATATCAACATCATTAATAGTTTCTCCACATAGTTTCAACTTAGAAACAATTTTGAATGTTGATGAGCTATACTCATGAACAGACTTATAGTCTTGATGGATCCAATCATATCGTGCCTTTAGGTGGATGACCATCTTCAGGTAGTCATACCTTTCTTTTAGGCTATTCCACAAAACAAGTGGATCTTTAATCGTATATATTCAATTTTAAGAATTTCGTCAAGATGATGACGCAAGAATATCATAACCTTAGCACGATCTTGATTTGATGTTTTATTTTCACTTTTAATGGTATCTCCAAGGCCCACCGCATCCATATGGATTTCAGCATCCAACACCCATGAAAGGTAGTTCTTGCCCGAACTTTGAAGGGCAACGAAATCAAGTTTCATAAAGTTAGCCATATTAAAAGAAAGAGAAAAATAATACCTTGGCCTTCAAATTTTGAGACAGTAGAGTCGTAGAGCAACAATATCACCAAAGGAATATCATTCCTGTGGTTAAGTAATACATCTTTCGAAAAAGAAATTTTAATTTTTCTTATCTCAGATCTTTCAAAGTGAGTGCTCAAGGCAGAGACTTGTGCTGATAACGTGTTATGAAATAATAAAGAAAGAACAAGAATATTATAGAGAAAGAGAGAAGGAGAGAAATTCTTATTTCTCTTGATAGGATGAAATACAATGAAGGAGAACCCTCTATTTATATGGTCAATTCCTCCTAACTTTTCTACAGAAGATAGACTTTCACTATAATATAAACATATATATCTACTACAATACAAATGCTTTTATAGACATTCACTATAATATAAATATATTTATAACACCGATTTATATATTTAAAAAGGGTCAAATTTATCCTCTATTTTAATTTAATGACTAATTTTATGCTCTATCATACTATAGGACTAAATATATCTCTCCTGTTATTAAAATATTCAAAAATATCTCTCCCTCATTTAAATGGAATACCTAAATAAGGGATATCTCAAATAAGATTTTGAATATGACACTTAAAATCGAGTTGAAGAACTTATACTAATGGAAGTGTGTCAGATTGACCAATGCGGTTTGGCAAAGCAACGCATGATATATTTATTAAAAATTTGACTTTTTGAAGTTGTTTTTTTTAATACTTAAAATTATATTTAAATATATTATAGAAAATAATATGAAATTTTATGAGTAAAACATTTTAAAATTCAAAAATTGATTTGATATATTTTTTGAAAATTAAAATATTTAAAAATTAAATTTTTATTATTAAATAAATATTTTAAAAGTAAATTTTAAAATTTATCTTTAAAAAATAAATCTCATAAAGTTGAATTTTTATGATCAAAAGTTGAAGCTCAATTTACCTTTAAATATTTATTTAATAATAAAAATTTAACTTTTTAAATTTTTAAAAATTATATCAAATCAATTTTTGAATTTTTAAAACTTTAAGTCATAAAATGTTATATTTTTTTCTATAATATATTTAAATATAATTTTAAATATTAAAAAATCACAACTTCAAAAAGTTAAACTTTTAATATCATGCATTGCTTTGCTAAACCACATTGGTCAATATGACACAATTCGATTAATATAAGTCCTTCAAACTCGATTTTAAGTGTCATATTTCAAATCTCATTTAAAATTCCCCTTATTTGTTGATTTCATCCAAATGAGGAATACTTTCAAATACTTTGGTAACAAAAGGGTATATTTATCCATATAGTATGACGAAGGGTAAAATTAACTATTAAACTGAAGTAGAGGAGTATATATGACCATTTTCCCTATTTAAAAGGAAAACAACATAAATATACAATTATAGAGTAATAATGACAAGAAATATCAATAGTTTCATGTTTTTAAATATAGCAAAAAAATATTTAACTAAACTACCAGATTTGGTTTATAAAAATTATGGTTATTTAAAAACCCTATGAATCATATCTGTACATTAATTGTTGCATTCCATATACTTTTCAGTTACTCCAGAACCAAAAAAAGTTACTGCACTACTGCGTGTTTTTAATTAGTTTTTTTACGCGATCAAGCAAGTGTTTCTTCATTGTTCATATTTACGGCCACTATTGTGCGTTTTCAAATCAAACTGCGCGGTTGCGCAACTAATTTAAAACAAGCTAATTATTTTTTGTTATAACTCTGTGTTTCTTTGTTGGATTAATTGTTGATAATTTATTTACATATTGGTATGTCTTGTTTGTTAAAAATTTATTTTAGAGTTGTTTATTGCATATGTTTATAGTTTGAATTTATAATTTATTTAGAATCTGGTATTAAATATTTTTAGAAAATGATTTTTTTATTTTTTTATCTTATGTTGATTTGTTTTTTGAGCTTTTATATAATGTAATATTGTTATCAATATTAGTGGTTCAATTGTTTGCAAAATAGTTTGAAATTGGTAATACAATATATATTTTGAAATAAATTCTGTTTTATGAAGCCGTACTTTGTTTGTTGATTTATTGGTTGACAAGTTGATTATATTGGTATAGATTATGGTTAATATTTTAGTTTTCAAGTTATTTACTGTCATATTTGTTATTTGTATTATAGTTGAGATTTACAAATATTTAGAAATTGGTATTGAATGTCTAGATTCTTCAAACCAACTTATCAACATAAAACTAACATTATATAAACCCCAAAAATATACCAACATATCACATAAGATTAAAAAAATAATTAAAATAACATGTATAAAAATATTTAAAACCAATTTCTAAACATTTATAAATCCCAACTATAATACAAATAACAAATATGACAGTAAACAACTTGAAAACCAAACTTTTAACCTTAATCTATACCAATATGTAATCAACTTGTCAACCAATAAATCGACAAATAAAATACAAATTTATTTAAAAAAAATAATGTATTACCAATTTCTAACTATTTTGGAAACATTTGAATCGTTAATCTTGATAACAATATTACATTATATAAAAACTCAACGAAAAATAAAAAATAAATCAACATAAGACAAAAGAAAAAAATAAAAAAAATGAATTTCATTGAATATGAAGCTTAGGAGAAGACGGACTCTTTGTTAGACGAAGGTTTAGAAGTTGATGATTTGGAGAAGACAATCTCTTTGTTAGATAAAGGTTTAGAAGTTAATGAAGAAGAAGAGTTATTGTAGAAGGAAACACATTAGTTTAAGAGAGATAAAAATCACACTTCTAATTTGATTTGATGTGCAGTAAATATTTTTAATAAATATCTATGCTATAAAAAAGTAAAAATATTTTTTTAACTGTATTAGGAGAGAAAAATCACACTCCTAATTTGATTTGTCGTGCAGTAAATATTTTTCATAAATATCTATGCTATAAAAAAGGAAAAATATTTTTTTAACCATATTACATGGTAGAAAAAGTAACTACCATATACACACAATATTGATATATTTATAAATTAACTGTTACTTAAGTAAATAAATCGAAGTGTTGGTATAACTTGTAATTAAAAGTCTTATAATATTATCTTATGTAATTTTCTCTATTTAAAATTGGTTGTCCCTTCGGAGACATGGGATAAAAAAATACTTCATTCATTTTAAAATAGCGATGTTGTTATGAAATAATAAAGAAAGAACAAGAATATTATAGAGAAAGAGAGAAGGAGAGAAGTTCTTATTTCTCTTGATGGGGATGAAATATAATGAAGGAGAATCCCTCTATTTATAGGGATAATTTCTCCTAACTTTTCTCCAAAAGATAGACTTTTACAATGATATAAACACATGTATCCAGTACAATACAAATACCTTTATAGACATTCACTACAACACAAATATGTTTATAACACTCCCCCTGAATGTCTATTTGATAGATAATGTGCCTCATTAAAACCTTACCAGAAAAAATCCAGTGGAAAAAAATCTAGTGAAGGAAAAAGAGTACACATATCTAATAATACGCATTTTGGCTGCCTCATTAAAAACCTTACAAGGAAAACCCAGTGGGACAAAACCTCGCAAGGGAAAAAGAGTACAACGCGTATTAACTCCCCCTAATGAGAACATCCTCGAATCTTTGCATCCCGATCTTGTGCACCATCTTCTTGAAAGCTGCAGTTGGTAGAGATTTAGTGAATAAATCAGCCACATTATCACTTGAACGAATCTGTTGCACATTGATATCACCATTATTTTGGAGCTCATGTGTGTAGAAAAACTTTGGCGAGATGTGCTTCGTTCTATCTCCTTTTATGAATCCTCCCTTTAGTTGTGCTATGCATGCAACATTATCTTCATACAAAATTGTGGGTACTTTGTCACAGTTCAAACCACATTTTTCTCTAATGAGATGTATCATGGACCTCAACCACACACATTCTCGGCTTGCTTCATGAATAGCTATTATCTTAGCATGATTTGATGAAGTAGCTACCAGAGATGCTTTATAGATCTCCAAGATATGACAATACCTCCACATATGAACACGTAGCCAGTTTGAGATCAAACTTTATGTGTGGGTCAGATAAATACCCAGCATCAGCATAACCAACAAGATCGAGACTTGCTAATAAATTAACCGAATGTTATGCCTTGTAGTATTAGCAAGATATATTAGTGCATCAATCACACTAAGATATGGTACTTCAGGACCAAGGATTTCCTCATATAAGAATTATGAACAAGTTTAAAGAAACTTGTAAATGCTTCAGGCATTTCGAATCCTTCATGATTTTCGTACAAATTTTGTCAAGTGATAACATTAATTAGTATTTAAATGCGTGACATCTTCTAGTGTCTGGACTACAGGTCCAATAAGCTTTATGCTTATCAATATGCATCATTTCACTTGATAATTATTTCTACATCAACAAGCTTTAATAGACGTAGAATTCAGATCCTCACAATATTTTACAATATTGCGCACTATATTGTATCAAAAATATCGTCGACGATCAGTTCCAATGCGACATAACTTATTGAGATCTCTTCATTTTTCGTCATTTTCAGGTACCTGAACCTTTGCCAAGGTTTTATGAAGTGTTATGTCATGGTGCTTTCTTAAAGCACTTGCCTCATCATTATGACCATCTTAATCACTTGCTCCTCTCCTTCTTCAAGAAGTTTTATATTTGGAACCGTTTGGTCTATCACGCTTCAGGCGTCTCATAGACTCTATCCTTCAAGGACTTTTCATTGGAGCATTTGCAACTAAATTATAAAATAGAGTTAGCAAATATATCTGGCAATTGATTTGCAACTAAATTATAAAATAGAGTTAGCAAATATATCTGGCAATTGATTTGCAATATTTTGCAAGTGAATTATCTATTGAACTTTAAGTTCACTTTTTCTTTTTCCCGAGGATCTAGATAATTCATCTCACACTCAATTTTCAGGTGCTAATCACTTCTCTCCCTAATGTTAGAAAAACTAACATTTACTCCCCAAGCTCATTTGGGGACCCATCTTTGTGCGTTGTGGTAGAGCAATTGGATCATATATTGCACATTCAAATTTTAGATGGAATTATTTGGTCCCTGACCCTGAACCAATTTTGATAGGGGAACCTTGTTGGCTTGATGCATTCAAGTGTTGCTATATGTTAAATAAACATATCTCAAACCAAATTTTATTTGGGAGTTTTATTCTCATAACCAATGATTTAGCTATAATTGGAGGCATACAATTTTTGCTAAACCAACATAGATATGAATCAACATTATCAACATGATTTTATAATTTGAAACTATGCTCTTAATTTAATAATTCGAGCAACAACCTTACAAAAATCAATTGCAAGTTAATATCAAAACACATGTGACCATTGCATAGATGCATCTATTAGCAAACAGTGCACATGGTAGGTGAATGGACCCATATTCATCCTTTTATAAGTTTCAAAATTTCAGGGAATATAATTCCAATCTTAGCTGATCAAGATCATTCTATCATGAGAACAAGCAACACAAGAGAATTCTTGAATAATCTTTATTTCTTCAACATATAGCCACGTGAATTCTCAATTATTTTTGCATCACATTTGAACCGGGATGGCCAACCGGTTATGCCAACTTATTTCAGTAAACTTCTAGTTTACTTTCGTATGTGATTTCATCATCATACCCATATTTATGTACTATAAATAAAAAACCGGCGGGTAATCTTTTACATAAATATTTATAACCCGCTTCAATTGTAGTAGCATGAAGATATTAGATCTTCCCATAATTTATAGTCTCAGTTTTTTTTCAATGTCCTTGAAACTTATAAGTTTCCTTTTGAGACTTACTACAACAATTTCATTCCTTCAGGTAGTAATACATTAGCTCTTCCGGAGCTCTCAATTAATTTTGTATATTACCACATATTCAATCATATCAAAATAGTTTCTCCACATAGTTTCAACTTTGAAACAATTTTGAATGTTGATGAGCTATACTCATGAACAAACTTATAGTTTTGATGGATCCAATCATATCGTGCCTTTGGGTGGATGACCATCTTCAGGTAGTCATACCTTTCTTTTAGGCTATTCCACAAAACAAGTGGATCCTTAATCGTGAGATATTCAGTTTTAAGAATTTCGTCAAGATGATGACGCAAGAATATCATAGCCTTAGCACGATCTTGATTTGATGCTTTGTTTTCACTTTTAATGGTGTCTCCAAGACCCATTGCATCCATATGAAGTTTTGATGCTTTGATTTCACTTCAGGGACTAGATCTGTATTAGATCTATATTTGTAACATTTATCAAAAGTTTTCAATTTCTCATTCTTCAGGAATGAAACATGATCATCTAAATATGCCTTAACCATATAAGGTTTGATAGCTTAAAACCTCTTTTAAGGTATTGCTACTTCGGGAGCAAATCGAGGTATGCATAGATGATTTCTCTTACATATTTTCACAATATTGTTCTGCTGGAACAAATATATTTTCACAATATTGTACTTCTAGAAAAAAATATATTTTTCACAATATTGTTCTTCTGGAACAATTATGAGGCATGAATTGCTAAGTGAATCAATAAGTCGTTCCTCAAGTTCATATACAAAATCGATATTGTTATTAGTAAATACATAAATATCAAGAAATACTAACCTTCATCTTTCTAAGAAAACTTTGATTTTTCTTACCTCAGATCTTTCAAAGTGAGTGCTCAAGGCAGAGACTCGTGCTGATAACGTGTTATGAAATAATAAAGAAAGAACAAGAATATTATAGAGAAAGAGAGAAGGAGAGAAGTTCTTATTTCTCTTGATGGGGATGAAATATAATGAAGGAAAATCCCTCTATTTATAGGGATAATTTCTCCTAACTTTTCTCTAAAAGATAGACTTTCACAATGATATAAACACATGTATCCAGTACAATACAAATATGTTTATAACAGATGTTTTAATTTTTTAATTTTATTTCAAATAAGTAATATGTCATACCATTAACGATGCTCTTTCAATTTTAACTTTATTTAAATGAAGAGAGATTTATAAACTGTTAAAGTATTATGTCTTTTTCAAGGTATTTATTAAGAGTAAATTAATAAAATTATATTTTACTTTCTAAAAATGAGTAATTTCTTAAGGGATAATGCTCAAATTAAAAACACTACTTATTTTAAAATAAAAGAAGTATATATTTAAAATTGGTTAAATTTACCCTTGCTTAACATTTTTATATTAAAAATATTCTTGCTGTTATTATTATTATTATTTTTGCTCAAAAATATCTTTCAATCATCAAATAGACCAAAAATATCATTTATATGCCCTTGTTATTTTAATTTTTTTGAGGAGTGATTGAATGTGGCAAATATAATAAGATAAGGAATCACTATAAACACTTTTCATTTAAAAAAAAAAACAAAATTACATATAACATTTTTTTCTTCTTCTTGTTCGGACATATTATATATGAATTATTATTTTTGAACATGAAATCATGTATTTTTTTTAACTAACTCTAAAAATGATTAGATTAAAAAAAATTAACTTCAATTATATCTTGATATGCTTTATTATTTATTTTAACATTAAGTCATTCCAGATCTTAATCGAGGACCAGTGTAATAGTTTTAAAGAGAAATAAATAAAATAAATATTTAGTTAAAAATTAATAGATTTAATTAAATTTAATATTTCATAAAATTGACATTATATAAATTTTTTTATTTAAAATAATTAAACTAATCTTATAATCTTCAAAATAAATTTTTACTCAAATCACTAGAATTAAGATCTTTTATTCTAAACTTTAAATGAATGAAAAAATTATTTCATTTTAAATTAGTTTAATGATAAAATTGACCCATTTTTCTTTATTTTGGAACAATAATCAAAAGGGAAAGTATTTTTGATACTTTGTTGTGAGCTAAAAATACAAGGGCATAATTCAAGAGTATTTTTAACCTGTTCCCATGACGTTAACCCATCAAAAAGTTTTGCCACAAATCCTAAGTCCAATAAAATGTCCAAATTTGCTTATGTGGCCTCCGAAATTGCTTAATTTTTTTCTTTATTTTATGAAAAGGCTCAAATATACTTTGCTATTATTAAAAAAATAATTTACGTATATTTTTATTTCTAATTTAAATATATTCTTTCATTATATTTTGATTAAAAAAGGTTTCAAACTCAAAATTAAATTACTCATCTCCATATATAAATATTGAATTCCTATAAAAACACATCTGTTTAATCCATTCAGTTTCATTGCATTTTTGGGGTTAATATATTATTTGTCTTTAATTTTATCATATATCTCATATCACCTTTAGCTTTTCTTCTAATTCAGTGAAGAACATAGCTAGTGAACGAGGCATAGAGCAATTGCAGGAGAGAAATTGTTTTTTCTAGCTTGTTATAATTTTCTTTTTGTTTTATATATTTATAAAATATCTTAATTTTTACATATAGATTTTTTTTCTATTTAATTTATAAAAAGCTAAAAAATCTTATTTCCTCGCATGTCAATGTGGGTTTATGCACCTATGTATTGCTGATAGTAGTCTATGATGCATATGATAAAAAAATAGTTAAAAATGAATTATTTGATTATGAGTTTATCACATGTACCTACATCAAAGTTAAAAAGGCAAATTTGTGCCCTAATGTATTAGGAGGACTCTAGGGCAAATAGAATGAAGAGTAAAATTGTTTCAATTTCAAATTGGCAGCAGGACAAATTTACCCTAGGGAGAAGCATATGGACATTAACGATTGGATTAGATTAGGAAAGAAGAAAAACTGGCAGCAATTGCAGGGCTAAAACCTATCGTCCCTTGGTACTAAAAACCAAACCTGAGATGTTCAAGTTACTCGCGTCAAAGGGAAGCAATTCAATCCTTCTCAAAACCCCAGTTAAAATCTTCAAAATTATTCAAATTCCCATCTCCAATTTCCATACTAAAAACCCATTTTCCAATCCAGCAATCCAATTCGTTCTCGAAGAAGCAAAAGCATTCCAATCCCCACAAACCAAACCAAAATCAACCCAACGACCCAATAAGCAGAATGATGAAGCTGAATTTTCCAGAAAACCTAGTTCTGGAATTCAGATTTCTCATCCTTGGCCTGAATGGGTGAACTTGATGGAGAAGTTGTTTAGAAGTGGATATTTTGAGGGTATCGGGAACCCTTTTGGTAATGCTGAAATGGATCCTAAAGATGCAAACCAAGTTAGAACTGCTTGTTTGAATTTTGCTAGAGACCGGTTTGATCTTATAAGATATTTGTCCCGGCAAGATATTGGGGTGCTTGCAGGTTGTGGCTGTCCAAGCATGGATAGGAAAGTTGTCAACTCTGGGAAGCGCCTTAGGGTAACGTTAGGCATCGAGGAAGGAAATGTCTGCAGCTTCTGCATATTGAGGGGAAGTTGTGAGAGGGCATATGTCGTGGCACGTGAAGATCACCGTGGTCGAACTGTCGATGTTATGCGTCTACTATTGACTTACGGACTTGATCCAATTACTGGTGCTGTGGAGAATAAACCATCCTTTAACAAAAGAGTTGAGGAATCAGCAAGAAAGCTGTTGAAAGAAATTGTGAATTTCAGTTCAGAGGAACTCATCTGTGAGACACAGAAATCCACAAACCCTTGGAATCCATCTGTACAAGGTGATCACCAAGAAGGAGGTCAGATCAATGGTGATTGGTTTTGTCCCAAATGCAACTTCTTGAATTTTTCCAGAAATATTAAGTGCTTACGGTGCAATGGCTTATTTCACCAAAGACTTGGCAAGTTAAGAGAGGAACAGGATCATCTTCCATTAAGGAAAGGCGACTGGGTTTGCTGCAAATGCCATTTTATGAACTTTGCAAGGAATACAAGGTGTTTGCAGTGTAAAGAAAAGCCACCTAAGCGGCAATTAAATTCTGGAGAGTGGGAGTGTGAATCGTGCAACTACATCAATTTCAAAAGAAACATGGTGTGCTTGAAATGTGATCACAGACGGCCAAAAGCATCTAGTGGTGTAGGTTCTTCCTCTCGATCTATAAAATCTATAAAACAACATAGAATCATTAGTCCAACACGGCCTTATTTTGGCGAACTGAATCAAGAAACAGATGAGGACGTGGATGAATGGGGATTAGTTGACAGTGACTATGAAGATCATTTTAGCTCAATGCCAGCGAATCAGGTAGGAGGATTTGTTGATTTTCCTGTTTTAGGAGGGAATAGTGAATTGTCTCGAGATGCAAAGAAGCAAGAAAGGTGGAAGAAGAAGATGACTGCCAAGAGCACAATCACTGCAAAAGAAAGAGAAAATACTGTTGACTTGAAGTCTTCTTTTATATGTTATAGCAAGAGTTTTCAAAACACCGGCAATGAGGAAATGGATGAGTGGTTTGGGCATAAAAATACTCAAAGTGCGGGAATGCATCAGAGACTAGAAACTTTAAAATAACTGATTCTGAGCATATTATGAAAGTTTTGTGCATTATCCAATCTAGCTGTGCGCACTGTTGTGGCAAGAAATTTCTCCTTTTGGGTCCGGTGTTAAAATTTTGCAAATTTAGACCCCAATTAACTAATTTTCTCAACCGTAACGGCTGATAGTCCATAAGTTATCCCCCCAAAAAAATGCAAGGTCAGCAGGCAGGGGGGGAGGGACTGGTGCAATACGTGACATGAATTCTAAGTATTCAACCAAATAAACACAATTTTGCACCGTCTCGTTAGTACCATGGACAATTTAACATAAATCCAAACTGCTTTGAATCTAAACTTCAGATATGATTTGCATGTGAATAATAACTCAGTGGAAAGGCAACATCTGGAATCTCACACACTTATCTAGTCTTGTACGTGAATCAAAAATCAATCAACTATGCTTCATCCAAACAAAGCTAAAGACAACTTTAATCCCTTCCAATCTGTCAGGAGGTAATTCATTCCATTCAATAGAGTTTTCTATCTTTTCATGAACTAGTGAAAAGTAGTTCAATCAAGATCACAGATCTACAAACTAGCTTTTGCTAAATATACTTTAATAGTTGGGTTCTGAAAGTTTCCTCACTTGTATGAAAATCCATCAGCAGCATACATATTCACTATTTACAGAAACCATACAGGGGCTCGTAGTTTCACCATCTAACCACTAGGTTAACAAAAGCATCTCCTTTAATTATTCACAACAGCCAATTTTTAACTCCTGCTCAAAGACTCAGCTATTTGCAAGAGGATCGCTGAAGATTTTGATGTAAGTGGTCAAACATGCACCTTCGCGGAGATGGAGGATTCCCAAACACAGAAATTGCTCAACAAGCTAGCCTTTAGTTTATCTTTGTAAAATATATTCAAACTTTTCGACTTCGAGTCCTTCTAGCAATCTGTAGTGCACCCAAAAGACAACTTTAGCCAACAGGTAAACCGAAAAAGACATTATCTTATCTAAAAACTTCCTAGATTAAACAGAATAATTTATTAGTCACAATGTCTGAACTATAATTTATTAGAACGTTCTAGCATGTCTTCTGCAACGCCATCTCTCTGCACCTCTGTCAATTATTTGAGAAAGGACCTACCTCTAAAGCTACTTTTCTTTCTTTTTTCCTGATAAATATGTCCATGTAGCTTCAACAAAAACAGGGGCAAAAAGAAAAAGATAAAAAGTTGATGGGTGTGGAGGGTGAGACCGGGTGGCTCTTCTTGAAGTGTTGGTAAAAGTTGATTTTGTTAAAGCAGAAGAAATACCATACAGCCCCACTGAGGGCAACAAGAAATTGATTTACTAGTTTTTTTGTTCAGAAATAGCGACAAACATCTGAGTTAAAAGGAAACTAAGAAAATAGCGAGCTGAAAGGAAACAGAGGAGAAAAAAATGGTGAATCTTACAGGATCCTCATTCACATCAATGACCTCAGAAACTGATGAGTCAACAAGAACACTCTCCTGATTCTTTAACTCTGCCAGAAAATAACAAGAATCGTAGAACAGTAAATTCAGACTTGCTCATCAAAACACCAGCAATAAAGTTTACAGATTAATAAAAGGTCCGACTAAATTACAGCCCGTGTCCATAGCAAGAGTAAAATGTGCATTGACTCATGATGCTTTTGATAGAGACTCTATATTAAACAGGATGCCTCCTCTGTAAGTGCACCTCATGACTTGTTGTCCAATTTTATTCAAGGAACAAGGCAAAACCAGCTTTAAAATTGTAGGAAAATAAACTAGAGATGAAAGAAAGAAGATGATCATTCAAATAGAACTGAACTGATAAATAGGAAACCCTAACACTTCCGCAAACTGGTGCACCGCACAAAAGGGTGCATAACTCAAGCGAAAGCATTTAGCCAAAGAAAAAGAACTGAAATAGTAAAAATTGATTAGAGGAAATAAAAATCAAGTTTAATAGATGAGCTAGTAATGCTTCTTCTAATTGGATCTAGCTTAGTGTTCACTGTGCACAAATCTGCACAAGTTGAAGGAAAGAAATATCCAAACAAACAAAGGTAAGACTCTTACCAGCTAAGGCAGTCCTTTTACTACCAATCTTAGCTTTATCTTCTGACAAGTCATCTTCTTGTTGAGAGATAGATCCAATCATGTCAATATTTTTCCTTGGGCTATAAAATGAAGAGCACTTGTCATTGTCACTATTGTAAAGCTTTACAGGTCATGTTATAGCATCCACTACAGAATAAAAGCGGAATTCAAGCATATGATGAGAACAATGTCTGCTGTCCGGGCACATGCATGATTGGCAATGTCGGTGAATGTATTTTGCATGATGAGCTCATGAAATATCATTTCTCATAGAACAGACAGACATGAAAAGCTGAGGAAAGAAAATGTCTATGTTTCATATATTTTTTACCCCTTCTATGTAATATGTATAATATAATATGTTTGACAGCCTTAACCCAGCCGGCATACAAACCCAAGTGCAGGAACCTATTCTCGTGGACCCAAGTGGCAGTCCAGCAGGCAGGTGATCCTACATTTTAAGTAGAATCCAGGATGCAGATGCTAATGCAATCCCCGTTAAGATTACACAAAATGCATCACAGGACGTCCAAATCCCAAGGGAATTTTGTGTGACCACATAAAAATGCTTCATCTACCTGGTTTCATAAGATGAACACCTACATTATGGGAAGTACCACTGACAAGTTAAATTGACTATAAAGCAGGGAAAGGATTGCAACAGAAAAATTCCTTACTAGAATCTTTAAGAATTTTACAGTGAACTGAAAACAATCAGAGTGCATCAAAAAAGTTTTCCTAGTTGACTATGTTACGACCATGTATTATGTGTCAGGTATGTATTATATGACATTTCTGTGAAACTATTATGGTAAAAATCCTACTAACATATATTGTTTGATTTATGGTATAGCATGTATATTAGTGTATAATTAGGAAAAGGAAGAATATTAATAGCAAGCAATTAGGTTCTGACTTAGGCTGAGGTCAATTAACATGTTTAGTAATTTTATTTTTTCCTCCGAAGGGGAGCCTTGGAGTAACTGGTGAAGTTGCTTTCATGTGACTAGGAAGTCACGGGTTCAAGCCGTGGAAATAGCCTCTTGCAGAAAGGCTGCGTACAATAGACCCTTGTGGTCTGGCCCTTCCCCGAACCCCACACATCGTGGGAGCTTTAGTGCACCGGACTGCCCATTGTTAGTAATTTTTTTTCAAAAAAATGCAATTCATGACATAATCCTTCTCCCTGTAAAATAATCAGGAAAAAGTAACAGCTCACCTGCGCAATGATTGCAGACCACAAGAATCCTGCATATTGACCAGTGTTAGGGAAAAATGTCAACCCAAATTTGACCAGATCTTAATACTTAAAAAACAATAAAGTGCAGAAAATGGAGAACAAACTCGAAATGCCGGTGTGAGTACTGTGATTGGAGAAAAAGGAAATGTCCAATTGAGAAAGTCAATAAAATTCTAATTCATATGATTTAATGGCAGTTTTTTTTCCAAAAATCTTTATGCAGAGGGAAATATGAGGTTTACTTTCTAAACACAAATAAGCAAACTACTTTTGATGTTAACAGCTCAATCAAGTTAATTTTGTTGCAACAACGCAAGTTGATCAGAAATTTTAGGTAGGAAACTTGCAATCAGGATGTTGGAGCTTAAGAGAAAATGAGTTATGAACAGCCGATTATAGCCAAATCCAAAGGTTGAAATGCAAAGGAAACATTCGCAAAAAAGTCACCAGCATTTTATATTGTATTTATTTTGTATGAGTAGCATTGTTTATTGTATTTAGCAGATTAGATAGTCATCAAGGCTTGCTATTTTTTCAATCTCTATTTTTCGTTCACTCTCATCCTTAAATGACACTTAAGGTCGTTAAGATTCTTGGTTAGTTTTTACAATAGAGATTCTAATTCTCAAATATCATGTTAATGCACCATTTGCAAGTCTACCTTAAATTAACTCTACAGAAAATTTTTGCTATATTCATTGCAGTTCGAGTATATGCATATGATAGAACGTGATAAATATGAATGAAAGATATGAATCATGCATATTAACCTATTTGCTCAAAGTTAGGGAAGGATAATGAAATGGTTATAACTAATTAAATGCTGTTGCATAAGATATCAAATCTTAGATCTTCTATTTAAGGATTGCTTCTTAAAAACAAAAACATGAAACCCAATTCTGCTAGCTAGATAAGTTGAGTATTTAATGATGTTAGCATTACCTGGTCAAGCAAGGAATGGTTACTTAAAGTCCCCGAAATCTCACTATCCAAATTGAGAACCTCAGCTTCCCTGTTGTCACAGGTGATCTACATTTGCAAACTCCATTGTTAACCAACAGAAATAAATTCTTTCTTACTATATCTGGGGGTCAAATATTAGTTCATATTTTTAGGAAATTGCTTTTCATAAAAGAATGCAACCAATGTCTGTGACTAAGTCAACAAACCATACAAAGTAGTAACATGGTTATCGCAAATTCAACTCTATGATAATCCCACCACAATAAGCTCATTACCCATAATAACTGTTAGCATGATACACAAGATATTCCAGATATGATAAATTATGAATAGAGATATTTTAGATATGATAAATTATGAATAGAGATATTCTAGATACATGAAAATATACTTAGAAATATTTTATATTTATTGTAGAATATTGTGTAGTATTAACTATAGAATATTTGGTAGGATTTACATTAAATGTAGAATAATTTGTTTCCTTTTATCTCTTATTTCTCTTGTGTATAAATACCAATGTAATATGATGTATTGAATCAACAAATTAAGACAATCACTCTTAGTTTCTCTTGTGTCTTCTCTGTTTCTGACATGGTATCAAAGCTTTCTCTTCTTTGATTCATAGAGTTCATGATTTGTGGTTACTTTCAATTTCTTTTTGAAAGTTTTTGTTTTCTTGGTTGTTCATCAACAAATTAGTCCTAAACGTAGGACTCTTGGTCTTGGTTATTCTAGCTATTTTTTCGTATTATTGTGTTTTTTATTTTCGCTATTAAAAAACATGACTTCACATCAGTTTGAGTCTTTTAATGTTCGTTTCACTGGAAAAAATTATTCATCTTGGGAATTTCAATTTCAACTATTTGTTACTGGAAAAGAATTATGGGGCCATATAGATGGTAGTGATCCCGCTCCTACCGATCCTACAAAGGTCAGTGGAAGGTCAAAGATGCTTGGGTGATGACATGGATTTTAGGGTCAATTGACCCTCTTTTTGTTCTTAATCTCAGGCCATACAAGACTGCAAAGGCTATGTGGGATTATTTACAAAAGGTTTATAACCAAGACGATAGCGCAAGACGCTTTCAGCTAGAGCATGAAATTGGTAGTTACACTCTAGGGGGTCTCTCTGTTCAAGATTATTTTTCTGGATTTAAGAACTTATGGGCTGAATTCACTAATATTGTTTATGCTAAAATACCTGCTGAATCTCTCTCTATAATTTAAGCAGTTCATGAGCAAAGCAAGCGAGACCAATTTTTGATGAAATTGCGGCATGATTTTGAGATTGTTCGCTCTAACTTGATGAATCGTGACCCATCTCCCTCCTTGGATGTCTTTTTTAGGGAATTACTTCGTGAAGAGCAACGTCTTCTCACACAAAATGTTTTCAAGCAAGAAAACATTCATACTGTGCATTTGCTGCTCTCGGAAAAGGAAAGGGTAAGGATATAAGCAAAACTCAATGCTACAGTTGCAAGGAATATGGTCATATTGCTAGCAATTGTGGTAACAAGTTTTGCAATTATTGTAAACAACAGGGGCATATCATCAAGGAGTGCCCCACACGTCCTCAAAATCGCAGGATCAATGCTTTTCAAGTTGGGACAACTGGTTCCACTTCTGATAACTCATCTTCAACTGGAACTACCAACCGACTTGCTGCTCCAGCAGCGGGACAAGTTCTTACTCCTGAAATGGTACAACAAATGATCGTGTCAGCCTTTTCAGCTTTGGGGCTACAAGGTAATGATATTACACCCAATTTTTGGCTTGTTGATTCTGGCGCTTCCAATCATATGACCAACTCAACTAGTATGCTAAGAAATGTTCGTGAGTATCACGGTCCATCACAAATTCAAATTGCCAATGGTAGTAATTTATCCATTACCAAGGTTGGGGATATTACTGAAACTTTCAAGAATGTTTTTGTATCACCAAAGCTCTCCACTAGTCTTATTTCAGTTGGTCAATTGGTAGATAACAACTGTGATGTGAATTTTTCTCGTAATGGTTGCCTTGTGCAGGATCAGGTGTTGGAGACGATAATTGGGAAGGGGCCTAAAGTTGGAAGATTGTTTCCTATATGTTTTTCCATTCCTCGTGTTCTATCTTTTGCTTGTACTTCTACAGCTAGTAAGACTAAGGTTTGGTATAAGCGTCTAGGACATCCAAATTCTATTGTGTTATCTCATTTATCAAATTCTGGTTTATTGGGAAATCAAAACCAATTTTCAACAACTCCCTTTGATTGTTCTACTTGTAAATTAGGCAAAAGTAAAACTCTTCTTTTCCTAATTTTGATAGTCGTGCTACAAAGTTTTGATGTCATTCATAGTGATGTTTGGGGCATTTCACCAATTATTTCTCATGCTCATTTCAAGTACTTTGTGATGTTCATAGATGATTATAGTCGATTTACATGGATGTATTTTCTCCGTTCTAAATCTGAGGTATTTTTCATATTCAAGACATTTTTGGCTTACATTGAGACTCAATTTTCTACCTGCATCAGACTATTAAGATCTGATTCTGGTGGAGAATATATGTCTCATGAATTCAATAATTTCTTGCTTCAGAAAGGAATTGTCTCACAATGCTCTTGCAGATATACACCACAGCAGAATGGGGTTGCTGAGCGTAAAAATCGTCATCTTTTGGATGTCACTCGTACTTTATTGATTTAGTCCTCTGTCCCATCTAAGTACTGGGTTGAAGCTTTGTCTATTGCTGTCTATTTAACTAATAGGCTGCCATCTAAAGTGTTAAATTTTGACTCTCCATATTATCGTCTTTATCACCAAAATCCTAGATATGATAATTTTCATACATTTGGTTGTGTTTGTTTTGTGCATCTTCCTCCCTCTCAACGCAATAAACTTTCTATTCAGTCTACTAAATGTGCTTTTCTGGATTATTGGACTTCACAGAAAGGTTTTACTTGCTATGACCCAAATTCTAACAAATTTCGGTGTTTCTAGAAATGTTGTTCTCTTTGAGAATCAATATTTCTTTCCTGCCCATGCTGAGTCATCTTCTGTTTCTCCTATTCTTCCTACTTTTGAAGATTTGTCATCTTCTTCTAAGCGGTTCAAACCTGGATTTGTGTATGAACGACGTCGACCAACTTTACCCCATTCCGAAATTGATCCGCCACCTGAGCCTGCTCTTCAACCATAAATTGAGATTTCTTCAAGGACTGCTCCTCTTGAGCCTCCTTGGCGATCTACCAGAGTATCTCGTACTCCTAACTGGTATGGTTTTTCTTCTACTTTATCCACCAACTCTATTCCAACAGGTTGCTCACAAGCCTCCAAGCTTGAATGTTGGCAGAAAGCAATGAAGGAAGAACTTTTGTCTCTTAAAGAAAATAACACATGGGAGATTGTTCCTTGTCCTTCAAATGTCTGTCCAATTGGATGTAAATGGGTTTATTCAATTAAACTTCATTGTGATGGAACACTTGATCGGTACAAAGTTGATTGGTGGTCCTTGGTAACAAACATGAGTATGGTATGGACTATGAGGAGACTTTTGCACCGGTAGTACCGTAAGAACTATTATTGCCATTACTGCATCATAAAACTGGCCTCTTCATCAAATGGATGTTAAAAATGCTTTTCTCCATGGTGATCTCAAAGAAGATATCTATATGAAACCTCCACCTGGTTTGTTTTCATCACCTACATCAGATGTTTGCAAGTTGAAGCGGTCTTTGATGGATTAAAACAAGCTCCCAGAGCTTGGTTTGACAAGTTTCGGTCTACTTTGCTTCACTTTTCTTTTGAACAGAGTAAATATGACTCATCCTTGTTTTTTCGAAAAACAATCTACTGGTTGTGTTCTTCTTTTGGTATATATAGATGATATTATTATCGCAGGAACTGATTCTTCATTAATCTCTAGCCTCCAACAACAGCTTAAGGATTCTTTTCATATGAAGGATCTTGACACTCTTACATATTTTTTGGGCTTGGAAGTTCATTATGATTCTTTAGGTGTATTCTTAAACCAACACAAATATACTCAGGATATGATTGCTTTGGCTGATCTTCAAGAATCTTCCTCTGTAGATACTCAATTGGAATTAAATGTTAAGTATCGTCATGATGAAGGAGATCTTCTTCCTGATCCAACTTTGTTTCTGCAATTAGTTGGGAGCCTAAATTATCTTACTATTACTCGGCCTGATATCTCTTTTGCAGTTCAACAAGTCAGTCAATTTATGCAGGCTCCCCGTCATCTACATTTGGTGGTTGTTCGTCGCATCATTCGATATCTCTCAGGAACATGTACTCGCAGATTGTTCTTTCCTAGTGGCTCACCTATTCAGCTTAATGCATTTAGTGATTCTGATTGGGCTGGATGTCTTGATACTCGTCGCTCAGTCACGGGTTGGTGTATGTTTCTCGGAGATTCCTTGATATCTTGGAAGAGCAAGAAGCAAGACCGTGTTTCAAAATCTTCAACGGAGTCTGAATATCGAGCAATGTCTACTGCTTGCTCCGAGATTATTTGGCTTCGTGGTTTACTTACAGAAGTTGGATTTCCTCAATCTAGTCCTACTCCTCTCCATGCTGACAACACAAGTGCCATTCAGATTGCTACCAATCCGATTTATCATGAAAGGACCAAACATATTGAAGTGGACTGTCATTTTATTAGAGAAGTTGTAGATAAAAGAGTTATTATTCTTCCACATGTATCCAGTGATCATCAAATAGCTGATTTGTTTACAAAGTCAATGACACGACAACGTCATCAGTTTCTAGTAGGCAAATTGATGCTTTTTGATCCACCGACATCAATTTGAGGGGGATGTTAGCATGATACACAAGATATTCCAGATATGATAAATTATGAATAGAGATATTCTAGACATTTTAAATATGATAAATTATGAATCGAGATATTCTAGATACATGAAAATATACTTAGAGATATTTTATATTTATTGTAGAATATTGTGTAGTATTAATTATAGAATATTTGGTAGGATTTACATTAAGTGTAGAATAATTTGCTTCCTTTTATCTCTTATTTCTCGTGTATAAATATCAATGTAATATGATGTATTGAATCAACAAATTAAGACAATCATTCTTAGTTTCTCGTGTCTTCTCTGTTTCTGACAACAACACAACAACCTAGTGAAATCCCACAATAAGCTCACTACCCATAACAACCACAATAAACTCATTACCTGTGTCAGCAAAAAATGCAAAAGCATTTCAAGCCAGAGTCTTGAAAGCAAGAGGTGACAAAAAGCAATGAGGGCCCTATTCATTGAGGCGAGAGGCGACAAAAAGCGGCGAGGGCCCGCTTCACTGAGGCAAGAAGCGAAGCCGCGCCTTTTTTGAAGTGAAGCGCCAATTAATACAAAAAAAATTAAAATATTACATTTGCATATACATATAATCAGAACATCAATAGCACACTGAAAACAACTGTTTATAAGCCAAAAAATTAATGTATTAATTATTATAAAATGAAACTGAACTGAAAAGAAAAATTAAAAGAAAAAATTGAGCAGTAAAATGGAAACAGAGGAAGAAGCTTGTAAACAGAGAACAAAAACAGAGGGAGGAAGAAGCTGCGCAAGAAGAAGAAAGAAAAAGAAAGAATCTGTCATACAACAGAGGAGAAAAAAGAAAGGAGAAGCAAGTAAAGAAGAAAGGAGAGGCAAGTACCTGAACGGATGAACCCTACCTCTCAAGTACATGAAAACGAGATGACATTGCCAGAAAACAGAGGAAGAATCTGCGCTCTAAGTCAGGTGCGGAAAAAACCTAACTTTCAAGTCGCGTTTTAAGATAAAATCATTGCTTCTCTCGCCTCGACGCCGCCTTTCAGATTGCCTCTCGCCTGAACACAATAACGGTCGCCTCGCCTTGCCTCAGAGCTTAAAGCGGGAGGCGTGCACCTTTCACAACACTGCTTTGAGATCTACTATAGTATTGTCTTAAAGTACTTTAAGAATGTCAAGTTCTAAACTAATAGGCTATTTGGCTAAACTTCTAAAATCAGCTTATTTTGAAAAGTGTTTTTCAAAAAGTACTTTTAGTGGTGAGAAGCAGTTTGTGTTTGTACAATAAATTTAAAAAGCATTTTCGAGTAGAAATTAGTGTATGGTCAAGCTTTTTAAAAGTGCTTCTTATTGACACGTCCACGCTATTATATTAGGTTAGTAATAATTTTAATAATTTTTCAACTAATACTTAATATCCATATCTATATTTATCTAGTAGATCACGCTGATTATGTAAAGATTTCCTCAAAAGTGTTTTTTTTAAAAAGTACTTTTGGGGAAAAACTACTTTTTTTAGCTTCTGCAAAACAGCTTCTGCTACTCGCCAGAAGTACTTATTTTCTCCCAAAAAGCTTGGCCAAACACCTCATCTTTTTAAATAAGAACTTTTGGCCTCCCTAAAATTTGGCCAAACAGATTATAATAAGCCAACAGCCTTCTTTTGAATTTCAAGAAATCACTTCTTGTATACATTGAGTAATGAAATAGAATATACTTATTTCCAATGACACCCAAGGCATCTGTTTTCTTCATGGTACCGCTTTAGTAATGAGATTAATTTTTTTTGCTTGATTAGTAAAGTGTCGCTATTTCGTTGAAGCAAGTGCTCATGATGCAGGCACTTTTTATCTTCATCTGAAGCTAACCAGTGTTGTACAGAAATGCAAGGCAGTCTCTCTCATGAAAGATGACCCAATTTCTCTTCTTTCTTTATAATTCAGTTTTCCTTTTCTTTAGGGGTCCAAGAGGCTAGAAGATGGTGACTTCTGTGACAAAGGTATAGGGAGAGGTGAGGACTGACGAGGGCCTACTATTGATCGACAATTCGACATGCAACTTTCCAGGTGACACTGTGGTCCCCTTTCAAAAAGAATTTTATGGGAATGCAGAAGTACTTACACTTAATCCTGTCAAGAACTAATTTTCTCTTGTTTCTCCAATTGGAATGCCTCTGAATCCAATTTATACTTTCTGATAAGAATCTAAACCTTGATTATATCAATTGTCTAACTCTAGCAAACCTAGCATCCCCAGCAATTGCATACAACCCAGAGCCACCACACCTAAATACAATTCAGAATCTGTTTCACCAACAATTTTTGTTTAGCTAATTGTCTTCTCTGCAGAATATCTGCTCGAAACCATTATGTTGTGATATATGCATTCATCTTAAACTACAGGTCCCTCCAATACCAAAAATCAGCAAGGGCTCCCTGTACCAGACCTTATATAGCTAAGAAACTTAAGCAAATCCTTCTAGGCTTTTTGATTGGCTTTCAGTCCACCTATTTGTTTAATAGAACAGTTGTGACAAACTTGCAAGGCTCAGTTCTGTCAGGCCCTCCTTAAAAGGATCAGATCAGAACTGGAAATAAAACTAACTAAGAATGCAGAATGAAACAAGGAAACTTTTCCTCTTAATATACCCAGCAATTATTCTTATTTTTTCACTATATATGTTACAGGACAAGCAGCAACAGACAGAACATTTCCTACACATTATTTAGCACGTCTCTTATATTTAGCAATCTTCTGACTGACCTTGAGAGAGTTGTTGCTAGAATAAAAAACCTCTGTGCTTCCAGAACAACTGCATCATCAAAACAAACATGTCATGTAAAAGTGAATGTTGTTAAATAAACCAATATCAAAGAAATTCTCACCATTTATCTTCGGGAGAGCACAGTTCTTTATGCTGTCTGTTTAACTTTTCACCATTATTTTTGCTTCCCTACACATTCAAGAGTTAGAGCAAGTTCCGACTGAAAAACTGAAAGATACGGTAGAATATACCTTTGAGATGCAGATATCTGAGCTGTTGCCTTGCATGGATTTGGAAGGCTCTCGCATTATGGTTTTACATTTCGAGATTGTGTCTTTTTCTTTCAGGGAACGAGGATTTCCATCCTTCTGATCAGACAAGGTTTGTGACCTGAGAGTTCTTGCACAATATGGTAGCTGCTCAGTTCTAATCACTGCTTCAATGGTTCCATGTGCATCATCTTCATGTTCATCATCAATTGAAAACTCCTTATGTAATTCAAATGATGCAGTAGCTGAAAATGGTTTAGATGTTTTTTGTCTTTCTCTAGTAGTGAGCTCCTGATTTGCTTCACTTATCTCCTCCTTGTCTGAATAACCACAATTCTTTTTTACCATGCTCAATGGGAGAGGGCCCTTCTTGCAAAATTGCATTTCCAATTTGCTGCCCCCACTGTTACCTGACTGTGTCATGCCATCTTGACATTTTTGGTATTGTGTACTGATGGTGCCAGCAGTCTGTGATATGACAGGAAGAACAATGAGAACAGTTACGCACTTCCATGAAAACTGATAAAAATCAATGCAGGGGTAAAGGCATGTACCTGAGCTTTCTTTTTCGAACTATCAAGTAACTTCCCAATGAAACTTTCATCTAGCTGATAACGAATTAAAAGATCACTTTTACCCTGCCAAAAAAAAAAGGAAGAGGAAGTGTAAATAAAACAAAAAAGAATCCTTTATGTCAATCAAACGAAAAGAACTTGCCTGACTATTATGTTCTTGACCCACTTTATAGAGAGAAGATGGCAGCAAAATAAGTCCAGATATATGCAACTGAGAGACACCTGTGTTGCTTATTGCATCCAACACAGAAATCCCAATATCTGACAACATATGAAGATTCTGCAATATGACCACACTCATGGTTCAACAGTAATATATTTAAGAATAGGAACTAGCATCAATTTCAAAATCAAGGAAGACACTGACGGGAGTAATTTGTGCATCAACAGCATCCTCTGCCTTTTTTATTGCATGGAAGATACTTCTCAAGTATGAAATAGCTTTACTAATGAGGTCCACAGTGCCATCAGAGTAACTAAAATCAACCAATGCCCGCAAGCTGAAAACAAGTGGACTGGCCCAAAAGGATAGTAAGAAAAAGATGAGGTGTTTAAAGACAACTGATGAGTAAACACTAACCTGAAAAACTGAGCACAGGAGTTGGCATCATGGTGATCAGCAGTGGGAAAATTTGGATCATGAGCTAGAACATGGATCAAGAAAACCACTATATAAACAGGAAGACCAGTCACATGTCCAGGCATTGTAGACATTCGATTTATTCTTGCTGCATTTCCATATACATGTACAAATTCTTCCATGTATTTCAAAGACTTAAGAGGAAAAAGAAAAGATAAGAGTCAGAAGAAGGAAAATAAACTGACAAAGTAAGAAGAATCAAAGATGTTAATAAAAACCTACAATTTGTTGGAGATCTTTTGAAAAGTCTGTGGCAGCAAATGGAAATGCACATGCATATCTACAAGGAATCTTATGTTCCTTCAAAAGCTTTTGCACCTTCTTAATAAACAATCTCTGTACTAGAGGAGAATCATCCTATCAAAAGTTATAGGAATCCATGATCAGAAACTTCAAGAACTAAAATGTTAAACTCAAAAGCAAGCTGCTGTGAATGTTAACTTATACGCACATGGGCCTTTACTTAATAAGGATATACACATAGGCTTCAAATTCATCTAAGTCAAATTCTTGCTAAAATGAATATCAGGAAAACGATGACACTTCGACCTAGACTAAAGTTTATTCTATCGAGCATGGCAGAAAAGAAAATAAAACAAGTCAATCTGGAAATATAAATCGAACACAGGAAAATAAAGAATTAGTCCCCATTTAGCAAAGTTTGTATCAAGAGCATTGTCTGGATTGGCTTCCTTATAAATGGATCATATAGCAAAACAGCAATGCATAAAATATTCAACATGAATCAACTCATTTTCAGAAGCTATACTTTCACAATAAGAAACCAAACTGAAGCCATAGAATAGTCCAAATCGACCAGTGTAAAAGCTCCCCTTCAAAAAACTATCAACTTTTTAATCTTAATTTCTTTTCTTCCTATTTGAAAATTTTATTCTTTCTTCTCATTCATTGTATTCATCCTCTTCCCTAACAATTTCTTCTCTCTATCTTTTTTATTCTTTCTTTAATCAGCATGCAGTAACAAACTGTACAGGACTGCTGATTTAACAGGCAGAAGGTTAATTAATTTCTCAACTGATTGGAGTTTCAAGGAGAAAGAGGCTAACTGGGCTCCTACCCCTTATTCCCATTCTCACATTACGCAGGAAATGATGTCACTGGAAGAAGAAGAGGGCCTTGGCAATGGTTGTTCAGATGACAGAGAGAAAACATAAATAAATAAAACCCTAGGCCTGAGTAGAAAAATTCCATGATCCCATGACCATCAAAAGGAAGATAGGTGGGTTTCAGAATCTGGATCTAAAAGAGGCACAGAAGAGAATTGTTGGTTCATTCAAGTTAGAGTTGGCTCTTGAATGCTTAATCCAAATCAATGTACTCTTTTTGCCCCAAGTTTCATGGCTTGCTGAATTGATAAAAGGAAGGACATCAGCTTTACAGGCATATTCGTTGTCAATTGAAGTGGTACCTGGTTAGAATAGAACACTTCCATCTTTAAAAATCGTACTTCAACAAGTATTAATAATATGTACACCATTCATAAGCTCTGAATACATGCTTAAATTACTGAAACAGTTTTCTGGTGGATTGCAAAGAGATCAATTTGATATCGTCTGATCAAACACAATGTTGAATTTCAGAACTCCATATTAGAGCTTAACTGTGAGGGAGAGATGTTTGTTTATATAATTTCTTAGTTCTTTTCTTTCAAAAAGTTATTAACTTCGTAGTTACTTTGTATAATCAGAAATATGCCGAAAATATGGGACTAAGCAATGACGGGGTATTTTTTCTGCTTCACAAGGCAAAAGTTCATAAATTGGAAGACCTGCTACTTTATCTCCAATGAACCAAAGCTTATTTGAAATCAAAGACCTCTTACCCGAAAAGTGAAATTGCAAGAGTTCTATTTGCAGATCTAACCATTACTTTTGACATACATTATGTTCAGTCAATACCATATAAGAAGACAAACAACATGAGAAATGACTACAATTTGCTGATTGTAACAGTGACAAGGTAATATACTTTAAATGTATAATGTCCTTGCAGAACCTAAATGCAATAACAACAAGAACTATACAAGAGAGATGATTCTATAGTATACAATCCAACTGTTATTATCAATTATGGGCCGCAAGAAGACCTACATGAATATTAAACTAGTTGAAACTCAAACTTTGCATCTTTTTGGCCAGTAATTTGCTAAACTTAGTCTGCATTTACTAAAATATTACACTTTAGACTGGAGGTCTTCTAACCTTGGCCATCAAAATAGTGCAGCGGAAAATTTGTGGCGAAATGATTGAATCCCACCTTCTTGCGAGCTGAAGAACAGACTTCGCCGCAGCTAATCTAATATGAGCCTTGTCAGAATCACTGCTAAGAAAATGGTTACCGGTGATTAAGTCATTGCAAGTGTGACAAACGCAACAAAGATATCACCTACACAAACAATGTTCCTTCAATATAAACTGAGAATACCTTTACTTTACAGCTTTCATTTGTTCTTGTTAGATTTGCTTACAATTTATAATATTGTAAGCATATTATCTACAGGAAATACACAATTGACCTGCAATACGTTCTGCTTGTTTGAAGTATAAGCAGCATAGCATCTACTAATTGGTAAAATAGGATCAAACATTTCCTGCTTGTAGGCAAATGTAAGCTAAAGAGGCAAGCCTTTGCACAACGGCAGAGTTTCTTCCTTGGAGTATAGGTCACAGGTTCTAGGTATGGGAATAGCCTCTTTTTGCAGAAAAATAGGATAAGACTGCATACAGTATACACCCCTCTCCCCTAGCCCGCACTAGCCAAGGAGCACTGCATGCACGAGCTAAGCCCTAGGCAAGTGTAAGCTAAGTAGCATAAACATAGACAAGAGGATAAAGTCGGACACAGAACAAAATTTAAATGTTAGGGGCATAAGACATAAAAGAGAAAAAGAAGAATCGAGGCTTAGGCTGGTGGCTGGAGTTTATGCGATATTCTGGAGCTACCCTTTTTATTTCTACAATTAATAATTTTCATGCCAAGGCCCAAAATAACTTTCTAGACATTTTGATAGATTTGGATTCTGGTTACCCAAAATAGGCTACTGTGTCCATTTTAGGCGACAAAGATGTCCACAAAAATACAAAAAATCAGTAAATAAATAATGTATACAGTGTCTCTGTTATAAATTTTATGCAGTGCTTCATAGAATGTGACACCAAGTTAGAATTGCTTTCTACCTAAGTCAAAACATATGCTAGGAGATCAACCATGAAACTAAACTACAGTATATTTATGTCAGAGCATATAAGAGTCTTACAAGGACATCAGTGCATGATAGTGGAGATTGACCCCCTTTCACATCATTAAGTGGAGACATCTGTAAGACCACTACTTATCTAACAGCTTCTGTATTTGTATTGGGTAGTGCCCAATTCCTTAAGTTCCTCAGGCTAAAATAAAAGTCATTAACAATGATAATTTCATTCACAAGTCACCAGGAACCTTACATTATCCTACTAGCTAGAGCCCTCTAATATGCTCAAAGAAGCATAATCCCATATGCTGATAAATAATTAAAAGTTTTGAAAAAATAATCCATACCTTGAGATAATACCATCATAATGACCGCCCTTGTGAAGCATTTCCAGTATAATATCCAGTAAAAAGTTAATTGAACGACTGACAGTTGCACTTTGATGGGGTAAAAAGCTCCGAACTAGTGTCTTGAGCCCAAAAATCTGCATCATTTCAACGTCGAATGAAGCCATAGAAAGAGGTCCTAACTAGAAAGGTAAACTATTTCACATTAACATCTTTTGGATCCTTGCTGATGTTCAAACTAATGTGAAAATTATTAGCATATAAACCAATCAATGAACTCACAGTCAGCTCCATGCAGGATAACTTTCAGATATGGTACCTGTCACCTGCCGCTAGCACAATACCGGGTAACTCCACCACTAAACCTTAAGCAGATGGGATGTTACCTGTCACCTGTCACTAGCACAATACTGGGTAACTCTACAACTAAACCTTAAGCAGATGGGAAGAACTAAGGTTGTTACCTGTCACCTCCAACTAGCACAATACTGGGTAACTCTATTACTAAACCTTCAGCGGATGGGAAGAACTAAGGTTGTTACACCAGCTCTTCAACGGCTAAATCACTCCCTTTGAAGCAAGTTTCAGATAAGTATGTAGACAATATTTACCAGGGTAGATAACTAAAGAGATAGGCTTAATACACACTTTTCTCCTCAACTTGCAGATAATCCCTTTTACACACCTTTTCTTCATGGGTAGCTTATTACACACCTTCACTATTTTACCTCAAGGAAAGTGCATCTTTTTCCAATAAATCTATAGTATGAGGAGCAACAACGTTGTATTCAAAGATTTATTTGAGTGCCACCTGTCCTCTTTCTTCCCCATTCTTTTAAAATTTTAACAGATCTTATTTACTCTTCATTCCTCATTGTGTCCTCTTTCTTCCCTATTCTTTTTAACAGATCTTATTTACTCTTCGTTCCTCATCTCTTTTACAGGTGCATAAAGGTGATTTTTGTAAATTGACCTCTAAAGACCATCCTCAAGACATTTGTTACCTCGATTTTCTTACGAAGGTGTCTTGGTCAATTTGCTCCCCTTGTCGGTCTCAAGCCCAGATAAAGGACGAGGGTTGCAGTAGGTTGGTTGGCAGCAACTAGCTAAAACTAGCAAATTCCATGATGAATCCTCACAATACAGGTATAATACTCATCTAAGAAGAGTTTAAATGAAGTATCATGGTCAGTAAGGATTCATATAGGATATGCCAACTTGTTTGGGACTGAGGCTTTTTTGTTGCTATTGCTGGACGTGGTGGTGTCTGAAGCAGCTTAGGCATACCTCGACTATTCCACCGAATCGTATTATTCTCCAACCAACACATATATTGGTAACTCTATCCACCAAGGCTTAGGCAGATGGAAAAAAGTGACCTAGTATTTTTTGCCTCCACTAGGACTTGAACCTAAGATGTCATAGTTCTTCTCCACGTCATCAATCATTATGCCGCACCCTTCCTTGGGCGTATCTGTTACCTCCATCTTATTATATCTCGAGCTAATTCACATATACCGTATGTGTTTTGCAACACTTTGGAAGTTTGAATAGAAAATTTTACATATTCATACGAATTACATAAAAGTGTGAATCAATAAAATCTGTTGAAAGAAATAATAAAGAGAAGCCAAACTGTAATTCAAAAACAGCCAGTATCAGTAAAGAGTTCTACATGCAAACCGGTTACTGAAACCGCCAATTGATTAAATATAGTCACCAAAATTCACAGTTCTATTTAGAGAACGGGCATCAAGTTTATTCCGTGTGTATTTCTCTTTGGAGAAGTTCTCTGGAATGGACATGGATGCTTGATGAAGTTATCAATTCTTAGTAGTCTCGTCACATTCCTAAAACTAGTTCACAGTGCTCAAGAGCATATATAGTCAATGTGAAGAACTACTTCAATCTGTGAATGCATTCGTACAAGGTGGAACCCCAAATGGAGACATAAATATTATTAGAAAAGATGCAGGTGCAGATCAGTTAGTTGACAGATTTTGAATGTTCAGAGACATGTAGGTCAATAAGTGGATCTAGACTGGTAGAACCCAAATGAAATAGGAAAAAGAAGTGAGAATAAGATGTATGACACTCACCTTTAATTGGCAAGAACCACTACATTCAGAAGTCTTTTCTAACAAATCCAGATCCTCCAACGTGGCCACCTAGGAAAATTTTTATTTACATCAGTAGAGAAGAAACAAAACAATTACAGATATCAAAGTGGACAGGCCAAAAGAGTAGTTATCAGTTGCATGCCTTCCAATTTAAGCAGTTCATGTTTTCCATTTTTAAGGGAGCAGGTAGAACAAGTCAGTATCAGAAGAGTCGAACTCACATCAGTTAACTGAAATATTTCCTCAATGATATAATGGGTCACCATTTCTTCATGTGCTTGAAATGCTAAAACAGAGTGTTGTGCCAGACAGCCCAGAGACTGCAAAACTGTTGGAAGCTGTTTCCCCAGATGCAGAGAATCCACAAGCGTCTAGAAATATAATAGATGCAGAAGAGAGAGAACCTTAGAATCAATTCATACATGGAACTTCAAAAAAAAAAACCCGCAAGTAAAAGGTGCACTCGAAAGCATAAGCCTCAAGGCACAGGGTGTAAGCACCACAAGTTTTCAGTTTATGGTGTTTCCATTAGTACAAACGCAAAGTATAAATAAATAATATGCCAGTAAAAATGGAAAAGTAGAAAATTTATTTAAAATGACTAGAGGAGAAAAGAAAACAATGAGAAAATAATGGATCGATCAATATGGAAGCACATCGTAGCATAACAGAGCCCATTTTGCTATATGGGAAAAAGTTCAAGTAAGTTAGAGCAAAAAGCATCTTTTTAAGAAAGTATCAATCTGTAAACTAGATCATTAAACCCTATGCATTTGATGCAAGAAGAAACAAAAATATCAATCTCTCAAAAAGTTCAGCTTAATTGTCATCCCACTACCACCAAAAAAAGTTTTTTGATCAGGTAAAAATAGATTTCATTTAAAAAGTATCCAGAAGATGCAAAGGTTACAAAAAGTTAGCTCTTCCACTACCATCAAAATTAGGCTTCCTCTTCCATTAGAAACTTCACCTCTTCTAGGTTTCAGTGTAACATCTGATTTTTTTTACTCTTATCAGCTCCATAAGATTATTGGCAAAGTTGAAGTCAATCACTAGAGAAAATCCAGAGTATGAGTGACCAACTGTCAGAAGATTTGGGCTTAAAACAATTGGTGTCATGTGTATCCTAGCAAACTCATCATTTTACATGCAATGCGGGACATTTTACGGAACCCCCACCTCAATGTGCATCTGAAGGCTCACCATACATACCTCTTAAAGCAATAACTACAAGGTGTCCTCGATCAAGAAGTGTGTGATTGTGATAATGATGGTGGTGGTGGTGGTAATGATGATTATAACAAGGATGATCATGCTTATGATTATCATTATTATTATCATTTTGAGTTCTGATGATTATTATGATCATGCAAGTATAATTTTATTATTATTATCAGTTGTTGTGATGGTAGTAATAATAGTAACAGCAGTAGCAATACGTAGTAGTCAGAGCAATACCTGCTCAGCTGAACAGGTAGACGGGAAGCAAAGGCAAAACAGTTAAGTACAACAACATACTCAGTGTAGTCCCAAAAAGTGCGGTTTGGAGAGAGGAGTGTACAAAGACCTTACCCCTACCTCAGAGGTAGAGAGGCTGTTTCAGTTTGACTTGCTTGTTAGTAGCAGTGAGTAGAAGCTTATAGTCAGATCCCATTAGTTTACAATCATTAAAACGTAAAAGAAATCAGGCATACTCCAATATATGCTGAAAATGAGCAGACATTTTACGTCACTATGCCAAGAAAATGAAAGTTGGCCACCTTGCACAAATCTAAGAAAATGGACTGCTCTGAAGAGCCCATTAGTGCAGCAATTGCAGAAACAGCCAATTTAGATTGGGCACGACTGCCCTCCAGGCAAACCTTCTCCAAGAATGGATATATGTTACTGCAACAAAATAAATACAACTGCTCTAACTCAGAACAAAAGAGAGAGACTTTTATGGAAAACAGAAGGATAAATAAAAATTCTACATGAAAAAGAAATAAGTGGAAAAATGGGAAGTAAAAGTATGCAGTTTTGTGGGTTTGAGTTCTATAAGAAGCCAACCCATCGATGTATTTATGTAAAAACAAGAATGTCTAATCTAATCTTTCATCCAAGAAAGACGAAAACCCATATTATCCTCCAGTTGAAGGTAAAGATTGTTTGCTTTGATACTTTTTTTTATTTGAAAATAGTACTATTAGATTGTTTGCTTTGATACATATTGGAAAGAAGCTGCAATCTTGTCTTATCAAATACAGAAAAGAAGAAAAGAGAAGCTAAGCTGATGGTCAGAGGGATACACCCAGGTTGAAGTCAATAGCAGAAAAGACTCCATTTCTTCAGGAGAAGGAGTGACGCTAACGTGGTGAAAACCCTGGACCACTCCTTGCTTTATGTAAATTCAATAGAAACAAAGGGCAGACTTTAGGAAGAATCAGATGATCAACTTAAGACCTACATTTACTTGAATATGACATCATAATATAAAGTAGTGGCATGTAAAATTTTGTGTGAGTTCACACACCAACTAAATCACCAAACGAAATACTTTATCCCGAGAGATGCCAATTTCCAAAACAAATCAGAGGAAGGTAATGCTCCATCCCGTATATAAAAAATTACACAGATCATCACGATTACAAGGTATCGGAAGGGAAAATTGGTATATATACGACATTATACAGTAAATACTGCATAGTGCTTGAATCAAATAGTAAGCTATTCTCAACCTAACAGTGTAAACTTTTTCATCAGATTGTATGCTACAAATTCATGTAACAGAAGAACTAATGAAAGCTCAGTACTATCTATATGACTCATTCTTTTGTATACTGCAATCATTATAGAAAGGAAAAGGCATTTTCCTTTGAGCTGGGAGGGCTTCCACAAGGGAAGGGAACCTGCTCTGCAGTTTCATAAAAATGCACAATGCCACAACCTAGAATTCGAAAAATTACCCAGGGTTGATTGACATGTGGACTCCTTCTTTTGCAAGAATCTGGATCAGCTGTTCGTTGAATGGGATAACCTCTTCCAACAACAAGTGCTCGAATTCTGTCTCCAAACCTCTCAAGAGTGAAGGAAATGCACCGAGAATTGTCTGGTGAGAAAAAAGGGGTGAAGATGAAAGACATAGCATACAATTGATATGACTGCAAATACCATATGAATTAAAATCCAACACACAAGGTGAATGAGATTAATAGGTTCGAAGTGGCACATAAAGCTTAAGTTTCCTTATGCCTTTCTCCGAACTGGAAAACTTCATTCCAAAGAAGTCATTAACTCACCCAGCAGATGCCTATGCGAAGCAACAATAAAAAGTAACTCTGTAACAAAAGGTTAGCCTTTTTAGCACAACTTTCACATGGGTCATGCTCAAACAGCAAAAAGATCTGAAGCCTTCTATGATCTCCTTTTCAATAAAAATAGTGAGTATATTACTAGCAACCTAGGTTTAACTTTCTAGAAATCAGCAGAAATGGAATTGTAACAGGAACTTTCTCATAGTCTGGTGCACCTAACTGATATCAGTATTTCAATTGAACATTGAAAAGGAAGAGAGGAAGAAAAGACAAGAATGTAATTTGTAGACTATTATTAGCATAATCTGCAGAGTAGCCATTCTAATAGTACCCAAAGTTCCTAAATATCATGTGATGAGGAGCATTGAAGATGACGATATAAGAGGTTGCAAAAGTTCACCAATTTCAGGATTCTTCTTTTAATTTAAAGTGATTTATCTTACCAATAGGAGTTGCACAGAAGAATCCTCCAAATGCTTATTCCCAAATCTGTCGCCGGAAAGATGGTCAAAAATACAGCGCACATGCTCCAAACCAAATAGATTAAATGAACATTTCATGGAGAGTAATTGCAGAAACTCAGTGTGCAGATTCTTGTCCCCAATCTTTCTCAAAAGGTTATCCTGGACAATGCAAGGGGACAAGAAAATTTTCATTAAATTTGCCAAGGAATTGATAATGGTGCAATAACTCAAATCTAAAGATGTAAAAAAGATAATATTAGTCTAATCCGCTATAAAGTGAACTACCGTGTTATCAGGAACTTGCATGTGCCAAAAAGTCTGTCTTACCCAAAATCAGGTGTGCATATAGCCCAGATGAAACGAAAGAGTTAGTGAAAGCAGAAATACAATGGGAATGACCAAGCGAAACACTCTGCATCTCACTGTGATCATGAAACTCTTCTCTCCAACACAACTGAAATTTCCTCTTCAACACTTTAAAAGTGACTAATTTAAATGCATTAAAGAATTTAATGAAACTTCAGAAGCTTCAGATATGTGTATAACATAAATCATGAAACACTCCTGACTACATCATTTAACTCTAGCCAACTAGATCCTTTATAGCATTATGCGGTAAAAATTACCCCCATTCAGTGCCCGCATACCAGCACCCACCAACAGCAGGGGCGGACCAACATGGGATCAAGAGGGTTCATATGAACCCGCTTCGTTGAAAATAACACTCTCTCTGTGTGTGTATTATTATTATTCTAAAAAGAAAACAACTATATAATATATAATGACCTTGCTTGAGTCAAAGAAGGCATCTAGCCCCGCGGCAAAATGGGTTCACGTTGTTGTTGGCGTCCCGTGTTCGAAACTAGCCAGCAACAGAAACCTGTGCCTTTTTTGTTATATTTCTACGAAAATTCCTAGCTATTTAAGGAAAGAAAACTACTTGTTTTAATTTATATTTTTCTTTTCCTATATATATGTAATTTAAGGAAAGAAAACTACTTGATGAGATTTTTTGGAATCCGCTTGATGAAAATTCTAGGTCCGCCACTGACCACGAGGTCCCCAAAGAAAGGAATGTGAAGTGTGGTCTTCACTTAGTTTCCAAGGCAAGAGAATTTTCTCAGAGTAAAGAAATGTATAATGAGAACAAGATGTCTTCCAATTATATATGCAGCAGTCACTCATCAAAAAGAAACCGCTTTGAAGCTCTAGTAAGCTTGTTGCAAAGATACAAGCTTATAGTCTGAAACCAAGGAAGCCAAAATATAGGTCTCTCTTTCTAAATAATCCACGCAATTGTAAACGTTTAACAATTCCATAAAACCTCCTTTATACTGACCGCAACCAAAGACTCCAAGAGTAACTCTACTCCAGGCATACTCTTTAACTTGTTGAGCCTGCTCTCTCTACTCCAAGCCACATTTTAATCTGTTAAAGTCTATTCTATACTCTAGGCACACTCCTTAACCTGTTTAGCTTTTCTCCTCTGTTTATATCACAAATTTCAGTTTGTTGAGCCACTTACACTTCTTATAGATCAGAGCTCAAACAAAAAATACCCCACTTAGAGGCCCAACCACTAGTACAGGTCCCTAGTTATTCTCTTTTCTGGACCATGACCATCCATAAAATTTGAGTGTAATTTACTGGGGAATGAAACCAGGAAAACATGAAAGACACAGGAAGGTTAAAAGAAATTATCTTGAGATTACTCAAGCAAGAGATCTTTGTAAACTCTAAAGGCATCTTGCTCCGTGGTAGAATTTCGATGAAAACAAAACCACTCTATATCCAGGTTGAAAGTAAAATACAAAAGTGAAACAAGCTCACCCTGGTGGTTTGGGCATCTTCAATGTTCTGTTCAGTTAATAACCTCTCCAACAGATCAAAGATTTGACCGTCTTTCACCGTTTCCAGTTTGCGGAAGCAGTCTTCTGCTTTGGCAGTATCCTCAAAAGATGCTGACATTTTCACAATGGACATTTTCATTTTATTTTTTACTTCTTCAGATACTTCCTCCTGGACAACAAAGATAGAAAACCAATGCAAAATCACTGCACAAATGACTTGACAAAAGTATGTTGGACAACCAGAATTCTTTGTAAATTAGAATTTGTTCAAAAAACACAGCAACCTATCTTGCCAACATTAGCTATTAAGAGATTAGAAACAAGAATGGTAGTTAAGGCCACAATAAAGGCATTCTAGACAAAACCAGAAAGGCTTCAGCCTAAAGAAAAAAGTGTCCCAAAGTTCAAGACATGATCATAGCTGGAAACTGAAAATTTTGAGCAATCCAAAATTCTAACATAAAAATATCTATAACTTCAGCTTTAATGAATTCAATTTTCCCCAATACAGTGGTGAACAAAGAGAATTATCAAAACATTTCATAATTGTAAATTATTTGTGATACCTTGTATTTGTTGAGGAGAGTTAAGTACACTTGCATTTCATTTCGCAACCTGGATGCATACTATCCCATGAATTCAAGCAAACGAAGCAAAGCAGAACTGAAAAGTTAATGAAATCCAAATTTCACCAAAGTACCTCAGCTTTTGAGACAAAATTGCATTCAAGGCCTTCAGATGACAAGGCGTAAAAATTGAGAAAATGAAGACCCAATGCCTGGTTTTATCCTCAATCGAAAGAGAAGCAGGAAATAGAGTGTCAGCAAGCACAATCTCCATTCGCTGAGGCCTATGTCAGGTGAATCATAATTAGATCTCCATCAACTAGAAAATGCATCCATTTAGAAGTCACATCATGAAATATGGGCATACTTGAACTCCTTACAATCTCTGTCATAGCATAGCATCAAAATTTTACATGGGATCTGTTCAAAATGATCACTGAAATCCATGATGGCAGCAGAACATTGTGTGCAATATTCCTGATACAGTTCTAACAACTTCTTCAATGCTTTCTTTCTAACAGACACCTATACATTTAGATGAAAAAGAAGCATAAGAAAGCATATTTCAGGAAGTACAAACAGAGAAGTTCTTTTTTGAAGAAATGCACAAAAAGCAATGCTATCTTATGAAAGCTGTTCACCACAACCTTTTTATCTCTCAGTCGTTCTGCAACACGTGTGATAAGTTCAAGGGGAACAGATTTTAGCTTATATCTTGCCAAGTCACACGCCACAGTGACTGCCTCTGATCTCACTCTGTCATCAGAATCCAAAAGCCGACCTTGAAGAGCAGCTGCTCGGTTCACAGGAGTTAAATAGTGAGATGCAATGCTGAATCAGGAGACCACCAACAAATCAAGGGCATTCTGAAAGACCAAAAAGAAAAGAATAGAGAAAAAGCTTTCGAGTTTCGACATCTTACAAAGAACTTCAAGTGATTCTTTTCCTGATGGATTGGTCATGTAGAATGCCTTAGCACATGAAAGTGTAAGTAGTCTCACTTCAGCAGATTTATCACAGGTTCTGTTTAAGAATTCAATGAAAAGCTGGTGATAATCCTGAGCAAAATGGTTTCCAGGCAATGAAAAGACCTTTTTCATCAAGCCAAGAGCTTTTATCCGGATATCCACTTGATCTGTCTGCGAATGAAGTAACATTTCTAGTTTGAGCAATATAGTGGGAAAATTAACCCAACTTCAATGGAAGAACTTTAACAATAGAAATAATGAGAAGGCAAGGAAAAATAACAATAACATTGATAATAAAAATTTATTTTGCATTCACTGGACCAGACAATTAACAGGGTATATTGTTGTACAATAATAGACTAAATAGCAGAAGAATGACGCACCAATAATTCGTGGATCAGGCTAGGTATGACAGAAAGAAGTATCCGAGGAGAACACTGAAAGATTTCGTATATAATATCATGGTAATATTCCTTGATCTCACTCTGCACAGCGTCTCTACTAAGTATGCAAGACCTTAAAAACCTTGAAACAGTATCTTCAATCTTTTCACTGCAATTTTGAATGACAGAGACAGCAAGCTGGTGAGACGCACGAGATGCCCCCTGGAACAAAATTGATAAAGAATTCTGGTTTTTAAAGACAAAAGCAGGAATATCCATAGCAGGAAAAGATGAATTGCAAAACTAAGAGAGTAATATCAATTAGTTTCATCTATGCCAAACAAGAACCACTTAATAAAATGTATAAAGTTTCTATATTGCATATCATTCGTAAACTTGACACAAAAAATATTGTTATGTCCTCCTTCAATGACAAGAACGTTTTGCATGACGTGGAAGAAGGTAATCTTGAAGCCATAACTAGAAGCAAGCTTAAAAGGACAAGTCTATGAGCAACTTAAAATAAGATACACTACTACTACTGCATTGATGAGTCATTCAGGACGTTCCATCTAAAAAAGATATGACTCTGCACCCAAAATTAAAGGATCATAAATTCAACATTAAATGATATATTTGGGGCATTACTAATGTTCACAAGTTGATGAATCCTCCTCCCAAAATTCCCTCATCCTCTGTACCATTCCTACTTAACAAAACATGCTAGCCCTGCTCCATAGACACAACATGTATTACCACTTCTCCACATTCAAATAAATGGGTATTCTAAGACCCAAGAAAAAAAAGATGTCTTTCTCACCTCTGCCCAGATACCCAGCTAAAGTAGTTGAGCAAATGACAAGTCTCTATTAGCACCCATGGAAATGTACCCTAATCTAAAGAATAGCAGGATCCCTACCATCATTTGACAACCAAAAAGAAAAGAAGAAAGATTTAAAAGCTATAACTTCTGAGACAGCAGCAAAAATTTTATACAGCAACTTTATCTACAAACAAAAAAGACTCGCACAAGATGAACGTAAGAAAAGATGGGATCTGCAACTATAGACTCATAACCGGGTGGAAAGTAATTTCCAGACTCTAAAACAGGATAAGGTCGTGGGCTTTAACCATCATGGAGATGGAACCAGTGCTTATGCTGTTGACGGACACTGACAACAATAACAATTGTCTCAATCCCAAGCTAGTTGTTGCCAGCTATATATATATCCTCCCAATCCATATTGCTCCATTATACACATCTCAATCCAATATTTTAAAATTCAGTTACTAGGGTACTAGAGATTCTCCATATTTTCTACTAGCATAACAATGACAAAACTAACTCCTAGTGAACATTAGACCTAAGGTAAACGCACCAACCTGACTAAAACTTAAATTGGTGTCACTTGTACGGATCTCTTTCTTCCATTGCCGTATTTTGACAAGCCTCCTCCCTTATCTAGGCATGGGACAAACAATGTGAGCAAGCTCACAAACGTGGAGTTAGGTCACAGACACTCAGATGTGATATAACGAGCAAGCACAACACCTGATGTTGCACGCAATTTTTTCTTTCATTTTTCTTACACCATCTTTGACATTTGACTGTTAGTTTGACTTCAAACATATCGACTTAAAATAGTTTTGAACTGGAGTATAATATGTGAGCAACTAATTTATTATGCATATAATATATACACAAACACACGCATGAAATCCCCAGCTTTGATAATAAAGTTTAATTGACTTTTGAATATGTACATATATATACACACAGATGAACCAATTTGGGGTAAGAGATTACTTTTTTTCCTATGATTTGTTTCATTGATGGCATCCAGTAGATGCAGAAAATGAAAAGTACAAACTGCTAAGAAATATAAATCAGCTTCATACAGAGAATAAACTAAAGGTACAGGGAACTGATAAAATCTAAAAGACTATCTTGACAATTTACAGGGATTTGGGATAAGAGATTACTTTTTGGTTTATTTCGATAAGAAGAGTGTAAAAAGTTAATCCATGAACTTATGTAGGCACAAGAAGTTCTGCATTTCAAAGTTTACATTGCTTTCAGGTAATTTTGGTCATCAGAGAAAGTTTACAATGTTTTAGGACAAACCCTCAGAAACTGTGCCATTTAAATTGATAAAAAGGAAGTCTATATGAACTAAATAAAATTTCATTGGCAATATAGGTGACATAAATTGATCTATAGATGGAAAACTATACAATTGAATAAGAAATTAGCTAGAGCGGATAAACAAAGAGGAAAAAGATTATATTGGGCGATCATTTATAGGAAATGGAAGCAGAGTAAATCTGAAGACTTAACTGTGCTTAAGTCCTTAATTTAAAGCTTTATAAGAGCAGAAAGGAAAACACGTAAAATACAACATCCTCTTCAAAGCTTACCCTACCCCTCCTACTGTTTCCAGTGAGAAAGGTGACAGCAAAAAGAACTCAAACACCAAAAGGAACTCCATTTCTTGGCTCCCATACAGCATTCAATGAGTAGAGATTACAGTATTAAGTACTGCTGTTAATATCATCTTGGAGAAGGGATGAAAGAAGATCAAAAATTCTGTTTTACATAGATAAAATGGATGAAAGTACAACATCTTTCTTAAAACAAAGTTGAAAGTACTCCTGAAACTGCTAATGCAGCTACTTTTAGCTTTAAATCTTATTATGTTATAGATCACCATATCTACCTTTGCTTCTTTCAAAAGATTCTGCAAAATCACATCTAAAAGGGGTTCAGATACTTCTTTTTCAAAAGTGAGCAGCTCAGAACTGGTCTTGTCTTTCTCCTGCATTTTCTCTTCCAAAATTTGTGACATTATCGATACTGCTGCAGAAACCATACTTGGAGGATGATGTTCCCTACAAGGAAAGTTAGCACCATCAGATAGTTAAACTAATCTTCAGGAGAGGTGCCACGTGTAAACCGCAGGAAAAATTGAATGTAAAATTATTAAGCATGAGGCGTCACATGGTGAACCATTTTCAGCCCTCTTTTTTTTTTTTAAGTTATATAATCCTATTTTGTCTTCATTCAATTAGCTTTTTTTTTATTTTGCAGAGGAATGAATAAGATAAGGGTAAATTTATCTGATGTTAGGAACTTCACCCAAGTTAGGAAATCGTGGGATGCTAAATTGAATATTTTTGCATTCATTTACGCAATTGTTCCACTTCAACCAAAACACAGAATAGAATGTTCTCTTATGAACAAAATTGTGCAACAGGATACGAGATTGAGATTGACCACTTTTAGCATGCACAGAAAGATTCTCATGTTACAACACTTCATTCTCTTTATCCGCATCTAAGACTTCACGACCTCCATGAAAGTGCAGCAGATGGGCTGAGTTTACAAGCTTTCTTTAGCCTAACATACTTATAGTTTGCTACTGATTTTGCTCTTCCCACTCACCCTTTGCTAAATCAGCATTCGCCCAAGCTTAGCAGTGTTGTTTGGGTATTCTTTTAGTGATTTAAGAAGCGCCTTCGCCACTTCTCCTGCAGAATATTAGTAAGCTTGGTAATAGTATTCCAGGCTTTGTTTTCTCATGTGGATTGAACATAGACTTAGATTACGCTTGTTACAAAAAATGGTGAAAATTCTTTCCTGAAATTCTTTTTCCAACTTTTCGACAGACCTGTCTTTTTCAGTTTTTGAAAAAGTGAAACACCTCTCTAATAACATTATTCAGTTTCCAGCTTGAAAAAATGAAACACTTCTCATCTTCATTTTCCCCAAGAACTTCATCCATTACCAAGAAAGAATTCAAATAAATTCCAAAAGATTAACCTAAGAACAAGAAGACATATCAGCAGCATATTGGCTTTCTTCTATATAAAAAATCACATAGGTAACCCTGTTTAACCCTACTCCAGCCTTCCCTTTTTGTCTGTGCTTATTATGAACCGATTTTCTTCGTGCAGTGTTTCTTGATGACAAATAAAGGAGTTTAAAGGACGCGCAAACTGGGGGGAAGAGGGGGAGGGGGGTCATGAAATCCCTCATAATCAATCCGTACAGAGGACTAATAAAAAGAGAATGAAGAATTTCACCTCAAGACAGCAAAAAAGTTTTTGAACATTTTTTTAACCAATTCTTCGCATCCAATATCTAGCATTAGCAAACAAAACCTCAGTTTTGCAACAGTTTCTAACAGCTGTACCCTCATGCTGAAGTACGGATTCTTGGTATCTTCAAGCTCTGAGAAGATATTGACAAGAAGTCTAAATATATCCTGTTACAAGTTTAGAAAGTCAGCACTCGCGTCAGTATTACAGCTACTACCAAAAGGGAGAGGGGGTAAAGAAGAAGGTAGCACAGAGGGGACCATATAACAGAAACAACTGCATAAAGTCAAACTTTACCCTAGACACTGCATCAGTAAATTCAGGATTTGGTGCCAGCACACGGACAATTTCGCAGAAGCAGATGCCAACCAGAAGTCTGATATCTTTGTCCTTGTGAACAAGCAAACTATGCTTAACAAGAGAACTACTCAAGGGTTTAATGACAGATTTCAGTGAACTTGACTGTTTTAACCCTTCAAAAGCACGTGTGGCTTGCTGCAGCAGAAATAGCTCTTGTCAAGCAAAGAACTAGAAAGTAATATGGCATCCGAGAACAGAAAGCACCATAATTCTTAAAGGTCAAGAAAACATGACCTAGATGTTAATAGCCATTTTTTTTAATAACTGAGAAACCCCTTGTGCGTTCAACCCAGTTGACAAGTGACAACAGGTTTGAAAGTCAGGAAAGTATGGCCCCTCTACCCTGCTCCCACAGTCCCAATTAAGCACAAGGCTTCAGTTAGCAGCTGGGTTCAAATGACCTGTGCCTTACTCATACATTAGACATTGTATCCTTACCATAAAACTGACCTCTGAGGGTATGATACTTTATACACACACACACACACACACACACACACACACAAATACTTCACTTACAAATGCACCAAGAAGGTGTTGCATTTTCTTCACCAAAACTCATCAGGATCTCTAGTCCATTTACAAATGACCTTGATTACGCAAAAGAGGTGAACCCTCACTAGTTAATTCATACAACTTGGTGTCTTTTAAATAGATAATGACTAGATTGCAAGAAGAAGAAAAAAGCTGAAAGTTAATACAGATGATTAATTTCTGTCCAAAAACAAAAAAATGTGAACAAACTTACTAAGCTCCGTAAATGAAGAGAACATAATGAAAAAGAGCAAAAATCGCCAACCCAGTAAGCAAATGGAGCCCAAACTTATAATATCTTCAATTGCAAGGCATGTCAAATAATTAGAGAAAAACCAGGCTATACACGCATATATCCCATTTCCAGAAGTGATATCATCAAACGATAAATTACTTAGAAGAAGATATACAGTGTGCTTGCGAATAAAAGGCAAAAAAGGTTCAGAAAACATATTCAGTAGTTGAGAGTGAGGTATTACTTTTAACAAGTTGACTAGAGTATCTTTATTGGGGCAAGTTTTGTGTGCACCCAGTTGTTTTCCGATTCGTGAGATGACCTTAATCGCCTCCTTCTCTGAGTCGGCCATTACCGAGCCTTTCGCTGGTGAATCAGAAACCCTAAGAAGCTTCCTCAGATTTTCCGAGAGCGTTAACGAATGGAAGGATGCGCGTGTAAAAGAGGGTGTGCGCACTACGGGAGAGTTTGGAGTGCGAGTTTTCCCGCCTTATGCCCTTTATGATGAGCGCTACCCGACAAAGCGGTTGCGGATAACTATCGTGAATGGCTTTTTTCTGTTTTCTATTTTCTATTTCGCGGAAAGATGAGTAGATAGTAAAAATTGAATTGATATTCATGAAAATAGTAAAAAGAGTATATTGTATATGAGAAGAATGTGATGTTGTGAGTGCACAAGTATGATGCTAATTTTCTATTAGGTAAATTTATTTGCGCGAATATTAATATTATTATTATTATATTATATTTAAATTTTTTATATTATTTTATTAAATATTAATAAAGTGTTGAATCCTATAAAGTAATTCCTAGGCTCTGATACCATTTGACAACAGGATCCTTCGATGTCGGCGGTAGTCCGCTCGACGGTGATAATCCTTATCAAGAGTACCCTTGTCTTCAAACAAGAATCAAAATTCAGAGAGATTATTATCTAAACTGTATAAAAATTTAGTATAGAGGTTAATAGCTGTATGGTAATCTTTCACCGAAGCATGGGGCCTGTCTGGGCAAAGATTACTACAGGATCTTGAGACCATGTGTACAGGATACCTTTTTAGGGGCTCTCCGGGATAATAACAGCCCTAGAAACTCCAGATAAACTGGCTTTTCCACCGGGCAACTATACGTAGCCACTAAGGCAAATTCAAGATCTACAGTATTCTTGCCAACTGTACCACCATCTCCGAACCAAGCTATCAAAATTAACACTAAATCTTTAAAGTTCACATAATAAAATCTCTTAATTTTAATAAAGTCTAGTTCATCCTTTATGATTATTCAAGTCGTATGGGATTCAACATAGATAGACGTTTAGCCGGCTATAAGCTCGGCCATTAAAGAAGCAGGTAAAAAAAATTTAAACGACAGAAAGTAAATACCTTGAAACCCAAAGCTTGTGTCCAAAGCTGGACGATTTTCTGATTTTCTCTATACAAAATAAAAAGATTACAAAAGCTTCGTATTCAAGAGAAGGCAGAGTAAATCTAGAGAGAGAAAGAGAAAAACTAAAACTTTTGATGATTACCAAATGAGGCAAAAGGTCTCTATAAATAGAAGAAAAAGAATCTATGTACAGTAAAAAGACTGTACGCTTTATCAAAGCACAGTGAGAGCTATCTCTGTCATAGGGTCCACTGGGTCCCTCCCTTATTTAGCCACTATTTCGGCCATTGATCTTTATCCGATTTTCTTTTTTCCTTGAGCATTCATCATTCTCTGGATGAAATCTTCTCCATTGTCTTCTTCTTCGAGACTTTGTCTATCTTGTTGCAGAAGCCTTTCTGCTTCTCTCAATACTTCTTCGGTGTCAATTTACTCATCTGCTTGCGAGTCTTCATAATTAGACTGGCTCGTATTACTCTTCATAGATGTATCAGATTTAGTGGCAATTTGTTCGAATGTTGACACCCAATTTTGACCGACCTACGCTAAATATGCTGATTATATATGTATATATTTGTTTATTTATTTTACGCAAAAATTCGACTTACTTTTGTATTTATAAAATAATTTTTATTATAATATTGTGAAAATTATTTTAAGTTACATATATATGACTCATTTAATTTTAATTTTTTGGATATTAAATCATTATGTTGTATGTAATGTATGTCGTTTTAATATGCGCCCCCATTTTGAAGAATATTCTTTATTTAATAAATTATTTACCTAATTTTACTAAGTTTTACAAATTTACGTCTCTTTCACCTTCAAGTTTACCTACTACGGTACCAGAGTGAATATGATCTCCACCAGACATACGTAACGCTTTTGCTAATACCCGGAAGTGGATACCATGATTCTTCTGTCTATCAATAACCGCATGCATTGCACGGTGGATGTGAAGAAGTAGACCATTATCTCGGCAATAATGAGCCAAGCTAGTATTTGCGGTGAATCCCCTTTTCACCCCCATCGGGGAGTGAAATAGAACATGAAACCGTAAGCTCCCAAGCAGTGGGAGGAGCCAGGGCTCTGACCGCGTGCCTGTTGAAGAATGAGCCGGCGACTCATAGGCAGTGGCTTGGTTAAGGGATTTGACTAATAATATTACTCTAATTTATAAATTATTTTTGTTAATAATATGATTTCTATAATATTTGATGACTTGATTTTATATTTTAGTCATTAAATTTTTCGTAAATATAATAATTTAATTACATGATATTTACATAAGTATACTTAAATTTAGGATTTATTTATTAATAATAATATTTATATAATTTTCTTATAATTTAAACTATTTTATTATCTATTTATTAAATTATTTAAAAGAGTAGTATGTTTATTAATTTAATAGCAGCCAAATTCACCTTCCTTCAATTTATTTAAATTCTAGCCACCTGCTATTCAATTCATTCAATTTATTTCAAATCTGGTCACTTATCTATTCAATTTATGTCAATCTTAACCACTTTTGATCAACTGTGGCTATTATTTAAATTCAATTTCAGCCTAAATTAAATCCAACCCATTGGACCAAATCCGGACGACCCGTTTGACCCATTAACCCGACCCATCCATCCTAAATTCTAATCCTAGCCGTCCATCTATTTTGATCCAACGGTCAGAGATTTAACCCTACTAATTTCCTTATTTACAACCCCCTAAACCTAATCTCACTTTCATTCTTCCCCTTCTCCCTCTCTCAACCGCCGCACACCTCTCCCCTTCTCTACCTCTCTTCCTTCCGTCGGAAAACCAACACCACCAGCAACCAGTAGCGTCACCACCCACTTCCCTATCTTCTTTTCTTCTTCCCAGCCGCAAAACCCAGTTTGTTTCCCTCCAAACCGCCCCCTTCGCCAGAAACAACCGTATCAGCACCTCATCACTGCCAGCAGCCAACACCGTCGACTCCCCCATTTCCCGTCGTTCATGTTTTTCTGGCCGACCACCAACCCCATTTTTTCTTTGTTTTGTTTATATATTGTAATAAGTATATAATTAATATATGTATATAATAAATATGTATGCATATATATATATACATATATATATATATATATATATATATGTAAGTAACACTGTTTTTACTTTCTGTTTCATTTGTGTATAGTGATATATAATAAATATATAATAGATATTTATATAATATATATATAATAGTATAATATATATATAAGTAACATATGATGTTTTCCTTTATGTTTCATTCATATATAATATATATATATATATATTGCTTCATTTATATATCTGCTTATCTCTCAAATCATATTGATATTTGATATATATAAAATCAATTCTAATTTTTAGAATCGTTTAAGTAGCCGTGGATTCATTGTCTCTCTGCAAAATCTGCTTGTGATAACGTATGAACATTTTGATTTTTCTGTTTGAGCATGTAGTACTTGTATAATTACAACCTTGATTTGTTTCTCTTTGGGGCATATATCATTTCTCATCCTCTAAAATCATAGTCAACATATGTATATACATTTATATATGTACACATAATCTTTGTTTGGTTGATTCCTCACTACACGCCGTTAAGGTTTAGTAAGGAATATATTGTGAATTCGGTAATACTTGATCTCGTGATTTTTGCACCTAATTAAATAATTTAATTGAATATTAGAATATTTGGTCATATTTGATTATGTAAAACTTTGTACGATTCATGTTTCCTTTAATTTTGTCTTTAATTGATCCCGCATAATTGTGCTACTTTCATATTTAAGGAAATCTTCAATGTCATCCCTCTTCTTCAGCCTTCTGAATTAGTTGGCAAACACATGTGGTAGAATTGGGTATCATTTTGATTTGAATATTCCAGAAGGAAAGTTTTCCCTTGATTAATACTTGTTCAATATAAAAGTCTTATGCATTTTACTATTTTAGAACGGTTGCATTATTTGGCTATTCTTGGTAAATTTGGATTAATTGATTGATTTACTCCTTTAGAAAGGATTATGTTAATTCGTTATTTTATTTTCTTCTTGCTTAAATACTGACAGTTGTTTAAATAGATTTGGTAAGACCCTCTCTCCTTACGTTTAGTAATTTTCTTTTCTTATCAGTTTTAGTAAAGAGATTTTTCTTCTTCTTCTCCTGATTTAATTCCATTAAAAAAATAAATTTATTTACATATGGTAAGTAGTTATTTGTAATCAATTTTGATATTTCCCTTCCCTTTATACTACTAACTGATTTTTTATTTAAAGGACCCTTCTTCTTCTTTATTTGTGGGTCGAAGACGGGAAGACTGTCATAGAAAGAAATAATTTATTTTTCAAAAAAAATACTATTCTGCTCCTTCAAAAATTCCTAGTTCTTCTGCCCTGCCCCAATGCGAGCACTGCTCGGGATCCATGAGGTCCTTGTGATCTTGACGTGTTGGGGCATGGGTCTCAATTAAAAAAAAATATCTTTTGAAATTACTGATTTGTTTTATTCCGTTCTGATGTGTCATTTGCTTAACAGGTTATTCCAGTTTGGAACGAAGAATCGCCCGGGACAAAGGATTCTGGATCTATTTTACCTATTTAGTTCTTTAAATATTCGCACTAATTTATTTATTTGTTTATTTTCTTATTTGTAATAACTGTAAAAATAATAATAATAGTGAAAATGGGGTCTACGGGGATGGGGATTGGTATGTTTATTTATTTATTTATTTGTTTTCCTTAAATAGTAGCTTCACCTAGAATGCATGTTCATAGGATTTTAACGATATAAGCAACAATAGAAATCATGCCTTTAGAGATTTAATTTTTAAAATAAGATACAACACTAGAATTCATGCCTATAGTTTTAAAATAATGTCGTAAGTATGTATTATGTTTAAACTTTTTAAACATTGTTTGTCACGACTAAAATCAATTTCCCTCTTAAAAAACACATAGAAATCATGTACCTAGGTTAAGATATTGATTTGTTTAAAACATACTTCTTATTTAAACATCATTATATTTATCCATTTTTAAACTGCTTTTACCTTATGTTAAATTTTGTTCTCATTAATCTATATTTCTGCATTCATTTTAGGCTTGAATTACGATTACATTAAGTTTCATTTCATTAAATCTGCATTTCTGAATTTACGATTTTGCATTTTGGCAATATACATGAAGTCTGCATATTCGTGTTAGAGATCACGTTCATAGTTCTAAATGAACATTTTAAAATGCAGAAAATCGTATTCATAGGTTCATAGGCCCCATTTTAGAAAATCATGTTCCTAGGTTTAAAAGAGGCTTATCTTGAACCTTATATGCTAAGTGTTTTTATTTATTTGTTTGTATTTCGTTAATCGCCTTTAATACAGCCTAAGAATTTTAGAACCCAAAATCCCATTTAGTAGTCCATCGCCTCTTGGACATTAGGATTGGGACGGGTAGGCACTTATTAGGGCGTTAGTCTTTTCCATTTAGACTACTTAGTTTTAATAATAATTAATTAAATAGGTGGGTAGACGGGAGATGATGAAACAGACAGGCTATTGCTGACTTCTCGAATGAAGCGCACATCAGCTTTGTAAATACAAAGCAATCTACTACTCCCATTTTTTCTAATTTCATTTTTTAAAAGAAGCTTTCAAAGATTTAAAATTTCTTTTATTATGTTGGAATATTAATATGTTTTATTATAAAAGAAAATTTTTTGTTAAAAATATACATATATATATATATATGATTTTCTTAAAATATATTTTCAAGTTATATATATACACATATATATATGTTATTTTCTTCAAACTATCTTGATTTTAAAAAATAGAATAGATGGGAGTAGTATCGAATTGGGCCCATTTTCAGCCTTGTCAAAACCTGATCCCACTTTAGTTTTATGCTAATTTAGTATTTATGTTAGTATTTTATTTATGCTTAATAACTCACTGACTTTATTTGGTCATTTAGTTAAAATCCCCCATTTAATGAGTACGGCTGGGAACCACATTTGTGGACCTCGAAAGGTGCCTAACACCTTCCTTTCGAGGTAATTAAAGCCCTTACCCGAACTCTGGTAACTTAGGTAACAAATTAGCTTAGAACGGTGCCCTAACGCACCTTAATACGTTAGGTGGCGACTCTTCTTATTTAACCCATAAGAGTTGTCAATGTTGGGTCCCGCTTTTCCGCGAGGGAAAAATGGGGCGCGACATCGAATGATGCCAACAAATTTTTGCTTACGAGTTTGAGATAATCCTCAACCTGCTGTTCTTTATTACCAGGTTGATATGCAATCTTTCGAGCAATATGCTTTAAAGGACTTTCATCAATTAAATCATCAGTTTTTTTCTCTGTTTTCATACTTGACTATAATTTGTTTGATATCATCAATAGTTTGTTATCCATAAAGACGTCCCGTGGCCTGATCGGTTTTCAATAATTTTTCCCAGAAATTATTGTAGTAAACACGATATAAACAAGGAATGCATTCTTCTGTATGACCGAACTCAGGAATCCATTTATGAATCCAGGGAATAGAGAATTCTGTAAAGAAATAAATATGACCAATCTTTTCTGGCCAGCTGATATGGTCTTCATGGTATAACCGATCCATAAATGGAGATATTGTATCCATCTATCATATAAATCTTTGAATTGGGTTGGCAAAATATCAATAGTCGGCCCGTGGAATGTCCACCAGTTCAAAAACCAATTTGGTATGAACTTATGAAATAGATTAGAGCATACTTTTATAAACCATGTATGCTTATGTTTATCATTATTATAATAAAGAGCATAGGAAAATGCTTGCATATAATCCCAATAGGAGTAATTTATTTTTACACCTTGCCCTAGTATAACTTGGCGTTCTTTCATGGTGGATATACCCCATTCTTCAGCAGATATAACTCGTTTAATAATAAATTTCGAGAAATTATAAATTGTCTCGTCTTTGTTATCTTTGAAGTGAGATATCTCTACACTTCCAGTAGAGATCAAAATATTCTCATAATAATTTTGGGTTTTGTATGATTCTCCCGGAAAGTATAACTTCTCTGTAAGATATCTTTGGAGGATCTCCCAAAGATTATCCTGCCATTGAATATCTCTATTTTCTACGAGAAATATAATTTCTCTTTTGGATACCTTTTCATAATTTTTGAATTTATCTGCCGTATCCATGTCAATAGAAGCATATGTATCACTCTGCTTCTTCTTTTATCAGTCAAATGTTGTTGTAAGGCCTCGTATAACGGGCTATCTTTTGGGATATCTCCCAAATTGATTGAAGAGGATGCATATGCCCCTTCTTACTGAGAAATATTCTCATTTACTAGTGTTCTGTTACCCATCCATATAACTGGGTTTGGGGAAGTATAACTTCCTGAGGTGGTAACTTGTTCTTCCTCTTCCACGACCATTATATCGGCCTGTATTTCTTCCCCTTTCTCTATTAGAGGAAGATTGTAATGGCCATTCAGGCCTCATTCTGCAATGAAAACATAATTTGTTAGTTTTCATTTAAAAATTCTCTTGTTAAGAAATCTGGAAGAGAATTATCACTTCCCTTTTTATATTCTATTTCAAAATCAAAAGGGGCTAATTGAGCTTGCCACCTAGTGAATATAATTTTAGAAGCATCATGCTTAAAATCTTTATGGAACATGAATCTAACAGCATTATTGTCAGTTCTTATCAAAAACTTTTTATTATAAAGATCATCTTGAAAGTTCAAGACGCATTTTACAATAGTGAGTATTTCATGTGACATAGTAGTATACTTTTGTTGGGCAGGAGTCCATTTACCAGAATAATAACGAATTAAATACTTTCTTTTATCATGGGGATTTAACTGTTTTAAAATACCACCGAAACTTATGTTAGAGGCATCAGTTTCAATAATTTTTTGCCAATCTGGGTTAGCAAGAGTCAAACAAGGTAAAAAAATTACTTTCTCTTTTACCCTTTTAACAATATCAGTATGCATATGAGACCAAGGTAAATTATAACCCTTTTTCATTCTTTCAAATAAAGGAGCCAGATCTTTTGACAAGTTTTTGATGAAAGGAGAAATGTAATTTAAATTCCCAAGAAATCTTTGCAATTGTGTCCTGTCATTTATAACATCAGGAAATTTAGAAGCAAATTCAATAGATCTCTGAATAGGAATAATTTTTTCTTGACAAATAAAATGCCCTAGAAATCTAACCTCAGTTTGAAAAAGACTCATTTTGGGTTTAGATATAACTAATCCATTTTGAATAACAATTCTCTTAAAAATATTTAAATGTTTATAATGTAATTCCAAAGTTTTAGAAAATACTAAAATATCATCGATATAAACAATGATAAAATCCATATATGGATTAAAGATATCATTCATGATTTTTTGAAATTCAGAAGGCGCGTTTTTCAAGCCAAAAGGCATAACATTCCATTCGTATTGCCCGAATGAGACATTGAATGTCGTTCTGTAAATATGCTCTTTAAAGAGCTGAATTTGCCAATATCCAGATTTTAAATCAAATTTTGAAAATATATTGGCATCATATAATCTAGATAAAAGATTTCGTTTATTAGGGATAGGATACCTAATCCATTTTAAAACTTTATTCAAAGGTTTATAATTTATTACCAATCTTGGTACACCACGTTCCTTTTCTGCAGCATTGTTGACATAGAAAGTTGTGCATGACCATGGTGACTTTGAAGGTTTTACAAGTCTCTTTTGTAAAAGATTATCAATTTCTTTTTTACAAAATTCTACTAATTCTAAATTCATCTGACAGGGTCAAGACTTGGTAGGAATATGTTCTTCTGAAAAAGAGTCTTCATATGGAAGAGAAACCACATGCTTTTTTCTATCCCAAAAAGCACTCGGATGATCAGCACAGATTGAAACAACAAATTGTTCAAAAATTAGTTTCACCTTTTCCTGAACTTTAGCAGATTGTAAAATATTATCAATGGACATGCTATAAATTTCATGTTGTAAAGACTTCATATGAAAAATCTTTTTATCAATCAAAGTATTTATATTTTTAGTGAGCGGTTCAGTTATAAACTGGAAAGAAATCTTCTTTCCCATATACGTTGCATCAAACCCTTTATTATCAACATGAGTAAGAGGATAAATAACTTGTATAAAAGGGGTTCCCAAAATAATAGGAGGAACATTTTATCTTTGACCAAAATAAAAAAATGAGGCATACACCTTTTGTTTGCATACATATGCATTAGGCAATTTGTATTTTATTTTCATTCTATCACCAGATGCAGAACTAATCTTATGAGAGGTCTTATGGTAATATCAGGTGGAGATTATACCTTCTTGGATACAACTCATATCAGCACCACTATCAATAAGAGCGGTTTCAGTAATTGAAAAATTATTATCAATCAAATTAGTACACTTAACATACCATCTATGAGAAGTCACTATTTGCATCATTCCTATAAACAAATCATCATCAGGAGAAGAAATAGCCCTTTTTGTGAAATCAGAAATTTCTTCTAAATCATTAGTTTCATTTAATAAAACTCCTTTTTCTTTATCATCAGTATTATGACCCATTGAAATAGTATTCTTTTCAATTTGGCCCATACGATGATCTAAAATCATTTGATTTTGTTTAAGAGATTTAATCTCATTTTTTAATTTTTCAACTTCATATTTCAAATCATCCGCTGAAGAAGCGTAGCTAGGATGATGCATATTTTGTGGAGAGTTCTTTTCCAAAATTCGTTTTTGAACTTCTGCCATAGAATATGGAACTTCATCTAGCACATCCTTCTTTTGAATAGGCTTATCAATCGGTTTGGAAGTGGAAGTAGAAGCCATACTGATAATTTTTTCTCTTAGATTATTATCAGTGACTTCCTTTAATAATTCTAAAATATTATCAGAAGTGATCGGCTTTATTTCAAAATTATTTTGAAATTGAGATTGTAATTTATAAAAATCCAAGTTATCACAAGAACAATTTCCTGTACCTGTATCACATTTATCACAAGTATTATCATCAGGTAAATCAAACAATTTAATAGAAGCTTCAGACTCAGTAGAAGAAGTATAATCATTCTCACTCTCGCTGACTGAAGTTTCATCCATAATTTTCAGAATCTGTTCTTTGGGTCTATCATCCAAGTCCATGGCTAGAGCCTTAATCCTTTCCTTCTTGCAATTTGGGGCAATATGACCAAATTGACCACACCTATAACATTTTATATCCTTAAGATCTTTTCCAGATTTGTCCTTAACAAATCACTTTTCTTTGCGATGTTTTCTTCGAAAATATCTTTCTTCTTTTGATCTTCAATGTCGTCTTTTACCTTTCCTTTGGTAAAATACATCTTTATCATTTTTCTTAATCTTCTTCTTTGAAGTCGAGGTAGTACCTGCCATTCCAAATTGTTGACAAAAATCTCCTAATTGATTCCTTTCAGTTAGTCTTTGTCGTTTAAGGTGTGCATTCAGCTTTAACTCATTACACAAGTTTAATCCTTCTTGTGTACATACTCCAATAAGTCGTCCATAAGTATAAGTATTATACAAGATCTGGACATTGTTTCCAAGAAGAGTTTTCCTTACTCTTTTTGCAAATAAATGTGGTAAACCATCAATAAATTTACCCTTCCAATGTTCGCTATTACTTTCAGGTAGATCCATAACCCGACTAAGAAAGGTGTCCTTATACCACCTAAATTCGCCTAAATGCTTGCATCTAAGTCCATTCTACAAAGTACGAATGTTTTCATACATATTGGTAAATCCACCACTAAAATGTTCAATAATAGTTAGCACTAATGTGTAGACACAATCTTGTCTGCCAGCTACAAGGGCTCTTCCTAGGTTATCAACTCCAGGTTCAGTTTTAACAGCGTTATAAATTGCCGCTCTATCTTCTGCAGTCATAAAGTTATCCCACCAGCCTCTCAATTGGCCAGTGAATCCTGCAACTATCATTCTGCAAATTACAGTTTCAGTATTCTTATCACTAGTAGCTTTGCAGATAGTAGAATACATCAACATACGATGTACTAAAATACTGATTTGTCTATCAGTTAAACCATCTAAATTCCATATAGATAGCATCACCGTTATAACTGGTGTTTGTCTGGTTCCAGTCCCTTTCTTCAACCAGAACATCTTGAGGTGTTGGCCTAGGATAATAATATGTATCCATCCGAGGCATATCTCCATACCTTTTTCCCAACTTTCTGAGCTTATTAAGTTCAGATCTGGTTTCTTCTTTGTAATCTTTGGACGGATCTAAAATATTCTCAGCAAATTCTGAAGCAAGTTCTAAAGGTTTAATATTTAAACCTGCTAGTTTCTCATTAACCAATTTTTCCAAGTCTTCTCTGGATTTAACCTTGAATCCAATAATATCCGGAGGTCTTTGAATAGAAGGTTCAAGCCTTGTAGAAGTTCCAGGTTTGTCAGGTATAACATGAGCAGAGTGAACCACCATAGAATAGTCAGACGAAGAAGGAATATAAATCTTTTTCACTAACTCAATTAAATAATCGAGTTTAGAATCAAAAGAACTAATATGTTCTCCCAAAACTTTAACATATAAAGACAAATAATTATTTTGAGAAAATAAATTGTTAATTTCTTTTATACCATTGCTAGCTACATCATCGTCAATAAATTTTTAAAAAGCAGCAATAGTAATACCAATATTATTTGGTAAAATAAAAGGATTTTGTGGAGGATAAATACTCGTTATAAGATTACCATTGTTTTCCTGATAGATTCTCTCAAGAACTCTAATATATAAAGGCATATAAGTGGCAATAAACCAAGGAGCAAAATATATTATTTGATTATGTAAAACACAAATTTCATAAAACTCTTGAGAAATATTCCTTTTGTCATCAATACTGTAATATTTAGTATACCAGTTTTTAAAACTTTTCCATTTATCATGAAAAAATTCATTTAATATATGTTTTCTTGCCGGTGACCCCGGACTAAAATCAATTTTGAACTTAATCATTTAAGTTTTATTAAAATCGAAATCCATTTCGGATTGGGTAGGAATATCCTGGTCAAATTTATCATCTTTAACAGTATTTTTAGAAACCTTTATACGCTCAACCCGCTTATTACCATCAGCAGTATGAATCGTATGAAGAGAAGCAACACGATTTAACCTTGCTGGACCATAGATTGGTTCTATAGGAGCAATATATGAATGAGATGAAGATGAAGATAATCTTCTATTACCAGTATAAGAATGCCTGTAAGGTGTTAAGGACTTATTGTCCTCAAACTGAATACAAATTCTTCCTTCAGGAGTTTGACTAACATGCGAATAATCATGATTAGTAATATCATCAGATTGTTGACTCGGAGATATAACAGAGTCTAAGATCCAAGTAGAAGGAAAATCAATTTCATCCCATCCAATAAGTCTCCTAGTAGTGACTTTGGATCTAGCAAAATTGGTTTCAAAAATCATAGTCTCATTTGACGTATCTGTCAATTTACATCGAGGAGTCAAAGTGGACAAAAACTTATAATAAATTCTATAAGATAAACATATAAGTTCAGATCCAAGAGCATAGTTATAACCATGAGTCTTAACATTTAATGTCAAAGCATCAAGAATATTGATTATCGGATAAAGATAATTGTAAATTGGGTTGAGTATTGAAATATACAGGACCATAAGCCACCGTAGATTCGATAGAACCCATAAGAGATTGTCTAAAATTTAAATTTCTAGCATCTCTTAATGCAGCCATAAAAGATTCAGGTAACCCTTTAAGGGTCAAAGGTTTAAAAGCAATTTGAACTAAACCTATATGCATAAAGCATAATATCACGTTCATTTAATAAGCGAACAGTTTGTTCTGAAGAATTTAAAGCAAGAGATTGCTCAGTAGTTTTTATCAATTGTTTAGAAGATAATCTATCAAAGAATCCATAATCATAGATTGTATTAATAGGAACCTGTGAAATAGTCCACTTGTTTAACAAATCAAGGTTTTGAGGTATATCTACCTCTTCAAGTCTTGTATTTTTAATACTACTTTCTCCAATATCAATATCCATAATAAATAACATCTATGTTGAATCCATAGTGCTTGAATCTTATAAAGTAATTCCTAGGCTCTGATACCATTTGACAACAACATCTTTCGATGCCGGCGATAGTCCGCTCGACGGTGATAGTCCTTATCAAGAGTACCCTTGTCTTCAAACAAGAATCAAAATTCAGAGAGATTGTTATCTGAACTGTATAAAAATTTAGTATAGAGGTTAATAGCTGTATGGTAATCTTTCACCGAAGCATGGGGCATGTCTGGGCAAAGATTACTACAGGATCTTGAGACCATGTGTACAGGATACCTTTTTAGGGGCTCCCCGGGATAATAACAACCCTAGAAACTCCAGATAAACGGGCTTTTCCACCGGGCAACTGTACGTAGCCACTAAGGCAAATCCAAGATCTACAGTATTCTTGCCGACTGTACCACTATCTCCGAACCAAGCTATCAAAATTAACACTAAATCTTTAAAGTTCACATAATAAAATCTCTTAATTTTAATAAAGTCTAGTTCATCCTTTAAGTATTTATTTGTCATATAATCAAACACAATACCTTCAAAATCATATAATATATTTATAAGTAATATGTAGTTATATCAATATGTGCTACTTCAAATTAACATAAAAATAATAATCATAAATTTCTTTTCAATAATTTACTCGAATACACCTTACTTACGAATTTGAATATTTGCATAGCAGAATAGTGTCTTATTTAATCTATAAAAATTTTCTTTAGCTGATTATTTAAGAAAAATAATTATATTTCAGTTAAAAAAATATATTTGATGAAGGTATTTTTGGAATTTAACCTAAAATTGGATGATATCCTAATATCATACATTATCATAAATAAATATTCAATTAAGAAAATATAAAATTTGTAATACCTCATTAAAATTAATAAATTAAATGTTCTATTATTATCAATCTCCTCTTCTCTTTCCCATTTCTTAAAAAGAAAAATTATAGAGTTGCAACGAAGACTCTAATTTCAATCAAAATAAATAAGTAATTAATTATATTAAATGACATAAGTAATACAAAAAACATCTATACACATGAATCCAAGGAATATGTCATGCCTTTCTAAAACCATCTTTGAGATTCTTGGGCAATGATAATATTATAGATAGTTAAGTTACTAGTATCTTTCAAGTTTGATGCTCCATTTCTAACACTTAGGAATTCCTTCAATTTCTGGATCTATATATGTACTCACATTTTAAGAAAAAATCAACCTCTCCATATGACACAAAATAATATTCTAAAATTTTGAATTGTAAATATATATGGTTAAAAATATATTGATAGAAATTGCGATCTTATGACTCTCGTGCACAATAAAAATAAAATTACATTTCAAAAGAAATTAAAAAAAATAAAGATTAAATCTAAAAGATTCATGATTAATTTGAGAGTGAAATTATATAATATAGCATCCTTTCAAATAGTAAAATAATTATTGTGCTCTTTCTTAACAACAAATTTTTTTTTACTATATCGATTATCATCGTTGTATTCATTCAATGATTTTCACTTCCATCACCTTGAATGACCTCACTTCTCCTTATATTTTTCTTTATTTTCTTGTCCTCTTTATCAAATAAAGCTATAACCAATACACAATATATTGACATAAGGCACTGCAAAAGGAAGGAAAAAAAAAGATCGAATGAGAAGAAAACACAATTTTTTGTATCCAAAAATACAGAAACAAAGAAAATTTCTTCTAAAATATTACTCTCTTTATTTTAATTTATTTAACGGATTCTTATTTTACACAAAGTTTGATAAAGTAAATAAAAATTGAAAACAAAAATTTATGTTTTGAAAATAATTTGCCAAACCTGTAATATCATTTTTCATATACGCATTTATGCTCATTTACAAATTAAATTTTTGTATAAATTACGTTACAAATATTTAATATACTTTATTTTTATTAATGAAGAAATTAGCTAGATATTTGATACATTTATTTTAGGAATACAAAGCTAACATTCAAGTGCAAACTAATAATTATGTAACATATAAGTAAATTTGAATAGAAGGTAATGAAACTTACTTGATGAGAGCAAATCCTCTTATTGTTAGTTTAGAAGTTAAAAGATTTCTAAAAACAAAATAAATTATAGCAAAAAAAAAAAAAGAAAATGATAAAAATGAAATTCAAAAAATAAGTGACAAAGCAAATTAGAACATAAAAGAAACCGAGAAAAGGGCATATGCAATTTTTATTTATAAGCAAAAGATTACAAGAAAAAGACCCATTCATTAACTATTCATAATTGTGGTATTTAATTTATTTTATAAAAAAGAAATTAAAATTGACGAATATAGAGAGACTCTAGGAATTGAAGAAGTAATAATAAATAGTTTTATTATGGAAAGAGATAAATCAAATAACTTAATATTTTTGCTATTTTTAAAGTGAAAAATAAGAATTAAATCTCAAAAATTTGAGAAAAAAGATAAATAGCTTTTGTAGCATCTAAAAAGTGCAACATCACTTTATTTTTTTTAGCTTTAATATATGTATTGATGTGTAATGCATAAGTAAAGTTTGGGGAGGATAGAGTATACTCAAACTTTATGTTTAAAGGAGTAGATAAGTTATTTTTGATAGAACAACGACTCAAGAAAAAAATATAGAAACTTTAAGAGTAATAGGAAAAAATCACAGAAACTTCAAGAGTAATACTATTACTACTATTCAAAGGCGAACCTGAAATTTAAAGATGTCGGGAGCACTACCAAAAATGATTAAAAAAATATAGTCATGGGGATTCGAACATGAGCAGCCAAGCTCGCGTAGGCAAACCCAAGATTTGAAGATGACGAGGGTAGTATAAAAAATATAAGAAAATGCAACCATGAGAATTCGAACAACGGCAGCCAAGCTCGCACTGAGGCATTACACACACTCGCTAGACAAGTGCACCAAGTTGGCTTTTGTATTTAAGAATGCACCAACAAATATATAATCCTTTTGTAGGTATATATATGTGTATATTATATATGTGTGTGTGTGTGTAATTTTTTTTTAAAATTAATGAGTGCACATGCACCCCCACCCTTCCATGTGGGTCCGTTTCTAACTGCTAGTAAGAAAGGAGAAGCTAGGCAATGATAACTTTCGATTAACTCTCTACCCCAATTTGTGCCCTTCATAACCTAGTATTTAAGGTTACGTCCTCGGCGAGTTGAAGTTACGTCATGTCTTGTCTAATCACCTCTTTCCAATACATTTTCATCGTACATGTACCTCTACTAAAATCCACTAAAGTTAACCTCTCACACTTTCGCATTGAGGCATTCACATGTCTCCTTTTTATATGTCTGAACCACCTTGTCTTGTTTTTCTCATCTTGTCCCGAATATCCTTATTTTCAATTTTATTTCTCCTAATATGGCCACACACCTATCTCATCACTCTTATTATGCAATTTTCATCTTTTGAAAATATTATATTTTAATAATGTTAAATTGCATGTATTATGTTTCTGCTATAAAAATAGACAAACTGAGCATGATTTTCTTGAAATCACTATCTCATGTTCTTACAATTTGATTATTCTACCACATTCAGATATTATATTTGGGATACTTATGAAAAGTAATTGGAATTTTTCTTCCTTGTGTGATTCACGATAAAAAATATTGTATTACATCAAAAATGAAATGTAGTTATAAAAGAAGTGAGTTGTGAGAAAAAAAAAATTAATTCGTCAAGATGTTTACAACGGAAAATAAAGATTATTTGTTCACAAATCCTTTTTCTTTTAAGTGAAGCTTTTGACTTAGAAAATAGTTCATAGTTTCTATAATACCTCGTACTGTCACGATCTGAGTCTATATCCTGGACGCTACATGGTATCTAGAGCCATAAGTGACCCCAAGCTAACATATGGCATGGCATATTACTAATATAATCTGAGAGTATAAAGAAACTGAGCAGAAGCTAACTGAAAATGTCCAAAAAAAGATAACCATTCATAAATAACGAATAAGTTTGAGGTTTAAATGGATAAATAAAGCTACGTCATAAAGCTGAAAACACTAGTACTCCATCTAAAAACCTCCACTAACTGATGAGACGTTAGGATAAGCCCCTAACTAACTCTAAAGACTGAAACTACACTAAAAACAAAGTCAATTGATAAAACATAACTCCAGCCCTTGAGAGATGAGGACTCACCATGGAAAACTGCTAATAGGAACTGGATTGAATCTAACCGCGAAGCTGAGTCTGAGTATTCGAACCTATATCATAAAACGATATAGCACAAGAAGTATGTGGGCAGTACTTTGAATGTACTAAGTATATGAGATGTACAGTTGAATTATAAAACATGCTAGTAAATCTGAAAAACATAACTGAACTGAAGTGCAATGACGTTATCTGAAAATGCATAAATACTAATATGGTATAATAGTATGAAATTACTGAAAACACAAGTAAAACTGACTTAAGAGTCGTGTATATGTACTGAAAGCTAAGTCTATAACTGTAACTGAAACTGTGACTGAAATGTAGTATGTTGTACTGTGGGAAAGTCTATTACTCGACATATTAACCACGTGAGCTAAACATGGAATTCGATATATACGCCCCATTGATAGGACCCAATATACCTTGCCAGGGTATAAAAGCATGGCTGATGTTATCACTAACTAGTGTTCCTTCGGGCTAATAACCTACGGTGGCATGTAGTTCTGAGACCCGGGTACGCTGAACTCTGACCTTTTTGGTGCTAAGTACTACTCCCAACTGAACATATATATTGATAGCTCGAAAACTGATACCCTAAGACTAAGTCAGAACTACTTTATCTAAAAGTGTTCTAAGAATCTATAAGACCTGGTAATACTAATGATTCTGCAAATATTGATAATACTGGAAAAAAAACATATATACTGAAGTCATGAGGAAAATCACATGTTCATCACAGACCAAATCATTCAAAAATAATGTTAACTGATAAGGAATGAATCTTTGAAATCATTTTAATACCAAGGTCATTGGATTACATTATATATTGAGAGTAAAAACATGAACACTATATTATTATATGTCATAAAAGCCTTGAACATTAAGAAAAATAAGGGGGATCATGCATTGAATGAAAACCCTAAGTCATGATTTTTAGAGGATTGAAATTACTAGTTCTCTAAGAACTTTTACAACACAGGGGTGGAAGGAAACCCGTGTTGAATCCCACATACTTGGAGTTTGAAGAATCCCTACCTAGAACCTTGAACTTACAGCTTTTGGAGAAGAACCCTAGTTTAGACTTGAGAGGATCTGCTATCTTAAATGTATTATTTCTGAGGGTCTAGGAGAGAATGAGAGGTAAACGTGATTAATCCTATTTAATTCCTTTTAAAAAAGCCCAAAATGACATAGTTTACGGAGTTAAAAGAATGGAAAGGACTAAAACACCCTTATAAAAAATGGGCTAAAAATTGTGGTCTAGTGACGACGAGTCGTCACCACGAGTTATTAGATCTGACCACGACTTGTGATTACCTCCCATGGTCACTAGAGTCTATTTCTCAAACTCTAGTTCCCTCATAACGGACGGACATGACGTTTCATCATCAGACACCATGAGTCGTCCCCTGACTCGTGGTCGCTGGGGGAACGTTTGTCTAGTCTTTGATCTCATCTCATGACTTGACAGGACGAGTCGTGCCCTCATACCACGACTCGTGGTGCGTGGTCACAGGAACCAGTTGCACATTCTCTGAATCTCAAATTACAGTTGGACATTACGACTTGTTACCTGGTATGACGGGTCTTTACTTGGCTCGTGGTATCAGGGAAGAAAATTATCGAGTTTCAAGACTTTGACTAGGTCGCTTCCTTCGGATCACTTAATGACTCATCACTTGAGTCGTGGGGACTGGAACATGAAGACAAAATTGTTAACCACGAGTCATCCCATGACTCGTGGTCCACCAAACGGGTCGTCATGTGACTTATTCTATGGGGAAGTTTAAATTTTTCTACTGGTTTTTACTTCAAGTCTAGGGTATAATCTTAGGAACTTTTGGGGTGTTACATTATCTCCCACTTGTAAATATTCATCCTCGAATAAAGACTAATGAAGCTAAGAAGATCGGTAAAGAGCTGCAATCCCATTACTGAATGTTATAGACTGAATATGATGGAGTGACTTACTCCAGATTGAGTTATATGGCTGAACTGATTTCATGAAACAAACATGCATTCTAAAACATGAAAGGAATTAAGGGACATGAAACTGAATAGAATTCTAGGTAGAAAATTGTTACCTGAAACTGGGACTGAATTGGAAGGAAGGAGGTGAGGATACTTGATCAGTTTGCTTCCGCTTCCCAAGTAGCTTCCTCTGCAAGATGGTTCCTTCAAAGAACTTTCACTGATGCAACTTCCTTGTTCATCAACTTACGAACCTGATGGTCAAGAATGGCAACTGGGACCTATTTATAAGAGAGACTATCTTTCACACCCACACTTTTTAAAGGCACAACTGAGGTTGGATCATCGATGTATTTCTTCAATAGAGACACGTGAAAGACTAGATGCACCAATGCTAACTCCACAGGCAGGTCCAACTCATAGGCCACTTTGCCAAAACACCTCAAGATCTTATAAGAACTACCATAGTGGGGAATAAGTTTTCCTTTCTTACCAAACCTTATCACCCATTTCATGAGTGAAATTTTCAGATAAACCCAATCATCAACATCAAACTCAAGTTCTCTTCTCATCTCATCTGCATAGGATTTCTGACAGCTCTGAGTTGTTTTCAGCCTTTCTCTAATAAGTTGGACTTTCTCTATAGCCTCATGAACTGAATTAAGCCCTATCAAAGTAGCTTCAACAATCTCAAACCATCTTATAGGAGACCTACACCTCCTACTATTAAGTGCCTCAACTAGGCCATTTGGATGCTGGAGTAGTAACTGTTATTGTAAGAAAACTCAATGAGAGGCAAGTCATTATTCCAGTTACCTTTAAAATCAATCACACAAGTTCTCAATATGTCCTCTAGAGTTTGAATAGTTAGATCAGCCTGACCATTTGTTTGTGGGTGAAAAGTTGTGCTAAGTTTAACCTGAGTGCCAAGACCTTTCTGGAACGACTTCCAAAATAGGGAGGTGAACTGGGTACTCCTATCAGAAATGATGGACAAAGAGACTCTATGCATTCTGACTAACTCCCGAATGTACATTCTAGCATGTCCTCAATTGAATTTGTCATGTTAACTGGCAGGAAATGTGGTGGCTAGTCATCTGGTCTTCAAAACCACCCATATCGAATCATGCTGGTGGAGTGTATGAGGTAAACCTATGATGAAGTCCGTATTTATATCTTTCCACTTTTAAGTAGGAATGCTAATATCTTAAATTATACCTCCCGGTCTCTGGTTTTCAACCTTAACTTGCTGACAATTAGGGCACTTAGCTATGAATTATGCGATATACCTCTATATGTCATTCCACTAATAGAATTTTTGTAAATCACGGTACATTTTAGTGGCACCCGGGAGAGTAGAATATCGAGAACTGTGGGCTTCTGTCAATATCTGCTACCTCAATCCATCTACATCCGGAACATACAAGTGGTCCCAATAACAAAGCACATCATTTCCCCCCTTTGAATAATACTTCCACCTCTCACTTGAGGACTGCCTCCTTCAACTTAATGTAACGATCTGCTCAACCGTTATAGCACCCTGACGACTTAAGTATGGGAAAATTTAAAATTTTGCAAGTTGGAACGAAGTCCCCCGAAGAATAAAAAAGTATGAGACGAATAATTTTGAATGGGCTAAGTCATAGTCAGGTGGGTCCAGGCGTAAAGCCGTTGCAATGGACTATTTTCCCATTGTAATGAAACTACTGCAGCAAAAGTGTCCTCACTACAATGGATGACGCGGACCAGAATTCCGCAAATTCTATCCTGATTAGGATTTGACCTATTCTTATAAGGGGCCTGAATAAAAATGCCTAGAAAATAGAAAGTAGGATTTGAAATAAGGAGAGAAACAAGGAGGCTAGAGAAGAAAAGACTTCATCCTCCATAGCTATGATTCTCCACAAGGACTCAGAACTTGATGCAAGCACGCAGCTGGGAGAGTCTCAACGATAGCTTAGCGCCCAGGCAGGCTATGGATTACTCACTTTCATGTTAGACTTTGATTAAAAAAACATATATGTGTGTATACTTGATGTGCCATTGTTGAGCAGGGGAGAAATTCGAGTTAATTGCGAGTTGAATAATTATAATCAGTAGTGTTTGGGAGCGAAGGAAATAGGGAAGAAGTGATGATATCCCCATGTTATGAGATTCTGTAGGTTATAGTTTTAAGGGAGTAAACTTTATTTAATGGTGCATATGAGAGTGGGTTGATTTGATGCGCACTGCTCTTCAGACATCGCTTGATGATATATATAGCCTTTCTTTTATTTTCAAATTTTAACACTGAATCGGTTAGCATTGAATCATTAAATATATATAATGCGGAAATTGAACGTTGAGTGGTGGTCTATATTCGTTGTATTGCTGCATCGTGACTCATGAATTGTGTGAGAAAACGAGCTAAAGGGGTTGTAAATTTTCTTTGTTATGTTGTGTCCAATGATTGTTTGGTTCGTGTCAATTTGATTGTCAGTGCTTGAGGAAGAAGATAAGGTGATTATAGAGATGAATCAATGTAGTTTATATATAATGGATAAGAGATTACGAAAAAACAATTCGTGGAAAATCTTGGAATTGGTCGAAGTACTACCTGAACAGTACCACTGCAGTGGTCTTGGAACCACTGCAGCGAGACCGTAGTGGTGGCATTGATGCCGCTGCAACAGAGCCCAATCTCGCGAGCGAGCCAGTTTGCACTTCATCGTGGAATTTTCAGATATAAATGATGTAATAATTAACTAGTTACGAAATAGCCTTGAACTAGGATTATGCTATACTTGGTGATGCGTAATTCTTGTTGTGTGTGATTTTGTTGATATTTGAACTGTGATATGTGGTTCTTTATGAGTGAAGTCTGTGATGATTGAGTAAGTAAATGAAGTGGTATGTAATGTGGGATAATAAATCATTGACATGTTGAGAATGAGAGGCCTGGGACTGAGGTGAGAACCTGGATGAACAGATTAGTACGATCAAGCCGTGAGTAAAAGCTCGGACATGAGTGGCTCATGCCCGAGGTGAGCATCTGGGAGAGTGTCATGAGTGAGTACATATACATGTAGGACTAAATGATCATACAGTTGGGTGTATGGACATGAGTACACAGACAGGTAAAAGGTCTCATACGACTAGGTGTATAGTACATGAATTTCTAGATCCCTTGTTGGTCATGACTGGAAGGGCAAACATAAGACCCTCTGACATATGTGTACAATGATGTGACAAAGGCATGTGCTTGATATATCATCAGTGGTTTGATTGCAAGATAGAAATTATGCGTGTATGGCATGATATGCATACGACTGCAATGACAAGGATGTACAGGTATACAAGTGTGATACGATATATACTGACATGATTTGAGTATAAGTCTAGAGACACAATTGAGATGTAATACATGGTAATACAATAGAGGTATGGTACTTCATGACATGATCTGGGTGTGGGGTAGGTATGTGCATGTGCCTAAATTGTGGAGGACTTAACTCCATCGGTATGGTTTGATGCTTTCTTGTATGTACTTGAGTTATTTATTTGTATTCTGATAGAATGTGTGATCAAAGTGGTCTCGTGTATGATAGATGGTAACATGACAGGTTTAATAATGGTAGTGAGTTATAGGGAGATCACTGGTTTAACTTTATTGTTAATGTACAAAATTAAAGAGGGTCAGTTAATCCTGTAAGTAAATAAATAGGCCAATAAATAATTGAAACATGACTTGGTTAATGATAATGGAAGTGTAAATGAGGTAGACGTGCTACAATATTTATATGGTAGAATAAATGAGAACTGGATCAGCAAAACCAGGCTACTGCCTGACTAGGGTAGAGCTGCAGTAGGCAAATTGCCGCTGTCGCGGGACCGCTGTAGCTGTTGAAGTACTCGCTGCAGTGGGGTAAGAGAGACAGATTAAGGGTTAAATCGATGGATAGATTTGTAGGGTGATTGTATGAACCTTGATGAGACATAAGAATCGATAATGTGGTTGGTAAATTTGTTGGATTATAAACACAAGGGGGAGTCGTTGTTACATTTATTAAGTCGATTGTATGTTAAATTATATGCCGTTATGTGAACTAATCTTAGTCGACTGATGATGCTTACCGGTACATGTGGTGTATTGATATTACCTTGCTACACTTTTTTGTGTAGGTTGTGGCAGGTTTGAAGTTTCATGATTGACGCGGAGTACTTAGCATCAGCTTCTGTATTCTTCCCGCAGACGAAGCTGTATCATTTTATTTTGTCAAGTATTCTGTTAGAGCTCTTGTACTTGTCTAGACTAGATATTGCGGAGTCATGGTTTCACGCCCCGCCTTGGGAGGCATGACCGGCACCTGGTCCCCTACTAGGATCTAGACTGCTGGATTACCGAGCCTAAGCACTTCTGGTGCCAGGCTGGCTCTAATTCTGGATTTATGAAAACAACGAGCTATATAATGGCTGTAAATACAGCCTCCGACTGTAAATACAGCCTCCGGCTGACAAGGCCTGTAGCCACCTGTAGGAATATAACAGCTACGTAGAACAACTGAACATAAGGGCACCTATGCGGGCCGACAAGGCCACCATGCTGACTAGTTATCACTGAAAAGTAGAATCAAGTGCTAAACTGATCTGTGACCGAGAAGGTCACCAACTGATAACTGAACAAGGCCCCACACGGCCATCACATGCAAATTAAAAACATACACACGGCCCCACATGACCGGTACAACTAACCACAGGGAATATACAATCCGCAAGCCTCTAAGAATAATAAGATGGTCGGGACAAGGCCCCGGCCTACCCATACTGTACAAACAAAAAGGGAAGTAAACCTTTAGCTGTCAAGCTCCGGATGATAGGAGCTGAAGACTCCGTACGCTGGCTGGAACTACGAGGGATCTGCTCCTCGTCTATGAGTACCTACAGGAAAGTAATGCAGTGCCCCAAAACAAACGTCAGTACAACTGGTACTGAGTATGCAAAGCAATAACTGAAAATAACTAAAAGCAAACAATAATACTGATAGATACTGAAGTAATAGGAGACAGGCTGAGACTGACTGAAAAGAGCGTAACTTTACTTAAGAGAGTAAGAGTCATACCTGATAATATGGCGGTCTACTTTCTATCTATTAATAACTAACACAACATGGCATACAAGAACCCTACCAGCCCCCATAAGCCGTAAGGTACCAACCAACACACAATCTATATACCCCTACCCAGGTCATACCATCCACCTAGTAACTATGAGCATCCTGCCGGCCCCGTGGGTATGCAACTTGGGCTCGCTGGGCCCCTGACTATAGCTGTATCTGAGTTCGGAGGACTTCTAAAATCTGAAATCTGAAATCTATAATATTAAATCTGAAATCTGCACCCCGGGCGCAAGCGCTCGACACGGGGTGTGGTATAGTGCTGATCAGCCTGCTATGGGGAATCTGCATCCCATCTTCGTCTGTTGGAGGACGACATGCCACTCCATAGAGCAACATATCCTCACCCTCTGGCGGGCGAGTCGACACAACTATTAACCCTGGGGCGGTCAAGGAAGATCTAAGGGCACAGAACAATCATGTCTCCACAGATAGTAATAGGCAAATGTAATATATATACTGGATTTGATAATAATATTTCTGGAATATTCTGTTGGGACTTATACTATTTTACTGAATTTCATGCTGAACGTTGTATTATATTTCTAACATGCTTACTAAATTTGATATTGAACATAATATACGACTTCTGAAACACTCTACTGAAATTCGTACTATTTTGCTATACTAGAACTACTAGCTTGCTGAAAGAAACTGGCTTTACATACCTCAACTATCGACTTTCTGATTAACTGGCGTAGCTCGGCTAGTATTCAGCTATTTCTCCCAGTTGTATTCATATTCACAAAAGAATAGAATTAATTCTACTATTATTTTGGAAATAAACCATATTATGGCTATACCTACTGCCTATTCTTCGACTTATCGAAGAACGACTAAAAACTCGCTATTTCTCGGGGGTCTAGAAGGGAGAAATACTCACTTTAATGCTGGGAGTATATTAACACTATTTTGGAGCAATTACACTTACCTTAGCTCGGCGTGAGGATGATTCGCCGGCCGAATTTCGCGAAACTAACTCCGCAGGAATGCTCCCGGCAGCTTTATACTTCGCTACCCAAAGTTAATTCGAGTTTGGACCGCGTTTGACGATGTAAACGAAAGGAAATTTAATCAAACCCTTCATTCCCCTCTGTTTTTGTTCATTTACTGGAAATTATATGAAGGAAAAATGATTTAAAATGAAGTGGGAGCCTTATATACTTGGGGCCTTTAAGTCGCATTTGTGGAATGCGATTTATAAGTTGCATTTGCCTTGCGACGCTCCGACTTGGCGCTCATCCGGTCTCTCCCTGAGCCCTTTTCTCGCACGTATGACATTCTAAAACTCTTAAACAACATGCGAATAGGCCAACTAAGTGTCAAAAACTTACGGGGTGTAACATCCTTCCCCCCTTAAGAACATTCGTCCTCGAATGTTAATTTCCGTTTACAGAAATTTTAACTTGCTCTACCTTTTTTGGAAAAATTTCGGCAGAGTTTCCCTGTATATGGACTATCTCAAAAATCCTGAAACATAGAAAAGTCTAATACAGGTACTCTATATAATACTATAGCATCCATTACATAATAAACTGAAGTCAACATCTTTAGTTCTTAATCTGCGGATCTGCCGGTCTAGTATGGCTACTGGAATTTCTTCATAGGCCAACTCCTCTGTAACCTGAACATCTTGGACTGGGACAATTCTGGAGGGATCTCCTATACACTTTCTTAGCATTGATACATGGAAAACTGGGTGGACAGATTCTAACTCTAGAGGTAAGTCTAACTCATATGCCACTTGGCCTATTCTTCGGCGAATCTGATAAGGCCAAACATACCTCGGGCTGAGCTTGCCTTTTTTGCCAAATCTCATTACACCCTTCATCGGTAAAACTTTCAGAAACACCCAATTACCCACATTAAATTCCAAGTTTCTGCGCCGCACGTCAGCATAAGATTTCTGGCGGCTTTGAGCAGTCAGTAAACGTTCTATGATAAGCTTTACTTTTTCCTTTGACTGATGAATGATATCTGGCCCAATCAATGCTGATTCTCCTACCTCAAACCAACCAACTAGAGATCTGCACTTTCTCCCATATAATGCCTCATAAGGCACCATTTGAATAGCTAAATGGTAACTGTTATTATAGGCGAACTCAACGAGTGGTAAATGTTCATCCCAGCTACCTCCGAAATCCAACACACATGCTTGATCACGGGCAAAATAGCATGCCCGAGATACGCTTTATACCTTAATATAGTCTTGTTTATCTAAGTTATTTTACATACTTTCATGTGAGTTTATATAAATGTGAATATATGTGCTAACCAACATGATTAGTCTTTGTTTTGTAGGTTTCAAGGATTTTGAGGAACTAATTCACAAGTTGGTGAATAGGAAGGAATGGAGTGGAAGCAGGTGGCGAAAGTCGGCAAGGAGCATGCCTTGGCAAGGCTGGCCGCGCCAGGCAGAGTGCCGCGCCCAGCGCCGTGCCACGCCCTTGCCAAGCGCACGAGGAAAGGCAGCAACAGGAAGTAGTAGGCAGAGAACCAGCGCGCCAGCGCCGTGCCACGCTAGGCCAGCTGCGCGCCAGCAGCATGCCAACGCGCTGCATGAGCAGCGTGTCACATTGGCCAGCGCGGTGACCCTCGGCAGCTTGGTTTCCGGAGGCACTTTCCAGAGAGCTTTCGCGTTGCCTCCGTCACGGAGGCAGTGCTCCGCGATACACTCCGTGACACAGAGCCGTTCCATTTCAGGCTAAATTATGCACGATTTCCATTTACTATAAATAGGACCCTTAGCTCCTAAAATCTTTTGGTCACGATTTTATTCTGAAAAACCACCTAGGAGTGAAGGGAGAAGTGGGAGAACTCATCTAAGGTTTATCAAATTCCCTTCTCATCTACTAAATTCATGTAAGTATGTTAGTTTAGTATTAGTTAATTGTAGTTTTACGAACATGAATGGCAAGAACCCTTCCTCTAGGGTTGAAGCCATGAATTATGATTGTGCTTTTATGAAATTATTTTGGAATGAAGTTATTGATTGTTGTTTTCGTCTTGCATTCTGGATTGTTGGTTGTTTTTATGATTGATCACCATGAAAGCATATTTGTTAGCTTGAGTAATAGCTTGAGAAAGCATTACCTAGGTCAGGACATGAGAATGTAAGGAGCATGTTTGTATCTCGGGAGATATATTGTGTCAGGATAGAAATATACCTCACACCGTGCTTGGTTGACACACGAGGGTTATGAAAGACCAACTTGGGATGTCACATCACCACTCGAAGAAGTAGTTGTGAGGCTAAGTTGAGTTAAATGGTTAGACGTACGAAAGTCCCTAATCGTTTCCCCGTAAACCACAACATAATTGATTGCCCACGACTAGAAAATTAAACTCCTCGCTCACAATGATGCAGTGAGGCTAGATTGCCGTGTTTAGAGTCTCGAAAGACCATAAACATGCAATTCTAATTATGTGAAATAACAATTGATAGTTCCATGCTTAACCCATTGCAAATCGTAGGATCGCATGATTAATTGGTTTTAACTCTATGTTGCTCCTAGAGTAATTTCAGAATATTTCGTTGACCCAAACTTAGACTTAATTAATCTCAATCGAAAATGTCTATAACCAACACTTGAGGTATTTAAGATCACACTAGAAATGGATAGTTAGAGGAATGGGTCCAGTCCCTGTGGGTTGGACAATCCGGTTCTTAAAAAGAGCCACTATATTACTTGCACGACCCGTACACTTGCGGACGCGCGAATCGGGCACGTCAAGTTTTTGGTGCTGTTGCCGGGGACTCAGCGAAGTTTTGATAATTTATCTATTTTTTTGTGATTTTTGAATTTCCTTAAGTGTTGAGAAACTTGGTCTTAGTGTGCTTAATTGCAAGTGACAGGTTGTCCTGCCGAGCTGGCTAGAAATAGAGAGCTTGTGGAACCGTTGCTTGATCCTGAACGTCAAATCCATTTGCGAAGGAGAATAGCTCTAGAGCATAAGCTGAAGAGACTTCAAGAAAAGGTACAACAACAACCACCCGCGGGACAAGTACAATTGTCGTCCGAAGCAATGGCAGCAAGACTAGTTCGCGAAGTGGCAATCCCACTAGCGACAAATGTGACCTCAAGCATTCGTAAACCGGAACCTGGAGGGCACTTTGAGCTTAAATGGAACATGGTGAAGCTGTTACATTCTAGTGGTCAATTCACTGGGATGGCACATGAGGACCCACAACAGCACCTACAGAGCTTTTTAGAGATTAGTGACACGTTTGTCCCCACCGGCGTGTCCACAGATTATGTCCGAATGACCCTCTTCCCATTTTCACTGTTGGGAGAGGCGAAAAAGTGGCTGAAGGCTGAGCCACCGAACTCCATAACTTCATGGAATGACTTGGCTAAGAAGTTCCTTATCAGATTCTTCCCCTCAGGCAAAACTGCAAGGTTGAGAAGTGAAATACTTAGTTTCAAGTAGAGGCCTGATGAGAACTTATATATGGCTTGGGAAAGATTCAAGTCATTGTTAAGAGATTGCCCCCATCACCAGCAATCAAATGAAGTGCTGGCTCATACCTTTGTAGAAAGTCTAGACCCACACACAAAAATATTACTAGACTCTGCATCGGGTGGGCAAGCCTTGGATAAGACGTATGATGAGTTGTACACTTTGTTGAACAGAATTGCACAAGGAAATCCAGAGTGGCACAGCGAGTCATCGAGAGGGGCAGGAAACAGATCGGGGTTGATAGAAGTAGATGGTTTGAATGCCTTGGCAGCACAGTTAGCTTCGTTCCAACATCAAATGATGACTCAGTTCAATAAACTGAGTATGAACCAACGCCAGGGCCAGGTTAATGCAGTTCAGCAAGCTCCAAGTTGGTGTGAAATTTGTGGTAATAATGGGCACCATGCAGAATCTTGTGGAGCCAATCCGGAGTCAGTCAATTTTGTTAGTAATGTGTAGCACAACAATCAGAATTTTGAAACCCGTTACAACAAAAATTGGCAGGGCCACCCGAATTGTTTTTGGGGTGGTAACCAAAAGCAAAATTATATGCAACCTCAACAGCAGCAGTATCAGCAGAATAGGCAGAATGATGGGCAATTGAGTAGCAACATTGAGGAAACATTACAGAAAATCATGGAGACCCAGACTCAGTTAGTGGAAAATCAGGCGAGGATGGCAACAGACTTAATGAATCAGCAAGTAGCCACCCGAAATCTTGAAAAACAAGTGGGTCAGATAGCAGCTGCTCAAAACATGAGATCGCAGGGGGGATTACCAAGCGACACAGATCCTAACCCCCGGCAGATCAATGCCATCAGTTTGAGAAGCGGTAAACAATTAGCTTATGCAGTGCCAAAAGAGCTGAGAAAGGAGGTGCAGCCGGAGTTGGTTAGACCAGGACCATCCATCAACATGGGAGATAATCAGAGTGCTGGGCAACAAAATGCACAACTTCCATTGCAGCCAGCACAAAGACCACCACCACCATTTCCTCAGAAATTCAGAAAGAGCAAGGAAGAGGAATGCTTCAAAAAGTTCTTTGAGAGCTTCAAAGAACTTCACATAAATTTGCCTCTTATTGATGTCTTGCAGGGAATGCCCAAGTATGCTAAATACTTGAAGGACGTGATGGCGAACAAAGTGAGATTGGTGGATGTCCAGACTGTAGCACTGACTGAGGAGTGCAGTCACAGGGTATTGAGCAAAATGCCAAAGAAGCTCAAAGACCCAGGGAGTTTTACCCTCCCCATACAAATTGGTAAAGCTGAGGTGCTACGAGATTTGTGTGACTTAGGGGCAGCAGTTAATCTAATGCCCCTCTCCTTATTCAACACCCTGGGGTTGGGAAAATCGAGGCCGACAAGGTTGATGCTGCAGCTGGCTGACAAGTCGCGAGTGACACCTGATGGAATAATAGAGGACCTTCTCATCAAAGTAGGTAAGTTCATTATACCTGCTGATTTTATTGTCTTGGATTTTCAGGTTGATGACCAGGTACCCCTGATCTTGGGACGGCCATTCTTGGCCACTGGAGGAGCGGTGATTGATTTGAAAGCAGGGACCCTGAAAATGAGGGTTGAGGATGAAGAAGAAATCTTCCGCGTTTACCAAGAAATGAACCCATCTGCACACTACAGAAACCTTTGTCAGGTTAGTGTGTTGGCAGAGGATAAGTGTGGGGTGGAGGATTCCAAAGGTGCAGGGCCAAAGGCAATTACAAGTGTTCAGCCCGAGTCTGATAAAGGGCTTCAAATTGAGAAAAAGTTGGAGAAAGAGAGGAACAGAGTGGAGGCTGTTTCCTCTAAACAGCAAAAGAAAAGGAGATGGTTCTCGAAAGAGAACCCAGGTATGAGGATGTCCTGAAAAGGATAGTCCACGTCGTGCCACGACGTAAAATTAGGCGCTGCTTGGGAGGCAACCCAAGGGTACCACAGGTACCATTTTAATTTCTTGCAAGTGAGTTGATTTTATTTATTTCTCATCTTGTGTTGTTTTTGGTGGAAAGTTAAGCACAGATGGAGGGGAAGTCTGAGTACTCGTGGAGGAGGAAGCTAAAAAGCATGGACGATAAAAAGTGTGGGGTCGACACACACTTGTGCAAAACTGAAGAAAAGCATGCTATTTTCTAGGCTAAAGGCCTCAGGGAGTATTTCTCACCCTTTTTAAATTTTAATTTGATGCTATGAGGACATAGCCTTATTTAAGTGTGGGGTGCGGGAAATTTCAAGAAAAAATTCAAAAATTTTTGTGCTTAACAAGTTTGTGGTGAATGTAATGCTAATGCTTGAGAAATTTGAGAAATTTGAAAATTTTGAAAATTTTTGTGAAGTAAGCATGACTTCATCACCCGTTGGTTTTTCTTTTCGGTTCTTTTCCGACGGGGGGTATTTGAACCGAAGAATAATTTTTTTTTCTTTTTCTTTGTCTGTATATAATGTTTTAGTCATAGTTAGAGACTGTTTCCAACGATGGATGGATGATGACCGTCTTGAGGAAAAATTAGTCGGTAGGTGATGGGTTTTTCAAACCATAACTAAGTGGTGCTTGATGCTCTTGTATGTGCTATACGTGAGTGTAAGATGCAAGTATGTTCAGTGTGAAGCATGCAAATGTATAACTTTGTTTGAGACACTTAAGCTCGGGAATTTGACTCAATATGATTGAAGCTTAATTCTGAATTCTTGTGATTAGGTGTGTAAGAGTCTGATGAATATGTCTTGATTTGAGCATGTGCCATGAGTGTAAGGTTTTTGAGTATTCTGTGCCATTGTGGAATGTCTAGAACTTGCCTGGTGTGTTTATAAAACAAAATGAAGGATGTGAATTGTAGGAGATGATTTAGGCATTTCTTTGAATGAACCAAATTTTTATCCCTCATTTTACCTACCTTGAAAAATTAATCCTAGTTAGCCCCATTGAGCCTTGAGCCTATTCTTTGACAGCTGCAACATAAGCTTAATCCTTTTTCTTTCATTAGCCTTGAACTTGATCCAAAACTCCTAAGCGCTTGAGTGAAAAAATCCGAAGGAGTAAAGGAGTGAGAAGAATGAAAAGAAAGGAAAAGTAGAAAGTTGTAGAAGTGAGAAAAGGACAAAGGTGCACATGCGTGAAAATGGTTGAGTATTAGTAAGGAGCAAGAAAACAAATTAATGAAAAATTATTTATAGAGCTCCTTACTAATAAGTTGAAAGTGCCTAAAAAAATGGGGGAACATAAGAGGAACAAGAAAGATGAAAGAAAAAAAAAGGTAAAGTAAGGGAAGGGAAGTTCGTAAGGAGGGCGTAATGTATTAAAAGCGCTTAGGAAAGATAGTCACTATTACTGGCCATAATAGTACCTACCTGTCCCTTAGCCTACATTACAACCCATTAAGTCCTACTTGATCTTACATTCACACATCCTTAAATGAGTGGAATCAAACACTAAGGGCAAGCTTATGGGTCATTACATGATGCATGTGAATTCTTTGTGAGAGTGAGTGAAATTCTATTTATTTACCCACACATGTTGTGATGTAAAAATGATTTTTGCATGTGATGGGGTAACACTCTTTCCGTGAGGGGCACATGTTGAATGAAGGATATAATTCATGTGGGATTTCTTAATTAGTTGATTTGCACGAGTTTTCTAAGATTGAGAGTCGATTCTTGAGGTTAAGAAGTCTTAGCATCATTGTATTTCATCTCGGTGATTAAATTGTGTATGCTCTATCTTTAGCTTGTTATCTTACGCAATCATTATAGCCGTAGCTTGAATTATCTTGCCAAATTAGTTATGTGGGAGTATCCATATGTATGATATGTAAAAGGTTGTTCGAGGACGAACAAGGCTTTAAAGTGTGGGGTTGTGATCACGGGCAAAATAGCATGCCCGAGATACGCTTTATACCTTAATATAGTCTTGTTTATCTAAGTTATTTTACTTACTTTCATGTGAGTTTATATAAATGTGAATATATGTGCTAACCAACATGATTATTCTTTGTTTTGTAGGTTTCAAGGATTTTGAGGAACTAATTCACAAGTTGGTGAATAGGAAGGAATGGAGTGGAAGCAAGTGGCGAAAGTCGGCAAGGAGCATGCCTTGGCAAGGCTGGCCGCGCCAGGCAGCGTGCCACGCTGTGCGTGTGCCGCGCCCAGCGCCGTGCCACGCCCTTGCCAAGTGCACGAGGAAAGGCAGCAGCAGGTAGCAGTAGGCAGAGAACCAGCGCACCAGCGCCGTGCCACGCTAGGCCAGCTGCGCGCCAGCAGCATGCCAACGCGCTGCATGAGCAGCGTGTCACGTTGGCCAGCGCGGTGACCCTCGGCAGCTTGGTTTCCGGAGGCACTTTCCAGAGAGCTTTCGCATTGCCTCCGTGTCACGGAGGCAGTGCTCCGCGATATACTCCGTGACACGGAGCCGTTCCATTTCAGGCTAAATTATGCACGATTTCAATTTACTATAAATAGGACCCTTAACTCCTAAAATCTTTTGGTCACGATTTTATTCTGAAAAACCACCTAGGAGTGAAGGGAGAAGTGGGAGAACTCATCTAAGGTTTATCAAATTCCCTTCTCATCTACCAAATTCATGTAAGTATGTTAGTTTAGTATTAGTTAATTGTAGTTTTACGAACATGAATGGCAAGAACCCTTCCTCTAGGGTTGAAGCCGTGAATTATGATTGTGCTTTTATGAAATTATTTTGGAATTAAGTTATTGATTGTTGTTTTCGTCTTGCATTCTGGATTGTTGGTTGTTTTTATGATTGATCACCATGAAAGCATATTTGTTAGCTTGAGTAATAGCTTGAGAAAGCATTACCTAGGTCAGGACATGAGAATGTAAGGAGCATGTTTGTATCTCGGGAGATATATTGTGTCAGGATAGAAATATACCTCACACCGTGCTTGGTTGACACACGGGGGTTATGAAAGACCAACTTGGGATGTCACATCACCACTCGAAGAAGTAGTTGTGAGGCTAAGTTGAGTTAAATGGTTAGACGTACGAAAGTCCCTAATCGTTTCCCCGTAAACCACAACATAATTGATTGCCCACGACTAGAAAATTAAACTCCTCGCTCACAATGATGCAGTGAGGCTAGATTGCCGTGTTTAGAGGCTCGAAAGACCATAAACATGCAATTCTAATTATGTGAAATAACAATTGATAGTTCCATGCTTAACCCATTGCAAATCGTAGGATCGCATGATTAATTGGTTTTAACTCTATGTTGCTCCTAGAGTAATTTCAGAATATTTCGTTGACCCAAACTTAGACTTAATTAATCTCAATCGAAAATGTCTATAACCAACACTTGAGGTATTTAAGATCACACTAGAAATGGATAGTTAGAGGAATGGGTCCAGTCCATGTGGGTTCGACAATCCGGTTCTTAAAAAGAGCCACTATATTACTTGCACGACCCGTACACTTGCGGACGCGCGAATCGGGCACGTCAATGCTCGCAACATATCCTCGAGCATTTGAATGGTGCGTTCTGCCTGCCCATCTATCTGAGGATTAAAAGTTGTGCTCAAGTTAACCTACATCCCCAAGCCTCTCTGAAATGATTGCCAGAATTTAGCTGTAAACTGCAACCCTCTGTCGGAGATAATGGATATTGGAACACCGTGCAACTTGACTATTTCTCTGATATACAGCTCAACATAATCCTCGGCGAAACAGGTAGCCCTTACTAGCAGAAAATGAGCTTATTTTGTCTGTCTGTCAACAATCGTCCAGATCGAATCATATCTACGCCTGGTGCGGGGTAATCCTACTACAAAATCCATATTTACTGCTTCCTATTTCCATAGAGGTACAGCTATATCCTGAGTCAGTCCGCCTGGTTTCTGCTGTTCATCTTTTACCTGCTGGCAGTTGGGACACTGAGCTATGAATTCTGCTATCCCCTTCTTCATTCATGGCCACCAGTAGATTTCTTTTATATCGTGGTACATTTTTGTCGAACCTGGGTGGAGAGAATAACGGGCATAATGTACCTCGCAAATAATATGCTGGCGAAGCTCTGCAACATCTGGAACACAAAGGCGATCTTTATATCATAATATCCCATCCTCGGTTGTCTGAAAATCTGTCACCTCTCCTTGCTGAACTTTGTTTTAAGCTAAACCAGGCTAGGATCTTCACACTGCCGTTCCTTTACTTCCATGACTAAAGACGACACTGCAGTGTTCTGGATTACCCCTCTGTTGTCCTTTGTTTCTGCTACACGAACGGCTAAATTGGCTAACTGATGCAATTCCCGGGCTAATTCCCGCTGCTAAAGCTGTATGTGTGCCAGACTTCCCATAGATTTACGGCTAAGGGCATCTGCTACCACATTAGCTGTCCTTGGGTGATACAGAATATTCACATCTTAGTTTTTCAATAGCTCTAACCAGCGACGCTACCGCAAATTCAACTCTTTCTGGGTGAAGATATACTGTAGGCTCTTATGATCAGTGAAAATATCCACGTGGACGCCATACAAGTAATGTCTCTATATCTTTTAAGGCATGAATCACTGCGGCCAATTCCAGGTCATGGGTAGGATAGTTCTTTTCATGTTTCATCAGTTGTCTGGAAGCATAAGCAATTACTTTATCATGCTGCATCAACACACATCCTAACCCAACACCCAAAGCGTCACAATAAACTTCATAACTTTCGGTACCTTCTGGAAATGCTAACACTGGAGCTGATGTTAACCTGTCGTTCAATTCGTGGAAGCTCTGCTCACATGCCTCTGTCCACTGACATTTTGCTGCCTTCTGCGTCAGTTTAATCAGAGGTGCTGCTAAGGTGGAAAATCCTTCAACAAACCTTCTGTAATACCCTGCTAACCCCAGGAAACTGCGTACCTCGGTTGGAGTGGTAGGTCTGGGCCATGCTTTTACTGCTTCTATCGTTTGTGTATCTACCTGTATACCTGCATCCGACATGATATGACCCAAAAGGCTACTGAATTCAGCCAAAATTCACATTTAGAGAACTTTGCATACAACTGACGGTCTCTGAGAATCTGGAGCACTGTTTGCAAATGATCCTGGTGGTCTGCCTCTAAGCGAGAATACACCAGAATATCGTCAATAACACTATCATGAACAAGTCCAGGTATGGTTTGAAAATACTACTCATCAGCTCCATAAATACAGCTGGAGCATTCGTCAGCCCAAAGGACATGACTAAGAATTCAAAATGGTCGTATCTGGTCCTGAAGGCAGTCTTTGGAATGTCCCTTTCACGAACCTGAACCTGATGATATCCGGACTTTAAGTTAATTTTGGAGAAATATCTGGCTCCCTATAACTGATCAAATAAATCATCTATTCTGGGAAACGGATACTTATTCTTGACTGTGACTTTATTCAGTTGCTGATAGTCTATATACATGCGGAGGAAACCATCCTTCGTTCTCACAAACAAAACTGGCGCACCCCAAGGTGAAGTACTCGGCCTGATAAAGCCCTTGTCAAACAAATCCTTCAACTGCTCCTTTAGTTCTCTGAGTTCTGCAGGAGCCATGCGATAAGGGGGAATTGATATGGGCTGAGTGCCCGGCAATAAATCAATTGCAAAGTCTATTTCCCTTTCACGGGGAATACTAGGTAACTCATCTGAAAATACATCGGGGAATTCATTCACCACTGAAACAGACTGGAGAGTCGGAGGCTCTACCCGAACATCCTGAACTCTGACAAAGTGGTAAATGCACCCCTTGGCTATCAACTTTCTCGCCCGAAGATAGGAAATAAACCTACCTTTTGGCGTAGTTGTACTGCCCTTCCCCTCTCGTACCGCCTCCCCTAGAAAGTGGAATCGGACCGTCTTGGTCCAGCATTTTACATTGGCATAGCATGGAGCTAACCAATCCATACCCATAATGGCGTCAAAATCAAACATTTCTAACTCTACCAAATCGTCTATGGTCTGACGGCTAGCAACCTCTACTGTACACCCTTGATAAACCCTTCTACTATGATAGAGTCACCGATGGGTGTAGATACTGAAAAGGGTTTCCGAAGAAATTCTAGTATAATACTGAACTTTCGAGCCACTAATGGGTTAATATAGGACAAGGTAGATCCCGGATCTATTAATACATAAGCAAGGTGAGAGCAAATAGTCATCATACCTGTCACAACATCTGGAGACGCCTCTGAATCCTGTCTCCCTGGTAATGCATAGGTACGGCTTGGGCCTGTACCTGAACTAGAGGCCCCTGATCTGCCTCGGCCTCTGCTTGCTGAAACTGAGGGCTTGCGCTCTGTCGGGGCTGTTGGAGCTCGTGACCCTGCTGATGCCCTATCCTGTCTATCCTGGTCACCCTGACCCCTGGCTGGACAATCTCTCATCACATGACCCTCTTGTCCACATATATAACACCATGTGGAGCCATATCTGCAAGCTCTAGAGTGGCGTCGGCTGCAAATAGGGCAAATTGGTGGTGTATACCTGCTCTGCTCTGCTCTCCTCTGCTGGGGTGAATCTACTGTTCAAGAACTTCTGCCGGACTCTGACTATCCTCGGTGACTGAATCTACCCCTCTACTGCTGTGATGGATGATCACGGGCAAAAATATATGCCCGAGATACTCTTTATTACTTGAATTAGTCTTGTTTATCTAAGTTATCGTATACATTTTCATGTAATTTTAGATAAAATAAAGATATGTGCTAACCAACATGATTAGCCTTTGTTTTGTAGGTTTTGATGATGTTTGAGTAACTAATCCATGAAGTTGGTGAAGTAGAAGCTTGGAGATGGAATTAACACGCGAACGTCGGCAAGGAGGCTGCACAAAACAGCCCACCTGCGCGTTGGCAACGTGCCACGGCAGGTGGCCTCCGCGACCAAGAGGATGTAACGCGCTGCCCAGGCAGCGTGACACGTTGCCAACGCGGCAAGGTGCTGCCTGGGCCGATTTCGGGTGATTTTTCAGAAAGCCTCCGCGTCCGTAGCGTGTCACGGAGGCCGTGCTCCGCGTTGGCCTCCGTGACACGTTGCTTGTTAATCCGGGAAAGATTCCTACTAATATAAATAGCACACTTAGGTTTATTTTTCATGGGGAAGACTTGGTGGAGCAAGGACGTGGGTTAGGAGCAGTTGAGGGACGAAAAAGCTAAGGGTTTTTCTCTCTTTCTTTCTTCTTTCAATCAATTGTACGTATGATTTACACTCATTGAGGATGATCAATCCACAAATGAGTGGCTAATTCTCTTCCTTGCTAAGGTTTTGAACATGTGTATTGAATTTTGATTGTGAATTATATGGTTTTTCATCTTCTTCTTTCATGTTGTTCTATTAATTCTTGTTCTTACTGCATTAGTGTGTGGCCAACATTAATGTACATCTAAAAAGTCCAATTTCACTCGAGAGAGCAAGAAATTGGAAAGTTGTCAATTAATAGGGTATTGTTCTTAACTTGATTTGGGAAAATTGGGTTTTGATGTGCTTTCCTGATAGAAATATACTTGAAAGCCGTATTAGTCAATTTAGGAACCGGAATTGTATTGCTAGGTCATAAATTGCATTTGATCACAGAAATGTAGACGAATGGTTTATGATTCTAAAGTGAGATTAAATACGAGAGTTTTAATCTCTAGGCTAATGTTCTTGGCTAGCAACATGAAGAGAAGAATAACCGAATTATGATTACTATCGAATTCATTACTTGTTCTTAACCTTGGCATGCTCTTATCCATAGTTTCAATTCAAGTAAATATTTGTTAATAGTTTTAGTATATAGTTTATAAACAAAATTATTTAACTTTTGGTTACATTGTTGTCAACATAATTAGAAGTAAACTAGAATATAGTATACTTAAGCAATTTTACTTATCCAGAGTCTCCTTGGATCGATACTTGGCTTACTTAGCCACTTTATTACTTGTTTGACCACGTGCACTTGCGTGTCAGTTTTATATATACCGAACCAGCCGAACAATGGAGACGGGGGTCTAGGTGGCCTATCTGACAACCGTGGCCTAGGCCCTCTCCGAATCTCCCCTGTAACTCATCTGACTTGTTCCTGCGGTGCTGTTTCTGACTTGTTCGTCTGCTATCCTGTTGCCGCTGTCTGAGGTCCTCAATAGTCTGAGCAAAAGCCTGCACTCGAGCAATATACATATCTTCCCATAAGTAGCTGTCATACAGGCCTCAATATACTCTGGGTTCAGCCCCATAATAAACGGTGGACTCTGGATGGCATGGTGTCTACAATGGCTGGAGCATAGCGGGCCAAAGAATCGAACTGCAGGGCGTATTCTCGAACACTCATCGCCCCCTACTCTAGGTATTAAAACTGGTCCATCCGGGCCTGTCAGATCTCTCGTGGTAGGTAACGGTCCAGGAAAGCCTCTGAAAAGCTGGACCAGGTCAGAGGGGCAATATCTCTCCCTCGAGACCTTTCCCAACTCTCATACCACAACACAACAATATCCCGCAATCGAAATACCGCAAATTCAACCGACTCTGTAGATGTAACATGCATTACCCAGAAAATCCTCTGTATCTGATCCAGGAAGTCTTGGGGGTCCTTTGTCCGATATGACCCTGTGAATTACGGGGGACCTAGTGCCAGGAATTCTCGGACCCTCGAACTACTAGGCCCACCTGATAACTCTCCAACTGTAGGTGGCATTGACTGGCGCTGAGTAGCCATCATTTGCGCTAACATAACTACGACACTCCTGACCTCCTGGTAAGATGGTGTAGGTATAGGAACTATCGGAGGTGGTGTCGTCCCGAGTGAATCCTGATGGGGTGGAGAGTGCTGAGAAGGTCGGGGACGATGCCTCTATATCGCCCTTAGATCGGGCTGATTCTAATCGAGACTGGGGCATCCTGTTGGTTCCCTCTCTTGTTGCTGTATCCAATCTTCGGCCTGTGATAGGATGTCGTTGATCTGACATTTTATCTGTAAACAAAGAGTATAGTAAGCTTTAGGGACTCAACCCTATACTGTACTGCTCTATGGCAAGACTAAATGTGAAGAAAGAGTAACCATCCTATCATGCCTTGCAGCCTCCTGCCTATGGTATGTGGTGCACAACACATCCATAGTCAAGACTCTACTTAGCACGACTTGCAGACTCCCTGGGATATGACCTGCTCTGATACCAAGTTTGTCACGCCCCGCCTTGCGAGGCTGACTGGCAACTGGTGCCCTACTAGGACTTGGACTGCTGGACTACCGAGCCTAAGCACTTCTGGTGCCAAGCTGGCTCTAATTTTGGATTTATGAAAACAATAGGCTATATAATGGCTGGAAATACAGCCTCCGATCGACAAGGCCTATAGCCACCTGTAGGAATATAATAGCTACCCAGAACAACTGAACATAAGGGAGCCTATGCGGGCCGACAAGGCCACCATGCTGATTAGTTATCACAGAAAAGTAGAATCAAGTTCAAAACTAATCTGTGACCGAAGAGGTCACCAACTGACAACTGAACAAGGCCCCACACGACCATCACATGCAAATTAAAAATATACACACAGCCCCACACGATCGGTACAACTAATAACAGGGAATATACAATCCGCAAGCCTCTAAGAATAATAAGATGGTCGGGGCAGGGCCCCAGCCTACCCATACTGTACAAACAAAAAGGGAAGTAAACCTTTAGCTGTCAAGCTCCGGATGATAGGAGCTGAAGACTCCTTACGCTGGCTGGAACTACGAGGGATCTTCTCCTCGTCTATGAGTACCTACAGGAAAGTAATGCAGCTCCCCAAAACGGGCATCAGTACCACTGGTACTGAGTATGCAAAGCAATAACTGAAAATAACTAAAAGCAAACAATAATACTGATAGATACCGAAGTAATATGAGACGAGCTGAGACTGACTGAAAAGAGCGTAACTTTACTAAAGAGAGTAAGAGTCATACATGATAACATGGCGATCTACTTTCTATCTATTAACAACTAACACAACATAGCATACAAGAACCTTACCAGCCCCCACAAGCCGTGAGGTACCAACCCGCACACAATCTATATACCCCTACCCAGGTCATACCATCCATCTAGTAACTATGAGCATCCTGCCGGCCCCCTGGGTATGCAACTTGGGCTCGCTGTGCTCTGACTATAGCTGTATCTGAGTCCAGAGGACTCCTGAAATCTGAAATCCAAAATCTGCACCCCGGGCGCAAGCGCTCGACAGGGGGTGTGGTATAGTGCTGATCAGCCTGCTATGGGGAATCTGCATCCCATCTTCGTCCTGTGGCGGACGGCATGCCACTCCGTAGAGCGACGTATCCTCACCCTCTGGCGGGCGAGTCGGCACAACTATTAACCCTGGGGCGGTCAAGGAAGCTCTAAGAGTGCCCAATACAGAACAATCATGTCTCCACAGATAGCAATTGGCACATGTAATATATATACTGCATCTGATAATAATATTTCTGGAATATTCTGTTGGGACTTATACTTTTTTACTGAATTTCATGCTGAACACTGTATTATATTTCTAACATGCTTACTAAATTTCATACTGAACATAATATATGACTTCTGAAACACTCTACTGATATTCGTACTATTTTGCTATACTAGAACTACTAGTGCGCGCCCCGCCTTGGGAGGCATGACTGACACCTGGTGCCCTACTATGACCTAGACTGCTGGACTACTAAGCCTAAGCACTTCTGGTGCCAGGCTGGTTCTAATTCTAGATTTATGAAAACAACGGGCTATATCACGGCTGTAAATATAGCCTCTGGTCGACAAGGCTTATAGCCACCTGTAGGAATATAACAGCAACCCAGAACAACTGAACATAAGGGAACCTATGCGGGCCGACAAGGCCACCATGCTTACTAGTTATCACTGAAAAGTAGAATCAAGCGCTAAACTGATATGTGACCGACAAGGTCACCAACTGACAATTGAACAAGGCCCCACACGACTATCACATGCAAACTAAAAACATACACATAGCCTCACACGACCGGTAAAACTAACCACAGGGAATATACAATCCGCAAGCCTCTAAGAATAATAAGATGATCGGGACAGAGCCCCGACCTATCCATACTGTACAAACAAAAAGGGAAGTAAACCTTTAGCTGTCAAGCTCCGGATGATAGGAGCTGAAGACTTTGTACGCTGGCTGGAACTACGAGGAATCTGCTCCTCGTCTATGAGTATCTGCAGGCAAGTAATGTAGTGCCCCAAAACGGGCGTCAGTACCATTGGTACTGAGTATGCAAAGCAATAACTGAAAATAACTAAAAGCAAACAATAATACTGATAGATACTGAAGTAATAGGAGACGGGCTGAGACTAACTGAAAAGAACGTAACTTTACTGAAGAGAGTAAGAGTCATACCTGATAACATGGCGGTCTACTTTCTATCTATTAATAACTAACACAACATAGCATACAAGAACCTTACCAGCCCCCATAAGCCGTAAGGTACCAACCAGCACACAATCTATATACCCCTACCCAGGTAACTATGAGCATCCTGCCAGCCCCCTGGGTATGCAACTTGGGCTCGCTGGGCCCCTGACTATAGCTGTATCTGAGTCCGAAAGACTCCTGAAATTTGAAATCTGAAATTTGTAATCTGAAATCTGCAATCTGCACCCCGGGCATAAGCGCTCGACAGGGGGTGTGGTACAGTGATGATCAGCCTACTATGGGAATCTGCATCCCATCTTCGTCTGATGGCGGACGGCATGCCACTCCATAGAGCGACGTATCCTCACCCTCTAGCGGGCGAGTCGACACAGCTATTAACCCTGGGGCGATCAAGGAAGCTCTAAGAGTGCCCAACACAGAACAATCATGTCTCCACAGATAGCAATAGGCACATGTAATATATATATACTGGATTTGATAATAGTATTTCTGGAATATTCTGCTGGGACTTATACTTTTTTACTGAATTTCATGCTGAAAACTGTATTATATTTCTAACATTCTTACTAAATTTCATACTGAACATAATATACGACTTCTGAAACACTCTACTGAAATTCGTACTATTTTGCTAAACTAGAACTACTAGTGTCATGCCCCGCCTTGGGAGGCATGGCTGGCACCTAGTGCCCTACTAGGACCTGGACTGCTGGACTACTAAGCCTAAGTTCTTTTGGTGCCAGGCTGGCTCTAATTCTAAATTTATGAAAACAACGGGCCATATAATGGCTGTAAATACAGCCTCCAGCCGACAAGGCTTATAGTCACCTGTAGGAATATAACAACTACCCAGAACAACTGAACATAAGGGAACCTATGCGGGCGGACAAGGCCACCATGCTTACTAGTTATCACTACAAAGTAGAATCAAGCGCTAAACTGATTTGTGACTGACAAGGTCACCAACTGACAACTGAACAAGGCCCCACACGTCCATCACATGCAAACTAAAAACATACACACGGCCCTACATGACCGGTACAACTAACCATAGGAATATACAATCCGCAAGCCTCTAAGAATAATAAGATGGTCGGGATAAAGCACCGGCCTACCCATACTGTACAAACAAAAAGGGAAGTAAACCTTTAGCTGTCAAGCTTTGGATGATAGGAGCTGAAGACTTTGTACGCTGGCTGGAACTATGAGGGATCTGCTCCTCGTCTATGAGTATCTGTAGGCAAGTAATGTAGTGCCCCAAAACGGGCGTTAGTACCACTGGTATTGAGTATGCAAAACAATAACTGAAAATAACTAAAAGCAAACAATAATACTGATAGATACTGAAGTAATAGGAGACGGGATGAGACTGACTGAAAAGAGCGTAACTTTACTAAAGAGAGTAAGAGTCATACCTGATAACATGGCGGTCTACTTTCTATCTATTAATAACTAACACAACATAGCATACAAGAACCTTACCAGCCCCCATAAGCCGTAAGGTACCAACCAACACATAATCTATATACCCCTACCCAGGTCATACCATCCACCTAGTAACTATGAGCATCCTGCCGGCCCCCTGGGTATGCAACTTGGGCTCACTGGGCCCCTGACTATAGCTGTATCTGAGTCCGGAGGACTCCTAAAATCTGATATCTGAAATTTGAAATCTGCACCCCGGGCGCAAGCGCTCGACAGGGGGTGTGGTATAGTGCTGATCAACCTGCTATGGGGAATCTGCATCCCATCTTCGTCCGCTGGCGGACGACATGCCACTCCATAGAGCGACGTATCCTCACCCTCTAGCGGGCGAGTCGACACAGCTATTAACCCTGGGGCGGTCAAGGAAGCTCTAAGGGTGCCCAACACAGAACAATCATGTCTCCACAGATAGTAATAGGCACATGTAATATATATACTGGATTTAATAATAATATTTCTGGAATATTCAGCTGGGACTTATACTATTTTACTAAATTTCATGCTGAACACTGTATTATATTTCTAACATGCTTATTAAATTTGATATTGAACATAATATACGACTTCTGAAACACTCTACTGAAATTCGTACTATTTTGCTATACTAGAACTACTAGCTTGCCGAAAGAAACTGGCTTTACATACCTCAACTATCGACTTTCTGATTAACTGGCGTAGCTCGGCTAGTATTCAGCTATTTCTCCCAACTGTGTTCATATTCACAAAAGAATAGAATTAATTCTACTATTATTTTGGAAAGAAACCATATTATGGCTATACCTACTGCCTATTCTTCGACTTATCGAAGAACGACCGAAAACTCGCTATTTCTCGGGGGTCTAGAAGGGAGAAATACTCACTTTAATGCTGGGAGTGTATTAACACTAGTTTGGAGCAATTACACTTACCTTAGCTCGGCGTGACGATGATTCGCTGGCCGAATTTCGCGAAACTAACTCCGCAGGAATGGTCCCGGCAGCTTTATACTTCGCTACCCAAAGTTAATTCAAGTTTGGACCGCATTTGACGGTGTAAACGAAAGGAAATTTAATCAAACCCTTCATTCCCCTCTGTTTTTGTTCATTTACTGGAAATTATATGAAGGAAAAATGATTTAAAATGAAGTGGGAGCCTTATATACTTGGGGCCTTTAAGTCGCATTTGTGGAATGCGATTTATAAGTTGCATTTGCCTTGCGACGCTCCGACTTGGCGCTTGTCCGGTCTCTCCCCGAGCCCTTTTCTCGCACATATGACATTCTAAAACTCTTAACCAACATGCGAATAGGCCAACTAAGTGTCAAAACTTACGGGGTGTAACACATGGTTTGGAAGAAAAGTTTTATTACAATTTTAGTAATATTTTGTATGATTCAAGTTAATGGGTATTTAATTTATTTTATACATTTCGATAAAAAAGAGTTCTCCTATTAAGCTAAGATCGAGGTAGGTGCCCGCATGACTCACCCATTTGGGGTCATGACACTTAAGCAATATCAGATCATCATCTTTCTTTGCTTTAACATCTATCACAAGAGAAAATTCTGAACCATTATGAACTATAACTCCACCTTCAGCTAAATCAACCAGGGGAACTCTCAAACGTGCAAGCCTGTGAACATCACAAACTAATTCTTTCTTCTCATCCTCAATGTGAGCAACACTATTCATAGACAGTGTACTGAGGACGTTGGCCACTACGTTAGCTTTATCGAGATGGTACAAGATACTCATATCAAGTCTTTGAATAACTCAAGCCATCTCCTTTGATGAAGATTCAAATCCTTCTGACTAAACATATACTGCAGGTTTTTGTGGTCAACAAACACATCCACATGAACACTATAAAGATAGTGCCTCCAAATCTTTAAGGCAAAAATCACTGCTGCCAATTTTTGATCATGTATTGGGTAATTCTTCTCATGAGCATTGAGCTATCTAGAAGCATAGGCTACAATCTTACAATGTTGCATCAACACGCATCCAGGGCCAATTCTAGAGGTGTCATAATATATAACGAACCCATCTAAACCTTCTAATAGAGTCAACAATTGGGGTAGTAGTAAGTCGAGTCTTCAACTCCTGAAAACTCTTCCCGCGAGTATCAGACCACTAAAATTTGACTTTCTTCTAGGTGAATATGGACATAGGAGAGGCAATAGAGGAAAAACCTTTCACAAACCATCTATAGTAACTGCCTAAACCCAAGAAAGTTCTAATGTCTAATGGAGAGGTGGGTGTCGACCAGTTCTTAACTGCTTTGATCTTTTGAGGATCAACCTAAATACCCTCGGTGGAGATGACATGACCAAGGAATGTTACTAATTTCAATCAGAATTTAAACTTGTTGAACTTCACGAATAACTGGCAATCCTCGAGAATCTGCAAGACAATCCTTAAATGGTCTGCATGCTCATCCTCACTTCGGGAATAGACAAGGATATCATCTATAAAGATGATGATGAATATGTACAAATACTATTTAAATACCCTGTTTATCAAGTCCATAAAAGCTACAGAAGCATTCGTTAGTCTAAAAGACATAACACAAATTCATAGTGATCATACCGGGTCTTGAAGGCTGTCTTTGGGATGTCATATTCTCCGACTCTGAGCTGATGATAGTTGGATCTGAGGTCTATCTTTGAGAAGCAACTAGCACACTAGAGCTGCTAACAAATCATCAATCTTGGGAATAGGATACTTATTCTTGATTGTGACTTTGTTCAGCTGACGGTAATCGATGCACATCTAGAGAGAGAACCATCTTTCTTTCACAGAAAAAGGACTGAAGCACCCCATAGAGCGATGTTGGGTTTGATGAAGCCTTTGTCTAAGAGGTTTTTCAGCTGGTCTTTCAACTCCTTAAGCTCAACTGGAACAGTTCTGTATAAATAAATTGAGATAGGCTGGTTATCTAAAAAAAGGTCTATTCCGAAGTCCATTTCCCATTCAGTAAGGACTTCGAGAAAACTTCGAAAAATACTTCTGGAAACTCATTTACGATTGGAAATGACTAATGGGTTGGGACTGCAAAATTAAAATCTCTAACCTGAACTAGATAATAGAACAATCCTTAGAAACCATTTTCCTGGCCTTAAGGTAAAAGACAAACAGACCTATAGGCACTGAGATACTACCCTTCCATTGTAAGTCTGGTTCTGTCACGCCCCACATTGGGAGGCATGACTGGCACCTGATGCCCTACTAGGACCTGAATTGCTGAGCTGACTAAGCCTAAGTACCTCTGCTGCAGGGCTGACTCTAACTCAAGAATCATGAAAACAACGGGCTATATAGCGGCTGTAAATACAACCCTTGGCCGACAAGGCCTATAGCCACCTGTGAAAATAAACAGCTAACCAGAGACAAACAATCATAGGGAGTCCTATGCGGGCCGACAAGGGCGCCAATCAACAGCTAAATAGGGCCCCACACGGCCAACACACATAATCTAAAACACATATGGGCTCCACACGGCCGATATCATCTAACCACAGGGAAGTAGCACAATTTTCAAGCCTTTGGGAGTAATAAGATGGTTGGGACAGGGCCCCGACCTACCCATACTGTACAATAAAATCAGTAAACCTCTATCACTCAAGCTCCGGAAGAAGGGAGCTGACGGCTCTGTACGGCTGACTGGAACTACGAGAGACCTGCTCCTTGTTTATCTACACATCCAGGCAAGTAATGCAGCGACCCCGAAGAGGGTGTCAGTACAACAGGTATTGAATATGTAAGGCATAACTTTAAATGACTGAAAGTACAAAATAGAACTGACAATAACTAAAGTAAAGAAAACAGACTAAAGATGACTGAAGTAGTGAAATCAGGGCTAAACGTAACTATAATAAGGAGGGTAGGGGTCATACCTGACAAACGAGGCCTCTTGCTGTCTAACTATCAATAACTAAAGCAAACATAAACCTTACCTGGCCACCATAAGCCGGAAGGTACAATCAACACAAAGTAACCTACCTGGGCCCCCGTTATCCCTAGTGAGTACACCTCAATCTATATACCCCTATCCAGGTCATATTGAGTCAACTACCACCTATAAGCGTCATGCCTATCCCTTGGGTCTGCAACTAGGCCCGCTCGGCCCCTGATTGTAGTTGTGTCTGAGTCCGGAGGACTCCTGATATCTACACCCTGGGCAGAAGCGCTAGACGGGTGTGTGTGTAAGGCCAACAATGGCATATGGGGATCTAGATCCCTATCTTCGTCCCTTGCGGACGGCATGCCACTCCATAGAGCGACGTAATCTCGCCCCTAGCGGGCGGCGACACAGCTATTAACCCTGGGGTGGTCACGGAAGCTATACAGGTGTAATCCAGCCTAAAATAATACAAATTACGAGCCTCAACTGACAACAACAACTAGACATGATAACATACTCCTAACATGATTTGCTAGGATTCATACTGGACTACTATGCTGAAGAAACTAACTTGCCGAAAGAAAATGCCTTAACATACCTCGTTCGTCGTTTGCCGATTAGCTGGCGAGTTTCGGTTCGTGTTCAACTGCCCTTATCAACTGTAATCATATTAACAGAAGAATAGGGCTACTTTATTACTATATTCAAAGAAAATAATAACTTTTATATATACATATATATATACTGACCATACTTCAACTTATCGAAAGATGATCAAAAACTCGTAATTTCTCGGAAATCTAGAAGGGAGAAATACTTACTTTAGGCACATGATCGTATTGACACTAGTTTGACATAATTACACCAACTTAGGTCGACAGGACGACGATTCTCCTGGCGTATTTTACGAAAATAACTCCGCAGCGATACTTGCTGCGGCCTTATACTTCACTACTCGGAGTTAATTTAGATTTGGACGACGTTTAGCGGCGTAATCGGGTGATTCCAAATGTTTTACTTGGTTTCCCTCTATTCTGGATGAGAATATATAAAGTTGATCTAACTTCTAAGTGTGAGGCCTTTATATACTTTAGGCGGCAGACAAGGCAACGTGGCATGCTGTTGGTCGTGCCAATTCACGGGAGAGCCACGCTAGGCAACGCGGAGGGGGCTGCTCCGTGCCACTTTGGGTAACACGGAGGGGGATGCTCCGTGCCACTTTGCCCCTCTGGGAAACTTGGTTCGGCCTCCTCCCGTGAAATCCCGACTTTGCACTCATTCGGCTTTTCCCTGGGCCCTTTCCTCATACGTATGGCACTCTAAAACTCTCAACCAACGTATGAATAGGCCGACTAAATGTTAGAAACTTATGGGGTGTAACATCCTCCCCCCTTAAGAACATTCGTCCTCGAATGTTAACTTCTACTTGCTAGAACCTTAACTTTGCAATTACTTATTTTGGAAAAATTTCGACAGAGTTTCCCTTGTAATATGCATTATCCAAAAATCATGAAATGCATAAAAGTCCAGTACATGCACTTTAAAACACTATCACAACTTTTTCATAATAAGATCAGAGTCAATTGAGCTGTACACAACATTCAAATCATAAAGCCATAACTGAAATACTAAAGGTACCTTAACTGCACGACCTGAGCTAAGCCTGGAACAAATGGGGATGTCTGGATTTTATGTCGTCCTTAGCTTCCCAAGTCATTTCCTCTCTATTCTTGTTCCTCCACAATACTTTAACAGAGGCAACATCTTTAGTTCTTAACCTGCGAACCTGCCGATCTAGTATAGCTACTGGAAGCTTCATAGGCTAATTCCTCAGTAACTTGGATGTCCTCAAATGGCACGTATCGGGAAGGATCCCCTATGCATTTTTGTAGCATCGACACATGGAAAACTGGATGAACGGATTCTAACTCTGAAGGCAAATCTAGCTTGTATGCCGCTTGACCTATTTTCCGGAGTATTCGATATGGCCTAGTAAATCTCGGGCTGAGCTTACCCTTTTTTCCAAACCTTATCACGCCTTTCATCGGCGAGACTTTCAAAAAGACCCAGTCACCTACACTGAACTCCAGGTTTTTACGCCGCACATCAGCGTAAGATTTCTGGCGGCTCTGAGCTGTCAGCAGACGTTCTCTGATAAGCTTCACTTTCTCTACTGATTGATGAATTATATCTGGCCCAATTAACCTTGATTCTCCCACTTCGAACCAACTAACTGGGGACCTACATTTTCGCCTGTATAAAGCCTCATAAGGCGCCATTTGAATCGCTAAATGGTAACTGTTATTGTAGGCAAACTCAATGAGCGGTAAGTGTTCATCCCAGCTACCTCCAAAATCTAGCACACACCTTCATAACATATCCTCGAGCGTTTGAATAGTACGTTCGGCCTGCCCATATGTCCGAGGGTGGAATGCTGTACTTAGATTAACCTAAGTTCCCAGACCTCTCTGGAAAGACTGCCAGAATTTAGCTGTGAATTGTGTTCCCCTGTCAGAAATGATAGATACTGGGACACCATGTAATCTGACTATTTCCCTGATATACAATTCCGCGTAGTCCTCGGTTGAAAAAGTGGCCTTGATAGGCAGAAAGTGGGCTGACTTTGTCAACCTATCAACAATGACCCATATAGAATCAAATTTACGCCTGGTACGAGGTAACCCTATCACAAAGTCCATATTAATCGCCTCCCATTTCCACATAGGCACTGTTATTTCTTGTGTCAGTCCACCGGGTTTTTGATGTTCGACTTTCACCTGTTGGCAATTAGGACATTGGGCTACAAATTCTGCTATCTCCTTTTTCATTCCCGTCCACCAGTAAATCTCTTTTATATCATGATACATCTTTGTTGAGCTCGGATGAAGAGAGCAACGGGAATAACGCACCTCACCCATAATTTTCTGGCGAAGTCCTGCCGCATTTGGAACGCAGAGGCGATCCCCATATCTCAAAACTTCATCTTCAGTTACCTGGAAATATGTAACTTCCCCTCATTGAACCTTATCTTTGAGCTGAACCAGGTTAGGGTCTTCGTACTGCCGTTCTTTCACTTCCACAACTAATGATGATACTGCCGTATTCTAAATGACTGCTCCCCTGTCTCCTGAATCTACTATACAGACGGACAAACTAGCTAACTGATGCAATTCTCAGGCTATTTCCCGTTGTCCTGGCTTCAGGTGTGCTAAACTCCCCATAGACTTACGACTGGGGGCATCTGCTACAACATTGGCTTTCCCTGGTTTATATAAAATATTCACATCATAGTCTTTCAACAACTCTAACTAGCGACGTTGTTGTAGGTTCAATTCTTTCTGTGTAAAGATATACTGGAGGCTCTTATGATCAGTAAAAATATCTACATGCACACCATACAAATAGTGCCTCCATATTTTCAAGGCATAAATCACCGCGGCTAATTCCAGGTCATGGGTGTGGTAGTTCTTTTCATGCTTCTTCAACTGTCTGGAAGCGTAAGCAATTACTTTACCATGCTGCATCAGAACACATCCTAACCCGACACCTGAATCATCGCAGTATACCGCATAACCCTCTGATCCTTCTGGTAAGGTAATACCGATGCCGAGGTCAGTCTGTTTTTCAATTCCTGAAAACTCTGTTCACATGCTTCAGTCCAGTGAAATTTGACTACTTTCTGAGTTAACTTGGTCAAAGGTGCTGCTAAGGTAGAAAATCTTTCCACAAACCTCCTGTAATACCCGGCTAACCCCAGGGAACTACGTACATCGATCGGGGTGGTAGGTCTAGGCCATATTTTCACTACCTCTATCTTTTGCGTATCTACCTGTAACCCGCATATGACACAATATGGCCTAATAAGGCTACTGAATTCAGCCAAAATTCACATTTAGAAAATTTTGCATATAGTTGGTGATCTCTGAGAATCTGGAGCACTGTCCGTAGATAATCTTGGTGATCTGCCTCTGAGCGGGAATACACTAGAATATCATCGATAAATATTATCACGAACAAGTCCAGGTATGGTCTAAAAATGTTGTTCATCAGGTCCATGAACACTGCTGGGGCATTTGTCAGTCCGAAGGACATAACTAGAAATTCAAAGTGGCCATATCTTGTCCTGAAGGCAGTCTTTGGAATATCTCTTTCACGAACCCGGACCTGATGATATCCTGACCTTAAGTCAATAATTGAAAAATACCTCGCTCCCTGTAGCTGATCAAATAAATCGTCTATTCTGGGAAGCGGGTACTTATTCTTGATAGTGACTTTATTCAGCTGCCGATAATCTATACATATACGGAGGGAGCCGTCCTTCTTCCTCACAAACAGAACTGGCGCACCCCATGGTGAGGTACTTGGCCTGATAAAGCCCTTGTCTAGCAAATCCTTCAATTGTTCCTTTAGTTCTCTGAGTTCAGCAGGAGCAATCCGATATGGGGGAATAGATATAGGCTGAGTGCCTGGTAATAGATTAATTGCAAAATCAATTTCCCTTTCTGGGGGGATACCAAGAAGCTCATCTAGAAATACGTTGGGAAATTCATTAACCACTGGAATAGACTGAAGGGTCGGGGGCTCTGCCCGAACGTCCTGAACTCTGACAATATGATAAATGCACCCTTTTCCTATCAATTTTCTCACTCGAAGATAGGAAATAAACCTACCTTTTGGCGTGGTTGTACTACCTTTCCACTCCCGTACTGCCTCCCCTAGAAAGTGGAATCGGACAATCTTGGTCCAACATTCGACATTGGCATAGCATGGAGCTAGCCAATCCATACCCATAATGGCATCAAAATCAACCATTTCTAGTTCTATCATGTCTGCCGTATTATGATGATTGGCAACCTCTACTGTACACCCCCGATAGACCCTTCTGGCTATAATAGAGTCACCAAAGGGTGTAGACACTGAGAAAGGTCGCAAAGTAATTCCAGCATAATACTAAACTTCCGAGCCACTAACTGTGTAACATAGGACAAGGTGGATCCTGGATCTATCAACACATAAGCAGGATGAGAGAAAATGTTCAGCATACCTGTCACAACATCTGGTGACGACTCTGACTCCTGTCGCCCCAGTAGTGCATAAGTACGGTCTGGGCCGACACCTGAACTGGAGGCCCCTGATCTGCCTCGACCTCTACCGGTTGAAACTGAGGGCCTACGCCTTGCCGGGGATGCTGGAGCTCGTGATCCTGCCGAGGACCTATCCTGTCGATCCCGGTCACCCTGACCCCTAGCTGGACAATTCCTCATCTGGTGACCCTCATGTCCACAAATGTAGCATGCTATGGAACCATACCTGCATGCTCCAGAGTGGCATCTACTAAACAAATAGGCAAAGTGGTATTGTAAACCCATTCTGCTCCACTCCCCTCTGCTGCTGTGAACCTACTGCTCGCGAACCTTCGCCGGGCTCTGGCTGCCCTCGGCGACTAGACCTGCTCCTCTACCGCTGCGGTGGAGGCGGGGGTCTAGGCGGCCTATCTAGTAACCGTGGCCTACATCCTCCCTGGGACTCCTCCTGTAATTCACCCGGTCTGTCCATGCGGTGCTGCTCCTGACTTGTCCTCCTAATCTCCCATTGTCACTGTCTGATACCCTCAAAATTCTGAGCAAAAGCCTACACACAGGTGATATCCATATCCTCTCGCAGCGTGGCTGTGATTCATGTGTCAACATATTCCGGGTTTAGCCCCATAATAAAGCGGTGTACCCTGGCTGGCATTGTGTCCACAAAAGCTGGCGCATATCAAGCCAAGGAATCAAACCGCATGGCATATTCCCGAACACTCATCGACCCCTTCTCCAAGTGTAGGAACTGATCAATTCGGGCATGTCGAATCTCCCGCGGTAGGTAATGATCCAAGAAAGCCTCTGAGAAGCTAGGCCAGGTAGGAGGGGAAAAATCTCTCCCTCGAGACCTTTCCCAACTCTCATACCACAGCACGGCGATGTCCCGTAGCCGAAATACCGCCAACTCAACCGACACTGTGGGTGTAGCATGCATCATTCTGAAAACCCTCTGCATTTGGTCTAAGAAGTTCTGAGGGTCCTCGGTCCGATCTGTCCCTGTGAATTGCGGGGGACTTAGTGCTAGGAACTCTCGGACCCTCGAGATACCAGGCCCTCCTAAGGATTCTGCAACTATAGGTGGCACTGGCTGGCGCTGAGCAGCCATCATCTGGGCTAGCATAACCACCGCGCTCCTGACCTCCTGGTCGGATGGTACGAGTATAGAAACTACCGGAGGCAGTGCCGTCATACCAGTCGTCCCAAGCGGCTCCATATGTGGTGGAGACTGCTGGGGAGGTCGAGATGATACCTTCGTATCGTCCTCAGATCGGGCCGATTCTGACCAAGGCTGAGGCACCCCACTGGCGCCCTCTCCTGTTGCTACATCTAGCCTCCTACCTGTCGTAGGGTGCCGCTGGTCTGACATTTCTCTATAAGCAAAAGAATATAATAAACTTAGGGACTCAAACCTATACTGTACCGCTCTATAGCACGACTGAATAAGAAGAAAGAGTAACCATTCTATCATGCATTGCAGCCTCCTGCCTATAGTATGTGGTGCACAACACATCCATAGACAAGACTCTACTTAGCACGACTTGCAGACTCCCTGGGATACGACCTGCTTTGATACCAAGTTTGTCACGCCCCACCTTGGGAGGCATGACTGGCACCTGGTGCCCTACTAGGACCTGAACTGTTGAGTTGACTGAGCCTAAGCACCTCTGGTGCAGGGCTGACTCTAACTCTAGAATCATGAAAACAACGGGCTATATAGCGGCTGAAAATACAACCCTCGGCTGACAAGGCCTATATCCACCTGTGAAAATAAATAGATAACCAGAGACAAACAATCACAGGGAGTCCTATGCAGGCCGACAAGGCCGCCAATCAATAGTTAAACAGGGCCCCACACGGCTAACACACATAATCTAAAACACATATGGGCCCCACACGACCGATATCATCTAACCACAGGGAAGTAACACAATCTTCAAGCCTCTAGGAGTAATAAGATGGTCGGGACAGGGCCCCAACCTATCCATACTGTACAACAAAAGAAGTAAACCTCTATCACACAAGCTCCGGAAGAAAGGAGCTGACGGCTCTGTACGACTGATTGGAACTACGAGGGACCTGCTCCTCGTCTATCTGCACCCCAGGCAAGTAATGCAGCGTCCCAGAAGAGGGCGTCAGTACAACAGGTATTGAATATGTAAGGCATAACTTTAAATGACTGAAAGTAGAAAATAGAACTGACAATAACTGAAGTAAAGAAAACGGACTAAAGATGACTGAAGTAGTGAAATCAGGGCTAAACATAACTGTAATAAGGAGGGTAGGGGTCATACTTGACAAACGAGGCGTCTTGCTGTCTAACTATCAATAACTAAAGCAAACATAAATCTTACCTGACCCCCATAAGCCGGAAGGTACAATCAGCACAGAGTAACCCACCTGGGCCCCCGTTAGCCCTAGTGAGTACACCTCAATCTATATATCCCTATCCAGGTCATACTGAGTCAACTACCAGCTATAAGCGTCCTGCCGATCCCCTGGGTCTACAACTGGGCCCGCTCGGCCCCTGACTGTATTTGTGTCTGAGTCCGGAGGACTCCTGATATCTACATCCCGGGCATAAGCGCTTGGCGGGGGTGTGTGTAAGGCCAACCACGGCATATGAGGATCTGGATCCCCATCTTCGTCCCTTGCGGATGACATGCCGCTCCGTAGAGCGACGTAATCTTGCCCCTAGCAGGCGGCAACACAGCTATTAACCCTGGGGTGGTCATGGAAGCTATACAAGTGTAATCCAACCTAAAACAATACAAATTACGAGCCTCAACTGACAACAACAACTAGACATGATAACATACTCCTAACATGCTTTACTGGGATTCATACTGGACTACTATGCTGAAGAAACTAACTTTTGCCGAAATAGAATGCCTTAACATACCTCGTTCGCCGTTTACCGATTAACTGGCGAGTTTCGGTTCGTGTTCAACTGCCCTTCTGAACTGTAATCATATTAACGGAAGAATAGGGCTACTTTATTACTATATTCAAAGAAAACGATAACTTATATATATATATATACTGACTATACTTCAACTTATCGAAAGACAATCAAAAACTCGTAATTTCTCGGGAATCTAGAAGGGAGAAATACTTACTTTAGGCATGTGATCGTATTGACATTAGTTTGAAATAATTCCACCAACTTAGGCTCGGTGGGACGACGATTTTCCGGGCGTATTTTACGAAAATAACTCCGCAGTGATGCTCTTTGCAGCCTTATACTTCACTACCCGGAGTTAATTTAGATTTGGACGGCGTTTAGCAGCGTAATCGGGTCATTTCCAAATGTTTTCCTCGGTTTCCCTCTATTCTGGCCGAGAATATATGAATAATGATCTAACTTCTAAGTGTTAGGCTTTTATATACTTTAGGCGGCAGACAAGGCAACGTGGCACGCTGTCGGTCACACCAATTCATGGGCGTGCCACGCCAGGCAACGCGGAGGGGCTGCTCCGTGCCACTTTGGGTAACGCGGAGGGGGCTGCTCTGTGCCACTTTGCCCCTCTGGCAACTTGGTTCGGCCTCCTCCCGTGAAATCCCGACTTTGCACTCTTTTGGCCTTTCCCCGGGTCCTTTCCTCGTACATATGGCACTCTAAAACTCTCAACCAAAGTACGAATAGGCCGACTAAATGTTAGAAACTTACGGGGTGTAATAGGTTCATTAGGAAACTAGAATCTAATGACTCTAGTTCTGCAGTCGACTAAGGCACTAATCCATGGAAAGAATAATATCGAATTCAATCATATCTAACTCTACTAGATCCATTGAGGCGACTTTATGTAAAACTGTGACTGGGCAATTTCTGTATACTCGTCTAGCTATGACTGATTCACCAACATGAGTAGAGACTGAGAAAGATTCTGAGAAGATTTCCGGACTAACATCACAATTTACTACAATATAAGGAGTTACGAAGGAAAGAGTGGCTTTGGGATCTAACAGTGCATGAACATCAAACTGGCAGAGTCCTAAGATACCATTTGTTGACACTCAATTTTGGTTCTCCATATTTTAATTAATTATTCAAACTTCTCGAATGAAAAATAGAGTAAAATATTTATTTTTCATATAACCAAAAATATTTTGACAATATTTGACCATTTCATTTGGCAAAATATCCTAACACACACACACATATAATAAATGTTAGATATGCCTATTTGATCAGAAACTGGTTATCGAACACGTGCATTGCACGCGTGTTTCATACTAAATAATATAAATAATTTAAAATTATAAAAATTACACACACACACACAAAAAAACATGTTACATAAAAACCAAAGGTAAAAATAAAAGTTCAAATTAATGAACAGTAACACAACTTCAACTGATATTTATGTTATCGAATGAAAGTAATATTTTGTTGAAATTATTCAAAATTTTAATATATCTTTCTTATAATTTTTATTAAATTATTATTAATTTTATGTACATTTACAAAAGTTAATACTTATTTATGATAAAATACTTAACAACTATAGATACAAGAAAATTTAATTGATGAACGTAAATCATAATTACATGTACTTATATAGTTTGTATGATTCAAAATGATGAGTCCCTTTGTATATGTATTTGATAGAAAAATATTAATTGCGACCATTCCCCTACTGTCACTATATAATTATCAACTTCTTGATATCTCAGTTGCATGATGTAAATTAACGGACATATATTTCGAATCAAATTAAAAGAATTAGAAAGTAAAAAAAATCAAGTTTAATTAGGAATATTATGGTAAGATCTAATCATATAAAATTATAACCCTCGTTAATCGTTATTTGGCGATGGAGCAACGATCCTTTTTTTGGTCAAATAAATACTAATAATATCATTTTTAAAAGATATAATGTAGCAGTTAAGTTTTGGATAATAAATAAAAAAGATATGTTGATGATATCTTCAAGTAACACTTAATAATAAGTATGAACGATCAAAGAAATTATAAATTAAAATTAAACGGGAGATTATTATACGTTGGTTCAAATTAACATACTGCATATGATAATTTAAAGAAGAATAATAATAAGCAAAAATTAAAAGAATGTAACTTGATCTTTATCAGTAGAATAATTGAGAGTACTTCGACGGCAAAGCTTGAATAAATTCAAGATACGATTTGATGAAACTCATAGAAAGTAAACAATGAAGAAAATGAACTTACAATTAAAACTGCAACCTTAATGATATTATTCTACTTTTTTTTTTTCATAAAAATTTCAAATTTTATATATCACAACTCTTTTACCGATTCAAATTATCGATTATGAGATAAAATGAATATGGAAGAAAGTAAATTTTTGCAATGATAAATCTGATGGATATTATTATTTTAGTTTCCTTATATAGATTGATCATTGATCAGAATTTAATTGCCTATTTAATGTGTTTTGCCAATAAATAAAATAATTGTTTGCTACTGATCACATTTTTACTTTTTGAAATGTCAAAAGACACGAAGACTTGAGCAATATTGAATATAATAGCCTTACGTTTTCATTCTTTGAAATATCAAAAGACATACCGACCTAATGAAGTGAATATATTTCATATTCCAATTATTAAAAAATAATGAATAAGTTATTTTACTCTTTACCTTTAACGCAAATGTAATTATAAGAAAATGACCAGGCAAAATGACCTTACTAAAATCTGGTCATGGCCAGTAATGGCTCCCACCATCCCACGTTATTTTTCTTCTACCATACGTTTTTTTGCTTGTTATTTTATTAGTTTATCTTTTTTGAAATTGGATAATTTTATATCGGGAATATATCAAAATAATATATATATTTTTAATAGTTTCTCTTGATGGATTTACATATACTCATAATTGTTGTTATAATTAATAATTAAAATGGAAAAGAATGTTTTAATTGAAAAAATCCATTCACACACACACACCAAATTTTCATCTAAATAATTCTTTGTAAAGTGTTTAATAGTTTAATAATATTTATTAAAATATAAATTTACTTTTTAGTATATAAAATATTACAGGAATAATTTTAGATTGAAGGGCAAAATGATCATTTAATATTTAATGAAAAAATTGGTCTTTTAATTTTTAATTTTGAGGCTTCCCACTTTTAGAATAGTATAAATATAATGTATATTATTGATGAATGATTTGTAATTTAATTTTTGATTTTTATGATTTCCACTTTTAGAATATGATGACAATATGTATGTATATATAGATATGATGAAATATTAATATTTAATTATGTATTTAATTAAATTTTAATTTAGTAATGGGGGCTAAATGATAATCTAACTTTTTACTTTTGGCTTTTCACTTTTAGAATGTGATGATGATAGTATGTACGTATGTATAGATATGATAAAATATTAATATTTAATTATATATTTAATTTAATTTTAATTTAGTAGAGAGGCAAAATGAGAATCTAACTTTTCACTTTTGGCTTATCACTTGTATAGTAACTAGTCTTGAAACACGTGCATTCACGTGTGTATCATGTCAATTAGTATAAATTTTTAAATAATATAGATTTTATTAAATATTTAAGTATGGGTAATTAAAATTTTAAAAGTAAAGTAACTATTTGTAGCTATACGCAATCAATTCAATTGGTATGATTTTCTTATGTAGTTCTTCTAATATATCAAATATTCAGGGTGATATTTTTCTTGTTTTTGATATTTTAACAACATATAGTTTAGAAGTAAATATGAGCAATATCAGTTTGAGTCTTGTCTTTAAGAAATTGAAGTCTCCTCTGTTATAATCGCATACATATTAAAAAATTATGACCGAACAAAAGTAGTATTTTATAAAGGTTGTACATAAATTTGAACATATAGTATATTGTTGCCAATTTCGTGATCTACACCTTCAATATATATGGTTGTAATAAAGATAATTAACTAAATTTACCGATATCTAATCAATATATATAAATCATAGTTATATGTACAGGCATTCTTTGTTTAATTCAAAATTATAACTCTTATCATCTGTGAATTTGACAGAAGAATTTTTTGTTAATTTATTTAATATAATTATATTACAAAATATAACAAGAATCGATCACCGTGTGTAAGTATCCAACCAAAATAAATAAATAATCAAAGGAGAAATAATCTCGTATGTATCAAAAGTTTATATCTTTTATTCTTTGTAAAATCTCATACATATATTTCCTATAAATTATATTATATTTTTTATAGTAACTAGTTTAATATACGTGTATTACACGTGTGTCTCACTTCAATGTCTTAAATTTAATATATATATATATATATATGAAAAATAAAATTCTTAAAAATAACAATTGACGTTAAAATAATATTATTTAAATAATATAAATAAATATTATATTTAATATATTATTATTTGTTGTATCTCACTTGACAATTCTTTACAAAATATTATTAGTTTATGTAATCTTTTATCGTTAAACAATTTAAATTAAATTATTTCGAATATAAACTACTTGAGTTAGCATAATAATTACTATTGCATTCTTCAAATCGATAACATAAAATAAAAAAAACAGATAGATGTTAAGATGAGGAAAACTTGAAAACTTACCAAGTTGGCGATTGAATCAAGTTATGAAAGTTGATGAAGAAGACTTTGAAAATAAATTATTGATGAAGAAGAATAAATTATACAATTCTAAATTTTTTTTATATAATTTGAAGAATTCATAAATGAATAAGAATTTGAAAGTACGAAAATATCAAAATACCAATATCATATATAAATAAATAAAAAATTTAAGGTTTACAAAAAGATTTTGGGTTGAGTTTTTTTAAGAATTACATAAGGAGAATTTCAGCGGAAATTTATTAGGCTAATTTTTTAGGACAACTTTTGGGTAACTCTATTTTTTTTTTTTGGTTAAGTAAATTTACGAAAATTTTTAGACAATTTTTGTAGGTACATTAAATAATAATTTTTGAGTAGAATAGCAAGGGCAAATATTAGGTAATTTTTTATTTGGGAAAATTTTCGAAAATGTTTAGGCAACTTTTTAGGCAAATTAAATAATATCTTTTGAGGAAAAAAAAGGAGGGAAATTAAATTATTATTATTTTTAGAAAAATAGAAAATGACAATATTATCTATTGTAGAATCTTTAATGAAGGTCAAAAAGTTCAATCAACAGTTCTAAGGGCCTTCACACTTTTAATATAATATAGATTATTTTTAGAAAGAGAGTTCTAAATATTATATTTATTATATACCTGATGATGTGATTGAGAAGTGAAGAGTGCACAATTATAAAGCAAAATCTGAAATGTAGAGAAGCAAATAAGAATTAGTTAGCAAACACAACATAAGAAATGTCCATATGTTAGAGCAAAGCAAATTCGAGAAAGAAAATTACAAAAAACACAAGAGGTAAGAAAATGATAACAGATTCACTATATATATATGTGTGTGTGTGTGTATGTGTATAACATTCCAAATTCGTAACGGTAAAGAACTGCGGATCATGAGTATTTTTTTATCGCATCATTCAATTCAATGATAAGATTGTAGAACACGGATTAAATCATTAAAGAAAATTATATATATAAAATTGATGTGCTACAAAATTCATGGAATAACTCTCCACATTCATCGGATTAGAAATAATAAAAAGTAATCATTTAATTAAGTGTCATTTTTGGCTTAAAATAAAATAATCACTTAGGTTTTAAAAAATATTTTGGTAATTAAATTTTAAAATATAATATTCTCACTTTTAATATATGATATTGTAATTTGCATCTATTCAACCTAAATAATAACATTATAATACTAATCTTTTCACTTGCACGCAAGGATAAATCAGCATAGTGTTTTTTCTTTTTAAATTTATATTTGTTTAAAATGTAATGATCCGGACGTCGTTATGGGATGGTTAAGGGACTGGAACATGGAAAATAGGCTAAGGGAGAGATAGGAGATTATGAAATAAATTACGTATAGAATTGGGCATTTTTTTTGGGTAGCTACTGGTTCGGGGTACCGCTGTAGTGGTGGGAATTCCAGCTGCAGCTAGACCGTTGTAGAGGTCGGAGTCCCGCCATGACAAAATGATGGAGTAACTGTTGGAACCGTCGCAATGATCCTATGGACCCGCTACAGCGGACGACGAGGATTAGAAAGTGGGTTTAAGTGAGATTTTTGGGATTAAGTCCCATTATTTTCAAAAACGTGGAAGAGCAAGGTTGAGAGCGATTTCTTCCCTAGAGAAGGAAGTGGTCGTAAAAAGGTAAGTTTCTTGTCCTTTAGCCCCTTTGATGGGTATTATTTATCATATAAGCTTAAAGGGGACCAATTAATGGTGAAAATTCTGAACTAGAAAACCCTATTTGATGAACTAGGGCTGAGATTATGGAGGATTTATGAGAGGTTTTGATTGTTGAATTTCGAGTAATATTTACTTCCTAAGGTTCCTCTTGCTAATGTTGACGGGTAGACAAGGTGGGGACCTAGAACTAGGTGGAAGGGAAGAGTTTCTGCTAATTTACCCTAAAAAGAAAAGGGTTTGATTGAATTAGGTTCTATCTTGAGGAGTGATTAGTTAATGAATATATGTGTATAGATTTTGAATAATCCGAAGCGTTGAGGAAGGGCAAAACTCCTACAGAGTAGCGAAGTCGATAACTTCGGGTAGTCGAGGTAGGTTATGGTTGGAGAGTTAGACTGTGCTTAATGATTTGTATGCTTAGGTGATAATTGTATGTGACTAGTCTTTGGACATCCCTATTGTGAGTTGTCTTGTGAATAAGTATGATTACTATGTTTATAGAAAGTCATGAATTAATATGTTGTTAAGTTTATGAGAAATTGTGAAGTGAATTACTTGTCATGAATTGATTATGTGAAAGGAGAATAAAAAATTAGAGTATATGTGAATGTGTACGACTTGTATACTTGTTTTACAAAAATTGAGAATGAATAGGATAGTGATTTATCCTGAATTGAAAGAGGCTCGATCCCGAGGGGAGCACTCGGGGAGCGAATATTATTATCGAGTGGCTCGTTCCCGAGGGAAGCATCCAGGCGAGCGAATAATATTATCGAGTGGCTCGTATCTGAGGGAGCATCCAGACGAGCATATGAGTGGGAGAGGGTGTCACGCCAGCACAATACATGAATTTATAGAGTCCCCTACAGGTCATAACTGAATGGGTAAACATAAGACCCTTTGGCATGTGTTTAAGTGTTAAGGGGAAATGGAGGAGGCGTGTGCCCTTCATGTTACCCTTGATTGTATTGTTTGCGTATTATTTTGTGATTTAATTTATGTTCATGAAGTTGGATGAGGAACGTACTAAGAGAATATGCAAAGTACCATTGGTATGACGTGAGTTGATAATGAAGATCATGTTTTAATGCTATGTATGACTTTGTCCCTGCGTGTAATTCTTGAGTAGTTGTTGCTATGATTAACTGTAGACTTGTAGCTCTTAATAGTTGATACGATTGCTGTTTTATTATACGTGTGTGATGGATTTATGGAGTATGTGAGATGTTAAAATGTTGATCTGTTGAAATATGGATGGATGAACTGAGAAGAGTGCAGCATGTCGAGCCACTGCTTAAGTTGTGCCGCTGCAACGTAACCATTTCTGCTGCGGCAAGACCGCTGCAGTGAAAACGGCCTAATTCAGTGAGCAGACCTACTGTCCCCTGTGTAGAACATAACAATTAATTTTTTTTCATGAATGTCTTGATTTTGGGGTCATCTGGAAATTGTTATCGGGATTCACTGGTTCGCCCACCGGGAGTTAATGTGGGTGTCAATTAAGGCCATTTGGATCGTGACATAAAAATTATACTAAGGATAGATAATGCAACGATATAATTATTTATATATAATGAAATATTTTTTCAGGTGTTTGTGTACATTAATGTCAGCATTTAAATAGATTCAAAATTAATTATTTAACAGATGAATATAATTTCTTTATTGTATTTTGAATGTAATGTTAACTTTTTACATTTTTCAATTAATTAGTAATGATTGAATTCATTTTTTATATTTACTACTTTTTTTATTATTTTATTGAAAAATATATTTACATTTTAGTAAAAAACTATCATATGAATTTGAAGTAAAGGATCAAATTGTCCTTTTGAACTTTTAATGGATATTTTAATAATTTAACTTTGCTCTTAAAATCTTCTTATTTTTATTATAATAGATTTTTTTTTAATAGAGCGGTAAAATGGTAATCCAATTTTGAAGTTAGAAATTTTTTATTTTTATTACATTTTTTTATTTAGTAGAGGGGTAAAATGGAAATCCAACTTTGAAGTTAGGAGGTTCTCACTTATGTGGTAATATGATATGATGTTTATTTATTATTATTATTTGAAGTAATTAATTAAATTTTAATTTAGTGAAGGGGCAAAATGATAATCTAACTTTTCACTTTTTGACTTCCCACTTATATAATAATTAATAATTAATAATATAATATTTTATTTATTATTATTATTGAAGTAGTTAATCAGTGGAGGGGCAAAATGGTAATCTAATTTTTCACTTTTTGGCTTCCCACTTATATCATAAAATATGATTATTATTAATAATAATAATAATAATAATAATAATTATTATTAGTTATTATTTATTATTCATATTTATTTATTATTATTATTTATATTTATTTATTTGTTTTAACATTTTTGGCTTCCCACTTATATAGTAAAAAATATATTATTATGATATCATATGATAAAATATTAATATTTAATTAAATTTTAATTTAGTAAAGAGGCAAAAAGGTACTCTAATTCTTTACTTTTTAGCTTCCCATTTATATAAAAATATGATATGATAAATGTTAGATATGCCTATTTGATCATTTTTAAAAATTATTTTATTAAGAACAAATCTTATATTACATACGTATTTAATTTTGAAAATCGCAAGTCATTTATGACTTAAGATTAATAATTAGTTCATTATTATAAAAGAGTTATATATTTATTTTTTTAAGTTCAAGAAGCTTGGTTAATTAATTAAAAAATAATTTATTTTGATTTTATCTCAAATTAATTTGTGAAAAATGGTTTAATTTTTAGCCAATATGGCTATTTTATTACCCTCCCCCCTCTCTCTCTTTATATATATATATATATATAATTACCCCCCGTAAGTTTCTATTATTTAACTGATGCGTGCATATGTATGTTGAGAGTTTTGGAGTACGACGCATACGAAAAAGGGCCGGGGGATGAGTATGTGAGCGCATTGTCGAGCGAGTAGGAGGTAGGGGCCGGAGGCAGGGCGCCCCAGGCGCCGATCGCGTCGCGCCCGCATGTTTGCGCGATGGGAGGCGCGTCGCGCCACCCCCTGCCATTGCCTCAACTATATATAAGCCTCTTTATGTTTAATTGAACCACTCTTAACATTTCCCTTTGGCGGAGAAGAGAGAGTGAGAGACGATTTCTTTCATTTTTCACCAATTTACGCCGTTAAACTCTATCTAAACACAAATTCGTCTTGGATAACGAGTTCTAAGCCTACGAGGAACATCTCTGCAGAGTTATTTCTTGGAAATTTACTCGGAGTACCGGAATCCCGCTAAGTAAAAGTTGTAGAAATCGCTTCTAATTGAGTCCTAGACGGCTACAGGTAATAGGTAATATTTCTACCTTCTAACTCTTGGGAATTTGCGAGTTTTCAGCCGAATTGAACAAAGTCGAATTGTAGTCAATGTTCTTTGAAAGTATTGTTGTTTGCCAGCTTCTACTATTGAAATAGCCTTATTCTCTCAGCGTAAAGCCTACAATTGAGTGGAATTACTGGCTTCGGGTTGGAAATTGTTTGGGTGAACGAAAATCGACATTCGAGGCATATTAAGGATAATCTCTTCGGCAAGTTATTCCTATCGTATAGTGGTACGACCTCTGCCTTTGAAAGTAGATGATGATCATATATGTTGTGATTAGCTGTTGTATGTAGATGATGATTATATATGTTGTGATTAGCTGCGACGAGATGTATTGAGGTTATACCATAGTATCCCTCGTCGGTAAAGGGTATGTTAAGTGTTACTCACGCTAGGAGCGTCATATAGACTCCCCTGTTCTTTCGTTCGTAGTATTAGTGGGATTTTGATGTCTTGCTGTCGTACCTAGGAATTAGAAGCTTGTGGATAGTTATTGGGCCTAACTTAGGTAATGTTGGACAACATAGGGTGCAGTTAGGCGATATAAACCTCTAGTTGACGCCTATATAGATAGTAAAGCTCGCTCGTAGGCCATTGGCGTACCTTGACGCCTCCAGGGCCAGAATCTTTATAGGGTGGCCTTATCTTCAAGTTGATGGCATCAGGGTTGCCTAATGAACTAAGCGGCAACTTGCCATATGATTGGCTACTTTCAGTGACCGTTAGTTTTGGCCGATTTAATGCTTTTCATATAGGTCTCCCAGGAAACCATCCCGGTTGTTACAATCCTGATAGACTAGTTGATACCCTAAGGAGGAAACCTTACGAGTAGCTATACGTGGGGCCAATGCCCCAAGCTACTCTTATAAATGCCCATGTTCATGTTGTCGCGAAGGGCTAGGTTCCAGATATACCTGCCTACGAGGCTATGGATCTCCCAAAGGAGTCATGAAATCTGGACAGACCAGGTTAGTGTCTAAGGGTACTTAAACCATAGTATCACAGTGTTACTTTCAAGCCAAGAGTTATAATGAGCTGTCTTAGGGCTAACTTCTTAGGAGCATGTCTGATTAGTAGCAGCCCTACAGTTGTTCTAAGCGAACGAACTAAATAGTTGGTCGCCTGCAACCTTACAGTTCGCTCGTGAGCTATTCTTGCCCCAACATGACCTTCAGACTACCGCTTAGGACACGTGTACCTTGTCCTTTTCCGTCTAGATCGATGGAGGCTTAATCACTGCCAGGACCTCTGATCAGGTGTAGGCACACGTGATGTGCCTTTTGGCAGCTATATAGACTATTGTAGGGGCGAGTAGCGGCCACGTTAGGCCTAAGGGGCCAGATACACCTTTTGAATGACTAGGTTTGTAGATTGTAACATAGTGCCCCTAGTTGGGGTAGATCGTGTTTCGTACTTCCTCTAGCCATGAATAACTAAGAGGCTTCTAGTGGTACGAACTGCTTACGGAGCTATAAACTGCTTACGGAGCTATGATGCTGCTAATGCTTACGGAGCTATGATGTTGTATTGCTTACAAAGCTAATGAATTGCTTACGGAGCCATATATTATCTATAAGGACCAAAGTAGAGCCTACAGGGCCATATTGTGGTCTATTCACTTATGGACTTCTTCTATGCCATAATATCATTATAGACCCTTCATAGAGCCTCGTGTGCTTGAGGTGCAGTCACATGGGCGAAAGGGCCCGAACTCAATTATAGGAGCCCAGAAGGCTCCGGTATAGTCTCAAGAGACCAGGTATGTTTAGTTATAGTTACTTGCAGAACCTCAGGGGTACTAATAGGGATATATAGATTGAACTATACTTGCCAGGGCTTATGGGGGGCCCGGTAGGTTATTTCTGTGTTTCTTGCACCTTTCAGGCTTATGGGGGCCAGGTTAGGTTGTTGTTTGTATATATGCTTGTTAGATATAGCTTATGAATGTATACTCGTGCAGCTTCAACTCTTATTTGTGTAGTGGTTTACTAGATGCAGGTTATGGATAAGAAAAGTTACAGGTTAACTTCTGCCCCTTCTCACTGAATACTTTCAGTTCTTTATTAGTTTCTACTTAGCTTTTATTACTGCCTTACATATTCGATACATATTGTACTGACGCCCATGCATGGGGTGCTGCATACTTGTCTGCAGGTTTAGACAGACAGGTTTCGGGACCTTCTAGCAGCTATTCAGAGTCAGCAGATTGGCCAACTCCTTTCATTCGGAGTTGCCAGGTTGTTGAGGTTTACTTGTCTATTTGTATAGCATTTGGGTAGGCCAAGGCCCTATCCCGACCAATATTTTCACTCTTAGAGGCTTGCAGACTACAATCTTCAGTTAGTTGTTCGTGTTGGCTGTGTGGGGCTTATATTTGTTGTGTTTTGTATGCTGGCCGTGACGGGCCTAGTGTAGCTTTTAGTTAGCAGTCTTGTCAGCTGTAGTTGGTATATGACTGCATGTCTTTCTTTTTGTTATGACTAGATAGCATGGTGGTCTCGTTGGCCCGCATAAGATCCTTTTATTGTTATGTTGGTTGGATTAACTATTTTCTTTTACAAATTGCTATGTGGCCTTGTTGCCTGAGGTTGTGTTTACAACCAAGATATAGAAGGTTGTTTTCTTGATTTTAAGTTGCTGGCAGGCACCAGAGGTGCATATGCCCAGCCAGGTCAGCTCAGGTCCCAGTGTGGCATTAGGTTCTAGTCATGCCTCCCAAGATGGGTATGACATATATATATATATATATAAAAACCTGATTTTTTAAAATGTATATTATTTTATTTTATTTTATTTTCTATGATTTAATCTCAGCCGTCCGATCAAGATGATCGGATGACCCAAAATAAGTCAAAAAGGAGAAGCCTCTTCAGACGCTCCCATCACCCTTCTGCTTTCTCTCTCCCGTGCTCTAACATTCCCCATCGTAGCAGACCTCTTCTCCTATTCTCTCTCCCTTATCTTTTTCCATAACTCGTCTGCAAAACCCAATCTTGCATCCCCGAAAAATCATCAAACATCATGCTCGCCACACCGCAAAAATTGCACCTCTCTTCACATCCCTTCCTCGATTTCCTAGCTTCCCAGAGTTGCAGGAAGGTTGTCCGCTCAACAGAGAAGTAGGTAAGACTTGATTGCTCTTCCTTTTACTTTGATTTTTCTAGAGATGGGTTTGAATCCTAACTCTGGGGTTCTATAAATAGCACCTCATCTTCATCTTTCAAGAGATAGGTTTTTTATTGAATTCTCTAGGTTTCTAAATTAAACTTTAGCTCTTGCTTGAATTATGAAAAAAAAGTGATTTAATCTATTTGGGTTTCTGTTCTTTTATCTGTATTTGGTTTTGAAAAATAGTGAATTCTCCCTCAACTCGTCTCTCCTAGTTCGCCACCCTACACCAGGTAATTTTTCCTCTTGTCTTAGTATTTTCCTTTTATTATTTTTTAGTTTATGTATGTTTTGGGTGTAAATAGTTTAGCTTCTTAATTTTGTTAGAAGTAGATGGGTAATTTTTCTCTTTGTTTTTAGTATCTATTTAGTTATGGATATTTCAATCTAGATATAGTTTAGTTTCAATTTCCTCGGTGTTTTTCTCTTCCATATGGGAAAGAATAAAGTTTGTTAGCATGTTCTTGCCCTGTATTTTCCCCTTTAAGCTTATATTGAAATGTCTATGTTAAATAGTGGTGTTAATTCGAAAGAAGTCATATCCCTTCAGATTTTGATTTTTATTTATTTTCTTTCCTTTGTTGATCGTAATATGGTATTCAAATGTGTCCATTTGATTGTATGTTTGAAAATGTTCGATATTTATTGATGTCTTCATTCACAAATAAGTAGGAGATGGAAGCATTATAAGGGTTCTACCTTTTCTTTTGCTCTATTTCTGTATAGTTAAACTTCGATATATAATCATGTGTTCATTTTCTACATTTACTTTTCTTTTGTGTCTAATCAATTTATAATATTTAGTCCATGTAGTTTACTAATTAGTATATATATCCCTTAAGCTAGAATGATGAATATGTCCTAGTTGTTGTTTGTTTAAAGTGTAGTAGGAAGAATTTTTTTTGCTACCTTGTATTTCAGTTATTCAATTAGTGTTATGTTTTATAAATGACGCATCTGTAGGTTTAAAAGAGAGGATGAATCTTGGTCTGGGTTCGGGGCAAATAGAGTTAAAAAGTGTGGTCTAAGAAACTGTTCCATAGATGAAATAAAGCATAAAATGCTATCTCTTGTTTATGCCCTTTCTTTTTGTTTCTTTGTATATATTTTTTTTATTGTTTGTAGCATATAAATCCATAAAAACATGTCTGGTTTTGTGCTTATTATCTGCAAAGATCTCTTCTTTTTTCTATAAAAAACATATATCCTTGTAAATCATTTCCTCAATAGATGTTATATTATCGTAGGCTAAGTTGAGTGAAGTAGTAGTTCAACTAAATGTTTACATGAGTATAAATTTCTTGTCTGCTAGTTGTTAATGCACGTTTCCTATAATGACTCGCCTATCATTATAGGGGAAAATAAGTTAGAAACACCCCTTTTGCCTAGGTCGTTGGAAGTAAGGTGTTGTGTGAGTATTAGTGAAATTTTGAAGTTGAGGAAAGGTTTATGCGCAGGACATGGGAGCTACTGGTTATGGAGGACCACTGCAGTGCAGGAGAAAATCGCTGCAGCGAGATCGTTACCACTATCAAAGGCCGTCATAATGGACCAGGAAAATTACTGTCGGATCCAATATGGCAGCCTCTAACGGGTCTGCTGCAGCAGAAATGTGACCGCTGCAGCAGAAATGTGACCGCTGCAGTGGATAATAGGAGGCAGTAAATGGGTTTTAAGTGGGGTTTCAAGGGTTTTATCCCATAATCCTAAGGCACGAAGTTGGAGAGCTCTGGTGCGAATCTCAAGGACAAGGGCAATTTCATATTCCAGGGTAAAATTTCCCTATGAATCCTTCTATTTTGTGATTCTCTAACACTCGAAAATCAATGAATGATCTGTAATGGTAATTTGAAAGTTAAGAATGTTAGAACTACAAAAGTATGGTAAGTTGGTTGGGTGTTCAAGGTTATTGATTCCTAGGTTTGCAAGTATGTAATTAATATTACCTAGGGTGAATATAATGGTGCTAGTTCATCATTGCTATAATGTGAGACCTAAAGTTCGGTAGAAGTGGGGACTTTAGTATTAAAAACCGTTTGAGAGGATATTGAGGAGTAGAAACTCCATAACAGGGTTTATACATTCATGGTGGGATTATAGTGTGATAACTTAACTCACGGGTAATGATTAGGACTGTGAGGACGGGTAGAATGGGGAGGGGTTGAATTTCCAAAATTCTTGTTTCCCGATATAGTCTATTGAATCATCCTTTAATATCTTGTTTCTAGATTTTAAATGTTTCAAAGTGCTAAGGAAAGGCAAGGCTCCAACGGAGTGATTGTTATTCGAATACTCCAAATCGAGATAGGTTATGGTTCAGAAGGAGTTAGACTTTGCATAATAGCATGTATTTATATGGAATGATAATGTGTGTATTAATCTTCAGACATTACTTGTTGTATTATTCTCTTGTTGAATTCCATTGTTGAGTGATGTTACTATGATATCGTTACTTATGTAATGTTGAATTTGATGTTGAGAAGTTGTTCATATTCTTTTGTATGGTTTGAAAGTGATTCATGAATTGTGAGTATTCAAGTTGAGGGAGGTAAGATGAGGCCTCCCAAGGATCAAATAAATTGAATTAGTGGTAAACTACTGAGATATGTGAATAAAATTAGATAATATATTTTGTCCTGAGATGAGTGGCTCGTGCCTGAGGGAAGCATCCAGGCGAGCGATGATGGTTGAGTGGCTCTTGTCCGAGGGAAGCATCTAAATGAGCAAATGAGTTGGAGCAGGTATCACACCGGTACAATACATGAATTTCTAGAGTCCCCTGTAGGTCATGAGTGGAATGACATAAATAAGACCCTCTGGCATGTATGTGCATCGATGATCAGTGTTGGAGCGTTCATGGTGATGTGACGGAGGCGTCTGCCCGATATATTACTATTTGTTACGTTATTTGATTAAGTGTAAAGAAATAAGACTGGTTCGGGAATATGAGCACTTAAATAAAATAATTCCTTGCTATGTATTTTATGTATTAGAAACGATGTGTTTATGACAATTTGACGGTACTTGTAAAGTTAAGTAAGAACTCCTGATGAGTTGTGAAATCTATTGTGAGTAATTCATTGTATATTCCATGTGGTTACGGTATATTGATTGTTGTACTAATGGCTATGAGTAGCTTAGATGGTTGTGATGAGTAGAATGTTGAAAAGGAGTTAAAGGGAACTGTAGTTGTGCAGCTAAGTCGACCTACTGCCAAGGCAGTACTGCTGCAGCAAAACGTATTCCGCCACAGCGAGACCATGGCAGCGTCAAGTGATTACTACAGCGAGGCCCAATTAAGTGAGCAGGCCGGCTAACACCTTACACAGATTGAATTTTTGAATGATTATTATTTACTGAACTTATGTTCTGGGATAATTGCATATTGTTGTTTCACTTATGTGTGTTATTAGTTAAGGTTGATCGATGATGCCTACTAGTACTATGTTTTGTACTGACACTACTCCTATACTTTTTCTCTTAGTATAGACCTCGACCTCGAAAGTTCATCGCGACCCCGTCTCTAGAGCAACAATAACCTAGTTGAAGATGAGCGGACTCGGATGTTCTACTTCAAATCCATCTCCAAAGATGTCTTTCTTTTCTAGACATTGTTTTGTTTTTAATTTTCTTAAATTATTTCTCTCTATATTTGGCTAGGCAAATGTCCATTCGTACAATGATTTAAGGGTCTGGGGATATTTAGGACAGTTGGATATTATTTTGTTCCTTCCATTTAATTAATGTTTCCTTTAATTATCTTTATAATATGACTTACTTGTATTTATTGTCGAATTTGGGTAACTAGTTGGGATTCGTTGATTCGCCCACCAGAGGGGATAGTATGGGTGCCAGTCATGGCCACCTGGGTCATCACAAAATTGGTATTAGAGCCCTAGGTTCGTTGATCTTATTGTATAAGGACGAGTCTAGTAAAGTCTCACAGATCGGTGCAGAAACCTCCGTTACTTATCTCCCAGAGGTTACAAGACATTAGGAAAACTCCACTTTCCTTTCCTTTTTATTCTATTACTTGAGTCCAATTGGTATTTGACAATTCTTCTTTCTTTCTCTCACAGATGATGAGAACACGTTCAGGCAAAAACCTAGAGAAAGCACTCGATCCAGCAATAGCAGCCACAGTTCCCGGCAGAGGATGGGGCAGAGGTCACGAGTGGAGGCCTGCTGTTGCCAGAGGAGGAGTCCGCGCTCCTGCTTCATTTTGGGAGAGGTCAACATCTCCATTGCCTCCAGCGATTCAGGAAAGGGTGGCTGTGGAGGTAGAGGTTCCGACAAAGGGAGAGGCTGCAGCCGCTCCAGCATCCTCCGAGGTCCTGAATCTTTTGAGCGGCCTCGTGGGACATTTTGGAGGTCGTGATGTTTCCAAGGCTGGTAGCTGGACCGGTAATGATTGGAGAGGAGCATGACTTGTTCTAGAGGTTCATGAAGATGAAGCCTCCCACCTTCTACCTAACTAAGGCAGAGGATGCTTATGAGTTCATCATCGACTGCTACGAGAGGCTCCATAAAATGGGGGCAGTGGAGAAGTATGGGGTGGAATTTCTCACCTTCCAGCTGATGGGTGATGCTAAACTCTAGTGGAGAGCTGTTACACCTTGTGATTTCTTAATGTTTAGTCAACCTATTCGTACTTTAGTTAAGAGTTTTAGAGTACAATACGTATGAGAGAGGGCCCGAGGAAAGGCCGAACGAGCACAGAGTTGGGACCGTGCGGGAGAAGGTCGGGCCAGCTGCCTAAGAGGGCAACGTGGCACAGACCCTCCCTGGTGCATTGGGCTCCGTGGCATGGCCCAGGATTGACACGTTGGGGTCCGTGGAAAATCCCCAAGTATATATAAGTCCCTCCCTTAGATTTCATTTCATTTACAAAGTTAGCATACGGTCAGAAGAGGGAAACCACGAAGAAAACAAATAAATCTCCTCCGTTTACGCTATGAAATGCTGCCCGAATTCAAATTAACTTTGGGTATTGAAGTTTAAGGCTGGAGGGAGCATTACTACGGAGTTATTTTCGTGAAATTTACCTGGAAAAGCGTAACTCCGTCGAGCCAAAGTAGTTGAAATTGCTCCAGACTAATTTCTATATGATCACAGGCTTCAAGTGAGTACTTCTCCCTTATGAACTTTCGAGAAATTATATGTTTTCGATCGTGTTCTAGCAAGCTGAAGTATAGTTGATATTTATATTGAAAGTTATCATTTCTGCCAAATTTAGTACTGAAACTAGTTTCATTTTCCCAGTAGTATGATTTCAATTTAGGAAAGCCATTGAATATGAATCTGATACTCACCAGTTAAGCAACAATCCTCAATCCAGGTATGTTAAGGCAAATCCCTTCGGCAAGTTAGTTTCTTCAGTATCATGACTCAGTTTGAATTCCAATACGAATACCATAAGCATATTTGTTACAATTAGCTGTTGTTATTAGTTGAGACCAGTATTCCATGTCTAGTTGGGATTGACTATGCCCTGTATAGCCCTCCATAATAACCCCAGGGTTACTAGCTATGTCGACGCTCGCGAGGGGCTAGATGAAGCCACTCCGAGGAGTGGTTAGCCATCTGTGAGGGACGAAGATGAGGTCCGAGGTTCTCATACAGTCCATTCCATGGTTGGAATACTCTTATGCCATATTGGCACACCCCGTTGAGTTTGGTACCTGGGGTACAGACAACAGGAGTCCACCGGACTCAGACACAGCTATAGTTTAGGGGCCGAGCGGGCTCAGTTGTAGACCCAGGGGAAGGGTAGGATGGCTATAGTTATTAGATGATGCAGTATGACCTTATTAGGGGTATATATATTGAAGTGTACCCACTAGGGCCTATGGGGGCTCTTGAGTGGGTCATTCTGTGTTGGTTGTACCTTATGGCTTATGGGAGCCAGGTAAGGTTCTTGCTTGCTTTAGTTACTGATAAATTAGATAATGGAAAGTTCAACTATTCAGGTATGAACTCTACCCCTCCATCTCAGTTATTCTTAGTTCCATTTCTTTACTTCAGTTGTTTACAATTATTGCCTTACATATTTGGTACATATTGTACTGACGACCTTTCTAGGGCACTGCATTACTTGCCTGCAAGTACGGATAGATGGAGCAGGTCCCTCTTAGCTTCCAGCCAGGATTGTCAGCATAACCAGCTCCTTTCCTCCGGAGCTTGTAGATAGAAGGTTTACTCCTTTTGATTGTACAGTTATGGGTAGGTCGGGGCCCTATCCCAACCATCATATTACTCCTAGAGGCTTGCAGATTGTTTCTATTTTCCAGTGGTTAGTTGTTGGTGGCCGTGTAGGGCCCATACGTGTTTTAGTTTATATGTTGGCCGTATGGGGCCTTATTTAGCTGTCAGTTAGCGTCCTTGTCGGCCCTAGCTTAGTTTGGCACCAGATTTACTTTTCAGTCATAACTAGATATTAAGGGGGTCTTGTCAGCCCGTATAGGATTCCCTGTTACTGCCTGTTTCTGGTTAGCTATTTTCCTTTACAGGTTGCTATAAGGCCTTGTCGGCCGGAGGTTGTATTTACAGTCAAGATATTGCCTGTTGTTTTCTTGATATGGGGGGTAGGCTGCACCAGGAGTGCACAGGCCCAGTTAAGTCAGTTCAGATCCTAGTAGGGACCAGGTGCCAGTCGTGCCTCCCAAGGTGGGGTTTGACAAACTTGGTATTAGAGCAGGTTGTATCCCAGGGAGTCTGCAAGCCGTTCTAAGTAGAGTCTTGTCTATGGATGTGTTGTGCACCACATACTATAGGCAGGAGCCTACGAAGCATGTTAGGATGGTTACTCTCCTTTCTCTTCTAGTCGTGCTATAGAGCTATGCTGTATAGAGATGAGTCCCTAAGCTTACTATAATCTTCTTTTCTACAGAGAAATGTCGGACGCACGATGGACCGCGACTGGCAGGGAGTTAAATACCGCAACAGGGGAAGGCACTAGCAGGGTGCCTCAGTCAGAGTCAGCCCGATCTGAGGGCAACATGGAGACTTCATCTCGATCTCCCCAACCTCCTCCACCATGCCAGGAGCCTCCATAGCGGCGGATGTGTCGGCACCGCCTCCAGCAGTTTCTATTCCAATGCCCTCGGACCAGGAGGTCAGGAGTGCGGTTTTCATGATAGCGTAGATGATTCCTACGCAGCGACAGCCAGTGGCGCCCGTGGTTGCTTAGTCTTCGACAAGACCGGGTAGTTCGAGGGTTAGAGAGTTCCTCGCTCTGAGTCCCCCGCATTTCACAGGGACGGATTGGGACGAGGACCCCCAAGGACCTTTTGGACCAGTTGCAACGGATTTTCAGGGTAATGCATGCCACACTTGCAGAGTTGGTTGAGTTGGCGGTATTCCAGCTACGGGACATAGCAATATTGTGGTACGAGAGTTGGAAGAGGTCTCGAGGTAGGGATGTTCCCCCTCCGCTTGGTCCAGCTTTTCGGAGGCCTTCCTGGATCATTATCTGCCATGGGAAATCCGACAGGCCCGGGTTGATCAGTTCTTGCACTTGGAGCAAGGCTCGATGAGTGTTCGGGAGTACGTTATGAGATTTGACTCCTTGGCCCAATATGCACCAGCTTTCGTTGACACCATGCCATCTAGGGTGCATCAGTTCATTATAGGGCTGCTTCAAGAGTGTGTGGAGACCTGTGTTACGGCTACTCTGCGAGAGGACATGTATATCGCCCGTATCCAGGTGTTTTCTCAGAATATAGAAGGGATCAGGCAGCGACAGCGAAGGATAGAAAGGGGAAGCCAGGAGCAGCACCACAGGGCTAGACCTAGTGATGCTCAGGTAGAGTCTCAGGGCGGACCTAGGCCATAACTGTCAGATAGACCACCCAGACCCCACTTCCACAACAACAGCAGGGTGGCAGATCTGGTCATCGGGGGCAGCCAGGACCCAGCGAGAGTTCGCGACAATCAGGTTCAGAGTAGCAGAGGGGGTCAGAGAAGAGTAGACGCACTGTGACACCTTTCCCTATTTTCAGTCACCGTCATCTTAGAGCCTTTAGGTATGGTTCTACAGAGTGTTATAATTGTGGGCAGAGGGTCATATGATGAGAAACTGTCCAGCTAGGGGTCACAGCGGTTAGGACTGATAGGACAAATTGTTATACCCCGTAGAATTCCCGGCACTTAGACGACCTACTCGCACGTTGGTTAAGCATATTTGAAAGCCATACGTGCTAGGGAAAGGCCCGGGAAAAGATCAGACGAGAAACCTGTCGAACTATCGCGGGAGGAGCCGAGGCAGAGCCCCTCCGCGATGGCAGCGTGTCACGGAGGGGAGGCCTCCGCGATGGCTCCGTGCCACGTTGCCCTTGTCCAGGCCCAAGTATATAAAGCCCCCACTTCGGTTGAAACTTATTAATCCTTATAAATTTTCCAGAATAGCGCAGAAGCAGAGAGAAAACGTAGGAAAATTAAATATTTTCATCCGATTACGCTGCCAAACGCTGCCCAAACCCAAATTAATCCTAGATACCAAGGTATTTAGCAGAAGAGAGCATTTCTACGGAATTAGTTTCACGAAATACGGCCGACGAATCGGCGAGCCGCCGAACTAAAGTAAGTAGAATTGCTCTAAATTAATGTCTATGTGTTCCTAGTTGAGAAGTAAATATTTCTCCCTTCTGGGCCGCTGAAAAATAGCGAGTTTTCGACCGTCTTTCGATAAGCCTAAGTTTAGGCTATAAACTATATCGAAAGTGACGTTGCTTTTTGAAATAACGTTGTATTTAGTATTGATTGACGTATTTATGAATGCAGTTGGGAGAAAACAGTAGAAGTACCGGCCGAGCCTCGTCCGACGGACGAATATTTAAAGATAAGGTATGTAAAGTTAAGTTTCATCGGCAAGTTAAGTAGCATTGAAGCAGTATAGTAATTTACAGACCAGTAGAATGTTCGGAAATCGATTATTGTGTTATTATGAATATGGGTGTATTATGAGTAGTTTTGGGTTGTAACGTGTACGATACCTATCCGTACGATATAGATTTGGGCGTAAGTGGTTAAGGTTGCCCAGTATATTCAGTATGTGATGTAATATGCCCTGCCAAGATATTGTTGTGTTTAGCTGAAACCTCGCAAGGTAGTACAGCATCAGTAAAGCATTCCAGATATAGAATAGTAACTATATATATAGTTTAGAAAGCATGTTAGAAATAGGAAATCATGTTAATACAGAAACCTAGTGAACAGCATAGCCTTCAGCAGAAACACCCGCTTGTATAGCCTTTGCCCCAGTACAGTTAGAAAGGGAACTATATTCATATTTATACTTACCTGTCTCAGCATGTATCAGACACCTACAGATTGCTATTATTAGCCCAGTATATGATTTATATAATACCTTACGCCTATTAGTTTTGGCTTATGAGATACACAGACAGCAGGATTAGTTGAGACCATTGTATTGATTGGGGTTGGATTACCTAGCATCCCTGACCGCCCAGGGTTAATAGCTGTATCGACTCGTCCGCTAGAGGACGAGGATACGTCACTCTACGGAGTGATATGCCGTCCCGCAAGGGGACGAAGATGGGATGCCAGTTTCCCCATATTGTGCCTTGGTCGACCCTTATACACCCCCGTCGAGCGGGTATGCCCGGGGTGTAGATTTAGAGTCCTTTGGACTCAGGTACAGTTATAGTCAGGGGCTCAGCGAGCCCAAGTGCATACCCAGGGACCAGCAGGATGCTTACATCCACTATAGGAGATGGGATGACCGGGGTAGGGGCATAGATTCTGTGTTGATTGTACCTCCCGGCTTATGGGGGCCGGGTAAGGTTTGTATGTGCTGTGTTATGTTATGTATACTATGCCATGTTATATTAGACGCGAGTGGGTTGGTAGTAGAATGATACGCTTCCAGGTATGATTCCTACTTCCTTCGGTATCAGTAAGAGCAGGTGCGATCTACTTCATCAGACAGTTAAGTTATTCCTCCTACTTCTGCTTCATCAGTCATATTATTGCTTTCAGATGTTGTTTTCAGTTATATTATTTCAGTTGCTTTACATACTCAGTACCAGTGGTACTGACGCCCAGTGGGGCGCTGCATTACTTGCCTGCAGGTACTCCTAGACGAGCAGGTGATTCTACGTGACTCCCTATCAGCGGTTGACTATTCAGCTCCAGTCATCCGGAGGCTGAATTTCAGAGGTGTAGTTCAGTTCCTTTTGTTGTATATAGAATGGGTAGGTCGGGGCCCTGTCCCGATCAGTTCTATTACTATTCCTAGAGGCTTGCATTCTGTATGAAATCCCTGTGGTTAGATGAGCCGGTCGTGTGGGGCCGTGCAGTTGTATAGTTGTCCTTACTCTTCCTTACTTCTGTGATGGTCGTGTGAGGCCATAGTTGTCAGTAGTGGTGACCTTGCCGGTCACGTAGCTTCTTTTTGTGCTTTTTGATTAAGCAGCAGATAACTAGACAGCATGGTGGCCTTGTCGGCCCGTATAGGTTTCCCTGAGTTACTATATTTCTGGTTAGCTGCCAAGACAGGTACAGAAGGCTATAGGCCAATGGGCCGGGGGCTGTATTTACAGCCGTTATATAGCCCTTTGTTTCCAGAAATCTGAGTTAGAGCCAGCCAGGCGCCAGACGCACCCAGGCTTAACAGTCTAGCAGGTCAGATCTTAGTAGGGCACCAGGTGCCAGTCGTACCCCCCCCAAGGCGGGGTGTGACAAACTTGGTATCAGAGCAGGTCGTATCCCAGGGAGTCTGCAAGCCGTGTTAAGTAGAGTCCTGTCCATGGATGTGTTATGCACCACATACTATGGGTAGGAGGCTGCAAGGCATGATAGGATGGTTATCTTTTATTATGATTCAGTCGTGCCATAGAGCGGTACAATATAGGGTTGAATTCCTAAATTCTTATCATATTCTTTGGCTACAGATAATGTCAGACCAGCGCCATCCCGTCACAGGTCGGAGCTTAGACATTGCAGCAGGGGAAGGCATCAGCAGGATGCCCCCCTCATTTGGAGACAGCCCGATCAGAGGGCCCTACAGAGGCTTCATCTCAGCCTCCTCAGCAGTCTCCACCACGTCAGGAGCCGTTTGGAGCGACAGTATCTTCAGCAGTCCCTATACCGATGCCTTCCGATCAGGAAGTTAGGAGTGCTGTAGTTATGATAGCACAGGTGATGGCTGCTCAGCGGCAGCAAATGCCATCCACAGTTGCAGAAGCATTAGGAGGGCCCGGTAGTTCGAGGGTCCGAGAGTTCTTAGCCTTGAATCCCCCACAGTTTACAGGCACGGACCGCACCGAGGACCCCCAGGATTTTCTGGATCAGATGCAGAGAATCTTCAGGGTTATGCATGCTACACCTACTGAGTCAGTTGAATTGGCCGCATTTCGGTTGCGAGATATTGCAGTGTTATGGTATGAAAGCTGGGAGAGGTCCCGAGGGAGAGATGTTCCCCCTCCTACCTGGTCCAGCTTTTCAGGAGCCTTTCTGGATCACTATTTGCCGCAGGAGATCCGACAGGCCCGGGTAGACCAGTTCCTACATCTGGAACAGGGGGCCATGAGTGTTCGGGAATATTCCTTGCGGTTTGACTCCTTGGCTCGATATGCACCGGCTTTCGTGGATACCATGGCATCCAGAGTGCACCGTTTTATTATGGGGTTGAACCCAGAGTATGTCGAGACTTGTATCACGGCCACACTGCGAGAGGATATGGATATTTCCCGAATCCAGGCATTTGCCCAGAATATTGAGGGCATCAGACAGCGACATCGGGAAATCAGAAGGGTTAATCAGGAGCAGTGTCGCCGGGATAGACCAGCTGAGTTACAAAGAGAGGCCCGGGGAGGACCCAGGCCACGATTGTCAGACAGGCCGCCCAGGCCCCCGCCTCCACCACAGTCACAGGGAGGTAGATTCAGCCGCAGGGGGCAGTCAGAGGCTGGTAGAGGTTCGCAGACGGCAGACTCACCGTCACAGAGGAGGGCGGAGCAGAGTAGGTATACCCTACCACTTTGCCCTATATGCAGTCGACGTCATTCTGGAGCATGCAGGTATGGTTCCACCGCATGCTATATTTGTGGCCAAGAAGGCCATTTGATGAAAGATTGCCCAGCCAGAGGTCGTGAGGACCGGGACAGACAGGATAGGGCATCAACAGGATCACGAGCTACAGCATCCTCGACTGGGCGCAGGCCCCCAGTTTCAGCAGGCAGGGGTCGAGGCAGATCAGGGGCCTCCAGTATAGGTGCGGGTCCAAGCCGCACATATGCCTTACCAGGGAGGCAAGATTCAGAGGCATCGCCTGATGTTCTGACAGGTATGCTAACTATCTGCTCACACCATGCTTATGTGCTAATTGATCCAGGGTCTACTTTGTCCTATATTACTCCATTTGTGGCACGGAAGTTTAGTATTGTACCAGAATCATTACAGCAGCCCTTCTTAGTATCTACGCCCGTCGATGACTCTATCATAGCTAGCCGAATTTACCGCTGGTGTACAGTAGAGGTTGCTGATCGTCAGACCACAGTAGATCTGGTCGAGTTAGAGATGATAGATTTCGATGCCATAATGGGTATGGATTGGTTAGTGCCATGTTTTGCTAATGTTGAATGTTGGACCAAAACGGTCCGATTCCACTTCCCGGGGGAGGCAGTACGGGAGTGGAAGGGCAGCACCGCGACGCCAAAAGGTAGGTTTATTTCCTACCTTCGGGCGAGAAAGTTGATATCTAAGGGGTGCATTTACCATCTTGTCAGAGTTCAGGATGTCCAAGCAGAATTTCTGACACTCCAGTCTGTTCCAGTGGTAAATGAATTCCCAGATGTATTTCCTGATGAGTTACCTGGTATTCCCCCAGAAAGGGAAATAGACTTCGCTATTGACTTGCTACCAGGCACTCAGCCAATATCAATATCTCCTTATCGTATGGCTCCTGCAGAACTCAGAGAATTAAAGGAGCAGTTGAAAGACTTGTTAGATAAAGGTTTTATCAGGCCGAGTACTTCCCCGTGGGGTGCGCCAGTCTTGTTCGTGAGAAAGAAAGATGGCTCGCTCCGAATGTGCATAGACTATCGGCAACTCAATAAAGTTACAGTAAAGAATAAGTATCCGCTTCCTAGGATTGATGACCTATTTGATCAGTTACAGGGAGCCAGATACTTTTCTAAGATTGACTTGCGGTCCGGATATCACCAGGTCCGAGTACGTGAGAGGGACATCCCTAAGACAGCATTCAGGACCCGATATGGACATTTTGAATTTTTGGTTATGTCCTTCGGGCTAACAAATGCCCCAGCAGTTTTTATGGGCCTGATGAACAGTATTTTCAGACCCTTCCTGGACTTGTTCGTGATAGTATTCATTGATGATATTCTGGTGTATTCTCGCTCCGAAGCAGATCACCGAACTCATTTGCGGACAGTGCTCCAGATTCTCAGGGACCGCCAGTTGTACGCAAAATTTTCTAAGTGTGAATTCTGGCTTAACTCAGTAGCCTTTTTAGGGCATATTGTCTCAGATACTGGTATACAGATAGACAAACAGAAGATAGAAGCAGTTAAGTCATGGCCTAGGCCTACCACCCCGACTGAAGTTCGTAGCTTTCTGGGGTTAGCAGGGTATTATCGGAGATTCGTTGAGGGATTCTCAACTATTGCAGCACCTTTGACTAAATTGACACAGAAAGCAACAAAGTTTCAGTGGACGGAGGCATGTGAGCAGAGTTTCCAGGAACTGAAAGATAGATTGACCTCCGCTCCCGTATTAGCACTGCCGAAAGGCACAGAAGGTTATTCAATCTATTGCGACGCGTCAGGTGTCGGATTGGGATGTGTGTTGATGCAGCATGGTAGAGTAATTGCATATGCTTCCAGGCAGCTGAGGAAACATGAGAAGAATTACCCCACCCATGATCTAGAGTTGGCCGCAGTAATTCATGCCTTGAAGATGTGGAGGCATTATCTGTACGGAGTTCATGTTGATATTTATACAGATCATAAGAGCCTACAGTACATTTTCACTCAGAGAGAGTTGAATCTGCGGCAACGCCGCTGGTTGGAGTTGTTAAAAGACTATGATGTGAATATTCTATATCACCCCGGAAAAGCTAATGTTGTAGCAGATGCCCTGAGCCGTAAGTCAATGGGGAGTTTAGCGTATTTGCGACCTGAGAAGCAGAAGTTAGTTAAAGAAATTCATCAGTTAGCTGGGCTAGCCGTGCGAGTAATGGAAACAGGAGATAATGGGGCTGTAATTCAGAATTCTGCACTATCATCGTTAGTTGCAGAGGTAAAAGAATGACAGTATGAGGATCCCGATTTAGTCCAGCTCAGAGATAGAGTTCAGAAGGGTAAGGAGCCAGATTTTCAGACAACCGAGGATGGTGTGCTACGCTGTAAGGGCCGCCTTTGTGTCCCGAACGTCTCAGGCCTTTGTGGGCAGACTATGCACGAGGTACACTACGCTCGCTATTCCCTTCATCCAGGGGCGACGAAAATGTACCACGATATCAGAGACATCTATTGGTGGCCAGGTATGAAAGCTGAGATAGCTGAATTTGTGTCTAGATGTTCTAATTGTCAGCAGGTAAAAGCCGAGCACCAGAAACCGGGCGGTTTGACGCAAGAGATAACGGTACCTATGTGGAAATGGGAAGCAATAAACATGGATTTTGTAACTGGGTTACCCTGTACTAGACGTAGAAATGATTCCATTTGGGTAATAGTTGATAGGCTGACAAAATCAGCTCATTTCCTGCCAGTGAGGGCTACCTTCTCAGTTGAGAATTACACCGAATTATATATCAGAGAAGTAGTTAGATTACATGGAGTGCCGGCATCTATCATTTCAGACAGAGGGGCACAGTTTACAGCTAGATTCTGGCAGTCATTTCAGAAAGGTCTGGGGACGCAGATTAATTTGAGCACAGCATTCCATCCTCAGACAGACGGGCAAGCTGAACGTACAATTCAGACGCTCGAAGATATGCTACGAGCGTGTGTGTTAGATTTTGGAGGTAGCTGGGATGAACATCTTTCGTTAATCGAATTTGCTTATAATAACAGCTACCATTCAGCTATTCAGATGGCGCCTTTCGAGGCATTGTACGGGCGAAAATGTAGATCACTGGTGGGCTGGTTTGAAACAGGAGAATCAGCATTAGTTGGCCCAGACATCGTTCGGCAGTCCGAGGAAAAGATAAAGCTTGTTCGGGAACGTTTACTGACCGCTCAGAGTCGTCAGAAGTCATACGCAGATAGACGGCACAGAAATCTAGAATTTTCGGTAAAAGACTGGGTATATCTGAAAGTGTCCCCGATGAAAGGGGTAATGAGGTTTGGCAAGAAAGGCAAGCTTAGCCCAAGATTCATTGGGCCGTACCAAATTCGGCGAAGAATAGGCCGCGTGGCATATGAGTTAAACTTGCCTCCAGAATTAGCATCTGTTCATCCAGTATTCCACGTTTCCATGTTAAGAAAGTTCGTAGGGGACCCTTCTACAGTAGTTCCAGTCCAGGATGTTCAGATCATAGAGGGGTTAGCCTACGAAGATGTTCCCGTAGCTATCCTAGACAGACAGATTCGCAGGCTGAGAACTAAAGATGTTGCATCTGTCAAGGTATTGTGGCGTAACAGAAATCGGGAAGAAATGACGTGGGAGGCTGAAGAAGACATGAAAATCAGATATCCTCACTTATTTCAGACCTAGTCAGACGACAGGTATGTCCGTATTACTATTTACACAGTACTTTATGGTATGTATGTTGTAAATAATAAAGAAAGAAATGGTATTCAGTTGTCCAGTGGATTGTAGAATATCGTGCGCAGTGCCTGTGTTGGACTTTTTCTGCGTTTCAGGGCATTGCGATAGTCCGTATTATAGGGGAAACTCTGCCAAAATTTTCCCAGAAAGTAAAGTAAACAGTCCTCTAGATAGCAGTATACATTCGAGGACGAATGTTCCTAAGGGGGGGAGAATGTTATACCCCGTAGAATTCCCGGCACTTAGACGACCTACTCGCACGTTGGTTAAGCATATTTGAAAGCCATACGTGCTAGGGAAAGGCCCGGGAAAAGATCAAATGAGAAACCTGTCGAACCATCGCGGGAGGAGCCGAGGCAGAGCCCCTCCGCGATGGCAGCGTGTCACGGAGGGGAGGCCTCCGCGATGGCTCCGTGCCACGTTGCCCTTGTCCGGGCCCAAGTATATAAAGCCCCCACTTCGGTTGAAACTTATTAATCCTTATAAATTTTCCAGAATAGCGCAGAAGCAGAGAGAAAACGTAGGAAAATTAAATATTTTCATCCGATTATGCTGCCAAACGCTGCCCAAACCCAAATTAATCCTAGATACCAAGGTATTTAGCAGCAGAGAGCATTTCTACGGAATTAGTTTCACGAAATACGGCCGACGAATCGGTGAGCCGCCGAACTAAAGTAAGTAGAATTGCTCTAAATTAATGTCTATGTGTTCCTAGTTGAGAAGTAAATATTTCTCCCTTCTGGGCCGCTGAAAAATAGCGAGTTTTCGACCGTCTTTCGATAAGCCTAAGTTTAGGCTATAAACTATATCGAAAGTGACGTTGCTTTTTGAAATAACGTTGTATTTAGTATTGATTGACATATTTATGAAAGCAGTTGGGAGAAAACAGTAGAAGTACCGGCCGAGCCTCGTCCAACGGACGAATATTTAAAGATAAGGTATGTAAAGTTAAGTTTCCTCGGCAAGTTAAGTAGCATTGAAGCAGTATAGTAATTTACAGACCAGTAGAATGTTCGGAAATCGATTATTGCGTTATTATGAATATGGGTGTATTATGAGTAGTTTTGGGTTGTAACGTGTACGATACCTATCCGTACGATATAGATTTGGGCGTAAGTGGTTAAGGTTGCCCAGTATATTCAGTATGTGATGTAATATGCCCTGCCAAGATATTGTTGTGTTTAGCTGAAACCTCGCAAGGTAGTACAACATCAGTAAAGCATTCCAGATATAGAATAGTAACTGTATATATAGTTTAGAAAGCATGTTAGAAATAGGAAATCATGTTAATACAGAAACCTAGTGAACAGCATAGCCTTCAGCAGAAACACCCGCTTGTATAGCCTTTGCCCCAGTACAGTTAGACAGGGAACTATATTCATATTTATACTTACCTGTCTCAGCATGTATCATACACCTACAGATTGCTATTATTAGCCCAGTATATGATTTATATAATACCTTACGCCTATTAGTTTTGGCTTATGAGATACACAGACAACAGGATTAGTTGAGACCATTGTATTGATTGGGGTTGGATTACCTAGCATCCCTGACCGCCCAGGGTTAATAGCTGTATCGACTCGTCCGCCAGAGGATGAGGATACGTCACTCTACGGAGTGATATGCCGTCCCGCAAGGGGACGAAGATGGGATGCCAGTTTCCCCATATTGTGCCTTGGTCGGCCCTTATACACCCCCGTCGAGCGGGTATGCCCGGGGTGTAGATTTAGAGTCCTTTGGACTCAGGTACAGTTATAGTCAGGGGCTCAGCGAGCCCAAGTGCATACCCAGGGACCGGCAGGATGCTTACAGCCACTATAGGAGATGGGATGACCGGGGTAGGGGCATAGATTCTGTGTTGATTGTACCTCCCGGCTTATGGGGGCCGGATAAGGTTTGTATGTGCTGTGTTATGTTATGTATACTATGCCATGTTACATTAGACGCGAGTGGGTTGGTAGTAGAATGATACACTTCCAGGCCTACTTCCTTCGGTATCAGTAAGAGCAGGTGCGATCTACTTCATCAGACAGTTAAGTTATTCCTCCTACTTCTGCTTCATCAGTCATATTATTGCTTTCAGATGTGGTTTTCAGTTATATTATTTCAGTTGCTTTACATACTCAGTACCAGTGGTACTGACGCCCAGTGGGGCGCTGCATTACTTGCCTGCAGGTACTCCTAGACGAGCAGGTGATTCTACGTGACTCCCTATCAGCGGTTGACTATTCAGCTCCAGTCATCCGGAGGCTGAATTTCAGAGGTGTAGTTCAGTTCCTTTTGTTGTACATAGAATGGGTAGGTCGGGGCCCTGTCCCGATCAGTTCTATTACTATTCCTAGAGGCTTGTATTCTGTATGAAATCCCTGTGGTTAGATGAGCCGCTCGTGTGGGGCCGTGCAGTTGTATAGTTGTCCTTACTCTTTCTTACTTCTATGATGGTCGTGTGAGGCCATAGTTGTCAGTAGTGGTGACCTTGCCGGTCACGTAGCTTCTTTTTGTGCTTTTTGATTAAGCAGCAGATAACTAGACAGCATGGTGGCCTTGCCGGCCCGTATAGGTTTCCCTAAGTTACTATATTTCTGGTTAGCTGCCAAGACAGGTACAGAAGGCTATAGGCCAATGGGCCGGGGGCTGTATTTACAGCCGTTATATAGCCCTTTGTTTCCAGAAATCTGAGTTAGAGCCAGCCAGGCGCCAGACGCGCCCAGGCTTAACAGTCTAGCAGGTCAGATCTTAGTAGGGCACCAGGTGCCAGTCGTACCCCCCCCCAAGGCGGGGTTTGACACAAATCTTTAGCAGGGTCATATTCCTCATCATCTCCAGTAGGGCGTAGACCCTCAGGTTCAACCGGCAGAGGCCGATGCAGATCAGGGGCATCCAGTTTAGGCACCGGTTCGGATTGCACTTATGCTTTACCGAGATGATAGAAATCGGAGTCGTCACCTGATGTTGTGACAAGTATGCTGGACATTTTCTCTCATTCTGTTTATGTTTTGATAGATCCAGGTTCCATTTTGTCCTATGTCACACCATTAGTGGCCCGGGAGTTCGGTATCACACCAAAATTGCTTCAGTGACCTTAATCGATGTCTACCCCTGTCGGTGATTCCATCATAGCTAAGAGAGTCTACTGGAGGTGCACAATAAAGGTCGTTGGTTTCCAGACTTTTGAAGATTTGGTAGAATTAGAGATGACCGACTTTGATGCAATTATGGGTATGGATTGACTAGCACCATGTTATGCCAATGTAGAATGTTGGACTAAGACTGTCCGATTCCATTTCCCAGGGGAGGTAGTACGGGATTGGAAAGGTAGTGCAGCCACACTAAAGGGTAGGTTTATTTCCTATCTTCGGGTGAGAAAATTGATAGCGAAGTGATATATTTATAATATTGTCAGAGTTCAGAATGTTCGAGCAGAATTTTCGACTCTTCAGTCCGTTCCAGTAGTCAATGAATTTCCAGATATATTTTCAGATGAACTTCCTGGTATTCTCCTAGAACGGGAGATCTATTTTGCAATTGATTTATTACCAGGTACTCAGCCTATATCTATTCCTCCGTACGGAATGACTCCTGCTGATCTCAAAGAATTGAAGGAACAATTGAAAGATCTGTTAGATAAGGGGTTCATCAGGATGAGTACTTCACCTGGGGAGCACCAGTTTTGTAGGATGGCTCCCTCCGTATGTGTATAGACTACTGCAGCTGAATAAAGTCACTATCAAGAATAAGTACCCGCTTCCCAGAATAGATGAATTGTTTGACCAGTTACAAAGGGAAAAGTGTTTTTCAAAAATTGACTTAAGATCTGGGTATAATCAGGTTTGAGTTCGGGAGAGAGATATTCCAAAAACCGCTTTCATGACCAGGTATGGCCACTTTGAATTCCTAGTTATGTCATTCGGGTTGACGAATGCTCCAGTAGTGTTCATGGACTTGATGAACAATATCTTCAGGACGTACCTAGACCTGTTTGTGATAGTATTTATTAATGATATTATGGTATATTCGCGCTTGGAAGCAGCACACCGGGATCACTTGCGAACAGTACTCCAGATTCTCAGGGATCGTCAGTTATATGCAAAGTTTTCTAAGTGTGAGTTTTGGTTGAATTTAGTAACCTTTCTGGGTCACGTCGTGTAAAAAGCTGGTATCCAGATGGACTCGCAAAAGATCGAGGCTGTAAAGACATGGACTAGACCGACAACTCCGACTGAGGTACGTAATTTTCTGGGGTTAGCCGAATATTACAGACGATTTGTAGAGGGGTTTTCCACTTTATCAGCACCTTTGACTAAGTTAACTTAGAAAGCAGCCAAATTTCACTGGACTGAAGCATGTGAGCTGAGTTTTCAGGAGTTGAAAAACAAGTTGACATCAGCACCAGTATTAGCTTTGCCAGACGGATCAGAGGGTTATGCAGTGTATTGTGATGCTTCGGGTATCGGATTAGGATGTGTTCTGATGCAGCATGGTAAGGTAATTTCTTATTCTTCAAGAAAGTTGAGGAAGCATGAAAAGAATTACCGCACCCACGATCTGGAATTGGCGGCAGTAATTCATGCCTTGAAAATATGGAGGCACTATCTATATGGTGTCCAAGTGGATATTTTCACTGATCATAAGAGTCTCCAGTATATTTTCACACAGAAAGAGTTAAATTGGTGGCAGTGTCGCTGGTTAGAATTATTGAAAGACTATGATGTGAATATCTTGTACCATCTAGGGAAAGCTAATGTTGTAGCAGATGCCCTCAGCCGTAAATCCACGGGGAGTTTAGTACACCTGAAGCCAGCACAACGGGAACTGGCTCGAGAATTGCATTAGTTAGCCAATTTGGTCATCCGTATAGTAGATTTAGGAGATAGCGGAGTAGTAATTAAGAATACGGCAGTATCATCATTGGTTGTGGAAGTGAAAGAACGACAGTATGAAGACCCTAACCTAGTTCAACTCAAAAATAAGGCTCAGCAAAAGGAAATAGCAGATTTTGAGGTAACTAAGGATGGAGTTTTAAGATTTAGGGGTCGCCTTTGTGTGCTGGATACGGCAGGACTTCACTAGTAGATTATGGGCGAGGTACATTATTCCCGTTATTCTCTTCATCCAAGTTCAACAAAGATGTATCATGATATAAAAGAAATTTACTGGTGACCGGGAATGAAAAAGGAGGTAGCAGAATTCATAACACAATATCCTAATTGCCATCAGGTGAAGGCTGAACATCAGAAACCCGGTGGATTGATGCAGGAAATAGCAGTGCCTATGTGTAACTAAGAGGCAATTAATGTGGACTTTATAATAGGGTTACCATGTACTAGGCGTAAATTTGATTCTATCTGGGTGATTATTGATAGGTTGACGAAGTTGGTCCATTTTTTGCCAGTCAGGGCTACCTTCTCAGCCGAGGACTACGTTGAATTGTATATCAGGAGATAGCTCGATTGCATGGTGTTCCGGTATCAATTATTTCTGACAGAGGAGCGTAGTTCACAGCTAAATTTTGGCAATCCTTCCAGAAGGGTCTGGGGACACAAGTTAATCTGAGTACAGCCTTCCATACTCAAACAGACGGGCTGGCAGAACGTATAATTCAGATGCTCGAGGATATGTTACGGGCATGCATGTTAGACTTCGGAGGCAACTGGGATGAATATTTGCCGCTTATTGAAATTTTCTTACAACAACAGTTACCATTCTGTAATCTAGATGGCGCTTTATGAAGCTCTATATGGGCAGAAATGCAGGTCCCCGGTTGGTTGATTCGAGGTAGGAAAATTGGGATTAACTGCGCCGGATATTATCCATCAGTCAGAAGAGAAGGTGAAGCTTATCAGAGAATGCTTGCTGACAGCTCAAAGCCGCCAGAAATCCTGTGCTGATGTGCGGCGAAGAGATCTGGAGTTTGATGTGGGTGACTGGGTGTTTCTGAAGGTTTCGTCGATGAAGGGCATGACGAGATTTGGTAAGAAGGGCAACCTCAGCTCGAGGTTTATTGGACCATATCAAATTCTCTAGAGAATAGGCCAGGTGGCATACGAGTTAGATCTACCTTCAGAATTAGAATCAGTTCACCTAGTCTTTCATGTGTCGATGCTACGGAAATGTATAGGGGATCCATCTCGAATTATGCCAGTTGAAGATGTCCAAGTCACTGAGGAATTAGCCTATGAAGAGGTTCTAGTAGCTATATTAGATCGACAGGTTTGCAGGTTGAGAACTAAGGATGTCGCTTCTATTAAGGTATTGTGGAGGAGCAGGAACATAGAAGAGATGACTTGGGAAGCTGAGGAAGATATGAGATCCAGATATCCTCATTTGTTCCAGGCTTCTCAGACCATGCAATGAGGTACCTTTATTGATTCAGTTGTTGTTTTATGATTTGTGTCGTATATATCTGGTGAAATTGACTCTAGCCTTATTGTGAAATGGTTGCCATAGTACTGTGTGAAGTACATGTGTTGGACTTTTCTATGTTTCAGGATTTTCAGAAAGTCCATATTACAGGGGAGACTCTGCCAAAAATTTTCCAGAATGAGTAGTAAAAAGAATTAAGGTTCATGTAAGCTAAAGTTAACATTCGAGGACGAATGTTCCTAAAGGGGGGAGGATGTTACACCCCATGAGTTCTTAATGTTTAGTCGGACTATTCGTATGTTAGTTAAGAGTTTTAGAGTATAATACGTATGAGAGAGGGCCCGGGGGATGGTCGAACGAGCACGGAGTAGGAACCGCGCGGGAGAAGGTCGGGCTAGCTGCCCAAAGGGGCAACGTGTCACGAACCCTTCCTAGCGCCTTGGGCTCCATGGAATGGCCCAGGATTAGCGCGTTGGGCTCCATTCCACGGACCCCTATCCACCGCCCCAAGTATATATACGTTCCTCCCTTAGATTTGATTTCATTTCCAAAGTTTGTATACGGGCAGAAGAGGGAAACCACGAAGAAAACAAATAAATCTCCTCTGTTTATGCTACAAAACGCTGCTCGAATTCAAATTAACTTCGGGTATTGAAGTTTAAGGCTGCAGGGAGCATTACTATGGAGTTGTTTTCGCGAAATTTGCTCGGCAAATCATAACTCCGTCTTTCCAAAGTGGTTATAATTGCTCCAGACTAATTTCTATATGATCACAGGCTTCAAGTGAGTACTTCTCCCTTCTGAACTTTCGAGAAATTATATGTTTTCGATCATGTTCTGGCAAGATGAAGGATAATTGATATTTATATTGAAAGTTATCATTTTTGCCGAATTTAGTACTGAAACTAGTTTCATTTTCCCAGTAGTACGATTTTAATTGAGGAACGCCATTGAATACGAATCTGATACTCGCCAATTAAGCAGCAATCCTCAATCCAGGTATGTTAAGGCAAATCCCTTCAGCAAGTTAGTTTCTTCAGTGTCATGACTCAGTTTGAATCCCAGTACGAATACCATAAGCATATTTGTTACGATTAACTGTTGTTATTAGCTGAGACTAGTATTCCATGTCTAGTTGGGATTGACTATGCCCTGTATAGCCCTCCATAACCAACCCAGGGTTACTAGTTGTGTCGACGCCCGTGAGAGTCTAGATGACGTCGCTCCGAGGAGTGGTTAGCCGTCCGTGAGGGACGAAGATGAGGTCCGAGGTCCTCATACAGTCCATTCCATGGATGGACTACTCTTATGCCGTATCGGCACACCCCGTTGAGTTCGGTACCTGGGATATAGACAGTAGAAGTCTACCGGACTCAGACACAGCTATAGTTCAGGGGCTGAGCAGGCTCAATTGTAGACCCAGGAGACGGGTAGGACGACTATAGTTATTAGATGATGCAGTATGACCTTATTAGGGGTATATAGATTGAAGTGTACCCTCCAGGGCCTATGGGGGCCCCCGAGTAGGTTATTTTGTGCTGGTTGTACCTTCTGGCTTATGGGGGCCAGGTAAGGTTCTTGTTTGCTTTAGTTACTGATAAATTAGATAATAGAAAGTTCAACTATTCAGGTATGATCTCTACCCCTCCATCTCAGTTATTCTCAGTTTCATTTCTTTACTTCAGTTGTTTACAATTATTGCCTTACATATTTGGTACATATTGTATTGACGCCCTTTCTGGGGCACTGCATTACTTGCCTAAAGGTACAGATAGATGAGGAGTAGGTCCTTCTTAGCTTCCAGCCAGGATTATCAGCATAGTCAGCTCCTTTCCTCGGGAGCTTGTAGATAGAAGGTTTATTCCTTTTGATTGTTCAGTTATGGATAGGTCGGGGCCCTGTCCCAACCATCATATTACTCCTAGAGGCTTGCAGATTGTTTTATTTCCTTGTGCTTAGCTGTTGGTGGCCGTATGGGGCCCATATGTGTTTTAGTTTACGTGTTGGAGGTGTGGGGCCTTGTTTAGCTGTCAGTTAGCGGCCTTATCGGCCGTAACTTAGTTTGGCACCGGATTTACTTTTCAATCATAACTAGATATCATGGTGGTCTTGTCGGCCTGTATAGGATTCCCTGTTACTGCCTGTTTCTGGTTAGCTGTTTTCCTTTACAGGTGGCTATAAGGCCTTGTCGGCCGGAGGTTGCATTTACACCCGAGACATAGCCCGTTGTTTTCTTGATATGGGGGGTAGGCCTGCACCAGGAGTGCACAGGCCTAGTTAAGTCAGTCCTGATCCTAGTAGGGCACCAGGTTCCAGTTGTGCCTATCAAGGTGGGGTGTGACAAGAGCGTTCGTGGAGTGCATACTGGTGGGTTCACCACCACTGACTTGGACCCAATTCTACTCCACCTTCTCGTAGAAGTGTATGCCTCGTAACCTGTGAAATTGGAGGCGAGATGAGTTCACCATTATTGAGAAAGGGACCTCTTTAGTTGCAATATATGAGGCTCGATTTTACTTATTGTGCATTTTTGCTCTGTTTTTATTTCCCATTGAGGAGGAGAGGATAAGGCAGTTTATTAAGGGCCTAAATTTGGGCCTTTAGTTGTCAGCCCTTCAGATTATCTCTGCAGGTAAGAGCTTTCAGGAGGTAGTAGAGTTCGTGAAGAATGTGGAAGGGGTGAAACAGGATGGTTACGTGAGGAATGCTGATAAAATGGCTCAGAAGGTGGTTACTTTCAGTGGTTCCTTTGCTAGGACTCTGATCCCCATGGCTATCCAAAACGCCCGATTTAGTCAGTATGTAGGTATCAGTCGGGGGTCCATCAGAGACCACTCCACGACCATCAAGACAGTCGAGGGTACTTAGATAGTTCACTCAGATTTTGGGGCTTGCCCTATTTGCTCCGTTCTGACTCGGAGACTAGTGATTGCGAAGGTGTGCCATGAGTGCGGGGAGTATGGCCATATCCCCATATGGTGTCTCAAGTTTGGTCAGGGCGGGTAGATTATTTTGCACCGAGCTCCTCGAGTTCCAGCCCTTGTCGAGAAAGGAGGGAGTGCATTCAGTAGGGATCTCCCATAGTTAGGGAGGGGAAGTCAGCAAACAGTTAGAGGTGGCACCCAGTCAGGTAGAGGAGGTGCTAGACTGAAAGAAGCGGCAATCAGTCTAGCAGAGGGGTTGCACAGCCCAACAGATGCAGGTCTCAAGCAGGTAACTAGGCCCACTTCTATGCATTTTATAGTCGATCCAAGGCAGAGGCTTCAGACGCTGTTATCACAGGTACGATTCTTGTATGTGACAAAAATGGCTACGACTTTGTTTGATCCTGACTCTACTTTTTTCTATGTGTCTGCTTATTTTGCTGTAGGGTCGATCTTTCTCGTGATGCACTTGATATTAATATTCATATATCTACTCCTATTGGGGATTTTGTGATTGTGACTAGGGTCTGTCATGCTTGTTCAGTGGACATGGGTTGTGATACACGGGTAGACTTGGTGATCTCAGACATTGTAGATTTTGATGTGATTTTGGGAATGAGCTGGTTGTCTCCTTACCATGCCATTCTGGACTGCCATACTAAGACAGTCACTATAGCGATGCCATGCTCGTCTAGGTTGGAGTGGAAAGGGAATTGTACTCCTTCTTTTATTTTTTATATTCGTTCCCGAAAGTGGATAAGGCGAGGGTGTTCTCATATATAACCCACATTTGGGATACCAGTTCAGAGGGTCCTTTCATAGATTCGGTCCCTGTAGTTTGTGAGTTCTTAGAGGTATTTCTCGCAGATTTTTCTAGCATTGTCATTGGACCACGATATTGACTTCTGTATAGATTTAGAGCCGGGGACCTGGCCTATTTCCATATCACCGTACAGGATGGCAGTAGCTGAGTTGAGAGAACTTAAGGAGCAGTTGTAGGAGTTACTTAGTAAAGGATTTATCAGGCTGAGTGTCTCTCGATGGGGTGCCCTGGAGTTGTCTATGAAAAAGAACTGTTGCATACAGATGTGTATTGATTACCGTTAGCTAAATAAGGTAACCATTCAAAATAAATACCTCTTCCCTAGATAGATGATCTGTTTGATCAGTTATAGGGGGAAGCACTGTTCTCAAAGATTGACTTGAGATCAGGCTATCATCAGCTGAAGATTCATGCAGAGGATATTCCTAAGACAACTTTCCGAACATGGTATAGACATTATGAGTTCCTAGTCATGTCCTTCGGACTCATTATTGCTCCAACAGTGTTCATGAGCTTGATGAATGGTATCTTCAAACCCTATCTGGATTCATTTGTAACCATTTTCATTGATGATATTTTGGTGTACTCTAAGACTAAGTAGGAGCATGAGAATCATCTGAGATTGTGTTGGGGTTGCTGAAGGAGAAATAGTTGTATGCCAACTTCACCAAATGTGAATTTTGGCTAGAGTAGATGTCTTTTCTGGGGAATGTAGTATCTAAGGAAGGGATTAAGGTGGATATACAAAAGGTGGAGGTGGTCAAAACTGGGCTAGGCCTACTACAATGACCGAGGTACGGAGTTTTGTGGGTCTGTCAAGCTATTACCGTCGATTTGTGAAGGGATTTGCATCCATTGCCTCGGTGTTGACAAGGCTGACCCAAAAGGATGTGCCGTTCAAATGGTTCGAGGAATATGAAGAGAGTTTTCAGAAGCTCAAGACCCTGCTAACCACGACACCTATTTTGGCACTACCGGTGGAAGGTAAAGATTTTATAGTCTATTGTGAGGCCTCACGATCTGGGTTGGGTGCTGTGTTGATGCAGGAAGGACATTTCATTGCTTATGCTTCGATACAACTATAGGTGCATAAAAAAACTACCCCACACATGACCTGGAGTTGATAGCGGTGGTGTTTGCCCTAAAAATCCGGAGGCATTACTTGTATGGGGCCAGTGGTGAGGTGTTCACAGACAATCGCAACATGCAGTATGTATTCTCTTAGAAAAATCTTAATCTGAGGCAGTGGAGATGGATGAAACTATTTAAGGACTATGATGTTACAATTTTGTATCACACGGGGACGACAAATACGGTGGCAGATGCCTTGAGTTGAAAAGGAGTGAGCATGGGCAGCCTGGCTTGTTTGGAAGCTACCCGACGCTCAATTGCTAAAGAAGTTCGACACTGGAGAACAACTTGGTGAGACTTACATTGGCAGAGATATATGAGATATTAGCCAGTGTGAAGTACAAGTCATCCTTGCTAGAGGAGGTGAAATTCAGGCAGTTTGAGGATGTAAGGCTGAGTAAGATTTGGGACCAGGCTTTATGAACGGAGGTAAAGAAGGCGACAATAGATGATGAAGGGACTCTGAGAATAAGGGGCGCATATTTGTTCCCCGAGTTGGTGAGCGATAAAAACTGTCCCATCAGAAGCTCACAACTTGAGGTACTCTGTCCATCCCAAGGTTACCAAAATGTATCATGACTTGAAGCGACATTATTGGTGGGAAGAATGAAGAGGGACATTATTAAGCATGTCGCCCAATGCCTAAAATATCAGCAAGTAAAATATGAGCATCAGAATCTTGGGGGACTACTCCAGAGGATGCCCATCCCAAAGTGGAAGTGGGAGCGGATAGCGATGGACTTCGTGGTTGGTCTTCCAAAGATATTAGGGAAATTTAACTCTATTTGGATCATTATTGACAGACTGACTAAGTCTAACCATTTATTACCTGTTCAACTGATTTATAATGCTGAGAGACTGGCCAAACTATATGTGAAAGATGTGATTCAGTTACATGGGGTGCCAATTTTGATCGTCTCAGACCGGGATACACAGTTCACCTACCACTTCTGAAGGGCCTTGCAGATTGAATTAGGTACCAAATTGGACCTGAGCATAGCCTTCCACCCACAGATAGATGGCCAGTTGGAGAGAACAATTCAGGTGTTAGAAGATATACTTCGTGCATGTGTGATTGATTTTGGTGTCCATTGGGATAAGTTTTTGCCTCTGGTAGAATTTACTTACAATAACAGCTACCACTCGAGCATTGGCATTACACCATTCGAAGCTCTATATGGGAGAAAATGCAGGTCTCTAATTGGCTGGTTTGATGCATTCGAGGTGAGTCCTTAGGGCACTGATTTGCTTAAGGAGTTCTTGGAAAAGGTTTGGGTGATTTAGGAGCAACTGGTGGCTACTCAAAGTAGGCAAAAATAATATGCAGACAAAAAAGTAAGGGATGTGGTGTTTATGGTGGGAGATCAAGTGTTGCTCAAGGTCTCCCCCATGAAAGGAGTGATGAGGTTTGGGAAGCGGACAAAGCTTAGCCTGAGTTATGTTGGGCCATTTGAAATTATTTGGCATATGGGGAAGGTAGTATATGAGTTAGCTTTGCTGCCAGTACTATCAGGAGTGCATGCAATATTTTATGTCTCCATGTTGAAGAAATACCATGGGGACGAGTCTTACATAATCAAATTGATTCAATGTTGCTTGACAAGAACTTATCGTATGAGGAGGAGCCCATGGTTATAATAGATAGAGAGGTACGCAAGTTGAGATCAAAGAAGATTGCAGCGGTAAAGGTCCAACGGAAGGAATCCTATAGAGAAAGCCACTTAGGAGACCGATACTGACATGTGGAACAAATATCCCCAACTATTTATAGAATCGGGTATGTCTCATTTCTCGCTTTTGCAGACCATTTGGGGATGAACGATATTTTAATTGGTATCTGATGAAACAACCCGCTTGTCGTTAAAGGGGAAAATAAGTCAGAAATACACCTCTTGCCGAGGTCATTGGAAGTAAGGTATTGTGTGAGTGTTAGTGAAATTTTAAAGTTGAGGAATGGTATATGTGCACGACATAGGAGCTACTGGTTATGGGGGATTGTTGCAGCTCGGGGAGCTGTTATCATGGTCAAAGGCTGCTTTAATGAACTAGGAGAATTATCGTCGGATCCGCTGTGACAGCATCATGAGTGCTATAGCGGGTCCGTTGCAATGAAAATGTGACCGCTATAGTAGATGATGGGAGGCAGTAAATGAGTTTTAAGTGGGGTTTCAGGGGTCTTATCCCATAATCCTAAGGTAAGAAGTTGGAGAGCTCTAGTGCGAATTTTCAAGGACTAGGGCAATTTCGTATTCTGAGGTAAGATTTGCTGGCAATCCTTCCATCTTGTAATTCTCTAACACCCAGAAATTAATGGGTGTTGTGTAATGGTAATTTGAAAGTTAAGAATCCTAGAACTATGAAAGTAGGGTAAGTTAGTTGGGTGTTGAAAGTTATTGATTCCTAGATTTATAAATATGTAATTAATACTACCTAAGGTAATGTGATGGTTCTAGTTCATCATTGCTATAATTTGAGACCTAAAGTTCGGTGGAAGTGGGGACTTTAGTATTAAAAACTTCTTGAGAGGGGTTTGAGGAGTAGAAACTCCATGAACCAAGTTTGAATGTTCATTGTGGAATTAGATTGTGATAACATAACTCACAGGTAATGATTAGGACTGTGAGGACAGGTAGAATGGAGTGGGTTAAATATCCAAAATCTTTATTTCTCGAAATAATCTATTTAATCATCCTTTAATCTCTTGTTCTAGATTTTGAATGTTCCAAAGTGCTGAGGAAAAGGCAAGGCTCTCCTAGGTGATTGTTATTCAAATTATTCAAATCGAGGTAGGTTATGGTTTAGAAGAAGTTATACTTTGCATAATAGCAGTATTTATATGGAATGATAATGTGTGTATTGGTCTTTGGACATTATTTGTTGTATTATTCCCTTATTGAATGATATTACTATGATATCATTACTTATGTAATGTGGAATTGGATATTGAGAGGTTGTTCATATTTTTTTGTATTGTTTGAAAGTGATCCATGAATTGTGTGAGTATTCATGTTGAGGGAGGTAAGATGAGGCCTCCCAAGGGTCAAATAACTTAACTTAGTGAAAAACTACTGAGATATGTGAATAAAAGTAGATAACATGTTTTGTCCTGAGATGAGTGGCTTGTACCCGAGGGGAGCATTCAAGTGAGCGATGATGGTTGAGTGGCTCGTGTCCGAAGGGATCATCCAAACGAGCAAATGAGTGGGAGCGATTACCATGCCGGTACAGTACATGAATTTTTGGAGTCCCCTGTAGGTCATGACTGAAAGGGCAGAAATAAAATCATCTGGCATGTATGTACATCGATGATTAGTGTTGGAGTGTTCATGGTGATGTGATGGAGGCATGTGCCCAGCATATCACTATTTGTTATGTTATTTGACTGAGTGTAAAGAAATAAGACAGTTCGGAAATATGAGGACTTGAATGATTGAATTCCTTGCTATGTATTCTATGTATTAGAAATATTGATGTGTTTTTGACGATTTGATGGTAATTGTAAAGTTAACTAAGAACTCGTGAGGAGTTGTGAAATATATTATGAGTGGTTCATTGTGTATTCCATGTGGTTACGGTATATTGATTATTGTAATAACGGCTATGAGTAGCTTGGATAGTTGTGATGAGTAGAATGTTGAAAAAGAGTTAAAGGGAACTATAGGTGTGCAGCTAAGTCAAGCTACTGCCAAGGTAGTACCGCCACAATGAGACTGTTGCAGCGATCAAGTGACTGCTGCAGCGAGGCCCAATCCAGTGAGCAAGCCAGTTAACACCCTACACAAATTGAATTTCTGAATGAGTATTATTTACTGAACTTGTGTTATGAAATAATTGCATATTGTTATTTCAATTATATATGTTATTATATAAGGTCGATCGATGATGTCTACCAGTACTCTGTTTTGTATTGATGCTACTCCTGCACTTTTTTTTGGAGTGCAGACCTCGACCTCTGAAGTTCATTACAACCCCATCTCTAGAGCAATAACCTAGTTGAAGGTGAGCGGACTCAGATGCGCTGCTTTGAATCCACCACTGAAGATATCTTTTTTTTTCAGAAATTATTTTCTTAAAAATTATTTTATATTATTCGTCTCTAGATTTGTCTAGGTAGATGTCCATTCGTACAATGACTCTCAAATTCTAGGAATGTTTAAGACGGTTGGATGTTATTTTGTTCCTTCCATTTAATTAATGCTTCCTCTAATTTTTTTATAATGTGACTTACTTGTATTTGTTGTTGGATTTGGGTAACTGATAACTCTCGAACTCACACTTCTTAATAAAGTATGAAGCGGACGTTGTCAATAAAGAACCCAACTAGAGGTTGGGGTCGATCCCACAGAGAATACAGAAGGATATAGAAGAACGCTAGTGCTTAAGCTTTTTAGTTAATTATTTCCTAAGAGGGGGGAATTTATAAAAGTAACAAATAACATTGTTGAGAAATTGTTTGTTGTTTCCAAATTAATGCAACTAACTAGGGTAAGTGTTCCCCATGACTTCATAACCACAAGACATTTTATACTAGTGATCTATTCCCGTGCTTAACATGCAATATCAGTAAGTTAACTTCACCTAAATGATTGGTCCCCTATTTAGATGATTATCACCATGAAACTTGGTCCGTCTACGGGTGTATACTTTACTAACCCTTACCCTTGATATCAAATTAGCTATTTCCGGACAAGGTCAAGCTATTAGATGAGGGTTGATAGCCTCAAATCTCCGTTGTTAATCCCTTTTCCCATTCATTACCTCCTTGGTACGGTAAGAAAGAATAAGGCAAGTTTTAACATTTGCAACCGTTAAAAATCAATTAAAATGAAGGAAGAAACAATACATGCATAAACTCCGTTCAAAAATCAGTAAGTATTTTTCCTACGTGTGTTAATTTGTCATGGTTCCCACAATCCTAGTTGTGGTGGTTTTAGCCTATCATATTTATAAATAAATTCATAACATTCATAGACAAAAGTATAAATTAATACTTACAATGATGGTAGGAAGAAACTCATTTGATTATTGCAAAAATAAAGAAGAAGAACTTTACAATCGTATCCCGAAGTATGTCTTCAAAACGTGTTAAGACTTGTCTAAAACTTGGCTTCTAATTGTTCTCTAAAACTTTAGACTCTAATTTCAAACTTAAAACTTCAACTCTTGAAGACATGCTTATTACATGAAAATAAAGGGGTATTTATAGTAGTAGATTTATGTTTTCCTTCTTCCTTGATGAATTTGACTTGGGATTTAAATTTTACCTTTTCCTAGTTGAAGTAGGAAAGCCAATTTTTGCCATTTTGGGAGCCTTGCGCGTCGCCCCAACCACTGCCGCGTTGCCAATTGTGTCAACGGGTCACCTAACGACTCGTTGTGCATGAGCACGAGTATTTAGGCCCCTCGTGGTCTAACTCCTTCAAATTTTCGGTGCACCTTACGGCTGGTTCAAATGATCTGCCAATGAGTCGTTTAGTCAACTAACGACTCGTTAAATCTGTCATCATCTCCACTGGTTTCTTTGGCAATAATTTCTCTTCCATCCTTCAAGATTGACTTCATGTAACGAGTCGTTCCCTCAACCTATCAGGTACACTATCTCTACTTCTTCAAACTTCAATAATTTCCCACGCCTTCAGCTTCTTTTCATCTTCATTCCATAAGCCTCAAATACATTCAAATCCATCCTTTTTAGCCCTAAAAACATCTAATCACATGCGTTAGCTAATTTTCACAAATATATAACATAAACACATGCAAACACACATAATTTGTTCTCAAAACATAGTAAAGTATGGGCAAAAATATGTCTATGAAGTGTGTGAGTACGCTCTTCGTCAGTACCTAGTTGGTTTTCATTGGTTCACCTGTCAGAGAGGATAGTCTGGGTGCCATTCATGGCCACCTGGGTTGTGATATTTCTATTTTAATTTCATGCTCTCTCTCTATTTCAATTATTTGAGATTAGGAAAATTCATGATCCTACATCTTTGCTTAATATAGCGGAGTTAGTAAATTAAGTCGGACATATTTGTTACGACCTCAATGACCGTGATTGGAACTCACATAAATCTCTCTCGGTGGATGAACCAACATGTCCCAACTAACTACCCACTTACAACAATCATACAATTAAATAAGAATTCTAGAGAAAATAACGGAAGCCTTGAATAAATTAAAGAAAGCAATCACGAATCTATCTATTACATTCCTAGAAATTGAAAGTCATTATACTTGAGGACATCCACCTAACATCGTCTAAAAGGAGTAAAGTGAGAAAATAAACAAGTCAATGGCCACATGACTGGATCCGCTCACCTTCTAATATCTTGCTACCTCTCTATAGATGGGGTCGAGAGGAAATTTCTAGATCACAGTCTGCACTCAGAAAAGAAGTGCAGGAGTAGCATCAGTACGACATAATATACTGGTAGGCATCATCGACCGACCTTAGATAATAATGAATATATATAGTGAAATCACAACAACCATTTATGAAAATAATTATTCATTAAACAATCCTATTTCTAACATTGTTCAGAGCAAGGTCTAAGCTGGCCTGCTTACTGGATTGGGCCTCACTGCAGTGGGGTTGTTGCTGCGATGGTGGTCTCAATCATAATACCGCTATAGTGGTACTGTGTAGGCAGTACCTCGACCAAGCTATCAACCACAGCTTTCCCACTTAGCAATTTTCTCATTCAGTTTATCAACTCAATAAATGCATATGTAACCCAGCTCAACAGTCAATTTATCATTCTTTCACATGGAGATAACAATCGATTCATCAATTTAACACATGGATTTTAAACATACAGACTCTCAACAATCAAATCATCAACTTATCATAAGGAATACACACACATGATTCTGCATCAATCAAGTCATCACATAGGGAAGATATACACATGAATCCTCAACGACTAACTCATCTTTTACTGACTTCGCTCCGGTGATGTGTCGGTTGCATGCCTCCGTCACATCACCACACATTTACTTTGACTTATCGCTGTATACACATGTCAAAAGGTCTTATTTCTGCCTTCCAGTCATGAACTGCAGGGGACTCTAGATATCCATATACTGTTTTGGCATGGTACCCGCTTTCACTCATCTACTCGTTCAGATGCTCCCCTCAAACACGAGTCACTAAATCATAATCGCTCACCTGGATGCTCCCCTTGGGCACGGGCCACTCATCTCAGGATAAAACATGTTATCCACTTCCATTCTCATATTATGTATATTATCGCTCAATCATTTATTATGACTTTTTAGAGGTATCAAGTTACTCTCATCAACTTGGTATTATATTTACCAATTCAAACAATTACATGACAAATTGAGGGAACACATAGACGCCTCAAGGCATTCAAATTTCACAACACTTCATCGACAACCATCATCTCAAGTTTATTTCATAATCATATTTAACACGTCATGACATCAACAACAAATTATGTTCGAATACCAACTAAGCATGCTATCACTTTACACATGTACACATAATTATATACAATCTAACTCCTTATAATCATAACCTACCTCGATTGCAGGGTAAGAAAAATTAGCTACGCCACATGAGCCTTGCCTTTTCTCAAAGCCTCGAAACACTTGAAATTATAACAATAATCATAAAGCACTTTATTATATACTCTTCAAATAAGGGTCTTGAGAAGTTAAATCCACCCCGAATCACCCATTATAATGGTCTCCATTGTTACCCACTAACTAAATTCGTTGCATTCCATCCCCACATCAACTATTCCTACCTAAATCATGGAGTTTTCACTCCTTAAACCCTTCCTAAGTAGTTAGCAGGGCTGATGGCTTATTAAATTGTGGGTCTCAAACTACCCCACGATGGTATACATGTATTCACAGTTCCCTAGGAAGTGATCATTACTTATTTCTAGACCTAGGAACCAATACCCATTCCTTCTCCATTAATTAGCCTTAGTTTTCACTATTATACAATTCTTAGGTAAAAATCCACATCAAGGACCACCTTTTGATTCTAGGGTATTTAGAAATCGATGAGGGAAGGATTGGCTAGAGACTTACCTTGGAAAGAAGAAAATTGCTCTGTCTCTGAAAAATCGCCCAAGTCTTTTAGTTCTTCGTGTCTTGGAATAATGGGGTAAAACTCCTAAAATCCCACTTAAAGCTGACTCACTGCCCCCCCCCTAATCCGCTGCCGCGGTCACAACTCCATTATGGCGAACCCGTTATGGCGGACCTCTGACCGTCATGATGGTCTCACTGCAGCAGTTTCCCCAAGCGATGTAGCAGTTCTCCGTTAACCAGTAGCTCACATTTTACTACACACATACCATTCCTCAAACCCAAGTTTATCTATCATTCACTCAACACTTTTTCCTATGCACCTAGGCATAAATAGGGTGTTCTGGACTTACTTTTCCGCAACAACAGACTGGTCATTATAATATTTTATAATGAGTCTCATTTATTTTCATTCACGTCTTGGAGCCACGACTCTAAAGTTATTTCTCTTTAGTTTGATGTCATAAAAAGCATGTTATATAATGTTAGCCATTTGTATGTTTGAGCGGAGTTATTTCTGGGTTTAGTTGAAGTTATTCCCTTACTAAGAACTCTATATTAATTAGAAACATGAATTAAGGACTAATGAAAAATTATATCCATAAGCCCTTATTCAAATAGAATAGCACTATTAGCGAAATCTTCCAAGTTTTCCTCTATCTTTAATTTGCGATGTATGGTCCATGTTCAAACTGTGATCTATCAGTTAGAAATATTTATCATGTTTAATCATTTAGAATTATTTTAAAATGCTAATGCAAGTATCCTTCCTTGTGTTCAAAACTGTTATACAATTCATTTTTTTAAATTTTACCCAAGTTTAAAGGTGAAACTGTCGAAGTTCGGATTTGATTTGTAAGTGTTTCACTGCTTGAATATGTTTTCTTTTCTTAATAGTGGGATGATAAAGTTCTCGTAACATCATTTAGCTGTCAAGATCTGGCCAAGTAATAGTCGTAGGATATTTGTGCTCAAGTTCAATTACTCTCTCTGTATCAAGTGCTTCAAATACGACTAGAATTATTGGCTATTTGTCCACCATGATCTAAGTTATTAGAAATTTGTTTACCTCGGTGTCTTTGAGAAGTTCTGCTAGGTAAAAAATAAATTATTTTAATTTTATTTTACCTTTTATTTGTCAATTGGTTATTTTATGAATTGCTTGATAATTTTATTTTATATTAATTCTAGCACTAATATTCTCTTGATTTGCTGCTAATCATTTTCCTTTTACTCTTGCGTACATGAATGTCTCTTGGTCCAATGGACTCCCTATTCCCAGTATTGGACTGGAAGCCCAACATAATATTATCCTCTGGTCAGCCCATCCATCGTAAACAACCGAATAAATAAGAGAAATGGGTTCAAATATCCACCATGCTCTCGAAGATCCACTTCTCTTCGAGCAGAAAAAAAATTGGGATCTCTACTTTATTGATGAATATGGGCCAAAAGCCTAAGAGATTCTTTACTTTTTGATTTCTTATTTATTTATTTTTCTTTATTTATATGCAAAATACTGACATTTTTGAAATATTATTTTTTAAATGATAGATGAGTCTCGAGTAGTTATTTTATCAGAATTGTTATAACAAGTTTATTTTAATTAACGGTCCTTTCAAAACCGTGAGGATATTTTTCTAGGAGCATTTGAACCTTTTTTTAAACTTTAGGAAAATTTCAAAAAAAAGAAAAAATAAAAATAGCATTGAGATTTCACAACTCTCTTGGTTCAATGTTTAAAGTTGCACACGTACTAATATTTTTTTCCAAGATGGCAGGCATATTGATTCAAAATTCAAAATCAGTTTTTTTTTCTTTCACAGTTTCCAATAAGAAAAGAGTTAAGTGGAAAAGGGATTTTGGTCATAACTGTTACACCCCGTAAGTTTCTAACGTTTAGTCGGCCTATTCATATGTTGGTTGAGAGTTTTAGAGTGGCATACGTACGAGGAAAGGGCCCGAGGAAAGGCCGAACGAGTGCCAAGTTGGGATTTCACAGGAGGAGGCCGAATCAAGCTGCCCAGAGGGGAAAAGTGGCACGGAGCATCTCCTCCGCGTTAGCCAACGTGGCACGGAGTAGAATCAATGCGATGGGCATAGTGCCACGTTGCCTTGTCTGCTACCTCAAGTATATAAAGGCCTCACACTTAGAAATTAGATCATTATCCAAATAATCACGGCTAGAACAGAGGGAGTACGAAGAAACCAAGTAAAAATCATCCAATTACGCCACTAAACGCCGTCCAAATCTAAATTAACTCCGGGTAGTGAAGTATAAGGCTGCAGAGAGCATCGATGCGGAGTTGTTTTCGTAAAATACGCCCGACAAATTATCGTCTCGCCGAGCCAGAGTTGGTGGAATTGCTTCAAACTAGTGTCAATACGATCACAGGCTTAAAATAAGTATTTCTCCCTTCTATATTCCCGAGAAATTACGAGTTTTTGATCATTTTTTGATAAGTTGAAGTGTAGTCAATATATATATATATATAAAAGTTATTGTTTTCTTCGAATTCAGTAACGAAGTTGGCCTTATTCTTCTATTAATATGATTACAGTTGAGAAGGACAGTTGAACACGAGCTGATACTCATCAGTTAGTCAGAAAACGGCGAACGAGGTATGTAAGGCTTAACTCTCGGCAAGTATCCTAGTCGTACAGTGTTACGACTTATGTTCTCGAATAGAAATAGCGATCTCAGATGTTGCAGATAGTTGCTACCATTAGATTGTGATTTGATATGTTGTAATTAGCTGTTATTGATATACGTATATAAATATCAGATATGTTGTGATTAGCTGCTAATAGGGATTACAGTTACATAAATTCTGGTTAGCTACTAGAAAACGTATACAGATCGTACTGCAGGACCCCTCACTAAAAGGGAGCAGGTTAAATGTGACTCGCGTTGTGAGCGCTATGGAAATTCTTTTAGTTCTCAGTTTATTATAATGGTAGACTTATATGTTTGTTGCCAGGCCTAGACTTCAGAAGCTTGCAAGAGTTATTGGCTTGAATTGGTTGGTTAAACAGTATGGGCGCAGTTAGGCGATCTAACGACCAGTTGGCGCCTGTATTGGCAAAAAAGCATCCCTAGAGGTCATTGACGTTATTGCACATTCTAGAACTAGAAATAGAGACAGAATAGGTATATTCTAGAGTTAGCGACACCAGGGTTGTCCAGTGTATGAGTGATCGTTTGCCATCCCTGTAGCCTTATCAGTGATTGTTAGTCTTAGTCGACTTAACATTTATCACGTAGGATGTCTAGCAAGCCAGCCCAGTCATCCGAGTCAGATAAACCCGTGGATACCCCAAGGAGGGGTCCACATCAATAGCCAGTGATGGGCCAGCACCCTAGCCGGTTCTTGTAAGGTATTCAGGTATAGAGTGCCAGGAGAGGGCCAGTCTATATAGAATTGCCTATAAGATTGGGAATTGCCCAGAACAGTAATATAGATCTGAGTGGATCCAAATAACGCTTAAGGAGTCAGTAGTACTCTGCTAGTACAATGTTATCCACAAGTTAAGGAGATCAGTAAGCTCCCTATGAAGGACTAGGGTGCCGATCGTGTAGAAGCAAGTTCGACCAAGCCCAGCCCTATAGTTGTTTAATTAGAAGAATAAAGTAGTTAGCTATCCGTGACCCCACATCTATTCATGAGTTATAGATGTACGAATAGGACATTCAGAGTATTGTTAGGCCACTTCAGACCTCACTCTATTCATCCCAGACTATTAGAGATCACAATCACTATCAGGATCCTCTAATCAAGTACGGGCGCATGGCGTGCCTGCAGAAAGCCATATATATTATCCCAGAAACGAGTAGCATTAGCATGAGGGAAGAAGGCCAGATACGCTCTATTAATATAGATAGATTGATGTGTCAGTATAGCACCTGGGTGGGTGTTGCCCTCAGTTAGAAGTCTTCCATGACCGCCCCAGGGTTAATAGCTGTGTCGACTCGCCCGCCAGGGGTGAGGATACGTCACTCTGCGGAGCGGCATGCCGTCCGCAAGGGACGAAGATGGGGATCCAGATCCTCATATTGACGTGGTTGGCCTTATACACACCCCCGCCGAGCGTTTACACCCGGGGTGTAGATATCACGAGTCCTCCAGATCAGACACAACTAAAGTTTCGGGGCTGGTTTGATAGAGGTTTATTCCTTTTGTTTGTACAGTATGGGTGGGTTGGGGCCCTGTCCGGACCATCTTATTACCCCTAGAGGCTTGCAGATTGTGTTACTTCCCTGTGGTTAGATAATATTGGCTGTGTGGGGCCTATATGAGTTTTAGACGATGTGTGTTGGCCGTGTGGGGCCCTGTTTAGCTGTTGATTGGCGTCCTTGTCGGCCCGCATAGAACTCCCTATGATTTTTTTGTCTTTGGTTAGCTGTTTACTTTCACAGGGGCTATGGGCCTTGTCGGCTGGGGGTTGTATTTACAGCCGCTATATAGCTTGTTGTTTTCTTGATTCTAGAGTTAGAGTTAGCCCTGCACCAGAGGTGCTTAGGCTCAGTCAGCTCAGCAGTTCAGGTCCTAGTAGGGCACCAGGTGCCATTCATGCCTGCCAAGGTGGAGTGTGACAATAACAAAACACTGAAGAGAGGAATTCTATTAAAACTTTATTTTTACAAATTCAAAAACGCTTGTAGCTAATTAACTTAAAGATTCATTATTTTTTTGAGTTACAAACAAGTAGTTTCACTATGGATTGAAAGATTGAATTATATGTATAATTCAAAATCTCAATAAATCGTATATATAGGGAGTTAATCCATTCTGAATTAGTCAAGGTTATGAGTTAATTCACAATGGAATTGATGAATAATGTAAGATGCTAATACATTTTATTTGCAAAAAGAGTCATTTGAAAGTTATATTATTTTAGCCAAAAATTATTTTAAATTCACCGGGAATCGCATTTGTGAATTTTTGGAATTGTCTGACACCTTTTTTAAAAAATTATTTAAACCCTTAATCAGACTTTGATTTTAAATAAAGATTTTCAAAAATACCATTAAAATAATAGTTCTTTTACAAACATATTTATATTATAGTGAATGTCTATAAAGGTATTTGTATTGTAGTGGATACGTGTGTTTATATTATAGTGAAAGTCTATCTTTTGGAGAAAAGTTAGGAAGAATTATCCCTATAAATAGATGGATTCTCCTACATTGTATTTCATCCCATCAAGAGAAATAAGAACTTCTCTTCTTCTCTCTTTCTCTATAATATTCTTGTTCTTTCTTTATTATTTCATAACAAGTTCCTAATTTTTATAATAATTAGGTGACGACTCTATCTTTTTACAAAATTACCAAGTTATGAAACATTTTAAATGCGAGTTTAAAAATGAATCATAACATACTAGTGACTACATCAGACGAGTTTTCCTGTTACTGACAGGATAACAAGGCATAGAAGCGGTTTTGACGCTGACCACCTCTCGTACCCGAATAAGTACCCTGCTGTGGTGGGCGACCTGAGAGGGATGCTGAATTAGTGACTGAGTCTTTCCATATCTGGCTGAAAAGCAATCTCTCAACCGATGTCTTAGTTGGCCACAACCAAAACAATCCTCCTTGCCAAGATAGCACTCCCATGGATATTCTTGCCACACTTAGGATATGCTAGAAAAGTGCGGCTACTAGAAACATTGCTCTGAGACTTAGAGTTAGATGTTCTACCTTTATGATCAGCACGGTATATGGGAGAAGGAGCACTAGCCGAAGAGGGTGCTGGAGCTAAAGATTTTTGTTAATACTGTGAGCGATTTCCACCACCTGACCTCAAGTGAGAGTAGTCAAAACCTCCTATCCTGGCCCTCTTACTCTCCCTTTCCTTTTACTTCAGCTTCTCTTCCTTAATCTACTGGGCATGGATCATAAGTCGGAGATATCCATATCACTGATGAGCATAGCGGTCCTGCAGTCTGAAACACTCGAAATGAACTTGCTCATCTGGGCCCTTGGTTCAAAAACCATCTTTGGAGCATACCTGGAGAGTTGAGTGAACTTCAAGGCATACTCTTGAACCGTCATGGAGTTTTACTTCAGGTTGATGAACTTCTCCATCTTTTCTTCCCTCAACTCGTGGGGAAAGAACCTATCCAAGAACACAGTCACAAACTCATCCCAGTCCACTGAGCCAGCACCAATATGCCTACCCTCCGTCCACTGTTTGTACCAAGTCTGGGCCACTCAATTTAACTGATATGAAGTAAAGTCTACAGTCTTGACGAAGTAATTCCCCTGATCTGGGTGATCTTCTAGATTTCATAAATAAAGTCGATCCACCTTAGACCCATGGAACTCTGGAGGATTCATCCGAGTGAAGTCCCAGACTCTGGTTGCAGCTGCATTTTCGTTCAGATTAGAAGGTGCTATGGCCTGTTGATTGGCCTGGTTGGTCATAGCCTAGGCAAGCATTCGAAATGCAGCCCTAAACTCAACATGAGTCACTTGCTTTTTCAGAGGTCTGCTGGAGCTGGTGGATCTTGTTAGTTTCCATTTTCGTTCCTCCTTCCATTAGCTCTTCTGGGGGCATCATTTGTAAACATATAGAGAATGAGTTAGAATGATAATTTAGAGTTTACACTCTACACAATAAGAATCATAAAAGAAGAAAAATTTTCTAAAACGTCTCATAGTCTCTTCCTCAAAAGTATGGCGCCTTTCACACCCATGAAAAAGACTATACTTAACGCGACTTGTAGACACCCTAAGACACTCCTAAACCCGATGCTCTGATATTAGGTTTGTCACTATTCGAGTTTATACCTTGGACACACAGTGCCTAGAGCCACAAGTGACCCCAAGCTAACCCATGGCACGGCACATTACTAACATAATCTGAGATTATAAAGAAACTGAGCAGAAGCTAACTGAAAATGTAAAAAAAAACAACCATATATAAATAATGAATAAGTCTAAGGTTTAAACGGATAAACAAAGCTGAAAACTAGTACTTTGTATGAAATCCTCTACTAACTGATAAGCTGTTGGGACAAGTCCCCAACTAACTCTAAAGACTGAAACTAAACAAAGAAACATAGACAACTGAATAAAATATAACACCAGAGAGGATTCACCACGGACAACTACTGATAGGCACTGGATGAAATCTAACCTCGAAGCTGAGTCTGAGTACTTAAATCTATATAATAAAACGATATAACACAAGAAGTATGTAGTCAGTACTTTGAATCTACTGAGTATATGAGATGTGCAGCTAAATTATAAAACATGCTAGTTGACACAACCCAAATGAACAAGTTGTGCGGGCACCTACATCGACTCTAACTCAATAGGAGAACCCTTCTTTAACCAACATATAAAATAATTCAATATTCAATAATTTGCACAAAACAAAAGTTTCCTAAAATTTATAATAAGTCCTTTCCAAAACCATGACCTCCCAAAGATCTAGTCTACACAGGTACAAGAGCTCTAAATAGAATACCGACAAAATAAAACAACCTAGCTTCGTTTGTGAAAAGAATGCGGAAGCTGATGCTGAGTACTCTACACCAATCATGAAACTTCAAACCTATCACAACCTACACCCAAAAAGGTATAGCAAGGTAGTATCGGTACACCACACATACTGGTAGGCATCATCGGATGACTAATATTAGTTCATGCAACAGTATATAATTAATATACAATTGATTAACCAAGTCTTACAACAATTTTGGCTTGTAGTCTTATCCTCTCAAGTTCATAAATAAAAATTAATTCATATAACTCAAACAATATTCATATACCTGTACCTTTAACTCTAGCCATCAATCACAAACCTCTATTTGTTTTCCTGTCTCGCTGCAGCGGTCTCACAACAATGGAAGTTCCTCGCTACAGTGACGCCCTATCTAGGCAGTAGCCTTGTTTCACTAACCTTTTCCTTTTTCAACCCACCATTTAAATATTTATGAACACACTTTGCTCATTTATACCCCAACTATTATTAACTAAGTCTGTCCTCATCATTCAAGACCCATTTATTGATTCAACACTATTAACTAACCCTTTCAAAATCCTACTTCTTTACCTGTTTCTCGATATTATACCTAAATCAACTACCTCCTAGTTAATCACTACCATTGTTAAATCAGTCATGTCACTTTTTTACAACTCACGGTGACTATATTAATCAAGCATTCAATCACAACATTAAATAAATAACTCAAGTGTTCAACAAGAATAACATCAAACCATACCACTGGAGTTATGTCCTCCAAAAAAAGGGTACAAGCATATGCCTGCACCTTCATAATCCCACACTGTACCATTCAGTACCAAAATAACATCATACAGTGTCGTACCTGCATCATAGCATTATGTACATCCCATCATGTATCCTCTCATCATTGGATCCCTCGCATGCTGCCTGAATTATATCGGTATATCATGTATTACATCTGTATATCTATTATCTGTCACTCATATTCATACCAATTCTGATCTCTGTCTCAGAGTCGTACGAATATCATACCATACCTTTACAAATCTCTGTCTCACAGTTATACCATCGGTGATATGCCGGGCACATGCCTCCGTCACATCACTGTACATACATGCCAGAGGTCTTATGTCTGCCCTTCTAGTCATGACTTGCATGGGACTCTAAAAATCCATGTACTGTAAATCTAGCATTTTGAACATCTCATCATATTTGTCAGTGTACTCGTATCCTATACCCATCCGTCTGAATATTGAATCATACATGTCTGTGTACTTCTCTCATACTGTTCGCCCGGATGCTCACTTTGGGCATAAGCTACTCATATCTAAGTTATTCCTACATATGTTTGATCATACAAATCAGCTTGTCCGGATACTCACCTTGGACACGAGCCTCTCATCTCAGTATAAGGATGTCCCATTCTTCCATCTCAATATATCTCTGCATTTCCTCACTTGGTTACCATGGATTTCACCCATAGTTTTCATAGCAGTATATTACAGTTCAATTCACTTAACAAAATTACATTCAACAATGAAAATTAATAAATACAATCTACAACACAATCATAGTCCGAGGCCATTTCACAAATGAATTATTTGTTATATTACTCTATTCCTTGAATCATTCGAAGCGTGGTGTAAACTGGCCTGCTTGCTGGATTAGGCCTCATTGCGCCGAGGTTACTGCCGCTACCACGGTCTCGCTGCTATGGTTATAGTGACGCAGCAGCAGTACTGCCTAAGCAGTACTTTGACCAAGCTCTCCCCTTAGGTTTCTCTTGTAGTGTTTCTTCGCAGTCAGCTCACCTACTAAGCATATGCATATTAACTAATCCCTACTGTCAAACTACCCTTCTTTTGTATGGAGCAACAATCAATTCAATACGTAACATAAGAATCACAAACACATAAACCATTGCAAGTGAACTATTAGCTCATTAACTCATACGGACACATGGATCGGGCGAACGCCTACATCCATGACCATACTTTGGTCCCTTATTCGGGGTATATCTTAGAAGTTGCTCTTAAGATTTTCCAACTAAGACAGAAATCCAATGGTCTAGAATCAAGGCTCTTCATACCCAAGTAATTGCATATTATGATGCCTTCTTCACCTCTTTCTTATCTTTTCTGATTGCTTCTCTCTCATATTAACTACTGCCTATACTTGACTAGTTGTTATTAGCAGGATAACTCTTGTTTTAATCATCAATGTCACATCAATCATACATACATATATGAATTGCTAAACAAAGCCTAACACATAGCTAAGCCATAGCCTACCTAGGTGCCAAGCTGCCGTCAAGAAGTCCACAGCTGTGTGCGTGCCTTGAGTTCTGAGTTCTTGTGGAGGATTGCCATGAATGTTGGTGAAGTCTTTGTCCTCTCTAGCCTCCTTATTTTCTTTCCTTGTTAAAAATCCTAACTTTCATTTTTGGGTATTTTTATTCACCAATTCTTATGGAAGTAGGTTTTTTAAAATCAAAACCTAGACAAAATTACAGGGTTTCTAGTTCGCGTCACCCGCTGTAATGAGGGGTATTCCATTACAGCTGAATCAGTCCGTTGCGGTGGCCCTACGCCTGGACCCACCTGATCTTTAACTTAACCTATTCTTAATTGTCAATCACATAATCCCTTAATACGAGGACATAACCCAAACTTGTAAAAAATTTAAATTTCCCCATGTTTATGTCGTCAAGGTGCCATAACGATCGGATGAGTTGTTACATTAATAAATCTGAAAATCATAACTGAATTCAAGTGAAATAACCCTATCTGAGAATGCATAAATACTGATATGGTATAGTAGTCTTAAAATACTAAAAACACAAGCAAAACTGACTTGAGATTCATGTACATGCACTAAAAGCTAAGTCTGTAACTGTAACTGAGACTGTGACTGAATTGTACTGTGATGTACTGTGGTAGAGTCTATTAACCGACATATAACTATGTGAGCTAAACGTGGAGTTTGATATATATGCCTCATCGATAGGACCTAATATACCTTTCCAAGGTATAAAGGCATGGTGCGCTCTGCCTGACCGTCTGTCCAGGGATGGAAAGTTGTACTCAAATTAACCTGCGTCCCCAAACCTTTTTGAAATGATTTCTAAAATCTAGTCATGAATTGCGCCCCTCTATTAGAAATAATAGATGATGGGACGTCATGCAGTCAGACTATTTCCTTAATATATAACTCAGCATAATTGTTATACCCCGTAGAATTTCCGGCACCTAGACGACCTATTCACAACTTGGTTAAGCATATTAGAAGGCCATACGTGCTAGAGAAAGGCCGGGAAAAAGATCGGACGAGAAACCCATCGAACCATCATGGGAGGAGCCGAGGCAGAGCCCCTCCGCGATGGCAGCGTGTCACGGAGGTGAGGCCTCCGCGATGGCTCCGTGACACGTTGCCCAAGTTCAGGCTCAAGTATATAAAGCCCCCACTTCGGTTTAATATCATTTAACTCATTTTAATTTCCAGAACACGCAGTAAAACAGAGGGAGACGAAGGAGGGATTATAATTTTCGTCCGATTACGCTGCCAAATGCTGCCCAAACTCAAATTAATCCTAGATACCGAAGTATTTAGCAGCAGAGAGCATTCCTACGGATTCAGTTTCGTAAAATACGGCCGACGAATCGTCGAGCCACCGAGCTAAGGTAAGTGGAATTGCTCTAAACTAGTGTCTATGTGTTCCTAGTTGTGAAGTGAATATTTCTTCCTTCTGGACCTCTGAAAAATAGAGAGTTTCTAGCCGTCTTTCGATAAGCCTAAGTTTAGGCTATAAACTATATCGAAAGTGACGTTGCCTTTTGAAATAAAGTTGTATTTAGTATTGATTGGCATATTTATGAATGCAGTTGGGAGAGAACAGTTAAAGTACCGGCCGAGCCTCGTCCGACGGACGAATAATTCAAGGATAAGGTATGTAAAGCTAGTTCCTTTGGCAAGTTAGTAGTTTTAGCCCTGTTTAGTACGATAGACTCCATAGTAGAATTCCCAGAGTTGAATGTTAAGTATTGTGCAAAGTTCAGTAAACCTAGTTTGCGTTGTTATATCGTATTCAGTCTGAAAGTTAGAAAAGCATGTGCCCAAGGGCAAGTTAGTAGTTCAGATCCAGTATAGTCTATTATGTGATTAGCAAGCATCTTGTAAGAATAAAAAGAAACAGATTAGCCATTCAGACAGATAGTATCTTGGCTACAGATTAGCCATACAGTTAAACGGAGATTTCAGAATCAGTATAATCAGTAAAGAATCAGTTCAGTATAGAAACAGATTAGAATAAGAAGTTAGATTCCAGATAGTCTTTTCAGTTATACATGTTTGCTATTTCTATGTGCTATTTGTTTGTTGAGACTTGTTGTGGCATGTGGGCACCCTTTTAGCATCCCCACAGCCCCTGGGTTATAGCTGTGTTGATATCAGATTCAGATACCGCCACCAGCTGGGCGATGCCGTCCGCCTAGAGGACGATGATGGCCGACCACCATGATAATATGGTCCAGACCACCCTGCTTGCAGGGGTAGTTCAGTTCACTCTGCGCAGAGCCAGTCCACCCTGTTTACAGGGGCAGAACACTCTGTGTGCGCTTGTGGCCGGGGGCAGACTCAGATACAGATTTTTCATAAATTTACCCTGTTGTGTGCTTGCACCCAGGGGCAGTTTTTATTACACACCCCGTGTGCACTTGCGCCCAGAGGCAGGAGTCTTCGGACTCAGACACAGTTTATTGTCAGAGGCCAAGGCCTGAGCTACGTACCTAAGGGAGCCGGTAGGAGGAGCTCACAGTTATCAGATGAGTGGTGTGACTTATTTTTGGTTGGTTTTGACCCAGGTAGGGGTATATAGATTGTTTGCTTGCTTGGCGCCATCCGGCTTATGGGGGTTGGTATTGGCTCTTGTTTGCTACTTGTATATCTGTTTATGTGCTCTATATATTATATACTAGCTACTAGACAGCAGGTCATCGCGTCTACAGGTACGCCTCTGCCTTATCAGTACTGAAAGCTTGAGTCAGTTTATATCAGCTTCTTCAGATTCAGCTATCTCCTGCTATATAGAAATGCTAGTTATGCTATCTATATTCAGTTGTTTTCAGTTGTGTTACTTCAGTTGCTTTGCATACTCAGTACCAGTGGTACTGATGCCCGTCTGGGGCGCTGCATTACTTGCCTGCAGGTACTCATAGACGAGGAGGCGATCCCTCGTGATTCCAACCAGCTATTGAGTATTCAGCTCCTGTCCTCCGGAGTCTGAATTCCAGAGGTGTATTTTGTTTTCTTTTGTTGTACAGTACGGGTAGGTCGGGGCCCTATCCCAATCATTTCTATTGCTATTCCTAGAGGCTTGCAGTCTGTATATTTCCCTGTGGTCAGTTGAGCCAGTCGTGTGGGGCCGTGCAGTTGTTAGCTGTTAGTACTTTTGCTTCTTATGTTGGCCGTGTGGGGCCATAAGTTTGACAGTAGTGGTGACATTGCCGATCACGTAGCTTTCTAGTATTTCATTGCTGAGTTGCAGATAACTAGACAGTATGGTGGCCTTGTCGGCCCACATAGGTTTCCCTATAGTTGCATGTTCTGGTCAGCTGTTATTACAGGTACAGGAGGCTATAGGCCAATGGGCCGGGGGCTGTGTTTACAGCCGATATATAGCCCTTTGTGTCCAGAAATATGAGTTAGAGCCAGCCAGACACCAAATGTGCCCAGGCTTAGCAGTCCAGTAGTTCAGGTCCTAGTAGGGTACCAGGTGTCAGTCATACCCCCCAAGGCAGGGTGTGACAAACTTGGTATCAGAGTAGGTCGTGTCCCAGGGAGTCTGCAAGCCTTGCTAAGTAGAGTCTTGTCTATGGATGTGTTGTGCACCACATACTATAGGCAGGAGGCTGCGAGGCATGATATGATGGTTACCCTTCCTTCTCAGTCAGTCGTGCTTTAGAGCGGTACAGTATAGGGTTGAGTCCCTGAGAACTTACCGTATTCTTTGATTACAGATACAAAGGTAGATCAGCATTACACTATCACAGGCAGAAGATCAGAGATAGCAACGGAAGAGAGCATTAGTCAGTTACATGATAGCTACAACAGCAGGAGGAGGTATTAGAGACCTCCCAGCGTGATACCTTTATTGGCACTATTCCCAGTATACGTTGATAACGTTAGAATAGGAAGTTAGAAGTATAATGTACATATGAGTTGATTTACTTAGTAGTTATATAAGATCTGATTAAGATTATAGACAAGGTCAGACCACCAGGTAAGTATGAAAAAGAGAGGGAGATGCAGGAATCCCAAATGCCTCTTTTCGGATATGGTACAGTCAAATGCTTTTGCTTGTTGCAATAAGAAAAGGGCTATTTCCACCCCTTGGTTTTGATGCCAGTATAGTAAAGGGGCATAAGACTTGAGATGGGGTTGCCAAATCAAGCAGTAAGTAAAGATGGGCTGATTGATCCTAGTAAGTATTAGAAGGTATAAAGAGCCCTTATGATTACGTAGGCTGAGCAGATCCTTATAATAACAAGCCAGTAAAGAAAGTAAGATTGTTAGCCTACCCGAAGTAGGGGTAACAGACCTGCTAGTGATGAATGCCTAATAATAGTCGAGTTTGAGTCAGAAAAGGGCCAAGTCCGCCATATATGCTAACAGATAGCAAGATATACCGGTAAGATTATAGTTATGATCTAGTTGTGACATCGAAGGATATAAAGGTCATGTGAATCAGATGGGCTTGAATATATACCAGAAGAAGTATAGGCCGAGGCTTGATCAGTGATCTCATTAGCAACGAAAGGCAGGTACCTTGAACCCCAGAGTTCAGTTTAAGTAAGATGAGGGGAAGAAGCAGGAGTGCCAGATTTGATGGGGAAATCAGGGTTACCCCCCCCCCCCAGATTGATAAAATATCGTATTAAGGATTAAGCCTCGGGCTGACAGTAAGATTGCGGTTCAGAATACCGCAGTATGCCCGCTATGGAGAAGTTAAAGAAGTTACCGATACAGCAATTCTAATTTAGTGTTACCTAGAGATAAGGCCCAGCAGACAGTCATGGGCTCTTAATATATGCCTAGTAAGGCCACAAGATTTGAACGTTGACCCCACATCGCAAGAGTGGCAGAATTTCAAATAACAGACAATAACTAAAGTGTTTATGTTTGTTACTCTCAGAATGGGGTGGCAATACAACGAAATGATAAGTCAGGGCAAGAGATAGTATTAGGCTGTAGAAGTGGTGTATCATGTACGGTATGAGACTCAGCAGAACATGTCAGAGATTATGAATTACCGCAGAATTCAGTACATATGGTACGTAGCTAGCGATATATATGTATACAGATAATAGATATGTTGTAAGTGGCTGCCTATAAGGGCTACAATCACAGATGCTGATTAGTAATAGAAAGCATATACAAATTGCATTGCAGGACCCCCCCCTTGCCAAAAAAAAAAAGAGAAAAGGGGGGAGAAGAAAGAAAGAAAAGGAGAGAAGAAAGGAGAAAGGGAAAAGAGAAGAGAAAGGACAGATTAAGTGTGAGTTACGTATGAAGTCATAGAAACTATCTCAGTTCTCAGTTATTAGGTTAATAGATTTATGTGTGGTTATCAGATTTAGGCTCTAGGAGCTTACCAGAGTTAATGGCCTAAAACAGAAGGCTAGATGAGAAGGGCGCAGTTAGATGGTCTACCGACCAGCTGACGCCTGTATTAGCAGGGAAGCATCCCTGAAGATCGATAACATTAGTGCATATGATAGAACCAAGATTTGAGGCCGAATAGGCAAATTTCAGAGATTAGCAATATCAGAATTGTTCTAGTATGTTAAGTGGTCATACGTCGTTTTCCCAGCCTTGTAGGCGACAGTCGGCCTTAGTCAACCCAGCAGTTGTTATGTGGAACATCCCATAAGTCAGCCGGCCGTCCCAGTCAGAATACCCGTGGGTACCCCAAGGAAGGGTCCACATCAGTAGTCAGCGACAGACTAGCACATCAGCTGATTTTCGTGAGATATTCAGATACAGAGCCCTAGTAGAAGGCCAGTATTTACAGAATAGCTTATAAGATGGAGAATTCCCCAGAATAGCAGTATAAATCCAAGTGGATACACACAAGGCGTAAGAAATTGATAGTACCCTGCTAGCACAGAGGTTTATTAAAAACCGGGGGATCAGTAGACTCCCCGTGAAGATCCAGAGATTGATCGCCTGGGAGTAAGTTTGATTAAGCCCAGCCTTATAGTGGTTCAAGCAAAATAATAAAGCAATTAGATGTCCACAAATCTGCAGTCATGCATGAACTATAAGTATTTAAGTAGAACAGCTAGAGCATTGTTAGGCTACTGCTATATCCGGGTCGTTCAACCCGACTATTCAGTTACTTAAGGTTATGCAGCCAGATCATTAGAGGTCATGGTCAATATCAGGACCCCCTAATCAGATACGGGTACACGGTGTGCAAATAGCCGTTCAAGGTTACCTTAACAACAAGTAGCCTTAGCATGCGGTCAGAAGGCCAGGTAAAGCTCTAGCTATACCGGTAGATTACTTGTCAGATTCTCCGGCATAATAAACCAGTATGACCGTCAGTTATATGTCAAACTTTGTAAATGTGAATTTTGGTTGAGTTTAGTAGCCTTTTTGGTCACATTATGTCAGAGGCTGGGGTACAGATAGATATACAGAAAATCGAAGTAGAGAAGACATAGTCTAGACCTACCATTCCAATCGAAGTACGCAATCCCTGTGGTTAGCCGGGTATTACAGAGGGTTTGTGGAAGGATTTTCCACCTTAGCAGCACCTCTGACTAAGTTGACACAGAAAGCAGTAAAGTTCCAGCAGACTGAGGTGTGTGAGCAGAACTTCTAAGAGTTAAAAGCCAGGTTAACGTCAGCTCCAGTGTTAATATCGCCAGGAGGTACAGAGGGTTGATGCAGTGTGGTAAGGTAATAGCTTATGCTTTCAGGCAGTTGAAGAAATGTGAAGAGAATCATCTTACCCGCGACCTGGAGTTAGCTGTAGTAGCTTATGCCTTACAGAGCGAAAATTTTGTATCACCCAGGAAGGGCTAGTATGGTAGCGGACGCCCTTAGTCGTAAATTTATGGGGAGTTGGCATACTTGCCGCCTGAACAACGGGAGTAGACCCGAGAATTTCACTAGTGAGCCGGTTTAGCCGTTCACATAGCGGAAATAAAGGATAACAGAATGATAATACAGAATGTCACAGCGTTGTCGTTAACGGTGGAAGTAAAGGAACGGCAGTATAGAAACCCTAGCCGGGTTCAATTTGAACATAAGATTCAGCAAGGAGAGGTGACATATTTCCAGATAGCCGGAATGTTGCGAGCGTGTGTGCTAGATTTCGGTAGTAGCCAAAGTGAGCAATTACCGTAATTGAATTTGTCTACAATAATAACTATCATCCAGCCATCCAGATGGCGCCTTTTGAGGCATTGTACTAGCAAAAATGCAGATCGCCGAACCGTGTTTGAAATCAGAGAATCAGCATTGGTTAGCCCAGATATTGTTCGGCAGTCAGAGGAAAAGATAAAGCTTATCCGAGAACATTTACTGATTGCTCAGAGCCGCCAGAAGTCTTATGCAGACATGCGGCGCAGAAGTCTAGAATTTGCGGTAAACGACTGGGTATATTTGAAAGTGTCCCCGATGAAAGGGGTAATGAGATTTGGCAAGAAAGGCAAGCTTAGCCCGAGATTTATTGGGCCATATCAGATTCGGCGAAGAATAGGCCGAATTGCATATGAATTGAACTTGCCTCCAGAGTTAGCATCTGTTCACCCAGTATTTTATGTCTCTATGTTGAGGAAATTCATAGGAAACCCTTCTACAATAGTTCCAATTCAGGATGTCCAGGTCACAGAAGAGTTAGCATATGAAGAGGTTCCGATAACTATCTTAAACAGACAGATTCGCAGATTGAGGACTAAAGATATTACGTCTATCAAAGTATTAGGGCGTAAAAGAACCGAGAGGAGATGACTTGGGGAGCAGAGGAAGATATGAGGACCAGATATCCTCACCTATTCCAGGCCCAGTTAGGCAACAGGTATGCCCGTAGTATTACTTATGCAGTACCTTATGGTTGTATGTCTGTGAATGAGAAAGATTGATATTTAGTTATCCAGTGGATCCTAGAATATTATGTGCAGTGCCTGTGTTGGACTTTTCTGCATTTCAGGTTTTTGGCTATAGTCCATATTACAGGGGAAACTCTGCCGAAATTTTTCTAGAAAATAAGTAAGGAGTCCCCTAGATAACAGAGTACATTCGAGGACGAATGTTCCTAAGGGGGGAGAATGTTATACCCCGTAGAATTCCCGGCACCTAGACGACCTATTCACACGTTGGTTAAGCATATTAGAAGGCCATACGTGCTAGAGAAAGGCCGGGAAAAAGATCGGACGAGAAACCCGTCGAACCATCGCGGGAGGAGCCGAGGCAGAGCCCCTCCGCGATGGCAGCGTGTCACGGAGGTGAGGCCTCCGCGATGGCTCTGTGACACGTTGCCCAAGTTCAGGCTCAAGTATATAAAGCCCCCACTTCGGTTTAATATCATTTAACTCATTTTAATTTCCAGAACACGCAGCAAAACAGAGGGAGACGAAGGAGGGATTATAATTTTCGTCCGATTACGCTGCCAAACGCTGCCCAAACTCAAATTAATCCTAGATACCGAAGTATTTAGCAGCAGAGAGCATTCCTACGGATTCAGTTTCGTAAAATACGGCCGACGAATCGTCGAGCCACCGAGCTAAGGTAAGTGGAATTGCTCTAAACTAGTGTCTATGTGTTCCTAGTTGTGAAGTGAATATTTCTCCCTTCTGGACCTCTGAAAAATAGCGAGTTTCTGGCCGTCTTTCGATAAGCCTAAGTTTAGGCTATAAACTATATCGAAAGTGACATTGCCTTTTGAAATAAAGTTGTATTTAGTATTGATTGACATATTTATGAATGCAGTTGGGAGAGAACAGTTAAAGTACCGGCCGAGCCTCGTCCGACGGACGAATAATTCAAGGATAAGGTATGTAAAGCTAGTTCCTTTGGCAAGTTAGTAGTTTTAGCCCTGTTTAGTACGATAGACTCCATAGTAGAATTCCCGGAGTTGAATGTTAAGTATTGTGCAAAGTTCAGTAAACCTAGTTTGCGTTGTTATATCGTATTCAGTCTGAAAGTTAGAAAAGCATGCGCCCAAGGGCAAGTTAGTAGTTCAGATCCAGTATAGTCTATTATGTGATTAGCAAGCATCTTGTAAGAATAAAAAGAAACAGATTAGCCATTCAGACAGATAGTATCTTGGCTACAGATTAGCCATACAGTTAAACGGAGATTTCAGAATCAGTATAATCAGTAAAGAATCAGTTCAGTATAGAAACAGATTAGAATAAGAAGTTAGATTCCAGATAGTCTTTTCAGTTATACATGCTTGCTATTTCTATGTGCTATTTGTTTGTTGAGACTTGTTGTGGCATGTGGGCACCCTTTTAGCATCCCCACCGCCCCTGGGTTATAGCTGTGTCGATATCAGATTCAGATACCGCCACCAGCTGGGCGATGCCGTCTGCCTAGAGGACGATGATGGCCGACCACCATGATAATACGGTCCAGACCACCCTGCTTGCAGGGGTAGTTCAGTTCACTCTGCGCAGAGCCAGTCCACCCTGTTTACAGGGGCAGAACACTCTGTGTGCGCTTGTGGCCGGGGGCAGACTCATATACAGATTTTTCATAAAATTACCCTGTTGCGTGCTTGCACCCAGGGGCAGTTTTTATTACACACCCCGTGTGCACTTGCGCCCAGAGGCAGGAGTCTTCGGACTCAGACACAGTTTATTGTCAGAGGCCAAGGCCTGAGCTACGTACCTAAGGGAGCCGGTAGGAGGAGCTCACAGTTATCAGATGAGTGGTGTGACTTATTTTTGGTTGGTTTTGACCCGGGTAGGGGTATATAGATTGTTTGCTTGCTTGGCGCCATCCGGCTTATGGGGGTTGGTATTGGCTCTTGTTTGCTACTTGTATATCTGTTTATGTGCTCTATATATTATCTACTAGCTACTAGACAGCAGGCCTTCGTGTCTACAGGTACGCCTCTGCCTTATCAGTACTGAAAGCTTGAGTCAGTTTATATCAGCTTCTTCAGATTCAGTTATCTCCTGCTATATAGAAATGCTAGTTATGCTATCTATATTCAGTTGTTTTCAGTTGTGTTACTTCAGTTGCTTTGCATACTCAGTACTAGTGGTACTGACGCCCGTCTGGGGCGCTGCATTACTTGCCTGCAGGTACTCATAGACGAGGAGGCGATCCCTCGTGATTCCAGCCAGCTATTGAGTATTCAGCTCCTGTCCTCCGAAGTCTGAATTCCAGAGGTGTATTTTGTTTTCTTTTGTTGTACAATACGGGTAGGTCGGGGCCCTGTCCCGATCATTTCTATTGCTATTCCTAGAGGCTTGCAGTCTGTATATTTCCCTGTGGTCAGTTGAGCCGGTCGTGTGGGGTCGTGCAGTTGTTAGCTGCTAGTACTTTTGCTTCTTATGTTGGCCGTGTGGGGCCATAAGTTTGACAGTAGTGGTGACCTTGCCGGTCACGTAGCTTTCTAGTATTTCATTGCTGAGTTGCAGATAACTAGATAGTATGGTGGCCTTGTCGGCCCACATAGGTTTCCCTATAGTTGCATCTTCTGGTCAGCTGTTATTACAGGTACAGGAGGCTATAGGCCAATGGGCCGGGGGCTGTGTTTACAGCCGTTATATAGCCCTTTGTGTCCAGAAATATGAGTTAGAGCCAGCCAGGCACTAGATGTGCCCAGGCTTAGCAGTCCAGTAGTTCAGGTCCTAGTAGGGCACCAGGTGCCAGTCATACCCCCCAAGGCGGGGTGTGACAATAATGTTCGACGGAAAACATAGTCCCAACTGACAAGAAATGGGCTGATTTCATCGATCTGTCGATAATGACCCAAATGATGTCGAATTTACGCCCGGTGCAAGGTAGCCCTGTAACAAAATCCATATTAATTTCTTCCCATTTCCACATAAGTAAAGCTATCTCCTAAGTCAGTCCGTTAGGTTTCTGATGTTCCACTTTTACCCACTGATAATTAGGACACTGTGCTACAACCTCAGCTACACCTTTCTTAATTCCAGGCCTCCAATATATCTCCTTTATATCATGGTACATATGCGTCGAACTCGAATGAAGAGAGTAATGAGAATAATGTACCTCTTCCATAATCTGCTGGCAAAACCCTGCTATATCTGGGACACAGTGTCGACCTTTGAATCTCAAGACACCATATCCCGTTAACTTAAAGGTTGATAGTTCACCTTACTGAACTTTGTCTATGAGATGTACTAGGCTAGGGTCCTCTTAATGCCTCTCCTTCACCTCTAAAACTATAGATGATATGGCTCTATTCTGGATTACAACTCCTATCTTCTAAATATACTAGCCGAACTGCTAGATTGGCTAACTGGTGCAGCTCTCGGGCCATTTTCCACTGTTCTGGACTCAAATATGCTAGGCTGCCCATGGTTCTGCGGCTAAGGGCATCAACTATAATATTATCCTTCCTTTGGTGATATAAGATATTCACGTCGCATCTTTCAACAATTCTAGCCAACGATGATGCCGCAAATTCAACTCTTTCTACATGAAGATATACTGGAGGCTTTTGTGATCCGTAAAGATATCTACAGGAACACCATATAAATAGTGCCTCCAAATTTTCAAAGCATGAACAACTGAAGCCAATTCTAAATCGTGGGTGGGGTAATTCTTTTCGTGCTTCCTTAGCTGTCTCGAAGCATAAGCAATCACCTTGCCATGCTGCATCAAAACACATCCCAACCCAACGCCTGAAGCGTCATAGTACCAGTGTAGCCCTCTGAGCCTTCCGTTAAGGCCAATACGGTGCAGATGTCAATCTATTTTTCAGTTCCTAAAAACTCTGGTCACAAGCCTCGGTCCAGTGGAATTTAGCTATTTTCTAAGTCAATCTTGTCAACGGAGCTGATAAGGTAGAGAATCCTTCCACGAACCTTCTGTAATACCCAGCTAACCCCGGAAGCTACGAACCTCGATCGGAGTCGTAGGTATAGGCCATGTCTTTACTATCTTAATTTTCTGCAAGTCGACCTAAAATACCTGCATCTGACACAATATGACCCAAGAAAGCTACAAAATTTAACCAGAACTCACATTTTGAGAACTTCGCGTATAATTGGCGATCTTTGAGGACCTGGAGTACTATTCACAAATGATCTCTATGTTCACCTTCTGAGCGTGAATATACCAGAATATCATCAATAAACACTATCATAAACAGATCTAAATATGGCCTGAAGATGTTGTTCATCAAATCCATAAATACTGCTAGGGCATTCGTCAATCCAAAGAACATGACCAAGAATTCAAAATGACCATACCTGATCCTGAAAGCTGTCTTCGGAATATCTTTCTCTCAGACTCGCACCTGATGATACCCTCACCTCAAGTTAATTTTGGAGAAATATTTCGCACCCTGCAGCTGATCAAATAAATCTTCTATCCTTGGAAGGGGATATTTATTCTTAATAGTAACTTTATTCAACTACTGACAATCTATACACATATGTAGGGAGACGTCCTTCTTCCTTACAAATAAAACCAGCGCACCCACGGTGAAGCATTAGGCCTAATAAAGCCCTTATCTAGCAAATCTTTTAACTGTTTTTTTAGTTCCTTCAGTTCGACAGGAGCCATTCGATACGGAGGGATGGATATAGGTTGCGTATATGGTGGCAGGTCGATAGAGAAATCAATCTCACGCTCAGAGGGAATACCAGGAAGCTCATCCGGGAATACATCCAGAAATTCATTGACCACAGGAATGGACTGAAGAGTAGGGATTCTGCCTGCGTATCCCAAACCCTAACAATATGGTAAATACAACCCTTCACTATTAGCCTCCTCAGCGAAGATAAGATATAAACCTACATTTTGGTGTAGCTACATTGCCTTTCCATTTTCGCCCTGCCTCCCCTGGAAAGTGAAATCGGACAGTCCTGCTCCAGCAATCCACATTGGCATAACATGGCGCTAGCCAATCCATGCCCACAATTACATCAAAATTAATCATTTCTAGCTCTATTAAGTCTGTTAAAATCTGGAGACCAACAACCTTTACTATACAACCCCGGTAAATTCTCTTAGCAATGATAGTGTCACCAACGGGTGTAGAAAACAAAAATGGTAAATGAAGCAATTCTGGTGTTATAGCAAATTTTCGTGCCACTAGCAGAGTAACATAAGACAGAGTAGAACCTGAATCTATCAAAACAAAAATTGGGTGAGAGCAAACATCCAACATACCTGTCATAATATCTGGTGACGACTCTGACTCCTATCACCTTGGTAAGGTGTAAGTGCTATTCGGACCACAGCTAGAACTGGATGCCCTGATCTACCTCTTCCTCTGCCAGCTGGAACTGAGGGTCTGCGCCCTGCCGAAGGTGCTAGAGCATGTGATCCTGCTGAGGACCTATTTTGCTGGTCCCGATCACCCTGATCCCTGGTCATACAATCCCTCATCATATGACCCTCTTGCCCATAAGTATAGCAAGCAGTAGAGCCGTATCTACACCTCCCAAAATGTCAACAACTGCAGATGCTACAACGCGGTACAACGGGCCTGTTCTGATCTAATCCCCTCTGCTGCTGGGAACCCGACGCTCGTAAACTCTTGCCATGACCTGACTTTCCACGATGATCCAATCTATCGCCCTGTTGCTGCTGAGGTGAAGGTCTAGGTAGGCTACCTGATATCTGCCCTGAAATTCTGCCTGCATGTCAGTGGGCCTGACCCTCCGGTGCTGCTCCTGATTCGCTCTCTCTGCTTCATGCTGACGCTGCCTAATCCCTTCTATATTCTGAGAAAAAGCCTGGATGCGCGAAATGTCCATATCCTCTCGTAAGGTAGTTGTAACATAGGTTTCAACATACTCTGGAATAAGCCCTATGATGAATCATTGTACCCTGGCTGGCATGGTACCCACAAATACTGGTGCATATCTTGCCAAAGAATCAAACCTCATTGCATACTCTCGAATGCTTATCTTGCCCTGCTCTAGGTGTAAGAACTGATCTACTTGGGCTTGTCGGATCTCTTGAGGCAAATAGTGATCTATAAAAGCCTCTGAAAAACTGGACCAAGTAGGAAAGGGTATGTTTTTTCCTTTAGACCTCTCCCAACTCTCATACCACAAAACCGCTATGTCTCATAGCCGAGATACTGCCAACTCGACTGACTCTGCGGGCGAGCATGCATCACCCTAAATATTCTTTATAATTGATCCAGGAAGTCTTGAGGATCCTCTCCCCGGTCTGTCCTCATAAACTGTGGATGATTCAGGGCAAGAAACTCATGAACCCTCGAACTTTGGGGTCCTCCAGTAGATTCCACGACAACTGGTGCCACTAGCTAGCGTTGAGCAGCCATCATCTGAGCCATCATATAAACCGCACTTCTAACCTCCAGATTCGATGGCATAGGGATAATTGGGAGTGGCGCTGATGTATCGGATGCCCCAAGGGGCTCCTGGGGTGGCGGAGAATGCTGGGGAGATCGAGGTGATATCTCCCTCTCGCCCTCGGGTCGGGCCGTATATGACTGTGGAACTCTTCTAGTGCTCTCTCCTACCGCGGTATCCAAATCCCAAAAAGTCGTAGTTTGTCATGCATCGAACATTTTCTCTATAGATAAGCTGAATAACGTAAGCTTAGAAACTCAATCCTATACATCTTAGCTCTATAGCACGATTTGAGAGGGAATCAGGGTAACCGCGTTATCATGCCTTGTAGCCTCTTGCCTATAGAATGTGGTACACAGCACATATATAGATAGACTTTACTAGACATGGCTTGCAGACTCCCTAGGATACGACGTTGCTCTGATACCAAGTTTGTCACGTCCCACCTTGGGAGGCGTAACTGGCACCTAGTACCATACTGGAACCTGGGCTGACATAGCTGGGCATATACACCTTAGGTTCCTGCCAGCAACTTAAAATCAAGAAAAAAAATAACTATATCTCGGTTGTAAACACAACCTCAGGCCGATTAGGTCATATAACAAACCTGCATAAAAACAGCTAACCTAGTACTCACAATAATAAAAGGATCCTATGTGGGCCGACAAGACCACCATGCTGTCTAAGTCATAACAAAAGAAAGATAGGCAGTTATATATAAACTATAGCCGACAAGACCGATAGCTAAGTTAGGCCCCACACGGCCAACACACAAAACATAATATGCATAGGCCCCAAACAGCCAGCAACAACCAACAACTAGGAACTATAGTCCGCAAGCCTCTAAGAGTAGAATAGTGGTCAGGACAGGGCCCCGACCTACCCAAAAGTTGTACAACAAAAGAGCAAACCTTTCTAACTGACAACTCCGGAGAAAAGGAGTTGACTAATTTGCTAACCCTGGATGACTACTAAGGAGGTCCTGAAACTCATTTGTCCACACCTGCAGGCAAGTATGCAGCGCCCCGTAGGTGGGCGTCAATATAATATGTACTAGTATGTAAGGCAGTAATAAAAGCTGAATAGAAGCTAATAGAAGAACTGAAAGTAATCACAAAAAGGATAAGGGTTAAACCTGAATAGCCTCACAATCTAAAATACAACTAGGAAGTACATATATAAACAAGAACCTAACCTGACCCCCATAAGCCTGGAAGCTACAATCAGCACAGAATAACCTACCAGGGCCCCCATAAGCTCTGGCAAGTACAGTTCAATCTATATACCCCTAACATGGTCAATATGATTCGACAAGTAACTCTAGCTAACCTACCTGGCCTCTGGGTCTGCAACTGAGCCCTCTGGGCTCCTATAACTGTGTCTAAGCCTTCTAGGCTCCTATGACTGCACCTTGGGCCCACAAGACTCAATTGAGGGTCAGTAATGCTGTTATGGCATAAAGGAAGTCCATATATGGATGGACTTTGATACAGTCTTATAGGCCTAAATATAGTCCCTTCAGACATCACATAGCTCCTCTGAGCGATCTATATCCCTGTAGGCAATGACACAGTTAGCAACCCTGAGGTTGGTCAACGGAAGGCTATATGAGGTGGGATCAACCCCGACAAATGTACTACACTTTAGTCTCAAATTTACCTGTAGCATCTAACCTCAATATGTATGCCTGCAACTAACTTACAAGGCATAGGTCGTATCAACTATACGACGAGGATAACTTGCTGAAGAGGTTAGCCTTAACATACCTCAATTGTTGATTTCCGTTCACCCAACCAGTTCCAACCTAAAGCTGGTGATTCCTCCAAATTGCAACCCTTAAACTGAGAGAATAAAAGTTATTTTCAATACTAGGAATCGGCAAATAACAATAACCTTTAAGCATATTAACTACAATTCAAACTCTATCCAATTCAACCGAAAGCATACAAATTTCCGAAAGTTTAGAAGGTAGAAATGCTTATCTATCACCTATAGCCACTTAGGACTCAATTAGAAGTGATTTCTACAACTTTTACTCGGCGGGGCTCCGATAATCCGAGCGAGATTTCAAGAAATAACTCCGTAGGAACATTCCTCATAAGCCTAGAACTTGTTATTCAAGATAAAATTGCACTTGAATGGAGTTTAACGACGTAATTCAGCGAAAATCTCAAGAAAATATCGCTCACATTCGCTCCTCTATTTTGGGGAAATATTGAATGATTTAATTTAAGCATGAAGGAGGTTTACATAATTTTGAGGTGGTGGAAGGGGGAGACGCGGCGCGACGCACCATCCAGTTCACTGGCATGGCCGTGCGATGCGGTGCCCGATGCGTCCTGCCTCCGGCCCCAACCTCCTGCTCGCTCGAAAATGAGCTCATACGCTCATTTCCCGAGCCCTTCCTCGCATGCGTCGTACTCCATAACTCTCAATATACGTACGCACACGTCAGTTAAATGACAGAAACTTACGTGGTGTAATAGGCTAAATCTTTGAAATCATTCTAATATCAAGTTCATTGGATTACATTATGCAATTAAGAGTAAAAACATGAACACTATATTATTATCTGTCATAAAATGCTTGAACATTGAGAAAAATAAGGGAGATCATGCATCGAATGAAAATCCTAAGTCATGATTTTTAAAGAATTGAAATTACTAGTTCTCTAAGAACTTTTGGGACATAAGGGTAGAAGGAAGCCCGTGTTGAATCCCCACATACCTGAAATATGAAGAATCCCTAGCTAGAACCTTTAACTTGTAGCTCTTGGAGAAAAACCCTAGCTTAGACTTGAGAGGATTTGTTGTCTTCAATGTATTGTTTCTGAAGGTCTAGGAGAGAATGAGAGGTAAAAGTGATTAAAACCCTTTAGTTCCTTTCTAAAAGAACCCAAAACAATGTAGTTTAGAGAGTTAAAACAGTGGGAAAGGACTAAAATACCTTTAAAAAATAGGTTGAAAACTGTCAGGTATGAGGAGCCGTCACCACGAGTCGTTAGGTATGATCATGACTCATGGTGACCTCTCGTGGTCGCTGGAGCCTGCTACTCAAACTTTGATTGCCTCACAGCGGACAGACAGGAAGATCCATCGTCAGACACCACGAGTCATCCCGTTACTCGTGGTCGCTGGGGGAACTTTTGTCTAGTCTCTGGTCTCATCCACGACTTGATAAGATGAGTCGTGCCATCATACCACGACTTGTGGTCACTGTCCATGGTCACAAGGACTAGTTTCACATTCTCTGAATCTCAACTCATAGCTAGATATTACGGCTCATTACTTGGTGTGATAGGTCGTTAGTTGAGTCGTGGTATCAGGGAAGAAAATTATCGAGTTTCAAGACTTTGTCATGGTTACTTCTAAAAGATCAATTAACGACTCACTAATTCCATCAATGACTCGTCACTTGAGTCTTGGCAACATGAAGGCAAGATTGTTCACCACGATTCATCCCACGACTCATGGTCTCACAGGAGGGGTTGTCATGTGACTCGTTTTGTGGGGAAGTTTAAATTTTTCTGTTGGTTTCTACTTCAAGTCTAGGATCAGATCTTAGAAACTTTTGGGATGTTACACGTACATACACTGATTTTATCACTAGATTTCAGATGTACAAGTCTAATTTTATGGATACGCGTTATACATTGAGGGAAGGCTGAGGGTTGAGATCGTGTGCGGAGAATCAAATGACAGACAAAATTGAAATGGCAAGGATATTGTCCTATCGCAACGCACCACACTGTGCGGCTTACGTCGCGGTAGTAGGACAGGGCAGATCCTATATACATACACTTCTTGGTCAGTTTGATAGATCTAAACGCATTTTTCCAGAACTTAGAACGGTGAAAACCCTCTCCTAAAGTATTCCCTTTTGTTCTTGATTATCTTGAGAAAAATCCATGATCCAAGTTAATTTTCGAGGTTAAATTATTGACCCCATCGTTTGGCTCATGTTTTTATTGTGTTTTCATTAGGTTTGGTGGTTGTTTCGTATAGACCAGCTGGGTAAGTGTTCCTTATTTTTGTTAGTCACCTAGGTATAGTAGATATTGACTCATAATAATTTTTAGATTCTCATTTTGAAGTTTCTATAATCGATTTCATATAAATCTTACTGTTTTCACCTTTGTACGCCCTATCTTGTCAGTTTAATTGTTGTGTTGTGGTGTGGTGTTGATTTGTTGTTCGTGGAAATGTTTTGGTGCTTCGAGAAGTAAAGTTTCGTCTAGATTCTTGGTCATCGACTATAAGGTTTGTTAGGGTCGTTCCATCCTCTTTTTGGCATGTTTTCCATAAAATCAAGTCTATCGTGCGTGTTGGTTATTTTGTAGTTTTGATTCGTGCTATTATTCTCTTGTTGGGATTCTATTTTGTGGTGATATTAGAGTCAAGAATATAGTCAATTTTTTAATATCATTTTGGGGTTTTTGGTGATACGTCGAAGGGTCGGTGGAACCCATAGACTCAAAGTCGTATTGTAGGACTCAGTAGGTAGCTTCGTTAGTTGATTTGTGGGAGTTTGTATATATTAATACGTTGATATGTTTTGTGATATAATTGTTGTTGTGATGCTTTGGGAGGCTACTTGCAAATCCGTGACGGTTTTCACCATGGTCGAGTTCGAGGCCTAGTGCAAGTCCGTAACCATTTTCGGCATGGACATACTTGTGAATATTGATTTCCTGTAAGTTTGTGACAGTTTCCAACATGGATATGATTGTGTATAGATATATATTGTGTTGTTGTATTTTTATTTGTTCTGCCTAGCTGTGTATTAGTTATATGAATAGGCAGTGACTGAGATTAATATTGTGTTGGGAAGCCTGGATTGGGGTTGGTGTTGTTGGTTATAAGTTGGGTCGTTCTATTGATATTCTGTTGGTATCTTTCTATTTCCTTCTTGTTACCTCGTATTTTGTCTTTGTGTCGTCTTATATACTCAATACATTCTTTGTACCGATGTCCCAAGCCTGGGAGCGAGTAGCTCAACGTTCAAAAATCAACAAATGAAATAAACCCTAGTTTCTCCTATTTATAATACTAGGCAAATTAAGTTAACTGGTATAATTATACCCTTGAGCTAAAAAGAAGGAAAACAAGGAAATTATTTGTCTAGCCAATTGGCTATTTAAATTGTAGTTACCTCTTGCTTAAATTTCTACTTTAGTATGTTGTAGACCTTCCATGCTTTTTTCATTGATCTTCTAAGGTCTTCAAAGTACTCTAGATCTAGTTGATGGTCTTCATATCCATGATGACTAATGCATATCCTATCAGATGCATCGTAATCATGTGCATGAAAACTAAATTAACCGCGAAAACCATTTAAAAGCTATATTAGTTATCAAAGTCAATCATGAAATATTTTTAAATTCAAAATCATTCCAGAAAGCATTTCATATCAATAATGAAATTAAAACAAACTAATATCATTTTATGTTTGGGGAACCTCTGTACGAAAGAATAGAACTAATTACTTGGGATGATTCCTGACGAAATAAAATGAGAAAAGAACATATTAGGTACCACATAACAGAGGTGGTGCATCAACACATACATTGGGAAGAGAGTCATTACTAACCTTGTTCGCTTATCACGTGTCACACATTATTCTGAAATACAAAAAAATAGAGAGGCTAAAAAAATAATTAAATATATTGTCACAATATCCAATAAGTATCATTGACTCTCTCTAACCAAAAATTAAAACTAGATTTTTATTAAAACTAGATTTTTATTAAAAATTCAATGCAACAACATTTGATATAAAATAAAATAAAATAAAAACTTAAAACGAATCACATTTTCTAACATTTGAAATGAAAAATCACTTAAATCAACTTTATCTTGTAGATTTTTAATAGTAAATTTCCAAGTTTATACTCATACGTGAATTAAAAAAAAAATCATAAACTTCCATTTCAAATATTGATTAAATTATTAAAATCACCTTCGGCTTCTTAGATTTAAATATATTTAAGTTTATTATTTATATTTTATTGAAATATTATATCGATATCGACATAATATTAATCAACAGTAGGTGATCAACTTTGCAATAAATATTTGAGGCCAGGCGACTTTCTATTAGTGGATATATGAGACAATTTAACCTTATTACCTCTAGTAATTATCAGTTGTCCTTTCTATATAGAACTTTATTCTGCGAACTTCATATTAATATTAAAATGCATCCTTATATCGACATGTGTAATTTTATGATAATGAACACAATATTCAAATCACTCTTCATTGTTTCTACTAGTAACTTTCAAAAATATTTAAATATTTCAAAAATAGATTTATAGTCTCATTCATAGCCTCAAAGGATCTATTTTAGCAAATCATAACGCTCACAGCCAATTCAAATCATTTAAAACAAAATCAATCATAAAACATTTTCTTAAATGTATTAAGGCATTTATCAAGTGAGAATTTAAAACTCTAAATATTCAAACAACTGCTATATTACCTGATTTAGCTCTTGAAAATTAACTATAAGCATTAGTGAACATAAATCATTTAAACCAAATAGCACTTCAAGTCTTCATAAACTTATGAAATTCCATTTCAATTACTATTTTTAACAATTTGCTCCAAGATTAAATTTTTATGTCAACATGTTATTTCCATGGTTCACTATACTAAAAATAGATATTCATTTTTACTTGTTCATATTATAATAAAAATAAATGTTTAATTTTACTTGTCCATTTTAGAGAATTAATACATAATTTATCATTTAGTTCCTAATTTACCCTCATTATTATCTATAGTCATTTTCCAATGTATTTTCTAAAGCATTGAATTTAAGATATGTAAAGAGTGGTAGTGTAAAATTGTCATTTTATTTATTGTTCTTTAAGAAATATGTCAAGTCAGTATAGAACAAGTAAAAATGAAGAGAGGGAATATTTATAAATTAATGGCACATTATATGCAATCTAAATTCAATCTATAAAGTATGAAGAGTTTCACGGGGACTCGCTCGTCCTCGACAAATATGAACCCATATTTACATATAATTTACATGTAAACATATAGAGAAAGCATCTTAAAACAAGTAAGCCTCAACTTATCTCAACTTCAAGCTTCAAAATAATACTACAACCAGTTACATGAACTTCTTTAGTATAATTACAATTAGTTATTACTATATCCCGTTACAGTTGACAAACCATAATGGCCAAGTATGCAAATCTACCAAGGAAACATCACAAACTGATTATAAACAAGTTTCCCAAAATTAAAAACAGTAAAACTATTTCAAGTCAAAGAATTTTAATCGTAAGTACATAAAACACCTCCAATTTATTCACACAAGAATAATCCCGAACCCAAGGACATTCTATTTAAACCAAATATCATTTCAAGTAAGAAAAATCAAATAAGAGTAGTAGTACTCCCTCAGTTTCCCTTTACTTATCACTTATATTAGAAATAGTTATTCTCAAATATTTATTAATATAATAACATCTAAATGAGAATTAATTATTTTTTCCAACTTTATCCTTAGGATTAAGAGATATATAAATAGACAAAAATTAAAGAATTAACAAAGAATATATTATTCAAATCATACTAGATAAATTTTTCTTAAGAATTATACAAAATCTTATTCTGATAATTAAAAAAGAACGGGTGAGTGATATCTTTTATAAGAAAGTTATAGAAATGAACATGCCATTGCACCTAAATTTGAGGCCAAGAAATCGAAAAAGTTAAAAATTTGCCAATAGTACAAGTTACAACAAGTCAAAGAGTGTTTATATAGAGGGGGCGTGCCCACTTCTCCACGTTATTAGTACCTACAGGCGTGCAATATGGTGTGGCTGTGTGTGTGCGCGCTCTGCCACTAAAGAGGCCCGATGGCGTGAGAAGGCAGTTACACTGTCACATTACGCTTAATTTTGGACAACAAATTTAAAAGAATTCTTACAAAATAGGAAGTGAAAGAGAGAAAAATTCACTTGAAAGGAATTAAAGTCCTTTTATTTGAAATTCTAAAATAGGTTTACCGAATTGTTTATTTTTCATTCATATCCGTTTTTGAATCCGACTACATTAAATTCACACGTGTAAGACGCATTACAAAGAAACGCTCTTTACTAGAGTTGTTCTTTTTTCTTTTTCATTTCTAAAGCTCGATTAGTCATTGGGGCTGGTTTACCAAATAGTAATAGAAATAACTTGAGGAAATACTTACCGAAAAATAATTAAAAGTTTGTGGTGCTTAGATTTTTATTTTTATTTTCTAAAAAATTAGTTTTGAAAATCTTTGGGAAAATTTTCTGAGTTTTGATTTCCTTTTTGGGTTTCAAAAATATGAATTTGAGTTGATCACTACATTCATAGACATTTAATTTCATCAAAATTAATCAAGTTTTCTAAACCAACTAATAAAGTGAGAATATTCATCATTAAGGAAACGGTCAAAACTAAGAAAAGTAAAGCGAACTCAAGTTTAAATCTTTTTATTGTGGGCAAATATTGTAATAACACAAGCTTACACTATCAATGCACTTTTATCAAAAGCATATTAATATTGTTCTATTTAAAATGATTATGAGTTGTTAACTGTAATGCAAAAAGCGTGTAGTATCATTGAATTTTTTGACAAAATACAGATTCAAATATCACAATGATATAAACGAAAAAAAAAGAGAGGGGGGAGAAAACATAACTTTATAGTTTACTATGTAACGAATTTAATTTCAAAAGTAGAATATAATGAGGCGTATTCGATACGGAAAAAATATTTTATGTATAATTATTTTCATTTAAATCACTAAAGATCAAAATAGAAGTATTTTAATGTTTCAGTAATTCAATAATAAAAAAATAAATATTTTCTATACATAAATTTTATTTGATTCGATAATTTTCTTTTTATAAAATATAAAATTATACCCTAATTATTTGATACAATTATAAATATATAGAGGAACCCACAAATATACTTAAAAGATCTAATAGTAAATTTAATAAAATTAAACTAAATTGGATTCCATGTTCAAAAGCCAAAAATTAGAGCATAGGTAGGAGCACATTACACATAAGCTTATTTGGAAAATAGTAAACATTTGAGTACTCATTTAGTAATATTTCTGGAGAGATCGAATTCCTCATTTATTAATTTTCGCAATTCCAAGCAGAGAATGTTAAAAGTAAAGTAGTATTATTGTTATATTACCCTAGAAAACAAACAAAATCACACCCCCTCCCTTTGTCTGAGTTCTCAATTTTTATTGTTTGAGGAATCACACCTCACAAGCGAATTATGCTTTCAGCATAGCTTTCGCTTCACTGTCTCTTTCTTCTCTCTTTCTCTATATTTAAATTCTAATAATAGTCCCAGATTTAAATTTGGGTTGGGTTTGTTCTTCTAGATCTTCATTGTTGATGCGATAGAGGAGAGAGTTAGTGAAAGAGCAGAAGTGGGTTAAGGGAGAAATGGAGGAAAGCAGGTTGTGTCAGTGGACTGTGATTCGATCCGTACTGGCCATTCTTCAATGGTGGGGTTTTAACGTCACTGTTATTATCATGAATAAGTGGATCTTTCAGGTCAGTTGTATCCCTCTCTTCACATCTAGTTTATTCAATTCCTTTTTGTCATGGATGGATTTCTTCTGATGTTCTATCATACTTGCACTTCGTTTATTTTTCTCTTTTTCCGCCACAGTTTACTTTTTGTTAGCCTATGGTCTCTAATTTCCTTATGCCGCTTCGTATCTGTTTGTATTTCTGTATGTGAATCATATTCACTTGCGGTAGCAGTAATTTTCAAGTTACAATTTGGTTACCTCCTCATTGGAATATTGATGTCAACAATGCAATTAACCATGTGGGCGAGACATGAACTGAACAGAGTGGTTTTTAGGTTTGGGCTGTACCTTGGTGTTCAAAACACGCAAATTATAGCACGATCCTTGCTGGCAATTTGTCTTTGTCTGTGGAGAATGAACTGGAGCTAGCTTATGTTTTATCTGGATGTCTTTTGTTGAACAAAGTTCAGGACAAGATTTGGAAGTTTATCACTTCTTCTTTTAGCTAGAAAACAAGTTATTCTTCTATTGTCGTTTGTATCACCGAATGAACTCACTTTCCTTATTTCAAGTGCGGCCAATTTTAGGTTGATGAGCACTCCTCAGCAGAATTCGGGATTCTTTTGTGTGGTGGATCTAAAATTTATTTATTAACAAATTTGATTGAATGATGGCTGAGTAGCGAGAAATGAAAGTCCACCTTTGTTGATCCTTATCTGCAAGTTTCTACTCGAAGCATGTATCCATCTCTCTAGATGAATATTAGGAGGAGGTGAGGTAAATTAAAAGAAGTATTAATTCAAGAACAGACTCCAAATACTCCCTCCATCTCAAAATACTTGGTCGTGTTTTTCATTTATACGTCCCTTAAGAAAACATTAATTAGGAGGGGTGTTTACTATTTTACCCTTATTTATGTCTTAAGATATAATCTCTCTTCATTGAATATTTACTCTACTTATGTGTCATAATTGTGGTATTTATAGTCTTCAAGAATAATTACTAATAAGGGTAAATTTTTTTTATAAAAATTAATTTTATCTTGAACTTCTAAAATGACGACTATTTTGAGATAAATATTTTTAGTAAGGACGATGAATATTTTGAGACAGAGGGAGTAGTATTTAATGGTAGATCTATGCTTGAATGTGGTATATAATTTTATCTAAGTTGCTCGGACTCTTCACTTTCGGTGCCGCACCATTGTCCACACGACGTGGGTGTGGGATCCGTACCCGATCTGGTCAATCGATTCTGGGTACTTTGACCAAATCGATCGAGAAATTTCGAACAGATTAATGATTTTTGTAATCGAAACAAAAGCTAAGGTGAAATTGAAGAAAATGAAATACCTTGTATATAGAAATTTCTATGTCACTCCTTTTTCTTTTATCTCCGTCCCAGATTCTTCTCTTGCTTAATATTTTCTCCTCAAGTTTTCCACATAATATCTCATAATCTAGGTTTTATAACTCTATTTTTAGATATTTGAATTATTTTTAGTTGAATCCCCGCACCCGTATCCATACTTGGATCCATATCCCGAATCTTAAGATTTAGACCATGAAGGATCCGACCTCTAGATCTGCACCCGTATTGGATACCCCGACTCGAGTCCAAGCAACTTAGAATTTTACCATGACTAGGATTAAAGCGGTAAAGAAGGAAAAACGCATTGTAACATCCCATAGGGACTGATAGGATTGAGTGTCCTTAAGAGTTGACATTTATCACACTTGATTTAGAGAATTGTTTAAATATTGTATTAGCTACACTTTCGAGCTTAGCACCAAAAGAGTCACATACAAATGTATCAAATATACCATATTCCCCTAGAATGAAATATAAACATCTGATCCTCTTTAAGGAATAAGCATGGTAGAGTCACGGAGTGAACTTCCTGCCATCACATCCATAAACTTCATCCCCTCATTGAAGAACGCATAATGTTGTTCCCATCACTTCTTACTTAATGCTTAGGTCCGAATTCGACAATGGAGCTCAGAACGAAATCGGTTCTTGAGACAATCTCAAGTCAATGTGAAAGGCATTTTCTTGCCTAAAGTTATTTTTTGCTTTATTGCTTTTTCTTTAACAAAACTTTACGTGCTTGCTTCGTCAATGGATGGTTAGAATAGCTACGGGTATATTAACAAATTTTTGAAATAGAATGCTGGGCCTCTAAGGTCCAACATGTCCATAAGATGGTGTAGTAGAGATGCTGATGTTCGGTCGTACAAGATTAGACAATATAAAAATTGATTGCATTCGACAAAAGGTGTAAGTAATGCACATCAAAGATAAAATGAGAGATGTCATTGTAGATGGTTTGATCTTGTCCTACGCAAATATCGAGATGCACCAGTTCGTAAATGTGAGATCAGGATGGTTAAACCTGAAGGAAGTTGTCTCGAAGGATTTACAAATCTCTTCGAATCCATGCAGACTTTAGCAAAAAATAAGGAACAATGAAAAAGAAGATCTATATAGGTGATACCAACTAGTTAAGATTAAGCTCAGTCTTGTTGGCACACTTATTCTAATATTTGCTCAGAGTATTAATCTGGTTGGGGTATTTGCAAGTCAGTATAGAAACATAGAAATTTTTTAAGGTTAGAGAACCTAAATTATGAGTCTTAAATGACCTAAATTGATAGTAGCTGACACCATCAACTCAGTTGATGTTATTGTAGTATCAATATTTTAAGAATGTGCTTTGCTGTAATTATGATACTCCTGGAACCTGTCTCCTGGTGATGTGTTATAGAATGACGTCAAATGGCTCAAAGGTGAATTTAGATCTGATTATGTTTTAGGCTGTGATATCTTGTAGTCCTGAATGCAACTATGAAGTCTCCCTCTCTGTACTAATTCTATTGCAGCAGTCTGTTGGTTTCTTGTGGTCTTGCCCCTTCTTTTTATAGCGTTGCTTGTTGTGAAGCACCATTTCGAATCAGGTATGGAGGACTTGAAAATAAGCATTTCCTGTGATAAATGCATACTTCCGCTGTATATTTCCACTTCTGTTTTGTTATGGAAATACATAATTTTAGAGAGGTATAGCCTGCATGAACATTTCCTACATGCCAAAGCAGTTTCAATCGTAAGCTCCTCATTGTAATAACCATGCCGAAAGTCGTGACATAAAATTCAAATATTTTCATCTCAAGGTAGTTAGAGATCGTGCATGTTTTACATGTTCAATAATTTGTACTTACTCAATTATCTTTCTGTTGTTTGAGATATTGTTATCTCTATTATCACTTCCATTGTTTAGTGTCTGAAGCTATGATTACAAAGAATTAATACTATGTTGATCTTTTATCCTTCGCAGAAAATGGATTTTAAATTTCCTTTGACAGTGTCTTGCATACACTTTATCTGCTCAGCTATTGGTGCATACACGGTGATTAAAGTGCTAAAGCTTAAACCTCTTATTGTGGTTGACCCTGAGGATCGCTGGAGAAGGATTTTCCCAATGTCGTTTGTGTTTTGTATCAACATAGTGCTGGGCAATGTCAGCCTGCGCTACATCCCTGTTTCATTTATGCAAACGATAAAGTCATTCACCCCTGCAACTACAGGTGACTCTTGGGTAGAACTTTTATTATTTATTAATAAACATTTATGAGACAAGCTTGTCGCGAAAGATGTAATAGCACACAACAAAATATTTCAGCAATTCTTCATGAGCTTATCTTCACCTGTGTGTTTATATGTTTTGGGATATGGATTAGTGAATATCTGTGTCTTTAACGACTGACAAACTTTTTCATCTCATTGTGCTGCTTTTCCAGTTCCTTCTCCTTTAACAATGGAGGACATCTGACTGCCATGTCTTTGAAACAGTTATTTTGCAGTGGCTAGTTTGGAGCAAGCACTTTGACTTGCGGATTTGGGCTTCTTTGATACCTATTGTTGGAGGAATTCTCCTCACCTCCATCACAGAGCTAAGTTTCAACATGTTTGGATTTTGTGCTGCCTTATTTGGTTGTCTGGCTACATCCACAAAGACTATCCTTGCAGAGTCTCTACTGCATGGTTACAAATTTGACAGGTAGTAACCCACCTCCTGCTCTCTCTTATATACACACTTCTCCCCCTTATTTTGCTAGGAAAGTTTGGTTGTGGGGACAGTCTACAACCAGTTGTAACTTCCTTTTCCACGGGAAATACCTTCAGTCTAGGTGGGATTCCTATGGTTCCTGCTTGTTTTATTGTCACCATGAAAGAAGAGTTAAATTTGATAATTCTTCTGCAGGGTTCATCACCTTGTTGATGGTTTACCTTGGCATATCATCACAAAATAGAACAAGCTAAAGAGGAGGAGACGATCTTAATCCCTCTTATCTGGATTCGAACCAAAGATATAGGTTCTATGACCACTTTAGGCCTTAATTTAGAGTTAAATAACTTGGGATAAAAATTTGCAAGACATGATCAGAGAAATTATGTTGCCTTTACAAGGAAAAAGAAAATTATACAAAAAGGAATAACAAAGGAACTCCTCAAGCTCTTGATTTTTCTTTTTTGCTCAAGTTCACCCAGTTTGCTCATCTTTGTCTATATTTTTTTTGATAACCATGGTGTGCAAGTTAGTTTTCGCACACCTTGATTAATTTCACGGATATCTCCCACATTCCACCAGTAGCAGGTATCGGGTAACTCTATCCACCAAGGCTAGGATAAATAGGAAGAAATCACCTAACGTTTTTTTGTTTCTGCTGGGATTTAAACCTGAGAACCTCATGATTCTTAACCTAATTCATTGACCACAGGCCACACCCTTGGGCGCTCATCTTTGTCTATTTTTACTAGCCCTTTAAGGATAATATTTGTACTGATGAAAAAAATATTTAAGATTATACGTTAATGTTGATGAGGGAAAGACAGAGAGTCGGCAATTATTCTTAATTTACGTTTTTCATTTATCTCTAGAATTATCAGCGGGTTCTTTTAAATTTATTGGACCTGTTGGAGCCAAATTTTCAAAAACAATATATCCAGTGTATTCCCACAAGTGGGTCTGGGGATGGTAGAGTGTATGTAGATCTACTCCTACCTTGTGGAGATAGAGAAACTGGCTCAAGTAACACATAACAAGGCAGTTTGAAAGAGACAATACAGAGGTAAACAAGGCATAGTGAATAAGACATAGCAAATCATAGAGAAAACATAACATACCATACAAAGCAGAATAAAGGGATAATCGAAGAACAACATACAACATGTAGTAGCAGTATCCAAAGAACATAAAACTAAGAGAACGAATATAATGCTAATACTATCTACCTCCAAGCCTACCCCAAGAAAGTGCGAGACAACACTCAACTACCTTTTAACCATTTACCCCAATTCACGACCTTCATATCCTCCTATTTTAGGTTATGTCCTTGCTAAGATGAAGTTGCACCATGTCCTGTCTAATCACCTCCTAATATTTCTTCATCCTACCTCTACTCCTCTTTAAACCGACCCATGTCAGCCTATCATATCTCCTCATCAAGGCATCTGCGCATCTTCTCTTCACATGTCCAAACCATCTCAACCTCATCTTCCTCATCTTGTCTACCACAGAGGCCACCCCCACTTTGTCCGCGATATCTTCATTCGTAATCTTATCTTTCCCGGTGTGCCCACACATCTACCTTTGCATTTTCTGTTCTGCAACTCTTATCTTCTGGATATGAGAGTTCTTGATAACCAACACTCCGCCTCATACAACAGAGTCGGCCTAACCACCACTTTGTAACTTACCTTCAAGTTTCAGTAGTATCTTCTTATCACACAAGACTTTGGATGCGAGTCTCCATTTCATCCACCCGCACCAATACGATGTGCGACATCATCGTTAATCTCCCTATTTCCTTGGATTAAAGACCCTAGATACTTAAAACTTCCTCTCTTGGGGATGACCTGTGTATCACGTCTTACTTCTACGCCAACCTCATTTGCTACATCGCTGAACTTGCACTCTAAGTACGCGGTTTTTTTCTTGCTCAGCCTGAACCCTTTAGCCTCTAGGGCCTGCCTCCAAACCTCCAGTCTTGCATTAACTCTACCACAACTCTTGTCAATCAGTACTATGTCATCTGCAAATAACATACACTGAGGCATGTGACCTTGAATATATGTGTCAATTCATCCATCACCAAGACAAACAAAAACGGACTAAGAGTTGATACCTGGTGCAACCCCATCAACCCATCACGATTGGGAAGCGTTCCGAGTCTCCTCCCCTATTCTTACTCGAGTCTTGGCTCTATCATACATGTCCTTAGTGTATGCCACGGGTACACCTTTAGTCTCCAAGCATCTCCATAGAACCTTGGGATTTTGTTATAGGCTCTTTCTAGGTCGATAAATACTATATGTATGTCCCTCTTCCTCTGCCTATCTTGCTCCATTAGTCTCCTCACAAGATGGATGACTTTTGTAATAACGCCCCAACATAACCAAACTGGTTCTCGGAAATAGACCCCCCTCCTCATCCTCATCTCCATCACTCTCACAAATTTTTATAGTGTGGCTTAGCAGCTTGATCCCCTATAGTTGTTGCAATTTTGAATATCTCCCTTGTTCTTATACAATGACTCCGTTGTACTCCATCTCCATTCTTCTGGCATTCTTGTCAACTTGAAAACGACATTAAATACCCTAGTTTGCCACTCCAATCCCGGCCTGTCTATGCTCTTCTAGAATTCCACCAGGATCTCATTTGGCCCAGTCATTTTTCCCTTTCTCATAACTACGAATAGCACCGTTACCCTCCTCAACCTTTATATACCTACAATATCGAAAATCCTAACAACCCTCTGTGTGCTCCTAATCACCTCACAATGTCCGTCCCCCTCTTCATTCAAGAGGTTATGGAAGTATGTCATCTCTATCTAATGAGTGCCGCCTACACCAATATGTTACCTTCGTTGTCTTTGATGCACTTTATTTGGTTCATGTCTCGAGCCTTTCTCTCTCTTTCCTTGGCTAGCATGTACAACTTCCTATCCCCGTCTTTATTCTCTAGTTCCGCATACAAATGTTCGAAAGCTTCCATTTTTGCAATTGGAGCCAAATTATGTAATATATTTCCATTGTGATAGTTTATTTCAAATTTCATATTTTTATTCAAATGGGATATAGGGATATGCTTCTAAACCTAAACACTCGTCTACCCGAACCTATGAGAAAGAAGCACTAAATCAAAACCTCCGTTTACATTTCTTTTCCTTAATTTCCTTGTTGTGACATCATATCATGTGGCTCGCAAAAATAACAGTTATTTCTCAATGAATCAAAATTTGCATTTACCTATCAACAACAACAAAAGAGAAAGAATAAAGTTGGCTCCTGAGATAAAGTTGTATATGTATTCATAATCAACAATATTATCATATTATTTTGGACACTGCTCTTAATTATGGCAACATTGTTTTTACACGAATGTTGATTAACTTTTATGTTTTGTAGCATAAACACGGTACATTATATGGCGCCTTTTGCCACAATGATCTTAGCGTTACCAGCCTTGCTACTGGAAGGCTCTGGAATAGTGGCATGGTTGCAGACGGATCCCCCACTTCTTTCATCCTTCTTTATTATTTTTGGCTCTGGTGTGCTGGCCTTTTGCCTCAATTTCTCTATCTTCTACGTCATCCACTCTACCACAGCAGTCACCTTTAATGTTGCTGGAAACCTTAAGGTACGGGCTATGCTCTTAGTTTATTTATTAATGCTTATGGTTAGTTTCTTCTATGAAAATAATTGTTGTATATATTTTCTGGTATTCATGCATAACCAGAGCCAACAATTTTATGGCCCGTGAATTTACACTTCTAATAATCTTTATATGTTATCTCATTTGATTTGGCATGTTCAATCAGTATTATCAAAAGCAAAAAACGCAAAAGAGCTCTAAGATCCGTTGGGGCTTTAAGTGCAAATAAAGCGTGGGCTTTAATTAAAAAAGACGCAAAGGGAGAAAAAAATACAAATAGGTTTAGTCCAAGACTAATAATTATAAGCATGAATGACAAATATATAAATAAAGAAATTGAGAAAAAAATAGTGCAAAGTGAAATATCAATTGTTTGGCGTCGCCTCTTCAAAAAAGACTCATTGGCAAGAAAAATATGCCTTGGAACCTTGATGACAACATTGAAGCTCACGTTTTGAGCCTCGCTTCAGGGCTTAAGTGCGCTTAAGTGCGCCTTTGACAACACCGGTGCTCAATTGCATTTCGGTGGTTTGGTTCCTTAACATTCTTAAGCAACATGACAGATATGCATTGTATACATGTGCCAAAATTATCTCAGCGATCAATGTGAGCATATTTGAGTAAAGCGCACTTTTGACAATACCCGTGTTCAATTGCATTTCAGTGGTTTGGTGCCTTAACATTGTTAAGCAACATGAATTTATGGATCTCATCCAGACACATATGCATTGTATACATGTGCCAAAATTATCTCAGCCACCATATGAGCATATCTGATAGGATTTTGCTTTTAACTGATCTCAACACTTAATCAGATGTTGACAAACTAAAAATTCACTACTTCAACCTATGAAAGTTGAAATTATGGATTGATGTTCTCAAATTAAGCTAATGTTGAGATAGCCTTGATTGCAGGTGAAATAAGACAATACAAACAATTCTCTTTTATGAGTGCACAGCTAAAATTGAACCATTTCAAACACCATCCACCCAGCTTGTCCGCTTCTGTTTATGATATCACTATATGCCTTATTAAAGTCACAGCATCTAGATGTAACATTTCCTTATTTATAAAGTTCTGCAATTGATAGGAAAACTATTTTTAAATCAATAGTATTGATTTTCACTTAAAATTTCTTTGGATTTCGTACCTTTGCAGGTTGCAGTTGCTGTAACTTGTTCATGGCTTATCTTTCGAAACCCAATATCAATGATGAATGCCGTTGGATGTGCAATAACGCTTATAGGATGTACATTCTATGGGTACGTGAGGCATATGCTCTCACAACAAACACCAGGCACTCCCCGTACACCTCGGACCCCAAGAAAAAGTATGGAGTTTGTCCCTCTAGTAAACGAGAAGTTAGAGGATAAAGTTTAATGCTAGGTGTACTTGAAACATAAACCGGCTAAAAGTTTGGTATAGAAGAGAAGTATTAAGAAGAATCGAATTGTTTGTTGTTGTCTAATTACTGTTTAGGTAAATCAAATTCTGAATCTCGTATTTAACTCATTTATTTACCCTTCATCCCCTGCTCCCAATTGGCTTAGATTTGGTTTGCCTATAGAAGAGAATTACAGAGAAATGATTCTTTCAGTTTTATCTAATATACCATTTAGACACTTCCGATACCAAATCTTTTAGCTAGTATTGGGGTTGTTATTTCGCCTACAGCTTTTACTGTATTTATCTTTGTAAAGTAGTTCTTCCATTCAAGATGTGCCATGGGAAATAGTGAAGATCTGGTTCTGCAATCATTTTTTTTTCCTAGTGTACACCTTGAAAACGGTCTTATTCTGTCTCTCCAACAGATATTGAAAACCAACTTTTATGTGATTTCTTATGGGGGTGCTAGTTTGCATGGGAATCAAGGGAAGCAAAATTATAACAAGGTGGTTGTTTTTCAAGCCCTAGGGGTGTGTGTGTTTACACCTCCATAACTGCTAAGTCCATGTTGGTACCTTTCTTTCTTTTATATAAATTGTGTATGCAATCTTGCAGTCGCATAGATATAATGCCTTTTCAATTAGTATTGCGAAGGTACTATATTGCTGCTATTCCCCCCACCCTTAATCAAGGATTATAGTAAAAGAAAGCAAAATTTGCAGATAGTTTAAGAAAATAGTTTATGCTCTACTTAAATTTTGCTGAGCATCAAACGACCTCAACTTCAAGTTTTTGCACGGACTGCTCTTTATTTTGTAGTCTTTAATTTTTGTCTTTAATGCTCATTTAATGAGAATTTGTTGTCCAAAATACTCTTAACTATGATCTAATTTCGTTAGGAGAACCTCTTATAGAAAATATTTGTTTTCAGACATAAGTTTAGGGCTATGTAATTCGCTAGACGAATCTAATCTCAAGGCAGCGGTTATCCCTTGTATCCCTTCGCGGCCAGCTTCTTAGAGGGACTACGGCCTTTTAGGCCGCGGAAGTTTGAGGCAATAACAGGTATGTGATGCCCTTAGATGTTCTGAGCCGCACGCGCTATGCTGATGTATTCAACGAGTTTATACTTTGGCCGATAGGCCCAGGTAATCTTTGAAATTTCATCGTGATGGGGATAGATCATTGCAATTGTTAGCCTTCAATGAGGAACTCCTAGTAAGCGCGAGCAGATCTTTTTGCTTTAAGAAGTTCATGCTATTGAAGTTATATCGAACTTATGCCAAGCCCCAAGGCACAAATTTAGTGTATAAGCTTCCTAAGGCATAATATTCTAAAAATGGATTTATGTCCAAAGGCACAAGTTATGTCTTACCAGTATTAACAATTTCTTTTTTATAACATTAGGTGTATTTTGGCTGCATTTTTATTACTTAAAAGTACTTAAGAATAAAAATTAAAAATTAAAAATTTGACAGATAAGAAAAATAAAGGCAGCCTCAAATTAGGGACACTCCTGCTAATGACCCGATGTCGATCAATGTTCTTGGGCCGACGTTTGCTCTGGGCCGTATGCTTCTTGGGCTACTCTTTATGAATTAAGTCTGAACGAATTTTGACTTGATTCGAACTTGACTAGCCCATATACCAAAACGAGCAACATGCTAACTCTTGGCCCGGACAAATCATGTCATGTTCATTAGGGGCAATGAGGAAGGACTCTTACTTAAAGGTGTAAAAATCTTCCATAAAATAGAAAAGAATTAGGGGGCAATGGAAGTTTAAAGGGTAAATGTGACCATGGGGTAATGACTCATTAGTAAAATATGAGTAATGAGTAGGTAAGGAATGGGATATCGTATGAAAACATGTAGTAGTGATTATAAGTATATTTATTAATGGTGCAATAAGCAAAGAAGCAATAAAGAAGTTGTTATGGCCATAATATTAATACCTTTACCATAATATTAATACCTGGCTATTATCATGAAAAACTGTGAAAATCTTGGTACTAAATGTCCAAATCTCCAAAACAAGCCCCAAAATAATTTATTTATCTGTGTTATATGGCCAAAACTTAGGAGAATTGTCAATAATATACTAAATGCACTTTTTAAAAGAAACCAGCAGACTTTTTACTCAGAATTTTGAAAATTAGGTGCCCTTTTCTCTTCACCTGAAAATATCAATCTATGTTCTAACCATCTCTCTATATTTTGCCTCAAGTAATGCCATTGCTAGACAAGTAGTCAACTGATTAGAGAGAGAAAATTTATCTGTTTACCAAACAGGCATACATTTAGCACAAATAACAAGTTCCCAGTTAGCATTTAGATATATATAAAATTACAGACCAAAAGAGTAAAAAAATAAGGGGATAGGAAAAAAGTACTGAAAGCTCTCTGCACAAATTATTATCCATATTATAGTGAGTGATATTAATTCCTAAACTAAATTAAAACTAGGCCAAGAGCCAGAAATTCTTCTGCCATCTAGTGCTGATAAGGTATCCTCCCATGCCTTTGCTTTGCTTCCTTACTCCTATTGTCAAGCAGTCCAATGTGTTGATGCATTGTTCCACAAATTCCTCTTCACTGCTCCTCCCACACAGACTGTTGTACCAGAGTTGCTTAATTAAATGAACAATATACTATGTGGACTTGTTTTTTTTGGAAATTTTACAAAAATATAGCATCTCAAGTTCTTTTGTAACCCATAACACCACCAACAAAGAAGATTTTTTATTTATTTTTTGTTGGGGGTGAGGGGGTGGGTTTGCAAGAACTGAAAGTGAGAAATAAGTAAAAATGAAAAAGTGAATGATAAGAGTTACCAGTTAAGCAGAGAAGAGGGTTTTTTCTGACCCAAAACTAACACAGACACCTCCAGCTTCTTCACTTGGCTCATTACTGTTGCCATTTTTGGTCCTTGTATTACTAGTGCTTCCACTTCAACCTTCAAAGAAAAAGACAATAGGTCATAATGCTAAAAAAATGATTTTGTTTGGTTGAGGTGAAAAAACAAGAGGCAAAAATTAGAAGTAGGGAAATGCAAAAGCCAGTGGACGAAATTATTAGTAGTAACTGCGAGTTTGTTTGGTTGAGAGAAAAAAACATAAAGGATCTGAAAACCCTCTGAAAAAGGAAAAGATGAAACTGTCACCAGTAATGATTTCCCCTCTTTATTATTGTGTGCATTTGAAAGGAAAAGTAAGGACAGTAAATGCATTGAGCAGTGAGCACGAGAAGAAGGTTGGGGGTTAGCTAAGCTAGATAATTATCCCTCCCTTCCTCAGCAGCCATAGAGAACACCATAGAAGGGAAAATAAAGGTAGAACAAAACACAGAAATGGCGACCTCAGGATGCTTCAGCGTGCACATGAAAACAAAATATATATGCAAAGAAAAACAAAGAACAAATGCATCTCACGGAACTTATTAATATCAATGTTTTGGTTATAGCCTGATATTAGAAACTTCTTTATCTAAAGCTCGTCCAAAACAAAACCCAGTAAAATGTTACGACTACAAATCCGAGAAACTCACATAACAAACCAATCTTGGGACTGATTTTTCCATCTAAAAATAAGTTTCTGTATCACTTGAACACTATTTGAAGAAGAAAACAAAACATGCAAAAACAGAAAGGCAATTTGAGCACATTATGAGAAGCACCCAGAAAAAAGGGGACTTACTTCAGGTTTGCAAGCCTTACAGAGAGATCCAAGAGAGCTAGCAAGATGAGCAGCAGAGGAAGAAGACGAATCAGAAGAGCCCTTATTATTACAATGAGGAGAAGAAGAAGAATGAGGAACAATGTGAAGGAGAGTGAGAATATCTCCTTTGTTAGTAACATGTGTAAGAGCCCACATCATAGCATGCTTCGTATGTGAACTTTGATCCACCACCACCATTACTCTCTTCCTCATAACCAACCCACCACCACCATTCTGATTATACCCATTTCCCCCTCCTCCGCACATATTGTTAAACCCGGCCTCCATTTGCTTCCAATTTCCACCACCACCTGGTCCCCATCTCTTCGACGTCGATTTCCACCCTTCTTTCCCACTCAGTTGCCTCAGAAACGAACTCGAACTCATCGGCATTTTTCACTTTACAAGTCTCAAAACATGTAGTATTTTTATATTTTTTTCGTTCAACACAAGAAAGTGCCTTTAAAGGAGTAGAATAATTGGAAGGTGAGGTTTATGGGAAGAGGGTTTTTGGTGATGAAAAGCTATGCTTTTATTAGTGTTAATTTATTGTAGGGGAGGGGGGGGGGGGGAATGGGGGTCACGGGTATCACTGAGCTGAGTTATGGCTGTATACTGGGTAGATATAGTATTATATTGAAGACGGAGACAGTTTTGATGATGAAATGGTTGATTCCTTCGTACCCTTTTGCTTTTAAGGGCGTGAACTCGAATCTTTTCCTATACCACTCTCTCGGTCGTTACATTTAAAATATGCAGTAGTATATATATTATTTATTAAAAAATTGGAAGTTGTGGTTAATGTATTTGTATAGTTAGTTATTGAGAAAGCACTCAAATATGTCGAATGAAATAAATGTGTCATGATAATTAATGAATAGTATGACGAGTTATTTCTAAAAGTTTTATAACATATTTGAGTTTTTTTTTCTAGTTATAAAAATACGTTGTTAGAGTAAATAAAATAAAGTCAGAAGTGTTTTTAAATAGATAATAGCATTTTTAGTCCTACAATTATGAAGGGGAATAAATGATTTTGGTAAAAGTTATTACCCATTTTTAATTTTAATTAATTAAAATATGTGTTTCTAATCTCTTTATATAGAAAATATAATATAATAAGACTATTTTAAAAGTGTATTATACTCAAATATATAGTAACATACAAACATAACATAACATAATATGTGAGTAATTAAATAATGAAATTATGAATATTTTTTGAAATCTGTAACTATTTACTAGCAAATAGATTTTAAAAAATTATATTTCAAAATTAGATATTCTAATTAATAAGATATTATAAAGATTAGACTCATAATTTATCATCTGATTGATCAAAAGTGATATTAACCTTCTTTTAAAAATATATATAAAAGCGTCAAACAAAAGGATTCTTATTTTTAGTTTTTCACCCGTTATTCCGTATTTATATTAGAGCGACTTATAGAAATTCACGTGTTGCCTGACATATTTTTAGGGGCGACGCTTTTAACATGTTTTTTTTCCAAGACTCAAATCTAGATCTCCAATTAAAGATAAAGAAATTTTAATTATCTCATTGCAACTCATGTCGATACAAAAAAAATATTAGGTATATGTGTTAAATAATTTATCGCGCAAACACGAAAAAACAGAATGAGAATGGAAAAAAAAAAGATTTTTAAATGAAAACATATGCAATTAAGGTTGTTGAAGTCAGATGCATAATTTAAAGGGAATATGATCCGATCTGATGTAACAATGGATTATCACCTTCCTGGAGATTGTTGAGAAACCGGACTAATATTATTTTAAGATTGTTATTAAATGAATTAAAAATGCTACTATATTGCAATTAATATTAGGCAGTACTATTTTTTAGTTGCAACCACGTAAAAGAATTAGTATAAAATTTTACATTACAGTGTAATTTAGTCAAATTTGCTATTTTATTTACATCATTTTTCATGTTATCAAATATTGCTTGCTATGACAAGTGACAGAATTAAAAATTTAGTCAACAATGTATAAATTTTCTTCTCATTCTATTAAGCGTCTGAAAAATTTAATATATATTCATAATATCTAACATCTAATCTTAATATACAACATATTTTTTCAATAAAAAGTATACAACAAACCATGTTTCTCCTGAAATAGCTTCGTTCATGACTATAAACATTTATGTGTAAAAGTATCTTTTACTAGATCCTTTCTTCCCATTTCCTTGTTCCTCCCTATTTGAAACAAACTTAAAATTCAATTAACACAAATTATAACTCCTCTATCCTAAATTAAATTAAACACGAGATCGTAATCCTTTCTTTCCAAAATAGTTAATCAAAATTAAATGCCTTCAATTCATTTTATGTTATTGGATCTTAACAATTAATGGCAAAAATTTATTTCTTTGAAATTATTATTTTTAAAAAAAAAAAAAAAAAAGAAAGTAGAATAGAAAGTACAGTTTTGTTCTTATTTAAGAATCGAAAACTTTTTCTTTTTTTTGTTTTTTATAGTGAGAATACATAAAATTCCCCCTGAATTTGTACCTTATTTTTAAAAAGATATTTTAATTTTTTGGAGATCCTATTACCCTCTCAAACCAATTCGAAGTGAAACTACTATAACTTTTACAGCTCAATACCAATTTTAAAGAGATCTCAAAGAAGAGTGTGTATAACACACACAAATCGTAAATTGACACTTTATTTTCTAATTTTTAAAATTATTTTTATATTTCTTTTTGTTTTTCTTATTTATATTTCCTTGTTTTTTTTTCCTCTTTTCTCTTTATCCCATTTCTTGAGAAATCTAGAGACTTCAATTTTTCACTTCTCCCACGTCATCCTTTCTTTTCTTTTATTCTTTTTTTTTATAGTCAAATTAATTATTGGATTTGATAAATAAAGGAAAGAAATGAATAGCATGTGATTTTTGTTATTTGCCAGTATAAAAAATCACCGGCACCCACAATTTTTTCCGGCGAAATGAATATATATTTTCTTTCAACACATTAATCTAAACACTTTTGGATCTTCTTTGTAAACTCAAACTCAATCTCTAATAGAAGAGACTGAAAACATCATATCTTTAACAAAATATTGACCAGCAATGAACTTTTTTTCGTCGAATTTTCTTCCGTTGTCGGCGAAGAATAGCCAAAAACAATTTTGGGCAAAATTTGATATTCTTTAGCATAGTAATAGATAAGAAAAATCTAAAATATAATATATAAAAAAGAGATCAAAAGTGAATCTTCAAATCCATAGCTCAAAGCTTCTAGTCAATAATAAGTATTGAGGTTCAACAAAGAGGAAGAAGAAGAAAAAGAAGTAAAAGAAGAAGAGAAAGAACACGGGAAAAAAACAAAATAAAAAGAGAAAATCTGAAAATAAAAAAATAAGAAAATATAATTAATAAAAAAATATTATAAAAATAAAATTTTAATAACGTTTTTTGTTTCTCATTAAGAAGCTGAATCACACATTTTATGCCAAGTAAATTAAAAAAATTAATTTCATTTTAAATTAATTTAAAAAATAATTAAAATTTTTATAAAGTTAAATTATCTTCTTAAAAATAAGATTCAAATACATGGACGAAATTTATATATTCTCCCTTTTTTTTTTTGGTTGTCTTTCTTTTCTTGTTGTAATGATGATCGTCTTGACTATATATTCCGATTAGACTTGTCCAAATATCTTTTCCCATGTTTGCAGCCTTTGCTATTTGCTAACTGAGCAAGTGCCATAAATAGTTAAGCAAATAGTACAAGTATTTAACTTTTTTATCCATACTCTCAGGACGTAATCATTTCAATAAATGGAAATTATTGAAATTATATTTGATTCTCGATAAGAAATTTTACAAACAAATTATATTTGGTCAGGGGCAGAATTAATTATCGTCTTATGGATTCATTTGAATTCATTAGCTTTAGGCTTAAAATCCTTTCTTTAAATAAAAGAAGATGTAATCGAAAATATTTATGAAGTATTTAAAATAAATTAATTTCATTTTTCATTATATATTTTAGTTTAAAAGTTTCTTATTATTAGTACTAGCTTAAAAATACAATTTCTACTTATAGTTACTGCTACAATTGTTCCACTACAGGCTTTAATGATCCAATTGCAAATTAAACAATTTTAATTGCATTTTATTAATACCTATAATACTATAGGTACGTCGTTTATGCACACATAATAAGCGTAAATCATGTTCTGCTGCTTCGTTTTTGTCTTTGCCTAGGTAATTGTTCATTATTAGCATTTGTATTATCAACTCTATTACCACGTTCAGGGGTTGTTCGGGGAAATAAATTATTTAAGAATTATTATTTTATTTTTAATTGTTATACCCCGTAGAATTCTCGGCACCTAAATGACCTATTCGCACGTTGGTTAAGCATATTTGAAGGCCATACGTGCTAGAGAAAGGCCCGGGAAAAGATCGGATGACAAACCTGTCGAACCATCGCGGAAGGAGCCGAGACAGAACCCCTCCGCGATGGCAGCGTGTCACGGAGGTGAAGCCTCCGCGTTGGCTCCGTGACACGTTGGCCTTGTCCAGGCCCAAGTATATAAAGCCCCACTTCGGTTTTAAATCATTTATAAACTTATATTTCCAGTGAAACAGAGGAGAGAAATCAGAGGGAGAAAAGGAACGAAGGGGGTAATATAATTTTCATCTGATTACGCTGCTAAACGTTGTCCAAACTCAAATTAACCTCAGATATCGAGGTATTTAGCAGCAGAGAGCGTTTCTACGGATTTAGTTTCGTGAAATACGGCCGACGAATCGTCGAGCCACCGAGCTAAGGTAAGTGGAATTGCTCTAAATTAGTGTCTATGTGTTCCTAGCTGTGAAGTGAATAGTTCTCCCTTCTGGACCTCTGAAAAATAGCGAGTTTTCGACCGTCTTTCGATAAGCCTAAGTTTAGGCTATAAACTATATCGAAAGTGACGTTGCTCTTTACAATAAAGTTGTATTTAGTATTAATTAACATATTTATGAATGCAGTTGGGAGGAAATAGTTGAAGTACCGGCCGAGCCTCGTCCGACAGACGGATAGTTCGAGGATAAGGTATGTAAAGCTAGTTTCCTCGGCAAGTTAGTAAATCTCGGTATAGTAAAGTAATTTAAAGACCAGTAGAATGTTCAGAAGTCATGTGTTACGTTTATTACGAATGTTGGTACGGATTAGAAGCATCAAGTTATAATTAGCACGAAACTTGCTAGCACGATATAGATTCTAATACAAGTGTTAGGAACTGCACAGCATGCTCAGTATATGATGTAGTACAAAATGTTAGGATATTATCGTATTCAGTTGAAACCCAGTAAAGCAATGTAATATATGTAAGACATCTCAGAAGTAGAATGATAAGTTAAAATGAGGTTAGAAAGCATATTAGGAATAGTAAATCCTGTTACTATAGAAACTCAGTATACAACATAGTTTTCAGCAGAAATACTATATCATGTTCAGCATTAGACTCAGTACAGTATGGCAGAAGATTATATTTATGTACATATGCTATGTTCAGTCTCAGCATGTATTCAATATGTACATATCACTATCGCTAGTTCAGCATGCAGTATGTACAAACACTTTATTATCGTTAGCTTCAGTATGTGGGACATGCAGATAATATTACTAGTTGAGACCGTTGTATTGTTTGGGGTTGGACTACCTAGCATCCATGACCGCCCCAGGGTTGATAGCTGTATCGACTCGTCCGCCAGAGGACGAGGATACGTCGCTCTACGGAGTGGCATGCCGTCCCCCAGGGGACGAAGATGGGATGCCAGTTTTCCCCATATTATGCCTTGGTCGTCTTTTACACACCCCTGTCGAGCGGATACGCCCGGGTGTTGATTCAGGAGTCCTCCGGACTCAGATGCAGTTATAGTCAGGGGCTCAGCGAGCCCAAGTGCATACCCAGGGGACCGGCAGGATGCTTACAGGGTTTATAGGAGATGGGATGACCGGGGTAGGGGTATAGATTCTATGCTGGTTGTACCTCCCGGCTTATGGGGGCCGGGTAAGGTTTGTGTGTGCTATGTTATGCTATGTTATGTTATGCCATGTTATGATAGATACGAGTAGATCAGCAGTAGAACGATCCAGGTATGACTCCTACTCCTTCCAGTATAATTGAGAGAAGGTATGACTTACATTATCAGACAGTTAATCTATTTCTCTCTACTTCAGTTTCATCAGTTATATTATTGTTTTCAGATATTTCTTTCAGTTATTGCCTTACATACTCAGTACCAGCGGTACTGACGCCCGGTGGGGCGCTGCAATACTTGCCTGCAGGTACTCATAGACGAGCAGGCGATACCACGTGATTCCTGTCAACGATCGAGTATTCAGCTCCTGTCATCCGGAGACTGAATTCCAGAGGTGTATTTCATTTTCTTTGGTTGTATAATACGGGTAGGTCGGGGCCCTGTGCCGATCATTTCTATTGCTATTCCTAGAGGCTTGCAGTCTGTATATGTTTCCCTGTGGTCAGATGAGCCGGTCGTGTGAGGCCGTGCAGTTGTTAGCTGTTAGTACTTCTGTTTCTTTTATGTTGGCTTGTGGGGCCATAGTTCGACAGTAGAGTGACCTTGCCGGTCACGTAGCTATCCAGTACTTCAGGGTTGAGTTATAGATAACTAGACAGCATGGTGGCCTTGTCGGCCCGTATAGGTTTCCCTATATTGATATGCTTCTGGTCAGCTGTTAGTACAGGTACAGGAGGCTATAGGCCAATGGACCGGGGGCTGTGTTTACAGCCGTTATATAGCCCTTTGTTTCTAGAAATATGAGTTAGAGCCAGCCAGGCACCAGATGTGCCCAGGCTTAGCAGCCCAGCAGTTCAGGTCCTAGCAGGGCACCAGGTTCCAGTCATACCCCCCAAGGCAGGGTGTGACAAACTTGGTATCAGAGCCGGTCGTGTCCCAGGGAGTGTGCAGGCCGTGCTAAGTAGAGTCTTGTCTATGGATGTGTTGTGCACCACATACTATAGGCAGGAGGCTGCGAGGCATGATAGGATGGTTACCCTTCCTTCTCAGTCAGTCGTGCTTTAGAGTGGTACAGTATAGGGTGGAGTCTCTAAAAACTTACCGTATTCTTTGATTACAGATACAAAGGCAGATCAGCATTACCCTATTACATGCAGAAGATCAGATATAGCAACAGAAGAAGGCATCAGCCAGTTACATGATAACTACAGCAGCAGGAGGAAGGTACCCGAGACCTCCCAGCATGATACCTTTATCGGTACTATCCCCAATATACGTTGATAACATCAGAATAGGAAGTCAGGAGTGTAATGTACATACGAGTTGATTTATTTATTAGCCATATAAGATCTGATTAAGATTACAGACAAGGTCAGACCACCAGGTAAGTATAAGAAAGAGAGGGAAATGCAGGAATCCCAAATACATCTTTTTGGATATGGTACAGTTAAATGTTTTTATTTGATGCAATAAGAAAAGGGCTATTCCTACCTCTTGATTTTGATGTCAGTATAGTAAAGGGGCATAAGACTTGAGATGGGGTTGCCAAATCCAGCGGTAAGTAAAGATGGGCTGATTGATCCTAGTAAGTATTAGAAAGTATAAAGAGCCCCTAGGATTATGTAAGTTGTGCAGACCCTTATGACAATAAGCCAGTAGAGAAAGTAAGACCGTTAGCTTGCCCGAAGCAGGGGTAAAAGACCTGTTAGTGATAAATGCCGAGTAATAGTCAAGTTCGAGTCAGAAAAAGGCCAAGTCCGTTACATATGCTAACAGATAGCAAGACAAAGACATACCTGTAAGATTGTAGTTATGATCCAGTTGTGCTATCGAAAGGGTGAGGGGTCATGTGAATCAGATAGGTCTGACTGTAAGTCAGGGGAAGTATGAACTGATACTGGACCAGCAATCTTGTTAACAAGGAAGAGCAGGTACCTTGAAACCCAGAGTTCAGCTTAAGTAAGATGAGGGAAAGAAGCAGGAATGCCAGATCTTGGGGGGAAATTAGAATTACCCCCGGATTGATAAAATATCGTATTAAGGATTAAGCCTCAGACTGACAGTAAGATTGCGGTTCAGAATACCGCAGTATGTCCGCTATGGAGAAGTTAAGAAATTACTGATACAGCAATTCTAATCTAGTGTAGCCTAGAGATAATGCCCAGCAGACAGTCATAGGCTCTCAATATATGCCTAGTAAGGCCACAAGATTCGCACGTTGACCCCACATCGCAAGAGTGGCGGAATTTCAAACAGCAGACAATAACTAAAGTGTTTGTGTTTGTTACTTTCAGAATGGGGTGGCAATACAATGAAATGATAAGTCAGGGAAGGAGATATTATTAGGCCGTAGAAGCGGTGTATCATGTACGGTATGAGACTCAGCAGAGCATGTCAAAGATTATGTATTACCGCAGAATTCAGTACACATTGTACGTAACTATTGTTATATATATATATATACAGATAATAGATATGCTGTGAGTAGTTGCCTATAAGGGATACAATCACAAATGCTGATTAGTAATAGAAAGCATGTACAAATTGTATTGCGAGACCCCCTGCCAAAAAAAAGGGGAGAAGAAAGAAAGAAAAGGAGAGAAGAAAGGAGAAAGGGAAAGGAGAAGAGAAAGGACAGATTAAGTGTGAATTACGTATGAAGTCATAGAAACTATCTCAGTTCTCAGTTATTAAGTTAATAGACTTATGTGTTGTTGCCAGATCTAGGCTCTAGGAGCTTATCAGAGTTAATGGCCTAAACCAGATGACTAGATGATAAGGGCGCAGTTAGACGGTCTACCGCCCAGCTGGCGCTTGCATTAGCAGGGAAGCATCCCTGAAGATCAGTAACAGTAGTGTATGTGCTAGAACCAAGATTAGAGGCCGAATAGGCAAATTTTAGAAATTAGCAATACCAGAATTGTTCTAGTATGTTAAGTGGCCGTACGTCATTTTTCCAGCCTTGTAGGTGGGAGTCGGCCTTAACCAACCTAGCAGTTATTATGTGGAACACCCCATAAGACAGCCGGCCGGCCCAGTCAGAATACCCGTGGGTACCCCAAGGAAGGGTCCACATCAGTAGTCAGCGACAGACTAGTGCTTCAGCTGGTTCTCGTAAGATATTTAGATGCGGATCCCTAGCAGAAGGCCAGTATTTACAGAATAGCTCATAAGACCGAGAATTCCCCAGAATAGCAGTATACATCCAAGTGGATACACACAAGGCGTAAGAAATTGATAGTACCCTGCTAGCACAGTGTTTACTAAGACCAGGGGATCAGTAGACTACCCGTGAAGACCCAGAGATTGATCGCCTGGGAGTAAGTTTGATTAAGCCCAGCCTTACAGTGGTTCAAGCAAAATAACAAAGCAATTAGATGCCCACAAGTCTGCAGTTATGCATGAACTATAAGTACTCAAGTAGAACAGTTAGAGCATTATTAAACTATTGCCACATTCGGGTCATTCAACCCGATTATTCAATTAATTAAGGTTATGCAGCCAGATCATTTGAGGTCATGGTCAATATCAGGACCCCCTGATTAGATACGGGCACACGGTGTGCAGATAGCCGTTCAAGGTTACCTTAGCAACAAGTAGCCTTAGCATGCGGCCAGAAGGCCAGATAAGCTCTAGCTATACCGGTAGATTACTTGTCAGATTCTCCGGTATAATAAACCAGTATGACCGTCAGTTATACGTCAATTTTTGTAAATGTGAATTTTGATTGAGTTTAGCAGCCTTTTGGGTCACATTGTGTCGGAGGCTGGTGTACAGACAGATACACAGAAAATCGAAGTAGTGAAGACATAGCCTAGACCTACCACTCCGATCGAAGTACGCAATCCCTGCGGTTAGCCAGGTACTGCAGAGGGTTTGTGGAAGGATTTTCCACCTTAGTAGCACCTCTAAATTGACACAGAAGGCAGCAAAGTTCCAGTAGACTGAGGCGTGTGAGCAGAACTTCCAAGAGTTAAAGGCCAGGTTAACATCAGCTCCAGTGTTAGTATCGCCAGGGGATACAGAGGGTTGATGCAGCATGATAAAGTAATAGCTTATGCTTTCAGGAAGTTGAAGAAACGTGAAAAGAATTATCTTACCCATGACCTGGAGTTAGCTGCAGTAGTTTATGCCTTAAAGAGTGAAAATTTTGTATCACCCAGGAAGGGCTAATATGGTAGCAGATGCCCTTAGCCGTAAATTTAGGGGGAGTTGGCATACTTGCAGCCCGAACAGCGAGAATAGACCCGAGAATTTTACTAGTTAGCCGGTTTAGCCGTTCACATAGCAGAAATAAAGGATAACAGAGCGATAATACAGAATGTCGCAGTGTTGTCGTTAGTGGTGGAAGTAAAGGAATGGCAGTATAGAGACCCTAGCCAGGTTCAACTTGAACACAAGGTTCAGTAAGGAGAGGTGACAAACTTGCTCTTTTCAGATAACCGGGGATGAAGTGTTACGGTATAAAGGCCGCACTTGTGTTACAGATATTTTGGGGCATCGCCAGCAGCTTATGAGCGAGGCGCATTACGCCCGCTATTCTCTCCACCCAGGCGCGACGAAAATGTGCCATGATATCAAAGAAAACTACTGGTGGCTAGGTATGAAAAGAGAAATTGCTGAATTTGTAGCCCAGTGTCCTAACTGCCAACAGGTGAAAGCAGAACATCAGAAACCAGGCGGGTTAATTTAGGACATAGCTGTGCCTCTCTGGAAATGAGAAGCAGTGAATATGGATTTTGTAACAGGGTTACCCCGTACCAGAAGCAGAAATGATTCCATTTGTATAATAGTTGACAGGCTAACAAAATCAGCCCATTTCCTGCCAGTGAAGGCTACCTTCTCGGCTGAGGACTATGCCGAATTACATATCAGAGAAATAGTTAGATTGCACGGAGTGCCGGTATCCATCATTTCAGATAGGGGAGCACAGTTCACAGCCAGATTCTGGCAGTCGTTTCAGAAAGGTTTAGGAATGCAGATTAACTTGAGCACGGCATTCCATCCTTAGACAGATGGGCAGGCTGAACGTACAATTCAGACGCTCGAAGATATGCTACGAGCGTGTGTGCTAGATTTTGGGGGTAGCTGGGATGAGCATCTTTCGTTAATTGAATTTGCTTATAATAACAGCTACCATTCAGCTATTCAGATGGCGTCCTTTGAAGCATTACATGGGCGGAAATGTAGATCGCCAGTGGGCTGGTTTGAAGTGGGGGAATCAGCATTGGTTGGCCCAGACATTGTTCGGCAGTCAGAGGAAAAGATGAAGTTTATCCGAGAACGTTTACTAAATGCTCAGAGCCGCCAGAAGTCTTATGCAGATACGCAGCGCAGAAATCTAGGATTTGCAGTAAATGACTGGGTATATCTGAAGGTGTCTCCAATGAAAGGGGTGATGAGATTTGGCAAGAAAGGCAAGCTTAGCCCGAGATTCATTGGGCCATACCAGATTCGGCAAAGAATAGGCCGAGTTGCATACGAATTGAACTTGCCTCCGGAGTTAGCATCTGTTCACCCAGTATTCCATGTCTCTTTGTTGAGGAAGTTCGTAGGAGACCCTTCTACAGTAGTTCCAGTTCAGGATGTCCAGGTCACAGAAGAGTTAGCATATGAAGAGGTTCCCGTGGCTATCTTAGACAGACAGATTCGCAGGTTGAGGACTAAAGATGTTGCGTCTGTCACAGTATTGTGGCGTAACAGGAATCGTGAGGAAATGACGTGGGAAGCTGAAGAAGATATGAAAGCCAGATACCCTCACCTATTTCAGACCTAGTCAGGCGACAGGTATGTCCGTATTATTATTTACGCAGTACCTTATAGTTGTATGTATGTGAATGAGAAGGATTGATACTTAGCCATCCAATGAGTTCTAAAGTATTATGTACAGTACCTGTATTGGACTTTTCTGCATTTCAGGTTTTTGGTATAGTCCATATTACAGGGGAGACTCTGGCGAAATTTTTCTAAACAAGTAAGTTAAGTAGTCCTCTAGATAACAGTGTACATTCGAGGATGAATGTTCTTAAGAGGGGGAGAATGTTATACCCCGTAGAATTCCCGGCACCTAAATGACCTATTCGCACTTTGGTTAAGCATATTTGAAGGCCATACGTGCTAGAGAAAGGCCCGGGAAAAGATCGGACGAGAAACCTGTCGAACCATCGCGGAAGGAGCCGAGACAGAACCCCTCCGCGATGGCAGCGTGTCACGGAGGTGAAGCCTCCGCGTTGGCTCCGTGACACGTTGGCCTTGTCCAGGCCCAAGTATATAAAGCCCCACTTCGGTTTTAAATCATTTATAAACTTATATTTCCAGTGAAACAGAGGAGAGAAATCAGAGGGAGAAAAGGAACGAAGGGGGTAATATAATTTTCATCTGATTACGCTGCTAAACATTGTCTAAACTCAAATTAACCTCAGATATCGAGGTATTTAGCAGCAGAGAGCGTTTCTACGGATTTAGTTTCGTGAAATACGGCCGACGAATCGTCGAGCCACCGAGCTAAGGTAAGTGGAATTGCTCTAAATTAGTGTCTATGTGTTCCTAGCTGTGAAGTGAATAGTTCTCCCTTCTGGACCTCTGAAAAATAGCGAGTTTTTGACCGTCTTTCGATAAACCTAAGTTTAGGCTATAAACTATATCGAAAGTGACGTTGCTCTCTACAATAAAGCTGTATTTAGTATTAATTAACATATTTATGAATGCAGTTGGGAGGAAATAGTTGAAGTACCGGCCGAGCCTCGTCCGACAGACGGATAGTTCGAGGATAAGGTATGTAAAGCTAGTTTCCTCGGCAAGTTAGTAAATCTCGGTATAGTAAAGTAATTTAAAGACCAGTAGAATGTTCAGAAGTCATGTGTTACGTTTATTACGAATGTTGGTACGGATTAGAAGCATCAAGTTATAATTAGCACGAAACTTGCTAGCACGATATAGATTCTAATACAAGTGTTAGGAACTGCACAGCATGCTCAGTATATGATGTAGTACAAAATGTTAGGATATTATCGTATTCAGTTGAAACCCAGTAAAGCAATGTAATATATGTAAGACATCTCAGAAATAGAATGATAAGTTAAAATGAGGTTAGAAAGCATATTAGGAATAGTAAATCCTGTTACTATAGAAACTCAGTATACAACATAGTTTTCAGCAGAAATACTATATCATGTTCAGCATTAGACTCAGTACAGTATGGCAGAAGATTATATTTATGTACATATGCTATGTTCAGTCTCAGCATGTATTCAATATGTACATATCACTATCGCTAGTTCAGCATGCAGTATGTACAAACATTTTATTATCGTTAGCTTCAGTATGTGGGACATGCAGATAATATTACTAGTTGAGACCGTTGTATTGTTTGGGGTTGGACTACCTAGCATCCATGACCGCCCCAGGGTTGATAGCTGTATCGACTCGTCCGCCAGAGGACGAGGATACGTCGCTCTACGGAGTGGCATGCCGTCCCCCAGGGGACGAAGATGGGATGCCAGTTTTCCCCATATTATGCCTTGGTCGGCTTTTACACACCCCTGTCGAGCGGATACGCCCGGGTGTTGATTCAGGAGTCCTCCGGACTCAGCTGCAGTTATAGTCAGGGGCTCAGCGAGCCCAAGTGCATACCCAGGGGACCGGCAGGATGCTTACAGGGTTTATAGGAGATGGGATGACCGGGGTAGGGGTATAGATTCTATGCTGGTTGTACCTCCCGGCTTATGGGGGCCGGGTAAGGTTTGTGTGTGCTATGTTATGCTATGTTATGTTATGCCATGTTATGATAGATACGAGTAGATCAGCAGTAGAACGATCCATGTATGACTCCTACTCCTTCCAGTATAATTGAGAGAAGGTATGACTTACATTATCAGACAGTTAATCTATTTCTCTCTACTTCAGTTTCATCAGTTATATTATTGTTTTCAGATATTTCTTTCAGTTATTGCCTTACATACTCAGTACCAGCGGTACTGACGCCCGGTGGGGCGCTGCAATACTTGCCTGCAGGTACTCATAGACGAGCAGGCGATACCACGTGATTCCTGTCAACGATCGAGTATTCAGCTCCTGTCATCCGGAGACTGAATTCCAGAGGTGTATTTCATTTTCTTTGGTTGTATAATACGGGTAGGTCGGGGCCCTGTCCCGATCATTTCTATTGCTATTCCTAGAGGCTTGCAGTCTGTATATGTTTCCCTGTGGTCAGATGAGCCGGTCGTGTGAGGCCGTGCAGTTGTTAGCTGTTAGTACTTCTGTTTCTTTTATGTTGGCCGTGTGGGGCCATAGTTCGACAGTAGAGTGACCTTGCCGGTCACGTAGCTATCCAGTACTTCAGGGTTGAGTTATAGATAACTAGACAGCATGGTGGCCTTGTCGGCCCGTATAGGTTTCCCTATATTGATATGCTTCTGGTCAGCTGTTAGTACAGGTACAGGAGGCTATAGGCCAATGGGCCGGGGGCTGTGTTTACAGCCGTTATATAGCCCTTTGTTTCTAGAAATATGAGTTAGAGCCAGCCAGGCACCAGATGTGCCCAGGCTTAGCAGTCCAGCAGTTCAGGTCCTAGCAGGGCACCAGGTGCCAGTCGTACCCCCCAAGGCAGGGTGTGACATTAATATATAATAAAAATAATATATTATAAATTTAGAATAATTAATTTTTAAATAAATAATTTTAAAATTTTATTTTAATTAAATATAAGATAAATTTATTTAAAAATTAATTTAAAATTATTTACCCTTTATTGCACAGGAGCCCTCAAAATTTCTAGAACACCCACGATAATTTTGTTGTACTACTACTCCATCTGTTCCATTAGTTGGCCCACGTTGATCAACATTTCTTAAAAAATATATTTTAGGAGTATACTTAATTAAATTAATCTCATATATAATCATATAATATTATGATTTGTTTTATAATGTCATATAATTATATTTTCTAATAGGAAAATCATTAAATTTTAATATACTAACACAAAATCACTGCTATTAAAAACTCCAACTTTCAACGGATAAATGTTTTACTTTTATTTTTAATTTAATAAATAAAAATCAACTAAAAGAAGATCCGATCTGATTCAAAACCTATAAGCAAAATTTTTAACACTACTCCCTCCCGTTCACATTATTATTACTTAATTTTTTTTGACAACTATTTTTATTTTTACCGATACATTTCTTAAGAATTTACTTACTCCTACAAATTAAAAAAGATTTTAATTAAATTTGCATCTTTCTGACTTGGTAAGTGTAAAAGCATATACGTGTGTGTTATTTTATTTAACTTTTTATTTTATGATCTACAAATATATAGTGAAGTGTATTTTACACCTAATTTTTTATGGACGACATTTCTACTGTATTTCACACACAATTTAAACACAGAGAAAATTTCCCCAAGTTTATGAAAAGAAGAAAATTAAAGATAGTGTAAAAAAGTAGAGCCCAGATTTATTACTGCTTTCTTTTAAATTTATTATTTTGATATTATGTCTTTTTTAGTTACACCTAAATAAATAAATATAAAATGTGTATGTCTCACTGAAGGCTTAAAGAACACTCAAATTCGGTATGAAATGTATTCTAATAATATTAAATTTGTATAAAAATTTATTTTATATTTTTTTAAAATTTAATATATCTACAACAAATATTATATACAATTTGCATACAAATTTAATATGGCCACAACAACATAAACTAAAATTCATACAACTTTAATGCAATTTTATTCAAAACCACATCAAATCATATTAAATCATTCTAAATTTGATATATAAGCTCTCCATGATGTTCTCTAATTTTTGAAACCACTCCCATTTTAAAATTATTTTAATTTTCCAAATCCAAGTTTCAATGTTGAAGTTTAAGCTTCATCCATCATGGAATTCGAGATTGAATATGAAATTTTATTCAAACCACATCATTGAGAGTTTGTCACACAAGAAACGAAACCGAGACGTCGACTGAGCCTTCGTAAAAAGGTCAGCAATCTGCAAGGCTGATGGAACAAAAGGAAGCGATATAGCCGAGCTGGAGATGATGACGAGTGAAGTGACAATCAATCTCAATGTGCTTCGTCCGCTCATGGAAAACAGAGTTCTTTGCAATTTGCATCGCACTCTTGTTATCACAATGTAGAGGAGTAGGCCGAGAAATGTGAACCCCCATATCTGCAAGAAGCCAACGTAACCAAACAATCTCACATGTAGTCATTGCCATAGCACGATACTCAGCCTCCGTGGAAGATCTAGAGACAACATCTTGTTTCTTGCTCTTCCATGATATCAAAGAATCTCCAAGAAACACACAAAAACCAGTGGTGGATTTGCGATCATTGCGATCGCCATCCCAATCAGCATCACTATAGGCTCGCAACTCGAGAGATGACGTCGAGGGAAACAAGAGGTTCTGAAACTGAGTGCCACGAAGATATCTCAAAATACGAAGTACAGCTCCCTAGTGAACTGAAGTAGGAGCAGTAACAAACTGGCTAACAATGTGAACTGCATGAGCTATATCCGGGCGAGTAACGGTAAGATACACCAAGCTACCTACAACAGTACGATAAAGACTTGGATCTGTTAACAAAACACCATCACTAGGAGAGTACCGCGCATTGGTTTCAAGTGGAGTATCTGCAGTCCTGTTGTCAGAAAGTCGCGCCCGTTTAAACAAGTCAGATATATACTTAGTTTGAGAGAGAAGATATCCTTTCTTAGACTGAGCCACCTCAATACCCAAAAAATAACGTAGCAGGCCCAAGTCCTTCATGGCAAACCGATGAGCCAAATCATGCTTCAATGACTCAATACCATCATGATCATCACCAGTTATAACCATATCATCTACATATAAGCACAAAAGGATTCGCCCTGCACTCGTACTTCTAACAAACAACGCTGAATCATGGTTACTCGGGACAAAGCCAAGGGAAGTAATCACAGTGGAGAATTTCTCAAACCAAGCACGAGGGGCTTGCTTGAGACCATATAGAGCTTTTCGAAGCCGACAAACTTTACCCGGCTGGTGATCAATACTTGGTGGAGGAGTCATATACACTTCCTCATGGAGATCACCATTCAGAAATGCATTCTTGACATCCATTTGAAATATCTTCCACTGTCGAACGGATGCAACTGCAATCATAGTGCGAACAGTCGTCATCTTCGTCACCGGGACAAATGTCTCCTCATAGTCCATACCATATTTTTGTGAGTACCCTTTTGCCACAAGTCTAGCCTTGTATCGCTCAACAGACCCATCAGGCTTTGTTTTTATCTTATACACCCATCGACAGCCAATCGTATGTTTACCAGGTGGGAGGGTAACCAAATCCCATGTGTGTGTCTGATGAAGAGCAGTGAGTTCCTCCGCCATAGAATTCTGCCAAAGAGGATCAGACACAACCTCTCTATAGGACTCAGGTTCAGACAATTGATGTATGTTTGCAATAAAGGAAGCAAATGGGGGTGAGTAGGCATAATAAGCAAATTCAGGTAGTCTGGTGGACTTACTCTGATGAGTAGACCTCCTCAGAGGTGGTGGATCTCCAGTCTCAGGCGGGGTTGAAGCACTGTCAGGCAGCACATCGAGTGGCACGGTTGAATTCGAAACTGGAGCCTCTGTGTCAATGCCAAATTGATCAATACGCCGAAGATCTGACTTAGTAACATCATGGGATTTAGCTGGAATTGAATAGAAAGGAATATGCTCCAAAAAGGTGACATGCCGTGAAACATATAATTTCTGACTGACAGGATCATAACAACGATAACCTTTCTGTCCAACACCATACCCCAAAAACACACATATAGCTGATTTTGGCTCCAGCTTATTTCTTTCAACATGAGGACGAAGGACAAAACAAGTACATCCAAAAAAGCGTAACGTAGAGTAATCTGGCATGTGACCATATAATTTCTGAAACGGAGACATCTCTGAAGTCAATGCAGTAGGAATACGATTGATCACATATATAGCAGTTAGGACTGCTTCTCCCCAAAAATTACTAGGAACCTCTGCAGATAATAGTAAGGAGCGTGCTGTCTCAACAATATGACGGTGTTTCCTTTCGGCAACACCGTTCTGCTCAGGAGTATCTGTACAGGATGACTGGTGTATGGTACCATCAGAGGCAAGTAACTGAGTGAAATCATTGGAGGTATATTCACCCCCTAAGTCACACCTGAAACACTTTATCACAGCCGAATGTTGCGTTTTAACAAGGGCTCTAAAATTGCTGTAAATGCCAAAGAAGTCAGACCTGCGCTTCATAAGATAAACCCAGGTATACCGAGTATAGTCATCTATAAATGAAACATAATAGTTCGAACCACCCTTAGTGGATACTGGTGATGGTCCCCATACATCAGAATGAATAATGTCAAAAGGAGCAACTGAATAAGACATACTTTTATTAAAAGGTAAGACAGAAAATTTTGCCAGTTTACAACCACTACAATCAGAAATATCAGAAGTGCTTACATGACCTAAAGCACCAGTAGAGGCTAAAAAACGTAAACGTGACACTGATACATGTCCCAAGCGGGAATGCCAAAGATAAAACTGCGACGACAATGGACTCAAACAAAAAGAAGACAAATCAATGCTGGAGGCGGCAACAGCAGACACTCTGAGACTCTCCAGGACATAGAGTTCCCCCAACCTACGGCCAATCCCAATCACCTTCTGAGTGTGTTGGTTCTGTACAACACAAACGGAGTCAGAAAAGAATACACAATGACCAGTTCTACACAACTGACTGACCGAAGCAAGATTGAAAGCAAGTTTAGGAATATAATAGACATCAGACAGAACAATGTGAGAGGTAGTAATAGAACCGACACCCTCGACTGTCATAGATGTAGCACTGGCAGACATAATAGAGAGTGGTGAAATGGGTGACAAGGAACCAAAAGATGACAGACAATGTGACATATGATGGGTCGCACCAAAATCCAGAATCCACAAGGATTGGGGAATACCTGATGTACTGGAGGAAGCTGGGCCTAAGTTGGACGCTGACATGGCAGTAAGATTGGATGCCAAAAATTGTCTAAACTGTTCGAACACCCGAGGATCCAACGCCGAAGGAGGCACAGTGCTAGACTCAGCATCTACTGATGGTGCAGCAGCAGCGAACTGTGGAGGAGTACCAAAGGAGTGTGGCTGTACATTCTTCTGTTGCTGACCAAACTTAGCCTTGTTGAGTAACAAGGGACACTGAGCCTTCCAATGATTTTTCTGCTTGCAAAATGCACACTCATCAAACGCAATTTTAGGAGATCGTCGCGATTGATTGGAAGTCTGAGGCTGAGAACGTTGTGGTCTGGACTGATCCGGTGAAGCAACAAACACAACAGGAGTAGGTGTTTTTGACCTTTTATCCAATTGAGACTTGATACGAGTCTCTTCTGCAATCAGTTCATGGACAACTGAATCAACTGTGGGGAGGGGAGATCGATGAAGAATTGTTCCACGCAGTCCTTCAAAATCAGAACGTAATGCCATCAAAAATTGAACCAAACGTTGCTCTTCCCTCCTAGCAATATACGGCGCAAAACCTTTCAATTCTGCGGATTCGGTAAGGGCCAATTGATCCCACAAATCAGACATAGCAGTATAGAAATCTTGAATGCTCATAGCATTCTGTTGAAGAGCACGAATATCGTATTCTAATTGGTACTGTTTGGCGAAGTTAGACTGAGTGTACAATCTCTCCAACTGATCCCAGATTTCTTTAGCTGTGTCATATTTAGCCAATTGCATACCAATTGACTGAGTTACTGAGTTGTTAATCCAAGTGATAACCTTGGAGTTAGCAGTTTCCCTTAAATTCAATGACAATACAAAGTCCTCAGCCTTCTCATCCTTAGGTTTGGATTTAACCCCACTAACATAGCCCCACATGTTTTTGCCACGAAGAAAATTCTTCATGACATAACTCCAATACGCATAATTTTTGTCATCTAATTGAGTGTTAATGGATTGGAGAGAATCATCCTTTCCAGCCATATTGACAAAAGCAAAGTGAATACACCAAGATAAGCAACCCCAAAACAACGATAAGAACAAAATACCCTAGTCACAAAACAAACCAACAACGGCGTCCAAAACAAATCAAACCAACAACGACAATCATACAACGTCGTCCAAAGCAAACCAAACCAACAACGAATTTAGCGGAAGCATCAAACACAGGAGAACATCAACTCGATCCGCGAAAATTGGTGATTATTTACAAGTAGGGAAGAATCGATTTATTTTGACTCTGATACCATGTTGATATATAACAAGAGTTTTATTGAAGAACAAGAAAAGGAAGAATCAAAAAAGGCTAACTGAGAATTGAATGCAATGCTCTAGAATGGGGAAGGGGGTGCCTATATATAGGCATAAACTAAAATCCTAATGTCAATAGGAATAGGACTACCTAAAATCCTAATGCCAATGCCCATAGGACTACCAATTATATGGGCTAACAAAATCTACACTAAGTAATCCTAAATTTGAGATATAAACTCCTAATATGTTCTCAAATTTTTGAAACCACACCCCATACGAAAAATTTTCAAAATCAATTTTCAACTTTGAAGTTTCAAAAATTGATCAATGGTGGAATTCGAGATTTTAATTTACAAAGAAAAATTTGATAAATTAGAGAAATAAAGAAGAAGGGGGAGAAGAGAAATAGTTATTTTTTTAAAAGAAAAATAATCGATTGTGGAATTCCAGATTTTAATTTTTTTTTTAAAATGGTGAAATAAAGAAGAAGGAAGAAATAAAGAAGAAGAAGAACGAGGAGGAGGAGGAGGTGGAGAAGGGAAATAGTTTTTTTTTTAAAATTATTATATTTTATAATATATTTGTTATATTTATAAATAAAAAAATATATTATTATATTTAGTAATTTAAAGTGTTAAGTAATTATGAAAAATAACTCACTCTAATTTAATTAAAGATAATTTAGTTAAATTTCTTCTTAATTTCGAGTGAATAATTTTTTAGAGGCTGTATCAAAAGCAACACTAAATAACATGAATCAGAGGGAGTAATTTTTTGATTTTAATTTTAGGTTGGATCTGATGGGGCCAGTTTTTCTTTTAAATTGAGTTTGTATTTATTAAATTAGAAATAAGAGAAGAGTTAATTTACCCATTAAAAATTAAACTTTTTTGCGGTAGTGATTTTTGTATTGTAGAGAGAAAAGTTTGTGGTTTTTCCTATTGAAAAATATAATTGTTTGATGAAAAAATTATAATTATACGATCACTTGTGAAATTTATCCAAATTTTAATAGAAAACTTGAATCAGGCCAGTTTCACAATAAAAAGGTCTAAATCGAACCAATAAATGCAAAAAGAAATGATCATCTTTTAAAAATTAATTGTACAACAGTGGAACTTCCACTATCATTTGTGCTGCATTTTGTAGGATTAATTTATTTTAAATAACTTTATAATTCTTAACTAAAATATTTATTTTTAAATTAAATTAATAAAAAATAAATTAAAAATTTAATTTATAAATCATAAATTATAAATTCATCCATAATTTTTACCAACAAGAGATAACAAAAAAAAAAAAAAAAAAGGGAAAATGAACACACAAAAGAGAGAGAGAGAGAATGGACCACCGCGAGAAAGAGAAGAGCTTTGGTATTTCTCGTGATACTTATTAATGCTAACGATGACTATTTTGTGCATACGATTAAATATAGAAGCGATTCTATGATTTCTAGGAGTGCACCACTAAAAAGATAAAAAGAAAAAAATATATGAAGTGAATTTTGATTTTAAATGCTTTAGGTAAATAATTTTGATCTTCGATCAAATGCACCATCTAATCTTTTTGTGGCATAAGTGTCATCATATAATATTATATCAATTTAAATATATATATATATATACATAAAATATTGAGTTTTACAGAGAAACTACGGATTCACGTGTCTTATTTTTTACACATAAAATTGCCCTTAATTAAATGTGATGTTCAAATTAATTTATGTTTATATTTCATCTAACTTATAGTTTTAAAACATAAAAATTATCAAAACTATTTTTTATAATTATAGAATCACTCAATTTTCTAATTAAAAGTACATATGTTTTGAAACGGAGATAAATAAGTTTTCTAGCTAACTATTTAATGTTAAAAATAAGTGGAACAATAGAAAACTTTAATAGCTTTTGTTCTGTAATTTAATATTTTGCTGGTTTCATGAATATAATATTTAGGGGAAAAAATTCAAATAAAAATTAAAGAACATCTTCCTTATATCTCAAATTTAAAATAATTTAATGTAAATTTGATGTTTGAATCTAATTTAGTGCGTTCTCAATGTTTAAATATCTATTTTTGAGGATAGTCTTTACTTACATTTTAATATTTAAAATAAAAATAAAAATTCATGTTTAAATATAATTTTTTAAAAACTGTTCTTCTTCGAACTTGAATAAATTATTTTATAAACGCCTGCTAAATTAATAACTGAAATCGGAGGATAGAATCTAATTATAAAGCATAGTGGAATTTTCAGAAAATGGAAGAGCTATTATGAAGCATGGAGGAATTAATAGCTTTCTAAATATTCTTGTATTCCTTGTTACACTTATTCCTTTGATGTCAGTTAATTCTTTTCTATTTTTATTGAAATTTGATTAAATTTAAAATTAAATTTTAATTTATTAATTCTCAAATTAATCTGTAAAGCTGATGCTCCCTATAATTTTTTTTAAAAACAATTTTAAAATCTCAAATCTAAATTTCTAATTAAAAATTGAGAATTTTCACCATTTTATCATAACTTATATATAGGACGTAGTACAATTTTTAGATTTGAAAAGTAAAATAAAGAGATATTCATTCACTGTTTTGTCATTTTGCCATCTTTTCACAAGGCTTTTCGTTCGTCCCAGAAAAAAGAAAAAGTTAATTCATGATAAGGGTAATAGTGTAAATTAGCAAATAGCAAGTTGCAGGGCTCTGATGTGTCATTGATGATTTTGGTTTTAACTTGTTCATTCATTGAGTCAGACATTTGAGTGTGGAAGCTGCCATGGCAGCCTTTATTAAATATTCATAAATTAATACATCCCCAAAAATGAATGGACTAAAATTACTCCAGGAATTTACTTTTTTACTTGGTGATTACCGGTAAGTATAAGAGAATAAATAATTTTTTTAAAAAGTTATTTTTTCTATTTAAATTGTAAAAAAATATGAAATCTCATTACTTTCAGAAAAAAGTAATTGTGTTTTAGTTTTAAGAATTCAAAACATAAAATATTCATTTTGTAATATTAATCATAAAAAATATCATTTGTTTGAATTACTTTACATCTTCTCAATAAAATTTAAAAACTTAAAGTAACGGTAAAAATGATACAAACGTAATAATAATTATATTTAGAGTTAATTATATTAAACACTCTTATATTATAACGTAGTTATGAAAAAATTCTTTATATCTAAAAATCAAATATTTATATTTTTTGTATTATGAAAATTCTGCCCTAACACCCATATGATATTATTTTCTTTTGTCAAAAAAATTATATCTTTTATTTAAAGAAAATTCAATACAAATAAAATTCCAATTAACTAAGTAAATTTAAGATAATTCTGTAAAAGTAATTCCACAAATCATTCCATTCATGGTTTTATTTTGATTTTCAATAATTACTTTCTGTGTTTGATTTTAATTATCAGAATAAGGTCTGACAATTTTTTAAAAAAATTAATTAAAAGTATAATTTAATTAATATATTTTTAATTCCTTAATTTTTATCTTTTTACATGCATCTCATTAATCTAGAATTATCAATGCTACAGAAAAAATTAAAAAAAATAATAATTCTGTTTTGATTTTTAAATTAATAAGTATTTTGAAGTAATTATTTTTAATATGCATGACAACTAAAGGAAAGGATGGGAGTATATCTTAATGTATTTAGTGACGAATAAGTGCAACTATAGAATTTTTTATAGTTCAGAGAGTGTAAGTGTTTAATTTTAAAATGCAGTAAGTCTATCTATAATTGAATTCTAGGATAAGGATGTTTAGCTTGTGTTTAAACATGCGATAGGAAGTCATGATTTTAAATTAGGATTTCAAATCAGTTTAAATATGCAATTTACGATCATGATTTTAAAAAACATAATTTGAGATTTTAATTTTTTTAAAATGTAAAACTTGACTCATAAATTTATTATTTTGTAAAAAAAAAACCTCACCATTCTAGTTTTTGCAAGAAAGACAAAAAGACAAAAAAAAAAATCTAGCTCCGTGCGAAGATATTATCTGTACCATGTGAAAGAATATATTAAAGAATAACTATGAGTACTATTATTCATCAGTGGATCCTTATAAAATTATGTGCATTTAAAAGTTTGTAATCATAAATATTTATTTATAAAAAGGAACATAAAAATATGCAATTTATCAATGCGACGTCTTAGAATATTCTGATATCTTGTTTATGAATATGAGTTGCTCGTTTGGTAAGATTGTATAAAAATTAAGAAAATTTTAATAACTTTTACTACTTATAAAAATTTTAAATAATACAATTTAAAAAAAGTAAATTCATATCCACATGAAATTTCAATTTTATATTAAATATACAAGTGAGGCCTCATTGTAATTAACCCTCGTATTTATTTCTTTATTTTTAACTTAGAAGTGTGAAAAAGTGGTCCCTCGTGAATTGGGGTTATATTGGAGCATAGCGGTCAATAAGGAACAGTTCCAAATAATTGCTCCCGCTGAAGTCGCTGGGTCTACTCCTTTTGGTCCTTTCCTTTCTGTTACTGCTGTTAAATTAAGCATAGGAAAAATTACTATTTTTGTCCTTTTCTCCAATTTTCTTTTTCTTTTTCCTTTCCTTTTCTCTAATTTCATCTCTTTCTTCTCAATTTTCTTTTTCCGGGTCTTTTTTCGGTTAACATGCTGGAGTTTTGAGCCTAGAGAGCATTTATTTTTACAAAAATATACATGTTATATAAAATAGTATATTCACATCACTCATATTTTTATATTATATTTACATAATCTTTTTATTTTATAATAATGCTTATACATTGTTTATACAGTAATATAAAATATTTGTTGTACATAATATATATATTCTTATATAAAAATATAAAAAAAATATTTAAAAAGTATTTATGCACATTTTTACATTGATATAAAATTATAAATTATATAAAAAATTGTGTTTGATCTCGTATGAACTTCAACTACAAAACTTCATTTGAAATAGGTCAAATTTTTTTCAAATGACTTCGAAATGACACTACCAACGAATCACAATTATCAATTTGTTAAAATTTTCAATAAATTCAAAATTTATTTAGTGAGTTTTCAAGCTTTTAAAAATTTCAATACTGAATTTTTAAATCTTTTAACTTAATCCACCTAATAACTACTATTTAAATTTATAATAATAAAAAATATTAAATTTACATTTAATATCTACAAATCAAAAATAAAACTTAAGAAAAAAAAAAGAAAAAGAGCTGCGGATAAAAATTTTAAAAAGAAAAGAATGAAGAAGAAACAAACAAACCAAAAAAAAAAAAAAAGCAGTACAAAGTAGCAAAAAATAATATAAAAGCAGTACAAAAAGATAAGAACGAAAGAAGCCTTAAAAATACCCCTCTGTTCCACTTTCACTGTTACGACAGTATTCGCACATTCATTAAAAAATAATTAATGAAAATAGTAATATAATTAATATAATTTTATTAATTTTTAATTTTTAATTACATAAATATATTTCGATTCAATATGTATTAATTGAATTAATTTATATTATAATTTTAAATTGTATATATTTTTAAAAATATACAATAATAAATTTTTTTATATTTTAAAATAACTTTAAATACTAAAAATAAAATTAAAAAAATATAATTAATTATCTCTTATATAATCATATAAAAGTGTGTATAAATACTTTTTATACACTATTATTTATTTTTATATATATTTTATATAAAGTTAATATAAGTCTAATGTATAATGTTATAAAGTTGCATACCGTATGTATAAATATTGTTGCGAAATTTTTTTTTTGGATTATATGAGTATAAATTAAAAATATGGCTATATAAATAAAATATTTTATATTAAAATGTATATTTCTAAAAATATTCCAATTAAATGTAGCACAATACATACCTTTTTTTTCTAAGATTGATGTGTGTCACTATCACCGATTGTCAAACGATTTCTTACAAAATCACCTGTGGAGTCTTGTACGTTATCCACAACAAACACACTCTTATCTAGAGATGTTTCTCTCTCAATTCGTGGTGCATAGAGAATGAGTTAAACACCGTTTTATAGGTTAAAAAAAAATAAAAAATGTGATTTTCTAACTCCTCCATTCAAGAGATACATTCCCTTAATGTGACATAACTTCAATTTCATTAAAGAGTATCATGACTCTTGGTCTTTTATTATATGGAGTTATGTCTGTGGAATCATAACTTATAGATCATCCCATATTGGGTGTATGAATATCTTACATGCATCTTCCACTCACACATGCATAATGGGATGAATCACACAATCTTTTTGAAAGTAAACATCCTTTTAGATTTTCATACATAGGGTGTTGCCGTGACCGTTTAGACATTAATTTTGGGAGCTCTTAAACTAGAAAAGCATAAGAGTATATAATCCTTATATCTCTTATGATATCATCTCATGTTATATAAAATGCCTTAGATATCCTAGACTTGTCTCTATATATGTGTATATATATATGGCTTCTCTGATTCATTCTCATTTCAAATATATATGCCTTGTGTCCACACTTGTGATGCCAACTAAAATAGGTTTCATTATGGATCGGTTTCCAACACAAGCATAATGTGTATATATTTAATATGATCTTTCTTTCTCCCACATATCACTAAGATCAAGATTAATTGCTTTTCTAGCATTACTCTTTTAGGTCGTGACGTCATAACCTTCGGATTTATACTAATGCAGCATGCACTAACTCAAAACCTCATGACACTATCAAAGCCATAAGGGCGCCCATTGAAACAATTTAATTTCTTTCAAGGTATCACACATAATTGTGAAGTGAGGTCTATTCACTTGCCGTATGAAATGCATGTTTACGGTCTGTCTTTGGTTTCATCAAAGTGTATATCCATTTTTATTTCTCTACCTATATCGTATAGATCTTGGTCTAAGTAAACCATTTACTTGACCTGAGTTCTACCACTTTGCTCGACTTTTAGAGGAGATCTCACAATTCTGATCCTTGTGTTTGACATTTTTTTGGATCTCATTCCAGTCCTCTGCTATGGCGACATAAAATGATTTGTTCTTACTCGATGGTGATTTCTATTAGCTGCATTTTTAGCGCTAAGAAACACGAATGTCTCATCTGAACTTGAAAAGGAAGATATAAGTTTTCTAGAAGTAGTAAAATCCTACAAGATTTTGGACAACTTCTAGAAAGAAAAGTTGTAGGGCTACGTATCGGTCGATTCGGTTTTGAAAGTTATCGGTTTTACTTATCGATTATCGGTTTGTAGACATGTTAAACCGTTAAAGAACTGTTAAGATATCGGTTAATCGGTTATTGATCGTGATTGGTTCGATTATCGGGTTAACTGGCAAGATCTCACATGAAAAATCTCATAATTTATAAGTATGTTTAGCTAGAAAAAAGTGAGTGAAAAGAGAAAAACCATATAGAACTAGCTCAACTAAAACAATCAACTTTAATTTAAGTTAAAACACCATCTCCTTCACTTTTTATCGACATCCATTTCATCTTCTTGTTTGGATATTTCATATATGAAGGCTAAAATTATAATTTAATAAATTATTATTGGATTATCGGATTATCAGTTAACCCGTTAAAAAAATGGTCAAACTGATAACCGAACCAATAACACAATAACTTGGGATAGTAAATCGATAATCAAATCGTTAAACCAATAACCTAAATCATTAATCCAATAACTCAATTAACAGTTTGGGTTATTGGTTTAACCATTAATTTGCACACCCCTAGAAAGTTGTACACATTTTGGGTTTGTGATAGACCAAAAACATGTACAAATACTTGGAGAGGAGGAATCATATACATTTTGGGATTAGGGTTTTACATCCTAAAAACATGCATAACTATAAATCGGACTTCTTCCTTCATGAAAAAACACCTTTCTGAGAAGCAGTACTTGCCCACACAAGTATTCCTTACTCAAAGATTTTTGAGATTATAGCAGAAGACCGCAGACTTGGAGAGCGAGTTGAACGTTTTTTCTAAAAGCTTCAAGAGGTTAGTAAGACGTAATCTAATTTATTATTATTGTCTAGTTATTCATGTAAGTTGATTGATCCTTTATTCTTGCTTCTGCTGCGCATGTTCTAACAATTGACATCAAGGAAAATCTTACATCTAACTAGATAATGTAAAAATTCATGAAAAGTAGAATGATATGCCTGTTATCATTTTGCATTAACATGTGAATCATATCATAGATAAAAAAATAAGTGTTTTTAATGTTTTTTTGAATTCTGAAAAATTGATCTATCGTTTAATTATTTGTTATATGTTAAAAATCCTTAAACAATAGAAATATTAGGCACTACTGGGCCGCCGCATGGCACTCCCGAGCCGCGTGAAGACGCCCTGCTAATACTTGCCGATTTTGATTGGTATTGGAGTTTTTCAAATTTCGACGAATTTCGATTGACTTGAAATTTAGTAGGTTTATCGGAAATGACCCACTGAGAAATACTCACTGCTTTTCTTTGACTAACGTCATATTTTGGACATTCAGAGTTATTTTGATGGGTTTTTGGATATTTTTCTATTTTTTTAAAAAATAAAAATTAAGAAACAATTATTTTGTTTCAACTAGTAGTGGTAGGGTTCAATCCTTATGGTCTCAATTGGTATTTAACAGTAATATAATGAGTTTACATGTTGACATTGATCTTCTTTTCCCATCAAATAGATTCATTATGGTTGATTACCGTGTTTTCTTGTCTCTTGTTGTTGATAACTTGTATTAACTCTCCAACTGAGTTGCATGTTGGTTCAATGGAACAGAGATTTGTAATATTGGATACTTAACCGTCTTAAATAAGCAGTTCACTCTCCATTTGAGTGTCACGATCCGAACATAGGTCTGGACTGAGACACAGAACCTAGAACCACGAATGGCTCCAAGTCGACCATGACATGAACATGATAACTAAAGAACATATATAAGTGGAATCTGATAACTGAAATATGAACAAGTGAAAATCTGAAGCACACATCAACCATACATAGTCAATATTGACAAGCTGAGATTCTACATATTGTTGGAAAAACCTCTAACATAATTGAAGAGCAGATGGGATAACATCCCCAACTAGCTCACTACGAGTCTGAAACTGAAAGTAACACAACTCAACAACCTGAAGGTCCTCAGAGGATGAGGATTCACCAATAAAAGAACTGGACTAAGCTGCGGGATCGAGTCTGAATGTATGAACCTGTATCAAGAAACGATACAACATAGAGTATGCGGTCAGTACTTGGAATGGACTGAGTATGCAAGGTAAGTAAAATAGGTTGAGTGAGTGTTAACTGAAATCATGCATATAAATATAAATTAGTAGATCATGAGAGTAAGGACTATATGTTGATATCTGAAAACATGAATAGTCATAAACTGAATCTCATAACTGAATCGAATGACCCAAAGCTGAAACTAAAATCATAAGTAAAAGCTAATAAAATGATCACTGGGTCAAACCTGCTAAAAAGATGATATCATAAGGTATAAACATCCATAACTGAGATCATGAGAAACAATGAGAGACTCTCCATATAACCGACACTATAATGATAGAGCTTACGTGATCCCAACTATTAGACTCAAGTGGGTAGAGCCGTCTAAAATTTTGCCAGGACTAAGGGCGCTACCATGATATCGATATCAAGATGAAGGCCCATTCGGGGAAGCGAAGCTCACAAGGGAGGTCCCAAGGTAAATGTATAATCCTACGTTGTCACGTAGTTCTGAGACCTAAAGGTTTCATGAACCCCTAGACTACTCGGTGCTAGACACTGCTCCCAAAAATATGCAAGGTGCTCACCATCATTTTTCAAAAAAGCTGAAACCATATCATAAGTTGAAAAGTGGGAGTAGAGACTCCAAAGTCCATATGGTGAGTTGATTTAAAGAGTTAAAGTGAATCATGAAGACATGCTTAATCTGAGTGGGATTACCCAAAATTTGAAGATCATGCATTCTTGAAATAGTCTTCACTAGTCAAAATCATAGATCATATATTTAATAATTCATAAATATTCATGCCTACTTGATAATTTCTCATACTTAAAATCATGGGCTCATAAGCTTAAAATTCTTAAATCATGCATAATAGGGCATAACCTTCATAAACTTAAAATCATGAATTAGTAAGTAAATTGAGAGTAAAAACTGCCCTAATAGCCATAAATCATCAATTGAAATATGAGAGAATTGAACCCATAGAGATAGCATGGAAGATTATATTGAATTGGGTTAAACCCTAGAATTTCACAATTTAAAAATTGAGAAGTAGAAATCATGAATTTGGACTTGAAAAGGCATGAGGATGGAAGAATTTTTCCTATTCGTAACCCGACATACCTGGGTTGATGATCCCTTGACTTGTCTTGAAGATCCCAAGAAGATTTTAAGAGGTTTGAAGAAGACCACTAGTCCCTTTCTTGAGAGAAAATCCCACTATCGATCTTTCAGAGAGGATAAAGATTTAGATTAGGTTAATGCCTTTAATTTAACCTAAAGAAAGCCGAAAACGATGTCATTTAGGAGTTAGAAGCATAGAAATGTACTAAAATGCCCCCAAACTATCGAATTAAAACCTGTAACTGGCAGTTACTATGACCAACAGTACAAGTCGTGGTTTGATTGTACGACCCGTACTGAGGTTCGTACATGTCCTGGTGATGCTTCACTAAACCACTCATAACTTTTTACTCTAAACTCCGATTGATACAAGGTCAGATGTGTTGGAAAAAAAAACTCAAAGTGTTCTATTTGATATGCTGAATCACCTAAAAACACTTTGTAAAAAGGGTGATATGGTCGTTTGAAGTTGACCCTTAAAAGAACTTATATGAAAACTCAATTGGTAAGAAGGCTCCCAACTTAACTTTGTGCTAGAGGTTCCTTAAGACCTTAATTTGCATCCAATGCACTTTTTACCCTTAGGAATTGATCTTAACACCTTATTTTTATAAATTCATCGAGTTTGGGTCTATCCGCATACCTAGAAGGGTTCCAAACTTAGCTCAAAAGTCCGAGGCGTACAACATCTCAACTCACGACTGAAATAATGATTCACACCATCATATTACTACTAGTACTGAGTCTTTGTAGCTACTGATCCTTCCTTGAAAATCCTCTGAACCTCCTACCTGCGATCCTTCCCTGTGACTCGTACCATCCTGATACGGATTGTAGGATCTAGTCACGGTTTTCTTGCCACTTTCTGCTAATCTCTCTGAACTCATACTACTAGTCTTGGTAGGAATCATACCTCCATATCACAAGTCGTACTAAAACTCGTTCTAGGATGTTCCACTTGCCTGCTTCCCCTCTGAACCTCTTGCTGTGGCTCTTGGTACGACTTGTACCATGCTCCCATGAGTCGTACTGAGGGTCGTCCTGAGGAAAATTTTTAGTTTCTCTACTGGTTCCGATTTCATATCTGGGGTCTAGTCTTAGAAACTTTTGTGGTGTTACACTAAGTTGGTTCTGTTTTAATTTATGGGGTAAACATCTAGCATAACTCCTATAGTTTGCATGAATAGTTAAGTTTCTCTATCGAATCTAGCTGTTTAATATGCATGGTTGTATGTGTTATGTGTTTACATGAATTTAAATATTCTGTTGCTTTCTTGATAATCTATTTAATGTTTCTATCTCCCAGATTAATAATGTCTTCAGTCAATCCCCTTACTTTTATTTTAAAAGAAAACAAGATAGGGGGTCCGAATTATGTTGACTGAAAAAGAAATCTGGATATTGTCCTAACTGTTGAAGGATATAGTTTTGTGTTGGTTGAAGAATGCCCTGAAAAACTTGAGAATGCCATTAAGGACCAAATCAAAGCCTATGAAAAATAGGTTAAGGCTGATGATTGCCTCAATATCGAATGTTTTCAGTCTATGGAGTCTTCTTACGATATGCTTGAAAGTCTCAAAGAGATGTTCGGTGAGCATAATCGTGTTGCAAAGCATACAACCATGAAAACCCTTTTTGAATACGAAAATGGTTGAAGTTTCATCCGTTTGGGATCATATTTTTAAGATGATTGGTCTTCTTAATGAACTGAAAATTCTTGGAGCTAAGATTGATAAGGAATCTCAAGTTGAGATGATCCTGCAGACATTGCCTGACAATTTTTAACAATTTGGCTTGAACTATAACATAAAAAAATGAATCTATCTCTAGCGAAATTGTTGAATGAGCTGCAAGTAGCAGAGTCCATGTCAAACAACAAGCTCTGTTGTGGCATTGAATGTTGAGAGAGATTTTTCTTCTAAGCCAAAAGGTGGACAGAAAAAGAAGAGATCTCGCAAGGCATCTGGAATTGCAAATGGTGGTGTGGCTAAGCCAAAGGGCAAGTGCTATCATTGCAAGCAGTTTGGGAATCACAAGAAGCAATGTCTTGGCTACTTAGCTAAATTGAACAAGCAAGGTAATTCTTCTTACTTAAATATCATCGAAAATTGTTTAGTGGTTATTTTTACGATGCAATGGTTGTAGATTCAGGAGCTACTAATCATGTTTGCACTTCTTTGTAGGGGTTTCAAGAAACGAGACAACTAAGGGTGAGAATGAAGTTTGCGTTTTTCAAGCCAATGGCGAACCAGTACCAACTTTAGCTTTAGGAGATATTAGTATTTCTTTCAGTAGTTCTAGAGTTTTAGATTTAAAAGTTGTTCTTATATACCTTCTATTAGAAGGAATTTGCTTTCAGTTTCAAAATTGATGGATGCTGGTTATAATATATATTTGGTAATAATTATGCTATTATCAAATTTAATAAACATTTCATCTACACTGCTGCTAGAGTACATGACCTACTTGTTCTTGAAACACCTCCAAATTTGCTGCAACCAAAGGAACTAAATAACATTAATCTGTCTAATAAAAGAAAATGTGTTTTTGAATTGAGTCAAAATTACTTGTGGCACTTACGTCTAGGTCATATAAACCTAAATAGAATTTCAAGGTTGGTTCTAGATAGACCTTTGAGTTCATTGAAAGTGGAGGCATTACTAACCTGCAAATCCTTTTTGAAAGGAAAAATGACTAAGAGATCTTTTCCTTTGAAAGGAAATAGAGCTAAAGATAAGTTGAAATTAATTCACTCTGATTTTTGTGGTCCTATGAATACATAGGCAAGAGGTGATTTTGAGTATTTTGTGACATTCATACGTGACTACTCTAAATATGGATATGTTTACTGTTTCGCTGTAAGTCTGAATGCTTTGACAAGTTCAAATAATTTAAGGCAGAAATGGAGAAGCGACATGATAAACATATTAAATCATTGTGATCTGATCATGGTAGTGAATACCTTTCTACTGAATTCATTGAATACTTATCAGATTGTGAAATTACTTATCCATTGTCTGCTCCAGGGACACCACAACAAAATGGTGTGATAGAAAGAAGAAACAGAACTCTTTTGGAAATGGTAAGATCAATGTTAAGTTATTCTGATTTGCCTTCTTCCTTTTGGGGATATGCATTAGATACAACAAACTACGTGTTGAACTTGGTTCCTTCCAAATCAGTACCTTTAACTCCAATTGAATTGTGGACTGGGAGAAAGGCTAGTCTCGGACATATTCGGGTATAGGGTTGTCCGACATATGTGCTAAAGAGAAAAACTGATAAGTTGAAATCAAGGACAAAAGTATGTGTTTTTGTTCAATATCTAAAAGGAACAAAGGGTGGTTTGCTTTATTGCTCTAAAAAAAAGAAGGTGATTACTACAACAAATGCCAAGTTTATGAAAGAGGACTATTTAACGAATCATATTTCATGAAGTAAACTCATTTTACAGGAATTGAGCAATGAAATAACTAATGATGTACCCAAGAACAAATTCCACAAACAAGTATTGACATACCACTCCATTATCATAGTGGGAGCGATGTTAATAGGAAAAGGGAGGCGCAAGTGCATAGGTCTGATATCTCACTACCTCAAGATAGTGGGAGTAATGTTGACCAGCCTGCACTTGCCGAGTATCCCTTGATTGAGGAAGTAGTTCGTGATAATCAGGATTTAGTTCCCGAAAGTGATGTTGTGGTTCAATCGCAAGATTAGATAAATGATGTTGTAATGAGTCATCTTAGTGGGAGAGTTATTAAAAAACCTATTCAGTTTGCACTCTTGAGAGAATCTTATGATAGAATCCATGAAGAGCCTAATACAGAATTCCTTAATTACGCCGAAGCACAACAAAATATAGATGCTGAAAAATAGATTGCCACATATGAAATCTAAAATGGAGTCTATGTACTCCAATCAAGTCTGGAATCTTGTAGAACCACTTGCGAAAGTCAAACCCATTGGCTGTAGATGGATCTATAAGAAAAAGAGAGGAGTGGATGGAAAAATACAAACTTTTAAAGAGGCTTGTTGCAAAAGGGTTTACTCAAAAGAAAGCAATCGACTATGAAAAAATCTTTTCGCCGGTAGCCATGCTTAAATCCATTAGAATTCTCTTATCCATTGCTGCTCATTATGATTATGAGATTTGGTAGATGGATGTCAAGATGACCTTCCTTAATGGAAGTCTTCACTAGTACATATATATGGCACAACCAGAGGATTTTGTGGAAAGTGGCAATGAACATATATTGTGTAAGCTGAAACGATCTATTTATAGGTTGAAACGGGCATCTAGGGCATGGAACACTTGTTTTGACAATTTAATTAAGACTTTTGATTTTGATCAATGTGATAACGAGTCATGCATCTATAAAAAGTGGGAAGGAGATAAAGTAGCATTTTTGATTTTGTACGTAAATAACATCTTGCTAATAGAAAATAATGTGAGCATGCTGAAATCGGTCAAGGAGTGGCTATTCTCGCGTTTTGATATGAAAGACTTGGGTTAAACGGCTCATGCGGGATTGCAAGTGAAGGATATTAGGCTTGTCTCAAAAACTTTACATTGATACTATTCTTACCAGGTTTAGCATGCAAGATTTCAAAAAAGGATTTCTTACTTTTAGGCATGAAATTTCTCTATCGAAGGATCAGTCTTCCAAAACGATTGATGAGATAGAGAGGATGAAGGTGATCCCTTATGCTTCTGTTGTAGGGTGTCTCATGTATGCTATGTTATGCACTAGACCTAACATCTACTTTGTTGTTGGCATGGTTAGTAGATTTCAATCTAATCCTGAAAATGAACATTGGACAACAGTTAAGCATATAATCAAGTATCTGAAAAGGACAAGGGATTATATATTGGTTTTTCACTCGGGTGATATAGTGCCTTTTGGGTATATAGATTCAGATTTTCAATCAGATAGAGATTCTAGAAAATCTACCTTAGGATATATGTTTACTTTAGGAGGTGGAACCATAAGTTGAAGGAGTATCAAGCAATCATGTGCTACTGATTCCACCATGGAAGCCGGGTATGTAGCTGCCTCTGAGGCGGCTAAGGAAACTGTTTGACTTCCGGACTTCCTAAAAGAGCTTGAAGTAATTTCTTGGATTTAAGCACCAATTACACTTTATTGTAATAATAGTGGTGCAGTTGCAAACTCAATGGAACCACGAAGTCATAAAAGAAACAAACACATTGAGAGAAAATATCACTTGATTCAGGACATAAGATGTGAAGGTTTTGAAGATTGCATCAGAGAATAATTTGGCGGACCCGTTTACAATGAGCTTGTCACAAAAGCCTTTTGATAAGCATGTAGAAGAAATAGACATTAAAGTTATAGGTGCATGATTATGAGTCTAAGTGGGAGATTGTTAGGATATACTATTAACCATGCGGTTTAATATAGTTTTATGTTTCAATTTTATGTAAGAGTTTTATTTTATTTATTCGGATTAATAAAGTCTTATTTTAAATAGATCATTTTTGCATGTGTGTCCTTTACTTATATAATAGATGATTTAGTGTATAGAGTTTAGCTTCTACATAGAAGATTAAATCGTCGGTTCTCATAAGTATAAACTTTATATATGTTCACAATATAAGATGAAAATTAAATAAATTCATCGATACAATTGTAGCACAAGATTAAATATAATTTATCTTGATTATAAGAATGATATAATTTCAACTTTTTGTGCTAATGCATTTTGTATGCATTGAACAGACCAAATAGAGATAAGTATTTTATCTGACTTACTAAAATAAATTCTCTAGATCATTAAATATACTTATACTCTTAATCTTGATATAATTATTATGATCAATGTGATTTGTTTGTTGTTTTGATCTATCAAAGAATGAAACTCTTCCGAAAATGTTCCCGATAGGTTGGATGATGACAATAACATTTGTGAAATAATAATTAGTTGATGGAATCCATATCTCGACCTTGAGATTGATGATACCCCTTTATGGTTGTTTATAAGTTTTCATGTGAAATCTCTGCAGGTGAAATTTGTATCCATCACATGAAATAAGTTAAGCGTATGAATAAAAGATCAAATTAATTAATGAATTAAATAGTCAGAAATTTAATTCAATTGGTTGGTATCTGTAATCTTAACATAGGGAGTTAAAATAAGATTTAATGAACGTTCTTGAAATTATACCGAGGAGTGCAAGTACAAGTTTTTAGTGAAATAATCTGTAATTAATTATGGTAGGTTAATTAATTCATTTTGCGAATTAATACCATAATTGAAAGGCTCACTAATTAAATTTGTTGTCCTTATTATGCATGATTAATTAATGAACTTGAAAAGAAAGAAATCAGTTTTCTAAAAGTAATAAAATCCTACAAGATTTTGGACAACTTCTAGAAAGGAAAGTTGTACACGTTTTGAGTCTGTGATAGCCCAAAAATGTGTATAAATACTTGGAGAGGAGGAATTCTATACGTTTTGAGATTATGGTTTTACACCCTAAAAACGTGGCTATAAACGGGACCTCTTCCTTCATGAAAAAAACACCTTTCTGAGAAGCAGTATTTGCCCACACACGTATTCTCTACTCGGAGATTTTTAAGGCTATAGCAGAAGATTACGGACCTGAGAGCGATTTGAATATTTTGTGCAAAAATTTCAAGAGATTAGTAATACGTAACCTAATTTATTATTATTATCTAGTTATTCATGTAAGTTGATTAATCCTCTATGTTTGCTTCTGCTACTCATGTTCTAACAAAAACATGTAATTAACTCTTCTTTCATAGTTAATAAAGCTATGCATGTTCGTTCTTGTTACTCCGCGAAATGGTACCATTATTAATCAAGAATATATAATCAGAAGTGGACTTTCTTTCATCTAAGTCAATATTAGAGCAACCCACCAACTGTAAGTCAATTCCTTGATAACATAGTTTATAATCTGCAGTGCCCCTCAAGTATTCTCTTAACAGACTTTTCGATGTGTTTGCCCTGGATTGGACTGATGATGTCATACAACACCCACTGCATAACAAATACCAGGATCAATTGCACTTTAATATGAGACCCTCTTCATGACTTCTTTTTCACGTTGAGTTGTGGGTCGGATACGTTTCTAACACTCAAACTTTCACCTTTAGCTAAAGGAGTATCTACTGGTTTACAGTCTTTCATCCTAAATCGTTCAAGAATCCTTTCGATGTTTGATTCTTGTGATAGTGTTATTACAATTTTAGAACCATCTCTATGAATTTTAACTTCAAGGGCCCATGTCCTTCATTTCAAAATTGAGGGACAACCAGCTTTTTATATTCTTTACGAAATTAAGATTATTTTTAACTAATAGTATATCATCCCCATAGAGGGATAATATTATAAAGTCATTTTCAGACCTCTTCATATGCGTACCCAAAATGATATTTATGGGTATATTAAAGTCATAACACATAATAATTCAGATGAAATTTTAAGTACCACCGCCCAAATGATCATTTAAGTCCATAAATTGAACTTTTGAGCTTGCAAACTTAGCACCTTTGATCATTTTGGGTTAAACAATAATAATTACGTAAATTTCACTTACATAATAATTTTTTAAACACACCTTATATGTTACTATTAGTCAATCATAATTTAGTGTAGTTCCTTTCATGATAGGATTGAGGGGTGGGAAAGAAAATAATAAATATTTCATTTTTTTTAGTTGTCATGTATACTTAAATATTAAGAGATAATTGATTATTATTTTTCAATTTTTATCTCTAGTATTTATTATTTTAAAATTATGAAATACAAAAATTAAAAAATTAATAAAGAAGTATATTAATCAAATTATATTCTTAACTAATTATTTTGGTGGAATACATAAATACTCTCCTAAACTTGATGCGTTTTTTTTAAATTTTTCTAAACTATCACTAGTCTTAATTATCCCCTGAACTTATCGATTTGATAATTTTTAACCCCCTAAGTGCTGATGTAGCAAAGAGAGTGACTACACTCTTTTAGGCATGTGAGGATGAAAAAAAAATTAAAAATCAACTCCCAATTATTTATTTTAATTGTGTATTTCTATTTTTCAGACCAACTAAAAAAATTGATTTAAACTCTATCATTCAGCAAAATAAAATTAATTTTCTTAAAAACTAATGAAGTATCAACTCTGTATTTTTTATGAAATGCTATTTATTTCAATTGTGTATTCTCTTTTCAAGCCTAAATCGATTAAAAAAACTTTGACTCCCGTTATTTTTACTCACATAAAATATAATTTAATCCCATTAATGAAGTTGTGATTGTGTAAATTTTTATTCTTGTTAAGATGCAATAACTATTTTTTTTCTTTCAGGCCATATATAGAAAAAGATAAAAACTCGATCAGAACTCTTTTATTTTTAGTGAAATAAAATTTTTTAGCAGAATAATAAAATTTCAACTATATAAATTTTATTATATTTTACTTAAATATAATGATTATTTATTTTTCAGCAGTGAACTTTTTTTTCCAGTCAATATCTATAAAAAAAGGTTTAATTACAATTTTATTATTTTTAGAAAATAATTTCTTTGTTTGCTTAAAAAGTGAAGTTCTAGCAATTTTTTTACCACCACTACTGTCATCCGTTAGTCCATTACCATACCTACCACCTCCATTATTATAGTTATATCTACAGCCCGCCGCCGCCATCTCTACCACACCTATCCGTTACTACTACCACTGCGATTTATTCCTACTACCAACCACCTCCACCATCACAACCAGCACCGCCACCAACTATACCACCAATACATTGTCAACCACCACACATTCTTCAGCCACGACTATCAACATCGCCAATACATTCTTTAATATAATTAAGAAAATATTAAAGCGCTATATTTTCTTAAAGATATTTATTAAAGATAAATTAATAAAAATATATTTTATTTTATAAAAATAAATAATTTTTTGAAAAATGTGTTCAAATTATTTATTTTTACACGGGGGGAGTATTGTCACAACTTAAATGAAAAGTGAGGGAGTACATAGAGAGCAATTAAAGAAGCATTAGCATCAAGTTAATTAATCTGTTAGAGAAAAGGGACAAAATAGTGTTCAGAAACAGTAATCTTGCTTCTCGTGAACTTACACTGATTTCTAGGGAGCTACCTGCTGCTACTAACAACGTGCCATTGGCTATTGATTGTTGTGTTGTGTTCTTGTGTCCATGCAACCAAGTCCCTACTTTGGGAATGACATTTCATGTTTTCTTGGGTCCCCACACCAACACAAAATTAAAATGTTTTTGTTTTTGAATGTCAAAATGCATTTAAATTTTGATTAGACAAAAGTGAGACTCTTTCTAATTATCTCCTCGTTTCTTGTGTTCATTCTTCCAATATAATGTTTCCTTGTGTAGCTTGTCGCTCAATTAGAATTTTTACGGTCGCATATTTCTATAAACAATTATTTTTTAAATTAATCTTTTATATTTTTTTTTCTTAATAAAAAAATATTAAAATAAACGATATCGGGTAGTGAAGTAGTACTTACTTTTGCAGAAGAGAATCATGAGGGTAGCGCCAAGTGATTTATAGACCTTGCATGCCAATCATTAACACTAGTTGGTTGTTTTTTCTAATTATCAATTCAATAGTAGTATAAAAGATGTTGGTAATATGGTAGTGAGAATTTAGTGACCAATTTAAGATTTTTAATTTATAATTCTTTTGACTTGGATTCTGAATAAAGTATTGATACATAATAAATAATTTTTTTAAATATAAAATTAAAATTATTAAATTTATATCGAATTTGTACCTATAATAATGAATCCAACCCGAGTGAGACGACAGCCAGAGTCCAAGTTTGAAGAGATGATCAGCTGATAACCTTTATTGCTCGTGAATGTACATCAGAATGATACTGGATTTCTTTGATGTATGTAGTTTATGAAGTTAGGAGAGGAGTTAATTTCTCAACTATGGATAGTTTGACTTAGAAAGTTATTTTTTTTATTTTATAATTTAAAAGTCGCTCAATTATTGATGTTTCACTCACAAAGTCACTTAACTATTAATGTTTTCCTCATAAAATCACTCAACCAATTATATAATTTTTTTCATTTAATTTTTTCTAATATAAAATTTTTATTTTAATCCAAATTTATAAGAAACAAAAACCTATTCATTTTAATCATTTTATTAACCCGGCCTACTTGACCCACCCCTAAATTTTAAAAATTTGTAATTTTAATTTACCAATATGATTTTCTTTTGCCATTTTTAATAATATTCATTCTTATTCTTATATTGATATTTTTCATTTTTAAAATGCTAGTCTCAATTAGTAAAGAATAAATATATTCCGATATTTGCGATTTAATTATAAGAGATTGTTATTTAAGAAATAAAATGAAAGATTTAAACTAAATTACTTCTAAATTTAAAAAGAAAGAAACATTCTTTTAAATAAAAAATGAAAAATGTTGCATTCTTGTAATGGGTCGGGTCAAGTGAGGCGGGTTTTAAAAAATTGGTTTAAATGAGTAGTTTTTTATTTCTTATATAAATTTGGGTTAAAATAAAAATTCTATATCAGAAAAATTAAATGAAAAAGTTATCTAATTGGTTGAGTGACTTTGTGAGTGAAATACCAATAGTTAAGTGACTTTGTGAGTGAAACACCAATAATTGAGTGACTTTTGAATTATAAAGCAAAGAAATGTGACTTTCTGAGTGAACTATCCATAATTGAGTGGCCATCTGAGAAATTAAGTATAATAATAATATATTCCTTCTCACGGGAAAAAATATTTTCTAGTTCTTTATAAAAATTGTTTTAATGTTATAGCCTTATTACAAGAGATCTTTATTTTTATATATAAAAGATTTAAAAAAATTATTTTCTTCTATTCATATTCTTCCACGAGAGAACAATATGAAAGCCCCTCATCTTTTTCTTCTTCAAATTGTTCAGACAGCAACCCTAAAATAGTTTGGCAAAACAAGATGTTGCGGAGACAGAATTTAAACCCGTGACCTCAAGGTTACGAGCCTTGCGAGCTACCAAAATTTCGATTGGAAAATTATCAAAGTGGAAGGTACAATTTCAAATGCGCAAATATTGGGACCTTAACCATGTTTCTTCTTTATGAAAAAACTGAAACAAAAGAAACACCTAATGTTTCTTCTTTTGTCCCTTTTCACTGGCTTTCGTGCTCAACTTTCTATTATTTTTTTTTTGGGGACATTGGATGACGGAACAGAAAATGGATTGCCGTTGGGACACAAGAATCTTCAAACAAAAACCCCTCTACAAATTGACAGAAGTTGACACATCATCACGAACTATGGTAAGAATGTCAATCTTAGTGCAAAATGGACTTGGTTTGAATCATTTTACCAACATTTATTTTGAATTTACTGACTGAAACTGTATAGTTTTGACAGGGGTACAGGAATCCGTATGACTTAAAATGAAGGAATAACTGAACTACATCTGGGAATAAAATTAGTGTGCCTATTCCTAACTTATATCTTTATCGTCCACGCTTTCAGGCAAATTAACTACTGCCTGGCCGTGGCTATTACCGTAAACAACAATTGATTATACATTGCCTCCCTCTCCGATTTCATTTGGAGGGGGGGGGGGGGGGGGGGGGGTTATCCTTCTCTACTAAATTATATGTACATTAAGTTTCTGACCCTGGTGAAACTTTCTGGTAGCAATTATATTGGCTCAGTAATGAGACATCATCTTGAGACAAAGCTAATCTACCAGAACTCAGGTAGTGTCGACCAGCACATGCCCTGCAATTTTCAATTTGCATAGAAGATAAGCATATCAATTCCACTGCGGCCAATCTTTGAAAAGCTCTTTAAAGAAATGCACAAATTGTATTTTGGTGGGTGGATATGAAACGTACCTTCTCTGTCTTCTCCTATCAATGCTTTCTGATAACCGAGTGGTTCCAAATCTTGAAATTTGGCTCAATGAAGACAGATATTCATGGAATGAATCACCTTTCAGTGCAACATGCGAGCGCAATGGGACAACAGACTGAAGTAAGCTGTATGCATTAGGGTCCACTTTGCTGAGACACAGGAATAATACAAGGCAACTCAGCAATATCACAGTAATTCTCAACTGAACATAATGCCTAAATTAAAAATATAGTCCTAAAAAGAAGACAGATCACTTGCACATGTTGAGCAATCTTGGACATTTCAGGTAAATAATAGAAATGAGCAAAGTCAAAGCATGGATAGGGAACAATTAGTAGTGGTATAAAACCAACAATTTTACAAACTGAATAAAAATCTACTGAAAGTGGAATCCAATCTTGGGTGAAAGTACGATTTGAGGTTCAATACAACATAGAACCTATAGTCTCAATTTCCCTCAAGAACCCCCACTCCCCCTCCCCCCACCCCCAACCCGGTTCACTCTACTCAGTTCTCTATCAGAGAAAGCAGAACTCCTTGCAAGTATATAGTTCTCTAATTCTTGTCCTCTTTTAGGGGTTTGTACATGTTTCTTCCTGCACTCTCTTTTTGAACAGCATACAACTCTACAGTAACAGATTGAACATTTGTGGGTATAAACCCCGAGCTGAACATGTCTAAGTAGTAACAAGCAATAGATACATCTAAAGTTAGAGAGAGATTTTATATGCAATTTACTTGGAAGAAGCACAACTACTTAGGACAAGCTATTTATAAGCAAAAATAAAAGGGAAGAGGGGCATATGGTCCGATACCTTCTGAAGGGACGACAAATTCTCGGAAGCCTTAAATGCATGCCCTCATGTTTTCCCCTACTCAGTCCAACCATCTTTCCCAGAGCCATTGTACTGTTTGCAGATGCCAACATCTCCCAGGTCAAATCCACCCCATATACTGATGAGGTGCTTGGTCCGAGAGAAGCAATTTCTTTCGCAAAAAAGCAAACTCCATGTTGAGCAAAAATTGAAAACATCTTCAACTGGTCTTCATGCCAGTTACACGAATGTGATTCTTTGATAGGGATCATTGAAGGCTCCAAAGAATCCTGGATGAGCATTTACAAGCATCAAAAACTGCACTTGCAGTAACAAAAAGGTAACATCTGTATCTAATAAACTACTTACATGTAAGAGGTATTTGCAGTCAGTAAGTAATAAATCAGCCACTGAAATTAAATCACTCATTTCATGAGCAACATTAAGAATCTGAGAAGATTCTTTCTGCTCCGGGGTGATATACTGTTTCAGGTCCAGGTAACCTTCACGAAGTCTTCTCCATGTTTCTTGTACAGAAGTATTCAGGTTAAGCTGCACAGTAGTCTTAAAGGGTGCAGAACCTTTACTGAAGTCCATGCGGCTACACTCATCCAGCACTCGATATCCATTCGGAACATCCTCCATGCATTGTCCGTTAAAATGCTCCACGAACTCTCCAGGAATGGATTTTGTCATTCGATCAGAACTACAACCCTGCAACTCCTGATACTCGGAAGATAGAAGAACAGTTTCTTCAAGTTTCTCAACCTTGAGCGGATACATACTTGGAAGGGACAGATTGCTACAATAATTTGCCTCAACTTTGATATCAATATCATTATATGACTCTATACTTGAAATTAATTCTGAACCAGTAGTAAGCTGAGTCTCAGGGATGAATGATGACTCTGGCACACAGGAAACGTTCACAGACTTGGTTACGACATTCACAGTAGAATAATCCGTTGTCTCCAAGTAATTTCTTTTCAACCTTTTTGCTTTGAAATGAAGATTCTCTGTTGATAAACTGCAGGAGATTTCAGTGGCTGAAAAATGGGAGGGAGAACTACATGCTGTTTCAATCTCTTCATTTATGCTATCAGGTTGATCTAAAGACAAGGGAACTCTGCTGCATTCCTCCTCAGAATCTGAAGACATGACTCTATCAAGTTTTCTCAGCGTATTTCTTCGAGTGAATGCAATTGGTGATTCAGAGGCATCAGAAAATTCTGAGTTAGTACTAAACACAGTACACTCATTGTGATCCTGAAATGAGTAGAGCAAGCTCAACATCGCGTCCTTTTTTCCATTAACATTGTTTGCACCCATATCGTGATTCCTAGAATTGTCCTTTTCGGTAATATTATTTAGCTCGTCTTCCTCAGCTTTCTCGTTCATCCAGTAGCTTTCTTCTTCTACCCTCATCGACTTAGTTATCTCCTCATCCACGAGTTCGGATAGCGGAGATGGGATATCACCCCAAGGGATAATTTTCGGTAGTAGCAGATGACCAGCATCTAGATCAAACTGAAGAGGACTATATCGTAGCTGCAGGACATCACCTGGTCATAGCAAAAGAACATCATGGAATTAAATGGGTCAAAAGAAACTTTAGGGTGAAGAAAACATACGTTGTAGATTCAATTTAGTCATAACTTCTCATCACCTTGTGAAGAACGAGAGCTGTTCAGATATGGAGATAGATTGTTCCTACATACTGATTTCTTTTTACCTTCCTTTATCTGTATTAAACCATTAGATTTTGGCAATTGATGAATGAACATCCCTTCAGAGGATTAAAACCAACCTTATCTCTTCTAGTAACTTGTCTTCAATCCATAGAGGTGTGTTTCTTTATGGGTTGAATCCTCCTTAGTTCGATAATTTGTTCTTTGATCCACAAGCAAAGATTTGGGTCCTACCCTCAAGTTTGTGTTTAAGATCTTAGAAAGGTCTAAATTTCCTATTATTCTTCGGTTCTCTTCCAAGATTTTATCTCTATCTTTCCATCTTGTTGTTGCCCCCTTGTATCTACATCATTTCCTTTTCTTATTGCATTCCAAGATATGTAAAGTTTCATCAATAATAAAAGGCTTGAAGTTTTGATTTGCCAAAATTAGCCTTAAGCAAGATCCTAAGCAGATCATATGATAAATTTTTATGTCAACCTGCTCTATATGCAAATAGTGGTTATCAATGATTTTGTCATTAGCAGTAAGATGAATGCACTGGTTTTAGAAGATTCACTTTACAAAATAACATGAAGCTTTAGAATTTTTGCTTGACAAGAACTTTTTCAGTTAGCATTCTCATCTGCTATGGCAAATATTATTCACGCAATCAACTATCTTGAAGCATGCATTAACTTGTTGATATTTGGTGAATTACCTTTCTCCAAAGTTTGACCTTGACACCAGAACTGGAGATACATGATAGTTTTACGAATATCTCCATGACAATGATCTACAAACCGCTCTACCAGCATTGGGTGGATTTTAACTTGTTCTCTAGCACAAACCTGGAAGGAATTTATTTGATTAGCCAGATAAAGATAGATATCAGCGAGAAACTAGCAAAATAAACTGTACCATGTGCACAAGTCCAAGGAGCTCCTCCAAAGATGGCTTCACAAAGCCCAACTGTAGCCGATCCAAATTGTTCGGGAGCACCGGATTGTCACCTATCACATCGAGGAATAATACTTAATTTGTGAAACAAAGTTTAACAAAATATTGTATTTCAACCAGTTAACCCCCTTACTGTTGCTAGTTAGTATCATGGGCCGCTTTGCAGTCTCTGCAAGTTGTTGAATGGTAGAGACAAAACCACGGTCTTCACAAAGAGCGGTATCCACATCCTCAAAAAGGATTAAAGTCTTAGTTTCACCCTGATGATTAGCAGTTATCTCCTCCCTGCAGACTTGTCTTCTTTGTACTCCAGAGGCATTTGGAGCAATTTCCTCATCAGACAAAGGTATCGCTTCAATAACTCCACCAGACACTAGTTTGTCCTCCGAATACACTGGATCTTTTTGCATACTGAAACAAGAATCGAACAGACAAAATCGGAGTAGTGTGTGTCAACTCATATAAGATCCAAGATCCACTGTAGTCACAATTTGGTGCTTACATGAAGCGAAATCCCATCATGGAGAAAAGAAACAAATAAATTGACTACTTGCACGATTTTCGCCCAATTCTTCTGTGAGCAGCAAATTTCTATATGAAAATTGGTAATGAATATAAACATTCATGGAGTAATTCAGATAACTTTTCTTGGAACAAGCATGACACCCCGAGAAATGGTTGAACTACATGTCAAGTGGCCACTAAAAGGCCTAAGGTCTTCCTCCCCAATCAGTGACTAATGAAATGCTTTTCCTAAAGGAAGATCAATCTCAGAAGAATGTGCCTCTGCATGCATGACTTGGAGGTTTAAGAATTTTAGATGAATGTTAAATTAGTCCTTTAATTATGTGTAGTACAAATCTAAGAAGGCCAGAACTAAATGTGAAAAATCATATGATAAGGGAATCCAAGAGTAAAAACACGAACCATCACAAGAGAAATGTTTTATCTTTAAATGCAAATGCAAATACTTGAACAGTATACCAAACAACAAGGTACAGTAACCTCCAAGAAGGAAAAAGAACGGATCAACTGCTCCAAATATTGAGATTTTATATCTTAATAAAAATTTTATAATAATAAACAACATACCCATTGTAATCCCACAAGTGGGGTCTGGGAAGGGTATAGTGTATGTAGACCTTGCCCTACCTTGAGAGGTAGAGAGGTTATTTCCAATAGACCCTCGGCAAATTTTATAATAATAAGTCCAAAAGAACGAACAATCATATATCTTAATAAAATTTTATCACAAACAAGTCCAAGAAACAAAAGAATACTAGCATCCAGACATAGACAGACCGTTGAAGCCAGTGGGATTCTACAGCCTCCCCAAATCTCTGTTTCACAAGGGCACCGTTTCGCCAATCTGATGCATTGACCTAGCAAGACAACAGACCAAAAAATTAGTTATATAGATTCTTGATAATTTGAAGAACTTTTTTAAGAGTTTGGTCTGAACACATCTGAAATCAAATCTTTAAAATGCACCGAGACACATACTGTAACAACATGCAGCTACATTGTGCAAAGTGCAATTTAACGTCCATAAAATAGCAAATTTCACAGCATTACCTCAATAACTTGAAATCCCTGTTCTTTAGCACAGGCGTAAATTGCAGCTGATTTCCCACTCTGCATAATAACAGTTAGTACAACAAAACTCACCAATAAAAGCTACTTCAACACATACTGAAGCAGGCCTGATTAAGCCTAGTCAAAACAGCACTAATAGAACTATGGCAGAAGAAATGGCAAAAGTGATTTGTGTAGTTTCTCAGGATAAGTACCTATTTCCTAATGAAATAACTATGAAACTAAATGCTGAAAATTGATTTAGGACCCATTTGGCCATTAAATTATTCACTTTTTTCTGGAATAATTTCACTTTATTTGAAAAACAGTGTTCGGCCATGAAAATTCCAAATCCAACTTGAAGTTTGTTTCAAAATTTAGAAAACATCTTATGACATGTTTTCCAACTCATATTTCACTTATTAAGTTGTATTTAAATACATTCAAGCATGAACATTACTCCAAATATTCTATGCAAAAAGTATAACAAACACAACTCCATCTTCAACTCCAACTCCATAAACTCCAAATAAAGTGAAAAAAATTTAGAATCTATGGCCAAACGCCTACTTAAAAAGTGTAAATGAATGATCTGACCCTAATATTGTTGAAAGTACTCCATCTGATCACCAGGTTTTCTACTTACCTCCACTAGCCTAAGGTAGCTCTAGGAACTTCTTCCCAGGAAGAAATCGCTAGACACCATGCCTTAACAAATCCAATCAGTGACACTATGCTATGGAAAAAAACTACTAAGGTTTGCATGAATTTGCTAACTTGACAAGGTCTTGTCTAATCTATAAACAAGCTCATAAAAACTCCCAGGTGTTGTATGCTCTCTACAATTTCCAACACTGAGTTATAACATTCTAAGAGAAACAGGAAAAAGAAATTATATGGTGAAACAACTCCATGGGTTGTTGCTTTATAAGCATGTAGAAATAAAACTTCTCAGTAGGATCGGATACTTAGGATTAAGCTATGAATCAACAAGACCAATTCCTCACTTAATAACCAAAATTGGGATCATACAAATGGATAGAGAGATTGGGAACTCTAGGAACATGCAAAGACTTTTTGCAATAGAAGAATAGAAACTAGCTACATACCCCAACTGGTCCAGATACCAAGAGGACATTCTTCAGCTGCTCTTCGTTTGTAGAATCAGCTTCACTTTCATAAAGGCTGTCGGAGAAGCCTTGTAGAGTACCGGTATCACTATGAATGCATGATTTGCTTGTGCGAGAAGCTTTTTCATGCCAAAGATGCAGCCAATCACTTAAAAATTTCACTGGCTCACTATTACCACATACCTGCACACAAGATGTGGAGAAACTTTTATCATACTGCATATGGAAAATGTCAACATATGAATGAATAAGCATCTTTTAAGACTTGTCTTCACCAACAATGACATAGATAAATATTGACAGTGGTGGTATCCAAAATGAGATATTCACCTGAAAAGCTCTCTCAGGCTGATATTTGTTTGTCCATAGACAACTTTTAGGCTGACTGGGGCAGTTTTGGTAGTCAAACACTATCCTAAACATGAAAAATAGTTGAGAGGAAATCAGCATTACATAAAGCAGCCCATAATTTATTTTTTTTAAGAAAGTAACATTTGTATGTATTGATATACCCAGCACTTAGGCTATGCTGAAAGCCATATTTACAGGCAAACCAAAAAGAAGGAAACTGAGTCACTATCCTAACAGGATCCTAGGATATCTATGATTGACTCAGTGTCCTCTAAATACATTTGTTTACACCAAAAACAAAATAGTCTAATGCAATTCAGATTTATCTTCTGTATTTCATTAGAGTTATGTTCAAAGAATCTGGAGTTTCTCTCTTTCCAGAATGTCCACCAAATGCATGCTGGAACAATTCTCCATCTATCTCTGTCTAGAGCCTCTGCCCCTGCCTCCTCTCAATAGTAGAGTGTGTGAGTGACTTTGTTGGACATGACCCAAGCAATGCCCCTAAGGCTAACAAAAATCCGCCATAGTTGGGCTGTAATTCTGCATTGTAAGAACAGATGGCTAACTGTCTCAGATTCTTCACCACAAAGATAGTATCTGGAGCATAGGCTGAACTTTCTTTTCTTCAGATTTTCCTGAGTCAGCACAGCTTCTCTTGCCAGCAGCCAGATCAAACATGCCACATTGAAGGGGATTTTCACTTTCCATATGTGCTTCCAAGGCACCTGTTGATTTCCTTGGCTTAAGAGCTTGTATGCTGAACTCACTTTAAAAATGCCTTTATTATTCTCATTCCACCATAGCTTGTCTCTTTCTACCTATGTGCCTTTGAAGCTTTCCAACACTTCGAAAAGATCAGTCAGTTTAGCTATTTCCCAGTCATTGAAGTTCCTCCTGAATTGGATGTCCCAACCTTGAGGAGTCCATGGGTCAACTATGCTCCTTTGTTGATGTGTAGCCAGCTCATGCATCTCAAGGAACAACTCCCTTAGGCTGCTGTTGTTCGGCAATCTATCATTCCAAAATGAAGTGCTTTCTCCATTCCCAACCTTGATGGCAGTATGGTTTCTCAGTATGGGCCATAGGCCTCTTATAGATCTCCATAGTGAGACACCATTGGTTGTATGCACCTCTTTTGTCATCCACTTGGTTTCCTCTCCTGTCCTTCCCATAAGGCTCGAGGTTCATGAGAGTATCTCCACAGCCATTTCATTCTCAATGCCTTGCTCTGTAGCTTCAAATTCCTTATGCCTAGGCCCCCCTGCTTCTTGCCCCTCAAGACATTGTACCATTTGACCAAGTGGAAACTTGTTTTGTCTTTGTTACCATGTCATAGGAAATCTCTCCTAATCTTGTCAAGTCTCTGAATAATGCCATCTGGAATGGGAAAAATGGGCATCATATAGGTTGACAATGCATCCATAACTGAGTTGATGAGAGTGACTATGCCTCCCAATGAGATGTATCGAGATTTCCACCTAGTTAGCTTCATCTCACATTTTTCAATCACTGAGTTCTGGATATTCCTGGACTTTGATTTGGATCCTAAGGGTAAACCCAAATAGTTGGTAGGGGCAGAGAGCCTATTTCACCCCCCCCCCCCCCCGGATGCTAGTCATCTCCTCCATGTTGGGTACCACATTGCTTGGGAATATAACGCTCTTCCTCCAATTTATATGGAGATCAGATACTCCTTCAAATAGAACAACAGCTCTCAGCATCATTAATTGTCCTTCCTTGGAATCACAAAAAATGAGTGTGTCATCAGCATAATGGAGATGTTTTGATCTCCATGTTGTTCCGTGTGTTTTGGTCTGGATTGAGGTTTGAGTTTGCAACTGTTGCCACCTCAAAGCCCCTGAACCATTCTTTCTCTCTTGCCACCTTAATCATGTTGTTTAAACCCTCCATTACTATGACGAAAAGAAAGGGGAATAGAGGGTCTCCTTGTCTCAAGCCTCTGTGTGTTGTGAAGAAACCTTCTGGTGCTCCATTTATCAACATAGAGTCTGACAGTTGAGATGCAGTACCTGATCCATCTTATCCATTTCATTCGAAGCCCATACAGGCAAGCAGCTTTAGAAGAAACTCCCAGTTAACATGGTCATAAGCCTTTTCAATGTCCAATTTGCATAAAACCCCTGCCTTTCCTTGTCTAATTCTGGAGACCATTGCCTCATTGGCTATTAGCACAACATCCATAATCTGTCTGTTCTTAAGAAGGCCATCTGTTGAGTATGAACCAACTTGTTGATAACCCTTTTCATTCTCTCTGTGAGCACTTTAGACAACAATTTATAAAAACTGCCTATGAGACTAATAAGTCTACAGTCTCTTAAGCTTCTTAGCACCTTTTTCCTTTGGGATTAGGGCAATGTATGTAGCATTGAAACTCTTCCCGAAAATTGCCTAATGAGTGGAAATTCCTGAAAGTATCTATGATATCCTTCTTCAGTATACCCCAACCCATTGTGTATCCATCTGGTCCCGGAGCTTTATCTATTGCACACATCTTTAGGCATTCAAACACTTCTTGTCCTCAAAGTCACCTTGTAGGGATTCTATTTCTGCTTCAGTTAATACAGGGCAGTTTATAAGATTGAAAGATGGTTTCCAGTCCTGGGTTTCTGAGTATAAACTCGGATAGAAGTCAGTAATCTCCCTCTTAATTCTTGCTGGATCACTAACAGTTTCTCCCAGGATTTCCAGTTGGTCAATATTGCTGCTTCTCCTGCATTAGCAACTTTGTGGAAGAAACTAGTATTTCTGTTCCCTTCTTTGAGCCATAAAGCCTTAGACCTTTGCCTCCATAGCACTTCTTCATTCTTGACATGTTCGTCATACTCCATCAATGCCTTTCTCACTAATTCTTCTTCTGTCAAGATTCTGGCCTTCTGAGTCTACTCTAGAGCTGCCAGGTGATTTAGCAACTGAGATTTTTGCAAACCTAGATTACCCTGGCATGATCAGCTCCATTCTTTCAGCTTTCCTTTCAAAGCTTTAAGTTTGCAGGCGAAGATGTGGTCAGGCTTGTCTGTGAACTCGAAAGCATTCCACCAGTTTTTGATCCTATCCTCAAACCCCTCAGTATACAACCACCAGTTTTCAAAGTCGAAGATTTGTTTTGATCCCATGCGCCACATTGCGATAAGACAGGGCTATGATCAGAGGCCATTCTCTGCATCACTGTTTGATTTATGTTGCTGAAGCTGTTGTCCCACTCTTGGGAAAAAGGAATTCTGTCTATTCTGGAGGCAGTGCTGCTGTTGTCTCCTTTGAACCATGTGAAGCTTCCTCCTTCCAATTATGGGTCTATCAGTTCCATGTCTTCAATAAAGCCAGAAAAATCTTCCATGGATGGTGTTCTGTTGATGCCATTTCTCTTCTCAGATGGAAATTTTGTTAAGTTAAAATCCCCACATATGACCCATGGACCCTCAACAAACTCCCGACAGCACCTAATTCCTCCCAAAACTGTTCCCTCTCAGCTCTGGAATTTGGAGCATATACTCCAGTAATGTGGCACTCGAAATCTTGTAAAGTAGCCTCAAACTTGCATGTCAAAGTATATGCCCCAATTTCCAAAATTTCCGCTCTCCAGTTCCTGCTATCCGAAAGCATCAAATTCCCCCTCTAGTACCACTGGCTTGCAAGCATGCGTGTTTCACCCATCTTCCACCCCATAATTCTTTAATAATTTCCCCTATATCCCCTTTCAATTTGGACTCCTGAAAGCATATGATGTCTGCCTTCCCAGTATAAGTCAGACTCTTTACTAATCTTCTCTTATCCCTGTTGTTAAGTCCCCCCACGTTCCATGCCACCAGTTTGAGCTTCATAGTAAGCTACTTCCCTCATTTCCCCTGACCCTCTTCCCTTTAGACAGCAGGTGAGAAGCAACATATATTTCAAATCAACAACCAAAAAGTTTCTTTTATCCTGTATTCAGGGAATGAACTATGATGTGCACCCATGTACGATTTCAGAATGTGATGGAAACAACCTGGACTACACACCGCATACCAGCATTGCGATATAAGAAAGTTCACTTTATTAACTCTGATAGTTTTGTCAAGTAAAAGGACAGATCAAAGCTAGTATAGCATATGCCGTCATTGCCGTGTGAAAGTAATTGCCATGGAGACCAAAAAGGTAGCAGGTTCAGCTCCATCAGCATCATGTATGGTTTTCTTCTCATTCTTTATATTGGTTTCCTGTCCCTCTATCCATGGGTTAGTCACAATTGTAGTTTTTTACTCATTAGTTTCTCACTATGTATTGTTTGATGTATCTCATTGCTTTCCTCAATACAAAGTTCTCAATAATATTAAATGGCTCTCTAGAAAGGTTTTTTGTCCTCGAAGAAGATGAAACAGATCCCTTTCTCCCTATTTTTGCTAGTGATGGAAGTTCTCAGTCTAATTTTAAGGACAGCAAAACTGGGATGGATTAAAGATATCATATTGGAAACAAAGAAGTGAATGATACTGAAACTTCACTCATATTATATGCAGATAATACTATGAAGGTGATGAGGAACAATTGCTACACTCAAAAGATGAAACTACTAGCCTAAATCTGACCAAAAGCAGTGTATTTTTGGCGAATGCTGACCACATAGTATAAGATATGGCTATGATTTTGGGGTGCAAGGTGGAAAATTTTCCTATTATTAACCTTGGATTACCTTAAGGGGCATAATACAAGGATTCTGTCATTTGGAAAAGCATTATTGATAGGTGTGAGAAGATGACACCACAGGAGGAAGACTTACCTGAGTAACTTGTGGGAAGGAAAGAGAATATTTTTCATGAGATGGCGCACAATTGTTGAGGAAAAATGGAACGGGAGCATTGGAGTCAAAACCCAGATATTCCACAACAAGAATTTGTTCTTCAAAGAGATGGAGGTACAATAAGAAAAGGAATGAGTAGTGGAAGAGTGGTAACAGTTAAATGTGGAAAAACTGATCACTGGTAAAATAAAATGGTGATTATTTCGTATGCTATTGCTTGATTCCAAAAAAGTACGGGATCGCATCATTGAGGCCAATAGTTACATAGGAGGAATTGCTGGATAAAATAAGGCTGAGGGTGAGCAATGGCAGAAAAATTTAAGGCTGTAGATAGATGAATGATTGGAAGATCTCATAGAAAGAGATGTTGTTAATTTATATAATACTGCCATTGACAAAAAGTGCATAAACAAAAGAATGCTGTTTGGAAATGGTTGGCAACTACAATTTAGGAGAAGCTTCAACTATCGAGTAAAAAAGAATTGATCTGTTATTTGAAGCCCGAGACAATAATTCTGGAAGGGATCAGGAAGATTCTGTAGTATGGACAGGCTGTAAGGATGGCAGATTCACAGTTCCCACTATACAATCCCGTTGCAACAGTAGAATGGGTGCAGAGACTCATTGTCAAATAGATAAAGATTTCCCCTACAAAAGCTGCCTGCTTTGGGAGGATCGCAACTCATGGAGCCTGCTTGACACACAATTTACAGCCGAGAGGGTTAATGCAGAAGTGGTTGGGGGGGGGGGGGGGGGGGGGGTGTACTTATGCAGCAGGTGGTTCCCGGGTAATGAATCCTCAGAGTCAGTCAATCACCTCAGACAAACTTCGCAGATTTGGTCCATGTTTACGAATACTTTTGAATGGGTAATGCTAGGAGATTCAAAGCGAACTCTCAACAGCTGTAAGGACGGGAATTGGGGGAGAAGAAACAAACTTGGAGCAATATGGTTAGAAGGCAATCTTAGGTCTCTTTTTTTTTTAACGTTGGTGGTGTCCGGACCAGCTTGCACATACCTCGACTATTCATTAAGAAAATGCTCTGCAGGTATATTATAGAAATAAACAACAAAGGTTAAGAAAGTGCTCTGCAGGTAGAAGTCAGAACCGTTGGATGCAACACACACACATATTCTAAGTACAGATGCCTTCATAATTTATACCTTTGGAGCAGAGGATAACATTGTAAATGAGATGGGAAATGTTCTGGACTTGATAGTCTCCTTAGCATATAATAGGAGCTAAGTCCAGCTTTTAGTTTTAGTACATACTCAGTATGTCAGTACCTCCTGGATACTATCTATTAACTAAAATTACATCAATTATCAACCAAAAATAGGAAGGCCTTCATTTACACTACTTATCCCCTCAACCATCTTTTCACCTCAGACAAAACAGTGCAAGTCCAAAAAACTTAGAGATGTCTAGTCTCAATAATATGGAAGTTGAAACAGTTAACTATCTTTGCCAGAAGAATCTTAATATAATAAATTGAGAAAAGTAGAGGCGTGAAATTGCATGTAACAAAACAAGACAAGTGCGAAAACCAGAAGTCATCAGACAGGAGCATAATTTAACAAGCTTCAAAACTGTTTGCTCCATCAAGATCATAAACATCCTCACCTTTCTTGAAGAAATCCACCTTGCTTCTTGGTATCTGAACTGCTAAGAGTATTTTGGAGGGAGTCCACAACATTTGCCTACAATTATCCAAACCACAGGTATTATCTGATGATCAGAAAAAAAAAAGATAGGTAACGTACTCTCACTTATTGACTAGAATGTAAGCCTTTTACTTTTTCTGTATCTCTAAAAGCATGATTGTAGCATGATGCAACAAGTCAAACCAAAATACTCACTTTAAGATAATTACCAACTCAAAGTTATAATGCTCACTAGAAAACATATATATTACGCACTTCAGGGCATAATCAATATGAGCAGCAAACAGTAAAATTTAAAGACAAGGCTATGTCAGAATTTACCACTCCCACATTCTTTAGCTGCTCAGAGTGGCTGACTTGTTCCTCAACAACTATGGACAATGCTGAATGATATAATTTTGTTTCTCTAGACGAATGATCAGAAACCACTTCATCTTGTGAAATAGCATGTTGATTCAGTGCACTCTTCTTTTGGTGTGACAATGTTTTCTTCGGATCAGAGATGCAAGAAAAGTTATCAAATTGTAGAGAGGTGACTGAACCTTCAGAGAGTGAAGAGCTTCCACATTCTAGCACAACATCAGCATCGAGAAAACAAGCTTCAGAGAAGATCCAGTGACCCCAATCAAAGGCAGTTTCATCCTCCTGCAAAGGGAAGTCTAATATTTCATCCAAGCAAAAGAACTGGCCAAAATTATTACAAAAGTCACTCACAAGACAGCCGTGTTAATACAATGTATAATTGAGAATGAAGGACATCATACCGTAACTATTTCAAATACATGAATAGGGCTGAAAGTAAGGCTTTTTCCCTCTCCCTCAGAAGAGTACCAGTTACTCGCCACATCAATCACTTCTTGGCTCTTCTTACCCATTTTCAAGGATTGAAAAAAAGGATGTATTTCTTTTCCCGCATATCTGCGGGAATTCTCCTGGTGAAAGCAAAGAAAATTATAAGGAACCAAACAAAACTGTGGCTTCAGTTGTGTGATACTATGAAAATGAAAAGGAACCATATTCTGCATAATCTAGAAGAAAAGAAACATCAAGAAGAACTGTGCAGATATCACAAAAAATCAAAGAAAAATATTTACAGAAGCACAGCAGGATCCAGCTTTAAGTTCTATAGAAATGAAGGATCACAATCATCATAACTCAACCACACATAACATCAATTTTTTGTGTCACAGAAGAAACAAATAAAAGAAAGTTCTAACTTAAACAAGGTGATGCACATTTTATAAGTTAACAATATATAAAAACCTCAACTAACCTCAGCTGTCTTTTTAGCCTCCATCCGGAGATCAGGAATCGAGTGTAACATTGATTCATCCTGCATAAGGTTACGTGGAACCAAACATTCTTCCATCGATCCATTTATCAGCATGTTTTTTCTTGCTTTACTATCCAGTTGGCATTTCTCCGGTGTTGATCTAGCAAGCTTCTTCTTCGACCGAGGAGTCCTCTTATCTTCCAAACAGTGTTCAGTCAAAAGCAATAAATTCCAGCAACAGTTGAAGCATGCAAAATTAGTAGGCGTTTGGCCATAGATTCCAAATATTTTTCACTTTATTTGGCATTTTTGAAGTTGGAATTGAAAATGGATGTGTGTATGGTTATACTTTTTGCAAAGAAGAGAAGAGAGCACTTTATTTGGAATTTATGAAGATGGAGTTGGAAAACAAACACTGATTTTGAAATAAAGTAAAAAATTATTCCGCAAGAAAGTGAATAATTCTCATGGCCAAATGGCCCTAAGCTTCATATCTGAGGACAAAACCTCTGAAGACAGAAAAGTTTATAGCACAAATGTCTCATGCAAGGACCTCTACCCTACATTCAACTTGTAGAGGTAAATGATGGAAGAGAAACAGATCAAGCCCTGTTGCCTGAAATTGCATGTAAAAGAGGATTTGCCAATTCAGACTTAAGTGTTATCCAGTTAAATCATTAATCCTTCTGTTTACGGAAGTTTAGGGATAGAACTTTAAAGTATATTCACATAGAAGACATGAATTTACTGATCTCGATAGCGCATAATATTAGATATAATTGAGAAGTTCTACAGAAACAGACTGGACATTAAGAAGGGTAAATACCATGTGAACTGGGAGTTCCTGGACTTAAATGTTGAAGATGGGATTCAGGGATAGGTGGCAGAAGTGCATCCAGTTCGAATATCGACAGTCAAATTCTCAATCCTAGTGAATGGCAGTCTGTGTGGTTCTTTTGAAACTAGAGGGACTTGAGATAGAGCAACCCCATGCTATTTGTTTTCTTCTAGTAATGGAAGGGTTGAGTAGAATAATGGATAAATCTGACGCATGCTATTACTTCATGGGCTTCTTTGCAGCAAAGCAATGTATAGTGAGGGATTCACGGTTCGTGTTCGCAAGCAGCACTTTGATTTTCTATATGCAGACATTACCAACTGAGTTACCTGAGATAAGTTTTTACATGGCTCCAAGCAGTGTCAAGCCTCAAAATACATCTCAGAAAGTGAGACCATTTCAGTGAGTGAAGTGGATAACAATAAGGATTTGGCCAAGTATGCAATTATAGGGTTGGAGCTCTTCCAACTACTTATCTCGATTTACCAATGGCCATTTCCAATAACGGCCAAGCGGACTGAGCCCGGTAATTGAGAGAGTTGAGAAGAGGCTAGTATGATGGCAAAAGAGGTACTTGTCAAAAAGGGTTAAGTATAAATTAAGAGTATTTTGTTGAGCATCCCTACATAATTCACAATATTGCTTCATGCACCGGCGAGTGTCACGGGATAATTTAAAAAAGGCTCCAACGAACCTTGTACGGGATTAAGCAAACGGGAATATGAAGTTTCAACATAGTCATGAGAAGGACTTTAGGCCAAAGGTTTTTTCTTTTGGAAGAAAAGCTATTATCAAAATCGAATCTTTCTTCTTTCTTTTTGAGAGGGCTCTTGAGAGAGATTTTCGAGTTTTCAACAACACTATATTTAGGAAATGGTTATGAAGATTCGAGATTGAGGAGCACGCTCTACGGAGAGAGGTGATATAGAAAAAGTATGGAACTATGAAAAGGAGATGGAGGGCTAAAAATATAACACTTCCCTTTGGGTGCGGACTCTGGAGGATTATTATAAAATGATGGAAGGATTGCATTTGCAACATAATTATCATGTCAGGAAATGGAAGCAAAATCAGCTTTTAGATTCATAGTGGATGTGGAGAATAGACTTTGAGATTCACATTCCCGAACATTTACTTTACCCAAGTAGAAGGAGTTGATAATAGGACAAATCCGGAGGTTACAAGAGCAGAGTTCATTGAGACAAAAGGGTTAAAAGGAACCTTCATGACTGAGGAATTTGAATTCTAAGGCTAGGTTGAACTGCTTTACAAGCAAAATACATCACATACTAGTCAGAACTCATAGAAGTGAGGAGTAGAAAGAGATGGATTGTTTTCAGTAAAGTCACATTGTAATAAGCTCTAGGTGATGGATGAATTGAGTTTTCCGCACTAATCAATTAGGACTGCAAGGCACCAAGAAAGGTGTGCTTTTTTACTTGGCTATCAACGAGAAAACAATCCTACAATCCTGATAACTGAGAATTTGAGAAAAAGAAGGACTACATACGTGAATTGGTGATTTATGTACAAATATTCAGGTGAATGGACCACCTCCTCCTACATTGTCAGGTGGCAAATTGCATATGCTGTCAGATTTCGAGATGGATTGGGCTACAATGGGTCAGGCAGAGGCACTCTCTAGTTGGGACATTTAAAAGAAGAAAGATAAGTCCAAAAGCATAGGATGTTGCGCCATTAGCACTCATGTGAATCCACGGGAAGGAGAAAAATTGAACTTTCAAAGAAATTGAGCAACTATGTATATTTGAGTAGTCTCTCGTCCCTAGTTTCTTTTTCTCTTTTTGAAATGGCCCCTAGTTTCTTTTTGTTGCACTCGTAAAATTCCAATTTGTATAGAATATTGGATTTCGTTCATAGAAAATCATATTATGTTATAAATTCTCCAACTTTTGTATGTTGCTTGTATACAGGAGATATTTTCATTATTAGTAGAATTATTTACCTTGTAAAAAATAATATTGTAAGAATGATAACATCCACCAAGTGTAATTGATTGATTAACAAGCTTAGATTAATTACAGTTATAGAACAAGTTTAAGGTTTTAGAATAATCAAAAAATTCCACTAAACTCACTAACTACTACCAACATATATAATTCTAACTACGGCTCAAAGAGACCAAAGAAATGGGATTGAATTGGTCACTTGCCTTGCATACGCACTTACCATCTTTGTAATCAAAGAAGGTGGTAAAGGATAAATGAGTAATAATTGATAATCTAAAACCTAATGCATAATTAATGAGTTCATATCCATCATTTATCACACATTTACCCATTGGTCAAACGTTATTTAAAATAAAACATAATTTCTCCCCCCTCGCCCCCCCCCCCCCCCCCCAAAAAAAAAAAAAACCAAAATAAGGAAAAAGAAAATGTATCTAATGATCAACAACACAAACGATGAGGAAAAAGGTAACATCTGTACAAGTCCTCTTGCACACCCACAGGCTAGTCAGAAGTCACATTATCATTTGGGATCCTTATCCAAAATTGTATAAGAAGCAAATATTCAATATCCGTTGCTTAGCATTGTTGTATGCTACTGAGTAGGATGGTGGGTGAATTTTGATTTATCATGATTTGCTTTAAGGTTACAAATAATTAGGAAAATGTTCGAGTTAAAAATTGCAGGACAAGAACGCCAGAAGCAGAAACATATTCACACTGTTTCTTTTCCTAACAAGCTTTATGGGTAATACAAATTAGTTTTCGAGCCGGATCTTTTAAGGATCTCAAGATAGATGTTCTGAAATCCAGGTTTAGTATTTGCTATACCACTGCCTTAACCTACCCTCGCTACTTTTGCTTCTCCCTTCGTAGGTTTCCTTAATGACAGCTTTGATAGAAGACTAATATTGAGGGCAGACACAATGGAGGTGCAACCAGAGGCGGACCCGAAATTTAAAGACAATGAGGCACCATCAAAGGAGGATGCGTGTTAGTCGAAGTGGTGTCGCGCGACACCAACACTATATCGGACAATGATGTTTAACATGCATAAAGTCCAATGTACTTGGATAAATATAAATTAAAGGAGAAAAATTAACACAACCCACTGAGTGGTTTGATGGTCTTGAACCTCACTTTACACGTTGAGGTTCCCAGTTTGAATCTCGCTTGCACATATGCATTTTTTGAGAAAAAATGAAAAGAAGAATGCAGCAACAAAGACAGGTCGCCTCACTTGCGAAGGAGGCCTAAGACTAGCATTAGACCACTGCACTAAATCAGCTTTTGTGTTTTAGGGTGCCTGATGAAATATATGATCCTTTTTCAAGTATATATATGTATATATACATAATCTTTACGAAGTTAATAGATGCACGTGCACCCCCATCCTTCCACGTGGGTCCACTTTTGCTTGCACATATGCATTTTGTTGAGAAAAATGAAAAGAAGAATGCGGTAACAGAGATTCGAGCACAGGTCAGCTCACTTGCGCAGAAGGCCTAAGACGAGCGTCGAACCAGTGCACCAAATCAGCTTTTGTGTTTTAGGGTCTGATGAGATATATGATCCTTATTTAGGTGTGTGTGTATATATATCATATGTATATATATATTTTTTTTTCGAAGTTAAAGGGTGCACGTGACCACTATCCTTCCACATGGATCCGCCTTTGGGTGCAGCAAGTAGCAGCGGTAAATGTCAGAAGCAAAATAAAGGAGGTATAAATCAAAAGGGATCTATCTAGTGCTATTGATGCCATCATTCTCTCACTTGAGAATATGATCAAATCCAGAGCTAATTAGATAGTGTAGATATTGGAGTGTTAAATATGGTATAATTAGATAAGGTGTATGAGAATATCCCCAAATCCCTTAATTTTGGCAATTAGGAGATTGTGTAATATTCTTATTAGTTTCTTTCCTTATTTACATTCTCTGTAACAACTATTTAATCCATTAGCTTGAGGGAATAATCAAGTAATCAATTCCCAAACTCTCTTCTCTTCTCCTTCTCATGGTATCAGAGCCATCCTTTCTCTAATTCTCCTTCATTGTCTCCACACACAAAAAAAAATAACATAGTCTACAAAGCGGAATCGAAGAAATGGGAAAAATATAGGTTCACAAATCTTGTCTACTAATTCGACCAACATCTCAGGCCACCTTTTCTAGCAAATTTTGGTTCTTCTTTGATCAACTTTATCTCCTTTTTCACCAAGTGATATCAATTTCTTCTGGATTTCTCCACTTGTTTCTATATCTTTCTGTTAGGTTTCTAAATGTCGGAAAACAATGAAATTCAAAATATTGGAACGCCAACTTTGTCTTCCCACTATCACCCACAATTACTACAACAAAATTAGATGGTAATGACAATTATACTTTGTGGGCTGCTTTTGTAGAATTATGGTTTATAGGTCAAGGATATGATGATCACTTGATAAAAATATCTAGTAACATTGCATCAACTGAAAGACCGACTTGGGAAATAAATGCACAATTGTGTAGTCTTCTGTGGAATTCACTTGATCCTAAGTTGTTAAGTTTGTTTTAGTTTGTAAGACTTGTTGCAAAGTGTGGAACAAAGCCAAACATTGTACGCAACATACAACTCATTTACAAAGTTGTGTCGGATATTATTCATCTACAACAGAATCAACAAGACATGGCAAGTTATTTGGGTCAGGTAGAATCCTTGAGGATTAATTCAATTCTCTTATGCTTTTTACTAACAAATTGGATGATCAAGAGACATAAAGAGACAGGTTCTTTATGATTTTGGCTTTGATTGGGTTGCGGGCAGATCTCACATCAATTCATGACCAAATCCTTTCTGGTCCATCTGTTCCTACCTTGAAAGAAGTATTTTCCAAATTACTGCGCATTAGACCTGCACCACCACAGGGAGGACATGTAAGAGAGAAATGTCGACTTCTTCATGGTAAGCCTCCACGCAATAATGATCGCCCTCGACACACAGCAAATGTGGCTCACAATGGAGATGGTAGTTTGCCCACACCTAATGCCAGGGATGGATAATCTCAATCTATCACTTTAACTGAACCAGACTATAATGACTACCTTCAGGACCAAGCATCAAGACAACAATCATCAACTTCATCAGTTGCTTGCACAATGCAACCTGGTAACTCCTTTGCTTATGTTGCACAATCTTCATCTCAGGAACAATGAATTCTTGATTCGGATACTTCTGACCATATTTCTTGTTACAAAAATACTCTCTACTCTTACTACCCCTTCCATCCTCTCTACTATTACTTTGATTGACGGATCAACAATTACTGTAAAAAGGATAGCGTATAGCTCACTCTCTGCCTTCCATACCTTTAAAATCAATCCTTTTATACCTGAATGTTCATATAATCTTATTTCTATTAGCAAATTAACCAAAAACCTAAAATATGTTGTAACCTTCCTTGATGATTTTGTTCTTATGCAGGACCGAAGTACGGGACAAATGATTGAAAAAGCACATAAGTCACAGGGATTGTACTTGCTATCCACCCCAAAACCACATGTTGCTCACTTACACTACTTCCTCTGAATTGCTCCAAAATCAACTAGGTCATCTGAGTCCCTTAAAACTGCAGAAAATTCTGGTCCAAATCTGTTTTGCAACATGTTAAATATGGTAATTAGATAGTATAGATATTACCATTAGATAGTGTAGATATTGGAGTGTTAAATATGCTATAATTAGATAGTGTGGATATGAGAATATCTCCGAATTCCTATAATTAGGCAATTAGGAGATTGTGTAATATTTTTATTAGTTTTTTTCCTTATTTACATTCTCTATAACAGCTATTTAATTCCATTAGCTTGAGGAAATAATCAAGTTATCAATTCCCAAATTCTCCTCTTCTCCTTCTCATTTCTCATGGTATCAAAGCCAGCATTTCTCCTAGCTCATAATGGAGATGGTATTCTGCCCACACTTGATGTCAGGTATGGATCATCTCAATCTATCACTTTAACTGGAGCAAACTATATTGACTACCTTCAGTACTAAGCATCAAAGCAACAATCATCAACTTCATCGGTTGCTTGCACAATGCAACCTAGTAACTCCTTTACTTATGTTGCACAGTCTTTCATCTCAAGAATAATGGATTCTTGATTCTGGTGCTTCTGACCATATTTCTGGTAAAAAAAATATTCTCTCTATCCTTACTACCTCCTCTATCCTCTCTACTGTTTCTTTGGCTAATGGATCAAAGACTATTGTAAAAAGAATAGGTATAGCTCACCCTTTGCCTTTCATACTTTTAAAACCAATCCTTTTTACACCTGAATGTCCATATAATCCTATTTCCATTAACAAATTAACCAAAGACTTGAAATGTGTTGTAACCTTTCTTGAGGATTCTGTTCTTGTGCAGGACCGGAGTACAAGATAAATGATTGGAAAAGGACATAAGCCACAGGGATTGTACATGTTATCTATTCCAAAAACCACAGGTTGCCTGCACTTTCCTGCTACTTCCTCTAAATTGCTCCATAATCAACTGGGTCATTCGAGTCTTTCGAAACTGCAAAAGATGGTTCCCAATTTATCTTTGTTAGAATGTGAGTCGTGTCAGCTTGGAAAACACAGTCGCGCCTCTTTCCCAAAGCGAGTCAATAATAAGTCTACCTCTATGTTTGAAATTGTTCATTCAGACATATGGGGTCCAAGTCATGTTAGTTCTTCCTTAGGCTTTCATTATTTTGTGACTTTTATTGATGACTATTCTCGGTGCACATGGTTATTTTTAATGAAAAATAGATCTGAGTTATTCTCTATCTTTCAGAAATTTTGTGCTGAAATTCGCAATCAATTTGGTACTTCCATCAAGAAATTAATCAGTGATAATGCCCGAGAATATTTTTCTACTTCTCTCTAATTTCATGTCATCCCAGGGCATATTGCACTTATCTTCTTGTGCACATACTCCTCAACTAAATGGAGTCGTTAAGCAAAAGAACAGACATCTAATTAAAACAGCTCGGACATTGCTCATTCATAATCATATCCCTTTACGTTTTTGGGGTGATGCTGTTATTATTGCTTGTTATTTAATCAATCATATGCCTTCATCTGTTTTGCAGTACAAGAGTCCACACTATCAAAGTTCCCAAGACTGGCAGAAGCACTGGTTCATCCAGGTTGGCGTCAGGCTATGATTGAGGAGATAACTGTTTTGCATAATAATGGTACTTGGGAGCTTGTTTCTTTACCTAAAAGCAAAACTAGTGTTGGTTGTTGTTTGGTATTCACAGTTAAGGTAGGATCAGATGGAGTTATTGATCGTCTCAAAGCGAGACTGGTTGCTAAGGGATACACTCAGTTTTATGGCATTGACTATAGGGATATTTTATCACCAGTTGCCAAGATGGCCTCTATACGTCTTCTCATCTCTGCGGCAGTAATGAATCATTGGCCGCTTTTTCAACTGGACATCAAAAACATATTCCTTAATAGAGAACTTGCTGAAGAAGTTTATATGGAGCAACCACCAGGGTTTGCTGCTCAGGGGGAGTCTGGACTAGTCTGTAGACTTCGTCGAACCCTTCATGCTCTCAAGCAGTCTCCCAGAGCATAGTTTGGTCGTTTTCGAGCTGTTGTCCAACAATTTGGAATGATCCGAACAAAAGCTGATCACTCCATATTTTATAAGCATTCACCTCATGACAAATGCATCTTTTTAATTGTTTATGTTGATGACATTGTTATCACAGGTGATGATCAAAAGGGTATCCTAGCAGATATCAGAGACTTGTTGGCAAACTCAACTACCTTACAATCACACGACCACACATCTCCATTTGTTGTTAGTGTACTTAGCCAGCTTTTCCAATCACCTTGTGATAGTTACAATAATGTAGTGATTCACATTTTGCGATATATCAAAAGCTCTCCAAGACAAGGTTTATTGTATAAAGACAAGGGAGACACCCACATTGTTGGGTATTCTGATGCAGATTGGGCAGGATCTCTTTCTGATAGGCGTTCCACTTCAAGTTATTGTGTTCTAATTAGAGGTAACCTAATATCATGGAAAAGTAAAAAGCAAGATGTCGCGGCTACATCAAGTGCAGAGGCAAAGTATTGAGCTATGGCATTGGCTACATGTGAGCTTATATGGTAGAGACAACTTCTCCAAGAATTGGAGATAGGAGGAGTTGAACCGATGAAGTTGATTTGTGATAACCAAGTTGCACTATATGTTGCTTCTAATATCTTGCTTCATGAAAGAACAAAGCACATTGAGATAAATTGTCACTTCATTCGAGAGAAGATTGAGTCTGGATACATCATCACAAGTTTTGTCAACTCAAAAGATCAACTAGCAGATATCTTTACAAAATCACTCTGAGGATCCAAAATTGACTATATTTGTGACAAGCTAGGAGCATACGACTTATATGCTGCAACTTGAGGAGGAGTGTTAAATATGGTAATTAGATAGTATAGATGTTACCATTAGATATGTAGATATTGGAATGTTAAATATGGTATAAATAGATGGTGTAGATATGAGAATATCCCCAAATCCCTATAATTAGGCAATTAGGATATTGTGTAATACTCTTATTAGTTTCTTTCCTTATTTACATTCTATGTAATAGCTATTTAATCCTATTAGCACGAGGGAATAATCAAGTTATCAATTTCCAAATTCTCCTCTTCTCCTTCTCATTTCTCACAACACAAGGCTTTTAAATGTGTCTTTCTCGGGTATTCTCATCTACAAAAAGGTGACAAATGCTTTGATCCCTCTACCAATAAGTACTTGATTTCTGCAAATGTTACTTTCTTTGAGACTTCTTCGTATTTTTCTCTTAATATGGATATCAAAAGACCATATCAACAATCCTTCCAATTCCAATTGTTCCACCCCCAACTCCACCTCCGTCTCTTAAGATCTATTCCCGACGACCTCAATCTCCTTTTGAGCCTGCTTATCCAACTAGCATTTCTAACTCTAATACAGGTACACAAAGCACTCCCGCTGACTCATTACCTGCTCCAACAATGTCTCCTACTCCGATCGAGCACTCATCAGATGATCTTCCCATTGTTCTTCGCAAAGGTACTAGAACTATTGCCAATCAAACTCTCATTTATAATTATTTAAGTTATCATCGTATGTCATCTTCATATCATGCATTCATTACTAGCTTATCCACTATCAAAGTTCCCAAAACTATGCAAAAGCATTGGTTTATCAAGGTTAGCATAAGGTTATCATTGAGGAGATGATGTTTTGCATGATAATGGTACTTAGGAGCTTGTCTCTTTACCTGAAGGCAAAACCACTGATGGCTGTCATTGGGTATTTGTAGTTAAGGCAGGGTCGGATGGAGCTATTGATCATCTCAAAGCGAGACTGGTTGCTAAGGGATACACTCAAACTTATGATATTGACTATGGAGATACTTTCTCACCAATTGCCAAGATGGCCATTGTTCGTCTTCTCATCTCTATGGCAGCAATAAATCATTGGCCTCTTTTTCAGTTAGACATCAAAAAAGCATTCCTTCATGAAGAACTTGCTAGAAAAGTTTATATGGACCTGTTATACCCCGTAAAATTTCCAACACATAGATGGCCTATTCGCGTGTTGGTTAAGAGTATTTGAAAGCCATACACGCTAGGAAAAGGCCCGGGACAAGACCGGACAAGAAACCTGTCGAACCATCACGGAAGGAGCCGGGGCAGAGCCCCTCCGCGATGGCAACGTGTCACGGAGGTGGAGCCTCCGCGTTGGCTCCGTGACACATTGGCCCTGTCTAGGCCCGACTATATAAGCCCTCCACTTCGGTTTTAAATGATATATTTCATATAATTTCCAGAACTTGCGAAGAGAAACAGAGAGGGTGCGAGAGTACTACTAAATTATCGTCCGATTACTCCGTCAAATGCAGTCCAAACTCAAATTAACTCCAGATACCGAGGTATTTAGCAGCAAGGAGCATTCCTACGAATTTAGTTCGCGAAATTTGGCCGGCGAATCGTCGTGCTACCGAACTAAGGTAAGTGGAATTGCTCCAAACTGGTGTCAATATACTTCTAGCCTTAAAGTGAATACTTCTCCCTTCTGGACTTTCGAGAAATAGCAAGTTTTTGGCCGTCTTTCAATAAGCCAAAGTTCAAGCTATAAATATATCGAAAGTAACGTTTTCTTTCAGAATATTGGTGTAATTAGTTCTAATTGACATGTATATGAATGTAGTTGGGAGAAACAGTAGAAGTACCGACGGAAATCACATCGGTCAGTCGGGTACTCAGAAACCAGGTATGTAAAGCTATTCTTTTGGCAAGCCCGGAAGTACAGTCTAGAAAATAAATAGAACAAAGGCTATTAACAGATATCCAGCGTACAGGAACGATTTTAGTATAATTTCCAGCAAGCATGCTAGTATATCATTACGTATCATGCGATAATCAGAATAACGGATCGTCAAATGATTTTAGATAGTAATGTGGTATCAGCTAGTAGCTCAGTATGTTCTTACGTAATATCCAGAATAGAAGTTGTAAAGTAGTATAATGAATTAGCAAGATTACAGATAGTATGTATTACTTTTGTTGAGACTGTATCCGGTAACAGATGGCACATCTTATGTTATTGAGCTGTATCCAGTTATAGATAGCATGTTCTATGTTATTGAATTATATCTAGATGTAATCAGATCAGTAATCAGATACAGATATAGCTCCAGAAACAGATATGGCTCTAGAAACTGATATAGCTACAGATCACGGATATCAATAATCAGATAAACAGATAAAGGCCAGGTAGCAGTTAGCCCAACAGCCAAAAATAGTTAAAACAGAATATAGCATCAGTTGACTAGTACGGACTGGACTTGAAATAAAAGAAGAAAATATGATTAGTATTTTTCATTTGAGCATGCTTACTGTGTATGTGTTTTGCATGTTGAGACTTGTTATGACATGTGGGCACCCTTTAGCATCCCCGCTGCCCCTGGGTTATAGCTGAGTCGATACCAGATTCAGTTACCGCCACCAGCTGGGCGATGCCGTCCGCCTAGAGGACGATGATGGCCGACCACCATGATAATATGGTCCAGATTACCCTGTTTGCAGGGGCAGTACAGTTCGCTCTGCGCAGAGCCAAATTACCCTGTTCACAGGGGCAGATTACTCTATGTGCGCTTGTGGCCGGGGGCAGTTTCAGATACAGATTTTTATAAAATTACCCTGCTGCGTGCTTGCAACCAGGGGCAGTTTCAGTCACAGATACAGCAGCAGATTACCCCGTGAGCGCTTGCGCCTAGAGGCAGGAGTCTTCGGACTCAGACACAATTTATTGTCAGAGGCCAAGGCTTGAGCTACATACCCAAGGGGGCCGGTAGAAGGAACTCACAGTTATCAGATGAGTGGAGTGACTTATTTTTGGTTGGTTTAGACCCGGGTAGGGGTAAATAGATTATGTGTTGATTGGCACCTTCCGGCTTATGGGGGTCGGTCAGGTATTGTGTGTATTTATATGTATATCTATATGTGCCATTAGATACTAATAGACAGTAGGACGACACGTCGTCAGGTACGCCCAGTTTAGTTACAGAATATGTAAACTCTCCCCAGTTATCCTCAGCTAGATAGATTCAGCTACTTCCTGCTTATATGTCATGTTATTGTTGTTATCCATTTCAGTTGTATATTTCAATTTGTTTTACATGCTCAGTACCTGTGGTACTGACGCCCGTGGGGGCGCTGCATTGCTTGCCTGCAAGAGGTCGAGGAGTCGATCCCTCGTGATCCAGTCAGCAGAGTTGTCAGCTCCTATCCTCCGGAGCTAGACAGTCGGAGGTTGTTCCTATTTCTTTTTGATTTCAGTTTGGGTAGGTCGGGGCCCTGTCCCGACCATTTTATTATTACTTCCTAGAGGCTTGCAGTCTGATGTTTCCCTGTGGTAGTGGAGCCGGTCGTGTGGGGCCGTGCATGTATATATGTGTTAGTTGTTGATGTTGGCCGTGTGAGGCCTTATCCAGTTAGTAGTGGTGACCTTGTCGGTCACGTAGCTGTTCCGCATTTGTTATATTGAGTTAGAGATAACTAGACAGCATGGTAGCCTTGTTGGCCCGCATAGGTTTCCCTTTTGTAAGTATGTTTCTGGTTAGCTGAAGTTTTATACAGGTGGCTATAGGCCCAGTCGGCCGGAGGCTGTATTTACAGCCGCTATATAGCCGGTTCGTCTCTTGAGATAGAGCCAGGGTCAGCCAAAGCACCAGATGTGCTCAGGCTGGACCGTTTAGCAGCCCAGAGTCTAGCAGGCACCAGGTGCCCGTCATACCCCCCACCTTGGGGTGTGACAAAACCACCATGGTTTGTTGCTTGGGGGAGTTTGGACTAGTCTGTAGACTTTGTTGATCCCTTTATGGTCTCAAACAGTCTCCCAAAGTATGATTTGGTCGTTTTCAATTTGTTGTCCAACAATTTGAAATGATCCAAATAGAAGTTGATCACTCTACATTTTATAAGCAGTCATCCCATGGCAAACATATCTTTTTAATTGTTTATGATGATGATATTGTTATCACAGGTGACGATCATGAAGGTATTGCTCAACTCAAATAACACCTTTCAAGTCACTTTCAGACTAAGGATTTTAGCAAGCTAAAATATTTTCGAAGGAATAAAGTGGCACAATCTGGCAATGGTATTGCTATTACACAAAAGAAATATGTCTTGGACATTTTGGAAGACGTTGGTATATTGGACTGCAAACATGTGGACACTCCCATGAATCCAAATACTAAGCTTATTCCAGGACAAGGGGAATCTCTAAAAGATCCTAGCAGATATTAGAGACTTATTGGCAAACTCAATCTAACTTACAATCACATGACACAACCATCTCATTTGTTGTTAGTGTAGTTAGTCAATTTCTGCAATCACCTTGTGATAGTCACTGGAATGCAGTGAATCACATTGTGCAATATATCAAAAGCTCTCCAGGACAAGGTTTATTGTATGAAGATAGGAGACACGCCCACATTGTTGGGTATTCTGATGCGGAATAGGCAGGCTCTCCTTCTGATAGGCGTTACTCTTCAGGTTATTATGTTCTGATGGGAGGTAACCTAATATCCTGAAAAACTAAAAAGCAAGATGTTGTGGCTCGATCAAGTGCAAACACAGAGTATCAAGCTATGGCATTGGCCACATGTGAGCTTATATGATTGAGACAACTTCTCCGAAAAATGAAGATGGGAGGAGTTAAACCAATGAAATTGATTTTTGATAACCAAGTTGCACTACATATCACTTCTAATGCCGTGTCTCATGAAAGAACAAAGCACATTGAGATAGATTGTCACTTTATTTGAGAAAAGGTTGAGTCTAGATACATCAACACAAGTTTTGTCAACTTAAAAGATAAACTGGCAGATATTTTCACAAGATCACTCTGAGAATCCAAAATTGAATATATTTGTGGCAAGCTTGGAGCATACGACTTATACGCTCCAGCTTGAAGGGGAGTGTTTGATATGGTATAATTAGATAATGTAGAATTGGAGTGTTAAATATAGTATAATTAGATAGAGTATGTTAAAGAAATGAAAAAAGTCCCACATCGGTGATTAATGAGATAGATGGTCTCCTTATATGAACTTGGGAAATCCTCCCCTCACAAGCTAGCTTTTGGGATTGAGTTAGGCCCAAGATCCATTTCTTAACATGGTATCAGAGCAGGACTCATCTCATCCAATGTTGGGCCCCCAAATTAAATTGCCCACACACCAGATGTCTAGCCCTGGGCGTGAGGTGGGGTGTTAAAGAAATGAAAAAATCCCTTGGCGGTTAATGAGATGGATGATCTCCTTATATGGACTTGGGCAATCCCCCCTCACAAGCTAATTTTTGAAATTGAATTAGGCCTAAGATCCATTTGTTAACAGAATAGATATGAGAATATTCTCAAATCCCTTTAATTAGGCAATTAGGAAATTATGTAATATCCTTATTAGTTTCTTTCCTTATTTACATTCTCTGTAACAACTATTTAATCCCATTAGCTTGAGGGAATAATCAAGTAATCAATTCCCAAATTCTCTTCTCTTCTCCTCATTTTTCATAGACAATCATACTAAACTCCTTTACATCCTTTTTCGGCGAATCTGAAGATAGATATATTTAACAGAAGACAAGTATCAGCAAGTCTGCATAAGCCTTCTTTTTTTCTAGATTTTGGTTACTAGCCTTGATGACGCATATTCCCTTCAAAAGCAAATCTATAATAGCCATACCTGTTTAATAACAAGTCAGAACACCATTGACTAGTAAAAAATATTAAAATTGAATAAGGGGAAGATACATTTTCCTAATGTTCCATTTTGACATGCGTAAGGGAAAAAAAATATCAACCATGTTATGTTATGCCATCTTAATCCTATTGACCTGTTCCAGTGTGTTGAGAGAACGAAAAGTGTACTCTTAGTGGGAACTATGTTATCTTGGAATTCAAGATCATCTTCTAGCAACCATGGTGAAACTAGCTAATCCTTCAGACTATCATATGTATAAATCCTTAGGTCCTCCCTATCTTGTGCAGATGATGTTAGTAGTGGATAATGATTTATCTTTTGCTATCCATGGAAACAAAAACATAAAAATGAAAAAAATAATAAATAAAAAAGGAAAAGTTGCTATAGACACAAGATTATGCTAGAGTTTTATTCTTTTTTTTTCTCTTAATCAAATATATGATGGCTTAGTCGAGTGAAAAATAATTATAAACGACATGATTGAAGGAAAAAGAATAATGCATACTTGCGATAAACTCAGGAGGTGAGCAGGATTTTTGGATCTTTTCAGGAGATCCTGTGTATAGCTGCTCATTTTGCTGTCTTTTCTGATTCTTTCTCTCTGAAAGCTTTAGAAAGAAATCATTTTCTGCAGAAAAGGAAGTACAAATAAGCAACAAAATGTGTATTCTTTACGTTAATTAGCAAGAAATCTATCATTCTTTTGCTTTCAGCATTCAATAGAGGAGAAGGAATTGATATTTTCTTTGTTTCCCCATATATTATCTATAATCCTCTCTCCCCTTCCCAGCTCCACTTTATTATAGTATGGACAAGACAAAGAACATCTTTTTAAGTTAACTTACTGACAATAACCGGAGAGTCTCCATCAGGCATTTCCTTGCTTGAAGTTTCTCTACCATTTAGAGCAACCTGAATTACAAAGTAGACGGATAAAATCAAAGATACAGTATGGTACAGCCCTTTCTATGCTATTCCTAAGCCAGATATTACTCTTCTCTTTACTTAATTTGGGTAAATAAACAGACTGATATTTGAGAGGTCGATGCAGAGAAGGAATGTCAATCGTAGGAGACGGTATATGCAAACAAAGATGGACAACACAGAGGGAAATGTCACTGGGAAGGACACAATCACTGGGAAAGGGTTTTTTGTGTGGTCATGTTGCAGATATGGAGAAGAAATACAAATGCTTTATGTGACCAAGGGTGGAGCCTAACGATTGATGAAGCTGGAAAGAATATATGCAAGACGGAGTAGTGCAAAAAATCCAAGTAATTTCATTCCATCTGCTTAGTTGTAGAATTACCCAATACCCTTATTGGAGGGAGGATGTAGGTACCCAGTGGAATAGTTGATGTGTTAACAAGCTAGGCCAAACACTACCATGGGTATAAAAAAAGAATACAGAATGGTGGGTTTAGAGGATTGGAGCAGGCCTTCACTAATTAAGAGGTAGCCCTCAGAACCACAATTTGTTGAACTAACCAATTGGAAATTTTTTAGGGTCTATCCCAATCCGAAAACAGGTAACATTCGAGCTAGAAAACTAACTTATAAAGATAGTTCACCTTTCTTAAGCCTTGCACTAACATTACAAAATCCTAATGCTAATCCGCTCACATTGGTCTAATCAAACGCAATTCTCATAAAGTCAGTTTAACTAGCACTCTAGGTTATAAACTAGCAACAAAATTCACCTTCTTAGAAGCTCTTGAGTGAGTCTGCGGCGTAGTTGCCTTGGAATTTCTCTTCTTTTTCTGCTTTTCTTTCACCTTATTGCCATTTTGTTGGCTCGCACACCACTCTTCCTCCTCATCCTCCTCTTCTTCTACTACTCTCCTTTCTTCAGCTTCCTCAGCTCCTCCTTCAACTGGAATCTGCTTCCCACTGTTGGGAAACAGCGTCGACTGGACTAGCTTTCGCCTGCTACGAAGTCCTTCCTCCACTGGTTCCTCTTCCATTAGATCAGCTTTGGTTAGGGTTTTTTTGCAATATTGGGAATTTCAATTTAGATTGATCAGATGAAGAGGGCTCCCAAAAATTTCCCCCTTTTGCTTTATGTTTTTCCATTTTGTTCCTGGGATGTGGGCCCCCCTTTGTAGTATGAAAACAAAGGATTAGGTAACCGATATAGGCAGTAGCAAGTTACCTGTGGTTGCTATTTCCCGCGATTTTACTCGGCATTCCCTTCAAATTTCCCGCGCTCAGTTGAACTGGATTAATTATGTTATATATGCATCACTAATTTTTAAAATCTGGATATTTTTACTTTTAAGGAAGCTATCTACTTCACCTGAAATTTTGATTAAATTACTTGGGAAAGATGAATTAGGATGATCAAATTTGTATAGAGCAAAATACTTGGAATGGTTAATTTAATAGTACAAAAAAATATTATTGTATATCAATATTGAAGTATATTATATAAAGAGATTAAAATTATTAATCGTGATTAACGTTATCAAACGAGAAAGACGTCATACATAATCGGCGCATTTTGACTACCTCATGCATGCATGGAATACGGGGAGCAAAAGCTAATTTAGTATCCAATATTACAACCTAAACTTCATATATGCAACACACAAATCATCTTGCAACAAAAGCTAAGTTGCATTTGTGCCAAGGCTGAGATAGTGCGGTACGGTGTCACTGCTCAATAAGGATTTAAACAAAACTCACAAGCCGAACACTATATGATATGCACACCAAGTATAGCGCAATACAAGCAAATATATATAACTCTTGATGTTGTTCTAAAGTATTTCAATTAGATACACGTCATTTTTGATACATAAAAAATAAAAATAAAAAAAATTATTGTGAATTGTAGCACGAGGATAGTATGCAATATCGACGCTATCTGATACAAACTCATGATTAGTCTTGCACTTATAATTTCTTGTCTCTACAAGCATGATATATTTTCTCTACCACCAATCAACATTCAACAATCACCCCAAATAGTATCATTCAACATACTATAAGTAGGCATTAAGTCATAACCAACACACACTGCAAGTACCAATATTTTTTAAATTTGTCATAGTCATTTGCAGTGTTAGCTTTAAATGGTTTTTTTTTTAAAGTGTCTTAGACCCCCAAATTTGAGGGGCCCCTTTTTTTAGCAATAAAGATTGTAGTTTTTTTTTTTAATAATAATTATGTACTATTTGTAAACAAAGTGAATTCTTTGTAAAAAGGGAAGAGTTATTAGAAGAAGTTTGACATATCTAGTCTAGAGTATTATGTCTCAACAAAAATTAAATCGGTTAGTTATATTATCAACTAATAAAAAATTATTAGAAAAAATTGATTATAAAAAAAGTTATTAACAATTTTGCATAGCAACTAGAAAAACAAACTATATAAAAAAATATATTAATCTTTCTTAAGAATTTAAGATTTCTATTCGATTTAATTTTAGACCACTAATATGTTTGAGCCTTCATGCTACTAAGCATCCAACTCAAATGTCAGATTTTTTCAAATATAGCCCTAGATCCCCAACCGAATAACCAATCTGCAAGAATCTCAAGGCGCATTCAACACCCTCAATTTACATTATGTGTCTTAAACGTGCTCCAATACATAGTAATATTTTTGTTTGTATAGTACACATCAAGATTGTATTTAAAAAAATAAAAATAAAAATAATTCATTTCACATAGTATTAAAAACAAAAGTAAATTTCTATTTTATAAGTCACAAAAATATGAAAAAATAACAATTAGCTCAAACTTTTTTCTTTAGGCAGGTGGTAGACGCGCAGGTTCAAATATCCAAAAGTATTTCTTTTATTTTTGAAATAGTGAAAGGTCTATGTAGAAGGTGAGCTTTAAAATGAGCAGTTCTAGCGTTCGACTTTGTTCTTTCAAAATTATTTCTCATTATTTAGTACCGTATCGTGGAATGCATATTGATATTGTACTGTACTTGACACCCTTTCTTCTGAAATGGCAGTCCAAACCTAAAGCTTCATTTAATTTAAGAAAAAATTACATGTAACTAACTTGTACATTATATTTATCATTCATAAATACACTTTTTAAAAAATTACATTCGTAGTTATCATTTGAGTTTTATAGTAAATTCCCATTTCTTTTTTCATTTAGTCACGATCCCACGCGATGAATTTTTCTTGGATCCTTCCCCTCTGCCTATTTTTCTTTTATTCTCTCTCACTTTACTCACAAAAACCCTCAGTACTTGTCCTCCTCCATATTCTCTATTTTTTTTCAGGCAACCTCCGAATGCTCACTGTTGACATCCATATCTTCCGTTTTCTTAAGTTTTTCTATGTTCCTATTTTCTCCCTCATCTTCAACCGTTTTCTCTATCAGAGTATCAGCTGCGTTACATCTTCAAAAATTTCAGATTCCTATTTTTTTATTTATTTTGCTAAGAAAAGTTTAATTTACTCACATTTTTTTTGTCACAGTAATCAAGCTTGAGATTTTTTTCGATTTATTTGTGGAGAAGTGAGAGATGACCGTTGATTTATTTTATTGAGAAAAGTATAATATCTTTGAAGATTTTATGTTGTAATTTGGGGGGAGGGGGGCGGTTTCCTATTTATTGTACAGCGGTGAGAGATACAATGATACAATAATTATATGTATCACTGCATATTAGTGTAGCACACTTGTATCTCATAAAATTAAATGTGATATACTGAAATACAAATATAATGACGCACAAGTTTGTGTTGTATGTATCTTCGATGACGAACAAGTATTTGTTGTTTGGATGTATGATCTGGGTCTTCTTCTTCTTCTTTGTATGTATCTTTGTTATATTCATTGTATGAGATAGAGAATACTATTTGTTAAGTGAGTGCATACAACCTATTGTGATTATATGTATTGGTACAACGAAATTAAATAAACACAAATAACTTATTCGAGCTGGTAATAATTGAACAATAGCTATAAATGAATACAAGTGATAAAACTTGATAAAAATTAATATAATAGAGCAAATGAATATAAGTAATACAAATAGTAACAATTGATATTGTAGAACGAATGAATGCAAGTGATATTAAAGAGAATAAATACAGTCCCCCGTATTTTGTTGTTTCACTTTTGTTGCATTCATTGTGTGAATGAATACAAATGATACTGATTTTCTTTGTTGCGCGAACGAATATATTGCATGAACAAATGTTGTTAATACAATCGCCTGAAACTCCAATTGTGTTACTACGAATGGTAAATAATTAAAGTACAGTTACCATTTGTTATTAGCACCCAAAATGTAACTATTTTTAAAAATTTCTCTTAATTTGAAGAGAAAATTACATAGTATAACAAACATATGTTATGTATTTACCATTACTAAATATCGTTTTGAAACAATTATTATTTGTAACATCTCTTTCTCCTCTCTCCCAATCTTGCTCACATCTCTCCTCCCTCTTTCTCTCCTCCCTCCCTCTCTCTCTCTCATTCACTCACTTACTCACTCACTTTTTTCCTCTCTTTTACTGCCTCTATCTCTCTCCCGCTCTCTCTATTTTTTTTTTCTTTTTCTCCCTTTCTCTCTCCCTCACTTTCTTTTTATCTCTTTCTCTCTCGCGCCTCTCCCTCACACCAATCACCCCAATTAATTTATTGTAAATTTATAATAATTTTTTTAGATGATGATACAAATGTATCTTACAAAATAAAAGTAATAGATACACCGATACAACTCACAAATGAATGTTGTATCTAAAAATATTTTTTAGATTTATATTAGTGTATCTAATAATTTTGAGAAAGTGTATGTGAGATACAATAAAAATGAATACAAGTGATACAAGAGCGAATGAATACAATCTCTTGTAATTCTAGTTATTTGTATCTTTGTATATATGTAGACCGTATTCGTTGATACAACCTCAATGAGCACATGAATACAAGTAGAATGAATGAATAGAAGTGATAAAAGAGCGAACGCATACACGTGCAATTAAAATATAAGTGATACAAGAGCGGACGAATACAATCTCTTGTAATTTTAATTGTTTGTATCTTTGTATACATGTAGACTGTACTCGTTGATATAATCTAATGCGTACATGAACACAAGTAGAATGAATGATTACAAGTAATACAATAGTGAATGAATACATGTTTAATTTGAACTTTGTTGTTTTGTATCTTTGTACACACGTAAAGTGTGTTCGTTGATACGGTCCATATTCATCGATACAACAAGTATTCATCGATACAACAAATATACCTATGAATATAATAAAAATACAACAAATACAGTTATTTGACACCTTTCAAAAAATTTAAAAATATATATAGAGAAGAATGCAATTAAAATACAGTATACAAAAAGAGAAAGAGGGAGTGAGTGAGAGAGAAATAGAGAAAGAGAGGGGCGAGAGAAGCAGGGAGAAAGAGAAAGAGCAAGAGAGGAAAGAGAAAGAGTGAGAGAGAAAAAGAAAGAGGGAGAGACAGGGAGAAAGGCGAGAGAGTTTTTTTTTCCCCCTAAAAATTATTACTTTAAATTGTAAGATGCAAACTATAACTACTAATAATAATTATATTTCAAATGGACACTTTATGAAATTTCCCCTAATTTGAAATCACAAAAGCCCAAAGGCCTATCACTCTCGGACCTTACCTTAATAAAGGAAGAACTTAAGCCTTTCTTAAAAATAAAAAATCCTATGATGAGCTAACTTGGCTTGATGCAGGAAATGGAATCACAGCAAGAAAGAAGGTTAGGAGAGATAGCACTGTCCGGTGAGATTTAGGTCAATTGGACCATCTAGTGTTGAGTTCGAGAAAAATATTTTTACAAATTTAATATACATAACAAATTAAATATTATTGGATTTTTCTTAATTTAATGTCAAATCAAACTAAATAGAAAAGAGGTTATTTAGTCTGTTTTCAGTTTAGTGTGAATTGGATCAAATATAAAACTTTTAATGTCCTATCAAAGATAATTTCAAATTTAAAATTCAAATCTGAGATTATATTTGATCACGATAGAATCTGTATTATTTCAGCACACCCCTTGTTGGTGTACTTTTAAATTACTCTTTTTTTCTTTCTTTCTGGAAATTAAATATAAATCAGGATAGAAAATAACTTTGAAGAAATTTAAAAGGAAGTTTCCTTTGTTACAGAAAAGTCATGCACACAAAAAAGTACTAGTCTATATCTAGCTAGGTTGTTCAATCTGCTTCCTCATCAGTGATAAATTTGCCAGTACCAGGATTAATGGCAGCAAAGAAGAAGAAGGCAATGTTAAACAACAAAAGGGGCTCAATCTCACTGATTGGGACACCTGTCTCAATGTTCAGTTGTGCCAATGCTCCTTTCCCTGTGATAATTTCTCCTATAATGGAGAATGCAATTCCCAATTGTGCCAATCTTCCTACAAACAACTCATTTGCCTTTGTGAATCCAAATAGTGGACCTGCAATTATTTGAAATTAAACATCCAATCAACATAAAGTGGAATAACTACAACTTTTTTTCATTGAGGTCATTTTAGCCATCTAAGGAACCCGAGGGGGTTCAAATGAAATTATTCGAAAAACAATAGTCAAATAATACTAAGGAAACTGTTTTAAGATATATACTCATACGGGTTGTATTGATTTTATATATTATTAATATTTTATTTGGTACATTTTTCAACTTATGTATAACTAATCAAATCATGATATTAATAATGCAAGAGTTTTTAATGCATGATTAAAGAAACAATTGCCCATCTAAACTTTTTCCACATCCTTTCCACTATATCTGTGGAGGATATTATAATAAATAAATAATTTTTCTTTAAAAATTATACAATGCGTATTATTTTTAATACATCAAATCAAACAGTGCATAAAAATTAATCTCAACATAACAAATACAAATATAATTAACACTAGCATTACTAATACATTATATTTAACACTATCCTTATACATCCTACTCAATGACCTCATAGCGCAAAGACTCCTTTTTATTTTTTTACACATTATCAGTGAGTTTAGCCTGGATAGTAAGATAATTGAAGAATTATTTTAAATAGTTGTCCAGAACTTGAATTAAAAATATTAGGCGAATGTATAATATGTGTATAATCAATATATAATTTATATCAACTAGAAAAAATATACTGAATCTGACCGCCTATTTATGTAAAAAAAAAAAAACCCGATAATTATCATATTTATCATATTACAAATTAATGTTTATCATGAGATTTTACCTGTAATTATCTTTTAATAAGTGAATAACTATAAAATAATATTTATACCGCACAAAATATGAAAAAAAATTATGGAGTTTTACCTCCTTCACTAAGTCCCAAAGCAGACTTGAAGCTTTTTCCAGGAGGGATAACAGCCTTTTCAAGTCCAGTAGGAGGGACAGGGTCATCAACAAATTTGCCTCTGTCTCCCAAAGCTCCAATGGCTCCAAGAAGATTGAATAGGATGAAGAACAATAGAAGTGGCTCTGCTTCATAGATTGGGATTCCAGTTTCAAGATTCAATTGTGCCAAAATCCCCTTTCCTGTTATTGCTTCTCCCAACAAAGATGCCTGTATAAAACATTACAATATATATTATATGCCTAGATAATTTATATTCATATAAAATATCAATAACTTATTTTAGATTATGAATTAAAAAATTTTATAAGAAAATTTGTATCCAGTCAAAAGGAATTATCCGATTATATAAACACAAAGCTTTCTGTTATGGTAGAATGCACCAGGGAAACAAGCACACAAGTTCGTGTATTATACAGTTATCTCTTAGCTAAGATATACTCCCATCTTCTCAAAATATTTGTCTTATTAATTTTTTTTTAATAATCATATTGTTGGGGTCAATTTATGCATAGCTTGATTAATCTTACGGGGTAATTATCACTTTATCTTATTTTTTATTTTGTATGTCTCTCAAGAAAATATTAATTAGGAAGGATTTGACTATTTTATCTTTATTTATGTCTTTAGATACAATCTCTCTTTTATTGAATATTTAATGTATTTATATGTCATAATTAAGTTGTTTTTAGTTTATAAGAATAATTACTATTAAAAATAAAATAAAAATAAAATAACTAATTTTATTTAAAATTTTAAAATGACAAGCATATATATTTTTAATAAGTACGGTAAATATTTTGAGAGGAAGGTAGTATAATGCCACTGACTAGTCTAACTATATACTCAAAATTATTAATGACTATACTTACGGCAAAGCCAATCATAGCAACACGGCCAACGAAGAGCTCATTTTGCTTAGTGAAACCAATTCCTCCTGAGGTACCAAAAATCCCATCCTCAACCTTTTCCTTTTGCTTTGGTGGTGCAACCTATACAGATTCAAAAAAATATTAATTAAATAATGAATTAGAGGGGCTAGGGACTCTTTTTTTTTCTTCAAAAATAAGTTTTTTTAGCAAACCTTTTTGGGAGGAGCTTTGGCTTTTGACTTGAATAGAGCAACAGTAGTAGTTGTGAGATTTGTTGAAGAAGAAGAGGAAGAAGGAGAAGGAGAAAATTTCAAAGGAAGAGAAGGCAAGAAGGAAGAAGACAAAGGCTTAGGCTTTAGTCTTTCAACTAAAGATTCTTTACTCCTTAAATCAACTTTGACATTGGCTGTTAGCAACATTGTTTGAGCCATGGCTTATTCTTCACAACTTTAAAATTCCCTTTGAGTTGTTGAAGAAGAAGATGTACAAGAATTCCAGTTCAATTAATTTTTTATAAGATATGTTGGTCTTTTTTTTTATAGAAAAGGAATGGTGTCCATTAAATTTGAGGCTAGTATTTTTTTTTTTTAATCACTGAGCGTGGATAGAAAGTGAGAGTCCACAGAGCAACCACGTCTACCTTATGTACTTTCTGCGCTTGTAAAGAAATATGTCCCTATTTTCGTGTGTTTTTGGTTGGATCTTGGTTCTCAAATCATGTCAAGTGTCAACACATATTTTTATGCCATGTATGATTTAAGTTGCTAAGTATTTCTCACTTGTTTTATAATACTTCAAGTATTTGGGTCACTTTGTATACATCTCAATTAATTTTATGAAGTGTCTGTTACTTTCTATCAATATATGTATATGATAACTTCATCCACTAATGCTTAATATATGAAAAGAAATTGCCTAATATTTTTATTTTATATATATATATATATATATATATTAAAATTTAATATAAGACGTTATGATTCTCTAACTCATTTCATTAATCAGTACCAATCCTGCTACTTTCTAGGTGAGTATTTCTCACCTTGCCATCTCGGTCCCATCGGCATCATCTTCCGAATTTTTTTTTTTTTTAATGAAAGGTGTATGCATAATTGGACACAAAATTTAAGAAGAATTTAAATTTGTAATCATAAAAAAGATGTCATTAATATTTTATTATTGATTATAAAATCATATTATTAAGAGTAAAAAGAAAAAAAAGATAAATCAATCTTAAATATAAAAATATTTTTGTTGATAATAAACTGAAAACAAAAATAATATCATATACATTGAAGCAACGGGTAAGAAAATTAGATTTCTTTGCATTTTGCAATTTAAATAGAAAAAAATTATCTTAAAATTTATAAAAATAAATATTAAAAAATACACGTGTCTCGTGGAATTTAACTTGTGCAGATTCTGATATGAGATATGCAATTGCAATCACATGTGTTCAACGAATGGGAGTTGAGGAACCACAAAAATTGTGAGGACTAAATGTTTCCAGCTGCCACCGCACCTCCATGTGTTGGTTGTTTTTTACTACAGTCTCATCTGTTATTTTTTTTCCTTGGTAAATTTTATTCTTTTTTTTTAACCATTTCAATTTGATTTACTTTGCGGTTAAAGCAATACTAAAAACCATATCCAACATGAGAGGGAGAGAAAGAGGTGCAAAGGAGGAACAGTTAACGCTCATATGATAAGACATAATTTAACATGTTGGATCAACTAATGACTTATTATTAATTACTATATGAATCTAATTCACTAGATCTTTAATTACATAATTAACTTATCATCATTATTCATCTTCTCAAATTAATAAAAATTTAACTCCCTAGATATTTCTTTTAATTTGTGAATTGATCAAATTTATTTATAACTTCATTTACTTAAATAATTTCATCACATAACAACAGTTTTATCACATTATATCTCAAATAAATATATCTATTTTTAAAGTTAAAAACCTTATTTTTTGCTACTAACGTGTTGGTTATGTTCCAATTGGAATAATCACTAAGAAGTATTTTAACATTTAGCCTCATCACCAATCAATTTCAAAATAATAAATTCAAATTTAATAATAGTGAATTCCATTTCATCTAAACCTGAGATTCAATTTGCATCATTATACGATCTCTCTGTCTCTCCCCCCCCCCCCCCCTCCCCCCTCCTCTCTCTCTATCTATCTATATATATATACATGAGACCTAGACATGGTGATGTAGCGCTCTCTTAGATCAGAATCTCTAATTATCTTTATTCTCAAACTAGTGAATTTAACTGCGCTTCACGCGGATTAGTTAGATTTTTAAGTGTTAAAATTTTTTAATATTTTTTTAAGTTTCAAATATTGCACATTTTAACTAATTATATTATTTCTTAATCTCGTATATGTATTTTTCTTTGAGTTTTTGCCACTTAAGTATTTTAACTCTTCTAAAATGCTTGATTTTTATATAACATATGGTAAGTGAAATGACAATTTTATCTTTCTGTAAAAGAAGGTAGAGAACGAATAAAAATTCAATAAAACTTGATGTCTTTCCGTGCATATTTTTAATAAATTTTAAAACTCAATTATATTGTTATGTATTTAATACAAATCTAATTATATAAATCTCGTATGCACTTTTTATCTTATTTTATTCTCTCTCTTTTTTTTCTCTTTAATATTTTTCTTTTCTCTGTTTTCCCCTCCTTACTTTTCCTCATATGTTATTTTCTTTAATAACATCAAATTTCATATTTTCCATCTTCTTCTAACTCCCTAATAACTTAATCAAAATATAATATTTTTAAATCTCAATATAAAGTATAATAAAATACTAAATATCACACACAAACATGCATGTTATATATGAAGTATAAATAAGTATAGATATCATTATATATTAATTATTTAATCTGATTAAAAAATATAAAAAAAATCTTCAGTTGAAATATGAAAAGATTAAATAGTTTAATTGAAGAATAAATTATCAGAATATGAAGATTAAGAACCAACACGATATTATATAGTGATTTAGTAATTCTTTTACCATCAAACTTAACAAATTTTTTTAAAATTTCTACATTAATTTAATGCATATATCTTTGTATTGATAATCATTTTTTTTTAAAATTTTCTTTTACTGTATGTTTTGATTCTTTTCATTACTTTATCCCCCAAAATAATCACTAAAATATATAGCGTAGTCTTATTTACTTTTCCTACAATTTCAATATTATTCATACATAATATTAATTGATCTCAAACGATTTAAAACTTCTAAAGTCTTAACAATGAAATGGGAAAGACAAGAATTACTGTTCATAGTATCATTTTCTTTTTCAATTCTAAAGTTTGAAATTCAAATTTAATAGAATTGTAGAAATTAAGATAAAGACAACAAAATAAAAAAATTATAAATTAAATTTCATTGTTCATAATTCCTTTATGAAATATTTAGATGGTTCCACTTATTAGAAAAAAATTATAAAATCTTTTCTATTCACTCTTTTATTCTCTTGACCATCTCTATTCTTTACATATTCAAATTCAAAGTATTAGAATATCATAAATTAAAGAGACAAATGTAACGATCCGGACGTCATTATGGGATGGTTAAGGCCATAGAACACATAAATCTGGCTAAGGATGAGATAGGGAGGTTATGAAATAAACTAAGTATAGAACTGTGCAATTTTGGGTAGCTATTGATCCAAGGGTTCGCTGCAGCGGTGGGATTCCCGCTGCAGCAGTGGGTTCCCGCTACAGCGAGACCGTGGTAGCAGTTGGAGTCCCGCCGTTGTGAAAATTGGGGAGTAACCATTTGGACCGCCGCAGCGGCCCTATGATCGTTATAGCGGGTCCGCTGCAGTGGATAATGAGAATCAAAAAGTGAATTTTAAGTGAGAATTACAGGATTTTGCTCCATTATTCTCAAAAACTCGATTAGAAGGGCTAAGGGGCGGAAAATTTCTCTAGAGCAGTGAACTACTCTCTGAAGGTAAGAATCTCAATTCTCCTACTCCTACTTCGATTAGTGTTGATCCTAGATTACTTGTGGACCTTTAATGGTGGAAGTTATATAGAAAAAACCCTAAGTTGATGAACTAGGGCTGAGATTATGGGGAAGTAATGGGAGGGTTGATTGTTGAAAATTTGAGTAATGTTTATTTCCTAGGATCTCTCTTGTTAATGTTGATGGGTCAGACAAGGTGGGGACCTAAAACTAGGTGGAAGGGAAGGGTTTTCTATTAAATTGCCCCGAAAAGAGAATGGTTTGATCGAATTAGGCCCTATCTTGAGGAGTGATTAACCAATGATTATATGTGTGTAGATTTCGAACAATCCTAAGCATTGAGGAAAGGCAAAGCTCTTGCAGAGGAGCAAAATTGATAATTTTGAGTAATCGAGGTAGGTTACGGTTTATAGGGATAGACCTATATAATGGCATGTATAGTGTGCAATGTTGATATACGATTGGTCTTCGGACGTTTATGTGATATGTGAGTCTATTGTTGTTAATTTATCTTATGAGCGTGACTAAGATGTGATATTGAATTGTAATAACTTGATTAAAAGATTGTGTATATATGTTAATGTAATTGCCTGTGATGAATGGTTAGTAAAGCGATCCCACTCCGTTGATGAGAGAATTGTTAATTGATGATGGCTTATTTGAGAAATAGATTGTAACTTTTTGTATGCTGCAATAATGTACTTTTTATGCCTTTTATGAGAATGATGAGTGAAAAGATTTAACATCCTAAAATGAGAGGCTCGAGCCTGAGGGGAGTATCCGGGCGAGCGAATAACTTTATTTGAGTGGCTCGTGTCCCAGGGATGCATCCGGACTAGCGTATGAGTGGGAGCGGGTGCCATGCCGACACAGTACATGAATTTCCAGAGTCCCCTGCATGTCATGACTGAATGGGCATAAATAAGACCATTTGGCATGTGTACATGATTCATGTAGTTGAGTGAGAAATGGGAGATGGCGGAGGCGTGTGCCCGTCATGCTACCCTTGTTTGTGTTGTTTGCTTATTTGTTTGTGATTTCATTTATGTTCATGAGGTGGATGTGAAGCGTGCTACGAGAATGTGCAAAATTATCGTGGCTGTGATGCAATTTGATAACAATGAGCATGGTTCCAATGCTAAGTGCGACTTTGTTACCCTGTGTGGTTGTTGATTAGTTGTCGCTATGAGTAACCGAGGATTTTAGCTCTTTATAACTATTATGATTGTTGTTTTATTATGGTTGTTTGATGGATTTATGGAGTATGTGAAATGTTAACTATTAATCTAATGAAATGTGGGATGGATGAACTGAAAAGGGTGTAGCACGTCGAGCTACTGCCTATGCAGTGCCGCTGTAGCCGAATCATTTCTGCTGCGGCAAGACCGCTGTAGCAGAGAAGTGACCGCTGTAATGAGAAGCCTAATTCAGTGAGCAGGCCTACTGATTCTTGAGTAGAGTAAGTGTTCATATAATGGCTTGTATTTCTGTATAAAGCCGAGGACCCTTTTTATATCTCTATTGCTGTAATTATCTGTTATTATATAAGGTTGGCCGATGATGCCTACCAGTACTGTGTTATGTACTAACCCTACCCCTGCATTCTTTTCTGAGTGCAGAGTTCGAGCCTGATAGTTCTTCATGCCCTCACCTGTGAACTAGCAGTTTCGGAGTTTTGAGAAGGTGAGTAGATGTGAACGCAATTCACTCCCCCGTTTGAAGATGTCCTTCTCTTCCAGATACCTATGTTTCTTTGTTATTAGTTTATTTTAAAACATTCTTAGAGTTGTAAACAGATGTCTTGTGTAATGACTTTCCGGTCTTGGTTATTCCTTTTTTTTTTGTAATGTTGGCTTAAGCAATTGATTCATGATTTGAAGTTATTTAAGCAATTAAAGAATGTGTTTACCTTTTTATGTCTCATTTTGGGGGTAGTATTGGTGTCACGCCCCGCCTTGGGGGGTATGACTGGCACCTGGTGCCCTAGTATGACCTAGACTGCTAACCGGTGAGCCTAAGCACATATGGTGCCTGGCCAGCTCTAACTCAGATTCAAGGAATCAGCGGGCTATATAACGGCTGTAACTACAGCCTCCGGCCGACTAGGCCTATAGCCACCTGTATCATAACGATCGCTAACCAGAATCATGTCAATATAAGGGAGCCTATGCGGGCCGACAAGGCCACCATGCTATATAGTTAACTCTAAATCAATATAACAAATGCTAAACAACTACGTAACCAGCAAGGTCACCACTACTGACCGGATAAGGCCTCACACGGCCAACATAAACAACTAAACATACGCACGACCCCACATGACCGGCACAACTAACCACAGGGAAATATATACAGACTGCAAGCCTCTAACAATACTGACAAGATGGTCGGGACAGGGCCCCGGCCTACCCATGCTGTACAACAAAAGAAAAGGGATAAACCTCTAGCTATCTAGCTCTGGATGACTGGAGTTGATGACCCTGTGAGCTGGCTGGAATCACGAGGTATCAGCCCCTCGTCTATGAGTACCTGCAGGCAAGTAATGCAGCGCCCCCAAGGGGCCTCAGTACCGCTGGTACTGAGTATGTAAAACAACAACTGAAAAATATCTGAAACCAACATCACAACTGATGGAACTGAAATAGAAAGGAATAAACTAAACTGACTGAAAATGTAAAGCTAAGCCTACTCTCAACGATGCTGGAGGGAGTAGGAGTCATACCTGGAGATGTATCGCTCTATTGTCAATCTACTCGTATCTAGTGTGACATGGCATAACATAACATAACATTACATAGCATAGCACACACAAACCTTACCCGGCCCCCATAAGCCGGGAGATACAATCAACACGCAATCTATACCCCTACCCCGGTCGTCCCATCTCCTATAATAACTATAAGCATCCTGCCGATCCCCTGGGTATGCACTTGGGCTCGCTGAGCCCCTGACTATAACTGTACCTGAGTCTGGAGGACTCCTGAATCAACACCCCAGGCGTACCCGCTCGACGGGGGTGTATAAAGGCCGACCAAGGCACAATATGGGGAAACCGGCATCCCATCTTCGTCCCCTGTGGGATGGCATGCCACTCTGTAGAGCGACGTATCCTCGCCCTCTGGCGGACGAGTCAATACAGCTATTAACCCTGGGGCGGTCATGAATGCTAGGTAATCCACCCTAAGACAATACAGTGGTCTCAACTAGTAATACTAACTGCGTATACCGCATGCTGAAGCTAGTGATGATAATGTATCTGTACATACTATATGCTGACTAGTGATAGTGATATGTATGTATTTAATACATGCTGAGACTGATAATGGTATATATATAATCTTCTGTCATACTGTGCTGAGTCTAATGTTGAACAAGATATAGTTTTTCTGATGGAAATCATGCTGGATAACTGAGTTTCGTAGTAACATGCTTTACTATTTCTAACATGCTTTTTAAACTTCATTCTAGGCTACCATTCTATTTCTAAAATACCTTACAGAGACTTATATTGCTTTACTAGGTTTCAACTGAACACAATAATCTCCTAACATACTTTACTAAATCACATATTGGGCATGCTGTACAGTTCCTAACACTTTGTATTAGAATTTATATCATGCTAGTAAGTTTCACTCTATACATAACATGATGCTTCCAATATCGTACTAATATTCATACTAAACATAACACACAACTTCTGAAACATTCTACTGGCCTTTGAACCATTTTACTATACCGAGACTACAAACTTGCCGAGGAAACTAGTTTTACATGCCTTCGCTTCTGATTTCCCGACTAACTGGCGTAGCTCGGTCAGTATTTTCACTATTTCTCCCAACTGCATTCGTGTATATGTCAATTAGCACTAAATACAACACTATTATGAAAGACGACGTCACTTTCGATATAATTATAGCCTAAACTTAGGCCTATCGAAAGACGGTCGAAAACTTGCTATTTTTCAGAAGTCTAGGAGGGAGAAGTATTCACCTTACGACTAGGAGCACAAGGACACTAATTTGGAGAAATTCTACTTATCTTAGTCCGGTAGCTCGACGATTCGTCGGCCGTATTTCGCGAAACAAAATCCGTAGGAATGCTCCCTGCTGCTAAATACCTCGGTATCTGGAGTTAATTTAGATTTGGACTACGTTTGGCAGCGTAATCGAACGATAGTATACTAACCCTCTTCGTCTCTCTCTGTTTACTGCGTTTTTCTGAAATTTATCAAGGATTTAAATGAAAATAAACCGAAGTGGGGCTTTATATACTTGGGCCTGGACAGGCCCAACGTGTCACGGAGCCAACGCAGTGGCCCCACCTCCGTGACACGCTGCCATCGCGGAGGGGCTCTGCCCCGACTCCTTCCGCGATGGTTCGACAGGCTACTCGTCCGATCCTTTCCCGGGCCTTTCTCTAGCACGTATGATTTTCAAATATGCTTAACCAACGCGCGAATAGGCCATCTAGGTGCCGGGAATCTTACGGGGTGTAACAATTGGGATTCGTTGGTTCGCCCACCGAAGGGTTAGTGTGGGTACCAATCATGGCCATTTGGGTCGTGACAACAAAGAGTTGAAAATTCTTACTGAAAATTAAATAATAACAACAATAATAATTAGTATTATTATAAAAGAGTTCTTTACTTACCCCTTCATCTCGAGAACCTCCATATTCATTAGCATGGAGGAAAATTTGATATCTAAAAAACATGAAGAAAAAAAAAAGAAAAAAAAGAGAGAGAAAAAAAATAATTAAGAAAAAGAAGAAGATGATGAAAATGAGCATCCAACAACTCCATATGTAATTGTTATTTATGGATTGATTAAGCCATAAGAATTAGGTAAAAAGGGACTTGAGAAGATATATTATTAAGTAGAGAATGCAAATGGATGGAGGTTTTGATATAATTAGATGTAATAAATTTGATATTTTTTTAATTATTAAATAAATTGATTAATAAAAAGAATGAAGGGGGAAAATTTTAAAAAGGAGAAAAAAGATAAATGGAATTCTTGGCCAAAGAGAGGTGTCACATCACTTCTCTAATGCTTTGCTTTATATCATATATAAATTTTTGTATTTATCTTGTATTTAAATTGCACTCAATTAATTAATAAAAAATAAATTAACATATTTGTTCGAAATAGTTGTTTGAAAGGTTTAAACGTTGTGCTTAATTTTGATTTTCTCTCTCCTAAGTTGTTTAATAAATTTTTGCCCATAGGAATTCTCACATTTCTTTTTGAAAGGAAAGTAAAATATATAGTAACCATATACCATCAATTGAATTGGTATAACTTTTTTTGTGGTTCTTCTAATATAATAAATATTCAGAGTTATACTTTCCTTATTTTATGATATTTTATAACAAATAGTTGTGTCTTGAAGTTTGTCTCGTCTTTAAAAAATAGTAGTTTTCTCCTTTTTATAATGGCATACATATTAAAAAATTATTATCGAATGAAAACAGTATATATTTTGTAAAAATGAATAAAATTTAATCAACATATATCTTATTTAAGATGGCTAGTATATCATTGTTAATTTCATGTATATCAGTGCTGTAGACAAAAAAATTATCAAGGGTATTAAAAAATTTATCCAAAAAAAAAAAAGAAATCTAGCAATTGTCGCACCCTAGATTAAAACTTGAGACGTTCGACTGCACCGCCACCAAAGGACTTGTAATTCTAAGGGAGTTTCAATTTAACTTTATAGTGTATAAAATATAAAGAATTTAACTTCTATATATAGTATAATTTTGCGGCGAAGGGTGTTCGACTAAACACCCTTATTTGGCTGCAGATCCGCCCCTGATGTATACCTGAAAGAAAAAGAAGTAGTTATTTGTGATAATTAATAATTTATTGACATTAAAAAATTTAATCAATATATTTTAATCATAATTGCACGTACATATATTCTTTGTCTGATTCAAAATTATAATTTCTTTCACAAAATTTTATACCTATTTCACATTTTCTTACAATTATATTATTTTTAATATGAAATAATAAAATAAGAAAGAGATGTAAACAACATATATATAATGTACCCAATGATGAGAGGTGAAGAGTGAACAGTTGCAAAGTATTTAGAATTAAAACAAACAAATAAAAATTAGTTAGCAAACTAAAAGAAATAATTCATATATTAGAAACTAGCTAAACCACAATAATAATTCATATATTAAAAAACCACAGTGAGCATAAAAGGTTAAAAAAATAATTATTCATCCACAATATATAAAGAGAGACATAAAGAAATTAGCTATTCAAATTCGTAACAGAAGAGAACAACTGAGGAATCAACGTGTTCTTTTTTTTTTATTGCATCATTTAATTTTATTTAATGATTAGAAAATTTAAAATAATTTCTGGTACGATTTTGAAATAAGAAAAAGATGAAGAGACAAGCTTTTTAAGGCTAAAAAAAATTGTACTCATCTAAATAATTATTATAAAGTATTTAAAAGTTTAATAATATTTATTGCATTAATAATATTTATTGCTATGAAATTTTACTTTTTAATTTTATCATACATCCAATTTATATAGAAAATTATTTATTTAATTAAAAAGTCTCATTTTTTTGATGGAAGGATATTTAAGTAATTTAACTTTTGACTTGGGGGCTTCCCACTTATATAATAGTATGATTTATATGAAAGATAAAACAAACTTTGATTTTCATTTTTGATATGTTTCTGGGTTTTTAAAAATATCTTTCGGTGTCCATGTATGATTTCATTTTAATATTTTCTTTCTCTCTATAATTTTTCTTATTGATTTAGTTTTATAAATGATAAGATGAACTAATCAAGGAAAAGAAAATACTTTTTATAGTTTTGTGATTTTGCAAAAAGTATGAGAATTCCGCCTAAAGAAATTAGAGTAGAAAAACTGGGGATCTGAATGATCAGAGAAGGAAAGGTGAAGTAGAATTTTTTTTTAAAGCTGAAACGCGTCTTTTACAGTAAATTAGACTTATGTGTATGACTCTCAATTATTTTTAGTATTATTACGTTATTTCCTGAAAAGTAATTTTTTAGTTTCGAATGAACAATGTGTTTCTGTAGCCTATGTTGGAAAATGAGAATGTGACTTTTGTGCATTGCTATAGTTAGATGAAGGTGCATATAATAAATTGATAATGGTGGTTCCTCAATTAAAAAAGAATTAAAAAAATATTGAAGAAACTCTGTCAAAGTATTATTTTATTATTTTTAGCGATTCTTTTTAAATGAAAGTTTCAATTGAATATGTTTGTTCAGTAATCTCATGAAAAATATTATTTTGAAGTTTTGTGGTTTTTCCCCTTTTCCCGCGGTGCATTTTGACTTGGTTTAAGTTCCTAAAGTAGTTTCTAATGTGATACTAATACAATCAATAAATGAAATTTTTTATATAAAATAATATGCATGTTGTACTAATATAATCAATAATGACATTTTAAAAAAATTATTGATTTGACCTGTGATTCAAATCAATAAATTTATATCTAATTTTTCTTGTAGTATCATTTTTCTTTTTGAGTTTTACCTTCAATTATTTATTAAATAATTCGCTATATGTGGTTTCTAATATCTTGCGACAAGTTAACTCCTCGAACCATAAGCTTTATGACACTTTAACTTTACTTACATTGTTTGTATTACAAAATTGGTTTACTCTTTTATATATTTTATCTGGTAAAATCTTTTCAATAGATTAGATTTGTCCTTTAAAGTCAAATTGTTATAAATTGATTGTTTTTATTAAGTCAATGCATGATTATTTCTATTTCTTAATTTGTGTTATTATCTCAAATTTAATCTTGCAGTTATTGTGAATTAAATGTACATATTATAAGGACACTTTTAGATGATTAAAGTAATGCATTAAAAGACACAACACAAAAATTTAATCTTTGTGTCACAAGGGCAAAAAAAAAAAAAAAGTAAATTTCATGGATGGTCATTTAATTTTGTATTCATTACTCAAAAGTTACTATTTTGTATTGTTATACAAAAATCATTTAGCTTTGCCTCATCTTTCACAAAAGCAATTTTAATAAAATTTGATTAAAACTCTACCTAAAATGTAAGAGAAAAAAAAAAATCTCTTATGTTTGATGGTAGATTCAAAATGACCCCTTAAATATACTTTTGAGCAGTTTTGGTACTTTAAGCTTGCTAAAAGTGAGCATATTTAGTCTCCATCAAATAATTAATAAATTTTGATTGTTAAATTTTACAAATATGTGAAAAAGCAAATTTAGTATGAAGCCCACTTAAAGGCGTTTTCTTGCAATTCTTGTTTTTTTGGGGGGTTTTATTGCGGAATTTGGTGTAGCTTGCTAGGTGTAATTTATGTTATTTTAAGAAAAATTTCATAGACTTCTCTCCATGTTTTGCTTCATAACGTTGACATTCCATGTGACAATGATATCACACTTATTTTGGTTATTTTGATTTCTTTGTAATAATTTCTTTGACATATTTATCACTAATGTAAAAATATATACTTAAACTTATTTTTCCCTATTAACACTACTTTGTTGAATTAATTTTATAAACATATCTTACTTTTTATTTATTCTATTCTATTATTGCTCAATAAAATAAAAATAAACATGATGAGTAGGTGCTTGCTCTCTTCTTTATCATTGGACATCGAATTTTAAGGTATCGATTGTATAAAATTTTAATAAAAATGAGGTTTACATGGAATCAATTCTTTTATGAAATAATTGAAGTATCAAGAAGTAAAATACTGAGTATAAATTTTTAAAATTTTCAGCATGCCACCATTTTTGACTTTCAACAAAATCTTTCAGCGTCATCCCAGCGCCTCCAAAAAATCTCTCATCGAAAAGCTTTTAGTTTTTGTTTTTCATAACAAGTAATTTTATTTTATTTTATTTTTATTTTTATTTTTTAATAACTTTTATTTACTAAAAATATTGTGGTTTAGATTGCAAATTCAATGTGTTGATAATAATTTTCATAGAAATTATTGCAAAAATAATTTGAAAAATCATATTTATTCACTTAGTAAATAAACTGAAGTATGAACACATGTAACAATCCGAATGTCGTTACGCGAAGGGAATGGACTAGGAATGCTAGGAACAGGCTAAGGAAGGGATAGAAAAAGCTGTGAAATAATCTAAGTGTAAAACTGATCGAAATTGGGTAGTTACTGGTTCGGGGGACTGCTGCAATGGTGGAATGCCCGTTGCAGTGAGACCGCGATAACAGTCGGAGTTTTGCTGTAACGAATCGAAGAATAATCGCCGGATTCACTGTAGCGGTTTTTTGACCGCTGCAGCGGACAACGAAAATCAGAAAGTGAGTTCAAGTGAATTTATGGGGTTTTTACCTTATTATTTTTAAAACACGATTAGAAGGACTAGAGAACGAAAATTTCTCTTTTCATTCCTGGCCACCAATAATTCTCCTTGATATCATGGTACATTTTTGTCGCACCGGGGTGAAGAGAATAACGGACGTAATGTACCTCGTTCATAATCTGCTGGCGGAGCCCTGAAACATCTGGAACACATAGGCGGCCTTTACATAACAGCACTTCTTCCTCAGTTATCTGAAAATCTGGCGCTTTACCCTGCTGGATTCTGTCTTTGAGCTGGATCAGGTCAGGATCCTCATATTGCCGTTCTTTCACTTCCACAACTAATGATGACACGACGGTGTTCTGAATTACCGCTCTACTGTCCTCTGTTTCTGCTACACGAACGACTAGGCTAGCTAACTGATGTATCTCCCTGACCAATTCTCGCTGCTCGGGCTGCAAATACGTCAAACTCCCCATGGACTTCCGACTGAGAGCATCTGCTACAACATTGGCTTTCCCCGGGTGGTACAGAATATTCACGTCATAATCCTTTAACAGCTCCAACCAGCAACGTTGCCGCAAATTCAACTCCCTCTGAGTGAAGATATACTGTAGGCTCTTGTGATCTGTGAAAATATCAACATGGACGCCATACAGGTAATGCCTCCACATTTTCAAGGCGTGGATCACTGCGGCTAATTTCAGGTCGTGGGTAGGGTAATTCTTTTCGTGTTTCCTCAGCTGTCTGGAAGCATACGCAATCACTTTACCATGCTGCATCAACACACAACCTAACCCAACGCCTGATGCGTCGCAATACACTGAATAACCTTATGTACCTTCCGATAATGCTAACACTGGGGCAGAGGTTAATCTGTCTTTTAACTCCTGGAAGCTCTGCTCACATGCCTCTGTCCACTGAAACTTCGCTGCTTTCTGCGTCAGTTTAGTCAGAGGTGCCGCTATAGTAGAGAATCCCTCAACAAATCTCCTGTAATATCCCGCTAATCCCAGAAAGCTACGGACTTCAGTCGGAGTGGTAGGCCTAGGCCATGATTTGACTGCTTCTATTTTCTGCTTGTCAACCTGTATACCAGCATCCGACACAATGTGCCCTAGGAAGGCTACCGAGTTAAGCCAGAATTCACACTTGGAAAACTTAGCATATAATTAGCGGTCCCTGAGGATCAGGAGTACTGTCCGTAAATGAGTCCGGTGATCTGCTTCAGAGCGAGAATACACCAGAATATCATCAATAAACTCGATCACGAACAGGTCTAGGTATGGTCTGAAAATACTATTCATCAGGTCCATGAATACTGCTGGGGCATTCATCAACCCAAAGGACATAACTAGAAATTCAAAGTGTCCATATCGGGTCCTGAACGTCGTTTTAGGAATATCTCCTTCACGTACCCGAACCTGATGATATCCGGACCGCAAGTCAATCTTAGAGAAGTATCTGGCTCCCTACAACTGATCAAATAAGTCATCAATTCTGGGAAGCGGGTACTTGTTCTTCACTGTGACTTTGTTCAATTGCCGATAATCTATGCACATACGGAGTGAGCCATCTTTCTTTCTCACAAACAGAACTGGCGCACCCCATGGTGAAGTACTCGGCCTAATAAAACCTTTATCCAACAAGTCTTTCAGCTGCTCCTTTAATTCTCTGAGTTCTGCAGGAGCCATATGATAGGGAGGAATTGATATCGACTGAGTGCCTGGTAACAAGTCAATAGCAAAATCTATTTCCCTTTCTGGGGGAATACCAGGTAACTCATCGGGAAACACATCAGGGAACTCCTTCACCACCGGAACAGACTGGAACGTCGGAGATTCTGCTCGGACATCCTGAACTCTGACCAAATGGTAAATACATCCCTTAAATATCAATTTCCTCGCCTGAAGGTAGGAAATAAACCTACCTCTTGGCGTAGCGGTGCTGCCCTTCCACTCCCGCACTGCTTCTCCTGGAAAGTGGAATCGGACCGTCTTGGTCCAACATTCAACATTGGCAAAGCACGACACTAGCCAATCCATACCCATTATGGCATCGAAGTCTATCATTTTTAACTCGACCAGATCTACTGTGGTCTGACGGTCAGCAACCTCTACTGTACACCCTCGGTAAATTCTGCTAGCTACAATAGAGTCACCGACGGGCGTGGATACTGAAAAGGGCTTCTGAAATAATTCTGGTGCAATATTGAACTTTCGTGCCACAAATGGAGTAATGTAGGACAAAGTAGATCCTGGATCAATCAATACATAAGCAGGGTGTGAGCTGATAGTTATCATACCTGTCACAACATCAGGTGACGCTTCTGAGTCCTGCCTCCCTGGTAAAGCATATGTGCGTCTTGGACCCGCACCTACACTGGAGGCCCTTGGTCTGCCCCGACCCCTGCCTGCCGACACTGAGGGCCTGCGCCCTACCGAGGATGCTGTAGCTCGTGACCCTATGGATGTCCTGTCCTGTCTATCCCGATCCTCCTGACCTCTGGCTGGGCAATCTCTCATCAGATGGCCCTCTTGGCCACAAATATAACATCCGGTGGAGCCATACCTGTATGCTCCAGAATGGCGTCGGCTGCATATAGGGCAAAGTGGTAGGGTATACCTACTCTGCTCCGCCCTCCTCTGTAATGGTGAATTTGCAATCTGCGAGCCTCTGTCGGTCTCTGACTGCCCCCTGTGGCTAAATCTACCCCTCTGCGGCTGTGGTGGAGGCGGGGGCCTGGGCGGCCTATCTAACAATCGTGGCCTAAGTCCTCCCCGAGCCTCCCTCTGCAACTCAACTGGCCTGTCCCTGCGGCGCTGTTCCTGATTGGTCCTCCTGATCTCCAGATGCCGCTGCCTGATGCCCTCAATATTCTGGGCAAATGCCTGAACTCGGGCAATATCCATGTCCTCTCGCAGTGTGGCCGTAATACAAGTCTCAACATATTCTGGATTCAACCCCATGATAAAGCGGTGTACTCTGGATGCCATGGTATTAACAAAGGCCGGTGCGTACCGGGCCAAAGAATCAAACCGCAAGGCGTATTCCCGAACGCTCATGGCCCCCTGCTCTAGATGTAGAAACTGGTCCACCCGGGCCTGTCGAATCTCCCGTGGCAAATAGTGATCCAGAAAAGCACCTGAGAAGCTGGACCAGGTCGGAGGGGAAACATCTCTACCTTGGGACCTTTCCCAGCTTTCATACCACAATACGGCGATGTCCCGTAACCGGAATGCTGCCAACTCAACCGATTCTGTAGGCGTGGATGCATAACCCTGAAAATTCTCTGCATCTGATCTAGAAAATCCTGAGGGTCCTCTGTCCGGTCCGTACCTGTAAACTGTGGGGGATTCAGAACCAAAAACTCTCGGACCCTCGAACTATCGGGCCCTCCTGACGACTCCGCAACTGTAGACAGCATCAGCTGACGCTGAGCAGCCATCATCTGTGCTAACATGACTACCGCACTCCTAATCTCCTGGTCGGAAGATATCGGTATAGGGAATGCTGGAGGTCGTGTCGCCCCAAGTGGCTCATGATGTGGTGGAGACTGTTGAGAAGGCTGGGACGATGCCTCTGTAGTGCCCTCTGATCGGGCTGTTTCTAAACGAGGGTGAGAAATCTGCTGGTGCCTTCCCCTGCTGCAATATCTAAGCTCTGGCCTATGATAGGATGTCGCTGGTCTGACATTATCTGTAACCAAAGAATACAGTAAGCTCTAGGGACTCAACCCTATGCTGTACCGCTCTACAACACGACTGAATAAGAATAAAAAGCAACCATCCTATCATGCCTTGAAGCCTCCTACCCATAGTATGTGGTGCACAACACATCCATAGACAGGACTCTACTTAGCACGGCTTGCAGACTCCCTGGGATACGATCGGCTCTGATACCAAGTTTGTCACGCCCCGCCTTGGGGGTATGACTGGCACATGGTGCCCTAGTAGGACCTAGACTGCTAACCAGTGAGCCTAAGCACATCTGGTGCCTGACTAGCTCTAACTCAGTTTCAAGGAATCAGCGGGCTATATAATGGCTGTAACTACAGCCTTCGGCCAACTAGGCCTATAGCCACCTGTATCATAACGACAGCTAACCAGAATCATGTCAATATAAGGGAGCCTATGCGGGCCGACAAGGCCACCATGCTATATAGTTAACTCTAAATCAATATAACAAATGCTGAACAGCTACGTGACCGGCAAGGTCACCACTACTGACCGGATAAGGCCTCACACGGCCAACATAAACAACTAAACATACGCACGGCCCCACACGACCGGCACAGCTAACCACAGGAAAATATATACAGACTGCAAGCCTCTAAGAATACTGGCAAGATGGTCGGGACAGGGCCCCGGCCTACCCATGCTGTACAACAAAAGAAAAGGGATAAACCTCTAGCTATCTAGCTCCGGATGACTGGAGCTGATGACCCTGTGAGCTGGCTGGAATCACGAGGTATCGACCCCTCATCTATGAGTACCTGCAGGCAAGTAATGCAGCGCTCCCAAGGGGCGTCAGTACCGCTGGTACTAAGTATGTAAAACACCAACTGAAAAATATCTGAAACCAACATTACAACTGATGGAACTGAAATAGAAATGAATAAACTAAACTGACTGAAAATGTAAAGCTAAGCCTACTCTCAACGATGCCGGAGGGAGTAGGAGTCATACCTGGAGATGTATCGCTCTATTGTCGATCTACTCGTATCTAGTGTAACATGGCATAACATAACATAACATAGCATAACACACACAAACGTTACCCGGCCCCCATAAGCCCGGAGGTACAATCAACACGCAATCTATACCCCTACCCCGGTCGTCCCATCTCCTATAATAACTATAAGCATCTTGCCGATCCCCTGGGTATGCACTTGGGCTCGCTGAGCCCCTGACTATAACTGTACCTGAGTCTGGAGGACTCCTGAATCAACACCCCAGGCGTACCCGCTCGACGGGGGTGTATAAAGGTCGACCAAGGCACAATATGGGGAAACCGGCATCCCATATTCGTCCCCTGTGGGATGAGATGCCACTCCATAGAGCGACGTATCCTCGCCCTCTGGCGGACGAGTCGATAAAGCTATTAACCCTGGGGCGGTCATGAATGCTAGGTAATCCACCCCAAGACAATACAGTGGTCTCAACTAGTAATACTAACTGTGTATACTGCATGCTGAAGCTAGTGATGATAATGTATCTGTACATACTATATGCTGACTAGTGATAGTGATATGTATGTATTTAATACATGCTGAGACTGATAATAGTATATATATAATCTTCTGTCATACTGTGCTGAGTCTAATGTTGAACAAGATATAGTTTTTCTACTGGAAATGATGCTGGATAACTGAGTTTCGTAGTAACATGCTTTACTATTTCTAACATGCTTTTTAAACTTCATTCTAGGATACCATTCTATTTCTAAAATACCTTACAGAGCTAGGCCGACTGTCACCTGTGCAGAGCTAGCACCCACGAAATGGTTTTTTTACTTTGGTATGATGTTGAGGACTTATTTTAAATCATGTTTACATTGATTATATGTTAGTATATAAGGTCGTCTGATGATGCCTACTAGTACCGTGTTTTGTACTGACCCTATGCTTGCACTTCTTTTCTGAGTGCAAAATTCGATCTAGGAAGCTCCTCTCATCCCCACCTTTAGTTTATAGCAGTTTCTTTGAAAGGTGAGCGACGCAAGATAGGTTGATTCACTTCCCCCGAAAGATGTTCCCTCCTAGGGAAATTGCAATTTTCTTTAGTTTCTCTTTGATTAAACATTCTAGAACTGTAGTTAGTCGTCGAGATGCAATGACAATCAGGTCTTGGGATTATTTATCGTTTTGTTCGTTTTAAGAAGAAGTTTTTTTGCTATCGATTCAATTTGTTATATTATCAGTTTATTTCTTTATATATGTACATGTCGGGCTAAGTCATTGGGAATCATTCGTTCGCCCACCGGAAAGTTAATGTGGGTGCCAATCACGGCCATTTAGGTCGTGACAAAGTTGGTATCAGAGCTCTAGGTTCGTTGATCTCATTGCAATAATACGGTTATAGTAGAGTCTCGCGGATTAGTGCAAAGACGTCCGTAACTTATCTTCGAGAAGCTGCAGGACTTTATGAAAACTCCCTTCTTTTTTCCTTTCATGCGATTACTTAATTTCAATTGGTATATGGTGATCCAAATTGGTAATTAACAACATTTCTTTCTTTCCTTCTCAAATGGTAAGAACACACGCAAATGGTAACAGAAATGCAGCACCCGAACCATCAGTGGCAGTTGCAGTTCGTGAAAGAAGATAGGGCAGAGGTCATGGACAGAGGCTTGCTGCTGCTAGAGAAGGAGCTCGTGCTCCTGCTCCAGTCATGGAGAGGTCTGCATCTCCCATACCACCAGTAGTACAAGAGCAGATAGCTGTTAAGGATGAAGTTCCAGCACAGGGAGAAGCTCCTATCGCTCCAGCATCCTCTGAGGTTCTAGCTCAGGTCCTCAATATCCTGAGTGGCCTCATGGGTAATGGAGCAGCGCCAACAACTCATGCCGATAGCAATCAGGGATCCAGTATGCAACTGCGGTGGCTCCTCGTATTGATGACATGCCTAAGGCAGTCATGTTCCCCAGGCCGGTGGTTGGGCCTGTGATGACAGGGGAAGAGCGTGACTTGTTCTGAAGGTTCACCAAGATGAAGCCTCCCACATTCTACGACAATAAGGCGGAGGACGCCTATGAGTTTATCATTGACTGTCATGAGAGGCTCCACAAGATGGGAGCGGTAGAGAAGTATGGTGTGGAGTTTGTTACTTATCAGTTGGTGGGGGATGTTAAGCTCTGGCGGAGAGCTTTTGTGGAGTGCAGACCAGTGGGTTACCACCGTTGACTTGGACCCAGTTCTATCCCATATTCTTGGAGAAGTATGTTCTCCACACTCTGAGGAACAGGAGACGGGATGAGTTCACCACCATCGAACAGGGGAACTCATCTGTGACAACATATGAGGCCCGATTTCATTCACTGTCCAGGTATACCCTACCTTTACTGCCCACGGAGGAGGAGAGGATCAGGCGGTTTGTTAAAGGCTTGAATATGGGTCTCCAAGTATCATCTTTTCATATAGTATCCTTAGGTAAGACCTTTTAAGAGGTGGTGGAGTATGTGAAGTCCGTGGAAGGGGTGAGACAGGAGGGATATGCAAAGAACGCCGAGAAGAAGGATTGGAGGATGGGTTCCTTTAGTAGTTCTTTTGCCAGGGCTCCAGCACTGCAGGGTTTCTCTAGGCTGCCCTATTCAGTCTGCCATGCAGGTGTCAGCTGGAAGTCTGCCAGGGACAGCTCCGCTGCCATTAAGTGTAGTTGGGGGTACTCAGATTGTTCATTCAGACTTCATAGCTCGCCCTATTTCCTTTATTTCAGCTCAAAGGCTAGTGATTGAGAGGTCTCATGAGTGTGGTGAGTATAGCCACATCCGCAAATGGTACCCTTGGTTCAGATAGGGCGGGAAATTGTTCCTTACCCAGCTTCTTGGGCTCCGGCCCCTGTAGGGAGAAGAGGTTGTGCATTCAGTCAGGATCGTCTACAGCTGGGATGAGGTAGTCAGCTAACCGTTAGAGGTGGTGCTCAGGTAGGTAGAGGTGGCACCAAGTCAGGTAGAGGGGTGGCGTAGCCCAGCCGGAGCGATTCTCAGGCGAGTAATCAGGCATATTTCTATGCTTTTCCTGGTAGGCCAGAGGCAGAGACTTCAGACACCGTTATTACAGGTATACTCTTCATGTTCGATAAAATGGCTATCACGTTATTTGATTGGGCTCTACATTTTCTTATGTGTCTGCTTATTTTGCATTGGGTTTAGATCTTGTTTATGATGTGCTTGATCCTCCTATTCATATATCTACTCCTATTGGGGATTCTATGGTGGTGGATAGGGTTGTTCATGATTGCAGTGTTGATTTCATGGACACTCTGACAGACTTAGTGACCTTAGACAAGGTTGATTTTGATGTAATTTTGGGAATGAGCTGGTTGTCCCCTTAACATACCATTCTAGATTACTGTGCTAAGACCATCACTATATCGGGGCCAAGGGTGTCTAGGTTGGAGTTGAAAGGTAATTGTAGCCCTGCTCCTAAGAAAGTAACTCATCTCTTATTTTCGTACCTGTAAGTTGATAGAGCGGGGTTGTTTAGCGTATCTAGAACATATTCGGGACATTAGTTCTAAGTGTCCTTCCATAGAGTCGATCCTGGTTGTTCGTGATTTCTTAGACGTGTTCCCTGCAAATTTTCCTGACATTGCCGTCAAACCGTGACATTGATTTCTGTATAGAGTTAGAGCTAGGGACTCAACCCATTTCTATTCTTCCGTACCAAATGACACCTGCTGAGTTGAGAGAGCTCAAGGAGCATTTGTAGGAGTTGCTTAGTAAAGGGTTTATTAGACAAAGTGTATCGTCGTGGGGTGCCTCAATTTTGTTTGTGAAGAAGAAGGATGGTAGTATGCGGATGTGCATCAACTACCACCAGTTTAACAAGGTAACTATTTGGAACAAGTATCCTCTTTCTCGAGTAGATGATTTGTTTGATCAGTTATAAGGGGCGATTGTGTTTTCAAAAATTGACTTGAGGTCGGGTTATCACCAACTGAAAATTCGGGCTGAGGATATTCCCAAAACAACTTTTTGAACTAGGTATGGACATTATGAGTTTTTGGTCATGTCGTTCGTACTTCCTAATGCCCTAGTTGCATTCATGAGCCTGATGAACAGTATTTTCAAACCTTACTTGGACTCCTTTGTGATTGTATTTATTGATGATATCTTGGTGTATTCTAAGACCAAGCAGGAGCATGGAAAATCATCTAAGAATGGTGCTGGGATTACTGAAGAAGAAGCAGTTGTATGCTAAATTCACCAAGTGTAAGTTTTGGTTCGAATTAGTGTCTTTTCTAGGACATATGGTTTTCAAGGAGGGAATCCAAGTCGATCCACAAAAGGTAGAGACAGTCAGAAACTGGGTGAGGCCAACTAACATGACGAAAAATTCAGAGTTTTATGGGGCTAGCCAGTTACTACTGTCGGTTCGTGAAGGGTTTTTCATCCATCGCTTTGGTGCTGGCCAATTTGACTCAAAATGACATACCTTTCCAGTGGTTATAGGAATGTGAAGTAAGCTTTCAGAAACTCAAGACTTTTCTAACCACAACACTTATCCTAGTGTTACCAATGCAAGGTAAAGACTTTGTTATTTATTGTGATGCCTTACGGTCTATGTTGGGTGCCGTATTAATGCAGGAAGGACAGGTCACTACTTATGACTCGAGGAAGTTGAAGGTGCATGAGAAGAATTTCCCCATCCAATACCTGGAGCTAGCAGCGGTGGTGTTTGCTCTGAAAATCTGGAGGCACTATTTATATGAGGCTCATTGCGAGGTGTTCACAGACCATCGCACCTTGCAGTAGGTGTTCTCCCAGAAGGATCTCAACTTGAGGCAGAAGAGATGGATGGAACTACTTAAGGATTATGATATCATCATTTTATACCATCCAGAGAAGGCTAATGTGGTGGCAGACGCGTTGAGCCAAAAATCAGTGAGCATGGGCAGTATAGCTTGCCTGAAGGCTACCCAGCGATCGATGGCCAGAGAAGTTCAGACTTTGGCAAATAGCTTGGTGAGATTATCATTGACTGAAACAGGTGAGATATTAGCTAGCGTGGAGGCTAAGCCATCCTTGTTAGAGGAAATCAAAATAAGACAGTTTGAAGATGACAAACTTTGTATGATTTGAGATAAAGTTTTGCAGGGAGAAGCCAAAGAAGCATTATTAGATGCTGAAGGGGTCCTGAGAATAAAGGGAAGGGTGTGTGTTTCCCGAGTTAGTGAGCTAATCCAGAATCTCCTGGCAAAAGCTTACAACTCGAGGTACTCTATTCAACCCGAAGTCACCAAGATATACCATGATTTGAAACAACACTATTGGTTGGGGCAGGGATAAGAGAGACATTGTTGACTATGTCGCTTCAATGTTTGAGATGCCAGAAAGTGAAGTACGAGCACCAAAAGCCAAGAGGAGTACTTCAGCGGATGCCCATTTCATAGTGGAAGTGAGAGAAGATAGCAATGGACTTTGTAGTGGGCCTTCCAAAGACATTGAAAAAATATGACTCCATTTGGGTCATAGTTGACAGACTGACCAAGTCTGCCCACTTCTTGCCTATTCAGATGACTTACAATGCCGAGAAGTTAGCCAAGCTGTACGTGAAGGAAGTAATTCGGTCGCACGGGGTGCCAGTGTCGATTGTGTCTGACAGGGGCACTCAGTTCACTTCACATTTCTGGAGAACCTTGCAGGTAGAGTTAGGCACCAGGTTGGACTTGAGCACAACCTTCCACTCTCAGACAGATGGACAGTCAAAAAGGACATTCAAGTGTTGAAGGATATGCTGCAAGCGTGTGTGATAGATTTTGGGGGCCATTGGGATAAATTCTTACCACTAACAGAGTTTGCTTATAACAATAACTACCACTCGAGCATTGGCATGACACCATTTGAAGCTCTATTTGGGAGGAAATGCAGGTCTCAATTGGTTGATTTGATGCGTTTGAAGTGAGACCCTGGGGAACTGATTTGCTGAAGGAGTCCTTGAAAAAAGTTTGAATAATTCAGGACTGTTTGGTAGCTGCTCAGAGTAGACAGAATCAGTATGCAGACAAGAAGGTGAGGGATAAGGAATTCATGGAGGGTGAACAAGTGCTGCTCAAGGTATTTCCTATAAAGGGGGGGATGAGGTTCGGAAAGCAGGGCAAGCTTAGGCTGAGGTACATCGGACCATTTGTAATACTTCAATGTGTGGGAGAAATAGCTTATGAGCTGGCATTATCGCCAGAGTTGTCTGGGGTACATCTGATGTTCCATGTCTCAATGTTGAGGAAGTATCATGGTGATGAGACTTATATTATCAAATGGGACTTTGTACTGCTAGATAAGAACTTGTCCTTTTGAGGAGGAGCCTGTAGTGATATTGGCTAGAGAGATTTGGAAGCTAAGGTCAAAAGAAATTGCGATAGTAAAGGTTTAGTAGAAGAATCATCCTATAAAAGAAGCCACTTGGGAGATCGAGGCTGATATGCAGATCAAGTATCCTCAATTGTTCGTGGAGTCTGATACGTATGCCCCCTTACTTTGTATAGATCGTTCGGGGATGAACAATGTTTTAATTGGTATCTGATGTAATGATCCGAATGTCATTACGAGAAGGGAATGGACTAGGAGTGCTAGAAACAGGCTAAGGGAGGGATGGAAAAAGCTGTGAAATAATATAACCGTAAAACTGATCGAAATTAGGTACTTATTGGTTCGGAGGACCACTGTAGTGGTTGAATGCCCGCTACAGCGAGATCGTGATAACGGTCGGAGTTTCGCTATAATGAATCAGAGAATAACTGCCGAATTCGCCTCAACGGTGTCCTGATTGCTGCAACAGAAAAGCGAGCGCTGCAGTGGACAATGAAAATTAGAAAGTGGATTTAAGTGGAATTTCTAGGGGTTTTACTCTATTATTTTCAAAACACGTTTAGAAGGGCTATAGAATAGAGATTTTCTGCAGAGCAGTGAACTTTCCTGCCAAGGTAAGTTTTTTGATTTCCTCCCCTTACAACGAGTATTGTTGATCCTAGAATTTTTGTAGACCTTTAATGGTGAATTGTTGAGTGGAGAAAACCCTAGACTGCTAGACTAGGGATGAATTATGGAGAGTTTATGGGGTGGTCTGATTGATGTTTGAGGAGTATTGATCACTCTCCTAATGATTAGTTATTTGAGAACGAGGGTTACGCGAGATTTGAGACCTAGGACTAAGTAGAATTGGGGTTTACTTTCGAAAGTGCCCTGAAGGGGAGAGTTTGATCTTCAAAAAGCCTTATTCAAAGTGTGAGTAATGAATTATTTTCTATATAATATCAATATTGTCATCAATAAAAATATAAAAATCATCAAAAAAGTTATTTTTCTTTTCCTGACATCATCATTTTTCAAACGTGAGAAATATTATCACTCTTCAAGGAAAAATATTTTCAACAATCTCAACAATTTTATTTTTTCAACTATACTGTTGTATTCAATCATATCACTATTGATTATCACAAATTTGTACCTGCAATATTGTATTACCATGGAATTACAATAAAACTTAGACCATATTTTTATTTTCTTGATCGTGTAAAAGAAAACTTAAACCATATTTTAGCAAGATACCCTTGCACTTGCAAATATTTCAGATTAAAGAATAATCTTTTCACACTTCACAAGAGAGTTTTCCAATCTTGTAAGGTATCATATTTCATACAAATTTATACATTAAAACATATAAAAAATATACTCACATTTCAAAGTAAATATATAATTATACAATATTAATAAGTGGAACGCCTCTAAATTTAAAGTTGAATCATCAAATATCCATAAAATATTACTCCCTCCATTTCAAAATAAATCATATTTTTAGCTTGGGCATACCCTTTAAAAAAATTACTCATTCCTAGAAAGTAGAATGTATTTTTATCAACTCACCCTTAATTAATACATTGAAAAAAGATGTAACTCTTTAATATTTTCTTGGTTATGTAAAACTCTCTCCATTTAAATAAGGGTAAAATTTAAAGAAAATCATTAATGTTTTCCTGATTATGTAAAACATCACTTATTTTAAAACAATATCGAAAGACTAAAACACCACCTATTTTGAAACGGAGAGCATAATAGATTTTAATATCCTTAGAAAATTAAAAATAATACTTGTACATTAGTATACAACGTATGAAAGCTACAAGATTAGTCATGAAATTTTAAATTTTATCTTAGAATTATTAGAGCACTTATTGAGATACATCCAAGACATTTACATTATACGAAGTTAATTGCTTTAAATTGATACATCATGTCTTAGCGCACTAACTTTTAAAATTCCTATAATTTATCTTTTCGTTTTTTTAACTAGACTTTTCAAATTTATAAAATTTTTAAGGGTGATGCTCAATGATCACAATATTGTAACGATCCATCCGACCGTTATAGCATTTCGATTCTATAAAAAATTGGTAAATTAAAATTTTTAGAGATTCGCGATAAAACCCCGACAAACGACGGGCACGGAGAATAAAAATCGAATGGGCATAGCCGAGATAGGTGGACACAAGCGGAGGTCCATTGTGGCAGAATGTTTTCCCCCACAACGGAGCCGCTGCAGCGGAATATATGACCGCTGCAGCAGATGGCGCGGACCAGAAATTCGCAATTCCATTCTGAGTTGGATATTAAAAACCTAGTCCTTGAGGAGGACTTATTAAAGCTATCTAAAAACAGAAATATAGACTTTGGAGGAAAAACAAGAGGATTCAAGGGGGAATTTGACAACCATGGCTAGGAACTCCCACGAGGAAAGTTAGAATGAGATAGCTGCAGACGGAAACGATCAAGATGAGAGCTTGACGCCCAGGTAGGCTATAGTTTACTCACTTTTGTATTTGACTACGATTAGCTAAACATATACGTGCATGTGATTGATGCTCTTCACACGTAGTTATAAATTAACCCTAAGAATAAAAATGTGGGAATGTAAAATTGTGTGTCTAGTATATGAGGAATTGAAGGAGAGACTTAGTATAGATATAACGACTTCACCAGAATATTAGGAAAGTGAATTGAGTGATGCATGTAAGTTTCGTATTAATAGAATGATTTTATTGATTAGAACGAGCAAGATAATTGTGATTACTACGTGGTTTGGGTGGTTTTACGAGAACCACATAGCATGTGTTGAAGGTCCTGAGTTTGAAGGTCCTGAGTTAGGAAATTAGAAATTCGATTTACGAATTTGTAAGAGAATAAATGGTAATATGCTGTTGAAGTATAGATAATAGATTTTATGATGAATTCTTGTTTGAACATAAGCTATATCCTTGAAATTGTTGAACTCACGTAAATTGGTGTTAACAGTGTGGGTGAATGGTTGTGTTATGTTATGGCGATGCAAGGTCTGATACGTTGAGATGGCGAGACGTACTAACGATGGTGAATCACGATGTTCATGATGAAAAATATTTTGTAAGAAAAGGCTGGAAGAGGACTGGTCGGAGTACTGCTAACAAAGTACCCTACAGCGGGAGTAGAAACACTCCAGCGAGACTGCTACAATGGTAGAAATACCGCTGCAGCGGATCCCAATCTACTGAGCGGGCCAAGTCACGACTCTTCATGATCTACGAGGTATCATTAGTATGTAACCTCTTAAACTATAAAATGCAAGACGGTAAGTAGAAAATGCATGTTTGGTTTTCAAGTTTGTAGTATGTAAGTCGTTATATGCATATGGAGGTAGGTTGTGGGTATAGGGTTAGAACCTGCGTAATGGCTTGTACGCTTATGTAATGATTATATTTAATTGGTATTTGGAAATTTCTTATTATGAGCATGTTTATGTGAATGAATGGAAATTATCATGATGATATGAGATGAATATAATCTGTTGTTGAGATTATGTGGAAGTGTGTAATGAACTTCGTATTATGAACCTATCATGTGAACTTATTGTTGCATTTGAGAAAATAAGGGAATGGAGCGTATACTCTGGTGAAATATGGTTTTGGTTATGTAATGCACCTTGTTGTGATTTGAGGATGAGAATGGCTGAATATTAACTGTTTCCTGAAATGAGAGGCTTTAGCCCGAGGGGAGTATCCGGGCAAGTGAATATTGTTGTTGAGTGGCTCGTGTCCAAGTGAAGCATCTATATGAGCATATGAGTGGGAGCGGGTACCATGCCGATATGGTACATGAATTTCTAGAGTCCCCTACAGGTCATGACTGGTTAGGCATAAATAAGACCCACTAGCATGTGTGTATATGATTTGTGTGGGTGAGTGTTACAGTCATGTGACGGAGGTGTGTGCCTGACACATTACTGCAGGTATAATCACTGTATGAACGACAGGTATGTGTGTGTGGAAGGTTTTCTGAAACAAGATACAATGCATGATATGCATGATATATGATACTTGTTTGATGATATCCTTGAGATGATTGACGTGATATATGTGTAGGCATATTGAATGTGCATTGTAGTTAGTGTTTATGTGTTATACAGGAGGGCATGACTGTAAATGATTTTGCATGAACGAATTATAACTCGTTAGAAATCTCATGAGATAATTACTGTGGTGATGAGTCGCTAGGTAAATTTGGCTAGAAACACTTAAAGAATGAAAGACGTGATAGGAAAATTGAAGAGACTGAGTCCTGGGCTACTGTCTACTTAATACCGTTGCAGCGGGCATATTGCCACGAAATCGGGACCTTTGTAGCGGGTTCACTTGCACTGCAGCAAAATTGGAGAGACAACATGGTAAGTTAATTTTGCGGTCAGAATGAAAAATGAGTAGTTGTATCAGTAATATTGTATGATTTAATTGATTTGGGTAATTTATGAAAGCGGTGAGTTTAGAGTAACAGAGAAGTGAGAATTAAGTTTTATTTCGTGTTGATGCTATCAATCATTTTGCTGTTATGTGAACTAACTATAGTCGACTGATGATGCTTACCAGTATGTGTGGTGTACTGATACTACTCTTGCTATTTCTTTTTGGTGTAGGTTATGGTAGGATGAAGTTCGTCTTGGATTGGCAGTCACTCAACTACAACTTCTATTTAGACAATTATTTGATGAAGTTGTATCTTTTATTTGTCGATACTCAGTAGTAGAGCTCTTGTACCTATTTAGACTAGATCTTGGGAAAAGTCGTGTTTGTTGGGAGGTTTCTTTATTCTTCTTTTGATTGAGTTGTAAAAACTGATTTAATGAAGAAAGAATTGATTTATGAATCATAAATGATTATGTTGTATTGATATGTTGTTGTTTAGGGAAAAAGGGATCCTCCTATCTAGTAGAGTCGAGTAGGTGCCCACATAGCCTATATAGTTGGGTCATGTCAAGTTGATATCAGAGCGTCTAGGTTATCGGTCTACAAGTATAAGAGCAATGTCGAGTAGACTGCTACCGATTGGTGTGTAGACGTCCACACCTAATCTTTGGAAAGCTATAAGGCATTTAGGAAGACACACTTATTTCTTCCCCATTATGCTATTCGATTGTATCGATCGCCCAAGTCGAGTCCAATTGGTATCTGAAAGATTCCAATTGGTATCTCGATAGGCCTAATTGGTATCTTCCTAAGTATAATTAGTGAAAACCCGCGATGAGGCGGGTGGGTGGGGTTAACTTGAGTTGACCAGATAGACTAAAGAAATCTTATTATATTGTTCTGCTTCGCAGGTTTCGCTACAGCGAAGGCTGTCTCGCTGTAGTGGACTCGCTATAGCGAAAGTGTTACCTCTGTCGTGATGGGATGACCTCTACAAAGGACTTGGTCTGACAGAATGCCAGGTTCTATAATTTCTATATTCCCTGTTACGAATATCTAAGAGCAAATGGTACCTAGCAAAAATAGGGGAGCAATGCGAGTGTAGGTAAAAACAACGATGATATTAAAAGGGGTCAAAAACATGGCCAATGTATGAGGATGCCAAATGGGCATTCGTACACCAAGAAGGACCAGCACCAACATCAAGGAACAGATAAAGAAACAGGAAATAAGATTGTCTTACAAACCCCAAATGGGGGCTACCCAAAAATAGTAACAAGAACATCATATTTTGGGGACAGGGGGAGGGAAAAACGGGCGGCCCATCTAACTGGAGGCCTCATCAGTACCACTGCCAGCCTCATCATCCACTCCCTCCTCGAACCCACTAAGGAAGGAGAACTTGGGAAGATCATGCCGGGTCGCCTGAGGTGTCCTGTAGTGCCCTGGTAACCCTAAGACTAGACCCCAGAGTTGAAATGGAGAAAAAAGAATTTTCTGCAGCAGGCCACAGAACGAGTCATCTTGTGACCCGTCAGGATGACCATGAGTCGTTAAGTGACTTGTGGTTAGGTGGGAGACTTAAGTTGGAAAATTATATTTTTGGGTCACCACAGACATGACCACGAGTCGTGGTCATCCCCACGACTCGTTGAGTCAGCCGTGGTCAAGGTTGGTTGAAGATAGGGGAATTTTGGGCTATGAAGTTAACGAGAGGTGACCACGAGTCATGGTCACCAGTGACGAATCGTTAAGTCCTTCATGTGGACCTTTTGATGAAAAAATTGGCACTGTACTTGACGAAAGGAGACCATGAGTCGTGGTCAAGGTAACGACTCGTCCAGTCCCCGTAGGACTGACAATCAGTTTTTCCCTGTGAGTTTATTAAGGGCTTTTTCATAATTTTTGTAATTTTAAGGCCTAAAGTACGTCATTTTAAGATATGAATAGTGAGTTTTAAGAGGGGTAAGTTCATTCTAAGCTATTCCTATTCATGCATGCAAGCTTAGAAGTCTAGAGAGGTTATCAAGCTTAATTCCTTTCAAGTTCTTCTCAGTTCTTCTTTGGGCAATCAAGAGAGTTGTAAAATCAGTTTGTCTCAAGTATATAGGGTTATGAATGGGTAAATTTGTTCACACCCATGCCCAATCCCTCTCTAATTCATGAAAATCTATATGTTAATCCTATGGGGCTTTACCCAATGCATGAATTTTCTAAGCTTCTACCATGGGTATGATCTAAGAATGCTTCTATTATTGAATTATGATTCATGGGCAAGTTTTATAATATTTTCAATTATAATCACGTTTTCAAGTTTTATAAATTATGATGCCCATCCATGAAAGTTCATGAAAATTTAGATCTATAATATATGTTCAAGTATGATGAGATATTTACATGAAAAGCATGTTTTCAAGTTACCCATATCTACGATCATGTTTATAAGTGAATCAAGTATTTTAAAGCATGCTTAAATATTGGGCCAGCCCAAATGTTCGAGCATGATTTATGATTTCATGTCAATTAGCTTACCACATGGTTTTGGAGTCAAGACTCCCAATTATGTTCAGCTTGTGGTATGGTTTGAGCCAAGGCTCCTCATGTTATGATTTCAGATTATGTATGTATATGATTATTCAGCTTCGTTGAAAAATGATGGAGGGCATACGCATGTTTCCGGGAGTAGTTTCTAGCACTAAGTAGGCTAAGGGTCATTCAACCCTATGCCTTAAAACTACGAGCCAACATAGGTATGATCAGATTATTTGGGACCTCCTTTGTGAGCTTTCCCCTACTTCAAGGGGCCTTTAGCTTGATATTGATATCATGGTAGCGTCCTTAGCCCTGGAAAGGCTTTGGATGGTTCTGCCCACTTGAGTGTGATAGTCGAGATCACGTAAGCTCTATCGTGGTAATGTCAGTTATATGACGAGTCTCTCATTTTTCCTTATGATTACAGTTATGCATGTTTATCATTCATGATTTCAGCCATTTACAAATCTTCAAAGTGGTCCTTGACAAGTGACTATCACATTTTGACCATTGAACAAACTATTCCTCTTGAGTCAGATCACGAGGATATCAAACTTCTAAATCCAAAATCTATAAAAAAATTATAGACGAAAGTACAACTATCTCCACTTCAGGTTGGTTCAAATTGCTGCTAAGCCTCTATCTAGAGAAGTTCTAGACACCTCACTTTTCCTTTGTCTCAGATATTCAAGGTTTTTAAACTTCAATGACTTCCTCCCAGGAATGGTAGAAACCAGCCTTTGTAGTGGTCCAATTTATTTTGACTGCTTTCCAAATTTTACAGTGTCTCTTCGAGATAGGAATATCTTAGACTCTCTAACCTGAAATGTTAAGACATCCAATGACAGGACCAAATATGGATCTCTCCTTGTAGCCATTATCTATAGGATTCAATATAAGGCTATGAGTTCAGCCTTCAATACTGGAGTCATGAGAACCTTAAATAAAGGTGAAACAATTCTTTTCCAAACTGATCTGCAAAGATCTCACTTATCAGTTTGTAGACCTATTTCTTGGAATCAGATAAACCTACCCCAAAATTGGGTTCTGCAAGATGCAACACCAACACAAAAACTAGAAAATACTACCATTTCTCAGATCCAACAGTTCTCGAGTGGAGCTGTATCCATCTCCTTCCAAAGATCTCTTAGCCAAAGAGTCTTTACTGCCTATTCAGCACAATCTGAAATGCAAACTGCTAGACACTCAGTTTCTTCATTCCCCTCTAGAGTTGAGACAGTCAACTTTGAATCAAGAATCCCTCAAGCCATATATTCGGCGGAAACTCCTCCCGCAACTGAGGTTAATGATGACCAACCCCAATCCATTACTTACTCATCTCTAGGTGGTGAACTGAGAGTTTTGACGCAAGATTTTCAAATTGATAAAGAAACTCTTCGAAAAGAGTTCTACTCTTCGAGAAATATTTTGAAAAGAACTTGGTTTTTTAAGCGTTTTCAAAATGACGCAAGAAAAAGCCTTTAACAAATTTATTATGAATTTTTAAACTCTGTACACAAAAAATTAATTTCTTTGAATGGTTTGAAGCCTATGCTAATTACCATCAGTTAGATTTTTCTTTTTCTAAATTGGTTAATGTTTCAAAAGTCTGAAAAACTTGCAATAGCGGGGAAATCACTTCTGAGCTCCCTCCAGCACAAGGATTTTCAACAATATATGCTGATAACTCCATTGTCGCAGTCCCTTTATAATAAACCCGACAATGAAGCAGTTAATAGCAAAGATATCAAAAATATATTTTGAACAAAATAATTATACAAACAAATATTTACAAGCACTCGGTGAATATGTGGTTTCAATACCGTCCTCAACACCACCTGCTCCTTCAAAACCACCAGAGGTCTCAACATCTTCGGTTCCTCTATTTAAACCTTATGAAATCCCTACAATATTTGCTAAGGAACTCCAAACCCACCACTCAAAAGATTCACCTCAACTTTCTGACCTCCAACGAAGGATCTTGGAAATTGGGAAGACTCTGGTCCCTGATACCCCAATGAGAGAAACCTCTTCTAAGGCCTCTGCAACTACCACTGTTCTTCAGGAAGACATCCCGTCCGATAGTCAGCCAGAAGAAGGAGAATTTCCTTTAGAGGTAGCTACCGTCAAAGTCGGATTTTCCAACTGGCGTGAGCCACAAAAGCTTTATTACCCTAGAGCTACCCATCCTGATATAGCCTTAGAAGAAAAACCTAGCATCATTCAAAACAACTACAATGCCAATAACATCTATGAATGGAACATATATGGTTGTTCTAAATATAATATTCTATCCAAATTACAGTAGATGACAATGGTTGCCACTGCTTACAGGACCTCCCATAACTTCTCAGACCAGCTTACTACCCATGTTCTAGTAGCAGGGTTTACGGGTCAGTTAAAAGGTTGGTGGGACACCCATCTTAGTGAGGAAGACAAGAAAAAGATTTTTCATAGTGTTAGAGTCGACTCTTCAGGAGAACCAATCTTTAAGGATGGACAAACCATTTCTGATCTACCAATACTCTGATTTACACCATTATCAAAATATTCATTGGAAGTCCGGGTATCTTTAGGGAAAGATCTTCTAAAGTACTCAACAACCTTAAGTGTAAAACTCTTTCCGACTTTAGATGGTATAAGGAATCCTTTCTTACCAGAATCTATGAAAGGACTAATGGTAACCTTCCTTACTGGAAAGACAAATTCCTAGACGACCTGCCTAAGTCCCTCAGAGGTTTAGTCAAAAAAGAGCTCCAAAACCAGCACTTTGGTGATATTATTCCCTATGAGCAGATCACTTACGGTCAGCTTACAAGCCTCATTCAACAAGTTTCCCTTAATATCTATCGCCAAGATAAGATATTAAGACAATTAGCAAAAGATAGAGCTTAGACACGCCGAGACCTAGGAAGTTTCTGCGAACAATTTAGACTACCTCCATGTAGAAAGAAATCCCATAGAAATTCGGCTCCTAAAAAGGTAGTCTCCTCATCTAGGCCTCATATTCCTAAATTTGGGAAATCAAAATATTCTCCTCCAAAACATCAACGTGCAGCTAAGAAGCCAACTCTTCCTGCCCCCAATGATGGCAAATGTTACAAGTGCGGCAGACCTGGTCATGTTGCCAAATATTGCAAATTCTCTAAAAGAATTAGAAATCTCAATATGGATGAATCATTCCTCAACCATATACAACACCTCTTACTATAAGAGGACTCCGATAGTGTTGATGATGAGTTCGAACAGGACCTTAACCAAATTTAAGATGATGACTTAGAATCCTCCCAGTCTGATCAAGAAGACCAAAATAGCCAACCTGAAGTTAATGTTATCTCAAAAGAATAAGATCTTCTCCTTGAGGTTATAAGCAACTTACAAGATCCAGACCAAAAAATATATTATCTAGATCAACTCAAAAAGACTCTAGCTAGACCCTCCACATCTTCCTCCAACATTTTTTCTCATCCTCACATAGCAAACGCCTACAATATCACTGATGTTTTGAACAGATTTCCTTCTAGCAAACCAAAGGAAGTAACTATTCAAGATCTTTAATCAGAAATAGTACTTTTTAAGGAAGAAATCCAACAAATTAAAGTTGGGCAAGAACTAGATCGGATTGTCCTTCAACAATTCTCTAGCATGGCTGATCCTCTTGGACAAACAGAAGTTGAACAACCAAATCATGAGACTGAGCAAGGAGACTTTATCAATTATCTCTCGAGAATCTCCATCAAGAGATGGCATACTAGGATAATCTTAGTAGTCAACAAATCATTCATTCTAGACACTATTGCCCTTTTTGATACTGGTGCAGACATCAATTGTGTGCAAGAAGGACTTATCCCAACCAAATACTTTGAGAAAACCAAAGAGGCCCTTAGAGATGCTAATGGCAATAGATTAGGAATCAGGTACAAGCTCTCTGATGTCAAAGTAAGATCTTCCATAGAAAATTCTACTTTATCAGCTTCTACCTCATTTGTGCTAGTGAAAGACATAACTAATCCTGTAATTTTAGGAACTTCTTTCATTGAAGAGCTTATCCCATTTCGGGTCACTCACCGAGGAATCGAAATCGAATACAATAACATTTCCCTTCCATTTGACAAACCCCTAGTAAGAAGAATCTTGTCTACCTTGAAGTATAAGGAGGCCTAGATTAACTTCCTCAAGAAAGAAGTAGCTCTCCATAGGTTGTTGCCTTTTATGTCAATAAGAGTTCCGAAATTGAATGAGGCATCCCTCGCTTAGTCATCAATTATTAACCATTAAATACTGACCTCCGTTGGATTAGGTACCCTATTCTCAACAAGAAAGATTTACTCCAGCGACTCCATGCTGCCATAATTTTTTCAAAGTTCGATTTAAAGTCGGGCTTTTGGCAAATCCAGATTGATCCAAGAGATCGATACAAAACGACTTTTACAGTACCATTCGGACAATATGAATAGAATGTCATGCCGTTTGGACTAAAGAATACCCCTTCAAAATTCCAAAAAATAATGAATGACATTTTCAATCCCTTTTTAAAATTCATAATTGTTTACATTGATGATGTTCTGGTATTCTCCACAAACATTGATCAGCATTTCAAGCACCTAAAAGCTTTCTTCAATGTAATTAAAGAAAATGGCTTAGTCTTGTCCAAAACCAAGTATAGTCTTTTTCAAATTAACATCCGCTTTCTTGGGCATAAAATCCAGCAGGGTACTATAATCCCCATTCAAATATCTATCCAATTTGTTGACAAATTTTCGGATCAAATTTTAGACAAAACATAGCTGCAAAGATTCTTGGGGTGTGTTAATTATGTAGCAGATTTTGTTCCACGACTTAGCAGTTTGCTAAGACCCCCTCATGATAGATTGAAAAAGCCTCCGCCTCTGTGGACCCATGTTCACACCAATGCTATTAAGGAAATCAAGCAGAAGGTTAAGCATCTTCCTTGTCTATCTCTTCCTGATCCCTCTGCATTCAAAATAGTCGAAACAGATGCATCGTACATTGGTTATGGTGGCATTTTAAAATAGAGAAAAAATGATATGGAGCATATTATTGCGTTTTCATCAAAGCATTGGAATAAGACCGAACAAAATTACCCAACAATTAAAAAAAAATATTTTAGCAATTGTTTTGTGCATTTCAAAATTTCAAGCAGATTTGTTAAATCAAAATTTTTTATTACAAATTGACTGTAAAGCTGCAAAACCTGTTTTATAAAAAGATGTTCAAAATCTTGCCTCTAAACATATATTTGCAAGATGGCAAGCTATTTTATCTATTTTGATTTTGACATAGAATATATCAAAGGGAGCTCCAACTCTATTCCAGATTTTCTTACTAGAGAATTTTTGCATGGAAGATAAAATGAGTAGAAAAAAGAAGGCAACAGAGGTCTCGAATTCGTCACAACTTCCAACCCTCACTCTGTCGAGTGAAATAAATTAGCGCTGGTATCAAGCAACAAACAAAATCAATTGCTTCTAAGCAACCTTCAAAAGAAGCGGTTGGCCTAAGCCAGCCCAAATACCTAACTCCGGCGGACTATGCCATGAAAAAAATTCCGCCATCATATTTGCTGAAAAATGCATCTCCAATTTCCATTTCTAGTCCAAAGAAGTGGGTTGGCCTAGTTGAGGAAGAAGAACAACATACTCAACTAGCCTAAACCATGTTCACCCCATAGACAGAGGAAGATTTTCAAAACTGGCGCCTGCTCATGGGCTTCAAAGATACTACAGCCTTGACAAGCCTCAATAGAATAGAATTAACGAACCAATATCTCTTCTTCAAAAATATATGTTCTACTTCTCACTCGGTAGCTGCTAGCAGCACCACCAAAAAAGTTGTGGAGGCATAGAGCCCCATAAAATTTTCTTTTAATTTTTCACAAAGCACTGGCACGGTACATTCTGTACCAAACAAGACAATTTCTCCAAATAGAGGTTCTTCCCCTGATGAACCAACTTACTTCAAAAATGATAATGTTTATCCACTAATCCATATTGAACCTGAATTTTGGTACTCAAACCCCCAAGAGGTGGCCAAGAAAATGCTTAGCCCGTCTGCCAATTTTGTTCAGAAAGCTCTCTCCTATACCCAAAAGTTCTATGAGTTTATTCTCACAAACACGAGATCTTGTTTATTCAAACCCTACAAAGTCAAACAAACCCAAATATTTTTTACCCATACCAAGGTATGGATTAACAAAATAATAATACCCAAAGAATGGGAAATGCACCTAACCAAGTATAAAAAACTTTTCCAACCATTTGAACCCCAAAATTACAACTACTTTGATTACATAGCAGTGTGGATGCATGTATTTACCTTTTAAATTGACCTCAACAAACATTCCTGGTTTCTCCTATAGGGGAAACAACTAACCTCTGACTTTCCTCAGTGGTTTTTGCATCAATGGTGGCCGGCTTATGGCCATAAAACTGAAATCCTTCCTCCTATGGTTCGCGAAGGATATGAAATATTTTTGTCGAAGGTTTTTTAGCGAGCAACAGGTCCCCTTGCTCCTGTAATTTTTCCATAGGTTCCATGTTCTGTGGATTTACTCATAAAAGTTTACCTTCCATAAACCGGAAGGACACAAAGGGCTCCCATGGTTATCCCTCCAAGGCTATTCTAAATGGTACAAAAATTGAAACTCCTCAAAAGCCTACCCAGCGGAAGTGAAAAAATGGTTCCTTCAAAATTCAAAGTATCTGGCCTTGACAGATGCCGCCCAAATAACATTTTTACAATAAAAATTTATTGCAGCTGCACAACTGGATATCTCAAGCAACAAAGGAGATTTTATCCAACAAATAAAAAAAAAATCCTCCAACAGATTAAAGCTGAACTCCCCAGCCATCAATCGTAGCGTCAAAAAAATCTGAGTCGGAAGACGAAGAAGACAACCCTGTATGAATTTCCAGCTGGATTTACATTAGCAATGACACCATCAATACATAATCAGAATTGATGTCATGCATGAGATCATCAAAAAATTATTAAGGGTGATCTTGTAGCTTCACTGTAGAACTATTGTAGCACTTTCACTGTATCAAATTTTTGGCTATAAATAGCCCCCTCTATTTCATTTGTAGAGCATCCTTTTCTGCACAAGCTTTCTCTTTCAAGGAAGACTTGGTTAGAGCTTGGTCTCTTTCTTGTAATATTTTAAAGTTATTTGATACTTATATCAAAGTTCAATTTTTCTAACCTTTCACTATTCTATTTCATTTTATTGTCTCTTTCATTTTATTGCATATGGTTGGCCTAGCCACCTGCCTTTAATTATTGCACTTATTAGTTAATTATTGAATTATGATTGGCTTTGCCATCTAATTAGTTTATTTCATTTGCATTTATAATCCTATACTTTCTTCCTATACTTCTTCCCCGTATTCTATGTTGTATCATTTTATGATACAAAATCCAATCTTCAAATTCAGCCCCATCACTAGCCAGTTCGAGAGTTAGCATCCAGTCTCTATTGGTGAATCCTCATCTGTCGAGGGCCCCTTTCTATTCAATTATGTTAGCGTATTTTCAGTTTCAGACTTAGAGAGTTAGTTGGAGTCTTTTCCCATCAACTCATTAGATGTAGAGGCTTTTCAGACATAGATTGTATTCAGCTTTAGACTCGCGTTGTATGTTCTGATGTGATATTGTGTTTAGACTTCTGCTATGTTTATTATGATTGATCTTCCATTTTAATGATTGATTTAGATTTATGTTCATGCCATGGGTCGACTTGCAATCTCTCAGGGCTCCTTGTCCCGTGTCTCGATCCGAAACTTTGTATCAGAGCATTAAGTTTTAAAATGTCCTAGGGTGTCTGAAAGCCGCGTTCATTAGAGTCTTTTTCATGTGTGTGAAGCATGCCACACTTATGACAAAGAGGCTACAATACGTTTAGGAAATTTTTCCTTCTTTCATGATCTATATCGTGCGATAAAATGTCTCTCTATCCTTCTAACTCGTGCTATTCGTGATTGAAGAATCATGCCTCCCTACAGAGTTAGCGATAGAAGAAATGACAATGGAAATGGCCACGAGGATGGAAATGGAGACGGGCACCAACAGGCCCCACCAGTCCATGAGCACCATGTATTGGAGCCGGTTGCCCATGCTGAATTCAGGGCAGCCATTCAGATGCTAGCACAGGCCTTGACCGCTTAGGTCAACCAGCAGGCGATAACATATGTCCCTCAGAATCGAAATATGGCAACAACACGAGTCATAGATTTCCTAAGGATAAACCCTCCAGAGTTTCTTGAGTCAAAAGTGGAGGAGGATCCACATGAGTGTCACATCCCTCCTTGGAGGGTATGACTGGCACCTGGTGCCCTACTAGGACCTGACCTGCTGGACTGTTAAGCCTGGGCACATCTGGTGCCTGGCTGGCTCTAACTCACATTTATGGAAACAAAGGGCTATATAACAGCTGTAAACACAGCCTCCGGCCCATTGGCCTATAGCCTCCTGTACCTGCAATTAACAGCTGACCAGAAACACCTCATTTCAGGGGAACCTATGCGGGCCGACAAGGCCACCATACTGTCTAGTTATCTATAACTCAAACATAGCATACTGAAAAGCTACGTGACCGACAAGGTCACCACTACTGGCAAACTATGGCCCCACACGGCCATTACAAAGAAAGAAAGAGTAAAGGCAACTATACAACTGCGCGGCCTCACACGACCGGCTCATCTGACCACAGGGAATATACACAGACTGCAAGCCTCTAGGAATGGCAATAGAACCGAAGTGGGGGCTTTATATACTTGAGCCTGAACTTGGCAACATGTCACAGAGCCATCGCGGAGGCCTCACCTCCGTGACACGCTGCCATCGCGGAGGGGCTCTGCCTCGGCTCCTCCCGCGATGGTTCGACGGGTTTCTCGTCCGATCTTTTTCTCGGGCCTTTCCCTAGCACGTATGGCCTTCAATTATGCTTAACCAACGTGGGAATAGGTCGTCTGAGTGCCGGGAATTCTACGGGGTGTAACATTCTCCCCCCCTTAAACACATTCGTCCTCGAATGTATACTGTTATCTAGAGGACTGATTACTTTATTTTCTAGAAGAATTTCGGCAGAGTTTCCCCTGTAATATGGACTACCGCAAAAACCTGAAATGCAGAAAAGTCCAACACAGGCACTGCACGATCCACTGGATAATTAAATATCAATCTGTCTCACTTATACATACAGGACCATAAGATATTACATAGCAATAATACGGACATACCTATCGCTTAAATGGGTGAGGATATCTGGTCCTCATATCTGCGAATCTGTTTGTCTAGGCTAGCTACTGGAACCTCTTTGCAGGCCAGCTTTTTCGTAACCTGGATATTCTGGACTGGGACTACTTTGAACGGGTCTCCTATGCATTTCCTCAGCATAGTTACATAGAAGACCGGATGAATGGATTCTAATTCTGGAGGCAAATTCGATTAATGGTAAATGCTCATTTTGGCTATTACTGAAATCTAGCACACACGCTCGCAACATGTCTTCGAGCGTCTGAATTGTGCGCTCAGCCTGCTCATCTGTCTGAGGATAGAACGCTGCGCTTAAATTAATCTGTGCTCCCAAACTCTTCTGAAATGACTGCCAGAATCTAGCTATGAAGTGTGCTCCTCTGTCTGAAATAATGGATACTGGTATTTTATGTAATCTGACTATCTTTCTGATATGCAACTCAGCATAATCTTCGGCCGAGAAAGTAGTTCTTACTGGCAATAAATGAGCTGGTTTTTGTCAATCTGTCACTTATCACTCATATAGAGCCATGTCTGTGTTTAGTACGGGGAAATCTTGCTACAAAATTCATATTCACCGCTTCTCATTTCCAAAGAGGCACAACTATGTTCTAAATTAACCTGCCTGGTTTCTGATATTCTGCCTTCAACTGTTGGCAGTTAGGACACTGGACTACCAGTAGTTCTTTTTAATGTCATGGTACTTCTTTGTCGTATCGGGATGAAGATAATAGCGGGCGCAATGCGCCTCGCTCATAAACTGCTGGCGATGCCCCAAAATATCTGGAGCGCAATGCGGCCTTTATATCGCCATACTTCATCCCCGGTTATCTGAAAATATATCATCTCTCCTTACTGAATCTTATGTTTAAATTGAACCTGGCTAGAGTTTCTATACTGCCGTTCCTTTACTTCCACCACTAACAATAACGCTGCGGCATTCTGTATTATCGTTCTGTTATCCTTTATTTCTGCTATGTGACTGGCTAACTAGCTAACTGGTGTAATCCTCGAGTCTATCCTCGCTGTTCAGGCAGTTCAGGCTAAGGGCATCTGCCACCACATTAACCCTTCCTGGGTGATAAAAAATCTTCCCTTTCTAAAGCATAAACTATTACTTCGCCATGCTGCATCAACCCTCTGTATCTCCTGGCCATACTAACACTGGGGCTGCGGTTAACCTGGCTGTTAACTCCTGGAAGTTCTGCTTACACGCCTCAGTCTACTGGAACTTCGCTGCCTTCTGTGCCAACTTAGTCAGAGGTGCTGCTAAGGTGGAAAATCCTTCCACGGGCCCTCTGCAGTACCCGGCTAACCGCAGGGATTGCGTACTTCGATCGGAGTGGTAGGTCCAGGCTAGGTCCTCATTACTTCGATTTTTCTGTGTATCTATCTGTACACCAGCCTCCGATACCATGTGACCGAAAAGGCTACTAAACTTAGCTAAAATTCACATTTACAAGGAATTGGCATATAACTAATGGTCATACTGGTTTATTATGCCGGAGAATCTGACAAGTAATCTACCGGTATAGACAGAGCTTATCTGGCCTTCTGGCCGAATGCTAAGGCTACTTGTTGTTGGGATAACCTGAACGACTGTCTGCGCACCTTGTGCCTTTATCATCTAGCCATCTGTCTTAGGTCAATAACTCTGGTAAGCTCCTAGAGCCTAAATCTGACAACAACACATAAGTCTGTTAATCTAATAACTGAAAACTGAGATAGTTTTTATGACTTCATACGTAACTCACAGTTAATCCGCCCTCTCTCTTCTTCTTTTCTTTCTTTCTTCTCCCTCTTTCTTCTCCTTTTCTTTCTTTTTTGGTCCCCCAATGCAATTTGTATAGGCTTTCTATTACTAATCAGCATCTGTGATTGTAGCCCTTATAGGCAGCCACTCACAACCTATCTATTATCTGTATATCTATATATCACTAGCTACGTACAATATATACTGATTCCTGCGGTAATTCATAATTTCTGACATGCTCTGCTGAATCTCATATCGTACATGATACATTGCTTCTTACGGCCTAATAATATCTTCTACCCTGGCTTATCATTTCAATGCATTGTCACCCCATTCTGAAAGTAACAAACATAAACATTCTAGTTATTATCTGCTATTTAAAATCCCGTCGCTCTGCGAGGTGGGGGTCGACGCTTGAATCCTGTAGCCTTACTAGGCATATATTGAGAGCCCATAACTGTCTGCTGGGCCTCATCTCTAGGCTACACTGGATTAGAATTGCTGTATCGGTAACTTCTTAACCTTTCCATAGCGGACATACTGCGGTATTCTGAACCGCAATCTTACTGTCAGCGCGAAGCTTAATCCTTAATACGATACTTTATCAATCCGGGGTAGTTCTAATTTCCCCACAAAATCTGACATTCCTGCTTCTTCCTCTCATCTTACTTAAACTGAACTCTGGGGTTCAAGGTACCTACCTTTCATTGCTAATGAGATTACTGATCAAGCCTCGGCCTATACTTCTTTGGGCGTATACTCAAGCCCATCGGATTCACATAACCTCTATATCTCTCGATGTCACAACTAGATCATAACTATAATCTTACAGGTATGTCTTGCTATCTGTTAGCATATATGGCGGGCTTGGCCTTTTTCTGGCTCAAACTTGACTATTATTAGGCATTCATCACTAGCAGGTCTGTTACCCCTACTTCGGGTAAGCTAACAGTCTTACTTTCTTTACTGGCTGGTTATCATAAGGGTCTGCACAGCCTACGTAATCATAAGGGCTCTCTATATCTTCCACTACTTACTAAGATCAATCAACCCATCTTTACTTACTGCATGATTCGGCAACCCCCTCTCAAGTCTTATGCTCCTTTTCTATACTGATATCAAACTTAAGAGGTAGGAATAACCCTTTTCTTATTACAACAATAAAAGCATTCAACTGTACCATATCCAAAAAGATGTATTTGGGATTCCTGCATTTTTTCTCTCTTTCTTATACCTACCTGGTGGTCTGACCTTATCTGTAATCATAATCAGATCTTATATAACTAATAAGTAAATCAACTCATATGTACATTATACTGCTGACTCCCTATTCTGACGTTATCAACGTATACTAGGAATAATGCCAATAAAGGTATCACGCTGGGAGGTCTCTGATACCTCCTCCTGCTGCTGTAGTTATCATACAACTGACTGATACTCTCTTCCGTTGCTATTTCTGATCTTCTGCCTGTGATAGGGTAATGCTGATCTGCCTTTGTATCTGTAATCAAAGAATACGGTAAGTTCTCAGGGACTCAACCCTATACTGTACCGCTCTAAAGCACGACTGACTGAGAAAGAAGGGTAACCATCATATTATGCCTCGCAGCCTCCTGCCTATAGTATGTGGTGCACAACACACTCATAGACAAGACTCTACTTAGCACCGCTTGCAGACTCCCTGGGACACGACCTGCTCTGATACCAAGTTTGTCACATCCCGCCTTGGGGGGTATGACTGGCACCTGGTGCCCTACTAGGACCTGACCTGCTGGACTGTTAAGCCTGGGCACATCTGGTGCCTGGCTGGCTCTAACTCACATTTCTGGAAACAAAGGGCTATATAACGGCTGTAAACACAGCCTCCGGCCCATTGGCCTATAGCCTCCTGTACCTGCAATTAACAGCTGACCAGAAACACCTCATTTCAGGGGAACCTATGCGGGCCGACAAGGCCACCATGCTGTCTAGTTATCTATAACTCAAACATAGCATACTGAAAAGCTACGTGACCGGCAAGGTCACCACTACTGGCAAACTATGGCCCCACACGGCCATTACAAAGAAAGAAAGAGTAAAGGCAACTATACAACTGCGCGGCCTCACACGACCGGCTCATCTGACCACAGGGAATATACACAGACTGCAAGCCTCTAGGAATGGCAATAGAACTGATCGGGACAGGGCCCCGACCTGCCCATAATATACAACAAAAGGAACTGAGCTACACCTCTGAAATTCAGCCTCCGGATGACTGGAGCTGAATACTCGACCGCTGACAGGGAGTCACGTAGAATCGCCTGCTCGTCTATGAGTACCTGCAGGCAAGTAATGCAGCGCCCCACCGGGCGTCAGTACTGCTGGTACTGAGTATGTAAAGCAATGACTGAAAAGATATCTGAAATCAATAACATAACTGACAAAACTGAAATAGGAAGAACTAGATTATCTGTCTGATGATGTAAGTCGTACCTGTTCTCAATCATACTGGGAGGAGTAGGTGTCGTGTCTGGAGACGTATCATTCTACTACTAATCTACTCATGTCTAATGTAACAAGCATAACATACATAACATAACATGGCACACACAAACCTTACCCGGCCCCCACAAGCCGGGAGGTACAATCAACACGGAATCTATGCCCCTACCCCGGTCATCCCATCTCCTACAGTGGCTGTAAGCATCCTACCGATCCCTGGGTATGCACTTGGGCTCGCTGAGCCCCTGACTATAACTGTATCTGAGTCCGAAGGACTCCAAATCAACACCCCGGGCGTACCCGCTCGGCGGGGGTGTATAAGGGCCGACCAAGGCACAATATGGGGAAACTGGCATCCCATCTTCGTCCCCTTGCGGGACGGCATATCACTCCGTAGAGTGACGTATCCTCGTCCTCTGGCGGATGAGTCGATACAGCTATTAACCCTGGGCGGTCAGGGATGCTAGGTAATCCAACCCCAATCAATACAACGGTCTCAACTAGTCATGCTGTCTGTGTATCTCATAAGCTAAGACTAACAGGTGTAAGGTATCATATTAATCACATACTGAGCTAATAATAGTAATCTGTAAGTGTCTGATACATGCTGAGACAGGTAAGTATAAATATAAGTATAGCCTCCTGTCAGACTGTACTGGGGCAAAGGTTATACAAGAAGGTGTTTCTGCTGAAAACTATACTGTTTACTGAGTTCTGTATTAACATGATTTCCTACTTCTAACATGCTTCCTAACCCATATTTAGTTACTATTCTATGTCTGGAATGCTTCACGAATACTGTACTACTTCGCGAGGTTTCAGCTAAACACAACAATATCTTAACATGGCATATTACATCACATACTGAATATACTGGGCAATCTTAACCACTTACGTCCGAATCTATATCATACGGATAGGTATCGTACACGTTACAACCCAAAACTTCTCATATTGCACCAATATTCAAAATAACACAATAATCAATTTCTGAACATTCTACTGGTCTGTAATTTACTATACTGCTTCAATGTTACTTAACTTGCCGAGGAAACTTAACTTTACATACCTTATTCGTGAGCTATTCGTCTGTCGGACGAGGCTCGACCGATACTTCAATTGTTTTCTACCAACTGCATTCATAAATATGTCAATCAATACTAAATACAACTTTGTTTCAAAAGGCAACGTCACTTTCGATATAGTTTATAGCCTAAACTTAGGCTTATCGAAAGACGGTCGAAAACTCGCTATTTTTCAGTGGCCCAGAAGGGAGAAGTATTCACTTCTCAGCTAGGAACACACAGACATTAATTTAGGGCAATTCTACTTACTTTAGTTCGGTGGCTTGCCAATTCGTCGGCCGTATTTCACGAAACTAATTCCGTAGAAATGCTCTCTGCTGCTAAATACCTTGGTATCTAGGATTAATTTGAGTTTGGGCAGCGTTTGGCAGCGTAATCGGACGATAATTTATAATTTTCCTTCGTTTTTCCTCTGTTCACTGCGTTTTCTGGAAATCTATTAAGTGTTAAATGAGTTCCAACCGAAGTGGGGACTTTATATACTTGAGCCTGAACTTGGGCAACGTGTCACGGAGCCATCGCGGAGGCCTCACCTCCGTGACATGCTGCCATCGCGGAGGGGCTCTGCCTCGGCTCCTCCCGCGATGGTTCGACGGGTTTCTCGTCCGATCTTTTTCCCGGGCCTTTCCCTAGCACGTATGGCCTTCAATTATGCTTAACCAACGTGGGAATAGGTCATCTGAGTGCCGGGAATTCTACGGGGTGTAACAATGAGTTCATCAGCGAGATTCTGAAGATCACCCAAGTTATGGGGGTGACTAGGGAGGAGTGTGCTGATTTGGCATCATATCATTTAAAAGGGGTAGCGCACATTTGGTTCAAACAGGGGAAGGATAGTAGGGCAGTCGGAGCAGACCCTATTAGTTGGGACGAGTTTCATGTTGCTTTTCTAGATCGGTTCTTCCCTTGTGAGATGAGGGAGCTGAAGGCGGCCGAGTTCGTGAATCTTAAGCAGGGAAAGATGACAATCCAGGAGTATGCCTTAGAGTTCACTCATCTGTCCAAGTACGCCCCAGAGTTAGTGGTTGGCAGAGGACTCGAGTGAGCAGGTTTGTTCATAGGGTGCCAGACTATCTAGACAAGGATTGCTGGACTGCGATGCTTCATCAGGATATGGATTTTTCTCGGATAGTCTTGTACGCCCAACAGATAGAGGCGGTGCATGTGAGGGAGAGAGAGGCCAAGAGGGCCAGGACAGGTAGTTACGGGTTCTCTCAGTAGAGACCAAGTGGTGGACACCGTTAGTAGTCCTACCAGATATCGTCAGCCCCGGCATCGTCGGCTATGATTGTGCCATCTAGATCTAGGCACGACTAGAGAGAACGAGCATTAGGCTCTAGATGCCAGAGCAGCAGGACCACAGATCCTAGTATGCCAGTTTGCGATAGGTGTGGCCGGAGACAAACGGGTCAGTGTTTGGCGGGTACAGGTGCTTGCTTCAGGTGTGGGAAGCCCAGAAATATGCTTAGAGATTCCCCAGCATCTAGACAGGGCCATGATAGGGGCCGAGACCTAGCTTCTAGTTCAACAGCTCCACCAGCACACCCAGCTCAGCAAGGGGCTTCTACTAGTATAAGAGGCGGTCAGCGCCAAAACAAATTCTATGCCCTAGCATCCCGCCAGGAGCAGGAGGTTTCCCCGGATGTAGTTACTGGTATGTTACGAGTTTTCCACCTTGATGTTTATGCTTTGTTAGATCCAAGGGTTACTCTGTATTTTGTGACGCCCTATGTAGCTAGTAGTTTTGGAGTCAGTCCCAAAATATTGTCAGAACCTTTCTCAGTCACTACTCCAGTGGGTGATTCAGTTGTAGCTAGACGGGTGTATTGAAATTTCCCAGTCACAGTCCTTCAGAAAGTCACCTCAGCAGATCTAGTAGAGTTAGCCATGACCGACTTTGATGTTATTCTCGGCATGGATTGGTTATTTGCATGCTATGCCTCAGTTAATTGTAGAACCCGTGAGGTAGAGTTTCAATTTCCGGGTGAGCCAGCTTTAGAATGGAATGGTAGTTCAGTTGTGCCTGTAGGTCATTTCGTTTTCTACTTTAAGGCCAGAAAGATGATCTCCAAGGGTTGCGTGTACCATCTAGTTAGGTTTAAGAATGTTACATCTGAGAACCCGACTATCCAGTCCGTTCCAGTAGTATGTGAGTATCCAAAAGTCTTCCTACATGATCTACTTAGATTCCCTCCCGAGCAGGAGATTAACTTTGGTATTGACCTTCTTCCCGATACGTAACCTATATCGATTCCTCTTTATAGAATGGCCCCTGCTGAGTTAAAGGAGTTGAAGGAGGAGTTGAAAGACCTTTTAGATAAGGGTTCATCAGATTGAGCAAATCCCCGTAGGGTGCACCGGTTCTCTTCATCTGAAAGAAAGATGGTTCTCTTCGTATGTGTGTTGATTATTGGTAATTGAACAAGGTCACCATAAAGAATAGGTATCCACTCCCCATAATTGATGATTTGTTTGACTAGTTTCAGGGTGCTAAGTGCTTTTCGAAGGTAGATCTTAGATCTGGATACCATCAGCTTAGAGTTCGGGCGAGTGACATCCCGAAGACAGCCTTCAGGACATGGTATGGTCATTATGAGTTTGTAGTTATTTCTTTTGGACTAACGAATGCTCCTGCAGCTTTTATGGATTTGATGAACAGGATGTTCAAGCCATATTTGGATATGTTAGTGATTGTGTTCATAGACAACATCCTGATATACTCTCGGAGCGAAGAGGAGCATGCCGCTCATCTAAGGGTGGTGCTACAGACTCTCAAGGATCGCCAATTATACGCTAAATTCAGCAAGTGCGAGTTTTGGTTGGACTTAGTGGCATTTTTGGGCCATGTGGTATCAAGTGAGGGTATAAAGGTGGACTCTCAAAAGATAGAAGCGATGAAGAATTGGCCTAGACCGGTGAATCCTTAAGATATTAAGAGCTTCTTAGGATTAACTGGCTATTATCGGAGATTTGTTGAGGGAGTTTCATCTATTGCAGCGCCATTGACCAAATTGACCAAAAAGAAAGTAAATTCCAATAATGGGATGCTTGTGAGAGAACCTTTCAGGAGTTGAAGACTCGACTCACCTCAGCACCTATGTTAACCCTACCCAGGGTACCGATGGGTTTGTGATATATTGTGATGCTTCGAGGATCAGCCTTGGTTGCGTTTTGATGCAACATGGTAAAGTGATAGCATACGCTTTCAGGCAGTTGAAGGTTTATGAAAAGAATTACTCGACCCATGACCTTGAGTTGGCGGCGGTGGTATTTGCCTTGAAGATTTTGAGACACTATTTGTATGGGGTCCATGTGAATGTGTTTATGGACCACAAAAGTCTATAATATGTGTTTACCCAGAAGAATATAAATCTATGCCAAAGAAGGTGGTTGGAGCTACTCAAGGATTATAATATGAGTGTCCTTTACCATCCGAGTAAGGCCAATGTAGTAGCAGATTCACTTAGTAGACTTTCTATGGAGAGTGTGTCCCAAGTAGATGAGGGGAGGAAGGAGCTGGTGAAGGATGTGCATCGACTTGCAAGGTTGGGAGTTCGCTTGGTCGACTCGATTGATGGCGGTGTTATTGTCCAGAACGGATCAAAATCATCCTTGGTGACTGATGTAAAAGCTAGACAAGACGAGGACCCTAATTTGGTAAAGTTAAAAGAAGCCGTTCAGAATCAGAAGGTAGAGGTTTTCTCCAAAGGGGGAGATTGTGTGCTTCAATATAGGGTCACTTGTGTGTCCCGGACATTAATGATTTGAGAAATCAGATGTTGCATGAGGCTCATGATTCTAGGCATTTGATACATCCATGTGCCACCAAGATGTACCGTGACCTACGAGAAGTCTATTGGTGGAATGGCATGAAGAAGGACATAGCAGAATTTGTTGCTAAGTGTCCCAATTGTCAACAGGTGAAGGTTGCACATCAAAGACCGGGAGATGTGCTTCAAGATATCAGTATTCCTAATTGGAAGTGGGAGGAGATCAACATGGACTTCATCACAGGGTTTCCATGCACTCGTAGACAGTATGACTCCATTTGGGTGGTGGTGGATAGGTTGACCAAAGCAACTCATTTTCTACCGATCAAAACTACTGATTCAGGGGAGGAATATGCCAAACTGTACATTCGGGAGCTAGTTCGGTTGCATGGAATGCACTTGTCCATCATATCAGATGAAGGTACTTAGATTATCTCCTAGTTTTAAAGGTCATTTCAAAAGGGACTTGGTACTCAGGTCAAGCTCAGTACAGGATTTCACCTGCAAACGGATGGTCAAGTGGAGGGGACTATTCAGATTCTTGAGGATATGTTGAGAGCGTGTGTGATTGACTTCACGGGTAGTTGGGATGATTATTTGCCTCTCATTGAGTTTGCATATAACAACAGCTACCATTTCAGCATTCAGATGGTTCTGTTTGAGGCTCTCTATTGGCGGACATGTAGATCACCTATTGGTTGGTTCGAAGTTAGTGAAGTTGCGATGATAGGACCAGATTCAGTCCATGAGGCCATGGAGAAAGTCCAGCTCATACGGGACAGGTTGAAAACATCTCAGATTCGTCAAAAGTCCTATACGGATGTGAGGAGGAGATTGCTTGAGTTTGAAATTGGTGATTGGGTTTTTCTAAAGGTGTCTCCTATGAAGGGAGTGATGAGGTTCGGAAAGAAAGGGAAACTCAATCAGAGACACTGCCGCAAATTCAACTCCTGGAACTCCGCTCTCATGCCTCGGTCCACTAAAATTTTTTGCTGCCTTCTGTGTCAGTTTAGTCAAAAGTGCTGTTAAGATGGAAAATTCTTCCACAAATCTTCTGTAGTACCCGGCTAACCCCAGGAAACTATGTACCTCGGTCGGAGTGGTGGTTCTGGCCATGTTTTCACTGCTTTTATTTTCTGTGTATCTACCTGTGTACCAGCCTCCAACACGATGTGACCCAAAAAGGTTACTGAATTCAGCCAAAATTCACATTTAGAGAAATTGGCATGTAACTGATGATCATACTGGTTTATTATACAGGAGAAACTGACAAGTAATCTATCTATAAAGCTAGAGCTTATCTGGCCTTCTGGGCCGCATGCTAATGCTACTCGCTGCTGGAATAATCTATATGAATGTCTGCACACCATGTGCACGTATCTGATCAGAGGATCCTGATAGTGATCATGATCTCTAATAATCTGGCTGAATAACTGTGAATAACTGAATAACTGGGCTGAATGACCCGAATGCTGAAGTAGTCTAATAATGCTCTAAATGTCCTACTCGGGCATCTGTAGCTCATGCATAACTGCGGAGTTATGGACAACTAACTGCTTTGTTATTCTACTTGAACAACTGTAGAGCTGGGCTTAATCAGACTTACTCTCAGGCGATCAGTCTCTGGATCTTCACAGGGAATCTACCGATTTCTTTGTCTTAGTAAACGCTGTGCTAGCAGAGTACTACCACTTCCTTATGCCTTGCTCGTATCCACTCAGATCTATACTGCTGTTCTAAGAAATTCTTGGTCTTATGAGCAATTCTGTAAATACTGGCCTTCTCCTAGGACTCTGTATCTAAATATCTTACGGGAACCGGCTGGGGTACTAGTCCGTCACTGACTACTGATGTGGACCCTTTCTTGGGGTACCCACGGGTTTGTCTGATTGGGACGGCTAGCTGACTTGCGGGGTGTTCTATATGATAACTGCTAAGTTGACTAAGGCTGACTCTCACCTACAAGGCTGGAAAAACGATGTACGACCACTTAACATACTGGAAAATTTTGGTGTATCCAACCTCTGGATTATGCTTATTCGGTCTTTATCTCTGGTTCTGGCACATGCGATAACGTTACTAGTCTTTAGGGGTGCTTCCCTGCTAGTACAGGCACCAGCTGGTCGTTAGACCGCCTAACTGCGCCCGTATCATCTAACCACCTGATTCAGGCTACTAACTCTTGTGAGCTTCTGAAGTCTAAATCTGGCAACAAGCATATAAGTCCATTAACTCAATAAATTGAGAACTTAGAAAGTTTCTATGGATTCATACGTGGATCACACTTACCCTGCCCCTTTTTTGGTGAGGGGTCCTGCAGTATGATCTGTATATACTTCCTAGCAGTTAACCAGAATCTGTGTGACTGTAACCCCTATTGGCAGCTACTCACAGCATATCTGATATCTGTATATATATATATATTAACAACTAGGTACAATACATACTGAATTTTATAGTAATACGTAATCCCTGACATGCTTTACTAAATTTCATACTGCACATGATATACTACTTCTACAGTCTAATGATATCTCCTGTCCTCTCATACCATTTCATCAGATTTTCGTCCCATTCTGGAAGCAACAAACACATGCACTTTAGTTATGATCTACTGTTTGAAATTTCGCCACTCTTACAACATGGGGTCAACATCCGAACCTTGTGGCCTTACTTGGCATTATATTAAGGGCTCGTGACTGTCTATTGGACCTTGTCTCTAGGCCACACTAGATTAGAGCCTCTGTGTCAGCACTCTCCTACCTTCCCCCTAGGCGGACATACCACAACATTCTGGACTACGACCTTACTGTCTCTTAGCTGTCAGTCCGAGGCTTAGTACTTAATACACGATGTTCTATTAATCTGGAGGTGATTCTAATTTTCCCCCTCAAAATCTGGTATTCATACTCCTCACCCTTATCTTCCTTAAACTGAGCTTTGGGGTTCAAGGTACCTTCCTTACATTGTCAATAAGGTTACCAGTCAAGTTTCAACCTATGCTTCTTCTGGCTTGCAGTCGGACCCATCTTATTCATATAACCTCCCTGTCTTTCGATATCACAACTAAGATTATAATTATTATCTTGCAAACGTATCCTGCTGTCGTTAGCATGCTACAACGGATTCAACCTTTTTCTGACTTGACTTGACTATTACTGGAAGTTCATCATTGACGGATCTCCTACACCCACTTCGAGTAATCTAGTGGTCTTACTCGCTCTTCTAACTTGTTACCATGAAGGTCTGCATAACTTACGTAATCATAGGGCTCCTTACTCTTTCTAACACTTTCTTGAATCAACCAATCCATCTTCACTTACTGCTTACTTTGGGCAACATCGCCTTAATCCTTATGCCCTTTACTGTACTAGAATCAAAACTAAGAGGTAGGAATAGCCTTTTCTTACTACAACGGAATGAAGACATGGAACTCTACCACATCTCAAAGGATGGAGGTGGGAATCCTGCATTTTCCTCTCTTTCTCACATCTATGCGATAATCTAATATTATCTGTCATCTTAGTCAGATCTTATATATCTAACAAATAAATTAACTCGTATATACGCTATGCTTCTGACCTCCTACTCTGAAGTTATAGAAATATACTGGGATAGTACCGATAGAGGTATCACATTGGGAGGTACCTGATACCTCCTCCTGCTGCTGTAGTTACCCTGCAACTGGATGGTGCCCTATTCTGCTGCTATATCAAATCTTCTGCCTATGATAGAGGGTATATGATAGAGGGTAACTGGCTGGTGACCTATTCTGCTGCTATATCCAATCTTCTACCTATGATAGGGTGTCGCTGATCTGACTTTGTATCTGTAATCAAAGAGTATGATAAGTTTTAGGGACTCTACCCTATACTGTACTGCTCTATAGCACGACTGAATAAGAAGAAAGAGTAACTATCCTATCATGTCTTGCAGCCTCCTGTCTATAGTATGTGGTGCACAACACATCCATAGACAAGACTCTACTTAGCACGGCTTGCAGACTCCCTGGGATACGACCTGCTCTGATATCAAGTTTGTCATGCCCTGCCTTGGGAGGCATGACTGGCACCTGGTGCCCTACTAAGACTTGGACTGCTGGACTACTGAGCCTAAGCCACTTTTGGTCCCAGACTGGCTCTAACTCTGGATTCATGGAACCAATGGGCTATATAACGACTGTAAATACAGCCTCCGGCCGACTAGGTCTATAGTCACCTGTAAGAAAACAACAACTAACCAAAACAACAGGATCATGGGGGAACCTACGCGGGCCGACAAGGCCGCCATGCTGACTAGTTAACACTGAAAAGTAGAATCAAGTGCTAAACTACTCTGTGACCGGAAAGGTCACCAACTATTAACTGAATAAGGCCCCACACGACTATCACGAAAAAACTGAAACATAGACACGACCTCACACGACCAGTACAACTAACCACAGGGAATATACAATCTGCAAGCCTCTAAGAGTACTGATAAGATGGTCGGGACAGGGCCTCGGCCTACCCGTACTATACAACAAAAGAAAAAGAATAAACCTCTATCTGTCAAGCTTCGGATGAAAGGAGTTGATGACTCTGTGTGCTGGATGGAATTACGAGGGATCGGCTCCTCGTCTATGAGTACCTGCAGGCAAGTAATGCAGCACACCCATACGGGCGTCAGTACCACTGGTACCGAGTATGCAAAGCAATAACTAAACATAACTGAAAAATGACAGTAACACTGATAGTTACTGAATAACAGAAGATGGCTAAGACTGTCTGGGATGGCAGAATCTAAACTAAGCTTAACTGTACTGGAGAGAAGGTGAGAATCATAACTGTCAATGCGGCGTCCTGCTATCTATCAATTTAATAAATAACACATATAGCATACAAGAACCTATACCATTCCCCATAAGCCGAAAGGTACCAATCAACATGCAATCTATATACCCCTACCCGGGTCGCCATTCAAAAATAATAATTCACTCCACTCGTCTAATAACTATGAGCATCCCGTCGGGCCCCTGGGTATGCAACTTGGGCTCCCTGGGCCCCTGACTATAGTTGTATTTGAGTCCGGAGGACTCCTGTAAACTGTAATCTGAGATCTGTAATCTATAATCTGTGCCCTAGGCGCAATCGCTCGACAGGAGTATGCTATAATGTTGATCAGCCTGCTATGGGGAATGCTGCATCCCATCTTCGTCCTCTGGTGGACGGCATGCCACTCCTTGGAGTGACGTATCCGCACCCTTTGGCGGGCGAGTCGACACAGTTATTAACCCTGAGGCGGCAAGGAAGCTCTAAGGGTGCCCACATAAAACAATCAGGTCTCTAAAAGCAACAATAATCACATGTAACATGTATAATAAATCTGATAATACTATCCATGATCTGATATTCTATTCTGAATCTCTTGCCGAGTTAAACTGAATCTGATACTGAGTTATACTGAGTCTGGAATAATATTTCGCTGATTGATACTAATTTACTGACTTTTATACTGAACATGGCATAATAATAATTCCAGCATGCTTATTGAATTCACACTGGACATAATACTCGGCTTCTGGAACGTTCTTTTGGAATTTACTCTATTTTACTATGCTAGAATTACTAACTTGCCGAAGAAACTAGCTTTACATACCTCAGTTGCCGACTTCTTGACTAACTGGCGTAACTCGGCCAATATCTAGCTATTTCTTCCAACTGCATTCATATTCATAGAAAATAAAACTAAATTCATCAATATTCTGGAAGAAAACACTGCTTTGAATATATATATACTGCCCAAACTTTGACTTAACGAAACACAGTCAAAAACTCGCTATTTCTCGGAAGTCCAGAAGGGAGAAATACTCACTTTAGGGCTAGGAGTATATTGACACTAATTTGGAGCAATTCCACTTACCTTAGCTCGGTGAGACGGTGATTCACCGGCCGAATTTCACGAAACTAACTCCGTCGGAATGCTCCCTACAACTCAATACCTCCCTACTCGAGGTTATTTCGAGTTTGGACCACGTTTGACAGCGTAATCGAATAAATATTTATAGGAACCCTTCGTCTCTCTCCCTCTCTGGTCGTTTAAACATGGATAAATGACTTAAATTTGAAGGTGAGGCCCTTTATATACTTGCAACAAAATACTTGGCAACGTGGCACGCAGGCCAACACGCCGTTTTGGCTTCGTGCCACGTTGGCTAATGCGAAGGCCCCAGCTCCGTACCACTTTTCTCCTTTGGGCAGCACGGTTCGGGTTCCTCTTGCGAAATTCCAACTTGGCACTCGTTCGGCCTTTCCCCGGGCCCTTTTCTTGCACGTATGGCATTCTAAAACTCTCAACCAACATGCGAATAGGCCATCTAAATATCAAGAATTTACAGGGTGTAACATTATGTTTGTAATTTTTCACCTATTTAGTCCCTAAAATACGTCATTTAAGTATAAATTAAGAGGATTTAGAGGGATTAAACAGTTCTTCTCCCTCATTCCCCACTCAGACCTTTAGAAAACAATCGTAAAATTCTCTCAGGAGCTCTCAGAGCAATAACTAGGGTAGTTCACTTCTCCTTAGATTCTCAAGGAATTTCTTCGGATTTCTTTGTCAGGTATGTGGGAATTCAACAAGGGAATAGTTCTTCCCTTGTGTCCCTAAAACCCTTGTCTAATTTATTCTCTATCAGTTATAGCCATGTAGTTTCGAAATGTGAAAAGTTTTTAGACAGATTTTTTTGTGGATTCAAAGGGAATATTTCTCATGATTTTAGATTTCTTATTTATTCCCTATTTCTACAAATTTATGAAAGATTGTATCTAGTAGCATAATTCAGCCCTAGTCACAGCTCAGTAGAAATTAAAAACTTGTGGGTTGAACTAGTTTTCCCTGTAGCGTAGTTCTATCAGTTTTGGGAAGCTCATGTATTTAATTTATGTTAAAATCTTAGTCAGAATCATGTCAGTCTAGTCTCAATCAAATTTTTAGTAACCTCAGTATTCCAGAAAAATGTTAGCTGTTTAGTTTGACTATAGTTAATCCTTGAGGTGTCTGTGATACCTCCCAGTTATTAGTATTAGACTCTGTATCAGATTTTAGTGGTTCTTTAGGCGGTCATGACACTTTTAGATAAGCAACTCTGACCAGCCTTAGGATCCCAGCTTCAGATTACAGTTTGTTCTTTAGACAGTTACGATGCTTCCAGATAAGCAGCTCTGACCAGTCTTAGAACACCAGTTACAGAATTCAGTCCGATAAGACTCTCAAGGTACTTCCAGATAGGTATTCCTGACTTAGTCTTGGGCCTCAGTTTTGAGCTATCAACTTAGTAGTTAGTCTAGGTCTATCCAGTGGGAGTAGGATTTAGCACCGAGCGGACCGGGGTTCCAGCGCACCCAGGTTTCTAGAACTACGTTACCACTATAGGTTATATTTTATTGGCCTCATAGCCCCAGACCCGTGATCACTCAGTTCATGCCTTTATATCCTGGCAAGGTATATTGGGTCCTACCGGTGAGGTGTGTACATCGGACTCCACGGCTAGCTCATGTGGTTATATGTCGGTTATAGACTCTCCCACTAGTCAGTTTAGTTCAGTCTCAGATTAGCTCAGTCAGAACAGTTTCAGACTACTCAATTCATATCAGTTCAGTACAGTACATCAGATTAGTATCTCAGATTCAGGGCATGTCTTTGACCACCAGACAGGGTCATTTTGACCAATTCAGCATATTTAGTTATTCAGTTTCAATATTTCAGTTGGTCATTGCATGTCTTTCCAGTTCAGTTGTTTTATTAACCATTTTATGGTTTCTCTCACTTACTCTGTACATTCAAAGTACTGATGCATACCTTTTATACTGTATCATTTTATGATACAACTGCAGGTTCTCAGTCTCAGCACTGTTAGCAGATCTCGCTCAGACATTTCCAGCTGCATCATTGGTGAGTCCTCATCTTTCGAGGATGAGGATTATCTTTTTCAGTTATATTTCTTTCATTTAGACTTAGAGTTAGCTGGGGGCTTGTCCCAATAACTTCTCAGATAGATGGCTTTCAGACACAGACATAGTTTCAGACTTTTAGCTTTGTTTCAGTTGTTTTTAAACTTTATGATTCATCTCTTTTCATAAATAGTATATGTTATTACTTTAAAGCTTCTTCTATGTACTTACTCAGAATGCCAGTGTTATGATATACCATGGGTTTACTTGGGGTTACTTGTGACTCCAAGTACCGTATCCCGTTCAGGGTATAGACTCAGGGCGTGACAAAACACCTTTTAAAAACTAAATAAAATAACTTTAGTGTGATAAACTTTAAAGCTAAATTACTTTTATGTGATAAAAATAACACAAAAAATAATTTTTGTGTAACAAATTTTAAGTTAATATGACTTTTATGTAACAAATAAAAAAAAGTAATTTGTTGTATGATAAATTTCGAGTTGGATGATCACCAATAAAATTTATCTAAATATTCTTCAATTTCATTATCCATGTTTATCCCGAGGGAGGTTCTTTGGAGTTTGTTGGAGGCTATAGGTGTACCAGTGGCGTACATTAGGGTGATTAAGGATATATATGATGAAGTCAAGACTCGGGTGAGGACGGTGGGAGGGGACTCGGAGCACCTCCCAGTCTTGATAGGGTTGCACCAGGGATCAACACTTAGCCCTTTTTTATTTACCTTGGTGATGGATACATTGATACGAGGGGTTCAAGGAGAGGTGTTATGGTGTATGTTATTTGCAGATGACATAGTTCTGGTTGATGAGACTCGGACGGCATAAACTCTAAGTTAGAGGTTTGGAGACAAATCTTGGAGTCTAAAGGGTTTAAGTTGAGCAGGACCAAGACAAAATATTTGGAGTGTAAATTCAGTGATGTGATGCATGAGAATGATGTGGAGGTGATGTTGGGTACACAAATTATCCAAAAGAGAGAAAGTTTCAAGTACCTTGGACCTATTATCCAAGGAAGTGATAAGACCGACGAGGATGTTACCTACCATATTGGTGCAGGATGGATGAAATGGAGGCTCGCGGCCGGTGTCTTGTGCGATAAGAAGGTGCCAGCAAAGCTTAAAGGCAAGTTCTATAGAGTGGTGATTAGACCGACTATGTTATATGAAACGGAGTGTTGGCTAGTAAAGAACTCTTATGTGCAGAAGATAAAGGTTGCAGAGATGCGGATATTACGGTGGATGTGTGGGCATACTAGGAGGGATAGGATTAGAAACGATGATATTCTGACGAAGGTGGGAGTGGCTGTGGTGGAGGAAAAAAATGCGAGAGGTGAGACTGAGGTGGTTCGGACATGTGAAGAGGAGGTGCCCGAGTTCCCCAGTTCGGAGGTGTGAGAGGTTGGCCATGGATGATCTTAGGAGAGGTAGAGGTAGACCGAAGAAGCAATGGGGAGAGGTGATTAGAAAGGATATGGCGTAGTTGCAGATTACCGAGGACTTGACCCTAGATAGGAAGTTGTGGAGTACGTGAATTAGGATAACATAGTAGTAGGTTGCAGTGTGTCGCGTTGTTTTGTCACCCTTAGTAGTAGGCCTAGTATGAAGCTTATAGTTTCTTGTCTCTCAATGTCTGTTATTACCTGTTGTGACTTATATCTTGGTTAGTGGTTTGTTGTGTGGTTGATGCTATTACTAGTTGATGTTTTGCATTGTATGTTGCCTCTTTTACTATCTTTTTTGAGACTATTTTTCTATAAGCCGAGGGTCAAGATTTTGCGGGAGGAGGCTGAACCAAGTTGCCCAGAGGGGCAACGTGGCACGGAGCAGCCCCCTCCGCGTTACCCAAAGTGGAATGGCCGTAAATTAGCGCGTTGAGGTCCGTGCCACGTTGCCTTGTCCACCGCCTCAAGTATATATAAGTCTCATCCTTTGATTTTAAGTCATTTGCAGTATATACACGACCAGACCCGAGGGAGTACGAAGAAACCAAGTAAAAATCATCCGATTACACCGCTAAATGCCGTCCAAATCCGAATTAACTTCGGGTACTGAAGTATAAGGCTGCAGAGAACATTGCTGCGAAGTTATTTTCGCAAAATTCGTCCAGCGAATCGTCGTCCCGTCGAACCAGAGTTGGTGGAATTCTTTCAAACTAGTGTTAATACGATCACAAACTTAAAGTAAGCATTTCTCCCTTCTAGACTCCCGAGAAATTACGAGTTTTCAATCATCTTTCGATTGGTTGAAATATAGTTACTATATATATATATATATAAAGTTATTGTTTTCTTCGAATTCAGTAACGAAGTTGGCCCTATTCTTCCATTAATATGATTATAGTTGAGAAGGGCAGTTGAATATGAGCTGATACTCATCAGTTAGTCAGAAAACGGCGAATGAGGTATGTAAGGCTTAACTCTCGGCAAGTATCCTTGTCGTACAGTGTTACGACTTATGTTCTCGAATAGAAATAACGATCTCAGATGTTGCAGATAGTTGCTACCATTAGATTGTAATTCGATATGTTGTAATTAGCTATTATTGATATACATATATAAATATCAGATATGTTGCGATTAGCTGCTAATAGGGATTATAGTTACATAAATTCTAGTTAGCTGCTAGGAAACGTATACAGATCGTACTGCAGGACCCCTCGCTGAAAGGGCGCAGGTTAAATGTGATTCGCGTTATGAACGCTATAGAAACTCTTTTAATTCTCAATTTTATTGTGATGGTAGACTTATATGTTTGTTTCCAGGCCTATACTTCAGAAGCTCATAAGAGTTATTGGCCTGAATCAGTTGGTTAAACAGTATGGGTGCAGTTAGGCGATTTAACGACCAGTTGGCGCCTGTATTGGCAGGAAAGCATCCCTAGAGGTCATTGACGTTATCGCACGTTCCAGAACCAGAAATAGAGACAGAATAGGTATATTCTAGAGTTAGCGACACCAGGGTTCTCCAGTGTATTGAGTGATCGTCCGCATCCCTTTAGCCTTATCAGTGATTGTCAGTCTTAGTCGACTTAACAGTTACCACATAGGATGCCCAGCAAGCCAGCCCAATCATCCAAGTCAAATAAACCCGTGGGTACCCCAAGGAGGGGTCCACATCAGTAGTCAGTGACCGGGCCAGCACCCTAGCCGATCCTTGTAAGGTATTCAGGTACAGAGTGCCAGGAGAGAGCCAGTCTATATAGAATTGCCTACAAGATTGAGAATTGCCCAGAACAGTAATATAGATCTGAGTGGCTCTATATAAGGCCTAAGGAGTCAGTAGTACCCTACTAGTACAGTGTTAACCACAGGTTAAGAAGATCGGTAAGCTTCCTATGGAGGACCAGGGACCGATCGCGTAGAAGCAAGTTCGACCAAGCCCAATCCTATAGTTGTTTAATTAGAAGAACAAAGTAGTTAGCTATCCGCAACCCTACAGTTATTCATGAGTTATAGCTGTCCGAGTAGGACATTCAGAGTATTGTTAGGACACTTCAGACCTCGCTCTATTCAACCTAGACTATTAGAGATCAGGATCACTATCAGGATCCTCTAATCAAATACGGGCGCATGGCGTACCTGTAGACAACCATACAGATTATCCCAGAATCGAGTAGCATTAGAGTTAGGCTCATAAGGCCAGATACGCTCTCTTTATATAGATAGATTGATGTGTCAGTATAGCACCTGGATTGGGGTTGCCCTCAATTAGGAGCCTCCCATGACCACCCCAGGGTTAATAGCTGTGTTGTCGCCCGCTAGGAGCGAGATTACATTGCTCTACAGATCGGTATGCCGTCTGTAAGGGACGAAGATGGGGATCCAAATCCTCATATGTTGTGGTTGGCCTTAGATACACCCCCGTAGAGTGTCCTGCTCGGGGTGCAGATATCAGGAGTCCACCGGACTCAGACATAGCTACAGTTTAGGGGCCAAGCGGGCCTAGTTGTAGACCTAGGGGACCGGTAGGTTGGCTACAGTACCACTAGAGTTGTAGACACCTGGGTAGGGGTATATAGATTAAGATGTGCTCGGCAGGACTTATGGGGGTCTGAACGAGTTATTCTGTATTGATTGTACCTCTCGGCTTATGGGGGCCAGGTGGGGTTCTTGTATGAATTCTTGTCTGCTAGTTGTAGTGTATAAATGTGTAATTATGCAGTCTTAGTTTATGTACATGTAGTGTCAGTTAGATGCATATTAAGAATCAGCAGGCGTACAGGTTAATCATTCGGCCCTTCTTTCTATTTACTTCCAGTCCTATTCAGCTTATCTATTGCCTTACATATTCGGTACATATTGTACTGACGTCCTTCCCGAGGTGATGCATTACTTGCCTACGGATTTAGCTAGACAAGGTTCAGGATCTTCAGTAGCAGTTGTTCAGAGTCCGCAGTCGAGACGACTCCCTTCATTCATGGTTGCCAGGTTATAGAGATGTCTGTATTTTAGTTGTATAACATTTTAGGTAGGTCGGGGCCCTGTCCCGACAACTATTTGTAATCTTAGAGGCTTGCAGATTACAGTTGTCAGTTGGTTAGTTGTATGTTGGCCGCGTGGGGCCTTAATCAGTTATGCTTCGTGTGTTGACCGTGTGAGGCCTAGTATAGTAGCTCGTCTTCATTTCAGCTATAACTAGACAGCATGGTGGCCTTGTCGGCCCGCATAGGTCTCTTCTATTGCCTGTTGTGGGTTAGCTGTTTTCATGTACAGGTGGCTATAAGGCCTCGTCGGCCAGGGGCTGTGTTTACAATCGAGATATAACCCGTTGTTTTCTTGAATTGAGTCGCAGGCTGGCATCAGACGTGCATAAGCCTAGCCAGATCAGTCAGTTTCCAGTGGGGCACTAGGTGCCAGGCATGCCTCCCAAGGTGGGGCGTGACAATGATGATGTCTATCATGTCTACTTTGAGTTTTGACTATCATGAAATATTTTCAAATTATATTTTTATAAGTATTTAATATGTAGTTTAAATTTATTTAAATATAATAAATAGTAAAATTATTTAATTAGAGGTCATTTTAATAATAAATATAAGCAATGATTCACAAGTTATCAAATTGGCGTAACATAAGGACGCAATACTACAACATTAATATGTGATTCTCTTAGGTTGCTGTTAACTAGGGTCGACACTTATGAACTATATGACTTTTATAATTTTTATAATGTGTTGATGTCTACCATGGCTAAAGCATTTTGAGTTCTGACTGTCGTTATTAAAATATCAAACTATATTTAAATAATTATTTAAACATAATAATTAATAAAATTATTTAATTAAAGGTCATTTATGTTACACCCCGTAAGTTTCTAATGTTTAATCGGCCTATTCATATGTTGGTTAAGTGTTTTAGAGTGCCATACGTACGAGGAAAAGGCCCGGGGAAAGGCCGAACGAGTGCCAAGTTGGGATTTTGTGAGAGGAGACCGAACCAAGCTGTCCGGAGGGGCAAAGTGGCACGGAGTAGAATCAGCGCGTTAGCCAACGTGGCACGGAGCAGATCAGCGCGTTGAGCAATATGCCACGTTGCCTTGTCTGATGCCTCAAGTATATAAGGGTCTCACACTTAGAAGTTAAGTTATAAATAAAAAACCACGACCAGTAGAGGATAGGGACGAAGAAGAATTATAATTTTCATTTGATTACGCTGCTAAACGCCGTCCAAATCCAAATTAACTTCGGGTATCGAAGTATAAGGCTGTAGGGAGCATTTCTATGGAGTTAGTTTCATGAAATTCGCCCGGCGAATCGTCGTCCCACCGAGCCAAAGTTGTTGGAATTGCTCCAAACTAGTGTCAATACGATCTCAGACTTAAAGTAAGCATTTCTCCCTTTTAGAATTTTGAGAAATAACGAGGTTTCGACCGTGTTCCGTAAAGTTAGAATATAGTTAATATTTATATATAATGTTTTCCTTTTTGCCGAATTTAGTGTTAAAACTAGTCCTATCTTTCCAGTAACACGATTTCAGTTGAGAAGGGCGGTTGAACATGAGCCGAAACTCGCCATTTAATCGGTAAACAATGATCGAGGTATGTTAAGGCATTTTCTTTCGGCAAGTTAGTTTCTTCAGCATAGTAATCCAGTATGAATCCAAGTAAAGTATATCAGGAGTATGTTACCATGTTTAGTTGTCGTTGTTAGTTGAGACTTGTAAATTGTGTTGTTTTGGGCTGGATTATACCTGTATAGCTTCCGTGACCGCCCCAGGGTTAATAGTTGTGTCGACTCGCCCGCCAGGGGCGAGGATACGTTGCTCTACGGAGCGGCATGTCGTCCGTAAGGGACGAAGATGGGGATCCAGATCCTCATATTTGTCGTGGTTAGCCTTATACACACCCCCGCCGAGCGCTTACCCCCGGGGTGTAGACATCAGGAGTCCTCGAGACTTAGATACAGCTATATTTAGGGGCCGAGCAGGCCCAGTTGCAGACCCAGGGGACCGGCCAGACGCTTATAGCTAGTAGTTGACTCAGTATGACCTAGATAGAGGTATATAGATTGAGGTGTACTCGTTAGGGCTAATGGGGGCCCAGGTGGGTTATTCTAAGCTGATTGTACCTTCCGGCTTACGGGGGCCAGGTAAGGTTTATGATTGCTTTAGTTATTGATAGTTAGACGGTAAGACGCCTCGCTTGTCAGGTAAGGACCCTACCTTCCTTATTACAGTTATGTTTAGTCCTGATTCCACTACTTCAGTCATTTTCAGTACGTTTTCTTTACTTCAGTCATTGTTAGTTCTATTCCTTACTTTCAGTTATTTAAAGTTACTGCTTTACATACTCAGTACCTGTGGTACTGACGCCCTCTTCTGGGGCACTGCATTACTTGCCTGCAGGTACGCATAGACGAGGAGCAGGTGCCTCGTAGTTCCAGTCAGCCGCACAGAGCCATCAACTCCTTTCCTCCGGAGCTTGTGTGATAGAGGTTTACTTCTTTTGTTTGTACAATATGGGTAGGTTGGGGCCCTGTCCTGACCATTTTATTACTCCTAGAGGCTTGCAGATTGCATTACTTTCCTGTGGTTAGATGATATCGGCCGTGTGGGGCCATATGTGTTCTAGACTATGTGTGTTGGCCATGTGGGGCCCTATTCTGCTGTTGATTGGTAGGCTTGTCGGTCATAGCTCAGTTTAGCATCGGCTTTTACTTTCCAGTTATAACTAGATATCATGGAGGCCTTGTCGGCCCGCATAGGACTCCCTATGTTTGTTTGTCTCTAGTTAGCTGTTTATTTTCACAGGTGGCTATAGGCCTTGTCTGCCGGGGATTGTATTTACAGCCGCTATATAGCTCGTTGTTTTCTTGATTCTAGAGTTAGAGTTAGCCCTTCACCAGAGGTGCTTAGGCTCAGTCATCTCAGCAGTTCAGGTCCTAGTAGGTCACCAGGTGCCAGTCATGCCTCCCAAGGTGGGGCGTGACAATTTAATAACAAATATAAGTAATGATTCATAATTTATCAAATCAGCATAAATAGAAATATAAAAAATTAAAAAAATATATACATATGAGAATGTTGAAAAAAATTCTATAACCATATTTGTAGATGTGAGATCTGCTATAAATTTGTGTACGTATGAAAATATATAAGAAATTCATGAGTGTGTGTGTGCGTGTATATATATATAATAAGAAAAATGTGCATATAGAGATATTGAGATATTCTATAACCGTATTTGCAGATGGATCCACTATAACTTTATTCATTCTCTATGTATTGAATAATAACTATTAAATATAAATTGATCAAAAATTTAAATTTGGGAGAGAAGGGTAAAAATGTAAAAAAAAAACTTGTTTATAATAGGAATAGGCAAACCATCATATATTGGGTCATTATGGTCAAAAAAAATTTCAGCAAAATAATATGAGAGTGGAATGGGATGGAAAAGAAAGTCGGGATTCGGGGGTGGCATGTGAGGGTATTATATGAATGGGAGGAGATAATGAACTTGAAATGTTTCTTACAAAACTTATTTTTCCTACTTTCATTAGAATTTTTTTTTTCATTTTAGGAAACTTGTTTTCTTTTAAAGAAAATACTTTCTAAAATATTTTATCCAACCAAATATGAAAAAATTTAAAAACCTCTCCAGAAACTACTTTCCTCTATACCAAACACACTCTACACACACACACACACACACACACACACACATAGAGAGAGAGAGAGAGAGAGAGAGAGTATTAGATCGTTTAAAAAATAATTATATGTAATTATTTTTCTTATATTTAAAGTAATTTTTAAAATTGCCCTTAAAAAAGTGACTATAATTTTAATCAAATAAATTATTTTATTAAAATATATTTTTAATATACACATAGAAAAATATAAAGAAGTTATAAAAGATTTTTTAGAAATTTGTTCAACATCTTTTAAACAAGAGTAATTTTAAAAATAAATTAATTAATACTACATTTTTGATTTCTTAAAAAAAATTATTTATTTTAGAATAAATTAAAAAATTAGATGGGAACAATAATAGTCTACGATAAATATGAAATTAATAAATAAAAAAAGACAATAATCTATTAAAGTATATTCAACACACCATAATTTTTTTAAAAAAAGAATTGCTCTCTTTGTTTCAAATTATCTTGCGTGTTTCTCTTTCACACCCACTAAAAGAATATTAATTGGGAGGTTTCTCTTATTACTAGTTTACCCTCATTTATGTCGTAAGATATACTCCCTTCTCATTACATAGTAGTTTTTAAAAATAATTACTATTAAAGATGAAATGAAAAAAAATATTAAATTTGTCTTGAACTTCTAAAATGAAAAATATTTGAGATAACTATTTTTAAAAATCACTACAGTTAATTTGAGATGGAAAAAGTCGATGCATATGAATTAAATTAAAAATAAAAATATCTCATGATAGCAACCCCAAACTTAGATGCTTCCTTTTATAAATTCCTAAAAATTAAGAATATTATTACTTCCTCAGTTTCAAAATAAGTGGTGTTTTTAGCTTGGGTACACCCCTTAAGAAACTACTCATTTCTAGAAAGTAAAATACATTTTTACTAACTTACCCTTAATAAATACCTAGAAAAAGATGTAGCTCTTTAGTAGTTTATAAATCTCTCTTCATTTAAATAAGAGTAAAATTGGAAGAACATCATTAATGTCTTCTTGATAATATGAAACACCACTTATTTTAAAACAAAAATGAGAAGGCTAAAACACCACTTATTTTGAAACGGAGAGAGTATTATAATTACCAAGGATTAATTGTCATTAATACTAATTACTCTTACATCAATGAATAAATTAAATTTGAGAGGAAAGGATAAAAATGTAAAAATAAAAATCAGTTTATAATGTGAATGGACCATTGTGGTCATTATGGCCAAACTTATTGTGGCCAAATAGACTTTTTCAATTTTTAAATCAATCTTTTGCTTATAAATGTTGTTCCCAAAATAATTTACTAAAAGCAATGTTATACATTTCTGAAAATTATTTGAGTTGCACATTGTATGTTATCAATTATAACATTAATATTAACCCTGGCTAATAATTTACTTTAAAAAGAACAACTTAACATTTATATAATTAATTCAGCTAATATTTACATCAAAGCGGAAGAGAACAAAAGGATAACTTACTATGCTAAAGCAGTTCAATCAATGAGGATATTTTTTCCTTCTAAATTGAGGCTTTAATAGATTTATTTGACATTTCATAACGTAATGAAATATATATGTACTATTCATTAAATATGGGATGATTTTTTATTATTAAATATGGAATGATAAAAAAGAGATTTTTGGAGAAATAAGAGAAGGAAAAAAAAGCAATTACGATAAATGTTTAAGGGTACTTATTTTATATATTAATAAGTGGTAAAATATTTATTCATTCACACGATTACCGAGCAACAATAATCTGTAGCTTATTTCTTCGTTAACCACTAGCTTAGCCAACCTCTTCATTAATACAAAAATATGTAGAATATAAAAAGTTCATTAAGTAAATAAATGTAAGCTAATTCAAATAAATAAATAAATATGTGAACTAAAATTTCAAAGGACATCAAGAAAATCTTTATAAAGACAAAACAAGTGGTTGTCATTTCCCTCAAGGATGCTTTTTAGTTGAGCAGATTTTCTTTAATCTCTCCTTTTCATTTGTTTTTCTTCCTTTTTCATTTTTCCATAAATAAAAAATTGCATTAAAGAAAAAAGAGATTGAGAAGTATGTAGAGTTGATAGATGTTGGAATTGAGCAAACTTCAGATTTCTTTATTAACTTCAAGCTTCATGGGATGATATATGAAGACTACCATTTTCACTTATAGTGCTAGAAGAGATTCGAGATTCATTAGCTATAAAAAGGAGGGAGTTGATTTCTTCGGAAGCCTGATTTTCGAATTTTCATTGATTGATTCATTATTATTATTATAGTATATTAAGATTACAATTTTTATAGATGATGAAAAGGTATGCAATAGATATGATTCAACGTATAAATGTTTACGATTGGAGAAATGATGTTAGTTATTTGTGTGTTTGGATGAAGTATCAAATGATATTTTGATCACTCTAGTTATATTTATTTAACTGTTTTCAAAGATCAAGAGTAATTGAATCTTCATTTATTTTATTTATTTATATAGTGTTTATAAATAAAATGATCACTATTCCTTCGATGTACTGATAGTAAACAAAGTTAAGAAGTTGCAGATATTGAATGAGATATAATAATTAACTTTATGTATGCTATAAGTTTTGTTTTAAACTCTAATATTTGAGAATGTTTATGCATTTTTACATAATTAAATTTATTTTGCTTCAAGTTACATAATTATGAATGCTAAATATACATGTGCGAAGCACACTGTAGACTGTTAAATTTTATCAAATTTAAATTTGTAAGAAATTTGAATTATTTTAAATTCAAAATATATTAATCCAAATAAATATTATGAATTAATAAAATTGGATTAATCATTTGAGTCTAAATAAATATGGATTTAATTAATGGTCCAATTTCATTGGGTTAGTCCATCAAATTGAGCTACAAATGATAAGCCCATTTTAAGGAGCCCAAGATGTCACCTTCCTAGAGGCCCAAATTGGTGTCATGTGTCATGACGTGTCACGCCAAGTCAAATAAAAGAGCCAATGGGGTCATGCCACATGTCAAAAATGACACAGCATGCCTAGTCAAATCAAAGACAATGAAAATGTGTCACGTGTATAAGTGACATGTTCTGACCAATCAAATATCGCCATGTCAACTTAAATTTGATTGGTTGAAAGAAGTTCGTGCTTATCGCAACTCTTCCATCCTACAACTATAAATAGGGGTCTCATAATTCTGAAAAGGGACCTGAATTCCAACAACAAGCAGAGAGAGCTCGTGGATCAAACGCTGCAGATTTCTCTACAAGTTATAAACATTCAAGTACTCCAGTTTTTCTCTACAAGTTTCAGAGATCAAGACGAAGATTCAAGAACAAGCTTCAAGCTCTTGAATTTAAACACGAATCAAGATCGAGACCACCAGATTCAAGATCAAGCTCAAAAGTCCTTGAATTCAAGTACAAGTCAAGATCAAATTCATAAGGTTCAAGATCAAGCTCCAAGCCCTTGAACTTATATTTGAAAGGAAGAATTCGAGGATTTATAGAGATTGTAACTCTCATATTCATAATAAATACTACGATTGTCGCGATATTTTTCCGTCCTGATTATTATTTTCTCAGCGTGAGATTTTATTGTCTACAAAAATTGGCACGCCCAGAGGGACAATTTCTACCTCTCATCTCATATTTTTAATCTTCAAAGATCAAGAACATCAAAACATCAAAATGGCTTCCAAGAAGATCAACTCCAATTCAACTTCCCCCAAGATTGCTGACTCCAAGTTCTCTGCTGAGGTGGAAAGCATCCTTGATGTTACTTTTGAAAGTTTTGGACTCATCACGAGAAACAAAGCAATCATGCTAGGACAACAAGCACTCCAAGTGCCGTGCATCAACTCTAGTCTTTGGATCTTCATCTCCAAAAGGAGCAATATCCTCTACCAACACATCAAAAGAAGAAGGCAATGTTGTCGAGAGAATCAAGAAGACTCTGGCTCTACTTGACCTCTCTGGATCCAAGAACTCCGCTACGAAGGGAGATGATAATACTTCGAGCGGTGGGTCTTCTCTAGTCACACCACATAAGGTGAGCCCATCAAAGATCAATTTATATGATAATACATGCTATTCTCCAACATCTCCAACAATCATGCAAGTGATGGTAACCGACACTTCATCTATGGAGGAGCAACTAGTGAACTTGACCAAGGTAATTGAAGGCCTGACCAAATATGTGCAAAATCAAGATGCTCGATTGAGAAGTTGATGAACAAAGTGGACGACCTAGTGGAAGGAGAATTTAGTCATTCACCTGGAAAGACTCTAGAAGTTCAAGAGACTGAAGCTCCCGCGGAACATGCATCACCCACTAAGGAAATTCCAGTTTCTTCTAAAGGGATGATTCCGCTGGACCAGCTGAAGGAGTTCATTGAAGGGACTATCAAGAACAAGTATGAAGTTACTTTAAAGTCCTCTCTCATGTATGAAAAACTGTATACCACAAGAATTGATATCCTCAAGATGCCCGCCGGTTATCAGCCTCCCAAATTTTAGCAATTTGAAGGCAAAGGAAACCCGAAGCAGCATATTGCACATTTTATCGAAACTTGTAACAATTCAGGAACCTAATGGGATTACCTTGTTAAGCAGTTGGTCCTCTCCCTCAAAGGGAATGCTTTCGATTGGTACACAGATCTTCAGCCTAATTCTATCGATAGTTGGGGGCAACTGGAGCAAGAGTTCCTAAATCGCTTCTACAACATAAGGCGTACGGTGAGCATGGTGGAACTCACAAATACTCACCAAATGAAAGATGAACCGGTCATTGATTTCATCAATCATTGGAGAAATGCAAGCTTAAACTGCAAAGATAGATTCAGTGAGGCTTCGGCAATAGAGATGTGTATCCAAGGAATGCACCGGGGACTTCTCTACATCTTGCAGGGAATTAAACCATGGTCTTTTGAAGAGTTAGCCACTCCTGCTCATGACATAAAATTGAGTATGTCTTCTGTTGGGAATGGAGTAATGTCTTCTTTTGACCCCCGTAAAGGGAAGGACAAGCAAGAATCCAAGAGGTGGAGCAAATTTGCACCCAAGAGTGACAATAAAGAATCCATGAACGCCGATGTATCACATGTGAAGTTTACTACAAAGCTGAGCAAGAAGCAGAGTATGAAAACAACTTCTTCTCGAGGTAACCAAAATCAAAAATTAACCTTGAAGGAAATACAAGAAAGGGAATACCCCTTCCTCGATTCTAATGTCCCTGAAATTTTTGATGAACTACTTGAGTTAAAACTCATTGAATTTCCAGAGATGAAGGGACCTAATGAAGCTGGAAGAACAAATGATCCAAATTATTGCAAGTATCATCGGCTTATGGGTCACCCTCTTGAGAAGTGTTTTATTTTCAAGGACAAAATTATGCAGCTGGCTAATGAGAAGAAGATTGTGCTTGAGGATGATAAGGCATGTTCTAATCAAATATCTATCACCTTTGGCTCTCTTGATCCGGTCCAAGTTGATAAAGATGATGATGAGGGTTCGATTCTAGTGACTAGACGGAGACACTCCAAAGCACGCCCACAGAAGGAATCGTCTAAACAACTAACAAGAAAGAAGATAGTGAGAAGATCAAGGAATCAAAAACATGTTGAGCAGTCAAAGAAACCAAAGGTGGAGGTGCGGTACCGCCAGAAACCACGACGTACTGTGACTTTGGAGGAATTCCTACCAAGTGGGTTCTATATGAAGATTGCTCAAAACAACATCAAGGCAGCATGCTTTAATACCGACGAAGAGGTGAAGAATGAAAGCCTATCAACATTGTCTTCATTATCACCAGAAAAGCTTTCTGAGCCTTCTCTTCAAGAAGTTCACGCAAGTGATACAAAAATCACATTTATAGATGACGATCTTCTACTTGGCGAAATACTACACAATCATCCTTTATATGTGGTGGGTCACACACTTGAGAAGAGGATAAATAGAATCTTGATAGATGATGGATCTGGAGTTAACATTCTTCCTACTCGCACCATGAAGGAACTCAACATCTCACCGAAGGAACTTTCTGAGAGTTGCTTGATGATTCAAGGAATCAATCAAGGGGGGAAAAGGGCCATATGTGCTATCAAGCTAGAGATCAGCATTGAAGATCTGCGATCGAGCGCATGGATGCATGTAATCGATGCAAATACTTCATATAATATGTTGCTTGGAAGGCCTTGGATACACGAGAATAAAATAGTTCCGTCCTCCTACTGTCAATGTTTGAAGTATCTTGAAGGTGGAGTCGAGAAGAAGATAGTTGCTAATGGTAAGCCATTTGCAGAAGCTGAATCACACTTCGCCAATGCAAAGTTCTACTTAAAAAACTACATTTTGAAAGAAGTGAAAGTTGATAATGTCGCAACTAAAAGAGCTGATGCGATTGCCGAAAAGGTTAAAGTTGTCAATGAGGAGCCGCACTCCCTTTCAAATAAAGGGAACGTTATGCCTCTGAAAAAGAAGATAATACATGTACTCGGATATGTACCAAAGGTGAAGAAAGAGGAAGGTCAATCGTCTGATACCCAAGCAAGTGTACCAAAGGGGCTAACCTTCCCTGTCAGACAGATTGACGTGATTAATTTATCCTCTAAGCTACTTGGAGAGATCATGGTTCAAGATACTCCGCAAAATGTGGCACTCCCTACAAAACACACAAATGAAGGTTTTGATCCAAATGCCTATAAGTTATTTGCAAAGGCTTGGTACAACCCCAACAAACCATCAAAGTTAGAAAAACTCCCATCAAAAACTTCCATCAGGAAATCACGTGAGGGTTTGGGGTATAAGCAACACCGCCAATTCGTATCTCCATAAGAAGAGCGACTGCCAATCACATCACTATCGTAGACGAATCTGGTGCGCTTGACAAAAGACCTTCTGTCTTTGACCGATTGGGAAAATCAACTGTGAGAACTTCTGTGTTTGAAAGGTTAGGCCCATTGAAGCAGAAGAGAAAGTTCTAGAGAAACTATCAGATCATGAGAATGCCCACTTCGTTCAAAACCCGGAAAGATTTTCAAAGTTTGATTCCTTCTAGAATGAGGCGACAAACAAAACTTGTTGTTTCATGTGGGGAGATGCTGAAGGCGAAGAATCACACTGTGGTTTATACCAAGGAACTCGACGAAGATGAAGAACGTGTTGGATCTTCATGTACACAAAGTGAGCACGATACCTCATCTCAATAGGAGATTAACGAGAAGCTAGAGGATGTCATCTGGTGTTATCACATAGCGGTCAATGATAGCAATCCTTGGAAGGAGGAAGATGCTAGGGATGCCCACCAGAACTTGAAGAAGGAGTGAAGACCACAGTAGACTCTCTAAAGGAAGTTAATCTTGGCACCGATGAAGATCCAAGGCCGACCTATCTAAGTGCTTCCCTCACAATTGCTGAAGAAATCGCTTACATGGACATACTTAGAGAATATAAGGATGTGTTTGGTTGGAGTTATAGGGAGATGCCTGGACTGGATCCTAAAGTAGCGGTCCATCAACTTGGAGACAAGAACGGTGTTCGTCCTGTAAGCAGGCTCGAAGACGTTCCAGACCAGACTTAGTCCCATTAATTGAAAAAGAAGTTAACAAACTCATTGAAGTTGGCTTTGTTTGTGAAGTTAAATACCCCACATGGATTTCAAGTCTCGTTCCGGTGAGAAAGAAGAATGGCCAAATTTGGGTCTGCGTTGACTTTAGGGATCTCAGTAATGCATGCCCTAAGGATGAGTTTCCGATCCCCATCCCAAAGTTGATGATTGATGCTACCACTGGTTACGAGGCGATGTCTTTCATGGATGGTTCATCAGGCTATAACCAAATCCGCATGGCACCAAAGGATGAAGAACTCACTGCATTTCATACACCCAAGGGCATTTATTGCTACAAAGTATGCCTTTCGGTTTAAAGAATGCTGTTGCCACGTATCAAAGGGCTATGCAGAATATCTTTGACGACTTGCTCCACAAAAATGTTGAATGTTATATTGATGACTTGGTGGTGAAGTCAAGAAAGAGAAACGACCACTTACATTTACTTGAGAATGGTGTTCGAGTTGCTTTGAAGATATCAAATTAGAATGAACCCATTGAAATATGCCTTTGGGGTTAGTTCTGGAAAGTTTCTGGGCTTCATTGTGCGACATAGGGGAATTGAAATCAATCAAGCCAAGGTTGAAGAAATTTTGAAGATGCCCAAGCCTTGAAATATTCATGAATTAAAAAGCCTTCAAGGAAAGCTAGCGCATCTTAAGAGATTCATCCCAAACCTAGCTGGGAGATGTCAACTGTTTAGCCATCTCATGAAGAAGGGTGCTCTTTTCATGTGGGATCGAGCTTGTGCTAACGCCTTTGAGAGCATCAAATCATATTTAATGAAACCTCCAATTCTAGCGGCCCCTGTACCTGGAAAGCCGTTGATATTATATGTTTCAGCACAAGAAAGGTCTGTTGGAGTGCTACTGGCCCAAGAGAATGATGAAGGGAAGGAAAACTCCCTTTATTACTTAAGCAGAATGATGACACCAAATGAGTTGAATTATTCACCAATTGAAAAGTTATTTTTGGCGTTAGTCTTCTCAATTCAAATATTGAAGCATTACTTTCAAGCTCACATTGTTCATCTCATCTCTAGAGCAAATCCCATCAAATTTGTGATGTCAAAACCAGTCCCCAGTGATCGATTAACAAGGTGGTACCTCTAGTTTCAACAATTTGAGATTGTGTACATCCCTCAAAGGGCCGTAAAGGGACAAGCTTTAGCAGATTTCCTGGTATCACCCAATACCTGATGATTGGAAGCTAACCGATGAACTGCCTGATGAAGATGCAATGGTCATTGAAGTTCAACCTCCATGGAAGATGTACTTTGATGGTGCTGCACATCGTGGCGGAGCTGGGGCTGGTGTAGTATTTGTCACTTCGCAAGGAGAGGTTCTACCATACTCATTTACTTTAACGCGATGTTGCTCCAATAATGTCACTGAATATCAAGCGTTAATACTTGGGATGGAAATGTCCATTGACATGAAGCAATTGCGATTGCACGTTTTTGGTGACTCTCAAATTGGTGATCAATCAAATCTTGGGAAGCTATGAGGTCAAGAAACCTGAACTGCACCCTTATCATTATTATGCTGAGAAGTTGATAGGATGGCTTGGGGATGTGACCCTCCAACATGTACCAAGGTAGGAAAATAAGAAAGCTGATGCATTGGCTACTCTAGCTTTAACACTAACTCTCGGATCAAGTACAAGTTGCTATCCACCAAAAATGGGTAGTACCGCAACCGAATGAGGATGAATATATAGAAAATAAGTTTGAGAATCTCGTCGCTGTCTCTGAAGGGGTGAAGGAGGACTGGCGACAATTTATTATTGACTATTTGTGTTATGGAATTTTGCCAGAAAATTCAAGAAGAAGGACTGAAATCAGCCGTCGTGCACCCCTCTTCCTTTACTACAAGGATACATTATACAAAAGATCATTTGAGGGAGTACTCTTGCGATGTTTGGGGGACTAAGAAGCATCCCAAGCTTTACAAGAAGCACATTCAGGAGTATGTGAGTCACATCAATTCGGACCGAAGCTTCACTTCCACATAAAAAGGATGGGATATTACTGGCCAACAATGGTAAAAGATTGCTTGGACTACACCCGAAGATGCAAGGCTTTCCAGTTTCATACAAATTTCGTACATCAGCCACCCGAAGTATTACACCCAACCGTCACATCTTGGACATTTGACGCATGGGGATTAGATGTCATTGGTCCGTTGCCGAAATTTTTCGGTGGACGCTTGTACATCTTGGCTGCAACAGATTACTTCTCAAAATGGGCTGAAGTTGTTGCTCTTAAAGAGGTAAAGAAAGAGAATGTTGTCCGTTTTGGCATCCTCATTATATAATAACAGACAACGGCAAGCCATTTAATAACAAGTTGATGAATAAAATTTGTGAGCTTTTTGGTTTCAAGCAGTGTAAATCTTCTACGTATCATGCTGCCGCCAATGGTCTAGTTGAAGCATTTAATAAGACTTTGTGCAACTTGTTGAAAAAGGTCATCTCTAAGTCCAAACGGGATTGACATGAATGGATGGAGGAATCTTTGTGGGCATATAGGATGACTCACCGCACACCGACACAAGTGATGCCATACTCACTTGCTTATGGAGTTGAAGCATTCCTAGCAATTGAGCGCCAAATACCTTATTTAAGGCTTGCTATTCAAGAAGGGCTCACCGAAGAAGAAAATGCTCGATTACGGCTTGTAGAGTTAGAAGCACTTGATGAGAAGATACTGGAGGCTCAACAAAATCTGGAATGCTATCAAGCTCGTCTATCTTGTGATTTCAACGAAAAGGTTCGCTTGAGATGCTTTCAAGTAGGTGATCAAGTCTTGGCAGTAAGAAGGTCTATCATCACTTCTATAAGTTTGGGGGAAAATTCACCTCAAAGTGGGATGGACCATATGTCATACAAGAAGCATATTCAAGTGACACTTACAAGCTTGTTGATGCAGATGGCGTGAGGATTGGTCCTATTAACACAAAGTTCTTGAAAATATACTATCCTTGAAGCAAGACAACGCTCCTTAAAGTACAAGCATAAACTGCATGTCACTCCTGGACGGCAAGAGTATAAACTGTGCATGGCTTTATTTTAAAAAAAGAGGTCCGCTAGATTGAAAACCTCGCAAGAGGCGATCTGGGCAAAAAATTAGGACACCAAAAAAAATTCACTCTTTATGAACTATGGAATGACTTGATCCTCTTCACCAAGGTACGTAGGTAGCTTAGAGTTTCATTCTAAGTTCAGTCGCATGATTTTAAAAAGATATATCACTCCAAGGGACATTCAAGAGAAAAGTGATGAGATAAAGTTCATCTGACCAACACATGAAAATTATATCTACAGGGGTTCTTTTATTTGAGATTCGGACCTTCATCAAACCTTGATGGTTCAATATAATGGGGGCAAATCTTCGTGGAGAATCAATTTCCTTAACAAGACAACTATATTTTTTAAGCAAATTATCAAATCAGTAAGTTAGGGTCTTCAAATTGGTAAAGCCTTTAAGTGCGAAGTTCAAATTCATTATGTAGGCACATTTGGAGTTGTCATCTTGTCAACATTCAAAATCGATTTCAAAAATAAATCATCATCTAGCTCAAAGGCACAAGGATGAATATAGAGATCATGACAGATAGGAATAACCAAAATCCTAAAGCACGGATGAAATTCATCCTGTACTACGCCTTAGGCCAGTTTCTTCAAAAGTATAACTAAAGTCCTAAAGCGCGGATGAACTTCATCCTGTACTACGCCTTAGGCCGATTTCTTCAAAAGTATAACCAAATTCTTAAAGTACGGATGAAATTTATCCTGTACTACGCCTTAGGCCGGTTTCTTCAAAGGTATAACCAAAGTCCTAAAGCGCGGATCAAATTCATTTTATACTACGTATTTGGTCGGTTTCTTCAAAAGAATAACCAAAGTCCTAAAGCGCAAATAAAAATCATCATGTACTACGCCTTAGGCCGATTTCTTCAAAAGAATAACCAAAGTCCTAAAGCGCGGATGAAAATCATCCTGTACTATACCTTAGGTCGATTCTTCAAAAGAATAATCAAAGTCCTAAAGCACGGATGAAATTCATCTTGTACCACGCCTTAGGCCGATTTCTTCAAAAGAATAACCAAGATCTTAAAGCGCGGATGAAACTCATCCTGTACTACGCCTTAAGCCTTGTTTCTTTGAAGGTAAAATATGCAACTCCATCAGTAATAGATATTCCGGCAACATTAATCTTCATTGAGTTATAACATGTCCTTCTAATCTATAAAAAAAAGAGAGAGAAAGGTAATAAAAGAAAATATAAATTAAAGAAAGATTATTACCTGTCAAGACGTTTCAGATTTGAAAATGGAGTTCAAGATACAGCCTAGACCAACTCGATTAGATTTGAGATAAGATTTTTGATAACAATGAAGTCCTTGAAGTTTGAATTCTGGCAATTAAAATTTTTTTCGATTTCGCCGTTCCTACATCAAGATATAAAAGTTTTAGTGGAACCTCGCAAATCTGAAATTTTCAGCGTGACAAATTTTAAGCCAACTTTAAAAAATTATGTAGAATACTATTGAAAGAGTTTAATTCTAAAATTTATATATATATTGTAAATAAATAAGTCTAGTTTCTGAAAAATCAAATAGATTATGATTTTGATATACCTACAATAAAATATAAATTTTCTATTACAAGTATGCTGAGCTGTGAAAAAGTGACGATTCGAGCATGACAGAATTTTAAGTCAACTTCAAAAATTTATGCAGAATAATATTGAAGGATTTTAATTCTTAAATTTGGCTATATTGTAGACATAGAAGTCTAGTTCCTTTGAAATCAAACAGATCATGATTTTGATATTCCTACAATAAGATATGAAATTTATACTATAAGCATGTTGAGCTGTGAAAAGGTGACGATTCGGGCATGACAGAATTTTAAGTCAATTTCAAAATTTATGCAGAATAATATTGAAGGGTTTTAATTCTAAAATTTGGCTATATTGTGATATAGAAGTCTAGTTTCTGAAAAATCAACAGATCATGATTTTGATTGTTCTACAATAATATATGAATTTTCTACCACACATGTGTTAGGCTGTAGAAAAAGTGAGAAAAATTTAAAAGGAAAGGAGAAGAAAATTATCTGGTATTATGACTAACTTGCAACACTGCAAATGATGCAAAATAATGAAGAGCACATCTCTTTATATAGAGTTTCAAGGAGGTAAAAAAGAAGTAGTGTGCCAGTTGGATTGGAGTTAAAGTATCCTAATGAAATTCAAATTGAAAAAGTCAAGGCTCTATTCAATCCTTCTTGGATACAAATTTAATCAATATCACTTCTAGAAAGTGACAATCCTTCCTGGATACAAATTCAATCCGCATTACTTCTAGAAAGTAACAATTCTTCTTGGATAAAAATTCAATCCATATCAGTTCTAGAATTTTAATGACTAAATCTACAATGACGAAGAGAGTTACTAAATTTTGCTCATTTTATCATGATATGACGTAGACAAATAACAATGTAAAGTACATTGAACGTATGATGATTAATCTCAAAAGTATGCTACAGTTATACTTCAAGTCTAGTCTTTAACTATATATTTTAGACAAGTCTTGAAGTGAGGGCATTTGTAAACGGTTAAATTTTATCAAATTTAAATTCGTAAGAAATTTGAATTATTTTAAATTCAAAATATATTAATCCAAATAAATATTATGAATTAATATAATTGGATTAATCATTTGAGTCAAATAAATATGAATTTAATTAATGGTCCAATTTCATTGGGTTAGTCCATCAAATTGGGCTACAAATGAATAAGCCCATTTTAAGGAGCCCAAGATGTCATCTTCCTAGAGACCCAAATTGGTGCCACATGTCAAATGACGTGTCACGCCAAATCAAATAAAAGAGCCAATGAGGTCATGCCACATGTCAAAAATGACACAACATGCCTAGTCAAATCAAAGGCCAATGAAAATGTGCCACGTGTATAAGTGACATGTTCTGACTAATCAAATATCGTCATGTCAACTTAAATCTGATTGGTTGAAAGAAGTTCATGCTTATCACAACTCTTTTATCCTACAACTATAAATAGGGGTCTCATAATTCTGAAAAGGGACCTAAATTCCAACAAGAAGCGGAGAGAGCTCGTGGATCAAACGCTGCAGATTTCTCTACAAGCTATAAGCATTCAAGTACTCCAGTTAAACTCTATAAGTTTCAGAGATCAAGATGAAGATTTAAGAACAAGCTTCAAGCTCTTGAATTTAAACACGAATCAAGATCGAGACCACCAGATTCAAGATCAAGCTCAATAAGTACAAGTCAAGATCAAATTCATAAAGTTCAAGATCAAGCTCAAAGCCCTTGAATTTATATTTGAAAGGAAGAATCAGAGGATTTATAGAGATTGTAACACTCATATTTATAATAAATACTATGATTTTCGTGATATTTTTTCATGTTGTTTATTATTTTCTCGGCGCGAGATTTTATTATCTACAGACGTGTTCAAAAACTAGTATTATATATAAGGCGGAAAAAATTTCATCTGACCATTTAAATATATTTTAATATTAAAAATCTAGAAGAAACCCTTAATAGCTATTCAAATTATTAGATACATTTTTTTTTATAAATAAATTTAAAAGTTAACGTTAAAATGCTAATTAATCTGATATCAAATGACAATTTCAATTATTAAAATTATATAATAACTATTCAAGGTATTGAATCCATTAAAACCATCTAATGTCTCGTTACATTTAACAAAATAGACATCGGAGACATGTTTAAAAAAATTATCATATTAAAATGTATTAATAAGATACTAAAAAAGTGAACTTTTATACGCTTAATAATATTTGAAATTAAAATTAATATTAAAAACAAAATTTTATATTTTTACTTTAACAGAAAATATATTAACATGCTCAATTTTAATAAGCCGTAATAAATTACATGAATGAATCAAGTAGACAGAAATACTAGCATATCTATCTTGAAGAATATAAGGCATAAATCATGATTATAATATTCACTAGTGAAATTGTTCGCGCTTCGCGTGACTATAAGAAAAATTAATAAATTTATTTATTTTCGTTTTTTATATATATGTGTGTGTGTGTGTGTTTATATATATATATATATGTATGTATGTATGTATGTATATATATAATTCTCTATAGAGTGATAGTTTTTTATTGTAGTATATTAATATGTAACATTTATATTCATGTTAGTGGCAAAAAAAACAATGTAGATTTGTTTTCATTTGGGACGTGATATGTTCTTTCATCTTTTTTCAAATGCAAAATAGAAAATTTTTGCTTCTTTTTAAGTACAAATCATTCGTATGTACATATTACAATAAAAAAATCAAGATGTATGAGTGGTGAAGTTAATGAAATAAGAGGTCATATTTTAAAACAACAATCTACTATATTAAGTTGAAAACAATACTTTTTGTTTTAATTTCCTCTATGCAAACACTGGTTTCTTAAAAAAGGATTTTAAACTTCTACATTATATCTTATTATTACATTTACTTACTACATTCTTTTACACATCAGATAAATATTTTTAAGAATTATGAAAATAAAACACACTAAGTTATGAATATAATATTTAAGAGTAGAAGTTACAAGGAAGATGAAGAAACATGAGTTGTAGACAATTTTGATGTATAAGTTAATTAGGCATTAACGCATTGATTCATTTGTAAAAACAAATAAATAAACAGAGAAATTAAGGGGAAAGAATCAATATAGACAAATAGAGGAATGTCATAAGGTTTCACAAATTTATAAGTTAAAGTTTGAAATTATAAAAATTCACTATGTAATTGAGATTGTTTGAAAAGCCATTGTATAATTGAAAATAGTGTAATTATTAAGGTAGTAATTACACAACCTAGTAATTATATAATTGTCACGATTTCAAATAAGCGATCGTGCGAGCACCTATATTGACTCTACTCGATAGGAGAACCCTTGCAGAACATTACAATTAAAATTCGAAAATCTCAGTTAATTCTCATTAATCAACAATAACTTCAAAAATAACACTACAAGATTTCCCAAAACATGACTCTCCTAATATCTAGTTTAGAAAGGTACAAGAACTCTAATTGAATATATGACAAGACAAAAGACACAACTTCATCTGAGAAGAAGAACACGGAAGCTGATGCTAAGTATTCCACGCCAATTAAGGGACTTCAAGCCCGTCACAACCTACACCCAAAAAGGTGTAGCAAGGTAATATCAGTGCACCACATGTACCTATATACATCATCGGCCGACTAAGGCTAGTTAACACAACAGTATAATAATCAACATACAATCAATGTCATTAAATTCAACAATTATCCTGCTTATACAATCACTCACTAATTTCGGTAACTACATTCTTTTTTTTAGGTCTCATCAAGGTTCATAAACTTACCCTATAATTTTAGCCACCATCCTATCATTAATCTGCCTCTTTGGTATTCTACTACAACGCTTACACAGACCGCCACAACGGTCCTGCTACTGCAGTTATGTATCCATTGTAGCGCTACTCCGATCATTCTGTAGCCAATTTTCCTAATCCATTTATGTTCTATTCTGCCATATAATTTTATAACTCATCTACCTTTTTTACCACTTCCCTATAGTCTACTAAGTTCGTCCATTATCATTTATTAACCTACTTAATTATGCACAGGATTTTCAGCCTCTTCTTAGTGAGGTACATATAATAAATAAATCTACTCACTATCTCACGATAACTCACTATCTTTGTTTAAACCCGTCATACCATCTCCTGTACCCCACCAAACTATTTAAAACAACATTCAATTCACAAATATAGATTAACTAATTCAAGTACACACAAGAAGTCATCAGCACCCAAGGGAGTCAATTTTTCAATTATTAATATACATGCATATATCTGTCCTCAAACCATAAAAATACCACAAGATATCATATCTAGACCATATAGCGATATACGGTATTCCAAACATATTTCTCACCTCAACCCAAATCACGTCGGTATATTCTGTATCACACTTGTATACGTGTACCTTTTTGTCTCTGCAGCCGTATGTATATCAAACCATACTCACACAATCTCTGGCTCACAATCATATTATCGGTGATATGTCGGGCACACGCCTCCGTCACATCACTATACACACATGCCAGAGGGTCTTATGCTTGCCCTTCCAGACATGACCTGCAGGGGACTAAGCCGTATGAGTCCTTTATCATACCTGTTTGTGTACTCATATTCGTACACCCAACCGCATGTTCTTGTATCCATACCTTCTTGTGTACTCCCTCATACCACTCGCCCTGATGCTCACTTCGGGCACGAATCTCTCACGTATTCAATCCTCATTCAGAGTCTGATCGTACTAGCCTGCTCATCCAGGTTCTAACCCTTCGACCCCAGGCCTCACACTTACCAATTATATACGACAATTATAATATATATATATATATATATATATATATATATATATATATATATATATAGATAGATAGATAGATAGATAGATAGATATATAGATCCTATTTTATCCTTTACCCTACCTTATTATAGAGAGAATAATTTTCTAGTTCTTTACAAATTTTTTTTTTTAGTTTTATGGTCTTTTTATAAGAGATGTTCAGTTTTTTTACACATAAGAGATCTAAAAGGGTCTTTTTTTCTATTCAAATTGTGAAAGGACAAGATATCTCATTTCCTCTTCTTTATAATAGCTCTACCACATACTCTACTTTTCTTATAGGTTTGTCATTCCAATCGCTGATTTGTGGCATTATGGAATAAGGAAAAACGATACAATCAAATTCAAGCATTGTATTAATCAAAACAACATCGTATAATATAACATGATACATTATGAAACCTTATGTAACAACCATTCAAATAAAGTGTTAATCTAAAAATAGAAGAATAAAAGAACAAAATAAAAGGCAACCAAATAAGAAAAGCAATATAGGGTAGTACTTGAAAAATTCCCCAAATTGAGAAAATGTACAAAGAACACAAATTTTGGTTCCAAATAGACGTGGTTAATGAAATCAAAGATGGGAGAATGTTCTCTCCTTTCTTATGGTAAAAATCTTCATTTTACTCCAGATTTTATGCAAATTTCTCACAATTCTGCCTCTTTCTTTCTTTCTTTATATATATATTACTACTATCCCAATATTTCATAATCATTCTCTGAATTTATTATAAATAGTACAATGTAAAAGAGTCGAGAATAAAAAGGAGAATAGAACTCCTATCAAATCCTTCGTTAAGGCCTCTCCTTCGAAAGGAGACCGGGGAAAGAAAGAGCTATGCTATTGACCGGACCCTTTTTTCCTATCAATCTTATCTCCAATTTTCTCTCTGGATGAATTAATATTGATGCAACAAAGAGGGGCTTCCAGGAAACAATGGAGAATTTGCTGCACGAGATTCTTTTCACATATTTCTGCTAATCCCTTAAAAGGAAGACCGTATCCACAAAAAAAGAGGTGAGACAAAAATCATATATATATAAAGCCAAAACGAAGTTGATTTTGAAGTGAAATATGAAAATCAAATTCACCACTTATAATGTAAGAATCACAAATAGGAATGAAGTAGAAAATATTTTCTATGATAGAAGAAACCAACCTGCATATATTTCAAAAGCAGAATATGTGTTTGTCTGCTGCATGACTTATATTGTTCTAACATTTTCATTAACGCAATATACTTAAATTTGCATTGCTTGAAACTCTTATCGCATTCTTATGCTAAAATTTCTCTAACAAAAAATTAATTAATTTAAATAAGTCATTTTTAGGAACCCAAAAAAAAAAAAAAAGAGACTATATAGAAACATATTTATCTCTAGATCATCTCCAATAGAGCACTCATCTCCATTTAAGCCCAAATATCTCAAGCTATTCTTTCACTCTCCACTTTTATACTCAATTAAAAATAAAATCTCTCATTTCAAAAGTCAACAATAGAGAGTAAACCAAGAAAGAAATTTTAAAAACGTGTGTATAAGTAGGGAAAAGATTGCACAATTGTATAATACCTAGAAGGAGGAAAAATAAACACACACAAAAAAAAAACCAACAACAATCAGTCTTTAAATGCCTTCTCTGTCTGGTCTACTGACAAAATCAAATAAAAAATAGTTAATCGAAAAATAGAAAAGTTAATAACAAAAGCAACCTAAATTACCAGTTAATTGTGCTAGGAGGTAATATTATGTAATAGTTCAATTATTACCATTTAGGTGAAGGAATTTGAAAATGGACATTGCGGCAGAAATATAGGGCTGCCAGGTTGTGCGCCATTGCCACCACATGAACAAAATGCAGCTTATCATTTATTCGCTTTCACTCTTCCACCACTATTTAAATGAGTAGGTATTTCTTGTTTACATATTCTTGAAATCACAAAAAATAAATATAAAAATATAGGAATATTTTAAAAATATAAAAAATATAAAAAATAATTGAAATTAACACACCATGTGTTATTACTGGTAATTACTTCGTGGGATTTAATTGTTAGACATGAAATCACAGAAATTAAGAAAAAAAGAAGAAGAAAAAAGAGATTTGAAGGCTGGGGTAAAAAGAAATAAAATTGATTAATTACTAATAAATGATGATCACATAAAGTGTATAATTTAAATAAAGAAAAGATGTTTATGTTTTAATGAGGAAAAATTAAAGGAAAAGAAAACGCTAATGTTTTAATAAGGGAAAAACCAAAACTTTAATGGGTACTCATAATGACCAAGAAACTAACACAAAAATTTAAATGATCACTATTTTAAATGATAATAATTAAATAAATGGGTAGAATCTTTTTTAAATTTAAAATGGAAGAAAAGTACTTTAAAAAAAAATGATGATTTTAGAAGTATGTTATATCAGCACATTCATATCTTTTCTTTATATATATAAATTGCCCACTAAGAATAGTATTTTTATTAATACATTATCAAACTCAAATAATATCTTCGCGCAACTTTTTCTAATAACTAGAAAATGTGGCCGCGCTTCGTGTGAGTGTTTAAGTATATGTATTTTAGTTTAAAAATAATATATGATTAAGCTTTAGGGGGAAGAGAGGGATTAGTAGGTTCCTCAATTCTAGTTTGGGACTTAGCATGTTATTGCACTTTAGGAGAAGATGCAACAAGTTCTTGCCCATTAAATATAACTCATTCATACATAATTGCTCAAAAAAAAGAAGAAAAAGAGCAGAAGTACGCATCCTTTCTCTCTATTCTCTTTTCAATCTCTCTATTTTCTTTTAAATCACTCTATTTTTTTTAATTAATATAATTAATGGGTATATGGAAAAAACTGCCACGACCCCAAATAATTGAATCATGCGGGCACCTACATCGACTCTACTCGATAAGAGAATCCTTGCGGAACATAAAATAAACACCTAAGTTTCTCATTAATTTATGCCAACCAATAATAATTCAAAATAATATTACAAGCTTTCAAAAAATTACAACTCTTCCCAAGATCTAATAGACAGGTATAAGAGCTCTAATAGAATACATAACAAGATAAATGACACAGCTTCGTCAGAGAAGAAGAACATGAAAGCTGATGCTGAGTACTCCACGTCAATCAAGGAACATCGAATCTGGCGCAACCTACACCAAAAAAGTGCAGCAAGGTAGTATCAGTACATCACACGTAGCGGTAGGCATTATTGGCCGATTAAGGTTAGTTAACATAAAAACATAATAATCAACATACAATCAATGTTACTAAATTCAACAATTATTTCACTTACACAATAATCCACTAAGTTTATTAACTACATAATCATTCCTTATGACTAATTAAGGTTCATGCAATTATCCTACACTTTTAGTTATTAATTAGCCTATCAATCTGCCCCTCTCTATTTCAGCTGCAGCAAAGGCTCAGGCCGCAACAATGGTCCTGCTGCCGCGATGATGTGCTTGCTGCAGCGCTATCTCATCCAGCCAACAACCAATTTCTCCTGACCCAGATCTGTTTTATTCCGCCATATAACTTTATAACACGACTACCTCTCTTACCATTTCACTATGACAAACCAAGTCTGTTTCTATCATTTATCGATCTATTTAATTATCTACAGGATTTTCTAACCTTTCTTAGTGAGGTACATTAAATAATAAAGTCTACTCGCTGTCTCACGGTAATTCGCTACCTTCTATTAAACCCGCATGCAACCTTCCGTAACCCACAAACCAGTTAAATCAAGTATTCAATCACAATTACAAATAAACTAATTCAAGTACACACAAGAAGTCGTCAACACATATCGAGGGAGTCAAATTTCCCAAAATTTAAGTACATGCACATACCTGTCTCCATACCACGAAGATGCCATGAGATATCATACCTAAACCGTATAGTCATGTACAGTATTCCAAACATGTTCCTCACCTCAAACCCGAATCATATCGGTATATCTCGTATCACACTTGTATACCCGTACCTTTCTGTCTCTGCAACCGTATGTATATTAAACCATACCCGCACCATATCTTCTCACAATCATACCATCGATGGTATGTTGGGAACACGCCTTCTTCACATTACTGTACACACATGCCAGAGGGTTTATGTTTGCCCTTCCACTCATGACCTGCAGGGGACTCTAGAAATCCATGTACTGTACACCCAGCAGTATGAAACCTTCATCATACCTATGTGTGTACACATATTCGTACACCCAGCCACATAGTCTTTTAGTCATACCTGTCTGTGTACTCCCTCATACCGCTCGCCCGGATGCTCACCTCGGACACGAGTCACTCATGTCTCCAACCTTCATTCATAGTCTGATCGTACTAGCTTGCTCATCCAGGTTCTAACCCTTCGACCCCAGGCCTCACATTCACTATCACATCAATGATTTACCTTTGCATCTTATTCAATATCCCGTGCACACATTCGATCAATACCAATTTGCCCCTCAATCTTGGGACATACACATCATAGCACAACAAATAATAAATCACACACGAAAAGATTTATATATATAAGTCTTACAATCATAATTAAATGCATAGTTCCAAACCCGATTCCGTACCCAATTGTTTATAGTACTCCATTCGTTTCAAAATAAGTGGTGTCTTTATATTGGGCACACTCCTTAAGAAAACTACTCATTTCTAGAAAGTAAAATATATTTTTATCCACTTACCCCTAATAAATATCTTGAAAAAGATGCAACTCTTTAATTTTTTTTGGTTATATTAAACTCTCTCCATTTAAATAAGGGTAAAATAGGAAAAATATCATTAATGTTTTCTTAATTATGTAAAATACCATTTATTTTGAAATAAAATAAAAGGGATAAAACACCACTTATTTTGAAACGGATGGAGTATCAATTATACTCATACATCATAAAGAAATGCAACTTGACCCGCTCATGAGATTGGGTTCCGTTGCAGCCGTATTACTGCCGCCACAACGGTCTCGCTGCAGCGGTACTATTTAGCAGTACTTTGACCAACTTTTTCCCTAGTTTACCCATAGATCGTTCTTCGCAATTTAATACTCTTCACTATATTGCCTACCCCTTGGAAGTAGCACCAAATTTATGCAACAATTAATTATTACCAGGGCAATCATCATCATAATTAATGTCCACAGACCCAAACATCATATTATCACACACAGAACATGCAGTTATTATGCAAAGTCTAACACTTCAAATTCACGAGTTTTACATTGCGTCCGGTAGTAATCATAGTTTATTAACCGTTCAGTTACTGCATCCTATAAATATGATTATATTAATATCTGTTCAAGATTACAATTTAGGAAGAATGACTCTATAATTCTATATACATGTAAATATATTTAACAACAACACCCGAAGATCATTCTACATACAATCAATCCAATCCCACATACACCCTCACGCATAAACTATTTTTATTGCAATCTCTCCCCTAGAGGTTTTCACGTTATGGGGATATCACCCACCCTTCTCTAATTCGTTCATCCTCAGAATCTTACCGTTTTTGAATATTTCACAATAATTTATTCAAGTCTCAATCCTACCCATCAAAAACACATCAACTAAACACACGTATATGTTTAGCTAATCAAAGTCTAACACCAAAGTGAGTAAATCATAGCCTACCTGGGCGCATAGCTGTCGTCAAGAAGTTTTCAATTACATTCTTGCACCGATTCCTGAGTTCTCGCGAAAAAATCCTAGCTATGGAGGACGAATCTTTACCTCCTAGCTCCTCTTCTTTTTTCTAAAAGTCTATTTCCTGTTTTTGGGCCTTTTTATTAAGCTCTTTTTGAGAGAATAGATTTTAAACTCCTAACCAGAACAGGACTATAGAGTTCAGGTTCGCATCACCCGCTGCAGCGGTTTCGGCGAAGGGTAACCCGTGGCGGACGCGCGCCTGGGCCCACCGGCTGTGACTTGACCTATTCGAACTTGTTTTGTCTTACGTCATTTGTTTTTTGGGGATTTCATTTCAAATTTTCAAAAAAAAATTAAAGTCTCCCGCTCTTAGGTGGTCGGGGTGCTATAATGGTCGAGCGGTCCATTACAAAGACATCCTCATAGAAATTATGTGGATGATAGTGAAAAAAATAAGCATTGGTGACTACGTCCACATGACTGTTGTTTGCGAGTCATGGAGATCGATGCTTATTGCTCATCATCATAATAATCATCTCGAAACCCCTTGACTTTTGCAGCTCAAAGATTGTGTCTATAACGACCATACAAGATTTAATTTATATAGTTTGTCCGATAGTCGGTTTTATTCTTTAATACTCACTCTCTGCCTTCACTGTGATGTATTTATTTTATTATTTTACAACCATTTCATTCTATAAAATATTTTATTACACTTCCATAAGAAAAAGTACACCAGAATATATATTGTAGTTTAAAGATACAACCTTCATTTATATCTCAATAAACAACACACGTGTCCATCAAATTATATTGTCAAATACCCATTTAATATAATAAAAATGAAATAAAATTATTATTAGATAATATTTTTCAACTTATTTATTCGGAATATACTATCCATTAATTAATAAATGCTAAACTTGATAACCTTCTCCATTTTTCATCATTAGAATCTTCTTAATACAATGAAAACAAGAGATAATGATATAATCATACATACCAAATGCATAATTGATCGGAAAGAAAATTGATTCAAACACATATACTTAAACGCTCGTGCGAAGCATGGCCACATTCTCTAGTTTGATGGTATAAGTAACATAAATAATAAAGAGCTTGCACGTTAAAAAAAAACTCAGATAAATATAAACACATATTGATAATAAATTTTCAGGCTACTTTTTTGAGGTATCAATCTTTTATTTTCACTATTTGATGACAACTTTGTATTTAATCCTTCAATTTTGTGAATGTGAATTCAATCTTTTAATTATCGGGTGGTGGAAAGCTTTATTTTGTGTTATATGATATCCTCCCCAATAACTAATGAGCTGATGATGTTATGGACTTGAAAAGGTCGATAAGCAATATTGTTTAGAATTCACACTCTAAGTGATCGACAAAATAATTTTTTGCATTAATAAAAAATATAAATGGTTGAAGTATAATAATCAAAGCTTTTAGCTGAGCCATGAACACACTCATATGTTCTATAAAATCATAAACTAAAGTTAATTGATAAAATCAAACTTGAGCCTGTAAAGAAAAAATATCGAGCAATCTTAAAGCATATGAGCAAAGAGAGAAAAGGAACCCAAGTACAAATGGGAAAGAAGCCGAGAAAATATATTTATTTAAATATTTTGCTTACTCACTCACGGTGAAATCTTAAAGATATAAGAATCTCTTATCATTTTATATGTTTTGTACAAAGTTTGGATAATTTTATCACAAATTTTGAATAATTTTATTATAAATGAAAGTTTAAAGACCATCTTAAACTTGACGTGTTTTCTTCGAATTTTCCTATAATTTTATGATTTTTAGAAAATTGATTATTACTTTTTGCCTAAAAATTAGAGTTCTAGCAAATTATGTCCAACTTTTTAAGGGTATTTTCGTAATTTAATTTTAAATTTTAGAGTTTTCCACTTCTAGTATAACAAAGAAAATAAAATAATAAAGAAGAACCGGTAATTCTAAAATACCAAAAATATGCGAAAAAGAGAAAAACTTACTGATCTTCGAAAATCCAATGACGTCACTGTGAAGGTGTAATATTTTTATTATACACAATTTGTAGATCAAATTTCAACCTACATCTTAACTTTGTATTATTTATAAGCAAAAATAACATCATATAATTTAAATAATTGAAAAAGTAAATAACATAATAAAGTTATTCATAATACTTTAAAACTAGAAAATATGAGAAAGATAATATTTTTCTCAAAAACAATTCACCTTTCCAATAATAGAGAATGACTAACATAAATGTTCATATATACATTAAATATGTGACCATTGAGTTTTCTTCGGCAAGAAATAATAGCTAATTTAATACTAATAACAATTGTAGCCATTGAATTTTTTTGGCAAAACATGATTGTGTTAATTTAAAAGTAATAGCTCTTTAAATTTTTTTTTTTTGGTGTGATATGACTTTTACATTTTTAACAAAAAATGAAAGAAAGTTTTTAAAAAATAAATAAATATGTTAATTAATTAAAATGAAGAAAAAAAACTCCCAAAAAAATAAAAAATACATATATGGAAATGATGACTAATTGATGCATGTGATAACATTAAAATGATATTAATTAAATAAATGAGTTAAAAATAATTTTAAAATGACAAAAATAGTCAAAAAGAAAAATACGAATGGAGATCTTAGAAGCATACCATATAAGCATGCTTCTAAACTCATATATATATGTATGTATGTATATATATTATATATAAAAGTTTAAAGACCACCTTAAACTTGATGTGTTTTTCTTCATATTTCTAATTTCATTATCTTTAGCAAAATGATTATTAATTTTTGCTTAAAAATTAGAGTTCTAGCAAATTATGTCCAACTTTTCAAAGGTATTTTCGTGATTTAATTTTAAATTTTGGAGCTTTCCGCTTCTAGTATAACAAAGAAATAAAATAATAAAGAAGAATCGGTAATTCTAAAATATCAATATGCAAAAAAAGAGAAAAACTTACTGATCTTCAAAATTCTAATGACGTCACTGTGAAGGTGTAATATTTTGCCTATATATTATTTGTAGATCAAATTTAAACCTATATTTTAACTTTGTATTATATATAAGCAAAACTTACATCATATAATCTAAATAATTGAAAAAGCAAATAACTTAATAAAGTTATTCATAATACTTTAAAATTCAATTGAAAGATAATATTTTTCTCAAACAAAATTTACTTTTCCCAATAATAGAGAATGACTAATAAAAACGTTCATATATACATTAAAAGTTCTTTTTTCTCTCTAATCTATCTAGTTCCTTCTTGTACAATCATCTTATGAAGTCTCATCAAATAGCTCTTCCACTTCCAGTGGTCACATAGTTACAAACCGAAACAAACAATAAAAGCTAAATGGAAAAAGAAAAGAAAATGTGATCATTGAGTTCTCTTTGAAAAGAAATAATAGCTAATTTAATACTAACAACAATTGTGGCCATTGAATTCTTTTGGGCAAAAACGATTGTGTTAATTTAAAAGTAATAGCTCTTTAACCTTTTTTTGTGTGATATGACTTTTTCATTTTTAACGAAAAATGAAAGAAAAATAATTAATGAAAGAATATTTTTTTAAAATAAATAAATCTGTTAGTTATTTAAAATGAAGAAAAATGCTCAAAAAAATAAGAAAAAAATAAATGAAAATGGTGACTAAGTGATGTATGTGATAATATTAAATAATATTGATTAAATAAATGAGTTAAAAATAATTTTAAAATAAAAAAATAACTCAAAAAGAATAAGAATGGAGACCTTAAAAGCATGTCACATTAGCATGCCTCTAAGCTCCTTTTATATATATAGAGAGAGAGACAGAGAAAGAGAGAGAGAGAGAGAGAGAGAGATTTATTATAAATGAAAGTTTAAAGTCCCCCTTAAACTTGATGTGTTTTCTTTAAATTCTCCTATAATTTTATTATTTTTAGCAAATTGATTATTAATTTTTGCTTAAAAATTAGAGTTCTAGCAAATTATATCCAACTTTTTAAGGGTATTTTCGTGATTTAATTTTAAATTTTGGAGCTTTCCACTTCTAGTATAATTGTGAGTGTCACGACCCAACTAGACAGGCCGTGTGGGCACCTACATTGACTCTGCTCGATAGGAGAACCCTTACAATATTTCTATCAATTTGGCCAGAAAATAATTTCAAGCATTCACATTTACTTTTCATTATCAGCTAAAAATTCTCAATAGCATAACATTACAAAATCCCTCTAACATAACTCTCTCAAGATCTTGTCTAAACAAGTATAAGAGCTCTATTTGAATACTTGACAAAAAAAAGACCTAGCTTCGTTCAGAAAAGGAACACTGAAGCTGGTGTTGAGTACTCCACGCCAATCAACGAAACTTCAACTTGCCATATCCTACACCCAAAAGAAAAGGTGTAGCAAGATAGTATCAGTACACCACACGTACTGGTAGGCATCATTTGGCCGACTAGGGTTAGTTAACACAACAACATAAAAATCAATATACAATCAACATTACTAATTTCAGCAATTACCTCACTTAGGCAACATCCCACCAGGTTTATTCACTATAATATAGTTTTTATGACTCATTCAGGTTCACGTAATTATCCTATGCTTCTAGTCGACCTATCAGTCTGTCTCTCTCTATTTCCACTGCAGCGAAGGCTCAGGCCGCTACAGCGGTTCTGCTACCACGGCGATGTGTCTGCTGCAGTGCTGCCTATCCAGGAAGTAATCAATATTTACCTAAACCAGCTCTATTTTATTTCATCATACAACATTACAACACTACTACCCTTCTTACCATACCACTATGAATGACCAAGTCTGTTTTCTACCCTTTATTAACCTCTTTAGTTATCTATAGGATTTCTCGTTCTTCTTAGAAGTGTATCAAATAATCGTGTCAACTTGCTATCTCACGGCACTACGCTATCTTTCGTTCAAAACCGTCATACTACCATCCCTAATCCACCAAATCAAATTAAAACAAACAATCAAATGCAATTACAAATGTACTATCTCGTGTTCACACAAAAATCATCAAAACAATATAAGAGAGTCAATTCACCCAATAGTACAATACATGCACATACTTATCCTTATACCATGAAATGTCATAAGATTCCATACCTGAACTGAGTTTTCCTATACGATATTCCATGCCTGTTCCTCATCTCAAAACCCGAATTCATGTCGGTATATCCTGTACCACACGAGTATATCAATTACCTCTCCACCTCTACAGCCATATGTATATAAACCATACTCGTAAATGCTCTGTCTCCCAATCATAACATCGGTGAGATGATCGGGCACATGCCTCCATCATATCACTGTACACACATGCCAGAGGGTCTTATGTTTGCCTTTCCAGTCATGACCTGCAAGGGACTCTAGAAATCCATGTACTGTACACCTAGCCGTATTAACATTCGTCATACCTATCTGTGTACTCACTCATACACGCAGCTGCATAGTCCTTTATCCACATCTGTCTGTGTACTCTCTCATACCACTCGCTCGGATGCTCACCTCGGGCACGAGCCACTCGTATATCCAAATTCTTATTCAACAATCTGACTGCAATAACCTGTTCATCGGAGTTCCTTAACTTCGGCCATAGGCCCCTCATTTATCATAGTATCGATAACCTTCCTTCAATATTATCCATCATTTCCGTCACACATTCATTTAATTCAAATTCATCCCTTAGTCATGGGACGCATAATGCAACACCTCACATAGCAGATCATCACACGAAAAGAATTTCCCAGTCACACAACAAGTATAATAACATAAAATTAAATCAACCTCGTGTCTGAATAAAAATAATAATATTTAATCCAATCAAGTTAGAAAATTTCTGACTCGGCTTGCTTACTGATTTGGGCTACGCTGCAGCGGCATTACTGCCATTACAGCGGTCTCGCTGCAACGATATACCATTCGCTGTAGTGGTACTGCTGGCAGTACTGCGACCAATCTTTATTTTTGGTTCTCCCACATTTTGGTTTCTTTGTACCCATCATAATGAAACATTGTCATAACAAGCTTACATCAATAATTATCTTACTATAATGTCATCATTAATACGGACATCAATCATCAATTTGAAAAAAATATAACACCGACCACAACACACTCAAGTCATTGTGTGAGGGATTTCTATCCTACACCACTCGCTTTATCTCACGCTCAAATATAGTTTAATCAGTCCTTTAATCGCATCCCCTACACAGAGTCTGTGATTTTACACATCTAAGGTTTCGATTTCAAGAAGGAAGAAGTCCATACTTATATTCAGGAACATTCTACCAACTACACTCGAAAGTTAATCTCCTCCACAACGTTGACTCAAAGCACAACCTAGAACAAGTATCTATTTATTGGTTTAAGTATCTCCCCTAGGGTTTTACCTCATTACAAGTTTTCTTCGCCCCTCTTCTAATACACTCGTTCTTAGATTTTCACGGATTCTGATAAATAGATCATAACATAGTTAAAAGTACAATCCTACCCATCAAAAGCATATAAATCATACACACGTATATGTTTAGCTAACCAAAGTCTAACGCAAAAGAGAGTAAACCATAGCCTACCTGGGTGACAAGTTATCGTCTCGATTGTTTTCGTCTGCGACTATCCCATTCCTGATTCCCTCGCGAAAGTTCCTAGCCATGAATGTCAAATTCCTTCCCTGGGATCCTCTTATTTTCCTCCAAAAAGTCTATTTTCTATTTTTAGATATTTTTAATAAGTCCTTCTCAAGTACTAGGTTTTTAATATCCAAATCAAAATGGGATTGCGGATTTCTGATTCGCGTCATCCGCTACAGTGATCATACCTTCCGCTGCAGCAGCTCCGCTGTGGCAGAAAATGTTCCACCACGTTGAACACCCATTTGGGTCCACCTGATCTTGACTACGTCCATTTGATTTTATTCTCCGTGTGCCCTTTATTTGTCGGAGATTTATCGTAAATTTTTAAAAATTTTAATTCACCCAATTTTATGGGGTCAGAATGCTATAACTATCGGGTGGGTCGTTACTGTGAAATGGAAGAGAATTAAGAGAAAACTCAGCTTGATTATTCCCTCAAGCTATTAGGTTTAAATAGTTAAGTTATATGTCCTAAAATAAAAGGGAATCAGTATAAATTAAAACCTAATCAATACATCATACCTAATCAATTCTAATTATAATCAGAGTAAATCAAGCATCTTGCTATATTTACATATATTCTATAGTATATTCTTAAGATTCTAACACTCCCCCTCAAGTTGGTGCATACAAATTATATGTACCAAGCTTGTTACATAAATAACTCATTTTGGGACCGGTTAGGGACTTGGTGATATGTCTACAAGTTGATCACTTGACTGCATGAACCTTGTGACGATGTCTCCTGAGAGTATCTTTTCTCTGACAAAATGACAATCAATCTCTATATGTTTGGTCCTCTATTGAAATACTGGATTCGATGCAATGTGAAGTGCAACTTCATTATCACACACATGTTTCATTTCTTTAGTATCTCCAAATTTCAACTCCTTTAATAGTTGCTTGATCCATATGAGTTCACATGTTGCCACTGCCATAGCCTGATATTCTGTTTTTGCACTAGATCTAGCAACCACATTTTGTTTCTTGCTTTTCCAAGACACCGGATTTCCCCCAACTAGAAGACAATATCCAGAAGTGGATCGTCTTTCAGAGGGTGACCTTGCATAATCTGAATCTGAATATCCAATAATTTTCTGATGTCCTTGGTCTTCGTGAAGTAGTCCTTTCCCTAGGGCAAATTTTATATATCAAAGAATATGAATAACTGCATGGCAGTGACTATCACAAGGAGAATTCAAGAACTGACTTACAACACTAATCGGTAAGGTAATGTCAGATTGAGTCATAGTCAGATAATTCAACTTTACTACCAGCCTTCTATATCTTCCAGGATTGTTTAGAGACTCCCCCTGACCTGGTAGTAGCTTAACATTTGAATCCATTAGAGAATCAATAGGCCTACAATTTGTCATCCCTGTCTCCTCAAGAATATCAAGTGCATACTTCCTCTGTAAAATAACAATTTCTGATTTGGATTGAGCAACCTCAATACCCAAGAAGTACTTCAATCGACCAAGATCCTTAGTTTGAAAGTGCTGGAAAAGGTGATGTTTCAGTTTGGTAATTCCCTCATCATCATTACCTGTGATAACCATGTCATCAATGTATACCACCAAATATATGCACAAACCTAGAGCAGAGTGATAATAAAACACAGAATGGTCAGCTTCACTTCGTACCATGCCAAATTCCTAAATAACCATGCTAAACTTCCCAAACCATGCTCGAGGAGATTGATTCAGGCCATAGAATGCTTGTCGTAGTCTATACACCGTGTTATTAGACTCCCCTTGAGCACTAAAGCCAGGTGGTTGCTTTATGTATACCTCATCTTTGAGATCTTCATGAAGAAATGCATTTTTAATATCCAACTGGTAGAGAGGCCAATGGCGAACAATAGCCATGAATAAAAAGAGACGAACTGAAACAATCTTAGCCACAGGAGAGAAGGTATCACCATAGTTAAGACAAAAAATCTATGTATAACCTTTGGGCACTAGTCGAGCCTTTAGGCGATCAATCTATACATCGAGGCCAACCTTCACTGTATATACCTAACCACAACCAACTGTAGACTTAGCTAGAGGTAGAGAAACAAGCTCCCAAGTACCACTAGAGTGTAAGGCAGACATCTTCTCAGTCATAGCTTGTTGCCAGCCTGGATGAGAAAGAGCTTCCCTTGTAGTCTTAGGAATAGACACAGACGATAGTGATGATACAAAGGCAGAATGGGGCAGTGAAAAACGATGATAGCTCGAACAAGTATAGATAGGATGAGGGTCACGAGTAGAGCGAGTACCTTTTCGAGTGGTGATGGAAGGACTCTGTGTAGATAAGTCCTCAGCGGGCAAGGATTCTGGCGGGCGTGAATCATTTGGACGTGGATGATGATGATAAGTCAATAGTGGTGGAGGTGCAGCGGTGGAAGATGGAGCTGTAGAAGGTGATGTGGAAGGATAGACTATGACGAGATCCCCAAAAGATGGAACTGGTAGTACCTTAGAAATGCCTAACTATTTAGCTGGAGAGGATGTAAAGTAGGGTTTACCTTCAAAGAAAGTAACATCAACAAACATAAGGTATCACTGGAGGTGAAGTGTGAAGCATTGATATCCCGTTTGTACCCTTGAATAACCGAGAAACACATTTTTAAAAGCACAAGGAGCCAATTTTTCATTTCCTGGAGTGAGGATGTGGACAAAGCATGTGCTCCCAAAGACACGTGGTGGAAGAGAAAACAAGGTTACCTTAGGAAACAAAACAAAGTGCGGAACTTGATTTTGAATAGAAGATGAAGGCATACGGTTAATCAGATAACAAGAGGTGAGCACTGCATTCCCCCAAAAATGCAATGGAACATTTTCTTGTATAAGAAGAGTGCATGCAGTTTCAATAATATGCCTATTTTTCCTTTCCACTACCCCATTTTATTGAGCAGTGAAGGACAAGATGTCTGATGAAGAATTCCATGGGAAGACATATACTGTTGAAATTGAGAGGATAAATATTCACGTGCATTATCACTACGAAAAGTGCGAATCGAAATACCAAACTAATTTTGTATTTCTGCACAAGAAGTTTGAAATATGAAAAATAATTCAAAGCAATCTTTCATTAAGAAAACCCAAGTACACGTTGAGCAATCATCAATGAAAGTAACAAAATACTTAAAACTCAACGTAAAACTAACCCTAGTAGGACCCCAAATATCAGAATGAACTAAATGAAAAAGACTCTGCGTGATTAGTAGGACTACGCAGAAAAGTAGCTCGGGTGTGCTTCTCCAGTAGACACGACTCAAAATTTAGCTTAGACAATTTTGAAAAACTATGTACCATCTTATGAAGTTTAGATAAACTAGGATGTCCCAATAATATATGGATTAAGTTTGGAGAGTCACAGATTGAACAAAATGTAATGGAATTGTGGTAATTAAGGTAATAAAGCCCATCAAACTCGCGCCCTTCGCAAATTATCCTTCTTGTACTGAGCTCCTGTACAAACAAAAAAGTCACTAAAAATGAGACAAAATAATTTAAGGACTTAGACAAACGACTAATTGACAGAAGGCTAAAGGGACAACTAGGACAAAAAGAACATTATGCAGAGTCAAGAGAAGTAAGGGATTTACTTGACCAACTTTGATTGCCCTAGTTTGAGAACCATTAGCTAACGTTACAGTAGAAAGGGATCGCGAGTAAATGATATTAGTCAATAAATATTTGTTACCAGAAATGTGGTCAGAAGCGCCTGAGTCCATGAACTAAGGGCCAAGTGTGGTGGATTGTGAGATACAAGCAACAGGATTACCAATTTAAGCAATGGAAGCTATTGATGGAGATGTTTGCTTACTCGCCTGATACTGAAGAAAATCATTGTATTCTACTTCAGATAAAGAGAAAAGTTGATTTGTTAGATTACTAGTGGATTCAATCTGAGCAACATGAGCATTCTTTGGTTTACCATGGAGAGAGTAGCACACATCACGGATATGACCCAGTTTGTTAGAATAGCCACACCTTGGCCGAGGTTTTCCAGAGCAGCCTTCATATTGATTTTCAGTTTGAGATGCTAGAACAGAAGACTCTGCAGGTATCACCGGATGACTAGACGACATAGGTGCAGCCAATTGAAACAATCAAGCGAATAGGTCATCCATAGAAGGAATAGTGAGGCTAGCAAAAAATTTGATCTCGCACAGAGTCAAGATTAGATGGAAGTCCAACAAGTGTAACAACTAAAAACATCTTCGCACATTGCTCCAATTGTTTTTCAACACTTGAAGTAGTGGGCATCAACTCAGTAAACTCTCCCATAACTGCTTGAACCTGTTCAAGATAGGTAGACATATCCAAATTCTTCTTTTTATTAGTCAACCAAGATATAACATTTTAAAAATGAGAGATCTCATTTGTGTATAGCCCAGGAGCCTTTTCCAAAACCAAGAAGCAGGTTTGAAATGGTCGAAACAACGATATCAACTTTGAATCAATATATTTTCATAATAAACTAGACAATTGAGGATCAATCTTCTCCCATTCGCCGTTCTCTTTTTTATCAACATCCTTAGCATGTTTAACCAAGTGGTCCTGAATCCCTTGTCCCTGGCACCATAGCTGAATAGAGAAAGACCAAGATAAGTAGTTCGCACTACCTATCAAGAGTTTAGTGGTGATGGAATGGTTAGGGTTACTTGAAACCACATATTTAGAACTAAAAGTAGATGAACTGAGGGACATAATGTAGATTTACTAAATCTAAAAATTCTGCAATTTGCAGAAAGCTGGAAGCAAATAGTTGTAGGAATCTGAAAAACAGAAACAGTCACCGAAAAAATCAGATCTGGCTGGAATCTGAAAAACAGAAACAGTCACCAGAATTTGACAATTCCAATCGGTGCGTGAGATGGCTGGTGGCGGCAGAGTTGACTGGATTTTGCTCGTGCCGATGGTCCAAGTCTCGTGGTGGTGTTGGTTTGATCACAACACCTCTGTAGATAGAGATCGGTTTGAATAGCCAAAAAAAATCAACTGAAAAAAAAAAGTTTGAAATTTCTCTTCCAATGTTGTTGGCCTTAACCAAGCTATGATACCATGTGAAATGGAAGAGAAATAAGATAAAACTCAGCTTGATTATCCCCTCAAGCTATTGGGTTTAAATAGCTAAGTTTACATGTCCTAAAAGGAAAGAAAATCAATATAAATTAAAACCTAATCAATACAAATCAATACCTAATCAATTTTGAATTATAATCAAAGTAAATCAAGCTACTTGCTATATTTACATATATTCTATAGAATATTCTTAAGATTCTAACAATAACAAAGAAAATAAAATAATAAAGAAGAATCGATAATTCTAAAATACCAAAAAATATGTAAAAAAGAGAAGAACTCACTGATCTTCAAAAATCCAATGACGTCACTATGAAGGTGTAACATTTTGCCTATGTATAATTTGTAGATCAAATTTCAACCTACATCTTAACTTTGTATTATATATAAGTAAAAATAACATCATATAATTTAAATAATTAAAAAAGTAAATAACATAATAAAGTTATTCATGATACTTTAAAACACAACTGAAAGAAAATATGAGAAAAATAATATTTTTCTCAAACAAAATTCACTTTTTTCAATAATAGAGAATGACTAACAAAAACATTCATATATACATTAAAAATGTGAGCATTGAGTTCTCTTTGGTAAGAAATAATAGCCAATTTAATACTAATAACAATTGTGGTCATTGAATTCTTTTGGGGCAAACATGATTGTGTTAATTTAAAAGTAATAGCTCTTTAACTTTTTTTTGGTGTATTTTGACTTTTGCATTTTTAACGAAAAATGAAAGAAAAATAATTAATAAAAGAACATTTTTAAAAAACAAATAAATCTGTTAATTATTTAAAATTAAAAAAAATGCTCAAAAAAATATAAAAAATAAATGGGAATGGTGATTAATTGATGTATGTGGTAACATTAAATGATATTAATTAAATAAAAGAGTTAAAAAATAATTTTAAAATGAAAAAAATACTCAAAAAATAAGAAAAAAAATAAGAATGGAGGCCTTAGAAGCATGCCACATCAGCATGCCTCTAAGTTCCTTTTATATAAATATATAGATTTATTATGAATAAAAGTTTAAACACCACCTTAAACTTGATGTGTTTTCTTCAAATCCCCCTATAATTTCATTATTTTAGTAAATTGATTATTAATTTTTGCTTAAAAATTAGAGTTTTAGCAAATTATGTCCAACTTTTTAAGGGTATTTTTGTGATTTGATTTAAAAATTTAAAGCTTTCCACTTCTAGTATAACAAAGAAAATAAAATAATAAAAAATAAATGGTAATTCTAAAATACCATAAATATGCGAAAAAGAGAAAAACTTAGTGATCTTCGAAAATTCAATGACGTCACTGTGAAGGTGTAACATTTTGTCTATATATAACTTGTAGATCAAATTTCAACCTACATCTTAACTTTGTATTATATATAAGCAAAAATAGCATCATATAATCTGAATAATTGAAAAAGTAAATAACATAGTAAAGTTATTCATAATACTTTAAAACTCAATTGAAAAAAATATGAGAAAGGTAATATTTTTCTCAAATAAAATTCACTTTTTTCTATAATAGAGAATGACTAACAAAAACGTTCATATATATATTAAAAATGTGACCATTGAGTTCTCTTTGACAAGAAATAATAACTAATTTAACACTAATAACAATTGTGGCAATTGAATTCTTTTCGAAAAAAATGATTGTGTTAATTTAAAAATAATAGCTCTTTAATTTTTTTTTTGTGTGTGATATGAATTTTGCATTTTTAACAAAAAATGAAAGAAAAAAATTAATGAACGAAAGCTTTTAAAAAAATAATAAATCTGTTAATTATTTAAAATGAAGAAAAATTCTTTAAAAAATAATATAAAAAATAAATGAAAATAGTGACTAATTGATGTATGTGATAATATTAAATGACATTAATCAAATAAATGAGTTAAAAAATAATTTTAAAATAAAAAAATAAGAAAAAAAATAAGAAAAAAAAGAATGGAGGCCTCAGAAGCATGCCTCTAAGCTCCTTTTATATATATATATATATATATATATATATATATATATAAAATTGATTCAGATATTAGGAACATGTACCACCTTAGTTAATGCTAATGTTTTTCTTTTGGGTTTAAGAAAACTTTTCTATTCCAAGATCTTGAGCAGATCTAAAATCACTAGTGTGTGTGTGTATATATATATATATATATATATATATATATATATATTTTATTTAACACAAAGATGCTTAGTAGTATCAAAGTCGTCTAACATCAAATGTCTCAAATTAGCTATAAGATTCGCTTGAGAAATAAACAAAATAATTATATCAATCGCTTAGTAAAAAAAATAATTATTTGCATTGAAGGTTTGTTTATTATTTTCAACTTGTAATCATGTTAACTTTAATTTAATACATGTTTGTTGATTCGTAGGGATGGTTGTTGTCTTTCATGACACACCAACAACTTCAGAAAACATCAACACTAAAATAATAGCAAGTATATCGAATTCATATCATATTTGTCTGCATATTATCTTTCCCAAATTAATTATAACACATCTCTAAATATTATCTTTGTAATATTTAAAACGAACAGAAACAATAAACCAAACACGTTTTGCAGAAAAAGATCATTTTTTTTCCAAAAATCATTCATCTCTCACTTCTTCAAGCCAGGAAGAAGAGAGGCTAAGGAATGCATGAACAACTTAGTAATCTTTTTTCATTTATTTCATTTGTATAAATTATAGATTTCACGACCCTATTAGACAGGTCGTGTGGGCACCTTCATCGATTCTACTCGATAGGAGAATCCTTTACAAAATTACTATTAATATACTAGAAAAATAATTTCAAATACTTTCCATTACTTCTCATTAATTGATAAAAAACACAACAAAATAACATTACAAGAATTTCCCAACCATGACCCTTCCAAGATCTAGCCTAGACAGGTACAAGAGCTCTATTTGAATATTTGACAAACAAAACGATCCAGCTTCGTCTGGAAAGAAGAACATTGAAGCTGGTGCTGAGTACTCCACGCCAATCAAGGAACTCCAACCTACCACAACCTACACCAAAAGATGAAGCAAGGTAGTATCAGTATACCACAAGTACCGGTAGGCATCATCAGCTGACTACAGTTAGTTCACATAACAACAAAATAATTAATATGAATTGATATAAAATACAAATAATTCGTACCTCTCTGTTAACAATAATCCACCACTTTTATTAACTATATTACCATTTCCCTATGCATAAATACGGTGAAACCAATTATTTTACTTTCCTGGATCTCATTCGACCTGCCAATCTATCTCTCCACTTCCACTGCAGAGCAAGTAAGGCCACTACAGCAATCCCACTGCTGCGGTGGGTTGTCCGCTGCAGCGATACTCGCTGAACAGTAGCCCCAGAAAACTCAACGGTTATTATTTCCTTATCACATCTTTCATTTATTAGGTGATACTAACCAACTGTACCTAATGCTTATCATAATAGCTCACTCACGAGAGATCTGACATAGTATAATTTATTACATACATTTACCGGTTATAACCTTCATGCCTACTCGTATAATACATAAACACGAAGTACGATGCAAAATCAACATACATGTATATATATCACGTCAATTATCTCAAGGACTCATCAACGTACATCGTATATCATGCAAGGGATCCAACCCCCAAAATTTAGCGCACACACATACATGTCATCTACATTGCAATTACCATATCACATCATACCTGTACCATGCTCTCATTAGCCGCATGTTTTTGGTCATACCTAACACCTCATCCTGACTCACATCCCAATGTATATCGTTTGTATCACGCAAGCATATCAACACCTCTCCCATGTACTATAACGAATATATATATATATATATATATATATATATATATATATATATATATATATATATATATATATATATATATATATATATATGTAAGTATATATGTATGTATCATATGTCACCAGGGATCAATCTGAGCTCAATCATATCGTCGATAATGTGTCGGGCACAAGCCTCTGTCATATCACTGTACACACATGCCAAAGGATCTTATGCTTTCCCTTCCATTCATGACCTGCAGAGGGACTCTAGAAATTCATGTACTGTACACCCAGTCGTATGATTCCTTCATCATACCTGTCAGTGTACTCATTTCCTACATCCAGCCATATGATAATTTAACCATACCTATCAATGCACTCTTTCATAAGCTCGCCCATATGCTCACCTTGGGCACGAGCCTCTCAATATCTGCAAACCTCCCTTGGAGTTTAATCCCATAAATCTGAACCATACAACGTACTTCTTTCCGGCCCCACCCCTTGCCCGATTTGTAGTTTATTTGAAGGATTATGGAGGTTTGAAATTTCAACCTCCATTGATGGGGTTTGGAAGCTTGGGAAAGATGATGTCTGCTACAACGGACCCTTTATCGCTGCAGCGGTACCGTCCCGCGGTCTCTCTTCCGCTGAAGTAGACCCGCTACAACGAACGTGCGACTGCTGCAGCGGTCCAGCTGGGCAGTACCTCTTTTTAAATGCAGTCTTTGTTTTTCTTTTCTCCCTATCCCTCATTGTTTACTTCTAACCTTCTTCATTTATCTTAGGTTTGTTACTATGGCCTCGTCTAGCAGCAGTCTCCAAACCAGTGAGTACATCTGCTTCGTCAATGACCACTGCTAGTTCTGGCATAATGAACAGACCACGAAGAACTTATTGCACGAGAGGGGTTTTGTGATACAGGATGTGGAGGAGAAGGCTCCAGAGTTCTATGTCCTTCTCCATGAGATTGGTTGGGGCTCATTGGTGGAGGACCCGGGCAAGGCTAATGAGGCCTAAGTGAGAGAGTTTTACACCAACCTCCCCACAGTAACTTGGAGCCGGGACGAGCCGATGGCCTATTTCCGGGGTAGGTAGATCATCCTTACTGCTGCTACTATCAATGATGCTTTGGATATGCCAAACCTGGCCGAGTTTGAGCTGAAAGATCGGGATATACCCGGGAACGGGCAGTGGCTGGTGGAACTTTAGTGGTGGAGGAGCAGAGGACTACTACTAACTGGGGTATCACCAGGACAGGTACTCAAAGTATCTACTTTACGGTGGAGGCTAGGAGGTGGCTAAATCTGGTGTTTCGGAGGATCCGCCCATCTTCCAATGTCATGGACGTGAATTATAATTGGGTGTTGGTGGTGGACGCCGTCCTGAGTGGGGTGAGGTAAATGTGGGGGCCCAGATCATTGAGGAGTGGAGATATTTCCACATGAAGACTATCACTGGCCTTCCATTTCCTTTCCTCATCACTCAGTTATGCAAGCGATCCCGAGTGCACTAAGAGTCCTGGGATGTCATTATGGATTGTGACAGTCCCTTCGATCTCTTGAGGGTGAAGGGGGCTTCAGGGAGGGGCAGAAAGAAGAGGAAGTCTGCCTTAGCTGAGGATGATGGCAGGGATGACACTATTAGGCCCTTGGGGCCGTTCGAGAGGATTGAGGCCGAGATGGCTGCCATTGCGGGAGCTCCTTAGAGGGTTGCCCAGACATCCTTCCCCCAGCAGGCCTTCTGCCAATCGACCCTCCACCAGCCAACCCTATGGTGTAGCCTCCACTGATTCGGGAGAGATGTAGAGGGCAATCGCTGCTCTAACCCAGGCCTACGTTGAGCTCCGGGAGAACTTGGAGTGGGAGAGGAGCAGGCGATGCTCTTGGGACAAGCTAATTGTATAGATGTGGAAGGGGATAAAGAAAATTCTGAAGACACTAGCCCCCAGAGAAAGGCCTCCGTAGGTGACCCGGCAGGATCTTCCCGAGTTCTCTTTCCTAAGCGGGTTCGATGAGGGAGTGGACGAGGATGTAAACAGTGGCAAGGACGAGGCCTCCAGCTAGAGGGTCGCAATATCTTCCCCCTGTTTTTAGCCTTATTTAGTTTGTTGGGTAGCCCCCATTTGGGGCTTGTAATACATACTATTTCATTTTCCTCTGTTCTATTTTTGGATGTTGGTACTTGTTTCTTCGGGTGCCCGTTTGGCATTCGCTGACATTGGTCGTGTTGGCCCCCTTATATTCCATCACCGTGGTTTTACTTATACTCGTATTATCTGCCAAATTTTAAGGCTTAATACATCTTGTTGTTTCTCTTAGAAATAGGAAGTCCTGTAGTTTTTGGGGTTCTGCCTGGCAGCCATCCGCTGCAACGGGCTCCTTTTTCTGCCACGGCGGACCCTTACTCATTGTCGCAAGTCCGTTGCGGCGAGACATCTCCAGCTGCAGCGAAACCTGCCTAACAGTACACACATATCATCTACTCGTATACCTCTCCTCACCAAAACTTTGCAAAAATCAATTACTCATTCTATCGGTCAAGATACCAATTGAAATCATCTAGATACCAATTGGACTCAACCCAAAAATCGATACACTCGGATAGCACGATAGGAAAGAATAAAAGTGAAAACTTCCTAGATGTCTTACCGCTTCCCAAAGATTAGATGTGGACGTTTACGCACCAATCCGCAGGAGTCTACTCAACATTGTTTTTGTACTCGTAGATCGGCAACCTAGACGCTCTGATACCAATTTTTCAAGACCCCACTAGACAGGCCGTGCGGGCACCTACATTGACTTTACTCGATAGGAGAACCCTTTAAAACATTACTATTAATATACAACAAAAATAATTTCAAACACTTGCCATTACTTCTCATTAATTGGTAATAATCTCAATAAAATAACAATACAATAATTTCCCAACCACGACCTTCCAAAGATCTAGCCTAGACAAGTACAATAGCTCTATTTGAATACTTGGCAAATAAAATGACCCAGCTTCGTCCAGAAGAAAGAACACTGAAGCTGGTGCTGAGTTCTCCACTCCAATCAAGAAACCTCAACCTGCCACAACCTGCACCAAAAGGTGTAACGAGGTAGTATCAGTACACTACACGTACCATTAGGCATCATCGGCCGACTACAGTGAGTTCACATAAAAGCAAAATAATTAATATGCATCGACATAAAATACAAATAATTCCTACATCTTTGTTAACAATAATCCGCCACTTTTATTAACTATATTACCATTTCCCTTATGTATCATTACGGTGCAACCAATTATCTTACTTTTCTGGATCTCATTCGACCTACCAATATGTCTCTCCACTTCCGCTACAGAGTAGGTAAGGCCGCTACAGTGGTCCCATTGCCGCGAAGGATAGTCTGCTGCAGCGGTACTCGCTGAACAGTAACCCCAGAAAACTCAACGATTATTATTTCCCAATCACATCTTTCATTTATTAGGTGATGCTAACCAACTGTACCTAATGCTTATCATAATAGCTCACTCACGAGAGTTCTGACATAATATAATTTATTACATACATTTACCATTTATAACCTTGATGCCTACTCGTATAACACATAAACACTAAGTACGACGCAAAATCAACATACATGCACACATATCACGTCAATTATCTCAAGATTCATCAACATATATCGTATATCATGCAAGGGATCCAACCCCCAAAATTTAGCGCACACACATACCTGTTATCCATATTGCAATTACCATACCACATCATACCTGTACCATGCTCTCATTGACCGCATGTTTTTGGCCATACCTCACACCTCATCCTGACTCACATCCCAATGTATATCATTTGTATCACACAAGTATATCACCACCTCTCTTGTGTACCATTATGAATATATATATATATATATGTGTGTGTGTGTGTGTGTGTGTGTGTGTGTGTATCATTCCTCACCAGGGATCAATCTGAGCTCGATCATATCATCGGTAATATGCTTGACACATGCCTCCATCACATCACTGTACACACATACCAGAGGGTCTTTTGCTTGCCTTCCAGTCATGACCCGCAGGGGACTCTGGAAATCCATGTACAGTACACATAGACGTACGATTCCTTTGTCATACCTGTCAGTGCACTCATTTCGTACATCCAGCCGCATGGTAATTTAACCATACCTGTCAATGTACTCTCTCATACGCTCACCTGGATGTTCACCTCGAGCACGAGCCTCTCAATATTTGCAAACCTCCCTTAGGGTCTAATCGCACAAATCTGAACCATACAACGTACCTCTTTCCGGCCCCAGGCCTTGCATCTCTCATCAATATTATCAATTCTTCGTACCCTATCATTTGACCCTTCGTTTCACTTGTACGGTCATCAAGAGCCACATTACACCGTTGCACATGCTCATCACACACCGCATTCATAGATATATTCACTAAAAAGACAAATGGCAACACTCATAGTTTGATAACAAAAATCAATACACCTTTAAAATTTACAACACATTATTCTCAACATCCTACTAGCCTTCATATATATAAATAAACTAACCCACCATAGGTTTGAAAACACATAAGCACTTTCCACTTTACCCCCTAAGAGATTTTAGAATCGATTATACCTTGAAAATTATGAAGCGTCGTGACCTGGACCACTCAGTGGATTGGGCTCCATTGCAGCAATATTTCTACCGCTATAGCGGTCTTGCTGTATCGATCCCTCGCTCGCTGCAGCGATACTGTATTGGCAGTACTCCGACCAGTCCCCTACCAACCTTTTCTCATGGATCTTTTTATCAAGATTTTTCATAATTCACCATTGTTAATTCCTCATTCAAGGACATCACAACACATTGGGGTCTCATAGGACAAGACATTCAACAATACCCAATAGCACATATATTATCACGTAAACAAGATTTCGCATAAGTTCAACATCTTAAATAAATTAGATTACATCGTAACAAGAAAATTCACTAAAGATACTATTATCTAAAGATAAGGCATTACCTTAACAACTAATAACAATTATTTCCATGCATTCCATCACATCCGACTCTATTCTCTTACTCATGATTTTCAACACATTCTAGGTGATTCCCATAGATCATCCAATGACATAATAAATAGAGTTATCTATTCGTTTAGCTAATCAATCAATTCTATTAAAGGGGGAGTATTCACATAATTCTTAGCCTCATAATCGTATTCAATTAGTGACCCTATGTGGGGCTTGCATGCTCACACAAATTCACCCCCCTAACCTTTTGCGAAGCCACTAGATTTAATTCCATTCCTCTTTATGATTTCTCACATGCGAGACAATAGAATTCACGTTCCACCTCTTTTACTCTTATGGTAAATTCAAGACTATATGAGAAAAACATTAATCACATGCATGTATACGTTTAGTTAACTATAATATATCACACAAGTGGGTAATCCATAGCCTACCTACGTGCCAAGCTTTCGCCGAGTCAATTTTCGATCGCGTTTTTCACCTTAATTCTTGAGTTCTTGTGAAATCTCCTAGCTATGGTGTAACATCCTGGAATTTGCCTAGACCAAACTCGGACCTTGAAAGAAAAATCCATAAGAAGCCAGAAAAGTTTCCTCAGAATGACCTAGGCAATGAGTGGTAGTCAGCTCCAACAACTCGTTGTCTCATTCGTGGTCAGCCCTGCTTGGTCCTTAAAGAATCAACGCGATATGGAATGACCCGTTGTCAGAACCAATGAGTCATCCTGTTACTTGTTGGTACCCCAGCTCGGAACTCCTTTTTTAGGACCCCACGACTCAAACAACAAGTCTTCGTGTGATACAATGACTCGTGGTGTGAGTCGTTGGTTGAGAGTCCAAGAAACTTCCATCAGTGACAACGAATGGCAGCAACGACCTGTTGTATCACACAATGAGTCATTGTAACCACCCGTCATGTCAAGTCATAGATTTTAATAACCTTTCTAGTGAAGGTAACGACTCGGGACAACGACCCATTGGGTATACCAATGAGTCATTGTGTTGCCCGTCGTCAGGCTTTCCAGAATCCTCACCCAGTGACCACGGGAGGAACCAACAACCCGTTGGTTCATCCAACGAGTCGTGGTACCTCTCATTTTCTGTTCCAGTGTGCCAAGAACCCAGGCCTTAGGACCAACGACTGGTCCCAACGAGTCGTGGTCCCAACCAACGACTCATTGAGTGACCCGTTGGTCCCCTGTAGGCAGTTTTTTTCCAGGGATAATTTTATAATTTCCCACCTTTGTAATCCCTAAACTACGTAGTTTTGGGTTATTTGAAGGGAATTTATAGGGGTAATCGACGATTACTTACCCCTTTCATCCCCTCAGAAAATCATTTCGTAAGACTTCTCTTAGAAACTCTCAGAGTAAGAGCTAGGGTAGTCAGTTTCTTCTCAAATTCTCAAGGGAAATTCCCCAAAATTTCTTCACCAGGTATGTGGGAATTCAACAAGGTCATTGTTATTCCCTTGTATCCCCAAAACCCTTCCTTAATTCTTCTATCCCTTCTAGTCCCTGAGTTTTTGAATGTGGAATGAATTTTCAGCAAGATTTTGACTATAACGTGTGGAATATTATTCATGCTAATTGTAGTTACAATTCCACTATGTTGTGACTATCTGGATGCTTGTCCCTACAAAATGAACTCTAGCCCTAGCTTTTGAATGCAGAAAAACTAGAGTCTTGCATAATCGATTAATTATCCAAATTGCTTGATTCCATCATGGGGATTCTCATATTGTTAGTATATGTTGAAATCTCAGTCACATGCATGTTGGTCCAGTCTAGTCAGATTATTATCATACTCAGTATTATTCAGAAATGTCAGCTGATCAGTTTAACTACAGTCTTTTCTTGAGGTGTCAGTGGTGCCTCCCAGTTATTAGTTATTAGACTCATATATTAGATATTAGATTTTTAGTGGTTATTTAGACGGTTATGACACTTCCAGATAAGTAGATCTGACCAGTCTTAAAACCCTCAGCTTCAATTTTAGTTTATTATTTATACGGTTATGACGCTTCCAGATAAGCAGCTCTGGCCAGTCTAAGAACACCAGTTACAGAATCCGGTCTGATAAGACTCTCAGGGTACTTCCAGATAGGTATTCCCGACTTAGTCTTGGACCCCATTTTTGAGCTATCAGCTTAGTCGTCAGTCTAGGACTATCCAGTGGGAGTAAGACTTAGCACCGAGCGGATTAGGGTTCCAGCGCACCCAGGTTCCCAAAACTCGTTGCCACCATAGTTTATTTTAATTTCCCTATGGCCCCAGACTAGTGATCATCCAGTTCTTGCCTTTATATCCTGGCAAGGTATATTGGGTCCTACCGATTGAGTGTATATATCAGACTCCATGTCTAGCTCACGTGGTTATATGTCAGTTATAGCCTCTCCCACTGGTCAGTATAATTTCAGTTTAGCTCACCTCAGAATAGTTTCAGTTTACTAAGTTCAGTGTAGTTTAGTACAGTTAGCTTAGATCAGTATTTCAGATTCAGGACATGTCTATGGCCATCAGACAGGGTCATTTTGACCATTTCAGTTATATTTCAGTTTATTCAATTTTAGTATTTCAGTTGGTCATTGCATGTTATTACAGTTTAGTTATTTATTCTTTATGTTTTATTTTCTCCTACATACTCAGTACATTTAAAGTACTAACGCATACCTTCTATGTTGTATCATATCATGATACAGGCGCAGGTTCTCAGTCTCAACACCGCTAGTAGATCTTCTTCAGGTGATATCAGTTGTACCAGTGGTGAGTCCTCATCTTTCGAGGACGATGTTTATTTTCTTTAGTTATTTTCATACAGTTAGACTTTAGGATTAGCTGGGGTCTTGTCCCAGTAACTCATCAGATATAGATGGCTTTCATACATAGACTCAGACTTCCAATTTTGCTTTCAGATGTGTAAACTTTTATTATTCAGCTTTCCTTAAATGGTTTTGTTACTTAAGCTTCTTCTATGATTACTCAAATTACCAATGTTATGATAGACCATGGGTTAGCTTGGGGTTACTTATGACTCCAAGTACGTGTCTCGTCCAGGGTATAGACTTGGGTCATGACAAACTTGGTATCAGAGCCCTAGGTTTAGAGTATCCTAGGATGTTTGAAAGCCACGTCAAGTAGAGTCCTTTTCATGAGTGTGAAGCACGTCACACTTATGATGGCGAGGCTACGAGACATTATTAGGAAAACTCCCTTTTGTTCATACTCTTTATCGTGCATTGAAGTTCAATTCCAGAAACGTTCTCCTAACTCGTGCTCTATTTTGTTTCAGTGAAATCATGCCTCTAAGATGCAGAAATGGAAGAAGGGCCGGCAACGCTAACTGAACTGCCCCACTAGCTCTAGCAACCCCTCAGGACAACCAAGTGTCCTCAGCAGAGTTCTGAGCAGCAATCCTGCTACTGGCACAGACAATCACCAACCAGGTGAACCAACAAATGGTTCCGATTAACACAAATGGTTCTGCAGCAGCTGCCTGAGTTCAGGACTTCACGTGGATGAACCCTTCGGCATTCCATGGATCTAAGGTGGGAGAGGACCCACAGAATTTCGTGGATGAGATATGAAAGATAACTCGAATTATGGGTGTTTGCTCTGCTAAGAGTGCAAACCTGGCTACCTACCAATTGAAAGGGGTAGCCCAGATCTGGTACGATTAGTGGAAGGAAGGGAGACCAGCGGGAGCGAAACTGGTGGACTGGGAGGAGTTCACAACAGCCTTCCTAGACAGATTCTTCCCTCGGGAGTAAAGGGAGGGTAAGGTGGAAGAATTCATGAGGGCAACAGGAAGGTGGAAGAATATGCACTGGAGTTCAGACGATTGTCAAATATGCTTCGGAGCTGGTAGCCGAGCCAAGGGCTCGCATGCTTAAATTCATTAATGGAGTATCAAACTTAGTCCTTAAGGAGTGCAGGACTAAAATGCTCATCAAAGATATTGACCTCTCCAGCCTCATCGTTCATTCCCAACAGATCAACGCAGAAAAGCTAAAAGACATGGAGCGGGAGAATAAGCGGGCTAGGACTGGCCAATCAGATTATGGCCACTAGAGGTATGGTGGTATTAGTTGCCCACAACAGCAGCAAAGGGCCCCAATACCCACTTTAGCCAGCGCCCCTACTTTTCGATCCCGCAAGGATTGGAAGGGTAGAGCATCTTGCTCACAGTCCCAGAGTCACAGCACCAGCAACCACTACCCAGCTTGCCCTAAGTGTGGAAAAAACCATTCAGGGGAGTGCCTTCAGGGCCGGGAAGATTGCTTTGGGTGTGGATAGCTAGGTCATCATCTCAGAGAATGCCCGTCAGTAAGACAGGGGAGATCACAGTCTACCACTTCAGCAGCTCCAGCAGGCCAACACTTCAGGTACGCGATGGCGGTCAGCGCCAAAATCATTTTTATACTTTGTCGTCTCGTCAGGATCAGGAGAGCTCACCTGATGTGGTCACGAGTATGTTATGTCTTTTCCATCTAGATGTGTATGCCCTACTAGATCCAGGAGCCACACTATCATTTATGACTCCCTATGTAGCTGTCTAGTTTGATATCAGTCCAGAAGTTCTCTCAGAACCATTCTCAGTCTCTACCCCAGTTGGTGAGTCAGTTAGAGTTAGTCGGGTTTATATAAACTGCCCAATCTCAATCTTGAATAAGGCCATTCTAGTTGATCTCATAGAGTTAGACATGATCGATTTCGATCTCATTCTTGGCATGGATTGGTTACACTCCGGTTATGCCTCAGTCAACTGCAGAACTAGAGTCGTTAGATTTCAGTTCCCTAATGAGCTAGTTTTAGAGTGGATGGGCAGTAGTTCAGCGCCGAAGGGTCGGTTTATTTTCTACCTTAAGGCAAGAAATCTTATTTCTAAAGGGTGTATTTATCATCTAGTTCGGGTCAAAGATTCTAGCTCTAAGACCCTAACTATCCAGTCAATTCCAGTTGTCAGCGAATTCCCTGACATGTTTCCCCAAGATCTTCCCGGAGTTCCTCCCAAGCAGGAAATAGACTTCGGCATAGACTTAGCCCATCTCCCACCTCCTTACAGAATGGCTCCAACTGAGCTTAAGAAGTTGAAGGAGTAGCTAAAAGACCTCCTTGATAAAAAGGTTTCATCAGACCCAGCATCTCTCCATAGGGTGCTCTAGTATTATTCATGCGAAATAAAAATGGTACCTTCAGAATGTGTATCGACTACTGTCAATCAAACAAAGTCACAGTTAAGAACATGTATCCCCTACCCACGATTAACGACTTATTCAATCAGCTCCAGGGATCCAGTTGTTTCTCCAAGGTAGATCTCAGGTCGGGGTATCATCAGCTAAGAGTCAGAGAATGTGACATACCGGAAACAGCTTTTAGAACTCGGTATAGACACTACGAATTCGTGGTTATGTCCTTCAGACTAACTAATGCACCTGTAGCTTTCATGGACCTAATGAATAGGGATTTCAAGCCATATCTAGACATGTTCTTCATTGTATTCATTAATGACATTCTGGTATACTCCAGAAGCAAGGAAGAACATGCTAACCATCTGAGGAAAGTGTTACAGACGCTTAGAGACTGCTAGTTGTTCGCTAAGTTCAGCAAATGTGAATTCTGGTTGAAATTTGTGAATTTATTGGTCTCATGGTCTCGGGTGAGGGTATTCAAGTAGATCCTCAAAAGATAGCAGCGGTGAAAGACTGGCCAAAACCTACTTCCCCAACTGAAGTTAGAAGTTTCTTGGGTCTAGCCGGTTATTACCTGTCGCGCACCATTTTTTCTCGCGGAAAGCGGGATACAACATGTGACGTCCCTTAAGGGTTTATTAATTTGAAGAGCCGCCACCTAACGGATTAAGGTGCGTCAGGGCAACGTCCTAAGCTAAGTTCGTTACCTAGGTTACCAGACTCGGGCAAGGGCTTAAATTACCTCGAAAGGAAGTTGTTAGGCACCTTTTGAGGTCCACAAATGTGGTTCCCTACCGGATTCATTAATAAGTGGGGGAATTATCTAAGTGAACAAATAAAGTTAATTTTAACTTATATTATAATAATTAAACTAAATATTTAAAGACAAGAAAGGAGAAATAAACTTAGGCAAAAAAATCTAAAAGCAGGTTATCTTATTTTATTTTTTTGTTTAACAATAAATACAAAATTATGACAAACAAATCAAGTAAATAAAAAGACAAACAATAAAACGGGACACACTAACATAACAACAAAATAAACCATTATTTTAATTATGGGGCCGAACCTCAAAGAGGCGCCTACATATCCCTTAAGGAAATTAGGCCAAACGTAGTTCTACATTTTAGAGGGGTTTTTAACCTAACGGGATCACCCCGTGCGACTTAAATAATATTTCGCAATCTATTTAAATTGCCCGTATTATTCAGCGGGCACAGACTATCATTTTTCACTACCCGCCTAATTAAATTAATTGTTATTAAACCTAAGCAATCTAAGTGTTAAAGACTAACGCCTTAATATGTGTCTACCCGTCCCAGTCCTAGTGTCCAAGAGGCAATTGGACTACTATTTTGGAGTTTGGGTTCTAGGGTTCTTAGGATGTTATTAAAGGCACGTAAACGTCAAGCAAACAAATAAAAATCAATTAGCAGATAAAGTTTCAAATAGGTCTCCATCCTATTAACATAATTTCTGGGTATGGGAGTAAATCCTACATACATGATTTCTAGTGAAAAAGGGACGAGATTTATGTATGCAACACATGATAAAACTTGTTAGACACAATATATAATTTAAATAAATCAATATGAGATTCTGTAGGCGCGTAATTTACACTACCAGATAAACACATTTCATGTCAAAAGGGTTAACATTTATGCTTAATATTTTATTTACATGATCAGACCAGTTTATGATAAATAAATTAAGATTATAATAGAAAGCGACTTAGTGGCAAGTTTATTGATGCGGATAACATGATACTTATGGATATAATTAATGATTAACTATCAACAGTGCTTGATTCATAGGGTGAGTTTTAACACGTATCACAAGCAGTCCCTATAGGCAGATTCGATAAGATTAAACATAAGTCATGCTTTGAATCAAATTGTTTTACTTTCTATAAAAATGATTTCTAGTAGTGATAATTAATCTCATATTAACCATATAAGATGATATCTACATTACAGATATTATTTAATTTCTATAGGCATGACTTCTATAAAAATATTTGTACTTGTAGTGTTTTTGAGGGCAACGTTACTAAAATACTAAACATAAACACCTACTTAAATTTGAATTATTTAAGACCTATAGGCATGATTTCTATGTGCATCAAATCAGATTATTTTAGTTCCTATAGGCATGATTTCTAATAAAACAAATAAGACGATAAAAATAAACCCCCGCCCCCACAACCCTTTTTTCACTATCACAAGTGTTTATTACAATTATTAAAAATATTACAAATTAAAATAAAATAAATAACTACAGCACATGAAAAATAAATAATGTTAGAATAACTTCGGTAGCCCTCTTTCGTCTCGGCGACTCTCCGATGAATTTCGGAATAAAGTAATACCTGCTTAAACGTTAGTACAACAGTAGACACATAACAATATTCTGATATTACGAATTAATGATGCAACAAAACGCCCTGATTAGTACCCATACCTCAACGCATCAAGATCACAAGAATCTCAAGAAATTCCGAGCAGTGCTTGCATTGAGGAGGGTTGAGGAAACTATAGAAATAGTGCGAAGGGCCAGGCAATATAAAATAATTTGTAAGCCTTTTACAATACTTTCATGATGAACCAAAAGATAAACCAAGTTCTATTGTTAAAATTTCTATTGTTAAAAATAAGTGAGTATCTTCTCCCTTTGAAAGGAGAAGACATATTTATATAGGCAATGAGTAAAAGAAGATAAAGGAAACAAAGATATTTAAAAAAATCAATCACGACAATTTTTCCATAATTAGGAGGGCTGAATCAATTAGGATAAATTAATCAAAAGGGGCCATATAAAATAGATTAGAGTGCCTAAGAAATAATATTTTTTTCCATAATTAAACAAGTACTAAATTAATTAAGGGAAACAAGAATCAATCAAGAGACTTTTCCTTAATAAAATAAATCATATAAAATAACACTAAAGGAAATTTATCATAATTTAAAAAATGGAAGAAATAATCATGTAGTTTTCCCTAAATAAAATTTAAACATATATTCACTAATGAATAAAAGAATAATCTATCATAAATCAAGCAAACAAGAATTGAATTAAGGGATTACTTTCTTTAATTAACAAAATCACAGCAAGGCTACCACAATTATGAGCATAAAGGAGAAAATAAAATAAATATTAAACTACCATTAGTGGATGCATATTATAGAAGGGAAAATCTTAATTGATTTAGTTATTACAAAATAATTCAGAAATATAAGAATCACATATTATATATTGACAAGTCAAAATAAATAAATAAATTAATTAAATAAGGAAGACTTGTCATGATTTTGATCATGAAAATTATTCTTATCACTGTATTTAACTTAATAAAATAAACTGTCTGGAGCAATTAAACAACAATTGTTATCGACTAATTACGAAATTTAACAAGCACAGAGTCTCATATCATCTATTAAGTACACACCACACATCATTCGTGAATCAACATCACTGGTAATTTGTAAGAACATTTCAATTCTGCCCATTTTTTTCGAGAAAGATCAAGCAAGGCAGATATATACTACATATTCCAGAATATGCATAAATTGATAAACAATATCATTTATCTATTATTGAAAAATTATTTGGCCAGATTAAAGTGTCACAAAAACAAAACTTATGAACAAACATACTAATCAAACAGGCACGATTAATTAATTAACAGTATTTACTATATATATATATATATATATATATATATATATATATATATATCATATATTATTATTTATATATATACTTATTCTATATTTATTATATACATATATACAAAAATAAAACAAAATAAAGTAAATTTACGATCGGCCGAGAGGTGTAAATATGGTGAGTTTTTCGGTGGCTGGTTGTTTTTTTCCATCGGTGGTTGTGTTCGGGTTGTAGGTGTGTGAAAGAGAAGAGGGAAAAAGAGGTGTGGCCGAGTGAAAGAGGGAGAAGATGAGAGACGAATAGGGTGCGGTGATCGTTTCGCCGATGCAATGGCGATGGTGATGCGGGGTGACTGTACGACTTTCCGGTTGGGTGTGCGGTTGCGGCTGTGGCGTTATTTTCTGGGTTGTTTCACGGTGAGGGAGAATGAGGGAGATCCGGTGGTTGTGAGTTGGTTTTTCCGATAAGAGAGGTGAGAGGGTGTGCGACGGTGTTCGAGAAGAAACGGAGGAAGGTCTGCTGGTGTGGTGTTGTTCGGGTGAGAGGGAGAAGAAGTGGTGGCGGCGTGGTTGATTGGGTTGCCGCCTCCGGCGAAGAGAGGGAGAGAGAGGGGAGAGGGTGCGGCGGCCATCTTTTGGGAGAGGGAAAAATGGGGAATGAAAAGATAGGTTAGGGTTTGGGGGGTAAGTAGTTAAAACATGGAAAATAGATTTGGGTTAATTAGGACCGTTAGATTAGATTAGATGAACGTCTAGGATTAAATTTTAAATTTTGGGTCGGGTTATGGATATATCCACTGGTCGCGAATTGGGTATATGAGTTGGATTTAATTTAGGCTAGAACTGAATTTAAATAATAGCCACAATTGATCAAAAGTGGCTAAAATGGACATAAATTTAATGGGAAGTGGCCAGATTTTAAATAGGTTGAATGAAATTGAATAGAGAATGGCTAGAATTTAAATAGATTGGAAGAAAATTGAATTAGCTGCTATTAAATAAATATACTACACTTTAAATAATTTAATAAATAGATAATAAAGTAATTTAAATTATGAAAAAATCACATAAACATTATTATTAATATAAATAAATCCTAAATTTAAGTATACTTATGTAAGTATCATATAATTAAATTATTATATTTATAAATAATTTAATGACTAGAAAATAGAATTAAGTTATCAAATATTATAAAAGTATATATTATTAACATAAATAATTTATAAATTTGAGTAATATTATTAGTCAAAATTTTTTATAAAATTTAGTAAAATTATATAAATAGTTTATTAAATAAATATATATTTCAAAAATAATAAGGATGCATATTAATACGACATATATTATATATGACATAATTATTTAATATCAAAAATTAAAATTAATATGAGTCATATATATGTAACTTGAAATAATTTTCACAATATTATGATAATAAATTATTTTATAAATATAAAAGTAGGTCGAATATTTGCGTAAAAATAAATAAATAAATAAATATGAGCAACATATAAAGGAGTAGGGAGGTCAAAATTGGGTGTCAACAGCTTCCCCTTCTTTGCTCGGGAATGAAGGATGAATTATTGAGGAAAGAACGTTGACTTAGTGACCAATTTTGTCTGACCGAAGAAAAAATCTCGGCGGGGCCAGATGAAAGGAAGGAAAAAAAAAGTTACGAAGACTTTGCGGCCGAGACTTCAGTTTCAACTCGCCTACATATCTCGGGTTTCATGAGAATCAGGCCGTGTGTAGTTCTAGATTTAGGGGCTAACGAGATCCCTAAAAATTGACAACACGAGGCTTGAGTAAGGATGGGGTAGCACGAATCGACGCGATTTAAAATGCATTACAAAATAAACAGGTGGGAATACGGTTCAAAAGAAGAAAGTAGGGAAGTGTTATCATTCATAACTTGTTATTCCTTCGATATTCGCGAAAACAACTAAAGCATGTGCATCAAATACTTCGTTAAATAAACGGATGCGAAAATTAAACATGATGCAAGTTCCCTTTAGACAATGAAAGTTTGTTTTAGAGATAACGGATGATGTCTCTAAGCCATGATGTCTTGGTCCATGATACGCAAAAATAAATTCCTTAGGCCATGAAATGATGTCTGCAGGCCATGAAAATGACGTCTTTAGACTATGACGCCTTCGGATTATTGGAAGAAATGCTAATTCAAAGAAAGTAAATCATTTGAGAGCATCAATAATTCAATCGAGAGCTCTGATTTATTCGGGCTCAGTGCAAATAAGTCACAGGGCTCAGAATGCGACAATGGGCTCAAAATGCGAATAAAGGGCTCAAATGCATAAACGGGCTTAAGATGCAAATAACGGGTTCGAAATGCAAATAACGGGCTCGAAATGCAAATAACGGGCTCGAATTGCATAAAAGGGCTTAACAGGCTCAAATGCATAAACGGGCTTAAGATGCAAATAATGGCTCAAAATGCATAAACGGGCTCAAACGCAAATGCGGGTTCAATTATATATCAAAATGCGTATATCACGTGCATCACGAGTTCAATATGCAAATAAAGACTCAAATGCATGTTATAATATATATCCCGGGCTCAATATGCGAATACGGGCTCAAAATGCATACCACGGGCTCAAAATGCATATGTAAATGTATACCAGGGGCTCAAATGCTTATATAAATGTATACCACAGGCTCAGAAGACATATGTAAATGTATACCAAGGGCTCAAATGCATATATAAAATGTATATCCGGGCTGAAATGCTTATATAAATGTATATCATGGCTCAAATACATATAGAAATGTATACCACGGGCTTAGATGTATATAAATAGATATCACGGGCTCAAACACATATAAAATGTATATCACAGGGTTAAAATGCTAATCTAGGCTCAAAAGTGAAAAATGGAACAAATCGTGGCTCAGACAATTTTGGCAGGGTAGTGCTTTACCCAAACAACGTAAAACGGTAGGACTATGCGTAGCCCTTAAAAGCTTGGGGGGTAAACTTAACTCATCTAAAATCACAAGAATGAGAGTAGCATGATGATAATAGGTTAAAAGTAGCATAAGAATAACAAAGAGCATGAGAACTTTAAAATGGCATGGTAGTAACTCAATTAAATAGCATGAGAAGAACGCAATGGTAGCCTGCAAGCTTCAAAAAAACTGGATAAAATGATTAGTCAATAAGCATGAAGTAACTAACGATTAGCTCAAATAAATTTGAAACGAAAGCGCTTAATCAGATCAAAATTTAGGAGACAATGCTTAGTCTTTAAAATTAGAGGGTAGTGCTTTAACCTGTAGGACAATGATTAGTCCTTAAAAGAAAATTTAGAGTAATGTTTATCCCTAGGACAATGCTTAGCCCTTGAAAGAAAATTTAGGGTAGTGCTCAACCCTAGGACGGTGCTTAGCCCTTGAAGGAACTTTAGGGTAGTGCTCAACCCTAGGACAATGCTTAGCCCTTGAAGGAACTTTAGGGTAGTGCTTAACCCTAGGATAGTGCTTAACCCTTGAAAGAAATATTTAGGGTAGTGCTTAACCCTAGGACAATGCTTAGCTCTTGAAAGAAAAATTTAGGGTAGTGCTTAACCCGTAGGACAATGCTTAGCCCTTGAAAGAAAATTTAGGGTAGTGCTTAACCCGTAAGACAATGCTTAGCCCTTGGAAGAAAATTTAGGGTAGTGCTTAACCCGTAGGACAATGCTTAGCCCTTGGAAGAAAATTTAGGGTAGTTCTTAACCCGTAGGACAATGCTTAGCCCTTGGAAGAAAATTTTAGGGTAGTGCTTAACCTGTAGGACAATGCTTATCCCTTGAAAGAAAATTTAGGGTAGTGTTTAACCCTTAGGAATCAAAGTATTAATACTTAGTTTCAAATAAAGAGCGTTCAGCTTTGAGTAACTTACTAAGAGGGTGGTGCTTAACCCCGTTCATGGACAAACTTCATGGAGCTTACCGTTGCAGTTGATAATGAATCCAGATGATGTATAGCATGATTGCAAATTTGGTACCTGTGGCATCCTGTGCTCAAAGAGAAAATCATAAGATCAAAATGGGGAAGGCTGATTTGTGCCTTTATTTGTCCGTTGTTATCCCGATCTCATGAGCTTGATGATCAGACTAGATGTCACGTCCTTTTTGGGAATCAACTCCTTGGCTTGACTGAGCCTTGATGAAATTTTGAGATCCTTCTCAAAATTTCTGCCCCAGTTACGTAGAAACGCTCGATCTATTCAATTTTTGAGGTCCTCTCAAAAATTCTGCCCAGTGTAGACTTCTGTTGCAAATGACATAAAGTTGTAAATTTTTGAGGTCCTCTTAAAAATTTTGCCCCAGTTGGTAAAGGAAAAGAGAAACGAAATTTTATTAAGATATAGACCGAACCCCATAAGGGCGCCTATGTATCCCTCTTAAATGGGAATCAGGTCCAACGTAGTTCAGAATACAAAAAGAACTTCGAATAAAGATATAAATCGAATTGAGGATAGCTTTGGGCACCAAATTTCATCTTGGGTGGATCATCTTGGCATCAATTAGTGCTTGAATCTTATCTTTCAAAGCTCGACACTCTTCTGTTGTGTGTCCTCTCATCCCTGAATGATAGTTGCAAATTTTATCATGATCGAGCCAATTCGCATTGGTATCCATCACTATTGCGGAAATTGGAGCGATATAGCCGGCGACCTTTAGTCGCTTATACAATTGGATTATGGGCTCACCCATAGGAGTATACTGCTTACATGAACTTGCTCGAGGTCTCGCGGGCTTGCGAGATTGTTGAATTGGTGGATTTTGAAAAATTGGTGGCCTTTGGAGTGCAGGTGGAGGAGGCTGAAAATGAGCGGGTTTTGCATGATAGGTAGCAGAGTTATAGAACGACATCGACTAATGGTATGGAGGCAATTAGTATTGAAGTAGAGGTGCTTGGTATCCCCACGGAGTTTTCGGTCCTTCTATAGGTGCTACGACATTCACCTCGTTCACATTCTTGTTCTCAGTGGTCCTACCAGATTGCAAAGTTTTGCTGGCTGCTTGTAATGCTCCCCAATCGATAATGGTACCGTTATTGATACCGTCCTCAATCTTTTCGCCTAACTTTATGAGCTCGGCGAAGCTCTTCTCACTAACCAGCATCAATCTATCATGCACTTGCGGGTCCAAACTCCGCATAAAGATATCCTTCATTTGACATTCCTCCATTTGAGGTCGCACTCTGGCGGCCTCGGACCTCCAACGGGTTGCATATTCCCTAAATGTCTCTATAGGCTTTCTTTTCAAATTCTGAATGTAGTGCAAATCCGGTGCATTCTCTGTATTGAAACTGAACCGCTCTACGAAAGCTGCAGCCATATCAGTCCAATTAATCCATTTCCTTGGATTTTGCTCTACGTACAAATTGAGGGCATCTCCAGACAAACTTCTCATGAACAACTTCATTCGAATTTTTTCATCTCTTCCTACTCCAAAACTTGTCACAATACAACCTTAAGTGGGCTTTCGGATCACCGGTGCCGTTGAACGTTTTGAATTTCGGAGTTTTGTGTCCCACCGGTAGCTCGACGTCGGGATGTATGCATAGATCTTCATAACTTAGGCCTTCTATCCTGTTGGCCCCTTCAATATTTTGTATTTGGTTGTTCATCTTTTTGAGTTCCTCGGCCATAGACTGTATAAGGTTGTCTTTCTCAAAGAGTCCAGATTCTCCTAAGTGATGGGTGACTGGAGCAGTCTCGATATAAATGGGGTTTAGGGTATGATCTCTTGGAGCGTAAGACGTGTTGGATGTAACTGTAGGAGGTAAATAATGAAACATGGTGGGCGGTCTTTGCGGTATGGCTTGATTTGAAGGAGTTGCATAGGCATTATGTGAATGTTGTTTTGAGGAAGGGAGTAAGCATGACTAAGATTGTTTTGAGGATATGAGGTTTGATGGGATGTGAAAGTGACGTGAGGCTTGGTAGAAGTATTAATCTCAGCCGGCTGTTCTAACGAAGTTTCCAGGGGAACCGACAGATCGGTTGTATTACGAGCTCGAGATAATTCGCCTTGGAGCTCTAAAATCTTTTGGTCCATCCTTATAATCAGGTCGTTACATTCAATTGGATACCTTCTTTCCGAACTCTCTGCGGAATCTTTTGGAGCAGTTGTGTCAATTCTAACTGTTGAATTGTTACTGTCGTTCATTTCCCTCTTGCTTCGGTGAATCGACAGCGAGAAAGGTATGGCGGACGGTTATGCACAAATCAACATTTAGGAAGGGGAATAATCAAGATAAAAAATAAACAGAAAAATAAAATTATTAAGAAAATTCAAGCATGACATGGTTGAAATAAACACGCTTCACATTGAAAATAAAAGATTAAACACATTAATACGTCTTCCTAATTTGGGGGCCTCTTTTGTGCAGAGGTAGTCCTAGCGCATTTTTGAAAATCAAATATGCCATAATGTTTCATTCCATTTGCTCCAATAAAATTCCAAATACATAAAATAAATAAATAAATTTCTTCATTTACATAATAAGATATTATGAGAAAATAAAGATTACAAAGAAAATAAATCTATAATCTTAATGGAAATGCTCTTCCATCTTCGGTCAATTCATTGTTTATATGACGCAGATCGGTATTTATCAACCTGCATAATGAAAAGTTAGTTTACCCTTCCCACCTAAGGAGCAAATAGTCAACATTTTAGACATATTGATTTTTCAAATAAAAATGCAAATAGATATGAGAATGTCCTTCTCGAGATTTTAAATCTCTTTAGACTTTTGGGCAAAGTTAAACTAATGGTCTCAATACACCAAGGGTATCGAGACTTCCTAGAAAATAATGCATGCATGACTTATCAATTTCTAAGAGTTGGTAGGCAGATTAAAAATTCTAATATGAAAACGATTAAATAATCTAAATAAGGAAACAAATAAATGGAATAAGGTGGAATAATTCAAATAAGCAAAAATAAAGGAATCAAGGAGGGTTTACATAGAAAGAAACAAATTATCTTAAAAGAATAACAAATTCAATTAGACATATTCATTCAAAATTCCTATAAATAAAGAGGCAATCTTTTCGGGATTGTACAAAAACTTCGGGACATGAGGTAAGTTCCCTAAATCTTTGACGTGTCTTGGACATCGCATTTTCTAGGATTTAAATGATGTGTATTTTCTTAGTAAAGGCATACACGGTCAAGATCTAAGAATAAGAATGGGTATGACACGGTTCCCTCGAGCGGACAAGTCGAGAGTGAGGAAGCTTATGACCGTCGACGCACCGCTGATTGACCAAATTACAAGACAATCCTCGAGGTATTTTAAAATGGTGAACGGCCGTGAAACCACGCAACCGTTGTCGTGTGTGATAGTGTAAATTTTCCAAGTGGGAAAAGTATGAACGATATGCCAGTTAATAAACAATTACAACATTTCATAAATTAACGATCACATATGAAAATAAATAATAAATAATAACAAAAAAAAACAAGGAAAGAAAACAGTTAGTAACTTCATGGAAAAGTAAAAAATAAGTAAAAATAAAAAAAATTAAATTAGGCATTTAGCAAATTCAAACTTAAATAAAACCCCATTTAATGAACACGTATTGGTTAAAGCCTAAAATCCCCAGCAGAGCCGCCATACTGTCGCGCCCCATTTTTTCTCGCGAAAAGTGGGATACAACATGTGACGTCTCTTAAGGGTTTATTAATTTGAAGAGCCGCCACCTAACGGATTAAGGTGCGTTAGGGCACCGTCCTAAGCTAAGTTCGTTACCTAGGTTACCAGACTCGGGCAAGGGCTTAAATTACCTCGAAAGGAAGTTGTTAGGCACCTTTCGAGGTCCACAAATGTGGTTCCCGGCCGGATTCATTAATAAGTGGGGGAATTATCTAAGTGAACAAATAGAGTTAATTTTAACTTATATTATAATAATTAAACTAAATATTTAAAGACAAGAAAGGAGAAATAAACTTAGGCAAAAAAATCTAAAAGTAGGTTATCTTATTTTATTTTTTTGTTTAACAATAAATACAAAATTATGACAAACAAATCAAGTAAATAAAAAGACAAACAATAAAACGGGACACATTAACATAACAACAAAATAAATCATTATTTTAATTATGGGGCCGAACCTCAAAGAGGCGCCTACGTATCCCTTAAGGGAATCAGGCCAAACGTAGTTCTACATTTTAGAGGGGGTTTTAACCTAACGGGATCACCCCGTGCGACTTAAATAATATTTCGCAATCTATTTAAATTGCTCGTATTATTCAGCAGGCACAGACTATCATTTTCCTCTACCCGCCTAATTAAATTAATTGTTATTAAACCTAAGCAATCTAAGTGTTAAAGACTAACGCCTTAATATGTGCCTACCCGTCCCAGTCCTAGTGTCCAAAAGGCAATTGGACTACTATTTTGGAGTTTGGGTTCTAGAATTCTTAGGATGTTATTAAAGGCACGTAAACGTCAAGCAAACAAATAAAAATCAATTAGCAGATAAAGTTTCAAATAGGCCTCCGTCCTATTAACATAATTTCTGGGTATGGGAGTAAATCCTACATACATGATTTCTAGTGAAAAAGGGACGAGATTTATGTATGCAGCACATGATAAAACTTGTTAGACACAATATATAATTTAAATAAATCAATATGAGATTCTGTAGGCGCGTAATTTACACAACAGATAAACACATTTCATGTCAAAAGGGTTAACATTTATGCTTAATATTTTATTTACATGATCAGACCAGTTTATGATAAATAAATTAAGATTATAATAGAAAGCGACTTAGTGGCAAGTTTATCGATGCGGATAACATAATACTTATGGATATAATTAATGATTAACTATCAACAGTGCTTGATTCATAGGGTGAGTTTTAACGCGTATCACAAGCAGTCCCTATAGGCAGATTCGCTAAGATTAAACATAAGCCATGTTTTGAATCAAATTGTTTTACTTTCTATAAAAATGATTTCTAGTAGTGATAATTAATCTCATATTAACCATATAAGATGATATCTACATTACAAATATTATTTAATTTCTATAGGCATGACTTCTATAAAAATATTTGTACTTGTATTGTTTTTGAGGGCAGTGTTACTAAAATACTAAACATAAACACCTACTTAAATTTGAATTATTTAAGACCTATAGGCATGGTTTCTATGTGCATCAAATCAGATTATTTTAGTTCCTATAGGCATGATTTCTAATAAAACAAATAAGACGATAAAAATAAACCCCCGCCCCCACAACCCTTTTTTCACTACCACAAGTGTTTATTACAATTATTACAAATATTACAAATTAAAATAAAATAAATAACTACAGCACATGAAAAATAAATAACGTTAGAATAACTTCGGTAGCCCTCTTTCGTACCGGCGACTCTCCGATGAATTTCAAAATAAAGTAATACCTGCTTAAACGTTAGTACAACAGTAGACACATAACAATATTCTGATATTTTAATCATGAATTTGACTAAACTTAGAAAAATCATATTAAAAGTATATTAAACATATAGTTGTGAGAAGAAAGCAATCAAAAAAATTAACATGTAAAACAATAATCTGGTGAGGGTAAATAAACTAACCGACGAATGCCAAAGTTGAAAGGAAAATTAAGAATTAATGATGCAACAAAACGCCCTGATTAGTACCCATCCTCAACGCATCAAGATCACAAGAATCTCAAGGAATTCCGAGCAGTGCTTGCATTGAGGAGGATTGAGGAAATTATAGAAATAGTGCGAAGGGCCAGGCAATATAAAATAATTTGTAAGTCTTTTACAATACTTTCATGATGAACCAAAAGATAAACCAAGTTCTATTGTTAAAATTTCTATTGTTAAAAATAAGTGAGTCTCTTCTCCCTTTGAAAGGAGAAGACATACTTATATAGGCAATGAGTAAAAGAAGATAAAGGAAAGAAAGATATTTAAAAAAATCAATCACGGTAATTTTTCTATAATTAGGAAGGCTGAATCAATTAGGATAAATTAATCAAAAGGGGCCATATAAAATAGATTAGAGTGCCTAAGAAATAATATTTTTTTCCATAATTAAACAAATTCTAAATTAATTAAGGGAAATAAGAATCAATCAAGAGACTTTTCCTTAATAAAATAAATCAAATAAAATAACACTAAAGGAAATTTATCATAATTTAAAAAATGGAAGAAATAATCACGTAGCTTTCTCTAAATAAAATTTAAACATATATCCACTAATGAATAAAAGAATAATCTATCATAAATCAAGCAAACAAGAATTAAATTAAGGGGTTACTCTCTTTAATTAACAAAATCACAGCAAGGCTACCACAATTATGAGCATAAAGGGGAAAATAAAATAAATATTAAACTACCATTAGTGGATGCATATTATAGAAGGGAAAATCTTAATTGATTTAATTATTACAAAATAATTCAAAAATATAAGAATCACATATTATATATTGACAAGTCAAAATAAATAAATTAATTAATTAAATAAGGAAGATTTGTCATGATTTTGATCATGAAAATTATTCTTATCACTGTATTTAACTTAATAAAATAAACTGTCAGGAGCAATTAAACAACAATTGTTATCGACTAATTACGAAATTTAACAAGCACAGAGTCTCATATCATCTATTAAGTACATACCACACATCATTCGTGAATCAACATCATTGGTAATTTGTAAGAACATTTCAATTCTGCCCATTTTTTCCGAGAAAGATCAGGCAAGACGGGTATATACTGCATATTCCAGAATATGCATAAATTGATAAACAATATCATTTATTCTATTATTGAAAAATTATTTGGCCAGATTAAAGTGTCACAAGAACAAAACTTATGAACAAACATACTAATCAAACAGGCATGATTAATTAATTAACTGTATTTACTGTATATATATAAATGAAACAAAAGGAAGAACAATATATATTACTTATATATATATATATATATATGTATACTTACTATAACATCAGCTAACCAGAATCACATACATATAGGGGAACCTAAGCGGGCCGACAAGGCCACGATGCTGACTAGTTACTTCTTAATCAATATAACAGATGCTAAACAGCTACGTGACCAACAAGGTCACCACTACTAACTGAATAAGGCCTCACACGGCCAATATAAACAACTAAATAATCGCACGGCCCCACACGACCGGCACAACTAACCACAGGAAAATATATACAGACTACAAGCCTCTAAGAATACTGATAAGATGGTCGGGACAGGGCCCCGGCCTACCCATACTGTACAACAACAGAAAAGGGATAAACCTCTAGCTATCTAGCTCTGGATGACTGGAGCTGATGACCCTGTGAGCTGGCTGGAATCACGAGGTATCGGCTCCTCGTCTATGAGTACCTGCAGGCAAGTAATGCAGCGCCCCAAACGGGCGTCAGTACCGCTGGTACTGAGTATGTAAAGCAACAACTGAAAAATATCTGAAAACAACAATACAACCGATGGAACTGAAACAGAAAGAAATAGACTGGAACTGACTGAAAATGTAAAGCTAAGCCTATTCTCAACAATACTGGAAAGAGTAGGAGTCATACCTGGAAATGTAACGCTTTACGGTCGATCTACTCGTATCTAGCGTAACGTGGTATAACATAACATAGCATGACATAGCATAGCACACACACAAACCTTACCCAGCCCCCATAAGCCGGGAGGTACAATCAACACGCAATTTATACCCTTACTCCGGTCATCCCATCTCCTATAATAACTATAAGCATCCTGCTGATCCCCTGGGTATGTACTTGGGCTCGCTGAGCTCCTGACTATAACTGTACCTGAGTACGGAGGACTCCTGAATCAACACCCAGGGCGTACCCGCTCGATGGGGGTGTATAAAAGACCGAGCAAGGCACAATATGGGGAAAACAGGCATCCCATCTTCGTCCCCTGTGGGACGGCATGCCACTCCGTAGAGTGACGTATCCTCGCCCTCTGGCGGACGAGTCAATACAGCTATTAACCCTGGGGCGGTCATGAATGCTAGATAATCCAACCCCAAGACAATACAGTGGTCTCAACTAGTAATACTAACTGCGTATACCACATGCTGAAGTTAGTGATGATAATGTATCTGTACATACTATATGCTGAACTAGTGATAGTGATATGTATGTATTTAATACATGTTGAGACTGATAATGGTATATATATATATAATCTTCTGTCATACTGTGCTGAGTCTAATGTTGAACAAGATATAGTTTTTCTGTTTGGAATCATGCTGTATAACTGAGTTTCATAGTAACATGATTTACTATTTCTAACGTGCTTTCTAAACTTCATTTTAATCTACCATTCTACTTCTGAGATACCTTACAGATACTTATATTGCTTTACTAAGTTCCAACTGAACACGATAATATCCTAACATACTTTACTAAATCACATACTGGGCATGTTGTACAGTTCCTAACACTTTGTATTAGAATTTATATCGTGCTCGCAAGTTTCACGTTATACATAACATGATGATTCCAATATCGTACTAATATTCATACTAAACATAACACACGACTTCTGAAATATTCTACTGGCCTTTGAACTATTTTACTATACCGAGACTACTAACTTGCCGAGGAAACTAGCTTTACATACCTCAGTTGTCGGTTTCCGGCTAACTGGCGTAGCTCGACCAATATTCAGCTATTCCTTCCAACTGTATTCATATATATATATATATATCAATTAGAACTAAATACGCTAATATTCTGGAAGAAAATATCACTTTCAATATATATATAGCCCAAACTTTGGCTTATCGAAAAACGGTCGAAAAATTGTTATTTCTCGAAAGTCCAGAAGGGAGAAATGCTCACTTTAGGGATAGGAGTATATTGAAACTAATTTGGAGCAATTCCACTTACCTTAGTTCGGTAGCACGACGATTCTCCGGTCAAATTTCACAAAACTAAACCCGTAGGAATGCTCCTTGCTGCTTAATACCTCGGTATCTGGAGTTAATTTGAGTTTGGATAGTGTTTGACGACGTAATTGGACAAATATTACTAATGAACCTTCGTTCTCCCTGTTTTCTCTCGGCTTCTCTGGAAATTTTTATGAATTATATCATTAAAACCGAAGTTGGAGGCTTATATACTTGGGCCTGGACAGCGCCTCTGTGACACGGAGCCAACGCGGAGGCCCTCCCTCCATGGCACGTTGCCATCGTGGAGGGGTTCTGCCCCGGCTCCTTCCGCGATGGTTTGACGGATTCCTTATCCAGTCTTTCCCCCGGGCCTTTTCCTAACATGTATGGCATTCATAAACCCTTAACCAACATGTGAATAGGCCATCTACATGTCGAGAATTTACGGGGTGTAACATTCTCCCCCCCCCCCCTTAAGAACATTCGTCCTCGAATGTGAACTTCTATTTATAAGAATTCTCGGCTTACTCAAGTTATTTCTAGAAAAATTTTGGCAGAGTTTCCCCTGTAATATGGACTATCTCAAAAACCTAAAATATAGAAAAGTCCAATACAGGTACTCCACACAATACTATAGAAATCATCAGACAAAAGATTGGAGTCGATTATCTCATTTATGCATATACTATAAGGCATTGTATAAAATAACAATACTAACATACCTCTTGACTGACTAGGCTTGAAACAAGTGAGGATATCTGATTTTCATATCTTCTTCTGCCTCCCAAGTCATCTCCTCTCGATTCCTGTTACGCCACAGTACCTTGACAGACGCAATATCTTTAGTTCTCAATCTATGAATCTGTCTGTCTAGATAGCTACTGGAACCTCTTCATAGGCCAGCTCCTCCGTAACCTGGACATCCTGGACCGGGACTACTCTGGATGGGTCTCCTATGTACTTTCTTAGCATAGATACGTGGAAAACTGGATGAACGAATTCTAATTCTGGAGGCAAGTTCAACTCATATGCCACTTAGCCTATTCTTCGACGAATCTGATAAGGCCCAACGAATCTCGGACTTAGCTTACCTCTCTTACCTAATCTCATCACCCCTTTCATCGGAGATACTTTCAGAAATACCCAGTCATTCACATCAAATTCCAGGTCTCTGCACCGCACCTCAGCATACGATTTCTGGCGGCTCTGTGCAGTCAGTAGGCGTTTTCTGATAAGCTTTACCTTCTTCTCTGACTATTTAATAATATCTGGCCCAATCAGCGCTGACTCTCCCACTTCAAACCAGCCAACTGGCGACCTACATTTTCGCCCATATAATGCCTCAAAGGGCGCCATCTGGATAGTTGAGTAATAACTATTATTATAAGCAAATTCTATTAGCGGCAAATGCTCGTCCCAGCTACCTCCAAAGTCTAGCACACACGCCCGTAGCATATCCTCGAGCGTCTGAATAGTGCGTTCAGCCTGCCCATCTGTCTGAGGGTGGAATGCTGTGCTCAAATTAATCTGCGTTCCCAGACCTCTCTGAAATGACTGTCAAAATCTAGTTGTAAATTGTGCTCCTTTGTCAAAGATAATAGATACTGGAACACCGTGTAATCTAACTATTTCTCTGATATACAATCCGGCATAATCTTCGGCAGAGAAAGTGGCTTTTACTGGCAGGAAATGGGCTGATTTCGTCAGTCTGTCAATAATTACCCAAATTGAATCATGTCTATGCCTGGTACGGGGTAATCCTGCTACAAAGTCCATGTTTACTACTTCCCACTTCCAAAAAGGCACAGTTATGTCCTGAGTCAACCCACCTGGTTTCTGGTGTTCTGCTTTTACTTGCTGACAGTTAGGACACTGGGCTACAAATTCGGCTATTTCCCTCTTCATACCTGGCCACCAGTAGATCTCCTTGATATCGTGGTACATTTTCATTGCGCCTGGGTGGAGAGAATAGCGGGCGTGATGTACCTCACTCATAATCTGCTAGCGAAGCCCTGAAATGTCCAGAACACAAAGGCGGCCCTTACATCTCAGCACTTCATCCTCAGTTACCTGAAAATTTGGCGCTTTCCCTTGTTGAATTCTGTCCTTAAGCTGGACCAGGTCAAGATCTTCATACTGCCGTTCTTTTACCTCCTCAACTAATGACGACACTGCGGTGTTCTGAATTACCGCTCTGTTGTCCTCTGTCTCTGCTACACGAACGGTTAGGCTGGCTAATTGATGTATTTCTCTAACCAATTCTCGTTGCTCGGGCTGCAAATATGCCAAACTCCCCATCGATTTACGGCTGAGAGCATCTGCTACTACATTGGCTTTCCCCGGATGATACAGAATGTCCATGTCATAATCTTTCAATAACTCCAACCAGCGATGCTGTTGCAAATTCAACTCCCTCTGAGTGAAGATATATTGTAGGCTATTATGATCTGTGAAAATATCCACATGGACGAAATACAAGTAATGTCTCCATATCTTTAAGGCGTGGATCACTGCGGCTAACTCCAGGTCATGGGTAGGATAATTCTTTTCATGTTTCCTCAGTTGTCTGGAAGCATAAGCAATCACTTTACCGTGCTGCATCAACACACATCCCAACCCAATACCTGATGCATCACAATACACTGAATAACCCTCTGTACCTTCTGGCAACGCTAATACTGGGGCGGAGGTCAACCTGTCTTTCAATTCTTGAAAACTATGCTCACATGCCTCTGTCCACTGGAACTTTACTGCTTTCTGCGTTAGCTTAGTAAGAGGTGACACTATGGTGGAGAATCCCTCAACAAACCTTCTATAGTATCCTGCTAATCCCAAAAAACTGTGGACTTCAATCGGAGTGGTAGGTTTGGGCCATGTTTTGACTGCTTCTATTTTCTGCGTATCTACTTGTATACCAGCATCCGGCACAATATGCCCCAAGAAAGCTACTGAGTTAAGCCAGAATTCACATTTGGAGAACTTGGCGTACAACTGACGGTCCCGAAGAATCTGGAGCACTGTCCGTAAATGATTCTGGTGGTCTGTCTCTGAGCGAGAATACACCAGAATGTCGTCGATAAACACTATCACGAACAGGTCCAGGTATGGTTTGAAGATACTGTTCTTCAGGTCCATAAATACTGCTGGGGCATTCGTCAGCCCAAAGGACATAACTAGAAATTCAAAGTGGCCGTATCTAGTTCTGAAGGTTGTCTTGGGAATGTCTCTTTCACGGACTCGAAGCTGATGGTATCCGGACCGTAAATCAATCTTGGAGAAATATTTGGCCCCCCTGTAACTGGTCAAACGAATCATCTATTCTGGGAAGCGGATACTTATTCTTAACTGTAACCTTATTCAACTGTCGGTAATCTATACACATGTGGAGCGAGCCATCCTTCTTCCTCACAAATAGAACTGGCGCACCCCACGGTGAAGTACTCGGCCTGATAAAGCCCTTGTCTAACAGATCTTTCAGCTGCTCCTTTAATTCTCTAAGTTCAGCAGGAGCCATACGATACGGAGGAATTGATATGGGTTGAGTTCCTGGTAATAAATCAATTGCAAAATCTATTTCCCTTTCTGAAGGAATACCAGGTAGTTCATCTGGAAATACATCAGGGAATTCATTCACCACTGGAACAAACTGGAGAGTCAGAGGCTTTACCGGAACATCCTGAACTCTGACTAGATGGTAAATACATCCCTTGGCTATCAACTTCCTCGCCTGAAGGTAGGAAATAAACCTACCTTTTGGCGTAGCTGTGCTGCCCTTCCACTCTCGTACTGCCTCTCCTGGAAAGTGAAATCGGACTGTCTTGGTCCAGCATTCTACATTTGCATAGCACGGAGCCAACCAATCCATACCCATAATGGCGTCGAAATCGATCATTTCTAATTCTACCAGATCTACTGTGGTCTGACGATCAGCAGCCTCTACTATACACCCGCGATAGACCCTTCTAGCTATAATGGAGTCACCAACGGGGTGGATACTGAAAAGGGTTGTTGAAGCAACGCTAGTGCAATACTAAACTTCCGAGCCACAAATGGAGTAATATAGGACAAAGTAGATCCTAGGTCAATCAATACATAAGCAGGGTGTGAGCAGATAGTCATCATACCTGTTACAACATCAGGTGACGCTTCTGAATCCTGCCTCCCTGGTAAAGCATATGTGCGACTTAGACCCGCACCTACACCGGAGGCCCCTGATCTGCCCTGACCCCTGCCTACTGAAACTGAGGGCCTGCGCCCTGCCGAGGATGCGGTAGCTCGTGACCCTGCGGATGTCTTATCCTGCCTATCCCGATCCTCCTGACCTCTGGCTGGGCAATCTCTCATCAGATGGCCCTCTTGGCCACAAATATAACATCCGTTGGAGCCATACCTGCATGCTCCAGAATGGCGTCGGCTGCATATAGGGCAAAGTGGTAGGGTATACCTACTCTACTCCGCCCTCCTCTGTAATGGTGAATCTGCAATATGCGAGCCTCTGCCGGTCAGAGACTGCCCCCTACGGCTAAATCTGCCCCTCTATGGCTGTGGTGGAGGCGGGGGTCTGGGCGGCCTATCTAACAATTGTGGCCTAGGTCCTCCCCGAGCCTCCATCTGTAACTCAACTAGCCTATCCCTGTGGCGCTGTTCCTAATTGGTCCTCCTGATCTCCCGATGCCGCTGCCTGATGCCCTCAATATTCTGGGCAAATGCCTGAACTCGGGCAATATCCATGTCCTCTCACAGTGTGGTCGTAATACAAGTCTCAACATATTCTGGATTTAACCCCATGATAAAGAGGTGTACTCTGGATGCCATGGTATCAACAAAGGCCGGTGAGTACAGGGCCAAAGAATCAAACCGCAAGGCGTATTCCCGAACACTCATGGCCCCCTGCTCTAAATGTTAAAACTGGTCCAGCCGGGCCTGTCGAATCTCCCATGGAAAATAGTGATCCAGAAAAGCTCCTGAGAAGCTGGACCAGGTCGGAGGGGAAACATCTCTCCCTCGTGACCTTTCCCAGCTTTCATACCACAACACGGCGATGTCCCGTAACCGGAATGCTGCCAACTCAACTGATTTCGTAGGCGTGGCATGCATAACCCTGAAAATTCTCTGTATCTGATCTAGAAAATCCTGAGGGTCCTCTGTCCGGTCCGTACCTGTAAACTGTGGGGGATTCAGAGCCAAGAACTCTCGAACCCTCGAACTACCGGGCCCTCCTGACGACTCCGCAACTGTAGACGGCATCGGCTGACTCTGAGCAGCCATCATTTGTGCTAACATGACTACCGCACTCCTAACCTCCTGGTCGGAAGGTATCGATATAGGGACTACTAGAGGTGGTGTCGCCCCAAGTGGCTCATGATGTGGTGGAGACAGTTGAGAAGGTTGGGACGATGCCTCTGTATTGCCCTCTGATCGGGCTGTTTCTAAACGAGGGTGAGGCATCCTGCTGGTGCCTTCCCCTGCTGCAATATCCAAGTTCCGGCCTGTGATAGGATGTCGCTGGTCTGACATTATCTGTAACCAAAGAATACAGTAAGCTCTAGGGACTCAACCCTATACTGTACCGCTCTACAGCACGATTGAATAAGAATAAAAGGCAACCATCCTATCATGCCTTGCAGCCTCCTACCCATAGTATGTGGTGCACAACACATCCCTAGGCAAGACTCTACTTAGCACGGCTTGCAGACTCCCTGGGATTCGACCTGGCTCTGATACCAAGTTTGTCACGCCCTGCCTCGGGGGGTATGACTGGCACCTGGTGCCCTACTGGGACCTGAACTGCTAGGCTGCTGAGCCTAAGCACTTCTGGTGCCTGGCTGGCTCTAACTCTGGATTCAAGGAGACGACGGGCTATATAACGGCTGTAAATACAGCCTCCGGCCGACTAGGCCAATAGCCACTTGTACTATAACATCAGCTAACCAGAATCACATACATATAGGGGAACCTAAGCGGGTCGACAAGGCCACCATGCTGACTAGTTACTTCTGAATCAATATAACAGATGCTAAACAGCTACGTGACCGACAAGGTCACCACTACTAACTGAATAAGGCCTCACACGGCCAATATAAACAACTAAATAATCGCATGGCCCCACACGACCGGCACAACTAACCACAGGGAAATATATACAGACTGTAAGCCTCTAAGAATACTGATAAGATGGTCGGGACAGGGCCCCGGCCTACCCATACTGTACAACAAAAGAAAAGGGATAAACCTCTAGCTATCTAGCTCCGGATGACTGGAGCTGATGACCCTCTGAGTTGGTTGGAATCATGAGGTATCGGCTCCTCGTCTATGAGTACCTGCAGGCAAGTAATGCAGCGCCACAAACGAGCGTCAGTACCGCTGGTACTGAGTATGTAAAGCAACAACTGAAAAATATCTGAAAACAACAATACAACCGATGGAACTGAAATAGAAAGAAATAGACTGGAACTGACTGAAAATGTAAAGCTAAGCCTGTTCTCAACTATACTAGAAAGAGTAGGAGTCATACCTGGAAATGTAACGCTTTACGGTCGATCTACTCGTATCTAGCGTAACGTGGTATAACATAACATAGCATGACATAGCATAGCACACACACAAACCTTACCCGACCCCCATAAGCCGGGAGGTACAACCAACATGCAATCTATACCCTTACCCCGGTCATCCCATCTCCTATAATAACTATAAGCATCCTGCCGATCCCCTGGGTGTGCACTTGGGCTCGCTGAGCCCTTGACTATAAATGTACCTGAGTACGGATGACACCTAAATCAACACCCCGGGCGTACCCGCTCGACGGGGGTGTATAAAAGACCGACCAAGCCACAATATGGGGAAAACCGACATCCCATCTTCGTCCCCTATGGGATGGCATGTCACTCCGTAGAGTGACGTATCCTCGCCCTCTGGCGGACGAGTCGATACAACTATTAACCCTGGGGCGGTCATGAATGCTAGGTAATCCAACCCCAAGACAATACAGTGGTCTCAACTAGTAATACTAACTGCGTATACCACATGCTGAAGCTAGTGATGATAATGTATCTGTACATACTATATGCTGAACTAGTGATAGTGATATGTATGTGTTTAATACATGTTGAGACTGATAATGGTATATATATATATATAATCTTCTGTCATATTGTGCTGAGTGTAATGTTGAACAAGATATAGTTTTTCTGCTGGGAATCATGCTGTATAACTGAGTTTCATAGTAACATGATTTACTATTTCTAACATGCTTTCTAAACTTCATTTTAATCTACCATTCTACTTCTGAGATACCTTACAAATACTTATATTGCTTTACTAAGTTCCAACTGAACACGATAATATCCTAACATACTTTACTAAATCACATATTGGGCATGTTGTACAGTTCCTAACACTTTGTATTAGAATTTATATCATGCTCGCAAGTTTCACGTTATACATAACATGATGCTTCCAATATCGTACTAATATTCATACTAAACATAACACACGACTTCTGAAACATTCTACTGGCCTTTGAACTATTTTACTATACCGAGACTACTAACTTGCCGAGGAAACTTGCTTTACATACCTCAGTTGTCGGCTTCCGACTAACTGGCGTAGCTCGACCAATATTCATCTATTCCTTCCAACTGTATTCATATATATATCAATTAGAACTAAATACGCTAATATTCTGGAAGAAAATATCACTTTCAATATATATATAGCCCAAACTTTGACTTATCGAAAAATGGTCGAAAACTTGTTATTTCTCGAAAGTCCAGAAGGGAGAAATGCTCACTTTAGGGATAGGAGTATATTGACACTAATTTGAAGCAATTCCACTTACCTTAGTTCGGTAGCATGACGATTCGCCGGTCAAATTTCACAAAACTAAACTCGTAGGAATGCTCCTTGCTACTTAATACCTCGGTATCTGGAGTTAATTTGAGTTTGGATCGTGTTTGATGGCGTAATCGGATGAATATTACTAAGGAACCTTCGTTCTCCCTGTTTTCTCTCGGCTTCTCTGGAAATTTTTATGAAATATATCATTAAAACCGAAGTTGGAGGCTTATATACTTGGGCCTGGACAGGGCCTCTGTGACACGGAGCCAACGCGGAGGCCCTCCCTCCGTGGCACGTTGCCATCGCGGAGGGGTTCTGCCCCGGCTCCTTCCGCGATGGTTCGACGGATTCCTTATCCGGTCTTTTCCCCGGGCCTTTTCCTAGCATGTATGGCATTCAAAAACCCTTAACCAACATGTGAATAGGCCATCTACATTATGAGAATTTACGGGGTGTAACATATATATATATAAATGAAACAGTACATATTATATATATATATATATATATTTATCATATATTATTATTTATATATATACTTATTCTATATTTATTATATACATATATACATAAATAAAACAAAGGAGAAGAAGAAAAATAAATAAACAAAAATAAAACAAAATAAAATAAATTTACGGTCAGCCGGGAGGTGTAATATGGTGAGTTTTCCGGTGGCTGGTTGTTTTTTTCCATTGGTGCTTGTGTTCGGGTTGTAGGTGTGTGAAAGAGGAGAGGGAAAAAGAGGTGTGGCCGAGTGAAAGAGGGAGAAGATGAGAGACGAATAGGTGCGGTGATGGTTTTGCCGATGCAGTGGCGATGGTGATGCGGGGCGACTGTACGACTTTTCGGTTAGGTGTGCGGTTGCGGTTGTGGCGTTATTTTCTGGGTTGTTTCACGGTGAGGGAGAACGAGGGAGATCCGGTGGTTGTGAGTTGGTTTTTCCGGCGAGAGAGGTGAGAGGGTGTGCAGTAGTGTTTGAGAAGAAACGGAGGAAGGTCTGCTGGTGTGGTGTTGTTCGGGTGAGAGGGAGAAGAAGTGGTGGCGGCGTGGTTGCTTGGGTTGCCCCTCCGGCGAAGAGAGGGAGAGAGAGGGGAGAGGGTGCGGCGGCCATCTTTTGGGAGAGGGAAAAATGGGAAATGAAAAGATAGGTTAGGGTTTGGGGGGTAAGTAGTTAAAATATGGAAATTAGGTTAGGGTTAATTAGGACCGTTAGATTAGATTAGATGAACGGCTAGGATTAAATCTTAAATTTTGGGTTGGGTTATGGATATATCCACGGGTCGCGAATTTGGTATATGAGTTGGATTTAATTTAGGCTAGAACTGAATTTAAATAATAGCCACAATTGATCAAAAGTGGCTAAAATTGACATAAATTGAATGGAAATTGGCCAGATTTTAAATAGATTGAATGAAATTGAATAGAGAATGGCTAGAATTTAAATAGATTGAAAGAAAATTGAATTAGCTGCTATTAAATAAATATACTACACTTTAAATAATTTAATAAATAGATAATAAAGTAATTTAAATTATGAAAAAATCACATAAATGTTATTATTAATATAAATAAATCCTAAATTTAAGTATACTTATGTAAATATCATATAATTAAATTATTATATTTATAAATAATTTAATGACTAGAAAATTAAATTAAGTTATCAAATATTATAAAAGTATATATTATTAACATAAATAATTTATAAATTTGAGTATTATTATTAGTCAAAAAAATTTATAAAATTTAGTAAAATTATATAAATAGTTTATTAAATAAATATATATTTCAAAAAAAATAAGGATGCATATTAATACGGCATATATTGTATATGACATAATTATTTAATATTAAAAATTAAAATTAATATGAGTCATATATATGTAACTTGAAATAATTTTCACAATATTATGATAATAAATTATTTTATAAATATAAAAGTAGGTCGAATATTTGCGTAAAAATAAATAAATAAAAAATATATATATATATATATATGTATATATATATATGTGTGTGTGTGTGTGTGTGTGTGTGTGTGTGTGTGTGTGTGTGTGTGAGCAGCATATAAAGGAGTATGGAGGTCAAAATTGGGTGTCAATATTACCGACGTTTTGTGGAAGGTTTTTCCTCTATTGCACCTCCTCTGACTAGGTTGACTTAGAAAAAGGTAAAATTTCAGTGGTCAAATGTGTGTGAGAAGACTTTTCAGGAGTTGAAGACTCGACTCACTACCGCTCCGGTGTTAACCTTACCAAAAGGAATAGATGGGTTCGTAGTGTATTGTGACGCTTCCAGAGTTGGACTCGGTTGCGTTCTGATGTAGGGGGTAAAGTGATAATTATGCCTCCAAACAGCTCAAGGTTCATGAAAAGAACTATCCGCACTTTCTACTTCGCGTTCTTCCGCTGCAGCGTGACCCTTGTGGCTGCAGCGGTTCCGCTACGGTGGGTCGTCAGCCGTTGTGGCGGTCTAACACATTGGGCCCTGCTGTTTTTACCTCGGTTCATTCGGGAGTGTATTTTTCTAGGCTATTTAGTCTCTGGCGTCACTTTAATACCGAATTTCAATTCTTAGATTCGGGAAGGGTGGTTGCTATAATGAGCAAATGAGTTGTTAGAATAGATAGCAAGAATAATAGAAATGATAAAAGATAACAAAATTAGGAATATTCTTCGTAAGAACAAAATATTTTTAAAATTGTTATAACTTTTGCGAAAATATTTGATTACAAAAATTATATAAAATTCTTATAACTTGAGGTGTATCAAGGACAATATTCTTAAGAATATTTCACCTGATATAAGTGTATCTTTTACGATTCAACAAGTTATTCTAGTATGTAAATAGGAGCACAAAAACTAATAAAGATTCATTAAGAAAGAATAGTAGAGAAATTTGTTATTCATCTCTAAAATAAAATAAAAATTTATGTTGATTTGTAGATGAGAGAATTCATCAAATGGGATGACTAAAATGGTCCAACCTACAGCACAATAAAAAGGAAGAATGATGGCAATAAAGAGTAATATAATGACTACAAAAATGATCATAAATTGGTAACGACTAGAATAAAAATAAAAACTCAGTTACACATATTATGACACATTAATCCTTGGTGAATAAATGTGAACATTTTCTTTACATTAATTAATATCTAGAGAATGAATGTAAACATATTCTTAGTCAATGATATTACTTTTCTTTTGAGATACATTTGTATTTTTCTAACATTTTTGCATCAAATTATAACAGAGTAGCTAATTTCCTAATCATTACTTAAGTTTTGGGTATGTATGATATATATATGAGTTTATTATTAAAAGTTGAGATTTTCATATGATATGACATGTCAAGTAGAAAGAAAACTTTTTTGTGGTTTTTGTTAATTTTTTTAAGGGAAAAAAACAATAATTAAATAATTTTATTATCTTTAAAAAAAATAAATTAATAGACAATTTTTAAAATTGAATGATCATTCAAAAAATTACTTTTCATGGAGTGAAAAAATCAAATTTATCCCTTTTTCCTTTATTATATCCCTTCCTCTTCCTTGTTTAAGAAAATGATTATTTTGACTATTCCACTTGGGCTATTCTTTTGCTCAGAAGAGAAAATAGGGCAAATTTGTCTCGGTCCCTACGGAGAAACAAGAGAAAAGAAGGCAAGAATGACATACATGTTTAAATCCATAATCATCAAAGTAAATTTTGGTAATGATATACGCGTTTTAATTTAAGATTACTTGGTTTTATGAAACAAATTTCTTAAAAATGAGAAAAATGATTTCAATAATTAAAATATTAAAAAAAAATTTCATAAGTGACATTTTAAGTTGGTTGTCTCATACCCATCCGCTGAACACCCCACTCAGCCATTCCTCACCATATTCTATTCCAATCACATAATATTATGCTAGATTACACATAAATACAGATTTTATAATAATATTTTTTACTTACTTATCAAATACTAAAATAAAATAACTCGCTTATTTATTAAAAAAAAAATCCTTCATACTAAACACACTCATAATCTCAACAAGTTCATGTCGACACATAAAATGAAGGAGAGGGAACTAGTGTATTTCTAAAGCAGATCTTATTATTAAAGGAACCAAAAGCATACAGAGGAAGCGTAGAAGTTTAGGCACCGAACCGTGTCAGGTTTTTTGTACATCAAATTACTACGCTAAATTACTTCAGTTCGTTCTGATATGGTGTATTAGAAAAAATTATATATTAATTACTCATGGTATTATTTAATTCTTTATTTAGTAGGATTTTAAGCCTATGTATCTGGTATTATACTGTGTATAACTAATATATAGCAAATCACAATATTAGTGATAGGAAGATTATTAATACATAAATAAGCACGATTAGTGTAACGATCAAAATATCATTATGGGATGAACGTAGAACACTGAAAATAGGTTAAGGGAGGGATAGAATGTGCTGTGAAATATTTAAAGTATAAAATTGACCGAATTTGGGTAGTTACTAGTTCGGAGGATCGCTGCAGCGAGACCGTGGTAATGGTCGGAGTCCTGCCGTGACGAATTTGGGAAGTAACCACTGGAACCGCTGCAGCGATACTCTGGCCATTGTAGCGGGTTCGCTGCAGTGGATGATGAGAATCATAAGTGGGTTTTAAGTGGAAATTTTGCGGTTATTTCTCATTATTTCCAAAACGTGATAGAAAAAGGTCTGAAGACAGTTGCTTCTCTAGAGCAGAGAATTGATACCCTAAGGTGAGTTTCCTGATCCCTTGCTCCTTTAATGGTTATTGTAAATTGTAGAAGCTTAGGGGACCTTTTAATGGTGGAATTCTATGCTTAGAAATCCTAGGTTGATAAACTAAGGTTGGATCATGAGGAGTAATGGGATGACTAGATTAAAGGGTTATGGGTGATAATTTTCTTGCTAACAATTGTGGGTTAGACGAGGAGACCTAGAATTAGGTTGAATGGAAGGATTTTACTGTTAAAGTGCCCTAAAAAAGGAGGGTTTGATATATTTAGACTCATAATTGAAGAGTAAGTAATGAATTACTCTGTATTGTGCAAATTTTGAGCATTTCGAAGATTTGAGAAAGAGCAAGGCTCCCGCAGAGTAGCTGAATTGCTACTTTGAATATCGAGGTAGGTTATGGTTAGAGGGTTAGATCCTGTATAATGATTTGTATGCATGTGTGATAATAATATGTGATTGGTCCTCAGACATTATTTGATATGAAATTATTTATTTGAATAAATAGTGGAGATCATGTTAATATGAGATGATTATGAACTTTTGTGAAAATTTTATGGAATTGTGAAGTGAAACTCTATTAAGAAACTATAATGTAAATCGATGATCGTACTTGTGCAAGTGATGGAGTGGAAAGTAGACTCCTAAGTGTTGAAATATATATATATATGGGGGGGAGGGTTGTAACTTGTTACATTCCATGATGAAAAATAATTTGAATAATAAAAATATCATGAGGTGAGTGGCTCGTGCCTGAGGAGAGCATCCGGGCGAGCGACATTATTGAGTGGCTCGAATCCGAGGGGAGAATCCGGAAGAGCATATGAGTGAGAGCGAGTACCACACTGGTACAGTACATGAATTTCTAGAGTCCCCTGCAGGTCATGGCTGGAAGGGCAAAAATAAGACCCTCTGGCATGTGTGCATACTGATTTTGTGGATTGAGTGTTATGGGGATATAGCGGAGGCGTGTGCCCATCATGACACTGTTTGTTTGTTTTGTTTATTTTACGTTTGTAATCATATGTGAGACTGAATGAGGTATGTGCTAAGTGGTTGTGGAAATTATGAATTTGGTTTACATATTTTCAAACAAAGTATATGAACCCGATTCTAAGTATGTTCCCCGCACTCTGAGGGATAGGAGACAGGATGAGTTCACCACTATCGAATAGGAGAACTCATATGTTGCAGTATACGAGGCTCGATTTCATTTCCTGTCTAGGTATGCCCTACCTTTACTGCCCATGGAGGAGCAGAGAATTAGGTGGTTTATTAAAGGCCTGAATATGGGTCTCCAAGTATCAGCTCTTCAGATGGTGTCCTTAAGTAAGACCTTTCAAGAGGTGATGGAGCATGTGAAGTCCGTGGAAGGGTGAGACAGGAGGGATATGCAAGGAACGCCGAGAAGAAGGCTCAGAGGGTGGTTTCCTTCAACAGTTCTTTTGCCAAGGCCCCGACACCAACGGTTTCTTTGGGCGTCCTATTCAGTCTGCCATGCAGTTATCAGCCAGAGGTCCGCTAGGGACAACTCCGTGACCATCAGGTGTAGTTGGGGGTACTCAGGTTGTTCGATCAAACTTTGGACCTTACCGTATTTCCTCTATTCCGTCTCAGAGGCCTGTGATTGAGAAGGTCTTTCATGAGTGTGGTGAGTACGACCATATCCGTAAATGGTTCCCCAAGTTTAGACAGGGAGGACAAATTATTTCTCACCCCGCTGCTCGAGCTCCAATCCTTACCGGGAGAGGAGATAGTGTATTCAGTCTGGATCATCCACAATTAGGATGAGGTAGTTAGTCAGCCGTTAGAGGTGGTGCAGGGTAGAGGACGTGCTCAGGTGGGTAGGGGTGGATCTAGTCAGGTAGAAGGTGGCACAGCCCAACCGAGGCAGTTCTCAACCAGGTAATCAGGCCCATTTCTATGCTTTTCCTAGTAGGCCAGAGGCAGAGGCTTCAGACATCATTATTACAGGTACGATCTTCATGTATAACAAAATGGCTATTGCATTGTTTGATCCGGGCTCTACATATTCTTATGTGTCTGCTTATTTTGGCTTAAGTTTGGATCCTTTTTATGATGTGCTTGATACACTTATCCGTGTGTCTACTCCCGTTGGGGATTCTGTGGTGTATAGGATTGTTCGTGATTGCATTGTTGATTTTATGGGGTTTGACACTCTGGTAGACTTAGTGATCTTGGACATGGTTGATATTGATATAATTTTGGGAATGAGTCGGCTATCCCTTTACCATACCATTCTATATTGCCAAGCTAAGATCGTCACTATATCGGGGCTAGGGGCGTCTAGGTTGGAGTTGAAAGGGAATTGTAGCCCTGCTCCTAAGCAACTCATCTCTTATATTCGTTTCCGTAAGTTGATAAAGCAGGGTTTCAGAATATCTAGCGCATATTCTGGACACTAGTTCTGAGAGTCCTTCCATAGAGTTGGTCTCGGTTGTTCGTGAGTTTTTAGAGGTATTCCCTGTAGATCTGCCAGGCATGCCGCCGGACTGTGACATTGACTTCTGTATAGATTTAGAGCCAGGGACTCAACCTATTTCTATTCCTCCAGACCGTATGACACCTGCTGAGTTGAGAGAACTCAATGAGCAGTTGCAGGAGTTTCTTATTAAAGGGTGTTTATACATGTCTCACCGTGGGGTGCCTCAGTTTTATTTATGAAGAAGGAGGATGGTAGTATGCGGATGTGCATCGACTACCGTTAGTTAAATAAGGTGACTATTCGAAAAAAGTACCCTCTTCCTCGAATAGATGATTTTTTTGATCAGTTAAAGGGGGCGGCTGTGTTTTCAAAAATTGACTTGAGGTTCGGTTATCACCAACTAAAAATTCGGGCTGAAGATATTCCTAAAACAGCTTTTCTGACTAGATATGGGCATTATGAATTTCTGGTCATGTCATTCGGACTCACTAATGCCCTAGCTGCATTCATGATCCTGATAAACGGTATTTTCAAACCTTACTTGGACTCCTTTATTATTGTGTTTATTGATGATATCTTGGTGTATTTTAAGACTAAGCAGGAGCATAAAAATCATCTTAGAATTATGCTGGGATTATTGAAAGAGAAACAGTTATATGTTAAGTTCACCAAGTGTGAGTTTTGGTTGGAATCGGTGTCTTTTCTGGGACATATGGTTTCTAAAGAGGGAATCCAAGTTGATCCGTAGAAGGTGGAGGCGGTCACAAACTGGGCGAGGCCAACTAACATGATGGAAATTTGGAGTTTTATAGGGCTGGCCAATTACTACCGTCGGTTCGTGAAGGGTTTCGCCTCAATCGCTTCGGCACTGACCAATTTGACGCAAAGGGATGTACCTTTTCAGTGGTCAGAGGAATGTGAAGCAAGTTTTTAGAAACTTAAGACTCTGCTAACCACAACACCTATCTTGGTGCTACCAATGGAAGGTAAAGACTTTGTTGTTTATTGTGATGTCTCACGGTTTGGATGGGTGCTGTGTTAATGCAGGAATAGCAGTTTATTACTTATTCCTTGAGACGGTTGAAGGTGCATGAGAAGAATTACCCTATGCATGACCTGGAGTTAGCAGCAGTGGTGTTTGCCTTGAAAATTTGGAGGCATTACCTGTATGGAAGCTCGATGTGAGGTGTTCACGGATCATCACAGCTTGCAATATGTGTTCTCCCAGAAAGATCACAATTTGAGGCAGAGGAGATGGATGGAGCCGCTTAAGGATTATGATATCACTATCATGTACCATTCAAGAAAGGTCAATATTGTGGCAGACGCGTTGAGTCGGAAGACAGTGAGCATGGGCAGTTTAGCTTGCTTGAAAGCTGCTCAGCGGTCGATGGCCAGAGAAGTTTAGACTTTGGCAAACAGTTTGGTGAGCTTTTCGTTGACTGAAATAGGTGAAATATTAGCTAGCGTAGAGGATAAGTCATCCCTGTTAGAGGAAATCAAGGCAAGACAGTTCGAAGATGAAAGCTGGATAAGATTTGAGGTAAGGTTTTGCGGGGAGAAGCCAAAGAAGTAGTGTTATATGATGAAAAGGTCTTGAGAATAAAAGGGCGGGTGTGTGTTCCCTGAGTTGGTGAGCTAATTAAAACTCTTTTGGCAGAGGCTCACAACTCGAGGTACTCCATTCACCCCGGAATCACCAAGATGTACCATGACCTAAAGCAACACTATTGGTGGGGTAGGATGAAGAGAGATATTATTGACTACGTCGCCCAATGTTTGAATTATCAGCAAGTAAAGTACGAGCACCAAGAGCCGGGAGAAGTACTTCAGAGAATGCCTATCCCTAAGTGGAAATGAGAGAGAATAGCAATGGATTTTATGGTGGGTCTTCCTAAGACCTTGGGGAAATTTGACTCAATTTGGGTCATTGGGACAGATTGACCAAGTCGGCTCATTTCTTGCCGATTAAGGTGACTTATAACGTCGAGAAACTAGCTAAACTATACATGAAGGAAGTGATCCGGTTGCATGGGATGCCTGTTTCAATTTTGTCAGATAGGGGCATTCAATTTACTTTTTATTTTTGGAGAACCTTGCAAGTTGAGTTGGGCACAAGGTTGGACTTGAGCACAGCCTTCCATCCTCAGATTGATGGGCAGTCAGAAAGGACTATCCAGGTATTAGAGGACATGCTTCGGGCATGTGTGATAGATTTTGGAGGCCATTAGGACAAATTCTTACCCTTGGAAAAGTTGGCTTACAACAACAGCTAGCACTCGAGCATTGGCATGGCACCATTTGAAGCTCTATAAGGGAGGAAATACAGGTCTCCAATTGGTTGGTTTGATGTATTTGAAGTGAGACCCTAGGGAACTAATTTGCTGAGGGAGTCTTTGGAAAAAGTTCGAATAATTCAGGACCGTCCGGTAGCTACTCAGAGTAGACAGAAGCAATACACGGACAAGAGGGTGAGGGATACGGAATTCATAGAGGGAGAGCAAGTGTTGCTCAATGTATCTCCTAGGAAGGGGGTAATGAGGCTCAGAAAGTGGGGCAAGCTTAGCCCGAGATACATCGGACCATTTGAAATACTCTGGCGTGTGGGGAAAGTAGCTTATGAACTAGCTTTGCCGCCAGGGTTGTCGGGGGTACACCCGACATTCCATGTCTCTATGTTGAAAAAGTATCATGGGGATAGAACGTACATTATCAAATGAGAATCTGTGCTGTTAGATGAGAATTTGTCTTATGAGGAGGAGCTTGTAGCAATATTGGATAGAGAGGTTCGAAAGTTGAGGTCGAATGAAATTGCGACAGTAAAGGTCCAGTGGAAGACTCGTCCTATTGAGGAAGCCACTTAGGAGACTGATGTTGATATGCGAATCAAGTATCCTTAGTTGTTCGTGGAATCTGGTAAGTGCTCTCCCTTTCTTTGTATAGACTGTTCGGGGACGAACAGTATTTTAATTGGTAACTGATGTAACGATCCGAATATTGTTACGGGATGATTAGGGACCTAGAACACTAAAAACGGGATAAGGAGGGGGGATAGAATGTGTTGTGAAATATTCTAAGTGTGAATTTGATCGAATTTGAGTAGCTACTGGTTCGGGGACCGCTGCAGCAGTGAAATTTCCTGCCACAGCGAGACCGTGGTAACGGTCGAAGTCCTGCCGTGATGAATTTGGAAAGTAACCGTTGGAAGCTCTGCGGCGATACTCTGGCTGTTGTAGCAGGTCCGTTGTAGCAGACGACGGGAATCAAAAGTGGGTTTTAAGTGAAAATTCTGGGATTATTTCTCATTATTTCCAAAACGTGAGAGAATAAGGTCTGAAGACAGTTTATTCTCCAGAGCAAAGAATTGATACCCTAAGGTGAGTTTCCTGATTCCTTGCTCTTTTAATGGTTATTGTAAATTGTAGAAAGCTTAGGGAACCTTTTAATGGTGGAATTCTATGCTTAGAAACCCTAGGTTGATAAATTAGGGTTGGATCGTCGGGAGTAATGAGATGATTAGATTAAAAGGTTATGAGTGATAATTTTCTTACTAACAATTGGGTTAGATGAGGATGGAGACCTAGAATTAGGTTGAATGAAAGGGTTTTACTATTAAAGTACCCTAAAAGGGAGGGTTTGATCTATTCAGACCCATAATTGAAGAGTAAGTAATGAATTATTCTGTATTGTGTAGATTTTGAACGTTCCGAAGTATTGAGAAGGACAAGGCTCCCGCAGAGTAGCTGATGCTACCTTCAAATATCAAGGTAGGTTATGGTGAGAGGGTTAAACCCTGTATAATGACTTGTATGTATGTGTGATAATAGTATGTGATTAGTCTTCGGACATTATTTGATATGAAATTATTTATTTGAATAATAGTGGAGATCATGTTAATATGAGAAGATTATGAACTATTGTGAAAATTTCGTGGAATTGTGAAGTGAAACTCTATTAAGAAGCTATAAAGTGAATCGATGAATCGTACTTGCGCAAGTGATAGAGTGAAAAGTAGACTCCTACATGTTGAAATATATATGTGTGTGCGCGTGCGCGCGTACGTGTGGGTTGTAACTTATTATATTCTGTGATGAAAAATAATTTAAATGGTAAAAGTATCTTGAGGTGAGTGGCTCGTGCCCGAGGAGAGCATCCGGGTGAGCGATATTTTTTAGTGACTCTTGTCCGAGGGGAGCACTCAGATGAGCATTTGAGTGGGAGTGGGTACCATGCCGGTACAATACATGAATTTCCAGTTTAATCACGTCAACACTTGCGATTTGCTATGCTATTTTGGTGCAGGATCCATTAAAAGAAACTCTGGATAATGATAACCAATCACCAGAAGTAACCTCAGAAGCTGCAACTATTGATCATGAAGCCAAGGAAAGTCCAAAGAAGTTGATAGAAAAGTTATCAGCTGCTCTTATTAATGTCAGTGCAAAACAAGACTTAGTTAAGCAACATGCTAAAGTGGCAGAAGAAGTTATTGCATGTATCTTCCACCGTGCTCTTTCTTCCACAGTTCTGAATGCAATCTTAGAATTAGCGTCCAAACTATTTCCAGCCTTTTTGCTGTACATGAATCACACGCGAAAATAACTTTATGGAACTTGTTTCGATCAATCATGCATATTTTTCTCTTGATTAGTTCCAATATTTTTGTAATATTTGGCAGGTTGGGAAAAGGCAGAAAATGAGGTTGCAGTTCTAAAGAAGCAACGTAAGGCAGCAGTGCAGCAAAACTTGACTTTGAATGTTCGCATGAACCATCTTAATAGCGCTCTGAAGGAATGTGTCAGACAGCTGAGACAAGCTAGAGATGAGCAGGAGCAAATAATTCAAGTTGTGGTGGAGAAGAAAAAGGAATGGGAGTATGAAAAGGCTGAACTTGAAAATCAGCTATTTGCGCGCTTGACACAAACAGAGGCTAGTAGAACTGGTTCTCCTATTTCTACTGATCCAAATGTTCTTTTCAGGATTGAGCATCTAGAGAAGGAGAACACAACCCTCAAACTTGAATTTTCTTCTCATTCAGAGGAGCTGGAATTTAGGACCATAGAGAGGGACTTGAGCACCCAAGCAGCAGAAACTGCTAGCAAGCTGCAGCTAGAGAGGATAAAGAAGGTGACCAAAGTCGAAGCTGAGTGTCGAAGACTACAAGCCTTGGCTTGCAAATCATCTCTACTCAGTGACCAAAGATCCTCTGCTCTTTATGCTAAGTCCTTGACCAATAGTAAATCCAGCAGTGCAGAGCGACTAAAGACAGTCGTCATTGATAGACACATGATGAGCAAACTGGAAACAAGTGAATATTATCAAAGTTGCTCTGATTCATGGGTATCAACACTAATTGCTGGGCTCAATCAATTTAAGCATGAAAAAGCTATGCCTAAAACTTTTGCTGCCTGGTCTTTGGAAATTGACATGATGGATGACTTCTTGGAGATGGAGAGACTCGTTGCAGTATCTAAAATCGCGGATAAAGTCTCTTTACTTACATCTGATTTTGTTGCCCTTGACTCATCTAGTGAAGAGAATCCCCTGGCTGCAGAATGTGGGACCATTTCAAAAAGGATGGTTGAATTAGAGCAAAAACTGAAGAAGATTGAAGTAGAGAAAGCTGAATTGGAAGTGTCCGATTTGCAGCTTAAGGATGCTCAAATCAAGTTAGAAAAGCTGCACAAGGAGTTAGATGCAGTGAATAAGTTAAAAGAATTTCTTGAGTTTCAACTATTTGGCATGGAAGTTGAATCTATATCTGCAAACATTGATTCTTTAAGACAAAAATTGAAAGAGAATAGTCCTTGTCATCTGATAAGGAAACTAAGTGCCAGGAATTGGAAAACGAACTAAGAAGAAAATCCCAGAAATTTGAACTTCAGCAAGCTTCTAGTTCAAATGGTGAATCGAAAATAAAACAGGTAACATGTCTCAACAAATTCTTTTTCTATTGTTTGAAAGTCTTGAAGCTCTTAAATCTAAGAATCTCTATTTGTAGGAAGATTTAGATGTAGCTGCTGACAAGCTTGCGGAATGCGAAAATAATTGCATCTCTTGGGAAATAACTTCAATCACTAGCCACTTTAGAGGATTTCTTGATAGACATAGCAAATCTTCCTGGATTTTCTGGGGGAGGATCAATTGTGGCTGGAGCTAGTGGAGAGGAATGGAAGTTTCATGTAAATGAGACATTTACCCCGAAACGCAAATCAGATACTTCAAAGGTTGAGAATTCTAGTCATTCTGTGAATGAAAATGAAGGAGAATTCTCCTCTTCTTCGTCGTCATCATCAACTACTCAAGTGACAACTCACAAAACTAGAAATGGTTTCAGAAAGTTGTTTTCTCGAAGTAAGAGTGGAATTCAGCTCTAAAATATAAGAGTTGATTTGAGTTGTAAAATCAAGAGAGATATTACTAGAGAAAAGCAGAGATGTAGATCTCAGTAAGTGAAAATTCATATAGCCGATCTTAATTTTCTTGAGATTGTGGCATCTTTGTTGCCATCATAATTTCATATGGTTGTAAGTAGGATGTATGATTAATTTTTTTCTAATTAGCAATAGCATATGCGCTTTGATTGTTACGAATATGTGCATATCTTTCAAATAGAATTAGATCATTAATTTTTAGTGCTTTGGCTATGTCAACCTTTATTAAAAAAATAAATTTATATCAGCAGACAGAGTATCTAGTGGCCCTTTTTATTAATATAAAAATTAATTCTTAAAAGGAGGAGTACAATCAAGAGAGGTTAGACTTTACCTTACCAATCCTAATATGATAACTAACCTCTATTAATTAAATAAGCGTGCAAAAAATAAAAGCTAGAGAAATTAAATATTCTATAATCATCACAGAGTTTATATTACACTCTAAAATGATATTACAAAGAACAATGCTTACGTAATGGAAAAATATAAAAATCAAGAAGAAATTCGAGTTATCAACCTCAAACTCCTTTTACAAATGTATGAACTAAAAAGAAACATTAACCCATCTAAAGTAACTTGATATATTTGATCCTTGTCTTCTTCAAACCAATCCAAAATCACTTGAAAATTCATCACTTCTTCTTGAATTTAGTAGATCTTGTTGAAGTTATTGACATTGTCACATGATTCTGTTTTGCCAGTCATATTGGTAGGTGCCTTGGAATAAACTCCTCACTCGCCTTGTTGTCCCAGCTCTTCTTTTTTCCATGAGTTTTACTGTATTCTTGCCTAGGAAAAATGTCTGCATCCTTGCTGCATTTGCAAAGAATCTATCCAACATTTCTTCCTCCTCGCCTTCCTCAAGCATGTCTTCACTTGTCGAGTATTTGGAGAGACAACACTAGTTCCAACAACTTGTAATTTTTTATTAGTGTTAACAGGATGTTAGAGTCAATTTACCTGTATTTGAACTTACTAGTGCATCTAGGAGTTGTCTATTCAATTTATCAATAGTAGAACTCAGCATAGCATTATGTTGTTTATTAATGCATGACTTGGTTGGCAAAAATTTCACTTCTGTTGCACCACTGTGAAGATTTTGTGCTGAAGCTTCACGTTGATCAAATAAATTTCCAGCATTTAGTTCATTCTTTCGCATATTGTGCTACTGGTGCAACATCCAAAGTCCTAATTTTCACCCATGATCCTCCGATGCAGGTGAAAATTGAATTTCAAGTATTCTAATAGATGCAATAATATTACATGTAGCAGCTACACCTAATATTCCACGAGGGACAACTACACTCTTCATCCCATAAGGCACAAATGCAACTGCGTGAGAATTTAATTTAGGATTTTGTGGAACTTGAATTGGACATGTAACATGTAAATCCTTTGAATTGAGGCATCGTCTTGTATACCAACTCCCCCACCCATAGTATTATCCTTGAAATCTTCCTCTCCAACTTCATCAGCCCACCATTTGAATTTGGTAGATGAGATCATCTTTACTTGAACCACTGATTGTTCTATCAATAGGTAGTGGAGAAGCATTTGTAGCATCCCCTTTTCCCAATAAAGTAGTAGGATCATCGTGTGTTTGTGATGAAACTTCTTACAAGATTGATTTATGGGAACAAAATTGTAGAGTAGAACCTTTCTTTCTTAAAACAGGATTAAATTTCTTATGAATCTCTGTCATTCCTTTCACATCCTTCTGTGGCTCACCTAAACTTTGAAACTGTCCAACACCATTGCAAACAATTTCTCTTTTATCAACTTCAACCTCTTGCTTAGATTCACAGGTTTGTCATACACCATAAACACATGGAGTAGTCACACTCTTTTATTTACAAGCTAGAACCTCATCTGTATCAGATTTTCCGTGCCATAATGCAGCATATGTGTTTTTAACTATTTGATGCTCAACATTTTGATTAATAGGACTTTTATTAATTGGAGATCTAATCCTTATACCACCAAATTTTTTTCCTCGTCACAACAATATACTCTCCTCTAATATCATCTTCATTAGCCTTGTCTTGAAGATTTTTGACCAAACCCTCTATAGAATCACTAGATGAATTTTCAACTTGAAGGCCATTATCAATATCATCTGTAACTCCTCTATTTCCAACAATTAGTTTTACCCCAGAATCGACAAAAGCTCTTGAATCAGCTGGCTTTATATTGAACGCCAACATCGACCTTTAAGGCCCTGCTTTATCCACTGTATTCGACCTCAAGCGCTGCCCAGAATCTCTTACTTGCATCACATCCATAGTAGTTGTATATTTTTTTTGTTCCTTAACCTCTCCCTAGTCTTTTGCTCGAACCCACAATCTTAAGGTTGGAGGTGGAGGGTGCTTACCACTTGAGCCACTATTAGTGATGTTTCAACTACTGATTATGATGTTACAATAGTAGCTAACTCTGTCGGTTTTGATTTTATTCAAATTTGGTTATGCACTTGGGCATTCTTTTTGTCATTCAATTTTGATCGCAGGTCTTCTTGGAATTTTTCCCCGTTAATTTGTGCTTCATCTACCTGTTCAACAACTTCAACTTGATGTTTACAACAATTGCAATATGGAGGAAGATTATTATAGAAAACTCTTGAAAGTGTTCCTCAATCTTTCCAGATTTTTCATCACTATATTGAAGTCTCAACAGTTGCTTGTGGTAATTTATCCAACGAGGCAAGTTCAACTTCAACTCTTGTTGTACTTGGCTTTGATCTATCTTGAGTTGCCTTGTCAGTAGCAATTGGCTTACCAGCTGCCGAAGCTATCAATAACAAGGTTTTTTTTAGCAAATAATGCAGGCGGCAAACTTGGAAAAGAAATTCAAACAAAAGCCTTTGAAGTTTCTGATTTAGGATTGTAATCAATGGACCAAGGGAAAATCCTGAACTGAATTTTCACTCCATTGACGAGACAAATAATTCACAAATTTGGCAGCAGCTATAACATAGTCATAACTCAATTCTAAGAGTTAGCTCATGAGGGGAGGATTGCCCAAGTTCATATAAACAAACTGTCAGTCCATTACCATACCCACTCTAAAAAGTCCCCATACCTATGAAATGAATTAAAACATGTGGACGTGCAAGCCATCCTACAAGCTTGAGTTCCTAGATGCTTTGGAAGAAGTTTTGTAATTCTTGAATCTCTATGTGCTCAGTAAATTTAATTAGAAGAGCTTGATATAAACCCTCCTCTACCATGTATTGATTAATCTCCTCCATAGTAAACTTAAATGTAGGTTCACCATGAATAATCTCTATAGGATTTAGCTTTATTATTGCTAAATTTTAACCAGATTGTTGAATAGTTATTTTAGATGAGAGAAAAGATGCATAATCTGATTTAGAATTATTCACTCTCGCAGCTTCACGCCAAGGAGAAGGTTGTGAAGCCATGACAGCCTCTAGGTTGTCATAACTGCCTGGGAGAAAAAGCAGCGTGTATGCCTTTCTGGTGAACTTCTTTTCAACTTGAATGTGTCCATTCTAGTTGCTTCTTTTATTAGATTCCCTAAACTCTGTTATGATACGATTCTTGCTACTTTATAAAATAAAAACACAGAACCAACTATGTCATATTTTAAATCTGTGAATGCAAGATAACTTAAAGATGGTATATATTGGTTCAAAGATAGACGTTGACAAGGAATTTTGCTAAAATGTAGGTTGGTTGGACTGAATATGTGGGTCAAAATGAGTTGAGTTATATTCGCACAAATACTCTTATTTTTAATATGATTTTTAATTTTTGTTCCTCAAATTTGTAGTTTTTAAATTCTTTTCTTCGACATTTTAAATGATAAAAAAGTGATCAAATTGCCCCTAATAGCACCATAAATATAAATAAATAATCGCAAGGCATAAATTTATACAATTTATGCATCACAGACATAAATTTAGTAGCATGACATAAGTTCAGCAGCATAAATTTGTGCATTGGGTATAAATTCAGCAATATGAATTTGTGACTAGAGCATAAATTCAACAGCATGAATTATGAATTTGTGTTTGAGGTATAAATTCAGCAGCATTAACTTGTTCCTTCCAGGGATAACATGTGTCTGGCGATTTTTTTCTTTTTAATACTGAGGATAAAGGTTTGTCTTGCAAATTAGATAACACTTAATTTATGCCTCCAGACAATATTTTCTAAAAAGGTTTGCATAGCGAAATTAAGTCATAATTAAGGATATTTTGGACATAAAATTTTCATTAAATGAGTTGTAGGGTAAAATTTAAAGACCACCAATTTGAGAGACAAAAATTAATGTTCACTTCAAAATAGAGACAGTCAATGCAAAAATTTGACAAATGAATGGGTCAAAATTACATGGGCTGAAATGGGCTAAAAAACGAGTCATAACCAACTCGCCAAATTCTTAGTAAGTTTTAATTTTTGTTTGTTCTTTTATAATTTGTAGTACCTAATAAAATTATTTTTTTATTATGACTATATATGACATATCAAATAAAAGAAATGACTCTTTAAAAATATTTTAATAAGATTTCTCGTAGTCAATTTTGACTGCATATCAATCAATATTTGTATGGGCTGAAATGAGTTGGGCTAATATGGACTGAGCAAATAAATGAATGGGTCAATAAAGCCCAAACTTGAGCACATTGAACGGGTCATATTTTCGTGGCTAAATTTACCACCCTATAAAAGACCTTTTCAAAAAGCCAGCCATAAAAATTAAGTTAACTCTAGTCGTTTGGCAAAATGTATAAGAATAATACTGAATATGGTGTACTCCTCCATCTCAAATTATCTGTTGTTTTTAAAAAAAAAATAGTGATCTCAAATTATTTGTCCTTTTAGAAGGTTAAGGATTAATTAATTTACTCCATTTTACCTAGTATTGTTTTTCGTGAAGACTACAATTTTTTTTATATTATATAAACATTTTATTTTTTAACCTAAATATCTTTATGATTTTGTTTATGTTCATCAACATTATAAATAGAATGATCCTTTATGAGTTATCCTTTTATGAATTTGTTATAAAATCTTATGCTATTTTTTTAATTGTTATTTTAATATTACATGTATTAAGTATGTATATATGTTTGTTTGTTTGTGCATATATTATAGAGAAAAGACATAAAATCTCCCTGAACTTATCCAAACAACTCACTTTAGCACTTTAACTTTACATTTAATTTTTTGCCCCTCTAATCTCGTTTGAAGTCTATTAAATACCACCCTAACAGAATAATATCACTCTCACAAAGTGAAGTGTTTTACACTCGTGCCATATCACTGCCACGTTACTGCTATGTCACTGTCACGTTGAAAATTATTTAAATTTTAATTTTTTATTTTTTTCATTTCTTTTTGCTCTTTCATAATATTTTTTTTCCTTACTTATATTTTTATACACTTATTAATTTCTAATCCTAATTAATTCAAAAAAAATGGAGGCTGTTTTCTCCATTGGGTATCTTTATTTTTCAACAAAATTCAAAACTTTTCTAAAAAGATTGAATCTTGAAAGTACAAAGTAAAAAAAAATTGATAAAGAAGTGTACTTTGTGTGTCTGTGTGTGAGGGGAGGGGGGGTGTTGGGTGGGTGAGATGAGGTCGAAGATGGAGAAATGATGGAGGTGGGGGTCCGAAGAAGAAGAAAAGGCGGGGGTTCGAATAAGAAGATAGGTCCAGGGGTTGGGGGGGGGGGGGGTGAAGAAGGAGAAAGGGGATGGTGGGGTGGGTTAAAGAAGGAGAGAGGATTGACAAATTTGAAGAGGGGGAAGGAGAGTGGGGGGGGGGGGGGGGTTGAAGAAGAAGATAGAGCTGGGTAAGGTTTTTTTTATTTATTATTATTACTTATTCTATTATATAATATAAATATCAATGGACCCACTTTTTTTTCCAATTACGTGTCTTTTTAATTTTTTTTAAAATTTATTTTTCACGTCAGCCTTTTCGGTGGTATTTAATAGACTTCAAATGAGATTAGGGGGGTAAACAAACCCCCGTAAAGTGAAAGTGCTAAAGTGAGTTGTGTGGACAAGTTCAGGGGGGATTTTACCTATATTATATTTAAACTGGTAAATTTTCTCGCGCTTCGCGTGATTACAAAAAAAATTACTTAATTTATGAAAATATTTTAAAAATAAAAGCCAAAAATTTAAGGGTACAACAATAAAAAAAATCTTAAATGCTATCTTACAATCAGATTATATTGAAATTTAGGCCACAAAAGACTTACAAAACATTAAAAAAAAATCGAAAATATAAGTTTGCAACAATTGAAAACATCTTAAATTTATCTTATAATAGGAGAATTTAAAGTTAAAATATATAATTCCAACTTAGAAGTCTTTCACAAATTTATATTTAAACTTTGATTGTTTTGTCCATCGAACTGTCCTTCTAATATTAAAATCGAAACTAAAATTTTATAGCCAAACATAATCTTAAGGAAAAATAAAAAGAAAAAGTCGTGACAGCACAATCACCACGCTAATTTTTTTGTTCTACTTCAAGATTCTTCTTTAAAAAAAATTTAAGAATATTTTTTTTTACTTTTCATTATTAGAAGTGTACACTTCATTAAAGAAGATTTTTGGAAAAACTTAATTATCTTCTTCTCTTTTAAAAATTTTATCAATTGTCCCTAATTATTTTCTATGTTTAGCTTCTTTCTTCTTTTTATTTTAAATCATTTTTTGTTTTTTCTGTATCTTTCAAATCACTCGTCACCTTCTCATAATTTATACCTTCACATTTTCTTTAGTTCATCGGGTTCTCATCTTTTTAGCATTATCTCTAAAATTGATATTAAATATCGATTATTTTTTTTTTCAATTCTATATTATTGGTACTTATATTAGAGGGATTAATGGAGTTTGCGAGTTGATGCAGGGTAATTCTACTATGGATAAATTATTTTATTTTTAAAGACGATTTTATTCTCAAAATGTAATCTAAAATCTCTAATTAATAATTGAGGAATATGAGATTAAATTTTATATTTAAGGTAATTCAAAAGACTAATTGGTATAAAAGAAGAGTAGTTGATACTTGATAGTAGCACCTACTTGAACAAAAGAACAATCTATCAAATTCTCAGCATCACCAGGCCTTATAACATCATCATACACGTACCTACTTATCTGCAAAATAAAGAAAATAAAAATATTCCCACGTACAAAATTATTTATTACACATATATAACAATTTTACATGCTCAAATACATTTTGATGAAAATAAATAAAAAATGATCTGGAGAAGGCGGTGAGTGCAATGAGGAATACACAAAGGAGGAAAAAATAAATAGCTACTTGAATAATATTTATAGGCCTATTATTTCTAGTGTTATCAATGCTGTAATTATATTTAAGTTATAGGTGATGAATTAATTGAATTTAACAATTATTTTCAGGGGAGGGAAAAGGCTCCAAAAAAGAGTCCTTCATCATAATTAAGTGAATTAAAAGAGGAAAATTTGAGTTCTTTACACAAACTAAATGGTAAAAATAATTTCAAAAGACCAAAAATTTAAAAAGTAGAAAGTGAAGAAAAAGACTAAAAAAGATGAATCCAAATATAATATGAAGAGGTACAAGAATTAACACCAAAAATATAATATGAAGAGACTCAAGAATTAATTAACATATAATTTATTTAGAGATTAATACACATTAAAACTATTATAATTACAAATGATCTAACCTCTAATTGAGTTTTAATGCAAACCTACTTACTATTATTTAGAAAAAAAAATGATATTTATATTCATAATCAATGACCAAGAAAACTGAAAATCAAAGAAATAGAAAATCATTAAAAAATTGAGAAAAACATAGTTTCTTGATCTTAGAAGTATGTCACGTCATTGGTCCTAAGACCAGAATATAGAATATATAGATGAAACGTTCAAAAATTCTACCATATGCATCATGCATTAAATTTCAACAATAATTATAATTAAGTTTATAGAAGAACAAAGTCATTGGAGTTTCATATTCGTATCGAAAAATTTGAAAGAAACTCAAATATTATATTATAGTTATAAATGTTCTAGATTTTGTATTAGACTTTGTCTTTTCAAATTCCACCGGCTTCAAACTAAAAGAATATAAAATTCAAGTAATAAAAGAGGGGATCAAGGGAAAAAGATAGAAAAAAGATAATTAATTTGGGTTGTTTATTTACAATTCTACACAAAAATATTATAGAATTGGTGTTTGATTGAAGTGCAAAAACGTCATTTAATTTATGATGTTTATTTCGGTCTTTTAATTTTATACTTTGGGTCTTTTATATATATTTACATTTATTAAAAGTTAAGTTTACTATTTTGTACAAAATTATTAATAGGAGTAGTGTTTAAATAAATGGTAAAATGATCGTTTATTATTTAATGGATATTTTGGTTATTCAACTTTTCAACTAAGAGGCTTCTTAGTTATATAGTAACATGATATTCAAACACACACACACACACACACACACTTCATTTTAACATATTTTTATTCTTTATAGAGGAAATGAAAGGTTGTAGTAGTAAATATTTAAATTTCTAAATATTACAATATAAAAAATAAAAATAAGTGGAGTAGTAATTTTGAGACATTTAATTTTTTATAATAAAATAAAAATAAATAGAGTGAATAGTAATTGACACATTTATTTTTGTATAATAATAAGTAAATAGAAATATGAGAAAAATTATCAAAAAAAATGAGAAAAAAGATAAATAAAAAATCCTTGTCCAAAGAGAGGTGTCATATCACTTCTCTAATGCCTAACTTTATGTGTGTATATATGTATATATATGTATATATATAGAGAGAGAGAGAAAGAGAGAGAGAGAGAAGTGTTATACTAAAAAAATAAATTTAAAAAATTACTCTTTTAACCCTCTTAATTATGTTAAATATGCTATATTTAACACTCTCTATACATCGTGATAACATTAAATGACAACAATAATTAAATAAATTAATTAATAAAATCATTTTAAAAAGGAAAAAATAGTCGAAAAAACTACAAAAAAGAGAAATAGAAATGGAGGCCTTAGAGGCATGCTAATATATATATATTAATTTTACTTATCTGTTATTTTCTGTTGTCTATATACATAAATAGATATTGATGATCATTAATGAGATATTTTCTAAATTATAATTTAAAATTTATTTACAGTATAAATAGATAATTTTTTAAGAATTTGCTATAAATATGCCTCTATTTTTATTAATTATTTTTGTTTTCCCTGCATTGAAATATGTTTATAAGGTTATCACATTAACTTTTCTATTATTATTAATTTTTTTATTTTGTTAATTTATTTTATTATAGAGTGTCATTAGCTTATATACTCAATTATTTTTTTTCACCTCAAAAATAATATTTATTTTTTCTATAAAAAATTATTACGTATATTAAAAAATAAAATATATCATAATTTATAATTTATAGAAATTTATAAATTTTAATTATGATCATTTCGAATATACACACATTAATATTAGATTTTAGATAACAAATTATTATACCTTCCAACCAATTTTATTTGTCAACTAAACTAAAAATAGATATCTATTTTTATTTAGTTTAAAAAATTAATAAATAATTTATTATTTAATTTTTAATTTTATCTTTATTATTAATTTTAATTATTTCTCTATATATTTTAAAAAATATTAAATTTATTATTTTTAAAAAATTATAACGAATTGTCATAGGACAAATAAAGATGCAGCGAGGGAGTAGTTTATGGGGTGATTGACAATGACACAGTTAAGAGGGGATATTGGCATTGACAATCTCACATTAATGAAGAATGGATTTTCCACCAAAATATTAGCCAATGAGAATTGAAAACAGGTAGAGAAGATATAATTCACCTTCCACGCTGGCAAATGGAAGATAGTATAGAGAGAGGAGAGGGCCCAAGAGAGAGCATTAAAAAGAAGCATGTGGAGATCGAAGACGCCACGATGGAAACCGAGAGAGTCCACATGGCGAGGCATGGCAGGAACGTCGAGATCGCGCTCCACAGCAACCTCTTATCAACAAAACGAAAAATCTCTCTCACCATCTAAACTGAGGGCTCAATTTTTCTCTCTCTTGTTTACTTGGACATCAGAAAACCGCTGTCTCTTTCATATTTTCGAAAAATAGCAGCTCCGGCCCGCCATGTCCGCCGTTGCTACATCTGCTGCTCTCTCTTTTCCTTTCTCTTTCTGCCGCTCAACAAAGACTTTTACCAGAAAGGTATACCTCTTTTTTCTTTTTTTAACTTTACGAACTTTAATTTACTTAGGACGGGAATTTGGATTGTTAACTTTGTTAATTAACTATATAAGATTCTAAGCGGCCTCCTTCTTCTGTAACGTGTTCCGTATGACCTTTAGTTCATCTTCAATTTTCATGGAAAACATATAATTTTCCCAGATTTTGGTGGTGAAGTGAAAAAATATATACTATAATAATAAGATTAATAATGATATTAGCAAATAGAGAATGTTTTGAATGAAATTTTGATCGGATGACCTCTTTATAAATAATAATGCTTTCCAGTACTGCTAAATATATATATATATAATAATGCTCCACACTGTTAGTTGAAGCAATTAAATATATGATGTTAAAGTAAACATAGTTGTAAGAAAAAATATTTCTAGTAACCAAATACTGTAAAAGTTCTTCCTGGAAAAATTTCCGGGAAAATAACTTCTGTTATACCAAGCACGCAGGGCTGTCTGAATTTCTGTGAAGTTAGATAATAAAGGTTACTGGATTCTAATGTCTCTGATCTTTCAATCGAAGATCAGATTACTGGTTTTTGGCATGTTTTTATGTTGTAGTGTATCGGGAAGAATAAGTCGTAATTAATTAGTCATTGGGTTATTTGGGAAGTTATCTGAGATTCTAAATGCGGATACAGAGCCATACATCACTTGCTTTTGTCTGTTTGATGACTTGTTGAGTGGACAATAATTCTGCATTTTCTTCATTGCCAGTGTTTCAAAGGTGGATTTGGAGTGTTTGCAGTGTATGAGGAGGCGGGTGGGTTAACAAACAAGAAAAGCTCCTGGTTGACAATCTTTGATGTCGAAGATCCAAGGTCAAAATTCCCCCAGTCTAAAGGGAAATTCCTGGATGCAAATCAAGCTTTAGAAGTTGCTAGATTTGATATACAATATTGTGACTGGCGAGCTCGTCAAGACGTGCTTACGATAATGCTCCTGCACGAAAAGGTTGATTCTTGTAAATAATGTGTTCTTACCCTTAATTTTGTGAAGTTTTAACTTGAGCTGAGTTTGAAGATTCAGTATATCTCTAGGTCTTTACTCAGAGGAATACTTAGTAGATTGTATATAAGTATAGTACTATGCTTCATTTCTTCTAACTGGAGACTGTTCCTTCTCTGGAGTTGTTTCAATTTTTTCTTGTCATAGTTGTCTTCCTTTTCATCCTTTTTTATTAAGTCGCGTGACTGGTGGATACTGTCTGAGTAGGTTGTGGAAGTATTGAATCCTCTAGCACGGGAGTATAAATCTATTGGAACCGTGAAGAAGGAACTCGCGGATTTACAAGAAGCACTTTCTCAGGCCCATAAAGAGGTATATAATACTTTGATCCCATTGAACAAACATATGCTGTTGGATATAAGTTACTCCTTTCTAGAGTTTTGGTAGATATGTAAGACATCAAATGTTTTCCCATTTTTATTGGTTCAGGTTTATTTTCCTTTTATCTCTAAAACTTATTGAAGCAAAACAGGTTTTCTAAATGAAAAATGGCTAATTACATAAATAAACTGGTTCAAGAATCTTACTTGTCAAAAAGAAAAATGAAAAAACAACAGAAAAAGCAAGTTTGAGGATTTTGTGTACTTCCATATAAGCCAAGATTGGTATCTAAAGTAGTGATAGCAACAGGTACATATATCTGAGGTGCGGGTTTCTGCTGCTTTAGATAAGCTAGCTTACATGGAAGCATTGGTTAATGATAGGCTGCTACCAGAGAGGAGTGCAGAAGAATCAGATTGCTCGGCTTCATCTCCCATTACGTCTACAGTACCTAGAGATACTGTTAAAAGCAAGCAGCCTAGGAGAACCCTCAATGTGTCAGGTCCCGTCCAAGAATACAGCCCCCATTTGAAGAACTTCTGGTATCCTGTTGCTTTCTCCGCTGATATTAAGGATGACACCATGGTAAGTCAATTACCTGATTTATCTAATGATCTCATTTTCATAATAGTAGACAACGTGTTACCAATTTCCATGTTCTCTACAAACTAATAAGTCTCCCGGGAAAAAGAAAAGGACATATTAAATACTTAAATGGACTGATGCAATACTGTGATGCCAATCAATAGCATGTTGTACCATCTCCTTTCTAACTTTCTGAGAGAGGAGAGAATGCGACAAGGAAAACATAGATAGGAATTAGTATGTCAATTTTTTTGCTTTTTGCAGTATTCTAGTGTCTTATTTGACTACAATGTATCAGATACCAATTGATTGCTTTGAGGAACCATGGGTGATTTTTCGTGGGAAAGATGGAAAACCTGGATGTGTCCAGAACACATGTGCACATAGAGCCTGCCCCCTTCATTTGGGTTCAGTGAAAGAGGGTCGCATCCAATGTCCTTATCATGGTGAGAATTAGAAGAATCTAAGCATTCTTCAGCGCAGATTTCCTATCTAGGAAATAATAACACTTAAACAATTTGGTGTTTGATGCGTGAAGAGTGCATGAAATAGCTGACATTTCCTTTTATGTTTGTTTGATGATCTTTAGGATGGGAATATTCAACAGAAGGAAAATGTGAGAAAATGCCATCAACAAAATTTCTGAATGTCAAAATCAAGGCTCTGCCATGCTTTGAGCAAGAGGGAATGATATGGATTTGGCCTGGAAATGATCCTCCTGCAGCCACTCTTCCTTCTTTACTTCCACCTTCTGGATTTCAAATCCATGCAGAGGTTTGAAATTACTGCCACAACATTTTAATTGTTTATAGGAAGACTATCTAACAACAGTCAATTAACTCTTTCTGCCTCCTTGTTGTTCTTGAAACTGGCAGATAGTGATGGAACTCCCAGTGGAACACGGGTTACTTTTAGATAATTTGTTGGATCTTGCACATGCTCCTTTCACTCATACATCTACGTTTGCTAAAGGATGGAGTGTCCCAAGGTTTGTTGTTATTATAATGATGCCAAATAGTCTAGAAGTTAGAGACTTAGAGTAACCCTGGTTTACTAGTCTTCAGTTTGAAACTAAACAAAATGCCAACCGTTGGTGAAAGCTCCACCTTAGACATTAAGGAGCTGGAGACATGTTCTTGGTCTCCTGCATATTTTCTTAATAACATACTGGATTACTTCCGTAAGTAAATAATTCAACTACCTCTATTTCATCATGTTTGGACAAAGCTCTTTATGTTTTGAGCATATATCATCACCGAAACAAAGTGGAATGCATGCATATTCTGTATGAGTTCCATTATGGTAGGTAATGTTCTTCTTGGTTAACTGCCATAAGTTTATCACCTATTAAATTAATCAGAACTTCTTATGTTCTTTTTAAATAGATTTTTATTGGATTTGAGTGAATGCGAAAAGATTCTTTTCGAGGATACCGAGTTAGATTTGTTTATAACTCTTACTGTACAGGTTAATAATTCTTCAAGTCCCAAAATGAATTTTCTAAAGGAGAGTTGACTATATTTTATAATTGGCTTCACATGGTTTTATAGTAGATTAAAATTTTGTTATCTTGTTTATGAATCTATGACAGTGGTTCGTGCTCGTGTACATTGTGTAGAAGAAACATACTGAGGAGCACAATTAACTATTGTTAGAGTGGATTAGAGTTCCACATTGGTTGAAGAATGCATTGGTGGTTTGCTTATATGGACTTGAAAAATCCTCCTCTCATGAGCTAGCTTTTGGGGTTGAGTTAGGCCCAGGTGCCATATCTTTACATGATACCAGAGTCAGGTCCATTCCCATTTGGAGTTCCCAATCCACACTCCAGTCTGGCCTGGGCGTGAAGGGGAGTGTTAGAATGGGTTAGAGTCCCACATTGGTTGGGGAATGGATTGGTGGTTTGCTTATATGGACTTGAGCAATCCTCTCCTCATGAGCTAGCTTTGGGGGTTGAGTTAGGCCCAAGTGCCATATTCTTACAACTATAAACATGAAAAAGAGGTTTCCACTTTCTGACAACCAAAACATTGTAATACTATATTTTTCTTGTTTACTTTTTTGATGGAGAAGAGGAGGGCGTGGTGGTTCCTGTACTTGTCTGATGAATAAACTCTAGCAGTAAAAGCCCAAGATGTGCATACTTACTAGTTACCTTTCTTTTTCAGCTTTGTAAAATTCTTGACTCCTGCATCTGGTCTGCAAGGATATTGGGATCCCTATCCAATAGATATGGAATTTCGGCCACCTTGTATGGTTCTATCAACCATTGGAATCTCAAAACCAGGCAAATTGGAGGGGCAGAGCACCAAAGAGTGCTCTACTCACCTTCACCAACTTCATGTATGTTTACCTGCATCTCGACAGAAGACAAGGTTGCTATATAGGATGTCACTGGATTTTGCTCCCATATTAAAACACATCCCTTTCATGCAATACTTGTGGAGGCATTTTGCTGAACAGGTTGGATTCTATCCTTAACATTGGTAGTGTTTGTGATTACATAAAACTCGTAATGATGTAAATTGGTGTCATTGACTTCTTCAAGATATATGACCTGCAAATACCTATATTGACGAGTTCTCCTCCATAAATTGGCCTGATTAATCTATGAAAAAAGATCCTCATTTTCCTGTTTATTAGTCCTGGAAATTGATGCATTTATAAAAACTTGTCAAAGTTGGCAATATGAAGCCAAATTGGAGGTGGAGATTTCTCATTTTACCATTAACACTTCGGGCTGTGGAACAAGCATTGCAAAATCACGCCCCAAAGCCTCAGTGTAAAGCGGATGAACTCTTGAATTTTCCACGGATCTATTTAAACAACAAAGTTAATAAAAACGACTAAAAGTGAAGCTTGTCAAAATGTGAAGTGGAAACTCGTTTCCTAGTAAAAAGGAATTGTCTATATTTGTTATTCTTGTAAACTGGATATTGCATTAAAGATTTCCCCACCTAAAACTGATAAGGAAATATTGAAAAAGGTATGTTCTGATTTGTTTCTTGGGATCTATTCTTGGGAAAACATTTTCAGGTTTTAAATGAAGACCTACGACTTGTGATTGGTCAACAAGACCGGATGCTCAACGGTGCTAACATTTGGAACCTGCCTGTGTCATACGATAAGCTAGGAGTGAGGTATAGGATATGGAGAGATGCTGTTGAGAGTGGAGCAAAGCAATTGCCATTCAGCAAATGAACATGGAACTAATCCAAGGTTAGATTTTACATCTCAAGATGACCGTACACTCTAAACAATCTTAGCTCTTCTAAGAACTTCAACTGCTGAGAAGTGAGAATATCTGTTGGTGTATAACGTGGTTTCCAACACTTGTTGCTCTGAGGATATACCAGAGAATCCTGCTTTTGGTTCGTTAAAAAGAGATGATTTCAGTATAGTTTCCATTGTAAAAAATAAACTGTACACTAATTATTTCTAGGTTCATGTACAGTTTAAACAACCTTGACCCCAGCCATCAATTCTTTCACGTTTGCCCCAGCGTGCCTCCTAGAAAATCTGGAGGTTCTTTTGAAAGTCATGGAAATGGTCCTCATCATGTATCATAGTATCAATCTTTTCGGATTTGAATACATAATTATTTTTGCCAAAAAGAAGCAAGAGGAAGATCTGATTTCCTAACTGTTTGATCTAGTTTGGCCCAAAGTGTTATTTTTTTCCTGAAACCTTTCTTTCAGTGTTTCCAGAATCAAGAAACAAAAGGCACCACCAGTCCACGGATGGAGTTGCTTAAAACTAAAATTTGATATCATTTTATCCAACAACATGATTTATATACTGATAGCCCCAGTGTTTATAGAAAAGTATGAAAATTGATCATAGCTGGTAACAGATCTTAAAATCTGGTTCAGTGAAGAAAGGAGCAACTCCATGGAGTTTGTAATGCAGAAGACTAAAATCAAATCAGGTAGTTATGTATATGAATATATCAAATCTTCAGCATACATTCATACTGGTAAAAGATCAATTCTTAAGCTTGAATGAAGTTTTTTCTTTTACAATATCCTATTCTGCGCTTTGTCTACATCAATTTCAAGAATTTATTGGTCATTCGAGACAATTCCTTTCATTCGACTTTAGATCTGCCTTATCCTTTTTTTCACACTTTCAACAACTATAGTTTCACATCAATGGACCAAGTCAATGTAGGATCATGACTTAATCATCTCAATCGGTCTTTTCCTGTGTTATTCTCTATATATGCTACTTGCACCTCTATCACTGTTAGGTACGAAAACAATAAATAATCAATATACACACAAATAATCTGCGAGAAAATAAAAAAAATGAAACACAAACGACACACAGGATTTACGTGGTTCAGTCTTACGACCTAATGCACGGCTGCAACTGGGAGGGATTTTATTGCTCACTTGTGGTATATAGATTACAACTACAAGCTATCAATTTATAGAAATAGATTAGGGTTTCTAACTAATGGGCCTAATTAGAAAATTCGGCCAGGCCGACTTAATCAGGCCTCCACAAGCCCAACAATCTCCCACTTGGAGGCTTGATAATCTTCAACTGCCATCCACTGTGAGCACTTGTACGTCTAGTAATCTTTCTCCTCATATTCCTGGTTGCAGCGGCCTCTTCATCAGTTAACCTGAAGTCCCGTTGAAGCTTCCCCAAGCTCCAGCATCGGTCACAGCTAAAACTGCCCCTGACTAGTCCTCTGTCCCTACCGACTCCCACTTGCACGAACTGCCGGATCCTGGGATACTCTGAGAACAAACAACAGTCTCCATAGTTAGCAGGTAATCATCCGGAGAGACTTTGATAACTGGAACACTGGTTTTCTTAACCCACTGTCTGGTGACTCTGGTGAAGCTTTAGCTGGCTGACTGCCGGTGCTCCCACTGCCATGAAAACCCCTGACTGGTTTACCTGAACCTTTCCAAGCACGTTCAACCTGAATCTGACCTGTGGCTCTGGGTTTATCTCCTGCAAAACAAACCTTCTTCTGCCCACGAGACTCTGTGAACCGGATTTTGTTTCTCTTCTGATCTGGGACGGTCACTCCCTCAGACGGTAAATAAACCATATACAGCGAACTCCGTTTCTTTCCTTGAGCTATGACCAAGTTCCCCTTTATCACCTTCCACTGCCCGTTTCCGAACTTAACATCGTGTCCCTCATCATCCAACTGCCCAACAGAAATCAACCGTTTCTTCAAGCTTGGAATCACTCGGACATCCTTTAAAGTCCACAAACCGACTGAAGTTTTCAGAACCATGTCACCCATGCCCGTTACATCAAGAACTTTATTGTTCGCTAGTCTTACCTTTCCAAAATCCCCTTCTTTCAGATTCTGCAATGCTTCACTGCTGTGGGTAGCATGAAATGAAGCACCAGAATCCATGACCCAGGGAATCCACACTGCTCTCCACGCTACATATCAAGAGATCATTGTGAGCGTAGTCTCCTGCAATGTTAACTTGTTTATCATTCGGGCATTGATTCCTGAAATGCCCCACCTCCTTGCACTTTCAACACGTTACACCTGAGCGATCCAGAGTCTTCGACTGACTCCTCCTTCTGTTCCTGCTCCCACTACCTCTGCTATTCCTCCTGCCTCTGCTGACATTTAGCAATTCACTCGATGATTCCCCAGAACTCCTTCTTCTGACATCCTCGCCTAGAATGAGATCACGAATCTTCTCAAAAGTGAATCCATCGGGTCCTGCTGAACTGGTAACTGCTATAACCATTCCGGACCAACTGTCAAGTAATGGAGATAGCAGTAGTAAGGCTTGAACTTCATCATCGAACTTAATGCCCACTGACGTAAGTCTGGCTAAGATCGAATTCAATGTATTGATGTGCTCGGTGACTGAACTGCCTTCCTTCATCTTTGTGTTCACCAATTCTCTAATCAGAAAGACCTTGTTTGCTGCAGATGGCTTCTCGTACATGTTAGACAACGCTTCCATGACACCTTTCGCTGTCTTTTCCTTCAGAATGTTAAACGCAACATTCTTGGTCAACGACAATAGGATAACCGGCATGGCTTTCCGATCCAAACCTACCCATTCTGCATCAGACATCTTTTCTGGCTTGTCACCCAATACCATGTCTAAATCCTTTTGAACCAGCAAATCCTCAATTTGCATTTTCCACCAACTGAAATCTACACCATCGAACTTCTCAATTCGACACTTCCCATCTTCTGCCATCTCAAACGACTAGATGAGGTACCCGGTACAACTGATCTCAGGTCTTGGTAACTTAAAAAAAATACAAAGCCAATACACACCAACAAAATCAACTCGGACCACCAACAACAAAACCATTTGAAAAATTTCTGCCTGTGAACAAAAAACTTCTCCGGCGAAACAGTACCTGCCGGTGCTTTTTCGGTGACTGCGATGATGTTCACAGATCGGTACAGGTGGTGGTTCGCGGTGGTTCGCGACGGCGGCAGTGCGGTTTGAGCTTGGACGAAACCTGGAACGGCGGCGACTCGGCAAGCGGTCAGACGACCCCTGCTCACGATCTGGAACTCTACGCGATGGCGGCGGCGGCGACTGCTGGGTTCTTCTCTGGTCGGCTCTTTGGTTCTCCGGCGTCGGCTGTTGATTTTCAAAACAATTTGCTCTCTCTGGCTCCGGGGCGGCGCGATCTGCAACTCGGCGATCTGTTCTCTCTCTGGTTGGTTGCTGCTCGGGGCTTCTCTCTTTGGTTCACTCAGCGGCGGCTCCTGCTCGCCTTCTGGGCTCGCGACTGGCAGTGCTCGACGGCGGCTGCTGCGCACTGGTTCTTCTCCAAAAAAATTTTTTTTAGGTGACTCTCGCTATTTTTTTCCGTGTGTACAACCTCGCTCTGATACCAATTGTTAGGTACGAAAACAATAAACAATCAACACACACACAAATAATCTGCGCGAAAATAGAAAAAACGGAACACAAACGACACACAAGATTTACGTGGTTCGGTCTTACGACCTAATCCACGGCTGCAACTGGGAGGGATTTTATTGCTCACTTGTGGTGTATAGATTACAAGTACAAGCTATCTATTCATAGAAATAGATTAGGGTTTCTAACTAATGGGCCTAATTAGAAACTTCAGCCGGGCCGACTTAATTAGGCCTTCACAAGCCCAACCGTCACAAGTAATCATTTCTTATCTTATATATCTAATCTTGTTTGATCGAACATTTATCTAAATATTCACTTTTTTTTTGACACACATCTTGTTAATATATTGGACCTTAAAGCCCAAGTAACATTGCTAGTCTTGCAACCATTGTATAAAACTTGTCTTTCAATTTAATAGGTGTTCTCTTATTGAGTATCACTGGAGCATCACTTGTCTATTTCAACTGAATTTGTAGATAATTTCTTTATCTATCACATTATTCTCTTTAACAGAAGCTTAAATATCATAATTGTTTGCATTTAGACGTTGTAATCCTATTTAATCTCACATTAACTTCACTCTTCTTTATATTGGCCAAACTCTAATTACAAAAAAGTTTAAACGATCGAATGTTAAAACTAATAAGAATTATTTTCTTTATTTGTTAACGTTATGTATGCAAGACAATTTCTCCTCACACCATTCTTTCTTTGAGTCGAATTTTTCCTTTCATTTTGTTCAGAAGTAGGAGGACAAGACAATTTTTTGTCACTAAACTAACTGGCAGTCAGTTTGTACGTGATTTTAAATTATAATCTTGAATTGAAATGATTTGAAGTTGAAATTTTGTTTCAACATGTAGTTTGATTTTCTTAAGCTATATATTTGTTTTACAATTATGAAAATTTCATAATTAGTGAAAATTATCAAAAAAATTTTAATTCTTATACAATCTTATCAAATGAGCAAATCATAGTTCATAAATAACCTATCGAACTATCCTAAGACACCATATCAATAGATCGTATATCTCTATATTTTTTTAATAAATAAATACTTGCGATTACATGTTATTACAAACTTTCAAATACACATAATTTTACAAAGATTCGCTGATCCAAAAAGTCGACAATAGTAGTAGCTAGTTATCTTTAATAGTATAATTCTTCTATATATGAACAATCTATTCACGTCCATGTATCTTTTTTTCAAAATTTAAAATGGGATGAGTTTTTTTTATGTATAAAATATTTTCTTATGAGTTGAATTTATATTTAAAAAAAAATAAAATCAACAACTTGAAATTTAAAATTCACTTTTCGAAGTATTTAGAATCTTCATTCATATAAAATTAAAATTAAAATTTTATTCACATTTCATATATGAGCATAAAATTTTAAATTAAAACTTTAAATCTGAGGCCAAATTTAATGACCAAAAGAATCTAAAATTTTAGAAAGTGTTACAAATATATATAGTCTAATATAAAATATTATATTCACATAACTCATATTTTTATATTACATCTGTATAGTCTTTTTATTTTTACGCAACAGTGCTTATAAAGTATTATATACTTACTGTACATAATGTATAAATCTTGTATAAAAATGTATAATAGAGTATAACAAATGCTTATACATTCTTATACACTGTTATACAAAATTATACAATTTATATAAAAAATTGTGGTTGATCTTTTATGAACTTCAAGTACGAAACTCCATTCAAAATGGGTCAAATTTATTTCAAATGACTTCAAATTTTAACCATAACATTGAAATGACACCACCAACGAATAACAATTATCAATTTATTAAAATTTTCAATAAATTCAAAGTCCATTTGTGAGTTTTCAAACTTTTAAGAATTCTAATGGAGTTTTAAAAATTTTAATTTAATTCACCTAACAATTTATGTTTAAATTTATAATGAAAAATATGAGTACAACTCTCAATCAATTTTTAAGTATAAAAATAATATAAAATTTATAATCACATTAAATACATTAGATATCAATAATGTAATATTAATATTACACCAAATATATTTTTATAATGATGTATTTAAAAAAATCTACACATATCCTTTTAGAAAAATTAAATTTACACATATATTTACAGAGTTGACTATAAACATTATGAAAGAAGAAAAAAAAAGCAACAGCAAAAAAAGAAAGAAGAAGCAGAGTTATAAAACAAAGAAGCCGAAGAAGAAAAAACAATAATGAAGAAGCAGAAATAGAAAAAAAAAAGTAGAAGAAGCAGCAAAAAAAGAAGAAAGAAGAAATAAGAAGCAAAAGAGAAAAAGAAAAAACGCAACAGAGAAAAAGAAAAAGAAAAATGAAGAATAAGAAGCAAATATAATTGCTAAAAGAATTAATAGAAAAGAAATTAGGGATGATTAAAGAGGTAATAACTGTAATATAGGCAAAAGTGATAATTATTTATCTTAATTGTCGCACAGTATAATTTTTCCTTAATTTTATCCACCGTAGTTTAAGGGTGGGTGTAATAGCAAAAAAATTAAAAATTGAATTAATTTGATTTTTCAATTCAGTTTTAATTATATTTTTTCTAAAACTTTGATATTTGATTTAGTTTTTGATTTTAGGAAATTGATTTTTTGATTTTAATAAAAAAAAATTATAACTTAATTTCAAAAAAAAAAAAATACTACACCTAACCCAATCTCAAAACTCATTTAAAGAATTATTTATATTTTAACATAATTGTTTAAGTGTTTCACAAATAGCAAGTTTTATAACAATTTTAACGTATTATGAAAATTTCTACGATTACTGATATGCTTTAAAAGAAAGATGAAATATATAATATTTATTTAACAAAAAATCAAGAATCATAGATTGTTGAAATCTTTAAAGATCTTTAATTTTTTGTTGGGTCGGTAATAGGATATAAGCAACAAAAAAGAAAATTTATGAAATGTTATATACTTGCTAGACTGCTACTAAATGTAAATAAGTTAATCTTGCTAAAAATCTGTAAATAAAAATTTAAAATATTGCCTAGTTGTATTTATTTTTACTTGAAATTTAGTTTAATTTGAAATAAACTTTGAAACACAAAACTTAAAATAATTTATTATGAACTAAAAAGAATAACTATTTTTAATTAAGAAAGTAGCTCATTTTATAAGTAGAAAAATAGTCTATTGATTAGGTCCATATCGAAAAAATCGAATTAGAAAAATCAAACCGTGAATTTTGAAAAATAATTGAACCAAAACGAATTAGTTCAATTTGATTTTCAATATACACTAACAAAAAACCTAAAATCAAAAAATCGAATCGAAAAATTGTAACCCCCCCCCCCCCCCCCCCCGCCAACTGTAGTTAAATTGTAAGAGGTCATTCCCATAAATATCTTTATTTTGATGTGGTCTTTAATTTTTGCCCCTTAAATTTGTGCTCTTTAATTTTTGCCTTTTAACACTTTAAGTGAATAAAAAGTGGTCAAAATACCCTTAACAACAAAATAAAAATAAAAATCGCAGGGCATAAGTTTGCCTAAGTTATGGCTTGAGACATAAATTCTGCTACTTAAACTGTCCCTATGCTTAAGATCTTTTGTCTTTTCGATGCATAACTACCTACATATTTTGTACTTATGTCTTATGTCATGACTTGTGCCTTTGGGACATAATTTTATTTTAGTTTTTCCATCCAATAAACTTTTGCACATATGTCTTATGTCATAACTTGTACTTTTAAAGCATGATTTTTTTTCCATCCAATAAACTTTTTGCACTAATGCCTTATGCCATAACTTGTGTTTTTGAGGCATGATTTTATTTCTTTTTTCCATCCAATAAACTTTTTACACTTATGCCTTATGCCATGACTTGTATCTTTGGGGCGTGATTTTTTTTTCATCCAATTAACTTTTTGCACTTATGTCTTATGCCATGACTTGTGTTTTTGGGGCATGATTTTATTTTTTCCCTTCTAATTAACTTTTAGCACTTATATCTTATGCCATGACTTGTATTTTTTGGGGCATGATTTTATTTATTATTTTTTCCATCCAATAAACCCTTTTTGCCTTTGTGGCATAATTTCATTATTTTTTCATCGATTAAACTTTTGCACTTATGTCTTATGTTATGACTTGCGCTTTGGGGGCATGCTTTTATTTTTTTTCCCATCCAATAGACTTTTTGCAGTTATGCCTTCTGTCATGACTTGTGTTTTTGGGGCTTGATTTTTTTTTCATCCAATAAATTTTTTGCACTTATGCCTTATGCCATGACTTGTGCCATTGGGGCATAATTTTATTTTATTTTTCATCCAATTATCTTTTTGCACTTATGCCTTATGTCGTGACTTGTGCCCTTGTGACATAATTCTTTTTTCATCCAATAAACTTTTTGCGATGCGTTATGCCTTGACTTGTGCCTTTGGGACATAATTTTTTTTTATTCAATTATCTTTTTGCACTTATGTCTTATACTATGACTTGTGTCTTTGGGGCATAATTTCATTTTTTTTCCATCCAATTAACTTTTTGCACTTATGCCTTATGTCGTGACTTGTACCTTTTGTAGATACGTAATTTTTGACCCTCCTTAATTTTTATATTAACTTAGCATTAAATTTTCTATTACGATTATTCTTAATTTTAGCTTTTTAGTAGGTTTTTATTTGTTGAAAATTACAAACTATTCTCGTTTTTTTCTTTCTTAGATTATACATTTTTAATTTTATTTTATAAAAGAAAAAATGATAAAAAAATATCTTTTATTTTTTATCTAGTTTTTAGTTAAGTATTTTTCAACCTTTCTTTAATTATCTAGAATTCACATTTTATTTTTATTTTATTATGTTATTATTTTAATAGGTAATATTATTATTATTAAAAAAAATGAAATCTTCTAAATTTACTAATCCCACTCTCCCAAAAACTGTCACCCAAAAACTGATTTCTAGACTTCCCCACTCCCCACATTTTTTTTCTCTTTTTCTCTTCCCACACCCAAAAAACCTCACCCAAAACCCCACAAGTTTTGTTTTTATTCCCGCACCCTAAAAATTCTCAATCAAAAAAATTAATTTCACTCCCTCACATCCCATCTTCTACCCACACACAACAACGTTATAAACACTCAAAAGAAAGAACACACGCAGATAGAGAGGTATAGAGAAAAAAACAACGGAGAGAGAGAAAAAAATCAAAAACAAGAGAAGAAGAGAAGAGAAGAGAAGAGAGTCGAGGTCCTGTTGCTCTTGGTCAGATTGTTGCTGCAGTTTTCGGCTAGTAAAATGTTCTTTCTTATTTTATATATTTCCTTTCATATATATAAATTTGATTGTATTTGCATCTTCAATTCCATTAAATTATGTCATTAGGAAGCATGTTATTAAAATCATATTTTTTTGTCTTCATTCGCTTATGTTTTGATTTAACATGTTTGGATAGTGATGTAGACAATAAAATATTTGGCTGAGTTGAATAAATATAAAGTGAATTTGCGTAAAAAAAACTAATAGTAGTTCTCTTTCTCATGAATTTCAAGAGTATGATCTTTAAGGAACATAACAATTTTGTAGTTCTATTGTTAGTATGAATAAGAATATAAAACTAGCAAGGTTTATATTTTACTTAACTAGTTATTTTTTTATTATATTTTTAAATGCTAGAAGAAATAAAATGCTGGCAAAAAAAGATGAAAACTAAAATTAAATTAAAAACAAAAACAAACAGAAAAAAAAAAGAACAGAAGAAAAGATAATTAAAAAAAAGAAAAAGAAAACAAAAAAAAAGAGAAATAAATAAAACCAAAGAAACGGAAAAAAACAGAAATAGAGAAGAAAAGAATTAAAAAAAGATAATTAAAAAGAAGAAGAAAAAAATAAAAATATAAAACCGAAGAAACAAAAAATAGAAACAGAAAAAAAAGAAGAAAATGAATAGAAAAAAAAAACATCAGAAAAGAGGAAAAAGAAAGGAAAAGTTATTTTGTTGTGATTTAATTTTCATAAAAAGGTAATACTTAATTTTGTATAATTTAAATATCCTAATTATATGAGATTAATGTTTAAGTTATTTAGATATTGTACTAGCTAACTTTAATTTTATTAAAATCTTATTTTTTTATTTATAATAGACCAAGAAATTCAATTATTATTATTATTATTATTATTATTAGTATTATTTGATTAAATTTAATTTCAATTAAGAATACCATTTCACATTTTTGACACGTTTAAAAAATAAAAAAAATCAAGAATGCGGTTATGCATCTTGGCCAATTTGTTTTAATAATTAAAGTTTAAATCACATCAAAGACGTATAGACATAGCTTAGTAGGGGTAATGCACACGATCAAAGAAAGATTTTACACTTCTAAACCGCCGTACGTCAAGACTAAGAATGTGGTTATGCATCTTGGTTGAGACTATTAAAAGCTCAATAATATTTAAGTGAATCATAAGCATAATTAATATAAATAATTTATTCAAAATTAATTTAAACCCGGCATAAGTTAATAAAGCGACCATGCTAGAACCACGGGACTCAAGGGGTGCCTAACACCTTCCCTTCGATCAACAGAATTCCTTACCCGAATTTTTAGTTCGCAGACCAAAAATAAAGAGTCAACTTCCTTTTGATTGGAGATTCAAATAAAGGCGACTTGGAACACCATAACTCAATCCGAAATGACGACTCTGTAAATAAAAATAATCCTATTCAAAATCGTCATTTTAATTGGAAAAATCTTTGTTCTTTGACCTTTGCCAAAAAAAAGGGGTGTAACATCTCTAGCGACTCCACTGGGGACAACCAGAATTCAAGTTTATTATATTGACTCATACTTGACTTTTATTTTGTTTTTTGAATATATTGTGTATATTGCCTAATTTACTACTTGTTGCTCTTTTACCGCTTTGATATTTTTTAGTGTATATATATATCTGCTCTCACGCACCCACTCTGAATCTTAAAAAACACTTCACACACGATCACAGGAATGCAGTATGCATCCTACTTTCTTTTAAGATAAAGCCGGAGTGTCTTGGCACCTGGTGAAGGATTCTAGTCACATATGTTAAGTGGGGTTGGACTAGCAATGAAATCGGAATACCGCTGCTACCGATAAATTGCCCCTCTCCGGGTCGTGTTGTCCGCTCGTATAAGCCAGTCTAGATACCTTTTTTCATAGGCTTGAACCTAGCAGAACTAAAACACAAACATGGTTTATCCTTAGTAGACTCCACTTATTTGCATCATTTGTATTTGACTTTGTGGGGTTCGACACAGGGCTCGGGTCCATCTAGGACAGAAACCCAACTTTCAAGATCAACATATTCATGACTATGTGCTACTTCTTACATTATTTGAAAGGCTTTGTTGGAATGTTGATCGGCTTAAGGGTAAATTAATTAAACTAAAAAAGGAGAAAGAGAGAGGATATTTCCTCTAGTATTCACGAAATATACCCGTTTGATGGCTAAATCTCAAATTGAATGGTTCTAGAATTTTTTTTTTATTTTTTTTTATTATTATTATTATTATTATTATTATTACTATTATTGGTTTAAATAAAACATCCAGAATAAATCAAAATTTTCAACAAGTCCAACAATTTTGCAAGTTGCACGAACTAAACACACATGATTCTCATTTTGATGAGATACGTAGGTAACCTTCTTCGGGTTCGGTGATCTTTATTACAAATTATAAAGTTTAAAAAAAAATATTTTTTGTTCAAAATTTTTTCTTTCCAATGGTTCAAATGAAAAGAAAAGTTTCTATTCCTTATTCAAAAATTTTTAAAAAAATCCTTATACAAAAGTTAATAAATAAAAAAGAGTTTTTTTCCTTCTTGTTTTCTTCTTTATTTTCTTATTTCAACGATCCAAAAAAGAATATTTTTTATTTCTTATTCAAAAATCTAAAAGAAAAAATTCATACGAAAATTTAAAAAAAAAGATTTTTCTTTCTTATTTCAACAATTCAAAGAAGAAAAGTTTTTGTTCAATTTTTTTTTAAAAATGGAGACTTAAAAAAAAATATTTTTGTCCTTGTTCAAACATAAATGTTTACTCCTTATTCCAAAAGAAAACTCAAATCTTTTTATGAATTTCATGAACCGCGCACAACCGAGATACTTGAGCAACCTGTCTCGAACTTGATTTTCATTTAATATTTTGGGTCAATCGGTTAAGCCTGATTTATTTTAAATCACAGTTGATCGTCTCAAAAATAGATTCTTTCTAGAAAGGATGTTTATATCTAGTTTTTCCCTCAAATTCTCGCTTTTGAAAAATTATTTAATGTCTTTTATTTGAATTTAATTTGTTGTCTACTGGAATTCCTGAGTCACAACCCAAAAAGATAGTAAATTCGATTTCATCCGAGTATTAACCTTGCATCGCTATCCATAAGAACAATATATTTTATCCTGATCCGGAAAAATGTCAGAAGAGAAAAAGAGATATGAATGTATCACTTCTGATTGTAGATCGTGTTCCCTGACAACTTTGGATATGGTGGAATGAAATGGGAGACTAAAGCATGGTTTAATATTCAAACATATGGGCTTCCTGACCAGAATCATGAAAGTGAATCCTATGAGGTATGTGATTGAAGAACTATTATCTTTTTGGGATCCGATAAATAATGTCTTTCATTTTTCAGATTTTGAGTTGACCCCTACCTTGGAAGAGATACCTGGTTATACTGAATTTGGAAAAAACCTGCATCGTCAGAAGCTTGCAGCCCCGAAAAATATTTCTATGAATAAATTCTTAAGCCATTTGAACATTTGCAGGGTCAATGAGGCGTCTCTGAACAAAGGTTGGGTCTCGCTGAAATTTCTATATGACAAGTACGGTAGAGAAGAAGGGTTTGAGCAATTTGGGAGACAACTCAGCAACAAGGGGAACTTTGAAACTTGAAAAGAGCATAGACGTTTTGCTTTTATGGTGGCATTCCTAGGAAAGATGGTCTTTCCAAGAAGAGGTGGAAAGAGCAACATTCGTTTAGCTGGGGCAGTGGATGTTCTAGTTAAGAAAGACAACCATACTATTGTGCTGATGATTTTAGCTGATATTCACCGCGCCCTAACGGTTTGCCAAAAGGGAAAGGGTTTTTTTTTTTGAAGGGTGTAACATTTTACTTCAAATATGTATAGTTGAACATCTCTATCAACCCCGTACTGTGGCCAGATTTCTTCATGACGAGAGTGATTACACTACCAGCTACACAAAGAGGGTGGATGGTTATAATTTTTCAGAAGGAGTAAAGGCTTGGTTTGAACGCTTTTTTTCATTGACGACAGATAAGGTCACTTGGATTTACCCTTGGTTCCCTTGGAAGGAAGTAATATATATATCTTCTTATCACCCTTTATTTTTGTTGATAGGCATTAAAGGAATTCAACCATATGTACCACTATAAGTTCTACGCCAGTTAGGAAACGTCAGATAATACCTGTGATCGAGGACATGAGAGAATTTGTATTCGAGGTGAAACCAGAAATTCCTCTTCCTGAGGGATTGGTCCAGAAGATTTGGGGTGGTTGCCAAATTTTTGGATCCGACACATTAGTGAAGGAGCAGGACACAAGGGAAGTACACCTGCAGTACCATGCATGGTATAAGGAACAACCAAGTTTGAAAGTCCGACCTGAGAGATCAGTGAAGGGGATAGTAGACTGGAAAGCAGAAACTGAGATCAAAATCAAGAAAGCTCAACTCGAAGTTGAAGAAAAATATCAGTCCACTCTTACATATTCTGAATAAAGATCTAACAAGTGCCAAAGAAAATTTAGTCCAAATGGAGGCAGAGTTGGAATCTAAAGTTTGGTTAGCGAAACAAAGGGTTGAGAAGAACCATCACTCTACTATTTAGACACTATATGAGGATTAAGCATCATCACATAAGCTATGGATCAGCAACAAAAGGAATTTGATGAGATAAGAGACCACTTTAATAGAGAGAAAGCTCGATTTGAGGACGAGAGAGCCCAATTCGAGGCATTGCAGGCTCAACAATAGGCATAGTTTGACAAATAAAAGAGTTCAGTTTGCTACAGAGAGGAATCAATTAATGGTTGATCAAGCAAGAGTCCGAAATCAACTTGAGTTAGCATTAAATTGTAAGCAAGTATAAGAGAGATAACCGTTACCCGTCGACAAAATATTCGAGACCTAGAGTATAACTATGAAAATGTTAAAAATAGGTCCATGATTTATCTGTTGATACTACTCAAAGTTGCGTACGCTATAAAGGGATAGGTTACGAGCAATAGTACCTACCTTCGCACGTTACTTTGCCACCAAACTGGAGGAGATATACTGCATGTTAGGGGGTTGGCCTGGGAAAGAAGATCCATGAGTAGATATGTCATTTGATTTACACGAAAGATCAAAGATTTTTCAGGATTGAAGCTTAGTTATAATTGTTAGGAATCAGTTTAGCAGTTGCATCTTAAATTTATCTCTTTTAGATTCTTTTTATGCCTTTTCTTTTTTAGTTTATTTTGCTTATTCTAGTCACATTTTATCTCTTTAAATCTATGACATTTTTCTATTTAGGTCTTTGCTTTGCGTCTTTGTATCAAAGAATTTTAATCAATGAAAAGATTTTTGTTGGTTTTAAATAAATATTAAAAAAACAGATCCAAATTATCTTTTATTTTCATGAACTACGTAATGATCTGATTCATGTTTAACATGATACGTAGGCAACCCTTACTGGTTTCGATCGATATACTTTCAAAACCACTAAATGAATGAAAAAATAATTAAAAGAAGTATTAAAATATATCCACCCAAAGCCGGGATGAAACATCACAAAGCCTTCCAAGCCCATTCAAGAAACGAAAATAACTTTAGATTTATGACATACGTGTGATTAATATCTACTAAATGTTAAATCCTAACAAATTTTTGTTTTGTCACTAAAAGAGATAAAAGTTATACAGTGGTTGGTTTGTGGTTAAGCTGGCATCTCATTCTTATAACATAAGGCTTAAAGAAAAAGGCAAAATGACCCACAAGGATGGGATAGAGTTCGATAACGAGGAAATTCATGGACAGTTGACCCCGCAAGAATCTACACCAATGGAGGAGATAAGGTTACTGAGATAACAGATGGCAGAAATGTACCAATCCTGGATGAATGGACAAGCACCATCCTCTTCAATCTCAAGACTTTTGGACGGGGCTATTCCAATTTCCACCTATACTCCAACATATGATCCACTTTATCCACCGGGATTCACCCCACATGCTAACATGTCTAGCACAGTTGGGACCTCCATGTGCGCCCTTCAAAAGCATCTCTCACAAATAACCCACTTTTCGTTCTTGCGATATAAACCACTATAGGCCCTCAACTGATGCTGATACAGAAGTCCAATAGTGAACCATATCAGGATTAGTTCTGTTCCCCTGAACTAACTTTTAAAGTCCCAAACTCATACTATCCCGCTCATCAACATATTTCCCCTGTCATGATCGAAAAAACTACTAGGAATGATGAACAAGAAGAGATGGCTAAAAAAGTGAGAAGTTTGGAGCAAAACATGAGAAACATGCAAGGATTGGGAGGGCACAAGAGTGTTGCTTACAAAGATTTGTGCATGTTCCCTAATGTTCACTTGCCTCTAGGGTTCAAAACCCCAAAGTTTGACAAGTACGAGCCACAATGATCCTTTGGCTCATTTGAAAAGGTATTGTAATCAACTAAGAGTTGCAGGGAGAAAAGAAGAACTACTAATGGCTTACTTTGGAGAGAGTCTAATGGGGATAGCTTCAGAATGGTTTATTGATCAAGATATCTCTCGTTGGCATGGCTCGGGATTTTGTCCAGCAGTTTCTATATGATATTAACATAGTGCCAGATCGTACCACACTTGCCAACATGAGGAAAAAGACCACTGAAAATTTCTGTAAATATGTTATTAGTTGGAGGGAGCAGGCTGCTAGAGTTAAGCCATCCATAAAGGAGTCTGAGATGATTGATGTTTTTCTCTAGGCACAGGAATCTGACTACTTCCATAATTTGCTTTCCGCTATTAGAAAAACATTCGCTGAGCTTATTAAGGTTGGAGAAATGGTGGAACATGGAATTAAGTCAGGAAAGATCATAAGCCAAGCAGATTTGAAAGCTACTACGCAGGAAATTCAAAACGGCTTGGGGAGTCTCGAAGGGAAAAAAGGAAGGAGGATGTGGCCACTATTGTACCAGGGCCACGACAAAGTCAAAGGGGTCCACAACATTAATATGCACAGTCTCAATACCAAACCTATGCTCAAGACCTGTATAACCACCCACAACATCACTCTCTTCCCCGAAACCCACTATATTCCATTTCATCTTCTCAATATCCCATTTATAATGCACAGCCATATACCCAACCCCCTTCTTACCCGCAATGGCGTGCACCCGCCCCTCAAAATCATCCAATGCCTTCTCAAGTTTACCCGGGCCCTTCCAAATTCAATTTTTGACCTAGGGCAGAGTACAAGAGAGGGAATGTAGCTGTGAATAATTTCACTTCTATTGGGGAATCATACGCTAGTTTGTTTCAGAAGCTAAGGGCGTTAAATGTTCTGAGCCCAATTGAGAGAAGGATCCCTAACCCTCCCTCGAAGAATTTGGATTATTCCAGAAGATGTGCATATTGTTTTGATGCTACAGGAAGAGAGCAATCCAAGATCTGATTGATACACATCAAATTGTAGTGCAAAGCTCGGATGCACCAAACATCAATCAAAACCCACTGCCAATCCATACTGAAACAAATATGCTAGAGTTGATACATGGTGGTGGAGAGTATATGATTTCCTAAAAGCCTATCATTAAGATCAAAACTGACGTGAAAAAGTCAACGAATACTGTGGATTTGACAAAACCAGTGCCTTTAGGAGTAAACAAGACGCTAACAAAACCTGAACCCTCGAATACTCCCATGTTAATTGTGAAAGGAGCTTCAGAAAATGTTAGGTCAAGTTAGATAAAACCAATGATAATTGTTCCAAGAATCCCCGCCAAGCCCCTCTTAGTTGTGAAAGGAGCTCCTATCACACCCATTATTATTAAACCAGTGCCTCAACTTTCTATGGTTAATACCAAGACAGTCCCTTGGAACTATAACTGCACTGTGATGACATATAAGGGGAAGGACATCATTGCAGAAGTGGATGGAGTGGGAGGATTAACCCGTTCTAGGAGATGTTTTTCCCCAGAAGAGTTAAAAAAAACTAAACAAGTTAGGGATAACCAAATTCCAATTAAGAAGTCAGTCACCGAGGAAGAGGTCGAAGAATTCTTGAAAAAGATGAAGTTGATAGAATATTCTATTGTGGAGCAGTTGAGGAAAACTCCATCCCAAATATCTTTGTTGTCTTTGTTGATACACATAGATGAACATCTAATATGCTGTGAGTTTACAACACTTTCAATGCTTAAAACTGGAAAAATAGCATGGACTTAGGTGTGTTTATATGGATATGAGGTGCTTTTACTTTGTTTTTAGGAAAAATAGGTGTTGGAGTAAAAATGTGCAAAAGATTCATAAAGTTGCAGATTTTGGGCCAAGTACGAATCTCAGTACGTGTCATACCAATATTGTACGAGCCGTGCTGAGACTCGTGAAAAGGTTCAGAAGATTTTTACAAGGCAAAGGCAAAGTACGACTCTCAGTACGAGCTGTAGAAAACTTCAGAGATTTTTGGAACTTGGAAGATCTTATGTTACGACAAGTTGATACAAGTCATAGGAGAAAGGTATGAGGCCTACCAAGACATTCATAGAAATCTTAAGAAGATGCCTGTATCAAACCATGACTTGATTGTATGACTCGTGGGATCTTGTTACAAGTCATACCAGAGGGCAACACTTAGCAAATTCTGCATAATCCAAGGGATGTACAGTACAAGGAACGACCTGTACAATCCTGTTATGGATCGTATGAGGAGTCGTATAAGGTGTCGGCGCCAGATTTGGATATTTCCCTTTTAACTTAGGAAAAGGATTCTATTATTTGTATAAATGCTTTTTAGGTTTCTTTTAATTAGAAAGACATTCATTAGATGTTCATTATTACTTTATAATTAGTTTTTGACAATATTGGAGAGCAATTCTTGAGATCTTAACTTTGATTTTCTCAAATTATTCTTGAATTTGTTCATCAACTTTTCTTGCAATATTCAAATCAGGTTTTCTTTCAATCATCATTGTAAGTATTTATTTATATGTTTGTATATGAATACTTTCAATTATCTTACAATTATGAGAGGCTAAAACCTTCTCAACTAGGATTGTGGGAACCATGGTGGATTAACAAACTAGGGTTACACAAAGTGATTCGAAACCAATGCTAAATGCTTGTATTGCATTTTCTTCATCCTTAATGTTTCTTAATGAAGCGCAACATTGGGACTTGCCCAAATTCTTTACTGGCTTGAACCTAGAGAAGTAGAGATTAGGAAAAGAGAATTACAACAAAACCTTTATTTTTATGATCATTGTATAACTTGAGCTGCGGTCACAGGATAGTTAATTTGGAATAAATTGATAACAGTTAAATTGTAATCGCTCATGAGACCTAACTTGGTGATTGAGTATGGTCATCCAATAAGGACAAACCAGTCATTTGGATGAACCCTAGTTATCAACTCTACAAGCATTAGTATAGATCACAAGTGTAAACCCGAAGTAGTTATGAACCCACGGAAAATACTTACCCTAGTTAATTATAAATCTTGATAAACAACAACTGATTTTAAATCTTATTTTACAATTGTTGTAGATAACATACCTAAAAGCTTAAATACCTGCATTAGTCTATTTTTACCATATTTCCTGTGGGATCAACCCCAATCTTTGTTGGGTTCTTTATTGACAATGTCCGTTTCATACTTTATCAGGAGTGTGAGTTTGAGCGTTATCAAAAAATGGCACTGTTGTCAGGGAATACGACTTAAGATTAGGTTAATTGCCTGTATTTAATTTTTAATTATTATTTCCTCATTTACGTTTTGTTTTTGTTTTTGACACCCACAAGTTGTCTCTTGGTGAATGCCAAGTACTCTATAGAGTGGAAACACCCTGATTCCTTTGGATCTTGAACTAGAAAGAATACTGCGAAGAATGGAGAACTAAGAGCAAAGAGAGGCCTATCTTGATGAAGAAGCTAGGCAAGTCGAGCTAGCTCGACAAACTACACTTCAGGAAGTCGAGGATGCTCAGGATGAGGTCATAAATACTATACTCCATAGAAGGGGCAATAGAGGCCAGAGATATGCCCTTCAATTCTTTGATGAGGATGACCTGAATATTGATGAAGTCGGGTCAACTGGAGCTATTGTACCACTACCTTTGACTGCTGGGGTAAAGTTTGACATCACTAGCACCATGATATAGTTGTTGAATATGAAAGGGGTGTTTAATGGTCATGCAGGGAATGATGCCAACCTGTATTTGATGAACTTCGTTGGAATATGTGACGCATACAGGTTGCCCTGTGTCAATCAAGATGCAATAAGGCTGAAACTTTTCCTCTTCTCTCTGTCTGAGGTGGCCAATTTATGTTTATTGAAGTTGCCCAAGACTACATTACCAACTGAAGGGAGCTTAAACAGGCTTTTCTAGAGAGGTTTTTCCCACCCACCAGGATGCTACAACTTAAGGATGGAATCTACAATTTTCGACAATTGAAAATGGAGGCACTTCATGAAACCTTGTTGAGATTTAAAAAGAAGCTGATTAAGTGCCCAAACCATAAAATTCTAGATGACAGTGTGTTAGAGATTTTCTACAGGTCCTTGAACAACAGCACAAAAGCTGTGGTAGATATTGTGGTGGGAGGAGCACTGATGAGTTACTCGTGGGAACAAGCTGCCATTATTCTTAACATAGTGACTAACACTAATAGGGCCTGGCACACCAGGGAAGCAGAAGAAGTTGCGGGTACATATGCTGTTGGTATGACTACAGACCAACAAAAGAAGGAGGAGCGTGATCAGGAATTGGCTCATATCCATACATTATTAAACCTTCTCATAAAGCATATCATGGGCGTTAAGGCTAGAAAAGTAAATACAGTGGGAGCTCAGGGACAGGAACCGGGGCCGGAACATTCAGATTCCAAGGAGAAGGAAAACTTCTTAGACAACCAGGTGGTGGGTTTTCGGGCTAACGCCCAAGGGTATGGATAGAAAACTTAGCTTCAAGGTTCTGGAAATTAAGGTCGGAACAAATACTCGGAAAACTACAACCATAACGGGTATAGAGATAGGAGCCGAGGTCGTGAGCGAGAGGGAGAATGAAGAAGGAATGATAGTTACTACAATGACCAGACAGGATTATATGTGCCTTCTAATGCACGTGAGGGGGAGGCGTAACAGTCAAAATTGGAGAGCATGATGGCTGAGATGCTCAAGAAAGTGAGATTTACCGAGGAGCAGCTGAAAGATATTCGTAGAGATATATCTAGCATGGGCCAGAACGTTGAGTTGCATGCACAACTATCAAGCAAATAGAGCAGCAGCTGGGTCAACTGTCGCCATCCCTGAACCCTAAGAAAAAGAGAACACTACCTAGCAACACAATGCAAAATCCAAAGAATGATAGTCACTTTATGGCTGTGATGACTAGCAGTAGAAAGACCATAGTTGATCCCCCTTACCGGTTGTAGTTGAAATACAAAGGAAGAAAGAGATCGTGATTGATGATGATGATGAGGTTGCTGAGCAAAAGCTTAAGGAAGAGGCTGAGTTGACTGAGGCTCCAGTTGGTAAAAAGAAGCCTAAAGATGAAAAAGATAAGAAACAAGGGGCCACACAGATCTATAAGGCTATCTCACGAACACCGCCACTGTTCCCTCAAAGAATGAAGAAGAAGGCGGAAGATGGTAAGTTTTAGAAATTTCTTTCTATGCTTAAACAATTATCTGTGAACATACCATTGGTCAAGGCATTGGAGCAGATGCCTGGATACGCCAAATTTATGAAGGACCTTGTTACCAAGAAAAGGTTTGTGAGCTATGCTAATGGGTAACTTGCATCATTGCAGTGCCATAGTCTCATGGGTCCTTGCCTAGAAAAAGGAGGTTCCAGGTGCCTTCACCATTCCACATACTATTGGTGACGTTGAGTTCGCAAAGGCACTCTGCGACTTGGGAGCAAGCATCAATTGATGCCATTAGCTGTGTTCAAGCTGCTGGGCTTGGGAGCCCCCACACTGACTACTATGCAGCTATTGATGGCTGACCATACTGTGAAGAATCCTGTGGGGATCATATTCGATGTGCTTGTCAAGGTTGATAGATTCATATTCCCAGTGGACTTCGTGATCCTAGATTGCGAGGTTGACTTTGAGGTCCCCATCATTTTAGGGAAATCATTCCTTGCCACTGGGAGGGCTTTAGTATGTTGAGCTGGCCAACTGAAATTCAGGCTTAATAAAGAGGAGGTCACTTTCAATGTCTGCCGGTCAATGAAGCAGCCCAATGAGTTTAAGGTGGTCTCAGCAAACGAGGATGATTATGAGTTTCTTGACAAAATCTGAGTAGTCAAGAGACTTGAGTCGTGCCGCAATGTTAAATCAGGCGCTTATTAGGAGGCAACACATGAGGTGGTTTGGTGAATTTTGAGTAACTAAACCACTCACATCGTGTCGCGACGTTAAATTAAACGCTTCTTGGGAGGAAATCCAAGTTTAATAACTTATATATGCTCAGTGTGCAGGTTAAAAAAAAAGGGTATAGTAAAATTTCAGTACAAACTTGTACTACGAGCCTCAGTTCGACTCATAAGAGCATTGTACGAGCCGTAATATGAGTCGTGGTGAGAAGAAGATATATGGCCGGCTGTATGAGTTCATGGTATGGTTGGTCCTACGACACGTACCTCCATAGTATGGGTCGTGGTACTCACTGTAGGTATAAACTATGCAAAGTATGGAACTACAGTTCAAGGTTACCTACGAGTTGTGGTACGGTTCGTACCTATATGGTACGAGTCGTATGATGAGCTCTAGGTCCACAGGTAAGTTTTCTTAAATCTTTGCCACGAGTCCAAGGGATGAGTTGTAGGTCCAACCTACAACTCGTGGTACAAGTCATGACGGTCCAAATTCTTTAAATCGACCCGACTCGACCCGAATTCTTAAAATCGCCCTAACATATTGAAATGCCAAATTTTTCGAACCCATATCCTATGCAAACACACCTTGAACTCACGATTACCTTCCACGAACCCCTAATACCCTTAACTCAAGAAAAATCATCGATAAAGCTTTAATTTGTGCAGAATTAAAACTTCACAAGTTGAATTCCTACCCTAGTCACTGAATCTCGCACGAAGTTGAGCAAGAATTTGCAAAATCAAGTAAGTGGTTATGCTTCAAGTTGAGTAAAAGACCTTCTTACTTGTATGAACTCACTTATCAACTATGATTCCCCAAAATTCATGAAAATTAATGAGGAAAATGATCAGTAACTCGCTATGTGATTGTTTTGACTGGGTAGAAATTCAAGCATTGTCACGCCCCATCTTGGGAGGCATGACTGGCACCTCGTGCCCTACTGAGATCTGACTGGGCTGACTGAGCCTAGGCACTCCTGGTGTAGGGCTAATACTAACTCTGGAATCAAGAAAATAACGGGTTATATCTCGGCTATAAACACTAGCCCCCGACCGACAAGGCCTTATAGCCACCTGTCGCAGGAAAATAGCTAACCAGAAACACATAGCAACAGGGAGTACTATACAGGCTGACAAGACCACCATGATGTATAGTTATGACTGAAACTTAAATCTGGTGCTACACTAAGCTATAGCCGACAAGGCCGCTAAGTATCAGCTAAATAGGGCCCCACGCGGCCAATACATGAGATAAAACACATATGGGGACCACACGGCCAACAACAGCTAACCACAGGGAAATAGAAACGATCTGCAAGCCTCTAAGAGTAATACAATGGTTGGGATAGGGCCCCGACCTACCCATAAACTGTACAATCAAAAGAGTAAACCTTCTATTTATAAGCTTCGGAGCAAAGGAGCCGACTCTTCTGCTAATCCTGGCTGGAAGCTAAGAGGGACCTGCTCCTCATCTATCAATACCTTCAGGCAAGTAACGCAGTGCCCCAAAAGGGCGTCAGTACAACATGTACCGAGTATGTAAGACAATAACTGTAAATAACTGAATATATAAAATGTAACTAAAAAATGACTGAAAGAAAAAGGATAGCAGTCATACCTGAGCAACTGGATTCCCTATTATTTAGTCTATCAATAACTAAAGCAAACAAGAACCTTACTTGGCCCCATAAGCCGGAAGGTACAACCAACATAAAACAACCCACCTGGGGCCCCCATAAGCCTTGGTGAGTACATCTCAATCTAGATACCCCTAACAAGGTCATAATGGGTCAAGTGGTAACTATAGCCATCCTACCAGTCCCCTAGGTTTGGAACTGAGCCCACTCGGCCCCTGACTTTAGCTGTGTGTGAGTCCAGTGGACTCCTGATATCTGCACCCTGGGCACCAGGGTCGTCGGGGGTGTGGTGCCAATACAACGTATTTATAATAGTCCAGCCATGGAATGGACTCTATGAGGACTTGGGACCCCATCTTCGTCCCTCGCGGATTGCATGCCGCTCTTTCTGGAGCGACGTCATCTCGTCCTTGGTGGGCGTCGACACATCTAATAACCCTGGGGTTGGTCATGGAGGGATATATAGGCAAATCAAATCCCAAACAAAGTGTAAAATACTAGTCTCAGCTACTAACAAAAACTATTCATGATTAACGTACTTCTGATTCTCTTACTGGGATTTAGACTGAGTTATAATGCTATAGGAACTAACTTGCCTCAGGAATTTGCCTTAACATGCCTCGATCATTGCTTCCTAATCAGCTGACGAGTTCCAATTCGTATTCAACAACTCTTCCCAACTGAAAGCATATTATTGGGAGAATAGGGCTGGTTTTAATGTTAAATTCGAAGAAAGGGAAAACTTTATATATAAATATTAACTATATTTCAACTTAACGAAACACGGTCGAAAACTCGTTATTTTTTTAAAAGTCTAGAAGTGAGAAATTCTTACTTGAAGCTTGTGATCGTATAGAAACTAGTTTGGCGCAATTCTGACGGCTTTGGCTGGGTGGGACGATGATTCACCGGGCCAATTTCGTGAAAATAACTCCGTAGCCATGCTCTCTACGACCTTAAACATTTATACCCAAGGTTAATCGGAGTTTGGATGGCATTTGTTAGCATAATAGGATGAAGATTATTTAATTTCCTCGTATTCTCTCAAGTCTAGCCGTGAGTTACTTGGAAAATGAACTTAAAATTGAACTAAGGGGACTATTTATAGGTATTAGGGAAGTGGCTTGGGCGGCTCCCCGCGCTAGCCATAGCACCAAGGCCTTGCCGCGCCACGCCTCCCAGGGCGCTGATCCCCCTGGCGCGCCGCACTGCCCATAGCATAGGCAGGCTGGCGCGTCGTGCTGGCCTTTGTGGCCTGACCTCGTTCGACCCGACTTCCGGGTCATACTCTCTTTATTCATATCAAATCCACGCGTACGCTTACTATTCGTTAACTTTCACATGGTGTAACATCCTCCCCTCCTTTAGAACATTCGTCCTTGAATGTCAACTCGGTTTACATGGGTTTATCTCTTTTAGGATTATTATGTTGGAAAATTTTGGTAGAGTCTCCCCTGTAACATGGACTATCTGAAAACCCTGAAATGCAGAAAAGTCCAGTACATGCGCTTCATATAACGCTATAACAACTATTTCACAACAAGGCTGGAGTCAACTGAGCAATATATATAACACAAATCATGAAATAGTAACTGAATCAATAACTTACCTTAACTGCATAGTCTGGACTAAGCCTAAAACAAATGAGGGTATCTGGTTCTCATATCATCTTCAGCCTCCCAAGTCATTTCTTCTATGTTTTTGTTCCTCCACAATACTTTAACAGAAGCAACATCTTTAGTTCTCAGCCTGTGAACCTGCCGATTTAGTATAGCTACTGGAACCTCTTCATAAGCGAACTCTTCAGTGATTTGGACATCCTCAACTGGTACAATTCGGGAGGGATCTCCTATGCACTTTCGTAGCATCGACACATGGAAGAATGGGTGTTCATATTCTAATTCTGAAGGCAGATCTAACTCATAAGCCACCTGGCCCACTCTCTGGAGGATTCGATACGGTCTAATAAACCTTGGGCTTAGCTTGCCCTTCTTACCAAATCTCATCACGCCTTTCATCGGCGAAATCTTCAGGAATACCCAGTCACCTACATCAAACTCTAAATTCCTCCGACGCACATCAGCATAGGACTTCTGGTGCCTCTAAGCTATTAACAGGCGTTCTCTGATAAGTTTCACCTTCTCTTCTGATTGGTGAATAATATCTAGCCCAATCAATACCGGTTCTCCTACCTCAAACCAACCAACTGGGGATCTGCACTTCCTTCCATATAAAGCTTCATAAGGCGCCATCTGAATTGCTGAATGGTAACTGTTGTTGTATGAGAATTCAATAAGTGGAAAGTGCTCATCCCAGTTGCCTCCGAAGTCTAACATGCACGCTCGTAACATATCCTCGAGCGTTTGAATTGTACGTTCCGCCTGCCCGTCTGTTTGAGGACGGAAGGCCGTACTTAGATTAACCTGCATCCCTAGGCCTTTCTGGAAAGATTTCCAAAATTTAGCTGTGAACTGTGCCCCTCTGTCGGAAATGATTGATATTGGAACACCGTGCAATTGTACTATTTCTCTAATATATAATTCAGCGTAGTCTGATCTTGGGCAGATTTATATGCCCAAGTGATACTCAAACGTATTATTTTCGCCTTGTTTGTGTGCAATATGTATATACTCTCATGTAATTGGTAATAAAATGTGAATTTATACTAACCAACATGATTAGCATTTGTTTTGCAGGAAAATATGATTTTTAGGAGCTAAAATGCATGTTGGAACTATATCGGAGTTGGACTTGGATACAAGCGTGGAAAAGACATTGGAAGGCACAAATTGTAGGGGCTCCGCGATGGAGCCGTGCCACGCTACCATCGCGGAGGCACACTGCCTGGAGAGGCAATTAAATGGAAATTTCCAGTGAGGCCTCGCGACAGCTCCGTGGCACAGAGATAGGCCTCCGCGTTGGCCTCCGTGCCACGTTGAGGCTAATTTACCGGACCCTGGATTTCCAGTGAAGGTCCGCGTCCACGCCGTGTCACGGAGGCAGTGCTCCGCGTTGACCTCCGTGACACGTTGCTTGTTATTCCGAGAAAAATTTCCCTCTAGTATAAATAGCACACTTAGGTTTATTTTAATAAGGGGAGTTTTAGTTCAGACTTGGTGGAGCTAGGACGTGGGTTAGCAGCAGTTGAGGGACGAAAAAGCTAAGAGATTTCTTCTCTTCCTTTCTTCTTTCAATCAATTGTATGTATGATTTACACTTGTTTTAGGATGATCAATCCACAAATGAGTGGCTAATTCTCTTCCTTGCTAAGGTTTTGAACATGTGTAGTGAATTTTGATTGTAAATGATATGGTTTTCTTCTTCTTCTTTTATGTTGTTCTATTAATTCTTGTTCTTACTGTATTAGTGCTTGGCCGACATTAATGTACATCTAAAAAGTCCAATTTCACTCGAGAGAGCAAGAAATTGGAAAGTTGTGAATTAATAGGGTATTGTTCTTAACTTGATTTGGGAAAATTGGGTTTTGATGTGCTTTCCTGATAGAAATATACTTGAAAGCCGTATTAGTCAATTTAGGAACCGGAATTGTATTGCTAGGTCGTAAATTGCATTTGATCACAGAAATGTAAACGAATGGTTTATGATTCTTAAGTGAAAGTAAATACGAGAGTTTTAATTTCTAGGCTAATGTTCTTGGCTAGCAACATGAAGAAGAGATTAACCGAATTATTATTACAATCGAATTCATTACTTGTTCTTAACCTTGGCATGCTCATATCCATAGTTTAAATTCATAGTAAATAATTGTTAATAGTTTTAGTATATATTTTATAAGCAAAAATTCAATTAACTGTTGGTTACGTTGTTGTTAGCATAGTTAGAAGTAAAATAAGAATATAGTATACTTAGGCAATTTTTACATACCCTGAGCCTCCTTGGATCGATACTTGGCTTACTTAGCCACTTTATTACTTGTTTGACCACGTGCACTTGCGTGTCGGTTTTATAACCTCAGCAACCCACCGAACAAGTTTTTGGCGCCATTGCCGGGGAGGCTAGGCGATTTGTGAAATTGTGTTTAGTGTAAATTTACTGTATTTTTATTTTTATTTTCTTAAGTGTTAACAACTTGGTCTTAGCCTGTATTTTGCAGATTTTGTTTCTGTGAACACTGGCAAGGGACAAGGAGCTGGTGGAATCTTACTTAGAGCCTGAACGTGAATTTCATAGTCAACGTAGAGAAGCTCTACAAAAGAAGCTGCAGTTGTTCCGACAACCTATTATGGAGCAACAAAATCCACCAGTTGTGAGGGCAGTGTTAGTGCCCGATGAAGCAGCAGCAAGGCCGGTTCGCGAGGTGGCAATCCCACACGCTAACAATGTACATTCTAGCATCCGCAAACCAGAGCCTGGAGGGAGGTTTGAATTAAAGCAGAATATGGTGCAACTCTTGCACACAAGCGGGCAATTTACCGGTCTCCCTCATGAAGATCCACAACAACATCTCCAAAACTTTTTGGAGATAAGTGACACTTATATACCCGCTGGAGTGTCACCTGATTATGTTCGGCTCACCTTATTTCCGTTTTCCTTACTTGGTGAAGCCAAGAGGTGGTTAAAAGCTGAACCACCCAATTCTATATCAACGTGGGATGATCTTGCACGGAAGTTTTTGATTAGATTTTTCCCTTCTGGTAAAACAGCCAGACTTAGAAGTCAAATTCTAAGTTTTAAACAGAGGGAGGGAGAAAATTTATATCAAGCCTGGGAAAGATTTAAATCCATGTTGCGGGACTGTCCTCATCATCATCAGTCCAATGAGGTGTTGGTACACACATTTATTGAGGGTTTGGAACCCCACACTAAAATTCTGTTAGATTCAGCAGCTGGAGGGCAAGCGCTGGAAAAGACTTACGAGGAGCTGTACACTTTGCTCAACCGAATTTCACAAGGCAATCCAGAATGGAATGCAGATTCATCTCGAGGTGGAGCAAGGAAAGAAGCGGGAGTGCTTGAAGTGGATGGATTTACAGCTATCGCTGCACAGATAGCTGCCTTGCAAAATCAGTTAAACAATCACTTCAGCAATATGAACTTGAACCAGCCTTCAGCTTCAGTCAATGCGGTCCAACAGATGTGGTGTGAAGTGTGTGGTAGTAGTGAGCATTCAGCTGAATGCTGTGGTGCAAATCCTGATTCTGTTAACTTTGTGGGCAATGCACAGAGAAATCAGCAGCAGTTTGGTAGTGGCTACAACTCAAATTGGAGGAACCATCCAAATTTTTCGTGGGGTAGCAACAACCAACAAGGAAAAGGTTCTGGTCAGGGTATGCAGAGAAATCAAGGAGGGCAACAAAACTATCAAGCTCAATTCAGAAATCACAATGCCCCTTCTCCACCACCATCACCGACCATTGAGGAGATGTTCAAGACCATGAATGTTAATCAGGCACAATTTCAGGCTGACTATGTTAAATTGGCAGCCGAAGTGAAGAACAATCAGTTGGCGACCAAGGCTCTTGAATATCAGTTTGGGCAATTTGCTAGTGCCCAAAATACAAGACCCAGAGGAGGACTACCTAGCGACACGGATCCTAATCCGAAGCAGGTTAATGCAGTGACCACGAGGAGTGGTTTACAGTTGAAGGAGGTGGAACCGGAAAGACCGCCTCAAAAGTCAGGAGCAGCAGAAGTTGAGGATGAACAAAGTTCTGATAGGGGGAAGACTAAAGAAGCAGAATCAGAAAGGCCTCCACCCCCGTTCCCTCAACGACTTAAGAAACACAAGGAGGAGGCGTGTTTCAAGAAATTTATGGAGTTGCTTAAACAGGTACATGTTAACTTACCTCTTGTTGATGTCTTGCAGGGAGTGCCAAAGTATGCAAAATATATTAAAGACATCGTGGCTAACAAAAGTCGTTTGACTGAGTATGCCACGGTGGCTTTAACGGAGGAATGCACTTCCCGGATTCAGAATAGACTGCCCACGAAACTGAAAGACCCTGGAAGTTTTACTATCCAGCTGACTATTGGGCAAAGTATCCGAGCTCATGGATTATGCGACTTGGGGGCAAGTATAAATCTGATGCCATCTTCGGTGTTCAGAAAGTTAGGTCTAGGGAGTCCTAGACCTACCATAGTAATCTTGCAGCTAGCGGACAGGTCCTTAGCTAAACTGGATGGTATTGTTGAGGATGTGTTAGTGCAAGTGGGCTCCCTCATTTTTCTGGTCGATTTTATTGTTCTGGACTTTGAACCAGATGCTGAAGTCCCATTTATTTTGGGACGTCCCTTTTTGGCAACCGGAAAAGCATTAATTGATGTAGCTGCGGGTCAACTTACAATGCGGGCACATGACAAGATAGAAGTATTTGACGTGTACAAAGCACCCAAGCTCCCAATTGTAAATGAGGAACTCTCGGTGATCAATGTGATTGATCATGGGAATGCTGATATAATGAATGATTCCCGAGAGTTAACAGGAAGGCCACCAGATGAGGTTGAGCACTACTGGGGGGAGGACAAGGATCGTGAGAAATCGTCCCTCACCCTAGTAGATAATTGAGCATAATGGACGTCGAGCCGCGACGGTAAACCAGGCGCTGCACGGGAGGCAACCCGTGAAAAGAAAAATATTCTATTTTTCTTCTTTTAGTATAGTGTGCATAATTTGTATTTTTTATTTTTCATTTTTCTTTTTTTCTTGATTTCGTACAAATTTTTCGTTTTAGTTAGTATTTTTTTCATGGTAGTTAGGAAAATCTATTAATCTAACCAATTTCGTTTAGTGAGGGCATTTTCAGGTCTAACGGAGAAAAATATGCATGGAAGCGGGAAAAATAAGGCAAGGTATGAAAATAATTTTTATTGAAGAAACAGTGCACTGGGGCGTTGGCTCCGTGTCACGGAGGAGTGGCTCCGCGTTACCCTCCGTGACACGTTGAAGGCAAAATCAGATTTTTTTAAAAATTTCCAGAGAGCCAACGCGTTGGCTCCGTGTCACGGAGGAGGGGCTCCGCGTTACCCTCCGTGACATGTTGCCCTTTATTCAGTGCCGGGTCACACCGGGTTGCCGGGTGACCCGCGTGCTTTTCTTTAAATTAACCCCGATTTTGCCCTTTTTTTCCCCATTTCTCTCCTCCTCCGCGACCAAAACACCCAATTCCCCCCCCCAACCAACGTGCCACGCTAATAGGCAAGGAAAACGTCAAATTTCTTCGGTTCTTCTACTAAAAGGTATGTTATCATCGTTTCTCTCAAGTTTTTGGCAATTTTAGTCGAATTTGAGCATGTGAGGTGAAATATATCACCCCAAGTAGCAATTAAACATGATGTTGAATTATTTTGTGATTGATTATGTTCGGATTGTTGTAATTAGCGTTTGAACTTGTCGATTATGTGAATAATTCGAATTTGATTGAAATATTGCATTCTAGGGCTTGAGTTATTGAAATTGAATTGGGGAACTTGATAGTTTGATGAATTAGATGCCGGGGTGTGGTTGTAAATTGAGATAAGTCGATGTAAATATTGTATGAATGTTAAGAGAAGACGAATTCTCGAATTGTTGGGGAAAATGCGAAAATTTTGTAAATTGGTTTGATTATTTAGATTTGTATGTAAATAGAATTTTCGTTGTTTTTTTTTTGTTTTTTTTTGTTTTGTTGCTAAGTGTGATGAATGGATTGCTATCGATAGTAGGATTGGGAGTAGCTGTGTGAAGTCTGAGTAGTACGCTAACCGTTATGCTGTCGAAATTTTTCGTGAACGCACTAAGCAATATACCTTATAGTTGCTTGTGTTTGGGGTTGTAAATAGAGTAATCCTTGCCGAAGTATTGTAAATATAGTTAAGGACTAAGTGTGGGGTAAACTTAGTTTAACCCGACCTTAGCCTAAGTTAACTTGTATTTAGCCTAACTTTGTGCTTGTTTATGTATATTGACAGGTACAATGGCAAGTCGACAGGACAAGGGCAAGGGTGCTTCTACCTCAGGAACCAGACGGAAAAGATTGAGGTTGGGCACTGCAGTCCCAGCTGCACCAGCTGTTCCGCGCGACCAACGCCACCAATACGGAACAAGATGGGTAACCGATGAAGGGAAGAAGTGGTATGCGAAACATAAAGAGAACAAGTACTTCCCCGAGGAACATATTGCACGGGAACCACTTGCACAGGAGTTCCCACGTATTGTGCAGAGAATCGAGGCAGTTGGGCTCAGCTTTATCTTTCAGGAGCCCAAGGAGTGCAACCTACATTTGGTCCGGGAATTCTATGCAAACTGGAACCCGGCCATCAGAAGCCACACAATAAAAATCAGAGGGCAGATTGTCACTATGGAACCCCACCAATTTAATGCCATCGTTGGAGCGCGGGACACAGACGCCCACGTTCTCCGCCAGCTAAACATCACCCCACCGTACGCCGACATCAGATGTACGTTGTGTGGGGCTCGATCCATAGCCCGATGGAGTAGACATAAGGAGAGGGGTTACCACCAGACTCTGCCTTATTCGCAGATGAACAGGGAGGCCAGAATATGGCTGAAAATTGTGTGTTCGTGCTTGATCCCGGGAGTCCACATGACGGATGTGACCCGGGACCGTGTCTGCTTGGTGTATGCCCTTATGAAAGGGCTTGAGATTAATGTTGGGGCGGTCATTATATCCGCCATGAAGAGAGCCAGACTACACCAGGGCCACAGATACGAGTTTGGCGGACTCATCACCACCTTCCTCCGAGGCCTCGACATTGAGGAAGAGGCTTTGGACTATATTCAACAGTTGGAGCGGAGGGCCCTCGATGTGACAAAAACTAAGGCCCCCGACACCACACACGGGCCAGTGCTGACTTTGGGCGAGCGACATGCTCGTGACGATCAGTACATGGCACGTATGTTCGGCATGCAGATGCTGCAACTACGGATTGGTGGGAGACCAGCCACCGAGGAAGAATTATGGCAGCTGGAGCTGGATTACCCATTTGGCGAGAATGACAGAGCCTTATGCCGAGTGGGACCAGCCTTCGTGGAGCCGACGGATGACGATGTCCCTACTGATGAGGAGACACGTCGTGAGGACTCCGATGTGGAGTCCGATGACGACGATGGAGCTGACTCAGATATGGGCGACGAGGCAGCAGCACCGGATGAAGAAGTCGAATATTTCGACTGATCAGGGAGTTCCACCACCCGAAATTTTGTTTTGTAATTTTTGTGAACACTGGGGACAGTGTTCGATTTAATTGTGGGGTGGGGAGTAGCTAGGTGCTGGGACTTGGGCTCTAATTTGCTGTATGTTTTTCCTTGGTTTGTATGAATGTTTGTGCTTTCCCTGTTATGAACTGATTTGTGTTGTATCTGTATATATTTTTTTGTGTGGTTAATGATGTGTGTTATGAAAAGTTATGGTTGCCAGTGTAAATATTTTGTAAATATTTTTTTTCTATCGAGATGATCGATATTTTTCAAAAATTTTTGAGAATATTTTGCACTTGTAAATATTTTCTTTCTATCGAAATGATCGATGTGTTGCAAAAATTTTTCGATTTTTTATTTTTTTGGGTTTCTCGGAGTTTGTTTTCGGTTCTTTTACCGAGAATAGTCCCATTGAACCGAATGTCATAGTTAGTGACCGTTCCCTATGATGGATGGATGACGACCGTCTTAAGGGAAATGTAGTCGGTAGGAGTAGGATTTTAATTTGTTTTTAATTTTTCTTTGGTGGATTGCATCAATGAACTGTAGTTGCTTTATGGTTGCAAAAATTTCGTTGCGTGTGTAACTGATGTTCAAAATGTGAAAATGATTCGTTTGAGAGTATGCAATTTGGTAAATATGTTGAGTTACCTAGGCTATAGAATTTGATTCAGTATGATTGAGGCTTAATTTGAATTCATGTGATTGGCTAATTAGAGAGTCTGTGAATGCATCTTGATTCGAGCTTGTGCGTGAAGTGTGAAGTGAGGTATTGTTATTCCATGCCATTGTGATTTGTCTAGAACTTGCCTGGTGTGTATACAAAACCAAATGAAGGAGGTGTAGTGTTGGAAAGGATGTAGGCATTTCTTTGTTTTTAACCGATAGTTTTCAATTTTTTTTTCTTGTCAAATTCTACCTTTTTATATGTTGTATACCCTAGTCAGCCCGTTGAGCCTTTAGCCGATTTCTTTCTTTCTTTTGTCCAAAATTGTATAAACTAAGCTTTATTCCTTCTTTTACTTAGCCTTAAAGTCTATACGAAGCTCTTAAGCGCTTACAAAGAAAAGAAAATGTTTCCCAAAGTGTTAAAGAGTGAAAAGAAAAAGAAAAGCAGAGTGAAGAAAGAAAAGATGATGTTGAAGAGGCACTTGTTGTAATTAAATGATATTGAGGGTACATGAAAACCCTTTGTTTTGTGTCAAGTGTGTTTGATGAAATGGGCAGTACGAAAGTAAACCAGCATGAATGGGAGAAAAAGAGAAAAGAGAGGAACAATGTCCATGAGTCGATGGGAATGTGTCGAAAAGGCGCTTAAGGATGCTAGCGACTATTATTGGCTAATCCAATATATATACTAGATCCATAGCCCCGTTACAACCCATTAAAGTCCTACGTGATCCTATATTGCATTTCTTTATATTAGTGGAGTAATACACTAAGGGCAAGCCTATGGGTCATGACATGATGCATGTGAATTCTTTTGGGAGAGTGGGTGAAATTAATTTTTATATGCCCCTACTTGAATGTTTGTGTGTTGCATGAACAAAAAGGGGAAGATTCTCTTGAGTTGTGAGGGCACATGCTTGATGAAAGATTGATTTTCGTGTCGGATTTCTTGATTAGCTGATTTGCATGAGTTTGCCGATATCAAGAATCAATTCTTAAAGTCTAGGAAGTCTTGATGTATTAAAGGTCATTGTATTGTAAGACCAAGCATGTTTTCGTGATGGTTTGCAAAAATTGAATAATCGGTATGACCGTAGCGTAAATGGTCGCACCATAGTGACGAAGGTTGGGATGTAATTTGCATGAGTTGTGTATGTGTTGTTCGAGGACGAACAAGGATTTAAGTGTGGGGTAAGTGATCTTGGGCAGATTTATATGCCCAAGTGATACTCAAACGTATTATTTTCGCCTTGTTTGTGTGCAATATGTATATACTCTCATGTAATTGGTAATAAAATGTGAATTTATACTAACCAACATGATTAGCATTTGTTTTGCAGGAAAATATGATTTTTAGGAGCTAAAATGCATGTTGGAACTATATCGGAGTTGGACTTGGATACAAGCGTGGAAAAGACATTGGAAGGCACAAATTGTAGGGGCTCCGCGATGGAGCCGTGCCACGCTACCATCGCGGAGGCACACTGCCTGGAGAGGCAATTAAATGGAAATTTCCAGTGAGGCCTCGCGACAGCTCCGTGACACGGAGATAGGCCTCCGCGTTGGCCTCCGTGCCACGTTGAGGCTAATTTACCGGACCCTGGATTTCCAGTGAAGGTCCGCGTCCACGCCGTGTCACGGAGGCAGTGCTCCGCGTTCACCTCCGTGACACGTTGCTTGTTATTCCGGGAAAAATTTTCCTCTAGTATAAATAGCACACTTAGGTTTATTTTAATAAGGGGAGTTTTAGTTCAGACTTGGTGGAGCTAGGACGTGGGTTAGCAGCAGTTGAGGGACGAAAAAGCTAAGAGATTTCTTCTCTTCCTTTCTTCTTTTAATCAATTGTATGTATGATTTACACTTGTTTTAGGATGATCAATCCACAAATGAGTGGCTAATTCTCTTCCTTGCTAAGGTTTTGAACACGTGTAGTGAATTTTGATTGTAAATGATATGGTTTTCTTCTTCTTCTTTCATGTTGTTCTATTAATTCTTGTTCTTACTGCATTAGTGCTTGGCCGACATTAATGTACATCTAAAAAGTCCAATTTCACTCGAGAGAGCAAGAAATTGGAAAGTTGTGAATTAATAGGGTATTGTTCTTAACTTGATTTGGGAAAATTGGGTTTTGATGTGCTTTCCTGATAGAAATATACTTGAAAGCCGTATTAGTCAATTTAGGAACCGGAATTGTATTGCTAGGTCGTAAATTTCATTTGATCACAGAAATGTAGACGAATGGTTTATGATTCTTAAGTGAAAGTAAATACGAGAGTTTTAATTTCTAGGCTAATGTTCTTGGCTAGCAACATGAAGAAGAGATTAACCGAATTATTATTACAATCGAATTCATTACTTGTTCTTAACCTTGGAATGCTCATATCCATAGTTTAAATTCATAGTAAATAATTGTTAATAGTTTTAGTATATATTTTATAAACAAAAACTCAATTAACTGTTGGTTACGTTGTTGTTAGCATAGTTAGAAGTAAAATAAGAATATAGTATACTTAGGCAATTTTTACATACCCTGAGCCTCCTTGGATCGATACTTGGCTTACTTAGCCACTTTATTACTTGTTTGGCCACGTGCACTTGCGTGTCGGTTTTATAACCTCAGCAACCCACCGAACATAGTCCTCGACTGGAAAGGTAGCCCTGACTGGCAGAAAGTGAGATGATTTTGTCAACCTGTTGATAATTACCCAGACAGAATCAAATTTATGCTTGGTACGAGGTAACCCTGTTACAAAGTCCATATTAATCACCTCCTATTTCCACATAGGCACTGCTATTTCTTGTGTCAGTCCACCGGGTTTCTGATGCTCGGCTTTCACCTGCTGGCAATTAGGATACTGAGCTACAAACTCTGCTATCTCCTTTTTCATCCCCGACCACCAATAAATTTCTTTTATATCATGGTACATCTTCGTTGAACCTTGGATGAAGAGAATAACGGGAACAATGTACCTCATCCATAATTTGCTGGCGAAGCCCTGTCGTATCCGACACACAAAGGCGGCCTCTATACCTTAAAACTTCGTCTCCAGTTACCCTGAAATCTACTACTTCCCCTAGATGAGCTTTACTCCTGAGTTGAACTAGGTTAGGATCTTTATACTGCCGCTCTTTCACTTCTACAAACAATGATGACACTGCAGTATTCTGGATCGCCGCCCCACTGTCTCCTGAATCTACTATACGAACGGCCAGATTGACTAACTGATGTAATTCTCGAGCTAGTTCCCGTTGTTCTGGCCTCAGGTATGCTAAACTCCCCATAGATTTGCGACTGAGGGCATCTGCTACAACATTGACTTTTCCTGGATGATATAAAATATTTACATCATAGTCTTTCAATAATTCTAACTAGTGGCACTGCCGTAAATTCAACTCTTTCTGTGTGAAGATATACTGGAGGCTCTTGTGGTTAGTAAAAATATCTACATGAATGCCATATAGATAGTGTCTCCATATTCTTAAGGCATGGATGACCGCGACTAATTCCAAGTTATGGGTGGGGTAGTTCTGTTCATGCTTCCTTAGTTGTCTCAAAGCATAAGAAATTACCTTACCATGCTGCATCAGAACACATCCTAACCCGACACCCGAAGCATCACAATACACTGCATACCCTTTTGACCAATCTGGCAAGCTAATACTGGTGCTGATGTCAGTCTATTTTTCAACTCCTGAAAACTCTGTTCACATGCTTCAGTCCAGTGAAAATTGGCTGCTTTCTGAGTTAACTTGGTCAAGGGTGCTGACAAAGTATAAAACCCTTCTACGAACCTCCTGTAGTAACCGGCTAATCCCAAGAAACTACGTACCTCGGTTGGAGTCGTCGGGCTAGGCCATGTTTTTACCACCTCAATCTTCTGGGAGTCTACCTGGATATTAGCTTCTGACACAACATGACCCAGAAAGGCAACTGATTTCAGCCAAAACTCACACTTGGAAAATTTTGCATATAACTGACGATCTCTGAGAATCTGGAGCACTATCCGTAAATGATCCCGATGTTCTGCTTCTGAGCGGGAATACACCAGAATATCATCAATAAATACTATCACAAACAGGTCCAGATACGGCCTAAAAATACTATTCATCAAGTCCATGAACACCGCTGGAGAATTCGTCAACCCGAAGGACATGACTGGAAATTCAAAGTGGTCATATCTGGTCCTGAAAGCGGTTTTTGGAATATCTCTCTCCGGAACTCGAATCTGATGGTACCCCGATCTTAAGTCAATCTTGGAAAAACACTTCGCCCTTTGTAACTAATCAAACAAATCATCTATTCTGGGAAGCGGGTACTTATTTTTGATAGTGACTTTATTCAACTGTCAATAATCTATACACATGCGGAGGGAGCCATCTTTCTTTCTCACAAACAAAATCGACACACCACACAGTGAAGTACTCGGCCTGATAAATCCCTTATCTAGCAGATCTTTCAACTGCTCCTTTAATTCTCTGAGCTCAGGAGGAGCCATCCGATACGGAGGAATAGATATAGGTTGTGTACCCGGTAATAAGTCAATTGCAAAGTCGATTTCCCGTTCTGGGGGAACACCAGGAAGTTCATCTGGGAATACATCTGGAAATTCATTGACCACTGGAATAGACTGAAGAGTTGGAGATTTTTCTTGGACATCTTGAACCCTGATAATATGATAAATACATCCCTTTTCTATCAATTTTCTCACCCGAAGATAGGACATAAACCTACCTTTCGGCGTAGCTGCACTACCTTTCCACTCCCGTACCGCCTCCCCAGGAAAGTGTAATTGGACAATCTTGGTCCAGCATTTTACATTGGCATAACATGGAGCTAGCCAATCCATACCCATAATTGCATCAAAATCAATCATCTCTAGTTCTACCAAATCTTCTAAATTATGGCAACCAATGACCTCTACTGTGCACCCTCGGCAGATCCTTTTAGCTATAATGGAATCATCGATAGGAGTAGACACTAAAAAGGGTCACCGAAGCAATTCCGACGTGATGCCGAACTTTCGGTCCACTAACGGTGTAACATACAATAAAGTGGAACCTGGGTCTATCAAAGCATACACAGAATGAGAGCAAATGTCCAGCATACTTGTCATAACATCCGGCGACGACTCTGACTCCTGTCGCCCCGGTAAAGCATATGTGCGATCTGGATCGGTACCTGAACTGGAGGCCCCTAATCTTCCTCGGCCTCTGCCAGCTGGAGCTGAGGGCCTGCGCCCTGCTGGAGGGGTCGGGGCACGTGACCCCACCGAAGATCTATCCTGTCAATCTCGATCACCCTGACCTTGAGTCGGACAGTCCCTCATCCGATGACCCTCTTCTCCACATGCATAACATGCCGTGGAACCATACCTGCTTTCCCAAAAATGACGTCGGCTGCAAATAGGACAAAGTGGCACGGTAAATCTACTCTGCTCTGACCCCTTCTGCTGTTGTGATCCTGCTGACCGTGAGCTCTCGCCGGACCTTGGCTGTCCCCGACGACCAAACTTGCTCCCCTGCTACTGTTGTAGAGGTGGAGGTCTGGGTGGCCTGTTTGATAATCGTGGTCTAGGTCCACCCTAGGACTCTGTCTGCATATCACTAGGTCTATTCCTGCGGCGCTTCTCCTGACTTGTCCTCTCTATCCCCCGCTGCCGTTGCCGGATCCCCTCAATATTCTGGGCAAACACCTGAACACGAGCAATATCCATGTCCTCTCATAAGGTAGCTGTGTTATAGGTCTCCACGTATTCTGAATTCAGCCCCATAATAAACCGATGCACCCTAGCCGGCATGGTATCCACAAAAGCTGGTGCATATCAGGCCAAGGAGTCGAACCTCATAGCATACTCCCAGACACTCATCGACCCCTGCTCCAGATGTAGGAACTGATCAAGCCAGGCCTGTCGAATTTCCTGTGGTAGGTATTGGTCTAGGAAAGCCTCTGAGAAGTTGGGCCAAGTCGGAGGGGAAACATCTCTCCCTCGGGACCTCTCCCAACTCTCGTATCACAGTACTGTGATGTCCTATAGCCGGAATACTGCTAACTCAACCAACTCTACAGGTGTAACATGCATTACCCTGAAGATCCCTTGCATTTGATCCAAGAAATCCTGAGGGTCCTCCGCCCGATCCGTCCCTGTAAACTGCGGAAGACTCAAGGCAAGGAACTCTCGGACCCTCGAACTGCCAGGCACTCCTGAGGACTCTGTGACTGTGGGTGCCACTGGCTGACGTTGTGCGGCCATCATCTGAGCTAGCATAACAATATCGCGCCTAACCTCCTGATCCGATGGTACTGGTATAGAGACTGCTGGAGTTGGTGCCGTCATATTTGCTGCTCCGTGTGGCTCCTGGCGTAGTGGAGAGTGCTGGGGAGACCGAGATGAAGTCTCCCTGTCGCCCTCAGATCGGGATGACTCTGACTGGGGCACCCTGCTAGTGCCCTCTCTTGCTGCCACGTCCAATCTCGTGCCAGTCGTGGGGTGTCTCGGGTCCAACATTTCTATGTAGACAAAAATAATATGGTAAGCTTAGAGATTCAACCCTATACCGTACAGCTCTGTAGCACGACTGGATAAGAAAGAAGAGTAACCATCCTATCATGCCTCGCAGCCTCATGCCTATAGTATGTGGTGCACAACACATCCATAGACATGACTCTACTTAGCACGGCTTGCAGACTCCCTGGGATATGAGCTGCTCTGATACCAAGTTTGTCACGCCCCACCTTGGGAGGCATGACTAGCACCTGGTGCCCTACTGGGATCTGATTGGGCTGACTGAGCCTAAGCACTCTTGGTGCAGGGCTAATACTAACTCTGGAATCAAGAAAATAATGGGTATCTCGACTGTAGACACAGCCCTCAGCCGAAAAGGCCTTATAGCCACCTGTCGCAGGAAAACAGCTAACCAGAAACACATAGCAACAAGGAGTCCTATGCGGGCCGACAAGGCCACCATGATGTCTAGTTATGACTGAAACTTAAATTCGGTGCTAAACTAAGCTATAGCCGATAAGGCCGCTAAGTATCATCTAAATAGGGCCCCACACGGCCAACACATGAGATAAACACATACAGGCCCCACACGGCCAACAACAGCTAACCACAGGGAAATAAAAACAATCTGTAAGCCTCTAAGAGTAATACGATGGTCGGGACAGGGCCCCGACCTACCCATAAACCATACAATCAAAAGAGTAAACCTTCTCCGGAGGAAAGGAGCCGACTCTTCTGCTAATCCTGGCTGGAAGATAAGAGGGACCTGCTCCTCATCTACCTGTACCTGCAGGCAAGTAATGCAGCGCCCCCAAAGGGCGTTAGTACAACATGTACCGAGTATGCAAGACAATAACTGTAAATAACTGAATATAAAAATTGAAACTGAAAAATGACTGAAGAAAAGGGATAGCAGTCATACCTGAGTAGCTGGATTCCCTATTATTTAGTATATCAATAACTAAAGCAAACAAGAACCTTACCTAGCCCCCATAAGCCGGAAGGTACAACCAACACAGAACAACCCACCTGGGGTCCCCCATAAGCCCTGGTGAGTACATCTCAATCTACATACCCCTAAAAGGTCATAATGGGTCAATTGGTAACTTTAGCCATCCTACCAGTCCTCTGGGTCTGCAACTGAGCCCCCTCAGCCCCTGACTGTAGCTGTGTCTGAGTCTAGTGGACTCCTGATATCTTCACCCAGGGCACCAGGCTCGTCGGGGGTGTGGTGCCGATACGACGTATGTATAATAGTCCAGCCATGGAATGGACTCAATGAGGACCTGGGACCCCATCTTTGTCCCTCTCGGACGGCATGCCGCTCTTTTTGGAGCGACGTTATCTTACCCCTAGCAGGCGTTGACCCAACTAATAACCCTGGGGTTGGTCATGGAGGCTATATAGGCAAATCAAATCCCAAACAAATTGTAGAATACTAGTCTCAGCTACTAACAACAACTATTCTTGATTAACGTACTTCTGATTCTCTTATTGGGATTTAGACTGAGTTATAATGCTATAGGAACTAACTTGCCGAAGGAATTTACCTTAACATACCTCGATCGTTGCTTCCTGATTAGCTGACGAGTTCCAATTTGTATTCAACAACTCTTCCCAACTGAAAGCATGTTACTTGGAGAATAGGGCTAGTTTTAATGCTAAATTTGAAGAAAGGGAAAACTTTATATATAAATATTAACTATATTTCAACTTAATGAAACACGGTCGAAAACTCATTATTTTTCAAAAGTCTGGAAGGGAGAAATGCTTATTTGAAGCTTGTGATCGTATAGAAACTAGTTTGGCGCATTCTGACGGCTTTGGCTCGGCGGGACGACGATTCGCCAGGTTAATTTCGTAAAAATAACTCCGAAGTGATGCTCTCTACGACCTTAAATGTCAATACCCAAGGTTAATCGGAGTTTGGACGGCATTTGATAGCATAATCGGACGAAAATTATTTAATTTCCTCGTATTCTCTCAAGTCTGGCCATGGGTTACTTGGAAAATGAACTTAAGGGACTATCTATAAGTATTAGGGCGGTGGCCTGGGTGGCGCCCCGCACTGGCCGAAGCTCCAAGAGGTCGGCGCCCCGCGCTGGCCATAGCGCCAAGGCCTTGCCGCGCCGCGCCTCCCAGGGCGCTGATCCCCCTGGCGCACCGCACTTCCCATAGCACAGGCAGGCTGGCGCGTCGCGCTGGCCCTTGCCGCCTGACCTCGTTCAACCCGACTTCCAAGACTTCTCTACACTCGTCGTACTCTCTTTATTCATCTCAAATCCACACGTACGCTTACTATTTGTTAACTTTCACGAGGTGTAACAAGCATGCTTAGAATTCGACATAAAATATAAAGAATTGAGTTACGGGATGTGAATCATTATGGGAGAACTGGGTAGTTGTAAAAGTATGAAATATGCATCCTTAGATTGAGGAATTCCTAGTACCGAACACAAAATCGAACTTACCTGTGCAACTGACATGAACAAAGGCAAGGACAGTCTTCACAAGCCTTCCCACGACTCTTGAGTTTATACTATGATCGTAGGATGGCTCGTTAGGACTATCCCAAGCCAACTATATATAAATTAATTGGTACGGAACCTAGTATGACCTGTGGTGCCCTACTATGAGTCTTACCTGACAATCGTACCAGAATTCCAAAAGGGTCAAGTCCAAAGGCAATTGTATGATCCTTACTATGACTCGTGGAATCGACTTACAAATCATACCATGAGTTGTGGAAAAATACAGAAGAATGGTTTTCAAGGGGTATCCTCAGATGACTCATGGTATGGATCGTACCATCATGGTATGAGTCGTACCTCAGAGTCGTAATTGTGATCAAAGATACTACGAGTCTTAGTACGGATCGTACCTTCTAGGTATGACTCATACTGAAGACCCGTGGAGAAATTCAGAGGGTATTTTCTTGCTTTATTTTTCTCAGATCATACATACTAACCATGTTTCTCCACAAGTACTATGACAATGAAGAAAAGAGCGACCAAATCTGCCTAAGACAAGAAAGCTAGAGCTGAGATAGCTGCTCAGAGGGCATTAAGAGATGAGCCCTCCAACTCTAATCAAGCAAGAAGCTCCCCTAGTGGTTCGGGGTGGAGGAGTACAAAGTTTAGACATCAGACACCGACGAGCCACGAACCACTAGGGCTCAGGCAAAAGCATAGGCTGAAGCCACTTCTGCCGCTCTGATCACTGCTCCCCAGTCTGAAGAGGGAGCAAAAAAATAGGTTAAAGAGTCCATGAGTGGCTCTAATGATGATGAGGGGTCCGAGGAGGCCCAATATGGTAATGGAAATAGTAAGGCAGAGTCTGAGGAAGGAGAGGCTATGGAGACCCCGCCTCCACTAGCTCGTGCTATTAAGTGGAGAGTACCTGGTGCTTTAGAAATATATGAGCAGGGTCTTGCTCTCACCTCAAAGAATCACCCAAGGTGGAGTATAAAGGAACAACCGCAGATCCTCACTAATGCCCTGAATAAATTTGAGGAAATGAAGTGGATATTTAACTTAAATGGATTTGATTGGATAGCTAGGACCCCATAGAAATACAGTCCCGAGCTAGTCCAAGAGTTCTAATCTAATTACTTGGCCTTAATGGAGCAGAAAGAAAAAGGTGGGCAAAAAAGTGAAAAAACAACCCAAGCTTGAGAGTGTGATGGTGCGAGTTCACACAGTTGACATCTCTGAGTTCACAATCGCTCGGATACTATATGGGCCTCCGAAATTGATAGTTGAGTTCGACTACAGAATTAATGCCTTAAAGAGGATAAAGCAACTTGGCTATGAGGAGAAGCAGGGAAAAGTTAAGTGGTTAGCTGGAGTCCTAGAAGAGGAAAAGGAATAAGTTGAATGGGTGACTAGTGGAAAGCAGGTCACAAAATCTTTGTTGAACTTCATAGCGAAGGCCTGCTGGACGCTAGTTCACCACAGGTTGGCACCAACATTAAACGACAACACCCTCAGTGTAGACAAAGTGGCATTGGTGTCATGTATCATGTCAAGATATGTCATTAACATTCCGAGAGTCATCACAGAGGAGATCCGAGATCGGTCTATGGGATTGAGCACTACTATCCCATTCCCGAGTTTTGTATTTAGATTATGTATGGAAGAAGGTATTAAGGTGCACTTTGAGGACGAGCGGTTGATTGGAGGGTAGAGGACAGTGGACATAGGGCTGATCTGGGATAAAATGAACCCGGTGAGCCGAGCAACTTCCTACTGTAGTCCCAGTACCACGAGCAACTGGAGGGCGAGAAGGTGAATACCCCTATCTTATTGGAATAGGATGAGACACCGGCTATAGAGGACAGTCATTCAAAGGCAGCTCCGAGCACTTCTGTTGCACCACCGATAGATCTTCCAAGCCAGACACCAGCGGGGTATGTTCTGGTACCTCATGAATTCCTCCAGAAGCTAGCAAAGAGGCTGACAGTATCTAAAATAAAAATACAATCAATGATGGAAAACTTCAAGCCCTAGGTGAAAGCAGAAATTGAGGAAGCAATGAGAGAGTTACATGGGCGGATAGATGGCTTTGAGAGCAAGTTTAATGAGCGCTTGGCAGAGAATCTAGACACTAGTAGCCTCCGAGAGGAGTTGGGGGTTCTTTGGATCCAAGTGACCGAGCTATCATCTAGACAGCCGACGATCATAGCATCCCCCACTCTTTTGGACTTGGATGCAAAGCTCGATGAGGTGCTCGACTTGGAGGCATACTGGGTCGAGGGTGCAAGTGAAGGAAAAGAAAAGAATAGGGTCTTGGAGGAGGATGAAAACGAGCCCTCAAGGAATAAGAAAAATAAAGAGAAAAAGGAAAGAAAGCAGGCGAGACTAGAGAGCCTGCAAGCTCATGATGCGCATATTTCGGAGTTGCATGAGCGAGCAAGAGGAGTTGGGAACTCCACCACTTCCTAGATAGCTGATCCTGAGGTTGCGAAAGCGACCAAGCATGATGCGGGGGTAACTAATCCCCCAACTGATGTACAATTGAGTGCGCCAGCCACCACTAACTCCACAGATGCAGCAGAGGTACCACCTCCGCGAGATGGCAGGAGCTCTTGGTGTGCCACAGGTATGTCTCTTTCCCTTGTTCTTTTATATTTTATTCTTTGGGATGAAGCATGCTTTTCAAAAGGGGAGGGGGTGTGCTTGTATTTTGAATTTTTGATTCGTTCGAGGGTTTGTCTTGCCGTGTTTCTTCTCCCTCGGACGTGCTATCTAGTAGAACCATCATGTTTAGGATGTTTTTGTTTAATTAGAAGTAGCTTAGAATTATGTTGCAGCCAATAAATACACTAGTTTGATGTTTTTGAAAAACATTAAACCTATTAAAAATTTTTAATGTTAGCTATGTAGTTTAATTACAATTGCATGACTTTCGTGGATTTTTATATGGCATTTTAGTTATGAGCATGAGTAGTTGTAGTTAGTTCTGCATAAACTGAATAGGTAGATTCAATACAAACTAGTAGCATGAGTGAGTGAGGTCATATACCTAGTTTAATACTGCATTTAGGATCTAGAACTTGCCCAGTTGGTCTTTGCATAGGCTTTAGGATAGTTGGTTAGGAGATGATCATAGGATTTTATTGATAGATGAGTCACTTTAGCCTAAAATACCTTACCATATGATGATGAATCCCTTGATCCCGAATTTGAGCCTTAAATTAACCATTTTTCTTTGATTAATCGATTAATTTTATCCATTTTTTTATAATGAACCTATTTTGGCTCTGGTCCCTAGTTGAACATTGTGAACCTCAACCCAGGCAAAACCCCTAAGTTGAGGGTGCCTATAGTAGGGGTGTATAGATTATGGGGAGGTGAAAAAAGAAAAGAAAGGAAAAAGGGTTAAAAATGAGGTGTGGTGTGACAAGAAAATAAAAAAGAGCTGAAAGAGAAAAACTGAAAAGAAAATACAAGAGAAAAAATGAATGAAAAAGTTGAAAACACACCAGACCCACATATTGCATAAAAATGGAGAAAAAGGAGGAAAAAGTTGAAATAATGGAAAATAGGTTAAAAAGGTGTAAAGTGGAGCCACAGGTATGTAGTGCCAAGAAGGGTTTAATCACTAAAATTCCATATTTATCATACCCAGCCCGAAGCCTACATTACAAGCCTAAAAAAATCCTATGGTGATCCTAGTTTAACTATCCAAAGAGCCGAAGTAGAGAAAATAAAGGCAAACCTATGGTATTCTATGTGCAGTATTTTGAACTTCTTTGGGAGAGTGAGAGTCCCATTTGTTTAGTCTCAAGTTCATTATAGTCTATATCTATGAGAGTTAGGGACTGCTTTTACTGTGAGGGTACCTGGTTTGTGTTGCATTTACTATTTATCTATGTGAAAAGCATTGGTGATGGCTCGACTCTCTACTGATAGTTGGATGCCATATCTTGATCCCTGTATGTCATTAATTGTGGTTACATGAGTACATAACTGACTTAGTTTGAACAGAAAAAGGGTCAATAACTGGTTCTGGTTCATAGTGCAAATTTTATTGTGTTGGCTGAGGTATTCTAGGTTTACTTTCTAGTTAAGAGTCATTTTTAGTTTTTTTTAGGACATGCAAAAGTCTTAAACTGAGGGTGTTGATGTGTTGTGAGTTTACAACACTTTCAATGCTTAAAACTGGAAAAATAACATGGATTTAGGTGTGTTTATATGGATATGAGGTGCTTTTACTTTGTTTTCAAGAAAAATAGCTGTTGGAGTAAAAATGTGCAAAAAATGCATAAAGTTGTAGATTTGGGGCCAAGTACAGATCTCAGTACAAGCCGTACCAATATTGTACGAGCCGTACTTAGACTCGTGGAAAAGTCCAGAAGATTTGTATGAGGCAAAGACAAAGTACGACTGTCAGTACGAGTCGCACCATCCTGATACGAGCCGTAACTTGAGCCGTAGAAAACTTTAGAGATTTTTGGGACTTGGAAGATCTGATGTTACGACAAGCTGATACAAGTATTAAGAGCAAGGTACGAAGCGTAGGAAGACATTCATAGAAATCTTTAGAAGATGCCAAAGTTCTCAGTATCAAACCATGACTTGATTGTATGACTCGGTGGGATCTTGTTACGAGTCATACCAGAGGCCAACACTTAGCAAATTCTACAGAAGCCAAGATATGTACGGGACAAGGAACGACCCATACAATCCTATTATGGGTCTTATGAGGTGTCGGCACCAGATCTGGATATTTCCCTGTTAACTTAGGAAAAAGGATTCTATTATTTGTATAAATACTTTTTAGGTTTCTTTTAGTTATAAAGACGTTCATTAGATGTTCATTATCACTTTGTAATCAGTTTTTGACAATATTGGAGAGCAGTTATTGAGATCTTAACTTTGATTTTCTCAAATTGTTCTTGAATTTGTTCGACATCTTTTCTTGCAATATTCAAGGCAGGTTTTCTTTCAATCATCATTGTAAGTATTTATTTATGTGTTTGTTTATAAATACTTTCAATTATCTTACAATTATGAGAGGCTAAAACCTCCACAACTAGAGTTGTGGGAACCATGGTGGATTAACAAACTAGGTTTACATAAAGTGATTCGAAATCAATGATAAAAGCTTGTATTGTATTCTCTTCATTCTTATGTTTCTTAAAGAAGCACAACGTTAAGACTTGCCTGAATTCTTTACTTGCTTGAACCTAGAGAAATAGAGATTAGGAAAAGAGAATTACAACAAAGCCTTGATTTTTATGATCATTGTATAACTTGAGTTGCAATCACAGGATAGTTAATTTGGAACAAATTGATAACAGTTAAATTGTAATCGCTAATGAGACCTAACCCATGATTGAGTATAGTTATCCAATAGGGATGAACCAGTCGTTTGGATGAACCCTAGTTATTAGCTCTACAAGTAAGCATTGGGATAGATCACGAGTGTAAACCCGAAGTAGTTATAAACCCATGGGGAATACTTACCCTAGTTAATTGCAAATCTTGATAAACATCAACTGATTTTAAATCTTATTTTACAACTGTTTTCTATAATTTCCTCCCAATTTGGAGATAACATACCTAAAAGCTTAAATACCTGCATTAGTCTAGTTCTTACCATATTCCCTGTGGGATCGACCCCAACCTTTGTTGGGTTCTCTAATAACAACGTCTGCTTCATACTTTATCAGGAGTGTGAGTTTGAGCGTTATCAACATCGCAGAGCCATAATGAATATTTTGAATGAGGCACATGTACCAAGTGAGATTATAGTGAATTAATTGGATCAAATTGCTAGAAGAATCTTTGAGGTAAACAGGATCACCTTCTCAGATGACAAACTACCCGTGGAAGGTATTGTGCATAACCGAGGCCTCTATATTACTGTAAAATAGGAGCATTCTTATGTTACCTGAGTCTTGATCGATGGAGGCTTTGAGGCAAATATTTGTCCTCTATCAACTTTGCAGAAGTTAAATGTTAGTACGAAAAGGATTCAATCCAATAATGTAAGTGTCAGAGCTTTTGATGGAGCAAAAACAGATGCCATTGGTGAGATAAAGCTCGTGCTGACAATTGGGCCTATTGATTTCACCATAGATTTTCAGGTGTTGAATATTGATGCTTCCTACAATCTATTATTGGAAAGGCCCTGGGTTCATAGGGTTGGTGCAATCCCATCTACATTGCATCAAATGATCAAGTTTGAACACGACAAACAATAAATAGTAGTTCATGGTGAAGGGGACTTATCGACGTACAAAGACTCCTCCATTTTCTCTATTGAGGAGGGCAACGCAGATGGGGAACTGATTTATCAAGTTGTTGAGATAGTGGTTGTTAAGCATATCCTCGAGGGGAATCTCATTCCAAGACCACAATTGCTCCCTACATCTGTTGTGGTGGTGAATGAAATGTATAAAGTATGGTTCTAAACTAGGAAAAGGTTTAGGGATGTCTTTACACGGAATAGCTTAGCCAATATGCCCACGTGAAAGCCTTGGTACCTTTGGTTTGGGGTGTGAACCCACTTTTGAATATAGAAAGAGGGCCAAGAAGTGGAAGAAAGAATGATGGTCGCTTACCCAACCAATCTCTCCAATCAACAAGTCTTTCATCAGACCCGGTGCTATCGGATCCTCCAAGTCACCAGTCTTAAAGCCAATGTTTGATGTTGATACAGAGTTGGTTGGTTATCTGTAGAACATGTTTATCGAGGCTGATATGGTTGAAACTGGAGAGGGTCCCAATAACGTAGATTTGAAATTTATTGGCTCTGATGTCCAGCTCAATAATTGGGAGGCTATTCCTCTCCCCAGCAAGAAAGAGTCTTGGTAGTTTGTTTTGTTTTCCTTTTTGTAATTCGAATTATGTCAGGGTTGTAATTCAGATCTTTATCTTGTTTGTTTTTATGTTTAAACCCTCCTATCTTTCCTTTCAATGAAATGAAGTTTCCCTTGTTTCCATTTTGAGTCTAATATTTACTTGTTTATTTTCCTTTTGTACAGTTCTTTCTATGCCGATTCTAGTGATATGACAATGCATGCAGAATTTACAGCCAGATCATAAAATTCAATCTAATCAGGAAATAATAAACCAAGAAGTTGAATATGATGTGATGAGGTATTTGAGGAAATAAGCAAGGATTTCGAACAGTTTGAGAATAAATCAAACCCTAATATGAATGAAACCGAGGTGATCAATCTAAGAGATCATGAAAATATTAGGGAGACTAAGGTAAGTGTACATGCTCAAAAACAACAAAATAAAGCGATAATCAAGGCTCTATTTGATTATAAAGACATTTTTGCGTGGTCATTTGATGATAGGCCTGGTTTGAGCACTGACCTAGTAGTTCACAAATTGCCAACAGATCCGACATTCCCCTGGGTCAAACGAAAGTTGAGAAAGCTTAAAAATGACATGAGTATAATAATTAAAGAGGAAATTACAAAGCAACTTGAGGCCAAAGTCATTCGAGTCACTCAATATCCTAAGTGGTTGGCCAATATTTTACAGGTCCCAAAAAAAGATGGAAAAGTTCAAATGTGCATTGATTATCGTGATCTAAACAAAGCAATCGCAAAAGCTGACTTTTTACTACCTAAATTCATATTTTGTTAGACAATTATGCTAAGCATGAACTCGCATCTTTTGTGGATTATTACGCAGGGTACCACCAGATCATTATAGATAGTGAGGATGCAGAAAAGACATCTTTTATCACATCATGGGGGCTATATTGTTATCAAGTCATGCCATTTAGGCTAAAAAAATGCTGGAGTAACTTACATGATGGCAATGACCACTATGTTTCATGAGATGATGCATAAAGAGATTGAAGTTTACGTGGATGATGTGAACATCAAATCACGAAAGTAGTCTGACCATATCAAAGATCTAAGAAAATTCTTCGAGAGGCTTTGCAGATATAATCTCAAACTTAATCCAGTAAAATGTATATTTGGGGTCCCATTGGGAAAGTTGTTGGGATTTATAGTCAGTTGGTGTGGTATCGAGTTAGATCCCTCAAAGATAAAAGCTATTCAGGAACTGCCACCGCCAAAGAACAAAACTGAGGTGATGAGCCTACTTGGAAGGCTGAACTATATTAGTAGATTCATCGCCCAACTCACAACCACCTACAAGCCCATTTTTAAGTTATTGAAGAAGAATTCTATGGTTGAATGGACTGAAGAATTTCAAGTGGCATTTGACAAAATCAAAGGATACATATCGAACCCACCTATACTAGTTCCCCCTGAGCCGGGCAGACCCTTGATATTGTATATGTCGGTTTTGGAAACTCTTTTGGCTGTATATTGGGTCAACATGACATCACAGGAAAAAAGGAGCAGGCTATCTATTATCTCAGCAAGAAATTTACCACCTATGAGGCAAATTACACTCTTCTCGAAAGGACATGTTGCACCCTGACTTGGGTGGCACAGAAGCTGAAGCATTACCTTTCGTCCTACACTACTTACCTCATTTCCCGCATGCATCCCTTAAAGTATATTTTTCAGAAGCCCATGCCCACAGGCAGACTCGCAAAATGGCAGATATTGCTCACAGAATTCGATATTGTCTATGTGACATAGATGGCAATGAAAGCCCAAGCTTTGGCAGATCATTTGGCTGAAAATCCCTTTGACAAAGGATATGAGCCATTAAAGACATATTTTCCTAATGAAGAGGTATTATGTGTTGATGAAGATATTTCTGATAACCACGCTGGTTAGAAGTTTTTCTTTGATGGAGACGCTAATGTGAAAGGAGTTGGAATATGAACAATTCTTGTTTCTGAATCAGGATAATATTATCTCGCAACAGCCCAACTTCGATTTTACTGCACCAATAATATGGTAGAATATGATGCTTGCATCTTGATTCTGAGACTAGCTATTGAAATGGGAATTCAAGAATTACTAGTATTAGGAGACTCAGACTTGTTAGTCCACCAGATTCAGGGAGACTGGAAAACTCGTGACTCAAAGCTCATACCATATCAAGATTGCTTACAAAGTCTTTGTTGACGATTTGTATTAATAAAGTTCAGACATATTCCCAGAATTTATAATGCGATTGATGATGCCGTGGCAACCTTGTCTTTGATGCTTCAACATCCCAACAAGACTCATATCAACCCTTTACATATATAGATTCGCGATCAACATGCATATTGCAATATGTTCGAAGAAGAACTTGATGGTGAACCTTGATTCCATGATATCAAAGGATATATTCAATCTGGAGAATATCCATCACATGCCAATGGTAATCAAAAAAGAACTATTCAGCGACTAGCTAGCGAATTTTTCTTAAGCGGGGAATCTTGTACAAGAGGACTCCAGATTTAGGACTTCTAAGGTGTGTAGATGTTAAACAGGCTTCCACTATCATGGCCAAAATACATTCTCGAGTTTGTGGACCACATATGAACATGTATGTGTTGGCAAAGAAAATACTTCGGACAGGTTCTATTGGCTCACCATGGAGCGAGACTCAATTCATTTCGTTCGTAAATGTCATGAGTGCCAAGTGAATGGGGGACTTGATACATTCCCCTCCCTCTGAGTTGCATACACATGGCCCTTTGTGGCCTGGGGAATGAATGTGGTTGGGCCGATTGAACTAAAAGTATCAATGACCATAGGTTCATTTTGTTATCCATTAATTATTTTACAAAATGGGTAGAAGCAGTGACATTCAAATCAATAACCAAAAAAGTCATCATGGATTTTATTCATTCAAATATCATTTGTAGATTTGGTGTCCCAAAGGTAATTATTACAGACAACGTTGCTAATCTCAATAGTCATTTGACGAAAGAGGCATGCCAACAGTTTAAGATTGCACACCGAAATTCAACCCCATATCGTCAAAAAGCAAATGGCGCCGTAGAAGCTGCCAACAAGAATATCAAGAAGATACTCCACAAAATGGTGTAGAGTTTCAGACAATGGCATGAAAAGCTGCCTTTTTTTTATTGAATTATCGCACTACTGTTCGCACTTCCATAGGTGCAACTCCTTATTTGTTGGTATACGGGATGAAAGTAGTTATACCTGCCGAGGTCGAAATTCCATCCCTTCGAATTATTGTGGAAGCTGAGATTGATGATGATGAGTGGGTTAAGACCCGGTTGGAGCAATTAAGCTTGATTGATGAAAAAAATTAACATCTGTATGTCATAGACAACTATATCAGAGAAGAATGACACGAGTATATAATAAAAAGGTACGTCCTAGGCATTTTGAAGTGGGTCAGTTAGTATTGAGACATATCCTTCCCTACCTGGTTGAAGCGAAGGGCAAGTTCTCCCCAAAGTGGCAAGGGCTGCTCATTGTAAAGAGGGTATTGCCCAACGGTGCTCTATGCTTGATGGACATAAATGGCAAAACAATATAAATGGCTATCAACGCGATGCTGTGAAGAGATATTATGTATGACCTTTATTTTTCATAATTGAATTTTGTTGCTTTGTACTTGACATTTCAAAGTTTAATATGATGAAGACATTTTATTCTGCTATCCAACTACTGTGTCATCCCTTGTCATCCCTTTTGAGTCTTAGTTTATTTTCTTTCATATCCCTCTTTCAGAATCATAATGGAGTCACAAAAAGAAAAAAAATCACAATCTTTAGAACTACGTTTGACCTGATTCTTGTCTCGACAAGATATGTAGGCAGCCCTACTCTAGGGTTCGGTCCAACCAACCAAAAATATAATAAAGCCCGTTTTAAAAGAAAATTGGAGCAAAAGTTATTCTTATTTTTATTGAGTTGATTTTGAAAGTTGTAAGTCTCAACCCTACTTTAGATGTCATTTTATAGTCTTTATGCAACCTTTTCTTTCTAACCCTATCCAAAGGCCACGTTAGAACTGAAAGGAAGACTTTCCGATCAATCTTTGAGAATGTCAAGGCTAAGCATATTATAGGTATATGACATTTTCACCATAGTTATTATTCGTCTTTATCAACACAAGGAAGAGATAAAATGAGAGAATCTCATCCATAAAAAATTTTTGGGGTATCGTAAGCCGATGGTGAGTTGAGAGAAATAAAAATGAGAGAATCTTATTGGTGAAAACCCTTTCGGGCACCGTAGGGTGATGGTGAGTTGAGAGAAATAAAAATGAGAGAGTGTTAGTAGTAAAAACCCTATCGAGTACCCTAAGGCTATGGGGAATTGTGAAAAATGAAAATGAGAGAAGCTTGCTGGTGAAAATCCTTTAGGGCGCAACTAGTCGAAAGAAGACTTTTCTTTGTGTTAAGATTTGTTTGATTGCGAAAAGCGTGGTTTAAAAGTCAAAGGTTCTACATGAGTTTGATGTTAGCTTGAATGGATAGATCAGGATGCTTAATCCAGAATGCATGTCATAATCACTGGAGCAGGCTACCACACTCAAATATATTTCTCTCACATCTTATTTTTCAAATAGTGACGTCATTAGTGGAATTCCATTTTTCTCTATACTTTCATTTTTCATCATTTTAATAGGAAAAAGGGTTTAAAATACCTCTCTACTTTCATATATTAGCTAATTTTTTCCCTAATTATACTGTGGGGGTCAAATATACCCTTGTCATTAATAAAATAAATAAAATTATCTCTAAATGAAATGGAATCCCCCAAATTGACTTAAAATATCTTATTTCAATTAAATTATCCATTTTTTTCTTTAAACCTGAACCCAATCCACTAAACTAAATAAACTCAAACCAAATAAACTCCTTTTGCGCATATCTTAAAATTTTTTTTCTCCTCTCCATTAAAAATATATATAACCAAAAGAACTTCATTAATCGATGACCACTCCAATTTCATAACATCCATTCTTAGACATCTATAACCTTTAAATCATGAACATAACTTCTGCATAATCATATCTAGATTAATTATTAATTTGAGTCTAAACCAGGCCCCCAAATCATAGGAAATCAGTGAGAGCAGACATGCCGACTCTAATCGATTCAATTTCCGTGCACATAGCCATGTTTCCTTCATTTACAATATTATCCATAACATCAGCTTGTTGTGCACAAATTTATTTCAAAATCTACAATAAAATAATAAAATATAAATAATAAATCTGAATCATAGATATGCACGAGAGGAGTATATTTGGTTTGAGTTTATTTAGTTTAGTGAGTCGGGTTCAGATTTAAATGGAAAAATGGGTAATTTAATTAAAATCAGGTATCTTAAATTAATTTGGGGAATTTCATCTGATTGAGGAGTAATTTTATTTACTTTGTTAACGGCGGGGGTATATTTGGCCCATAATATAACTAAAGGCAAAATTAGCTAATATATGAAAGTAGAGAGGTATTTTTGACCTTTTGTCAGTGTCAAAACAAGTGAGAAGAGACTTCAAAACTTGCTACCAGCTTTTCCAATTGCACAGGGTGAGGCAAAGGGCCAGCACATGAAATAACATGATTCAAAATAGAGCAATGTATTCAATGAATTATCATCTGCAGATGAGTTTTGGATTCATGGGAGTACAAAGGTTAAATGGAGGTCAGATTGAGGATATCATGAAATTGAGGTATGATATTGGATTAAAGTCATTCTTGATGTCCAGATTGTGGGTCAATAACGCAGTAAACCAATGACACACTCAGAATAATTTGAAGTAGAGCTGAACCTGACAAGTATTGAAATAATCAGTGTCAAAGAACAAAGCCGCAAACCAACCACCATGCTTTTGAACTTATAAATGTATTTTGGTGTGAAAGTAGGAATACAAGTTATATTCAAGAAAGAGGACCCAAATTCTAAATGTTCACTTTATTCTAAAAAAATAGAAGGGCGATGTCACAATACAGGATTGTTAAAAAAAAAAAAAGAGAACATCAAATAAAATTAGAGTATATTTTAAAATTGTAGATGCCACAACCTCCGAGGAGACGCTTTCTCCTAGTTTTATTTGCTCATAAATAATTATTGATTATGATGACACTCACAATAATTTTCTGTTAAAATTAGGGCAGAAAACTTTGTTCAGGTTGTTGGTCTTTGAGATTTAATTAGTTTAGCAATACCCTCCTGGATAATGAGATTTAGTTTAGCAGGATCCTCCTGGAAAATGGGATTTAGTATAGTAGGCACCTCCTGGATAATGAATTTTAGTTTAGCAGGACCCCTCCTGGATAATAAGATTTAGTTTAGCAGGACCCTCCTTGATAATGGAACTTAGTATAGCAGGACCCTCCTGAAAAATGTGATTTAGTATAGCAGGACCCTCTTGGGTAATGAAATTTAGTATAGCAGGACCTTCTCGGATAATTGGATTTAGTTTAGCAGAACTCTCCTGGATAATGAAATTTAGTGTAGCAGGACTCTCCGGCATAATGGAATTTAGTATAGCAGGACCCTCCTAGATAATATTATTTAGTTTAGCAGGACCCTCCTGGATAATGGGATTTAGTTTAGCAGGACCCTCCTTAATAATGGAATTTAGTTTAGCAGGACCTTTCTGGATAATAGGATTTAGTATAGCAGGACCCTCCTGGATAATGAGATTTAGTATAGCAGGACCCTCTTGAATAATGGGATGTAGTATCAGGGTGCTCGTGAAAAAAAGTCTTACCTTCAATAGTTAGAAGCATTTTGAAGGATGCAATATAAAATTCAAGTGTCATCCAGAATCCTGATACACGAGCTAAGAAACAAAATTTTCTTCACTTTAAACTGGGGCAAAATTTTTATTCCATTTTCTTTTGTTTGTTTTGATCTCAAAAATCTTTTGGGAGAATAAGAAAAACTTCATTTTCAAGCTCGCAAGCCCGCCTAAATAATCAGAGTTAAAAGCGGAATAATACTTTGAAGGTCAAGATTCCAGTAAAATCTCAAGGGAGATTCAAGAGAAGATGCATAGATAGGATCTTGTATTTTCTTTTGAATTGTAGTTTGATTTTCCATTTCCTGATGTAATAACATGAGTGGCGAACCAAAGTCTCGATGGGACCTCACTCGATTCTCCAACTCATCCTTCCATCACTCCTCTTACTCCTCAAACTACACGTGACCCTACTCCCTTATAACTCGAGATATGTAGGTTGTCTAAAAATCAAAGCTTAGTCGCATATTTTTCTGCTTTTTTTCCCCTTTAAATAACAATTGGGTCAAAACTTGTGTCGTTGTCTACTTCTTTGTCTGAAAACTCTAGGTGTTTCCAATCAAAGAGGGGTAAGCTGTAGACACGTAATTTTTGACCTTCTTTAATTTTTATGTTATTTTAGCGTAAAATTTTTTATTACAATTATTCTTGATTTTATCTTTCTAATAGGTTTTTATTCGTTGCAAAATTACAAACTATTCTCTTTTTTTTCTTAGATTATACATTTTTTATTTTGTTTTATAAAAGAAAAAAATGACTAAAAAAATATTTTTTATTTTTTATCTAGCTTTCAGTTAAGTATTTTCAACCTTTTTTTAATTATCTAGAATTCACATTTTTATTTTATTTTATTATGTTGTTAATTTTATTTTATTTTTATATGTAATTTTATTATTATTAAAAAAAAAAAAAAAGTCCCCCCCCCCCAAAAAAAAAAAAAACCTCTCACCAAAAAATTGATCCTTAAACTCCCCCACCCCTTTATCGATCTCACTCCCCCTAAAACTTTCACTCAAAAATTGATCAAACTCCTCCACCCCCCAAGTTCTTTTTTTCTCTTTTTCTCTTTCTGCACCCTAAAAACTCTTGCCCAAAATCCCACACGTCTTTTTTATTCCCATACCCTAAAAATTTTCAATAAAAGAACTAATCTTACTCTCCCACATCCCCATCTTCTACCCACACACTACATCGTTATAAATATTCAACACACACAAAAGAAAAGAACACACGCGAAAAGAGAGATACAGAGAAAAAGTACGGATAGAGAGGGCAAAAAAGAACGAAAAACAAGAGAAGAAGAGAAGAGAATCGAGGTCCTGTTGCTCTTGGTCAGATTGTTGTTGCAGTTTTCGATTAGTAAAAGGTTCCCTCTTATTTTATCTATTTCCTTTCATATATATAAATTTGATTGTATTTGCATCTTCAATTCCACTAAATTATGTTATTAGAAAGCATGTTATTAAATCATATTTTTTGTGTTTCTTCACTTATGTTTTGATTTAGCATGTTTGGATAGTGATGTAGACAACAAAAATATTTGGCTGAGTTGAATAAATTTAAAGTGGATTTGCGTAAAAAGAAAACTAATAGTAGTCTTCTTTCTCATTAATTTCAAGAATAGGGTCTTTAAGGAACATAACAATTTTATAGTTTTGTTGTTAGTATGAATATGTATAGAAAATTAGCAAAATTTAGATTTTACTTAATTAATTATTTTTTTTTGATATTTTTAAATGCTAGAAGAAATAAAATGCTTGACCAAATAAGATGAAAAACTAAAATAAAATTAAAAACAAAAACATACATTAAAAAAAAAAGAACAGAAGAAAAGAAAAAAAAAGAATAAAAAAAGATAATTAAAAAAAATAGAAAACGAAAAAAAAAAGAAAAAAGAATAAAACCAAAGAAACGGAAAAAAAACATAAACAGAGAAGAAAAAGAAACAGTGAAGAAAAGAAAAGAAAAGAAAAGAATAAAAAAAGATAATTAAAAAGAAAAAGAAAACAGAAAATGAAAAAAATAAAACCAAAGAAACGAAAAAAAAGAAGAAAGAAAATGAACGGAAAAAAAGAACATCAGAAAAGAGGAAAAAGAAAGGAAAAGTTATTTTGTTGTGAGTTAATTTTCATAAAAAGGTAATACTTAATTTTTGTATAATTGAAATACCTTAATTTTATGAGATCACTGTTTAAGTTATTTAGCTATTGTATTAGCTAATTTTAATTTTATTAAAATTTTATTTCTTTATTTATAATAGACGAAGAAATTTGATTATTATTATTATTATTATTATTATTATTATTTGATTAAATTTGATCTCAATTAAGAATACGATTTCACATTTTTGACACGTCTAAAAAATAATAAAAAAGTCAAGAATGCGGTTACCATCTTGACCAATTCGTTTTAATAATTAAAGTTGAAATCATATCAAAGACGTATATGCATAACTTAGTAGGGGTAATGCACATGATCAAAAAAAGAGGTTACACTTCTAAACAGCTGTACATCAAGACTAAGAATGCGGTTATCATCTTGGTTGAGACTATTTTAAAGTTCAACAATATTTAAGTGAATCATAGGCATAAGTAATATAAATAATTTATTCAAAATTAATTTAAGCCAGGCATAAGTTGATAAAGCGACCGACTTAGAACCACGGGACTCGAGGGGTGTCCAACATCTTCTCTTCGGTCAACAGAATTCCTTACCCGAATTTCTAGTTCGCTGACCAAAAATAAAGAGTCAACTACCTTTTGATTGGAGATTCAAATAAAGGTGACTTGAAACACCATAACTCAATTTCAAGTGACAACTCTGTAAATAAAAATAATCCCTACTCAAAATCGTGACTTCAATTGGAAAAACCCTTGTTTTTGGACCCTCGCCGGGAAAAAAGGGTGTGATACCTTTGGGGCATAATTTCATTTTTTTTGTAACGACCCGGAGGTCGTTACAGGATGGTTAAGGTTCTAGAATATTGGAACTGTCTAGGAAAGGAATAGAAAGGGATACAAAATTTTTTATAAGTGTGAAACTGGTGAATTCTGAGTAGTTACTGGTTCGGGGGACTGCTGCAGCAGAGGGATTTCTGCTGCAGTGAGAACGCGGTGACGGTCGGTGTTCCATCATGGCTAATTTGGGATGTAACCGCCGCAGCGACACTACGGCCACTGCAACAGAAATACTGCTGCAGAACGATGAAAAATCATAAAGTGAGTTTTAAGTGGGAATTACGGGGTTTTACCCATTTTCTCAAAATCACGATCAAGACGTCTAAGGAACGAGAAAACCCTCCAAAGCAGTGAAACTCTTCACCAAGGTAAGATTTTCAATTGTTTATCTCTACATGAGTAATGCTGATCCTAGAATCCCTATAGACCTTTAATGGTGGAATTTTGGGAGGTAGAAGACCCTAGATAGTTAGATTAGAGTTGAAATATGGGGAGACTATGATGTGTTTAGACTTGATAATTAGGAGTATTAATCTTCCTCCTAAGATTTTGTTGAGAACAAGGATTATGCGAGAATTGGTACTTAAACTTGATAGAATCGGAGGGACTGGAGGAAGGGCGCGTGTTCCTGCTCCAGTCAGGAAGAGGTCTGCATCTCCCGTGCCACCGACAGTGCAGGAGTGGGTGGCTGTTGAGGTCAAGGTCCTGACGCAGGGAGAAGCTCCTGGAGTGCCAGCGTCCTCTGAGGTTCTAGCTCAGGTCCTCAACCTTCTGAGTGGCCTTGTGGGAATTGGGACAGCGCCAGCAACTCCAGCAGGGCAACAGTCGGGGATACAACATGCAACTGTTGTGGTCCGGAAATTGATAATATGTTTGAGGCTGTTACATTTTCGAGGCTGGTAGCAGGACCGGTGATGACAAGGGAGGACCATGACTTATTTTGGAGGTTCACCAAGATGAAGCCTCCCACTTTTTGTGGCACAAAGTCAGAGGACGCCTATGAGTTTATCATCGACTGCCATGAAAGGCTCCACAAGATGGGGGTGGTGGAGAGGTACGGAGTAGAGTTCATTACCTTTCAGTTGATGGGAGATGCAAAGCTTTAGTGGAGAGCTTTTGTGGAATGCAGACCAGTCGGGTCACCACCGTTGACTTGGACCCAGTTCTACTCCACATTCTTGGAGAAATATGTTCCCGCACTCTAAGGGATAGGAGACGAGATGAGTTCACCATCATTGAGTAGGGGAGCTCATCTATTGCTGCATACAAGGCTCGATTTCACTCCCTGTCCAGGTATGCTCTACCCTTATGCCTACCGAGGAGGAGAGGATTAGGCTGCTTGTTAAAGGCCTGAATGTAGGTCTGCAGGTATCAGCTCTGCAAATGGTCTCCTCTGGTCAGACCTTTCAAGAGGTGGTAGAGTATGTAAAGTCAGTTGAAAGGTTGAGACAGGAGGGTTATGCAAGGAATGCCGAGAAGAAGGCTCGGAAATTGGGTTCTTTTAGTGGTTCTTATGCTAAGGTTTCAGCACAGTAGGGTTTCTCTGGGCGCCCTGTTCAATACGCTATACAAGTATTAGCCGGAGGTCTGTCAGGGACGGCTCCGTGACTGTAAGGTGCAGTTGGGGGTACACAGATGGTTCGTTCTAATTTTAGGGTTCGTCCTATTTCTTCTGTTCCAGCTCAGAGACCAGTAATTGAGAAGGTCTGTCATGAGTGTGGTGAGTATGGCCACATCCGCAAAATGGTGCCCCAGGTTCGGACAAGTGGGCAGATTGTTCCTCACCCAACTCCTCGAGCTCCGGCCCCAATTGGGAGGGGAGGTATTCAGTTCAGATCATCTACAACTAGGACGAGATGGTCAACCAGACGTTAGAGGTGGTGTTTAGGTGGGTAGGTGTGGCACCCAGGTAGGTAGAAGGGTGGCATAGCCCAACCGGGGCAGCTCTCAGATTGGTAACCAGTCCCACTTTTATGCTTTTCCTGGTAGGCCCGAAGCAGAGGCTTCAGATGCTGTCATTATAGGTACTATCTTTGTCTGTGAAGAAAAGACTATTGTATTGTTTGACCCGGGCTCTATATTTTCTTATGTGTCTGCTTATTTTTCTTTGGGTCTGGATCTTGTGTATGATGTGCTTAATACTCCTATCCGTGTGTCTACACCTGTTGGGGATTTTGTGTTAGTAGATAGGGTTGTTCGTGATTGCAATGTTGATTTTATGAGATTTGACACTCTGGCAGACTTAGTGATTTTAGACATGGTTGATTTTGATATAATTTTGGGAATGAGCTAGTTGTCCCCTTTCCATGCCATTCTAAATTGATATGTTAAGAGCATTACTATATCGTGCCCAGAGTCGTCTAGGTTGGAGTTGAAAGGGAATTGTAGCCCTGCTCCTAAGAAACTTATTTATTATATTCATAACCGTAAGTTGATAGAGCGGGGTTGTTCAGCGTATCTGGCTCATACTAGGGACACTAGTTTAGAGGGTCCTTTTATAGAGCCGGTTTGGATTGTTTGTGAGTTCTTAGAGGTGTTCCCTGCAGATTTGCCAGGCATTCCACCGAACCGTGACATAGATTTTTGTATAGATATGGAACCATGTACCAGACCCATGTCTATTCCTCCATACCGAACGACACCTGTTGAGTTTAGGGAACTCAAAGAGCAGTTGCAGGAGTTGCTCAATAAAGGATTCATTAGACCGATTGTGTTGCCGTGGGGTGCGCTGATTTTATTTGTAAAGAAGAAGGAAGGTAGTATGCGGATGTGCATTGACTATCGCCAATTGAACAAGGTAACTATTCAGAATAAGTACCCTCTTCCTCGAATAGATGATCTGTTTGACCAGTTACAGGGAGCAGCGGTATTTTCAAAGATTGATTTGAAGTCCGATAATCACCAGTTGAAAATTCGAGCTGAAGACATTCCCAAAATAGCTTTTTGGACCAGGTACAAGCATTATGAGTTTCTGGTCATGTCATTCAGACTTATTAATTCCTCGGTTGCGTTCATGAGCCTAATGAACGGTATTTTCAAACCTTACCTGGATTTCTTTGTTATTGTATTTATTGACGACATCTTGGTGTATTCTAAGACCAAGCAGGAGCATGAAAATCATCTAAGGTTTGTCTTAGGATTACTGAAGGAGAAACAGTTGTATGCTAAGTTCACCAAGTGTGAGTTTTGGTTGGAATCAATGTTCTTTATGGGGCATATGGGTTTCCAATGAGGGAATCTGAGTTGATCCATAGAAGGTAGAGGAAGTCAAAAACTGGTCGAGGCCAACTAATGTGAAGGAAATTTGGAGTTTTGTGGGGTTGGCCAGTTACTACCATCGGTTCGTGAAGGAATTCGGCTCCATCGCTTCGGTATTGGCTAAGTTGACGCAAAAGGATATACCTTTCCAGTGGTCAGAGGAATGTGAAGCGAGTTTTCATAAACTCAAGACTCTACTAACCACAACACCTATTCTGGTGTTACCCGTGGAAGGTAAAGACTTTGTTGTTTATTATGATGTCTCACGGTCTAGGTTGGGTGTTGTATCAATGCAGGAAGGACAGGTTATTGCTTATTCCTCGAGACAGTTGAAGGTGTATGAAAAGAATTACCACGATCTGGAGTTAGTAGCAGTGGTGTTTGAACTAAAAATTTGGAGGCACTATTTTTATGGAGTTCGATGTGAGGTATTCACGGATCATCGCAACTTACAATATGTATTCTCCTAGAAAGATCTCAATTTGAGGCAAGAGGGGATGGATGGAGCTGGTTAAGGATTACGATATCACCATCTTGTACTACCTAGGAAGGGCTAATGTGGTGGAAGACGTATTGAGTAGGAAGACGGTGAACATGAGCAGTTTAGCTTGCTTGGAAGCTACTCAGCAGCCGATGGCCAGGAAAGTCCAGACTCTGACAAATAGCAAGGTGAGGTTGTCGCTGACCGAAACTGGTGGAATACTAGCCAACCTGGAGGCTAAATCCTCACTGCTAGAGGAAATCAAAACTAGACAGTTTGGAGATGAAAAGCTGGGTAAGATCAGGGATAAAGTTGTGCAGGGAGAAGACAAGGAAGCAGTGTTAGATAATGAAGAGGTTTTGAGAATAAAGGGGAGGGTGTGTGTTCCCCGAGTTGGTGAGCTAATTAAAACTCTCTTGGCAGAAGCTCACAACTTGAGATACTCCATTCACCCTGGGTTACCAAGATGTACCACGATCTAAAGCAGCACTATTGGTGGGGCAGGATGAAGAGGGACATTATGGACTACGTTGCTCAGTGTTTTAATTGTCAGCAGGTGAAGTACGAGCACCAAAATTCTGGAGGAATACTTCAGTGAATGCCTATCGTTGAGTGAAAATGGGAGAGGATAGCTATGGACTTCGTGGTTGGTCTTTCCAAGATTTTGGAAAAATTTGACCTAATTTGGGTCATAGTGGACAGATTGACCAAGTCTGTTCATTTCTTGCTGGTCCAGGTGACTTACAACATTGAGAAACTAGCCAAGCTATACATAAAAGAGGTAATTCGGTTACATTATATGCCTATTTCAATTGTATCAGACAGGGTACTCAGTTCAGTTTTCATTTCTGGAGGACCTTGCAGGCCGAGTTAGGTACGAGGTTGGACTTGAGCACAACCTTTCATCCTCATACAGATGGACAGTCGGAATGGACTATTCAGGTATTAGAGGACATGCTACGGGCATGTGTGATAGACTTCGGGGGCCATTGGGACAAACTCTTTCCCTTGACAGAGTTCGACTATAACAATAGCTACCGCTCGAGCATTGACATGACGCTATTTGAAGCTTTATATGGGAGAAAGTGCAGGTCTCCAATTGGGTGGTTTGATGCGTTTTAGGTCAGGATCCATTTACCATGGAGTTACCAAGATGTACCACGATCTAAAAAAGCACTATTGGTGGGGCAGGATGAAGAGGGACATTATGGACTACATTGCTCAGTGTTTGAATTATCAGCAGGTGAAGTACGAGCACCAAAATTCTAAAGGAATACTTTAGCGAATGCCTATCACTGAGTGTTTGTACGTTACGTTATGTTATGTTGTCATTATATGCAAAAGAAGTATATGAATAATGTGCTAAGAGGTTGTGCTGATTACGGTTATGTTATGTGATATTGATAATGAAGAACAATTTTCTAGTTCTAAGTGCAACTTGTCACCATGTTGTAACTTGATGAGGAGATTTTCTGTAATTTCCAGTTGAACTTGAAAATGATACTTGGTGATGTTAATTGTTGTTCCTAAGTGTGTGTTATCTGAGGAATTTTGTGAAATATGTGAGTGATGAAACTGATGAGCTGAAGAACTTAAAAAATGTAGCACAGTCGAGCTACTATCTAAAGAAGGATCGCTGCAGCAGAATCCTTTCCGCTACGGCGAAATCGCTTTAGCAGTCAAGTGACCGCTGCAGCGAACGACCTAATCCAATGAGCAGGACGGTTGTTTCCTGAGTAGAGCGAGAGTGCCTAAAATTGTATCGTGTATTCTTTTTATGTTAAAGACTGATCTTGTATTGTTATTACTGTGTATACTTGTTATTATCTAAGATCGGCCGATGATGCCTACCAGTATCGTATTTTGTACTGACCATACGCCTGCACTTCTTTTCTGAATGCAGAATTCGATTCAAGAAGCTCCTTTCGTCCCTACCTTTAGTTGCAGCAGTCTATCGGAAGGTGAGCGGTGCAAGATGGGTTGATCCACTTTCCTTCAGAAGATGTCCTTAATCCGGACATTATGGCTTCTTCCTTTTTCTTTGTTATAATGTTAATGAATAATTCTAGAACTGTAGTTAGACGTCGAAGTGCAATGACTTTCAGGTCTTGAGATTAGTTTTAATATGATTTAATTTGGTTGTAAGAGGTTGTTTACTGCTTTTAGTGACACCTTTTACTATTTATAAACTCTATCTCTTTCTGAATGTCTTGTTTTGGGGATTAGTACCGAAATTTGTTGGTTCGCCCACCGGGGGTTAGTGTGGGTGTCGATCATGGCTGTTTGGGTTGTGACATTTTTTCATCCAATAAACTTTTTGCATTTATGCATTATGTGATGACTTGTTCCTTTGGGGCATAATTTTATTTTTTTCCATCCAAGTATCTTTTTGCACTTATGCCTTATGCCATGACTTGTGCCTTTGGGGCATAATTTTATTTTTTTTCCATCCAATTAACTTTTTGCCCTTATGCCTTATGTCATGACTTGTGTTTTTGGGACATAATTTCATTTTTTTTCATCCAATAAACTTTTTGCACTTATGTCTTATATCAAGACTTGTGCTTTTGGGGCATGATTTTATTTTTTTCCATCTAATAAATTTTTTGCACTTACGCGGTATGCCATGTCTTATGCCCTTGGGACATAATTTTTTTTTCATCCAATAAACTTTTTGCGCTTATACATTATATCATGACTTGTGCCTTTGGGGCATAATTTTATTTTTTCACCCAATAAACTTTTTGCACTTATGCCTTATGCCATGACTTGTATCTTTGGGGCGTAATTTTATATTTTTTCCATCCAATTAACTTTTTGGACTTATGCCTTATGCCATGACTTGTACTTTTAGGGCATAATTTTATTTTTTTTATCCAATAAATTTTTTGCACTTATGTCTTATGCCATGACTTATGCCCCAAATGGCTTATGCCTTTGGGTCATAATTTTACTTTTTTTCATCTAATTATCTTATTGTACTTATGCCTTATGCCATGACTTGTGCCTTTGGGGCATAATTTTTTATGTTTTTTTTCATCCAATAAACTTTTGCATTTATGCCACGACTTATGCCTTTGCGGCATAATTTTATGTTTTTTTTTCTATCCAATTAATTGTTTGCACTTATTTCTTATGCCATGACTTGTGTAGTTGGGGCATAATTTTATTTTTTATTCTATCCAATAAATTTTTTGCACTTATGCCTTATGCCATGACTTGTGCCTTTGGGGCATAATTTTATATTTTTTTCCATCCAATTAACTTTGTGCACTTATGCTTATGCCATATCTTGTGCCTTTGGGGCATAATTTTATTTTATTTTTTCCATCCAATAAATTTTTTTGCACTTATGCATTATGCATGACTTGTGTTTTTGGGGCATAATTTTATGTTTTTTTTTCATCTAATTAATTTTTTGCAATTATGCTTTATTGCATGACTTGTGTCTTTGGGGCATAATTTCATTTTTTCCATCGAATTAACTTTTTGCTCTTATACTTTATGTCATGACTTGTACCTTTGGAGCATAATTTTTATTTTATTTTATTTTATCCAATTATCTTTTACACTAATGTCTTATGCCATGACTTGTACTTTTGGGCATAATTTTATTCTTTTCCTCCAATAAACTTTCTGCACTTATGCCTTATGTCATGATTTGTGCCTTTGGGACATAATTTTTTGCACTTACACCTTATGCCATGACTTGTGCCTTTGATGCACAATTTTATGTTTCTTTTTCATGCAATTAACTTTTTACACTTATGCTTTATGCCATGATTTGTGCCTTTGGGGCATAATTTCATTTTTTTTAATTCAATTTTTTTTTTTTTACATTTATGCCTTATGCGATGATTTGTGCTTTTGGGGCATGATTTTATTTTTTTGTCCATCCAATAAACTTTTTACACTTATGTTTTATGTCATAACTTGTGCCTTTGGGGCATAATTTTATTTTTTTCCCCATCCAATTAACTCTTTGCACTTATGCTTTATGCCATGATTTGTGCATTTGGAGCATAATTTTATTTTTTTTCATTCAATTAACTTTTTTTTTTTGCATTTATTCCTTATCCGATGATTTGTGCTTTTGGGGCATGATTTATTTTTTTCCATCCAATAAACTTTTTGCACTTATGTCTTATATCATGACTTGTGCTTTTGGGGCATGACTTTATTTTCTTTCATCCAATAAATTTTTTGCACCTATGCCTTATGTCAGTACTTGTGCTTTTGGGGCATAATTTCATTTTGTTTTCCGTCTAATTAACTTTTTGCACTTATGACTTATGCCATGACTTGAGCCTTTGGGGCATAATTTCATTTATTTCATCCAATAAATGTAATTTTTTTTCTATTCAATAAACTTTTTGCACTTATACCTTTTGTCATGACTTGTGCTTTTGGGGCATGACTTTTTTCATCCAATAATCTTTTTGCACTTATGCCTTATGCCATGATTTGTGCCTTTTGGAGCATAATTTCATTTTTTTTCATCCAATTAACTTTTTGCACATATGCTTTATGCCATGACTTGTGCATTTGGGCATAATTTTATTTTTTTCCATCCAATTAACTTTTCGCACTTATGCTTTATGTCATTACTTGTGCCTTTGGGGCATGATTTTATTTTTTGTCCTGTCCAATAAACTTTTTGTATTTATGCTTATTTCATGGATTGTGTCTTTGAGGCATAATTTTCTTTTCATGCAATAAATGTCCAAAAATTGGCTATGAATTCTATACAAAGAATTTTAAAATTATAAAAATATTACATAACTTATGCTTGAAGGAAAAAAATTATCAAGAAAAAAAATTAATGTCTCAAGAAAACATTATGCCACAATAAAAAAGAAATATGCCTCAAGAAAAAATTATGCCTCAACAAAAAAGGAAAAAGAAATTATGCCTTAAGAAAAAAATTATGTCATTATTTCTCAAGAAAAAGAAAATTATGCTATTACATCTCAATGAAAAATAAATTATGACTCAAGAAAAAAAAATTATACCTCAAGAAAAAAGAAATTATGCCTCAAGAAAAAAAAATTATGTCTCTAGAAAAAAGAAATCATACCTCAAGAAAAAAATTATGTCTCATAATAAAGAAATTATGCCTCAAAAAAAATAAAATTATGCCTCAAGAAAAAGAAATTATGCTTCAAAAAAAAGAAATTATGCCTCAAGGAAAAAAAAATTATGCCTCAAGAAAAAAAATTATTCCTCAAGAAAAAAAATTATGCCTCAAAAAAAAAATATGTCTCAAGAAAAACGAAATTACGTCTCAAGAAAAAAAATTATGCCTCAAGATAAAAAATTATGCCTCAAGACACAATTTTTTGATTGAGAAGAATGAACTGAATTGAAAAGAATCAGAAAATTAATGAGAAGATAAGGCTAATATTGTACATAAATTATTATTTAATGAATACTAATGGCAAAGCTAAAGACTACACATATAAAGGGTAAAACTTAAAAATCATTGTATTTCAGTGGCATTCCATGCAAAAACTTGAATTATAAGGGGTCGTTTGGTTATTGAAGAAGGCCCAAGTTAATACATGAATAATTTGACTATTTATGTATTATTTTATACATTGTTTGATTTTCAAATAGGATAAACTTTATTTATTTATTAACCATATACAATGTTTGGTAGGTAGATTCGAAATATTATATATAAGTTATTCATGTATTAATTTTATACAGTATTTGATTGTGTTTTAATAATTCTAAATAATTAATACTCGTATAACTTATGAGAAAATCTATATATAATTTTATGCGAGGTAAAAGGTGAAATAAGTTATGTGGTATTAATTATACATGAATTAAAATCTTTTTTAATTAGGTACTTTTTTTAAAAAATAAGTTGCCACTTTCTTCTACATACAAATTTATTCATAATTAGTTATCACTTTTTTTTACACCTCAACAGTAAAAGTAGTAGTCTTGTCATTCAGTGTATATTTACACCTCCACTTTCTTTTTCTTTTTCTTTTTATTTTAAATAAAAATATTCAACTATACAATATAATTTTATATTATTTATTTACTTATTTATTTGTAAATAATATATATTAATTTCAACAAATTAAATATTCAATAAGCAATAATTCATATATTATAATCTCTACGTAACTAAATCCTACATAAATAATACCCACATGATTAATACTTACATAACTTTTACCTACATAATTAATACATGAATAACTAAAACATGCACAGCTAATCCCTGGATAAAATAATACCTAAAGGGTCGTTTGATTATGTGTTAGAGTTATACAAGTATTAGTAATACATGAATTAGTTATGAGAGAATATATGTATTATTTTATGTAGGGATTAGTTGTGCAAGTTTTAGTTATTCATGTATTAGTTATGTAGATATTAGTTATGCAAGTATTAGTTATGTAGGTATTATTTACGTAGGATCTAGTTATTGAAATTACAATACATGAATTATTAACTATTGAATATTTAATTTATTATAAATTAATAAATATTATTTATAAATAAATAAGTAAATAAATAATATAAAATTATTTCCTTTTTCACAAAAATGCTATAACTTTATTTTTTTTTTAATAAAAGAGGGCTTATAGCCCTTTTAAAAAAATTAGGTAATTTTTTTTTGTTTAAAAAGTTTGTACTCACATTTCGAATTAAAAAAGATATTAAAAGTAAATTGATAGGGGTAAATGTGTAATTTTATTATTTTAATCCATGTATAACAAATACCCACATAACTTATTCCACCTTCTACCCTGCATAAAATTAATTATACATAGATTTCCTCATAAGTAATGTGAGTATTAGCTATGTAAAGTTACTAAAACACAACCAAACACTGCATAAAATTAATACATGAATAACTTTTATACAATATTTGAAACCTACCAACCAAACATTGTATAAAATTAATACATGAATAGCTTTTTGTTACACCTCGTAAGTTTCTATCGTGTGACGAACGCGTGCGTAAGTATGTTGAGAGTTTTAGAGCACGACGCACACGGAAAAAAGGCTTGGGGAATGAACGGACGAGTATGGAATTGTGCGAGCAGGAGGACGAAGCCTGAGGCAAGGTGCCCCAGGCGTCACGTCGTTCCACACCCTCGGTGCAAGGGCCGGCGCGTCGCGCCCATATTTTGGCGCTACGGGCGGCGCACCGCGCCCCATCCTACCACCGCCCTATTACTATATAAAGCCCCTTTGATGATTTAAATCATTTAACAGAAGGAACCTCGGCTAAGAATAGAGAGAACACATAACTTTTGTCGGATTTTCATCGAATTACACCGTCAAAATCCATCCAAATGAAATTAACTTCGGGTAACAAGTTCTAGGCCCACGGAAAGAATTTCACGGAGTTATTTCTTGAAAATTCGTTCGGTACACCAGAACTCCACCGAATAAAGATTGCCAGAATTGCTTCAAATTGGATTCTAAACGGCTATAGGCAATAGGTAAGTATTTCTCCCTTCTAAACTCTCGAGGAACTGTAAGTTTCCAGCCGAATGAAATGGAGTTGAAGTTATAGTTAACCCTATTGAAAAGATATTGTTATTGGCCGTTCTTATTGTTGAAAACAATTGTATTCTCTCAGTGTAAAAGTGGCAACTAAGTGGAGTTACTGGATTCAGGTGGAGAACTGCTTAATGAACGCAAATCGGCATTCGAGGTATGTTAAGTCTTATTCCTTCGGCAAGTTATTCCAGTTGTATAATGATACGACCTATGTTTTTGAGCATAGATAGTGATCCCATGTGTTTTATGAGTTGTTGCTTGTAGATAATGCTTATATATGTTGTGTGGTTAGCTGTTAGAAAACGCATTGAGAATAGATTATAGTATTCCTTGTTGAGAAAGAGCATGTTAGGTATGACACACACTAGAAGCGTTATAGTAAACCCTCTATCCTTCTGTTCACTGTGTTAGTAGGATTCTGACATATTGTTGCCATGGCAAGGCCTTAGAAGCTTAGGGTTAGCTGTTGGGCCTGTTTCAATAAATTGGACAGCATAAGGCATAGACGGGCGATATAACTTGCAGTTTGACGCCTGGATAGACAGTGACGCTCGCTTAGAGGCCGTTGGCGTACCTTAGTGCCTCCAGAGCCAGAATTTGAATAATCTAGTCCGACCCTAGAGTCAGCAGCACCAAGGTTGCCCGGTGGTAAAGGTGAAAACCTATTATATAGTTAGCCACTGCTAGTGATTATTAGCTGCAACCGACATAGTGCCACATACGGGTCGCCCAGGAGGTCATTCTAGTCATACGAGTCAGATAGACTCGTGGATACCCTAAGGAGGGAATCTTATCAGTAGTGAGATACAGGGCCAACTCCCCAACTCGCTCTTATAGATACTCAGATACAAGTTGTCGCGTGTGACTAGGACCAAGTAAACCTACCTACGAGATTAGAGATCACCTAGAGAAGTTATTGAAATATGAACAGACCAAGTTAGTGTCCAAGGGAATAGAACCATAGTAGTACAATATTACCTTTAGGATAGGAAATATAGCAAGCCGCCTGGGGAAGGTTAGGAGCTGACTGCTCCAGAGCATGTCCGACTAAGTGGAAGCCTTACAGTTGTCCTAGGTGAAGGAATTAGAAAGTTGATCGTTCGCGACATTACGACTTACTTATGAGCTACCTTTGTCCTGGCATGATATTCAGAATATTGTTAGGCCACTCTAGAACTCGCCTATCCGGTCTAGACTATTAGAGATTATGATCACTATCAGGATCCTCTGATCAGATATAGGCATACGGGGTATGCCTGTTAGAAGCTATGTAGACCATTCTAGGGGTGAGTAGTAGTCGCGTTAGGCCTTAAGAGCCAGTTACGCCTTCCGAGTGGCTAGGTTGAGATTAAGATGCAGTATACCGATTGGGATTGACCCTACCTAGGATAGCCTTCCATTGACCAACCTCAAGGTTACTAGTTGTATCGTTACCTACGGGGCTATATGGATTGCTCTAAGGAGCTATATGTTTTCCCAAAGGACTATGTTGAGGCTCAAGGGCCATATTACATTCATTCCATAGCTTGAATCTTATATTTATACTGTATCGGTATCACTGATACTCGTCGAGCCTGGTGCCCAGGGTGCAGTTACAGGAGTCCATCGATCTCAAGCATAACTACATATCAGGAGCCGAGCGGTCTCAGTTGTAGACCCAGGGGACCGGTAGGTTGGCTATACTTACTTATGATTCAGATTGACCAGGATAGAGGTATATAGATTGAAGTGTGCTCGCCAGGGGTTATGGGGGCCCCGAGCGGGTTATTTTGTGTTGATTGTACCTTCCAGGCTTATGGGGGCCAGGTTAGGCTCTTGTTTTTATTCTTGTCTACTAGTTATAACGTATGAGTATGTAATTGTACAGTCTTAGCTCAGATATTGTAGTGTTTTACTAGATGCAAATTATAAATAAGCAAGCTTACAGGTTAACTTCTGACCCTTCTTGTTCTTCACTTCTAGTTCTTTATCAGCGTTTATTCAGCTTTTCATTTCTACCTTATATATTCAGTACATATTGTACTGACGCCCAACCATGGGCCACTGCATACTTGCCTATACGTTTAGATTGACAAAGTTCAAGATCTCCATCTACAGCGGTTTAGAGTCAGCAGTTCGACCGGCTCCTTTCATTCGGAGTTGCAAGTTATAGAGATTACAGTCCTTTATTTGTATAGCATTTGGGTAGGCCGGGGCCGATCCCGATCATTATTCCTATTCTTAGAGGCTTGCAGACTACAATATTCAGTTAGTTGGTTATCATTGGCTGTGTGGAGCCTATGTATGTCTTATTTTACATGTTGGTCGTGTGGGGCCTAGTATAGATGCCTGTTTTCATTCCTGTTATAACTAGACAACATGGTGGTCTTGTCGGTCTGCATAGGATCCCTTTATTGCCTTGTTGTTGGTTAGCTGACTTCTTTTACAGGTGGCCTTATCGGCCTAAGGCTGTGTTTACATCCGGGATATAGCTCATCATTTTCTTAAATTGAGTTACAAGCATGCACCAGAGGTGCATTAGCCCTGTCTGGTCAGTTCAGATTCCAGTATTGCATTAGGTGTCAGTTGTGCCTCCCAAGGTGGGGCGTGAAAATTTTGGTATCAGAGTAGGTCATATTCTAGGGAGTCTGCAAGCCGTGTCTAGTAGAATCTTGCTTATAATGTGTTGTGCACCACATTCTATAAGCAGGAGGCTACGAGGCATGATAGTATAGTCACCCTTTCTTTTTCTCAGACCGTGCTATAGAGCCGAGTTGAATAGAAATGAGTCCCTAAGTTTTTATGGTCACGTCTATCTAGAGTAAAGGTTGATACGGGACAGACTACAGTCAGGCACGAGTCAGCTACAACAGCACGATAGGGTACCAGTGAGGTGCCACGATTGGGGTGACAGCCAACCTAGGGTCGAAAACAGACATATTTTAATCTCCCCATCACCCTCCCGGGGCACCAGGAACTTCATAAGGTAATAGATATGCCAACACTGTCCCTAGTTCTTTTTACAGCCTCAGAGTAGGAGGTCAGGAGTATGGTATATATATGAGTTGACTTACCTACTAGATATATAGGATCAGATAGGGGCGACAGTTAACGCTGGACTACCTGGAGGGAACAAAAGAAGGGGAAATTGCGGGATTCTTACCTCCAATCCTTCGATGTTTTACAATTCCATTCCTCAGTTCTATTGTAGTAAGAAATGGCTATCTTCTGCCTCCCAGTTTTGTTTCTAGTATAACAAAGAGTGTAAGTATTGAGGCGATGTTTCCCAGAGTAAATAGTAAGGAAGGGCTAGATCCGTTGACTCTTGGAAAGTGTTAGAAGGTGGTAAAGACTCCTAGTGTTTAATTAAATTATCTAGACCTTTCCGGTAGTAAATTAGGAGGGAAGATAAGATTGCCAGTAGCACTCAAGTACGTGTGAGAGTTCATAAATGATAAATCCCCAGCAATAGCAAAGCTCAAGTCAGAAATAGGCCGATTCTGCTGCAGTGTGTTAATGACGGTAGTATATACCTGCAAAATAATGGTCATGGCTCTAGTTGGTTATACCGAAGGACAAATGGATCATATGAATGAAATTGGCCCGAGTGCGGGTCAAAATGATACAGGTTAACAGACTTGGTTAATAATATCTTTGACGGTATGAGGCAGAGGGACCCCAGATCTCAGCCTATGGAAGTAAGGGGGAAGGCATGAGTATCTAACTCTGGAGGAAACCAGAATCACCTCTAGGTAAAAGAGGGCATGGGAACACCGCAGGATGTCGAAAAGTAAGCATCGGGTTGGCATTTAAGAGATAGTGAGATTGTAACTAGGGTACCGCAATATTACCACTAGTTGTGGAGTTAAAGGAGTGACGGCACGGAGACTCTAACCTAGTATAGAGCAGAGACAAGACCCAACAGTGAGTCATCACCTTTAAGGTAATAAGACGTGGAGTCATGAGACCTAGAGGTCGACTCTGTGTTCCAAATGTGGCAAGCCTTCACTAGTAGATTATAGTAAGGTATATTATGCTTGTTATCCCCTCCACCCAGAGTTGGATGAAAACGCATCAGGTGGTAAAAAAGAGACCTACCGATAGCAAGGGAAGGAGGAAGGTCTTGTTGAGTTGTAGCACAGAGCTCCAGTGACTAGTCAGAGAATGCTAGACGGCAGGAACCGAGCAACCCAATTTAGGAGATGGTCGTGCTTGCAAGGGGAGTGGGAGTTAGTCAATATAAATATAGTTATAGGGTTACCTCATACCAGATGTGGATTGAATTTATTGATTCAGTATAAAAAGGCTAACGAGGTCAAATCATGTCTCGCCGGATGGAATTATGTTTTAGCTAAATCTTATGCCGAGTTAAACATTTAAGAAGTAGTTTGGCTATGTGGAGCCCCGGTGTCTAATAAACTCTGACAGAGAGGCACAATTCCCAGCTAGATTCTGGGAAGCTGTTGGAACAAATTAGGGCGTTTGTTAGCTTAAGTGCGGCTTCTCGTCCCCAAACAAATAGCCTAGCAGAACACATAATTTAAATGCCCGGAGATCTGCTATGAATGGAAGGGGAGGTCCCCCTAAATGATGACTTGAAATAGATAAATAAGAGGTAGTTAAACTGGGCATACTAATACATTAGCCAAACAAAGAAAGTTAAGCCTTTTAAGAAGGATATATTGGCAGCCCGGGGTTATCAGAAATGCTAACTTAACTATGGCGTAGGGAGTTAAAGATTGAAGCGGCAACTGGGTATTCATGGAAACTTCACCAATGAAGGGCATCATGGATTCTGATAAGAAGGGTAATCCTAGCCCTAAATTCATTAAGCCGTATCGGATCCTCCGAAAAATTGGCCAAGTGGACTATGAGATAGAGTTACCTTCGAGGCTAGGATCTATTCATCGATACTACGCAAGTGCGTAGAAGACCTTGTCTCAGATTAATCCAATTGGAGATAACTAAAGTATAGAAGCACTGCTCTACGGAGAGACTCCAATAGATATAGGAGCCATCTTGAGAACCAGAGTTGTAGCTCATTGCAGTATCATGGGGGAACAGAATAATAGAAGAAATGGATTGAAATACTACGAATGATGCGAAGTTTGGGCAGTTTCAGTTATTCTAGGCTCTACGACGATAGCATATAGACCCATATGATTTAAGTTATGGCAAGATGGTTTTAGATGGTATACAGTTGACTCTGTTGCTTTTATTATGAGTTGATTATGTTATATGTGATAGAGCTATGCTTCAGATGCAAATAGCGTCCTGTGAGACGCCTGTGTTGGACTTTTCTGCATTTCAGGTTTTCAGATAGTCCATGTTACAGAGGAGACTCTACCAAAATCTTTTCTAATAGTAATTCAAGAAATTGAGTCTCTCGAGATTGAAGATTACATTCGAGGACGAATGTTCCTAAGGGGGGGGATGATCTTACAACCCATAAGTTTCTATCATGTGAGAACGCGTGCGTAAGTATGTTAAGAGTTTTAGAGCACGACACACATGTAAAAAAGGCTCAGGGAATGAACGAACGAGTACGGAATTGTGCGAATAGGAGGCCGAATCCCAAGATAAGGCACCCTAGGCGTCGCGTCCCGCCACACCCTCGGAACAAGGGCCGACGCATAATGCCTCTGTCTTAGCACAATGGGTGGCGCGTCGTGCCCGTGTTTTGGCGCTACGGGCGGCGCACCGCGCCCTATCCCGCCACCGTCCTATCACTATATAAAGCCCCTTCGATGATTTAAATCATTTAACAAAAGGACCCTCGACCAAGAATAGAGAGAACACATAACTTTCGTCAGATTTTAATCGAATTACACCATCAAACTCTTTCCAAATGCAAATTAACTTTGGGTAACAAGTTCTAGGCCTACGGAAAGCATTTTTACGGAGTTATTTCTTAAAAATTCGCTCCGCACACCGGAACTCTTCCAAATAAATATTGTCGGAATTGCTCCAAATTGGACTCTAAACGGCTAAAGGCAATGGGTAAGCATTTCTCCCTTCTAAACTCTCGAGGAATTGTAAGTTTCCGGCTGAATGAAATGGAGTTGAAGTTATAGTTAACCCTATTGAAAAGATATTGTTATTGGTCGTTCTTATTGTTGAAAACAACTGTATTCTCTTAGTGTAAAGGCAGCAACTAAGTGGAGTTACTGGCTTCAGGTGGAGAACTTCTTAATGAACGCAAATCGGCATTCGAGGTATGTTAAGGCTTATTCCTTCGACAAGTTATTCCAGTTCTATAATGATACAGCCTATGTTTTTGAGCATAGATAGCAATCCCATGTGTTAGATGAGCTGCTTCTTGTAGATAATGCTTATATATGTTGCTCTGGTTAGCTGTTAGAAAATGTATTGAGAATAGATTATAATATCCCTCGTCAGGAAAGAGCATGTTAGGTTGTCACATACACTAGAAGCGTTATAGTAAACCCTCTATCCTTCTGTTCACTGTGTTAGTAGAATTCTGACATATTGATGCCATGCCAAGGCCTTAGAAGCTTAGGGTTAGCTGTTGGACCTGTTTTAGTAAATTGGACAGCATAAGGCGTAGACAGGCGATATAACTTGCAGTTTGACGCCTGGATAGACAGTGACACTTGCCTAGAGATCGTTGGCGTACCTTAGTGCCTCCAGGGCCAGAATTTGAATAAGCTAGTCCTACCCTAGAGTCAGCAGTACCAAGGTTGCTCGGTGGAAATGGTGACAACCTATTATATAGTTCGCCACTGCTAGTGATTATTAGTTGCAACCGACTTAGTGCCACATACGGGTCACCCAGGAGGTCATTCTATTCATACGAGTCAGATAGACCCGTGGATATCCTAAGGAGGGAATCTTATCAATAGTGAGATGCGGGGCCAACGCCCCAACCCGCTCTTATAAATACTTAGATACAGGTTGTCGCGCTACCTGCGAGATTAGAGATCACCTAGAGAAGTTATATAAAATCTGAACGGACCAAGTTAGTGTCCAAAGGACTAGAACCATAGTATTACAGTATTACCTTTAAGCTAGGAATTATAGCAAGCCTCCTGGAGAAGGTTAGGGGCTGACTGCTCTGGAGCATGTCTGATTAAGTGGTAGCCCTACAGTTGTCCTAGGTGAAGGAATTAGACAGTTGGCAGTTCGCGACATTACGACTTACTTATGAGCTACCATTATCCTGGCATGATATTCAGAATATTTTTAGGCCACTCTAGAACTCGCCTATCCAGTCTAGACCGTTAGAGATTATGATCACTATCAAGATCCTCTGATCATATATAGGCACACGGGTGTGCCTGTTAGCAGCTATGCATACCATTCTAGGGGCGAGTAGTAGTCGCGTTAGGCCTTAAGAGCCAAATACGCCTTTCAAGTGTCTAGGTTGAGATTAAGATGCAGTATACTGATTGGGATTGACCCCACCTAGGATAGCCTTCCATTGACCAACCTCAGGGTTACTAGTTGTGTCGTTGCCTACGGGGCTATATGGATCGCTCCAAGGAGCTATATGTTGTCCCAAGGGACTATGCTGAGGTCCAAGGGCCATATTACAGTTCATTCCATGGATGGACTTTTATATTTATGTCGTATCTGCATCACTGACCTTCGTCGAGCCTAGTGCCCAGGGTGCAGTTACAGAAGTCCACCGAACTCAGACACAACTACAGATCAGGAGCCGAGTGGGCTTAGTTGCAGACCTAGGGGACCAGTAAGTTGGCTATAGTTACTTGTGATTCAGATTGACCAGGTTAAGGTATATAGATTGAAGTGTGCTCGTCATGGCTTATGGGGGCCCCAAACGGGCTATTCTGTGTTGATTGTACCTTCCAGGCTTATGGGGGCCAAGTTAGGTTCTTATTTGTATTCTTGCCTACTAGTTATAGCTTATGAGTATGTAATTGTACAATCTTAGCTCATATATTGTAGTGTTTTCCTAGATGCAAGTTATAAATAAGCAAGCTTACAAGTTAACTTCTGATCCTTCTTGTTCTTCACTTCTAGCTCTTTATCAGCATTTTATTCATCTTTCCATTTCTGCTTTACATATTCGGTACATATTGTACTGACGCCCAACCATGGGGCGCTGGATACTTGCCTGCAGGTTTAGATAGACAGAGTTCAGGACCTCCATCTGCAGCGGTTCAGAGTCAGCAGTTTGGCCGACTCCTTTCATTCGGAGTCGCCAGGTTGTAGAGATTATAATCCTTTGTTTGTATAGCATTTGGGTAGGCCGGGGCCCTATGTATGTCTTTTTTTACATGTTGGCCGTGTGGGGCCTAGTATAGCTGCATGTTTTCATTCCTATTATAACTAGACAGCACGATGGTCTTGTCGGCCTGCATAGGATCCCTTTATTGCCTTGTTGTTGGTTAGCTGGCTTCTTTTACAGGTGGCCTTTTTGGCTTGAGGCTATGTTCACAACCAAGATATAGGTCGTTATTTTCTTAAATTAAGTTGCAGGCATGCACCGGAGATTCATTAGCTCTGTCAGGTCAGTTCAGATTTCAGTGTGACATTTGGTGTCAGTCGTGCCTCACAAGGTTGGGCACGACACTTTTATCCTATTTGAAGCGAAATATGGTATAAAATTAATACACGAATTACTTGGTTATTCATTTATTAACTTGAACCTTATCCAGTAAGCAAATGACCCCTAAATTCCCTCATAACTAATTCATGTATTACTAATACCTGCATAACTCTAATCCGTAACCAAATGGTCCTTAAGGAGTCATTTCGTTACTGGATAAGGTCCAAGTTAATATATGAATAGCTAGACTATTCATGTATCCATTTTATATATTATTTGATTTTCAAATAGGATAAAATTATTCATGATTTCATGTATTAATTTTATATGGTGTGTGATTATGTTTTAATAATTTCACGTAATGAATACTCACATAACTTATGAGAAAATTTATATATAATTTTATGCGTCTAACTTATAAAAAAAAATTGAGATATAATTTTGTGTGGATTGGAATGTGAAATAAGTTAATAATTATGACACGAAAGAGTGTATACATTCAGTGGAATCTTTCCATACCACCAATATTAGTATTTCAATACGTAAAATTCATTTGTAATTTAAATAGTCAATCTCTTATACATAAATTGCTCACCATTTATGCCATCAAAATAGCACTAACAAATTAGTTTAAGTAATTATCCATTTATATATAATGTAAAGATCCCATTCGTCATTTTCAATGTAATTTGCAGTTCTCCCAATGGCTCCAATACATTTTCAAAACAGCGAAAAGAAAAAAACCCTCAAATTTATTCCTCAAACTCACTCTTATTACAAGAGCATAATTACGAAGCATTTCAAACCCAGAAGCGTCTATTACATATAGAATTCACAGTGCATTACCACAGAAGGGGCAGAATCGGAAATCGCCGTCCACTTCCCGGCGACAGAACTGACACCTAAGAACTTCCGGGACACCGACCGTGGACGACGGCGGTCGCGGCGGAGGAGTAAGAGATTGAGGGAAGAAAAGTTTGCAGTCGTTGCAGTACATCACCGGCTCTTTACCCGGCCACCTCCACACCGGAACAAAGAAGAGCTTCAGAATCTTGTCATAGTCGACGAGGTCGGCGCGTGATCCGCACGCTATGCACCTTCCCGCCCCGCTCTTCAATACCTTTCTCGCCTGCTGCTCTAGCCCTCCTACGAAGAAGAAAAACATTGTTTCTTATACTTTTGATTTGGATTTGATGAGCGGGTTATGTGTAGGTGTAAAAGTGGAGTATTTGAAGAGAGAGAAGAAAGCTGTAGAGAGTTGAAGAAGAGTTTCTGGAGGATTCGTGGTATTTGGGTAGGCTTGAGAATCAAGTTATTCGGGATGGGCCATTCGCACCAAATGTCTTAGTTTTGGATTGTTTTTTAATTTTTATTTTTTAAATTAGTAATTTTTAGTTTTTGTTTTTTGATATTTTAAATAATAAAAAGTAATTCATAATGTTTTTATAACCCAAAAAAAAAGATCTTGTAATACATAAGTTTAGTAGTACATATTATGCTCAAGACATAAGAAATTATGTACCAAAACATAAGTTATATTTCAAAATATAAGTTTAATATCATAAGATATGACTCCAAGCATAAGTTCAGTGGCACATATTATGTCACACGCATAAATTCAGTGGCACAAATTATGTCATAGGAATATATTGAGTGACACAAGTTATATTTCAAGACACAAATTCAGTGGTACAAATTATATGCCACAGAACATAAGTTAGTGATACAAGTTATGTCATAGAGGCATAAATTCAATGACATAAATTATGCTCAGGCGATAAGCTCAATGATAGAAGTTATACCTTAAGTCATAAGTTATGTCTTAAGACAAAAGAAATTATGTCTTCAGACACAAATTATGTCACAAGGTATAAGTTCAGTGACACAAATTATGCACATGACATAAATTCAGTGATACAAGTTACGCCCCAAGGCAAAATTCTCAAAAGTCTTGATCTGTGAATCAGATACTATGGAATGCTCTTGGGCAAACATTCTCTAATAAGTTTTGCCTTGCAAAATTAGGTCATAATTGCAGGATATTTTGGTCCACAAATTTCATTAGATGAGAAGTAGGGGAAAAAATTAAAGACCATGAATTTAAGGGGAAAAATCAAAGACCACCTTAAAATAAGAGAAATTCATGCAAAAACTTGTTCAGGAATCGTTCTTGGGTGATACTGAAGTCTACTTGATTAGTGTTCGAGCCCTTTCAGCCCACTGCTGATTGGGCCACTCATCAAAAATAATTATTATAGAGAAAATTTATAGAGTGATTGACAGTTATATACATTCTTTAATAACTATGGGCATATTTTTGGCCAAGGATTAGATTTAATAAATAAGAGCCTAAAAAGATAAAAAACTTTATTAAAAAAATGTATTCTATATATAAAAAAATAATTAAAAAAATAGATTTTACTTTGCATTTTAATTTGAAGGTAAAAATTATTTTCCTTATTTCATGCTGCAAGATATGTATCCATTAATAACACTCCTAATATAACTACAACACATTTTTTTGTTGTTCAACATATTATTTTTAATTAATATTAGAAACTAATAAAGAGTATGTGACGATATACAATCAGCAACCATATAAAATATCCTTTGTGATATGTATATAAAAAAGGAACATCTATTATAAAACCTTGTATAACTGACTGTATATCAGTGATTTAATATTTTAAGTATGATATACATAAATCATGTTTGTCATTTTTGAATGTGTATATAGTTATCCTCTATTACATGTATATCTCTTGTAAAACTTGTATGGATAAGTGTATATCAACATACTGTTTAACATAATTTTATCGTATAAGATATCCTATGTGAAATGTATATCAAAAGATACATCTATTATAAAATTTATATAACTGACGGTATGTCAGCTATTAATTTTCGGTAATATTAATTAAAAAAAAAAGATGAAGAATATATAGGAGATAAATATGATTAGTGAGAGAATATGGGGATAAAAGAAAATATCTTTTTAATAGAAAAAGAATTAATAATATGTTTATTTAATTTATTAATTATTTAAAATTTAATTTAAGTGTGTTTTATATTTGGGCTATTGGATACCAATAATTGAAACTTGGGCTATTTTGGGTCAATACTATGCCCTGATTGTATTTTCACGTCAATTTTTCAAATTTATAAATGGTTATACTTTGAACCGTAATTATTATTAATAGCTATAGTTCTCCTAATTATGATTTTTAGTGATAGTTTTGGAATTGTATTTGCTTGCTCAAATTCGTTGTATCTATTCTGTCAATTTAGTTGGATACATTATATATATTCACTTAATTCTTTCTCAATTTTTCTGGATACATTAATTTTAGGACAAATCACACTATATTAGTGTTTTTAATTTTTTTTTAGTATATGCACTATGTATATATCACCATAATATCATATCTCGATTATAAATACAAACCAGAAATACTCCAGATACAACTTCGAAAATCACTAGATTCCTAGATACAACCCCAAAATATTTCAGATAGAACCTAGCTACAATTTCAAAAATCACTAAATTCCTGTAAACAATCCAAAATCACTACAAAATCGTAAAAATTTCATCTCGTAAACACCCAAAAATATATATGCATAAGCTTGTGTATAAAAAAGAATGAAATTCATAAATGAAACAAAATTCAAAAAAAATACACAGAACGAAAAGAGAAACAGAAACTATCAAGCAAATCAGAAATTCATAATTCATTATTTTAGGAATAAGCCGAACATAAAAGAAATGATTTCATAATAGAAAGTCATATTAGTTAATTATGTGATTCTTGTTATGTCCGAGTCAAATTAGGATTTGAAATTCTTTTCTTGGTGGAAGAAAAAAACCTAATAGTTTTTCAGAAAGAGTTTAACCTTACAATCGCGGCTCTATATGTGTGTGGTTTTCCATTCAAAGAGAGGAGTTGATTTCTGGAAGAAATACTTGTCCACCCACATGTTAACTTATAGTCTGAATTTTGTTGGGTCGCATAACAAAAAATTACACGAACATAAAGGCTTATTACATAGTATTGGTCACGTTTCAAGAGATATACTTTTGATTTTATTTAGAGAAATTTACATAAATGGTCACAGTGTAACGACCCACATGTTGTTCCGAGGGGGAATGGGCTTAGAACTCTAGAAAAAGGCAAAAATCTGAGGAGAATTGATGTGAATTAAACTAAGTGTTGAAAAGATAATTTTTGGGGAGCTTCTGGTTTCGGGGGACCACTGTAGCTGTAGAATTCCTGCTGCAGCGAGACTGTGATGATGGTCGGAGTCTCGCCGCAACGGGCTGGAAATTAACCATCGAATCCGTTGTAATGATATCCTGACCGCTGTAGCAAGTTCACTGTAGTGGACGACGAAAATCAGAAAGTGGGTGTAAGTGAAATTTCTAGGTTATGCCCCATTATTTCCAAAAACGCGAAGAGAAAGGTCTGAAGGCAAATTTTCTCCCCCAGAACAGTGAATTCCTCTCCCCAAGGCAAGTTTATCAAATCCCGATCCCTATCCCTATGATGGATTGTATTGATTTCGGGATTCAAGCAGAATCTCTAATGGTGAAATTTTAAGTTGGGGAAACCCTAGGTTGATAGACTAAGGCTGGATCATGGGGAGTTAATGGGGTGATGTGATTAAAAGTTTTTAGGGGTAATGATTATTCCCCGAGGTTTACTTGCTAGAGAATGTAGGTTATGCGGGAATTGAGATCTAGAACTAGATAGAATTATGATTTTTACCTTTAAGAATGTCCTGAAGGAAAGGGTTTGAACTTTTAAGACCTTTTTGTGATGAGTAAATAATGAAATTACTCTATATTGTTGTTGTGGATTTTGAGCATTCCGAGGCTTTGGGAAAGGGAAAGGCTCCAGTGAAGTAGCTGACTTTTCATATCCAAAAATTGAGGTAGGTTATGGTTTAAGGGAAATAGATCCTATTTAATGGCATGTATGTTTTGTGCAATGATAATATGTGATTGGTTTGCGAACTTTACCTGTTATGCAACTTTACTGTTGAATGAATCATAGAAGTAATGTGGATATGATGTCTGTGAACTGTTATGAAATTATATTGAGATTTTAAGCGAAGTTCTTCTATGTTGGTATTGAGATGTTTGATGGTTTGTAATAATGCAAGTGAAGGAGTTGATTGTAGACTCCTGAGTGTTTAAAGAATTCACTATGTCATATTCAGTTGAAAGAGAATGGCTAGGATAGTAATAATTGTTACGCCCTATAAATGTTAACGATTAGTAAGCGTACATGTGGATTGGTGATGAGTAAGAAGAACTTAACGCGTGTGGAAAGCAGGATCGGACGGGACTAGTGCGCACAGGGCCAGCGCGACGCGCCAGCCAGTAGTGCACTAGCCAACGCTGGGCGCTAGGCCTGCTGGCGCTTTGAGAGGCGCGGGGCGCCAGTCCTGCTGCCTCAATGAGAGGCGCGGGGCCCCATGCCTGTTGCCTCAATAGGAGGCGCGGTGCGCCAGGGTGGCAGCCTCAATGGGAGGCGCGAGGCACACTCCTCCCACCGCCCAAGAATGTATATAAAAGCCTCTTCACAATTTAAATCATTTTCCAATTTAACTCACGGCCAGAGAAGAGAAAACACGAAGGATTCAAGTAATTTTCGTCCATTTACACTGCCAAACACCGTTCTAATTCAAATTAACTTTGGGTATCGAAGTTTAAGCCCGCAAGGAGCATTACTACGAGGTTATTTTCGTGAAATTTGCCAGGCGAATCGTAACCCCACCGAGCAAAAGTTGTCAGAATTACTCCAAACTGATTTCTATACAATCATAGGCTTCAAGTAAGCATTTCTCCCTTTTGAACTCTGAGGACATAATGCGTTTTCGGCCGTGTTTTGTTAAGTTGAAGTATAGTCAATATTGGTATTAAAAGTTATCGTTTTACGTTGAATTTAGTATTGAAATTCATCTCTTTCTCCCAGTATAATGGTTATAGCTGATGAGAGCTGGCGAATACAAGTTGAAACTCATCGGTTATTCAGGAAATGACAATCGAGGTATGTAAGACTTAACCCTCGGCAAGTATACTCGTCATTCAGTGTTACGACTTATATTCCAGAATAGAAATGACGATTTCATATGTTGTAGATAGCTGCTACCATTAGATTGTGATTAGACATATTGTAATTAGTTGTTGCTGGTATATAGAGATCAGACACGCTGTGATTAGCTGCTATCCGTAGATTACGGTTACATAAGTTCTGGTTAGCTGCTAGAAAACGTATATGGATTTTATTAGAATTCTATGTTTATTGCCAGGCCTAGATCTTAGGAGCTCGTGAGAGTTATCGAGCCTGAGCTAGTAAGTTGAGCAGCAAGGGTGCAACTAGGTAGTTTAACTACCAGTTTGGCATCTGTATTGTCAGGAAAGCACGCCTAGAGGCCATTTGTGTATCCCTACACCCCAGGGCTAGAAATTTATATAGGAAGGCCATGTTTTAGAGTCAGCAACCTAAGGTTGTCTAGTTAGCTAAGTGATAGCCTGTCACACTATTAGTTATTACCAGTGATTGTCAGTCTCAATGGGCTTAGTAGTTATCATATAAGTCGCCCAGGAAGCCAACCCAATCGTCCAAGTCAAATAGACCCGTGGGTACCCTAAGGAAGGGGATCTTATCAGTAGTTAGAGGTCAGGCCAGCACCCCAGCCGGTTCCTATCACCCACAAGTTGACAGGAATGGTTAGGTCTATATAAAGTTGTCTATAAGGTTAAGAATCGATCAGAAAAGTAATATAAGATCCGATTGGACCAAGATGAGGCCTAAGGCACTAGTAAGTACCATGTTAGTATAGTACTGCCCACAAGCTAAGGATGTCAGTAAACTTCCTATGGAGGATTAGGGGCCGATTGCTTAAAAGCATGTTCGGCCAGTACCAGCCCTACAGTTGTCCTAAGCAGAGGGACTGAGTAGTTAGTCATTTACAACCTCGCAGTTATTATGAGCTATAGATGTTCGGGAAGGACATATAGAGAGTTGTGTTGGACCACTCCAGATATCGCCCTATTCAGTCCAGACTATTAGAGATCATGATCACTATCAGGATCCTCTAATCAGATACAGGTGCATGGCGTGTCTGCTAGCAGCTTTATAGACTATCCGAAGGGGAGAGCAGCGGTGGCGTTAGGCCCAAAAGGCCAGTTACGCCTTTTGAGTGGCTAGATTAAGATGTTAGTACAACACCTTGATTGGGGTTGCCCTCATTTAGAAGCCATCCATGACAACCCTAGGGTTACTAGCTGTGTCGATGCCGGTGAGGGGATAGATGATGTTGCTTTGAGGAGCGGTATGCCGTCCGTGAGGGATGAAGATGAGGTCCGAGGTCCTCATATAATCCATTCCATGGCTGGACTATTCTTATGCCGTATCGCCACACCCCATTGAGTTCGGTACCCGGGGTACAGACAGCAGGAGTCCACCAGACTCAGACACAACTACAATTCAGGGGCCGAACAAGCTCAATTCTAGACCTAGGGGATCAGAAAGTTGGCTACAGTACTAGTGGAGTCATAGAAACCTGGATAGGGGTATGTAGATTGAGATGTGCTCGCCAGGGCTTATGGGGGCCCGAACGAGTTATTCTGTGTTGATTGCACCTTCCGGCTTATAGGGGCAACATGTGAGGTTCTTGTTTGTATTCTTGTCTGTTAGTTATAGTTTATAAATATGTAATTATACAGTCTTAGTTTACGTACATATAGTATTGGTTAGATGCAGATTACGAATCAGCAGACGTACAGGTTAATATTTCTACCCTTCTTTCTATTCACTTCCAATATTTATTGGCTTATCTATTGCCTTACATATTCAGTACATATTGTACTGACGCCCTCCCCTGGGCGCTGCATTACTTTCCTGCAGGTTTAGACAGACAGGGTTCAGGATCTCCAATAGTAGCTGTTCAGAGTCCGCATTGGGACAACTCCTTTCATTCGGAGTTGCTAGGTTGTAGAGATTTCTGTATTTTAGTTATATAGCATTTTGGGTAGGTTGGGGCCCTGTACCGACCACAATTTATACTCTTAGAGGCTTGCAGACTATAGTTGTTAGTCAGTTAGTTGTATGTTGGTCGTGTTGGGCCTTAATTAGTTATGCTTCGTGTGTTGGCCGTGTAGGGCCTAGTATAGTAGCTCGTCTTCATTTTTGTTATAACTAGACAGCATAGTGTCCTTGTCGGCCCACATAGGATCCCTTCTGTTGCCTGTTGTTGGTTAGTTGTTTTCATTTACAGGCGGCTATATGGCCTTGTTGGCCGGAGGCTGTATTTACAGTAGAGATATAACTCGTTGTTTTCTTGAATTGAGTAGAAGGCTGGCACCAAGCGTGCATAAGCCTAGCCAGGTCAGTTAGTTGCCAGTATGGCATCAAGTGCCAGTCATGCCTCCCAAGGTGGGGCATGACAAACTTGGTATCAGAGCAGTCCGTATCCTAGGGAATCTGCAAGCCATGTCTAGTAGAGGCTTGGTTATAAATGTGTTGTGCACCATATTTTATAAGCTGGAGGCTATGAGGCATGATAGTATGGTTACCCCTCTTTCTTCTCAGATCGTGCTATAGAGCAGAATTGTATAGGGTCGAGTCCGTAAGCTTTCCTTGTTATGTCTGTCTAGAATAATGTTCGAGATAAGACAGTCACCAACCAATTGCAAGATAACCACAGCAACAGGATGAGGTACCAGTGAGGCGTCACAATTGGGGGACGATTAGTCTAACGGCGGAAGTAGACGTCTTTTACATTTCCCTATCACCCTCCCAAAGTACCAGGAACCTCATAATGAGATAGATATGCCAGTGTCATCCCCAATTCTCCCTACAACCTCATAATAGGGGGTTAGGAGTATAGTATATATGTACATATGAGATGATTTACCTACTAGATATTTAGAATTAGCCAGGGGCAGCAGTTAATGTGAATTACCTGAAAGGTGTGAAGGAAGGAGGAAATTGCAGGACTCCTACCTCCAACTCTTCGAATATTGTAAGGTTCCATACCTCAATCTTACCACAGTAAGATAGGGTCATTTTCCACCTCCTAGCTTGTTCTTACAGTACAATAGAAAGCGTAAGTATCAGTGCTATGGCGCTCAGAACAAATAGTAGAGGAGAGTTAGAATTGTTTCCCCCGAGGAGGATTAGAGAGTGGTTGAAACCCTTAGTATTTACAAGTTATCTATACCCTCATGGTAGTAAGCCAGGGAGGGGGATAAGGTTGTCAATACCACTCGAGTGTGTATGAGGGAGTCCAACAGCGATAAACTCCCAGTAATAGTAAAGCTCAAGTTAGAAAAAAGGCCGATTTCGCCGTAGTATGCTAATGACGGCAGGGCATACCTGCAAGATAATAGTTACGACCCTAGTTTATGATATCGAAGGACAGGGAGATCGTATGAACAAAATAGGCCCAAGTGTGAGTCAGAAGGAATACAGATCAGTAGACCTAGTCGGTAACATCTTTGATAGTATGAGGTAGGAGGCACGAACCTCAGAGTTCAGCCCAAGGGAACAAGAGGAAAGGCATAAATATCTAATGGGGAAAAACCAAAATCACCTCTAGGCTGATAGAGCATAGGATCACCGCTGAATATTGAGAACTAAGTGTCGGGCTAACAGTTAAGAGACAGTGAGGGTGTAACCTAGAATGCTGCAATACCCCCGCCAATTGAGAAGGTAAAGGAGTATCGACCGATGAAGGGCGTACTTACGCACTTCATAGACATATTTTGCCCATACTTTACTATGTTTGAGAACAAATTATGTCTGTTTACATGTGTTTATGTTATATATTTGTGAAAATTAGCTAATGCATGTGATTAGATGTTTTCAGGGCTAAAAAGGATAGATTTGAATGTATTTGAGGCTTATGGAATGAAGATGAAAAGAAGCTGAAGTCATGGGCAAAGGTTGAGTTTGGAAGATGCAAAAACAGTGTACCTGACGGGTTGAGGGAACGACTAGTTACATCTGGTAACGAGTCGTGAAGTCAGTCGTGAAAATTGTGAGAGAAATTATAGACACAATAACCAGTGGAGATGACGAAAGACATAACGAGTCATTAGTTGACTAAACGACTCGTTGGCAGATCATTGGAACCAGTCGTAAGGTTCACTGAAAATTTGAAGGAGTTAGACCACGAGGGGCCTAATGACTCGTTGCCATGCACAACAAGTCGTTAGGTGACCCGTTGCCACAACTACAAATGCGACAGTGGTTGGAGCGACGCGCAAGGCTCCCAAAACGGCAAAAATTGGCTTTCCTACTTCAACTAGGAAAAGGAAAAATTTAAATCCCAAGTTAAATTCATCAAGGAACAAGGAAAACATAAATCTACTACTATAAATACCCCTTTATTTTCATGTAATAGGAATGTCTTCAAGAATTGAAGTTTCAAGTTCAAAAGTCTTCAAGTAGGATTAGAGTTTTAAGTCTCAAGTTTTTAGATACAAGTTTGGTGTCTTACGTTTGGAACTTCGAGACGATTGTTAAATTATTCTTCTTTATTGTTGCAATAATCAAGTGAGTTTCTTCCTGTCATCATTGTAAGTATTAATTTTTGCTTTTATTTATGAATTCTATTAATTTACTTATAAACATGATAGGCTAAAACCACCACAACTAGGGTTGTGAGAACCATGAAAAATTAACACACATAGGTAAAATACTTAGTGATTCCTGAACGGAGTTTATGCATGTATTGTCTCTTCCTTCGTTTTAATTGATTTTTAACGGTTGCAAACGTTAGAACTTGCCATAATCTTACTTATCGGACCAAGGAGGTGGTGAATGGGAAAAGGGATTAACAACAGAGATTTGAGGCTATCAACCCTTATCTAATAGCTTGACCTTGTCGGGGAATAGCTAATCTGATATCAAGGGTAAGAGTTAGTAAAGCATACACCCATAGACGGACCAAGTTTCATGGTGATAAACATATAAATAGGAGACCAACCATTTAGGTGAAATTAACTTACCGATATTGCATGCTAAGCACCGGAATAGATCACTAGTATAAAACACCTTGTGGTTATGAAGTCATGGGGAACACTGACTCTAGTTAGTTGCATTAATTTGGAAACAACAAACAATTTCTCAACTTTGCTATTTATTACTTTTACAAATCCCCCCTCTTAGGAAATAATTAACTAAAAATTTTAAGCACTAGAGTTCTTGTACATCCTTCCATATTCCTTTTGGGATCGAACCCAACCTCTAGTTGGGTTCTTTATTGACAACGTCCGCTTCATACTTCAGTTGGAAGTGTGGTTTGAGCGTTATCACTGACACAAAGACTTTAACTTAGAATAGCCTGGAAACAAGGCCCAATAGGAAGTCATTGGCCCTCAAGACAATAAGGGGCGGAGTCATAAGACCCCGAGGTTGACTTTACGTTCCAAGGGTAGTAGAATTTCAAATAGCAGACCATAGCTAAGTGCACACGTTCATTACTCACAGAATTTAACGAATATGCAACGGGCCAAAAAGAGAGACCTATTGATGGAATGGAAAGATAGAAGATATCATTGAATCATAGCAGTAGAGCTCCAGTGATAGGCTAGAAAAGACAAAATAACAGGAACTGAAAAATCCAATATAGGAGATGGTGTGTCTGCAAGGGAGTGGAAAGTAATTAATATGAATACAGTCACAAGGCTATCTCATACCAGGTGTAGCTTGGACTCATTTGAGCCAAGGTGGAAAGACCAATGAGATCGCTTTGTGTCTCGCCAGATGGAATTATATTACAGCTAAAGCGTGCGACGAGTTAAATATTTAAGAAGTAGTCTGGTTACGTGGAGCCCAATGTATAGTAAACCCTGACAAAGAGGCACAACTCCCAGCCAGGTTCTAGGAAATCGTTTGAACAGATCGGAGAGCACGCTAAAATGAGTACGACTTCTTATCTCCACGTAAATAACCCAACAAAGCACTCAGGTCAGATGCAGGGCGGTCTCTTATGAGTGGAAGCAGAAGCCCCCTAAAGTAAATTAAAGGTAGTTGGACCAGGGCATATTATAACAGATAGACTGAGAAATTAAATTTACCAAGAAATTGGTACCGATAGCCTAGGGCCGTCAGGAATCCTACCCTAAGGTACGACACAGGCAGCTAAGGGTTGAAGCAACAACTGGATATTTCTAGAAACGTTGCCGAAAAAGGGCGTCATGAGAATAGGTAAGAAGGACAAGCTTAGGCCTAGGTTTATTGGCCCAGGTCATATCCTTCAAAGGACAGGCGAAATGGCATATGAGCTAAAATTTCCTCCAGAACTAGGACCTTCCCATTCAGATTTCACATGTTGATGTTACGAAAGGACATAGATGACCCGTCCCGAGTTTTTCTAGTTAAGGACGTTCAAGTTACGGGACGCTCTAGTTGAGAACTAAGGATATCATCTCTGTTAAGTTATTCTGGAGAGACAAGAATAGAGAATAAATGACCTAAGGAGTCGAGGAAGACATGAAAATCAGATATCCTCATTTGTTCCAGGATTAGTCCAAACTATGCAATTAAGGTAAATGTGTTTCTTCAATTGTTATTTTATGATGTATGTTACGTATATTGTTCAGTTGACTACAATTCGATAATGAAAAAGTTGTTATGGTGTCATATGAGATATCTGTATTGGGCTCTTTTACATTTCAGAATTTTCAGATAGTCCATATTACAGAGGAGACTCTGCCGAAACTTTTCCAGAATAATAGTCCAAAAAGTTAAGCTCTTGTGAATTGAAGTAGACATTCGAGGATGAATTTTTCTAAGGGGGGAGGATGTTACACCCCGTAAATATTAACGATTAGTAAGCATACACGTGGATTAGTGACGAGCTAGAAGAACTTGACGCGTGTGGAAAAAGCCTCGGCAGTAGGGTCGGACGGGGCTGATGTCGCCCAAATTACACCTCGCAATTGAGATATAAGCGGTCGATTGTCAAACATAGAATCCAACAAAGGTTGAGGTCGATCCCACAGGGAATATGGTAAGAACTTAAGTTAATGTGAATAACTATTATTATTGAGTTACTTATTTCCGAAGGGGGAAAATGTAGAATAATAAACAAAAGTAAAATTACTGAATGCTGAAATCAAATTCATTTTGTATTTAATTAATGGCTTGACTAGGATTGTGTTCCCCAAGATTTAATAACCATAAGGCTTATACACTAGTGATCTATTCTAGTGTTTAACATGTAATATTGATAAGTTTGGTTCACCTAAATGGTTGGTCCCCTATCTAGATGATTATCACCACGCAACTTGGTCCGTATACCGGTGTACTTTAGTTGACCCTTACCCTTAATATCATATTAGCTATCCCCAGACAAGTTAAAGCTATTAGATAAGGGTTGATAGCCTCAAATCTCCGTTGTTAATTCCTTTTCCCATTCATTACCTCCTTGGTCTGGTAAGTAAGAATAAGGCAAGTCCTAACTTTTGCAACCGTCAAGAATCAATCAAAACGAAGGGAAAAATAATACATGCATAAATCCCCGTTCAAGAATCACTAAGTATCTTTTTTTATGTGTATTAATTCATCTTGGTTCCCACAAACCTAGTTATGGGTTTAGCTACTCATGCTTGTATGATCACAATCATAAAATATTAAATAAATCATAATTGTAACTTACAAATTATCGTAGAAGATAAACCAAGTAGATTGTATAAAAATCCAAAATTGATGAATAAATTCCAATGTTGCTTTGATCCTCAAATTCAAGAACAAAATTTTAAAACTTGTTTCTTGATTCAAGAACAACCGTACAACACCAAAATCCTTCTTGAAAACTAATAAAATCGGCTCTATGAATTATTCTCTAACTTTTTCTAATCGTCCTCCAAAAATAAACCTAAACTTTGTATTTATAGTTCCAAGAAATCTATTTCCTAATTAAAACTGGAAACTAGGTCGGCAGTGGCAACGGACTTGGTGACGATTCATTTAGCCTTCTGACGAGTCGTGCTTTGCTTAAAATATTCGTCCTCAGCAACATACCCAGTTGTGGCAATGGGTCACCTAATGACTAGTCATGCCAGAGCACAAGTCGTTAGGTCCCTCGTGGTCTAATTCCTCCAAAAGTCCAGTGCACCTTACGGTTGATCCCAGTGATCTGCCAACGAGTCGTTTCTTCATGTGACGACTCGTTATATCTGTCGTCAACTACACTGCTCACTTTGTTAAGATTTTCTCTCTCAGCCTTCATGATTGACCTCACGACTCGTTACCAGGTGTAACGAGTCGTTCCATCAACTCGTCACGTACACTGTCTCTTCTTCTTCAAACTTTAACTTTTGCCCACGCCTTCAACAATGAGTCGTGCCTCCTGCCAACGACTTGTGAAGTGCCTTGCAGTCACCCTTTCAGTTATTTTCAGCATTAATTCGCCCAATTCACTTCCGAAACTATTTTCCTGCAATATTAAGCACAAAACACATCATACCTATATAAACATACCCGGAATGTGCATAATTTCTTGATTTTAAGCGTTGAAAGTGCCGTAAAATCATGGCACATCAACACCCTTAATTTAAAACTTTTGCATGTCTTTAGGCAAAAACAAAATAAAATAAAACAAACTAAACTACTTCAACGCTTCAATCGAAAGAACTCTAGGAAACTTACGGTAGTCACATTTATACATCAAAATCAAATTTTCTAACCCCTCCCTCATCATATCAACTCAAATCACTATGCATATGTAAAATTTCCAACCATGACGCAGAGGAATCAAAACATGACAGATAATACACAAGTAAAATGGTGGATAACTAAGAAAGTACAAGATTCTGTAACAACAAAGGAAATAAGGAGATTGGTATTAAATATATTAAACTTCTCATTTACAATTGAAGTTATCAAAACTGAAAGGAATACAATTGCAGATTACATCTCAAGATACAAAACCTGACGAAGGTAAAATGGAGCAAATACTCGGACTAACTACACTTTGCAAAAAAGTGGAAAGTATGGAGGAAGATATACAGCAGCTGAAAAGCAAAGCTAATAGTCAGCAGCGTGACTCAAAAAACGCGGAGCTACGTCGATCGGAAGACGAAAAACTTCCAGAGCTAAAAGGAGACGTTGGGAAACTCCATAAAACCCAAGCTAACATTTCACCTAGTGCAGTTGCAGGTACTTCAGGACCTAAGGAAAGAAGAGATATTATAAGGAAACAGCTATTCGATAAACAATTCACAATGAAAAATATACCATCTATTCCACAAACCAGCACATACAAGGAAAGTCTGAACCAAGCTAAACAAACCTATAACCATATAGCCAATACCTACATACAAAACATCCACAAAATACAAACCTTCCTAAACAGAAACCCACGATCTATAAATACCCAGAATCTAGAAGAAGATTATGTCACCCAATATCTACAAGGGTACAACAAGCTAATAGCACAACCAAATACCAACGCCAACCTAGTAAAAACATGTTACAACTATGGACTACTCGGAACAGTATATACCAAAACAGGAGACGAGATAGCAACCATACCAGAGCTACACAAGGCATTTATGACATATAAAAGAATAACGAAAGGAACATTTTTCTACATTAAAATATATGCAGCACCTGCTGAGATATTACTTGACGAAATAAAACCAATTATCCAAGTGGTGAAAATAGGACTAACGAGAGAAATGATTATACCGGAAAAGATAGACCAACAGGAAGAGATAAAAAGTACAGACATACCGGAATTCTACGCCAACAAAAGAATTATTGGTCTAGCTACGATACTAAGCGAACTAGCCAATAATTTCTTAAACGGAAATTCTATCTGGAGCTACTATTCAAGAGATCAAACAATGATATATGCAAACTCCAGAGAACATAAAGAAGCAGATATGGAAGAATTACGCCAGTGGATACTCAGTCTGCTTAAACCAGAAGAAATACCTACAACAAGAGCTATACGAAGAAACTATATTTCTCCAGCTCTACTAACAAGATACTGCAAAACGGTAGGACAAAAATACCCAGATCACCATTGTTCCAAGTGTCATGGTGAAAATGACGACAAAATACCCGATGTACAGCTGGAATGAGATAAGGACGAAAAAAGAAAAAGCAGCGGCTTAGATAGAAGAAAATGATATACCAGAAGATCAGATAAAGAAAGCAGCAGATATGTTTTTAAAGTTTTTTGTTTTGTTATGTAAAGAGTCGTCCAAAATAATGGACAGACAAAGTTTTTTGTTTTTGTATAGAAAGTCTTAAAGTGTACAGTAGAGGGCGGCTACTTTAGCAGAAAAGTCGCAAAGTAAATAGTAAAGGTGTCGGCCAACTATTCATGAATAGTAGGGGTCATTCATGAACAGGAAGAGTCAATTGTAAAAAGTCGATTGTAAATTTTATCTATAAATAGAAACTCAGACGGAAGCCAAAGGCATCCGCATCCGCATTCCTCAATTCTCTCTCAATCTCTCACTTCCGCACTCCCAAACCCCCCATTGGTATCAGACTAATGGTTCTTTTTTTTAATTTTTGATATTTTAATAACACATAATGTAAGTATGAATATGAGCGTAGTTGATTATATTTGAGAATAATTAACACCTTTTAAAGTTTGTGTATTAGTACTTCACAAAAAATATAATAGTTTATGAGATAAAAAAAATATTGTTAGTTCTTTGCATTTAATTTGAATAAGCACAAAATACTTTGAGAATATATGATTGTATGTGTTACATCAAATTTTAAAGTAGAAAATTACAAGCTCAAAACTAAAGAAAGAATTATAAAAGTGCAATACAGCAAGTAAAGAAAAGTAATTTTTTTATTTTTGAATAACATGTTAATTTTGATAAAGATTAAAACATGGACCATCAACTACCAAAATGGGATTCAAAACTTGACTTCAAGCTATTGGGCAAAACCAAACTTTTTGATGGCTAGGTAATTTTTATTGGCCCAACGAAGTATGTACACAACCTGCACTTAACATAAAATAAATTAAATTTAGCAGGAATATAAGTAATTTTTTTGATCGCTGCAAAATTTTTGTTAACCAAATATGCAATATATAGAGAACATCTAATCGCGAGAAACTAAAGTGTAACAGTAGTATATTAATTTATGAGCTAAAAGAAAATTTCTTTTGTGAAGGTTAAAGTTGTTATTCAAATTTTAATGGGTAAAATGGTCATTCAATTTCTAATAATCATTTTAGTAATTGAACTTTGCACCTGAGAGTAGGGGTGGGCGTTCGGTGTTTCGGTTCGGTTTTTTCAAATTTCGGTTCGGTGTTTTCGGTTTTCGGTTATGAATAATGAACACCAAACACCGCACCGTTTTAATTCGGTTCGGTTCGGTTTTTTTAAAATTTTGTTCGGTTTATTTAGTTCGGTTATTTGGTTTTTTTGGGCTGCATTTAAATAAAATATAAATTATTTTAAGCTTTTTAATTCAAAATGATCTACTTTTAAGGTTTAACTACCGTGATTGTGAAACTTTCTTTTATTAATATCAAATTATCAATTATAAATTTATAAATAAAAATTAAAATTAAAATTATATAAATCGAGTGCGTACCGGCTACCGCCTACACTTCAAAATGGCATAACTTAGTAACTTGCCATCTCAATTCTCAAATTCTAATTGAAAATTGACATAATCACATAAAGCATCACATCGCCGAATGACATAATCTTCATGATTAAACTTGAACCTTTGATCATTGAACCTAATAAATGGTAAGATAAAATAAAAAATTAGAATATAACTTTCAACTTTCAAGATAAAAAAATAATATTACAAAAAATATCATCAATGACAATGAGACTATGAGATGAGAGAGTATGAGACAAATGAGTAAATGACAATGACCAAATAAATAAAGTAATCAATAATTCAACTCACCTGCCACTAGTAGCCGTAGGCACCGCACTAGTAGCAAATTGCATATTGCAATCATACATCAACAATGTAAGACTCTCTTCCATTTATTGCCATCTCTAAAGATAATTTAATCAAATATGTCATAAAACACAAATTAGTATACTACTAATTTATTATTGCATTAAAACTTAAAAGTCTAAGTAAACAACTAAAAAACATAAAATCTTACCAAGCTCAAGTTTCTCAAGATACTCCAAACTTTCCTCAACACAAATGGGCTTAGTCTCTTGTCTAAGCCAATCTTGGACACAAACAAGAGATTGCACACATTTAGGAGTCAATGAACTTCTAAATGGATCAAGAATACGACCACTAGTACTAAATGCACATTCTGAAGCCACACTTGAAATTGGAATAGCCAACACATCACGAGCTAACTCTGAAAGAACAGGAAACCTGGGAGAATTAACCCTCCACCAATCTAATATATCAAAATCATCAGAATCAGGCTCTTGGTCTTCACTAATGTATCTATCCAACTCTGATTTAGCACCTCCACTTCCACAATCTTCTTTTTGTTTTTTCAAGAAAAGCTTAGTTCTCAAGGCTTTTGTTTTCATACTTAGAGAAGCGCCAGAACTATATGTATCAGATGTATGCTGAGATGAAGTATTTCTAGATGGAGATGATTGATTAGATCCTTTTGAATATTGTTTTATATACACTTCAAACAAAGAAGTCATATAATCACGCACTCCTTCATTTACTTTCTTTCCTATTTCCTCCCCAAATAGTTCTTCAAGTGCAAAGCCAACATACACAAACTTATTTCGAGGATCCAACACAGAAGCAATAAAAATCATTTTGTTCATCTTTTCAGGACAACCCCAATATTTCTTAAACTTTTGTTTCATCCGTTGAGCCATGTTACTCAAATTAAGATCTTCACTTGCAAAACACACATTCAAATATGCATCAAGTTCACATATATCCTCAAAATGAACATTAGAAGTAACATATTGTGAACCTGAAACCTTTACAGTGAGCTCGTAGAATCTTTCAAGAAACTTAACCACATTCCTCACATTCGCCCAATCATCACATTCGAGCGGACCTGCAACACTTCCATCTTCACACACATTAGTTGAAAGACAAGTATTAAATTGGTCATCAAAAAGATCAAACCTATCAAAGGCCTTCTCAAACTTTTGTGCCGTATCCAACATCAAATAGGTGGAATTCCACCTAGTAGGAACATCTAGCGTCAATGTTTTATCACATTCTACCTTTTGGACTTCACAACATTTCTTAAAGTTTCTTGTTCTTGCAGGGGATGATTTAACATACTTCACCATTTGTCGAACCCTTTTGACAAAAGGATCGATTTCTTTCAAACCTTCTTGCACAATCAGATTAAGTATGTGAGCCATACATCTCACATGAAGATGTTTACCTTCCATTATATTAGTTCCCCACATATTCAGCTGTTTAGACAATTCTTTAATTGTAACATCATTAGAAGATGCATTGTCAACAGTGATAGAGAATACCTTGTCCAAATGCCAATCAAGTAAACAATTACTAATCGCCTCTGCCATTTGCTCACCCTTATGACTAGATATTGGGCAAAAATTTAATATTCTTTTATGCAACACCCAATTTTTATCAATAAAATGAGCAGTCAGACACATATAATTAATTCTTTGCAATGATGTCCATGTGTCTGTGGTAAGACAAATCTTTGGTTGGACTTCTTTAAAAGACTTCTTCAAATCTTGTCTCAATTCAATATAAACTTCATAACAATCCCTAGTTATTGTTCTACGGGAAGGAATTCTAAATAGAGGTTGGGCTTTGCTCATAAACTTCTTGAAACCTTCATTCTCTACAAAGCTAAATGGTAGTTCATCGATAATTATCATTTCAACCAAAGCCCTTCTTACTACATCTTGTTCAAATTTCCAAAGGGGGGCATCTTGAGTTTGAAAAGATAATTTCATTTGAGAAGAAGTTTCAACAATAGTTTTATATGCCTTGCACCTATCCAAATGTTGTTTCAAACCCGTTGTTCCATTTTTACTTGAATGGGCAGCATAATTATTCTTACAGTACTTGCACTTTGCTCTACCAATACCATTTTGAACTATCTTATCGAAATGACCCCAAACCTCAGATCTTGGTTGCATTTTCCTTTTCTTTGTAATTGTATCCAAAGTTTCAGTTTGAGTATCTAGTGAGTTGTCGGTTGAACCGACTTCACTTACTCTACTTTCATCATCCATCTATACAAAATTAATAAGAACAATCATAATTAATTAACCAACAATAAACAAATCAACAACCACCAACAACAAATGATATATCAAAAACACAAAGATTATTCAAAGAGTCAAAATATTAACTATTAAGTATGTATAGACTACTCTCTACGTATTATTTTAGTTTGTAGTGTTTGTACTCTCTTAATTTCTGATATTCACATTCTTGAATGAGTTGAATCTTGATTAAGGATAAGAGGAATAGTGGAATATTGGATAACTTACAGTTATAGAGATAATAGAAATAGATAGCGGACTAGCGGCTGCCGGCGAGGGATGGGTCGATCAGCCGATGGGCGATGGCCGACGGCTGTTGACTGGTGAGGCAGAGAACAGAGAGTACCGACTGCCGACTGGAGATGGGTTACGGCCGACGGGCTACTGCCGACTGGAGATGGGTGACGGCTGACGGGCTACTGCCGACTGGAGATGGGTGACGGCCTGACGGGGGACGATCGACGGACGACGGGCGACTGCCGACGGCGACTGGTGTGGACTCGGCGTGTAGAAGCAGTAGGCAGTAGCACTGTAGCAGTACGTTTGGCCTGTGGGCTGTGTACTGACTACTGAGTGGTGAGTAGTAGTACTAGTTATTACTTTAGGGTTTTTTATTTTTTTATTTAATTTAATTATTAATTAAAAAAAATATATTAATAATTCGGTTATTCGGTTAAACCGAATAACGGTGAACCGTAACCGAAAAAAAACCGAAAACCGAATTAAGTTAAAAAAAAACCGAAACCGAACCGAAAAACCGAAAAAACCGAAACCGAAAAACCGAATTAATTCGGTTCGGTCCGATTTTTCGGTTTTCGGTTTTTTTGCCCACCCCTACCTGAGAGGTTCTTACTTTTAGAATAGTATATGATGATATATATTATTTATTTTATTTAGTGGAGGGACAAAATGATTATCTATGATCAAATCTAATAGTTCTGAGCAGTTAAGTGCATGCATTATATGAGAATATATATATATATATATATTTGTATTTTCTATATTTCAAATAAGGAATAATTTAATATTTAGTTAATTTTAAAATTCTAAATATTAAAAAATAATAATTAAATGACTATTTTGCCAAGCGTGAATGCTATTTTTAAAAGGGTAAAATTAAACTATTTCATAGAAGTTCATTGATATCTTCTTTTTATAAAGCAAATCGACTTTTTTTCTATAAGTCTTTGTACTTTAAATATTGATAATAGTTTAATTTTAAGCTTTTCGTTTTACTCTTTATGAGATGATTTCAACTCAATTTTTTTCTATGTGTTTGGTCAAACACTTCATATAAATTGAGACGAAACATAGCGTAAATTTAACTAAATAGAGTGAATAACAAGAGTATTCGATTAATTGAAACAACTTATAGAATGTTGTGTTTCTATTAAAAAAAATTCTGATTATATAATTTTTTTAATAAAGAAGAAGAAGAAGAACACTCTTTAATTTATTTTTTTCATATTGAAATATTGTGATGGATAATTAGTTAGTCTAATAAATAATGAATTGATATATAAGTTAATAGAATTGATTGATTTTAAAGTTTTGACTGTTAGGACTTTTAATATAGTTCAAATAAGAAAAGATTTAAGAAGTAAATTTTTGCACAATTTCGTTCATGATATCCTTTTCAGATTTTGTTGCAACATTATCTAAAATAATTTGTGCAATAGAGTTATAATTATAATAGTTTAAAATTTTATATAAAAAATTATATTATGAGATGAAGAGATTGCTTTCCTGAATAGGTGAAATTTGTGAATGTATGAGTAGATTAAGAACGTCAGTTAAAAATAACATAAAATTTAAATTATATAATATCAACAAAAGACACAATTTAAAAAGATAACATAGTATCAATATTAGATTCAACTAATGGTGACAAATCTAAGTTAAATTATTTTGAATATGAACAACATGAGCTGGCATAGAATCCACAATATAAATATTCATAACATGAAAAAGAAAGAAGATAGATTAACACGAAACCATACAAGATTGAAGATTAAATCAAAGGTGTTGATGTAGAAGAATTGATGAATCAAATTATGCAATTATAAATCTTTTTATAGAAGTAGGGGGATTTATAAATAAAAAAATTAAAAATATAAAATATTAGGAAATTATTATTTTAAAAAATTAAAAAATAAAATAAAATTCGTGAGTATGCAAAAGGAATAAAAAATCAAAAAGGAAAAATAAAAGGAAAGAGCTAAAAATAATTTCCAAATGAAAAAGGAACAAACAGAACTTTCTGGAGAATTTTCTTTTTAAGGTTTACACTTTAAATATAGTAATGTTACAAGTAGAAAATTTAATATAATAAAATATGATAGAAATATTTTGTGACTATCAAAAAAAAATATATTTAATGTATTTTTTTTTTAGGTTTACACTATAAATATAATTTATGTCATAAATAGAAAATTTAATATGTCAAAATAAACTGATGAAAATAATTTAAATAATAATTGTGTAAAAATAGTAAATGATTATTCTGTCTATTTATGATGTCTTTAATGAAGGACAAAAAGTTCAATTAATATTTTTAAGGACCTTCGTACTTTTAATATAGTATAGATTAGCATCGTTACTATTATCATCATTATTATTATTATTTTAATATCATTTTTATCATCCTTTACTTATTTTTTTTTTCTTTATCTAACAAAATAGTAATACTTCTTTAATCCAACATTCTAAATATCTTAATGACATTATAGCATTTTATTTAATAAATTAGTGAAATAATTATCGTGCAATAATTTATAGTTATTTTGCTATTTCAAATAACTATAACTTTGTTAGAATAGTTCAACGTTTTACTATGCTTAATTAATATTAATAGCATAATATTATATAATATTACATGATATAGCTAATAATGTATTTAACCTATGTTAGTAGCCAAAAATAAAAATATAAGTAAGAGGGAAAGACTTATTTTTGACCCAACGAAGTCCAATTTCAGCCCGAATTCAAGTCCAATCCCACAAGATCAACCCAACCTATTCATCCAACCAAATATCAAAAATATCTTCTTTTGGATCCCAGAATTAATCAACTAATTACTTTAAAATTTTGCCTCAGTTCCAGCTCCATTTTATCGTTAATCTAGGTCTGAAAATTTGCTCAGACTCTCTCTCCTCGCTTTTCTTCAAAACTTAGAAGACTCATTTGTTTGTCTTCCCCTTTTCATGTTTCACCGTATCAAAATCTTGAAGGAACTGGGAAATCTCAACATTTTGGGCAATCACCAGTTTTTATACCTCCAACATTCAATTTCAGACAGCTCTTAATTATTCTTTTGAAATTCTAATTTAAAATCCCACTCAAAATAATCCCTAACCCTAGAAGTTCTCTATAAATACTTGCTCTCAAGTTCACTTTGGGGGAGCTCTTGGATTTTCCCTCCTCCTAATCTTATCATTTATTGTTTGCCATTCAATACCTGTTTAAATTATTTACTTTCGTTACTACTAGCTCTTTCTTGATCTCTTTTTTCTCTGCCGCAAATTTTGAGTTTGGGCGAGTGCAAGCTCATTGTCATTCATGTTGGAGCGTAGACCTGTGTTCAAAAGGCCTCCGTTCACTGCATTTTAAAATATTATATATTTAAACTTATTTTTAGATACCATGACTCACTATGATCTCGTTGAAATATGGGTTTAGCTGTGGAATTTTTTAACGGTTTGTTTTCATGGTTCATGAGGTATGAGCAACGTACAAAATCCAAACATACTTTTTCTCTAAATATAATTTTTTAAAATCTGTTTAAAGAATGCATTTCACCTGAAACCCATAAAAAAATATAAATCATGCTCTAAGAGAAATTATTCGATTTTATTTTCCGTATCTTATATTGATGCTCATACCTTATTACATTGATACATGTTTTAATGATTTGTTTTCTCACACAGACAAAATAGTGATCATATTAGACTTATCTTATCGGGCAATAATAATTTTAAAATTTTAAATCATACATGCTTCATACTGCTTGGATCCGTTTGAATATTTGAAAAACAAAAAGAATCAAAAATTATTATGCCTCTCAAAGGGATAAAAAATGTCGTAACTATGGTCTATTACTTGGGTTTTCTTAGATCTTTCTACTTCTCCATTTCTTTTTCTGAGCATAAGATCCCTCTCTATTTTTTTTTTATTTTCTTTCTTTGTCTCACATGAACACCGGAGCTGCGAGGAGTTTCTTTTGAGACTCGAGGCTGCTGCTAGACTTCAAAAGTGCATCCCTTTTTTATCCACTTGTCTCGCTCACAATGCTTTCAAACTGAAACAGGAGGAAATATGGAGTCTGCATTCATCATTTTCATTCACTCTTCTCCCTCTCTTTAAATCTCACGACCCAAATAATCAGGTCATGCGGGTACCTATATTAACTCTAACTCAATAGGAGAAGCCTTTTTTTAATAACATCAAGAAAATATTTACAAGACTCATCTATTTACACAAATCAATATCATTTTAAAAGTTCAATAAAATCCTCCCCAAGAACCTTGACTATCCCAAGATCTAGTCTAGATAGATATAAGAGCTTTGTTTAAAATACTGACAAGTAAAAAGACATAACTTCGCTGTGAAGGAAATGCAGAAGCCGATGCTGAGTATCGCCTCGTCAATCATGAAACTGCAATTCGCCTGTCACAACCTACACCCAAAAAGGTTAAGCAAGAGTAGTATGAGTACACCACACGTACTGGTAGGAATCATCGGCCGACTATAATTAGTTTATACAACAGCATAAAATTAATATGCAATCAATAATTCAGTTTAAATAACCACTCAATAATTTATCAAGACAATTTCTTTACTCTTTATTCACGAAAGTTATTTAATTATGTATCCGTATTTCTCTATCCAACTTAGCCACAAAGGCTGGCCTGCATACTGTTTAGGCCTCATTGCAGCAGTAACTTGACCGCTGCCGCGGTTTCGCCGCAGCGAGAATTCTATCGCTGCAGCAGTACTGCTCTAGGCAGTAAATTGACTTTGCTAGCAACCTTACTTCTTTCAACACCTCATCAATTACACAAGGTCTAACATCACACAAAACTTACAGCAAACATTCTCACAGTCAGGAGTAACCCAACAATAATACGTCAATCACATTTACCCCATGATTGTGCACGCAAATATTAACTCATACATAATCAATTTCATCAAACATCAACACTTACAATATAAGTAAAATACAATTATGCATCAACTCACATTCACACTGAACACACGGTAAATAAACCTGTCATCATCAATTTCATCTCATCAAATATCTGTACGCACATTGATGTCATACCTGTCACTGAACTCTGTCACACAGCCATATGTATATCATAATATACCTGTATCGATCTCTTTCTCACAGCCGTATGTATATCTTGACATACCTGTACTGCTCTCTTTCACAATCATATCATCGGTGATATGCCGGGCATACGCCTTCGTCACATAACTGTACACACAAGCCAGAGGGTCTTATTTCTGCCCTTCTAGTCATGACCTGCAGAGGACTCTAGAAATCCATGTACTGTACACCCAGCCATATGAACCTCTCATCATACCTGTATGTGTATTCATATCCGTACACCCAGCCATATGAACATTTGGTCATACCTATCTTTGTAACCATTCATACTGCTCGTTCGGATGCTCACCTCAGGCACGAGCCACTCATATCCAAGTACTCATGCACATACAATTCCACTCTTCTAGATGCTCACCTTGGACACGAGCCTCTCATCTCGAGTAAGGTATACCAACAATCTCATTCACGTTCACCATAGGATAAGAATCTAGTATCCCTCACTCATTAGCATATGCAACATGATATCAACCAGTCAACTCGTATGACAACTCGGGAAAACCCATTTATCAACCACGAATTTGCAAAATAGCATTCATACATTATACTTTGTCAACTCATGTGAGCATTTAGAAAGAAGTAATGAATCAATGATAAGAAACATATTTTTCATGCAATTTCACTCGGTCAACTCAGGTGACCACTCAACAAGGTATATAAATCAACAATCATCAGTATAGTTCATCAAGTATTTCATTATGTCAACACATATGACACCACATAAGCACACATTATTTATCTCAATTACCGTTAACTCTCACCATGACAATTATTGCATTGAGCATCTCAAACCTCATCTACAATCATATAAGATATCAATATTATTCTACACGATCAAGGCACAAAGACCCAAGCTATATCTGTAAATCACCACATTTACCAGTTATCTAGTTTAAAAATAATTTTTTCTATACCGTTACTCATTAATTTATTATTTATCAATTATTAAATATGTAGTCCATCTTCAATCAAAATTCACAACTAAGTCATCGTAAAGATATTATTCACAATTCCTCAAGCTAAATTTACTAGCCCTCTTATTACCTAGGGACTCATCATTTGTTCAAGTTCTTTCAACCTTATTGTATTGCCTTAGTTCTGTGGCTTTCCATTTTAAGGCAGTCTATTCGAGTCAAATTTCAACCCATTGGTATTTCTAATTTTTTAATTCAGTTCATCAATACATAAGATTACTTAGATAAAATCGAGCCTAAATCACTCAACCTAGTTAACTACGAATTCTTACAATTACTTTGTTCTTTCCTTACCTCAGATTCGTTCTAAGCTAGTTAATTTACTTTACCGATTCACCTTCTCATTCATGGCATATAAAAGGGCACCAACAAGTTCACACAATCCCATTAGGTTTATTCACCTCACTTCTTTCTTGTTCCTCTCACTTTATACAATACATGTACAAATATATATTCATAATTTATATCATCAAATACTCCATCAAAATATACAGTAAAAAACAACTACAATCACATGTCATCAAAACCTGCAATCAAGAATATCACCTCAAAACTCCACTACCAAGATCATAACATCAAGGACACATTATCAAGAATATCCAATCAAGACTACTTGTCAAGAACATCACATTAAGAGTGTACCCCCCATTATTATTCATCAATTAGGTTTTACATTCCCACATGTTCTCATACATAGGACTAATCCTCCAATTCATAGTTACATCACTACAAGTATTTCATCAAGTCATCATATTTTATGATCCCTCTACCCTCATCGATTGTACACCAATAGTACACATATATATGATTCACTAATTATAGTCTAACAAAAAGTAAGCCATAACCTACCTAGATCGCAGAACAGGAACGTGTATCTACTCTGTGGGAGCTTTTCCTTTTCTCAGTGCCTTCGAACATTCAAAGTCTAGAAATAAAAAATTAAGGAATCAATCAATAGGCTACTTCTTTGATTCAAGGGATTGGGAACTCAACCCACTCCATTCTACCTATTTTTTACGCCCTAATTTGATAATCATAGACTAAATTATCATAACCCAAATCTACAACGATCATTCAATCCTAGTTCATAAAGTTTTTACTCATCTAACCCTCTTAAAACGGTTTTTAAGGTTAGAGGTTTCAGGTTCACCAAATTCTAGATCTCAAACTATCACCAAAATAGTGTTTTATAATCACATTCACCCTAGAAAGTGTTAATTTACCACTTTTAGGCCTAGAATCAACACCTAATCATTCCTATAACCCTGGACCTAGTTTTCACAAATCTAGGGTTCTTAGCTAGAAAATCACCATTAGAGACTATCTTTAATTCTAGATGTTAGAGAATCACAAGATGGAAGGATTAACAAGGAAATCTTACCTTGGAATAAGAAAGTGCTCTAGCCCTTGAAAATTTCCACCAGAGCTCTCAAACTTTGTGCCTTAGGATTATAGGGTAAAATCCCTGAAAGACCACTTTAAACCTATTTACTGCCTCCCGTCGTCCGCTGCAATGGTCATATTTCCACTACAGCAGACCTTCTATAGCACCCAAGACACCGCCACAACGGATCCAACAGTATTTCTCCTGGTCCATTATGGCAGGCCTTCGACCGTGGTAATGGTCTCACTTCAACAGTTTCCCATAAGTAGTAGCTCTTATTTCCTGCACATAGACCATTCCTCAACTTCAAAATTTCACTAACACTCACACAATACCTGACTTCCAACAACCTAGGCAAGAGGGGTGTTTCTGACTTATTTTCCCATAACAACAAATGGGTTATAACATCAGATACCAATTAAATAATCGTTCATCCCTGAACGTCCCTAGGTGTCATGCGAGGGCCTTCTATCGCCTCATGTTCTAAGGTTCTGCAGGGTTATACTTACATTCGTCCTTTCAATATTATGGTACACCATTATCTCCTTCGAATTTAATCGAAACTTTACTAGACCCTATTTTTCATGGTCCTACAATGCTAATAGGTTTAGTACACAGACACGATATACGAACTTAATTCTCCCCACCCCATGCCCCAACTGGGAAAGAGTCTTATGTACGCCTCTTCTACTAGTATTTATATTCTTGAGTAATCTAAATCATCGTCCTATAGGCTATTTTCTGAGATTTTGCACTAGAAATGGTGGAATTAGGGTAGGATGGTGATTTGAACTTTTTTTAGCCCAGAGTGGGGCCAATCTTCCATTTTTCTCCCTCACCATTATGCTCTACCGGCAGATAGGTGTGCCTCAAAAGGTGAGGGACTGTATGCTGGGGTTTGATGCACCCTTCAATACCTTGAGGGTGAAAGGTGCATCTGGAAGGGGCAGAAAGGAGAGGAAGACCGACTCGGAGGATGACAGTAATGGCCTTGACGGTGATGGGGCTAGTTTGGTAGCTATACAAGAGTTGCTAGGTTGGTTGCCTAGACTGCCCCAGGGAAGAGCATCATCTAATGCAACTGTTGTGGATCCTAAGGCTTATAGGGAGCAGTTGTTTCATTAGCCCCGGCCCATAATGAGCTCCGGGAGGATCTAGAGAAAGAGAAGAAGAAAGGATGATTTCGGGACTAGCTTTTTGTTCGCATTTGGAAGGGGTGAAGAAAATCTAGTACCGCACCCTCCTTCCAAGCCCTAGGGTTCCCCCATTATCCCCGAGAAATTTTTTAGAGTAGTCATTCCTCACTGGCGACGAGGACGATGAGGCTAGTGACCCGGGTAAAGATAGTGAAAAGGCCTCCAGCTGGTTGGGGTCACAATGTATTCCCCCCCCCCCCCCCCCGCGGTTTCCCTTTAGCTTAGATATTTCCTACCCTCGAAGTACCAAATGCTAGACAATTCCTCTTTTTGCTCGTTGTTGGATGGTTTTTCAATTTATTTTCTATTTTTAGGGTACAGGTGCCTGTTGGGACATTCTAATGATGATGGCTGTGTTTTGGTCCCATATTTATATAAACCACAATTCTCATATATAAATATACTCGATTCATCACCTTTGACATAACTGAAAATTTTCCAATAGGGAGGGGATTGGATTCTGTCTAGCAGTCGTCCGTTGCAGTGGTCACTTTTCCGCTGCAGCAGACCTGCTATGGCAATCCACTTCTCGTTGTAGCGTATCTGCTGCGGCAAGACACACCTTGCTGCAGCAAAACTCATTGATCAGAACAAAAATAGGGATATTCTTCCCTCCAGTCACTCTATCTCCCTTTGCCACCCTTATAACACTTCATTATCACTAACATTTCATACTTCATCATCAACTCACACGTCAGCATAGCTATGTATCCAGATACCAATTGAAATCGTATAGATACCAATTGAGCTCGTTGAGATACCAATTAGAATCTTCTAGATACCAATGGAACTCAACCAGGTAATCGACACGCTCGAACGACACAAAGGGAAATAAACAAGAAAAACTGCCTAGATGCCTTATAACTTCCAAAAGATTAGATGTGGACGTCTACACACCAATCCATAGGAGCCTACTTGACATTGCTCTTGTACTTGTGATACCAATAACCTAGACTCTGATACCAACTTGTCATTCTGCCTAGTCACCTCTACAAAGGGGTGACAGCGGTACCTCTTCCGCTGTAGCGAGTTCGCTGCAGCGAGACAGATTTTGCTGCAGTGAAACTCGCTAAGCAAAATAATGTTATAACAAGAATTCTTTCATCTCTCTGGTCAAGTCAAGTCAGTCCCACCCACTATTCTTATTGCGGGTTCTCACTAATCACTCCTAGGAAGATACCAATTAGACCTATCAAGATGTTAATCGAAATCTTTAAGATACCAATTGGACTCAACTCGGGCAATCGACACACAATTGAACAACACGTATGACAACTGGGGCGAACCCATTTATCAACCACGAATTCGCAACATAGCATTCATACATTATACTTCGTCAACTCATGTGAACATTTAGAAAGAAGTAATGAATCAATAATAAGTAGCATATTTATCATGTAATTTCATTCAGTCAATTCAGGTGATTACCCAACAGGGTATATAAATCAACAATCATCAGCACAGTCCATCAAGCATTTCATTAGGTCAATACATATGACACCACATAAATATACATTGTTTATCTTAATTACCCTTAACTCTCACCATGACAATTATCGCATTGAGCTTCTCAAACCTCATCTACAATCATATAAGATATCAACATTATTCTACACGATCAAGGCATGAAGACCCATCAACTATATCCGCAACTCACCACATTTACCAGTTATCTAGTTTAAAAAGTGATTCCTCCTATATAGTTACTCATTAGTTTATTATTTATTAACTATTAAATATGTAGTCCCACTTTAATCAAAATTCACAACCAAGCCGCCGTAAATATATTATTCACAATTGCTCAGGCTAAATTTACCAGCCCTCTTATTACCTAGGGATTCATCATTCTTTCAGGTTCTTTCAACCTTATTGTGTTGCCTTAGTTCTATTACTTTCTATTTTAAGGTAGTCTATTCGAGTCAAATTTCTCGCCATTGGTATTTTAAATTTTAATTCAGTTCATCAAAACATAAGATTAATTAGATAAAATTGAGTCTAAATCACTCAACCTGGTTTACTACAAATTCTTACAATTACTTGTTCTTTCCTTACATTAGATTGGTTCTAAGCTAGTTAATTTACATCACTGATTCACCTTCTCATTCATGGCATATAGAAGGGCACCAACAAGTTCACACAACCCCATTAGGTTTATTCACCTCACTTTTTTCTTGTTCCTCTCCTTTTATACAATACATGCACAAAGATATATTCATAATTTATACCATCAAATGCACCATTAAAATATATGATCAAGAACAACTACAATCACATGTCATCAAAACCTGCAATCAAAAATATTATCTCAAAAATTCACTGCCAAGATCATAACATCAAGAACACATTATCAAGAATATCCAATGAAGACTACTTGTCAAGAACATCACATTAAGAGTACACCGCCATTAGTAATCATTAATTAGGTTTTACTTTTTCACATGTTCTCATACCTAAGATTAATCCTCCAATTCATAGTTACGTTACTACAAGTATTTCATCAAGTCATCATATTTTATGATCCCTCTATGTAGACCTGAAAATTATTACGGGATGGTTAAGGGCCTAGAACACTGGAACTGGCTAGGGAAGGAATAGAAAGGAATGAAAAATTTTTCTAAGAGAGAAACTGGTGAATTCTGGGGAGTTACTAGTTTGGGGGACCGCTGCAGCAGAGGGATTTCTGCTGCAGCGAGACCATGGTAACGGTCGGTATTCCGCCGTGGCGAATTTGGGATGTAAGCGCTAGAACCGTCGTAGCAACACTACAGCCGTTGTAGCAGGTCCGCTGCAACGGAAATGTGACCCCTGTAGCAGACGATGTGAAATCATAAAGTGGATTTTAAGTGAAAATTATAGGTTTACCCTATTATTCTCAAAATCACGATCAAGAGGTCTAAGGAATGGGAAAACCGTCCAGAGCAGTGAAACTCTTCACCAAGGTAAGATTTTTTGATTGTTTATCTCTACGTGAGTAATGTTGATCCTAGAATCCCTATAGACCTGTAATGGTGAAATTTTGGGAGGGAGAAGACCCTAGATAGTTAGATTAGGGCTGAAATACGTGGAGACTATAGTGTGTTTAGACTTGATAATTAGGAGTATTGATCACCCACCTAAGATTTTGTTGAGAACAATGATTATGCGAGAATTGGGACTTAGAACTTAGTAAAATTAGGGTTCACTTTCGAAAGTGCCCTGAAGGGGGAGGGTTTGATCTTCTAAAACCCTTAATTCAAAGAGAGAGAGTAATGAGCTACTCTTTGTTTTGTTGTAGATTACAAGAATTCTGAAGCTGTGAGAAAGGGCAAGGCTTCGGTGGAGTAATTGACTCTTCGGATCCGAAATCGAGGAAGGTTATGGTTATAGGGTTAGACCCTGCATAATGGCTTGTATGCTTGTGTATGACTATATTTGATTGGTCTTCAAACATTCCTTGTTATTGACATTTTCATGTGAATAAATGGAATTACCATGTTGATATGAGGTGAATATAACCTTTTGTGGAGATTCTATGAAAGTGTGTAATGAAATTCGTATTAAAAACCTATCATGTGAACTTAGTGCTGTACCTGAGCAAGTAAGGGGATGGAGCATAGACTCTGATTAAGTGATATATATATATATACACACACATATATATATAAATGGTTTTGAACATGTAATGCACCTTGTTGTGATTAAAGGATGAGAATGGCTTAATTATTAACTATTTTCTTAAATAAAAGGCTCAAGCCCGAAGGGAGTATCTGGGCGAGCGGATATTGCTATTAAGTGGCTCATGTCCAAGGGGAGCATCCGAACGAGCATATGAGTGGGACCGGGTATCACGCTGATATGGTACATAAATTTCTAGAGTTCCCTGCAGGTCATGACTGGAAGGGCAGAAATAAGACCCTCTAGCATGTGTGTATAGTGATTGTGCGATTGAGTGGTTTTGGTGAGATGACAGAGGCATGTACCCGTCATGTCATAGTTGATTTTTATGTTATGTACGTTAAGTTTGTTGTGTTGTCATTATATGCAAACGAAGTGTATGAATAATGTTCTAAGAGGTTGTGTTGATTATGGTTATGTTATGTGATGTTGATAATAAAGAATAAGTCTCTAATTCTAAGTGCAACTTGTCACTATGTTGGAAATTGATGAGGGGATTTTGCTGTGATTTCCTGTTGAACTTGTAAGTGATACTTGGTAATGTTAATTGTTGTTCCTAAGTGTGTGTTATTTGAGGAATTTCGTGAAATGTGTGAATGATGAAACTGATGAGTTGAAGAACTGGGAAAGTGCAGCATAGTCGAGCTACTGCCTAAGGCAATACCGCTGCAGCGGAATCCTTTCTGCTGCGGTGAGACCGTTGTAGCAGTCAAGTGACCGCCGCAACGAACGACCTAATCCAATGAGCAGACTGGTTGTTTTTTGAGTAGGGATAAAGTGTCTGAAACCGTATTGTAGGTCCTTTTTATGTTGAAGACTGGTCTTGTATTATTATTACTGTGTATACTTGTTATTATATAGGGTAGATTGATGATGCCTACTAGTACCGTATTGTATACTGACCCTACGCTTTCAGTTTTTTTCTGAGTGTAGAATTCGATCTAGGAAGCTCCTCTCATCCCCACCTTTAGTTGCAGCAGCCTACCGGAAGGTGAGCGGTGCAAGATGGGGTGATACCCTTTTCTTTAGAAGAGTCCTTCATCCGGACATTGTGGCTTCTTCCTTTTTCTTTGTTATTATGTCAGTCGAACAATTCTAGAACTGTAGTCAGACGTTCGAAGTGCAATGACTTTCAGGTCTTGGGATTTAGTTTTGATATGATTTATTATGGTTGTAAGAGGTTGTTTACTAATTTTGGTGACGCCTTTTATTTATTATAAACTTTATCTCTTTTTGAATGTCTTGTTTGGGGTTTAGTATAATCGGGTTTCTTTGGTTCATCCATCAAGGGGGTAGTGTGGGTGCCAATCACGGTCATTTGGGTCGTGACACTCTACCCTCATCAATTGTATATTAACAGTACACATGTATAGATTCACTAATTATAGTCTAACACAAAGGTAAGTCATAACCTACCTGGATCGCAGAAATGGAACATGCAGCTACTCCGTGGGAGCTTTGCCTTTTCTCAACACCTTCAAACATTTCAAAGTCTAGAAATAAGATATTAAGGAATCAATCAATAGAAAATTATTCATTTTTATTATTTATTTATTTCTTCGATTCAAGGGTTTGGGAACTTAACCCACTCCATTCTACTCGTTCTTTACAACCTAATTCAATAATCATAGGCTAAATTATCATAAACTAAATCTACAATGATCATTCAACCCTAGTTCTATAATCACATTCATCCTAGAAAGTGTTAATTTACCACTTTTAGGCCTAGAATCAACACCTAATCATTCTTATAACCCTAGCCCTAGTTTTCAAAAACCTAGGGTTCTTAGCTAGGAATTCACCATTAAAGACTATCTTTAATTCTAGGTGTTAGAGTATCAAAATATGGAAGGATTAACAAGGAAATCTTACCTTGGAATAAAAAATTGCTCTAGCCCTTGAAAATTTCTACCAGAGTTCTCAAACTTCGTGCCTTAGATTATGGGGTAAAATTCCTGAAATTTTACTTTTAAACCTATTTACTGCCTCCCATCATCTGCTACAACAGCCATATTTTTGTTGCAGTGGACACACTATAGCACCCAAGACGTCGCCACAATGGATCCGACGATATTTTTCCTAGTTCGTTATGGCAGCCTTCGACTGTGGTAATGGTTTCGCTGCAGCGGTTCCCCATAAGCAGTAGCTCCTATTTCCTGCACACAGACCATTTCTCAACTTCAAAATTTCACTAACACTCATACAATACCTTACTTCCAACAACCTAGGCAAGAGGGGTCTTTCTGACTTATTTCCCCCGTAACAATAGATGGGTTGTTATATTAAAACGTCCAAGAAAAGAGGGGAAGAGACAAGAATGGTGGTTGTATTTCTTAAAATGTTTTATAATTTATTAATTGTTTGTGATTTTATGTGCAATCTTTTTTTACCTGATTATCCACCTTAGAATAGTTAATACTATAGGATGGTAATTGGGGTATTATTTTAGCAAGTATCAAAAAGTAGTATTTTTCAAAACTCTAATCTGTTTCACTTTATGCATAATATAACATAGAATTTACATGATTCTAGATATTTAAAAGCTAGCTAAATAATTTCTACAAAAAATATTCTTAACAAGAAGCCAACTTTGAATTTATTTTTCAAATCATTTTCTTACCACCAAAATGGGGTCTTTCTTTTCTTATCAAATCCATTTTATAATTTGGTTTACATTTGTAGTATTTTGAGTTAAAATTCTTAATTCCATTTCCACTTATATCATGATAGGAGTTCTTTATTATGAAAATTAGTTCCCAATTATTGCATTAAAGATTTTTAGTTTAAACATATGCATAGTTTACACGCCCACACTGTCTAACTTATTTAGCCTATGACTTATTTTCTTATACATAAGCTATTTTTATGTAATATTTAGTTGTAAGTTATTTTAATTAACCTAAGTTTTTCCGGTTACTCATTTTTAACAGATCTTAAAGGATGGTTAACCCCTTCCCTTTAGGATAATTAGAACCCTTACCTAGAATCACACAAGTTAAGTAGACCATAAAAATGGAGTTTAATTTTAGAATTACTTAGTTAATGTTTAGGTGTCCTAATTCACCTTTAAAATAATCAAGTGCGACTCCTTAAGTTAATTAATTTAGGAATCACCAATATATTGTACTCTGCTTTGACCCTGTTAAAAGAGGATATAACAGTTTGGCGACTCCACTGAAAATATCTAGGTTCTAAATCATAACAGACTTAGGTTAATGAATTAAGACCTTTAATACTTGTTTGTTTTACTTTTTTCTCTTGATGTTTTATTTATCTTATTATGTGATATATATTGTTTATTTGTTAGTTCTTTATATAAATTGTCATTCCGTTCATATTTCTTCCAACTCTGAAAATTCACACTATCACACATACACGCGAGGTGTGTTTTGCGCACTCGCAAATTTCTTTTAAAATTTCAAATTTTAGGAGATTTTTCATTTGGGTGGAGTGTCTGAATTTAACGTGTGATCGCATAGCCTTCTCACTCGAGTTATTGATCTTGGGCAGATTTATATGCCCAAGTGATACTCAAACGTATCATTTTCGCCTTGTTTATCGTGCAATGTGTATACATTTTCATGTAATTGGTAATAAAACGTGAATTTATACTAACCAACATGATTAGCATTGTTTTGTCGGTAAAATATGATTTCGAGGAGCTAAAATGCCGTTATACCCCGTAGAATTCCCGGCACCTAAATGACCTATTCGCACGTTGGTTAAGCATATTTGAAGGCCATACGTGCTAGGGAAAGGCCCGGGAAAAGATCGGACGAGAAACCTGTCGAACCATCGCGGAAGGAGCCGAGGCAGAGCCCCTCCGCGATGGCAGTGTGTCACGGAGGAGGGGCCTCCGCGTTGGCTCCGTGACACGTTGGCCTTGTCCAGGCCCAAGTATATAAAGCCCCACTTCGGTTTTAAATGATAAAAACATTTAAAATTTCCAGAGAACAGAGAGCAAACGCAGAGGGAGAAAAAGGAACGAAGAAATTATATAATTTTCGTCCGATTACACTGCTAAATGTTGTCTAAATTCAAATTAACTCCAGATACTGAGGTATTTAGCAGCAGAGAGCATTCCTACGGATTCAGTTTCGTAAAATACGGTCGACGAATCGTCGAGCCACCGAGCTAAGGTAAGTGGAATTGCTCTAAATTAGTGTCTATGTGTTCCTAACTGTGAAGTGAATATTTCTCCCTTCTGGACCTCTGAAAAATAGCGAGTTTTCGACCGTCTTTCGATAAGCCTAAGTTTAGGCTATAAACTCTATCGAAAGTGACGTTGCTCTTTACAATAAAGCTGTATTTAGTATTAATTGACATATTTATGAATGCAGTTGGGAGAAAATAGTTGAAGTGCCAGCCGAGTCTCATCCGACAGACGAATAATTCAAGGATAAGGTATGTAAAGCTAGTTCCCTCGGCAAGTTAAGTAAATCGGCACAGTATAGTAATTTACAGGCCAGTAGAATGTTCAGAAGTCAAGGGTTACGTTTATTGTGAATGTTGATACGGTATTAGAAGCATCAAGTTGTAATTTGCGTGAAACTTACTAGTACGACATAAATTCTAACACAAGTGTTAGAAACTGCCCAGCATGCTCAGTATGTGATGTAATACGAAATGTTAAGATATTCTTGTATTCAGTTGAAACCCCGTAAAGCGATGCAATATCCGTAAAGCACCTCAGAAATAGAATGGCAAGCTAAAATAAAGTTTAGAACGCATGTTAGGAATAGTAAATCACGTTAATGCAGAAGCTCAGTATACAACATAGGTTGCAGCAGAAATACTATATTTCGTATAGCATTTACTCTAGTACAGTCTGGCAGGAGACTATATTCATATATACATATTTACTAGCCTCAGCACGTATTAAATACGTACAGATTGCTATCACTAGTTCAGCATGTAGTATATACGATACTTTACCCCTATTAGCCTCAGCATGTGAGATATGCAGACAGTATTATTAGTTGAGACCGTTGTATTGTTTGGGGTTGGATTACCTAGCATCCATGACCGCCCAGGGTTAATAGCTGTATCGACTCATCCGGCAGAGGACGAGGATACGTCGCTCTATGGAGTGGCATGCCATCCCGCAAGGGGACGAAGATGGGATGCCAGTTTTCCCCATGTTGTGCCTTGGTCGGCCCTTATGCACCCCCGTCGAGCGGATACGCCCGGGGTGTTGATTCAGGAGTCCTCCGGACTCAGGTACAGTTATAGTCAGGGGCTCAGCGAGCCCAAGTGCATACCCATTGGGACCGGTAGGATGCTTACAGGGTTATAGGAGATGGGATGACCGGGGTAGGGGTATAGATTCTGTGCTGGTTGTACCTCCCGGCTTATGGGGGCCGGGTAAGGTTTGTGTGTGCTATGTATGTTATGATATGTTATACTGTGTTACAGTAGATACGAGTAGATCGACAGTAGAACGATAAATCCTCAGGTATGACTCCTACTCTTTCCAGTATGATTAAGAGAAGGTATGACTTACAATATCAGACAGTTAATTTATTCCTTCTACTTCAGTTTCATCAATTATATTATTATTTTCAGATATTTCTTTCAGTTATTGCTTTACATACTCAGTACCAGCAGTATTGACGCCCGGTGGGGCGCTGCATTACTTGCCTGCAGGTACTCATAGACGGGCAGGCGATACCACGTGATTCCTGTCAGCGATCGAGTATTCAGCTCCTGTTATCCGGAGACTGAATTCCAGAGGTGTATTTCAATTTCTTTTGTTGTATAGTACGGGTAGGTCGGGGCCCTGTCCCGATTATTTCTATTGCTATTCCTAGAGGCTTGCAGTCTGTATATATTTCCCTGTGGTCAGATGAGCCGGTCGTGTGAGGCCGTGCAGTTGTATAGCTGTTAGTACTCTTTCTTTCTTTTATGTTGGCCATGTGGGGCCATAGTTTGCCAGTAGTGGTGACCTTGCCGGTCACGTAACTTTCTAGTACTTCAGGATTGAGTTATAGATAACTAGACAGCATGGTGGCCTTGTCGGCACGCATAGGATTCCCTAAATTGATATGTTTCTGGTCAGCTGTCAGTACAGGTACAGGAGTCTATAGGCCAATGGGTCGGGGGCTGTGTTTACAGCCGTTATATAGCCCTTTGTTTCCAGAAATGTGAGTTAGAGCCAGCCAGGCACCAGATGTGCCCAGGCTTAGCAGTCCAGTAGTACAGGTCCTAATAGGGCACCAGGTGCCAGTCATACCCCCCAAGGCGGGGTGTGACAAATGCATGTTGGAACAATATCGGAGTTGGACTTGGATTCGAGCACGGAAAAGGCATTGGACTGCACCAAATAAAGGGGCTCCGCGATGGAGCCGTGTCACGCTGCCATCGCGGAGGCATTCTACCTGGAGGGTGAAAAATTAGTCAAATTCCAGTGGAGCCTCGCGACAGCTCCGTGGCACGGTGGCAAGCCTCCGCGTTGCACGCCGTGCCACGTTGATGCTTTATTCCCGGACCCCCAATTTTCAGAGAGGGTCCGCGTCCACGCCGTGTCACGGAGGCAGTGCTCCGCGATGCACTCCGTGACACGTTGCTTGTTATTCCGGGAAAAATTTCCCACTAGTATAAATAGAACACTTAAAAATGTATTTTTCATAATTCAGACTTGGTGGAGCAAGGACGTGGGTTACAGGCAGTTGAGGGACGAAAAGTTCAGGGTTTTTTCCCTCCTTCTTTCTTCTTTCACTCAATTGTTTGTATGATTAACACTTATTTTAGGATGATTAATCCACAAATGAGTGGCTAATTCCCTTCCTTGCTGAGGTTATGAACATTTGTGATGAATTTTGATTATTGAGTTATATGGTTTTTCATCTTCTTCTTCCATGTTGTTCTATTAATTCTTGTTTCTACTGCATTGGTGTGTGGCCGACATTAATGTATATCTAAAAAGTCCGATTCCACTCGAGAGAGCACAAAATTGGAAAGTTGTGAATTAATAGGGTATTGTTCTTAACTTGATTTGGGAAAATTGAGTTTTGGTGTGCTTTTCTGATAGAAATATACTTGAAAGCCGTATTAGTCAATTTAGGAACCGAAATTGTATTGCTAGGTCATAAATTGCATTTGATCACAGAAATGTAGACGAATAGTTTATGATTCTTAAGTGAGATTAAATACGAGAGTTTTAATCTCTAGGCTAATGTTCTTGGCTAGCAACTGGAAGAGAAGATTAACCAATGTATGATGATAATCAGTTCATTACATGTTCTTAACCTTGGCATGCTCATATCCATAGTTTAAATTCAAAGTAGATAATTGTCAGTAGTTTTAGTACATAATTTATAAAACAAACTTTTTAATTGTTGGTTACGTTGTTGTCAGCATATTTAGAAGTGAGATAGAATATAGTATACTTAAGCAATTTTCACTTATCCAGAGTCTCCTTGGATCGATACTTGGCTTATTTAAGCCACTTACTACTTGTTTGACCACGTGCACTTGCGTGTCGGGTTTATAACCCCAACCAAACCAACCGAACAGTTATCCGCTCGGGAATCTTGTGTCTAGTCAACTCACATTTAATTCACTCAGGATAGAGCTAAATCAAAACCTTTTAAGGAACATGCATCACACAAATTTAGGATACTTAATATATTTGGTATGTTAAGTCCATTAGTCAATCTTACCCAAATGTCCAAGTGGGTTCACAGCCCCGAGTGACGCTTATCATTTATGTATGCATTATTTTGAAGAATGACTGTTCCAAATTATGAATCGTATGCTCTAAATTAATTAAATTTTAGGAGAAAGGGTATGACTAACCATTTTGTGATACAGATAGCTATGAAGATCTCAAGTTTTGGTCAGTAAAATTTTAAGTCCCAAAGCATCATGAGATGAAGAATTGCACGTACATTAGGAAATATCTTTTATCATATATGATTTTTTTCCTCCTTATTTGACATGTAATAAAAGCTTAAGGCCATCTTTGTATATTATTTTGGGAATAGATTTATTTAATAAAATAAAGAGCAATGAGATGATATATAATGGCATATTTATTTTTTAAATATGCGTTAGGCCTACCTCTGGAATAAAGAGGTCCTCTATATTTTAGGACGCATTATTTAAATATACTTGTCTTATGTGCTTTGCAAATCTATTGCTTGCTTATTTGCTTATGTGACTTATATGAATTTATTTTCAATATAATTTCACTTGATATTTACTAATATCATTTTTGTTTTTTTCTTATTTTCAGAAGAGAATAGATTCACATTTATCTATCTCTTTATTTAATTACGTGTTGCATTTTTACATATTTTATATCATCTTCACATTCTTTTATAATCATAATCTTTCTGCATTTAGCATTTTAATGACTCTAAAGCACCATTTAGGCTTATAATAATTCTAGGCTCGCTCAAACTCTTAGTGTCTCAAATTAAGAGTTCTACACCTTATTGAATTTGTGTATAATAACAGTTATCATTCTATTATTCAGATGGCACCTTATGAAGCATTATATGGGAGGAAATGTAGGTCCCCCATAGGATGGTTTGAAGTAGGGGAGTCAGGGTTAATCGGACCTAATATGATCCACCAGTCGGAAAGAAAAAGTGAGTCTTATCAGAGAGCACTTGCTAACAGCCCAGAGTCGTCAGAAGTCCTATTTCAATGTTCGGCGTAGAGACTTGGAATTTGAAGTTAATGATTGAGTATTCCTTAAGGTTTCTCCTATGAAAGGCGTGATGAGATTTGGCAGAACGGGCAAGCTTAGCCCTAGATTCATTGGCCCGTATCGAATCCTTCGGAGAATAGGCCGAGTGGCATATGAGTTAGAACTGCCTTCAGGGCTAGAATATGTTCATCTAGTTTTTCATGTGGCAATGCTACAGAAATGTATAGGGGACCCATCCCGGGTTTTCTCGGTTGAGGATGTTCAAGTTACTGAAGAGTTGTCCTATGAAGAAACTCCAGTTGCTATATCGGCAGGTTCGCAGATTGAGAACCAAGGATGTAGCCTCCGTTAAAGTCCTATGGAAGAACAAAAATGTAGAAGAGATGATTTGGGAAGCTGAGGATGACATGAGGTCTAGATATCCTCACTTATTCCAGACCTGACCCAGATTGTGCAGATGTGGTGAGATTGTTGTTTAGTTGTCACTTTATTGCTTATATTATCAGTACTGTTTAGTTGTTCATTTTTATGTTGTGGAGTAGTTGTTTATAGCATCCTGTGAGATGCTTATGTAGGACTTTTCTGTGCTTCAGGTTTCCAGATAGTCCATATTACAGAAGAGACTCTATCGAAATTTTTATAGCAGTACTTAAAATATATTGAGTCTCTTAAACTTAAGATTGCATTCGAGGATGAATGTTTATAGGGGGGATGATGCTACACCCCATAAGTTTCTTTCATTTTACTAATGTGTGCATACGTATGTTGAGAGTTTTAAGGTATGACGCATATGAGAAAGGGTTCGGGGGATAAGTATATGAGCACGGTACCGAGCGAGCACGAGGCCGAGGATGGAGGCCAGGCGCATTGGGCACTGCGCCGTGCCTGCCAGCGCGACGCGTCACGTCTTCTGCGTGGCGCGATGGATGGCGCGCCGCCCCCCCTTGGCACCGACCTTATATATATATGTGTGTGTGTTAAGTTAAGTTCAAGAGATTTTCAATATTTCATCAAACAGACCCACGACCCCTACAATATATTATCTTAACTTTCTATTAGTTTCTAGCAACATTACGCTGTTAAACTCCATTCAAACAAAAATTCATCTTGACGAGTTCCAAGACTATGAGAAACGTTCCTATGGAGTTATTTCTTGAAAATTTGCTCAGAGTACCAGAACCCACCCAAGCAAAAGTTGTAGAAATCACTTCTGATTGAGTCCTAGGCAGCTAAAAATGATAGGTAAGCATTTCTACCTTCTAAACTTTTGGGAAATTGTAAGTTCTCCGGCGAATTGTATGAAGTTGAGTTAATAGTTATTGGTATTGAAAGGAACTATCAATTGCCAAATCCTGGTATTGAAACTAGCCTTATTCTCTCAGCGTAGGACTGCAATTTGGTAGGATTGTTGACTACAGGTTGGAACTAGTTGGGTGAACAAGAATCAGCATTCGAGGTATGTTAAGGCTAATTTCTTTCGGCAAGTTGCTCTTGTTGTTTAGCTGATACAGTCAATACCTTGTAGTAGCTTGTGCCTGTAGTGTTGTGGTTAGTTGCTACAAGATGAATTGAGACTTTAGTATAGTACTCCTTGTAGGGAGGTTTATACCCAGTTTTGATTATCGCCAGAAGCGACGTAGGAATTCCCTATTTAGTTATATACCAATTAGAAGGACTAGTAGGTGCTTTGTTACCACATTGAGGCCACAAAGGCCTGAGGGTAGCTATTAGTGTACCTTACTAAATTAGCCAGCGTAAGGCATAGTTAGGCAACACGGTATAGTGTTCTATGCCCATACATAGACGGGAGAGCTCACTTACAAACCATTGGCGTATTTTGACGCCTATAAGACTAGAATCGTGACAGTACAACCTTATTTCCCAGTCAGCGGCACTAAGGTTTTCGGATGGATGGGGTGGTAGCTTTTCATGTGAAATACCAAATGTTAGCAATCGAATAGCTATTTTCCACTTTCAGATACAGTTACAGGAGCCCAGACGGCTTAGATACAGTTACAGGAGCTAAGATGGCTCAGATACAGTTACAGGAGCCCAGATGGCTCAGATACGATTATAGGAGCCCAGATGGCTCAGACACAGCTACAGGAGCCCAAATGGATCTAATCATGTTACAGGAGCCTAGTAGGCTCGGGTACAGCTTCAGAGGTCGTATACCTTAGTTACAGCGTGCCTATGGGCCAATTAGTTCAGATAGGAAGAGTGTGCATTGCTTGTACTTGTCAGGGTTTATGGGGGCCCAGGTAGGTTATTCTGTGTTGGTTGTACCTTCCAGGCTTATGGGGGCCAGGTTAGGTTCTTGTTTGTACTATACTTGCTAACTACTGTTTATATAATAAGGTTATTCAGGTTAACTTCTGGCCCTTATTACTGATTACTTTCATCTCTTTATCAGTTTTCATTCAGTCATTATTTATTGTCTTACATATTCGGTACATATTGTACTGACGCCCACGTATGGGGCGCTGCATACTTGCTCGCAGGTTCAGACAGACAGGGCTAGCGACCGTCTCAGTAGCTATCCAGATCTAGTATATTGGCTATCTCCTTTCTTATGTAGTATCCAGACGTTTAAAGTTTGTTTATCCTTTTGTTGCACAAATTTTAGGTAGGTCGGGGCCCTGTCCCGATCACTATTCCACTCCTAGAGGCTTGCGGACTACAGCTATCAGTTGTTGGTTGTTGTTGGCCATGTGGGGCCTATGTATATTATATTTTACATGTTGGCTGTGAGGGACTTAGTGTAGATTTTAGTTAGCAGCCTTGTCGGCTATAGTATAAATAGGACTGTCTGCTTTCCTTCTGTTATGACTAGACACATGGTGGTCTTATTGGCCCGCATAGGATCGCTTTATCGTCATATTGGTTGGGTTAGCTATTTTCTTTTACAGGTTGTTGTGTGTCCTTATCGGCCCGAGGCTATGTTTACAACCGAGATATAGCTCGTTGCTTTATTGATTTTGAGTTACTGGCAAGCACCAGAGGTGCCTATGCTAAGCCAAGTCAGCCAGGTCCCAGTATGTCAATAGGTTCCAGTCATGGCCTCCCAAGGTGGGACATGACAACTTTATTTTGTGTTTGTACAGCTTTATTTTTGTCTTTAAAGGTTGACTTGCATAGAACACTGTTTTGGCCACAAATTTGCACCAAGGACAAAACTAATGGCAGATGGATTTGAAGCATTCAACACCGATATGGGATTAATGAAAATAGAAAATGATGGTAACAACAAGAATGTGATTTGAGGAAATATTCTGGTCAATATGAAAGATACCTTTGGCCTTCTTCCTACCACGACGACAACTTTCAGCTCTACCCAAAGTATTTGTTTAACCATATCTCCTCGCCCAACTCCTGCCTATACGATCTTTTCGCAAATGTCATCAGTAGACACTATCAATTCCAATTGTTTTTAGGTCACAATGATTCCAAATATCCATAATCCCACAGTTGTGTTTCCTCTCAAGGAAAATAAGCATGATCAACTAGCAGTTCACCAATATGCTAGACATGGAAAGAAGATCCAGTCAATTTTCTATGAAAATTTGGGAAAAAAACTCCACAATTTGAGGAAAGCCTTTGATGAAGAGTTGCGCCCAAAAAATTACCAGAGTTTGAAGTATGAAGATTTGTGTGCACCCAAATGTTGAGTTTCCTACAGGGTACAAGCTACTGAAGTTTAATACTTTTAGCGGGGAAGGAGATCCCCTTGCTCATTTGAAGGACTACTGCTGCATATTAATTGGAATTGGACATGATGAAGCCATATGGATAAGACTATTCATTCAAGGTTTATCAGGATTGGCACTCGCTTAGTACACCAAGCAAGACTTTAGCAAATGACATACGTGGGAAGATATAGTTCATGACTTTGTAAAGCAATACGAGTTTAACAATGGAGGTAATCCGCACATAGCTGATATGCTCAAAGTAAAGAAAGTGCCTCATGAGTCTTTCCAAGAATATGCTATACGATGGAGGTTAGAAGCTTCAAAAATATATCCTCCACTACCTGTGGGCAAATCGATCTCAGCCTTCATCCAAATTCAAGAAGGCTTATATTATGATAAGCTACTCGAAACTTGTGCACACAACTTCTCTAATTTGATTCGCATTGGTAAAGACTTAGAAAATGACATACAAGGAGGAAGTATTATTGGCAGCTCAGCCGCACAAGTCGGTCACCAAACCTTCCAATCAAATGTACCAGGAAATCTGCAAAGCGAAGACAACTTAGCTTTTATGACTATGCACCAAACACAATATCATCAAAGTCACCAACTTTTGCAATCTCATGCCACTTCCAACCTTTTCAATATGCCTCTTCATCCTCCTCGCCAGCAAAATTTCCAACATGGCTGTCAGCAATGGTTTTAAAAAGCACAATCTAGCTTGCGGCAACAGAAGAAGATGAAGCCTTTCCCCTTTACTACTTTGGATGAGCTGTTGGCAAATGTACTTGAGAGATTGAGAGCTAAGGGGATTCTACAACCAAAAAAAGGGATTCATGCTTCAGTATTCATCTTCAAACTTTGATCTATCTAATAATTGTGCTTACCACTCGAACATTCAAAGACATGACACTGAAGACTGTCCCGCACTGAGATTCAAGATTCAAAGCATGATTGAAAGTGGCAAGATAAAGCTACAGCAAGATCCTTCAACCAGAAATGGTAATTTCACAAGCACGAGCACAATTTTTGTTAAGGGTGATCCATCAAAATTGGCACCAAGGCGTTCAAAGAGAAAGCATACAACAAGTCAAGAGGATTGACAAGGACATCACTTTGCATCTTGAGAATATCATTCTCCATCCGCCCTCCTTTAGGAGTAGCTACTATTTTGCAATCTTTTTTAGACTTTTGTAATGAACTACGTTTGACCTGATTTCTGTTAGTATCGGGATAGATAGGCGCCCATGCTGGGGTCGGTCTCAATATAATAAAAATTTCTATTCCCCCACATAGCCAAAATTGGGGCAGCATTAGAGATGGCCTATCATTTATTCAACAAAAGTAGAAGTTGAAATTGCAAGCTTTATTCGCATCATCAAATTGTTGCAACACCGTAGCGACGAGAAATGCAAATTTAAAGCCAAAGATTTAAGTTCAATGCGAGGCAACTATTTTCATTTATACTAATAAGTTTCCTTTGGGTAATGCAGAGGTCAATTTTAGTCATTCTCGAATAATAACGCATGCTAGATCAAAGCTCAACAACAAGAAAGACAACACGAGATTCAGATGAAGCTAAGGATAATGCAAAATCAACACGAGTTAATTTCAAAACTCACAATTTTCTTTGAGTACAGGAATTTACTCTGTTACAACGTTTCGGCAAAGCATAAGATCCCCAAGTTATTGGCACCGCACGATGAATGTTCACTATTGCAAAAGCACCACACCAGGCTCTCCACACTACTTTATAAATATTCTCTATTGTAAATGCATCGCACCAAGCTCTCTATATCGCACCATGAATATTAGCTACCATAAATTAGGCATTGCATCAAGCTCTTTGCACTACACCAATATTAATATTTATAAATTTGCAGCACATTTTGGGTTATTCAACCCTAAAATAGGATATACTGGGTTCGTCCACCTAAAATAGGACATGTCGGGTTCGTCTACCCTCAAATAGGATATTTTTGAATTCGTCCACCCTAGAATAGGACATATTGGGATCGTCCACCCTAAAATAGGGCATGTCGGGTTAATCCACCTTCAAATAAGATATTTTTGGGTTCTTCCATCCTAAAATAGGACATATTGGGTTTTCCACCCTCAAATAGGACATCTCGGGTTAATCTACCCTCAAATAAGATATTTTCGGGTTAGTCCACCCTAAAATAGGACATATTAGGTTGTCCGCCCTCAAATAGGACATTCGGGTTAATTAACACTCAAATAGGATATTTTCAGGTTAGTCCACCCTAAAATAGGATATATTGGATTTGTCCACCCTCGAATAGGATATTTTTGGATTTGTCCATCCTAAAATAGGATATATTTAATTTTTACATCTTAAAATAGGACATATTAGGTAGTCCACCCTCGAATAGGATATTTTTTGTGTTCTTCCACCCTAAAATAGGACATATTCGGTTCATCCACCCTAAGATTGGACATATTGGGTCATCCACCCTCAAATAGGACATATTGCATCGTACAACATAAAAAAAATATTTTTGGGTTTGTCCACCCTCAAATATTATATTTAGAATTTTTCTCTTGTAATTAGATTTTTTTTAAACTCATCTGCTTTTAATTTAAATACAACATTTAGGCTCGCCCTCCTTATGTTTGATATTTAGGCTTGTCCACCTTCAAATGGAACGTCTCGCAATCCCCTAACCTTTTCGCAAATATAGTTAAGCACTGCATGCTATCTTTTCAGTTTCTTGAAAAATCAAGCTTTATATATATGCTTGCTTTTGCTAATATTTCTACTTAGTATGTTAGATTTTGCAGTTTCATAATTTGAAGCAATTGTTTATGAATAAAGAAAATGCAATACATTCAACTAATTACATCTAGAGCACCGATTCAGAATGGATACATCTTTCTTTTGATCTTTGTCGTAAGATATTTGTCTACATTTCACGCTTTAATTATTTGCTAACAATTCTATCAAGACTTTGTAGGAAGCGCAATCACTTGTAGCAACAAGAGATATAGAACAATGTGGAACTTTATCTAAGCAGTGAACTGGGAAAATTTATTGGAGAGGGACATCAAACTCACCAATAATGGTCAAGGATCTCCTCTCAAACTCTACCCAACCTATGTCCAATAGTTTGGGATATGTAGGAAATCCTACATCCAGTTTTCCGATATTTATAAACGTATCTTAAACCCCTCAGCATTTTTATAACTATCTTCAATCTTTTTTATGTTCACATTGTAAATCTTGAAACCTAGTTATGTCATAGCTCGATACTGGGGCAATTTTTGGAAAAAACATCAATATTTGACTATGCTTTTACTTGATTCATTCCAATAACTTTTCTGTTTGTTAAATCCGAATTTAAATTCCATTTATATACTCACTCTTTATCCTCTTAAAATTTCATTTTTACTTAGCTTTATTTTCAAGTTAATTTTCACTTGTTCAAGCTTATCCCTTGCTTATCTGCCTCCACCTTCATCATTCACTGATACCGAGGAAATTTAATGAATGATGGTGTTCTAAACTCACTCCACCTTATCTCATCATAACTCTCAAACTATATATGGTCTGATTCTCGTGCAATTCGAGATATGTAGGCAACTCAAAAATTCGGCCACGATCTTTACAAAATATTCTTGTCCTCATACCTTTTCAAAACTCCGTCTCAACTCTAATGGTTGGGACAAAATTGGCTACTATGTCAACTTCTTTGCCTGAAAATTCTTACATCGTCTCCCATCAAACAAGAGCAAGATGTTGACACCCAATTTTGACCCTCCCTTTTTCCAATTTATTTTCTTGAACTTCTAAATTATTAATAAGTCAAATACTTTATATTTCGCTACTATTTTTGTTTGTGACTACTTTTACCGTAATTAAATATTAGATATTTCTATTACTATTACTGGTATTATTATTATTATTATTATTATTACTACTACTAATACTATTATTACTATTATTATTATCATTATTATTATTATTATTATTATTACTATTATTATTACTATGTTACACCCCGTAAAATGTTAGCAGTTAGTAGGCGTACGCGTGGACTTGTGATGAGTAAGGAGAGCTTGACGCGTGTGGGAAGAGCCTTGGAAGCAAGGTTGGAGGGGAACAACGTGCAAAGGGCCAGCATGATGGGCAGCGCGGGGCGCCGGCTCCCCTAGCGCGATGGTTAGCGCGGGGAGCCACCGCTGCCACCGCCCATGTTTATATATAAACCCCTTTGTTCAATTTAATTCATTTGTAATATACTCCCTCGGCTAGAAACAAGAATAGAACGCAATCTCCATCAAATGTTCATCCGATTACGCTACCAAACACCGCCCAAACGCAAATTAACTTTAGGTAACAAGTCCTAAGACTACGGGAAGCATTTCTACAGAGTTATTTCTCTTCAGCATACCGGAACCCCGCTGAGTAAAGGTTGTCATAATTACTCCAAATTAAATCCTAAACGGCCACAGGCATTAGGTAAGCATTTCTCCCTTCTGTACTCTCGAGATTTGCGTGTTTTCGCTGAGTTATTCAGAGTTGAATTATAGTTAATATTATTATCAAAAGTTATTGTTATTTGCTGAGCTTAGTATTAAAATTAGCCCTATTCTCTCAGTATAAGGACTGTAGTTGGATGAAACCTCCATTTACAAGTTGAAACTCCCAGTTAGACGAAAGTCGAAACTCAAGGTATGTTAAGACTACCCTTTTTGACAAGTTACGTTCGTCGTAAAGTTAGTATGACTTGTGTATTTATAGTACTTCGGAGTAAACCTATTATGATCAGTTGTTACAAATAGAACTGAGATGACAATGATGACATAGTTACCCTCGTTAGAGTTAACCCTAGCTAGATTGGTTTTTCCTTATGATGTTTGAGTTGTCAGGTGTTTTTGCCTACAGGTTCATCCTAATAGGGGAAGTATGATGTCCGAAAGAACCAGATTGAGGTCATGAGGGCTATATTGAGTTACACCAGATTGAGGCCGTGAGGGTCGTGTTGAGTTACACCAGATATAGGTTGTGAGGGTCGTATCCAGTTATAGCAGTTACATTATGATCCATAGTCGAGCCAAGTTCTCGGGATCTAGTTATAGCAGTTACATTATGATCCATAGTCGAGCCAAGCCTTGGGATCCAGTTACAGCATTTACCTTATGACCCACAGTCGAGCCAAGGCTCGGGGTCCAGCTATATAACCTAGACGGCTCAGAAATAGACACAGCTACAAGAGCCTATCAGGCTCGGATACAGCTTTAGAGAATGAGTAATCCTGAGTTACAGTATGCTTACGAACCTTTAGTAGTCAGGCAGCAGGAGTATGCATTGTTTGTACTTGCCAGGGCTTATGGTGGCCCATGTAGGTTATTCTGTGTTGTTTGTACCTTCCAGGCTTACGGGGGCCCGGTTAGGTTCTTGTTTGTATATATATACTTGCTAGTTAGATATTTCAGATGGTGAGATCATTCAAGTTAAACACTTACCCTCCTTCATGATTACTTCAGCTTTATCAGCTTTCATTCAGTTATTATTTTACTGTCTTACATATTCGGTACATATTGTACTGACATCCATCCTGGGGTGTTGCATTACTTGCTTGCAGGTGCGAATAGACACAGTTCGGGACCTTCTTAGTCACCAGCAAGGTCAGCAGTCCAGTCAGCTCCTTTTTCCGGAGTTGATAGTTAGAGAAGGTTTGTTCTTTTGTTGTACAGTTTTGGGTAGGCCGGGGCCTTGTCTCGACCATTATTCTACTCTTAGAGGCTTGCAGGATACAAATTACTAGCTGTTAGTTTTGTTGTTAGCTGTGTGGGGTCCATGTATATTTTGTTTCCTATGATGATCGCGTGGGGTCTAGTTTAGCTATCAGTTAGCGGCCTTGTCGGCTATAGCGTAGTAATAGTTGCTTGTTTCATTTAGTTATAACTAGACAACATGGTGTCCTTGTCGTCCTGCATAGGATCCCTATTATTGTGTTGTTGTTGGTTAGATGTTTTATTTTGCAGGTTGCCTTGTCGGCTAGAGGTTGTATTTACAGCCGAGATATAGCTCGTCGTTTTCTTGAATTAAGTTGCATGCATGCACCAGAAGTGCACAAGCCTAGTCAGGTTAGTTCGGATCCTATGTTGCACTAGGTGCGAGTCATGCCTCCCATGTTGGGGTGTGACAAACTTGGTATCAAAGAAGGTCGTATCCCGGGGAGTCTGCAAGCTATGTCAAGTAGAGTCTTATCTATGGATGTGTTATGCACCATATTCTATAGACAGGAGGCTACGAGACATAATAGTGTGGTTACTCTTTTTTCTCCTCCAGTCATGCTATAGAGTTGTGCTATATAGGGTAACTCCCTAAGCTTATGTTATTTTACTTATCTACATAGAAATATCAAACGCACGATAGACCGTGACTAGTTGAGAGTTGGATTTGGCGGCAGGAGAGGGCACTAGTAGGCAGCCCCAGTTAGAGTTAGCCCGATCTAAGGGCGACAGGGAGATGCCACCTCGATCTCCCCAACACTCACCACCGCACTCAAAGCCCTCTAGGGCATCAGATACACTAGTATCACCCCCATCCATTCCTGTGCCATCGAATTAGGAGCTTAGGGGTGCATTTTACATATTGGTTCAGATGATGGCTGCCTAGCGTCAGCCTTATCCAGTAGTACCAGCTGTTGTTGAGCCCACTGAGGGGCCCAAGAGTTCAAGAGTCCGTGAGTTCCTTGCTTTGAGTCCCCCGTAGTTTACAGGGACAGATCGTAAAGAGGACCCCCAGAACTTCATAGATCAGCTGCAGAGAATATTCAAGGTTATGCATGCCTCATCCACAGAATCAGTTGAGTTAGCAATATTCCGATTGCGAGAGGCAGCAGTTTTGTGGTACGAGAGTTGGGAAAGATCCCAAGGCAGAGATGCACCTCCAACTATGTGGCCTAGCTTCTCTAAGGCTTTCATAGACCACTACTTGCCCCAAGAGGTTCGCCAAGCCAAAGTAGAGCAGTTTTTACTTCTAGAGCAGGGAAGAATGAGTGTCAGAGAATATGCATTGAGATTTCATTCCTTAGCCAGATATGCACCCTCGTTTGTTGACACTATGCTAGTTAGGGTGCACCGGTTTATTATGGGACTGGCGCCAGAATATGTGTAGTCTTGCATTATGGCCACACTGCGAGAGGATATGGATATCTCGTGGATTCAGGCCATTGCTCAGAACATAGAGGAACTCAGACAGCGTTAGTATGCCATGGACAGGGCAAGTCATGAGCATTGTCGGAGGGCTAGACCCGCAGACTTTTAGGCACATTTTCAGGATGGGCCCAGGCCTCGTTTATCATGTAGGCCACCTAGGCCTCCGCTCCAGCAGCATCAAGGCAGCAGATCAGATCGTCGTGGACAGTCAGGGCCTGGCGAGAGTTCATGAGCGTTAGGCTCACAGCTGCAGAGGAGGCCAGATCAGATGGGACCAGCGGTACCACGTTGCAGCACCTGTCATAGGCTACATCGTGGAGATGCAGGTATGGTTCCACCGCTTGTAATTCCTATGCACAGGAGGGACACATAATGAGGGATTGTTCGCTAGACGCTAGGGCGCTCAGGACCAGCAGGATAGATCCTCAATAGGTTCATATACCTCATCCCCTTCTACAGGGTGCAGGCCCTCAGCTCCAGCCGGTAAAGTCCGAGATAGATCAGGGGCATCTAGTTCAGGCAACGGTCAGGATCGCACATATGCACTACCGGGATGAAAGGAGTCATAATCGTCGCCAAATGTTGTGACAGGTATATTAGATGTTTGCTCTCACTCAGTTTATGCTTTGGTAGATCGGGGCTCCACTTTATCGTATGTTACTCTGTTAGCGGCCCAAAAGTTTGATATAGTGCCAGAATTGCTTCAGCGACCTTTATCGGTGTCTACACCCATCGATTACTCTATTACTGCTAAAAGAATTTACCAGGGTTGTACAGTAGAGATTGTTGGTCGCTAGACCTTAGCAGATCTAATAGAATTAAAAATGATTAATTTTGATGTAATCATGGGTATGAATTGGCTAGCACCATGTTATGCCACTGTAGAGTGTTGGACCAGAATTGTCCGATTTCACTTTCCAAGGGAAGTAGTACGAGAGTGGAGAGGTAATACAGCTATGCCAAAAGATAAGTTCATATCATATCTTTGGGCGAAAAAGTTGATAGCAAAGGGTTGTATCTACCATATTGTTAGGGTTCAGGATGTGCAAGCAGAATCCTCGACGCTCCAGTCCATTTCAGTAGTTAATAAGTTTCCAGATGTGTTTTTAGACAAACTTCCTGGTATTCTCCCAGAGCGGGAAATAGATTTCTCTATAGACTTGCTACCAGATACCTAGCCTATATCCATCCTTCCTTATCAAATGGCCCCTGCTGAATTGAAAGAATTGAAAGAACAGTTGAAAGACTTGTTGGATAAGGGTTTTATCAGTCCGAGTACTTTGTCGTGGGGTGCACCAATTCTGTTTTTGAGAACGAAAGATGATTTCCTACACATGTGTATAGATTATTGACAGTTGAATAAAGTTACTGTTAAGAACAAATCCCTCTTCCCGATGAGTTATTTGACCAGCAGCATGGGGAGAAATATTTTTGCAAAATTGACTTGAGATCCGGGTACTACCAGGTTCGAGTTTGGGAGAAGGACATACTGAAGAAGGCTTTCAGGATCAGATATGGTTATTTCAAATTCCTAGTTATGTCTTCGGGTTGAAAAATGCACCAGCAGTGTTCATAGACCTAATGAACAGTATATTCAGTCCATATTTAGATTTGTTTGTGATAGTGTTCATCGACCATACTCTGGTATACTCCCGCTCAGAAGCGGAACATAGAGATCATTTGTGAATAGTACTTTAAATCCTCAGAGATTGCTAGTTATATGCCAAGTTTTCTAAATGTGAGTTCTAATTAAATTCTGTGGCTTTCTTGGGGCACATTGTATCAGAGGCTGGTATTCAAGTTGATTCACAGAAAATTGAGGCAGTAAAGACATGGCCTAGACCTACAACTCCAATAGAGGTTCGCAATTTTCTGGGTTTAGCTAGGTATTACAGAAGGTTTGTGGAAGAATTTTCTACCCTGTAAGCGCCTTTGACTAAATTGACTCAGAAGGCAACCAAGTTCCAGTGGACCAAGGCCTATGAGTAGAGTTTCTAGGAATTGAAAAATAGATTGACGTCGGCACCAGTGTTAGCTTTGTTGGAAGGTTCAAAGGGTTATGTTGTATATTGCGACGTTTCGAGCATTGGGTTAGGGTGCATTCTGATGCAACACGGAAAGGTAATTGCATATGCTTCAAGGCAATTGAGGAAACATGAAAAAAATTATCCCACCCACAATCTGGAGTTAGCTGCAGTGGTTCATACCTTAAAATTTGGAGGCATTACTTGTATGGTGTGCATGTGGATATTTTTACTGATCATAAAAGCCTTCAGTACATTTTTACGCAGAAAGAGCCGAATTTGTAACAGAGCTGCTGGCTAGAATTGTTGAAAGATGTAAACATCTTGTATCACCCATGGAAGGCTAATATCATAGCTGATGCCCTTAGCCGCAGATCCATGGGCAGTTTAGTGCATCTGAGACCAGAAAAATGGGAAATGAATCGAGAGTTACACCGGATAGCCAGTTTAGCAGTTCGGGTAGTAGATTTAGAGGATAATGGGACTATAATTCAGAATACAGCAATATCCTCCCAGGTTGTAGAGGTAAAAAAATGGTAGTACGAGGACCCAAGTCTGGTACAGTTTAGCGACAAGGTTCGACTAGGCGAAATATCAGTTTTTGAGATAACTGAAGATGGGGTTTTGAGATACAAAGGTCGCCTCTGCATTCCAGATGTAGTAGGGCTCCGCCAGCAGATTATGACAGAGGTACATTACTCTCATTACTCTCTTCATCTAGGTTCGACAAAGATGTACCACGACATAAAAGAGATATACTGGTGGCCTGGAATGAAGAGGGGTGTAGCCGAATTTGTAGTGCAATGTCCTAACTGCAGCAGGTAAAGGCTGAACATTAAAAACCTGGAGGATTAACTCAGGAGATGGCTATACCTGTGTGGAAATGGGAGGCAGTTAATATGAATTTTGTGACAGGATTACCCCGTACTAGGCGCAAATTTGACTCTATTTGGGTTATTGTTGATAGGTTGACAAAATCAGCTCACTTTATGCTAGTCTGGACTACATTCTCAGCCAAAGATTACGCCGAGCTATATATTAAAGAGATAGTCCGATTGCACAGTGTCCCAGCATCTATCATCTCTCACAGAGGGGCACATTTTACAGTTATATTTTGGCAATCATTTCAAAAAGGTTTGGGGACACAAGTTAGTTTGAGTACAACCTTCCACACCCAGACAGACAGTCAGACAGAGCGCACCATTCAGACACTCGAGGATATGTTACGGGCATGTGTGCTACATTTTGGAGGAAGTTGGGATGAGCATTTACCCCTTATTGAACTTGAATATAATAATAGCTATCATTCTGCAATTCATATGGCACCTTATGAGGCATTATATGGGCAGAAATGCAAGTCCACCATCGGATGGTTTGAGGTAGGAGAGGCGAAGTTAGTCGGATCTGATATGATCCACCAGTCAAAAGAGAAAGTAAAACACATCAAAGGTTGCTTGCTGACAGCCCACAGTCGTTAGAAATCCTATTCCAATGAGCGGCATAGAGACCTAGAATTTAATATTAACGATTGGGTATTCCTTAAAGTGTCACCGATGAAGGGCGTGATGAGATTTGGAAAGAAGGGCAAGCTTAGCCTGAGGTTCATTGGGCCATGTCGGATCCTCCTAAGGATAGGTCGAGTGGCATATAAGTTAGATTTGCCTCTAGAATTAGAGTCTATTCACCCAATCTTTCACGTGTCTATGTTGTAAAAGTGTATAAGGAACTCGTCCCGAGTTGTGCCAGTGGAGGACGTTCAAGTTACTGAGGAGTTAACCTACGAAGAAATTCCAGTTGTTATACTAGATAGACAGGTTCATAGACAGAGAACTAAAAATGTAGCCTCCGTTAGTACTATGGAGGAACAGAAATAAAGAAGAGATGACTTGGGAAGCTGAGGATGAAATGAGTCTAGATATCCTCACTTGTTCCAGGATTGATCCAAATTATGCAGTTAAGGTGATTCTGTTGTTCATTTGTTATTTTACTGCTTATATTATCAGTACTGTTTAGCTGGTTACCTCTTTATTGAGCTATTTATAGCGTCCCGTGAGGCATCTATGTTGGACTTTTCTATGTTACACGTTTTCGAATAGTTCATATTACAGAGGAGACTCTGCCAAAATTTTTCTAAGTATTATCCAAAAAGAGTTAACTCCTTTAAGCCTGAAGATGTCATTTGAGGACGAGTGTTCCTTCGGGGGGGAGGATGTTACGCCCCGTAAAATGTTAACGGTTAGTAGGCGTACGCGTGGACTTATGACGAGTGAGGAGAGCTTGACGTGTGTGGGAAGATCCTTGGAAGTAGGGACGGACGGGACCAGCACGCAAAGGGCCAGCGTGACACTCCAGCCATCCTGCGCAAGGGGCAGCGCGGCGCGCCAGCCCCCTTTGCGCGATGGGCAGCACGGGGCGCCGGTTCCCCTAGCGTGATGGGTAGCGCGGGGCGCCACCCCTGCCACCGCCCATGTTTATGTATAAACCCCTTTGTTCAATTTAATTCATTTGTAATAAACTCCCTCGGCCAGAAACAAGAATAGAATGCAATCTCCATCAAATTTTCGTTCGACTACGCTACCAAACGTCGTCCAAACGCAAATTAACTTCAGGTAACAAGTTCTAAGCCTATGGTTATTATTATTAATATTATGGTTATTTTTCTATTTCAAATAACTATAACTTTGTTAAAATAGTTCAATGTTTTATTATGCTTAATTAATATTAATAGCATAATATTATATAGTATTTCATGGTATAGCTAATAATGTATTTGACCTATGTTAGAAGCCCAACAAAATATAAGGAAGAGGAAAAGACTTATTTTCGACCCAACGAAGTCCAATTCCATTTTTCCCAAATCAGCCCGAATTCAAGTCCAATCCCACAAGACCAAACCAACCTATTCATACAACTAAATATCAAAAATATCTTCTTTTGGATCCTAGAATTTAATCAATTAATTACTTTGAAATTTTGCCTCAGTTACAGCACCACTCTATCACTAACCCAGGTCTGAAAATTTGCTCAGACTCTCTCTCCCCACTTTTCTTTAAAACTACCACGACCCCAAATTGACGGATCACACAGATACCTACATCGACTCTAACTCAATAGGAGAACCCCTTTTTGAATAATGTAAAGTAATAATCACAATTCTCATAAATTTTCACAAGTCAACAATATTTTGAAAGATCGATAAAATACTTCCCAAAAATCATGACTCTTCCAAGATCTAGTGTAAATAGGTACAAGAGCTCTAAACAGAATACCAACAAATAAAAAAGACACAGCTTCGCCAGCAGAGAAAATGGGGAAATTGATGTTCAGTATGCCACGTCTATCATGAAACTTCAACCTGCCACAACCTACACCCAAAAAAGGTGTAGCAAGAGTAGTATCAGTACACCACACGTACTGGTAGGCATCATTGGTCGACTATAATTAATTTACGTAATAGCATAAAATTAATATGCAATCAATAATTCAGTTTAAACAACCACTCAATAATTTATCAAGACAATTTCTTTACTCTACACTTATGAGAGTTATTTAACCATGCATCCATATTTATCTATCCAGCTTAGCCACAAAGGCTCGTATGCATGCCTCGCTGTCGCGGTCTCGCCTCAGCAGAAGCTCTATCACTGCAGCGGTACTGTTCTAAGTAGTAACTCAACTTCGCCAGCAACCTTACTTCTTTCGACACTTCATCAATTGCATAAGGCCTAACATCACACAAAACTTACAGGAATCTATGCTCAATTAAGTATGCCCTTCACCACTTTTTATCTTATCACAATCATTCAATTTATTCTCCCTTTTTACAAACATTCTCGCAGTCAGGAGTAACCCAACAACAATATGTAAATCACATTTACCCAATAATTGTGCATGCAAATATTAACTCATTCACAATCAATTTCATCAAACACCAAGACTTACAATTCAAGTAAGACACAATTATGCAGTAGATTATATGCACAATGAACACACGGTAAAATAAATCTGTCATCATTAATTTCATCTTATCAAATATCCTCACCCATATTGATGTCATACCTACTACTGAACTCTGCAACACAACCTTATGTATATCAAGCATACCTGTACTAATCTCTGTCTCACAACCGTATGTATATCATGGCATACCTGTACTGATCTTTGTCACCATCATACTACCAGTAATGTGCTGGGCACACATCTCCATTACATCACTGCACACATATGCCAAAGGGTCTTATTTCTGTCCTTCCAGTCACGACCTGCAGGGGACACTAGAAATCCATTTACTGTATTCCCAGTCGTATGAGCCTCTCATCATACCTATCCGTCTACTCATATCCGTACACCTAATCGTATGAACATTTCGTCATACCTGCCTGTGTACCCATTCATACTGCTCACCCGGATTCTCACCTCGGGCACGAGCCACTAATATCTAAGTACTCATACACATATAATTCAACTCGTCTAAATGCTCACCTCGGACACGAGCTTCTCATCTCGAGTAAGGTATACCAGCAATCTTATTCACGTTCACCATAGGATAAGAATTTATTATCCCTCACTCATCAACATATGCAACATGATATCAACCAGTCAACTCATATGACAACTCGGGCAAACCCATTTATCAACCACAGATCCTTAGCATAATGCTCGTACATTATACTTCATCAACTCATGTGACTATTTAGAAAGAAGTAATGAATCAACAATAAGTAGAATATTTATCTGTAATGACCCGCCGGCCATTATAACATTCCGACCATAAAGACGGGCGAATTTAATTTTTTTTAGAATTAGTGAATAAAATTTGGAGAAATAAAGGGAGAACAGAGAGTAAATTCGAATGGGCTTAGTCGCAATCGGATGGACCCAAGCAGGTATCCGCTGCGATGGGATGATTTTAACCATATTGACCATTGCACCGGAAAGGGTGTTCACTGCAACAGATGATGCGGACCAAAAATCTGCAATCCCGTTCTGCATGTGTCACCTAGGGCATAAGGGGCATGATGACTTGACGTCATCCTCACCTTCCTCTGATTAGGATTTTGAAATCTAGTCCTTGAGGAAGACCTATTGAAAATGTCTAAAGACAGAAAATAAACTTTTTTAGGAAAACAAGAGTATCCAAGAGGTGGAGATTCGACCTCCATAGCTAGGAGCTCATGCAAGAAAATCAAGAGAATGATGTGTCCGCAGTCGAGGACAATTGGGACGATAGCTTGGCGCACAGGTAGGCTATGGTTTACTCGCTTTTTCATTAGACTTTGGTTAGCTAAACATATACATGCATATGATTTATATGCTTTCGATGGGTAGGATTATACTTTCAACTATGTTATGGTCTATTAATCAGAATCGGTGAAAATCTAAGAACAAGAAGATTAGAAGAGGGGTGACGAAAGCCGATAATAAGGTAAAACCTTAGGGGAGATATTTCAACCACTAAAGGGTTCATGTTCTAGGATATATGTTGAGTCAAACATTGTTGAGTAGATTAACTTTTGAGTGTTATTGACGAAATATTCCTGGGAATAAAATATGGACTTCTTCTTTTTTTGAATTGAAACCTTGGACGGGTAAATCACATAGACTCTGTGTAGGAGATGCGATTAACGGGTTGATTAATAAGTTATAACTATGTTTGAGCTTGATATGAAGCAAGTGACAAAGGAATAGTGATCCCTTACGTAATGACTTGAATATATTGTGGTTGGTATCGTGTTGTTTGGATTGATGATTGTTGTTAGCATTAACGGTGACACTATGGTAAGTTAGTTGTTGAAGTGAGCTTGATATGAAATTGTTTTATTATGGTGAGTATAAAGAAGTGAAACGATAAGAAACGGGAATAAAAATTGGTTGCAGTACTGCCAGCATTACCGCTGCAACAGGGGTATACTTCTATAGCGAGACCATTTTAATGGCAGTGATGTTGCTGAGTGGAGCCCAAACCAGTGAGCGAGCCAAGTAAGAAGTCTTATAACGTGCTAAATAATTGTTATTAATATTGTTCGAACATGAAGTTGATCTAGATTCATGTATGTGACTGGACTTGTTGTGGTGAATATGTAATTCTTGTCATGTGATGAATGGTTACATGTTGTATTACAATGTCCATCCCGAGATTGAGGGGCAAATTGGCATCAAATAAATGTTTGACTGAGATGACGGATAATATGAAAGTAAAGTCATTGGTACATTGGTATATGAGAGGCCTATGGCCAAAGGCAAGGAACTCAAATAAACAGGTCAATACCATTAGACTCAGAATAAGGATTGGGTACACGAGTGGCTCGCACCTGAGGTAAACATCCAGGTGAGCGGTACGAGTGAGTACATAGACAACTATAGCTAAAGGACCATGCGGCTGGGTGTACGAGTGAGTACACACACAGGTATGATGAATGTTTCATACAGCTGGGTGTATAGTACAAGAGTCCCCTGCAGGCCATGACTAGAAGGGCAGGCATAAGACCCTCTGGCATGTATGTTCAGTGATAGATGAAGGCGTGTGCCCAACATATCACTGATGGTATAGTTGTGAGACAAAGATTATGCGAGTATGGTTGATATACATACGGTTGCAGTTATAGAAAGGTACTAGATATACAAGTGTGTTACAGGATAAACCGATATAAATCGGGTTTTAGGTGAGAAATAGGGTGGAATGTCATACATGGCTACCCGGTCCAGGTATGATATCTTATGACATTTTCGTGGTATGAAGTCGGGAATGTGCATGGACTTTATTGTTGGGGAAATTGACTCCCTCATATTATTTTGATGAATTTTGTGTGTACTTGAGTTAGTTAATTCGTAATTGCATTTGAATATCTTATTTTACATTGATTTTGTGGGCAATGAATGATATCATGATGGGTTTGAATAAAAGAATAATGCAGTACCGTGAGATAGCAAGTAGACTTTATTAATTGATGTACTTCATTAAGGAGAGTTAAAAAATCATATAGATAACTAAATAGGTTAATAAATAGTATAAACGTACTTGGTTAATTCTAGTGAAATGATCAGAGAGATAGTGGTGCTACGGAGTCTTACAATAGGAATAAACAGAACTGGATCAGCGAAAATTCGGGTACTGACTGTTGGGTTTATTGCTGCAGCAGGCATATAGCCGTGGTCGCGGGACCGTTGTTGCGATCCGCTTATTCGCTGTAGCGGAAGTGAAGGGAGACAGATTGAAGAACTTTAATAATAAATAGGTTCATAAAAGTGTTGCGTAAACTTTAAGGAGATTTAAGAACGTGAACGTGGTAGATACACCTAGGGTGATGTTTAGGAGTGAGATAATCTTTACATTTATTGACATTGATTGTATATTGATTTTTATGCTATTGTGTTAACTAATCCTAGTCGACTGATGATGGCTACCGGTTCGTGTGGTTTATTGGTACTATCTTGCTACACCTTTTTGGTGTAGGTTGTGATAGGTTGGAGTTCCTTGATTGGCATGGAATACTCAGCACCAGCTTCAGCGTTCTTCTTTCAGAACGAAGCTGGGTCATTTTGTTTTGTCAAGTATTTCAAGTAGAGCTCTTGTACCTGTCTAGACTAGATTTTGGGAGAGTCATGGCTGGGGAGTTGTGTAATTTTATTTTGTTTGAGATTTTTATCAATTAATGAGAAGTAATGAAAATGTTTGAGACTAATTTCTTGTATAATAATAGTAAGGTTTTAAGGGTCCTCTTATCGAGTAAAGTCTATGTAGGTGCCTGCACTGCTTGTCCATTTGGCCATGACATTATCATGCAATTTCACTCGGTCAACTCAGGTGACCACTCAACAAGGTATATAAATCAACAATCATCAGTACAGTTCATCAAGTATTTCATTAGGTCAACACATATGACACCATATAAGCACACATTGTTTATCTCAATTACTCTTAACCCTCACCATGGCAATTATCGCACTAAGCTTCTCAAACCTCATCAACAATCATATAAGATATCAATATTATTATACACAACCAAGGCATGAAGACCCAATAGTTGTACCTACAACTCACCATATCTACCAGTTATATAGTTTAAGAAGTGATTCTTCTTATACGGTTACTCATTAATTTATTAGTTATCAATTATTAAATATGTAGTCCCGCTTCAATCAAAATTCACAATCAAGCCATCGTAAAGATATTATTCACAGTTTCTCAGGCTAAATTTACCATTCATCTTATTACCTAGGGATCCATCATACATTCAGGTTCTTTCAACCTTAATTCTGTGATTTTCCATTTTAAGGCAGTTTATTCGGGTCAAATTTTGCCCCATTAGTATTTCTAATTTTTTAAGTCAATTCATCAACACATAAGATTAATTAGATAAACCGAGTCTAAATCACTCAACCTGGTTACTACGAATTCTTACAATTACTTATTCTTTTCTTACCTCAGATTCATTCTAAATTAGCTAATTTACATCACCAATTCACTCATTTATGGCATATAAAAGGGCACCAACAAGTTCACATAACTCTATTAGGTTTATTCGCCCTCGCTTCTTTCTTGTTCCTCTACTTTTATTCCACATATACACAAAGATATATTCATAATTTATATCATCAAATACACCATCACAATATACGATCAAGAACAACTATAATCATATGTCATCAAAACCTGCAATCAAGAATATCACCTCAAAACTCCACTACCAAGATCATAACATCAAGGACACGTTATCAAGAGTACTTATCAAGAACATCACATTAAGAGTGTAACCCCCTATTATGAATCATCAATCAGGTTTTACTTTCCCACATGTTCTCATACCTAGAATATATCCTCCAATTTATAGTTACATCACTATAAGTATTTCATCAAGTTATCATATTTTATGATCCCTCTATCCTCATCGATTATATATCAATAGTAAATACGTATATGATGCACTAATTATAGTCTAACACAAAGGTAATCCATAACCTACCTAGATCGCAGAACTGGAATATGCAGCTACTCTACGGGAGCTTTGCCTTTTTTCAGTGCCTCCGAACGTTCAAAGTCTATAAATAAGATATTAAGGAATCAATCAATTGGCTACTTCTTTGATTCAATGATTTGGGAACTCAACTCACTCCATTCTACCCGTTGCTTACAGTCTAATTCGATAATCACAGGACAAATATCACAATCCAAATCTATAATGATTATTCCAACCTACTTCATGGAGTTTTTACTCCTCTAACCCTCTTAAAGCAGCTTTTAAGGTTAAGGATTTCAAATTCACTGAATTCTAGGTCTCAACTATCACCAAAATAATGTTCTATAATCACATTCACCCTAGAAAGTGTTAATTTATCACTTTTATGATTAAAAATCAACACCCAATCATTCCCATAACCCTAGCACTAGTTTTCAAAAACCTAGGGTTGTTAGCTAGGAACTCACCATTAGAGGCTATCTTTGATTCCGGGTGTTAGGGAGTCAAATGAGAAAAGAAAGAACTAGAACTCACACCTTGGGTACGAGAAGCTGCTTAGCCCTTAGAAAATCGGCCTTCTGCTCTCAAAGTTTGTGCCTCAGAATAATGGAATGAAAAACCCCGAAATTTTGATTTAAATTGTTTTTCTACCTCGCGTCATCCGCTGCAGCGAGATTCCTCTGCTGTAGCAGTCCCACTAAGGCGAAGGATCCTTCGCCACGGTGGTCCTGCTGCCTGGTATTTAAATCAGCTCATCAAGTCAATTAATAAAGCAATCTCTTATTCTAAATAAAATAAGTTAGACCCGCAAAATTTTGAATCCTTACGCCAATGTCGTCGAGGCTCTATAACGATTGGACGGGTTATTACAAAAACTTAGAAGATTTATTTGTTGTCTTCCCCTTTTCATGCTTCACCATACCAAAATCTTGAAGGACCCTTGGAAATATTAATACTTTGGGTAATCACCAGTTTATATATCTCTAACATTCAATTTCAAACAACTCTTGACTATTCTTTTGAAATTCTAATTCAAAATCCCGCCCAAAATAATCCCTAACCCTAGAAGTTCTCTATAAATACTTGCTTTCAGGTTCACTTTGGGGGGAGCTCTTGGATTTTCCGTCCCCTAATCTTAACATTTATTATTTTCCATTCAATACTGAATTATTTACTTTCGTTACCTTTGGATCTTTCAAAGCACTAACTCTTTCTCGATCTCTTTTTTTTCTACCGTAAATTTTGAATTTGTGCGAGTGCAAGCTCATTGTTGTTCGTGTTGGACGTAGATCTATGATCAAAAGGCCTCCGTTCACTGCACTTTAAAAGATCATATATTTCAACTTGTGTTTAGATACCATGACCCTCTATGATCTTGTTGAAATATGGTTTAGCTGTGGAATTTTTTAAAGGTGTGTTTTCATGGTTCATGAGGTATGAGCAACATACAATATCCAAACATACTTTTACTCTAAATATATTTTTTTAAATCTGTTTAAAAAGTGCATTTCACCCATTGATTAAACCCGTAAAAAATAGAAATCATGCTCTAAGAAAAATTATTCAGTTTTATTTTTCATATCTTATATTGATGGTCATACCTTATTACATTATACATGTTATAGTGATTTGTTTTCTCACACAGACAAAATAGTGATTGCATTAGACTTATCTTGTCCGGCAACAGTAGTTTTAAAATTTTAAATCAATACATGCTTCATACTACTTGGATCCATTTGAATATTTGAAAACAAAAAGAATGAGAAACCTTTATGCCTCTCAAAGGGATAAAACATGCCGTTGCTATGGTCTATTACTTGGATTTTCTTAGATCACTCTACTTCTCCATTTTCTTTGTTGAGTATAAGATCCCTCTCTAATATTTTTTTTCTTTCTTTCTTTGTCTCGCATAAATACCGGAGTTGCGAGGAGTTTCTTTTGAGACTCGAGGCCGCTGCTTGACTTCAAAAGTGCATCCCCCTTTTATCAACTTGTCTCGCTCACAATGTTTTCAGGAAATATGGAGTCAGCATTCGTCATCTTCATTCACTCTTCTCCCTCTCTTTAAAACGTCCAAGAAAAGAGGAGAGGAGACAAGAATGATTGTTGCGTTTTTTAGCATGTCTTATAATCTATTGATTGTTTGTGATTATATGTGCGTTCTTTTCTTATCTGATTATCTGCCTTAGAAAAGTTAATACTATAGGGTGGTAATTGGGGTATTATTTTAGCAAGTATCACAAAGTAGTATTTTTTAAAACTCTAATCTATTTCACTTTATGCATAATATAACATAGAATTTTCATGATTTCAGATATCTAAAGCTAGCTAAATAATTTCTGAAAAAAATATTCTCAACAAGAAGCCAACTTTGAATTTTATTTATTTATTTATGTTTTCAAATCATTTTCTTACCATCAGAATAGGGTCTTTCTTTTCTTGTCAAATCCATTTTATAATTAGGTTTACATTTGCAGTATTTTAAATTAAAATTCTTAAGTCCATTTCCACTTATATCATGATAAAAATTCCTTATTATGGAAATTAGTTCCCTATTATTGCATTAAAGATTTTTAGTTTGAACATATGCATAGTTTACATGCTCACACCGTCTAACATATTTAGCCTATGACTTATTTTCGTAAACGTAAGTTATTTTTATGTAATATTTAGTTGTAAGTTATTTTAATTAACCTAAGTTTGACCGGTTAATCATTTTTAACAGATCTTAAAGAATGCTAACCCCTTTCCTTTAGGATAATTAGAACCCTTACCTAGAATCACACAAGTTAAGTAGACCATAAAAATGGAGTTTAATTTTAGAATTACTTAGTTAATGTTTAGATGTCCTAATTCACCTTTAAAATAATTAGGTGGTGACTCATTAAGTTAATTAATTTAGGAATAGCCAATATGTTGTACTCTACTTCGACCCTGTTAAAATAGGGTATAACAACTTTATCATAAAAAAGCCAAAAAGTTTGAGAAATGCGAAAAAGCCTGAGATTAAAAAGTCCAACTTTTATTGATTTGATTTGATTTATAGATTTAGAAACCCAATATAATTGATTTGATTTAATATTTATAAAATCTAAACCAACCCTAACTATGCACACTCTTATTTCTCTTGGTGAACATAGAGTATAACTTTCTCTATAAAAATTTCTCTTTTGGGGGCTTCGAGGGTCGTTCTCTAGATGCCTAGCGAACAAATAATGCATACATCAGTGTATCAACTTTATTACCCGCATTCACGTTATATGAAATATATTCTCGAACATAACAAACTATCTAAGTTCATTTGAAGAAACATATCATGCTTTTAATCTCAACTAGTCAAAAGCCAAGAAGCTGGTGAATTTTGAGAAGAAAAAAGGGCTACCTGTTTAACATTTCCAAAGCTAACTGAATTTTTGGCTTTTTCTTAAAGAGTAGCAAATCAAGCTTCATGCTAACTAGAAACTTAATTTTCATCATCCAATATTACAGATTGTGACAGACTAGAATAATGGGTTATGCTTTATTTGTGTTCCAAGATAGTGACTAACGAATATACCCAAAAATTGCTCCTAAACATTTACCAAATAAACAACTTAGAATTTGTTTGGATGAGCTTATGACTTATGGCTTATAAGTAAAATTGTTAATACAATTTGGTTTAGCACATCTGGACTGGCTCATATGAGCTTTGAAATTTGATGAATCACGCTTGGCTGACCCATAAAAAATGACGGACTTTAAAACAACCAGCTCAATTCATCACGATGTGGACTGCATGTTGTGGCGGGTCAACTCACTTTTAAAATATATATATATATATATATATATATATTGAAATGCTAACATAAATATTTATAAAATAATATTACTTAGTGTTACTACTTGCTAACCACATCTCAAATTCACAAATAAAACAATCTTAATAATACTTATTAAGTTTGAATTCAAATAAAGATTTGATTGTATGACTATAATATGAAATTACTGTAAATTCTAAGCAAATTTTTTATTTGCCCATTGGTTATGATCATAATTTCACCAGAAAATACTACTGATGTTGCTTTTTTTTACATTCTCACTCTTTCTATTTTTTTGGTTAAATTTGTTAACAAAAACATTCCTTCTTGTTGGTACACAAAATCATTAAACTATATGTTTGCACACTTTTGTTTATAACAGCTAAATGAGATCTAAACGTCAAATGCCAGTATACATATATAACATTATCTCACTATAGCAGCCATAAAATATTTAGATAAACGCTTCCACTATAATGAAATTTAACTTTATTACAAACAGGTATTATTATTTTTCTTGAAGCACATTCCGACTCATCTTTCCTTTTTCTATATATTACTGTGCTCAGCTCTGTTCGAGCTGTTTCGCAACTACACGCAAGTGCACGTAGTCAAACAAGTAGTAAAATGGCTTAAGTAAGCCAAATATCGATCCCACAGGGACTGAACTAAGGTAATAATTAACTTTAGTGTTAATGAACTCTAACTTTAAAAATGCAGACAACAATTTGAATAGGATTTTGAGAGTTTAGTTTCCTAATTTCTACGAATCTAAGGCAAAATGATAAAATGAGTCTGAACTATAGTAATGAGCATGCTGAGGCTAAAATGAACATGCAGGGAAGTAATTTATCGATACAATTCGGTTAATCTTTCCTTCGGTTGCTAGTCAAGAATTATTGCCTATGGAGAGAAACTTTCGTATTCTACCCAACTTAAGAATCATGAACCTTCAACCTACATTTCTGTGATAAAAGAATTGCATGTTCTAGCCATACGAAACCGATTCCTTAATTGACTAATACGACTTTCAGATATATTTTTATTCTGAAGGTAAATCAATTCTCAATTTTCCCAAACTAAGAAGAGATCATATCCTACCAATTCACAACTTTTCAATTTCTTTCCTTTTCAAGATAAAATTGGATTTTTTAGATATACATTAACATTGGCCAGACATTAATGCAGTAAGAACAAGAATTGATAGAACAACCATGGAAGAAAAGATGAAAAACCAAAATGATCAACAATTACATTCCATTACAAATGTTCTTAACCTCAGCAAGAAGTGAATTTAGCCACTCATTTGTGGATTGAACATCATCAAATGAGTATAAATCATACAAACAATTGAAATAAAGGAGAAAGAGTTAGAGAAGAACCCTAAGATTTTCGTCTCCTCAACTGCCTGTAACCCACGTTCTTGCTCAACTAACTCAGAATAATTAAAAATAAACCTAAGTGTGCTATTTATACTAGTGGGAATTTTTCCCGGAATAACAAGCAACGTGTCACAGAGTGCATCGCGGAGCACTGCCTCCGTGACACGGTGCAAACGCTGACCCTCACTGGAAATTTATGTTCCAGGTAAATATAGGCAACGTGCCACGGCAAGTAACGCGGGGCTTGGCCAACGTGCCACGGCGCCGTCGCAAACCCTTACTGGAATTTGACAAAATAACTCATCCGAGGCAGACTGCCTCCGCAATGGCAACATGACACGACTCCATCGCGGAGCCCCTTTATTTGCTGCTTTTCCTTGAACTTTACAACTGCTCGCTTTCGAGTCCATTCCTGATCTTTACCAACATGCAACTTAGCTTCCTAAAATTACATTTTTCCTGCAAAACAACACTAATCATGTTGGTTAGTATAAATTCACATTTTAACTTCAAATCACATGAGAATGTACAAATAACGATAGATAAACAAGACGAAATAGAGCATTTGAGCATCACTTGGGCATATAATTCTGCCCAAGATCAAGTTTTATAGCCACTCTTGTTATATCAGATCCAATAACATAATGAGCAAGAACAACATAGGAGAAGTTTTTTGTCACCTTCAAACAGTAAAACATCAATCCATCTATATAAAACGTGAATATGCAAAGTGAAATACTGATAGAAGAGAAGCATTTGAAAGTAACTTAAGACATAAAAAAAAAGAAACAACTAAAAAAATTAATTGGCTTAGACAAATTTTTTTGTCAATTCAAGCAAAGTGCGACACGTCTAGATACTCGAGATCATAAATTAATTCGAGCACCATTCTGATTGTATTTTTCATGATTCTTACTTAACTAAATCAGAAGAGACTGCTCAGGCTGAGCGTTTGAAAATACAAAATAAAATGTAGTAAGAAAAAATAGAAAAGAAAGTAATTGATTAGTCCAATTTACTACCAAAATTTTCTACTGTTATGATATGATATAATGATGATCACACATTTGTTTCATGGGATAGAAGAAGGTCAACAATGTAAGAATAAAATGAAACTAAATATAGTGAGATGAACCCAAAAGAGTTATTTACCACCAGATAATATTCTTTTCATTAAATAAATATAATGGACATATACGGAGCAAGAATCAATCATTTATGTTTTGGCAAATTTTAAAACGAATATCTTAATACTTTTAAAATAAAATTAGGTCTACATTATGTTATTGTCAAGTGGCCCTAGAGAAAGCATATAGAGACAATAGGAAGAAGGATCCAGGACAAGACTCACCACCACCACCCCTAGTTACTCGATTTTTTCCTAAAGATGCTAAGACGTGCAAATAACATGGCAGCTCAACGAATTTAATGAACTAAAGCTAAATATATTGCAAGGCTCTTAAGCTTTTTTCATAAATCTCCATTAAAAATGAGACCCAAAAAGCTTTGATTTAGCGGTGAGAGCGCAACACGTGATGTGTGCATTAAGTGCACATCACAATATCATACTCTCCCCTCTACAAATGAAGTGGAAAGGGTCAAGGGATGAACCCATTATCCATCAAGTTTTTAACCTTGCAACATTTACACTAAGAATATCTTAAATTAAAAAAGATGAGACACAAAAGACTATATATAGAGAAGAAAAATTAGAATAGCTAAAAAGGTAAATATATGATTTATTTTAATAAGATCGTTATTTATTCACTTAACAGTACAATCTCTATCTAATTTTTAAAATATTAATATTGATATTTTATTAATAATTACATAAATAATATTCTTTTTTGACAATTAAACTGAATAATTTCATTAATCACCATTGTAACATTACATAGCAGGATCATATTAAACCTAGTATCTCATCTTTTTATAAACCATAGAAACATAAAAAACTCCTAAACCTTATCAACAAACCTATAAAAAACAAACTACATCAAAGAGTCTAGCATTTCTTCTAATTCTTATGTAGATGTAAGTTCTGATAGCATGCGGTGGGTGCTTCTTTGATGTATGCTTGTTTTGAAAGACTCTTGTATTCCTCTCACACAAAATGTCATCTATAGTTGCTACTAGACAAGCTTTCAAGAGCACAGCTTTGGCAACTATCCCTTTACTAGCTTGTTGAATCCATTTTCCATTCCAAGTCCCATGGAAAAATTAGTCTTTTATATCCCAACCAGTGCAGTATATTACTTTAGATGTACTGTGAATACTCACGTTCAAAGAATAAATATTGTTGTGTTTCAGAATGTGTATCACATAGTACACAACTACGTGTAACTTTCATTCCCCAACTTAGTAGTAAATCTTTGGTCCTCTTCCTCTCAAGCAGTGCCACCATAGAATAAAGATGTGTTTAGGACATGTTGAATTGTGGCAGATTAATCCTCTCCAAGGCACATTTGCAACAGATCCTCGCAGTAGCTTGTATGAATCATTTATTAAGAACTTCCCTCTTTTGAGATGCTGGTGTTGTCTAAATGTGTTTGTCCAATGCTTCCTCATATTGAATATCTTTCTTACCATCAATGAGGCCTGTTTAGGAACTTTCATGGTACTCCAATCTTGTTGTTTTATATAATATATATATATATATATGTGTGTGTGTGTGTGTGTGTGTGTGTGTGTGTGTGTGTGTGTGTGTGTGTGTGTGTAATCCTAACTTCTCCTGCTGATGGCTAAGAGCCCATAAGAGTTTTCATACTGTTACCTGATTCTATATTCTTAGATTGATAAGATTTAAATTTCCAGCTCATCTAGGAAGGCAGACCTTCTACCATGCAACTAAAGCCCTTTTAGAGAGTGTAACCTCCCCTGTCCATAAGTAGCTTTGAAAGTAGCCTGTACTAGCTAGATCACCTTCTGTGGTAGTAGGAACAATTGAGAGCAGTAGGCCTGAATTTCAAATAACACAGATTTGATAAGTTGAATCCTCCCTAAATAGTACATTCTTCTTGCCATTCAAGTAGTGATTCAAGTTGTTATCTTATCTACTAGATGTTTGTACTAAGCAACTGTAAGCCTCTTAGTAGACGGTAGAATTCCCAAATACTTGAAAGGAAGGTCTCCCTCCTTATAGCTTAGGAGCTGTAGAATATCCTCCTTTACTTGCCTCCCTACACCTCCAAAATAAACCTAACTCTTCTTGATATTTGCCTTCATACCTGAGGCTTTTGAGAACAGGTTTATCTTTTCCCTTAGTAGTTTGACATATTTTGTATCCCCTCTAGTAAATAGTAGGATATCATTAGCAAAATATAAGTGTGTGATCCCAAGTTTGAGACATCTTGGCTGGTAATTGAAATCTGGATCTTTCTTAACGATTGTGATACATCTATTTAAGTATTTCATAAAGAGTACAAATAAATAGGAGGCATAGGGTTACCTTGCCTTAAACCTCTCTTAGCAACCATATTCTCTGAAAGTACACCATTAATTTGGAAACTGTAGCTCACTGTTTGCACACATTATTGTACTACCTCGGAATCCTAAGATTAGACCGGGGAGTTGAAACGAAGAAAACAGGATTTTCTGCACCAGGTCATGGGATGAGTCATCCAGTGACTCTTCAGGATGACCACGAGTCATTAAGTGACTTGTAGTGAGGAGTTTGACTTAAGTTGGAAATTTCAAGTTTTGAGTAACCACGGGCATGACCACTAGTCAGCCCCATGACTTATTAAGTTAGTCGTGGTCAAGGTTGATGGAAGGAAGAGGAAGAATGGGCAATACACCTAATAGATTGGTCACCATAACTCGTTGGGTGCTCCACGAGTCGAGGTGTCCCCCGTGGTTAGCCCCAGGGGAGTTTCTGGCAGTGAGGGTAACGGGAGCTGACCAGGAGTCGTGGTCACTGGTAATGAGTCGTTAAATACCTCGTGGCGACTATCAATATCCAGTTACCATTGAATACGACGGATGGAAGGCCACGACTCATGGCCGGGGACAACGACTCGTCCAGTCCCTCGTTGAGACTGGCATTCTATTTTTCCCTGCAAATTTAGTAAGGGCTTTTCTGTAATTTCTATATTCCTAAAGCCTAAACTACATCGTTTTAATCTTTGAATAGTAAGTTTTAAGAGGAATAAGTTCATTCTAAGTCATTCCTAATTCATGCATACAAGCTTAGAGGTTTTGAGAGGGTGATCAAGTCTAGTCCTTCCAAGTCTTCCTCAATTCTTCATTGGGCAATCAAGGAGATTATAGAACCAGATTCTCTCAAGTATGTAAGGCTAGGAATGGGTTTTTCCACACTCATGCCCAATTTCCTCCCAGTTCATGATGTTCTAATTGATGATTCCGTGGGGTTTTTACCTAATGCATGAATTCGTAAGTTTTACTCATGTGTATGATCTAAGAATATTTTAAATGATGAATTATAATTAATGGGTAGATTTTGCAATGTTTTAAATTATAAATTATGTTCTCAAGTTTTCTAAATTATGATGCCCATCTATGAATGATCATGAAAGTTGAGATCTATGAGCTATGAGTTCTAGTATGATAAGATGTTGATGAATAACGTATGATTTTGATATACCCATGTTATTGTTCATGTTTTCAAAGTGAATCAAGTTGAGTTCAAGCATGTTAAAGTATTGGGCAAGCCCATATGATCAAATATGTTTTATGATTTCACGAATTAGCTTATCACATGGTTTTGGAGTCAAGACTCCTATTATTTTCAGCTTGTGGTATGGTTTGAGCAAGGCTCCTCATGTCATGATTTCTGATTATGCATGTATGTTATTATTTAGCTTCGTCACTAGATGATGGTCAGCTTCGTTGAAAAACGATGGAGAGCATATGCATGTTTTGGGAGTAATGTCTAGCACCGAGTAGGCTAAGGGTCAGTCAACCCTATACCTTAGAACTATGCACCAACGTAGGTTTACTTATATACTTTGGGACCTCCTTTGGAGATTTCCCCTACTCCCAAGGGCCTTGAGCTTGATATCGATATCATAGTATCGTCCTTAGCCCTGGCAAGGCTTTAGACGGCTCTGCCCACTTGAGTATGATAGTCGGGACCATGTAAGCTCTATCATGGTAATGTCGGTTATATGACGAGTCTCTCATTTTTCTTCATGATTTCAGTTATACATATACATCAGTCATGATATTATGTTTTCAACAGGTTTGACTCAATGTTCAGTTTTACTTATGATTATCAGTTTTCAGCTTTGGGTCATTTGAATCAGTTGTAATGTGCAGTTTTGTTTAGATCATGATTTCAAAAAATAGCATGCAAGCCTTACTCTCAGAATCTTATCTTGATTATGTTTCACGAAATGCATTATTACTGATTTTACTTACTTAAGAAGTTTTACTTACCTCACATACTCGGTATATTCCACATACTAACCGCATACTCTATGCTGTATCATTTTCTAATACAGGCACCGATATCTAGACTCAGCCCCGTCACTAGCCAGTTTTTCAGATTTAGCGTCCAGTCTCAGTTAGTGAGTCCTCATCTCCTGAGGACCATTCCCTATCAGTTATCTTTATATTTTCAATTTCAGACACAAAGAGTTAGTTAGGGTCTTTTTCCATCAACTCATTAGAAATAGAGGCTTTTCAAACATAGATTGTATTCATCTCAGACTCGTTTTGTATGTTTTGATGTTATGTTATGTTCAGACTTTCGCTATGTTTATTAAGTTCATCTTTCGCTTTTATTGGTTGAGTTAGATGTATATTCATGCCATGGGTCGACTTGGAGTCTCTCGGGGCTCCTTGTCCCGTGTCTTAATTCGGACTCATGTTCGGGTCGTGACAATTACATTACCATTCTGGGAAACCAAGCTCCAGAAAAACTTGTTGAATAAAGGACTATTCAACTAAGTCATATGCTTTTTGAATATCCCCTTTATCATGAATCCTAGTGAGATATGTTTCCTTGTATATCCTTTGACTAATTCATGATTGAGTATAATATTATCTGCAATGACCCTTCCTGGTATAAAAGCTGACTGATTTTGTCCCACTAGTCCATCAATTACCCTTCTGATTCTATTATTGTATTGGAGATGATCTTGTATAAAGTGGAACAACAAGCAATAGGTATAAAGTCCCTAATTATCTCAGGTTGGGCCTTCTTAGGGATTAGATTTACCGTTGTATTATTTACAGCTTTGAGCAGTTTGGCCTTCAGGAAGAACTCCTGTGCTTCTTTGTATATGTCCCATGAACAATAGTCCATGCCTTCTTGAAGAAAAGTTCATTGAAACCATCTAATCTAGGTGCTTTGTTGTTCTTTATGCCAAAGAGAGCCTGTTTGGTCTCAGCCAAAGTGAACAGAGCACAGAGTTCCCTTTGTTGAGACAGTTTCAAGCTAGGACCTCCTTTATGATTTTGAGATCAATGGATGGTAAAGTCTCAGCTTGTGAGCCAAGCAGCCCTCTATAAAATTGCATTATTTCTACTTCAATCTCATCATGTCTCTACAATAAGTCCCCATTTCTATACTTTAGGATGGTGATACAGTTTGAGCTGGATCGGGCATTCACACAAGCAAAGAAATACTTGTTATTGCTATCCTTTTCATTAATCCAGTGTGCTTTGGACTTATGTTTAAACATTCTCTCCTGAAAATCAGACCATTTCTTCAAGTATGCCAAAAGCAGCTGTTTCAAGTTGCACCATAGTGGGATCAATAGTTGAGTTCATGTTCAAAGTCATTTGACCTTGCACAATGCTTAGTTTCTCCCTATCCTCATGCACTCTTCAGTCAATACGAGTTTTCATCAACTCCTTCAAAGGTTCTTTGCACTTCTTCAATTTCTGCCAAACAATATACATAGCACTTCCCTGCACCTGTTCCCTCCATATATTCTCCACTGTTTGTACAAAGTGGTCATGCTCACCAAGTATATTCAAAAATCTAAAAGGTCTCTTGGCCTGACTACGAGCTCCATGGTGTTCAATATGAATAGGAGAGTGGTCAGAGAAATTATTTTCCCTAAATTGTGCAGCTATGATCCAATATTGTAGTATCCAAGGTTCATTACAAAGGGCCTTATCAATAGTGCTCCAAATATGTCCATTTGACCATGTAAAAGTTCTACCAATAGCCTTCATAATTGTCACAACCTGAACATAGACTCAGATTGTAACACGGGACAAGGAACCCCGAGAGGCCCCAAGTCGATCCATGGCATAAGCATTCATCTAACTTCATTCATTATAAGAGGAAGACTAATCACGAGGCATAGCGGAAACATAAACATAATCATAACATATCGTAACGTAAAGAAATTTCTAGACATACACGTACGTCGAGTGCTACATACTGTCTGAAAGCCTCTACTACATATGATGGATTGATGGGACAACACCCCAACTAACCCGAATAAGTACTAAAACATAAAAATAGCATGAGTGTCTGTCAAACGGCCCTCAGAATATGAGGACTCACCAATAAGCTGAAAGTGCACTCTGATATGATCTAGATATGAGGATGAGCCTGAGAGCCAGAACCTGTATCATAAGACAATACAGCATAGAAAGCATACGGTCAATACGTGGAATGTACCAAGTATGCAAGGTAAGTAAAACAGATATTAAAATATGTGAAAGCTCATAAAACAGCATAAGAGTAGGACATCATGCTCATATCATAAATATCATAACACAACATATCATAGGGCTTAAGGTTTTCAAAACATTCGTAATACAATCTAAATCATAATCATAAGAGGAAAGTCGTACTGAACATAACTTAAGCCAATATACATAATCATAGACATGCATAAATCATGAGGAACAGTGAGAGATTCTCTTAACCGACATACCCCATATGAGCACACATGAAGTCCGACTTGTGAACCTAGTCCGAAAACTGATGGAATGACTACCTCCGATTTAAAAAATATAGCTGAACTGAATTCGCAAATCACATACACACCTATATTCATTGAGAAACTTGCATGTATGAACTGAACATGAAACTAAATAGAGTTTTAGGTCAAATCTGATACCTCAAAACTAAGATTGAGCCAATAGATAATAGATGTGGGTATTTACCCATCATATCCGCTTCGGCTTCCCATGTAGCTCCCTCAACATGTTGATTCCTCCATAACACCTTTACTGAAGCTACTTCCTTGTTCCTCAGCCTCCGAACCTGACGATCAAATATTTCAACTGGAACTTCCTAATACATGAGGCTATCCTTTACACCAACGCTGTCCACCGAGACTACTAGGGTTGGGTCTCTCAAATATTTCTTCAAAAGCGACACATGAAACACAATATGAATGGAAGATAACTCTGATGGTAAGTCTAACTCATACTCTACCTCACCAACTCTTCTCATAACCCGGTAGGGTCCAACATAGCGGGGACCGAGTTTTTCTTTCTTTTCAAACCGCATGACTCCTTTCATAGGAGATACCTTCAGAAATGCTCAATCGTTCACCTCAAACTCCAAATCCCTCCTCCTCACATCAGCATATGACTTTTGATGACTCTGAGCGGTTTTTAGCCTGTTCCTTATCAACTGAACCTTCACCATGGCCTCATGCACAGAATCAGGCCCTATCAAAGCTGTCTCACCAACCTCAAACCAACCGATGGGCGATCTACACCTCCGCCCATAAAGAGCCTCGAACGGTGCCATCTGGATACTAGAGTGATAACTGTTATTGTAAGTTAACTCGATCAGGGGCAAGTGATCATCCCAACTACCTTTGAAGTCCATTACACATTCTCTCAACATGTCCTCGACTGTTTGGATTGTTCGTTCTGCCTAGCCATCCGTCTGTGGATGAAAGGCTGTACTGAGCTTAACCTGAGTCCCAAGCCCCTTCTGAAAAGACCGCCAAAACTAGAAGGTAAATTAAGTACCTCGATTTGAAATATTGGACAAGGGCACTCCATGTAGTCGAACCAACTCTCGAATATACAATTTGGTATAATCATCCGCCGAATCTATGGTTTTCACCGATAGGAAATGTGCATCCTTAGTCAATCTGCCAACCACCACCCAAATGGAATCATATTGACGGCGAGTATGAGGTAGGCCTGTAATGAAATCCATGTTAATCTCTCCCACTTCCAAGTAGGAATGCTAATATACTAAAGTACTCCTCCCGGCCTTTGATGTTCAACCTTTACTTGCTGATAATTCGGGCAATTGGCTACGAATTCTGCAATATCCTTCTTCATGCCATTCCATTAGTATATTTCCTGCAAGTCATGATACATCTTGGTTGCACCTGGATCTATAGAATACTTGGTTTCGTGTGCCTCATGCAATATCCAGCTCCTTAAATCATCCACATCTGGAACACACAAACGACCCTGATACCACAACACACCATCTCTCCCTTAGGAGAAGACCTCCACCTTCTGATTTCGGACAACTTCTTTCAACTTTACCAACATCGAATCCTCATCTTACCTAGCCTTCACATCAGTCACCAAGGACGATTCTGATCCATTTTGCACAACAACACCGCTATTGGTTGAGTCGGCCAACCTAACTCCCAACCTTGCAAGTTGATGGACATCTTTTACCAGCTCCTTCTTTCCCTCATTCACATGGGACACACTCTCCATAGAGAGCCTACTAAGTGCGTCCGCTACCACATTAGCCTTACCCGGGTGGTAAAGAACACTCATATCATAGTCTTTGAGTAGCTCTAACCACCTCTTTTGTCTTAGATTGAGGTCTTTCTGTGTGAACACATATTGTAAACTCTTGTGGTCCGTAAACACATCCACATAGACCCCATATAAGTAATGTAGCCATATCTTCAACACGAACACCACCACTACCAACTCTAGATCATGGGTTGGGTAATTCTTCTCATAGATCTTTAACTGCCTAGAGGCATATGCTATTACCTTTCCCCGCTGCACCAATACATACTCGAGCCCAATTTTCGAAGAATCACAATACAAACAAAACCATTTGAATCCTCAGGTAGGGTCAACACCGATGCAGTAGTAAGTCGAGTCTTCAACTCTTGGAAGCTCTTCTCGCAAGCCTCCGAACATTGAAACTTCACCTTTTTCTGAATCAAATTGGTCAAAGGTGCTGCAATAGATGAGAAACCCTCAAAAAATCTTTGATAGTAGCCAGTTAAACCCAAGAAACTCTGAATATCGAGGGATTCACTGGTCTAGGCCAATTCTTCGCCGCCTCGATTTTTGAGAATCTACTGTTATGTCCTCACTCGATATTAAATGGCCCAAAATTGACACGGAGTCCAACCAAAACTCACACTTGCTGAACTTGGCATACAGTTGGCGATCCTTGAGAGTCTGAAGTACTATTCTCAAGTGAGCGGCGTGCTCCTCCTCGCTCCGAGAGTATATAAGGATGTCATCAATGAACACAATCATGAACATGTCTAGATATTGCTTAAACACCCTGTTCATCAAGTCCATGAAAGCTACAGGAGCATTCATTAGTCCAAAAGACATAACTACAAACTCATAATGACCATACCACGTCCTAAAGGTTGTTTTCGGGGTATCACTCTCCCGAACTGTGAGCTGATGATATTCGGACCTAAGATCAATCTTGGCACCCTGAAGTTAGTCAAACAAATCATCTATCCTGGGTAAAGGATACTTGTTCTTAATGGTGACCTAGTTCAATTGTCGATAGTTAATGCACATCCGAAGCGAACCATCCTTCTTTCAGAAAAATAGAACTGGGGCACTCCATGGAGACTTGCTAGGTCTAATAAAACCCTTATCTAACAGGTCCCTCAACTGATCCTTCAATTCCTTTAGCTCGGCTGGAGCCATCCAGTTAGGAGGAATAGAAAGAGGCTGCGTATCGGGAAAAAGGTCAAATACCAAAATCAATTTCCCTCTCAAGAGGAACACCCGGAAAATCGTTAGGAAAGACCTCTGGATACTCACACACCACCGGAACTGACTGGATGGTCGGGGTCTCGGACACAACATCCTTAACCCTAACTAAATGGTACAGACAACCCTTAGAAATCATCTTACTGGCTTTAAGATATGAAATAAACTGACTTTCTAGTACCGTCGAACTACTCTTCCATTCCAAGACTAACTCACCTGAAAAATGGAACTGCACCGCACGGGTTCTACAATTAACAAAAGTATAACATGCAAACAACCAGCCCATGCCTAGAACAATGTCAAAGTCAGTCATAGCTAACTCTACTAAGTCCGCGGAGGTGACCTTATGCAATACTGTGATGGGGCAACCTCTATACACCGCCTAGCTACAACCGAATCACCAATCGGAGTGGCGACTGAGAATGGTTCTGACAGAATCTCGGGACTAACTCCAAAGCTACTAGCAATATAAGGAGTCACAAAAGACAGAGTAGCTCCCGGCTCTAGCAAAGCATAAACATCAATATGAAAAACACGCAATATACTAGTGACCACATCCGGGGAGATCTCCTGCTCCTAACGGGATGCCAAAGCGTAAAACCTATTTTGACGCTAATCGCCGGCTGAACTGGTCGAGGCACCCTGTTGAGGGGGACGTACCGCTGGAGCGGCAGAACTGGCTATTGGCGCACGGGCTCCATCGAAACCAGGTCTAGCTGAAGGGCAATCTCTGAGTCTTTGTCCGGGCTTGCCACACCCGAAACAAGCATCCGATCCGACTAGGCACCTCCCAGGGTGATTCTTGCCATACCCCGCACAATCTGGGAAAGTGCGCTAGACTTGCATGCTACCCTGGCCTCTCGACTCTATAGCCCTGCTCCTACGATCTCCTCTGAATCTAGATGGCGTGTTGGCCGACGATGGGTCTAGAGCAATAGACTTGTGTTGGGACAGCTAAAGTTGTCCACACCCTCAACTAACCTGAGAAGTCCCGCATCTGTCGGTCCTAGCCCTCTTGGCCTCTCTCATCCTCCAATATATCGACTCCATCTACTGAGCATGCAGAATAATGCGGGGAAAGTCTATATCTCAATGCAACATGGCAATCCTACAGTCCTTATCCAGTAGTCCGCCACTCCATGTATAAAACGGCTCACCCGAGCCTTCTGGTCCGCCACCAACTCCGGCGCATACTTGGATAAATGGGTGAACTCCAATGCGTACTCTTGAACCGACATATCACCCTGCTTCAAGTTAACAAACTTGGCTGCCTTTTGCTCCCTCATCTACCGATGGAAGATCGATCCAAGAATGTTGTGTGGAACTCCTCCCAATAGATAAGGCCTGCACCCACTGCCCTAGCATCTCTCCACTGATTGAACCATATGTGAGCCACCCCTTTTAGCTAATAGGAGGCCAACTCAACACACTCTCCATTGTTCACCCCCATAACCCGGGTGATCTTCAGAATCTCCTCGATGAAATCATGTGGATCCTCGTCTACCTTCGACCCTGAGAACTCAGGAGGGCTCATTCTCAAGAAATCCCTCACTCTAGCTGTCACCTGCATTCCCGTTATGAGGGTAATGCGCCACTGCCTGATTATGAACCTGGGTAGCCATGGCCTGTGCTAACATCTGGATCGCTACCCTAAACTCAGCGTGGGCAGCTGGCTCTGGTGCGTGTTTCTCATAAACGGGCGGGGTTGGCTGATGCCCATCACCATTGGCACCCTCATGATCGTTGCCATTGTCATTTCTTCTAACATTTACTCAGCGTGGAGGCATGATTCTGCAAATGCGAATAGCACGAATTAGAAGGATAAAAGGGCTTTTCATCGCATGACATAGATCATGAAAAAAGGGAACGATTCCTAAACATCTCGTAACCTCTTCGTCATAAGTGTGGCGCACTTCACACCCACGAAAAAGACTCTACTTAATGCGACTTTCAGATATCCTAGGACACTTCAAAACTTATGGCTCTGATACCAAGTTTGTCACAACCCGAACGTAGACTCGTGGTCAACACCCATGATCCCCACTGCCCAAAACTACTAGCCAAGCACCCAGTCCAGGACACGGGTGACCACACGAGTTGTGTGGCCTGACCACGACTTGTGGTCACGCCTGTGGTCTTCCCCAGGCCATGCCAATTCCTTGCTTGACCACGATTCACTTCACAACTCGTGGTCTCTTCTCACGGGTCACCTAACGACCCGTTATGTGACCTGGCGCAGAAGTTCAATTTTTCTTCGTTTCAACTCCTGGGTCTGATCTTTGGATTTTCGGGGTATAATAATAATAGTAAGTACTAGACATACTACAACTTAAACTTACTATAATAGTAAGTTGTAGTATGTCTAGTACTAATTGAAAGTCTCTAGTTTCATGATGTGCCACTTCTTGACCTCCAAGTCTATCAGTGAGATATAATGGTGTGTTAAAATCACCACAAATGCACCATGGTGTAGTAATATTTGCTCAAATTATTGTAAGACCTTCCCACAAGCTCCTCATCTCTTTAACGGTATTCCTACCATATACTACTGTCATCATGCAGTAGATATCAGAGGATCTATCAAATAGCTTAAAATTAATGAACTGATCATGAGTCTCCTCAACAATAATATTAATAACAGAAGCCTTCCATAATATCCATATTCTACCATTATCAGTTGCACTATCGTTATGAGCATATTGCCATCCTTGTGCTACCTTAGCCGCTCTTGTTCTAAATTTATAATGTTTCACCTTAGTCTCCAAAAGACCGACAAAGAAAATCATGTGTTTGTTCAGATAACACCTCATTTCCTTTTGTTTGAAGGGTCCATTTAGACCCCTCACATCCCAGACAAGTCAGTTCTTCTAAGCAGTTGTACACCTCTCTCAGGTAGTCTTTCTAAGCTGCTCTAAATCCACATCAGATCCTGATATGGGGTAAAGCTATTTCTTACTCTCATGGGAATTCTAGTTAGACTCCCCCCTCTAGGAGTCCCTAACTGTATAAAGCAAGTATAGGATCCCTGGCTATCCTCATGTTGAATGCTGGTGATAACCCTCTCAAGTGTGTCATGGCTTTCCACATGGTGTGGAGGCCTTCTAAGTGCAATAAGAGAGGCTTTTGCCTCAGTAGGTATGGGATCCAAACCTATCTCAGTAGTTCCTCCTCCAGTCCTAACATACTCCAATACTCGATTTAGCAGCCTCAGTTTGAACTGCCTTTGTTTGCCATTATTGTTCAACTACTTTAGTGATTCCTTTATACCCTCCTCTTCTCCTAGTTTGCTGAGTAGCCCGTTACATTGATCACCAAGCTTTAGGCAGGTTTTATAGAAAATAGGCGTCCAATCATAGGTAACATCCTGGTAGATCATTCTCCGAAATATTAATCATGGAAGGCAACTCTTGAGTGACATTAATACCAACTAAGACTCTAGCATAGGAAACCCATCTTTGTTGCACACTATATTCATCAACAAATAGAGGTTTACCCAAACGACTTGCAATCTTACTCAATGTGACAACACCCTAATAGTTTAAAGGGAGGTTGGTAAACTTCACCCATATAGGTATAGTGATAAGCATCTCCTGTTTAAAGTCAAAATCTGGGTCTAGATCTTTAGTATCAGTGGTCTACTGTTAATAGAGTAAGGCCCAGAGTATAAGATTTGATCCCTGTCTTTTTTGTTGTGCCATTTCACAATGTAGAAACCATCATCATGTAAGAACAATTGTGGTGCGGCAGCAAAATTCTAAAATCTCGCAATATAATTGGTCATGTATGTAAAGGCAGGGGTCTCACTAAAGGTGTAGAAAATTAGCACATTACTCCATATCTTAGTTTGCTCTTCGAGCTTCGAAGATTCCAACAATACAACAGGCTTACCTCAATTATCTTAGGAGGTATGAATGACAATGAAAGCCTCAATGTGGCAGCACGATTTTACTCAAACAACTTGGACCATACTGGCCATTGTCTACCAGATGCTTTGTTATTATCCTCCTCTAGATCTTCAATCCTCTCTTGTAGTAGCTGAATCTCTTTTTAAGAGTCAGATACAGCAGCTACTGGTAATTCTATTAGATCTATGTTAATCACATTCATTGTTCCATTGGTTTCCTCCAAAGCACTTGAAGAAATAAATGATCTCCTTTGTGTATCAGTTGTGGGAGTGCTCCTTCCACTGATTGAGTTGGTTTGGGCATCTTTCCTTCCTTCATTGGTCGTCCTCGTCCTCGTTCAACCATGCTACCAGCTCCCAAGTGCACGTTAGCAGAGAGAACTAAACATGTACCGAGAGCTTTATCCACTTTTTTATATTATATATCTATTATATGGAATAAGTTAACAAAATTAACGTTTAAACTTCATGGTTACTACTAAAAAAAGCATGAATCAAATAAATCACATAAGTATTTTTTTTTCCAAATTTTCCATGGGCGGGAGTGTCATTTTAACATTCTCTAGGTTGTAGGCTTTGGTAGCGTTTAGGGAATTCATTGAAGGTTTGGCTCAGTGGCTGGTCCAATGGAAGCCACACTGTTTCAACACTCGCACTACCCAAAATAAAAGAAAATAAGGGAACGCAACCATTGGCTCTTTCGTCTTTTTCTCACTTCAGCACAGCAACTTCTTCTTCAATGGCTTCTCTCAGCGGCGCCGCCTCTCGTCTCCTCCCGGCCGCTAGAATTACCGGCTCCACAACTACTACCAGACTCTTATTTTCATTTTCTTTCGTGTCTCCTCTGAAGTGCCCCAAATCATCTCCTCTTTTGTCCCATGTGTTTCGCTACCAGGTTGTTCAAAGCATCCTTCACTTTTCATTACGCATTTTGAGTTGTATTTTAGCATTTTATTGATGTTTTTCTCCCGATTATTATTTTGCAGAAGCAATCATTGGTTCGAGTATCAAGTGGAAGTTTCAGCACTGTAGCATCGCCTAAATGCGCTGCCTCTGATCCCGATCAGTTGAAAAGTGCTAGAGAGGACATCAAAGAGCTACTGAAGACTACGTTTTGTCATCCTATTTTGGTAATTTCTCCTTCCACACTGATCTACTTTGGTAGTTGAGCGGAAATGTCCTGTATGATTAACCTGTAAACGAAGGAACTTGAATACATCACCTGTAAAGTTTTCAAGAGCTGTTATCGTCACAAAACATGAGGTAGAGACTCTGAATCAGAAAATTCAGCGATCATGTAAATGCCTCTAATCACTCAATGAGGGCATTGACCAACTTTTGGCATTGATTGAGCTAAAGTGATATGTCTTCTGCTCAAATCTATGGTTACTTACGTTTCTCCCCCACTACTAAAGATGAGAGAGTGGAACGAATAAGAGAGTGAACAAAGTTACATCACCTACGCTGCAGCAGGTTAAGATCAATCTAAAACTAGTTCTAAATGTCCCCTTTGAATATGAAATTAAATATCCTTGTAGCTACAACAAATCTTGGATGAGTGCTTCGACCAAATGAAGCTTTGTCATTATATACTACCTCTCAGTCCTTTGAGATTGTACTATAAATAGGCACGACAAAGAAACGGTTTACAGGTCTCCTTTCAGTTGTTTGGTCCGTATACTGCACAACTTGTAGGTTTTGTGTGGTACTCATTTAGTTATATATTTGTGGTCTCTCTGTAACTTCTGTATCCTGTTCTGATACATGATCATTTTTCTTGACTCTCTTTTTCTGTCTCTGTTCTTTTGAGCAATTGAAGGTACCTCTATATCTGCCAATCTCCCTGTGTTTGACTCGTGCTCCTGACCAATTACAAACAAAAATAAATAAAAACATAGTGCCAATAAAAGGAACCCAAGGCCCATATTCTTCTCCAATAATGATGCCCTCTATTATGACATTAAGTTATATATTATGATACGTTTGCCTAAAACGAAGGAGTTCATTTCAAGTTTGTTTAACTATGCTTACCAATGCCACTGGAAGAAATCTAGAAGACACTTTAACACTTCTAAGTGGTTCTAGGTTCGTTTGGGCTGGCATGATGCTGGTACTTACAACAAGAATATTGAGGAGTGGCCACAAAGAGGTGGAGCTAATGGAAGCTTAAGATTCGAAGTTGAACTGAAACATGGAGCCAATGCTGGTAAGTGCTCACTCCATTGTTACAAATTCTGCTGACTTTCTTTTCTTTGTTAGTCTGACAAGCTAGCAACCCAGGACTTGTAAATGCACTGAAACTTCTCCAACCTATCAAGGACAAGTATTCTGGTGTGACTTATGCAGATTTATTCCAGCTGGCCAGTGCAACCGCCGTTGAGGTAATGAGTTTCTTTCTTATTTAGTATTGACAATAAAATTAGCTCACTCATTAATTGGTCTATTTCAAAAAAAAATAGGAGGCTGGGGGGCCCAAAATTCCCATGAAATATGGGAGGATGGATGTGTCCGGGCCTGAGCAATGCCCAGAAGAAGGAAGGCTTCCTGGTGAGATTTGTTAATTTTACACCAATTTGAACTTTGATCTTAATTAAAATAAAAAGTGTAGTTGAACTTTGGAACTATACTGTCATTTTTCTTTTGATAAACAAGGAGAATGCCAACGGTGCAGTGTGTGATGTGTAGGTTAGGCGCACGTCACAAGTTCGAACATAACTATAGACAAAAGATTAGTATTCAGTGGAGAAGGGAGGGCCCATTATCAACCGAGTTTTGAACCTTACTCCACTGCTCCTTGGAGATTTTTAATTGCAACAAAAAAAAGATACAGTATATTCTACTAATACTTTTAATCTTCATCAGGTACCTAGAGATACAAAAGAGATGGTGTGTGTGTTTTTATATAGGGATCAAAGAGGTCGAAGAGGGCTTATCACCAAGGTCTATAGTGACATTAGAATAAAACCACATTCCCTTACAGATGCAATGAGAATTTGACAAGACTTGTTAAATTTTCTGTAGAGAAAATTCAGCTACAATTATCAAATTAATTACAAGAATAATGTTTACCTTATCCAAAGAGGGTCTGTCACCAAGGTTTATTAGGATAAAACCATATTACCTTACAGATGCAAGGGGAATTTGACAGACTTGTTAAATTTTATATAGAGAAAATTCAGCTCAGCTACAATTATCAAATATCAAATTAATTACAAGAATAATGTTTACCTTATCCAAAGAGGGTCTGTCACCAAGGTCTATAGTGAAATTAGGATAATTACAGATGCAAGGGGAATTTGACAGACTTGTTAAATTTTATGCAGAGAAAATTCAGCTCAGCTACAATTATCAAATTAACTACAAGCATAGTTATCCCCGCCCTCACCCCCCCCCCCCCCAAAAAAAAATCCCCACACCAAAAAAAAATAGAAAAAAACAAGAAGCATAATGTTCAAATAGAATAGCTGTAATCTCTAAGAAGACACAAGTAGATTTATGATCCTTACTACTTCTCACACTTAATTTCTGAAGGCTTAAAACATATTCACTTCACAAAACACAATAATTTCTGAAGCTTCAAACATATTCATTTCACAGAACACAAAACGTGTCACCATGATAGGCAAATAACTTAAATTACTACTCAATCAGCATAATACATCATTGCAATAGTTCCAAATTGCTCAACAGGAACTTTTGGAATTATTCAATTCTTTTCAGATTGGGTTTTGCATAATATAGTAACAACTGAAGATTTATAAAATTTAGTTTGCTACCGTGATAAATGGCCATCTTGATGTACGTAACCTTTGTTGTTACTTGTATATATATAAAAAATAATACCTTTGACATATTAGTCTTTGTTCATTTAATCTGTAATATTTACTTTACGCAAGCCTGTCTGTATTGGAGAAGAGAAGAATTCATATGAAATATATAAATACAATAAAGGATACCTGTGAAGGAGCAGTTATAAGTGTGAGAGTATGGAGGGGGGAGGTTGGGGGGTTGCGATGGATATAGAGGAGTTTCTCATAATCATGGACTTACAATTCCTTTACTCAAGTAAGGGCGAGCGAGCTATAGAGCGTCGTGAGACAGTTCGGTTCCTATCTACTGTTGGTGTTAAAGGGAGTTTTACACTAGTGATCTAAATTGATATCATACTTGTTAACCCTAATTACGGATGTCATACAAGATGAAATTCTATGGTATATGCTATTTGTAAATGAAATTGTGTTTATTGACTAAACTAGTGAGGGAGTCAACCAAAATGTTGCACTATGGAGAAGCACTTTATAGAATAACACTTTTAGGATAAGTAGAAGACATGGTGTATTCACTGCACGTTTAGCCAACATAAGAGTGAGCAAAGATGAGGTGAGATTAGAAGGTAGTTTGGTGTTTAAATGCTGACAATATAGATATCTGTAATGTATGTTAAGTAGAATGGTATGATAGATAAAAATATAATACGCAGAAATAGAATTAGATGGTTGAAATGGAGTGTCAGAAGATTGGAGGATACCTGAAAGAAAAGTTTTCTACTCCCTCTATTCCATTTTATATGGTGCTATTTGATTGGGAACAAGGTTTGGGAATGAAAGAAATAATTTTGAATTTTGTGGTCTAAAATATGCTAAGGACTTTTATGACTATATAATCATGTCATTAAGGTAAAATGAGAAATTTAAAGTTAATTTTTTCTTCTAAATATAAAGGTGTAAAATTCGTTTTAGAACAAAATAAAAAAGAAAATATGTGACATAAAATGGACAGATGGATTAGTATAGTTAGAAGACCAACGATGTTATATTGGGGGAAGTTGGGCCTCTAATCCAACATATCCACAATGTGAGTGTTGCAAAATATGACTTCTCAGATAGATGTGTTTTAGACCAAATTAGAAAAAATCACGAAGGATCACATTCAAGTAAAACACCAAATAAAATGAGAGAAGGTTATTTAAGATAGTTTGATCATGTGCTATGTAGACCTTCAAATGTACCAATTTATAGATGTGAACCATGGTAATTGAAGGTATGAAAAATGGACGATATAGACCTAGCATAACATGAAAGAGAGTTGTTACAAAAGAGTGTGAATCTCTCAGAATTCATGCAAATTTAGCAAAATCTAGGATAAATGGAAGCAAAAAATCCATATTGGCAACATTGACTAGTTGGGACTAAGGCTTAGTCATGATGCTATGCTTACATTGGGCATAGAGTTGGTAGGAGCTTTTTAATTTGTCAAGAGATCTGTATGTTAGTAAAAAACATAGAAAACCTCGGTGATAGATAAACCCAAAATAAATTAGTGAATGTTGGATGAAATGGTTCCACGTAGAGTGAATTGGTTAGTAAGAATTCATAAGCTGACCCAAAAAAAAAAAGAATTCATATGTTGACCTCAGCTGTAGTTGTTGTACAAGCCTGTGGTTGTTGGATGATATACTAGGTTAAGATTATTTTGGTGTCAGTTCTCGTTCCAAGAGGATAAGCGGTCGTTGCAAATATAATCCGGCTTTTCTTTGTGTCCGGAGTGGATTCATGGAGAACTATTACAGTTTTACGTTTGTATCACCAAGACTATCAATTTAATCAACTTCTTTAGGTTTATTATATTTGAAATTTTGTATGAACTAACAAGAATAAATAAATCAAAAAAATTTAAATAATCAATTAATTAATGACTTTCTTTCAAGAGTAAAAACCCTAGGATGATGACTTCACCAAATGTCAGGACAAACTCTAACGTGTTAACTATAATCTCACTGAACTAATCTCTATCGATCATTGGATTTTTTCTTACCACAAATATCTCTCGATCAAGTATAATAATTTTCGAGCGTTATTCTCTCAAATGAACCCTAGCTAACCAATTAATCGATTCACTTAGATCACGTCAAAGCTTTGTTATCTCTAACTTCCACTTTTAAATCTCAGTCATTAATCTCTTAATGCTTCAAATGACGCTAATCAACTAAAACCTAATTTCACAGTCTCTCTCGAGAACAACCAAATATAACGACAGCTTTAATCGAGGGCCCTTCAATCAACTACAATCAATGCATGGTTGAGCAAACAGAAATAAAAAGAACGACTTGATTATAATTAAGTAAAGTCATGAGTTCATCCAATAAGTGGTTCCATCAACATCTTAGAAAAGGAATCTAGCTACTCATCCTAGTGTTTAAGAACATAGCATAGATTTTTATAACGAATGAGTAAAAAGAATAGAAGAGATTAAAACTCTAGGTTGAATTCCAGTCGCTTCTATCTTTGCATTGTTCTTGCCTCCCGAAAAGTCAATGTAATCCTTGACAAACAAATTGTTGGACTATTTATACCCCGTACAAAGAACCCTGGGACTACAACACCCTTCAAATAGACAAAACCCAAAATCTGCCGAGTTTAGCCTGGTGCGACGTGGGCCTCATAGCGTGGTCGCGTCACGCGCGACCAGATTTCCAGCAACCCAAAATTTCAACAATGTTTCTTCATTCCAAAGTTGGCGGCCCGCGCATCGTGCACGCTTTGTTGCTGCGCATTCTCGGTTTTATTCCTTTTTTACATGTCCAATTGGTCCTTGAATCCAGAAGTCGGTCTTGATTACTTTTGTTGGACTTCTACTTAGACTTGGAAGCTCCAAAACAGTCATTTTAGCTCCAAACACGCTCATTAACTCAAACATCATTCCTACACAAAGAAACTCATGTAATAAGCGCGAAATGATTATAATTGTAATCAAATGATGACAAAAGAATACATATGAGGATTAAATGTCGGCTGAATGTTTGCATTTTATGCCGAATATCAGGACTTGCAGCTTTCTTTTCCGGCGTGTTTTATTTCTTCTGATCTTAGAAGTCTTTTCATGTCATTCTTAATGCTTAATCTGAGTATTCAACTCTCATGTTGGAGGAGACACGTATCCGCAGTTGCAATTTGTTGTATGATTAGATGACCATTACTATGACTTTGCTTGTCTTCACATATTTCAGAGCCTTACCCTTGTGCTTTCAATATTAACAATATCTTATAGCAAGGAGCAGTCTCCCTTTTATTTTGTATTTGCAACTAACTCAGTTTTGATGACACTAGATGCTGGTCCCCCATCTCCTGCTGCTCATTTGCGTGATATATTCTACAGGATGGGACTAAATGATAAGGTAATATATGTTTACAAATTCATTTCCTTGGTGATTTAATGTTCTCTTGCAGTATGTTAGTCAGATTTTGGTTTTCAGGAAATTGTTGCACTTTCTGGGGCTCACACTTTGGGGAGATCGAGGCCTGAACGTAGTGGCTGGGGCAAGCCAGAAACAAAATATACGGTATCAGTCCTTTAACCTGATGTTTGTATTAGTTATCAACTAATTGAGGTCTGAGGCATTCTTTTCAAGTAAAAAAATCTGTTTCAAGTTTTTTTTTTTGAGAATGGTAACATACTATTTCAAAAATATAAGTTAATAAAGACTTGGTTGAATGAGAAGCATTAACTTAGAAAGGCACTTTTCGAAGTCAGAATGCTTTTACGTGTTGATGTGTGTGCATAGGAGGTGATTATAAATGCTCTGTTATACGTGCACGCTCTATCTGATTTTTCTTTTGTTAAAATTATAACTTTAAAAGCTAGCTAACTATTTTTAGACTAGAAAAATATCAAAAAAAAGGTTAGACTAGGGGTGCATTAGGAAAATATTTTTCCTTTCTCATGTTTGGTTGGTCAAAATTTTTAAAAAAATATTTCTCCGGAAAAACAAGTTTCTTGAAAATGAGGAAAATGACTTCCTTAATTGAAGTAAGGAAAACAAGTTCCACAAGAGGCATTCCACATTGATTGTTTCATCTCCACCCTCTAACACGCCTCATCCCCATCCCCACCACCCCACATCCTTACTCCTATCCCTACCTCTTATAGTATTTGTCTACCCATTACCTAATATTCTCAACTTCATAGAAATTTTTTTTGACAATCTTTGAGAATTAACCGGCTTGACAAAAATAATAAGCATTAGAGTTAAAGAATGTGGTTTTCATATATTGCATATAATAATAAAGAATAGAGTTTAACAAATTTGGTCTGGATAGAGGAAGAAAATAATAAGGATGGCAAATTCGGATAAATTAGTCAAGTTGGGTGATTTTGCTAGTTTTTAAAAATTTGGGATATAAATTATATTTCTTGTTTTTAAGGAAAGTTACATTCATACAACCAAATATTATTTGCAAAAACTATAACCAAACACAACAACATCTTCAATTTAACTTCAAAAATTTCAAATAAAGTGAAAAATATTTGTAATAGCATGTATTAGCTCATATATGAGATCTAAGTTATGACATTATGTGACTATCTATTATGAGATATTACTCTTTTAGAGCATATTTGATTATATGTTTCAGATAAATTAATTAAGTTAGGTGAATTTGCTAGTTTTTAGAAATTGAGAGTTATAAACCATATTTAGAAAAAGTACACTCAAATTTCAAGTATACTTTGCAAAAAGTATTGTCAAACACAACTCAAACTTTAAAATTTTCAAATAAAGTGGATAATATTTGGTTTTCATGGTCAAATGCCACCTAAGACTTCGTTATAGATCTTAATCATTCAGATCTATTCAGATACATTAAGTGGTAGTAAACATAAAAAAACACTTAGGGGTCGTTTGGTTACAGGTTAGAGTTATGTAGGTATTAGTAATACATGAATTAGTTATGAGGAAATCTATGTATTATTTTATGCAGAGATTAGTTATGCAGATTTTGGTTATTCATGTATTAGTTATATAGGTATTAGTTATGCAAGTATTAGTTGTGTAGATATTAGTTATGTAGGGTTTAGTTATTTAGAGATTACAATACATGAATTATTGATTATTGAATATTTAATTTATTATAAAATAATATATATTATTTACAAATAAATAAGTAAAAAAATATTATAAGATTATTGTATAATTGAAGTTTTTTTCAAAGAAAAATTGGAGGTATAAATGTACACCGAATAAAAAAAATGATTAATAATGGTTTATATATATATATATATATATAACATTCATATTTTCCTAAAAAATAAAAAAATACATCAAATAGAAAAAAGTAATAATTAATTCTATCTACACGTAATAAAGTACATTTTTTTAGAAAAAAGTATCAAATTAAAAAAGATTTTAAAAGTAAATAGGGGTAAATGTGTAATTTTATTATTTTAATCATGTATATCTAATACCCACATAACTTATTCCACCTTCTACCCCGCATAAAATTATACATAGATTTTCTCATAAGTTATGTAAGTTTTAATCATGTAGAATTACTAAAAACACAACCAAACATTGTATAACATTAATACATGAATAACTTTTATACAACATTTAAAAACCTACCAACCAAACATTGTATTAAAATTAATACATGAATAACTTTTATCTAATTTGATAACCAAATATGGTATAAAATTAATACATGAATAACTAAGTTATTCATGTATTAAATTGAGTCTTATCTCGTAACCAAACGGCCCCTTAATGGTTAATATCTGAATGATTAAGATTCCGATCTAAAAAATAAATGGCTATTAGAAGCCATTTGGATTAGCTGATAAGCTTCAAGTGTTGAAAATTGTTTTTAAGTACTAAAACCAATTTTATAAATAAACAGTTATGTATTTTGATATTAGTGTTGAAACTGCTAATAAGTTGTTGATATTTTTGGTAAAAAAGTGTTGATAAACTATTCTTTTGTTATAATGACTATAAAACCTTTTAATTTTTTGCAAAAAATTAAAAATTTAGAAGTCTCCTTATAAAGAAAAGGAGGAACAACAGATATAGAGTGAAGAGGACGTTAGGAATTTTGGTTTGGAAAAGATATTATGAGAATTAGAAAAATATATTAAGGATAAAATAGTAAAATACTTGGTTGAACCAAAAGTTCTTTTAAACTGGAAAATCATAAGTTAGGAATGATGAGCTTATGACTTTTGGCTTATAAGTACTTCGTGTGTTACCAAAACGCGTAGATAAGCTAGACAATGCTTATAAGACAGTTTGACCAGCGGTTAAACTTATAAGCTGTTCAAACTAGCTTGTAAGCAGAGGCAAATCTAGATTTCAAGTAGACTGGTGCATCATTGCTTTTAAGAAATAAAAGGGCACTGCTAAAAAGTTTTTTTAAAAAAAAACAAGCACTGCTTTAAAAAAAATGCAAGAAAGGGAGCATATGGGGTTTGAACCCTCAACCTTTAAGTTTGAACTTATAAATTAAAGCAATGAACCACCCAATCTTTTTTGACAATGGGTGCCTTCAGATAATTATAAATATATTTTAAAAATTATACACATAATATATCGAGTTTAGTCGGATGACCACGGGTTAACGTGACTCATTTTTTACACATTGCTTATAAGCACTTTCTAACTTGTCTACATGGTTGGTTAACAACAAAGTGCTTTATAAGCAAAGTGCTTATTAGCCAAAAGTCATAAGTTGATCATCACAACTTATGGTTTTTTAGCTTATAAGCTCTTTTGGTTTGACCAAATATTTTACTATTTTATCCTTAATATTTTCTTTAATTCTCAAAATATTTTCCCCAAAACAAAACTTTCTCTTCATTCCATATCAGCGGTTACTCCTTTTATTTGCACGAAAAATATTTGAATTTATAATTTTTTGAATATAATTTAAGAGTATTTTAGGCCTCATTTGTTTTCATTAAGATTAAGATATCTAAATCTGAATGCAAATCTGAATGATTAAGAGGTTGTCTCTAGATCTAGACACTGAATGATTAAGACTATTTTTTTTCAACATTTGAATGTGCATAATTTATTTATTTGTAAACATATTAAATATAGAAATTCAAATAATTAAGTATTAAAAAAATCAATTTAATAAAATAAATTTGTGATATGATAAAAAATATATATATTTATGTTCGCTAGGATAGTTTAGATGCTTTGTAGTGATGGTGGTGGTAATGATCGGTATTAGTTGTTAGTAATTGTGGTGGTGATGATCGACGTGGTCGGTTTTGTAGTGACTGGGGTGGTAGTGACGGTTGATATTGGTGGTTGTGATAGTGAAGTCAGTTGCTATTAGTAATTGGCATTGTTGATGGTGGTGGCTGAAGAATGTGGTGGTTTGATGATGTGTTGGTGGTAGTTGGTGGTAGTTGGTGGCGGTGCTAGTTGTGATGGTGGAGGTGATTGGTAGTAGGTATTAATCTTAGTGGTGGTAGAGGTGGAGGAGGCGGTGACAATGACAGTGGTGGTGGTGAAAGTAGATATAATTATAAATGTAAAGGTGAAATGTGTTGTAAAGACTGACAGTAGTGGTAATTGCTAGTGGTTGTTGTGATGATAAGAGTGTTTGGTGATGGTAATGGTGATTGGCAATGTTAGTGGTGGTGGTTGGTTGTTGACGACGGTAATGGTGGTGATGGTTGTGATGACAGAGGTGGTTAGCGGTGGTGGCCGGTAGTTGTGGACAAAGCAGTTGGAAAATTATCCACAAATAACCTTTTAATGATATTAAGATTTTGTTCCAGATCTTAATAATTAAGATCTATTCAGACCAAATAAACGTTTAAATCTTAATGAAAACAAATGCACTTAATGACCTAAGGTCTTAACCATTCAAATTCAAACCTCCACTAAATGCAAAAAAATGAGGCCTTAGTTATTCTAACAAAAAAACAACTTATCAACACTTTTTACCAAACACAAACTTGTTATCAAAAATTTAAGCACTTCTATCGAAACATGTAACTGTTTATTTATAAAATCAGTTTAAGCACTTAAAAATGCTTTTCAGCACTTTAAGCTTATCAGCTATTTACAATCCAAATGGGCTCTTAATAACTAAGATCTTAATGATTAAGGCCTTCATTGGAGTGCGAAAAAATAAGGCGTTAGTTTATATTTGTTTAGGTCTAGGTCTAAGTGTATCTTCTTTTTGTTGATAATTCCAAAAGACCCCTATGTATTGAATAAGAATAAATGGCTTGGGGAGAAAGATTGAAATATTCTTATCTGATAAGTGGAATATGGATTGAATGGAAAAGAATATTCCAAGTGACAAGCTCTTATTGGTCCTAATCTTTTGATTTGTCTTTTGTTAATAATTAAAATTCCATCCTTTGAGCCGAGGGTCTAATGGAGATGGCCTATCTACCCCAAAAAGGTAGGGGTAAAGTTTGTGTACGTCCTACCCTCCCCAAACTCCAAGGAATTACATTGGGATGTTGTTAATAATTAAAATGCTAGCTAAGTATTTCTAGATTGGAAAAATATGTAAAAGATAAGTTAGACTTAAGGAAAAATTCAAAGAGAATATTTTTTTGTATCTTCTTTTCCTTTGCAAATGAAACAAAAGTTAAAACTGGTAACTGTATGTATATTTCATCATATGAGCAAAACAATACATAGGTTGTACTGGAATCATATTTATAAATTCACTCCAAAATTCTAATGTCCTATTTCTATCTTGAATCTAAAGCAATAATAAGAGACAATATCATTTGAGTATAACTGGTTACACCAAAAATATAGGATCAAAATACAATTCATTTTGATCTTCTGTATACTATTCACTATGTTCTCAAAACATCTAGAGTTCCTCTCCTTCTATATTGTCCCCCAAATGCTTGCTGGGATAATTCTCCATCTACTTCTGTTCTTAGCCTACCAGACCTGTTTCCTCCCAACTTTGAAGTGCTTCTGTAGTCCTTCCAGGCATAGTCCATGATATGCCTTTGAGATTTAAGAACAGTCTCCAAAGCTGTCATGTGATCTTGCAATAAAAAAATAGATGATTAAATGTCTCTGCACTATCACCACAAAAGCAACATCTAGACCATTATGGTGCCACTCTCCTCATCAAGTTGTCTTGAGTCACTGCTGCTTCCTTAGCTAGCAATCATACAAAACAAAAACAAAAGTTACATCTAAAAAATGCAACTACTTTTTTGGTTTACAATTTTCTCAAATCAAAACCTACTAAAAATGAAATTAAAGTTAAAAGGTCAAGATTAACCCAAGAAAATATTTAAAAGCTAAAAAAGGTGTAAAATTCAGGTTTGGTAAAAAATCAAGTGTTCACACAAATCTGTTGTCAAAACACATGTTTTCAGTTCTAGTGACCCTAGGTGTAGATCTATGAACTATGTTAAACATGCTATTGGATTGATGCTATTATGTTGAGTAAACTATATTTCCTATAATAGATTAAAATGTACATAGCATTAATTGTAGAAGTACTTTTCACGAGAAATATTTGAAATAAACTATCATCAAATAAGAAGATAAGAAAGCTGGCAAACAATTCGTTGATGTATATGTTCCATACATTTGAGCAATGAGCATTAAGTATGCAGCAATGTCAAAAATTAATCATACTTAGATTTTAGAACGGATGTTCTCTTAATATTTTAGCTTGATTTCTTTGAGATTTTGTAAACAAGAAAACAAATGCAGGAACTGGCTATGCTCTGTCTGTTGATCTCCTCATGAAAATTATGTTCCTGCGATTTCATATCTTTCACTGATAATTGCTGCCGGGTTTTGCCTCCCCCCTCTAATTCAACCGGTGTGATCTTCAAGGATCCATTTTTTATGTTTAATAAATTGCAGAGCTTAGAAATATTAAGCATGAGATTGAGAATCTCATTGTTCAATGTCGATTTTTTCTTTAAGCAGCACCACCTTTCTGTCATTCTGATTCATTGATATTTTCTTTTTGTCGGAAATTCACTCTTTGGTTCTTATTGGTTTATTTTTACAATTTAAGATTTTGAAAATCAGAGAGGAACTTAAATTCTGAATGCATAGTAGTATTCTAACACCAATGACAATGATGTTGCTGCATTGCGTTTGACATCTCTATTTTTCTCATGTGTCTCTTTTTGACTTGTTCTGTTCCTCTTCACCATGGTGCTTTTGCTTCTTCATAGATCCTGAAGGGAACCAGATATTCACATTTTTCCTCTCTGCAATTTCCAATTGTGATAGCTGATTTCTGCCACACTAACGAGCTTGGTGCCTGAACTGTTTAATTTTGCATTGCAGAAAGATGGACCAGGAGCCCCAGGAGGGCAATCATGGACTGTGCAGTGGCTGAAATTTGATAATTCCTACTTTAAGGTGCTTTGTAATGATGATAATATGTCAAAGTTTGAAGAAACAACATGACTTATTTGTTCTCATTCTTCACCTAAAATTATTTGGTATAGGATATTAAAGAGAGACGAGACAACGATCTGCTAGTTTTGCCAACAGATGCTGTTCTTTTTGAAGATCCTTCATTTAAGGTGGAATAGTATACCACAGCTTCGTGAAATCTATCATTACAATCTAAATTTGTTTCTACTGACAATTTAAGTGCTTGCAGGAATATGCAGAGAAGTATGCTGTAGATCAAGACTCATTTTTCAAAGATTATGCAGAAGCACATGCTAGCCTGAGCAACCTTGGAGCCAAATTTGATCCTCCTCAGGTATGTTTGCAGTCTTTTCCCATCTATATTTCTCCTGAGTTGTACACTCCAACCCACTCTTTGACTTGTAATAAAATAGATAAACTCATCTCAAATGATTCCTTTTTAAATGAACAAATATTGTTGGCTCTTGTGATTATTTGGGCTTTTTGCATCCTCCTCCCGCTGGCTTTCTTCCATGTGCTTGTGCTGTAAGCTTATTTTGCGGTGGTAATATACATGTTTTACTTGAGCATACATCACTAGACCGATCAATCATCCAATACTTTTTGAATATTATTTTAATTAGCAAGTTATTGAAAGATGCTAATGTGTTTGGAATTTGCTTTAACAGGGGTTCTCCATTTAAAACAGCTTTACCCGAGGTCAACCAGAGAAGTTTGTGACAGCCTACCGGTAAGCTTCATCTTAAATATCATCCACTTTGTCCTTTATTTGGAACTAGTCAAAATTATCATCCACTTCTGCATTTTAATCCCTCGAGATACCCAACATGTATATGATTAACCATCCCTTTTCATGGTTGCTGCAGGATTAAGTACAACTTATCATCTCTACTTCTGCCATTACTTTTAATTAGACAAGATCAAGCTAAGACCAAATCCTGTGTGCTCAAACTTGAAAGCCTAGTGGAGAGAAATAAATTCAATGAGTCTTCCCTGTTTGAATTGCAGAGAGAGCTCTTGGATGCTGTGAACCAAAATATTCCAGCAGAATATGAAGGTTTATGGGGTAGCCCAGATAAGCCTCTCCCGACAAACTATTTTATAAATATCATGATTCTAATTGGTGTTTGGCACATTTGACATCTCTGTTTGGGAATTAAGGTGTTTTTTTTTTTTTTTGACTGATATGATGGGAAATAAGAATTTTGTTTTCAATTCACGTTCTTGATTTAGGATAATTTTGCAATTACTCACGATATTGCTGGTTATGTACATGCTACTTGAATTATACACTTTTGTGGGTTGAAATTCACTCAAAGGACTGGTATAGCTGCAATTTTCTACTTTTAACTTTTGGTGCTGCTTCTGTGGCTTTTTCTGATCGTACATTGTTGTCTAGTTCACACTGCCCTATATGTTGTCATCAAATCTGGCATCTTTTTACATGCCTGCTTGGATCTTCCTCGTTCCTAGAAACAACAACGAAATGAAATTTTCACAATCTAGTCCTTCCATTGACACTAAAAAAATGCTTTTACTAGAGGTATGTTCCCTTTACGTTAAAATGAAGAGATGAGTTGTTGTTCATATACGTTAAAGTCATAGTTTACTTTAAAAAGCTTATGGTAATATTGAGCATGGAGTTGACTATTATTGTTCATTAGGGTAATAATAGTACTGGATAGGGTGCCTTGATCCTTAACGATTATTGTTTATTAGGGACAACACTAGTCATGCTAGAACAACAAGATATCTTACACTGATCAACTATGAAATTATCTCAATCATCAATACAATAATGCACTAATTGAGAAAGAAAGAAATCTAAAAATATACTTTTTGTGGTCGAGCATATAATTCGGACTACTAAACTCAAACTGTTAAATTTGAAGATTAACAAATCCAATCATGATATTACAAAAGCTCAATTGAAGCCATTTATCCATTTCGGACTGAACACTAGATCGTCATCTAAAGAAAAAAGTGTCACTACATTTTTTTTTCCTTCCGGCATGTTTGACTAACAGGCTAAGTTTTTGAGAGGTCAAATGAACTTATTTTTAAAAAAAGTAAGGTATTTGACTAAGTTTTTAATAGAAAATAAGATGTTTCTGAGGAGCAGCAAAAGTTGTTTTTCAGAAGCCTAAAAAAAATAGATTTTCTCCTAAAGTACTTTTTTTTAAAAAGCACCTTTGAGAAAAAACATTTAGAAAGCACTTTAAAAAATTAATCAAACACTATTAGTACTCAGAAGTGTTTTTTATATTTATTGATTAAATACAATTTATTTTTCATTAAAAATATTTTTCAATCAAAGAGTTTATGCCGATGCTCCCTAACAAAATGGGATGTTAATGGTCCTTTTTTGAAAAGGAAACAATTTTGAGTATTTCCTTCACTTTGGAAGGAATATCCAAAAACAAATTACAATCATTCATAAATTTGACCATTACACTAAAATATACTATCTGCATTGGAGTAACATAAACCATATGCTCACTCCGAATTTCTTTTTAAGTAAACCATCTAACTATGTTTTGTAATGTAACTTGCTTTTGCTTTTTTAACGATCAAAAGGCAAATTATAGAGTCCACCTGTCCAGCATCTAATCACTGAACTTCTATTACTAGTAATTTTCAAGAAGCAATTCTATATTAAGTGCAAACTCAGGATTTGAAGATAATGGATATCAAAAGGAATGCACGTTAACAGTGCATATGCACTGTCATACTATCATGTGGGTCTGCCTCTAATTAAGTGGTTGGAATAATACTCCTTTCATGTTTTTTACTTGATAAGTATATTAAAAATATTTATTTCAAAATAATTATCAATTTAAAATTGTAGTTGCATGTTCCGAATTAAAAAAAAAAAAAAAAGTAAAATAGCTACCTAGCTTTGACCATGAGTGACCGCCGTAACATAAATAAGGAATTTATTTAGGAAAAATCACTTAATAAACATTCGTATTCAAAAGAATTGTGTTAATAGCTTATTTTGATTCAGTTGCTCTGAATACACAAGGGAATCACTGCCAACCACAATAACATGGGTGTTCTGGGATCGATCGATTGGTGTTATTTTGCCAATTTTTCTTCTCTTCTCTGTTATGGAGTCACGTACAGCGATACACCAATTGTATGTATCATTTTATTTTGTGTATCACATTGAAATTTTATAAAATATAATTGTGATACATTAAAATACGTGACATACAGAGGTATGTTGTATGTATCTCCGATAATGACAGATGATTATTTGTTGTATCTACATATAGATTTGGGTATTCTTCTCTATATTTCACTGTACCAGAGAAGACAAAACACAGTCTATCTGAGCAAGCACATCCAGTTTGTCGTAATTATATGCTTTGATATCGCGAAATTAAGTGAACACATACAATCTATATAAGCTAGTAACAATTGAACAGTAGCTACGAATGAATACACCTCAAATTAGAGCAAATGAATACAAGTGATACAAAATGATAATAATTGATATAGTAGAGAGAATAAATACAAGTGAAATTAGAGCGAATGAATACACGTGATATAAGTTGGTAACAATTGATATAAGTGTTCTAAGTTGTAATTAGATTCTAGATGTGTGTGAATACAAATAAAATTAGAGCAAATGAATACAAGTGATATAAGTCGACTGTAGTTAATACAAGTGATTTTTTCAAAAAGTTATATCATTACTCTAAAGCAAATAGATACAAGCTATTAGCAACTGATACAACCTATTAGGGCATTAATACAGCCTACTACCAAACTGATACAATATGTAAACCAAAATAGTAGCTATAAATGATAAATAAATTTAAATTATTCATACTTCATTAATTTTATTTTTCCTTTTTAAAAAGCTAATACAATATTATTTGTAAATCTATAACTAGTTACCTATAAAGGTTTTTATTTTTAATACATAAAATATAAATTAACCCAATTTAGCAACCTATTATAGCAATAAATTAAAACTAACCCTATTCTTCTTTTACTATTCATACTTGCATTGCTCTATGGTGTTTTTTTTTGCCCCTCCCCAAGAGTTTCTATCTCTTTTTGCTCTTTTAGTGACTAAATCATGCTAAAATAAGTTAGGCTTATAAGTATTAATTACATGATTAAAAATTATAAAAAAAATTATGTATTTTTACTGTGTAAACCAATGTAAAACTAAAGAATAACTATCTAATATTATTGTCATTTCTAGTGTTGAGTGAAAATTTCTTTTGTTACCTCTTAGCATTAATATTAATTTGGTTTTGATTTATATTATATTTTACGAATTATCAAGCTTGAACATTGTAATTTCACTGTCTGCCTTGCTGTGTTAGATTTGTGATTACCAGTAAATAGCTATTGGAGTGTATTGAAATAAATAAATAAAAATCAGGTTTGTATGAGCAATGAATCCTGGTAATTCAAATTCATATCCCCCCAGAAAGCCCTAACCATATTAATTATATTCAGAATAGAGCTGTAAAACCATCAGGTCCATAGGCAACCCAAAAACCACCTCTGAAGTAAGGAGAAATCAATAGGAAAAAATTGGTTCTTTCCTCAGCCATTTCTTTTTTTATTTATTTGTAAAAATATAAAAACTCCTAATATTTATTACTTTAAAATTGACTAAAATTTTATTTCTTAAATTGTGAAATGCGATTTATAAATTGTGTTTATCGAATGTGACTTTGTAATTGCGATATATAAATTATGTTTGTCTAATGCGATTTATAAATCGTGTTTATCTAATACTATTTACCAATCGTTATAATTGAACCAATTTATAAATGGTGTTTGCTTAATATTGTTTGCGAATGGATTTATATATTAAAAGTCCTATCATTTAAGACGTTAAAATCAATTTAATTTTTGTTAAACTTATAGCAGTCTTTTCATCATTAAACTAATTAATTCTCCATCACAATTTTTTACCTCATGATATGTAAAGACAGTATATATACTTCAAGTTGTTTCAATTAACTGAATGTTCTGTTATTCACTCTAGCTTAATTCATACTATTTTTTCATTTTAATTTATATGAAGGTATTTTATTAGACACGTGATTAAGAGAAAAAGAAACTTTTTTGAGTTGGAATCATCTCATAAAAGGTAAAATGAAAAGTTTAAGATTACTTATACCTAAATATTTAAAGTAAGCCTTGTAGCAAAATGTCGTTCATGTTTTTATCCTTTTAAAATAAATTTCATGATTGACAAAATAGTCATTTAATTATTTTCTAATATTAAGAATTTTAAAGTTAATTAAATTTTACTAATTAAAATCCTTTCTTATTTGAAATATATTGAAATTTTTAATATTTACAAGTTTAAAAGTGATTAAAATTTTATTTTTTAATAAATAATGACACGTTGAATAAAATTGTACTTACAATGCAAAGCAATATTATGGTTAGAACTTTTGAAAATATAATTTGAAAAAAGGATAGGCCGATTCACAAAACATTCTGCGTTGATAGAGTTCGGTAAACAGTCGCACCCTAAAAAGTGTGATATAGATAACCTGTTGTTATTATAAAAGCATTAATGGTTGTTTTTACTAATTTTGATGATTTTCTTAGTTTGATGGCATAATAATTATTTAACAATCAATTACAAATAAATAATACATTTATAATATAATATCAATTTATTAGTGTCAAAACAAGTCGGTAATAAATTACAATACGATTTCGTAAGTGCTAATTATTTGAATATTTTATACTATATGTTCTAATATACTCTATAACTTTGTATTCGATGCGTCTTCATAATAATAGTAATTATTATTAAACGTTAATACATTAATAGTGTATAGAATATAAATTGATAATAATATAACGTAAATATATATATATATATATATATACACACACACACACACATATACATATGTATAACGCATATATTTAAATGTGCATGTAAAAATGAATGACTTTTTGTTATTTTTTAATAAAATATTGATTCTATAACATTTTTGTTCAATAAAACAAGTATTAAAATAAATTAAAGGAAGAGAATTTGATCAAACTCTTAGATATGATCATTTATCAATTTAAAATTTATAATCTTTTTTAAATTATTATATTATTACACAAATATATCTTTAAATATTATTTATATTATTTTTAACATTAAATTATATGTTATAGTGATCCAATTTCACGTTACTATAAATTCAAAACTTTCAATAGTAATTCCAAATAAATTTGAAATACAAAATGGTAACTCTAATCCAGAAAGAGAAAATAATGATCGTTATTTGTTTCTGTTGTATCGCATCTTCTTCATTTTTCATTAAAAAAAATATCTTTAATATTATTATAGTGAAATAAATATTTTTTTCATTTTAAAATAAATGATATTTTAATTTTTTAATTTTATTTTAAAATAAGTGGTATCGTATATAATCAAAAAGATATTAATGATATTTTTTCAATTTTACTCTTATTTAAATGGAGAGATTTTTACATAACCAAGAAAATACTAAAGAGTTACATCTTTTTTATAATATTTATTAGGGGTAAGTAGGTAAAAGTTTATTTTATTTTCTAGAAATAAATAGTTTTTTTAAGGGGTGTGCCCAAACTAAAAACACCACTTATTTTAAAACAGAGAAAGTAATAATTATGGTATTATTTTTTGAACAACAGAACTAAATTTGCACAAATTCGACTATCTTTTGAACAACAGAACTGAAAAAGGTTACTTCATTTTATAAATAATATCTAATTTTGAAGAATAGCTTAATTAATTGGGCGAAGTTGACAAATAATCTTGAAAGTTGCCGGTTTTTGTTTTTGGCCTCGCTTATTCTTTTTTTTTTAAAAGTAGTTTTTGTTTCGAAAAATCGTTAGGCAAAATTTTTTTTGCTCATTAAGATAACTTGTGGATATAAATTAATTTTACTTATAAGATAGAAGTTTAGGATATTTCAAAACAGTAAATCTGTTCAAGTGACAGCATGGGCAAGATTTTTGTTGCCTATCAAACACGAGTTGATGGACAAATTTGTTGTCTTTATAGCTAAAAGTTAAAATTTATATTTGATGAGACAAGAATTATTCCTAACAATTTTTTTTAACTTAAGATTATTTCTTAAAACTTTTATTAAGCAAGGATAAAAATTTAAAATCAAATATTTTGGGGGACGCAAGACACATGCAATAACAATAATGGCAAAAAAATATTAAATATACTTCGATAGAGTAATAATTACGAAATGAATATTTTTATGTTTTCAAATATAGCAACAAAATATTATCAAAACTAGCAGGTTTTGTAAATTAAAAAAAACATGGTTACTTTTAATCTCCATAAATCACGCTCATTGGTTATTTTTAATCCCATGAAACACAGTTACTTTTAATTTCCTTCCATTTATTTTTTATTTTTTTCTGCTTAATAAATGAAAATCTAATCTACACCATTATTGATTCCTAATCAAATTTAAAAATCTTTTTTTCTTCTCCATAAGAAAATCTAGAAACCATTTTTATTACAATTTAGAAAGAAGTTTAACTGATATATATATATATATATATATATTTGATAACTGTAAATACACATTCTATTTAATCTGTTTGTTTTTTTATTAGAAACATATGCACAACAAAACAAAATTGCGAACATAGTATTTTCTTTGTTAATTGATTTATAATTTATAAATATTATGATAATTTAATTTAATGTATATCAATTTCTAAACATTCTGAATCGTTAATCTTGATAACACATTTAGATTATATAAAAACAAACAAAAAAATACCTAACACAAGAAAATGCAAAAAATGCAATTTAAAAAATTTAATGTATACAAATTTTTAAACATTCTGCAAGCATATGAGCCACTAAACTTGATAATACTTTTAAATTATATACAAACTCAATAATAAACCAACATATCAACATATCAAAAGAAGATGAAAAATAATGCATTTTAGAAAAGTTAAGTTAAATCAATTTTTAAATATTTTACAAACATATGAGCCACTTAAATTGATAACACTTTAAAATTATATCCAAATTCAAACATAAACCAACATATCAATATAACCACGCAGCAAATATTGAAACCGTGCATCTGAGGCAGCGCGCCACATCAATAGGGGAATGTGGTGCGTGAATCGCGCAACTGAAGGCGAGAACACCCAGCGACCGTTAACTGATTCTTTTCTTTCTTCATTTTTTTAATTATTTCCCATCTTAGACATTTTTTCAGGTTATTAAAAATATTTTTTACAAAGAAATTCGTATCCATAATATTCTCCCATTTCAAAAATAAAGTGAAAAATCGTATTTTTGGTGATAAAGAGTTACGGTAGAAGAAGAGTTGAGTATTGTAAAAGAAAATAATTTTAAGAAAGAAAAAAATCACAAAGATACCGGTAGATTAAGAATTGTGGAAGGAAATAAATTGTTTTAAGAGAGAGAAAAAGTTGAGTATCGCGGAAGGAAATAAATTATTTTTAAGAGAGAAAAATCACACGGTTCTTGAGAAAAAAGAAAAAAATCATGCGAATATATAATTTTTTATATTGATAGTTTGATTTGACGTGCAACGATAATAAATACTTTTTATAAAATATTTGTGTTATATAATTATTTTCTGAATTACATGGACAATAGTGATTACTATCATATGTCCACATATTTATATTTTTATAATTTAATTATTATTTTAGTAATAAACTAAACTAGTGATATAATATATAATTAAAAATCTAATATTAATATTTTATGTAATTTTTTCAACAATAATATACTTAGTATAATCTCGATAAATGAAATGAGACTGAAGATATTTTTTGCGCTAATGCTAAAGAGGAGAATAGGAGGAGCAAACATGTAAAATTATGGAGAAGTAATAGAAAAACTTAAAACATTTTTTAAATTTGATTGAAGAGAAAATGTCAGCCCCAGAAAAGTTTGAATGAGAAAATATTTCCTTCAATAGTTATTTTTTGGGACAAAATTAATGAATTTTTTAGACTAATAAAAAGATGCTTTCTTCTTTTCTCAATTAGCTTTCTTTATTTCCTTTCTCTTCATAGTACCAAGCATAAGCCACAACTCACAACTCACAACTCACAACATCACTCCACAATTCTTAAAAGAAAAATTAAAAAAAAATAGACAGGTGACGTTCTGTAAAAAAGTTTGTCTCCGATTAAAAAATATATATTTTTATAGTTAGAGGTATTAAAATTAGTCCATAAAATTACAATTCGCTCAATTCATTAAAATTTGGAGGGCTATTCGCATAAATGCCCTTATTTTGGGGGAGTTTTTAATTTTTATTCTCGAATTTAATGATCTTTAAATTTTTCTTTTTTTTAAAACGATTGAAAATACTCCTAACTCTAGAATAACAAATAACTTTTCGCTTTTTAGATGTTTATATTTTCTTATCACGTTATATAACAAGTTATGTTGTAAAAGGCATAGCAAGTTATGATGTACTCTGTAACTTTATTCCTACAAAATGTATGCCGAGCGAGGCAAAAGTTCAATTCAAAACTCACAAGTTATATGTCATAATTTAATTCATACATAACTCACGTCGAGCGAGGCAGAAATTTCTCTAACCTTATGTCGAGGGAACTAGTTCATAGAAATATTACACAACTTATGCTAGTATAACATAATTCCTATAAAACTTATGCCGAGCGAGGCAAAAGTTCTCTAAACTTATGCTGAGTGAATTAGGTCATAGATAAGGCATTTTGGTCCACAATTTTTTTATTAAATGAGCAATAATTGCAAAATTAAAAACATCATATTTTAAGGTAAAAATTAAAGATCACTCTGAAACAGGGGCAATTCGTGCAAAAACTTGAAGTTTGGACGGTTGATGACCCACTCATTTATTAACTCAGTTCAATTCATCTCAACCTATTAAAAATTAGTTAACTTGGTCGTGCTTCGCGTGGTTAAAAAATACTTCATTGAAATTTCTAAAACAAAATTTTTAAAAATATTAAGCGCTAAAAATATTTTCAAAAGAGTTTTAATTCAGTTTATTATTAGTACTTAAATTATATATTTTTTGTAATTTTAAATCATTTAAGAATTTTCAATCTTGTTAAGATATTTTTACATCAGTGAAACTATTCTCTTTATTTTATAAAGAAAAGATAATTTAATTTTAATAAATTGAACTCTTTATGTGCATGTGTAGATAAGCATAATTTTTCTTTATATATCTAATATATATGTGTGTGTGTGTGTACTTTTAAAAAAACAAGTATATACATATATATGATAGATAATTTTTTAAAAGAATATGTAATTTTAAATTTATTTTTTAGATATCTATATGTGTTTCTTTTTAGATAAGAGTTAAACTTTTATGATTTTACCCCATAAAGGTAAAATATGTCTTATGCTTAAATCAAATGAATTAATACAAAATATATTTAAAGTATGAAAATTATATATTCAATAAATACACGAATATTATAAAAATGAAATGATAAAGAACCAAACAAGGATATCAGTTTTGTTTATTCAATTTATTTCTTGAAAAATGAATAGATAATTTAAATGGCCTGATGAAAGATCTGAAGAACAAAAGGCAATCAAGGCGTGGCTCGCCATAACTTCTTCTAGGAATGTAAAATGGTGGCACTCAACATTCCACAATATTACTGCTATGGTTGGAATCGATGTCCTCAGTCTTCATTATGCTATGTCTGAACTTGGATGGTAGGTGTAAACTTGTCAGATATTTATATGCGATTCGAAAATATAGTGTAATTTCTATTATGATTCATGTAATTTAATTTCAAGAGACCTGATGTAACAGTGTTGATGGTATCTTGGATTATAACTTTGTACACTTTATGGCAAATGGTTGAGATGCACGAAATGGTTCCAGACAAACGTTTCGATAGATGTCATGAGTTGGAACTGTATGTTTTTGGGAAAAAACTTGGGCTATGGATTGTGGTGTCCCAACAAATAATTGTCAAAGTTGGTGTTAATATTGTTTATATGGTGATCGGGGGAAAATCACTCCAGAAGATTCATGATTTAGTTTGCAAACAAGATTATTTTGATATAAAACTTAAACACTTCATCATGATCTTTGCATCTGTTTATTTTTTTCTTGTCCATCTTCCAAACTTAAATTCATACTAGGTGTATGTGTCTTTGGGCGCTGTTGTCGTGTCTTTGGGCGCTGCTATGTCCTTGAGGTATAGAAAAATTATTACGTACTATTATGTATTCCTCTTTGCCTATTAATTTTAATTAAGCATAAAAGCATACTAAAATATAATATGTAGTTAATTTTACTTTTTTGAGGTAAAAATGATAGAGAGAAAAGGAAGTCATGCTTCAATATTAGATTTAGAATGCTATTTCGCGCCTAGAATAAACAGTTTGGGTATTGAGATTATTATCAGAACACAAATAAAATTGTCAAAAAATGAATAAATTTGGTAAATTTTTGAATATTTTGATATTCTTAAGAGCTATGCAATATGCTATGTTGACGATCTGTTTGTTGTATAGTTATAGTGAAAGAATGAGTGTGTTGGTTATAAGAGAAGGGTGTTTGAGATTTGTATTGCCTAATAGAGGTTGAGAACAAAAATATTTGCCCTCATCAAGATAGATTTCAATTATATCGTTCAAAATTAATTTATAGATTATATCATAAGTTTTTATATTTGAATAATATTTGTAAATATATAATTTATTTTTATTTATTTAATATCAATTTTACTTATTATGAATACAAGGTATGTACAGTCTAATAAAGGTAGATTTATATAGACATTTAATTAAATGTGAGATAATTGATGATATTAAAGGTTTCTTTTAACTATAGCTTGTTTTACATAGAACAGAATACACTATCTTCCTAAAAGATCCAAAAGATTTTTTTAAAAATTGTTAAGTTTGATGATAAAAATTATTAAATCAATTTATAATTGTGTTGGTTCTTAATTTTCACTATTGCTAATAATTTATTCTTCAATTAAACTGTTTAGTCTTTTTATATTCCATCTAAAAAAAATTATATTTTTTTAAAATAAATTAAGCAATTAATGCATAATAATATTTATACTCTTGATATTTCATATATAACATGTTTGTATGTGATATTTAGAATTTAAATATAGTGTATATTGAGATTTAAAAATATTATTTTATTATTTAAAATACATTTTTCAAAAATTTGCAGAAAATGAATAACCCTATTTACTTTTCATTATTGATACATTTAAAAGAAAAAATAAAATGTTACTTTAAATTCTTATGAACTTTCCACCTGCGTGTAGCAGTTACATGTACTAATGTACATATCCTTAAATCAAATTTTGTTGAAATTATGGAGTGTTTCTAACGAAGAAGAAGAATAAGGGACAGTGTAGGATTGAAATTCAAAGATGCAACTGTTTTTTTTTTTTTTTATGCATTATCTTCATTCTTTATCATCAAATACAAGGTTATACACCCATATAAATTCATACTTCACCTTATTTTATACAAAATCATTTCTTATATGAGGACTTTCCTGCAGGTTTAAAATCCTACAAATAGCCCTTTCAATGAATGTCTTAGGTGGAAACTCCTATTATTGGAGAATTGAATGGCTTGAATAATGAACCAATAGAAATTGACTTCACCCCTCCATTCATAATATGCAAATATAAAATTTCACCTTTCAAAAGGAGAGCATTTATTTAACGTTTGGAGTTTCTCTTCTTTGTTAAATGCAGAAAGATTGATGTGCTGTCAAAGTTGGAGTTTCTCTTCTTTGTTAGACATGTATGAATTAATGCTATTACTTGTACCTGAGTTTTATTGGATCTTTAGTCCAAAAATATATATATTTTTTTTTATTTTTGATCAATTTCTAGAGTGTCATCACTTATTTCTTAATGATATCATTTGTTAGTAAAAAAGAGTCCCGACACAAGAAAAAGAAAAACTAATCTTCTTATGCCCACTCAATTTATAAGAAAATGATCCTAAATTTTCATTGTACACCGCTTAGAGAGCGGTCTAATTCACTAATTAATATTATTAAGAGAATTAATAAAAAGAAGATTGAAAGGATTGAGGTGTGATTAAAAGGATGAAAGAAGTGATTTTTGGGATTTGTAACATAACATAAAATAAATGAAAAAATAAAATAAAATTTCACAAGACCAAAAGTTAAGAAAATAGAAAGATAAAAAAAAGATCAAAATGATTTGTCCGCACTTCACACGGGTCATAAAAGATACATTATCAATAATTTATTAAATATAATATAGATAAAAGAGGTATTTACAATATAAAGCATTTTCAATATTATGGTGACAAATTTCATACTTCAAGCAATATTACATATTAGAAGTTACTCATAAAAGTGTATAAATGACCCGACTTTTATAAATGGGCTATATTTGTAAAGTTTATATATACTTCTCAATCAATTATCTTCTTGGTTTCTTAAAATATTGAAGTTTGAAGTAAATTTACATCCTTATTATATAAATAATAATGTCTTTATCTAAAATATATTTAATATATGTGTTCACCTTACATAAAAAATGTCAAATAGAGAAATATATATATATATATATATATATATATATATTATATACATACTTGATCATTTCTATATAAATACCCAAACGTACAATTGATTCTGTAGAGAAAAATAATTTGTTAATAGCTGGCATATCTTATACAAAGTCATAAATTACTATTTTGAACCAAACAAAATTGTAAACTTACGACAGTCAAATATTGATATAAAAATTAAACTAAAAAAAATATTCAAAGTAAATAAATAAAGAAAAATAATGCAATAAATGCATTATTCTTATGACCTTAATCATTAAAAGATTGAAGAGAAAAAATGAAATCAATGCATAATTTTGAGCTCTTGTCAATGTCCATTCTCACGGGTTGATCACCATTCAAGAGTCTTCTTCTTCAAATTAAATTACAGTATAAATATAATACAACAGTACTACTTCAAATATACAATGAAAGGGTAACCTTAGGTAGGATCTCACTAAACAAAAAATATGAATTTATAATATCTGATGCTCATGAACGGAGATGTTCTTTCACTAATATGATCATTATTTTTTGCAACAATGCTTTACAATATCTTTATTTATAGGACTATATTATGAAATACCAAATAATGTCATGAACATGGCTATTAAATATTTAGAGGTTACGACAATGAAAAGTTGTTGGGAGAAATGAAAATAAAAGCCAATAAACATTTACGTTGAAGAATTTGAATGAATGGTTAATTGACATATTTATTCTTGTACAATAAAAAATAGAAAAATTAGAAGAAAAAAAAACAGAGAGGAAAAAAAAGATATTTGACCAAAGAAAGGCGTCACACCACCCTTCTTTTGTCTAACTTTAATACACATACACACACACACATATATATAATGTAAGTAAATGAACAAAATGAAGAAAAATGGTAACATAAATTCTTTCTATATGACATGTTTGAGAGAGAAAAATATACAAAATAAAAGAAAAATAAATACCACATCATAACCATTCAAATTAGAGTGAACTGAATGAATATAAAAGAAGTGAGAAGGGCCAAAAAGAATGAATCCTTGGCTAAAAAATTATATCACATCATCTTACTATATACCCCAATTATAATATATATATATATATATATATATATATATATATATATAGATAGATAGATAGATAGATAGATAGATAGATAGATAGATAGATATAGATATAAATATAGATATAGATTATAGTTATAATTATACCACAATTATAATATACACACACACACACATACCATTTTTACATATTTTTATTCTTCATAAAAAAAAATGAAAAGTTGGAGTAGTAAATATTTTGGCTTTTAAATATTACAATAAAAAATAAGAATAAGTGAAGTAGTAAAATTTGAGAAAAGTTTAATTTTTTACAATAAAAAATAAAAATGAATGGAGGAAATAGTAATTGATACATTTATTTTTCCATAACAATACCTCTCTATGGGCTAGAATTCTATTTATCCTTTTTCTCCCTTTTTTGACTTTATATATATATATATATATATATATATATATATATATATATATATATAAAGATTTAAATAAAGATTTTTTAATGAAAAAGAGCAACAGAGCAAAGCATGTATGAGAATATATTTTTTGAATTCTAGTTGTGAAATCCTACTCGGTACTTCCTCTCTTTTTAGTCTTTAACATGAAGTTATCTTATTAATATTCCCCAGTTTTTATTTTTTATTACTATTTATTATTTATTATTATTATTATTATTTTTGTATATCCTTTTCAATATCTTACTCTTTAGCTTATTCTTAACAACTCCATTCTTTAACCACACCCCGGATATTGGCGTAACACAAAGTCCTTCCGCGGACATACTAAAAAATACGCCTTCATACTCCTAGGAATTTACAGGTTAATCCATCTTTTGTTGTTAAGAGCTAAGAGTCTAACCATTTACTAAGGATATAATTTTATAACATTTCAAAAATAACATTCATAACATAACATAATTTACATATACAGGGGAATACATAAGAAAACTTACATGTCTTAAGACGAAAGAGAGGTTTCCCTTTCGGGAACCCCGACTGACCTCAAAAACTTTACTTAAACACACTAAACTGTATATTTAGAAGAAGGTTGGTTTAGGTTTTTAGAAGGGTTGAGTTTGAAGAGAGAGAGAGGTTTTGGGCATCGAAAGGATTAAGAGAACTAGTTTTTATTTTTCAACTTAGGTTGTTCTTCTTAACTTGTCTTCTGAAGGGCTAAGGAAGGGGTATTTATAGATGGGAAAAGGTAAAGGAAGAGTCTGGATTTTGGACAAATGGACGTTTGAGATCTTGCCGACATTTTTAAAGTCGACATCAATAATGCAAGTCGGGTGCGCATTGGGCCCCATCGTCACATGCATTAGTGATGATCCTATTTTGTCCACTTTGGTCTGACGCGACTGACGCGTACCCATCAGTTTTTCTTTCTTTTCAGAAAGTAGTGATAAAGTGGGTACTCACAAGACACTTAGTGGGCATTTCCACCTTTATTTTTATTTACAGGACACTTAGTGGGCATCCCCACCTTGACTATACTTTATTTGTCTTCTTTCTTCTCATTATTAAGTCTTTTTAGGTGGATAAGTTGTGGAGGGCAATTGAGTCAAAACTCATGCCCGAGTCATATCCATCATATGGGTCTTGAGAATCTTGAAACTGTTCATCTTCAGTATCATTTCTAGAGTCTTCAGTATTATTGATTCCGTCTTGGCTTTCTTCATTAAGTGGTTGTCTTAGTACATCATCTTCTGGTAGTGGATTAATATATTTATCTTTTTCTTGTGTCTGCTCTAATATCTTTTTTAAAGTTTTGTTTACCATTGCTTCGATCGTCTTCTTCGTCTTTTTCTTGTTATTGGTTCTTTGTCTTGATGTTTCTCCCACTGAGAAGGAAAGTGGAAGTCGCCTTCTGGGTGGAGTCTGTGGTGTATCTTCACTTTTTGGCAAAGTGACAGTCATCAACGGATTTGGTGCGTCTTTACCGGTTACCGTTTGAACCGGACTAGCTGTACCATGACCTGGTACAGTAGGTCTAGCTGCATTCAGAGAGGAATGCACACTCGTCTCATCCATTTTGGCTTGAGATGGAGAACTCGCTTCTGTCTGAGTGATTTTGTCTATTGTAGATCTGGCTTGAATCTGTTTGTACTTTGTTAACAGTGTTATCAACTGGTCTTTTTCTTGCTGCAAGGCTTCGTATTTAGCATTCAGTCTTTTGAACCCTTGTGTCATTGTCTCGCAATGGTCACAGAAAATGATTTTATCTGGGCTATCTTTTGAAATTTTATATTGTGGGCTAGGATTTGGGCTTTGTCTGAGGTTAGGTGAAATGAAATAGTTTGGGCCCAAGTAGCCTCTTGCATAGTCTAGGGCTTCCGTTAAATCGTTAAACCCTTTAAATAATGGATTTTTTATGCCATGTATTGATTCTATGACTTCTTGCCAGTCTTGAAAAACACCATTTCTTTTTCCGTGTATAACTACATAAAATTTAAATTTTTTCTCCGTATTTTTATCTGTAAAATACTGTCCTAAAGCGTTTAATGTTGTAATAAAATATTTTAAGTCTTTCTTATTATAGGCAATCCATAAATTATCTAACAAACATTTTTGAGGTTTGTCTATTCTACATTCCGGTCTTTCTTTAAAAGATAAGTTGCATTTGGGGTAAGATATTAAGTTGAAAGGTCCAAAATGAATCCTTTCCATAGTGTCTGTGGATGACTAAGATCTAAAGTGTGTATTACCTAAAAGAGTCTGTATATATGAGTCTGTGGCAGAGCTTTGACCCTTGCCTTTGTCTGATGTCTCAGGCCTCATTTGTGGTCTAAGTTGGTGAATGTCTCCAACTGGTCTCATTCTGAAAGAAAATAACTGATTAAATCATTTGTAAATTTAATCTGCTTAACTGGTCTGCTAAGTTATTATCTTTGCCTTTTATATATTCAAATATTATTCTAGGATAAATTGATATAGTATCTATGAAATTTAGCCATCTTCTTTTACTGCTATTCTTTTATTCTATCTTCTGATGAAATTTTACTATGGCTTCGCAGTCTGTTCTTACCATTAGTTCTGGTTTGTTTAGAATGTATAATTTAAAACTATTTAAACCGTATATTATAGCTAATACTTCTGCGTCTATACTACTCATGTTACCTTTTTCTTTGTATTTTCCGCTAGCATATCCACATATTTTTTCTTCTGTTTTATTACTATATTTGTTAGGTCTGGCTTTTAATATAGCTCCCCAACCTAGATTACTTCCGTCTGTTTCTATAATTAAGTAGTCTGATTCTAAAGGTATATTTAGATCTGGTATATTTTTTATTTTATCTTTAATCTGTTGTACCAACTTTAGGTCTTCTGTATTAAAGTGTTTTTGTCCTTTACTTCCTGTCTTAGCATATAATGGTCCTGCTATCTTTCCTAAATTTTGTATAAAATTCCTAGCATAGTTAACTAACCCTAAAAATTTTTGTAATTCTTTAGTTTTATCTAATTTGTCTGGCATTTCTAAAACTTTCTTGCTTATATGTGGTTGTAGTTTAATCTTACCATCTCCTATGGTAACTCCTAAGAAATTTATATGAGTCTTGCATAGTTCCATTTTCTTTTTGCTTATTATTATACCGTGTTGTATAAATAATCTAAATACTGTCTGAAGATGTCCTAGATGTTCTTGGTCATTTCTACTGAATACTAGGATGTCGTCTACATATACTAATACAAAGTTCTTGTATTCTCCGAATATTTCATCCATTTTCCTTTGAAATATCGGAGGGGCTGTCTTCAGGCCGAATGGCATTGCTAACCATTCAAAATGTCCTTCGGGGCAAGTGAATGCAGTCCATTCTATGCTATCTGGATGCATTTTGACTTGCCAGTAGCCTGATTTGCAGTCAAACTTACTAAATATTTTTCTACCTTGTATTCTATTTAGTAGCTCGTTTTTATCTGGTAGTTTATAAGCATCTATTCTAGTATTGTCATTGAGTCTTTTATAGTTGATTATCATTCTAGCTTTACCTCTAAGTATTTCTGCGTGATTTCTTACCATAAAGGCTGTTGATCTATGTCTAGAAGTGGATCTTCTTATTACACCTAATTCTAATAATTCTTTAATTTGTTTTTGGAAATCTTCTAAATCTTGATTCGTTGCTTCTATAGCTGCTGTTTTTATGGTATATTCGGGGTTTATTATTTCTAATTTACACATTATTTTGTTGGAATGCCAATGTATTAAGGGTTTTTCTCCTATTATTTCTAACTTATCTAGCATTTTTATTACATTGTCTAAGTCTTTTGGTCCTTTAATATTGCTTATAGTATTTAATCCTTTATTAAAGTTATAGAAATTGGTTTCTATATTTATTAGTGTATAGTTTTTTTTCTAATATTTCTTCGTCTAAATTATAATTATCTTCATTGGTCTCTTCATACATATTTTTATTATTACAGTCTTCACAGCATGGTTTTATATCTTGATGTATTCTTTCTTTAGTTGGTATGTTATTTGTTAGTACTGGTGTATAGGTTGCTTGTTTAAAAAATACTATACCATCTCTAGTTAGTAAGCATCCTCCTGTGTCCTTAAAAATAAATTTTAGACCAATCACGAAGTCTGTGTTTATGTTTAGATCTCTTACTAGGATTTTATGTACATTGTAAGTGGGATTATAAAATTTATTACACGTGTTTTGGAAACTTATACTAGCTTTCTCTATGCAGTATTCATATAAATTATATGTACCATCCATTTGCATAGCAGTAACTGGGTTTGGTAGTTTAGATAATAAATTATTTGGTATAATTTTTTTATTAATTAAGCAACTAGTGCAACCTGGGTCTAATAATGCTAATGTTTCTATTTCAATGTCTTTTATTTTTATTCTTGCTAATATTTTTATTGTAGTTAGATCTTTATCTTCATTACATATTAAGCTTGAATTTATTATATTTCTCATGTTTAGATAGTTTTCTCTTTCTATATTAGCTAGGGTATTCTCTTCTAGAGAAGTTCCTATATCTGGTATGAAGGTATTATTTAAGTCTTCTTGTTCTAATGGCTTAGTATTTAGAATTTTTTCTTTGCCTTTTTCTAGTAATTTTATTCTATAGTCTAGTTCTGTTATTTTAGCTTCTAAAGTTTCAAATCTTAAATTAAATGTTCTATTTTCTTCCTTAGTCTTATCATATTGTTCTAATTTTATTCCTAATTTTATTTCAATGCAGCTTATACATGCTTCTATGTAACAGTTTGTACATTTAGCTCTTTTATATTTACTGGGATACCATCTGCAAAAAACACATGGTGTACTGTGTAGTCCTTTTTGTTTTTCAAAATTATGTCTACATTCTTTTTCTGTATTCATGTTATTGTATTGTAGATCTTCTAGGTCTAGATTGTATGGTAATTCATTACCTAATTCATTTATAAATTCATTGTCTTCATAGTCTGAAGAATCTAAAATATCTTTATTTGGTATTTCTATACTTACTATTGAGTATATGCTTTCATTGTCTGACATATATTCATCTACGTTTATAAGGGTTTCTTGGACTTCTTCTATTAACTGAGAATTCCTATCTCTAGTATTATATCTTTTAGGACATGTATTTGCTAAGTGTTCTATGCTTCCACATGTAAAACATTCTAATTTATTTTTATAATTTCTATCATTTCTGTATTTGCGTACATGCTTATTTCTGTCTAAATAAGGCTTTCTAGCAGAGGATTTTCTTAAATAGTATTTCTTTTTATATGGTTGTCTAGTATTGTATTGTTTATTCCTATACTTTTTTACCTTCCTTTTTGGCTCTTTATCATAATGTTGTGTGGTGTATATTACTGACTTACAAAAACTCATCTCGTTTTGTTTTAACTGTTTTTGTATTTGTATATTAGTACATTTCTCAATTAATACTTCCATTACATGTTGTATACGTTGTCCTATAGTCCATTTGGCGGTAGGGTTTTGTATTACTCCTTCTCTTTTATACCACCTTTCTTCTATTTCTCTTCCTAAAGCTCCTGGTAATTTATTGAATAGTTTTCTTCCTATTGTTTCATCAAATGTATTGCCGCTAAGGGTACAATAATAAAAAAATTCTTTTAAGAAGTCTTTAATATGATACCAATTAGATATACTAAGTTGTTCTAGTTTTATTAATGCGTTTCTTTGTAATACTATTGCCCCACTATTAGGGTCTTCTCCTGTCATTAGGCTATGTATTTTATTGGTGAAATTATATGGGTTAGCTCCCATATTTACTAAAGCTTGAAATTCTTGTGGGAATTCACTTTTGTATGATTCCCATACAGCTTTAGCAGATTCTCCTAAGAACGTCTCCATATATCTATACATAGTCTCTGCGTCTGTATCTGAGTAATTTTTAATATAGTCTGCTACTACTATTCCTTTCCATATATCTATTGCAGTATTCCATAATTGAGGGTCTTGATATGCTACATTAAGTATTTTTCCTTTACTACCTCCTTCCTGTAATTTAATTGGTTCTTCTATGGGTAGTCTTTTTCCTATTGGTTTTATAGTGTCTGGTTTTATTTCTGTTTCAGGGTTTATTCTCCATACTCTTCTTCTAAGTATATTTCCTGTACTAGTATCTATTGTATGGGCTGTGGTAGTTCTTTGAAATGGGGTAGAACTTGTTGATTCCATTAGTTCTTTTTGGCTTACTATTGAACTGGTTTCACTATCTATAGTTTTCCTGTATCCTAAATTATCTGTTCTATCTTTACATTCTTTGACATGTAAAATAAATTCATTTATTTTCATATTTCTTTTAAAGCATCCTTTACATCTAAAAAGATTGTTGTTGTCATTATCATATATTCTTTGTGCTTGTATAATTATATTATCTACCTCATAAGCTTCTTCTAATATCTCTATGTTCATTAATTCTGCTTCTACCTTTTCTTGGGATTCTAGCATTATATCTGTTTCAGTAATACTATCTTTATCAATTTGTCTTGTATAATTGTAATCTGTAAATCTTATAGAAGTTTCTCCTCTTCTATTTGTATACATTAAATGAGATTCTGGTGTATATATTTTAGGTTTATTAAATTTTTCTAAGTTCCATTCTAGTCCTGAGTATTCTTCTGCATCTATCTTAATGGGTTTTATTAATTTAATTCCTTTATTTCCCATTAGTTCCACTACATCTTCTACCTTAATTTTAAATTTAGTATTACTACTTAAGGCCATCTTTCCTATAAATCCTATACATATTAATAAATTATTTCCTGTCTCCATTTCTTCATATCCTTTAGTCTGTATTCCTATTTTTATATGAGTGCCAAATTCTTTTAAGTTTATTAGAAAATCTGGGCTTATATAAAATATTCCTCCATTATGAGTCATGTCTACTTCAGTTATTCCTATTATAGCCTTTTTCATGTCTGACCATCTATCGTCATATATTGTTATTAGAACTTTTCCTCCTAAATTTTTTCTGGCTAATCCTTTAATTCCTATTACTATTAATCTCATGTGCATCATGGTCATTTTTGTCTTTCTTAAGTTTTTTAGTGATTCTACATTGATTAGATTTAATGCTAGTTTATTTTCTCCTATTACAGATAATTGTTCTTCTCTATAATGTCTGTATAATAGATCTGTTTTAGAAAAATATTTAGTATTATATAAAACTTTTGGGTCTAATAATTTTATCTGATTTTGTTTAAAAATTTGAAGATCTCTATCTATGTCTATTATTTCACTTAATTGATTATTATCTTCCTCCCTAGTCTGCCTTGAAAAAATCCTGGATATTAGGCTATTTCTGGCCACTATATTATTTCCTACTTGGTTATCTGAGTAGCTGGGTCTTGGTCTTTCTTCTTCGAGGTTTCTGGTTCCTCCCCGATTTGAAAGAAAGTCCATTTTGGTATTTTTCTTTTTAATTGTTGTCTTTCTTGTAAAGGAGTAATTTCTATGTTACTAAATTTTTTAATTATGTCGTCTATTCCGGCTGACTGTTCTGGGTATCTTTAAGTATTTTTTCTAATTTTTTATCTATTTCTAATAATAAAGCTATAATTGTATTATTCTGTCTAATTATAAGTGTTTCTGAATTGTTTGCAGTTACGTGATTAGAGAATCCTACCGGGTTTTGATACTTATGAGTTATCTCTAATGCTTTTCTATAGATGGGGGAATCTTCACTCATGAACGAGTGATTTCTTCTATTCTTATAGCTATTTCTTTTATATCTTTTGTATTATTATATAATTGTTGTACTTGACTACTTATAGAAATATCTTTACTAGTTTTTAGTCTTGTAATAATTTCAGTTTCTTGTTCTTTAATAAAATCTAAGTTTTGTTCTAATTTTTCTATTATCTTTTTCTGCTTTATCTGAATTTCTTCTATATCTTTTATTCTTTTAATAATATTTTCGTCTTGTTCTTGTATTTTATTACTCAAATTAATTATTAGATCTATTATTGTGTTGTATTGTCTATCGTCTGTATGAAATATGTGCTCTTCTTGACTAAAATTACACTTAATAGAGGTACCGTCTTTTAATACTCTATATTTCTTTTCAGGGTATAATCTTAAGTCTAAGTATTCTAGATGTTTTAACTGATCTATTTTATCCTATAGAAGATAATATCTGTCTATTTCGTTCGTTAATTCGTAATAAATTTCTACTTAGACTTAGGTTGTTTTCTAATCTAGCTATTTCTGTGATAATAGAGTCTCTATATCTAAAAGTCTCTTCACTGAAAGGATCTGAAAAATTGATTAGAGTTGAGTCTAGTGATTCTAGTGTCTCTTCATTAATTTTTATCATAAAAGTTATATAGTCTAAAGTTCCTTATAAATTTTTTATCTGAATTAATATGTTTTTCTTATGTTTTCGTTCTTCCCAATATAGCTTATTTCTAAATCTAATTCTTCTAATGTATTCTAACATGAAATATAACAAAGTTTTTAGTCTAAAATTCAGTCGTTCTGTTATTTTAGCTTCTAAAGTTTCAAATCTTAAATTAAATGTTCTATTTTCTTCCTTAGTCTTATCATATTGTTCTAATTTTATTCCTAATTTTATTTCAATGCAGCTTAGTCTTCTTGTTCTAATGGCTTAGTATTTAGAATTTTTTCTTTGCCTTTTTCTAGTAATTTTATTCTATAGTCTAGTAAATAAGGCTTTCTAGCAGAGGATTTTCTTAAATAGTATTTCTTTTTATATGGTTGTCTAGTATTGTATTGTTTATTCCTATACTTTTTTACCTTCCTTTTTGGCTCTTTATCATAATGTTGTGTGGTGTATATTACTGACTTACAAAAACTCATCTCGTTTTGTTTTAACTGTTTTTGTATTTGTATATTAGTACATTTCTCAATTAATACTTCCATTACATGTTGTATACGTTGTCCTATAGTCCATTTGGCGGTAGGGTTTTGTATTACTCCTTCTCTTTTATACCATCTTTCTTCTATTTCTCTTCCTAAAGCTCCTGGTAATTTATTGAATAGTTTTCTTCCTATTGTTTCATCAAATGTATTGCCGCTAAGGGTACAATAATAAAACAATTCTTTTAAGAAGTCTTTAATATGATACCAATTAGATATACTAAGTTGTTCTAGTTTTATTAATGCGTTTCTTTGTAATACTATTGCCCCACTATTAGGGTCTTCTCCTGTCATTAGGCTATGTATTTTATTGGTGAAATTATATGGGTTAGCTCCCATATTTACTAAAGCTTGAAATTCTTGTGGGAATTCACTTTTGTATGATTCCCATACAGCTTTAGCAGATTCTCCTAAGAACGTCTCCATATATCTATACATAGTCTCTGCGTCTAGTCTAAGTATTCTAGATGTTTTAACTGATCTATTTTATCCTATAGAAGATAATATCTGTCTATTTCGTTCGTTAATTCGTAATAAATTTCTACTTAGACTTAGGTTGTTTTCTAATCTAGCTATTTCTGTGATAATAGAGTCTCTATATCTAAAAGTCTCTTCACTGAAAGGATTTGAAAAATTGATTAGAGTTGAGTCTAGTGATTCTAGTGTCTCTTCATTAATTTTTATCATAAAAGTTATATAGTCTAAAGTTCCTTGTAAATTTTTTATCTGAATTAATATGTTTTTCTTATGTTTTCGTTCTTCCCAATATAGCTTATTTCTAAATCTAATTCTTCTAATGTATTCTAACATGAAATATAACAAAGTTTTTAGTCTAAAATTCAGTCTATGGGTCCAGAAACTTATAGCTCTGATACCAATATGTATAGAAAGATAGCCGAATGGCATTGCTAACCATTCAAAATGTCCTTCGGGGCAAGTGAATGCAGTCCATTCTATGCTATCTGGATGCATTTTGACTTGCCAGTAGCCTGATTTGCAGTCAAACTTACTAAATATTTTTCTACCTTGTATTCTATTTAGTAGCTCGTTTTTATCTGGTAGTTTATAAGCATCTATTCTAGTATTGTCATTGAGTCTTTTATAGTTGATTATCATTCTAGCTTTACCTCTAAGTATTTCTGCGTGATTTCTTACCATAAAGGCTGTTGATCTATGTCTAGAAGTGGATCTTCTTATTACACCTAATTCTAATAATTCTTTAATTTGTTTTTGGAAATCTTCTAAATCTTGATTCGTTGCTTCTATAGCTGCTGTTTTTATGGTATATTCGGGGTTTATTATTTCTAATTTACACATTATTTTGTTGGAATGCCAATGTATTAAGGGTTTTTCTCCTATTATTTCTAACTTATCTAGCATTTTTATTACATTGTCTAAGTCTTTTGGTCCTTTAATATTGCTTATAGTATTTAATCCTTTATTAAAGTTATAGAAATTGGTTTCTATATTTATTAGTGTATAGTTTTTTTTCTAATATTTCTTCGTCTAAATTATAATTATCTTCATTGGTCTCTTCATACATATTTTTATTATTACAGTCTTCACAGCATGGTTTTATATCTTGCTGTATTCTTTCTTTAGTTGGTATGTTATTTGTTAGTACTGGTGTATAGGTTGCTTGTTTAAAAAATACTATACCATCTCTAGTTAGTAAGCATCCTCCTGTGTCCTTAAAAATAAATTTTAGACCAATCACGAAGTCTGTGTTTATGTTTAGATCTCTTACTAGGATTTTATGTACATTGTAAGTGGGATTATAAAATTTATTACACGTGTTTTGGAAACTTATACTAGCTTTCTCTATGCAGTATTCGTATAAATTATATGTACCATCCATTTGCATAGCAGTAACTGGGTTTGGTAGTTTAGATAATAAATTATTTGGTATAATTTTTTTATTAATTAAGCAACTAGTGCAACCTGGGTCTAATAATGCTAATGTTTCTATTTCAATGTCTTTTATTTTTATTCTTGCTAATATTTTTATTGTAGTTAGATCTTTATCTTCATTACATATTAAGCTTGAATTTATTATATTTCTCATGTTTAGATAGTTTTCTCTTTCTATATTAGCTAGGGTATTCTCTTCTAGAAAAGTTCCTATATCTGGTATGAAGGTATTATTTAAGTCTTCTTGTTCTAATGGCTTAGTATTTAGAATTTTTTCTTTGCCTTTTTCTAGTAATTTTATTCTATAGTCTAGTTCTGTTATTTTAGCTTCTAAAGTTTCAAATCTTAAATTAAATGTTCTATTTTCTTCCTTAGTCTTATCATATTGTTCTAATTTTATTCCTAATTTTATTTCAATGCAGCTTATACATGCTTCTATGTAACAGTTTGTACATTTAGCTCTTTTATATTTACTGGGATACCATCTGCAAAAAACACATGGTGTACTGTGTAGTCCTTTTTGTTTTTCAAAATTATGTCTACATTCTTTTTCTGTATTCATGTTATTGTATTGTAGATCTTCTAGGTCTAGATTGTATGGTAATTCATTACCTAATTCATTTATAAATTCATTGTCTTCATAGTCTGAAGAATCTAAAATATCTTTATTTGGTATTTCTATACTTACTATTGAGTATATGCTTTCATTGTCTGACATATATTCATCTACGTTTATAAGGGTTTCTTGGACTTCTTCTATTAACTGAGAATTCCTATCTCTAGTATTATATCTTTTAGGACATGTATTTGCTAAGTGTTCTATGCTTCCACATGTAAAACATTCTAATTTATTTTTATAATTTCTATCATTTCTGTATTTGCGTACATGCTTATTTCTGTCTAAATAAGGCTTTCTAGCAGAGGATTTTCTTAAATAGTATTTCTTTTTATATGGTTGTCTAGTATTGTATTGTTTATTCCTACACTTTTTTACCTTCCTTTTTGGCTCTTTATCATAATGTTGTGTGGTGTATATTACTGACTTACAAAAACTCATCTCGTTTTGTTTTAACTGTTTTTGTATTTGTATATTAGTACATTTCTCAATTAATACTTCCATTACATGTTGTATACGTTGTCCTATAGTCCATTTGGCGGTAGGGTTTTGTATTACTCCTTCTCTTTTATACCACCTTTCTTCTATTTCTCTTCCTAAAGCTCCTGGTAATTTATTGAATAGTTTTATTCCTATTGTTTCATCAAATGTATTGCCGCTAAGGGTACAATAATAAAAAAATTCTTTTAAGAAGTCTTTAATATGATACCAATTAGATATACTAAGTTGTTCTAGTTTTATTAATGCGTTTCTTTGTAATACTATTGCCCCACTATTAGGGTCTTCTCCTGTCATTAGGCTATGTATTTTATTGGTGAAATTATATGGGTTAGCTCCCATATTTACTAAAGCTTGAAATTCTTGTGGGAATTCACTTTTGTATGATTCCCATACAGCTTTAGCAGATTCTCCTAAGAACGTCTCCATATATCTATACATAGTCTCTGCGTCTGTATCTGAGTAATTTTTAATATAGTCTGCTACTACTATTCCTTTCCATATATCTATTGCAGTATTCCATAATTGAGGGTCTTGATATGCTACATTAAGTATTTTTCCTTTACTACCTCCTTCCTGTAATTTAATTGGTTCTTCTATGGGTAGTCTTTTTCCTATTGGTTTTATAGTGTCTGGTTTTATTTCTGTTTCAGGGTTTATTCTCCATACTCTTCTTCTAAGTATATTTCCTGTACTAGTATCTATTGTATGGGCTGTGGTAGTTCTTTGAAATGGGGTAGAACTTGTTGATTCCATTAGTTCTTTTTGGCTTACTATTGAACTGGTTTCACTATCTATAGTTTTCCTGTATCCTAAATTATCTGTTCTATCTTTACATTCTTTGACATGTAAAATAAATTCATTTATTTTCATATTTCTTTTAAAGCATCCTTTACATCTAAAAAGATTGTTGTTGTCATTATCATATATTCTTTGTGCTTGTATAATTATATTATCTACCTCATAAGCTTCTTCTAATATCTCTATGTTCATTAATTCTGCTTCTACCTTTTCTTGGGATTCTAGCATTATATCTGTTTCAGTAATACTATCTTTATCAATTTGTCTTGTATAATTGTAATCTGTAAATCTTATAGAAGTTTCTCCTCTTCTATTTGTATACATTAAATGAGATTCTGGTGTATATATTTTAGGTTTATTAAATTTTTCTAAGTTCCATTCTAGTCCTGAGTATTCTTCTGCATCTATCTTAATGGGTTTTATTAATTTAATTCCTTTATTTCCCATTAGTTCCACTACATCTTCTACCTTAATTTTAAATTTAGTATTACTACTTAAGGCCATCTTTCCTATAAATCCTATACATATTAATAAATTATTTCCTGTCTCCATTTCTTCATATCCTTTAGTCTGTATTCCTATTTTTATATGAGTGCCAAATTCTTTTAAGTTTATTAGAAAATCTGGGCTTATATAAAATATTCCTCCATTATGAGTCATGTCTACTTCAGTTATTCCTATTATAGCCTTTTTCATGTTTTTTAGTGATTCTACATTGATTAGATTTAATGCTAGTTTATTTTCTCCTATTACAGATAATTGTTCTTCTCTATAATGTCTGTATAATAGATCTGTTTTAGAAAAATATTTAGTATTATATAAAACTTTTGGGTCTAATAATTTTATCTGATTTTGTTTAAAAATTTGAAGATCTCTATCTATGTCTATTATTTCACTTAATTGATTATTATCTTCCTCCCTAGTCTGCCTTGAAAAAATCCTGGATATTAGGCTATTTCTGGCCACTATATTATTTCCTACTTGGTTATCTGAGTAGCTGGGTCTTGGTCTTTCTTCTTCGAGGTTTCTGGTTCCTCCCCGATTTGAAAGAAAGTCCATTTTGGTATTTTTCTTTTTAATTGTTGTCTTTCTTGTAAAGGAGTAATTTCTATGTTACTAAATTTTTTAATTATGTCGTCTATTCCGGCTGACTGTTCTGGGTATCTTTAAGTATTTTTTCTAATTTTTTATCTATTTCTAATAATAAAGCTATAATTGTATTATTCTGTCTAATTATAAGTGTTTCTGAATTGTTTGCAGTTACGTGATTAGAGAATCCTACCGGGTTTTGATACTTATGAGTTATCTCTAATGCTTTTCTATAGATGGGGGAATCTTCACTCATGAACGAGTGATTTCTTCTATTCTTATAGCTATTTCTTTTATATCTTTTGTATTATTATATAATTGTTGTACTTGACTACTTATAGAAATATCTTTACTAGTTTTTAGTCTTGTAATAATTTCAGTTTCTTGTTCTTTAATAAAATCTAAGTTTTGTTCTAATTTTTCTATTATCTTTTTCTGCTTTATCTGAATTTCTTCTATATCTTTTATTCTTTTAATAATATTTTCGTCTTGTTCTTGTATTTTACTACTCAAATTAATTATTAGATCTATTATTGTGTTGTATTGTCTATCGTCTGTATGAAATATGTGCTCTTCTTGACTAAAATTACACTTAATAGAGGTACCGTCTTTTAATACTCTATATTTCTTTTCAGGGTATAATCTTAAGTCTAAGTATTCTAGATGTTTTAACTGATCTATTTTATCCTATAGAAGATAATATCTGTCTATTTCGTTCGTTAATTCGTAATAAATTTCTACTTAGACTTAGGTTGTTTTCTAATCTAGCTATTTCTGTGATAATAGAGTCTCTATATCTAAAAGTCTCTTCACTGAAAGGATCTGAAAAATTGATTAGAGTTGAGTCTAGTGATTCTAGTGTCTCTTCATTAATTTTTATCATAAAAGTTATATAGTCTAAAGTTCCTTATAAATTTTTTATCTGAATTAATATGTTTTTCTTATGTTTTCGTTCTTCTCAATATAGCTTATTTCTAAATCTAATTCTTCTAATGTATTCTAACATGAAATATAACAAAGTTTTTAGTCTAAAATTCAGTCTATGGGTCTAGAAACTTATAGCTCTGATACCAATATGTATAGAAAGATTTAAATAAAGATTTTTTAATGAAAAAGAGCAACAGAGCAAAGCATGTATGAGAATATATTTTTTGAATTCTAGTTGTGAAATCCTACTCGGTACTTCCTCTCTTTTTAGTCTATATATATAGAAAGATTTAAATAAAGATTTTTTAATGAAAAAGAGCAACAGAGCAAAGCATGTATGAGAATATATTTTTTGAATTCTAGTTGTGAAATCCTACTCGGTACTTCCTCTCTTTTTAGTCTTTAACATGAAGTTATCTTATTAATATTCCTCAGTTTTTATTTTTTATTACTATTTATTATTTATTATTATTATTATTTTTGTATATCCTTTTCAATATCTTACTCTTTAGCTTATTCTTAACAACTCCATTCTTTAACCACACCCCGGATATTGGCGTAACACAAAGTCCTTCCGCGGACATACTAAACAATACGCCTTCATACTCCTAGGAATTTACAGGTTAATCCATCTTTTGTTGTTAAGAGCTAAGAGTCTAACCATTTACTAAGGATATAATTTTATAACATTTCAAAAATAACATTCATAACATAACATAATTTACATATACAGGGGAATACATAAGAAAACTTACATGTCTTAAGACGAAAGAGAGGTTTCCCTTTCGGGAACCCCGACTGACCTCAAAAACTTTACTTAAACACACTAAACTGTATATTTAGAAGAAGGTTGGTTTAGGTTTTTAGAAGGGTTGAGTTTGAAGAGAGAGAGAGGTTTTGGGGCATCGAAAGGATTAAGAGAACTAGTTTTTTTTTCCAACTTAGGTTGTTCTTCTTAACTTGTCTTCTGAAGGGCTAAGGAAGGGGTATTTATAGATGGGAAAAGGTAAAGGAAGAGTCTGGATTTTGGACAAATGGACGTTTGAGATCTTGCCGACATTTTTAAAGTCGACATCAATAATGCAAGTCGGGTGCGCATTGGGCCCCATCGTCACATGCATTAGTGATGATCCTATTTTGTCCACTTTGGTCTGACGCGACTGACGCGTACCCATCAGTTTTTCTTTCTTTTCAGAAAGTAGTGATAAAGTGGGTACTCACAAGACACTTAGTGGGCATTCCCACCTTTATTTTTATTTACAGGACATTTAGTGGGCATCCCCACCTTGACTATACTTTATTTGTCTTCTTTCTTCTCATTATTAAGTCTTTTTAGGTGGATAAGTTGTGGAGGGCAATTGAGTCAAAACTCATGCCCGAGTCATATCCATCATATGGGTCTTGAGAATCTTGAAACTGTTCATCTTCAGTATCATTTCTAGAGTCTTCAGTATTATTGATTCCGTCTTGGCTTTCTTCATTAAGTGGTTGTCTTAGTACATCATCTTCTGGTAGTGGATTAATATATTTATCTTTTTCTTGTGTCTGCTCTAATATCTTTTTTAAAGTTTTGTTTACCATTGCTTCGATCGTCTTCTTCGTCTTTTTCTTGTTATTGGTTCTTTGTCTTGATGTTTCTCCCACTGAGAATGAAAGTGGAAGTCGCCTTCTGGGTGGAGTCTGCGGTGTATCTTCACTTTTTGGCAAAGTGACAGCCATCAACGGATTTGGTGCGTCTTTACCGGTTACCGTTTGAACCGGACTAGCTGTACCATGACCTGGTACAGTAGGTCTAGCTGCATTCAGAGAGGAATGCACACTCGTCTCATCCATTTTGGCTTGAGATGGAGAACTCGCTTCTGTCTGAGTGATTTTGTCTATTGTAGATCTGGCTTGAATCTGTTTGTACTTTGTTAACAGTGTTATCAACTGGTCTTTTTCTTGCTGCAAGGCTTCGTATTTAGCATTCAGTCTTTTGAACCCTTGTGTCATTGTCTCGCAATGGTCACAGAAAATGATTTTATCTGGGCTATCTTTTGAAATTTTATATTGTGGGCTAGGATTTGGGCTTTGTCTGAGGTTAGGTGAAATGAAATAGTTTGGGCCCAAGTAGCCTCTTGCATAGTCTAGGGCTTCCGTTAAATCGTTAAACCCTTTAAATAATGGATTTTTTATGCCATGTATTGATTCTATGACTTCTTGCCAGTCTTGAAAAACACCATTTCTTTTTCCGTGTATAACTACATAAAATTTAAATTTTTTCTCCGTATTTTTATCTGTAAAATACTGTCCTAAAGCGTTTAATGTTGTAATAAAATATTTTAAGTCTTTCTTATTATAGGCAATCTATAAATTATCTAACAAACATTTTTGAGGTTTGTCTATTCTACATTCCGGTCTTTCTTTAAAAGATAAGTTGCATTTGGGGTAAGATATTAAGTTGAAAGGTCCAAAATGAATCCTTTCCATAGTGTCTGTGGATGACTGAGATCTAAAGTGTGTATTACCTAAAAGAGTCTGTATATATGAGTCTGTGGCAGAGCTTTGACCCTTGCCTTTGTCTGATGTCTCAGGCCTCATTCGTGGTCTAAGTTGGTGAATGTCTCCAACTGGTCTCATTCTGAAAGAAAATAACTGATTAAATCATTTGTAAATTTAATCTGCTTAACTGGTCTGCTAAGTTATTATCTTTGCCTTTTATATATTCAAATATTATTCTAGGATAAATTGATATAGTATCTATGAAATTTATCCATCTTCTTTTACTGCAATTCTTTTGTTCTATCTTCTAATGAAATTTTACTATGGCTTCGCAGTCTGTTCTTACCATTAGTTCTGGTTTGTTTAGAATGTATAATTTAAAACTATTTAAACCGTATATTATAGCTAATACTTCTGCGTCTATACTACTCATGTTACCTTTTTCTTTGTATTTTCCGCTAGCATATCCACATATTTTTTCTTCTGTTTTATTACTATATTTGTTAGGTCTGGCTTTTAATACAACTCCCCAACCTAGATTACTTCCGTCTGTTTCTATAATTAAGTAGTCTGATTCTAAAGGTATATTTAGATCTGGTATATTTTTTATTTTATCTTTAATCTGTTGTACCAACTTTATGTCTTCTGTATTAAAGTGTTTTTGTCCTTTACTTCCTGTCTTAGCATATAATGGTCCTGCTATCTTTCCTAAATTTTGTATAAAATTCCTAGCATAGTTAACTAACCCTAAAAAATTTTGTAATTCTTTAGTTTTATCTAATTTGTCTGGCATTTCTAAAACTTTCTTGCTTATATGTGGTTGTAGTTTAATCTTACCATCTCCTATGGTAACTCCTAAGAAATTTATATGAGTCTTGCATAGTTCCATTTTCTTTTTGCTTATTATTATACCGTGTTGTATAAATAATCTAAATACTGTCTGAAGATGTCCTAGATGTTCTTGGTCATTTCTACTGAATACTAGGATGTCGTCTACATATACTAATACAAAGTTCTTGTATTCTCCGAATATTTCATCCATTTTCATTTGAAATATCGGAGGGGCTGTCTTCAGGCCGAATGGCATTGCTAACCATTCAAAATGTCCTTCGGGGCAAGTGAATGCAGTCCATTCTATGCTATCTGGATGCATTTTGACTTGCCAGTAGCCTGATTTGCAGTCAAACTTACTAAATATTTTTCTACCTTGTATTCTATTTAGTAGCTCGTTTTTATCTGGTAGTTTATAAGCATCTATTCTAGTATTGTCATTGAGTCTTTTATAGTTGATTACCATTCTAGCTTTACCTCTAAGTATTTCTGCGTGATTTCTTACCATAAAGGCTGTTGATCTATGTCTAGAAGTGGATCTTCTTATTACACCTAATTCTAATAATTCTTTAATTTGTTTTTGGAAATCTTCTAAATCTTGATTCGTTGCTTCTATAGCTGCTGTTTTTATGGTATATTCGGGGTTTATTATTTCTAATTTACACATTATTTTGTTGGAATGCCAATGTATTAAGGGTTTTTCTCCTATTATTTCTAACTTATCTAGCATTTTTATTACATTGTCTAAGTCTTTTGGTCCTTTAATATTGCTTATAGTATTTAATCCTTTATTAAAGTTATAGAAATTGGTTTCTATATTTATTAGTGTATAGTTTTTTTTCTAATATTTCTTCGTCTAAATTATAATTATCTTCATTGGTCTCTTCATACATATTTTTATTATTACAGTCTTCACAGCATGGTTTTATATCTTCTTGCTGTATTCTTTCTTTAGTTGGTATGTTATTTGTTAGTACTGGTGTATAGGTTGCTTGTTTAAAAAATACTATACCATCTCTAGTTAGTAAGCATCCTCCTGTGTCCTTAAAAATAAATTTTAGACCAATCACGAAGTCTGTGTTTATGTTTAGATCTCTTACTAGGATTTTATGTACATTGTAAGTGGGATTATAAAATTTATTACACGTGTTTTGGAAACTTATACTAGCTTACCCCAAATGCAACTTATCTTTTAAAGAAAGACCGGAATGTAGAATAGACAAACCTCAAAAATGTTTGTTAGATAATTTATAGATTGCCTATAATAAGAAAGACTTAAAATATTTTATTGCCACATTAAACGCTTTAGGACAGTATTTTACAGATAAAAATACGGAGAAAAAATTTAAATTTTATGTAGTTATACACGGAAAAAGAAATGGTGTTTTTCAAGACTGGCAAGAAGTCATAGAATCAATACATGGCATAAAAAATCCATTATTTAAAGGGTTTAACGATTTAACGGAAGCCCTAGACTATGCAAGAGGCTACTTGGGCCCAAACTATTTCATTTCACCTAACCTCAGACAAAGCCCAAATCCTAGCCCACAATATAAAATTTCAAAAGATAGCCCAGATAAAATCATTTTCTGTGACCATTGCGAGACAATGACACAAGGGTTCAAAAGACTGAATGCTAAATACGAAGCCTTGCAGCAAGAAAAAGACCAGTTGATAACACTGTTAACAAAGTACAAACAGATTCAAGCCAGATCTACAATAGACAAAATCACTCAGACAGAAGCGAGTTCTCCATCTCAAGCCAAAATGGATGAGACGAGTGTGCATTCCTCTCTGAATGCAGCTAGACCTACTGTACCAGGTCATGGTACAGCTAGTCCGGTTCAAACGGTAACCGGTAAAGACGCACCAAATCCGTTGATGGCTGTCACTTTGCCAAAAAGTGAAGATACACCGCAGACTCCACCCAGAAGGCGACTTCCACTTTCATTCTCAGTGGGAGAAACATCAAGACAAAGAACCAATAACAAGAAAAAGACGAAGAAGACGATCGAAGCAATGGTAAACAAAACTTTAAAAAAGATATTAGAGCAGACACAAGAAAAAGATAAATATATTAATCCACTACCAGAAGATGATGTACTAAGACAACCACTTAATGAAGAAAGCCAAGACGGAATCAATAATACTGAAGACTCTAGAAATGATACTGAAGATGAACAGTTTCAAGATTCTCAAGACCCATATGATGGATATGACTCGGGCATGAGTTTTGACTCAATTGCCCTCCACAACTTATCCACCTAAAAAGACTTAATAATGAGAAGAAAGAAGACAAATAAAGTATAGTCAAGGTGGGGATGCCCACTAAGTGTCCTGTAAATAAAAATAAAGGTGGGAATGCCCACTAAGTGTCTTGTGAGTACCCACTTTATCACTACTTTCTGAAAAGAAAGAAAAACTGATGGGTACGCGTCAGTCGCGTCAGACCAAAGTGGACAAAATAGGATCATCACTAATGCATGTGACGATGGGGCCCAATGCGCACCCGACTTGCATTATTGATGTCGACTTTAAAAATGTCGGCAAGATCTCAAACGTCCATTTGTCCAAAATCCAGACTCTTCCTTTACCTTTTCCCATCTATAAATACCCCTTCCTTAGCCCTTCAGAAGACAAGTTAAGAAGAACAACCTAAGTTGGAAAAAAAAACTAGTTCTCTTAATCCTTTCGATGCCCCAAAACCTCTCTCTCTCTTCAAACTCAACCCTTCTAAAAACCTAAACCAACCTTCTTCTAAATATACAGTTTAGTGTGTTTAAGTAAAGTTTTTGAGGTCAGTCGGGGTTCCCGAAAGGGAAACCTCTCTTTCGTCTTAAGACATGTAAGTTTTCTTATGTATTCCCCTGTATATGTAAATTATGTTATGTTATGAATGTTATTTTTGAAATGTTATAAAATTATATCCTTAGTAAATGGTTAGACTCTTAGCTCTTAACAACAAAAGATGGATTAACCTGTAAATTCCTAGGAGTATGAAGGCGTATTGTTTAGTATGTCCGCGGAAGGACTTTGTGTTACGCCAATATCCGGGGTGTGGTTAAAGAATGGAGTTGTTAAGAATAAGCTAAAGAGTAAGATATTGAAAAGGATATACAAAAATAATAATAATAATAAATAATAAATAGTAATAAAAAATAAAAACTGAGGAATATTAATAAGATAACTTCATGTTAAAGACTAAAAAGAGAGGAAGTACCGAGTAGGATTTCACAACTAGAATTCAAAAAATATATTCTCATACATGCTTTGCTCTGTTGCTCTTTTTCATTAAAAAATCTTTATTTAAATCTTTCTATATATATATATATATAGGGATAGACAATGTGATGTGGCACCTCTTTATGGCCCAAAATGCTATTTGTCCTTTTTCTCCTTTTTTTGGCATTTTCTCTATTTTTTTTCTCATTTATGTGTCATTTTAAAAAACTCAAAAGTCACTCTTTTAATTCTCTTAATATATATATATATATATATATATATATATATATATATATATAGAGAGAGAGAGAGAGAGAGAGAGAGAGAGTTAGTTAGTTAGTAAATGAATAAATAGAATAAAAAGAAAAAGCAAAAAAAGAAAAAACAAGAAGATAAATAGAATTCTTGATCAAAGATATATATATTCTTTTAATGTAGTATATTTAACATAATTAAGAGAATTAAAAGATTGACTTTTGAATTTTTTAAAATGGCACATAAATGAGGAAAAAATAAAGAACATGTCAAAAAAGGAGAAAAAAGATAAATAACATTCTAGGCCACAGAGAGGTGTCATATCACCTTGTCTATGTTTAGTTTTATATATATATATAAGGTTGGCTATTTTGGTCTTCCTGGTCAGACTGGGAGGATTCTAAGTCATTATTTTTGATTTGGTTAAAATCCTGCTCAAACTCATCATTAGCACTATCAGAGTCCTCTTGAAGTAAGAGATATTGTATCTGGTTGAGGACTGATTCATCCAGATTGAGATTTCTAACTCTTTTGAAAAATTTGCAGTATTTGGCGATATGATCAGGTTTGCCGCACCTGTAACATTTGTCATCATCATTGGGGGCAAAAAAGAGTTGGCTTCTTAGTTGCACGTTAATATATATATATATATATATATATATATCATATTACTATATAAGTGGGAAGCCAAAAAATGAAAAGTTAAAATATTAAAATACTCTTCAAACATTAAAAGATAAATATACCCTTCAAATAATAATAAATAATAAATTAAAAAGTTAAAATACTAAAATACCTCCCAAACATTATAAGACTAATATACCTTTAAAATAATAATAAATAATAAATAATAAATAATTGAAAAGTTAAAATACTAAAATACCCTTCAAGCATTAAAAGACTAATATACCCTTTAAATAACAATATAAATATAACTAATAACTAATAAATAAATATAAATAAATAATTAATAATTAATCAGATTATTACTATAGCTATCATTTATACTATTCTAAAAGTGGGAATCAAAAAGTTAAACAGTTGAATTATTAAAATGTTCATCAAATATTGAATAACTATTTTTCCTTTTAAATAAGAATTATTCCTATAACAATTTTGTACGAAATGTAATTATACATTCTAATAATGCATGCTACTCCATCAAATCATATTATTATATAAGTGGGAAGACCCTAAGTGAAAAGTTAAATTACTACAATATCCTTAAAAAGTTGATTAACCATTTCAATCTTTAAAAAAAATTAATTATATAATTATTTTAAAATACATTGAACTTGAATGTGGGAATTCTTCTATCTATCCATAATTATTTATAGATATTAATTTACTTAATTTTTATACAACTTTTACAAAACACTGCTCTCATTCGACAATAATTTCGTGATATGTATGTATGCAACTGTAAAAAAGTGGAGACTACAATTTCTTAGAAAGAAGGCAAAAATTTTAAGACGTGAAATATTTCGTAACCATAACCGACATTTAAATTATGTGTTGTAAAGCTTTTGTCACATTTATTTATTTATATTATGCTGTCTTTTTGTTGTAATGTCTTTTTGCTTTTTTTTTTTTTATGCTTACACCAACCTTGATAGTATTTAACCAAAAAAAGAAATTATGGTATTGTGACATTAAAAGAACTTTTATCAAGCTGAATACTTGATATATTATAAGAAGTGCTTCAAATGTTACTTTTGAAATTCATCTGATAGCAATTTGTACGTATAATTATGATATATAAATATCAATTGGATTTTGTCAATAGCTATTAAGTATCTCTATCACAAATAGTTACTCCCTCCTAATATTCTTTTGTCAAATTTATATGAACTTTTAATAATGACTGAAACAAAGAATAATACTATTAAAGAATTACTTCTTTCTTCCCAAAAATGAAAAATATCCTTTCAACTTCATATCATAACGCAGATTTTCACAAGATTGAACTTTATATAACACTAAATATCAATCGGATATATTCACATTTCATTAGTTTAGCTTGCATTTTTCCCTTCAAAAATTTGTGTAAACTATTACTTATTATAAAATTATTTACATCATTATAAAAAAATTATGCTTATTAATAAGGAATACATGTGCAATGCACGTGTCCAGGTATAGTATAATAAATTAGATAATTGAAGGTTCACACACTAATTCAGTGAATATTCAATTAATGAAGGTGAAACCATTTATTTTTTCCTTCATTTACTTCTCAAAATGTTTCTCAATGAATAATTAATACATGTTTTTTCTTAATATTTAAAGTTGAATATCAAAATATCCATTAAAAGTTGATAGATCATTTTACCTTTTAAATAAAAACTAATCTCTATTTAATATTATATAACATCATTAATTATTCAATATTAAATTATAATTATAGTGAATATAATTAATCAGTAAATGTTAAATGCTTGCAATTCACATTGAAAATTTTTCACTTTGATATTCCACGGGCTAATAATATTTTTCATAATCCTCTTACATTTTCTTTTTTATTTCATTCAAATAATTTTTCGCAGAGTCTTTTTACATTCTCTTCTTTATTTCACTCTATAAAATTGCAATAAATTATCTTAAAGCATGATGTCAGTTATTAAAAAATATATCATTATTATTTAGACATATTTTCAATTTTCTCATTATAGTTTTGTTTCATCTTCCACAATAACAGTAATAAATTTGGAGTCTCTTTATATTCTTCAATCTACAAAAGTGTATACCAAATTATCAAAATCATTGTATCACATTGTTTTGTATTCTGTCAAAAAATCTCTTTTCGCCAACATATTTATCAATTTCTTCCTGCCCATTTTACTAATTCCGCAACACATTTAAGTTTACTTCTTTTTTTCCCCTCTATTTCTTCTCCTTATTTATGTTAAACCACTCGTGTTTTTCGACCGATTTTTCTTTATTCTTCAAGTAATTCTATGTTCTATCTATTTTCCTTAATGAGACAATATCAGAGGAAAAAAAAAAGAGAATTTTTTTTCCGCATAACATAGCGAAGGCAGTACCAAAAAAGTATAGAATAAAGAATCAGGATGTTCGTTGCATGTGTTAATAGCGATACAAGTAGTTTTTCTTGGGCTCTGAGATGATAGTTCTATTAAGTGAATGTTTTATCACCATTTTTCTCATAGTTACTTATTGTGATTCCTAAGTTATTAATTGATTATGTTTAATATATTCTAACCACTCAATTTACATCTATCTATGACTTTATAAAATTTTTATATTTATGTGTTTTTTAAATTTTGATTTTCTCTTATAATCTTGAATATTATTTAAGAGATAATTTTTACACGCTTTAACATTTATCTATTGTTGATAATTTTTATCATGGATCATGCAACTTTTTTGAGGTTAGAACTTAGAAGTTGCTAGCTTCTCCTTTTTAATTTGTTAGCGATAAATATACATCATTTTGCTCAAGTTAATTTTATTTTTAAAAAAATTAAAACATATATTTTTACTAAATGTACACCTTTTGTCATAGAAAAAGTAATGACGACATAATTCGTCATAACTATTAACACATACCTATGTTAAATTTACAGATGAAAGATTCATAATCTTAAATTATATAAATAGTCTTATATATAATAATTAGACATTCTAATATACATAATTGTTAAATATCTCTATCATAAATAAATATTGCTCCCTCTGTTTAGATTTGTTAGGAATATGCCAAAATATTATTTAAATTTTGTCTTAAATATGTTGTTTGAAAATTTAAAATTAAAGAGCTGCCAAAAAATAAAATTAAAGACGCATTCTTTTTGAAATGTATTATAAAAGAAAAGTAAGACAAACAACGGAGGATGTGCTATATTTTTGAAGTGGGAAACACCTAACTTCAAAATTGGATTACCATTTTGCCCTTCAATCTAAAACTATTTCAATAATATTTTATGCACTAAAAAGTAAATATACATTTATAATAAATATTATTAAACTATTAAATTAAATAAGAAATCTATAATTGTCATAATAGAGAATTAATGTTTTCATTTATTTTACATTATTTCACTTTGTTCAAATTTAATTATAATTATTTATCGTCGTCTTCATCAGGATGTAAAAAACTCAAAGACATAGTATCATGGTTATTTCTTTTATTTAATATTTTCTTTTTTTTTTTGTTATTTTTTAAAAAGATTTATATCTATGTTTTCTACTAAAATATTTTAAAATACTATTTAGTTGAAGGTTAAAAATATCGTTTAATATTTGATGGATATTTTAGTCATTTACTTTTTATTTGGTGATTTTTCATTTTATAATTTAATAACTGTATTGAAATATGAATATTATAAACCATTATTTAACTTCTCTTTTTTTTTAAAAAAAAAGTGAAATATCTTTTAGTTTAGTCAGTAATTATTCACTTTTATATATATATAATGAGACTTTTTTACTGTTTGGTATAAAAAATATTATAAGAGTATTATTTAAATATAGGATAAAATAATCATTCAATATTTAATGGACTGATATGTGGGACTTCCCACTTTTAGTATAATATGATATAATTCAAATATTATTATTTAATTAGATATTTAATTTAGTTTTGATTCAATAAATAATAAAATATTATTATTTAATTAAATATTTAAATATGATATGATATAATTTAAATATTACTATATTAATATATATTTACTTTAGTTTTGATTTAGTAAATGATAAAATATTATCATTTTGTTAGATATTTAATTTGGTTTTGATTCAATGAATGGTAAAAATATTATATTTTATTATATTTTAATTTATTATAAGGGAAAAATAGTAATCCAACTTTTAAGATAGGGGCTTTCCATTTTTAGTATAATATGCTATGATGATATAATGATATATAGCTTCAACAAGAGTTAAAGATAATAATATTTTTCTCATTTCTATGATAAATTTATGTCAATGACCTAAAATATTTTAAGATAAATGAGAATAATATAAGCAACTAATATGATTTATTTGGGTGCATATCAGAAAGTAATACCTTGAATTTCTGTCAATTATGGTTGATTATAAATTATATTTATCATCTGTCAGCGATAATATATCGTTCTACATATATCATCAAACAAATCTACACAAGCTTACAAAGACACAGATGCAACGTACGTATCCAGGACTAGTATATAATATAAGTGAGAAGACAAAAGTGAAAAGTTGAATTACGATTTTACCCCTATTATAAGTTAAAATATTACGAAATATCTAATTAATTAGTAATAACCTCTTATTAAATATTTAATTAATAATAAAAAATTAAATTATAATTTTACCCCTATTATAAATTAAAATGTTATAAACATCTAGTTAATTAAATATTAATTAGTAATAATCTCTTATTAAATATTTAATTATTAAAATATCATATATCTATACTATTCTAAAAGTGGGAAGCCCCGGCCTATAGTTGAAAATTGAAAGACTAAGTAGCCCATTAAATATTGAACGTCGATTTTACCCTTTAATCTAGACTATTCTTATAATTCTAACAAAGTTGAATGACATTTTTCTCCTTCAATCAAACATAAATGTAACTCTATTCTAATTAAATTCGATTTTACCCTTCAATCTAGACTATTCTTATAATCCTAATAACGTTTGACATTTTTCTCCTTCAATCAAACACAAATGTAACTCTAATTCTAATTAAATTATTAAGAAAAATTAAATGTGAAACATTAAGATGATCAATTTTAGGGAGGCTTTTGTTTTTTTCGAGAATACTCTAAGTTCTAGAGCAATTTATTTCTTGAGTAATGAATAACAACGATTAAGTTTTACTACATCTAGAATTATAACTTTAAAAGTTGTAATAATTAAAGCATTTATTATTCAAACTAAATGATGATCATGCATGTAATAATGAATTATCCCTTCAGTCCAAGGGAAATCAATATATACACAATTAAAATATTAATGAATTATAAAATTACCTCATCTATAAAACCCCATTAGATATTCAATTTATTTTTGATCAAATATTTGCTTTTATAAATAGACTTAAATTAAGTAAGATATTTTAATTACTTTCAATAAAAATATGCAATTTTTTATGAGACCAATCTACTGACCTCTTGCAAAAAGTAGGAAATTCTTGAGTTCAAACTTGAATTTACCAAAATATTCATTAAAAATTAAAAAATCATTTTACCCTTAAATATTACTCCATATTAATTTTATATATTAGAAAGTTTATCTTGAAATATTAAATTTCATTTTATTAGTCTTTAATTGTAAGCAATTTATTGCAATAATATTTTAAGATGAATATTTTTAAATTCTCATGCATTCTTTTTATCTTCTAAAGATAACATTTGTAGTATTTTATTACTCCTTAATTTTTTTATCTTCTCATTTTTTTTTTACCATTGACCTTCAATATTTTGAGTCATATACATTTGAAATAAACATGTAATGAAACTTTTCCACTTATAAATAGAGTTTTTCTAAAGTTGTTTAATATATATCATTCATGTAAATTCCTTAAACTACATGAACTCGAGGGATGAATTGGTGGACACAGTAAGATATAAAAGTATTAGTGTTCATTTTAGAATTTTATAACTTTTTTTTAAAATTATATTTTCACTATTTATAGCTAAATTTATGTAATATGAAACACGAATATAATATTATTCTTCATATTTGCTTACAAAGTAATTTTATTACGAGGGAATTAACCATGACATTGTTAAATTAATGGTTATACAATTATTTTCTTTTTACTTCTTTTTTTAAAAACAAAATTAAGTGGTGATATAGATCTTTCACATGGATTATGGACTGTTTTAAATATTTTTATTGCAGATAACTATTATGTACTTCTTTATTTATGTATGCCCTAAAATTCATAATGATTTACTTACCATCATAAGGAAGACATATGTCGATCAAATCTCTACACAACTTATATAAAATGTTACTAGATTCTATTATAACTTTTTATATGTATGTAGTTATAAAAAGGAGACTATAATTTCTTAAAGACAACCGTTGTATTTGTATAGAGAAATATATATTTAGTAGAATATATTTTAGTATGCAAAATTATATTTAAATCATTCTTTTCATTTTCTTTTGGGCTGCAAAATATGATCTATATATAAACACATTAATTAATATAAGATCAACTGTATTTACAAAAATATTATGCGATAAATAATTAACAATATGAGATTAGACCTGTAAAAATTTTATATAGTAATAGAGGACAAAGACGTGTGTGTGTGTGTATTGGGCTGATATGTAGCCAAATTGACACATGAGAAATTTTGGTAAAATATTTTTAAAAGGGTATTTTCTTATTTGATATGTTATTTGTAGTTATAAATTTATTTTTTTATTAGGTACTAAATTTTTTTTACAAACAAAGCAATTAAAACATAGTAAGAATCGAACAGGTTTATGACTTGCATTTTAGCTCATTTCAATTTAAGTAACTTTTGGAGCGGATCAATAACCCGCTCATTTATTAACTTTGTCCATTTTAATTCGTTCAAATTCAACCTAGCCCTCCATTTGACACCTTTGCTCGTAGTTACCGTTACAATTCCACCCTTTAGAAAGCTGTTTTTTGTACTTACTATTCTTATTACTGGGTGATCTTCAATTTTTGTTCTTACTGCTCATTTAATAAATATTTATGGGTCAAAATATCCTTAATAATGAACTAATTTTGCTAGACAAAGTTAATTTCACAAGATAATTTTTTACGAGAAGGTCCGCCTTGGGGCATAAGTTCTATTACATTTGATCTGCAAAGACAAGATTTTTAGAGCAACTTGTGTCTTAAGGTATAACTTCTGCCACTGAACTGATGCCTTGTGCATAACTTGTACCATTGAACTTATGCCTTGGACTTAATTTCTTTTGCCTTCAGGAATAATGTGTCACTGCACTTATACCATGAGGCATAATTTCTCTTACCTCGGAGCATAACTTGTGCCATTAAAGACATAGGTTTGGTTACAAGTTAGAGTTATGCAGGTATTAGTAATACATGAACTAGTTATGAGGGAATCTATGTATTATTTTATGCAGGGATTAGTTGTGCAGGTTTTGGTGATTCATGGATTAGTTATGTAAGTATTATTTATGTTGGGTTTAGTTACGTAGGATTTAGTTATGTAGAAATTATAATGTATTAATTATTAATTATTGAATATTTAATTTGTTATAAATTAATAATATTATGTACAAGTAAATAAGTAAACAAATAGTATAAAATTCTATTTATAATTGAATATATATATTTTAAAATGCGCTATACTGTTTCGTGGGTTGAAAACTCCACAAGCTGATTTCTCAGTTACCTAACATGAAATTGTACGCGTTTCATTCAAGGTTGCCCAGGTGGTAACTAGATGCAGTAACACTAGGAGGCTTCAATGTGGAAAGCTTACAGAAATGAAGAAGACAAAGAGCAAAAGGGCAGAGAAATAGTGACAACTTTCTGGAATGACAAAGTAATATAAAATAGTTTTACTTTCTTAGGTGCTTTTATTTTAGTTTATTTTATTTCTTTGAATACTCTTTTTTACTTATAAACATTAACCAACTGCGCTTGCTTAGTGGCAGTAACTTTTTTTAAAAAAATTTAAAAATAAATTCAGTTTTATTGAAACCGTATAACCTAGTTGAATATATATTCTATTGTACAATTATATATATATATATATAATTGATAAGGATAAATGTGTAACTTTATTATTTTAATTCACGTATAACTAATACCCACATAACTTATTTCATCTTTTACCCCGCATAAAATTATACATAGATTTTCTCATAAGTTATGTGTGTATTAATTATGTAGAATTTCTAAAACACAACCAAACACAGTATAAAATTAATACATAAATAATTTTTATACAATATTTGAAACCTACCAACCAAACGTGGTATAAAATCAATACATGAATAACTTTTATCATATTTGAAAATCAAACAATGTATAAAATTAATACATAAATAACCAAGTTATTCATGTATTAATTTTAGCCTTATCCAATAACCAAATGACTCCTAAAGACATAATTTATGCTTTAAGCTCAATATCATTATCTTCAGACATAACTTATATGACTTCATTTATGCCTTGTATAATTTTTTATGTCTTAAAAGCATAATTTTAATTAAACTTACTTGTACAATTTTATTTTTATACACTATTAAAAGTATTTTAAACTGTTTTTTATTACTTAATGCCTCAAAAAATAAATATTAAAGGCGAATAATTTCGGGCAAAAGTAACTCGTACAAGGAAAGACATAAAAACCGGACAAAGTGGGGCTTTGGAGAAAAGTTAAATTTGGGCTTGAAGTTGAGTAGCCCTACGCCATCACTATGGTTGGCCCACATACTAGGCTTTAAGGGCCCCACTTTATTGGCCTGATATGGCCCGGCTCTTGCTGTTTTTATCCATTTTTGCTTTTTTCTATTTCTTTTTTTGGTTTTAGTTATTTATTAGTACTAAATATTTTGTTTTGTCTTTTATTAAACAAATTGTAGGATTTCATCATCAAATGTCACGAAGTACCCTTTCAGACTCCTACTTAAACGTCAACAACATTGTACTCTTCGAATTTGGTACACAATATTTGAACATAAATTCATCACCATTCTATACAAATATTTACATATAAATACATATTATGCATTTATTAGTATAAAATAAATAACACTAAAGCCGATCATAATATATAAACTCCTTTTTAATTATATTTTTTTAATAAAATATAAAATAAAAATAACGTTATTTAATAATATACAATATTATAGCTATAAATTACCCAAATCACACTTAATAACAGGTCTCAATTTCGAACTCTGAATATAAAAAAATCTTTGATAGAAAGTATTATTATCGAATAAATTCTAATCAATACGAATTTGAATTAGTCAGATTCCAAATTTAAATATTAGATGAAAAAAAATATATATATAAATCGACTGAACGCAGAACACATATAACCAATGTATGATTTTTCTTTTTTCTTTTTCTTTTTAAAAAAAGAGAAGAAACAGCAGCTTCAATTGCTAATATCAAGACATGGATAACAAGTATTATTTTAGTTGGGATATAGAAAAGGTAAATAGACACACATTTACAAATTACAACTAACAACAACATTAAGTAAAGTTTTAACTAAGGATAAAGTTTAACAGTTGAAACAAATTAAAAAAAGAGCATTGTATAACAAAGGGATATAGAAATAAATATTTTGAAATTATTTTAAAGGGATAATGCCTTTTTTTTCCAAAATATAAATTATTTTATGATTAAAAGTGAAAATAATCTATTGGGTGTCAAAATTCATAAATGTTAATGTGATACGTGCCCCATGAACATGAAGTGTTAATCTCATTTGCCTGGGATTATATATTATTATTGTTGTTGTGTAATCATATAGTGTTAAATGGAGAAATAATATTCAAAAAGTTAAAATTTAAGATTTATGATAAAATAGTAAATATATTTTTATTAATTTAAAATTTTGATTTAAATATAAAATTGCTTTCGATAAGGTAAGGAGTAACCTAACTTTCGCGGTTTTATGATTTTCTTATCAAATAATTTTATTTTATATATATAAAAAAAAATCCTCGTTTTTCTCCACATTCATCCAATGATAATGTCATTTTCCCCAGAATTTAATTTGTTATAATATTATGTCAAAAAGTCTAAAGTTGAACAGGTAAACCCATGGAAAAACCCTTTATAATTTTAAAAAGAAGTATTATTATTAAACTAGTGTCAAATATTTTATTAAGAAAATTGTAAAAGTGCTGTACGAATTCAGATAAGAGGGAATCATGTTTTAATATTTAAATACAATAATTATTTACTACAAAGTAAATTTGAGAAGAAATCACAGTCCACAGAGATTCACTGCACTTGCCCAGTAGGGATTTGGAACTTATTCGATAATAATAATACTACATATAATTTAAGACCAGATCATTACTATTATAATTATGTCGCCAAACTTTATCTAATTTAAAATTATTTATTTAATAATTTTCCATTTTATTAGATAAACTTATAATTTTAAATTTTAAAAATAGTTTATAACGTATTTTAAATTCATTTTTTTAATTTTCTTTTAATATTTATACATAATCGAACATAATCTTAATTTTATAAAATTTTAAATAAAATAAAAAATACTATTCAAAATCTATGATCAAATACCTATTTAATTTTTGTTTCGAGTCTGTTTGTCCAATTTTTCAAAATTAGTTTATTTTAAAAAATATTTTTTAATGTTTATCTGATCAATAAATTTTAAAAATATCATTTTAGCAAATAAAATAATTTTTGTTACTTTTCATAAATACTTATTTTCTTTTAAAAATTTAATTAAATAAATATATTTAACCTCGCAAAAATTATTATATCAAAATTTAATTTATTTTTATTAAAAGGACATAAAAAGAAAAAAAGTAAAAGGCAAAAAACTTTTTAAAATGGCACTCAACAAATGTTACTAATGAGTGTGTTCACTATCCACGAGCTTTCTTCTGCAAAAACTCTGACAGCACTCCCACATGAAAACCTTGCCTTCTTCAAACCCCTTTTCTCTCTCCTCGGGCCCCTCCCTCCATAAACAACCCTCCTTTTGTCTCCTTTTCTTTTCCCCAGACAAATCCAAAGAAGCACCGAGGAAACAAATTATACTAGTACCTAGCAATAACAAGGCAAGAAGTAGAGTTGCGACAAGAAATTTATAATATTTTTGAATAACTCTTCTTCTTCTTCTCCACCTCTCTATATCTTTGTTTACTGAAAATTCTGACAACAATCACAAATCTCCACGAACATCACAAATCTCAATACATGTTCTTATTACTATTATTATTTACTGCTTCTTGAATTCTCAGGGGCATCTAAAAATTAAAAAAAAACAATTCCCCACAAACTTCCATAGATCGATCTCTCCAGAGATTCTTTGATACTTGTTGCCCCCACTTCGTTCTCTTCTATCCCCATCTCGTATGGGCGGTCAAGATTCAACCCCCTCAATTTCAAAGGTCAGATTTTTTTTACCCCCTCCTACCTTTCTTCTACTACTTTTTACTTTTTACCAAGTAGTTGTCAAATTTAAAAGTCATTGTATTCCCTTTTCTGTAATCATCACTTGGGATTTGGGATTTCCGCGTTTTTTTTCACAATGCAATTCTGCAAACAGGTAAAGAGATGACCGGAGGCGGTGGAAAAGTTATTGTGCAACTAGCGGTAATTAAAGGAGCTGTATGGCTTGAGGAGTGTTTGGCTGTTGCTGTTTTCGATTTTGTTGTTGTTGCTGTTCAAATGGGCTGCAATGAGTCCAAAGCAGTTGATACAGAACTTGTGATTCGTTGTAGAGAGAGGAAGGAACTGATCAAGGCTGCTGCTAATTACCGTTATGCCCTCGCCGCTGCTCATATTTCCTATTTCCACTCCCTCAAAGACGTTGGTGAAGCCCTTCGGAAGTTTGTTGATGAAGAGCTCATTGTTGGTTCTTCTTCTTCTTCTCTCTCTACTCCTTCTTCCCCTTCCTTAATATTGCCTGATGAACGGAAAATTGGCAGCAACAGAAGTAATGCCAGTGGAACCCATCATAAGCATAAGTCTTCTGGATCTTCGACATCGGTTTCAACGTCTAGTTCCATTTCACGTTTTCATGATGAAGATGACCCTGTCCATGACCATGACCATGGCCACTTGCATTTGTCGCCAGATACATCGGAGGAGGACGACGAGCATCTACATTTCCCACGGAAGGGTCATAGAAATATACATGAACATGATGAGCCTCGAAGGAGTCATAGGAATATACATCAAGATGATGAGCCTCGAAGGGGTCATAGGACTGTACATCAAGATTTTGAGCCTCGAAGGGATCATAGGAATGTACGTGAAGATTATGAGGGTCGTCATATGGTTGAAGGTGGGGAACCATCAATTTCACCATATGCGCAGCCGGGTTGGGGGCCTGGGGGGTTGCCATATGGGATGATGTATCATGATGCTCCAGCACAAGGATTGTGGGATCCATTTTATGGAGTGAACCCACAATTTCAGGGTCCTTGGGCAGGACAGCAATTTGGTGGAAATACTTATGCTTACTACATGAAGAAATCTTCGCCAGTGATGAAAACAGTGGTTCACGAAGCAGATCCAGTGCCTACTGGGTATTCCAATTCGTATTGGAGCTACCCAAATGAAAGTGGTGCTTTTTTTGGCTACCCAATGGCTCCTCCAATTGGTGAAAGGGGCAATCAGAGCAATCAAGGTAAGAAACCAAGTCCACCGAAGGCCCCACCTCCACCTCCGTCCCCAAAGGCCTCTGCTTGGGACTATTTCAATCCGTTTGATGCTTTAGATAGTGGTTATTCGGCTTACTTCTCGCATAAACAGAACAGTTCTGAATCAGTTAGTAGCAGTCCTAATTCAACTGAAGTGAGGGAGCGGGAGGGCATTCCTGATTTGGAAGAAGAAACTGAGACTGAGATGTATAAGGAGTACCATATAGGAAAGAAGTTGAGTGATGAGCCAAAGACAAAGCGTGGGGAGGCAAATTCGTCAAAAAGTAGTGACAGTGGTAGAATATCTATGCCATCAATGCCTCATGGCATTGATTTAAGGGGTGTAGCAGGACACGGTAGTATGGGCAGTTCAAAACCAGAGTCGTCATTACATAATTTTGAAGGCTCATCAAGTTCAAGGGGATTAAAATCTGAGGGTAGTGGTGGCAGGACAAAGCCTGTATCAACTATGTACGATTCGGGTTCTCACCTTTCGAGTTTAGAACCATCACATAGTAGTGGTGGCACAGGTTCAATTGATATTACAGAGGAAAAGAGCAATTTTGAAACTCTAGTGTCAGGAAGCCCGGAAGATGTGCATATGAAGAAGAAAGGGGTGACTTTTGAGGTGGATGAAATGTCAAAGAACGAGATTGAATCACCCAGGTCAAGTAGCTTGACCGCATCACATGTTCATGGCACCAGGGATCTACATGAGGTTGTGGCTGAAATTCGAGATGAATTTGAGGTTGCTTCTAGTTATGGAAGGGAAGTTGCTCTGATGCTTGAGGTTGGAAAGCTGCCTTACCAGCCTAGCTTTGTTAAAGGTATGGTTCTGTCAATGTTCCTTAACCTTTTGATTCAGTTGATGCTGGGGTTCCTTTAAGTTTTTACTGTCTGTATGATTTTTTCTACTTCGCTATGTTCGTAAATTAGTCTTATACTTTGTGGAGTGTAAATCTGGTTCTGCTCAGTAGGACTTCTTTTCCCGCTATGCATTCCTAAATCTATTCAAATCTTGACTAACTCGGGAACCTTTTCCACGGAATGACCCACAGCTCACTCATGGAAAATAGTTGCTGCATTTCATTTTATATTGTTATTTCTTCAATAAATTTGCGCAGCTAGTTTGTACGGAGCAGATTGTTTGCTCATTATTGATGACATGGGAAAATATTAGATCTCCAATGTAATTGGTCAAACTGTGTTTCGAAGTTCAATAAAGAATTATTGAAGTATGAGACTCTGTTACTTCATGCTAAAGTTGTTGGAAAATAGATAAAATTTGATACAGTGTTTCCATTCAAATTACTATTCATGTTGTCGTTTGTCTTTGTCGCACTTGTTCCCGTCTCAATGTAAATTTGTGCATTCCCAATGGATGTATGTGTTAACCTAGCTATTAGTAGTTTGTTCAATTATAATGTGAAAATCGTAATGGCTATAGGCTGTAAATGGATATTGTTCCAGTGAGCATAGCTAACAGCATAAGTGCACCCAGTTCAAGAATCTTCTGTGATCAGTAGTCACTTGTTTATCTTTATTGGGATTTGGTTGTTATCTTGGCTTTCTTGGTAAATTCCCTGGGAGAAACAGGATGACATCCTTTTTGCCCAACTGATTTTTATTATAACAACTATTTTTGTGCTCAGAGCTCCTATCCAGGATTCTATACCTGATTGTTCCATCCATGTCGGTTTCCCATACGGTGACGGTGCAGTCAGTAAGGCTGGCTGCCAAAACAAGAAAGTTGGCGAAATCCTATTTTGGAGATGTTGGCCAAGACAGTGCTGTGAAGCCTTGTAACCTGTCATCTACGCTTGACGAACTATATGAATGGGAGAAGAAACTATATAAGGAAGTTAAGGTAATGGGAGGACAACTACTAAGATCTTTGTGTCGATTCTTAGTTTTTATAACAAGATTTATTTGTCTATGTAATTTTTTCTCAAATTCTTCAAAGAGGAAAAGAAAAAACATGGAATTGCTTTTGTGCCATGTGAATTGATGGTTATCCTTACGATTAAGCCATTTGTGATATCGTATTTAGCTTTTGCTATGGTTGGTTGAAGTCTTAACTAGCGTTTTCCATTCATTGGAAGTTATCATTGAATTTTCTAGGGGCCGGGTCTTTTTATGATTTTCATCATCATTGATGCTGCAGTTTTTGGATCTGCTAATTGTATCCTCGGCCAACTGAAATCTGAAAGAACTCAATGACCTAGTTCTTAGTTAAACCCATGAGATTACTTTGGGTCAGAAGAACATTTGATGAACTGGATGTGGTTAGGATCTGCTTCCAGCTTGAAAGCTAGGATTGAAGAATTTTCATGTTATTCATAATTTCTTTTTAATGATTTTAAGAACTTGTGCCCTTGTTAGAACTATAGAGGATAATGTGAAAGATTGAGGGCATAAATTGAAATGGCAATGTAGAACATTATGATATCGCATAATGATATCAAGATCTCAAAGTGCCTAAGTCGGAGATGAATAAAGAAATCTTTGAGTTCTTTCTGGTTTGGTCACCGAAGTAAGGAAATTGGATGACCTTACACCCATGATATATTCTGGACACTGAAAATTCTTTATCTAGCACAGCAACAACAACATACCCAACATAATCCCACAAGTTGGGTCTAGGACCCCAGGGAGGGTGGTGTGTACACAGCTAAACGCTCAACTGAAAATACTTTATCTAAGTCAAAGACAAAAACTAGAACACTGCCTTCCATTAAAAAGAAAAAGCATTCAAGTGCAGATATGAGATAACTATAGTCAAATTAGATCTTTACAGTGAAGGTAAAAAGAGTAGGATAGCCTTCAAATGATAATCTTGGTAGGACTCCATGGTCTCATCATCCAGTAGTGTTTGGAAAATCTTGTCAGCTAATTGACATTACTTTTCGCTTAGCTGAGTGGAGTGTATACCCACCTGTGGGATTACATTGTGTATGTTGTTGTTGTTGAGTGTTGTTGCTTATCTATTATGAGATTTATTACAGGATTCTGGGGTAATAGACTTAGATCTTTACACATGATTAGGAAATAAATTTTACTGTACTGCTTCACAGTTCTGTTTCACCCCCCTTCCCCTTTATTAGGATATTGCAATTGTGATTGATATCTAAGTGCTTTAGTTGACACATTCAGATGATTCATCCATTGCTATTTTCCGCATCTACTTTCTCAAATTTGAAATTCTTATCATTGTTATATTGTTGTTTTGGACTTTGTGTTCATTGAGGTGGTTAGTCTGATGTAGGATGAAGAAAAACTGAGGATCATATATGAAAAGCAGTGCAGAAGGCTGAGGAGTTTGGACCAGCAAGGTGCCGAGTCTAGCAAGATAGATGCTACTCAGGCTTCTATCAGAAAATTGCTGACAAAACTTAATGTATGCATAAAAGCAATTGATGCAATTTCAAGCAGAATTCACAAGTTAAGAGATGAAGAGTTGCAGCCCCAAGTTGGAGAATTAATCCATGGGTATGGGTCTACTCATTTATTTTGTTTATTGTTGTATTTACTTCATTTTTACCTCATGGAGCTGGATCTTGGTCTTCCTTTAGTAGAAACTTTCCTTTCTTTTCCTCGCTCAGTTCCCTTCAGATTACTTGAAGTGACATGTATCCTTTTTTCCGCTTTATGATCTCTAGTAGTGCAACAGTTGTATGTTTTCCTTGAGAGTTTAGCTAACATCCACTTATGATGTGAAGAATTTTTTCACTATGAGATTACTTTTACCTAATGTGATGGATAATCTCTTGAGTGACCTGATAGTAATTCATTACATCGGTGTATATGAGATAAACTCTTTAGGGGCCATTTGGTTACTGGATAACAATAAAGTTATTCAGGTATAAAATGTTGCATAACTTTTACCATGTTTGGTAGTAATCTGTTTTTCATGTATAAAATTCCACACACATAATACTATGTTTGGTTAACAAATTAGAATCTCATATAATTAATACATGTATAACATATGAGTCAATTTATGTGTTATTTTATGCGGGATAGAAGATGGAATAACTTATACCTGAATAACTAATACATGAATAAAAAGTTTAAATGACAAATTTACCCTTGTCAATCTTCCAATTAAATACTTCGTTTCCTAAATAAAATAACCAAATCCTCTTCACCCATTTTCTATATCTAAAAATGACTGTTCATCTTCTCAAAAAACATCAAACCGTGAAAAATCTTTCAATCCATTGTACTTTTCTTTGAGGTTAGACATTTCTGAAACCCAAAACTTTGATTATCACTTTCTTCTTCTTCTTCTTCTTTAGTGGACTCGGTAGCAATTTCATCAAAAGGATACAAAACAGTTACCCTAATTCATAAAAATAACTCAAGATTATCCTAATGCAGAGCTTCAAAGAAAATGACTTTAACCCATGTAACCATTTGGTGTGTACATGACAGAATTGAGATTGATAAAAAAATCTGCAAGAAGAAACATTCAACAATGGAACAAAAAAACTGATGCAGAGAGAGTGATGAGAAAATTTTGTATGATATCAAGGTGATGCTCGACTTATATATTGTATCTATTTCCACACACACACACACACACGGAAATAGATACAATTCATATGACGTTGGTTCAATTATACGAGGAAGTTGAAGAAATTGACACCCAAAGTTCCTATCTAAATTGTTGTCTAAACAAAAATGCAAAAAAATTAAAAATAAATACAAGGCTAAGGAAGGGCAAGAGTATAATTGTAAACATATATTTTATTTTTAAAAAGTATATAATATTTATTAATTTTTAATATGACAAATCAACATCCAAATAAATAATTTATGCATAATTAAATCCTAACATAACTAAATCCCGTAATACCTACATAATTAATACCTGCAGAACTAATACATACATTACTAATATCTGCATAACTCTAACAAATAACCAAACGGCCCTTAGTGAATATGAGCTTGCCTTGAAATACACATGAGAAATAGCCTCTTCTCCCTTTTTCTTATTGCACTTGTGAGGTACCTATATGTGTAAATTATTGCGTGTCCCTCTTAGAGAACCATTTTTGTAAGTTCTTTTTTTTTCATTGTTTGGTATTCAACTTGTATGCAAGTGTTTTTTTCCTGCTAATAAAATTTATTGAACAATGCCTCGACCCAAATAAGTTAGGGTTGACTATTTCTCCATTTAAGCTCAACTCATGTCATCATCATACTAAGTAAGATAAAAGTGAAAAGTAACTTAATATTTATAAATAATAGTAGTAGTAATAATAATAATGTTAAAGTTCTCGATATTTTTCACTGGCTTACAAGTCTACCATAAGGTAAAAATACTCCTAGAAAATGATAGGTCCAAAATCAATGTACTAACAAGACTAAAACCTATTCCCAACTAGTAGATATCATATCTTTTCTTCCATTATACTCCCATCTTTAGCCAAATCTAAATTGATTTGAAGAAATTGTAGCTCTTTTAAGACAACTTCCTTCCAAGGAATTTTATTTTATTTTATTTATTTATTTATTTATTTATATTTTTTTTGGGATGAAGTAAGTAGATTCATTTGAAGGCATCAAGCAGATGCAAGTGTTACAAGGATAGATCAGTTAAACTCTCAAAAGTAAGGATTTGTAGCTTCTTTCTAAATGATAGAGCTAACAAAATCCAGGAAGAGTTCTACTTTATTTACCAGGGTCAATTTGGACCAATTAAAAAGGCTAACTAGACATCTGCCTCGCAAAAGATGACTAGAAGTTGATATTCCATCAAAACATCTTTTGTTCCTCTCTGTCCATAAACACCAAAAGATAGCACCAGGGATGATCATCCAGATACTCTTTGATGGCTTTGTCAACTTCCCATGAACTCCAACTTTCATGATCATCCCTAATAGAGAAGGTGGGAAAGACCCAAGAAAGTACCCAAAAAAACAGCAAAACATCATCCCAAATGTCCGAGGCAATGCACTAGCAGGTGGTTGACAGTTTCTATGTGCTTGTGGCAGAAGTAGCATCTGTTGGCAAGCTGGAATTTCTTTTTGAAGAGATTATCCTGTGTGAGGCATGAGTTGTTAGCAGCTGTGATAGCCTTCCTTGACTGTGTAGTGACCTTTACTTGAGTTACCCCATCTCAATCTATCAGACTCTTGGGGTGAAATGGAGCAAGACTGCAATTTGGCAAAAAAGGGCCAACATATCATTAAGTTCCCAAAGTGTAGGTTCATGTAGGTTACTCTTGAACCTTGGGTCCCAAATGTCATCTATTCTGTAATTGGATGCTCTGGTTGAATCTCAACTGCAATGAAGTATAAACTTCAACTTGTGACTGAAAACAAAGGTATAATCTATATAAGGGAATTCCTCACCCGAAGTTGTATCTCCCAACCACATGTCCTTCCAATGTTTGATGTCAGAGCCATACCCCACTCTGAATGTGATGTTCTAAGCAAAATTAGGCCAAAGGTTAATGATGCCTTTCCATAGGCCAACTTTTTTTTTTTTTTTTTACATTTTAAATTTTTTGTTAATCCCTACTAGGAGCTTCCATCCTTTTTTCTCCCTTGGTGACTCAAACCTGCAACCTTACGGTTGGAGGTGGAAGGTGCTTATCATCCGAGCAACCACCGCTCTCTTATATCGATTTCTCAAATCATAATAAGTAGGGCACAGAGAGCTCAATGCAGGAATCGTGGAAAGGCAAGTGAACTATCTCGCTCCACTAGCGAGATATTGTCCTTTTCCATAGGCCAACTCCATATGCAGCTGCTGAAGTTTTTATGCACCAGTGAGTAAGCTCACCATGTTTCGGTTTGTTCATCTCTTTCCACAGTCCAATGTCTTCATTTCTATACCTGCATAACCATTTTATCATCATGCTTTTATTGTGAGCTGCAAAATCTTTGATTCCCAGCCCCCCCCTTGGGATTTAGGTTGCGTCACTTTTGCCCATTTAACCAAATGGAACTTATGATCTTTGTTATTGTCTTTCCATAGAAAAATCCTTCCAATTCTGTTTTAGGTAATTTTAGGTTACCTTGTCTGCTTTCAACACTTCACACTCACCATAGTTTTACACCCAAGGAAAAGACCATACCATCTCAAGTGGCCTCTCATTATCCTTAAATGAGTGTTAGGTGAATGTGGTTCTTATCTAATCTTGTATGATGGATGTCAATCTTAGTACCCTCATCATTACCACACTCATCTTGTGTATATATTAGATTTGAGCGGCCCAACATTCACTATCCTGTAACATTACCTATCTTATAATTGTTCTAGAGAAGTTATTTCACTTTGTTAGGCATCCTTCTATCATATAACACCCTGTAACAGTTCTCCATTTCAACCCTATGGTTTTAATTCAATGAATAATATCATCATTTATCATTTCATTCTCTTGAAAGGGGTTTAGATATCTAAATTTTTGCATTTTGGTATCGCAATTCTGTTTAGTCTCACTTCAATTTTCTCTTCTCATGCTGGCTAAACTTGTAGTCAGTAGCGGATCTACATTGAGGCCATTGGGTGCTCAAGCACCCATTGTTTTATACTCAGATACTATATTTTCATAGTAGAAATTAGTAGCAACATAAAAAGATGAGCACCCAATCTTAGAAAGTAATTCTATATTAAAGGTAGTTGTGCACTCACGACTCAACAATCTTGGATCCGCCACTGTTTGTAGTGCATGTATTACTTATCCTAAAACCATTCTCATAAACTGATTCTCCATAGTTCAACCTTTTAGTTGACACCCTAGTTGGTTCCGTTAATTAACACTATTGTTAGCAAATGGCATACACCATGGAACCGCATCTTGTATTATGTTGGCTCATCCATAACTAGGGTAAACAAGTAGGGGTTCAATGCGTCCCTGGTTTAAATCCGTTGTTACAAGAAATTTCTTTGTATCTCCTACTAATATTCTCACGCTAGTGACAACCTCCTTCATTCATGTCCATCTTGACATTTTATATTTTTAGTATGAATTGAATCCTCTTCTTTTCCATCATTCCCCAAAGGACCCCTTCGATGCATTCCATAGTCTATCCTATGCTTTCTCTAGGTCAATGAATGCTGTGTGCAGATGTTTTTTTTTTTCACGATAAATTTTCATCAATCTTCATATCAAGAATATAACTTCTGTTGTAGATCTACCGGGCAAGACAAAGCAAGGAGTGAATATAGACATGGCCTAGGAGGGTAGGGATGTCCTTTTGTTAACATCTTCCTGTGCCTAGAAATGATGGTGCAGTCCTGAACTAGCTGAATGTTCACAAGTTAAAAATAAGCGTATAGCAGTCATATATTGACTAGTTAACTTTTCATTTTTAGAAGAGATTGGAAATGGTTAGTGGTTGGTTGTTTTAGCTTTTGAATCTGCAGTATAAATTTTTGGACTCTTCACTTCAGCAAGTTAAAGAAGGTTTATAGAGACAATATTTTTGGGTATTATTGTACTTGGAGAGTGTTAAATTTCCTCTGGAGATGTTTATTCTGCAATATTATTGAATTTTCCCAGAAGACTTGACTGCATCTCCTTGTTTGAATTTATATGTTAGGTGTAGGTAGCTTAAGTGTATAGATGTGCATAATTCATTTCTGCTCTAATTTGGTATGTGTAATTTTGATCCAGCTGTTAAAAAACTACTAATTGTTAAATGGTTTCATACATCATGTAAACTTTTATTTGCTGTCAAGGTATAGGAGTGTTTTATCTGAAGGTTGGAAACGGTTTTTCCGAGTAAATCTGATTTGTATGTTCTGTTGAAAAAAGTAGCTTGATAAGAAAATGAGCATTGAAGGTTTGCTTATCCTGCAGAGTTTGTCTTGTAGGATTTTGAATGACTATTAGTAGTGTCTACTATCAGTAATTGCTGAGTGAATTCTTATTTCCTTTGTGTTACTTTTGTTCTTTTGCTTCTCTTTTCATCTTCTTAAGCAGCTTTTCTGTTGGTATTTTTTTTTGTATTCCTGCATTCAAGTAGTAGTTTGAACTTTTGCTTTGTCATACATTATAGTGGATTATGAACTTACATTGTATTCGTAATTTATTTTGTATTTCTCCATTCAAGATAGTAGTATATAAATGTCTACTTTGTCATGTATTGCAAAGTATCATATACTCAGCATTATAATGCAATTTTTTGGGGGTTCCGCCTTCAAGAAGTAATGTGAACTACTTTCTCATGCATGGTAATGCCACATGAGCTTTATCATTTCTTCCTTATAAGAATTTAAGTGAAACTTTCACCCTCTGTGCATTTGTAATGCAGTATGAAATAGCCAGTTACATAATTCTCCCTATTGGAACCCGATTCACATGCTGCTGGTGCATCTTTTTTGACCTGATCTTATAATCTTCTGTCTGCAAATAAGCAGGCTGGTGAGAATGTGGAGGTCAATGCTCAAGTGTCATCAGAAGCAGTTTCAAGCAGTGATGGAGAGTAAAACAAGGGCTCTCAGAGCAAATACTGGATTCCAAAGAGATTCGAGCTTGAGAGCTACTCTTGAACTTGAGGTGCAGCTTTTGTCATGGTGTAGCCACTTCAATGATTGGATTTGCAGTCAGAAGTCCTATGTAGAATCTTTAAACGGGTGGCTTCTACGATGCCTCAAGTATGAGCCAGAAGAAACTCCTGATGGACCTGTCCCTTTCTCTCCTGGTCGTCTTGGAGCTCCTCCAGTTTTTGTAATCTGCAACGATTGGAGTCAGGCAGTGGAGGCAATCTCTGAAACTCGGGTAGCAATTGCAATGAATGATTTTGCTTCAAATTTGAGGCAGCTTTGGGAACGACAAGATGAGGAGCGGAGACAGAGAATCAAAGCAGAATACCTCTCAAAGGACTACAAGAAACGGCTAACCATGCTTCAGCAAAAGAGAGGGAGCTTAGAGCACGAGCAAGATGCGAGGTCTGACAGAAGTCACATAATTGTTCCATCTGAAAAAGGGATTTCACCATTGGATGATCTAAAGGTGGACTTGGATTCGTTCAAAAAGAAATTAATTGAGGAGAGAACAAAGCACAAAGATGCCATCAAGTTAGTGCATGATGCTGCTTCAAGTAGTTTACAAGGGGGCTTACTTCCAATTTTCAAGGCTTTGGAGAACTTCACTTCAGAAGCTCTGAGAGCGCATGAGCAAGTTAGGTTACAGAGTGTTAGAGACAGTTCATAGTTTTTTCTCAATTGAATCCTAACCTTGATTACCCCACATGGAAAGAGATGGTTGAAGAGTTTGCACCACATCAAATGGATGGCAGTCTCTGTATCATATCGACAGTAACAGATGTGGATTAATATTAGCACGCGGAGGATTGCTATGTGATGGGCGTGGTGGCTAGCAGAAGAAGTGCAGCTTTTTCAGAGGGTAACTTTTAGCATAACAGTGGATCATTTCGCCCTTTTGACGTTAATAGGCAGGTTCTTGTATAGTTAATATTCATTTATTTGTTGATTGGGTCGTACTGGTGGATGTTCATATTCTTAGGTAGGTTTTATGTTGGGAGTTATGGTTTATAAGGTTTCGTAAAAGGTTAGTTTTTTTTTAAAAAAAATCTTGTCATATAGTTCCAGCTTCCTTCCTGTCAAGTTAATAACTCTTACTCTTTTCTGGATGACCAATTTTTAAGGGAATTTAAAATATAAAATAAAAATAAATGTATTAATTAATTATGTTCAATTATCTCTAGCTTTAAAATGTGTTTAGGAAGAAGTAAAATGGTAAATATTGATAAAATTACTCTTTGATTAATATCTCATTAACTAACTTTTCAGGAGGTTGATGTGGATACATTATAAAAGACGTGAGTGAAAGAAAGCTGAGTGTTATCATGGTAGAGTGTATAAAAATACTATTTAATAAAAAATACACGGTTGCTGAAAAAACTCCTCACTTAGAAATATAGAAATACAGGCTAAATAACCAAAATACATTCAAAGACATCTCAAATCCCTCCTTCCTTGCGCACAAAATGCACTTGTAAGTAATATAGCGGGTATATGCATATTTCTCTTTCAGGAAATTGAATTAGATACAATGAAATCCAGTTGAAGCTTTTAATTGGATTCTGAGCCACAATCGGAACCTGCAACTACAAACCTCCACCCCATTTCGTCGCTTCCATAATACCCAAAACCTTTAAACCCACTGGTAGTTTTCAACTATCTTAGGTATGGACAAGTGGTAGATTTACCATTTTCTGATTGATACGAATTCTAACGGAATAGGAAATACTAGTTGTGAATGGTAATTGTTTCAAAATTTATTTACATATGATAAATATAATGCATAAGTTAGTTAATTCATATTACTTTTTTCAAAGAAAAACGATGTTGATTATTTTCCTAATATCTTATATATAAACGTTCTTGGTTTATCAAAAAATGTCCTCCCAATTCACCAAGTTTGTATTGTCGAGCATATTCAAACAAATCGTAGGAAGTTTTTATGGACGCAAAGGTATTGGAGATTCAAATAAAGCACTGATTGCTATGCTGGTCTAAATTAATTGGTGGAATAAAACAGTTGTGCGCAAATTGTTATGAACTAATTGTTAAAAAAGAAAAAGAAAAAAAGGTCAAGCAATGAGATCAATGTCTAGATGCCTGCTATGTATAGCGAGAAACATGAGAGATTAATCTAAAACACATCTTGGAAAAGATAATGAAATTCAAGAAGGGATACAATCTGGAGGAGTTTCGTAAAATTGAGATAAAACTTATTTTCCAACGTGTTTTCTCTTTCCCAGTACGTATAAATTACTGCAAAGGCTGGGATAATATAGACAAGCTTTATGCTGGTAGGAACAAGTGGAATGGACAGTGATGAATATGAATTGGAAAGCATTAGGGGGTTTGAAAACAATAGGCATTCAAGTAAAGATTAAAGGGATCAGTTTGCTTCGTAAATAACTTAAAATTGACAAGTTCCTCTAGAAAACCATTCAACACACTGAGAGATGCAACTAATCAAACCATATGATACCTAATCCTCGGAAAATCCTGCTCATCAGAAAATATTTGATTACAGACCATGGTAAGGACAGGAGCAGAGGTGGAGATGTTGTGCGCTTGTTTCTTTCTTCTCACTTGATTGGAGCTTGTAAGTCTGTAAGGCACCCAACCGCATTAGGAGACTCCAAAATCCCCTCTCCTTCATTTTCTTCCTGTCAGAAGTAGCTGAGAAAATTTAGACAAGATAAAAGCAAACAAAAACCAGTCGAAACTGATTCCAAATATTAGTGATGTCTAAAAGCAAGTTACAAACAATTTTCCCTATACTGCATAGTAAAGAAAGGAAGGGAAAGTTTAAGGGCTTTCCCTTCTCTTGTTTAGTTTATCACTCAACCCAAACACGAGAGAGATATTTTTCCTCCTCCTACTTCCCCCTTTTGTTTCTCTTCCTTAACTTGGAACCAGACAAAAGAACAGAAGACCAACATCCTTCATGTGTTACCACTGGCTGACAGCCTGACACTAAATGCAACAAATGGAGCTTTTTTCGAAAATAAATAACAGAACAAAAATCACAGACAGAATGCATCCACTAGCTATTTCTCATACATCTTAACCTCCGATTCAATTTCATTCCAACTACTTCACGTCAATAATTACCCCTTTAACCAACACTGTAGAAAACACCAGGTATTGGTTAGATCACACCAGGTATTGGTTAGATCACAGGTAAACTACAATTCAGATTACACAACTCCAAATGCTATGTTTACTTCACAAGTGGAAATAATGTTCAGACCTACAAGGACAGTTACCTTTAATTATAGCTCATCTTTTCCTGGGCCTTTCTCTGCAGCTTTATCCCGATTCTTCTGGATATAGTCAATAATGTCTTCCTTGGTCCTCTCACCTTGATATAGTGAGATCTTTCCACTTGCTGACTTGAAATACATAGTAGGATAACCTTGGACCTCAAAAGTTCCCTTTGGAATATCATTAGCAGTGGCATCCTACATAACAGCAAAAGAAGACGTCATTAGAAATTTCCATCACTGAAATTACAAATATTTAGAGAAGATTGCAGTAGCTACCCGAAAAATAGGAGCCAACCTGTTCACTAAGGTGGAACAATAGCGAGACACATTTTAAAAATAAAAGGCATGGTACACTGTTCTTTCTGCTTTTAAGATTATTCAATTGCAACATTATTTTAGCACATTGTTTCATGCGTTAAGCTAGAGAAATTTACTAGGTAGCAATTCAAGTAACATATGATCTCCAAGTCTATACTAGCAAACAGATACTTGATGCCTCGGGCTTGATCCTTTTACCTTCAACCCTATGCAGCACTTCACCAATGCTGGTAGACACTCAGACCTAGTTATGATAGCATCAAAGTGAGCATTAGATGGTCCAGAATAGATGTTTAATCATTTTTGTTATCTGGGCCCAAATCTAATCCAGTTTTACATAAAGAACCGCAATCACACACTATACACGACAAAATGTTACGGAACCCACTTTAGTTTCCTAGAATTTACATTCCTCTATTCCTGAAAAACAAAAACAAAAACAACTTGGTGGCCCGACATGTTTCCTCCATTTTTACTCTATAAGCAACAAACAGATTCAAGGTTCGGAATATATTCCAGAATTATGAGATAATCAAGAGCTTTGAGTAGGAAACTCACAATTTTGGCAATCATAACACCTGCATCATTTGCAAATGAGACAGCCACTTCATCAAGGATGGGAGCCAACTGCTTGCAGTGTCCACACCAAGGGGCGTAGAACTCGATAAGTACTATAAGAAGCAACAACCACATGAATTATCATTGCTGCATATCCAACAAAAATTCTAGCAAAAGAACATGTACAGGTTCAGGAAGATGAGCAAGATGAACACGAGGATAATGCGCCTAAGGAAAGATGAAGAAAGGAAGAAATTGAAGTATGCCACATAATTGACTTGTAACTTTCCAAGTGGCAGTGATATAATGTCATACTGCACCTAAATACATTGTGATGCGCCTTGTTTAAATAATACTATGTCCTATTCTGCAGATGTTGAACTTACAGATATATTTGACACTGTATTTTTTGAGCAGCTCAATGAGAAGAAGTTGGAACAACTTATCTCCAAATAGTCACTGTTGTAAATCAGTCTAGTATGCTTTTCAAATATACGAATGTCATGCTGAAAAGCCATGAGAGATGGTGAAATATACAATTTGATTTTCAACTACTTGCACTACACAAGAATGCATGAGAAGAAAGAAAATAAAACCTTTATGAACTACCTAAGAACAAAATGTTAATAAAATTTGAAAATTAGGTAGGGAATACCATTCTTCCCAGAGTTGAAAACCATATCCTCAAAACTGTCAGCAACCACAACTTTAACAGGTTCACTGTTAACCTCTGGGATAGGTTCTGATTTTTTGAAAGGTTTCACCTTGCCATCCTGAAGTATGGTCAAGTAAAATAACTTCAGAAACAATACAAGAAACAAATTGTCCATAGAAAAAATGTTTCTGGTGGACTTCTCTTTACATTCAATTTGAACGTAAGAAGAGAACTCCAGTCCATTTAGGGCCCGTTTGGACATGATTTCAACTCAGTAAATCATGTTGATTTGAAGTTGAAATTTTGTTTGAACATGCAATTTGAATTTTTTAAGTTGTATTTTTTCACATAAATATGAAAGCCCCACAATCTATGAGAAACTGTTAAAACTTCCCAATTCTTACACAATCTTACCAATGAGCAAACCATAGTTCATAAACAAGGTATCGATATATCCTAAAAGATGCCACATTAATAAATCGCATATCTCCATGTTTCTTTTATAATAAATGCTTGCGATTACATGCTATTACAAACTTCCATGTGCCATAGACAATCTCTTCTAGTCAAAGATGAGTCCTTTTTTGCAAAATTTAAAAATGATGGGCCCTTCTTGCAAAATATAAACTTATGGGTCAAACTTTACATTTTAAAAGAATTGAAATCACAATTTGGAATTTGAAATCTCACTTTTGGGAGAATCTGGGATTTGAAATCATGAGTTGAAATTTTGTGCAGATTTCATGAACATACACAGATTTCAAATCAAAACTTGAAATTGGTGTTCCAAATCCTATGGGCAAACGCCTACTTAGAATGTAGGACCAAAGGGATAGATAAGATGAATTTATATAGATAATGGATGAGAAAACCTGGGGGGAACAATTAATCCAAGACAACGGGTAAAAGAAAAAAGGTGAAAGCAGGGAGCATCATCACCTTAAACTCCTTAACCCATGAAGCAATGTGATCAGGTTCAATATTTGGTTTGAGATATTTCTCTCCATCACTCGTCTGTATAATGATTAGAGGTATCTGATCCTCTTTGAGTCCAAAGTACTGCTCAACATAAACCAAAATGTTATAACATCAATAAACAAGAAACCATTCAATCACAACTGATAAGAAACCTAACCTGGAAGGCACCTTGACTGGCCTCGACATCACCAATTAAGAAACTAAGATCATTGCCTTTGTACTGCTCAGCAACTTCATGATACTTGGATTTGAAACTATCAAATAGGTCATTGTCGAAATTTACAAACAGCATGGCCTGCCAGTTGCACATCTTCTATTAGAAACTACTCCCAAATGTAACAGGGTAATAGGGGCTTTCGGGGGAGGGGAGGATTAAGGTCTCCAGCTCTAAGTAGTCCAAAAGTGATAATTAAGATTGCAGTTACTCTTCAATAAAGACACAACATTGATGCATGACGTGCATATTCAAGTACATGCAATCATAGCAATGACCAGAAGATGTGCTATGTCAAAAGTAGACCAATTCTTAACTCCAGCTCTACAAAGTACAAGCTAGTAGGATATTAAACAAGCAGCAGCTATGAGAAACAAATTTATTTGATAAATACAGTGAAAACCTTAATCTTTTCTGGACTTCCCGGAGGAACAAGGATAATTTTAGTGAAAGACAGATGAATCCTGTACCAGTCTTTACACATCTATCTTTGCTTGTGGCGCTTTATCATTATACACGAAGAATTCATGCTGATTGCAGAAATGAAAGAGCATCTAAGAACGAGTGCAATGAAAGACCATAAATTAGAAGTGAAGAAAATAACTAAAAAAGAACTTACCGAAAAGAACACTTAAAAATAAAATATTGATCCACATTTACTCTTCTAATATATCAAACAATGTTCCTCCAAATTGGAAAACAAGAGACACCAAGAATAAGGGAATTAGTAGCATGCATTATATGATTTATCTGGATAGTGCATATCGCTTCTTATATATTTCAAGTAAAGAGATCTACCAACAACAAGTATTGGAAAGCAGATGCAGGTTTGGACAGCAAGAAGAACACCAGAATCTCAACAAGCAATATAAATCTGGTAGACCAAGTAAATGTTGCACCTTGGCATTTGGATTGTTGAAGAACTTAATAACGAATGGATGGTTGTTGGGGTCCTTGTTATATACAGTCACAGTAGGAATAGCTGCTTCTTCGACTAACTTTGCCAAGGCATCCACATCGAACTCCTACAAGGACATATGATCAATTATTGAAACTATGTTGTACATATGATCAATTATTGAAACTATGTCTAGAACATCAGAAAATGTAGAAGAATTTTACACTGATCCAATACCTGAAAATCTACAAAAAGTTCATCAAAGGGCTTGAATAACCTAACCACAGGGCCAGAAACTGATGAATCCCCACGAGGGAGGAGTTTAGCATCCGAAGTATGACCAAAATCGTAGTCAGCTCGCAATCTCTCAGCCAGAGCTGTAAAATTCTCAAATTTCTCACCGGAGAACTCTGGAAAGACACCAACCTATAAGAATTTAAAACCGTACTTATCAATTCCAATTCTGCAGATTTCTTGAGGGTTAAAACAATATGTGAAAACAGACGCAAACCAGTGTGAGAGAGAGTGGTTGTTTGTGTATTGGGTCACCCCAGTGTGAGCATATGTGTTTGTGGGTGCGTGTATACATATATATTTAGAGACATACAGAGGGGAGGGGGCACTTACGATAATGATCTTATTGACATTTATAAAAGCATCTGCATCCTCGGAAGATTTAATTTCAGCAGAAGCAGGGCCACTTTGTTTCTTCACGTAAGAAACAATACCATCCGCCTCACGTGGTCCTTTGTAATCTTGAACAACACTACCTCCATACCTCAAGATCTTAATTGTGGGGAAACCTCTAATATCGAACTCATTGGCAAGAATCTTGTTTTTCTCCTCATTGGCATCAACTTTGGCCAGAACAACTGGTGGATCATTCTGGCTTAAAACTTGCGCTGCTTTCTCATACTGCAAATTGATAAGCAAATTGTTTAAATGATAGTGCTTGCTTATGCTCCAAAAGGCTATTACTCTTTTAAGATACTAAGGAATATGTTAGTGGTTCTTACTTCTGGAGCAAGTTTCTTGCAGTGACCACACCTATAAATATCAAAGTAATTAAAAGACTTGGAAAAAAAGTAATTTGCTTCTAATTTGAAGCATCTAATTTTCATACAACTTAAACAGAGATGGTCATCAGAGATAAGAAACAGAAATGGAAATAATTTTATTGATTCAATTATCAGAGTGCACTAAAGCTTCTAGCTTTGACCGTTTAGTCAGAGAATCAACTGTTTTATTAAGTCAAAAGAAGCATCATTCACAATTTCATCATTTCTTGGTGAAATTGTTTCTAGTATTTGGTTACCTTGAATGTTGGAAATCTGAGGGAAAATGGTAGAAAGACTTTATCGTCCAACTCTTATTTCATATCACTTACTTCATTCAAGACTTGGGCATTGTAATCAATCTTTACTACTCAAGAATATCCCCAAACAACAATCCCCAATGGTTATCCTGCACCTGTATGATTGGTCATATATCTACAACTTTTATATCAAATTAAATACGAGAAAATAATCCAGAAAAAGATTTCACAAAGTAAAATATTTGCCCAGCAGAATATTTTCATAAAACCATATTCATGAAAAAAGTAACCTAGATTTAAAATAGTAAAATATCCAAGTTATGGTAATCCCCGTTGCATCTGCTTAAGCTTTCACTGACTAACCGCCATAGTTTCCAAACAAAATACCGATCGACTTTCAGTAGTCAAAAATATACCGAAAAAAATCACTCTTTTATCGGAAACGAGAAATGGAAGAGATATCTGAAAGTTGCGTCTGAAGAGGAAAGCTACAATTCAAAAACTACACATAGTAATGAAAATCAAAGCAATGTTTAACAAATAAACTGAAGTATAATCGACTAATTACCAAGGAGCGTAGAACTCGACGACGATGAATTTGTGTCGACCTACAAAATCAGAGAAATTGGAGTGATCCAGAGTCACAACGAACTCCTTGGATTGGGTCTCTTCGCTCTCAGAAGCATAAGATACCGATCCTAGCAATGCGAAAACACAGAGAAATAAGGAAATCCAAACCCTAATCGCCATTTTCCACTCTCCACTCTTCTCTCAGCTCACTGAAAAATATCTCCAGTTTCGTTTCTCATTGTGGATCTCAAGAAGATTTTATATAGTAGCAGCATTTTGCAGATGGGAGCTTTGTGCGGAGCACTTCACTCTTTTACAACTGAAATGTCTAAATAGCCCCTGTTTATTTTTACTTCAATTCTCCTAAAAGGGGGGAAAAAAAAACTTTTGATTTTAATGAATTGTCTTTATGAGGTTGGCCTCATGAAATTTGATTTGAGATACTTTCTATATTTTAATTTGATTATCCGATTATAATTTGACATCAAATTTTTTTAAAAAATTAAATTTTATAATATTAAATTATAAATATATAAATATATCAGTTTGGGGTGAAATTAAGGGATCAAGAGGATATTCACTCAACTTTCTTGATAAAAAATTATATTATATATAAAATAATTTTTTTATTTTTAAATATATATATATATATATATATATTTGAATCCCCTGAACACAAGAATAGATATTGAATCGATAATTTAAGAGGTTTAAAATTTATCTTAAAATTTTAAATTTAAATCTTAATTATTATATTTTAATTTTTGAGATCTCAAAAATAAAATAAACCAAATCACACGGAAGGAGTATTAATAAACAAGTTATTTAAAATCTTTATAAGTTTCTCACTCGATATTTCTTACTAAAAAAAAAATAATTTCTCCCAAATATTTAATACTAGTACAAAAAATGGCAGTATGTCGGATAAAATATATACGTGTTAGGGGAAGAGCGAAGAGGGTAGTAAGGTCATTTGAAAACTCCTTTTCGGGATCCAAGAATTATAAGGTGTGCGGTTAGAGAACGGGACAAACATGGTGACTTCAAATACACCACTCGCGAAAGTAACAATTGAACAACACACTCACTCTGTGCTGCGTCATATGTAATACGTGGAAGAATATGATTTGTATTCACATCGCAGGTGCCAAATGAAATACGGACACCTCTTCAGCGTTACGTGCATCTTTAACATCGTCACACCCTTTAATTTATTTCTCTTATTTTTATTTACCATTTAATAATTTATAATATTTAATTTCATTTTAATTTAGCAAAAAAAAAAAAAATTGACCAAAACCTCCTAATTAAAATTTTATGTTGTATCTATTAATCTTTGTCACTCTTAAGATTCATAATTTAGGTGTTAGTACTCTACATAACGAGAGCTTTACACTTTATTTGAATTGTGGTTATCTATAATTTTATTATATATGGTATTGTATTGTATTGTATTATAAATATAATATTTGGATAGACTGTATCGTCTGCTGCCTTAATAATATTTTCATTGTTTGGTATGACTGTTTCGTATCATAACATGTGAGTTTATTAAAGTACCATAAATTATTATATATATTAAATTTATCATAATTACTAATAAAATAATTTAAGACAATTTCTTTCTGCTAATAGACAAAACATGCGCGTTGCTTATAGAAATGAATCTAGCAGGGCAACAAGCTAATTTATCTCATACAGACAACACAAGAAGAAAACAAAAAAGTAAGCAGATTTATAAGAAGTTTAAGAAATTGAACCTAGAAAAAGGGAATTGAATGCATAATATTGTATAGGATATGATATTTGCGTGGAGTTAAATAATATATAGTAAAGGGTAAAATAGAACTATGTGATATTAAGTAAGACCATATTTGAAAAGAGAAATTAAGTAACAATCAAAACAAATATGGTATTCTTAGTAACGCTACGATACTATACCGTGGGTAACCACCATCCAAACAAAGGGTTAGTGTGCCGGGTTGCCTTTACCTTTATATAATTCAATTCTTTGTCTTTATTTTTTAGTTGGATTTGCAATTTTTGGGGATAATGCATAAGTACTCTCAATCTTTGACCAGATTTTTAGCAAAACACTTTTTCTTTACAGGGTTCCTATTACCCTCGTACCTGAACTTTTTAAAAGTAATTATACCACCTTAACTGTTGATGTGACACAAATAATCAAATGAATAATTGATGGTGTATTACAAGCTCCCACACAAATATCACTACAACACATTACATATGTAGTTACAAAATCTTAGCTATGAATTGAAAAATCGTGGCTAGTACCTAAAAACAGTCAAAGAAATTTGAATTTCATGGCTATTTATAACTTCATAAAATTTCTTAGCTACAAAAATTAAATTGGCAAAGCTAGTTTCTTTTTTTTTTTGTTGCTATAATTGCCATTTATTGTGGCAATAATTATCTAAATAGCTATAAATCTGTAACTAATCATAAGTTGTTTCCATGTGATAAAAGTTATTGTGACAATAATATTCTTTTAGCCACAATAAATTATTTAAAATAAAATAATATAGCTAAATTAGTGTATAATAAGACTAATTAGTATGTCATAATTCAAACTGAAAAAGTTACTTGTAAGTTACAAAAATAAAAAAAGAATTACCCATAACTTTAATTAACTAATTTGACTAAGATTTTTGATTATTATCCGAATCGACCTTATCCTTTTCTTTATCCAAAATATTTTTTTTTCTTTTTTCATAGTTTTCATGTCAACCCATGTCTCATATACTAATTTGTTTTTCTTTCCGGCAAATCTTTCTTACTTCTTCATCATTTTCTTTTACAATTTCATTCTTACTCACCTTATTTGTTTCCTTTCGTTCTTTTCCTACTTATATTATTTATTCTTTTATATATTTTTAAAATTTTTCACGCGTTTTTCTTCGTTTTCACACTAATTTTGTCTCCTTATTTTGAATTACATTTGAGTTATTTTAATTGGGTATCATTTCAATCGATTCTAAATATCAAGAGGAGTTCAAAACTTAAATTTGAAGTGATTTGGAGTAGATTTGAGTTAAATTTCACAAGAGGTAAAAGGAAGAAGATGAAATCTTTTATATTTTAATAGTGTATAATATTGTATAATTATGTATATGAATATATAAACACCTCTTATAATTTTGTATAATATTGTATATTAGGTGTATAATATTGTATATCAAGGTCTTAAATATTGTGGTAAAAAAAAATCAAACTCTTATATAATGTTGTATATAGAATGTATAATGTTATATGGCAAATTTTCTAAGCACTGCTATAAGAAAATAGCGGGTTATGCAATTGAAAACTTAAAAATTTGACTACTTAAGTGCAATTTAATGTTATAAGTGGTACTTTTGCACAATTATCCTTTAAATAAGTATGTAATTATATTTTATTAAATTTAAATATTTGACTTAGCAGATTTAAGTAATTGCATGCTTGTATTTATATTGATCACGAAAGAGAGAGAGAAAGAGAGGGGAAGAAAATTGCACGTATTCAGAACTAGTCTATATATATATATATATATATATATATATATATAAGGAAATTAAAAGTAACAAACAAAGACTCATGCCAAAACCAAAATTCTATATATCCTTATACTTCGTTTCCCTTTCAGCCGCTGCACTCCTTCGTCCCTCTTTCATTTTTTTTCTTCTAGTTTAGTAAATTCAGGTTGTTTTTGTTCAAGGTATTGTTATATTTTTATGTTTTAGTGTTTTTGAATTTTTTAATATCAATCTGAATTATATTTTAAGGTTCAATTTTATAGATTATTCTAATAAGTTAATACCTATAGAGTAATACCATTGATTGAAAACGTGAATATTATAAAATTGTAATGTTGGGAGGAGTTACATAGCAGGAAAAAGAAATAGAGATGAAGATCGCCTAAGAATTCTTTTTAAAAAAGTATATAGGTTTATTCTGAATCTCTTGTTGAAGTTTTATTAGCTTTTTTAAAAAATTAAACTTGTATTTTGCATTAAAGATTCTTTTAGATGTGCTCATTTTTTTAAGCTAATTATTGTTTCTTTTGAATTTATAGGGTGCATTTTAAGCCTTGGATATAAGAAAATCATGGATTCAACCTTGATGTCAAAAGTGAAGCTACTTCGTCTTTAAACGCAATAGAATCAATATCTCTAATTTTCAAATCAAATACTTAGAATTTTTTTAATGTGAACCTTCAAAATTTTGTAGCATAAAATTAAAATATCTAATATATTGTATATAGTCTTTATTATGTTAATTTGACAATAATTTGAATTTGATTTGAGTTCTTTCTTATCATCTAGTCTCTCATTAGTTAATCTGTGTTTTACAAACTTTATTTTGTCTGTTCTATAATTGTAGACTAGGGATGTCATGAACTTTATAAATATATAATCATATAGTGTTGAATTAACTGTTGGAATTACTCAAATGTTATTGTATGAAATAAGTGATATTTAAAGAGTATCTTCTAATTTTCATAAAATATTTGAGAATTTTAAAAACAAATTAATGAAAAAATAAAATCTGTGATGAAAATATTTATTGTCTTTAATAAAAAAATCAGTCACTAAAATTAAAATATAATAAAAAATTTAGTCACAATAAAATAAAAAATCTAATTACGGATATAGTGACTACTTATAGATATGAAAAATTAAATTTGTAGCTAAATATGTAGCTATATTTAACTTTTTTGTGGTAAAATAATTATATCTTTTGTCATAATAATATTTTATGGCTAAGTATAAAACATAGCTAGAAAGTAGATTTGTCGTGGCAAGAAACTAAGTTATTAGTTATAAATATACATTTTTGTGGCAATTTTATTTTTTCAATATAGCCACATAGTAATTGGTATTAGTCCTTGGCCATAAAATGTTAAAGTTTGTAGCTGGTTTTTAGTTACACTATTTTTAGCTATGCATGCTACGAAAAAAATTATGATGACTAAACAAAAAAATTTATATTTAGTTACAATGTACTATATATATATATTGTAGTATATTTTATCATTAAAGATGTTTTCTCTCTCTTTTTCTTTATCATTAAAATATTCTATTTTCCTTACTTTATCAATCAAATATTTTTGTCTCTTTCCTTCTATTTTAATCAATTTTGACAAACTTCCTTCTTTCACTGTTTTCTTAATTTTTTTTTTTCATTCTTTTATTACTCTTATTTCTTTCTTCTTTTCGTTCGAATTTTTTTGTAGTTTTGTAAGTTAATAAAAGATTCAGATCAAATATTGAATTTAAATTTTAGAATTCATGATTGAAAGAAAAGGATTGAATCATATTATTAAATAAGTGTGAAGCCCTCAAGTTAAAAGTTGAATTATCATTTTGCCTTTCAATCTAAAACTATTTCAATAATATTTTATGTACTAAAAAGTAAATATATATTACAATAAATTTATTAGACTATTAAATTAAACAAGAAATCTACAATTTCCATAACAGAGAATTAATGTTTTCATTTAATTTACGTTATTTCACTTTTCTTAAATTTAATTATAATTATTTATCGTCATCTTCATCAGAATGTAAAAAAAACTGAAAGCTATAGTATCGTGGTTATTTCTTTCATTTCATATTTTCTTCTTTTTTGGTTATTTTTTTTAAAGATTTATATCTATGTTTTCTACTAAAATATTTTGAAATACTATTTGATTGAAGAGTAAAAATATCGTTTAATATTTAATGGGTATTTTAGTCATTTATTTTTTATTTTGTGACTTTTCACTTTTATAATTTAATAACTGTATTGATATATGAATATTATAACTCATTATTTAGTCAAATATCTTATATATATATATATATATATATATATATATATATATATATATATATATATATATATATATATATATAATGAGATGTTTTTACTGTTGGTACAAAAAATATTATAAGAGTATTGTTTAAATGTAGACCAAAATAATCGTTCAATATTTAATTAACTAATATGTGGGACTTCCCATTTTTTATATAATATGATATGATATGATTCAAATATTATTATTTAATAGATATTTAATTTAGTTATGATTCAATAAATAATAAAATATTATTATTTAATTAAATATTTAAATATGATATGGTATTACAATATTAATAGATGTTTAATCTAGTTTTGATTCAATGGATGATAAAATACTATCATTCGTTAGATATCTAATTTGGTTTTGATTTAATGAATGGTAAAATATTATTGTATAGCTTCAACAAGAGTTAAAGAGAATGTTATTTTTCTCATTTCTATAATAAATTTATATTAATGACCATTTGATAAAATATTTTCAGATAAATGACAATTATATAAGCAACTAATATAATTTATTTGGATGCATATCAGAAAGTAATACCTTGAATCTCTGTCAATTTTATTTGATTATAAATTACATTTATCATCTGTCAGCAATAATATATCGTTCTACACATATCATCTAATGAATCTGCACAAACTTACATGAGACACACGTGCAATACACGTGTCCAGGACTAGTAAGAATATAAATATTAAAGTACTAAAAGATACATTACTCAATATGGGAGAGGAATGTGAGAAAAAAAAATGAACGCGAAAGAATTGTTATCAGAATCTTCATTTCTTTAGGTGAAAAACACTGTAGATAAAGGATGAAATTTTTTTTTTTAGGAAAAAACATTAAATGAAAAGAAAAATGTAAGAACATTTGGTAATTAAGTAAATAAAATTTTTAACTTTTCTTTTCAGTGGATTGCTGTTGGTGACGCCATTTATACTGGTGTTGGAGGAGGTAGGTGGCAGTGAGGTGATGATAAAGAGAGAGAAAGAAAGAAAAATTTAAAAAAGAAGAAAAAAAACAGAAAATATATTTGGTTACTTTTCACTCTCACTCTCTCTACCAAGTCAGAACTAAGAGAGCAAATAATTTCACTTTAAAATAATTAAGAGGGTAATAGGACCTTCGTAAAGAAAATGTGTGTCCCTTAAAAGTTTGTCCATAAATTAAGGGTACTTATACATTATCTCTAATTTTTATTTTGATAATATAAAAATTCTATTTCAAGTTTAAAATAACTTATCTTTGAGTCATTTAATTATTCATGATTGCTTTATTCAATTATCATAAAAAAATATTCGGATAAATAAAAAATGTTTAATTATTTACATAAAAAAGATCATTATAAAAAGTTTTATTATGTTCCTTAGAAATCGTTAAATTTTTTAATAATGCATATCATTTTCTTTAGAAAGCTGTATATAATATTTGATTACATATATATAATTTCTTTCTGTCTTTCTTTTTTTGTTTTTTTTAAAGAGGAACTAATTTGATAGGGTTATTCTAATAGTTAATGACTTTTTTTTTAGCCAAAATCAACCAGCCTTGGCCCTTTTATTGATAGAATTTTTTTTTACATTGGCCCAAATCCGTTGAAGCCCAAAACAAATAAACAACCTAACACTAGCAAAGACAAAGGGAACACAATGTTCATACAAAGATGTCCGAACCATCTAGATCCCCTCCGCCTCCTCTAACACTCAATAATGGCATAGCTGCCATCAAAGCTTCTCTCCAGTGCCGTTTGAAGACCTGGGTTCATATGAGTGGGAGTGGGTGCCACGCTAGCACAATACATGAATTTCTAGAGTCCCCTGTAGGTTATGATTGGATGGGCATAAATAAGACCCTCCGACATGTGTGTACACGATTTTTATGGTTGAGTGTTAAGGAGATGGTGGAGGTGTGTGCCCGTCATGTTACCCTTGGTTGTATTGTTTGTGATTTTCTTTATGTTCATGAGGTGGATATGAAACGTCCTATGAGAATGTGCAAAATTATTGTGGATATGATACAAATTGATAGCAATGAACATGGTATTAATGCTAAGTGCGACTTTGTCATCATGCGTAGTTATTAAGTAGTTGTTGCTATGAATAACTGAGGAATTATAACTCCTAATAGCTATTGTGATTGTTGCTTATTATTGTTGTTTGATGGATTTATGGAGTATGTGAAATGTTAATTGTTGATCTAATGAACTGTGTGATAAATGAACTGAGAGGAGTGCAGCCTGTCGAGCTACTACCTACGCAGTAACCACTGCAGCGGAACCATTTCCGCTGTGGCGAGATCGCTGTAGCGGACAAGTGACCGCTACAGTGAGAGGTTTAATTCAGTGAGCAGGGAGTAGAGCTAGTGTTCATAAAATCACTTGCATATCTGTGTAAAGCTAAGGATCCCTTTTTATATCTCTATTGCTATAATTATCTGTTATTATGTAAGGTCGGTCGATGATGCCTACCAGTACTGTGTCATGTACTGACCCTATCCCTGCATTCTTTTCTGAGTGCAGAGTTTGAGCCCGACAGTTCTTCACGCCCTCACCTATAAACTAGAAGTTTTGGAGTTTTGAGAAGGTGAGCAGATGGGAAAGCAGTTCACTCCCACGTTTTGAAGATGTCCTTCTCTTTTGAACACTTATGTTTCTTGTTCTTAGTTTATTATTAAACATTCTTAGAGTTGTAAACAGACTTCTTATGCAATAACTTTTAGGTCGTGGGTAATTTTCTTTTCTTTGTAATGTTGGTTTAAGCGGTTGATTTCATAATGTAAAGTTATTTTAATAATTAAACATAGCGGTTACCTTTTGCATGTCTGATTTTGTGGGTAGTATCGGGATTCATTGGTGCGCCCACCAAAGGGTTAGTGTGGGTGCCAATCACGGCCAGTGGGGTCGTGACAAAGTTGGTATCAGAGCTCTAGGTTCGTTGATCTCATTGTTCTAAGACGAGTCTAGTAGAGTCTCGCGGATCGATGCAGAGATGTCTATAACTTATCTTCGAGAGGCTACTGGACTTTAGGAAAACTCCTTCATTCTCTCCTTTCGTGTGATTACTTGATTCCAATTGGTATCTGGTGATCCAAATTGATATCTAACAATTTTTTTCTTTTCTTTTCAGATGGTGAAAACACAGGCAAATGGTAACAGAGATGCATCACCTGAGCCAGCAGTGGCGGCCCCAGTTAGCGGTAGAGGAAGGGGCAGAGGTCGTGGCCGGAGACCCGCTGCTGATAGAGGAGGGGTCGATGCTCCTGCTCCAGTCAAGGAGAGGTATGCATCTCTCGTGCCACCAGTAGTACAGGAGTGGGAGGCAGTTGAGGTCGAGGTCCCAAGGCAGGGAGAAGCTCCTGCCATGCCAGCGTCCTCAGAGGTCCTAGCTTAGGTCCTCAACCTTCTGAGCAGCCTTGTGGGCACCGGGGCAGCGCCAACAACTCTAGTGGGACAACACTCGGGAATTCAGCATACAACTGTTGTGTCCCCAAGGATTGATGATATATCAGACACGGTGGTGTTTCTGAGGCCAGCAGCAGGACCGGTGATGACAGGGGAAGAGCACGACTTATTTTAGAGGTTCACCAAGATGAAGCCTCCCACCTTTTACGGCATAGAGGCAGAGGACGCCTATAAATTCATCATAGGTTGGCACGAAAGGCTCCATAAAATGGGAGCAGTGGAAAAGTATGGTGTTGAGTTAGTGCATTCAGTTCCTGTCATCCACAGCTGGGACGAGGTGGTCAGCCATCTGCTAGAGGTGGTGTTTAGCAGGGTAAGGGACATGCTTAAGTAGGTAGGGGTGGCACCCAGGCAGGTAGAGGAGTGGCACCACCCAACCGGGGCGGTTCTTAGGCTGGTAATCAGGATCATCTCTATGCTTTTCCTGGTAGACCGGAGGCAGAGGCTTTAGACACCGTTATCACATGTATGATCTTCATGGTTGATAGAATGGCTATTGTATTGTTTGACCCGGGAACTATATTTTCTTATGTGTCTACTTATTTTACTTCGGGTCATGACCTTATGTGTGATATGATTAATACTCCTTTCGTGTGTTTACTCCTGTTGGGGATTCTGTATTATTGGATCGGGTTATTCATAACTGCATTGTTGAATTCAAGGTATTTGACACTCTGGCGGACCTAGTGATCTTAGACATGGTTGATTTTGATATAATCTTGGGAATGAGTTGGTTGCCCCTTACCCCGCCATTCTGGATTGCTATGCTAAGACTGTCACCATATTGGGTCCAGGGTTGTCTAAGTTGGAGTTGGAAGGGAATTGTAGCCCTACTCCTAAGAAACTTATTTTTTATATTCGTGCCCGTAAGTTGATAGAGCGGGGTTATTCAGCGTATTTGGCGCGTGTTCGGGATACTAGTTCAGAGGGTCCTTCCATAGAGTCGGTCCTGGTTGTTTGTGATTTCTTAGAGGTGTTTCCTGTATATTTGCCTGGTATGCCGCCGGAATGTGAAATAGATTTTTGTATAGACTTGGAAGCAGGAACCCGTCCCATTTTTATTCCTCCATATTGAATGGCACTTGCTGAATTTAGAGACCTCAAGGAGAAGTTGCAGAAGTTGCTCAGTAAAGGATTCATTAGACCGAGTGTATCGCCGTGGGATGCCCCGGTTCTGTTTGTGAAGAAGAATGATAGTAGTATGCGGATGTGCATCGGCTACTGCTTGTTGAACAAGGTAACTATTCAAAATAAGTACCCTCTTCCTCGAATAGATGATCTGTTTGACCAGTTACAAGGAGCGACTGTATTTTCAAAGATTGATCTGAGGTCAGGTTGTCACCAGTTGAAAATTCAGGTTGAAGATATTCCCAAGACAGCCTTTCGGACCAGTATGGGCATTATGACTTTCTGGTCATGTCTTTCGGACTCACCAATACTCCGGCCGCGTTCATGAGCCTGAAGAACGGTATTTTCAAACCCTACCTGGATTTCTTTGTTATTGTATTTATTGACGATATCTTGGTATATTCTAAGACCAAGCAGGAGCACAAAAATCATTTAAGGATCGTACTGGGGTTGCTGAAGAAGAAGCAGTTGTATGCCAAATTCACCAAGTGCGAGTTTTGGTTGGAATCAGTGTCCTTTTTGGGGCATGTGATTTTAAAAGAGGGAATCCGAGTTGATCCACATAAGGTGGAGGTGGTCAGAAACTGGGCAAGGTCAATTAATGTGATAGAAATCTGGAGTTTTGTGGGGCTGACCAGTTACTACCGTCGGTTTATGAAGGGATTCGCCTCCATTGCTTCTACATTGACCAGGTTGACACAAAAGGATGTGCCCTTCCAGTGGTCAGAGGAATGTGAAGCGAGCTTTCAGAAAATCAAGACTCTACTAACCACAACACCTATTCTGGTGTTACCCGTGAAAGGTAAAGATTTTGTTGTGTATTGTGATGCCTCATGGTCTAGATTGGGTGCTGTGTTGATGCAGAAAGGACAGGTTATTGCGTATGCCTCAAGATAACTGAAGGTGCATGAAAAGAACTACCCCGCACACGATCTGGAGTTAGCAACGGTGGTGTTCACATCGAAAATTTGGAGGCACTATCTGTATGGAGCTCAATGTGAGGTGCTCACGGATCATCGCAGCTTACAATATGTATTCTCCTAGAAATATCTCAATTTGAGGCAGAGGAGATGGATGGAGTTTCTTAAGGATTACGACATCACCATCTTGTACCACCCAGAAAAGGCCAATGTGGTGGCAAACGCGTTGAGCAGGAAGATGATGAGCATGGGTAGTCTGGCTTACTTGGAGGCTACTCAATGGTCGATGGCCAGTGAAGTGCAGACCTTGACAAACAACTTAGTGAGATTGTCACTAACAGAGATTGATGGAGTGTTAGCCAACATGGAGGCTAGATCCTCGCTGTTAGAGGAAATCAAAACCAGACAGTTTGAAGATGAAAAGCTGGGTAAGATTAGAGATAAATTCCAGCGGGGAGAGGCCAAGGAAACAGTGTTGGATGATGAAGGGGTCTTGAGAATAAAAGGGCGGGTGTGTGTTCCCCAATTTGGTGGCCTAATTAAAACTCTCTTTGCATAAGCTCACAACTCGAGGTACTCCATTCACCTCGGAGTCACGAAGATGTGCCACGATCTAAAACAACATTATTGGTGGGGTAGGATGAAGCGAGACATTGTGGACTACGTGGATTAGTGTTTAAATTATCAACTGGTGAATTACGACCACCAAAATCCTGGAGGAGTACTTCAGCGAATGCCTATCCCCAAGTGAAAATGGGAGAGGTAACCATAGACTTTGTGGTTGGTCTTCCTAAGACTTTGGAGAAGTTTGACTCAATTTGGGTCATAGTGGACAGGTTGACCAAGTCTGCTCATATCTTGCCAGTCCAAGTGACCTACAATGCGAAGAAATTAGCCAAGATATATGTGAAGGAAGTTATTTGGTTGCATGGGGTGCCTGTTTCCATTGTATTGGACAAGGGCACTCAGTTCACTTTCCATTTTTGGAGGACTTTGCAGGCCAAGTTGGGTACGAGGTTGGACTTGAGCACAACATTCCATCCTCAGACAGATGGGCAATCAGAGTGCACTATTCAAGTGTTGGAGGACATGCTCTGGGCGTATGTAATAGACTTTGGAGGTCATTGGGACGAGTGCTTACCCTTGGCGGAGTTCGCCTATAACAATAGATACCACTCGAGCATTGGTATGACACCTTTTGAAGCCTTGTATGAGAGAAAGTGCAGGTCTCCAATTGGGTGGTTTGATGCATTTGAGGTGAGGCCTTGGGGGACGAATTTGTTAAAGGAGTCCATGGAAAAGGTGCGGATAATTTAGGACCTTCTGATAGCTTCTTAGAGTAGGCAGAAGCAATACGCGGACAAGAAAGTCAGGGACATAGAGTTCATGGAGGGGGAGCAAATGCTGCTCAAGGTGTCCCCCATGAAGGGGTTTATAAGGTTCCATAAGCGGGGCAAGCTCAGCTCGAGATATACTGGTCCATTTAATATACTCTGATGTATGGGGGAAGTGGCTTATGAGCTGGCATTATCGCTAGGATTGTCTGGAGTGCATCCAACATTTCATGTGTCCATGCTGAAAAAGTATCACGGGGATGGAACATATATCATCAAGTGCTGCTGGATAAGAATCTGTCATTTGAGGAGGAGCCTGCGGCTATATTGGCCAAAGAGGTTCGGAAGCTGAGGTCCAAGGAGATTCCAATAGTAAAAGACCAGTGAAAGAACTATCTGGTGGAAGAAATCACTTGGGAGACCGAGGCTGATATGTGGGTCAAGTTGTTACACCCTGTAAGTTGAATCGTGTGACGGACAAGTGTGTAGGTATATTGAGAGTTTTAGAGTATGACACACACAGGAAAAGGCTCAGGGGATGAGTGGACGAGCATGGAATCGAGCGAGCAGGAGGCTGGGACCGGAGGCTCAGCGCACTGGGCACCGCATCGCGCTAGGTAGCCTGGCGCTACGGCCGGCGCGTCACACCTCTGCCTCTGCGCAATGGGCAGCGCGTCGCGCCCGTGATTTGGCGCTATGGGCGGTGCGTCGCGCCTCCCCTGCCACCGACCTCCCATGTATATATAGGCCCTTCACTTTAATTGAATCATTTCCAAACATTTTACATTCGGCCAGAAGTAAGGAAGTACAAAGGTTTCGATCATTTTTCTTCCGATTACGCTATCAAACGTCATCCAAATTTTAATTAACTTCGGGTATGGAGTTCTAAGCCCATAGGGAGCATTACTATGGAGTTATTTTTGTAAAATTCGCCCGGCGAATCGTAATCCTCTGAGCCAAAGTTGTCAGAATTGCTCCAAACTGATTTCTATACGATCATAGGCTTCAAGTAAATACTTCTCCCTTCTGAACTCTCGGGAAATAATACGTTTTCGGCTGTGTTCCATTAAATTGAAGTATAGTCAATATTGGTATTAAAAGTTATCATTTTTACGCCGATTTTGGTATTGAAATTCATCTCTTTCTCCCAGTACAACAGTTACAGCTGAAGAGAGCTGGCGAATACAAGTTGAAAAACTCATCGGTTATTTAGGAAACGACAATCGAGGTATGTAAGGCTTAACCCTCGGCAAGTATATTCGTCATATAGTGTTACAACTTATGTTCTCGAATAGAAATGACGATTTCACATACCGTAGATAGTTGCTACCATTAAATTGTGATTAAACATGTTGGAATTAGCTGTTGCTAGTATATAAAGATCAGATATGCTGCGAGTAACCACCATCAGTAGATTATGGTTATATATCTATTATGGTTAGCTGTTAGAAAATGTATATGGATTATACCGTAGTATCCCTCGTCGGAAAAATACATGATAAACACGATATGAGCTAGAAGCGTCATAGAAACTTTCCTATTCTCCTGTCATGGTTTTAGTAAGATTGTGTGTTTTATTGCTAGGACTAGACCTTAGAAACTCGTGAGGGTTAGCGAGCCTGAGTTAGTAGGGTGAACAACATAGGTGCAGTCAGGGGACATAACTACCAGTTTGACACCTAGGTTGCCAGAAAACAACGCCCAGAAGCCATTGACGTAACCGCACATTCCAGGGCCCAAAATATAGACAGAATAATCATACTTTAGAAACAGTGACACTAAGGTTGTCTAGTGTACTGAGTGACAACCTACCACCCTATTAGTTATTACTAGTGATTGTCAGTCTTAGTGGACTCAGCAGTTATCATATAACTCGCCCAGGAAGCCAGTCCAGTTATCCAGGTCAAATAGACCCGTGGGTACCCTAAGAAGGGGACCTTATCAGTAGTTAGCGGCCGGGCTAGCACCCCAACCGGTTCCTATCACCCACAGGTTTCCAGGAACGGTTAGGTCTATATAAAGTTGTCTACAAAGTTGAGAACGCCCAGAAAAGTAATATAAGATCCGAGTAGACCAAGATGAGTTCTAAGGGACTAGCAGTACCATGCTAGTATAGTACTGCCCACAGGCTAAGGATATCAATAAGCTTCTTAGGAAGCATTAGGGGTCGATCGCTCAAAAACATGTTCGTCCAGGACCAGCCCTATAGTTGTTCTAATCAGAGGAACTAGGTAGTTAGCCATTCGCGACCCAGCAGTTGTTTAAGAGTTATAGTTGTCTGGGCAGGACATTCCGAGTTATGTTAGACCACTCCAGATCTCACCCTATTCAGTCCAGACTATTAGAGATCATGATCATTATTAGTATCCTCTGATCAGGTATAGGTGCATGGTGTGCCTGCTAGCATCCTTACAGACTATCCTAGGGGGCGAGCAGTGGTGGAGTTATGCCTTTTGAGTGGCTAGATTAAGATGTTAGTGCAGAACCTTGGTTGGGGTTACCCTCACTTAGGAGCCATCCATGACCACCCCAGGGCTAGCTGTGTCGACGCCCGCGAGGGCTAGATGACGTCGCTCCAAAAAGAGCGACATGCCATCCACGAGGGACGAAGATGGGGTCCCAAGTCCTCATACGGTCCATTCCATGGCTGGACCATTATATATACTCCGTATCAGCACCACACCCCCGACGAGCCTGGTGCCCTGGGTGCAGATATCAGGAGTCCACTGGACTCAGACACAGCTATAGTCAGGGGCCGAGTAGGCTCAGTTGTAGACCCAGGGGACCGATAGGTTGGCTACAGTGCCAGTGGAGTCATAGAAACCTGGATAGCGGTATATAGCTTAAGTTGTGCTCGCCAGGGCTTATGGGGGCGTGAACGAGTTATTCTGTATTGGTTGTACCTTTCGGCTTATGGGGGCCAAGTGAGGTTCTTGTTGTATTCTTGTCTGCTAGTTATAGTTTACATATGTGTAATTATACAGTCTTTGCTTACGTACATGTAGTGTTGGTTAGATGCAGATTACGAATCAACAGGCGTACAGGTTAATCTTTCTGCCCTTCTTTCTATTCACTTCCAGTCTTTATCAGCTTATCCATTGCCTTACATATTCGGTACATATTATACTGACGCCCTCCCCTGGGCGCTGCATTACTTGCCTGTAGGTTTAGACAGACAAGGTTCAGGATCTCCAGTAGCAACTGTTCAGAGTTCGCAGTTGGGACAACTCCTTTCATTTGGAGTTGCCAGGTTGTAAAGATTTCTATATTTCAGTTATATAGTATTTTGGATAGGCCAGTGCCCTGTCTCGACCACTATTTGTACTCTTAGAGGCTTGCAGAATATAGTCGTAATTCAGTTAGTTGTATATTGGCCGTGTTGGGCCTTAATCAGTTATGCTTCGTGTGTTGGCCGTGTGGGGCCTAGTATAGTAGCTCGTCTTCATTTCTGTTATAACTAGATAGCATGGTAGCCTTGTCGGTCGCATAGGATCCCTTTTGTTGCCTGTTGTTGGTTAGCTATTTTCATTTGCAGGTGGCTATACGGCCTTGTCTGCCGGAGGCTGTATTTATAGTCGAGATATAGCTCATGTTTTCTTGGATTGAGTCACAGGCTAGCTCCAGGAGTGCATAAGCCTATCCAGGTCAGTTAGTTGCCAGTGTGGCACCAGGTGCCAGTCATGCCTCCCAAGGTGGGGAGTGACAAACTTGGTATTAGAGCGGTTTATATCCTAGGGAGTCTGAAAGTCGTGTCTAGTAGAATATTGCTTATAAATGTGTTGTGCACCATATTTTATAATCAAGAGGCTATGAGGAATGATAGTATGGTTACCCCTCTTTCTTCTCAGATTGTGCTATAGAGCAGAATTGTATAGGGTCGAGTCCCTAAGCTTTTCTTTTTATGTCTGTCTAGAATAATGTTCGAGATAAGACAGACACCAACCAGTTGCAAGATAACCACAGCAGCAGCAGGAGGTACCAGTGAGGCGTCACAGTTGGGGGACCGTTAGCCTATTGGCGGAAGTAAACGTCTTTTGCATCTCCCCATTACCCTCCCAAGGTACTAGGAACCTCATAACATGAGATAGATATGCCAGTGCCATCCCCAGTTCGTCCTACAACCTCATAATAGGGGGTTAGGAGTATAGTATATATGTACATATGGAGAGTGGTTGAAACCCTTAGTATTTACAAGTTATATAGACCCTTACGGTAGTAAGTCAGGGAGGGGGATAAGGTTGTCAATACCACTTGAGTGTGTATGAGGGAGTCCAACAATGATAAACCCCCAGTAATAGTAAAACTCAAGTCAGAAAAAAAGGCCGATTCTGCTGTAGCATGCTAATGACGGCAAGGCATACCTCAAGATAATAGTTACGACCCTAGTTTGTAATATCGAAGGACATGGAGGTCATATGAACAAAATAGGTCCGAGTGCGAGTTAGAAGAAATATAGGTCAGTAGACCTGGTCGGTAACATCCTTGACAGTATGAGGTAGAAGACACGAACCTCAGTGCCCAGTCCAAGGGAATAAGAGGAAAGGTGTAAATATCTAATGGGGGAAGACCAGAATCACCTCTAAGCTGATAGAGCATAGGATTACCGCTGAATATTGAGAACTAACCATCGGGCTAACAGTTAAGGGATAGTAAGGGTGTATCCTAGAATATTGCGGTATCCCCGCTAGAAGAGAAGATAAGAGAGTGCCGACACAGAGACATTAAATTAGCACAGCCTAGAAAAAAAGGCCTAGTAGAGAGTCTTGGCCCTCAACATAATAAGGGGTTAAGTCATAAGACCCAGAGGCTGCCTCTGTGTCCCAAAGGTGGCCGAACTTCGTCAGCAAATTTTGGCTAAGGTATATCATGTCTATTATGTCCTTCACCCAGAGTTTAATGAAAACATATCAGGCTATAATAAAGACCTACTGATGGCACGAGAAAAGAGAGACATTACTGAGTTAGAGCACAGAGCTTTAATGACCAACCAGGGGAAGAATGGACAGCAGAAACCGAGCAGGCCAATCCAAGAGATGGTCGTGCCTGTAAAAGGAATGGAGAATAGTCAATTTATTTATAGTTAGAAGGTTACCTCATACCAGGTGTAAATAAACCTCACTTGAGTCAGTATGGAAAGGCTTTCAGAAAAAGTTGGGATGCATGTTAAGTTGAATACGACTCCTCGTCCCTAAACAAATAGCTAAGCAGAGCACTCGGTTCAAATGCTGGAGATTTGTTGCGGGTAGAGATGTAGGCTCTCTATATGATGACCTGGAGCAGATAAATCAAAGGTAGTGGACTAGGGCACACTATAACAAACAGACGAAAGATGTTAAACTTATCAAGAAATGGGTACCGATAGCCTAAGATCGTCGGAAGTCTTACCCTAACGTACAACGTAGACAGTTAAGGATTAAAGCAGCAGTTGAGTATTTCCCAAAAGCTTCACCGATGAAGGGCACTATGAGAATTAGAGAAAAGGCAAGCTTAGCCTTAGGTTCATTGGCCATATTGCATTTTCCCAAGATCAAGCGAAGCGGCATAGGGGCTAGAGTTGCCTTCAGAACTGAAATTGGTCCATTCAGTCTTTGGCATGTCAATGTTGTGGAACACATCGAAGAGACCCATCCTAAGTTGTGTCCCATTGAGGACGTTTAAGTTATTAAGGATCTAACCTATAAAGAGGTTCCAGTTGTCATACTAGATTAGCAAGTTCGAAGATTGAGAACTTAAAGATATACCTTAGCTAAAGTATTGTGGTAGACTAAGAATAAAGAAGAGACGATCTGGGAAGCTGAGGACGATATGAGAACCAGATATCCTCATTTGTACCAAAATTCATCAAGACTATGCAATTAAAGTAGAGTTGTTCAGTTATTATTTTACTATTATGCTATCTATACAGTTCAATTGACTATCATTCTGTTGTGGAGTAGCTGTTATAGTGCCAGGTGAGATGCCTGTATTGGACTTTTCGCGTTTCAGGTTCTTCGGATATTCCATATTATAAGGGAGACTCTGTCAAAATTTCCCTGGTAACGGATAAATATACTTGAGCCTTTTAAGCCTAAAGAATGCATTCGAGGATGAATGTCCCTAAGGGGGGGAGGATGTTATACCCTGTAAGTTGAATCGTGTGACAGATGCTTGCGTAGGTATATTGAGAGTTTTAGAGTATGACGCATACGGGAAAAGGCTCGGGGGATGAGTGGACGAGCATGGAATCGAGCGAGCAGGAGGCCGGGATCGGAGGCCCAGCGCACTGGGCACCGCGCCGGCGCGTCACGCCTCTGCCTCTGCGCAATGGGCGGCGCGTCGCGCCCGTGATTTGGCGCTATGGGCGGTGCGTCGCACCTCCTCTGCCACCGACCTCCCATGTATATATAGGCCCTTCACTTTAATTGAATCATTTCCAAACATTTTACATTCAGCCATAAATAAGAAAGTACGAAGATTTCAATCGTTTTTTGTCCGATTACGCTATCAAATGCTGTCCAAATTTAAATTAACTTCGGGTATGGAGTTCTAAGCCCGTAGGGAGCATTATCATGGAGTTATTTTCGTAAAATTCGCTAGGCAAATCGTAACCCCACTGAGCCAAAATTGTCAGAATTTCTCTAAACTGATTTCTATACGATCACAGGCTTCAAGTAAGTACTTCTCCCTTCTGAACTCTCCGAAAATAATATGTTTTCAGCCGTGTTCCGTTAAGTTGAAGTATAGTCAATATTGGTATTAAAAGTTATCATTTTTACGCCAATTTTGGTATTGAAATTCATCTCTTTCTTCCAGTACAACAGTTATAACTGAAGAGAGCTGGCGAATACAAGTTGAAACTTATCGGTTATTCAGGAAACGACAATCGAGGTATGTAAGGCTTAACCCAAGGCAAGTATACTCGTCGTATCGTGTTACGACTTATCTTCTCGAATAGAAATGACGATTTCATATGCCGTAGATAGTTGCTACCATTAAATTGTGATTAAACATGTTGGAATTAGCTGTTGCTAGTATATAAAGATTAGATATGTTGCGAGTAACCACCATCAGTAGATTATGGTTATATATCTATTATGGTTAGCTGTTAGAAAATGTATATGGATTATACCGTAGTATCACTCGTCGAAAAAATACATGATAAACACGATACGAGCTAGAAGCGTCATAGAAACTCTCCTATTCTTCGGTTCACGGTTTTAGCAAGATTGTGTGTTTTATTGCTAGGACTAGACCTTAGAAACTCGTGAGGGTTAGAGAGCCTGAGTTAGTAGGGTGAACGTCATAGGCGTAGTCAGGTGACATAACTACCAGTTTGGCACCTGGGTTGCTAGAAAAGCACTCCCATAAGCCATTGACGTAACAACACATTCCAAGGCCCAAAATGTAGACAAAATAACCATATTTTAGAAACAGTGACACTAGGGTTGTCTAGTGTACTGAGTGAAAACTTACCACCCTATTAGTTATTACTAGTGATTGTCAGTCTTAGTGGACTCAACAGTTATCATATAAGTCGCCCAGGAAGCCAGTCCAGTCGTGTAGGTCAAATAGACCCGTGGGTACCCTAAGGAAGGGGACCTTATCAGTAGATAGCGGCCGGGCAAGCACCCCAACCGGTTCCCATCACCCACAGGTTTCCAGGAACGGTTAGGTCTATATAAAGTTGTCTACAAGGTTGAGAACCGCCCATAAAAGTAATATAAGATCCGAGTAGACCAAGATAAGGTCTAAGGGACTAGTAGTACCATGCTAGTATATACTTCCCATAGGCTAAGGATATCAATAAGCTTCTTAGGAAGCATTAGGGGTCGATCGCTCAAAAGCATGTTCGTCCAGGACCAGCCCTACAGTTGTTCTAATCAGAGGAACTAGGTAGTTAGCCATTCGCGACTCCGCAGTTGTTTAAGAGTTATAGTTGTCCGGGCAGGACATTCCGAGTTATGTTAGACCACTCCAGATTTCTCCCTATTCAGTCCAGACTATTAGAGATCATGATCACTATCAGGATCCTCTGACCAGTTATAGGCGCACGGCGTGCTGCTAGCAGCCTTACAGACTATCCTAGGGGGCGAGCAATGGTGGCGTTAGGCCTAAAAGGCCAGTTATGCCTTTTGAGTGGCTAGATTAAGATGTTAGTACAACACCTTGGTTGGGGTTTCCCTCACTTAGGAGCCATCCATGACCACCCCAGGGTTACTAGTTGTGTCGACGCGCGCGAGGGGCTAGATGATGTCGCTTCAGAAAGAGCGACATGCCGTCCGTGAGGGATGAAGATGGGGTCCCAGGTCCTCATACGGTCCATTCCATGGCTGGACCATTATATATACGCCGTATCGGCACCACACCCCCGATGAGCCTGGTGCCCTGGGTGCAGATTTCATGAGTCAACTGGACTCAGACACAACTATAGTCAGGGGCCGAGCGGGCTCAGTTGTAGACCTAGGGGACCAGTAGGTTGGCTACAGTACCAGTGGAGTCATAGAAACCTAGATAGGGGTATATAGCTTGAGATGTGCTCGCCGGGGCTTATGGGGGCCAGAACGAGTTATTCTGAGTTGATTGTACCTTCCGACTTATGGGGGCCAGGTGAGGTTCTTTTTGTATTCTTGTCTCTAACTATAGCTAACAAATGTGTAATTATACAGTCTTAGCTTACGTATATATGTAGTGTTGGTTAGATGCAGATTATGAATCAATAGGCGTACAAGTTAATCTTTCTGCCCTTCTTTCTATTCACTTTCAGTCTTTATCAGCTTATCTATTGCCTTACATATTCGGTACATATTGTACTGACGCCCTCCCCCTGGGCGATGCATTACTTGCCTGCAGGTTTAGACAGACAGGGTTCAGGATCTCCAATAGCAGTTGTTCAGAGTCCGCAGTTGGGACAACTCCTTTCATTTGGAGTTGCCAGGTTGTAGAGATTTCTGTATTTCAGTTATATAGCATTTTGGATAGGCCGAGGCCCTGTCCTGACCACTATTTGTACTCTTAGAGGCTTGCAGACTATAGTCGTCAGTCAGTTAGTTGTATGTTGGCCGTGTTGGGCCTTAATTAGTTATGCTTCATGTGTTGGTCGTGTGGGGCCTAGTATAGTAGCTCGTCTTTATTTCTGTTATAACTAGACAGCATGGTGGCCTTGTCGGTCCGCATAGGATCCCTTCTGTTGCCTGTTATTGGTTAGCTATTTTTATTTGCAGGTGGTTATACGGCCTTGTCGGCCGGAGGCTATATTTACAACTGAGGTATAGCTCGTTATTTTCTTGAATTGAATCACAGGTTAGCTCCATGCATGCATAAGCCTAGCCAGGTCAGTTAGTTGCCAGTATGGCACCAGGTGCCAGTCATGCCTCCCAAGGTGGGGCATGACATAGGTACCCCTAATTGTTCATAGAATCTGGTACATGTCGTTCTTACTTTTGTATAGACCGTTCGGGAACGAACGATATTTTAATTGGTATTTAATGTAACAACTCGAACATTGTTGCAGGATGGTTAAGGGCACGAACACCAAAATCTGGCTAAGGATGAGATAGGGAAGTTTTGAAATAACTAAATATAGAACTATGCAATTTTGGGTAGCTACTGGTTCGGGGGACCACTGCAGCAGTGAGATTCCCGCTGCAGCAAGACTATGGTATTGGTCGGAGTCCCGCCGTGGTGAAAATTGAGGAGTAATTGTTTGGGCCACCGCAACGGCCCTATGACCGCCATAGCGGGTTCACTACAACGATGGACGACGAAAATTGAAAAGTGAGTTTAATTGAAAATTACTGGGTTTTCACCCTATTATTTTTCAAAATGCGATCAGGAGGTCTAGAGGATGGAAAAACTTTCCAAAGCAGTAATCTCGTCATCCAAGGTAAGAGTTTCGATTCTCTATCTCTAAAGTGAGTAGTTTTAATCCTAGATGCTTTGTAGACGTCTAACGGTGGGAATTTTGGAGAGGAAGAACCCTAGGTTGTTAACATAGGGCTAAAGTGTAGGGTGATTAGAGGATGAGTCGGTTGGTGTTAATAAGTTTTGATCTCTCCCTTAGAATCACGTATTAGGAACAAGGGTTTCTCAGGGAATTGAATTAAAACTGAGTAGAATTGGGGTTTTACTTTCGAAAAATACCACGAATGGGAGGATTTGATCTTTAGGACTCTAAATTGAAGGATAATTAACGAATTACTCTTGTATTGTATATTTCACGCATTCCAAGGCTTTGAGGAAAGGCAAGACTCTCGGGAAGTAGTTGAATTGTTACCTTCCAAATCGAGGTAGGTTACAGTTTATAGGGATAGACCTATATAATGGCATGTATAGTGTGCAATGGTTATATACGATTGGTCTTCGGACATTTACGTGATATGTGAGTCTATTGTTGTTAATTTATTTTATGAACGTTACTATGATGTTATATTAAATTGTGATAACTTATTTACAAGATTGTGTATTTGATAATGGAATTAACTGTGCTGAATGGTTAGTAAAGTGATTACACTCCGTTAATGAGAGAATTGTTAATTGATGATAGTTTATTTGAGAAGTAGATTATAACTTTCTGTATGCTGCAATGATGCACCCGTCATGCCTTTTATGAGAATAATAGATGAAAAGATTTAATATCCTAAAAGAGAGGCTTGAGCCCTAGGGGAGTATCTGGGTGAGCGAATAACTTTATTTGAGCGGCTCATGTTCGAGGGGAGCATTCGAACGAGCGTATGAGTTGGAGCGGGTGCCATGCCGGCACAGTACATGGATTTCTAGAGTCCATTGCAGGTCATGACTGGATGGGCATAAATAAGACCCTCTGGCATGTGTGTACACGATTTGTTTGGTTGAGTGTGTACACAATTTGTGTGGTTGAGCGTTAAGGGGAGATGGCGGAGGCGTGTGCCCATCATGTTACCCTTGGTTGCGTTGTTTGCGTATTGTTTGTAATTTCCTTTATGTTCATGATGTGGATGTTAATGTGCTATGAGAATATGCACAATTATTGTGGATATGATGCAAATTGATAACAATGAACATGGTGTTAATGCTAAGTGCGACTTTGTCACCATGTGTAGTTATTGAGTAGTTGTTACTATGAATAACTGAGGAATTATAACTCCTAATAGCTATTGTTATTGTTGTTTATTATGGTTGTTTGATGGATTTATGGAGTATGTGAAATGTTAATTGTTGATCTAATGAACTGTGGGGTGAATAAACTGAGAGAAGTGCAGCTTGTCGAGCTACTGCCCACGCAGTACCGCTGCAGCGGAACCATTTTCGCTACGGCGAGACTGCTGTAGCAGACTAGTGACCGCTGCAGCGAGAGGCCTAATCCAGTGAGTAGGCCGGCTGATTCCTAAGTAGAGCTAGTGTTCATAAAATGGCTTTCATATTTGTGTAAAGCTGAGGATTCCTTTTTATATCTCTATTGCTGATAATTATTTGTTATTATGTAAGGTCGGTCGATGATGCCTACCAGTACTGTGTCATATACTGGCCTTACCTCTGCACTCTTTTCTGAGTGTAGAGTTCGAGTCCGACAGTTATTCACGCCCTCACCTGTGAACTAGCAGTTTGGGAGTTTTGAGAAGGTGAGCAAATGGGAACGCAGTTTACTCCTCCATTTTGAAGATGTCCTTTTCTTCCGGACACTTATGTTTCTAGTTCTTAGTTTATTTTAACTCATTCTTAGAGGTGTAAATACACGTCTTGTGCAATGACTTTCTTTATAACGTTGGTTTAAGCGGTTGATTTTATGATGTGAAGTTATTTCAATAACTAAAGATAGCGTTTACCTTTTGCATGTCTTATTTTGGGGGTAGTATCGGGACTCGTTGGTTCGCCCACCGGAGGGTTAGTGTGGGTGCCAATTAAAGGCCAGTGGGGTCGTGACAAGGTGTTGCTTATTTATTAATAATTTACTAGCCCTGAACATGTTCTTTGCATGCTGTGTTCCATGTAAATTTGTGTAGACTCATTAGACGATATATGTAGAACGATATATTATTGCTAACAGATGATAAATGTAATTTCCAATCAAACAAAATTGACAAAATTTCAAGAAATTACTTTCTGATATGCACCCAGTAAATCACATTAACTGATTATATAATTGTCATTTATATTTTATTAAATGTGTCATTACTCTAGGCTTATTACACAAAATGAAAAAATAAAACTCTCTTTAACTCTTGATGAATCTATGATACAATAAACCTCTTCATTGACCAAATTTAAAATTCAACAAAGATAACCACCACAGTTTTACAGTTTCAAGTTGTCACATCCCAAATTACCCCTTAGACGTAATTGACACCCAGCATATACCACCGGCCAGGCGAACCGAATTTCTATATCTTAACCATTAATTCACAACATAAAAAAATCATATAAGTACCCAAATAATATGATAATTAGCTATGAGATAGTTAATATCTTCAAATATTAATTTGAAACTCGTGCCCAGACTCCAAACTAAACCATAGAGCATCTAAGAGAAATTACAAAAGAAAAGATATTAATGAATAAATTATGAAGACTCTTTAAAAGATCCCATGAATAATGTGGCATCTCACCTCAATAACTGGATCAACTTTAGCGAACTTGTTGGCTAATTGCTTTAACGTAACCAATAGTGTCTGCATGGATATGCAGGTAAGGAGTGAGTTACACGTAAATATAACTCAGTGAGATCCTACACCCACCACTTTAATATCCCTAGAACAAGTGTTAGAAAATACAAACACAACGAACTCAAAAATAATATGCACAAAATTATATTTCATAATGTAATACTCATAAAGTTCGAACAAATATTCACAAAATCACTGTATATCTCAAAACAACTCACACTCAGGACTTGTCAAACGATAGTGAAAGAGATCAACCTAACACCCCAACTAGTTCTTGGCAGAATATGTAATTGTCAATAGTATACTATGACAACAAGTACAAGGCCCCTAACTTGTTACGGCAGCGCATGTATGTCCCTAGTAACTATATTACGGCAGCGAAAGAAGGATATCCAACGCCCCAATGCCATGGTAGGAGACCACGCCACACCATAGATTAACTATTAAATAATAATTTTTTAAAAAATATTTTTTCTCAAAGTAACATATATGCGGTTAGTCAAAGACCACCAATTCTGCCAAGTACACGCTTGTCCCAACACATGGACTAGGTAGACAAAACACACAATATATATATATATATTAAAACAGGTTTGAAAAGCAAACACCAAAACTTAGAGGTCTCACTTACCTCGAATTCACAACTCAATCACTCTTTTCAATAAATCAGAACTTTATCCTCAAGTCTCCAGATTACCTCAATCTACACAAAAATAGATTCAAAATGGTCAAAAACCCTTGGGTGAATATTCTCTTAATTTTTAAAGTAAGTCAAACTCGTGGTCAAAGGGTTGACCTAAAAAGTCAACTCTAGTCAACGGGACAGAATTTCGAATCATGACCATCAACAGATTTTTTTCGATGAGAGGATTCTAGAACACTATCTAAAGTTTAATTTTGATAATTGTGCCCTTTCTAATCAATAATTTAGGCTGGAGAACCCTAGGGTTAAACTTTCTCAATTGTTTATAATTTCTCCATATTTCCACCATAAAAATTTATATATAATTACACAATAATCTCATAAAAAAATTTAGAATCATTACCTTGTTGTTTTGGGATGAAAAATCCTATTTTTCTCATCTCTTGTTTTCTCTTTTTTCTCCCTTTCTTCTCTTCTCTTCTGTAGCATTGTTTTCCTCTTTTTTTTTTCTCTGCTTCTGTTCGCCCATACCTGCAACATTGGTTTCTTTTATCCTTTGGCTTTGTCCTTTCCTTTTTATTTTTAATCCTTAATTTATTTATTTATTTTTGGTTAAAAATAAAAGAACCCTTTATTAAAATATGAGTTATCACACAAATATACTCAAAAGATCTATTATTTGACTTATAAAATTAAGAGGAAAAAAAAATAGAAGAGATAATAATGAATTTTGTTCTTTTTTTTTTGTTTTTCCAAAATTAACATCTCTTGAAAAACATCAATTTGATCATGAAAACAACCACAATAATGTGCACAAAAGACACATGCATTTGTTAATGATATACAAATTAAGAATATAAAAGAAACACAAATAAAAGTAATGAGACAAATAGGATAATAGGATAAAGACACATAAATGCAGACCTTTACAGAGTACTATAGAGAATGCGAAAAACTAGTGGAGAAAAGTTAATGTTATGGAAGGTGAAAGATCAAAATATAGTACTCTAATAACTAAGGAAATTTATAATGTCATAACTAAAAAATGTAAGAGGTTGTGTAACGTTTACAATAAAATATATATATAAAAGGAGGTCATAGACATGCTGATATGACATGCTTTTATGACCTTCGTTTCTATTTATTTTTTTTATAATTTTTTGAGTACTTTTTTTATTTTAAAATTTATATCATATTATTTTAAACAAAAAATAACTAATACATAAATTGGACATTAAATAAAAAATAAATAAATGTCTTTGTATTTATCTCAATCCTCTTTTCCTTGAATTTTTTGAAAATATTATTTTCATCTTTTATTTTCTTAAATTGTCCATTCTCTTTGAAAACGAATTCATTCCTCCCAATATTTTTCAAAAACAATTAAGACAATTAATGTACTTAATACTAATTTATTACCGCAGGTTACTCCTTCTATTGAACTACTCATAAGTTACAAATTGTATTGCTTACTATAAATGCTAAAGCATAATGCTTCATTGCATACTAACGTTACTTTTCTTCTCCTCTCCTCATTCAAAAATCTCAACATGTAAGGTTTTTTCTTCTTTTTCTTTTTGTTCCATTCTACTGTTGTTGATATTTTTTATTTATGACAATTCTTTTTCTTCTACTTTCGTCTTTTATCTCTTCTTTAACTAATTCTATAGCGTGCTAATATAAATTTTATGTATTTTTAAATATGAATTAAAATACTTATAGATTGAGTTTGAGGATGAACTATATAAGACGGTGAAACAAGCAAAACGGAGGTAAGAATCTTTGAGGACTTTTTTTGTTTTTTTGGGCATATTAACAATTTTGACTTTTTGATAGGTGGTAGTAGCGTCATACAAAAAGGAATTAACCGCTGAAACTTGTAAAGAAAAAATATATGTGTATACATTATTATTGATCTTTTACTCTGTTGCAGGTTTATAATTGTAGTAGTAATTCAAATATAATAGCTTTTCCTTTTGTTAGAATGACTATTTAAAATTGTAGGATCGATTGTACTATATTACATCGGATTTATGTTATTGGTTGAAAAAGAAAAAAATAGAGAAAGTATCATTATCTCTACATGCTCAGATTTTCTTAAACCCGATTGACGATTTTTATATATATATTTTTAAGTATTCTCTTATCCTTTTTGTTCGTAGTACCATAGTGAGATGTAATGAATAGTGTAGTTTTTAGGTGAGTTTATCTATGAAAATAGAAAAACATAATAGAATAAAAATAGACCTATTCTACAATTATAAATAGTGAGTTTCTATATAAAAAATATAAAAGTGCAACAAAATTAAAACTTACAATATTTAAAGGAAATTATATTATTCTATCACTGTGATAGGAGAAATCTTTATTTTTCAATTATAGAATTTAATCTAAAATAATTAACACGCATACTTTAATAATACTCATTAAAATTTAAATAATTATTTAATCTTAACCTATTATCATTTCACATTTCTATTTAGCTTTTCATATTTTTGACTTATGACCTTTCATTTTCACTTAAGAATTTCTCTTTCATTATTTTTTAAGTGATTTTAATTTATCGTCAAAGAAAATAAAAAAAAGCAGATATTGTATATATATATATATATCTTGATTTTAACAAAAAAAACTTTAAATAAAAGAAAATGGAAGAATAAATACGTGGGATCCCCTCCCCCCCCTCCTTTTTTTTTTTGTTGTTGTAGAATGAAAGCAGTCCCTTTGCCTTCTTGAAACAGTTCAAACATTAACAACCTTTGATTTGTCCTTTATTTAATAGTTTCAGATAATGCATGTACTTTTAAAGTGTAAAAGTTAATGCTATTCAAGTGACTTAGTAATATATTAAATGTGAGCGCATGAGAAACTTATTATCATACATGTGAGTTCGAAATTTGTCTTCAATTCAAAATCAAAATGAGTGATTGGATAGCATAAAAAATAAGAAATGACTAATTTTTATCAAAATTTGGATTAGTTCAATTATATTTAATCTTTTTAAAATATTTTTTTATTGAGCAACATATCATTGTCATAGTTGGAGATTCTTTTAATAAGAAATTATAAATAAGTTTTTACGTTTCAAATCTTCATCTTTTTAAATTCTTTAATCATTTTTTTTAGTAATTGTTTATTGTCTTTTCACCTTCTTCTTTTGTACTTCTTTAATTTGTCCTATTTTTACATTTTTGATTTAGAGATATATATTTTAAAATATTAATTCATATTTATATTAATAAAATATTCTGAAAGTAAATTAAATCTCACGCAGTATTTTAGTAATTATACCTACAATTTATATTAGTAAGTATCTTATTTTTCATTTTCTTTTCTTGGTATTAATAACTAAAATTAAAATTAAAAACTAAAATAGTGTTAGTTTTTCGTGAAGCCCTAAAATATATTTTATTGTAATATTGTATAGTTTAGTTTACTTGGAATAAGGATTATTCAATCTAGAGATTCTAATCTCTAGGAATATATGCACCACATGGAATTAGTTCATCGTGTAATCTAAAATATGTATTTGGATTAAATCAATATATAATATTGTGTTGCTAGTAATTTATTTTTCAATTAAACTGTTTAGTCTTTCCTTATTGCAACTGAAGATTCTTTTTATATTTTTAATCAAATTAAATAATTAATGCATAATGATATTTGTACTTCTTTATATTTCATATATAACATGCATGTTTGTGTGTGATATTTAGTACTTTATTGTACTTTATATTGAAATTTGATTTTTTTTTTAAAAAAAATAAGTAGATAAGGAAGTAAGGAGCAGAAAACAGAATAGAAATATTTAAAAAGAAAAAAGAGAGAATAAAATAAGATAAAAAGTTCATACGAGATTAATACAATTAGATTTATATTAAATATATAAGAAAATATAATTGAATTTTAAAATTTGTTAAAAATATGCACGGAAAGAAATCAAGTTTTATTAAATTTTTTTTCATTCTCTACCCTCTTTTTCAGAAAAATAAAATTATTATTTTACTTACAATATGTTATATAAAAATTAAGCATTTTAGAAGAATTTTAAAAAATGTAACACTCAAAAATTTAATTAATCCACGTGAAGCGCGGTTAAATTCACTAGTATCTAATATTATGACTAGGATAGTAACCTAAATGTGGTTATTATTGCAGAGAAATAAGGGAGGGAATTATAAGTCAAGTTTTTGTGCCGATTGCCCCGATTTTTGGGTGGTCTTTAATTTTTACCCCTAAAATTTGAGGTCTTTAGTTTTTGTCTTTTAGTATTTTAAGTAATAAAAAGGGGCTAAAAATACCCCTAATATTTTTTTTAAAAAAATTCAAAACAAAAGAAAATTCGCAAGTAAAAAAAATTCATAAGACATATCAGTAGGGAAGTTCAATTGCATGATTTCTTGTCTATAGGTACAAGTTTCCTACTGAACTTGTGCCCAAGGCATAATTTCATGTTATTGAAATTGTGCTTATGTGCATGAACTTCTGCTTCTTAGGCACAAGTTCATGTTACTTAACTTATGTGTGGTAGAAATAATTTCATGTTATTGAACTTGTGTATATGCGCAAAAGTTCATGTTACTTAACTAATGCTTTGTAGGCACAATTTCATATTATTGAACTTGTGCTATGGACAGAAGTAGGCACAAGTTCAATAACATGACTTTATGCCTACCAGGCATAAGTCATGTTACTTAACTTATGCCTACCAGACATAAGACAATAACCGTGCGAATTTGTGACTTTATGCCTACCAGGCTAAGTCATGTTACTTAACTTATACCAACCAGATATAAGGCAATAACTTATGTGAATTTATGACTTTATGCCTACCAGGCTAAGTCATGTTACTTAACTTATGTCTACCTAGCATAAGACAATAATCTGTGCGTATTTATGCCTTAAGGTATAACTTTGGGCAAACACTTATGCCTTGCAATTTTTTTTTCGTTATGGGCATTTTTGATTAATTTTTTGTCACTTAAAGTACCGAAGAGCAAAAATTAAAGACCACAAATTTGAGGGAATAAAATTAAAAATCACCCCAAAATAAGGGCATTTATACGAATGACTCATTATAAATTGAGAAATCGAACTCACACCGACAAACTGAAAGTTCAAATAATCTCTCTCTATATATATATAAACGAAAGATATAGGCATGATGATGTGACACTCTCTAAATCCTAGAATTGTATTTATCTTTTTTGTTCTTTTTAATATTTTATTATTTTAAAGTAATTTTAATAAATATGCTAGGTAAATTAAAAGACTAAAATATCCTCCAAACATTGAAAGACTAATATACCCTTCAATTAATAGTAATTAAATATAAATAATAAATAATAAATAAGTGAAAAGTTTAAAATACTAAAATATCTCTAAACTTTGAAAGACCAATATACCCGTTAAATAATAATAAATAACAAATAATCATATAATATATATATATATATATATAAAATCATCATCATCATAATAATAATTATTATTATAATAATAATCATAATAATAATCATGTCATATTATATTATATTATAGCATATTATTATATAAGTGGAAAGCCCTCGAGTTAAAAGTTAGATTACCATTTTGTCCTTCAATTTGAAATTATTTTAATAATATTTTATGTACTAAAAAATAAATATACATTACAATAAATATTATTAGACTATTAAATTAAATAAAAAATCTATAATTGTCATAATAGAGAATTAATATTTTCATTTAATTTACGTTATTTCACTTTATTCAAATTTAATTATAATTATTTATCGTCATCTTCATCAGAATGTAAAAAAAAACTCAAAGCATAGTATCATGGTTGTTTCTTTCATTTTTTTAATTTTATTTAAAGATTTATATATATGTTTTCTATTAAAATATCTTGAAATACTATTTGGTCGAAGGGTAAAAATATTGTTTAGTATTTGATGGGTATTTTAGTCATTTATTTTTTATTTCGTGACTTTTCACTTTTATAATTTAATAACTATATTGAAATATGAATATTATAACTTGTTATTTAATTTCTCTTTTTTTTAAAAAAAATAGTCAAATATCTTTTAGTTTAGTGAGTTATTATTCACTTATATATATATATATACACGCGCGCGCACACACACATATACACACACAAAAAGTGAGATTTTCTTACTGTTTAGTACAATAAAAAATATTATAAGAGTATTGTTTAAATATAGGGCAAAATAATCGTTCAATATTTGATGGACTGATATGTGAGAATTTCCACATTTATAACTTATTATTTAACTTCTTTTCTTTTTAAAAAAAGTAAAATATCTTCTACTTTAGTAAGTTATTATTCATTTATATATATATATATATATACAAAATGCGATTTTTTACTGTTTGGTACAATAAAAAAAATATTATAAGAGTGTTGTTTAAATATATGACAAAATAATCATTTAATATTTGATGGACTGATATGTGGGACTTCCCACATTTAGTATAATATGATATGATATGATTTAAATATTATTATTTAATGAAATATTTAAATATGATATGATATGATTTAAATATTACTATATTAATAGATATTTAATTTAGTTTTGATTCAATGAGTGAAAAATATTATCATTTTGTTAGATATTTAATTTGGTTTTGATTCAATGAATGGTAAAATATTATTATTTAATTAGATATTTTATTATATTTTAATTTATTGTAGGGACAAAATTATAATCCAACTTTTAAGATAGGGGCTTCCCACTTATAGTATAACACAATGATATCTAGCTTCAACAAGAGTTAAAGAGAATATTAATTTTCTCATTTCTATAATAAATTTATATTAATGACCATTTGATAAGATATTTTCAGATAAATGACAATTAGATAAGCAACTAATATAATTTGTTTGGGTGCATATCAGAAAGTAATACAAAAAATTTCTGTCAATTTTGTTTGATTATAAATTACATTTATCATTTGTCAGCAACATTATATCGTTCTACATATATCATTTAACGAATCTGCACAAGCTTGCATGAGACATACGTGCAAGGCACGTGTCCATGACTAGTTATATCATAAGTGGAAAGCAACAAAATTAAAAATTGAATTACTAAAATAACCTTATAAAATTTATTGGCTGTAACATCTTTTGAAAAATATAAAATATAAAAAATTTGAAGGATTACTTAATAATTAATGCACTAAATTCAATATGTGGACCATATTTATCTACTAATGTCTCTACTTGGTGAAAAATGAAAAGACAGACATTTGGAAACATTTTATTTCCCTTCATCCACTTTCTTTCATTTAATTTCTATTAAATTCTTACATAAAGTTTAAGTTACAACTCTTCAATTTAATTAATTATTTATATCCTATTAAAGATCCAGCTTTACAAGAAAATTGTATAAACTTTTCATTACAAAAGAGAGGTTTTGTTAATTTTCTTGAAAAGAGAAGTCGAGATTGCAGCTATATGAATCTCTGTTGCATCTCGCCTAATATCTCTTAGATTTCTTGATTAATTACCGTAATTTATAATTATTTTTTTATTGATTTTTATTTTGTCAGTAGATTAGTACATCAAATTGTACACACAAAAAAAATTATTATATAGTATTATTTTTCTTTCACAATATTTGTTGGTTTCTTCTTCTATAATATCATATAGTGATGGGGTTGCCCTTACAATCAAACACTATTTTATAGAATTTTTATACAAAAAGGCAAACATATACAATCCAATAAAGACTCAAGTAAAGCAGTAAATTCATATTAATATTAATAATGAATCAGTTAATATGATGTCTTAATATCTCGTTTAATATCTAGACATTTAAGTTTTCTCTGCATATTCTAAATGGTTAGTCTTCTCTATAACCTTTCGGTTGCTATTAATGCGAAACATTCATCTCTTCATGTCATATATAAATTTTATAATCATATTTCTATTGCATAAATCTTGGTCATTTGTGATTTTTGTGTTTGTTGGTATGTAGCATTATTTGTTACCCTTTTTTTTTTGTTCTCTTTTAGCGTATAATTTTTTTTAATATGTTGTTGAGTTTACTTGCACCTATTATAGCAATATCTGAATTATCTAGATGTATGAATCTAACAGATAACTATGCATATGTTTTAGAATAATCAGGAACATATGAAACTTTCTTATGTTCATTTTTTTTTAATAATATCTCTAATTCTGCTGCTAAACTCATTTCATATTGAGTATCTTAATTTTTGACTCTATAATTTGTCTTATGACTTCTCTATGCTGGATATCTTTATAGGTACAATTGGTTAGAAAGATAGCTCACAAAAATTTGGGATCAAGGCAATAGTCTTCACCATATATAGTGCATGACACTGTAAGTATTCTAACAAATACTTGATGAATATATATTTAAAAGGTATAAATTAGCTTTGAAAAAAATTACTTGCGATAGCGAAACGTAAAAGGATCTTGAAGAAACTTCTGGCACCTATTGTATGAGTTTGATAGTCTTCCTAATTTTGGCATATAGAAGATTGTTAAGTCATTTGCTGCCATTATCTCTCTTTATTTTTTATAATCAAAGTGTTTGCTAACTCACGATAAATTATTACGTAGATAAAATAGAAAGGAACAAGAAGGATTGCAAGCTTTATTATTGGGGCTATCAACAGAATATGTGTTTGTCATCGGTATGTTATACATATAGGTAGTGATGTAGGAATCCGTAGATATTGAGGATACCAATTGAAGAGCATAATTAGAAAAGTTCAGGTGCTTATATAAGAAAATGGGAATGTGAAGAAATTGATGATCTGATTGATCATATCCACAATTCTTAAACGCCAAGCCCGAAAGTGTATTACCTATTGCATTTAAAGTTGAACAGACTTTTATTTATATTTTACTCTTTTGTGATTGTGTAGTCAAATTTGTTATTTTGTTATATATTAGACAATAAATTAAATTTTGAATCACGTCTTCTACAATATAAGTGCATATAAAATATATTATTTATCTCTCCGCAGTTCATCTACCATTTTTTGTTCCATATGTTTTATTATTCTTTCTAAAATGAACACCATCATCTATTTTGACAAGAGAATTCCAAATACTTCTACCTTGAATATGAGGGTAGAGATAAATTACGTGGGACAAAAGGCTAAAATCAATTAAAGAAAAAATAAAATGAATAGTTGCCTAGCAATTTTCCCTTCTCTTTTAGCATCTCTTGAAAAGAAATTTTAGAACAATACTTGAGCCCGTTCTAACTATATCTCATGATTCATATGTAGGGTTTGTCAAATATTGAATAAAGATAAATAAAATAGAAAAAATAAAATGATAGAAAAAAAATCTGCTGCCTGGAAGAGTTTTTAGAGGAAATGAATTGGAATGTTATCTTTATACAGTTCATAATCTCTTGATTAGTGTTACTTGGACTTCCCAACCACACTGGAGTATTAACTAATTAAATTAACTTATATTTTAATTAATTTAATCTGCCTACATTGAATAACATTTTTCAACTATTTAAATTTTATAGTGATACTGATGAAGAGATAAATATATTTAATGAGGAAATAAATTACATAGTTATATTGAAGATGAAATTTTCACGCCCCACCTTGGGAGGCGTGACTGGCACCTGGTGCCTACTAAGGTCTGAACTAGTCTGGCTGAGCTACGCACCTCTGGTGCATGGCTAATATTAACGCTCATGTCGAGAAAACAACGACTGTAAATATAGCCCTAGGACGACAAGGCCTTATAGCCACCTGTAAAATAAAACAGCTAACCAAAAACAAATAATAATAGGGAATCCTATGTGGGCCGACAAGACCACCATGATGTCTAGTTATGACTGAAAAGTAAAACCAGTGGTAAACTAAGTTATGGACGACAAGGCCGCTAATTATCAGCTAAATAAGGCCCCACACGGCCAATACATAAGATAAAACACATACGGGTCCCACACGGCCAACAATAATTAACCACAGGGAATCTGAAATAATCTGCAAGCCTCTAGGAGTGATATACTGGTCGAGACAAGGCCCCGACCTACCCATACTATACAACAAAAGAGAGTCAACATGCTATCTATTAGCTTCGGAGGAATGGGGCTAACTGCACTGCTAGTCCTGATAGAAAGCTAAGAAAGTCCTGATCCGCGTCTATCGGCACCTGCAGGTAAGTAATGCAGCGTCCCCAAGAAGGGCGTCAGTACAATATGTACCGAATATGTAAGGCAATAATTGTAAACAACTGAATAGAGGAAATAGAACTGAAAATAACTGAAAAGAAAGGATAGAGATTCTACCTGCATAGCTGAACTTTCTACTATGAAATTTATTAGTGACTAAAGCAATCAAGAACCTTACCTGGCCCCCATAAGCCGGAAGGTACAACCAACACAGAATAAACCACCTGGGGCCCCCATAAGTCCTAGTGAGTACACCTCAATCTATATACCCCTAGCAAGGTCACACTGGGTCAACTAATAGATATAGCCGTCCTACCAGTCCCCTGGGTCTGCAACTGAGCCCGCTCGGCCCCTGACTGTAGCTGTGTCTGAGTCCAGTAGACTCCTGATATCTGCACCCCGAGCACCAGGCTCGACGGGGGTGTGGTGTCGATACGACATATAATAGTCCAGCCATGAAATAGATTGTATGAGGACTTGGGACCCCATCTTCATCCCTCGTGGATGACATACCGTTCCGTAGAGCGACGTCATCTCGCCCCTAGCGGGCGACGACACAGCTAGTAACCCTGGGTTGGTCATGGAAGGCTATACAGGGCAGAGTCAATCCCAAGCTAGACATTGAATACTGGTCTCAGCTAATCACAATTCATATGTTGCTGGTTCTTTACTGGGATTTAAACTGAGACACAATACTGAAGAAACTAACTTGCCGAAGGAATACACCTTAACATACCTCAGTTGTAGATTTCTGATTAATTGATGGGCTTCGATTCGTATTCAACAGCTCTTTTCACCTGAAATCATATTACTGGGAGAATGAGGCTAGTTTTAATACTAAATTTAACAAAAATGGTAATTTTATATATAGATATCAACTATACTTCAGCTTGCCAGAACACGATCGAAAATATATAATTTCTCGGGAGTTCAGAAGGGAGAAATGCTTACTTGAGGCCTATGATCGTATAGAAATTAGTTTGGAGTCGTTCCGACAACTTTGACTCGGGGGAATTACGATTCGCCGGGCGAATTTCGCGAAAATAACTTCGTAGTGATGCTCCCTACAAGCTTATAGTTCAATACTTGAAGTTAATTTGGATTCAGGCAGCGTTTGACAGCGTAAACGGAAGAAATTAACTTGGAAATGGCGGAATATACTTTCTCTGTTCGAGGATCTCTTATTCGATATATATATCAAATGACCAACTTAAGATATATAACATTTTTGGGCGGTGGACACGGGGTCCATGGCACAGACCCCAACGCGCCAATAGTCGGGCGTGCCACGGCGCCCAACGCACTAGGGAGGAGTCGTGCCACGTTGCCCCTTTGGGCTGCTGGTCCGGCCTTCTCCCGCGCGCTCCCGACTCCGTGCTCGTTCAACCTTTTCCCGAGCCCTTTCTTGTACATGTTGTACTCTAAAACTCTTAACTAACGTACGAATAGGCCGATAAACGTTAAATACTTACGAGGTGTAATATCAATATAAAAAGCTTGATATATATTATATTAAAATGCAGCTGAATTATTCATATGTATTTGATCGTTTAATATATTAATTTTAAGAAGAATACAATAATAACATGTAATTAATGAAAGATACTCAATTATATTAATTGTAGTGAATTTATCCGTGTCTTGCATGATTTTAAAAAAATTACATTAAATATATGAAATAATCCTCTTTTGAATAACTAAATATTGAAAATATGTTAAACATTCTTTTTGATCGCCAAATTAAAATAGATTATAAGTTCTAATTCATTTTATTATTAACATTTATTATTTTTTTCTAATTTTCATCACTTAAGACAACTAAGAGTTTTTAGTCTAGTACAAACTCTTGAATTATTAAATTCATAAAAGTAAAATTATATTATTTTTCGTTAAAAAGGCGTGCAAAAGAAACAAACATATTTTAAGAAAAATTAATTTATTTATATGCTTCAAAAAAGAAAAAGGAAAAAGAAAACGAACGCCACATGATGCCACAATCTTTTGTAATCATAAAAAAAGGTCACAGAATATAGGGGACAATGAGTTCAATCCTACGCGACGGAACAAAACTGAAAATTAAACTATCTAAACCACAAATTTATAAGTTTTGCACAACATATTTATATACTTATACATCATTATACTCAAGTCCAATTCTAAGCTGCATTTTCAAATAAACTCTGTAATATGTGCATATAACTTATATGATATAAGTAGGTATAGGGACATGATATGATTGGAGCTCTAAAAAGAGATAATATTTGAATTCAAAAATTAAAAAAAAATTATTTGAAAATTTTCATATCTAACTTATCTTTTTTAATATGTTTGAATTCAATAATCAATCACAACAAAATAGATTGAAAAAAGAAAAAAAATAAAAATCGAATTAAACAAACTAAATTATGGTAATCAAATTGTATGAATACCTTCTCCTCTTTTTTTTTTTTTTTTTGGTTTTGTTACACTCTATCAGATCCTTTTCCCAAATTAAAAAAAAAAGTGTCAAATCCTCCTCTTAATCATTCTTGTTAACTTCAAATAAAGAGACATCTTATAATAACAATACGAAATGGTTCAATTGCCACCTTAATGGAACATATGAAGTTTTCATTTTTTTATTTGAGAAAAACATAATTAATACTCTCTTCATATTTAAAATAAGTGGTGCTTTTAATTTGGGCAAATTCCTTAAAAAATTATTCATTTTTAGAAAATAAAATGCGTTTTTACTTACTCTTAGTAAATATCTTAAAAAAGATTTAGCTTTTTAGCAGTTTATAAATTTCTCTTCATTTAAATAAGGATAAAATTGAAAGAACATCATTAATGTCTTCTCAATAATGTGAAATACCACTTATTTTAAAATAAAATAAAATAAAAAATTTTCACTTATTTTAAAATGAAGAAAGTAAACACTTTCCATTGAGCATGACAAAATATGTGTAATTTTTTTTAATAGACATGAATATTATGCGGGTCCTATTTTTAAAAAGTTGTAAATTTTTTTTTTAATTCTTTTACTCTTTTTCTTCAGCATCAGGGAGACCACAACTTTGCGTAGGATGAAGTTTGGTCACGTTACTGCATGCACATCTGACATTATTAAAGCTCTCAATCTTGTCCTAAGACGTTTTGGTTAGAACTATCCCACTGCATATACCAAGGAAAAGAAAATATATCAGAAAAGACATTAGTTAATTAAAATCAAATTGAAAATATCACAAATTTTAAATTTAATAATATCATTAATAAAGGAGACATTTTCAAAAAAAAGTACTTACCAAATACATTAAAATGGTGATTATGCAACTCTTAAGTTATTAATCATCCGGCAACTTAAAAAAATAAATATATTAGAAAAAAGTAAGAGAACTGAAGCATTATTCCACCTATATAAGTTCAAATTCCACTACCAATAAGAATTGTCACAAACAAAGGTAAATTTATATGATTCCTTGAGGAGAAGTTAGAGGAGGTGAAAAAATTTGAAACCGTTTTCAAATTTAAATGTTTAATGAAGAGTCATATCTTTTCAATTTTAATTATAGCACATAAAAATTTATAACTCATTAATATATGAAATGAAATAATAATGTTTGACAAATATATAAATCAAAGAAATAGAAAAAGTTCAAAAAATCAATATAAATAGGTGAGAAGATATCAAACAGCATTTTTAACCGGTTAAATGGCAAATAAATTTGCTCATAAACTTGCACATTGATTAATTAATTTAAGTTATGAACATGAAAGGTTTGAGGTTGTGAATATTATTTATTATTAATTAAAAATTAGAAGTTATAAAAACAAGTAAGTATGAGATATATTATAAATGAAATGAGAGATAAAGCCGGAAAAAAAGCAGAAAATGAGAGATAAAATCAAAAAAAAAAAAAAAAAAAGAGGAAAAAGATAAAAAGGATTTTTGATCAAAAAGATGTGTCACATCATTAAATATTATTATTTTATTTTAACTTTTAATATGTTTTAAATATTACTATTTAATTTAATTTTAATTCAATGGATGATAAAATATTATCATTTAATTAGATATTTTATTATATTTTAATTTGCTACAGGAGTAAAATGATAATCCAACTTTTATATTATATAGAATTAAATATTACTATTTTATCTTTTAATGTGTTTTAAATATTATTATTTTATTTAATTTTAATTCAATGGATGATAAAATATTACTACTATTTAATTAGATATTTATTACATTTTAATATTATAGGATTAAAATGGTAATTCACCTTTTAAGATAGGAGCTTCCCACTTAAATCATAATATGATATATATAGAAGGAGGTTATGGGCATGCTGATATGTCTAAAGTCTCTATTCTCATTTATCTTTTTTCTTATTTTTTGATCATTTTCTCCCTTTTAATTTTTTCTTACTCATTTAATATATATATATATATATATATATATATATATATATATACATATATAGATTTTAAATTTGACTATTAATATTTTATATAGTTACTTAATGACAAAGATAATATTTTAATGTTATTCATTTTTACGCATAAAGATAATTTTCTGAAGCTCTCTATATATATACTAGATGAGAAAAGACCCGTTTACGAGCCCAATATTATAAGTTAATTTTTTTAAAATAAAATTATTCAATTCATGCTCTTTTCATCTAAGCACATAAAGAACTATGGTAAAATTCTTCATTTATGTTTCTTACTTTTTTTCTAATTTATCAAACTAAGTAAAAATTTATAATATGTTAAACTCAACTAACTTAAAAGAATTTGGTGTCTCATTTCTTATTATTTCAATATCAGCTCAGTATTAAATTCAAATATTGAATTAAACATTTGATTTAAGTAATATATTTTTTACATTTGGTATTTGAGCATTTTAGGTAATAGATTAAAATAATATAACTATTGTATGTATTGATAAAATCTTCAAAGAAAATTAGTTTGTGATCATAAAAGATGAAAAGAAAAAAATATGATTGCTTTAATTTATGTCTCGCATACACTAAAATTAAGACAATAATTTAGTATAATAAATAGAAAAATAGTTTTAAAAGAGATTAACGTATCAAATGAGACAATATAGTATTCTCGCTAAAAAATCAAAAAGACATTAACAATTATTAACATGATAGAAATTGTAACTAAATGTGATAACTTACAAATATATCTTTTAAATATTTTTGAGTCTAAATATATATAATTTTTTTTAATTTTGAAGTAAGTATAAATAAAATTATGTAATTTAAGGAGATAAGATATATACTCTCTCCCATTTCAAAATAAGTAGTTTTTTTATTTTTTTATATTTCAAAATAAGTGATGTTCCACCTAATTAAGAAGACATTAATGATGTTTTTCCAATTTTACCCTTATTAATTAAAAATTATTTCATATGATTAAGAAAATACTAAAGAGTTACAACTTTTTCAAGATATTTATCAAGGATAAATTTGTAAAAATATGTCTTACTTTATAGGAATGGTTAATTTTCTTAACAGGTTCGCCCAAGCTAAAAATACCTTTTATTTTAAAATAGCGGGAGTATATATTATATGTTACTTTTCATAGTAATGTTTAAGAGAATTTATAAATTATTTGATATTTATTATGGAAGAAGGAAGTATATACAGAAATGAGTAAAAATATCTTTAAACTATACAAAATTGAAGAAAAAAGACTCCCGTTGATAGTTTTCTCCGAATATCTTCATTATTAATTTTGAATCAAAAATACTTTTTCTAATAAGCATATTTTTTTAAACACATTCTTTTTCTATAAAAATATTGTAACCCCTCATTAATCATATCCTATATTATATATTATATATTATATTATTATATTATAAGTGGAAAGCTCCTAACTTCAAAGTTGAATTACTATTTTGCCTCTCTAATAAAATAAATAAATAAATAATTATAACTATATTAAAAGTGGTAACATCACAAGTAGCCATGGAGATCTGTTAAGAGTTGGCAAAAGTGAGATTCATTTTATTTTTCCGTCCCTTGTCTTTGATCCATCTTGTTCACTTTACATGTTTTTTTTTTTTTTTTATTTATTCTTTTAGTGTTGATTCTAAACTATTGAGCAAGAACTGCATAGTGAAAAACCTAGGCAAAACTTCTTAAATTGTTACTTTACTCTTCATGTATCTCATAAATGCATGTTTTGAGATATTAGAATATTAAATTTTTGAGTATGATATTTATTTAAAACGCAAATATTTAATTTTTTTTTGGAGTGTGGCTATTGTTGTTCTTGAATAGTGCGATTTTAATATTTTATACTTAAGTCTCAAAGATCCATGACTAATTTGATAGGATTACGCCATATATATTTCATTGAGTTTTCTGCTTTCAATAACTTAAAATTTTTAATTTGGTTCTGATAGCATATTTAACAAAGAATATATTTAATAATATGACGAAGTGCAAAAGCTTGTGTGTTTCATGTGTGATTATTTATTATCGTTTTCTGAATATTTATTATAAGTAGATATACGAAGAGCACGTTCTTTGAAATTATAGACTTCTGAAGGAATCAAGAAGCCAAGGAAGCTATTAAGTATTTTCGTTAAGTTAAATAAAAATTTTTGAAATAATTATCTTAAGTTTTTTATTTTCATATAATTTTTTATATAATATACAAGCGGTGCAACTGCCAAATCATTTACACAATAACATATGCAACTAGATAGTTTAATTCTTCGTATTCGCACAAATTAAATACATTCAATAACTTTTAACCTCATCTACTAAATCACAAATCAAGGATCAAATTATATAATTTTTATAAAAATTCATATTTTATTCTTTAGTTTTTATTTTATTGTGCAAAGACATGTTTTAAAATCTTATTTGGGTTTTAAAATTTTGTACTGAATGTCATGTTTTTAAAGAAAAAAAATTGTTCTAAATGACTCGAGATTAGATATATCGCGAATTTGAATTTTATGGGGTCAATTTTGTACTAAATGACTCAAGATTCATGTTTATTATTTGTTGCATTTTAAGTGAATCTCACACATAGATTTATTTGCAAACGTCAAAAGTATTGAATTTAGATAAATCCAATATCATAACACTGAATCAATCCCAGCTTGGGATACACGTGCAACGCACGTGTCGAGAGACTAGTTATATTATAAGTAGGAATTCCTCAAGTCAAAAGTTAGATTACGAAAGTGCCCCTCTATTAAAAATAGATTTTTTAGTTAAATAAATAATTTTGGTATAAAGTTAAATGCATGATAAAGGGTTGTAACATCTTTCAATACTTATTAAGTTTTAATTATTTTATACATATAAAAATAGTCAAGGAGAAATTTTATAATAAAGTGGGAAGCTCCTAACTTTAAAGTTGGATTACCATTTTATCCCTCCACTAAATAAATAAATAATAATTATATTATAATAAAATTCAGAAGCTCCTATCTTCAAAATTGGATTATCATTTTGCCTCTCCACTAAATAAAATAAATAAGTAATAAAAATATTATTGTTACACTCCGCAAGGTGTTAACGGCTAGTGTGCGTGCGCGTGGGCTTGTGGCGAGCGATGAGGGCTTGACGCGTGTGGGAAAAGCGTTGGAGGCAGGACGAGCGAAGACATCATCAAGTGAATTAGCAGGGTCGGGCAAGGCCAGGCAGTGAGGGCCTGCGCGATGCTCTAGCCCTGCCTGCGCGATGGATAGCGCGGCGTGGTAGCCATCCAGTACACTGGGCAGCGCGACGCGACACGCCCTTGGCACATTGGCCAGCGAGGCGCCCCCCTACCACCATCCTATTATTATATAAGGCCCTTTTTGTTAATTTTAAATCATTCCTTAACATTTTCTTGAACTAAAAGAGAGAGCAACATGGGTTTTGATTAGTTTTCATCAAATTACGTCATCAAACTCCGTTCAAACGCAAATTCACCTTGGATAATAAGTTCTAGGCCTACGAAAAGCATCTCTGCAAGTATCTCTGCTTAGTTATTTATTGAAAATTCGCTCGGTATATTGGAACCCCATCGAGTAAAGGTTGTCGAAATTACTCCAAATTGAGTCCTAAATGGTCGCAGGCAATAGGTAAGCATTTTTCCCTTCTAAATTCTCGAGAAATTGTGAATTTTCGGTCGAGTTAAACAGAGTTGAATTATAGTTAATATTAATATCGAAAGATATCGTTGTTTGCCCAATTTAGTATTGAAAATAGCCCTGTTCTCTCAGCGTAAGGGCTGCAGTTGAGTGGAACCGCCGGTTGCACATTGAAACTAATCAGTTAAATGAAAATCGACATTCAAGGTATGCTAAGGCTAATTCCTTCGGCAAGTTATTCTTGTCGCATAGTAGAACGACTTATATCCTTGTAAGAAGGCCAGTTCCATGTATGTTGTGATTAGCTACTACTGTTAGTTTGAGATTAGTGTTTACGATTTCGGTTGGGGCTGACCCTACCTTATATAGCCTTCTGTCAACCAACCTCAAGATTAATAGCTATGTCATCACCTACGGGGCTATATGGATCTCCCAAGAGACTATATTTAGGCCCAAGGGCCATATTACAGTCCATCCACGAAGGGGCTTCTATTTTTATGTCGTCTCGGCATCACTGGCCCTCCGTTGAGCCTTGTGTGCCTAGGGTGCAGTTATAGAAGTCCATCGGGCTTATACATAGCTACAGGAGCCTAGCGGGCTCAGTTGCAGACCTAGAGGCTAGGTAGATTGGCTATAGTTACTCGTGGACTCCTGTTGACGATGCTAGGGGTATATAGATTGGAGTGTGCTCACCAAGGCTTATGGGGTCCCGGGGCGGGTTATTCTATGCTGGTTGTACCTTCCAAACTTATGGGGGTCAAGTAAGGTTCTTGTTTGCATTACTTACTGTTAATTATACAGCAGGTTGTGAGGCTATTCAGATTGTACCTCTTATAATTTCTATTGATCATTTTCAGTCCTATTATCAGTATTATTCAGTCATTTTCATTACTGCCTTACATATTTGGTACATATTGTACTAACACCCATCCTTGGGGCGCTGCATTACTTGCCTGCAAGTGCTGATAGACGCTGTTCAGGACCTTCCTAGTCGCCAGCCAGAGTCCACAGTCTCGTCAACTCCTTTTCTCCAGGGTTGATAGTTAGAGAAGGTTTGTTCTTTTGTTGTACAACTTTTGGGTAAGTCGGGGCCCTGTCCCGACCATTATTCCACTCTTAGAGGCTTGCAGACTACAGTTTCTCAGTTGATGGTTGTTGTTGTTGTCCGTGTGGGGCCCTTGTATGTTTTATTTCGTGTGACGACCGTGTGGGGCGTAGTGTAGCTATTAGTTAGCAGCCTTGTCGGCTATAGCACATTTCTGACTGCCTGTTTTCATTCTGTTATAACTAGACAACATGATGGTTTTGTCGGCCCGCATAGGATTCTCTTATTGCCTTTTTATTGGTTAGCTGATTCTTTTTACAAGTGGTTGTGCAGCCTTATCGGCCTGAGGCTGTGTTTACAGTCGAGATATAGCTCGTTGTTTTCTTGAGCTCAGATCTCAATATGGCATCAGGTGCTAGTCATGCCTCCCAAGGTGGGACGTGACTATTATAATATGATATACATATTTTTTGGTAACTTTCAGAGAAATATTATTCCTATATAATACTTGTGTACAAAAATATAAACTTATATTATATTAAATAAATAAATAAATAAAGATATTTATAGTAAATAGTATCAGTTAATCATTATCAATATCGTGTTTGAGTCTCTTCAATTTTTTTTAATTTTGTGCTCTTTTACTACTTGATCAAGAAATTGAGAAACACTACAATTATATTTATTATCTAACTAAATTATAAATAAATACATATTTAATATATATTTTTTCATCTTACGTGCTAATGCAATGCTTCTGGTCTTCCTAAATTCTTTATAATGAGACGTTTCAACAGTATTAAAAATAATAATGAATAACTAAAGATACAATAAATGATATATCCAATTTTTTTTTCTTTTATCCATCTTTTCATGCCTTGCGGGAATATATAAACACATTCAACATAGAAGGATTTATTTGAGTAGGAAATCAGAAATGTGAGTATTCGGCCAAAGCTTCAACTGAGTCTTCTATCTTTTTCTAATATATAAGATTTATTTCGTTTTTATCTCTTTCACTTTGAATAATGATGGGTTTATGTATTTTGCTTTAAATTACTGTAAATCGTGAATTTTTTTATTCCTTTCATTTTTTGAATTAATGGGTTTAAGTGATTTGCTTGAAATTTACTTGAATGTAGAGTTTCTTTTTTTCTTTCTAATATAGTTGTCTTGACTGTTGCATTTGATATTCGTATATTGATGATCAGGAATATATGGAGCCACTAAACAACTTATGAGGGATTTTAGTAGTTTAGTTAGTACTTATATGAGTATTTATCTTATTATTGAGAGTTTGATTTTTCACGTTGTAATTTTTTTCCTCTCTCCCAATTTTTTAAAAATAAAACTTATAGGTTTGACAGAAACCAACAATTTTCTCCTAAATCATGTGTTTGTTACTACAAAATCACTTAGTATGTATAAAATAATTTATTTAAAATCAGTAATTTGAAGCAAAATGAAGATAATTTATTAACAAGAATGTTAGATCATAAAAAAAGATTATCTTTTTGCAATTCATAAACTCTAAATTTTGTCCTTAAAAAAGATTGCACGGGCAATTTCAATGAACCTATTCAGGTGGTCATATCTAATATCTTCACATTTTTTTTAAAAATAATTCTTAAAATTTCAATACATATAGTATAACTGCCAAAATTAGGATCATCTCTCATCACTTTGAGTTTGTATTTTTTTGCTTCTTTTATTTAATTTATATCTCATGAGCATATTTTATTGATATTTTTTATAAGTGAAAAAATATTATACCAATTAACATAGGATACACGTGCAATGCACGTGATCAGAAACTAGTTTTCATATATATCAGATTATAGTATTCCATTATTAATTTTTATTTAGATGATGATAAAAAATAATTTATTTATAAAATAAAAGATATGTTTATTTCTTAATCTTTTTTTGAGTGGAAGAAGGATGAACATTTGCTAATATAATCCTTGATTTTAAAGATAAGATGCAACAATCATAGTGTCATAAAAGACAAAAAGTTATTATATTTCTTTATATTAGAATATATCTTTAAAATATCGTCAATAGAATAGAGCTATTGTTGATCTTTTTTTATTTTAACTTTAAAATCAAGAAATATATTAGAAAATAATTATCCTACTTTAGTTTAGAAAAAATTAAGAAATAAAAATATTTACTATTTTATTAGAATATTTTTAATCATTATCTAAATGAAGATTAATAATGAGTATGATCTTATATATATATATATATATATATGACCTATATTATTAGTTTAAAAAGTAGATGCCGTTATTCTATTTTAATTAATAAAATAAGATTAAGAAGAAAAAAGATTACTTCTCAGTTTTCTTCATTAGTTAAAGGAATTTTAAAAGAAAAATATAAGAAAATAATTTTTTAAGAATAATATGTTATTAAAAATATAATGTGTTTAAAAAGAAAAAAATAATATGTAGTAAAAAGATATTTTGACCCAAAAGTAAGAATAGAAGTATTTTTGGATCAAACAATTAATGACAAATACATTTTTACATTAAACTATTAACGACATGGATATTCTTAGACCAAACTATTAACAGATGATGTTTTTGTTCAATTTCACATAGTGTAAGGGCATTTATCCCATAATATATTTTAAAAAAAAAAAAGTTTGTATGGAAAGTATATTCCTACGCACATGTGAAGTAAGGTTTTTTTGTGGGTATTGAAAAAGAAAATAGGCTCTTCTAGAATTTCATTTTAATCATTAATTTATAATTATAGTTTGCCCTTAAATGAAGTTAGAATTTTAAAAATGCCATTGGTTGTTCATGTTATGGCTCTTCTATATAACACTAGATAATTTAAGGCCCGTACACGTGCCCAATATAATTGGTTATAAATTTTATATTAAAAAAATTATATTTTTACTATTTTTTTTAAAAAAAATTGAAAGGTTGTTCATAAAAATATTTTATAGCATTTTGATCGATAATTTTTATTCGTCCCAATTAACATTTTAGCATAATTAAAATATTATAATAAAATAATTTAACTCAAAAATATTTTAAAGAGGTGTTGGTATCAATTATGGAACATTCATTTTTTAAATTCTAAAACACTTAGGATCTAATATTTAATTTGCATTTTATTATCGCAATGGAATAAGTTTATTAGAATTTGAAGATAATTTATTTGTTTGATTTAACAATTATATAAAAATCGTGAGTCTTTATTTTAAATTTTATTCTTATTAACGTTAAATGGTTATGTAATTTTTCATATAATAATTATGTATTTGTTATTTTTGCCATCTTTTTTAATTAGTAAATCGTTTAAATTCATTAATTTTTTTTTGTAATTAAGTAGAATAATAACTTTTTTATATTAAATATTTTAGTAAATATTGTGAATTGAAAATATGTTATTAAACTGAGAGAATGGCAAAATAGAGCAATTATATTAGATGTACACTAATTTAAGAAAATAAAAGAAAGTGTATACTTTCTATTTGAGCTCTATCATGAACTATTTACGTTCCAAGATAATAAAACGAATACAAATCACTACTCTCTTTTTTGTATTTCATTAATTTATTTTCGTAATTGAATTTCGATTGATTATGAAAAAGCTCAAATACTTTAAAAAAATAATAATTATTATTATTAAAAAAAAAGAACTCTTTGTAATTTTAAATATACACATGATTCTTTTTACTCTTTTAACACACTGAAGTCATTAGAATTTTCTAGAACTTGGTTGATTTTTTAAAAAAATTTAATATTCTCTTTACATGATGTACAACTATTTTAAGTTAAATGTTTTGTTAATTGATAAAATTGGCCTTGGTCATCCCATCTCTTCACCTTTTTATATAATAGGAAGAAAATAATAATAAAATACATATAAAATAATAATTTATTTTTAAATTTTTAAAATTGAATAAATAAAAATTTCATTTATTTGCGGAGTCCATGTTTACATGGTATAAAAAATATATTGTCATGGTAATTTTTTTAATGATAAATTTAATTGAGTAATTTTGTAAGAGAAATACTCTAAATTGAGTGATGTTATTGATACCAAAAAAAGTTTAATAACTTTGCAATACGAATTTTCAAAATTTAATGATTTTTCAAGATATTATGAAAAAATATCTAGCCACTATTTATGGAGGAAGGAAGATGGAAGGAAAATTAAATATACAACAAACTTAAATTAAAAATGAAGAAGCAATAAATAAATTCAATGGAGAAAGAGAAGAAAAAATCAAGAGTAATGGAATATTGTAGTGCTTTTGAATTTTTTTTAATGAAAGAATATTAACTTTTAAGTTTTAACATTTGATATTTTTTAATCATTTGTAGGTTAAGTATGAAATTTCAAAATTGCCCTTGGTTGTCCTAACTCATGGCTCTTCTATATAATAGAAAATGCACATTCTATCAATAATAAATAATTAGGAAATAAAACTTATTTAAAAAAAATGAAGAAAAAATAAAATATGAATAAAAATTGATAATAGTTGAATATTTTAAATTTTACGGGATTGAATAAGTCTACATATAAAAAAGTTCTTGATTATGATAGCTACATGATTTAAAAAGAATGGACCCAACAAAAATATAATTATTAATTAATAATATTACACATATTTAAAGATAATTGGTGGTAAAATACGATAAAAATCAAATATATCATACAATACAACAAAGAGAAGAAAAAATCAAGAGAAATGAAATATTCTAGTATTTTGTATTTTTTTTTTGTGAAAGAATATCAATTTTTAAGTTTTAACTCATGTTGTTGAAGCATTTATGAATTAAATGTGAAATTACAATTATACCCTTGGTCATCCCATCATGACTCTTCTATATAATAAAATATAGTATATAGATATAACACTAAATAATTTAAGGCCAGTATACATGCCCAATATCACTGACTACAAATTTTATATTAAAAAATTATATTTTTACTATTTTTTTTAAAAAATAAAAGGTTGTTCATAAAAATATTCTATAGCATTTTGATCGATGATTTTTATTTGTTCCAACTAAAATTTTAGCATAAGTAAAATGTTATAACAAAATAATTTAACTCAAATTATTTTTAAAAAGTTGTTGGTATCAATTATGGGAACATTCATTTTTAAATTCTAAAACGCTTAGGATCTAATATTTAATTTGTATTTTATTATCGCAATGGAATAAGCTTATTAGAATTTGAAGATAATTTATTTGGTAGATTTAATTTGAATTATATAACAATCATGAGTCTTTATTTTAAATTTTATTCTTATTGATTATGTAATTTTCATACTATAATTATGTATTTATTATTTTTTGCCATCTTTTTTTAAATAGTAAAATGCTTAAATTCATTATATTTTTTTGTAATTAAGTAGAATAATAAATTTTTTATATTAAATATTTTAGTAAATGACGTAAGTAGAAAATATGTTATTAAACTGAGATAATAGCAAAATAGAGCAATTATATTAGATATTATACTAACTTAAGAAAAGAAAAGAAAGTGTATACTTTGTAGTCGAACTCCATCATGAACTATTTACATTCCAAAATAATAAAACGAATACAAATCACTACCATTTTCTTATATTTTCTTAATTTATTTTATTAACTAGAAAATTTATCCGCGCTTCGCGCGGTTATTAAAAATAAATAAATAATGAAGATAAAGGAGATATTTTATTACGAAATATGCATAAAAATAATAATTTTAAAAAAATCACATATATTTCATATATCAAATTCTACACAAAAGACATCTATAATATGAAAGATACAAAGAGAATGAAATTATATTAAATGATGGTATATATAAAATCATTTAACAAAAATAACAATTATTGAAGCATACATGATACTCCTAAAATACTTAAGAAAATGTTGCCAAATCCTTAACAAATTATCTAATAAAGATCAAAATGTTCTAGGAGTTTTTCTCTTCTTATTCTAACTTTAATTTAATCACATTTCTTTTGTTTTCTCTGAGTATTGGACTATTATTTCAGTCTTCAACTCGGTATCATTTCTATACTCAAGTCTTAAATAGGTTATCTAAAAAAATAAATGAATATAAAATGAAAAAGTTGTTAGATGAGAAGAATAATACCTAACCCCTTTTTATACTAATATAATAATAGAATAATACCTAACCCCTTTTCATACTAATATAATAACTCTTTTTCAAACTCATCGTCAATAACAATTTTATTTAAAATGAAGAACACCTTACATGTTTCTTCTAGTCCTTTTTAATTTAAGAAAAAAAGTTATAGCATGAAAGAATTGAGAAGAGGTTCAACTAATTAAAAAAAGTAAATCATATCTTACTTCTGGTGGAGTGTTGTCAATATTTGCTAAAACTATCACATTGCACTAATTTCTAATGATAAAAATAACATTATTACTTGAGAGATCAACATTATATTAATGTTTAATTACGTGTTGAAAAATTTCTACCCTATCTCCTTTCAACTTAGACTGAAAAGTTGATTACGTTGACACATCCAATTTATGTTGATGGGAGATGAATAAAATGCAAAAGAGAGTCAACTATAAGAAAATAAAAATTAAAGTAATGAATATAAATCATAGATGCAACACACAATATTATTCAAAATTCTATAAAGAAAGTAGGATAACTAAACAACGCCAACTGCATATTAATTAACTATAAATTTTGATTTGCAAAACTAAATTCAAATACTACAAATCTCAAAATTTTAAAACATAATTTTATTTCATCATTATAGACTCAATAACAATCCAAGCAGCAAATTGATAATAATAAAGAAACAATAGTGTAATACTAACATAAGAAATACAAGATGTTATAAATACTTGTTACAATTAAAAATTACCAGACTCTCATACCCTTCTATCAAAAGTCAGAAACTAATAAAAAATTAAAACTTCTTGTAAAATCCCTATCAACAAAATAATAGTAATATCAACTTGAAAATGAGAATGAAAGCGTAAAAAGTAAAGTAAGTAGTCTTAGATAACAAAGGAAATTAAATATTAATCATTTGATAATTTTCTTGGCAATCGAATTTCTTTTTTGGCGAAAAGAAAATAAATCATGTGATTGCTCTTGATCCTCTTGAGTGACTCAAATGCTTTATTATAACATTGTAATGTATAATGGATACTTGCAAATAATTAACATTAATTGAAAGAAATTTGTATTAAAAAAAATTGCAGAGGAGTTAGGAATTGTAACTGAAATGTTTCTTTAATTACTTGTTTGTGTAATTATCCTGTCTTTTCAATTTCTTGTTGGTTGAATTAAAAGCTCATAGAGGTAGCTGTTGAGCTTTTATTAAATATAACATAAATAATAAATAAGATTAAAAGGGGAAAAGATATAAATAATAATTAAAAAAAATAGAAAATAAATAGGAGTATTAGCTAAAGAAATATGTTAACTCATAAATGAAGAAGAAAGGATTGAGGTGTGATTAAGAGGATTAAAAAAGTAATTATTGAAATTTATAACATAAAAAAGAAAATATTGTCACAAGACCAAAAATTGAGAAAGTAGAAAGAAAAAAAGAAAGAAGGAAGGATGAATTCTTGGCCAAAGAACTATGCCACATGATTCCCCGTTGACCATGATTATAATACACACACACACACACACACATCAGCCTAACCCCTAATTGAGTTTTAATGCAAACCTTTTTTTTATTTAGAAAAAAAATAGTACTCATAATTAATGACCAAGAAAACTAATAATGCAAAAATTTAAAGAGTTGAGGAAAATGCCTAACCCCTAATTAGACTTTAATGCAAACCTATTTATTATTTAGAAAAACAAATGGTATTCATAATTAATGACCAAGAAAACTAATAATGCAAAAATTTAAACAGTTGAGGAAAATGCCTAACCCCTAATTAGACTTTAATGTAAACCTATTTATTATTTAGAAAAACAAATGGTATTCATAATTAATGACCAAGAAAACTAATAATGCAGAAAGTTGAGGAAGTAAGAAATCATCAAAAAGTTAAGAAAAATATAGTTTCCTGATCTTAGAAGTGTGCCACATTACTGGTCCTAAGAGCATAATTATATAGTATATAGATAGACATATATAGATTTATTGAACAACTACATGTATTTCACCATTAAATTTATTTTAATTGGAATAATAATATATTAAAAAGAATGTTTTGCTGGAGACGTGGACGGTGTATAATAAATTATTAGAAAAATTTTGTAACGTCAATAATTAATAGAGAGAAGAGTTATTAAAAAGAAATTGAAATATTTATGCAAATTGATGGTAGGTAATTTTTTTTTAAAAATATTTAATTTTGATTATCATGTTACTCAATGATATATTATTTAACAACTAAATAATAAATTTCAGAAATATCATGCAAAATTTTATACTAATTTAAACGATTGAACAAAAAAATAATATTGTTAAAATTTAAATTCAGAATGTATAATTTATAATCGTAGTAAATTAGATTGATGATAAAATTAATTCCTTGGATCATATTTTAAAAATAAAAATTGGATAAAAAATAATTCTTAATGTTATCCCTGATAATAATGTGAAAAGTTTTTGAAATAAAAAACCTCTCACCCATCATTAGATTAAATGAATCGAACATTAATAGATATTTTGGTAATTCATTAATGAAGAATTACTTTAAAATTACTTTTTTGTACATTGATGAAGAATAATTAATTTTATTTTTCGAAGGATAAAATGGTTATTCAATATTTAATGAATATTTTGGTAATTCAATTTTTCAACTTAGGTTGTTCCCACTTAGAATAGTGTGTGTGTGTGTGTGTGTGTGTGTGTGTGTGTGTGTGTGTGTGTGTGTGTGTATGTATAAGTATAAGTAAGTGTCTATGAGATATTGAACGACTATTTACCCTTCAATCTAAAACTATTCCTATAATATTATGTATAGTAAAAGCTAAAATTGCATAGAAATAAATATTATTATTGCAATAAATATTATTACACCATTAAATATTTTACAATGAATTATTTAGATGATGATGAAGGAGTAAACCTATTTATTATTTGAACGATATATTAGTCTCTCAATATTTGAAGGTTATTTTAGTATTTTAACTTTTCACTTTTTGCCTCCCACTTATATATTATTATTATATTATTATTATTATTATTATTATTTATATTTATTTATTTCCCACTTATACAGTTACAAATATATAAATATGATATGATATGATAAAATACTAATATTTAATTAAAATTTAATTTAATAGAGGGGCAAAATGGTAATCTAACTTTTTACTTTTTGGCTTTATTATTATTATTTATTATTTTTATTTATTTATTTTCCACTTATATAGTAACAAATATATAAATATGATATGACATGTTAAAATATTAATATTTAATTATGTAGTTAATTAAATTTTAATTTAGTAGAGAGGCAAAATGATAATATAAATTTTCACTTTTTGGCTTTCACTTATATAATAATAATAATAATAATAACAATAATAATAATAATAATAATAATAAATGAGTTAAAAAGTAATTTTAAAATAAAAAAATTACTCAAAAAAATAATAAAAAAGAAAAATAAGTATGGAGCTCCTAGAGGCATGCCACATTAACATGCCTCTAAGTCTCTTTTATTATATATATATTGATTGGATTTCGGTGATTATGATAAAGTTCAGATACTTTTAATAATAATAATAATAATACTAATAATAATAATTAAAAAAAGAACTCTTTGTAATTTTAAATATATACATGATTCCTTTTACTCTTTTAACACATTGAAGTCGTTAGAATTTTCTAGAACTTGATTGATCCTTTAGGAAAATCAATACTCCTTTTGCATGATGTACAATTATTTTAAGTTTGTTGTTTTGTTAATTGACAAAATTGTCCTTGGTCGTCCCACCTCTTCACTCTTTTATATAATAAATAATAATAGAAAAAAATAAGAATAAAATACATATAAAATAATAATAATTTTTTAAAATTGAATAAATAAAAATTTATTTATTTACGGAGTCCATGTTTACACAGCATAAAAGAAATATTTTGTCATGCTAATTTTTTTAATGATAAATTTAGTTGAGTAATTTTGTAAAAGAAATATTCTAAGTTGAATGATGCTATTAATACCAAAAAAAGTTTAATAATTTTGCAATATAGATTTTCAAAATTGAATGATTTTTTGAGATATTATGAAAAAGTATCTAACCCTATTCATGGAGGAAGGAAGATGGATGAAAAATTGAATATACAACAAATTTAATGTAAAATGAAGAAACATAAATAAATTCAACGGAGAAAGAGAAGAAAAAATCAAGAGTAATGAAATATTCTAGTGCATTTGTATTTTTTTTATGAAAAAATATTAACTTTTAAGTTTTAACATTTGATGATTTTTAATCATTTGTAAATTAGATGTGAAATTTCAAAATTGCGCTTGGTCGTTCTAGTGCATGGCTCTTCTATATAATAGAAAATGTCCATTCAATCAATAATAAATAATTAGAAAAATAAAACTTCTTTAAAAAAATGAGTAGAAAATAAAATATGAATAAAAGTTGATAATAGTTGAATATTTTAAATTCGATGGGATTGAATAAGTCTATATATGAAAAAGTTCTTGGTTATGATAGCTACATGATTTTAAAAAAATGGACGCAACAAAATATAATTATTAATTAATAATATTATCATACAATACAATAAAGAGAAAAAAATCAAGACAAATTGAACATTCTAGTATTTTTGTATTTTTCCTTTTGGATGAAAGAATGTTAATTTTTAAATTTTAATCCACGTTATTGAAACATTTATGAATTAGATGTGAAATTACAATTATACCCTTGGTCATCCCATCACGGCTCTTCTATATGAATAAATATAAATACAAATACAAGATTATATCCTGTGCGATGCACGAGCCCAGTAATTCTTTCTTATTTCTTATATATATATATATATATATAATAGTTTATGATTTATTTCTAATTATTTACTTTGTAAATATTTTAAGATAGAAAAATAAAATATAAACATGTTTTTGTGCGATTAGAGCTGATATGTAGAGCCACGATTTTTTTCATTTTGAATTAACATTGAGTGTAACAAAGTACAATTATTATATATAAATATCATATTTTGTTATTTTACTAAATGAAAATGAATGATTGAGTTAGATAATTACCAAAACAATATTTCTTACAATTAAAAGCTCAATGAAGAATAGAAATGAAATAGTTTCTCTTAAAGAAATAACTTTTTTTTTGTACATTTATAGTTATATATAAATATCATATTTCATTGTACATTTGAGTTATAAAATTATGAAAAAAAATAATTTATAGTTAAAAATACTACATAAAGCAACTTATTTGATTTTTTTTTTAATTATTACATAGCAAAGTGGAAAGTAGTACATTTTAAAAAAATAAAATTAAACGAGAAGTGGGTCCATGGAGAGAAATTCAATAGTTATTAGTTAATGTGCTTATTTAATAGATTTGAAATTACTTTTTTACCCTTGGTCATCCCCTCTTCATGCTTCTATATAATAGAAAAAACTAGATAAGTATAGCCCCGTATATAACATGGGCCCAACACATAAAAAGTTTTAAAATCTAATTTGAATCAAACTTTTTAATTTTTAAATTTTTTTTTGAAAGAATGACAGTCATAAGTTTGTTATGCGCTTTTTCAAATTAAATTCTAAAAAAATTAAATAATTTTTTATATTCAAGAAAAGCTTAAAAGATTTTATTCTTTGATAGAAAGGTTTATTGTTCTAATTTTTTTTTTCTCATTTTAACATTAATTAATTTACTTTTTATTTAATTCAATGTAAATTTTAATTATTTTTTCTTTATATTTCAAATGTAATCTAAATAAATTTATCATTGATTCATTTTGTATACATTACTTTAGTAAAACTTTAATTATCATTTTCTTTTTCTCTTATATAAAAATATTCAACATGTTATAATAGAAAAAAATTAGAAAATTAAATCATATTATGTATTTTAATGTTGAATAAATAATTGACTTTTATTATTATGAAAAAGTATGTGAGACAATCATATAATATATCTCTTTTAAATTGAAGTAAAAGAGATTTTATAAGTTTTGAGTGTTTAATTACTGAAATTTTATAAATTATTATTTTAAAATAATATGATTAAAAAAATTTAAGCTAACTAAAATGTCATTTCTCCTAAATAGAACTACTTACGGTGTTTAATAATTTAGATGCAATTTTTATTACAAAAAAAATAGTCTATATTTATTTATTTTTTATATAAGTTATTATTAATTATAATTTACTCTATTTTTATTTCTTATTTTGACATATGAATAATATGTTTTTTTTATACTTATAGCATCATTATTGAACATCATTTTCAATTTATGATATACTTTTTAATTTTATATTCTGAATAAATGTTTAAAAATCATCTCACAAATATCTAATATATATTTTATTAAAATATTGATGACTCTATATCATAGTATTTATAGATATATATTATATTCATTTTTATACTCACAATTCATAATCAGTCTCGACTAAAATTATTTGCATTTAATATTTACGTTAAACTAATTAATATGTGAAATATATTTTTCATATATACTTTTATCACTAAATCACAGGTAATAATGTACATTTTCTCATTAATATATGATCTAACCATGATTTTTGTAATAAAAATTATATAAGTTATTTCAATTATAACTTACTCTATTTTTATTTCTTATTTTGACATATGAATAATATGTTTTTTTTATACTTATAGCATCATTATTGAACATCATTTTCAATTTATGATATACTTTTTAATTTTATATTCTGAATAAATGTTTGAAAATCATCTCACAAATATCTAATATATATTTTATTAAAATATTGATGACTCTATATCATAGTATTTATAGATATATATTATATTCATTTTTATACTCACAATTCATAATCAGTCTCGACTAAAATTATTTGCATTTAATATTTACGTTAAACTAATTAATATGTGAAATATATTTTTCATATATACTTTTATCACTAAATCACAGGTAATAATGTACATTTTCTCATTAATATATGATCTAACCATGATTTTTGTAATAAAAATTATATAAGTTATTTTAATTATAACTTACTCTATTTTTATTTCTTATTTTGACATATGAATAATATGTTTTTTTTTATACTTATAGCATCATTATTGAACATCATTTTCAATTTATGATATACTTTTTAATTTTATATTCTGAATAAATGTTTGAAAATCATCTCACAAATATCTAATATATATTTTATTAAAATATTGATGACTCTATATCATAGTATTTATAGATATATATTATATTTATTTTTATACTCACAATTCATAATCAGTCTCGACTAAAATTATTTGCATTTAATATTTACGTTAAACTAATTAATATGTGAAATATATTTTTCATATATACTTTTATCACTAAATCACAGGTAATAATGTACATTTTCTCATTAATATATGATCTAACCATGATAAACTAACGTGATTTAGTTTAAACATCTATAGTGATACATTTTACTCTGACCAATATTTCATCATAATAATATTTTATCAATTTTATATCATTAAAATAATTTATATTTTATTAAATATTTTAAGCAAAATTTTATTTATATGAAAAGTTTAATATCATATAAAATAACATGTATTTTATATATATATATATATATATATATATATATTATTTTTTATCAAGAGAAATAGAAAACTTAAGTTCAAAAATGGATATAACCCCATTATAAAATAAGGATGAAAAATAATTTTATTTGTTGAAATATAGTCAATAGATCAAATAAGAAAGACCTAAATACATGATGGACCTTATAAATTTAGGTAAAAGAAATAATCTTGGATTAAAAGAGAAGATTATGATTTTTATGTTATTTGACTAAAATATTCAATTTTTATTTCAAAAGTGTATAGCACATATTAGCATGAGCTTAGTGAAATGTTAAAACAACCGTTGGTCTCTCTTCATCTTTCTATATAAAAATAAATAATATAATAGAAAATTCAATTCCGTCATAATTACTTATCTTATTATAATTTTTAAATTAAATATAATTTCAATTCAAAGTCATATCTTAATGTTTAAAATTTAAGTCATCAATAACCATATCTTATATAGTGCAGTAAATTTCAAATAAGAAATTATTTTTTGTCTAATAAAATTTTTATATGTGGTCTATAAATTAATTCTGGTGAATTTTATATGTTTGTTAGTAGAAGTTCATGACAATAATTTTGGGCTAAAATATAGTTTCAAAAGGTTTGAATTTTGAAAATATAAATTTAGAAGTACAATTTGATATTTAAAGAGTTGTATTTTTATTGAATGCACCATTCTATTAATAGTAAATAATGAGTGAAATAAAAATTCTTTTAAAAATGTGAAAAATATAACACGAATGAAAGTTGATATCAGTTATACATTTAAAGTTTTATGAGGTTGAATAGGTCTATATAAAAAAAATACTAAGCTACTATAATTACATGATATAAAAAGAATGAGCTCATCTAAAAATGCAATTAGCCTCATATGTATTACATGTGTTTAAAGACTATTGTTGAGAAAATAATATAAGGCTAAGTACATAGTACAATTTATATTTATAATAAAAATTGATAAATATCTGAAGTGGGGTAGATCTCAAACTCTCTAGAAGAGTAAGAAATCTAAAATAATTTTTCTTTTTAAAAAAGGTGGAATAAAAAGTGTGATAGATGTTTAACCATGTGTTAAAAAATTATAAACAACTCTACTAAATAATATAATATATAAAAATATATAGAGATATAGATATAGATAAAAAGATAATTTTATCATAGGATATAGATATAGAGTAAAAAGATAAATTTGCCCTTGGTCTACCACCTCTTCATCTTTCTATATAATAGAAAAAACTAGATAATTTAAGGTTCGTACGCAGGCTCAATATAATTGATAGCAAATTTTACATTAAATTTTATATAAAGAAAATTTATATTTTTATTACTATTTTATCTGTTTTTAAGAAAAAATGAAAGGTTGTTCATAAAAAATATTTTATAACATTTTGACCCATAATTTTTATTTGTCCCATTCAAAATTTTATCATAAATAAAATAGTACAACAAAATAATTTAACTTAATTTTTATTTGTCCCATTCAAAATTTTACCATAAATAAAATACTATAATAAAATAATTTAACTCAGAAATATTTTCAAGAGTTATTGGTATTAATTATAAAAATATTCATTTTTTAAGTTATAAAGCATTTAGGTTCTAATATATAATTTGCATTTTACTATCGCAATGGAATAAGTTTGTTAGAATTTGAAGATAATTTATTTATTAGATTTAATTGAATTATATCAAATTCGTGGGACTTTATTTTAAAATTTGTTCTTATTAATATTAATTAGTTATATAATTTTTTATATTATAATTATGCATTTGTTATTTTAGCCATCTTTTTTTTAAATAGTAAACCGCTTATTTTTCTTGTAATTAAGTCATTTTATTTGCCAAGAAAATAAGTATTTGGAAGCAAATTAAAATTCATTTTCTTCTATAATTACTAATAAGTTATATGTTAAAAATATGATCAATTTGATAGTTTTCTGTATTCAAAATTTTATTTTATTGATTTTTTCTATGAATATAAAGGTTGTGAAAACTCAAATTTCTCAAATATAATATTTTTATAGAATTTACTAATATTTTTAAAAGAGATAACTTGCTTCAAAAGATTTTTTTTCAACTCTTGTTTAGACAAAAAGAATAGCAATATTAAATATTGATTAATAACTTGAAAAACAAAATAATTAATCTATTACAATTAATTAAATTTAATTTGATAAATTTAAAAGTATAAAGATATTTTGCTGTCAATATACATAAATTAAACTTAAGTAATACTTTTTTTTTAAATCAAAATTTGATTCGATAACTTCAAAATTATATCAAATATTTAAATTAATTTTGAATATTTAAAATGAAACAAAATATAAACTTGATCATCTATTTAAATGAAGACCTATTATTTTAAAACATAATGAACACTTCTACTTTAATTTATTTTAATTATTCTATTCGGTTCATTTTATTTATCATGTTATTTTTTATGCTTTAAAAAATATAAAAAATAATAATTTAATTAAATTATACTTAATTATTCTTTGATCTTAATTTAATATATTATTATTTTTACCAAACTAATTTATTTCTCTATTTATTAGAATAAAAATAAAGAAAATAATTATAAATTATAATATAAAATTAGAATAATAATTTTTTATATTAAATATTTTAATAAATATTATGAATAGAAAATTGTTACACCCCGTAAAAAAATTAACGATTAGTAAGCGTACGCGTGAATTTGAGATAAATAAAGAGAGTACGACGCATGTAGAGAAGCCTCGGAAGTCGGATCGAGTGAGGCCAGGCCGCACAGGGCCAGCGCGACGCGCCAGCCGGCAGGACACAAGCCAGCGCAGTGCGGCAGGCCACTGGCGCTTTGAGAGGCGCGAGGCGCCAGGCCATTGGTGCCTTGAGAGGCGTGAGGCACCGGGCACCTTAGCGCTTTGAGAGGCGCGGGGTGCCCCCTGCCCACCGGCCTCACCTATCTATATAGCCCTTTGTCTTAATTCATGTCATTTCCAAAGAAGAGCCTCGAGCAGAGAAGAGAGAAAGTAAGGTTTTCGACGATTTTTCGTCCGTTTACGCTATGAAACGCCACCCGAATTCAAATTAACTTCGGGTATTGAAGTTTAAGGCTGTAGGGAGCATTTCTACGGAGTTATTTTCACGAAATTCACCCGGCAAATTATAATCCCGCCGAGCCAAAGTTGTTTGGAATTGCTCCAAACTAATTTCTATACGATCACAGGCTTCAAGTAAGCATTTCTCCCTTCTGGACTTTCGAGAAATTATGAGTTTTCGACCGTGTTCCGTTAAGTTGAAATATAGTTAATGTTTATATATAGAGTTATCGTTTTTGCCGAATTTAATACTGAAATTAGTTTCATTTTCCCAGTAGTACGATTTCAATTGAGAAAAGCTATTGAATACGAACCTGATACTCACCAGTTAAGCAGAAATCATCAATCCAGGTATGTTAAGGCGAATTTCTTCGGCAAGTTAGTTTCTTTAGTGTTATAACTCAGTTTAAATCCCAGTAAGAGAACCAGAAGCATAATAATTGTGAGTAGCTGTTGTTATTAGTTGAGACTGGTATCCTATGTTTAGTTTGGGAATGACTATACCCTATATAGCCCTCCATGACCAACCCCAGGGTTATTAGTTGTGTCGACGCTCGCTAGGGGCGAGATGACATCACTCCACGGAGCGGTATGCCATCCGCGAGGGACAAAGATGAGGTCCCAGATCCTCATATAGTCCATTCCATGGACGGACTATTATATGTCGTATCGGCACCACACCTCCGTCGAGCCTGATGTCCAGGGTGCATATATCAGGAGTCCACTGAACTCAGACACAGCTACAGTTAGGGGCCGAGCAGGCTCAGTTGCAGACGCAGGGGACTAGGAGGACGGCTATAGCTACCAGCTGACCTATTATGACCTTGCTAGGGGTATGTAGATTGCATTGTACTCACCAGGGCTTATGGGAGGCCCAAGTGGGTTATCCTGTGTTGGTTGTACCTTCTAGATTATGGGGGCCCGTTAAGGTTCTTGTTTGCTTTAGTTATGTATAAACTAGATAATAGAGAGTCTAATTACTCAGGTATGATCTCTATTCTTCCATTTCAGTATTCTCAGTTCTATCTTTTTATTTCAGTCATTTACAGTTATTGCCTTACATATTCAGTACATATTGTACTGACTCCCTATCTGGGGCGCTGCATTACTTGCATGCAGGTACGGATAGACAAGGAGCAGATCCATCTTAGCTTCCAGCCAAGATTAGCAAAAGAGTCGGCTCCTTTCTCACGGAGCTTATAGATAGAAGATTTACTCTTTTTGATTGTACAGTTAATAGGTAGGTTGGGTACTGTTTCGACCATCACATTACTCCTAGAGGCTTGCGGATTATTTTTATTTCCCTGTGGTTAGCTAATGGTGGTTGTGTGGGGCCCATATGTGTTTTAGTTTACGTGTTGGCTGTGTGGGGACTTGTTTAGCTGTCAGTTGGCGGCCTTGTTGGCCATAGTTTAGCTTAGCACTGGATTCACTTCACAGTCATAACTAGACATCATGGTGGTCTTGTCAGCCAACATAGGATTCCCTGTTATTGCCTTTTCTGGTTAGCTATTTTCCTTTACAGGTGGCTATAAGGCCTTTTCGGCCGGAGGTTGTATTTACAGCTGAGATATAGCCCGTTGTTTTCTTGATTTGGGAAGTAAGCCCGCACCAGGAGTGCACAGACCTAGTTAAGTCAGTTAAGATCCTAGTAGGGCACCAGGTTCCAGTCATGCTCCCCAAGGTGGGGCGTGACAAACTTGGTATCAGAGCAGGTTGTATCCCAGGGAGTCTGCAAGTCATGCTAAGTAGAGTCTTATCTATGGATGTGTTGTGCACCACATTCTATAGGTAGGAGGCTGCAAGGCATGATAGGAAGGTTACTCTTTTTTCTCTTCCAGCCGTGCTATAGCGCGGTACGGTATAGGGTTGAGTTCCCAAGCTTACCACCTTCTTTTGTTTATAGAAAAATGTCAGACCCACAACATAACACGACTGGCAAGGAGTTGGACATTGCAGCAGGAGAGTGCACTAGCAGGGTGCCTCATTCAGAGTTAGCCCGATCAGAGGCAACAGGGAGACTTCATCTCGGTCTTCCCAGCCTCCTCCGCTACGCCAGGAGCCGTCCAGAGAGGCGGATGTGTTGGCACCGCCTCCAGCAGTTTCTATTCCGACACCTTCCGACCAGGAGGTTAGGAGTGTTGTTGTTATGCTAGCTCAGATGATGGCTGCACAGCGTCAGCCAGTGGCACCCGCAGTCGCGGAATCTTCAGGAGGACCGGGTAGTTTGAGGGTCCAAGAGTTTCTCGCATTGAGTCCCCCACAATTTACAGGGACATACTGGGATAAGGACCCTCAGGACTTTCTGGATCAAGTGCAGCGGACTTTTAGGGTGATGCATACCACGCCTGCAGAGTCAGTTGAGTTAGTAGTATTTCGGCTACGGGATATTGCGGTGTTATGTTATGAGAGTTGGGAAAGGTCCTCCGCGGGAAATCTGCCAAGCCCGGGTAGATCAGTTTTTGCATCTAGAGCAGGGCTCGATGAGTGTTAGAGAATATGCTATGAGATTTGATTCCTTGGCCCGATATGCAGCAACCTTTGTAGATACTATGCCAGACAGGGTACACTGGTTCATCATGGGGATGAATCCAGAATATGTGGAGATCTATATTACAACTACTTTACGAGAGGACATGGACATTGCCCGCGTTCAGGCATTTGCCCAGAATATCGAGGGAATCAGGCAGCGACAGCGGGAGATAGAAAGGGTAAGTCAGGAGCAGCACCGCAGGACTAGACCGAGTGATGTGCAAGCAGAATTTCAAGGCGGACCCAGGCCACGATTATCAGATAGACCACTTAGACCCCTACCTCCACAGCAGCAGCAGGGGAGTAGGTCTGGTCGTCGGGGGCTGTCAGGGCGACCAGCAAGTTCGCAGCAGCAGAGGGGGTCAGAGCAGAGTAGATTTACTGTACCACTTTGCCTTATCTATAGTCGACATCACTCAGGCGCATGCAGGTATGGTTCCACGGCATGTTATACGTGTGGACAAAAGGGTCATCGGATGAGGGATTGTCCAGCGAGAGGTCAGAGTGATCAGGACCAACAGGATAGATCTTCAGTAGGGTCACATGCCCCAGAATCTCTAGTAGGGCGTAGGCCCTCGGCTCCAGCCGGCAGAGGCCGAAGCTGACCAGGGGCATCTAGTTCAGGTACCAGTTCGGATCACACTTATGCCTTACCGGGACGACAGGAGTCAGAGTAGTCGCCGGATGTGGTGACAGGTATGCTGGACATTTGCTCTCTTTCTGTTTATGTATTGATAGATCCAGGATCCACCTTATCTTATGTTACCCCATTAGTGGCCCGGAAGTTCGGTATTATGCCAAAATTGCTTCAGCGATTTTTTCCAGTGTCTACTCTAGTCGGTGACTCTATCATACATAAGAGGGTCTACCGAGGATGCATGGTAGAGGTTGTTGGTCGTTAGACTTTAAAAGATTTGATAGAACTAGAAATGATTGATTTCGATGCAATTATAGGTATGGATTGGCTGGCGCCATGCTATGCCAATGTTGAATGTTGGACCAAAACTATCCGATTCCACTTTCCAGGGGAGGTAGTACAGGAGTGGAAAGGTAATACGGCTACGCTGAAAGGTAGGTTTATTTCCTATCTTCAGGCGAGGAAGTTGATAGCAAAGGGTTGTATCTATCACATTGTTAGGGTTCAGGATGTTCAAGCAGAATCTCTAACTCTTCAGTCCATCCCAGTAGTCAATGATTTTCCAGATGTCTTCCTAGGTGAACTTCCTAGTATTCCTCCAGAGTGGGAAATTTATTTCGCTATCGATCTACTACCAGGTACTCAGCCAATTTCCATTCCTCCGTACCGAATGGCTTCTGTCGAGCTCAGAGAATTAAAAGAACAATTGAAAGATCTGTTAGATAAGGGATTCATCAGGCCAAGTACTTCGCTGTGGGGTGCGCCAGTCCTATTTGTGAGAAAGAAGGATGACTCCCTCCGCATGTGTATAGATTACCGACAGTTAAATAAAGTCACTATTAAGAATAAGTATCCACTTCCCATAATAGATGAATTTTTTGATCAATTACAAGGGGCGAAGTATTTCTCAAAGATTGATTTAAGGTCTGGGTACCATCAGGTTCGGGTTCGCGAGAGGGATATTCCAAAAACTGCTTTCAGAACCAGGTATGGCCACTTTAAATTTTTAGTCATATCCTTTGGGTTGATGAATGCTCCAGTAGTGTTTATGGATTTGATGAACAGCATCTTTAGACCGTATCTGGACTTGTTTGTGATAGTATTTATCAATGATATCCTGGTGTATTCCCGTTCAGAGGCAGATCACCGAGATCATCTACGAACAGTGCTCCAAATTCTCAGGGATCGCCAGCTGTATGTGAAGTTTTCTAAATGTGAATTTTGGCTGAATTCAGTGGCCTTTTTGGGCCACATTGTGTCAGATGCTGGTATACAGGTAGATTTGCAGAAGATTGAAGCAGTAAAAACATGGCCTAGACCTACCACTCCGACTGAGGTACGCAGTTTCCTGGGGTTAGTCGGGTATTACAGGAGGTTTGTAGAAGGGTTTTCTACTCTGTCAGCGTCCTTGACCAAGTTAACTCAGAAAGAAGCTAAATTTCACTGGACCGAAGTATGTGAACAGAGTTTTCAGGAGCTGAAAAATAGGCTGACATCAACACCAATATTAGCTTTGCCAGACGGATCAGAGGGGTATGCGGTATATTGTGATGCTTCGGGCGTCGGGTTAGGATGTGTGCTAATGCAGCATGGTAAGGTGATTTCTTACGCTTCAAGATAGCTGAGGAAGCATGAAAAGAATTACCCCACCCATGACCTGGAATTAGCCGCAGTCATCCATGCATTGAAAATATTGAGGCACTATCTGTATGGTGTTAATGTAGATATTTTCACTGATCACAAGAGCCTCCAGTACATCTTCACACAGAAGGAGTTGAACCTGCGGCAGCACCGCTGGTTAGAATTATTAAAAGATTACAATGTGAATATTTTGTACCATCTAGGGAAGGCCAATGTTGTAGCAGATGCTCTTAGCCACAAATCCATGGGGAGTTTGGCACATCCGAGGCCCGGAAAACGAGAGCTGGCTCAAGAATTGCACCAATTAGCCAGTTTGGCCGTCCGAATAGTAGAATCGGGTGACGGTGGAGCGGTGATCCAAAATACTGCAGTATCATCACTAGTTGTAGAAGTGAAAGGACGACGGTATGAAGACCTTAACCCGATTCAGCTCAAAGATAAGGCTCAGCAAGGGAAGTAGCAGATTTCAAGGTAACTAAAGATGGAGTTTTGAGATATAGGGATCGACTCTGTGTTCCATATGTGGTAGGACTTCGCCAGCAGATTATGGGCGAGGTGCATTATTCCCGTTACTCTCTTCATCCGGGTTCAACCAAGATGTATCATGACATAAAAGAAAATTACTCGTGGCCGGGAATGAAAAAGAAGATAGCATAATTTGTAGCACAATGTCCTAATTGCCAGCAGGTGAAATTCGAACATCAAAAACCCGGCGGACTAACACAGGAGATAGCAGTGCCCATGTGGACATGGGATGCAGTATGGATTTTGTGATAGGGTTACCCCGTACCAGATGCAGATTTGATTCCATCTAGGTGATTGTTGACAGATAGACAAAGTCAGCTCATTTTCTACCAGTCAAGACCACTTTCTCAGCTAAGGATTATGCCGAGCTTTACATCAGGGAAATAGTTAGATTACATGGCGTCCTAGTGTCTATTATATCTAATGGAGGAGTACAATTCACAGCTAGGTTCTGACAGTCCTTTCAAAGAGGATTGAGAACAAAAGTTAATCTGAGTACAACATTTCATCCTCAGACGGATGGACAGGCAGAACGTACCATTTAGATGCTCGAGGATATGTTACGGGCGTGTGTGCTAGACTTCGAGGGTAGCTGGGATGAACATTTACCCCTTATTGAGTTTGCCTACAATAACAGTTATCACTCGGCAATCCAAATGGTGCCTTATGAGACCTTATATGGGAGGAAATGTAGATCTCCGGTTGGTTGGTTCGAGGTAGGAGAATCAGAGTTAATTGAACCAGACATGATCCATCAGTCAGAGGAGAAAGTGAACCTCATTAAAGAACACCTGTTGATGGCTCAAAGCCTCCAGAAATCTTACGCTGATGTACGACGTAGGAACTTGGAGTTCAATGTAGATGACTGAGTGTTTCTGAAAGTCTCGCCAATGAAGGGCATAATGAGGTTTGGCAAAAAAAGTAAGCTTAGCCCAAGGTTTATTAGGTCGTACCGAATACTCTGGAGAATAGGCCAGGTGGCGTACGAGCTAGATTTTCCTTCAGAGTTGGAATCCGTTCACCCGGTCTTTCATGTGTCGATGCTACGAAAATGCATAGGGGATCCGTCCCGAGTTGTGCCAGTTGAGGATGTCCAAGTCATTGAGGAGTTAGCCTATGAAGAGGTTCCAGTAGCTATATTGGATCGACAGGTTTGTAGGTTGAGAACTAAGGATGTCGCTTCCGTCAAGGTATTGTGGAGGAACAAGAATAGAGAGGAGATGACTTGGGAAGCTGAAGACGATATGAAATTCAAATATCCTCATTTGTTCCAGGCTTAAACTCAAACTATGCAGTTAAGGTATATTTTTTTTGATTCAGTTGACGTTTCGTGATTGTGTTGTTTATATCTAGTGTAGTTAACTCTAGCTTTGTTATGAAATAGTTGTTGTAGTATTGTGTAAAGTATTGTGGACTTTTCTGCATTTCAGAATTTCCAGATAGTCCATATTACAAGGGAGACTCTGCCAAAAAATTTTTCAGAATGATATTCCTAAAAGAGTTAACTCCTATAAATCAAAGTAGACATTCGAAGACAAATGTTCCTAGGGAGGGGGGAGGATATTACACCCTGTAAAAAAAATTAACAGATAGTAAGCGTACGCATGAATTTGAGATAAATAAAGAGAGTACGATGCGTGTAGAGAAGCCTTGAAAGTCGGATCGAGCGAGTCCAGGTCACACAGGGCCAGCGCGATGCGCTAGCCGGCAGGACACAAACCAGCACGGCGCGCTTGGCCACTGGCGCTTTGAGAGGCGCGAGGCGCCAGGCCATTAGCGCCTTGAGAGGCGCGAGGCGCCGGGCACCTTGGCGCTTTGAGAGCCACAGGGCGCCCCCCTTCCCACCGGCCTCACCTATATATATAGCCCTTTGTCTTAATTCATCTCATTTCCAAAGAAGAGCCTCGGCTAGAGAAGAGAGAAAGTAAGGTTTTCGACAGTTTTTCATTCGTTGAAGCTACAAATGCCACCTGAATTCAAATTAACTTCGGGTATTGAAGTTTAAGGGTACAGGGAGCATTGCTATGGAGTTATTTTCACAAAATTCGCCGGGCAAATCGTAACCGCGCCGAGCCAAATTCATTGGAATTGCTCCAAACTAATTTCTATACGATCACAGGCTTCAATAAGCATTTCCCCCTTCTAGACTTTCGAGAAATTATGAGTTTTCGATCGTATTCCGTTAAGTTGAAATATAGTTAATGTTTATATATAAAATTATCGTTTTTGCCGAATTTAGTACTGAAATTAGTTTCATTTTCCCAGTAGTACGATTTCAATTGAGAAAAGCTATTGAATATGAACCTGATATTTGCCAGTTAAGTAGAAATCATCAAACCAGGTATGTTAAGACGAATTCATTTGGCAAGTTAGTTTCTTTAGTGTTATAACTCAGTTTAAATCCCAGTAAGAGAACCAGAAGCATATTAATTGTGAGTAGCTGTTGTTATTAGTAGAGACCAGTATCCTATGTTTAGTTTGGGAATGACTACGCCCTATATAGCCCTCCATGACCAACCCCAGGGTTATTAGCTGTGTCGACGCCCGCCAGGGGCGAGATGACGTCGCTCCACGGAGCGATATGCCGTCGCGAGGGACGAAGATGGGTCCCAGGTCCTCATACAGTCCATGCCATGGCTGGACTATTACATGTCATATCGACACCACACCCTTATCGAGCCTGGTGCCCGGGGTGCAGATATCAGGAGTCCACCGGACTCAGACACAGCTATAGTCAGGGGCCGAGCGGGCTCAGTTGTAGACCCAGGGGACTGGGGTGATGGCTATAGCTGCCAGCTGACCCATTATGACCTTGCTAGGGATATGTAGATTACAGTGTACTCACCAGGGCTTATGGGAGCCCCAGGTGGGTTATTCTGTGCTGGTTGTACCTTCCGGCTTATGGAGGTCAGATAAGGTTCTTGTTTGCTTTAGTTATGTATAAACTAGATAATAGAGAGTTTAGTTACTCAGGTATGATCTCTATTCCTCCATTTCAGTATTCTCAGTTCTATCTCTTTATTTCAGTCATTTGCAGTTATTGCTTTACATATTCAGTACATATTGTACTGACGCCCTATCTGGGGCGCTGCATTACTTACCTGCAGGTACGGATAGACGAGGAGCAGATCCCTCTTAGCTCCAGCTAGGATAAGCAGAAGAGTCGACTCCTTTCTTCCCGAGCTTATAGATAGAAGGTTTATTTTTTTGATTATACAATTAATGGATAGGTCAGGGCCCTGTCCCGACCATCATATTACTCCTAGAGGCTTGCGGATTATTTCTATTTCCCTATGTTAGTTAATGGTGGCCGTGCGGGGCCCATATATATTTTAGTTTACGTGTTGGCCGTGTGGGGCCTTGTTTAGCTGTCAGTTAGCGGCCTTGTCGGCCATAATTTAGCTTAGCATTGGATTTACTTCATATTCATAACTAGACATCATGGTGGTCTTGTCGGCCCGATAGGATTCCCTGTTATTGCTTGTTTCTGGTTAGTTGTTTTCCTTTACAGGTGGCTATAAGGCCTTGTCGGCCGGAGATTGTATTTACAGCCGAGATATAGCCCGTTGTTTTCTTGATTTGGGAAGTAAGCCTGCACCTGGAGTGCACAGTCCTAGTTAAGTCAGTTCAGATCCTAGTAGGGGACCAGGTGCCAGTCATGTCTCCCATGGTGGGGCGTGACAAAAATATCTTGTTAAAGTGAGAGAATAGCAAAATAGAGCAATTATACTAGATATTATACTAATTTAAGAAAATAAAAGAAAGTGTATATGAGTTTTTAAAATAATAATAATAATAATAATAATAATAATAATAATAATAATAATAATAATAATAATAATAATAACAACAACAAATAAATAAATACATAAATAGAAACTGCTCTACAACCTTTTAAAAATAAGATATAAGTCCCACATTTTTAAATGTACACATGATTCTCTTTATTCTTCTAACACATGAAAGTCATTAGAATTCTATAGAACTTGATTGATCTTTTTAAAAATTCAATACTCTTTTTGCATGATGTACAACTATTTTAAGTTAGATATTTTGTTAATTGACAAAATTGCTTTTGGTCCTCGCACCTCTTCACTCTTCTACATAATAGAATAATTAAAAAATAATAATAATAAAATTTTATTTTAAAAATCTTTAAAAATTGAATAAATAAAAATATACAACAAATTTAAAGTAAAAATGAAGAAGAAATAACTAAATTTAATGGCGAAAAAAAAATCAAGAGTAATGGAACATTCTAGTGTTTTTGTATCTTTTTTATGAAAGAAAACTAACTTCTAAGTTTTAACATGTGATTTTTGTAAAGCACTTATGGATTAGATATGAAATTTCAAAATTACTCTTAGTCGTCCTAATCTTCACTCTTCTATATATACTAGATAGGCATGCTCGTGCCTAGCACGGGCCCAATACTGCAACTAACACTTGAAAGGCTCATTTCGTATGATGGATAAATAAAAATAATCCTTGAAAAAAAATCTAGTATCCTCATAGTTCTTTGTTTGCTTACTAATTTGAGATAACTTATACTTGTCAAAGGGTGGAATAATAATTTCAAAATAACTTATCCCATGATAAAATATCGAAATTGACAAAAATAGTCAATTTGAAATTGTGCGCCTCCTCCTCAATTGAAAGTTCTTCCCCGGGAGATAGAGCAATTGTGTTTTGTAGCTGAGAAAATAAATTTTATGCTTGAGCCATTACGGAGAATCTCTAAAAGCTATCATTTGTCTGCTCAAAATTGATCGGGCGTAATTGGGTTTGCTTCTGTCAGGAGGATTGAATACTTCTACCCACTTAAAACTGGTTAAGATAGGTTGTATTCTCAATATAATGCAGAACCTTAGCCAATAAATAAGGATAAAACTTCAGTAGCAAAGTTGAGGATCATTCTTTATCAATAATGCAGAAGCTTAGCCAGTTGAATTTTAGACTGTACCTTCCTTGCTTCCTGCGGAAGTCCACAGCTACAAAGACCATCAATGACTTGTCTGATTTAAGAATTCTCATGCCAACTCCAATACACGATAGTAGTAACTTAGATGTTGCACGAAACCTCCTAACTTTGGAAAGACCTTGGACTATGATAGAGTAAGTATCAGAATCTTTTGCATCCATTGACTCAAACATTTGTGTAGCATAATGCAAGTGACCAGCTTTACACAACCCATTGATAAAAGAATCCTACGCAATCAAGTTTAGAATCAAAACTCGTCATACTCATACAGTTCAACTGTTGTTGGGCATCATGGAAATTACCAGGGATTTCTTACACAAATACTATTTTTAAGAATCATAATTATAAAAATTACATCTTCTTTAATAAAATTACATAAATACAAACTATTCAAAATTTTATCTTTTTAATTACATGTTATACTACTTTTACTTTCCTAAAATATCTATTATAATTAAATATAAAAAAAATTACATAAATACAAACTATTCAAAATTTTATCTTTTTAATTACATTTTGTACAACTTTTACTTTATTAAATATCTATTATAATTAAATATAAAAAAATTATATACCTAATATAACAATTTAAATATACAAAATAATATAAAATACTCTCATTTTCATTTTTGTTTTTTGTAGAAATTTCAAAAATCCTCCAAGAAACCCTCTTTTATCTTTTCCATATTTATTTTTTCAAAAATTCCTATAATTCCTCTCTCTTCTCCATTTTTATTTTTTCAAAAATTTCTCTATCTTCTCCATATTTATTTTTTTCAAAAATTTAAAAATCCCTCTTTCTTCTCAATTTTTATAAATCAACTGTGATTTATTTTTATTTTGTCAAAATATTTTAAGATCCTTGAATAATATGTGATTTCATCCAAAGGTATTTTTTTATTAATAAAATTGTGCATAATATAAAAAATAGATGCATATGTGTTTCAATTATGTAATATAATATATTGATACACGTATGCATAATATAATCCATAGTATATAGTGTCTAATATATATTATATTCATAATCTTTATATGTGAAAGACTAAAGTAAACAAAAAATTTATGGATGATGAATTTGAGAAAATATGAATAAGTTTTTTCAAAAAAAAATTAATACATATTTAGTATATGTATGGTGTTAAATTTTTAGTATAAAAACTTATTAATAAAAGTTGTGCATAATATGAAAAATAGATGCTCATATATACTTCAATTATATAATATAATATATTGATGCACATATGCATAATATAAAATATAGTATATGGTGTTCTAATATATATTATATTCATAATCTTTATATGTGAAATACTAAAATAAAAGAAAATTTTATGGATGATGAATATGAGGATAATATTTAAAATTCGTTTTTTTAAAAATAATAATAATACATATTTAGCATATTTAGTATATGTATGATATTAAATATAATAATACACATTAAATTTTTACCATATTTAATCTACTTAAATTATGGAAGAAATTAGTACTTATGTCATTTATAAAAAATATCATATTTATAATATTTATTAATTTAGTCATGTATAAGATATATATTGTATATTATGTAATTAAGATAATAGTTGTAACTTTTGTAATTATAATTTTAAAAAGTTGTATTTATGTAACCTCCCTCAATACCAGTCTTGCACAAGCCATCAATCAAAACAGCATGGGTGTACTTGTCAGATTTCAAGCCTGCTTTTTCTGCCTCGTATAATAACAACTTATAAGCATTATCCATCTGACCTTCCTTAGAATATAGACTAACAATGGTATTAAAAGACATAGTATCAAGACTAAATCCACTTGTAATAACATATCCTAGGTACTCATTAGTCTCAGTTATCCTCCCAGTTTTAAGTAACATACTTAAAACTGTACAGTAAGCAAAGGCATCATACATATATCCTTTCTTTCTCATCTCTTCAAAGATTTTATGGCCTTCTTCAAATTGTCTATATCTGAAGCAACACTGCATTATAAGTGACGGTATTCGGGATATGACCTGATTCTACCAAGTCGTTGAGGAACTCTCTTGTAGCTTTTTCCCGTCCAGACTCGCACAACCCACGAATAAGAATGTTGTAAGTTACTAATTAGGAAATAAATTCATGACGCTTTAAACTCCTAAATAACATTAGGGCATTCTCAGTATATCCATTCATACACAAACCATTAATTAAAATATTGAACTTTGCTAATTGAACAGAAATATTTTTCAAAAGAATATCTTGAAAAACCTTGTATGCTTCATCTGGCTTTCCGAAGTTAAAGAAACAATTCATTAATGTATTGTAACTCCAAATATCAGGAAGAATACTCATCTCAAGCATTTCATCAAACAGATCGAGACATTTAGATAACAGGTAATATCCTGTAGCTCCCACAATCAAAGAGTTATACATAACATTAGGATTAACTCTAGTGTCCTTCATCCATGAAGGACGGAATAATCAACATCTATGCCGACAAAGCGGCAATATGCAGCAATTAATGTATTGTAAGTGACAACATCTGGTTGTAATTCAATTCTTATGCCATCAACTATAACAACTTTGGCTTTCTCCAATTGTTTGGTTTTACATAGAGATGCCACACAAATATTCATTAATCTTGTTGATAATTTATCCTTGATTCTCCGCATTTACTCCAATAGTTTAGACCTCAAAAGAATTTTTCAATGACATAGTGCAATATGAAATCGTTGTTTGAAAGGCATTCCCGATATTTCAAATTAATTTTGCAAAGAAAATATAAAAAACTGAATAAGTTAGAGGATATTTTTGTAAACAAATAAACTATTGTTAAAAATTATGCAATGCATGTTATTTTTAATACAATATACCAAACAGTTAATAAAAAAATAATATTAAAATAATTAATGCCAACATAACTTCTTCTTCAAACCAAACAACCCTTACGGTCGAACTGAACTAACTGTGATAACAACAGCGAAACAAAAGGAAACCAAACTAATTTAATCCAATGACATCTTATTCAACTGTAAAGATGAAAAACTTTCTTCTTCTGCTATTTTTTGTTTCACTTCTACTTAAACCACTTTATTATTGATCTGACAAATATACTAATGCATAATTGCATACAAGTTCATCTATACAAATAAATGTTTAAGTTCACATGTACTTTGAATTTAGTATATCTTTTATTTATATTAAGCAATATATGTGAAATTTAAAGCTTATAGCCACTACTACAAAGCAAGTTTTCGAAGTTTCTCATATTTTGACAGTCAAATTCAACCTTGATAACTCTCTTACATGCTTCAGCTCACTGCAAGATAGAAACTTCTAATTTCTCCACATTGAAGAATGACACAGGCCTCTTTTTGAGAGCTAAAAATCTGAAGCTTTCCACCTAAATATATCGCACAACCACTTCAAAAATGGGATAATAATGCCATACACACATTAATTTGAGATTTATTTTTCAGAAGGTAAAATAACATATCATAGCTCTCTAACCAGAACGACACAGTTTGTTGTATATCCATCCTTTCATTCTAGTCCAAAGAGAAGGAGGATCAACTTCAACAGCAACAATGCCTCCTTCAACCTACAATAAATTGTAGAAAGAAAATGTAATCCTGCAGATGGCACACTCAACAACCAACAAATAAATTGATAATTGTAAATAACTAATGAAGGACAAAAGATACAACAGAAATAACCAATCAAGGAAAAAAGATACACTAGACTTATGGCTCTGTTTTGAGCTGCAACTCTACTAATAAGAACATCAGTTGGCATACCATAAACTTTGCAATAGGCCTGAGAAGCAGGGGTTTATATAAATAAGCTTCTCATGAAAGCATCAAAAGGATTATCAAATTGATGCATAACTAAAATGGAGCAGCAAAGAGATAATTGAATCCATTACTACAAATTACCTCAAGTTTATTGTGGGAATTGACACGAAACAATACTTTAAAGACATGACCCTTCTGCGGAACAACAAAAATGTATCATCAAACTAACTTTCAACAACCACAAATTCTTTTAATTACTTTATCTATCAATATACAAATTTTCAAGCACGTTATGAGGCTAACATCTAGCTCTTTATGAACAGCTTCTGCTAGCCAACATGAAGAAAAATATTTCCTCTGTGGGTAAGAAGTAATTGGTGGGTCACCATAAATAATGGGGTCTAAACATGAACCTGAATGTATTTGTCCATCAATACCAGGTGAAAATATTAGCTACACCAGAAGAGTCTCTGTTGCCTGTTCATTTAAATGCATTATGGGCAATGAAGTAAAAGCAATGTTTGATGCTCTAGGCATTGAAAGTTCTTTAGATCCTTCATGATCCAAGATGGGAACACCTTCCTTGAAATTCGGTTCCCCAAGACAGCCAATCAGCATACTACTTGTTGTTGCAAGTACAAGCTCAAATAAGTGAGGAAATTACAAACTACAGACTGTTTTAAAGTAGTTCTCAATAGGTAATTTACTTAATTGATTGGAACTTATGAAAATTATATTGTTGGCTCTATGACTACTACTTCTTGATGGAGTACTAAAAGAGAATTATAAGATTATTCATAAATATTTTATGTCATTTAGGCCACATATTAATCAAGAACGTTTAAGAAAAGCTAGTGCAAAATAACTATCTACTCTTTTTACTTTTATGTCCAAAAGCTTTGTTGTCTCTTCAAGATGAAAGATCATTCATAAAAAGAGCTCACATAACCAATAACTAATAATCTGAATTTTTTCTCTCTTAGGCCAGTAAAATATTTGGGACAACAATTATTTGATCAGGAGAGATGCTCACCTATATTATTATAGGGTGTTTCACTTTCAAAAACTGTCGCGCCCCATTTTTCTCGCGAAAAATGAAATTCGTCTTATGACAACTCTTTTGAGATAAAAAATAAAGAGTCGCCACCTAAAATATTTTGGTGTATTAGGGCACCATACTAAATTAATAACAAGGGGAAACATATTTAACTAGTCTACACCACCAGAGTCGGGTAAGAGTTCAAGTTACCTCGAAAGGAAGGTGTTAACTACCTTTTGAGGTCTACAACTGTGGGTCCTGATCGAATTTAATACTATGTGGGATAAAATGATAAAGCATAGAATTGATTGATTAATTGATATAAAACAACTTAAGTTATTAAGCAGGTAAGAATTTATTTTTAAAAAATACTATAGTCCAAAAATATTTATTCATACACAGATAAAGAGAAGACATACATATTCGCTTTCAATAAAATATTTAAAGTAATCAAATTGTACAAACAAATAAGAAAAACTAAGATAGGAAATTATAAGAGTAAAGATAAAAGAATTAACCTGGTTGCTTCCAAACATAATATTAAAATAAATAAAATAATAAATTAACAATACATAAAACTAAAGCTAAAAGAGTGGGATCAGGACCACTAAAAGAAAAAGGGACCAATGTGATGTTACTCCCTCTATTTCATTTTTATGATCGACTCTCTTAAACGTCTTAAGACGAGACGAAGAAAAATTTTAAAAATATATAAGAGTAATGAATAAAATATTTAAGTATTTAAAAAGTAATGATAGCTAAAATACATATATATTTTGATATTTAAGTTGCATAAAGTATGCCTATAATTTAACATAGCAATATAAAGTTGTCAAATCTTTGAGATTTTTAAATGAGCGACATATAAAATTAGAATAGAAGGGAGTAACGGGTTGCTTTATTATTATTTTTATAAAGCTATATAGCGCTTCACGCAAGAAGTCAGCTATAGTCGGTCTGTTTCATCATTTCTCAAAACCTACCTGACCCCTATCAGGGTGACGATTTCATTTGAGCTCTGTTTCGCGCATTAACTCCTCCAATCATCGTGATTGAATTTCAAGCGACACCATTTTATTGCAATGTACATATAAAAAAATATACAAAGGGGGTGAGAGTATATCTGTTCTAAATGTTTAACTAATTAAAAGAAAAGTTAAAATAATAAAGTGATAAATAATGTTGGTTCTAAATATTTAACTAATTAGAAAAAGAGTTAAAATAATAAAGCAACAAATATTCTTGATCAAAGTAAGTACATAGGAAGAAAAAAAAGAAAAAAAAAATTCCGTTCTTTTTACTTGGCAATGAGATTTAAAATATATCCGATCTCGCTCTTCTCACAATTATTTAGATCATCTTAAATTTTTTTATACCCAAATAATGAAGCGATACGAGAATACATTCAAATCAGATAAGACAATAAAATAGAATTAACTAACAATACTTAGTTAAATAAATCTTACAAGCATTATACTAACAACAATTCCATGTAAACTTCATTCTAGTTAATACTCATCATTTATCCTAGTATATGATTATTAAAAAAAAAGAAAGATAGCAGTTATTAAAAATTCATGCGAAATCACTTTTTGTCACAGACTCTTTTTTAAGTTAAACCAAACTTCTGCCTAAAAAATTTAAGCAAACAAACTACCAATATAAAATAAATGGCCAGCGTCGAAATCATCAATGGAAAAAAAAATTACATGAACTCCAAATCTTACTAATTCTTTCGCCTTTTAAATGATTAATCTCACCATGATGTCCTACGGTTTCTTTATTGAGGATTGACAGTGACTCTTCAAATAGTTCTCCAATATAAAATTGAGAATGCTTACATTCATCATGTTTTTTGCTAATGACTAAAAAAAAAACTTTAATACCACTTTATGAACCGATTTCATTTCCAACTAATATGGAAGAAAGTACTTGTCATTATCAATTTAAGGAAAATAGATAACAAATATGCAAATACACAACCCATTAACAATAAAATTCAGAAAGACTCCCAACAACTGAATTTTATTTATGTGTTCTCCCCCTTTTGAAAGTGTGTGTGTTGTGTCTATGTTTAGCTACGACTGATCCCTTTTCTTGCTCTTCATCTCCCTCTTTTTTTCTTCTTCTTCTTTTTCCTCTTCCTTTTTCGTTTTTTCCTTTCTTTTTTTATCTTTCTTAAAATAAATAGCTGACTCCACGTGAATAAACAGGAAGATCTTGAGGTTAACAGAAGTGGTAGGAGTAATTAGAGGAATTTTTTTTTCAAAAAATTTCATATGAGGATTTACAACTTTTAAAAGCTTTGTATGATAAATAGAGATAGGAAGCAAACAATATCTAAAAGAAATAGGAAGATTGACAGAGAGTAAGAAAGAAAAATAATTATTAAGACAAGAAACATAAAAAATTAGTTACGGATAGAATAGTAAAGTGATAAAAACAAGTTAAAAAAATAGAAAGAACGGTATATGTGGTAAGATTTGCTGAAGATGGAATATTTGACAAGAAATTTTATTATTGGAATTATCTCTGAAGGGATTGGAGAAAGTATATTCTTCCATGAAGGGAAAGATAGTGAGGAGGATTTTCTAAATATAAAAAGACTCGACTAAATTTTGAATTTTAAAAATTGTACTTAATATTAAGATTTGGGTCTAAATAAATAATCTACCAAAATATATAAATTTGATAACTACTAAATTAATAAGTAATCGAAAAACTATAAAATTAACAATTGTATTTTATTATCAAAAATAATTTATCATATTTACGATAAAAAGAATAATAACTTTAAAATATTTGTTCTAGTGTTTATAAAAATAATAGGGAATAAATATACGTAAGTAAAAATAAATAAATAAATAATTCTACAAGTGAATAAAGAGGTGATAATAATAATAATAACAACAATAATACATAAAGAAAAGTTTGTATACGTGAATGTAACAAAATGATAATGATATTTGCAAAGTTTGTACACGTGAATGTAACAAAATGATAATGATATTTGCAATTAACTAAACATAATATTAAAATGGTAACATGACTATGTAAATAATATTTAAAAAAATAATTTGTGACTATGTGAAAATGTTTAAAATATTTACAAGTAAAATAGCATGCTAGATAAGGTACGGGGAGATCAAAATTGGGTGTAACAAATACATCACATGTCGCTTATTTCTAATCCCCCTCTTTTAGTCCTACCCGGAGCGTATAAACAAAGGTCACTATATAATCGTTTATAATGATACATCACCTATGGTAATGTATTTATATTTATAAATAAGAGTCAATAGATGAATATGATGTAAAATACCAATACAAAGATGATAAAATCAGGATAGCTTTTCACAAGTATTTGAAGCTCATTAAGGGTATAATTCTAATGTATATGATATAATTTTTAAGATTAGGGACATATCAAAAGGTTCCTAATTTATCCTTTACCGCATAATTTATCAAAAGGGCCATCTCAGGAAGTATAATTTATCCTTTACCGCATACATATCAAAAGGTTCTTCTTTCTTTTGTAGTGGAAGCTTATAGTGTTTTCATGACTAAGAGTATGTGCTAAGTATAACCTCATTAAAAATTTCTCCTTCTTATTCTATGATCCGAAATAAGGAAATTGATGGATATAATCAAGAATGACTATGTGTTGGTTATTGACGACCACTTTAGTTCTACTGTTAGAGCGAGAGTGCTTCAATAATTGAGCATGAGGTAAGAGTAAGATCACAACTATATAGCTAAAATGGCAATGATAACCCGCCAGCTACCCTCGGATTAGCACACTTTTTGTTACTTTTTAATTCTTCAAACTTAATCTATCATATATATGAACGGTAAGTCATGTAAGCATTAAAGTAGATCAAATAAACATAAGAATATAAGAAAAAGGATAGGTGAAGCAAACCTTGAACTTGGTCAATGCATGTAATGTGAAAAGAGCCAATATGAACTCATTAACCTCCTATTCAACTCAAAACCTACTAATGGTCTTAGACAACTAGCTTTCCACCAATTTCCTCTTCATAGTACTTTGTCATAGTTACTGCGGTATCAAACAAAATTATAAGAACAAATAGTCACCAAAATAATTTTTTTTTTTAAAAATTGTAACGGCGACAATGAAACAACAAAGAGGTAAAATAACAGTGAACTCAGCGGTACAGTAAAAGTGGAAGCTAACCGAAGGAAGTGCACATAATCTGTGATTTTAGGAAGGATAAATATGTAAATATAAAAAAGATCGCTTATGTGAGGACACAAAAAATTTCACATCAGAAATGAAATTGGAGAGAGAATTATACAGAATAATGGTGATATTATCCATGAATTTCAGCCATAAAATTTGTAAGTGTGAAGAGGATTGAATGAAATTTTTAAAAATTGATTAAAAGCATAATTGAAATTTGAACACGGTAGTATTTGAAAGTTGGAGAAAAATAAAAAATTTTGTTAAAGAGATTGATTAAGGCCAAAATAGGTAAATAAAAAGAATGAATTCAATGTTGAAGAACACTCCAGAGATAGGCAAGTAGAGTAAATCTTAAGAGAATCAAAATTAGGGCAAAAATTAAGATAAAATCTTACCAAAAATTATAAAATCCAGATGAAAAAGACGGAGAGAACTCCAAGAGTAACTCTTGAAAATCTAGTGAAAATTTAGAGAAGAGAATATTCTAAAGAATCATGTCTCTGTGTTGGAACAGATTCTTCTAGAATTATGTTAAGAAAAACAATAGAGTGAGCATTTAGAGAATCCATAGGAGAAGATTTTTTATCATTGAACAAAAGGACTATTTTGCCCTTGCTCGTCCATCTTCATATTTCTATATAATAGAAATATTCTATATATATACTAGATAATTTAAGACCGTATACGAGCTCAATATAACTGATTATAAATTTTATATTTAAAAACTTATATTTTTACTATTTTTAAAAAAACATTGAAAGGTTGTTCATAAAAATATTCTATAGCATTTTGATCGATAACTTTTATTTGTCCTAACTAAAATCTTATTATAAATAAAATATTATAATAAAATAATTTAACTCAAAATATTTTAGAGAGTTGTTGGTATCAATTATGAGAACGTTCATTTTTTAAATTCTACAACACTTAGGATCTAATATTTAATTTATATTTTATTATCGCAATGGAATAAGTTTATTAGAATTTGAAGATAATTTATTTATTAGATTTAATTGAATTATATAACAATCGTGAGTCTTTATTTTAAAAATTATTCTTATTAACGTTAATTGGTTATGTAATTTTTCATATTATAATTATTCATTTGTTATTTTTGCCATCTTTTTTTAAATAGTAAACCGCTTAAATTCATTTTTTTTTTTTTGTAATTAAGTAGAACAATAACTTTTTTATATTAAATATTTTAGTAGATATTGTGAATAGAAAATATGTTATTAAACTAAGAGAGTGGCAGAATAGAGCAATTATATTAGATATATACTAATATACTTAAGAAAAGAAAAGAATGTGTGTACTTTCTACTCGAACTCCATAATGAACTATTTACATTCCCAGACAATTAAATGAATACAAATCACTATCCCCTTTTTTATATTTTCTTAATTGGATTTCGGTTGAATATGACAAAGTTCAGATACTTTTAAATAATAATAATAATAATAATAATAATAATAATAATAATAATAACAACAACAACAACAATAATAATAATAATTACAAAAAGAACTCTTTGTAATTTTAATATACACATGATTCTTTTTACTCTTCTAACACATTGAAGTCATTAGAATTTTCTAGTACTTGATTGATTTTTTTTTTTGAAAATCCAATACTCTCTTTGCATGATGTACAACTATTTTAAGTAAAATGTTTTGTTAATTGATAAAATTGTCATTGGTCGTTTCACTTCTTCACTCATTTATATAATAGGAAAGAGAATAAGAATAAAATAAATATAAAAAATAATTTATTTTTTATTTTTTAAAATTGAATAAATAAAAATTCATTTATTCGTGGAGTCCATGTTTACATGGCATAAAAAAATATCTTGTCATGTTATTTTTTTTTAATGATAAAAATTGAGTGATTTTGTAAGAGAAATACTCTAAGTTGAATAATGCTATTAATACCAAAAAAAAAAAATTTAATAACTTTGCAATACAGATTTTCAAAATTGAATGATTTTTTGAGATATTATGAAAAAATATCTAAGTCACTATTCATGGAGGAAAGAAGCTGGATGAAAAATTGAATACACAACAAATTTAAAGTAAAAATGAAGAATCAATAAATGAATTCAATGGAGAAAGAGAAAAAAAATCAAGAGTAATAGAATATTCTAGTGCCTTTGTACTTTTTTTATGAAAGAATATCAATTTTTAAGGTTTAACATTTGATATTTTTTAATCATTTGTAGGTTAGATGTGAAATTTCAAAATTGCCCTTGGTCGTCCTAACTCATGGCTCTTCTATATAATAGAGAATTCACATTGTATCAATAATAAATAATTAGCAAAATAAAACTTCTTTTAAAAAATGAAGAAAAAATAAAATATGAATAAAAGTTGATAATAGTTGAATATTTTAAATTTTATGAGATTGAATTAGTCTATATATAAAAAAAGTTCTTGATTACGATAGCTATATGATTTAAAAATAATAGACCCAACAAAAATATAATTTTCAATTAATAATATTACACATGTTTAAAGATAATTTGTGGTAAAATAAGATAAAGACTAAATATATCATACAATACAATAAAGAAAAAAAAATTAAGAGAAATGGAATATTCTAGTATTTTATATTTTTTTTAAATGAAAGAATGTCAATTTTTAAATTTTAACTCATGTTCTTGAAGCATTTATGAATTAAATGTGAAATTACAATTATATTCTTGGTCATCCCAGTATGACTCTTCTATATAATATAAAAAATATAATAATAATAATAATACTAGATTATATAACCCGTGTGATGCACGGGCCAAACAAATATATATATATATATATATATATATATATATATATATAATATTTTATGATTTATTGCTAATTATACACTTTATAAATATTTTACAATTAAAAAATAAAATGTAAATATGTTTTTTTGTGATGAGAGCTTATATATTAGAATCACGATTTTTATTTTCTCCGTTTTAATTATTTGTCTAATTTTGGCTTGATACTGAGTTTAATAAAATAAAGAAGATTTTTAGATTTTGTGGTCTTAAATTAAACTAAGAATATGTATACTAAAATTTTATTTAATATTGTGATCTTAAACATGATACATTGAAAGTTAAAATTAAAGAGTTGTCAAAACAAAAAAGAGTCATTTTTTAAAAGGATTAAAAGAAAGTAAGACAAACAAATTGAAATAGAGGTAGTATTATTTTTCTTTTTATTTTGTTTCTCTATTTTAATTTTTTAAAGATCTTATTAATATCTCATAATTCTCTACCACTTTATAATATTTATCAAAATTTTATACTTTACATAAAATTTTTACAGTATATTAATATTTTTACCCAAGTTATGGTATTATTTATATAGATTCCAACCTTTTTATTTTATTTTTAAAAGGTTCTACGCTACTAAACTAAAAATTGATTAATTATTTTAAAAATATTATCCGTGTTAATTCTTATTAAATTTAAAGCACGTAATTATACTCATTTGGTATTTTTAATTGCTCTAATATTTTTCATTCTTTTATGATATATTATTCAAGAAAAACAATTATTCTTCTTCTTTTTTTCATTCATATTTTATATTAGCTCTTCTTTTTTTTTTTTGCTTTCATTCTTTTATGATATATTATTCAAGAAAAAGAATTATTTTTCTTCTTTTTTTCTTTCATATTTTATATTGGCTCTCTTTTAAAAAAAAGTATCATTTAATTATATATTTGTGTATTTTAAAATTTATGTAATATTGAATTTTTATTGAACACAGCGAAAGTATCCAACTAAATTTGACCATATCCAATTAAGTTTGATCATAGATGAGAAATATGTTCTTGCATAATTATCCATTTCATGTTGACAAATATGTATTGACTATATTCTTTTTAAATTATTTTCAAATAATATTTTAAAAGAGAAGCCTTTTTCTGCACAATTTAAATATTTTAATATTTTATTATTAAAAAAAGGACTTGAAATAAAATTTTATCAAGTATATTGAGTCGTTCTGAAATAAAGTTAGCACCATACAAATTACAACTAAATGCAGCAATTGAAATTTTAAAACTTGTATAAGGATATTAATTCTTAATAGTATAATAAATATTTAATTGTAAATTTATATAAATTATATTTATCGTGAGCTTCTTTTTGAGAAAATTCTTTTATCTTCTTTACCTAATATAAAAAATAAAAATACAAATGAAATAATGTGTATTAAAAAATAATAAAATTATTATATCTAAATATCATATTTTTTTATTTTACTAAATAATAATGAACACTTGAGTTATATAATTACCAAAGTGATATTTTTTTATAATTATAAGATCAATGAAAAATACAGATGAAATAGTTTCTCTTAAAGAAATAATTTTTTTGGTTATATATAAATATCATATTTTGTTGTATATTTTAATTATAAAATTATCAAAAGATAATTTACTACGTAAAGCAACTTATTTGAGATTTTTCTTTCTAATTACATAGCAAAGATGAAAAGTGATACATTTAAAAATAAAAGAAAATTGAATAAGAAGTGGGTCCATGAAAAGATATCCCATAATTATTGACCAATATGCTTATTTAATAGGTTTGAAATTACTTTTCTACCCTTGATCTACCAACCCTTCATCTTTCTATGTAATACCTATCTAAAGTACCACAATTAACATTAAAAGATTATGTGTTTTAATACTTATTTAGACATTATGTCAAACATATATACTAAATCAAATAATTACTTTCAATAATATTCTTTTTATATTTTATTTGAAAATATATACCCTAAATTTTAATAGTTTTTTTCACATTGTATTTGAAAATTATACAAGAAAATTATTAAAACTATAAGTTTTTTATATTAACAAATTTTATAGGATTAGACGAAACAAAAAATATATGAAACTATCTATAAACTAATCTTGTATACACATAAGTTCGTCTTTCATATTTTTAACTCAAAAAAATATTCGCATACTTAATAAAAATTAAAATGAATCACATTATTCTTTATAACATAATAGAAGATGAAAAAAAAAGAAACTATAGCTTCACTTCATGTTTAATACACAATAATACCAAGAGAATAATTTATCACACTAAGCGAAGAAAGTTTTCAAGGGATTTGCATACACAATGAGACAATGTACTAACTCAAATAAAGAAAACATAAAGGCATTAAGAAAAATTAACGTGATATAAATTATAATAATTCAGTAAGATAATTAAAATTATACTTTAATATAACTTGTTTAAAATAACATTAACTGGCAATAATATAATAAACTTATGAATATTACAATATACCTCGTGTAATCCCACAAATTAAATCTCAATTTTTTTAAATATTATTTTATATAAATTACATGTATTCTAAATCTTTTTCAATAGAAAGAAAGTATAGTCTTCTCTATTTTATACAACATATGTCCATTTATAAAATAATTATAATGAAACCAGGTAAAAATTATAAGAGATAAATTTTAAATCCATTTTTATTAATAAAAATGACTCACAGAAGAATGCAATACAAACAATATACATACATACATACATACATACATATATATATATATATATATACATACATATACATACACACACACACACACATATATATATATATATATTACTAAAGTATGAACAAAATTCATCACTTATAAATTAATTTTTAAGGTTTACCAAATTATATTTTTAAAATTATCTTTAAAAATTATGAAAATTTTTAATCTGAAATTATTTTTGAATAGTGTGAATAAATAAATGTATTTTTAGGTACTTGTTAATATATATTTATTTTTAGTTATTTTACTATAATAATTAATTTGTACATTAATGAAATGTGCAAAGAAAAATTTAATTCTATTTGTTCGAGGATATTTTTATTTGAGTAAAATAAAATTAAAATTTCACCACATAAAAAAAGGAATAAAAATGAGTATTTTCATCTTGCAAATACTCCTCATAAATATAGAATAATCAAAATTAATTAGAATTGATGCAAAGCATTTGAAAGTTGTGATGGAAACTATGGGGTCCACGTGAGATATTATACTACTTGGGATATGATTGACATTTAAAAAAAATAATTTGGTTATTTTGTCATTAAAAATTTATGAACAAACTTTGAAGCTTATAGCATAAGTAAACAATGTAGATTTTTAGTTGAAACGATAATAATTCCCTTGGTCATCCCACATCAACTCTTCTATATAATAGAAACTAGATGAGTTTTGGCCCGCGTTTGCAGACCTAATAATTTACGATTTTAGTATAATTTTATTTTATGTTGCATATTTGCAACTAATAAATTAAGAAAACTTTCATGAGATATGTAGTTAAAGTGATTTTATGTCAAAAGAATAATATCAAATTAGGAAAATAAAAAGTTTTAAGATGAAAAATATGCTTGCAGACTGATATTCAAGTTATGAAAAAATAATCTTCTACCTTGAAAAATCAGCCAACATGAGTGTGTTGGTCAGGAACGTAATTAAAGAAAAGAGTGATCATCACCGTCAATCTTCTTTTGCAACTGGATGTAGGCAAGGCAACATTTTTGCTCTATAAATTTTTAGAGTGTCCCTTTATTTTTTTTATACGTCTATAACTACTGAAACTAACTTTTTTCCCTTGCTAACGCGATTTATGGATAGAAAATTAAATACCGCGATATTTTCACAAAGCATAAAAGCTATAACTTATGCTTCCACCCTTGACTCGACTTGTATGCTAACTCATTTCTTTGAATCTTTTAACTATTTTCAAACTTGAGAAAATACATAATGAAAAAATTGGCTTCAACAAGAGCCTTGAACTATCCTTAAACATATGAAATTTTATAATTTATAATTAGTCTTAAATAATTTGGATAAATGTATATCTTTTAATTTTTTTAAAAAATTATTTTATTATTATATTTATTTTGTGCAATAATTAACTATGCAAATAAAAATTAATTAATTATATATTTTTGTAGATAGTTAAAATTTCACCCCATAAAAAAATTGTGATTGAAATATGAGGTTCACATGAGATGTCCCATCATTTGCGACACACTTGGTATTTTTAAAAATGCTTGATTATTTTATTATTAGAAATTTATTATCAAATTTGAGATAATGACAAATAAGAAAATAATGAATAATCTATAAATAAAATGATTATAATACCCCGGGTTGTTCTCCTCTTCACATTTCTATATAACAGAAAATAATAATAATAATAATAATAATAATAATAATAATAATAATAATAATAATAATAATAATAATAATAATAATAATAATAATAATAATATAATAATAATAAATAATAATAATAATAATAATAATAATAATAATAATAATAATAATAATAATAATAATAAAAGAACTTCTCTATAACTTTTCTAAAATAAGATATAGGCCCCACGACATATGATTCTTTTTACTCATCTAACACATGGAAGTCATTAGAATTTTCTAGAACTTGATTGATATTTTTTAAAAATTCAATACTCTCTTTGCATGATACTCTATTTAGATATTTTTGTTAATTGATAAAATTGGTCTTGATCTTCCTACCTGTTCACTCTTCTACAAAAAGAATAATAGAAAAATAAAATAAAATAAATATAAAAATAATAATTTATTTTTTAACTTTTTAAACTTGAATAAAAATAAAAATATACAATAAAGCTAAAGTAAAAATGAAGAAGCAATAAAAAATTTAATGGAGAAAAAGAAGAAAAAACAAGAGTAATAGAACATTCTAGTGTCTTTGTATTTCTTTTATGAAAGAATATCTAACTTTTAAGTGTTAACATGTGTTTTTTTAAAGCATTTTATGGGTTAAATGTGAAATTTCAAAACTGCCCCTGATCGTCCATTTAAGGCTCTTCTATATAACTAGATAATTTTATATTTTATACGAGCCCAATATAACTGATTACAAATTTTATATTAAAAAGTTATATTTTTTCTATTTTCTTTTTTAAAAAAATTGAAAGGTTATTCATAAAAATATTCTATAGCATTTTGATCGATAATTTTTGTCACACCCCACCTTGGGGGGTATGACGGGCACCTGGTACCTGCTAGACTCTAGACTACTAAATGGTCCAGCCTGAGCACATCTGGTGCCTTGGCTGGTTTTGGCTCTATTTCAAGAAACAAACCGGCTATATAACGGCTGTAAATACAGCCTCCGGCCAACTGGCCTGTAGCCATATGTACCTGTAACAACAGCTAACCAGAAACAGACTTGTAACAAGGAACCTATGCGGGCCGACAAGGCCACCATGCTGTCTAGTTATCTGTAACTTAACACAAGACTACTGTAAAACTACGTGACCGGCAAGGTCACCACTACTGTCAAACTAAGGCCCCACACGGCCAACATAACTGAAATACTAAGCAGCTACAACAAACTGCACGGCCTCACACGACCGGCTCAACTGACCACAGGGAAATATATATACAGACTGCAAGCCTCTACGAATACTGTAAGAACTTAATAGAAATGATCGGGACAGGGCCCTGACCTACCCATACTGCACAACAAAAGAAAAGGAGCTACACCTCTGGGAATCAGACTCCGGATGACAGGAGCTGATCACTCACTGGCTGGCTGGAATCATGAGGGATCGGCTCCTCGTCCGTGAGTACCTGTAGGCAAGCAATACAGCGCCCCGCTGGGCGTCAGTACCACAGGTACCGAGCATGTAAAGCAAACTGAAATATGCAACTGAAACGAACAGCACAATAACATGATATTTAAGCAAGAAGTAGCTGAGTCTATCTAGCTGAGGATAATTGGGGAGAGTTTATACATTCTGTAACTAACTGAGCGTACCTGAAGACGTGTCGTCCTTCTGTCTATCAGTATCTATTAGCACATATCAATATATATAATAATACACACAATACCTGACCGAACCCCATAAGCCGGAAGGTGCCAACCAAGCAAGCAATCTATTTACCCCTACCCGGGTCTAAACCAACCAAAAACAAGTCACTCCACTCATCTGATAACTGTGAGCCTCCTACCGGCCCCCTTGGGTACGTAGCTCAGGCCTTGGCCTCTGACAATAAACTGTGTCTGAGTCCGAAGACTCCTGCCTCTGGGCACAGGTGTGCACACAGAGTGGTCTGCCCCTGTAAACAGGGTGTGCTAGCTCTGCGCAGAGTAAACTGAACTACCCCTGCAAGCAGGGTGGTCTGGACCGTATTATCATGGTGGTCGGCCATCATCGTCCTTTAGTCGGACGGCATCGCCCAGCTGGTGGCGGTATCTGAATCTGGTATCGACACAGCTATAACCCAGGGGCGGTGGGGATGCTAAAGGGTGCCCACATGCCACAACAAGTCTCAACATACAAATACATACACAGCAAGCATGCTCAAATGAAAAATACTAATCATATTCTCTTCTTGTATCTCAAGGCCAGTTTGTATTAAATAACTGATACTATATTCTGTTTTACACTATTTCTGATTGCTGGACTAACTACTACCTGGCCTTTATCTGTCTATCTGATTATATCTGGATATAGCACAATAACATAAAATGTACCATCTACTACTGGATACAATCTCAACAGATATAATACGTATTGCCTGAATATCTATTATTCTGATTATCGCATGATACGTAATTAATATACTAGCATGCTTGCTGGAAATTGTACTAAAATCGTTCCTGTACGCTGGTATCGGTTAATAGTCTTTTTTCCATTTACTTTCTAAGCTATACTTCCTGGCTTGCCGAAAGAATAACTTTACATACCTGGTTTCTGAGTACCCGACTGACCGGTGTGATTTCCGTCGGTACTTCTGCTGTTTCTCCCAACTACATTCATATACACGTCAATTAGAACTAAATACATTAATATTCGGGAGAAATTATCACTTTTGATATATATATTTATCCCAACTTCAACCTTTCGGAAAACGATCAAAAACTCGTTATTTCTCGATAGTCCAGAAGGGATAAATGTTCACTGCAACGCTAGGAACACATTGGTACTAATTAAAGTAATTCTATTTACTTTACCTCGGTAGCACGACGTTTCGTCGGCCAAATTTCACGAAACCAACTCCGTAGAATTGCTCTCTGCAGCTTTATACACCTGTACCTAAGTCGGAACGGAGTTTAGACCGCGTTTCGTCGCGTAATTGGAAGAAATATATATATATTGTCGTGGGTTTTCATTTCATATGGAAATGCCCTGTTTTTTTTGCTGGAAATGTATTAATATGTGGAAGAGGCCGACTTTATTTAACAATTTCCAATTTTTTTTTTTTTTTTGCCTTCTAAATCCCTTAACCAACATGTCCTTAGGATATTTATTTGTTTAAAATTTACGGGGTATAACATCCTCCCCCCCTTAAGAACATTCGTCCTCGAATGACATTCTGTCTAGAGGGCTGCTCAACTTACTCAACTGGTTTCTAGAAAAATGTTGGCAGAGTTTCTCCTGTATGATGGACTGTCTCAAAATTCCTGAAAATCAGAAAAGCCCAATACAGGTACTCTACACGATATAATAACATTCAGGTATAAGACTGTCTATAATCAACCACCTGCTTTCATATATGAAGTATAAACATTAATAAGGAGAATAGTTCTAGCATACCTCCCGTTTGCCTATGCCTGGAATAAGTGGGGATATCTGGCTTTCATGTCCTCCTCAGCTTCCCAGGTCATTTCTCCTCGGTTCCTGTTACGCCACAATACTTTGACAGACGCAATATCTTTAGTTCTCAATCTACGGATCTGTCTGTCTAAGATAGCTATTGGAACCTCTTCGTATGCTAACTCTTCGGTGACCTGGACATCCTGAACTGGAACAACTGTGGAAGGGTCTCCTACAAATTTCCTCAACATAGATACATGGAATACTGGGTGAACAGATGCTAACTCCGGAGGCAAGTTCAATTCGTATGCAACTCGGCCTATTCTCCGCCGAATCTGATATGGCCCAATGAATCTCGGGCTAAGCTTGCCTTTCTTGCCAAATCTCATCACCCCTTTCATCGGAGACACCTTCAGGTATACCCAGTCATTTACCGCAAATTCTAAATTTCTACGCCGTATATCTGCATACGACTTCTGACGGCTCTGAGCAGTCAGCAGGCGTTCTCTGATAAGCTTTACCTTCTCCTCTGACTGTTGAATGATGTCTGGCCCAATCAACGTTGATTCTCCCACTTCAAACCAGCCCACCGGTGATCTACATTTTCGCCCGTATAATGCTTCAAAGGGCGCCATCTGGATAGCTGAATGATAACTGTTATTATAGGCAAATTCAATCAACGACAGATGTTCATCCCAGCTACCCCCAAAATCTAGTACGCACGCTCGTAGCATGTCTTCGAGCGTTTGGATAGTTCGCTCAGCCTGTCCATCTGGCTGAGGGTGGAATGCTATGCTTAAATTAATCTGCGTTCCCAGACCCCTCTGGAACGACTGCCAAAATCTAGCTGTGAATTGTGCTCCCCTGTCTGAAATAATAGATACCGACACTCCATGTAGTCTAACTATTTCTCTGATGTATAACTCAGCATAATCCTCGGCTGAGAAGGTAGCCTTCACTGGCAGGAAATGAGCTGATTTTGTCAGCCTGTCAACTATTACCCAAATAGAATCATTTCTGCGTCTGGTACGGGGTAATCCTGTTACAAAATCCATATTTATCGCTTCCCATTTCCACATAGGCACAACTATATCCTGTGTCAGACCGCCCGGTTTCTGGTGCTCCGCTTTCACCTGCTGGCAGTTAGGACGTCTAGATACAAATTCAGCTATTTCAGATTTCATACCTGGCCACCAGTAAATGTCTCTGATATCGTGGTACATTTTCGTTGCTCCTGGATGGAGGGAATAACGAGCGTAATGTACCTCATGCATGATCTGCTGGCGAAGCCCTGGTATGTTTGGGACACACAGACGGCTCTTACAACGTAGCACTTCATTTTCAGTCACTTGGAAATCTGACCCCTTACCTTTCTGAATTCTATCTCTGAGCTGGACTAAGTCAGGGTCCTCGTACTGCCGTTCTTTTACCTCTGTAACTAGTGATGACTCGGCAGAATTCTAAATTACCGCTCTGTTATTTCTGTCTCCACTACTCGAACGGCTAAACCAGCTAGTTGATGAATTTCCTTGGCTAATTCCCGCTTCTCGGGCCGCAAATACGCCAAACTCCCCATTGACTTACGGCTCAGGGCATCTGCTACTACATTAGCTTTTCCTAGGTGATAGAGAATATTTACATCATAGTCTTTCAACAATTCTAGCCAGCGGCGCTGCCGCAGATTTAACTCCCTCTGTGTGAAAATGTATTGCAGACTTTTATGATCTGTAAAAATGTCTACATGGACGCCATACAGATAATGCCTCCAAATTTTCAGAGCGTGGATCACTGCAGCCAGTTCCAGGTCATGGGTCGGATAGTTCTTTTCGTGTTTCCTCAGTTGTCTGGAAGCATAAGCAATCACCTTACCATGTTGCATTAACACACAACCCAGTCCCAAACCTGAAGCGTCGCAATATACCACATACCCATCTGTTCCCTCTGGCAATGCTAGTACTGGGGCGGAGGTCAATCTGTCTTTCAATTCTTGAAAACTCTGCTCGCAGGCCTCCGTCCACTGAAATTTTGCTGCTTTCTGTGTTAGCTTTGTCAGAGGTGCTGCTATAGTGGAGAATCCTTCAATAAATCTCCAATAATATCCTGCTAAACCCAAGAAACTGCAGACCTCGGTCGGAGTGGTAGGTCTGGGCCATGTCTTGACCGCCTCTATTTTCTGTGTGTCTACCTGTATTCCAGCATCCGACACGATATGCCCCAAAAAGCCAACTGAGTTCAGCCAGAACTCACACTTAGAAAACTTGGCGTACAGCTGACGGTCTCTAAGGATCTGGAGTACTGTTCGTAAATGGTTCTGGTGATCTGTCTCTGAACGAGAATATACCAGAATATCATCGATAAATACTATCACGAACAGATCCAAGTACGGTATGAATATGCTATTCATCAGGTCCATAAACACTGCGGGGGCATTCGTCAGTCCAAAAGACATAACTAGAAATTCAAAGTGACCATACCTGGTCCTGAAAGCAGTCTTTGGAATGTCTCTCTCCCGAACCCGGACCTGGTGATATCCGGACCTCAAATCTATCTTAGAGAAGCATTTGGCCCCCTGCAACTGGTCAAACAAATCATCTATTCTCGGGAGCGGGTATTTGTTTTTAACCGTTACCTTATTCAGCTGCCGGTAGTCCACACACATACGGAGTGAGCCATCTTTCTTTCTTACAAACAGAACTGGCGCACCCCACGGGGAAGTACTAGGCCTGATAAAACCTTTGTCGAGCAAATCTTTTAACTGTTCTTTCAACTCTCTAAGCTCAGCTGCTGCCATGCGATACGGGGGAATGGATATAGGTTGAGTCCCTGGCAACAGGTCAATTGCAAAATCTATCTCCCTTTCGGGAGGAACACCAGGCAACTCATCCGGAAATACGTCAGGGAATTCATTGACCACTGGAACAGACTGAAGAGTCGGAGGTTCCACCCGAACGTCCTGGACTCTAACTAGGTGGTAAATACATCCCTTTGCTATTAATTTTCTTGCCTTAAGGTAGGAAATAAACCTACCTTTCGGCGTAGGTGTACTCCCCTTCCACTCTCGTACTGCTTTCCCCGGAAAGTGAAATCGGACCGTCTTGGTCCAGCATTCTAAGTTGGCACAGCATGGCACTAACCAGTCCATACCCATAATGGCATCGAAGTCGACCATCTCAAGTTCTATTAAGTCTACTGTGGTCTGGCGATCAACAACCTCTACCGTACACCCTCGGTAAACTCTTTTAGCTGTAATCGAGTCACCGACCGGTGTAAGCACTGAAAAGGGATGCTGAAGCAATTCTAGTTCGATACCTAACTTTCGGGCCACAAATGGTGTGATATATGACAATGTAGACCCTGGATCAATCAATACATAAACAGGATATGAACAGATAATCAATGTACCTGTGACCACGTCGGGAGATGCCTCTGAATCCTGCCTCCCCGGTAATGCATAGGTACGGCTGGGGCCTGCACCTGAGCCAGAGGCTCCTGGTCTACCTCGGCCCCTATTCCCTGAACCTGAGGGCCTGCGCCCCGCTGAGGCTGCTGGAACTCGTGGCCCTGCTGATGCTCTATCCAGATCATCCTGACTACCCTGTCCCCTGGCTGGACAATCTCTCATTAAATGCCCTTCCTGTCCGCAGTAATAACACCCTGGGAAGCCCTGCCTGCAGGCTCCAGAATGTAGTCGGTGACATATAGGACAAGGGGTGGATGTAACTCTACTCTGTTCTACCCTCCGCTGCTGGGGTGAGGCTACTGTCCGTGAACTGCTACCGGACTCCGACTGACTCCGGCGAATAAACCTGCCCCTCTGCTGCTGTACCGGTGGTAGAGATCTGGGTGGCCTATCTGAAAACCGTGGTCTCGGCCCCCTAGGAATTTCCCTCTGAATATCAGCGGGTCTGCTCCTACGGCGCTGCTCTGAAGTCGCTTGTCTGTCACCCCGCTGTCGCTGCCTCAGGCCCTCAATTATCTGTGCAAAGTCCTGTACCCTGGCTATGTCCATGTCCTCTCTCAAAGTAGCTGTCATGCACGTCTCTATGTACTCTGGATTCATGCCCATAATAAAGCGGTGGACTCTGGACGACATGGTGTCCACAAATGCAGGAGCATAGCGGGCTAAGGAGTCGAATTGTAAGGAATATTCACGGACGCTCCTAGCCCCCTGCTCTAAATGTAAGAACTGGTCCATCCGGGCCTGTCTGACCTCCTAGGGTAAGTAGTGGTCCAGGAAGGCCTCTGAAAAGCTGGACCATGTAGGAGGGGCTGCATCTCTTCCCCGAGACCTCTCCCAACTTTCGTACCACAAAACAACAATATCCCTTAATCGGAACACTGCTAGCTCAACTGATTCTGCTGGGGTTACGTGCATGACTCTAAAGATTCTCTGAATCTGGTCCAAAAAGTCCTGAGGATCCTCCGCTGAATCCGATCCAGTAAACTGAGGGGGTCCCAACGCCAAGAATTCTCTAACCCTGGAACTACCTGGCCCCCCTAGGGATTCTACTGCTGTAGGTGGTGCTGGCTGACGCTGAGCAGCTAGTATCTGAGTCAACATAACCACCGCACTATGTAGCTCCTGATCAGATGAAGTGGGTGCAGGAGCTGTGGAAGGCGGTGCTGCCTCAAATGGCGTCTGGCGAGGCGGAGACTGCTGGGAGGGTCGGGATGACGCCTCCGTATTGCTCTCAGATCTGGCGGAATCTGGCTGTAACTGAGGCATCCTACTGGTGCCTTCGCCCGCTGCTGTATTCAATCTCCTACCTGTAGCTGGGTGCCACTGGTCTGCCATAATATCTGTAAGCAAAGAGGGTGGTGAGTTTCAAAAGTCAACTCTATACTGTACCGCTCTATAGCACGATTGAATAAGAAAGAAGAGTGACAATCCTAACATGCCTTGCAGCTTCCTGCCTATAGTATGTGGTGCACAACACATCCATAGACAAGACTCTACTTAGCACGGCTTGCAGACTCCCTGGGACACGAACTGCTCTGATACCAAGTTTGTCACACCCCACCTTGGGGGGTATGACGGGCACCTGGTGCCTGCTAGACTACTAAATGGTCCAGCCTGAGCACATCTGGTGCTTTGGCTGGTTTTGACTCTATTTCAAGAAACAAACCGGCTATATAACGGCTGTAAATACAGCCTCCGGCCAACTGGCCTGTAGCCATATGTACCTGTAACAACAGCTAACCAGAAACAAACTTGTAACAAGGAACCTATGCGGGCCGACAAGGCCACCATGCTGTCTAGTTATCTGTAACTTAACACAAGACTACTGTAAAACTACGTGACCGGCAAGGTCACCACTACTGTCAAACTAAGGCCCCACACGGCCAACATAACTGAAATACTAAGCAGCTACAGCAAACTGCACGGCCTCACACGACCGGCTCAACTGACCACAGGGAAATATATATACAGACTGCAAGCCTCTACGAATACTGTAAGAACTTAATAGAAATGATCGGGACAGGGCCCCGACCTACCCATACTGCACAACAAAAGAAAAGGAGCTACACCTCTGGGAATCAGACTCCGGATGACAGGAGCTGATCACTCACTGGCTGGCTGGAATCACGAGGGATCGGCTCCTCGTCCGTGAGTACCTGTAGGCAAGCAATACAGCGCCCCGCTGGGCGTCAGTACCACAGGTACCGAGCATGTAAAGCAAACTGAAATATGCAACTGAAATGAATAGCACAATAACATGACATTTAAGCAAGAAGTAGCTGAGTCTATCTAGCTGAGGATAACTGGGGAGAGTTTATACATTCTGTAACTAACTGAGCGTACCTGAAGACGTGTCGTCCTTCTGTCTATCAGTATCTATTAGCACATATCAATATATATATAATAATACACACAATACCTGACCGACCCCCATAAGCCTGAAGGTGCCAACCAAGCAAGCAATCTATTAACCCTACCCGGGTCTAAACCAACCAAAAACAAGTCACTCCACTCATCTGATAACTGCGAGCTCCTCCTACCGGCCCCCTTGGGTACGTAGCTCAGGCCTTGGCCTCTGACAATAAACTGTGTCTGAGTCCGAAGACTCCTGCCTCTGGGCACAGGTGTGCACACAGAGTGGTCTGCCCCTGTAAACAGGGTGTGCTAGCTCTGCGCAGAGTAAACTGAACTACCCCTGCAAGCAGGGTGGTCTGGACCGTATTATCATGGTGGTCGGCCATCATCGTCCTTTAGTCGGACGGCATCGCCCAGCTGGTGGCGGTATCTGAATCTGGTATCGACACAGCTATAACCCAGGGGCGGTGGGGATGCTAAAGGGTGCCCACATGCCACAACAAGTCTCAACATACAAACACATACACAGCAAGCATGCTCAAATGAAAAATACTAATCATATTCTCTTCTTGTATCTCAAGGCCAGTTTGTATTAAATAACTGATACTATATTCTGTTTTACACTATTTCTGATTGCTGGACTAACTACTACCTGGCCTTTATCTGTCTATCTGATTATATCTGGATATAGCTCAATAACATAAAATGTACCATCTACTACTGGATACAATCTCAACAGATATAATACGTATTGCCTGAATATCTATTATTCTGATTATCGCATGATACGTAATTAATATACTAGCATGCTTGCTGGAAATTGTACTAAAATCGTTCCTGTACGCTGGTATCGGTTAATAGCCTTTATTCCATTTACTTTCTAAGCTATACTTCCTGGCTTGCCGAAAGAATAACTTTACATACCTGGTTTCTGAGTACCCGACTGACCGGTGTGATTTCCGTCGGTACTTTTGCTGTTTCTCCCAACTACATTCATATACACGTCAATTAGAACTAAATACATTAATATTCGGGAGAAATTATCACTCTTGATATATATATTTATCCCAACTTCAACCTTTCGGAAAACGATCAAAAAACTCGTTATTTCTCGATAGTCCAGAAGGGATAAATGCTCACTGCAACGCTAGGAACACATTGGTACTAATTTAAAGTAATTCTATTTACTTTACCTCGGTAGCACGACGTTTTGTCGGCCAAATTTCACGAAACCAACTCCGTAGAATTGCTCTCTGCAGCTTTATACACCTGTACCTAAGCCGGAACGGAGTTTAGACCGCGTTTCATCGCGTAATTGGAAGAAAATATATATATATTGTCGTGGGTTTTCATTTCATATGGAAATGCCCTGTTTTTTTTTTGCTGGAAATGTATTAATATGAGGAAGAGGCCGACTTTATTTAACAATTTCCAATTTTTATTTTTATTTTTTGCCTTCTAAATCCCTTAACCAACATGTCCTTAGGATATTTATTTGTTTAAAATTTACAGGGTATAACAATTTTTATTTATCCCAACTAAAATTTTAGCATAAATAAAATATTATAATAAAATAATTTAACTCAGAAATATTTTAAAAGTTGTTGGTATCAATTATGAGAATATTCATTTTTTAAATTCTAAAACACTTAGGATCTAATATTTAATTTGCATTTTATCATTGCAATGGAATAAGTTTACTAGAATTTGAAGATAAGTTATTTGTTAGATTTAATTGAATTATATAACAATCGTGAGTCTTTATTTTAAAATTTATTCTTATTAACGTTAATTGGTTTTGTAATTTTTTATATTAGAATTATGCATTTGTTATTTTTGCCATATTTTTTTATAAATAGTAAACCGCTTAAATCCATTATTTCTTTTTTGCAATTAGGTAGAATAATAACTTTTTTTATTAAATATTTTAGTAAATATTGTGAATAAAAAATATGTTATTAAAATGAGAGAATGGCAAAATAGAGCAATTATATTAAATATTACACTAACTTAAAAAAAAGAAAAGAAAGTGTATACTTTCTACTCGAACTTCGTCATGAACTATTTACATTCCTAGACAATAAAACAAATACAAATCACTAACCCCTTCTTTATATTTTCTTTATTGGATTTCGGTTGATTATGACAAAGTTAAGATACTTTTAAAAAATAATAATAATAATAGTTATAAAAAGAACTCTTTGTAATTTTAAATATTCACATGATTCTTTTTACTCTTTTAACACATTGAAGACATTAGAATTTTCTAGAACTTGATTGATTTTTTTTGAAAATTCAATACTCTCTTTGCATGATGTACAACTATTTTAAGTTAAATGTTTTGTTAATTGATAAAATTGCCCTTGGTCGTCCCACCTCTTCACTCTTTTATATAATAGGAAACAAATAAGAATAAAATAATAATTATTTTTTAATTTTTAAAAATTGAATAAATAAAAATTTATTTATTTGCGAAATTCATGTTTACATGGCATAAAAAATATTTTGTCATGTTATTTTTTTTAATGATAAATTTAATTAAGTGATTTTCTTAAGAGAAATACTCTAAGTTGAGTGATGTTATTAATACCGAAAAAAGTTTAATAACTTTTCAATACAGATTTGCAAAGTTGAATGATTTTTCGAGATATTATGAAAAAATATCTAGCCACTACTCATGGAAAAAGGAAGATGGATGAAAAATTGAATATATAACAAACTTAAAAAATGAAGAAGCAATAAATAAATTAAATGGAGAAAGAGAAAAAAAATCAAGAGTAATGAAATATTTAGTGCCTTTATATTTTTTTAATTGAAAAGATATCAACTTTTAAGTTTTAACATTTGATATTTTTTAATCATTTGTAGGTTAGACGCGAAATTTTAAAATTCCCTTGATCGTCCTAACTCATGACTCTTCTATATAATAAATAGAAGAAAATGCACATTCTATCAATAATAAATAATTAGTGAAATAAAACTTTTTTAAAAAATAAAAAAAATAAAATATGAATAAAAGTTGATAATAGTTGAGTATTTTAAATTTTATGTGATTGAATAAGTCTATGTAAAAAAGTTCTTGATTATGATAACTACATGATTTAAAAAGAATGGACCTAACAGAAATATAATTATCAATTAATAATATTGCACATGTTTAAAGATAATTGGTGGTAAAATAAGATGAAGATCAAATATATCATACAATACAATAAATTCGAAGAAAAATAAAGAAAAATGAAACATTCTAGTATTTTGTAATTTTTTTTTTAATTAAAGAATATCAATTTTTAAGTTTTAACTCATGTTCTTGAAACATTTATGAATTAAATATGAAATTATAATTATACTCCATGGCTCTTCTATATAATAGAAATATATTAGTATAGTTAATACTAGATGAGTCTTGGCCCGCAAATCAACTATTTAAAATTTAATATAATTATTTTATATTGCATCTTTACAACTAATAAATTAACAGAAAATTTCATGATACATGTAGTTAAAGTATTTTATGTCAAAAGGAGAATATTAAATTAGGAAAAAAATTATTTAAGATGACAAATATGCACGTAGACTGATATTCAAGTTATGAAAAAAAGAATCTTATGAGTTAACAAATCACCCAACATGAGTGTGTTGGCCAGAAACTTAATTAAATAAAAGAGTGATCATCACCTTCAATATTTTTTGCCCTATAAAATTTTAGAGAGTCCCATATATTTTTTTTGTACGTCTATAGTTACTGAAACTAACTCATCTCCCTTGCTAACACGACTTATGGGTAGAAAATTAAATGTTGCGATATTTTCACAATGCATAGAAAATACAACTTATGCTTACATCCTTGACTCGACTTGTATTGCTAACTCATAGATCTAAACGGTATATCTCATTTATCTGAATTTTTCAGCTACTTTCAAGCTTGAGAAAATATATAATAAAAATATTGATTTCAATAAGAGCCTTGAACTATCGCAATTAAAGTAAATATGACCGTGACAATTCTGGAAGATTAAAACTTCTAGAGATAAGAATTTTAGTTTTTGTTATAAAGGTGATTACAATATTAAATTATATTTGTAGGTGTTTAATTATCCTTTTAAAAATAAATTAATCATAATTATTTCAGCTAAATACGATTGAGAATGATAACGGGGGCTACACTTAATAATAAATTATCTTTTTATTTCTATAAAATCAAACAATAACTAGCTTATTTAAGTTGTCAGAAATGATGTCATATATGCTCATTTATCACTATGTAAAATAAATATATTATATCAAATAGTTAATTAATATTATTGATGTCTTTTTCATACTATATTTAAAACTTTTACAAAAAGTAGATTAAAATATATATCTTATTTACATTAACAAATTTCATTGAGTTAGACGAAACAAATTAAAAAGTATTTCAATCTATCATTAAATTAATTTTGAATACACATAATTTCATCTTGCAAGTATTGCTTACTTGATGAAAATTAATACGTATCACATTATTATTTATAACGTGATAAAATATGAGAAAAATCTATAGCTTTAATTTAAATAATCTTATATACGATAAATCAAGAGAAAAATTTAGTACAATAAGCAAAGAGAGCTTTTAAAGAGATTTGCATGCATGGTGAAACAATGTAATATCTCAAACAAAGAGAACTCCAAAAATACTAACAAACATTAACGTGATATAAGTTGTAGTAATTCAATTCAATAAGGTAGCTAAAATTATATTTTGTGTAACTTGTTTTAAATGACATCAATTGGTGATAAAATAATAAAAATTTGCATATAATTTCATAAATTATATGTATTTTAAATCCTTTCGATAAAAAAGTTATAGTCTTCTTTAACTAATTTAGTAGATAATAAGTAAATAAAATAGTGCATGGTAAGGAAATAAGATAGAATTATTTTTTAGTTTATAAATATGTCATATGTTAATTTACATAATGAAATAACATAAAATTACAAAAGATAAATATTAAGACAATTTATTAATAGTTGAAAATTAATCATGGATCACCAAAACATACGGTACAGTGAAAGAGATTGCTCTTCTGAAGGTCTCGGTTTCGAGTTCTACATATGAAAATTTTTATTGTAGAGGTCATTTCCCCAGATGGACCCTACACAACGGGTATTCAGAATAGTCAGGCTCTAATACAAATACTATAAATCCAATGAAAACACAAATAAGAAATTACTCATAAAAGAAGTGAATGTATGCCATATATAATATTAGTGTAAAAAAGTTACATGATTAAATTTATTTATTTTATTTTAAATGATAAATTTCTTTTTCTGAAAAGTTATCTAGAAATATCTTTAGACCTGATAGTAAAAAATTTATTACTTTATAGTGTATATAATTTAAATTAACTTATTACATTATTTAAAAATTCAAAATATAATATTATAATACAATATGAACAAAAATCACTGCTTACATCAATTTCTGTGTTTTAACAAATCATATTTTAAAATTATCTTTAAACATAAGAAAATTTATAATTTATAATTATTTTCAAATAGTGTGGATAGATAAATATCTTTTATTTTTTAAAAAAATTATTTTATTATTATATTTATTTCATGCAATAATTAAATATGTAAATAAAAATTAATTAATTTTATATTTTCGTAGATAGTTAAAATTTCACCCCATAAAAAGATTATGGTGGAAAAATGTGAAATCCACGTGAGATGTCCCGTCATTTGGGACACACTTGGCATTTTAAATACAATTTGAATTGCTTTTGGTACAACTTTTCATAGCCATGGTCATCCATGTTATGGCTTTTTTATCCATTTTCATAATACTCGTGTTACACAATAAAAAAATAGTGAAATCGATGATGATCGCAATATGATCATAATTTTTCTGAAAGTCGAGATCAATTATATTGATCGGTTATATTCACGCTTCAAAAGAAAATTTATTTATTTCTGTATGTATTCATTATCTATATTACGTAAGAAATATAAAATAAAACAAATTGTATTTACAAATCCAACTTACTGCTTGTGAGGGGTTTCAGTATATCTGATTCAAACACTAACTAAATTATTTTTCTAAGTATGAATGTAAACATATCAGTTGTTTTCTTTTTAGTTCAATTCCATCATAATTTTTTATTTTATTATAACTTTTAAATTAAATATTATCACAATTTAAAGTCCTATTTTAAAATTTTAAACTTAACTCATTAATAATTATATTTTATATAGTGAACTAAATTTCAAATAAGGAATTATCTTTCGTATAATATAATCTTCGTATATGACATGTAGATTAATTCTAATACGCGGGGTCATTCTATGTTTATTAGGAAAAAGATATTTTGACCCAAAGTAAGAATAGGAGCATTTTTGGACCAAACTATTAACATATGATATTTTTGTCCAATTTTATATAGTGTAAGGACATTTTGTCCTTTTTATTAAGTAGATATTATATATATCATATTCTCACGTTGATTAAACGTATAAGTATTATCTCCTAGTATAATATGAATAAATCTCAAATAAGACTTAACTATATTGATGTTTAGCAAAACTTACTTTTTAAATTACCTCTAGATATATGAACATTTTGATTTCAAAGAATGTGGATAGAATAAAAAAATATTTTAAATATTAATAGATTTATTATTATTCAACTATTATAATTTTATACAATAATCAACTATAAAAATAAAAAATTAATATAAATAAATTAAAATTCTTAACTTAATATTTATGATATTATCATACTAAACAAATAGAATAAAAACTTATTCCTTAATACTATAAAAAAGAAAAAAGTAAGTTTGCATGGAAAGGATATTCCTACAAACATGTGAAATAAGATTTTTTGTGAATCTTGAAAAAGAAAATAGATTTTTCAATTTCATTTTAATCATGAATATAATAATTATAGTGCCCTTAGATGAAGTTAGATTTTCAAAAATACCATTGGTTGTTCAACTTATGGCTCTTTAATAATATACTAGATAAGTATAGCCCGTGCATAACACGGGCCCAACACATAAAAAATTTAAAATTTAACTCTTTATAATTTTTTAATTTTTTTTAAAGAAAAATGATAGTCATAAGTTTTTTATGTGCTTTTTCAGATTAAATTCTAAAATTTAAATAATTTTTTACACTCTTTGATAGAAAGATTGTTCTCCTAATTTTTTTAAATCTCATTTTAACAATAATTAATTTACTTTTTATTGCAATTTGATGTAAATTTTAATTATTTTTTCTTCATATTTCAAATGTAATCAAATATATTTATCATTGGTTCATCATATTATATACATAACTTTAGTAAAACTTTAATTATTAAATTTTTTATTTGCTCTTATAAATAAATATTAAAAATCTTATAATAGAAAAAATATGTTAGAAAATTAAATCATATTATGTAATGTTGAATAAATAATTGGCTTTTATTATTATGAAAAAGTATGTGAGACAATCATATAATATATCTCTTTTTAAATTGAAGTAAAAGAGACTTTTTAAGTTTGGATGTTTAATTACTGAAATTTTATAAAATGTTATATTAAAATAATATGATTAGACAAAAAGTTAAGCTAACTAAAATATCATTTCTCCTAATTAAATAAAATTACTTATGGTATTTAATACTTTAAATGTGTTTTTCTTGCAAAATAAATTAGTCTATACTTATTTTTTTTAAAAAAATTTACATAAGTTATAACTTTCTCTATTTTTATATTTTATTTTAACATATGAATAATATATTTTGTTTATACTTATAGCATCATTAGAACGTCATTTTCTATTTATAGTATATTTTATTAATTTTATATTCTCAATAAATGTTCAAAAATCATCTCACACATATCTAATACGCATATTATTAAAATATTCTATGACTCTGCGTCAATATTTATTAATATATATTATATTTATTTTTATACTCACAAATGTAATCTGTCCCGATTGAAATTATTTACATTCAATATTTACGTTAAACTAATGAATATACGAAATCTATTTTTCATATATACTTTTATCACTAAATCACAGTTAATCAATGTACATTTTCTCATTAGTTCTAACCATGATAAACTAATGTGATTTAGTTTAAATATCTAGCATGATACATTTTAACTCTGACCAACACTCTTATCATAATAATCTTTTACCAATTTTATATTATTAAAATAATTTTAAAAATTATTCTTATTTTATTAAATATTTTATGTGAAATTCTATTCACATGAGAATTTTAATAGCACATCAAATAATATGTATTTTATTTTATTAATATATATGTAAATATTAATTTAAATATTGTACTTATATAAATATTATTTTTATCAAATAGAAATAGAAAACTTAAGTTCAAAAAAGTGATATAACCAGATGAAAAATAATTTTATTTACCAAAATATAATCAATAGATCAAATAAGAAAGACCCAAATACATGATAGACCCTCTAAAATTAGGTAAAAGAAATAGTCTTAGATTAAAAGAGAAGATTTTGATTTTTATGTTTTGGCTAAAATATTTCATTCTTATTTGAAAAGTGTATAACACATGTTAGCATGATCTTAGTGAAATATCAAAACTACCCTTGGTCATTCCCATTTCATCTTTCTATAAAAATATAAATAATATAATAGAAAATTCAATTCCATCATAATTACTTATCTTATTATATTTTTAAACTATCTCTAATTTTAATTCAAAGTCATATCTTAATATTTAAAACTTAATTGATCAATAACCATATTTTATGTAGTGCAGTAAATTTTAAATAAAAAATCTTTTATCTAATATAATTTTTTATATACAATCTATAAATTAATTTCGGTGAATTTTATATGTTTGTTAGTAGAAGTTCATGACAATAATTTTTGGGCTAAAGTATAGTATTAAAAGCTTTGAATTTTGAAAATATAAATTTAGAAGTACAATTTGATATTTAAAAGTGTTGTATTTTTATTGAATGCACCATTCTATTAATAGTAAATAATGAGTGAAATAATTTTCTTTTTAAAATGTGAAAAAATATAACATGAATGAAAATTAATAACGGTTATATATTTTAAATTTTATGAGGTTGAATAAGTCTATATAAAAAAAGTACCAAACTACTATAATTACATGATATAAAAAGAATGAGCTCATAAAAAATACAATTAGCCTCATATATACTACATGTGTTTAGTGACTATTGGTAAGAAAATAAGATAAGGCTAAGTACATAGTACAATTTGTATAATAGAAATACACACACACACAAGATGAGATAGGCCCGTGCAAATACAGGCCCAACAATTTGTATGATTAAAATATTTTATTTCGATATACACAATTTGTTACTGTAATATATAATATCAATTAAAAAATATATTAGGATATGTGCTATTACTTATGTGTGTGTATATATATATATATTATTTATTATAAAATAATTATTTTAAAAAAAATAAAGTAGCTTATATATTTACTTGTGTATGTTCTTTACTTATATAACAGATGATTTAGAGTATAAAATTTAATTTATATAGGGAAGATTAAGTTATCAATCTTTATAAGTTATAAAGATTATGTTCACAATCTAAGATAGGACTGAATAAGCCTCCGGAATGATTATAGGACACGATTAGGTATAGTTTATCTTGATTGTAAGAGTGATATAATTTATTTTTTTTTGTGCTAGTACATCTTATATCTATTCAATGCACCAAGTAGAGATAAGTATTTTATACTAACTTGATAAAATAATTATTTAGTCCATTAGATATACTTATACTCTTAATTCTGATATAATTATTATTTATTGTGTATATTATTTGTTGTTTTGATTTATTAAAATAATAAATTCTTTTGTGGGTCAATATGCCTGAAAAAATTGGATGATATCAATATATGTTAGTTGATGAAGTTCATGTTTTGGTCTAGAGATTGATCATATACTTTTATAAAAGTTTATAAGTTTCGCGTGTAAATTCTACATGTGAACTTTATTTTCGGCATATAAAATAAGCTAAACAAAAATATTAAAAATTTAATTAATAAATTAAACTGTTAGTAAGTTAATTTGATTGATTATTATCTAAATATTAAAATGAAAAGTTAAATAAGGTTTGATGAAAGAATTGCAAAATTGAATTGAGTAGTGCAATTACGAATTTTTAATAAAATACTTTATAATTTACTATTGTAGAATTAATTCAAATATTTTGTATTAATTTCATAATAGAAAGCTTTGTTAATTAAATTATGTGGTCTTTGTTGTGCTTGAATAATTAAGAATTAAATGAAATCTGATTTATTGGTGAAAAAGAAAGACCCAACTAGTAAAAATTTTAAACCTTAAAACATGTGGCGACATAAAGGGTATTATTCCATAAGGAGATTATCACTATAATATGATTTCTACATATTCTTACGTAAAAATTTATTCCATAAATTTTATAAATTTCAATAACACTTGTGTTACGCAACAAAAAAAGTTGTGTAACTGATGGTGATCGTGATATGGTGGTGATTTTTCTAAAATTGGAGGTCAATTGTATTGATTAGTTATGTTCACCCTTCAAAAGGAAATCCATTTATCTCTATATGTATTCATTATCTATATTACGAAAAAATTTATCTACATAAATAAAATATATTGTATTTACAAATCCAACTTATTGCATATGAGGAGTCTCAGTATATTAGATTTAAGCACTAACTAAATTATTTTCTCTAAGTACGAATGTAAACATCAGTTGTTTCTAATTTAGTTCAATTCAATCATAATTTTTTTATTTTATTATAATTTTTAAATTAAATATGATTATAATTTAAAGTCATATTTTAAAATTTTAAACTAAACTCATTAATAATCATATTTTACATAGCGTATTAAATTTAAAATAAGGAATTAACTTTTGTATAATATAATTTTCGTATATGATTTCTATATTAATTTTAATACATTTTATATGTTTGTTGATACAAGTTTATTTATAATAATTTTTGGACTAAGATAAAATTTTAGAAGCTTTAAGTTTTAGAAATATATTTAGAGTACTTCAAAAGTACGATTGATATTTAAAAATATTGTACTTTTATTAAATGCACCACTTCATTAATAATAAATATCTAGTGAAATAAAAAAAATTTAAAAATTGATGAAAAAGTAAAACATGAATAAAAATTGATAATGGTTGAATATTTTAAATTTTATGAAATTAAATAATTAAATCTTTATAAAAAAACTCACTTATAATAGCTACATGATATAAAAAGAATGAACCCAATAAAAATATAATTATTAACTATTTATATTACACATGTGTAAAGACAATTGGTGAGATAATAAGATAAAAATCAAATATATAGTACAGTACAATTTGAATTGCTCTTCGTACAACTCTTTATAGCCATGGTCATCCATGTTATGATTTTTTTGTGGATTCCAATAATACTCGTGTTACGCAAAAAAATAAATAAATTGTGGAACTGATGGTGATTGTGATATGGTCATAATTTTTCTGAAATTCTAGGTTAATTACATTGATCAGTTATATTCACGCTTCAAAAGAAAATTTTATTTATCTCTATATGTATTTATTATCTATGATACGTAAGAAATACAAAATAAAACATATTGTATTTGCAAATCCAATTTACTGTCTATAAGGGGTTTAAGTATATCTGATTCAAACACTAACTAAATTATTTTCTCTAAGTATGAATGTAAACATATCATTTGTTTTCGTTTTAGTTCAATTCCATCATAATTTTTTATTTTATTATAATTTTTAAATAAAATATAATCATAGTTTAAGTCCTATTTTATAAATTTAAACTTAAGTCATTGATAATTATATTTCATATAGTGTACTAAATATCAAATAAGGAATCAACTTTCATATAATATCATCTTCGTATAAAATATATAGATTAATTTTAATGCATTCTATATGTTTGTTAGTATAAGTTTCTAAAATATAATTTTAGAAGCTTTGAATTTTGAAAATAAATTTAGAGAAATTCATAAGCTGAATTAATGTTTAAAGGTGTTATATTTTTGTTATATGCAAATTCTATCACTAACAAATAATTAGTGAAATAAAAATTCTTTAAAAAATTAAAGAAAAAAATAAAATATAAATAAAAGTTGATAATAGTTGAATATTTTAAATTTTATGGCATTGAATAAGTCTATATAAAAAAAGTTCTTGATTATAATAGCTAAATGATTTAAAAAGAATGGACCCAATAAGAATATAATTATCAATTACTTATATTACACATGTTTAAAGATAATTGGTGAGGAAATAAGATGAAGACCAAATATATCATACAGTACAATTTAAATTGCTCTTTGTCCAACTCTTCACAGCCATGGTCACTCATGTTATGAAAAAATATCTAGCCACTATTAATGAAAAAAGAAAAATGGATGGAGAATTGAATATCCAACAAAGTTAAGGTAAAACTAAAGAAGTAGTAAATAAATTCAATGGAGAAAGAGAAGAAACAATCAAGAGAAATGGAACATTCTAGTATTTTTGTATTTTTTAATGAAAGAATATTAATTTTTAAATTTTAACACATGTTCTTGAAGCATTTATGAGTTAGATGTGAAATTATAATATTACCCTTTGTCGTCCTTAGGTTCACTCTTCTATAAAATAGAAATATAATATATAATATATATAAAATATATTACCCTGCGTTTTTTAAATATTAAATTTAAAGATGAGAAAGAAAAATGATTCTTCTAGAGTTTTTAACTAATCATCACAAACACTAATAAGATAAGTACTACTTTGCTCTTACATGAAGCTAATTGCCTGTCACGATCCAATTGACTGTGATTGGCACCCACACTAATCCCCTCGGTGGGTAAACCAACGATCCCCAACCATTAGCCCGAAATTGATCATTCAAAAGAAAACTTTCACCAAAATACGATAATTAAATTAATTATCAAAAGCAATCGATATCAAAACAAACTTCACTACAAATCTCAAAACCTGATTTTCATTGCACCAGACATCTCCTTACAACTTTACAAAATGCTAAGTCTAAAACGTAAAGGAAAAATCAAATGTCTGAAAAAAGAAAGACATCTTCGACGGAAGAGTGATATTTCCTCCTTGGTTAGCTCACCTCTCAAACTCCGCCGCTGCTTTATAGGTGAGGACATGAGGAACTTTCTGGATAAAATTCTACACTCAGAAAAGAAGTGCAGGCGTAGGGTCAGTACAAGCACGGTACTGACAGACATCATCGACCGACCTTAAATAATAACAAATATGCACAATAGTAATAATACAAGACCAGTTTTCAACATAAAAAGAACCTACATAACATTTCATACACAAAAGTTCCACTTAGAAAAACAGCCGGCCTGCTCATTGGATTGGGCCATTCGCTACAGCGGTCACTTACGGCTACAACGGTCTCACCGCAGCGAAAAAGTTTCCGCTGCAGCAGTACGGTCTTAGGCAGTAGCTCGACTATGCTGCACTTTCCCAGTTCTTCAGCTTAACAAGTTCATTATTCACATAATCCACCAATATCTCTCAATAAACACGCTTAAGAACAACAATTAACATCATCAAGAATCACTCAAGAGTTCAACAGGAAATATAACAGAAACCATTTATCAGTTTCGACATTGTAATAAGTCACACTTAGAACTAGAGACGTGTTTTTCAATATCCAAAATCACATAACATAACTGTAATTGACAGAACCTCTCAGTACATTGTTCATACACTTCTTTTGCATATAAGAACGACACCACAAAAGTAAGTGCATATATGAAAACCAAAGATGACATGATAGGCACACCTCTCCACCATCTCACCATAACTACTCAATCACACAATCAGTGTACACACATGCTAGAGGGTCTTATTTATGCTCTTTCAGTCATGACCTGTAGGGGACTCTAGAAATTCATGTACTATAATGGCGTGGTACCCGCTCCCACTCATATGATCGTCTGGATGCTCCCCTCGAACACGAGCCACTTAATAATAATATTCGCTTGCCCGGATACTCCCCTCGGGCTCAAACCTCTTATTTCAGAAAACAGTTAATATTTTAGCTATTCTCATCCTTAAATCACAACAAGGTACATTACATAATCGAAATCATATATGTGAATAAACCTATCATTTCATCAGAGTCTACGCTCCATTCCCTCACTTGCTAAAATACAACACTAAGTTCACATGATAGATTCATAACCCGAAGTTCATTACACACTTCCACATGATCTCAACAACAGATTATACTCATCTCATATCAACATGATAATTTTCATTTATTCACATAAAAATTCTCATAACAAGGAATGTACGAAGACCAATCAAATATAATCATTACATAAGCATATAAGCCATTATGCAAGGTCTAACCCTATAATCATAATCTACCTAGATTTCGAATACGAAGAGTCAATTACTCCACCGGAGCCTTGCCCTTTCTCATAGCCTCAAAGTGCTCGCAATATACAACAAATAAAGAGTAATTCATTACTCCCTCTTCAAAATAAGGGTTATAGAAGATCAAACCCTCCCCTTTAGGGCACTTTCGAAAGTGAACCCCAGTTCTACTAAGTTCTAGGTCCCAATTTGCGCATAACCCTCATTTTCAATAATAATCTTAGGGGAGTAATCAAAACTTTTCAACATCAACCCAAATCACCCCCCCTAATCACCCTACAATCCAACCCTAGTTCAACAGTCTAGGGCTTTTCTCTACAAATAATCGCACCATTAAAGGTCTATAAGAAATCTAGGATCAACATTACTCATTGTAGAGATAGAAAACTAAAAATCTTACCTTGGTGAAGGGTTTCACCGCTCTGGAGGGTTTTCCCGTTGTTTAGACCTTCTAATCGCGTTTTTGAGAGTAATGGGGTAAAACCCCATAACTCCCACTTAAATCTCACTTTCTGGCCCCCGTTGTCCGTTGCAGCGGACCCCCTACAGTGGCCATAGGATCGTTGGGGCAGTTCCAACGGTTACTCCCTCATTTCGCCGCGGTGGGACTTCGACTGCTACCACATTCTTGCTGCAGCGGGAATCCCACCGTTGCAGCAGTTCCTCGGACCAGTAGTTACCTAAAAATGCACAGTTCTATACTTAGTTTATTTCACAACCTCCCTATCTCATCCTTTGTCAGATTTTTGTGTTCTATGCCCTTAACCATCCCGTAATGACGTTCGGATCGTTACATCAAATATCAATTAAAATACCATTCGTCCCCGAATGGTCTATACAAAAGTAGGAAGGAAACATACTGGATTTTATGAACAACTGGGGATATTTGACCCGCATATCAGTCTCGGTCTTCTAAGTGGCTTCTTCCACCGGACGGTCCTTTCACTGGACTTTTATTATCAAAATCTCCTTGGACCTTAGCTCCCGAACTTTTCTGGCCAATATCACTACAGGTTCCTCCTCATATCACAGATTCTCATCCAGTAACACCGAGTCCTACTTGATGATATACGTTCCATCCCCACGGTACTTTTTCAGCATAGACACATGGAATGTCGAATGCACTCCAAACAGACCTAGTGGAAATGCTAGCTCATAAGCCACTTCCCCCACACATCGGAGTATTTCAAATGGCCCAATATACCTCGGGCTGAGCTTTCCCCACTTTCCGAACCTCATCACCCCTTTCATGGGGGACTCCTTGAGCAGTGCTTGCTCCCCTTCTATGAACTCTATGTCCCTGACTTTCTTGTCTGCATATTGCTTCTGCCTACTCTGAGCAACCACCCGACGGTCCTGAATGATTCAAACCTTTTCCAAGGACTCCTTTAACAAATTCGTCCCCCAAGGTCTCACCTCAAATGCATCAAACCACCCAATTGGGGATCGACACTTTCTCCCCTATAAGGCTTCAAAAGGTGCCATACCAATGCTTGAGTGATAGCTATTGTTATAGGCGAACTCCGCCAAAGGTAAGAACTTGTCCCAATGGATCCCAAAGTCTATCACGCATGCCCAAAGCATGTCTTCCAACACTTGAATAGTGCGCTCTAATTGCCCATCTGTCTGAGGATGGAAAACTGTGCTCAAGTCCAACCTTGTAGCAAACTCGGCCTGTAAAGTCCTTCAAAAATGGGAAGTGAATGAGTAACCCTGTCTGATACAATGGAAACAGGCACCCCATGTAACCGAATAACCTCCTTCACATACATCTTGGCTAGTTTCTCTGCATTGTAAGTCACCTAGACTGGCAATAAATGAGCAGACTTGGTCAAATTGTCCATTATGACCCAAATTGAATCAAACTTTCCCAAAGTCTTGGGAAGACCAACCACAAAGTCCATATCTATCCTCTCCCATTTCCACTCGGGGATAGGCATTCGCTGAGGAACTCCTCCAGGCTTTTGGTGCTCAAACTTCACTTGTTGACAATTTAAACACTGAGACACGTAGTCCACAATGTCTCGCTTCATCCTACCCTACCAATAATGCTATTTTAGATTGTGGTATATCTTCGTGACTGCGGGGTGAATGGAGTACCTCGAGATGTGAGCTTCTGCTAAGAGATTTTTAATTAGCTCACCTACTCGGGGAACACACACCTGCCCCTTTATTCTCAAGATCCCTTCATCATCTAACACTGCTTCCTTGGCCTCTTCCCGCAGGACTTTATCTATGATTTTGCCCAGCTTTTCATCTTCAAACTGTCTGGTCTTGATTTCCTCCAACAACAGGGATCTATCCTCCAGGTTGGCTAACACTCCACCAGTTTTGGTCAGCGAAAATCTTACTAAACTATTTGCCAGAGTCTGGACTTCCCTGGCCATCGGCCATTGAGTAGCCTCCAAGCAAGCCAGGCTGCCCATGCTCACCGTCTTTATGCTCAACGCGTCTGCTACTGCATTAGTCTTCCTTGGGTGATATAAGATGGTGATGTCGTAATCTTTAAGCAGCTCCATCTATCTCCTCTACCTCAAATTGAGATCCTTCTGGGAGAATACAAACTGTAAACTGTGATGATCTGTGAACACCTCACATCGAGCTCCATACAGATAGTGCCTCCAAATTTTCAGTGTGAACACCACCATTGCTAACTCCAGATCATGCGCGGTATAGTTCTTTTCATGTACCTTCAGCTGTCTAGAGGCATACGCAATAACCTGATCTTCCTGAATCAACACAGCGCCTGTTCTAGACCGTGAGGCATCACAATACGCAACAAAATCCTTACCTTCCATGGGTAACACCAGAATAGGTGCTGTGGTTAGTATAATCTTGAGTTTCTGAAAGCTCGCTTCGCATTCCTCAGACCACTGGAAGGGCACATCCTTTTGTGTCAACCTGGTCAATGCTGAAGCAATGGAGGCGAACCCCTTCATGAGCCGACATTAGTAACTGGCTAGCCCCACAAAACTCTGAATTTTTGTCACATTGGTTGGCCTTGCCTAGTTCCTAGCCATTCCACCTTCTGTGGATCAACTCGGATATTCCCTCCTTGGAAACCACATGCCCCAAAAAGGTCACTGATTCCAACCAAAACTTGCACTTCATGAATTTGGCATACAACTGCTTCTCCGTCAACAATCCCAACATAATCTTTAAATGATTTTCGTACTCATGCTTGGTCTTAGAATACACCAAAATGTCATCAATAACACAATAACGAAGGAATTCAGGTAGAGTTTGAAAATACCGTTCATCAGGCTTATAAATGCGGTTGGAGCATTAGTGAGTCTGAAAGACATGACCAGAAACTCATAATACCCATACCTGGTCCAAAAGGCTGACTTAGGAATATCTTCAGCCTGAATTTTTAACTGGTGATAACCTGACCTCAAATCGATCTTTGAAAATATAGCCGCTCCTTGTAACTGGTCAAACAGGTCATCTATTCGAGGAAGAGGGTACTTTTTCGAACAATTACCTTATTCAACTGGCAGTAGTCGATGCACATCCACATACTACCATTCCTTTTCTTCATAAACAAAACTGGGGCACCTCACGGTGATTCATTCAATCTAATAAATCCTTTACTGAGCAACTCTTGCAACTGCTTCTTGAGCTCTCTCAACTCAGCAGGTGCCATTCGGTATGGAGGAATAAAAATAGGCAAGGTTTCTGGTTCCATGTCTATACAAAAATCTATATCACAATTCGACGGCATGCTGGGAAAATCTATAAGAAACACCTCTAAGAACTCGCACACAACCAAAACCGACTCTATGAAAGGACCCTCTAACTAGTGTCCCAAACATGTGCCAAACACGTTTAACAACCCCGTTCCATCAACTTATGGGCACGAATATAAGAGATAAGATTCTTAGGAGTAGGGCTAAAATTCCCTTTCAACTCCAACCTAGATGACCCTGGACCCAATATAGTGACAGTCTTAGCATAGCAATCCAGAATGGCGTGGTAAGGGGACAACCAACTCATTTCCAAGATTATATCAAAATTAACCATGTCTAAGATCAATAGGTCCTCTAGGGTGTCAAATCCCATGAATTCAACAATGCAGTCATGAACAATCTATCCACTAACACAACATCTCCAATAGGAGTGGACACACGGATAGGAGTATTAAGCACATCACACACAAGATCACGACCCAAAGCAAAATAAGTAGACATATATGAAAATGCAGAGCCCGGGTCAAGTAATGCAATAGCCATCATATCAACCAAGAAAATCATACCAGTGATAATGGTGTCTGAAGCCTCTGCCTCTGTTTTACCAGGAAAAGCATAGAAATGAGCCTAGTTATCGGCCTAAGAACCTCCCCGGTTGGGCTGTGCCACCCCTCTACCTTCTTGGGTGCCACCCCTACCTACCTAAACATGTCCTCTGCCCTGCTGAATGCCACCTCTAGTAGCTGGCTGACTACCTCGTCCCAACTGTGGATGATCTGAACTGAAAGCACTACCTCCTCATCCGGCAGGGGCCAGATGATAAACAATTTGCCCGCCCTGTTCGAACCTGGGGCACCATCTGCGGATGTGGCCATACTTTCCACACTCATAACAAACCCTCTCAGTAACTGGTCTCTATGCCAGAACAGAGGAAATAGGGCGAGCTGCAAATTTAGAGCGAACCATCTGTATACCCCCGACTGCACCTGACGGTCGCGGAGCTGTCCCTAGTGAACCTCTGGCTGACACCTGCATGACAGACTGAATAGGGCATCCCGAGAGACCTTGTGGTGCTGGAGCCTTCCCATAGGAACCACTGAAAGAGCTAACTCTCCGAGCCTTCTTCTTGTCATTCCTAGCGTAACCCTCCTGCCTCATCCCTTCGACCGACCTCACTTACTCTACCATCTCCTGAAAGGTCTTACTCGAAGAGACCATTAGTAGAGATGGTACCTGGATACCTACATTCAGGCCTTTAACAAATCGCCTAATCCTCTCTTACTCGGTGGGTAGTAAGGGTAGAGAATATCTGGACAAGGAGTGAAACCAGACCTCGTATGCAGCAACTGATGAGCTTCCTTGCTCAATAGTAGTGAACTCATCCCATCTCCTATCCCTCAGAGTGCGGGAAACATATTTCTCCAAGAATGTGGAGTAGAATTGGGTCCATGACAATGGTGGTGACCTGACTGGTCTGCACTCCACGAAAGCCCTCCACCAGAGCTTTGCATTACCCATCAGCTGGAAGATAACAACTCAACACCATACTTCTCCACCGCTCCCATATTATGGAGCCATATGTGGCAGTCAATGATGAATTCATAGGCGTCCTTTGCCTCTGTGCTGAAAAAGGTGGCAGGCTTCATCTTGGTGAACCTCTAAAATAAGTCGTGCTTTTCCCCTGTCATCAGTGGTCCTGCTAGCGGCCTTGGAAACATTTGATATTTCATCAATCCGCAGGGCCACAACAGCTGCATGCTGAATTCCTGACTGCTGTCCCGTTGGAGTTACTGGCGCTGCCTCGGTGCCCACAAGGCTGCTCAGAAGGTTGTGGACCTGAGCTAGGACCTCTGAGGACATTAGCACAGCAAGAGCTTCTCCTTGCATCGGGACCTCTACCTCAACTTCCACGTGCTCCTGCATTGCTGGTGGCACGGGAGATACAGACCTCTCCCAGATTGGAGCAGGAGCATGGGCCCCTCCTCTATCCGTAGGGGGTCTCCAGCCATGACCTCTTCCCCTTCCTCTCCCATGGACTGGGGCTGCCTGCAGCCTCTCGAAGATAAGTTACGGACGTCTCCGCACTGATCTTCGAGACTCTATTAGACCCGTCTTAGTGCAATCAGATCAACAAACCTAAAGCTTTGATACCAACTTTATCATGAACCAATTGGACATGATTGGCACCCACACTAATCCCCCCGGTGGGCGAACCAACGATTCCCAACCATTAGCCCAAAATTGATCATTCATAAGAAAACTTTCATCGAAATACGACAATTTAACCAATTATCAAAAGCAACCGAAATCAAAACAAACTTCACTACAAATCCCAAGACCTGATTGTCATTGCACCAGACGTCTCCATACAACTTTATGAAATGGTTTCCTCTACAGCGGTACTGTCTTAGGTAGTAGCTCGACTATGCTGCACTTTTCCAGTTCTTCAGCTTAACTGGTTCATTATTCACATAATCCACCAATATCTCTCAGAAAAACACGCTTAAGAACAACAATTAACATTATCAAGAATCACTCATGAGTTCAACAAGAAATAAGGTAGAAACCACTCATCAGTTTCGACATTTTAACAAGTCAAAATTAGAATTAGAGACGTGTTTCTCAATATCCAAAATCACATAACATAACTGTAATTGACACAGCCTCTCAACACATTGTTCATACAATTCATTTGCATCTAAGGACAACACCACATAAGTACATAATATGAAAACCAAAGATGACATGATGGGCACACGCCTCCGCCAATCACCATAACTATTCAATCACATAATCAGTGTACACACATGCCAGAGGGTCTTATTTCTGCTCTTCCAGTCATGACCTGCAGGGGACTCTAGAAATTCATGTACCGTACCGGCTACCCGCTCCCACTCATATTCTCATCCAGATGCTCCCCTCGGACACGAGCCACTCAATAATAATATTTGCTCGCCCGGATACGCCCCTGGGGCTCGAGCCTCTTATTTCAGGAAACAGTTAATATTTCAACCATTCTCATCCTTAAATCACAACAACGTACATTACATAATCGAAACCACATATGTGAACAAACCTATCATTTCATCAGAGTCTATGCTCCATTTCCTCACCTGCTCAAATACAACACTAAGTTCACATGATAGATTCATAATATGAAGTTCAACACACTTTTCCACATGATCTCAATAACAGATTATACTAATCTCATATCAACATGATAATTTTCATTTATTCGCATAAAAATGCTCATAGCGAGGAATGTTTGAAGACCAATAAAATATAATCATTACATAAGCATACAAGCCATTATGCAGGGTCTAACCCTATTACCATAACCTACCTCGATTTCGGACACGAAGAGTCAATTACTCTATCAGAGCCTTGCCCTTTCTCACAGCCTCGGAGTGCTCATAATCTAAAATTATAAAGAGTAATTCATTACTCCCTCTTCGAAATAAGGGTTTTAAAAGATCAAACCTTCCCTTTCAGGGCACTTTCGAAAGTGAACCCCAGTTCTACTAAGTTCTAGGTCCCGATTCTCGCATAACCCTCATTTTCAGTAATAATCTTAGGGGAGTGATAAAACTTTTCAACATCAACCCAAATCACCCCCCAATCACTCTATAATCCATCCCTAGTTCAACAATCTAGGGTTTTTCTTTACGAAAACTCCCACCATTAAAGTTCTACAAGGAATCTAGTATCAACATTACTCATTGTATAGATAGAAAAATGGGAATCTTATCTTAGTGAAGGGTTTCACTTCTCTGGAGGGTTTTCCCGTTGTTTAGACCTTCTGATCGCGTTTTTGAGAGTAATGGGTTAAAACCCCGTAAATCCCACTTAAACCCCACTTTCTAACCCCCGCTGTCCGCTGCAAGGATCACACTTCCGCTACAACGGACCCACTATAGCTGCCATAGGGTCGCTGCTGTGGTTCCAAAAGTTACTCCCTCATTCCGCCACGGTGGGACTCCATCGCTACAGGTCTCGCTGTAGCGGGAATTCCACCGCTGCAGCGGTCCCTCGGACCAGTAGCTACCCAAAAATGCATAGTGCTATACTTAGTTTATTTCACAACCTTCCTATCTCATCCTTAGCCAGATTTATGTGTTCTATTCCCTTAACAATCCCTTAACGGCGTTCGGGTCATTATATTGCCCTTACATGAAATGAATTTTATAAAAATGCCCTTAGTCGTCTATTTAAGCCTTTTCTATACAATAAAAATATAAAAAAAAACTAAATTGTATATCCCGTGCAATGCACGAGCCAAATGATTCTTTATTATTTCTTATATATATATAATATCTTATAATTTTTTGCTAATTACACATTTTGTAAATATTTTTGTCAACTTCCCAATAGGCGGATCATGCAGGCACCTACCTCGACTCTACTTGATAGAAGAACCCTTGCGAATGGTTACATAAAACACCCAAGTTTCTCATTAATTTACATAATTCAATAGTAATTCGAAATAATAATACAATCTTTCCAAACACGATGTCTCTCCCAAGATCTAGTCTAGACAAGTACAAGAGCTCTTATAGAATACATGACAAGATAATATGACACAACTTCGTCTGAGAAGAAGAAAACGATAGCTGATGCTGAGTACTCCACATCAATCAAGGGACTACAAAACTACCACAACCTACACCAAAAAGGTGCATCAAGGTAGTATCAGTACACTACACATACTGGTAGGCATCATTGAGCGACTAAGGTTAGTTAACATAACAACATAATAATTAATATACAAATGAAGTTAATAAATTCAATGACTACCGTGCTCATGCAATATCCTACTACTTTATTCTTTACATTGTCATCTCTTAAGCCTCATCAAGTCTCATGAAATTACCCTACCATTCTGGCCTTCAATTTATCTCCAATCTGCCTCCTTACTATTCCACTGCAGTGAGTACTCAGACCGCCACAGCGGTCCCGCTACCGCGACTATTTATCTGCTGCAGCGACATACCCAACAATTAATAATTGATTTACCCTGATTCAGTTCTGTTTTATTCCGCTATAAAACTCTGTAGAATGACTATTTCTCTTACTAGTTCATTATGATTGGCCAAGTTCATTTCTATCATTTATTAACCTATTTAATAATCTATAGGATTTTCTGACCTTTCTTAGTGAGGTACATTAGATAATAAAGTCTACTCGCTGTCTCACAGTAATTCACTACCTTTTGTTAAACCTGTCATGCCACCTTTCGTAACCCATAAAACAAACTAAAACAAGCATTCAATCACAATTATAGATTAACTAATTCAAGTACACACAAGAAGTCATCAATACATATCGAGGGAGTCAATTTTTCCCAAATACTGAAGTGCATGCATATACCTGTCTCCATACCACGAAGATGCCATAAGATATCATACCTGAATCGTACAGTCATATACGGTATTCCCATAATGTTTCTCACCTCAAACCTGAATCATGTTGGTATATCCTGTATCACACTTGTATATCTGTACCTTTCTGTCTATGCAACCATATGGATATTAAATCGTACCTGCACCATATCTGTCTCACAATCATACCATCGGTGATATGTGGGGCACATGCCTCTATCACATCACTGTACTGTAACACCCAAATTTTTTTTGAGACTAGCCTCTATATTTAAAACTTGATCATGTAGAAAACTAGGAAGAAAACCTCAGTACGAGTCACAGTACAACTCATATGATCATAGTACGAGCCGTACCTGGACTCATAACAGGAGGGTTGGAGGAAAGCAGTAAGTGTGAAGGGGTGGAATCATGAGTGCATGTTACGACTCATACTAAGATGGTATGGATTGTACTGACCAGTCGTGAATAAGTTCATAGAAATGAGTAGGGAAAGTTATGGGTAACCACGGGTCATGGAATGACTCATGGTAGGCTGGTAGGGACCATACACTGAGGCGCGAGTTGAATTAGAGGAGTGTTTAGAAGGAAATCACGGATTGAGGTACGACTTGTAGGATGCTTGTATGGATCATAGAAGGCTTCCATTGAAAACTTCAGAGAAATGGTAAGGAGTGGGGTCCCTAACCACGAGTAAAGGTACGGGCCATAGGATCTTGGCACGACTATAGGTTGAGTCGTACCACCTGATGAGTAGAAATTTTAATAACTATTTCAGAGGCATTTTGTAAAACTCTATTATTTTAATGAATAAACTACTTTGTTTGGGGTGCGTTTTGAAGGGAATTTAGGGAGTTGATCGAACATTTCTCTCATTCTCTCCTCAACTTTCAAAGGCAGTATGTAAGAACTCAGACAGGAAGTACAGGGCAAGAACAAGGGTTACATCTTTTCTTCTCAAATTTCTCAAGGATTTTCTCAGGGATTATACTATTGATATGTGGGGTTTCAACAAGAAAATTTCTTTTACCTTTTTGTCCCAAATTCTTTACAATAATCTCTTTAGTTCTAGCCTTGTAAAAAAAAATCGAAACTAGGGTTTTCCTTCAGATAGTTTATGAATTCCTTTATTGTAATTATTATCGAGTTTTTCCTAGATTATTATCAGTTGTAATTCATGCTTGGTATCTCATTTCATACAATATGTATTTTAGAACTAATCTTTAGATGTGGTTTGAATGGGACTTGCATATTTGAGGATTCAGACATAAATATTGTTTGTCAGCATATTTCCTTCTAATTAACCAATATTAGTACAGATTCATGATTAGAAGTTAATCTTTGATTTACTCAGTCTCAGAGCCTTAGTCAACACTCAATGTTTTACAGAAATGTCAACTGATCAGTTTGACTACTTTAGTCTTGAGGAACTTAGTAACCTTAGTAGTACCAGATATTAGTTTGTTAGTTGTTCCTTAGACCGTTATGACACTTTCAGATAAAGCAACTCTGATGAGTCTTTGAACATAGCTAGACAAGTAGTCTTGACTTAAGTCTTAGGACACCAATTTCAAGTTATCAGCCTAGTTAGACATTTGAATTTCCAGTGGGAGTAGAACTTAGCACCAAGCCGAGATAGGGTTCAGCACACCCAGGTTCCTAGAACTAAGTTTCCACCATAGGTTATTATCCCAAATGGGAGTCAGATAATGATCATCTAGCTTAGCTACTATACCTTGGAAAGATATAGTGGGCCTTCTCCGATGGGGGATATACATCAGACTCCATGTATAGCTCACGTGGTTACATGTCAATTATAGTTTCTCCGGCATTATAGTATAGTACAACTCAGTCTAGTACAATCACAGTCTCTAGTTCAGTTCAGTCCTCTAGAACTCAGGATTTGTGCATGACCTTCAGACAGTTACTAGTACTTTCAACCTTATCAGATTTTTAGATATTTCAGTATTTATGATTTCAGTTGTGGTAATTGTATATTTTGTCAGTTCAGCTTACATAATCTCAGTATCTTTACATTTATTTCATATCTCACTTACTCAATACATTCAAAGTACTGATGCATACTCTCTATGCTATATCGTCTTATGATACAGGCGCAAGTTCTCAGTCTCAGCATCACTAGTAGTCCTTATTTAGAGAAATCAACAGAGTTTGGTGGTAAGTCCTTGATCGACTCCAAAACTACATGCAAGTGCACGTGGTCGTACAAGTAGTAAAGTGGCTTTATTTCAAGCCAAGTATCGATCTCACAGGGACGGAACTACGGTATTAATTAACTTAAGCGTCAGTGAACGATATCTCTATGAATGCAGAAACCAAATAAATAATGTTTTATGAGTTGAGATCACTAATTAATAAGAATCTAAGTCTAGATTATAATTTGAGCTTGAACAATAGCAATGAACAAGCTGAGGTTAAGGCAGCCATGCAGGGATGTACTTTATTAATTCAATTCAGCTAATCTTCTCTTCGATTTCTAGTCAGGAATTAATTGCCTATGGATTGGATCTTTCGACTCCTATCCAATTAAAGAATCATGAAACATTATTCTACATTTCCGTGATATAAGAATCTCATGCTCTAGCCATACATAACCGATTTCATAATTGACTAATAAGACTTTCAGATATATTTCTATTCTGAACGTAAATCAATTCTCAATTCTCTCAACTAAGAAAAGATCATATCCTACCAATTCACATCTGTCCAATTTCTTTCCTTTTCAAAATCAAAATTGGATTTCTAAGATATAAATTAACATTGGCCAAACATTAATGCAGTAAAACAAGAATTGATAGAACAACCATTGAAGAAAAGATGAAAACTGAATTGATTAATGATTACATTCCTCTACAATTATCCTTAACCTCAACAAGAAGCGAATTAGCCACTCATTTGTGGATTAAACATCTTCAAATAAGTAGAATTCATACAAGAAATTGAAATTAAAGAGGAGGAAGAGAATAACCCTAGAATTTTCGTCCTCTCAACTGCCTGTAACCCATGTTCTTGCTCAACCAAGTCAAAATATTTAAAATAAAACCTAAGTGTGCTATTTATACTATTGAGAATTTTTCCCGGAATAACAAGCAATGTGGCACGGAGTGTATCGTGGAGCACTCCCTCCGTGCCACGGGGGTATTGCGGACCCTCACTGGAAATCAGCTCCTAGGTAATTGCACCTCAACATGGCACGACTTGCATCGCGGAGCCTTGCCTCCGTGCCATGGTGCTATCGCGCACCTTCACTGGAACTTGAGGTTCCAGGTAATCACACTCAACGTGACACAGAGTTCATTGCGGAGCACTTCCTCCGTGCCACGGAGGTAACGTGAACCTCCACTGGATTTTGACCTAATTAATTCATCCGAGGTAGAATGCCTCCGCGATGGTAGCGTGACATGGCTTCATCGCGGAGCCCTTATTTTTGCTGCTTTCCCTTGTCAACTTTCACTCCTTGTTTCCAAGTCCATTCCCGCACTTCACCAACATATATATTAGCTTCCAAAAATTTCCTTTTACCTGCAAAACAACACTAATCATGTTGGTTAGTATAAATTCACATTTATCAAATAATCACATGAGAATATACACATAATAATAGATAAACAAGTTGAAATGAAGCATTTGAGTATCACTTGGGCATGCAATTCTGCCCAAGATCAGTCCTTATTTGTGGAGGGCCAGAGTTTCCTTTCCAGACTATTGTATTTTGATATTTCAGTAAAAAATTTATCCCTTTGGGTTTCAACCCAAAAGGAGCCTCACAGTATTAGGTCCAGTTCCTTTACTAAATAGCCCAGGACTCTCACTCTCTTTTTCGATGTGGGATTTTCCTAAGTGAGCTAGGTTTCTCTACTAGCGCTGTCCCTGCACTCACCCCTGTAGGGACTCAGCATCCTCGCTGAGGTTTTCTCCATCACCGTACTAGTCGAGAGTCGGCTTTGATGCCACTGTAACGACCCTGGCCCAACACTGTGAAGTATTGTCTGCTCTTAGGCCAAAGCCCATCATGGATTTGTCCCTTCAGGTTTTCAACCCAAAAGGCGCCTCACAGTATTAGGTCCAGTTCCTTTACTAATAGCCCAGGACTCTCCCTCTCTTTTTCGATGTGAGATTTGACTAAGTGAGCCAGATTTCTCTACTAGCGTTGTCCATGCATTCCCTAGCCCAACACTGTGAAGTATTGTCCGCTCTTAGGCCTAAGCCCATCACGAATTTTCCCCTTCAGATTTTCAACCCAAAAGACGCCCACAATATTAGGTTCGATTCCTTTACTAAATTGCCCAGGACTCTCCCTCTCTTTTTTGATGTGGGATTTGCCTAAGTGATTCAGGTTTCTCTACTAGTGCTATCCCTGCACTCACCTCCCGTAGGGACTCAGCGTCCTCGCTGAGGTTTGCCCTACCACCGTACTAGTCTAGAGTCAACTTTGATACCCCTGTAATGAACCTGGCCCAACACTGTGAAGTATGGTCCGCTCTTGGGCTGAAGCCCATCACGGATTTGCCCCTTCGGGTTTTCAACCCAAAAGGCGCCTCACAATATTAGGTCCGGTTCTTTTACTAAATAGCCCAGGACTCTCCCTCTCTTTTTCGATGGGGATTTGCCTAAGTGAGCCAGGTTTCTCTACTAACACTATCCCTGCAAAGGTTTAGAGTGTCCTAGGGTATCTGAAAGCCGCGTTATGTAGAGTCCTTTTTATAGGTGTGAAGTGCGCCATACTTATGACGAAGAGGCTACTAAATGTTTTAGGAAATATCCCCTTCTTTCATGATCTATGTCGTGCGGTGAAAACCTCTCCATCCTTCTAATTCGTGCATTTCGCGATTGCAGAAAACTATGGCTCCCAGGAGGATGAATGGAAGGAGGAACAGAAATGATGAAGGCCACGAGGGTGGCCATGGAAATGGGCGCCAGCAGGCCCCACTAGCCCCGTGAACCAATAGATGATCATGTTACTTATGCCGAGTTCAAGGCAGCCTTTCAAATGTGAGCACAGGCCATGACAGCTCAGATTTATCAGCAAGGGGTGGTTCATATGCCTCAGAATGGGAACGCACCAGCAGCTCGGGTAAGAGATTTCCTTAGAATGAACCCGCCCCAATTCCTTGGGTCAAAGATGGATGAGGACCCACAAGAGTTCATTGACGAGATCCTAAAGATCACCCAGGTCATGGGAGTAAGTGGAGAGGAGCGCGCCGAACTAGCTTCATATTAGTTGAAGGGAGTTGCGCACATTTGGTTTAAGCAATGGAGGGACAGAAGAGTAGAGGGAGCAGGCCCCATTAGTTGGGGTGAGTTTTAGGCTATATTTTGGAGCGATTCCCTCGTGAGAGAAGAGAGATCAAGGCAGCTGAATTTGTGAATTTGAAGTAGGGAACTATGACCATTCAGGAATACTCCTTAGAGTTCACCCGATTGTCTAAGTACGTGCCAGAGCTTGTGGTTGATGAGCGGGCTCGAGTGAGCCAGTTTTTTCATGGAGTGGCGGACTACCTGGATAAAGATTATAGGACTGCCATGTTTCACCAGGATATGGATTTTCCTCGGATAGTCTTGTACGCCCAACAGATGGAGGCGGTGCATTTTGGAGAGAAGGTAGTCAAGAGGCCTAGGACCAGAGATTTAGAGTTATCCCAATAGAGGTCGAGTGGTGGGCACCGCCCATGCTACCAACAGATGTCATCGATCCCTGCACCTTCGACAGTCAATGTTCCAAGTACACCCAGGGTAAGAGAGATTACGTATCCATTGTGTACCATCTGTGAGAAGCACCATTTAGGGGAATGTATGGCCGACTTAGGTGCTTGTTTTTGGTGTGGCAAGTTGGGCCATACGGGGATTGTGCAGCAGTTAAGAGGGGTGAGAGTAGAGCCCCAACCACCTCTTTAGTAGCCCTAGCAACCCGCCATTTCAACAAAGTACATCATTTAGCGAAGGTGGCGGCCTTCGTCAAAATCTCCCTTCCACCTTAGCAGTGCCCCAGGATAAGGGGAAGTCGCCAGTAGTAGTCACGGGTATGCTGTAGATTGGTCCTGTTATCTTTGTATGTTGCTAAACCCCGAACCCCTATATTGAATAGAAATTCTGGGGTTGTTTGCTAAAAGGAAGTGGTCGATATCTGTTGTGAAATAACTGTTATCATGAGGTTATGGTGAAGTGTTGGAGGGGGGGGGGGATGGAGGCAAGTTAGTAGTGTGCAATCTAACCTTAAGGGAGCCTTAGCAGGATGGCTTGAAGCTAAGGGGGGATGGTAAGTTTATGAGCTAGGAGGGATCTTGAGCTACTAGTGGAGGAATTTCAGCCTTTAGAAGTGTTTAGTTGCCCAGTAGGTGAAGATATTTCCTTTACGTGCTTAGATTTGGTGGTCGTGAATGATTCATGCTCAATAAGTCCTTTTCCCTCAATTAGACCATATATCATAAATTCTAGCTTGGTATCAGGAAGTGGTTCGAGAATGAAGGCTCAGTCAGTAGTAGCTCGATTCCAGTTAGATGGGAGAGAATCCTTCTCAATGTTCTATTCAATCCCATGTTAGTTTCATGTCCTCAGTCCCTCTTATGTTGTAGCATGCATATACGATTTAGATGTTTAGTCCAGACATGTAATTACATTCGGAGGTAGTCATTCCGTTAGTTTTATAAGGCTTTATTATTGTTCACTCAATTATTGTAATTACTTGCACCCATGTTTAAATTGTGTGAAGATTGTATGATTATCCCTAAGAACTTGAATGTGCCATTAATAGACATGGTGAGAAGAAATTAGAGTTTATAGGCTTGAATAATTGAAATTAAAGTATGTATGTCTGTTATGTCTTTGATGGAATTGATTGGGCATGAGGTAAATCCATGATAATGGTCTAATTAATGCCTACTTCTCATGAATTGGAGTAATCTAGAAAATGGGTCTTACAAAATGAAGATGTATGCTTCTCCAATGATCTCGTTGAATATGTATAAGTTATGAGTCAAGTATATGGTTTCCCATAAATCTAGAATTATATGAGTCAATGTATGTGTGTTAAGGTATGAATCGGATCTATGGATCATGAATGAATCGTATCTATGGATGTGTGTTAAGGTATGAATCAGATCTATGGATCATGAATGACTCTATGATATATGTCGAATGGTATGAGTCCGGAACTTAAATATTGTGAATGTATTATGCATGATGTGAATATAAAGATGCTCACTAATGTAAGACCTTTGAGGAAATATTGATATGGCTCCATGACGATATGTATTATGATGATAAATCATGACAATGATATTTCAGAATATTGGGCTTGTTGTTAGAAGAAAGTAGCCCCAGTCCTTTCGAAATGAATTTTGTATGATGGGAATTAGTAAATACTCATGTCTCTGGTTAGTTGCAGTAGTTTAGTATATATATATATATATATATATATATATATATATATGATCAGATGTTATATTAATAGCCTGCATTTTTTAGTCTAAACAGGGAACTTCCTTAGTCGAGAACGTTTCCCTTAGTTAGTCAGGGAACTTCCTTAGTCGAGAACGTTTCCCTTAGTCAGTCTGGAACACTCCTTAGTTGAGAATGTGTTCCTTTGTGCAAATTGGGGCACTCCTTAGTTGAGAACATGTTCCTTGTGCAGATTGGGACACTCCCTAGTTGAGAATGTGTCCCTTAGTAAGCCAAGGACTCTCCCTAGTAGAGAATGGCTCCCTTAGCTCATGTTATTGGTTTAAATCAGTTGTGGTAGGGGGCAGTCTCAGTCATCGGTAGATGTTCAGTATATGACCTTTATGCATGATTTCAATGATGTTTCCATGGAATGAGATCCTAAGGGAAGTTCCATATATGTGTATGTATAAGTGGCTCTCAAGAGGATTGAAGCATGTTAAATCAGTTATGTTAATGCACTTGGTTATCTCCTTATCGTATGCTTGTGTGTTTATTGATCTATGATATCCCGCATGCTTAGTACATTCCAAGTACTAACCACACACCTTTTTTGCTATATTGTCTCATGATATAGATTCAAGTTTCCAGACTCAGCCTCGCGGTTAGACACGCTCCGTCCTTATTCAGCCGCTAGTGGTGAGTCATCATCTTCCGAGGGCATGATTTACGTGTACATTTTCGTCATGTTCAGTTTTCAGATTTTAGGAGTTAGCTGGGGTTTGTCTCAGCAACTCATCAGTTTAGTAGAAGGCTTTCAGACTTGTCTAGACAGAATCAGCTTTGTATCTAAGTGTTGTTAAATTGTTCTTATGGTTTATATTAAATTCTTGATATTAGCTTCCACTTATTCATGTCGTTATTCATGTCTGAAGTTAAGTGTATGCTATGATTATTCCATGGGTCAACTTGGAGCCTTTCAGGGTTCCTTGTCCCGTGTTACGGCTAGGGTGTGAATTCGGGTCGTGACAACTTATCCCAGCAATTCACCAGTTCTTAGATGGATTTCAAACAGAGTTAATAATTCAGTGTGTTATTAGATGTATTGTTTTGTTTAAAAGTTCTTTGTTTAGTTATGCCTTATGAGGCTTCCTCTTATAAATTTCATACAGTATTCAGAGTTTTAGTAGTATGGTATGCCACGGGTTAGCTTGGGGTCACTTGTTGCCCTAAGTACCGTGTTGCGTCTAGGGTGTCGACTCGGGTCGCGACAAACCTGGTAGCCCTAGGTTTAGAGTACCTAGGATGTTTGAAAACCGCATCGAGTAGAGTCCTTTTCATGGGTGTTAAGTGCTCCATACTTATGAGGAGGAGGCTATGAGGTGTTTTTAGGAAAATTTCCTTTTATTCATAAATCTTATCATGTGTAGAGTTTTAGACTCTAATAAATACTCCTAACTTATGCTCTTCCCTTTTCAGATAAAGATGCCTCCTAAAAGAGGAAATAGAAGGAGGACCAAAAATGCTAACCGGCCAGCCCCGCCAGCTCCCGCAGCCCCTCAGGACGACCAAGTGTCCCATGTGAAATTCCAGACCGCTATTCAGATGCTGGCTCAGGCAATAACCAACTAGGTCAACCGGTAAGTCTTGCTACCAGTCAACACCAATAGGTCTGTAGTTGCAGTAGGGTCTGGGATTTTACATGGATGAATCCCCCACCTTTTCACCGGTCTAAGATAGAGGAGGACCCGTAGGAGTTCATGAACAAGATACAGAAAATCACCCAAATCATGGGTGTCACATCTATAGAGAGTGCTAAATTTGGATGCCTATCAGCTGAAAGGGATGGCTCAGATTTGGTACAAACAGTGGAAGGAGGAAAGGTAGAATGGGGAAGGTTTATGGAATGGGACGAATTCGTTACAGCCTTTCGGGATAGGGATTTTTCTCGGGAATTGAGGGAAGCTAAGGCTGCTGAGTTTATAAACTTGAGGTAGAACAACATGACAGTAGAGGAGTATGCACTTAAGTTCACTCAACTGTCGAGATATGCTCCAAAAATGGTAGCTAAGCCGAGGGATCGCATGCTCAAGTTTGTTAATGGAGTCTTAGATTTGGTACTTAAGGAATGTAGGACCGCCATGCTCATCAAATATATACACCTCTCCGGTATCATCTTTCATGCCCAGCAGATAGAGGCAGAAAAGTTGAAGGAGATAGAAAGGGAGAACAAATGGGCCTGAACTGGTCAGTTTGAGTACTTCCAGTAGAGGTCAGGCGGTGGTAATCACCCCCAGTAGCAACAGAGGCCTCCAACACCTTCCTTAGCCAGCGCTCCGTCCTCCAGGCCGCACAAAAACAAGAGAGGTGGGACATCAGGCTCCCAGTCCTAGAGCCATGTCTCCAGCAGCCGCACTTTTCTAGCATGTCCTAAGTGTGGCAAGAATCACCCTGGGGAGTGTCGTCTGGGCAAAGAGGGTTGTTTTGCTTATGGATAGCTGGGTCACAGATTGAGAGAGTGCCCATCAATAGGACGAGGAAAGGCCCAGTCTTCTACATCAGACAGGTCGCCCAACTCAACAGGGAACTGTTTCAAGTACAGGTGATGGTCAGCGCCAGAATCAGTTCTACGCTCTATCTTTCATGCAGGATCATGAGAACTCATTGGATGTAGTTACAGGTATGTTGCGCCTTTTTCACATTGATGTATATGCTTTACTAGACCAGGAGACACACTTTTCGTCGTGACTCCTTATATTGCAGTCCAGCTTGATATTAGTCTAGAAACTCTCTCTAAACCATTTTCAGTCTCTACCTCGGTTGGTGAGTCAGTTAGAGCCAGTCGGGTATACACAAATTGTCTGATCTCGGTGTTGAGTAAAGTTACTTCAGTCGATCTAGTAGAGCTAGACATGGTAAACTTCGACCTTATCCTTGGAATGGACTAATTGCATTCTTGTTATTGTTAAGTCGACTGCAGAACCATGATTGTCAGGTTTCAATTTCCTAACAAACCATTCTTAGAGTGGAAGGGTAATACTTCAGCACCTAAGGGTCGTTTCATTTCGTACCTTAAGGCCAGGAAAATGATTGCCAAATGGTACATCTACCACGGGTCAAAGATTCTAGTTCTGAGACCTCGATACTCTATTCAGTTATGGTGGTAAATGAGTTTTATAATGTGTTTTCCAAAAACCTCCCTGGAATCCCTCCCGAATGGGAAATAGACTTCGGCATAGATCTTTTTCTAGATATCCAGCCCATCTTTATTCCTCCTTCCAAAATGGCTCTAGCTGAGCTTAAGGAATTAAAAGAACAGCTGAAAGACCTTCTAGATAAGGGCTTCATCAAACCCAATATCTCTCCGCGGGGTGCCCCAATCCTATTCGTGCGAAAGAAAGACGGTACTCTCAAAATGTGCATCGACTACTGTCAGCTGAACAAAGTCACAGTCAAGAACAGATATCCTTTACCCATGATTGATGACTTGTTCAATCAACTTCAAGGAGCTAGTTATTTCTCCAAGATAGATCTTAGATCAGAATACCACCAGCTTAGGGTTAGAGAATGTGACATTTCAAAAATAGCCTTCAGAACTCGGTATGGTCACTATGAATTTATATTTATGTCTTTTGGACTAACTAATGCTCCTAAAACCTTTATGGATCTGATGAATAGGGTATTCAAGCCGTACCTGGACATGTTCGTCATTGTCTTTATAGATGACACTCTGATTTACTCCAGAACAGAGGAGAATCATGAGAACCATCTGAGAATAGTTTTACACTCTCAGGGATCGCCAGTTGTTCACTGAATTTAGCAAGTGTGAATTCTGGATAAAATAAGTTGCTTTCCTCGGTTACGTGGTCTCAAAGAGGGTATTTAGGTGGATCCTTAGAAGATAGCAGTAGTTAAGGACTAGCCAAAGACCCACCTCTCCGACAGACATCAGGAGTTTCTTGGGTCTAGCAAGCGACTACAGATGGTTTGTTGAAGGATTATCCTCCATTGCCTCCCCTTTGACCAAATTGACTCAGAAGAAGGTGATGTTTCAGTGGTCTAATAAATGTGAGAAGAGTTTTCAAGAGTTTAAGACTCGACTCACTACTGCTCTAGTGTTAACCTTACCAGAAGGTACAAATGGATTTGTGCTCTATTGTGATGCCTCCAGAGTGGGCCTCGGTTGTGTTTTGATGCAGTATGGCAAAGTCATAGATTACGCCTCCTGACAGCTCAAGGGTCATGAGAAGAACTATCCGACTCATGATCTTGAATTAGTAGTGGTAGTGTTCGCCTTGAAGATTTGGAGGCATTATCTCTATAGGGTCCATATGGACATTACACTGATCACAAGAGTCTTCCGTATGTGTTCATTCAGAAGGATTTGAATCTTTATTAGAGAAGATGACTAGAATTATTGAAAGATTATGACATAAGTGTGCTATATCACCCAGGTAAGGCCAATGTAGTGGCTGACACCCTCAGTAGAATGGCTATGGGAAGTGTTGCTCATGTCGAAGAAGGTAAAAAGGAGCTGGCAAAGGACATCCATAGGTTGGCTCGCTTAGGAGTACAGTTAGTTAATTCATGTGATGGTGGAGTTGTAATCTAGAGAGGGTCAGAATCCTCACTGGTGGTAGAGTTTAAGTCAAAGCAGGATGAAGAATCCATTCTACCCAAGTTGAAAGAGGCAGTTCTAAGAAAAGAGGTGGAAGCTTTCTCCAAAGGGGGAGACGGTGTGTTCCAGAGGTAAGCGATTTGAGGCAACAGATACTAATGGAAGCCTATAACACTAGATATTCTATCCACCCAGGTGCCACCTAGATATACCATGATCTATGGGAAATCTACTAGTGGAATAGCATGAAGAAGGACATTGCAGAATTTGTAGTTAAGTGTCCAAACTGCCAACAGGTCAAAGCTGAACCCCGAAGACCCGGGGGTATGACTCAGAATATCAGTATTCCTACTTAGAAATGGGAAGAAATGAATATGGACTTCATCACAGATTTACCTCGCACTCATTGATAGGACAACTCAATTTTGGTGGTTGTGGACCGAATGACTAAGTCAACACATTTCCTGCTAGTTAAGACCACAGACTCAGTAGAGGATTATACTACGCTGTACATCCGGGAGTTAGTTATACTACATGGAGTTCCCTTGTTTATCATCTCAGTTAGGGGTACTCAGTTCATCTCGCACTTCTGGAAGTCATTCCAGAAAGGACTTGGTACTTAGGTTAAGCTCAGAGCAGCTTTCCACCCACAGACAGATGGACAGGCCGAGTGGATTATTCATAATTTGGAAGATATGTTGAGGGCGTGCATGATCAACTTCAAGGGCAGTTGGGATGATCACCTACCTCTCATCAAGTTTGCATACAACTATAACTACCATTCCAGTATTTAGATGGCCCCGTTTGAGGCATTATATGGTAAAAGGTGCTGATCTCCTATAGGGTGGTTTGAGGATAGTGGAACTACCTTTATAGGTTCGAATTCAGTACATGAGGCTATGCAAAAAGTTGAAATTATCAAGGAACGACTGAGAACAGCTCAAAGCTGATAGAAATCTTATACAGATGTGAGGAGAAGGGAGTTGGTGTTTTTGTTGATGATTGGGTATACCTAAAAATATCACCTATGAAGGGGGTAGTGAGATTCGGGAAGAAAGGAAAGCTCAGTCCAGGTAAATTGGCCCTTATAGAATCATGAGATGCATCGGCAATGTGGCTTATGAACTGGAGTTGCCTATGGAGCTAGAATTGGTGCACCCAATCTTCCATGTGTCCATGTTAAAGAAATGCATCAGTGACCCGACCTCAATAGTGCCTCTATAAAGTGTTGGTATAAAGGATAGCCTCTCTTATGAAGAAGTTTCAGTTTAGATCTTAGATCATCAGGTTCGTAAACTGAGAAATAAGGAGGCCGCTTCAATAAAAGTCTTATGGAGGAACCAGTTAGTTGAGGGAGCTACATAGGAAGTAGAAGAAGGCATGATGGCTAAATACCCTTATTTATTCTCTTCCAGTTCAGTTTCAACATCAGGTATTAAGTACCTCCTCAGTACTTTATTCAGTTCCATACTCATTAGTGTTATTCATGTTTGAAATGTCCACCCTAGTTTCATAAGACCAGTTAGTATGTTCACCTCAGTTGGGAGTCAGTCACTCCTTCAGTAGTCAATTTATAGCTTTTAGTGTGAAATTTCAGCTCTTTCCCCCAGTCTTTCAGTTTATTTAGCCTTTATTTGAGGACGAATATTCCTAAAGGGGAGATATTGTAACACTCCAGAAATTTATAAGACTAGCCTCTAGATTTAAAGCTTGATCGTGTAGAAAAATAGGAAGAAAACCTCAGTACAAGTTACAGTACGACTCGTACAATCATGGTACGAGCCGTACCTGGATTCATAACAGGAGGGTTGGATGAAAACAGTAAGAGTGATGGTGAGAAATCACGAATGCATGTGATGACTCGTACCAAGATTGTAAGAATTGTACTGACCAGACATGAAAAAGTTCAGAGAAATGATCAGGGAAAGTTATGGGTAACCAGGGATCATGGTATGACTCGTGGTAGGCTGGTATAGACCATACACTGAGGCGCGAGTTGAATTAGAGGAGTGTTTATAAGGAAATCATGGATTGAGGTACGACTCGTAGGATGCTTGTATGGATCATAGAAGGCTTCCATTGAAAACTTCAGAGAAATGACATTGAGTGGGCTCCCTAACCACGAGCGAAGGTACGAGCTGTAGGATCTTGGCACGACTCGTAGGTTGAGTCGTACCACTTGACGAGTAGAAATTTTAATAGCTATTTCAGAGGCATTGTTGTAAAATTCTATTATTTTAATGCCTAAACTACTTCGTTTGGGGTGTGTTTTGAAGGGGATTTAGGGAGTTGATCGAACATTTCTCTCATTCTCTCCTCAATTCTCAAAGGCAGTACGTAAGAACTCAGACAGGAAGTACAGGGCAAGAACAAGGGTGTACATCTTTTCTTCTCAAATTTCTCAAGGATTTTCTCAGGGATTCTACTACAGGTATGTAGGGTTTCAACAAGGGAATTTCTTTTACCCTTGTGTCTCAAATTCTTTACAATAATCTCCTTAGTTCTAGCCCTGTAGAATATCGAAACTAAGGTTTCCCTTCAGATAGTTTATGAATTCCTTTATTGTGATAATTCTCGAGTTTTTCCTAGATTATTATCAGTTGTAATTCATGCTTGGTATTTCATTTCATACAATATTATTTTAGCCCTAATCTTCATATGTGATTTGAATTGGACTTGCATATTTAAAGATTCAAACATGAATACTGTTTGTCAGCATAAATCATTTTAATTTACCAATATTAGTACAGATTCATGATTAGAAGTTAATCTTTGATTTACTCAGTCTCAGAGCCTCAGTCAACACTTAGTATTTTACAGAAATGTCAGCTGATCAGTTTGACTACTTTAGTATTGAGGAACTTAGTAACCTTAGTAGTACTAGTTATTAGTTTGTCAGTTGTTCCATAGACCGTTATGACACTTTTAGATAAAGCAAATCTGACGAGTCTTGGAACATAGTTACTTTCAGGTCCTTAGACTCTCAGGACACTTCTAGACAAGTAGTCTTGACTTAAGTCTTAGGACACCAGTTTCAATCTATCAGCCTAGTTAGACATTATTAGAATTTTTAGTGGGAGTAGAACTTAGCACTGAGCGGAGCTAGGGGTTAGCACACCCAGGTTCTTAGAACTAAGTTGCCACCATAGGTTATTAGCTTGAATGGGAATCAGACAGTGATCACCCAGCAAAGCTACTATACCTTGGCAAGGTATAGTGGGCCTTCTTCGATGGGGGATATACATCGGACTCTGCTTCTAGCTCATGTGGTTACATGTCGCTTATAGTTTCTCCCACATTATAGTATAGTACATCTCAGTCTAGTAACTCCAGTTCAGTTCAGTCCTCCAGAACTCAGGAGATGTGTATGACCTTCAAACAATTACTAGTACTTTTAGTCTTATCTGATTTTCAGATATTTCAGTATTTATGATTCCAGTGCTGATCATTGCATGTTTTGTCAGTTCAGCTTACAAAATTTCAGTATCTTTACATTTACTTCATATCTTACTTACTCAGCACATTCAAAGTACTAATGTATATTCTCTATGTTGTATCGTCTTATGATATAGGCGCAGGTTCTTAATCTCAGCATTGTTAGTAGTCCTTCTCTGTAAGGACCTGGACATCGTTATGGAATGATTAGGGACCTAGAACATTGGAAACAAGCTAAGGGAGGGATATAATGTGCTATGAAATATTCGAAGTGTAAAACTGATCGGATTTGGGTAGCCACTAGTTTGGGGCACCGCTACAGCTGTGGAATTCCCACTACATTAAGACCGTGGTAGCGGTTGGAGTCCTGCCATGATGAATTTGGAAAGTAACCACTGGATTTGTTGTAGCGATACTTTGGTCGCTGTAGCAGGTCCGCCACAGCCGGATTATGACCACTGCGGCGGACGACGAGAATCAGAAGTGGGTTTAAGTGGAAATTCTAGGGTTATTTCCCATTATATTCAAAACATGAGACAATAAGGTTTGAAGGTGATTTCCTCTTCAGAGTAGAGAATTGATAGTCTAAGGTGAGTTTCTTAATCCTTTGCCCCTTTAATGTTTATTGTCAATTATAGAAAGCTTAGGGGACCTTTTAATGGTTGAATTCTAAGCTTAGAAATGTTAGGTTTGTGAACCAGGGTTGGATCATAGGGATTATTGGAATGATTTGATTAAAGGTTTATGGGTGGTAATCGCTTTTTAAGGACTTTCTTGCTAGAAATTATGTGTTAGATGAAGATGAAGACTTAGAATTAGGTTGAATGGAAGAGTTTTATTGTTAAAGTTCCCTAAAAAGGGAGGGTTTTATCTATTTAGACCCATAATTAAAGAGTAAGTAATGTTTTACTCTGTATTGTGTAGAGTTTGAGTGTTCCGAAGCTTTGAGAAAAGGCAAGGCTCCCGCAGAGTAGCTAAATTGCTATCTTCGAATATCGATGTAGGTTATGATTAGAGGGTTAGACCTTGTATAATGACTTGTATGCATATGTCCTAATGGTATGTGATTGGTCTTTAGACATTATCTGCTATGACATTATTTATTTGAATAAATGGTAGAGATCATGTTAATATGAGATGATTCTGAACTGTTGTGAAAATCTTATGGAACTGTGAAGTGAAATTCTTTTAAGATGCTTCAATGTGAATAGATGATCTGTAATTGTGCAAGTGATGAAGTGGAATGTAAACTCCTAAGTGTTGATATATATATATCTGTGTGTGTGTATGTCTCTGTGTGTGTGTAGGGGGGGTTGTAACTCGTTACATTCCGTGATGAAAGATGATTTGGATAGTAAAAGAATCCTGAGATCAGTGGCTCGTGCCCGAGGGGAGCATATGAGCGAGCATTATTATTGAGTGGCTCGTATCTGAGGGGAGCACCGGGGTGAGCATATGAGTATGAGCGGGTATGCGTCGGTACAGTACATGGATTTCTAGAGTCCCCCTACAAGTTATGACTAGAAGGGAAAAAATAAGACCCTCTGGCATGTGTCTACTCTGTTTTGTGGATTGAGTGTTTATGGCAAAATGGCGGAGGAGTGTGCCCGTCATGTCACCATTTATTTACTTTCTTTATGGTACGGTTGTTATCATATATAAAACTGAATAAAGAATGTTCTAAGTGGTTGTGATGTTACGGATTTTGTTTACGTAATTTGAGACGAAAGACATGAATCTGATTCAAAGTGTGACATGGTCACGATACTACTAACTGTTTAGTGAATTTTTCTTGTAATTGCCTGTTGCATTTGTAAGTGATGTAGATTTTTATTCATTAATTGTTCAGACTTGTGCGATAATTGAATTGATCTGTGAAGTATGTGAATTATTGAACGGATGAACTGATAAACTGATGTACTGATGAACTGATGAAGGTACAACTAAGTCAAGCTAGTGCCTGAGGCAATATCGCTCCAATGAGACTTCTTCTATTGTGGCGAGACCGCTGCAGCGAAAGGCCCAATCCAGTGATCAGGCCAGCTATCACCTGAGTAGAACTAGTGTAATTGAAATGGCTTGTATACTTTTGTAAAATGTTGGAGACTTGTCTTGTATCATTATTGTTATGTTTACACGTTATTATGTAAGATCAGTTTATGGTGCCTACCAGTACCGTGTTATATACTGACCCTACTCCTGCACTTCTTTTCTGAGTACAGAGTTCAAACTTGGAAGTTCCTCACGCCCTCACCTTTAGAGAAACAGCTATTTTTGGAAGGTGAGCAGAACGAGAAAACAACACCACTCCTCCATTGAAGATGTCCTTTCTCTTCAGATATTTATTTCAGTTGTGTTTTAGGATTAATCATTTTTAGGGTGTAAGCAGACGTCTTGTGTAATGACAATCAGATCTTGGGATAAATGTTATGTTTTATTTGGTTGTAAGATGATTGGTTCCATTCGGTAATACCATAAAAGTGCCTTGGACTAGACTAGAGATTTGAAAATGAAAGTAGCTGAAATCTAGGAAAAATCCCACAGAACGAGTCACTGTACCAGTCATTGGTTGGACTAACGACCCATTGTATGTGTCCGTGGTGAGATGCGACAGTTTGGACTTGGGAATAACGGGTCTAGGAACGACCTGTTGTTTGATGTAACGGGTTATTGGATGTGAGCCGTGGTGAGGTAGGTCTGGTTCAGGGAGGAAGTGATGAGCCATATGATGATTCATCGTTGGAAACCACATGTCATTGTAAGAGTCGGTGGGAAGATTTTCGGGAGATGAGCAGTGGTAACAACGAATGGTTACCACGAGTAATTAGAGCTGGGTACGGCTCGTGGAACCTCTCATGGTATTATTTTTGGGGTCCGGTGTTTAGGGTGAAATAACGAAGCGTGTAATGGACTATTGGAGCCAGTAACGGTCCATTGTGATGCCCCTGGTCACTGACAGAACAGTTTTTCCAAAAAATTCATTAAGGGCATTTTCGTTATTCCAAAGCCCTAGGGTCCTAAACCACATTGTTTTAAGCTCAGAATGGGGTTTTTTAAGAGAGTTTAACTCATTCAAACCCATCCTAATTCATGCATGCAAGCTTAGGGGTTTTGGGAGGTGATCAAGTCTAGCCTTTCCAAGTTTTTCCTCAATTCTCTTTAGGCTATCAAGGAAGTGGTAAAAATCAGATCCCTTCAGGTATGTAGGGTTATGAATGGGTGAAATTGTTCACACCCACGCTCAACCTCTCTTTAATTCATGAAATTCTATTGGAAATTTTATGGGGTTTTATTCCAATTCTTATGAAATTCTTATGATCTATCTATGGGTTAACCTCCTTCATGTATAAATTCATATTCTATGGATCATGGGCAGATTTTACAACTATTTCAATTATAAACTTATGGTTTTAAATTTCTATAAAGTTATGCTCAATTATGTATGTTTCGTGATAAATCAAGTTATGATTCTATTTTGATCTTGATGTTCATTAACCCATTATGATTTATGATTTATGATATGGTTTATCTTAAATGCTCATCATGATTTATGACTATCAATTAAAAATAATTTACAAGCATGTATGAATCTCATGATTTATGAATTTATGATTATGGCAGACTCACGAACCTTATTTCATGGCTAGTTCACGTATTTTCAAGGATGCTTATGATTATCATGATTTAACTAGTCCATAAATTTCATGTATATTATCCAATGAGCACTATATATGTTTGGGAGTAGTATTTAACACCGAGTAGGTTCGGGGCGCAGGTTTTGCCATGAGTCTTAAAACTATGTGCCACTGTAGGTCACGATGGGACCTCCCTTGAAATTGTCCCCTTTGCCCAAATGGGCCTTTCATGAGTGATGTCACACCTTTTTCATGGTTCTACTCTTGGTGAGGTAAGAACACCCTTTCGACTAGGGGTTTATAGGTCGGGCTCCATGTGTGCTCATATAGGGTATGTCAGTTATAAGAATCTCCCCTTGCTCCTCATGATTTACGTATGTTTATGATTATTAACTTTGGGTCAAGTCATGTTCAATAAAACGTTTCTCTTATGATTATGATTATGGTTAATTTATGAATGTTTTGAAAACCTTGAGCCTTATGTTTACATTATGGTATTTACATTACGATCATGTTGTCCTACTCTTATGAGCTTTTATGTATTTTAAATTATTTGTTTTACTTACTATGCATACTCGGTACAATCCACATACTGACCGCATATGCTATGCTGTATTGTTTCATGATACAGGCTCCAGTACTTAGACTCAGCCTTCGCCCTAGCCAGCTTTTCTGGATATTAGCAACCTGTCTCAATTGGTGAGTCCTCATCTCCCTAAGACCATCTCTTATCAGCTATCTTGTATTTTCAGTTTCAGTTTTAGGGAGTTAGCTGGGGTATTGTCCCATCAACTCGTCAGTGTTAGAGGCTTTCTCGGACATAGTTTATATTCAACTTTAAACTCATGTGATATATCTCAGATTTCATATTATGTTTAGGCTACCACTATTTTATTCATGTTAATATTTCACTTTTGTTGATTGAGTTAGATGTATGTTCATGCCATGGGTCAACTTGGAGTCTCTCGGGGTTACTTGTCCTGAGTCTCAATTCGGGCCTATGTTCAGGTCGTGAAAAACTTGGTATCAGAGCCATAAGTTTGAAGTGTCCTAGGGTGTCCAAAAGCCGCATTAAGTAGAGTCCATTCATGGGTGTGAAGCGCGCCACACTTATGATGAAGTGGCTACGAAACGTTTAGGAAATGTTCCCTTCTTTCATGATATCATGTCATGTGATGAAATATCTATCTATCCTTCTAACTCGTGCTATACACGTTTGTAGAATCATGCCTCCACATCGAGTAAACTAGAGGAGAAACAAAAACTGCCACGAGAACGACAACGGAGAGGGGCACCATCAGGCCCCACCAGCCTATGAGGATCATGCACCAGATCCGAATGCCCTCACTTAATTCACGGCAGCCACACAGATGCTAGCACAGGCCTTGACCACCTAGATTAATCAACAGGCGGGGGCGTATGTCCCTCAGAACGGGAATGCTGCAGCGGCGGCTAGGGCTAGGAATTTTCTAAGGATGAGCCCACTAGAGTTTCTTGGGTCAAAAGTGGATGAGGATCCATATGAGTTCATTGATGAGATTCTTAAGATCACCCAAGTCATGGGGGTGACAAATTGGGAGTGCGTCGACTTGGCCTCTTATCAGCTGAAAGGGGTGCGCGTATATAGTTCAAATAGTGGAAAAATAGTAGGGCAGTGGGAGCAGGCCCTATTAGTTGGGATGAGTTTCATGTCGCCTTTCTAGATCGATTCTTCGGTCATAAGATGAGAAAGATAAAAGTGGTTGAGTTTGTGAATCTAAAGCAGGGTAACATGATAGTTTAGGAGTACGCTTTGGAGTTCACCCGTTTATCCAAGTATGCGCTAGAGTTAGTGGCAGATCAGAGAGCTCGGGTGAGCAGATTTGTACATGGAGTGGCGGACTACCTAGATAAGGATTGTAGGATCGCCATGCTACATCAGGACATGGATTTTCCCTACATAGTTTTACACGCCCAATAGATGGAGGCGGTGTATCAAAGGGGGATAGAGGCCAAGAGGTCTAGGACAAACAGTTATGGGACTTCTCAGCCTAGATCGGGGGGCGGACATTGCTGGTAGTCTCATCACAGGTCTTTTACTCCAGCACCATCATCAGCTAGTACACTATCTAGACCACGAGGTGAACAAAGGAGCAGTGCCTCAGATTCGAGGGGCCAGAGTAGCATGTAGATAGATCGCACCTTCCCAGCCTGTGCGAAGTGTGGCAAGAATCACCTAGGGAGGTGTTTAGTTGGCTCAGATGCTTGTTTCGGGTGTGGCAAATCTGGACACAGACTCAGGGGTTGCCCTTCAGCCAAACTAGGGGGTGGTGGAGCCCATATTCCAGCCGCTAGTTTAGCAGCTCCGGCAGCACGTCCCTCCCAATAGGGTGCTTTGACTAGTTCAACTGGTGGCCAGCGTTAGAACAGGTTTTATGTCCTTGCATCTTGACAGGAGTAGGAGACTTCCCCAGACGTAGTTACTGGTATGTTATGAGTTTTCCACCTTGATGTTTATGCTTTGTTAGATCCAGGGGATACCTTGTCTTTTGTGACGCCTTATGTTGCTAGTAGTTTCAAAGTCAGTCCTGAAATCCTATCAGAACCTTTCTCAGTCTCTACTCCAGTTAGTGATCCAATTATAGCCCGATGGGTATATAGAAATTTCTGGGTCTCAGTCCTTTAGAACATCACCTCAGTAGACCTAATAGAGTTGTCCATGACAGATTTCAATGTTATCTTTGGCATGGATTGGCTACATGCATGTTATGCCTCAGTTAATTGTAGAACCTGTGCTGTAGAGTTCAGATTTCCGGGTGAGCCAGTCCTAGAGGAGTAGTTCAGCTGTACCTGTAGGTCATTTAATTTCCTACCTTAAGGCCAGATAGATGATTTCCAAAGGTTGTGTGTACCATTTAGTTAGGGTTAAGTATGCTACATCCGAAACCCCTACTATCCAGTTAGTTCCAATAGTATGTGAGTATCTAGAAGTGTTCCCTGATGATCTACTGGGTATTCCTCCCGAGAGGGAAATTAATTTTGGTATTGACCTTCTTCCCAACATGCAACCTATATTTATTCCTCCTTACAAAATGGCTCCAGCCAAGCTAAAGATGTTGAAGGAGCAGTTAAAGGACCTGCTAGACAAGGGTTTCATTAGGCCTAGCAAGTCTCAATGGGTTGCACCAGTTCTATTTACCCGAAAGAAGGATGGTTCTCTTCGGATGTGCATTAATTATCAGCAATTAAACAAAGTCACCATCAAGAACAGGTATCCTTTTCCCAGGATTGATGATTTGTTTGACCAGCTTCAGGGTGCTATATACTTTTCAAAGATAGACCTCAAATCTGGATACCATCAGCTTAGGGTTCGGGAGAGTGATATTCTGAAGACAGTCTTCAAAACTCGATATGGTCACTATGAGTTTATAGTAATGTCTTTTAGACTAAAGAATGCTCCTACAACTTTTATGGATCTAATGAACAGGGTGTTCAAGCCATATCTAGACATGTTCGTGATCGTGTTCATAGATGACATCCTTATATACTCTTGGAGTGGGAGGAGCATGCCGCTCATTTGAGGGTGGCGTGACAGACTTTGAAGGATCATCAATTATATGTAAAATTCAGTAAGTACGATTTTGGTTAAACTCAGTGGCATTTTTGGGCCATGTGGTGTCTTGTAAGGGTGTTCAGATGGACTCTCAAAAGATAGAATCGGTGAAGAATTGACCTAGACCAGTCAATCCCTCGGATATCAAGATTTCTTGGGCTTAGCTGACCACTACCGGAGGTTTTTGAGGGGTTTTCATCTATTGCAGCGCCGTTGACTAAATTGACCTAGAAGAAGGTGAAGTTTCAATGGTCAGAGGCTTGTGAGAAGAGCTTCCAAGAATTGAAGACTCGACTCACCATAACACCTATGTTGACCCTACCCGAGGGAACAGATGGGTTTGTGGTTTATTGTGATGCCTCAAGGATCGGCCTCGGTTTTGACTGATGCAGCATGGTAAAGTTATAGCATATGCTTTCAGGAAGCTGAAGGTTCATGAAAAGAACTACCTGACTCACGATCTTGAATTGGCGATTGTAGTATTTTCCTTGAAGATATGGAGACATTATTTGTACGGGGTCCATGTAGATGTGTTTACGAACCACAAAAGCCTACAATATGTGTTTACTCAAAAGGATTTGAATCTTCATCAAATGAGGTGGTTGGAGATACTCAAGGACTATGATATGAGTGTCCTTTATCACCTGGGCAAGGCCAATATGGTAGAGGATGCTCTTAGTAGGCTTTCTATAGAGAGTGTGTCTCATATATAGGAGGAGAGGAAGGAGTTGGTGAAAGACGTACATCGACTTGCACAGTTGGGAGTTCGTTTAGTTGACCCGACTGATGGTGAAGTGGTTCTCTAGAATGGGTCAGAATCATCCTTGGTGACTGATGTTAAAAAACTAGGCAAAACGAGGACCCTATCTTGGTGAAGTTGAAGGAAGCTGTGCAGAACCCGAAGGTTGAGGTATTCTCCCATGGGGGAGAAGGGGTACTTCGATACCAGGGGCATTTATGTGTTCTAAATGTTGGTTATTTAAGAGATCAGATGTTGCATGAGGCTCATGGTTCTAGGTATTCTACCTATCCCGGTGCCACCAAGATGTACTGTGACCTATGGGAAGTCTATTGGTGGAATGACATGAAGAAGGACATAGCAGAATTTGTGGCTAAGTGTCCATACTGTCAATAGGCGAAGGTTGAGCATGAAAGATCCGAGGGTGTGCTTCAAGATATGAGAATTCCTACTTGGAAGTGGTAAGAGATCAATATGGACTTTATTACAGGTTTGCCTTGCACTCGTAGACAGTACGACTCCATATGGGTTATGGTAGACAAGTTGACTAAAGCGGCTTATTTCCTACCGGTCAAAACTACCGATTCAGCCGAGGATTATGCTAAGTTATACATTCGAAAGTTGGTTCGATTGCATGGAGTGCCCATGTCCATCATATCAGATAGGGGTACTTAGTTTACCTCTCAGTTCTAGAGATTGTTTCAGAAGGGACTTGGGACTCAGGTCAAGTTTAGCACAACCTTTCACACGCAAACAGATGGTCAGGGAGAGTAGACTATTTAGACTCTTGAGGATATATTGAGAGCCTGTCCTTATCAATTTCAAGGGTAGTTGGGATGATCATTTTCCTCTCAACTAATTTGCATACAACGACAACTACATTCCAGCATCTAGTTGGCTCCATTTGAGGCTCTCTATGGGCGGAGGTTTAGGTCACCTATTGGTTGGTTTGAGGTCGGTGAGACTACATTGATAGGACCAGATTCGGTTCATGAGGCTATGGAGAAAGCTTAGCTTATCAGGGAAAGATTGAAAATAGCCTAGAGTCGTCAAAAGTCCTATGCGGATGTGAGAAGGAAGGAACTTGAGTTTGAAGTTGATGATTGGGTGTTTCTAAAGGTGTCTCCTATGAAGGGAGTGATGAGGTTCAAAAAGAAAGAGAAACTCAGTCCACGATATATAGGCCTATACTAGATTGTGAGACGCGTGGGCAAGGTGGCCTATGAGTTAGAGTTACCCTCAGAGTTAGCTTCAGTTTATCCCGTTTTCCATGTATCGCTATTAAAGAAGTGCTTGGGTGATCCAGCTTTAGTTGTTCCGGTGGAGAGTGTAGGAGTGAAAGATAACCTTAGTTATGAGGAGATTCTGGTGGAGATATTGGATCGTCAGGTTCGAAATCTAAGGAACAAGGAAGTATCTTTAGTCAAGATTTTATGGAGGAATCAACAAGTTGAGGGAGCTACATGGGAAGCTGAAACAGATATGATTGCTAGATACCCACATATATTCCCGTCCGGCTCAATATCAACGTGAGATATTAGTTTTTTCCCTAAACTCTATTTAGTTTCATGTTCCATTCATGTGTCCCAGTTTCTTTTATGTTAGAGTATGAATGTATGATTCGTGAATTCAGTTCAGCTATGTAGTTCAGTTCGGAGGTAGTCATTCTATCAGTTTTCAGCTTATATGATTAGTATTTGAATATGATGATTGCATTTCTATGCTTTTCTGTATGTTTTCCAATATTTGAGGACAAATGTTCCCAAGGGGGAGATATTGTAATACCCCGAAAGTGCCTTGGACTAGACCCGGGATTTAAAAATAAAAGTAGCATAAATCTGGGAAAAATCCCACAGAACGGGTCTTTGGTTGGACTAACGACCAGTTGTATGTGTCCATGGTAAGATGTTGCAGTTTGGATTTAGGAATAACGGGTCTAGGAACGACCTGTTGTTTGATGTAACGGGTCATCGGATATGAGTTGTAGTGAGGTGGGTCTGGTTCAGGGAGGTAGTAATGAGCCATGTGATGACTCATCGTTGGAAACCATGAGTTGTTGTAAGAGTCCATGGGAGGATTTTCGGGAGATGAGCAGTGGTAAAAACGAATGGTTACCACGAGTCATTAGAGCTGTGTACAGCTCGTAGAACCTCTTGTGGTATCAGTTTTAGAGTCCGGTGTTCAGGATGAAGCTATGAAGGGTGCAATGGACCATTGGAGCCAGTAACGATCCGTTGTGATGCCCGCGGTCATGAACAAAACAGTCTTTTTAGGAAATTCATTAAGGGTATTTTCATCATTCCAAAGCCCTAAGGTCCTAAACCATGTCGTTTTAAGCTCAAAATAGGGTGTTTTAAGAGGGTTTAACTCATTCAGACCCATCCTAATTCATGCATGCAAGCTTAGGGGTTTTGGGAGGTGATCAAGTCTAGCTTCTCTAAGTTTTTCCTCAATTCTCTTTGGGTTATCAAGAAAGTGGTAAAAATCAGATCCCTTCAGGTATGTAGGGTTATGAATGGGTGAAACTGTTCACACCCATGACCAACCTCTCTCTAATTCATGAAATTCTATTGGAAATTCTATGGGGTTTTTGTTACACCTCGTAAGTTCTTGATACGTAGTTGGCCTATTTGCATGTTGGTTAAGAGTTTTAGAATGCCATACATGTGAGAAAAGGGCCCGGGGAGAGACCGGACAAGCGCCAAGTCGGAGCGTCACAAGACAAATGCGACTTATAAATCGCATTCGACAAATGCGACTTAAAGGCCCCAAGTATATAAGGCTCCCACTTTGTTTTAAATCATTTTCCCTTCATATAATTTCTAGTAAACGAACAGAAACAGAGGGGAATGAAGGGTTTGATTAAATTTCCTTCTGTTTACACCGTCAAACGCAGTCCAAACTCTAATTAACTTCGGGTAGTGAAGTATAAAGCTGCCGGGAGCATTCCTGTGGAGTTAGTTTCGCGAAATTCGGCCGGCGAATCGTCGTCACGCTGAGCTAAGGTAAGTGGAATTGCTCCAAATTAGTGTTAATATACTCCCAACATTAAAGTGAGTATTTCTCCCTTCTAGACTCCCGAGAAATAGCGAGTTTTTGACCGTTCTTCGATAAGTCGAAGAATAGGCAGTAGGTATAGCCATAATATGGTTTCTTTCCAAAATAATAGTAGAATTAATTCTATTCTTTCGTGAATATGAATACAATTGGGAGAAATAGCTGAAACTAGCCGAGCTACGCCAGTTAATCAGAAAGTCGGCAGTTGAGGTATGTAAAGCCAGTTTCTTTTGGCAAACTAGTAGTTCCTGTATAGCAAAATAATACAAATTCCAGTAAAATGTTTCAGAAGCCGTATATTATATTCAGTATGAGTTCAGTAAGCATGTTAGAATTATTATACAATGTTCAGCATGAAACTCAGTAAAACAGTATAATTCCCAGTAGAATATTCCAGAAATGTTATTTCAGACTCAGTATATCTCAATATCAGATTCAGTATATTTCAGTATCAGATTCAACATATTTTAGTATCAGATTCAGTATATTTCAGTATTAGATTCAGCATATTTCAGTATCAGATTCAGTATATTTGTATGAGATTCAGAACAGAATACCAGAATATAAATATTATTATCAGATTCAGTATATATATTACATGCGGTTATTGCTATCTGTGGAGACATGATTGTTCTGTGTTGGGAACCCTTAGAGCTTCCTTGACCGCCCCAGGGTTAATAGTTGTGTCGACTCACCCGCCAGAGGGTGAGGATACGTCGCTCTACGGAGTGGCATGCCATCCCCAGCGGACGAAGATGGGATGCAGACTCCCCATAGCAGGCTGATCAGCACTATACCACACCCCCTGTCGAGCGCTGCGCCCTGGTGCAGATTACAGTTTGCAGATTACAAATTTTAGATTTCAGATTTCAGGAGTCCTCCGGACTCAGATACAACAATAGTCAGGGGCCCAGCGAGCCCAAGTTGCATACCCAGGGGGCCGACAGGATGCTCATAGTTACTAGGTGGATGGTATGACTTGGGTAGGGGTATATAGATTGTGTGCTGGTTGGTACCTTATGGCTTATGGGGGTTGGTAAGGTTCTTGTATGCTATATTGTGTTAGTTATTAATAGATAGAAAGTAGACCGCCATTTTATCAGGTATGACTCTTACTCTCTTCAGTAAAGTTACGCTCTTTTCAGTCAGTCTCAGCCCGTCTCCTATTACTTCAGTATCTATCAGTATTATTGTTTGCTTTCAGTTATTTTTAATTATTTCTTTGCATACTCAGTACCAGTGGTACTCACGCCCGTTTTGGGGCGCTGCATTACTTGCCTGCAGGTATTCATAGACGAGGAGCAGATCCCTCGTAGTTTCAGCCAGCGTACAGAGTCTTCAGCTCCTATCATCCGGAGCTTGACAGCTAAAGGTTTACTTCCCTTTTTGTCTGTACAGTATGGGTAGGCTGGGGCCTTGTCCCAATCATCTTATTATTCTTAGAGGCTTGCAGATTGTATATTTCCTGTGGTTAGTTGTATCGGTCATGTGGGGCCGTGTGTATGTTTTTAGTTTGCATGTGATGACCGTGTGGGGCCTTGTTCAGTTGTCAGTTGGTGACCTTGTCGGTCAAAGATCAGTTTAGCACTTGATTCTACTTTTCAGCGATAACTAGTCAGCATGGTGGCCTTGTCGGCCCGCACAGGTTCCCTTATATTCAGTTGTTCTGGGTAGCTGTTATATTCCTAGAGGTGGCTATAGGCCTTGTCGGCCGGAGGCTATATTTATAGCTGTTTTATAGCCCATTATTTTCATAAATCCAGAATTAGACCCAGCCTGGCACCAGAAGTGCTTAGGCTCAGTAGTCCAGCAGTCCAGGTCCTAGTAGGACACCAGGTGCCAGTCATGCCTCCCAAGGCGGGGCGTGACAATTTTATCCCAATTCTTATGAAATCCTTATGATCTATCTATGGGTTAACCTCCTTCATGTATAAATTCATATTCTATGGATCATGGATAGATTTTACAACTATTTCAATTATAAACTTATGGGTTTAAATTTCTATAAAGTTATGCTCAATTATATATGTTTCATGATAAATCAATTTATGATTCTACTTTGATCTTGATGTTCATTAAACCATTATGATTTATGATTTATGATATGATTTCTCTTAAATGCTCATCATGATTTATGACTATCAAGTACAAATAATTTACAAGCATGTATGAATCTCATGATTTATGAATTTATGATTATGGCTGACTCACGAACCTTATTTCATGTCTACTTCACGTATTTTCAAGCATGCTTATGATTATCATGATTTAACGAGTCCACGAATTTCATGTATATTATCCTATGAGCACTATATATGTTTTGGGAGTAGTATTTAACACCAAGTAGGTTCGGGGCCCAGGTTTTGCCCTGAGTCTTAGAACTATGTGCCATTGTAGGTCACGATGGGACCTCCCTTGAGACTGTCCCCTTTTCCCAAATGGGCCTTTCATGAGTGATATCACACCTTTTTCATGGTTCTACCTTTGGCAAGATAAGAACACCCTCTCGACTAGGAGTTTACAGGTCGGGCTCCATGTGTGCTTATATGGGGTATGTCGGTTATAAGAATCTCCCACTGTTTCTCATGATTTACGCATGTTTATGATTATACACTTTGGCTCAAGTCATGTTCAATAAAGCTTTTCTCTTATGATTATGATTATGGTTAGTTTATGAATGTTTTGAAAACCTTGAGCTTTATGTTTACATTATGGTATTTACATTATAATCATGCTGTCCTACTCTTATTAACTTTTATGTTTTTTAAATTATCCGTTTTACTTAACTTTCATATTCGGTACATTCCACGTACTGACCGCATACTCTATGCTGTATCGTTTCATGATACAGGCTTCGGTACTCAGACTCAGCCTCGGCCCTAACCAGCTTTTCTAAAGATTAGCAGCCTGTCTCAGTTGGTGAGTCCTCATCTCCCGATGACCATCTCTTATCAGCTATCTTGTATTTTTAGTTTCAGTTTTAGGGAGTTAGTTGGGGTCTTGTCTCATCAACTCGTCAATGTTAGAGGCTTTCTCGGACATAGTTTATATTCATCTTTAAATTCATGTGATGTATCTCAGATTTCATATTATGTTTAGGCTACCACTATATTATTCATGTTCATCTTCTGCTTTTGTTGATTAAGTTAGATGTATGTTCATGCCATGGGTCACTTAGAGTCCCTCGGGGTTCCTTTTTTCGTGTCTCGATCCGGACCTATATTCGGGTCGTGACCGGTAATTTTTTTCGTTTTATTACAACCTTTTATTTCTTATCAATGTTCCGTGTCAGGTTAAGCTATTGGGGATCGTTGGTTCGCCCACTGGGGGACGGGGCGTTAGTGTGGGTACCAATCACGGCCATTTGGGTTGTGACATTCTCTAGCGAAAATCAGCAGAGTTAAGTGGTGAGTCCTTATTTGCCGAGGGCCAGGTTCCCTATCCATACTATTATATTTTGATATTTTAGTACAAACTTTAGAGTTAGCTGGAGGCTTGTCCCAATAACTAATCAGTTCTTATATGGCTTTCAGACGGAGTTAGTAATTCTGTGTGTTATCAGATGTATTATTTTTCTTAAAAGTACTTTGTTCAGTTATGCCTTATGAAGCTTTCGCTTAAAGATTTCATACAATATTCAGAGTTTCAGTAGTATGCTATGACATGGGTTAGCTTAGGGTCACTTGTGGCCCTAAGTACCGTATCGCGTCTAGGGTGTAGACTCGGGTCGTACATGCACACACATGCCAGAGGGTCTTATGCTTGCCCTTCCAGTCATGACTATTAGGAGACTCTAGAAATTCATGTACCGTACACCTAACCGTATGAAACATTCATCATACCTATCTGTGTACTCATATTTGTACACCCAGCCGTATGGTCTTTTAGCCATACCTGTCTGTGTACTCCCTCATACCGCTCGCCCGGATGTTCACCTCGGGCATGAACTTTTCATGTCTCCAACCCTCATTCAGAGTCTGATCGTACCAGCCTACTAATTCAAATTCTCTCTCTTCGGCCCCAGGCCTCTCATTCACCATCACATCAATAATTTATCTTTCCATCTCATACAGTATTCCATGCAAACATTCGATCCACACTGACTTGCTCCTCAACCTCGGGACACACACATCATACCACAACAAATAACAAATCACACACGACAAGAGTTTTATATATGTCAATGATTATAAATCAAATGCATAGTTCTGAACCCGATTTCATACCCACTTATTTATAACATCAATTATATAAGTACATCATGAGGTAATGCAACCTGGGATACTCGTGAGATTGGCCTCTGCTACAGTAGCATTACTGCCACCACAACAGTCTCACTGCAGCGATACCATACCCACTGCAGCAGTACTGTTCGACAGTACTTAGATCAATTTTATTCCCAGTTCCTCCCACGACTTGTTTTTTTCCAATCTCGTGTCTCATCTGTGTTGCGCATCATATCAAGCTTATTTCAACAATTAATTTTAACAAGACAATCATCAACATGAAGAATATCCACCGACCCAAAAAATACATTATCATCCGCAGAACATACAGATCATTATGTAAAGTCTAACTCCTCTAAATTTACGGGTTTTAACTTGCGTTCTGCATTAATCATAGTCTATCAACCGACCAGTTACCACATCCTATAAACATGATTTATATATCTATCCATTCAAGATTAAAATTCGGGAAGAATGACTCTATAATTCTATATACATGTTAATATATTCGACAACAACGCCCGAAAATCATTCTACATGCAACCAATCCGATCCCACATACATCCTCACGCATAGCCTAATTTTATCGCAATATCTCCCTAGGAGTTTTCACATAAGGGGGATATCTCCATCCCTTTTTAAATCCGTTCATCCTAAAAATCTTGCCAGTTTTGAATATTCGATAACAATTCGTTCATGTTTCGATCCCACCCATCAAAAGCATATTAACTATACGCCCGTATATATTTAGCTAATCAAAATCTAACAAAAAAGTGAGTAAAATAGAGCCTACCTGGGTGCCAAGCTACCGTCAATACATTCTCAATTGCATGCTTACATCGATTCTTGAGTTCTTGCAGAAAATACTAGCATTGGAGGATGAATCTTTACCTCCTAGCTCCTCTTCTTGTTGCGAAAGTCTATTTTCGATTATTGAGAGGTTTTATTAAGTTCCTTTTTAGAGAGTAGGTTTTTAAAATCCTAACCAAAACAGTATTACGGAATACTGGTCCGTATCACTGCCGCGGCGGGACCCTTTATCGCTGCAGCTGTTCCGCTATGGCAGAGAGAAGCCCGCCGCGGCAGACTCGCGCCTGGGCCCATCGATTGTAACTTAGCCCACTCAAACTTGTTCATCTTACGCCATTTATTTCTCGAGGACTTCATGTCAATTTTTAAAAATTTTAAATTCGCCCGCTGTTAGGTGGTCGGGGTGTTATAATAGCCGGGCGGGTTGTTATGATTTTTAAATAGAAAAATAAAATATAAATATATTTTTGTGTGATGAGAGCAGAATGCTGATATGTAGAGCCATGATTTTATATACTTTTCTATGTTTTAATTTATTTACCTGATTTGAAACTGACACTGAGTTTAACAATGTAAAAAAGACTTTCAGATTTTATGGTCTTAAATTAAACTAAAAATATGTAAAATTTACTAAATTTCTCTTTCATCTTTTGGTACATGATATGTTGAAAGTTAAAATTAAAGAGTTGTTAAACAGAAAACAGTTTTTTTTCTTTAATTGGACTAAAAAGAAAAGTAAGACAAACAAATTAAAATAGAGCTAGTATTATTTTTTTTATTTTAATATTTTAAAGATCTTATTAATATCTCAAGATTCTATACCATTTTATAATATTTATCAAAATTTAACACTTGTTATAAAGATTTTAAAATATATTAATATTTTTACCCAACTTATAATATTATTTATATTTGTTATAACCTTTTATTTTATTTGTAAAAAAGTTCTACACTACCAAACTAAAAATTGATTAAATTTTTTCTGAAAATATTATCCATGTAAATTCTTATTAAATCTAAAATATATAGTTATACTCCTTTAGTATTTTCAATTATTCTAATATATTTCATTTCTTTATATTATATTATTCAAGAGGAGAAATTATTTTTACTTCTTTTTTCTTTCATACTTTTTTTTAAAGTATCGTTAATTATATATTTATGTATTTTAAAATTCATATAATATTGAATTCTTAGTGAACACAAAGAAAGTACCCAATTAAATTTGACCATAGTAAAAAAAGCATATCCAATTAAGTTTAATCATAGATGGAGAAATATACTCTTGCATAATTATACTTTCATTTTGCCAAACATGTATTGACTATATTTTTTTAAAAAAATATTTTAATTTTTCTTTAAAATTATTTTCAAATAATGTTTTAAAGAGGGAGACCTTCTTCTATACAATTTGAGAATATTTTATTCTAAGAAAAAATTTGAAATAAAATTTTATATATTTTTAAATATTTTATCAAATACATTGAATAATTATAAAAGAACATTAGTGTCATACAAATTGCAACTCAATACAATAATTAAAATTTTTAAATTTTTTATAAATATATTAATTTGAAATAGTATAGTAAATATTTAATTGTAAATCTACATAAATTATATTTATCGTAAGCTTTTTTGAAGAAAAAAATATTATCTTCTTTACTTAATATAGAAAATAAATAATACAAATAAAATAATGTGTATAAAGGAAATAATAAAATTATTATATATAAATATCATATTTTATTATTTTAATAAATAAAAATAAACTGTTGAGTTATATAATTATTTATAATTAAAAGCTCAATAAAAAATAAAAATAGTTAGAGTTTTTTTTATATATAAATATTATAATTTTCTATACATTTGAATTATAAAATGATCAAAAGGATAATTTATAGTTAAAAGCACTATATAAAATAACTTATTTTGAGTATTTTTTTTAATTACATAGCAAAGGTGGGAAGTAGTATATTTAAAGAAACGAAAAAAATTGAATGAGAATTGGGGTCCATGGAAAGAGATGAAACGGTTGTTGGTCAATTTTCTTATTTAATAAATTTAAAATTATAATTATGCCCTTGGTTATCCTATCATGACTCTTTTATATAATAGAAATATATTCAAACTATGCAAAAAAAAAAGTGACGTGAAATCTCTTTTTGATCAAAAAATCTAATTATCTTTTTATGTTTGTTGACATTTTTTCTTTATTTTTTCTATATAATTTACTATCTAATTGAATTTAAAAAGCTCTTATACATTAAATATTCATTTATAAGAGTTAACCCACGTAATTTTACAATAACTCTTAATTAAACCTTTATTTAAGCCCACATAGTGTCCTTATTTATGCTTTTTCTGAATATTTAATTACCAATAGTTATAATGCCCAATTAATTCCTCTGCATATTGATATCCAAATTTTACCACATATACATCTTTGTATTGTTTCTTTTTTGGCATGTTATTCTCCAATGGTTGTGCCCTTAGCATATTTTATTGTGCATTACAAAAATATTTTGTACAAAATATTGTGTACGATTTTATTTTTTAAGATTTTTGTTCAGTAAACAAATTTTTAGTATCATGTATTGATTCTAATTAAGAATGTAATATTTTAGATTTTAATTTATTTTCTTACAATTTTCATTCGTAGTGCATCAATTTTTGTGATGTACTTTTTCTGAAGCGATAAAGAGAAGATCAAACAATCTCTCTCTCTCTCTATATATATATATATATACTAAAGTAAGGTATAACCAAGGTAATGTGACACTTCTCTATGACATTCAATTGCATTTTTCTTTTTTCTCGTCTTTTTTCTTTTGATATTTTCCCCTTCATTTCACTATATAATAACAACACAATAATTTACTTTCCAATATTTTTCATTAAAAAATTTATCTGCATAACTCATACCTTTTCATTTTCATAACTTCTATTCTAATAATGTCCATTAATCTTATGTCTTTAACTCACACATTCTCATTTTCATAACTCCTAATTTTAATCTTGTCTTTTCAAGGCCATAATCCCCAAATAATATGTCACTTATAAATTTTGATACCTTACATGTGAATTGAGGATCCAAGGTTAATATGCAGATATGACCATGATTCTAGAAAAAATAGATTGTCTCATATATATACATATATAACACCTATAATCTAAAGTGATTACAAGAGCACTTGCAATCTTCAGGATTTCTTGTGGAATTCAGGGTATGTAGGTATTTTTTTATTTTTTTATTTTATTGTCTTGGACATTGCTACACACTTTTTAATTTCACATGAATTTTTAATATTAATTCAATTTCTATTCTATCCTTTGTTTTTCTACAGAAATCTTATATTCTAGGCATGTACTATTATCTTATAAATGTTATTTTGTTTGATGTTTGAATTAAATGTCATTTTAAGGGTAGTCTCTACTTATTTTTTATGATTTTTTTGTTTGTTATAACGACCGAACATCGTTACGGGTGATTAGGGACCTAGAACACTGAAAACAGGATAAGGGAGGATAGAATGTGCTGTGAAATATTTTAAGTGTAAAATTGACTGAATTTGGGTAGTTACTGGTTCGGGGGACCTCTGCAGCGGTGAAATTACCCACTGCTGCAAGAACGTGATAATGATTGGAGTCCCACTGTGACAAACTTGTGAAGTAACAACTGGAACTGCTGTAGCTATACTCTGGTCGTTGTAGCAGGTCCATCGTAGCCGAAATGCGACCGCTGCAGCGGACGACAGGAATTAAAAGTGGGTTTTAAGTGGGAATTCTGAGGTTATTTTTCATTATTTTTAAAATGTAAGGGAACAAGGTCCGAAGGCAGTTTATTCTCCAAAGCAGAGAATTGATACCCTAAGGTGAGTTTCTTGGTTCCTTGCCCCTTTAATGATTATTGTCAATTGTAGAAAGTTTAGGGGACCTTTTAATGGTGTAATTCTATGCTTAGAAACCCTAGGTTGATAAACTAGGATTGGATCATGGGGAGTAATGAGATGCTTAGATTAAAGGTTTATGGGTGATAATTACTTTCCGAGGATTTTCTTGCTAACAATTGTGGGTTAGACGAGGATGGAGACCTAGAATTAGGTTGAATGGAGTGGTTTGACTGTTAAAGTGTCCTAAAAAGGGAGGGTTTAATATATTTAGATCCATAATTGAATAGTAAGTAATGAATTACTATGTATTGTGTAGATTTTGAGCGTTTTGAAGCTTTAAGAAAGGGCAAGGCTCCCCTAGAGTAGCTGAATTACTATCTTCAAATATCGAGGTAGGTTGTGGTTAGAGGGTTAGACCATATATAATGACTTGTATGCATGTGTAATAATGGTATGTAATTGTTCTTCGGACATTATTTGATATGAAATTGTTTATTTGAATAAATAGTGGAGATCATGTTAATATGAAATGATTATGAACTGTTGTGAAAATTTCGTGGAATTTTGAAGTGAAACTCCGTTAAGAAGCTATAATGTGAATCAATGAATCGTACTTGTCCAAGTGATGGAGTGGAAAGTAGACTCCTACGTGTTGATATATATATATGGATTGTAACTTGTTACATTCCGTGATGAAAAATGATTTGAATGGTAAAAGTATCCTGAGGTGAGTAGCTCGTACTAGAGGGGAGCATCAGGGTGAGCGATATTGTTGAGTGGCTCGTGTTCGAGGGGAGTATCCTGACGAGCATAAGAGTGGGAGCAGGTACCACACCGGTACAATACATGAATTTCTAGAGTCCTCTGTAAGTCATGATTGGAAGAGCAAAAATAAGACCCTCTGCATGTACATACACTGAGTTTATGTATTGAGTGTTTATGGGCGTATGGTGGAGGTGTGTGCCCATCATGTCATCATATGCTTACGTTATTTATATTACGTTTGTAATCATATATAAGACTGAATGAAGTATGTGCTAAGTGGTTGTGGAAATTATGGATTTTGCTTATGTATTTTGAAATGAAGGACATGAATCTGATTCTAAATGTGACACGGTCACGATGCTGGTAAGTGTTGAGTGGATTTTGCTTGTGATTGGCTGTTGCATTTGTAAGTGATAAAGATTTGTATTTGTTGTTGCTCAGACTTATGCAATATGTGAATTGATCTATAGAGTATGTGAATTGTTGACGCTGATGAATTGATGAACAAAGAAATTGATGAAGGTGCAGCTAAGTTGAGTTACTGCGTAAGCCAGTACCGTTGCCGCGAGTAAGCCAGTAGCGGTCAAGTGATCACTGCAGCGGTCAAGTGATCACTGCAGCAAAAGGCCAATCCAGTGAGCAGGCCGACTATCACTTGGGTGGAGCTAGTGTACTTGAAATGGTTTCGGTACTTCTGTAAAATGCTGAAGACTTGTTTTATATCATTGTTGCTATGTTTACGCGTTATTACGTAAGGTCTACCAATGATGCCTACCAGTATCGTATTATGTACTGATCCTATGTCTTCACTTCTTTTCTGAGTGCAGAGTTCAAACCAGGAAGTTCTTCCTGTCCTTACCTGTGAAGCAAGAAATATTTTACTTGAAAGGTGAGCAGACCAAGGAGGCAGTAACACTCTCCCGTTGAAGATGTCCTTTCCTTTCGGACATTTATTTTATTTGTGTATAGACTTAATAGTTCTTAGAGTTGTAAGCAGATGTATTGTGCAGTGACAATTAGGTCCTGGGATTAGTTTAGTTTTGTTTGTTTTGGTTGTAAGAGGATTGTTACTGCTTCTGATGACTCTTTTATGCTATTATAAACTATTATCTCTTTCTTAACATTTAATGTTGGGATATTTATTGGGAATCGTTGGTTCGCCCACCAAAGGGGGTTAGTGTGGGTTATAATGATGACTATTTGGGTCCTAACAAAGTTGGTATCAGAGTCTTAGGTTCGTTGATCTTATTGCACTAAGATGGGTCTAGTAGAGTCTCGCGGATCGATGCAGAGACATCCGTAACATATCTTTGAGAGGGTGCAGGACTTTAGGAAAACTCCTTTCTTCTTCCCTTTAGTGCGATTACTTGATTCCAATTGGAATATGGTGATCTAAATTGGTATCTAACAACTTTTCTTCTTTCCTTCTTAAATGGTGAGAACACGCGCAAACAGTAACAGAGACGCAATACCCGAATCAGCAGTAGCAGCCGCAGTTTGCGGCAGAGGAAGGGGCAGAGGTCGTAGACGGAGGCCTATTGCTGCTAGGAGAAGGGGCTCATGCTTCTACTCTAGTCAGGGAGAGGTCTACATCTCTCGTGCCACCAGAAGTACAGGAGAAGGTGGCTGTTGAAGTGGAAGTTCTGACTCAGGGGAAGCTCCTGCTGTTCCAGCATCCTCTAAGATTCTGGCTTAGGTCCTCAATCTACTGGTAGCCTCCTAGGTAATGGAGCAGCGCTAGTAACTCCTGCGGGGTAGCAGTCGGAGATACAATGTGCAAATGCTGTGGCTCCTCGGATTGATGACTTGTTGGAAGCTGTCATGTTCTCGAGACCGATAGTGGGACCGGTGATAACGGGGGAGGAGCATAACCTATTTTGGTGGTTCACTAAGATAAAGCCTCCCACTTTCTACAGCACTGAGGAGGAGGATGCCTATGATTTCATCATCGACTTGTCATGAGAGGCTCCACAAGATGGGGGCAGTAGAGAAGTATGGTGTAGAGTCTGTTACTTCTCAGTTGATGGGGGATGCTAAGCTCTGGTGGAGAGATTTTGTGGAGTGCAGACCAGCGGGGTCACCACTATTAACTTGGACCCAATTCTACTCCACATTCTTGGAGAAGTATGTTCCCCGTACCCTGAGGGATAAGAGACGGGATGAGTTCACCACATCAAGCAGGGGAACTCATCTGTTGCAGCATATGAGGCTCGATTTCATTCCCTATCCATGTATGCCCTACCTTTACTACCCACGAAGGAGGAGAGAATTAGGTGGTTTGTTAAAGTCCTGAATGTGGGTCTCCAGGTATCAGCTCTTCAGATGGTCTCCTTAGGTAAGACCTTCCAAGAGGTGGTGGAGTATGTGAAGTCCGTCGAAGGGGTGAGACATAAGGGATTTGCAAGGAACTTCGAGAAAAAGGCTCAAATGATGGGTTCCTTCAGAGTTCTTTTGCCAGGGCTCCGATACCGCAGGGTTTCTATGGGTGCCCTATTCAGTCTATCATACAGATATCAGTTAGAGGTCCTCCAAGGATAGCTTCGCGACTATCAGGTGCAGTTAGGGGTATTTAGGTTGTTCGATCAGATTTCGGAGCTCGCCCTAGTTCCTCTGTTCCGGCTTAGAGTCCCGTGATTGAGAGGGTATGTCATGAGTGTGGTGAGTGTGACCACATCTGCAGATGGTGCCCCAGGTTCAGACAGGGCAAGAAGATTGTTCCTCACCCTGCTCTTCGAGCTCCGGCCCCTGCCGGGAGAGGAGGTAGTACATTCAGTCTGGTGATGTGCTGTGAGTTTACAGCACTTTCGACGCTTAAAATTGATAAAATAGCATAGACTTAGGTATGTTTATATGGATATGAGGCACTTTTACTTTGATTTTAGGGAAAATAAGTGTTGGAGCAAAAATGTGCAAAAGAAGCCTTAAAATGCAGAAAATCAGCCAAAGTACAAGTCTCAGTACGAGCCGTACTGACAACCGTGATGAAAGTCAGAAGGCTGAAGTAAGAGGAAAGCAACATACGACTCTCAATATGAGCTGTACCAAGAGGGTATGAGTCGTAACTAGAGTCATGAAATTGTTCAGAGAAAATTGCACAAAAGTAGTCTTGGTACGGATGGAGTCATGGATCGTAGCATGAACATATGAACCGTACCATGAGCCTTGGTGAACTTCAGAAGATTCTTCAGTAATTGGCAGAACTTTAGAGACACCAAACAGTATGAGTCGTACCACAATACTCGTGGAAAATTTCAGAAGATGTCAGAGTTCTCAAGGCAAACCACGGAAGAATTGTACAGCTCATATGATTGAGGTACGAGTCATACCAGCCTCCCAAAACTTAGCCAAATCTATAGCAGCCAAGGACTTACGAGAAGCAGGTATGACACGTACAATCCTGCTAGGTTGGAGGTCCAGTAGTGACACAGTGGGCACCATATATGAAAAATTCCCTGTTAGCTTAGGAAAAGGTTTCTAATGTCTATATAAATAGCCTTTATGTTTTGTTTTAGATAGAGAGGGACATAACTGAAGTAGTAGATGTGTGAGGGATAATTTTTGTGAATTTTTATCAAGTTTTGAGGAGCAATTCATGGGATCAAATTCTGGATTTCCTACATTGTTCTTGAGATTGTTCTTTGATATTCAAATATGGTTTTCTTCCAATTGTTGCTGTAAGTATTTAATTATGCATTTGTCTATGAATGCAAACTATAATCTTACAACCATAAGAGGCTAAAACCTCCACAACTAGGGATTGTGGGAGCCATGGTGGATTAATGAATTAGGGTTACACAAAAGTGATTCAAAACCAATGCTAAACTCTTGTATTGTATTCTCTTCATCTTTAAATATTTCTTAACAGTGTATAATGTTAGGACTTGCCTGAATTCTTTACTTTCTTGAACCTAGAGAAAGGAAGATTAGGAAAAGAGAATTACAAAAAAGCCTTGGTCTTTATGATTATTGTAGTAACTTGAGTTATGGTTGCAGGATAGTAAAATTTGGAACATATTGATAATGGTTAGTTTGAAATAACAAATGAGACTTGACCCGGTGATTGAGTATAGTCATCCAATAGGGACGAATCATCATTTGGATGAACCCTAGTTATCAGTTCTACAAGTAAGTATTGAGATTGATCACGTGTGTATACTCGAAGTATTTATGAACCCACAGGGAACTCCTACCCTATTTGTTTGCAAATCTTGATTTAAATCATAAATATAATCTTGTTTGTACTTGTCACTTTTGGATTTTTGATTCATCCGAGGGTTTTTCTTGCCGTATTTATTTTTCCTTGGGCATGCTATCTAGTAGAATCAACATGTTTAGGATTTTAATTTTTGTGATTTTTGTTTAATTAGAAAGTAGCTTAGGAGTACTCAGCCAATAAATTGCACTAGTTTTGAATTTGTAAAAAATTGACCCAGTTTAAAATCCTTTTGATGATTAGTTGTGTACTTGTGATTGCAAGCATGATTTCTGTAGATCTTTTTATGTTATTTAGTATATTAACACGTATAGTTTTTGTTAAGCCATGAATAAACCGGACAGGTAGAGTGAATACAAGTCATGTATCATGAGTGAGTGAGGTCTAATACCTAGTTTGATACTGCATAGAGGATCTAGAACTTGCCCGGTTGGTCTTTGCATAGGTTTTAGGATGGTTGGTTAGGAAATGATTATAGGCTATTTTTGTTTAACCCATCTTTAGCTTAAAGTACCCTACCAGAACAATATGATTCCCTTGATCCCGACTTTGAGCCTCAAATAAAACATTTTTCTTTGATTAACCAATTAACCGTACCCATTTTAATAATGAGCTTGTTTTGGTCCTTGGTCCCTCTTTGGACATTGTGAACCTCAACATAGGCAAAATGCCTAAGTTGAGGGTGGCTGAGTAGGGGTGCATAAATAGTGGAAGGTTAAAAAGGGAGAGAAAAGAAAAAAAAGGTTGAAAAATGAGGTTTGGTGTGACCAAAAAAAAAGAAAAATTGAAAAAAGAAAATTCAAAAAGTGAATGATGCATGAAAAGCTTGAAGAAACACACCACACTCATTCAAACGCATAAAAAGGGTGAAAAGGGAGGAAAAAGTGGAAAAAGAAAAAAGGATGGAAAAAGTAAAAAAATAAAAAAATAAAAAAATGGAGTCACGTGTATGTAGTTCCAAGGAAGGATTTAGTCACTTAAAAAGATTTCATATCTACCATACCCAGCCCGAAAGCCTATATTACAAGCCTAAGCAAGTCTTATAGTGATCTTAGCCTGACCATCTAACAAACCAAAGTAGAGAAAATAAGGTCAAGCATATGGTATCCGATAGGCAGTATTTCGAACTTCTTTGTGAGAGTGAGAGTCTTACTTGTTCAGTCCCATGTTACATATTTTACTATATTTGTGAGTGGGGGACTTTATTGCTGTGAGGTTACATGATTTGTGTTTAACACTACCGATGGTTTGTGTAAAAAGCATTGGTGATGACTTGACTATCTGTTAATAACTAGATGACATATCTTGATACCCTTTTATCATGTTTTGTGGTTGCTTGTAGTGCATATGCTGATTTGGTCATGGGAAAAGGGTCAAAAGCTTTTTGAGTTTATAGTGCAAGTTTTGTTTGATGTTGGCTATAGTATCTTAGGTTTATTTTCTAGTTAAGCATCGTGTTTAGTTTTTATTTTCTTTGCCCGAGGACATGCAAAAGTCTTAAGTTGAGGGTGTTGATGTGCTATGAGTTTACAACACTTTCGACGCTTAGAATTGAGAAAATAGCATGGACGTAAGTATGTTTATATGGATATGAGACACTTTAAATTTGATTTTAGGAAAAATAAGTGTTGGAGAAAAAATGTGCAAAAGAAGACTTAAAATGCATAAAATCAGCCAAAGTACAAGTCTCAATACGAGCTGTACCTTGATTATACGAGCCGTACTGAGAACCTTGATGAAATTCAGAAGGTTGAAGTAAGAGGAAGGCAACATACGACTCTCAGTACGTGCTGTACCAAGATGGTATGAGTCGTAACCGGAGTCATGGAATTGTTTAGTGAAAATATCACATAGGCAGATTCTTGGTACGGATGGAATCACGGATCATAGCATGAACATACGAACCATACCATGAGCCATGATGAACTTCAGAAAATTCTTTAGTACTTGGAAGAACTTCAGACACACCAAACAGTACGAGTCGTAGGAGGAAGGTACGAGTTGTTCCACAACACTCGTGGAAAATTTCAGAAGATGTCAGAGTTCTCAAGGCCAAATCACGGAAGCATTATATGGATCGTAGGATTGAGGTACGAGTTGTACCAGCCTACCAAAACTTAGCCAAATCTACAACAACCAAGCCCTTCTCCAACTATGACTGCCCAACCTGAGATCAGACCGCTAATGCGTTCCACTTATTGAACAGGGTTCTATGGTCGGTCCGTGACCCCTAGATGCCGAAGGCGTCCTTGGGGTGATCTTGTAGTTCCTAAGGGGTGGAGATGATGGGGTCGGTCCATGAATTTTCCTTCCTTTTATTTTGCCGCATTTTGCTCAAAGGGTTGAAGGGAGATAGTGCATCAAGCTGTTCATAAGGGCCAACTTGATCCTCTTCTTACGAGAAGCAGGTACGACCTGTACAATCCTGCTAGGGGTCTTACGTCTAGTTGTGACACAGTCAACACCAGATATGGAAAATTTCCTGTTAGCTTAGGAAAAAGTTTCTAATGTCTGTATAAATAGCCTTTATGTTTTATTTTAGTTAGAGAGGGACAAAACTGAAGTAGTAGACGTGTGAAGGATAATTTTTGTGAATTCAATTTTTGAGGAGCAATTCTTGGTGATCAAATTCTTGATTTCCTACATTGTTCTTGAGATTTTTCTTTGATATTCAAATATGATTTTCTTTCAATTGTTGAAGTAAGTATTTAATTATGCATTTGTCTATGAATGCAACCTATAATCTTACAACCACGAGAGGCTAAAATCTCCACAACTAGGGGTTGTGGGAACCATGGTGAATTAATGAAACAGGGTTAAACAAAAGTGATTCAAAACCAATGCTAAACACTTGTATTGTATTCTCTTCATCTTTAAACATTTCTTAACGGTGTACAACGTTAGGACTTGCTTGAATTCTTTACTTTGCTTGAATCTAGAGAAGTAGAGATTAGGAAAAGAGAATTACAACAAAGCCTTGATCTTTATGATTATTGTATTAACTTGAGATGTGGTTGCAGGATAGTTAAATTTGGAACATATTGATAACGGGTAGTTTAAAATCGCTCATGAGACCTGACCCGGTGATTGAGTATAGTCATCCAACAGGGATGAATCAGTCATTTGAATGAACCCTAGTTATTAGTTCTACAAGTAAGCAATGGGATTGATCACGTGTGTATACCCGAAGTAGTTATGAACCCATGGGGAACACCTATTCTAGTCATTAGCAAATCTTGATTTATATCACAAATATAATCTTGTTTTAATCTTGTTTTCTTTAAATTCCCTCAATTTGGAGATAACTCACTAACAAGTTCAATTAGCGACATTAGTCTAGATCTTACCCTATTCTCTGTGGGTTCGACCCCAACCTCTTAGTTGGGTTCTTTATTGACAACGATGGCTTCATACTTTGTCAGGATGTATGAGTTTGAGCGTTATCAAAAGTGGCGCTGTTGCTGGGGAATACGACTAAGATTAGATTAATTGCTTGTATTTGACTTTTGGTTGTAATTTCCCCATTTACGTTTTCTTTGTTTTTCTTTTGTGATTCATTCAGGCCAACACTAAGGGAGCTACTTTTGCAAACACCCAGAAGAAAGATAAGAGGTTGCTAGCGCCCATGGAAGAGAAGATGAATACTGACGCACTATCAACTGTCTTGATGAACTATGAAAGATATGGGGTACCAGTATACACGGAGCTGGTGAATGCCCTAGATGGAATGGGGTCATATAACTTCAGACCAAAGAAGTTAGACCTTGATTTGAACAACCGTTTGATCCGCCATCAAAGCCATCAATAGAGGAACCACCGGTCCTTGAACTGAAGGCACTGCCTCCCATCTCAAATATGAATTCTTGGGTGAAGACAATACTTTGTCAGTGATTATTGCAGCAGATTTGATAGATTGGCAAGTAGTTTGGTCATAGTATTAAAAAGGCATAAAAAGGCAATTAGATGGACCATAGCGATATCATCGAGATATCTCCAGGCATATGTACTCATAAGATACAACTTGAGCCAACCTGCACACCAAGTATAAAGCATCAGTGATGCCTGAACCCACCATTGCAAGAAGTAGTGAGAAAAAAGATTATCAAGTGGCTAGACACTAGTGTAGTCTACCCCCTGCGGATAGAAAGTGGGTAAGTCCAGTACAGTGTGTGACAAAGAAAGGTGGGATCATAGTGGTACTTGGTGAGAAGAATGAGATGATACCGACACGACCAATCACTGGATGGCGTGTATGCATGGATTACAAGAAGCTCAACCACTGGACCCAGAAGGACCACTTTCCAATGCCATTCATGGATCAGATGCTTGGCAGATTGGTAGGTAGAGGCAAGTACTATTTTCTCGATGGCTACTAGGGTATAATTAGATCACTATAGCCCCGGAAGATCAAGAAAAGACTACCTTCACTTGCCCGTATGGAAAATTTACTTTCAGAAAAATGCCTTTTGGATTGTGCAATACACCGTCCACATTCCAGTGCTGCATGATGTTGATATTCTCAGATATGGTGGAGGACACCATCGAGGTATTCATGGACGACTTCTCAGTTGTGGGTGACTCATTCGAATCTTGCCTCACACACTTGGGCAAAGTGTTGAACAGATGTAAAGAAACTAATCTGGTCCTAAATTGAGAAAAATATCATTTTATGATCAAGGAAGGAATAGTGCTGGATCACAAAATCTCAAGAAAAGGGACTGAGGTGGACAAGATGAAAATTGAAGTTATAACAGCTTTGCCACCACCTATTTTCATAAAAAGGGTTAGAAGCTTTCTAGAGCATGCAGGATTCTATAGGCGGTTTATCAAGGACTTCTCAAGGATTGCACAATGTGAAATTACTTGAAAAGGATGTGAAGTTCATATTTGATGAGGCATGTCTAAGGATTTTGAGTGCTTGAAAGAGAAACTCACCACTGCTCCTATTATCATAGCTCTAGATTGGTCTCTTCCATTTGAAGTAATGTGTGATACTAGCAGGGTTGCTCTTGATGCTATCTTAGGCTAAGAGAGAGCAAATATTTTTCATCCTATATATTATGCTAGTAAAACGCTCAACACAACCCAAAAGAACTACACTTCACAGAACAGAAGCTGCTAGCAGTGGTCTTTGCATTTGAGAAGTTTCGAGCATACTTGCTTGGAACTAAGGTGATCGTCCATACAGACCATGCCACTTTGAGATACCTGATGTCTAAAAAGGATGCTAAACCCAGGCTGATTAGGTGGGTGCTATTGCTTCAAGAATTTGAGTTTGAGGTCAAAGACCGAAAAGGGACTGAAAATCAGGTAGTTGATCTCTTATCCAGACTAGAGTTGAGGCTAGGGCAAGAGAGGAGATTGAGATCGATGACGATTTCCTAGACGAGCAGGTACTAGCTGCATCCCAAGACTTGATTCCCTGGTTCGCTGACTTTGCAAATATTTAGTCAGCGACATGATTCCAGCAGACATGCTCCTCAACAGAAGAAGTTCTTATTTATTTCCCAAAGATACTATTAGGATGAACCATACTTATTTTGCATTTGTGCAGATGGGATCATTCATATGTGTGTGCCAAAGGTAGAAATGTTGAGCATTCTGGAGGTCTATCACTCATCCCTAGTTGGGGGTCATCATAGTGGTATCCAAACTACACATAAAATCTCGCAATATGGGTATTATTATCCCTTTATTCACCAAGATGCCTATGATTACGCCAAGGCATGCGATCAATGTCAAAGACAGGATGGCATTACTCACAAGCATGAGTTACCATTGACCCCTATTCTAGAAGTTGAGTTATTTGATGTATGGGGTATAGACTTCATGGGCCCATTTGTTAGCTCATATGGGATGAAATATATGTTGGTGGTAGAGGATTACGTCTCCAAATGGGTGGAGGCTATTGCACTACCTTATAATGAATTAAAAAATGTTACAACATTTCATGGAAGCACACATTCACTAGATTTGGTACTCCAAAGCAATCATCAGTGATGGTGGATCACACTTTTGCAACCGCCTCTTTAGAACCTTGTTGGAGATATATGGCATCAAGAATAAGGTGGCAACACCATACCATCCTCAGTCGAGCATGCAGGTAGAAGTTTCAAACAGGGAAATAAAGATCATTCTTGCCGAAATAGTGAATACTAATTGGACATATTGGTCTAAGAAGCTCAATGTTGGCTGTGGGCCTATCGAACAACTTATAAGACCCCCATTGGTTCATCTACATATTAGTTGGTCTATGGAAAATCATGTCATCTACCAGTTGAATTAGAGCATAAGGCACTACGGGTTTTGAAAAAGATGAACTTAAACTGGAATAAAGCAGCCAAGTTGAGACTTGATCAGCTCAATGAGTTGGATGAATTCCAACTTAGAGCTTATGAGAGTGCGACCATTTATAAAGAAAGAATGAAGATTTATCATGACAGAAAGATTGCAAAAAGGGAGTTTAATGCGGGTGATCTGGTCTTACTGTTTAATTCAAGGCTCTATTTACACCCTGAAATGTTAAAATCTAGATGGATGGGAGCTTATAGAGTGGTGAATGTGTCCCCATATGGTGCAGTGGAACTTGAGAACAAAGATGGAAATGGTTCATAGTGAAAAGGCAGAGAATAAAGCTATATCTGGGAGATACAGAGGAAATAAGAGGAATCGAAGCAGTGTACCTTGATGATGCCTGAAGAACCACAAAAGTTACATCATGCCGTTACATTAAATTAGGCACTGCATGGGAGAAAACCTATGGATGGTGAAGTCTGAGTAGCCTCAGGTATGTTCCCTTCCGTCTGTTTTTACATTCTATGCTTTGGGGATGAAACACACTTTTTAAAAAGGGGAGGGGGTGTATTTGTCATTTTTTGGTTTTTGAGTCGTCCAAGGGTTTCTCTTGTCGTGTTTTTTTCATCGGGCATACTATTTAGTATAACCGAAATGTTTAGAATTTTATTTTTTGTGATTTTTATTTAATTAGAAAGTAGCTTAGGATTACTCAACTAATAAACTGCACTAGTTTTGAATTTGTAAAAAATTAACCTTGTATAAATTTTTTTAATGATTAGCTGTGTACTTGTGATTGCAAGCATGATTTCTATGGATCTTTTTATGTCATTTAGTATATTAGCATGTATAGTTTTTGTTAAGCCATGAATAAATCGGATAGATAGAGTGAATGCAAGTCATGTACCATGAGTGAGTGGGGCCTAATGCCTAGTTCAATACTGCGTAGAGGATCTAAAACTTGCTCGGTTGGTATTTGCATAGGTTTTAGGATGGTTGATTAGGAAAAGATCATATACCATTTTTGTTTAGCCCATTTTTAGCAAAAGTACCCTACCAGAATGATATGATTCCCTTGATCCCGATTTTGAACCTCAAATAGATAATTTTTCTTTGATTAACCAATTAATCATACCCATTTTTATAATGAACCTATTTTGGCCCAGGTGCATCCTTGGACATTGTGAACCTCAATATAGGAAAAATGCCTAAGTTGAGGGTGGCTAGAGTAGGAATGCATAAATAGTGGGAAGGTGAAAAAGGGAGAGAAAGAAAAAGAAAAAGAAAAGAAAAATTGATAAAAGAAAATTCAAAAAGTGAATGATGCATGAAAAGCTTGAAGAAACATACTACACTCATACAAATGCATTAAAAGGGTGAAAAGGGAGGAAAAAGTGAAAAAAGAAAAAAGAGTGGAAAAAGTGAAAAAAAATGGAGCCACATGTATGTAGTGCCAAGGAAGTATTTAGTCACTTAAAAAGATCTCATGCCTACCATACCCAACCCTAAAGCCTACATTACAAGCCTAAGCAAGTCCTATAGTGATCCTAGCCTGACCATCTAACAAACCAAAGTAGAAAAAATAAGAGCAAGCCTATGGTATCCGATAGACAGTATTTGGAACTTCTTTGTGAGAGTGAGAGTCTTACTTGTTCAGCCCCATGTTACATATTTTACTATATCTGTGAGTGGTGGACTTCATTTGCTGTGAGGGTATATGGTTTGTGTTTAACTCTACCAGTGGTCTATGTAAAAAGCATTGGTGATGACTTGACTATCTGTTAATAGCTAGATAACATATCTTGATCCCTGTTTATCATGTTTTGTGGTTGCTTGTAGTGCATGTGCTGATTTGGTTCATGGAAAAAGGGTCAAAAGTTTTTTGAGTTTATAGTGAAACTTTTGTTTGATGTTGGCTGTAGTATCCTAGGTTTATTTTTTAGTTAAGCATCATGTATAGTTTTTTTTTCCTGAAAACATGCAAAAGTCTTAAGTTGAGGATGTTGATGTGTTGTGAGTTTACAGAACTTTCGACACTTAAAACTGAAAAAATAAGATGGACTCAGGTATGTTTATATGGATATGAGACACTTTTACTTTGATTTTAGGGAAAATAAGTATTGGAGAAAAAATGTGCACAAGAAGCCTTAAAATGCAGAAAATCAGTCAAAGTACAAGTCTCAGTATGAGCTGTACCTTGATTGTACGAGCCGTACTGACAACCGTGATGGTCAGAAGGCTGAAGTAAGAGGAAGGAAACATACGACTCTCAGTACGAGTCATACTAAGATGGTACGAGCCGTAAATGGAGTGGTGGAATTTTTTAGAGAAAATTGCACAAAGGCAGACTTTTAGTACAGATGGAGTCATGGATCGTAGCATGAGCATAGAACCATACCATAAGCCATGGTGAACTTCAGAAGATTCTTCAGTACTTGGAAGAACTTCAAACACACTAAACAGTACGAGTCGTAGGAGGAAGGTACAAGTCGTACCACAACACTCGTGGAAAATTTCAGAAGATGTCAGAGTTCTCAAGGCCAAACCACAAAAGCATTGTACAACTCGTAGGATTGAGGTACAAGTGATATCAGCCTTCCAACACTTAGCCAAATCTATAGCATCCAAGGACTTATGAGAAGCAGGTACGGCCCGTACAATCCTGATAAGAGTCATAGGTTCAGTCGTGACACAGTCGGCACCAGATATGAAAAATTTCTTGTTAGCTTTGGAAAAGATTTCTAACGTCTGTATAAATAGCCTTTATGTTTTATTTTAGTTAGAGAGGGACAGAACCGAAGTAGTATATGTATGAAGGATAACTTTTGTGAATTTTTATCAAGTTTTGAGGAGCAATTCTTGGGATCAAATTCTTGATTTCCTACGTTGTTCTTGAAATTGTTTTTTAATATTCAAATATGATTTTCTTTTAATTGTTGCTGTAAGTATTTAATTATGCATTTGTATATTATTGCAAACTATAACCTTACAATCATGAGAGGATAAAACCTCCACAACTAGGGATTGTGGGAACCATGATGGATTAATGAAATAGTGTTACACAAAAGTGATTCAAAACCAATGCTAACCACTTGTACTATATTCTATTCATCTTTAAACATTTCTTAACGGTGTACAATGTTAGGATATGCCTGAATTCTTTACTTGCTTGAACCTAGAGAAGTAGAGATTCAGAAAAGAGAATTATAACAAAGCCTTGGTCTTTATGATTATTGTATTAACTTCAGCTGTGGTCACAAGATAGTTAAATTTGGAACATAGTGATAATAGTTAGTTTGAAATCGCTCATGAGACCTGACCCGGTGATTGATTATAGTCATCCAATAGGGATGAACCAATCATTTCGATGAACCCTAGTTATCAGTTTTACAAGTAAGCATTGGTATTGATCACACGTGTATACCCGAAGTAGTTATGAACCCATGGGGAACACCTACCCTAGTCATTAGCAAATCTTGATTTAAATAAAAAATATAATCTTCTTTTAATCTCGTTTTCTTTAAATTCCCCCAATTTGGAGATAACTCACCAACAAGTTCAATTAGCGGCATTAGTCTAGATCTTACCCTATTCTTTGTGAATTCGACACCAACCTCTTAGTTGGGTTCTTTATTGACAACGACTGCTTCATACTTTGTCAGGAAGTGTGAGTTTGAGCGTCATCATCTAGATCTTCCACAGCTGGGACGAGGTAGTCAGCCAACCATTAGAGGTGGTGCTCAGCAGGGTAGAGGACGTGCTCAGGTGGGTAGGGGTGGCACCCAGTCAGGTAGAGGGGTGACATAGCCCAATAGGGGTGGTTCTCTGGCGGATAATCAGGCCCATTTCTATGCTTTTCCTAGTAGACTAGAGACAGAGGCTTCAGACCCCATTATTAGAGGTATGATCTTCGTGTTTGACAAAATGGCTATTACGTTGTTTGATCCAGGCTCTATATTTTTTTATGTGTCTACTTATTCTGCATTGGGTTTAGATCTTTTTTATGATGTGCTTGATACTCCTATCCATGTGTTTACTCCTGTTGAGTATTCTGTGTTGGTGGATAGGGTTGTTGGTGATTGCATTATTGATTTCATGGGGTTTAACACTCTGGCAGAATTAGTGATCTTAGACATGGTTGATTTTGATATAATTTTGGAAATGAGCTGGTTGTCCCCTTAACATACCATTCTAGATTGCCATGCCAAGACAGTCACTATATCCGGGGTAGGGGCGTCTAGGTTGGATTGAAAGGGAATTGTATCCCTGCTCCTAATAAACTCATCTCTTATATTCATGCTTGTAAGTTGATAGGGCGGTGTTTTTCAGAGCATCTAGCACATATTCGGGACTCGACATTGACTTTTGTATAGATTTAGAGCTAGAGACTCGACCTATTTTTATTGCTCTATATTATATGGCACCTGTTGAGTTGAGAGAACTCAAGGAGAAGTTGCAGGAGTTGCTTAGTAAAGGGTTTATTAGACCAAGTGTGTCACCGTGGGGTGCCCCGATTTTATTAGGTTGAATGGAAGGGTTTTACTGTTAAAGTGCCCTAAAAAGGGAGGGTTTGATCTATTTAGACCCATAATTGAAGAGTAAGTAATGAATTACTCTATATTATGTAGATTTTGAGCATTCCAAAGCTTTGAGGAAGGGCCAGGTTCCCGTAGAGTAGCTGAATCGCTATCTTCAAATATCAAGATAAGTTATGGTTAGAGGGTCAGACCCTGTATAATGACTTGTATGCATGTGTGATAATGGTATGTGATTGGTCTTCGAACATTATTTGATATAAAATTATTTATTTGAATAAATAGAGGAGATCATGTTAATATGAGATAATTATGAACTGTTGTGAAAATTTCATGGAATTGTGAAGTGAAACTTTGTTAAGAAGCTATAATGTGAATCAATGAATCGTACTTGTGCAAGTGATGGAGTGGAAAGTAGACTCCTACTATTGATATATATATATATACATATATATATATACATACATATATAAATATATATATATATATATATATATATATATATATATATGTGAGTGTATTGGTTGTAACTTGTTATATTCCGTGATGAAAAATGATTTAAATGGTAAAGTATCCTTAGGTGAGTGGCTCGTGCCTGAGGGAAGTACTCGGGCGAGCGATATTATTGAGTAGCTCATTCTGAGGGGAGCATCCGGATGAGCATAAGAGTGAGAGCGGGTACCATGCTGGTATAGTACATGAATTTCTAGAGTCCCCTGCAGGTCATGACTGGAAGGGCAAAAATAAGACCCTCTGTATGTGTGTATACTGAGTTTGTGGATTGAGTGTTTATGGGGTTATGGCGGAGGCGTGTGCCCATCATGTCACCATTTGTTTACTTTGTTTATATTATGTTTGTAATCATATGTAATACTAAATGAAGTATGTGCTAAGTGGTTATGGAAATTATGGATTTTGTTTATGTATTTCGAAATGGACATGAACCTGATTCTAAGTGTGACACGGTCACGATACTGGTAAGTTTTGAGTGGATTTTTCTTGTGATTACCTATTGCGTTTGTAAGTGATAAAGATTTGTATTTGTTGTTACTCACACTTGTACGATATATGAATTGATCTGTAGAGTATGTGAATCGTTAACTCTGATGAATTGATGAACTGATGAAGATGTAGCTAAGTCGAGTTACTACCTAAGGCGGTACGGTTGTCGCGGAACTTCTTCCACTGCAGTGAGACCGCTGTAGTGGTCAAGTGACCGCTACAGTGAAAGGCCCAATCCAGTGAGCAGGCCGACTGTCACCTGGGTGGAGCTAGTGTACTTGAAATGGTTTATGTACTTCTGTAAATGCTGAAGACTTGTTTTAGATCATTGTTGCTATTTTTACACGTAATTATGTAAGGTCAGATAATGATGCCTACCAGTACCGTGTTATGTACTGAACCTATGCCTGCACTTCTTTTCTGAGTGTAGAGTTCAAACCAGGAAGTTCCTCCCGTCCTCACCTGTGAAGCAGCATCAATTTTACTTGAAAGGTGAGTAGACCAAGCAGGCAGTATCACTCTCCCGTTGAAGATGTCCTTCCCTTCTGAACATTTATTTTATTTGTGTTTTAGATTTAATCATTCTTAGAGGTCTAAGTAGACGTCTTGTGCAATGACAATCAGGTTTTGGGATTTGTTTAGTTTTGTTCGTTTTGGTTGTAAGAGGATTGTTACTGCTTCTGATGATTCCTTTTATGTTATTATAAACTCTTATCTCTTTCTTAACGTTTGATGTTGGGATATTTATTGGGAATCATTGGTTCACCCACCTGGAGGGGGGGGGGGTTAGTGTGGGTGCCAATCACGACTATTTGGGTCGTGACATTTGTACATATGTTCTCTTATGTTTCCTGAATGAGTGATAAGAAAAATGGCAATAGGAGTAGAATAACTTTTTTTGTCATGTTATATTAAAGTTCCTATATAGTATTGTTTTATATATTGAGAAAAGTAAATATTTCTTTTATTTTGATGTATTATTTAATGCTTGGTCCATTGTTCAAACTTTAGAGACAAGGTTTTTGATTGATTTTGAGTTACGATATCTTGCAGGGGTAGATTCCAAGGAAATGAAGATCAAAAAAGAGGTTTCTAAGAGAAGACAAATGACCCAACGATGAGAAGTTTGAAAATATTAATGAAACATAATTTGCAATTTCCAAACATGTTTAATTACTGACAATTTTTTTCTTTCCAAATTAATTCTTAAATCGCTGCAACTTTAATATAGTATAGCTATGACAGTGGCAACAAAGATGGCGATAGAGGCAAGTAGTAAACATGTAATGCCGTTGGATTCTCCCTTTCGAAAAGTTGTACATGCTTGTTGATTTGTTATATGTATGTTATAGTATGATTTAATACATGAATAAAATAAAAGACTGTCATGATCCAATTGACAATATTGGCACCCACACTAACTCCCCCGTGGGCGAACCAACGATTTTCAACAACTATCACAACATTAATCATTCAGAAGGAAATAACACTTAATAAAATGAAATGAAATATCAGAAAACTATAATAATCTTCTAAACCAAAACAAATAATACTCCCCAAGATTCAAAAGTCATTGCACTTCAATGTCTAACAACAACTCTAGGAATGTTTAAACTAAAAAGAAAGAAATGCTGCAATATCCGGAGGAGAGACATCTTCTAAGGAGGAGTAGAAGAGCCCATTCCGCATCGCTCACCTTTCAGAGTATGTGTCTGCCTTAGAGGTAAGGTAATAATGAGCTTCTGGGGTCAATTTCTGCACTCAGAAAAGAAGTGCAGGAATAGCATCAGTATAAAACACAATACTAGTAGGCATCATCGGCTGACCGTACATGATAATATATATATATATAAATTTAAACGACAATATACAACTAGTCCAGAATATCATTCAAACATACATTACATATTTCAGGAAATTCAACTCAGTTTCAAGGTGCAATGGCCTGCTCACTGGATTAGGCTCTTCGCTGTAGCGGTTACTTGACCGCTACTGCAGTCTCGCTGTAGCAGAGCATATCCCGCTGCGGTGGTACTGCTCTGGGCAGTAGTTTGATTTAGCTGCACTTAAATTATTTCACTAACTCTTTGCCACACCATACATCATCCAATTCATTCAGGAACTCAAAAGACATTACATTCTACACATGAATTACTACGTAGCAACATATGATATACAATAGTTCATAACAACATTAGCATGCTCAAATTCCAATTCTCATTTATCTCTATTGAAATTAAGTCTGAAACTTTCCCACAATACGATCACAAAACACGAATTCAATTTCAGTTCAGCCAAATAGCACTTATTCATTCCAAATTCCAACACAATAACAGTGTCTCGTAAAATAGAACAAGTAAAATAAATAGAGATATGCCAGGCACATGCCTCCATCATATTACTATGAACACTTTAACACTCTGCCTCTATGTACACATGCTAGAGGGTCTTATTTCTGTCCTTTTAGCCATAACATGCAGGGGACTCTAGAAATTCATGTACTGTATCGACATGGTACCCACTCCCACTCGTGTGCTCGTCAGGATGCTCCTCTCGAACATGAGCCAATCAATACATATATGCTTGCCCGGATGCTCCCCTCGAGCATGAGCCTCTTATCTTAGGTTATTCTCATTATCTCTATTCTTTCTCACGCTATCATATCATAGAGGGTTTATCATCATAATATTTAGGAGGTCAAAATCTACCTCTAATACTCCCAAAGTTTAACAATTCATCATTCAATCAATAGTAATATCAAGTAATATACTTAACAGTTTTCAACACAATTTCATGTCGCTTTGGTGACATCAACATAACAAGTTATTTCAACAGCTAGTTTTTAACAGGGCACTCATCACTACAATTAGAGTTCACAAACTAAATAAACACATCATCGTACATAATTATATAGACCATTATGTATAATCTAACTCTAACCATAAAGTTACCTCGATATGAAGGATGTCGAATGACAATTACACAGCTGGAGCCTTGCCTTTCCTCAACGCCTCTGAATGCTCGAAGTCCATAGATAAGAAAGTACACAAAATCAATAATCTACTATCTAGACAATTATTTTGGGGATTAACATCCTCCCCCATCTACCCATTATCATAACCACCTCACTTCCCATGGTTCAATTATTATTCATTAACTCCCGCAACCCCTTTTAGGCACTTTAGGGCTAATGACTCCATTCCACCTTGTTCTAGGTTTTAATTCCCATAGGAACTAGATTCTACGGAAACACCACATTTGGGAAGCAATCATTACCATCTATTGAACTCAAAATCCACACCTATAACTTCCCCATGATTTTCATTCTTACTTCTATCAATAAGGGTTTTCTTGCTAGCAATTCACCATTGAAGGTCCCTTCTTGATTCTACGGGGCTAGGAAAATTGAAATAACAAGATTACAAAGCAAACTCTTAACTTGGGAAGGGAAATCACTCAGTTCTTGGGAAGATCACCTTTGGTTCAGAATTTTCATAACTTAGAATAAATGGGGTGTAACCCCTGAACTCACACTTAAAACCCACTTTCTGATTCTTTTTATGCGCTGTAGCGGTCCCCTTCTCTCTACAGCGGACCGGCTATAGTAGGCAGAAAGCCGCTAAAGCGGATCTGGTAGTTATTCCTCTAGTCCATTACGACGGACTCCGACCATCACCACGGTCTCGTTGCAATGAAAAATCTACCTCTGTAGTGGTTCCCCGAATCAGTAGCTCCTAAAAAATCCTCAATTTTACACTTAGCTCATTTTACAATATTTTCTATTCATCTCTAGCCTTTTTCGAGTGTTCTAAGTCCGTTCCCCTCCTAACAACATATGGGATATTACATCATATACCAATTAAAACACTGTTCATCCCCAAACTGTCTATATATAAACAAAGAAGAGAACGTACTAGATTCCACAAATAACTGAGGATATTTGATTCGTATATCAGCCTCGGTCTCCCAAGTGGCTTCCTCTATAGGATGATTCTTCCACTGGACCTTTACCGTCATAATTTCCTTTGATCTTAGCTTGCGGACCTCCCTAGTTAATATTGCCACTGGCTCTTTTCCATAGGACAAGTTCTTATCTAGGGGCACAGAGTCCCATTTGATAATATACGATCCATCCCCATTATACTTCTTAAACATTGAGACATGGAATGTCGGATGTACCCTAGACAGCCTTGGCGGTAAAGCCATCTCATAAGCTACTTCTCCCACTCATCGAAAGATCTCAAATGGTCCAATGTACCTCGAGCTAAGCTTGCCCCACTTACCGAACCTCATCACCCCCTTCATGGGGGATACTTTGAGCAGAACTTTCTCTCCCTCCATAAACTCCATATCTTACACCTTCTTGTCAGCGTATTATTTTTGTCTACTTTGAGCCGCCACTAGACGCTCTTGGATTACCCGAAATTTTTCTAGGGACTTCTTTAGCAAATCGGTCCCCCAAGGTCACACCTCAAATGCATCAAACCAACCAATTAGAGACCTACATTTTCTCCTGTACATAGCTTCAAATAGCTCCATGTCAATGCTCGAGTGATACCTATTGTTATAGGAGAACTCTACCAAGGGTAGAAATTTATCCCAATGGACCCTGAATTCTGTATCACAGGCCTGGAGCATGTCTTCTAACACTTGGATGGTCCTTTTTGACTGTTCGTCTGTCTGAGGATGGAAGGTTGTGCTCAAGTCCAACCTGGTGCCTAACTCTTCCTATAAGGTCCTCCAGAAATGAGAGGCGAACTGAGTACCCCTATCAGACACAACTTACACTGGCACCCTGTGCAACCAAATCACTTCCTTTACATATAGCTTGGCCAACTTATTGGCATTGTAAGTCACTTGGATAGGCAAAAAGTGAGAAGACTTGGTCAATCTGTCCACAATGAGCCAAATAGATTCAAACTTTCCCAAAGTCATTGGAAGACCAACTATTAAATCCATAGCTATTCTCTCCCATTTCCACTTGGGAATAGGCATCCTCTAAAGTACTCCCCTAGGCTTCTGGTGCTCGTATTTCACCTGTTGATGATTCAAACATTGGGCGACATAGTCAATAATATCTCTCTTCGTTTTGCCCCACCAATAGTGTCGCTTAAGGTCATGGTACATTTTGGTGACTCCAGGGTGAATAGAGTACCTCGAATTGTGAGCTTCTTCCAGAAGAGTCTTAATTAGTTCACCAACTCGGGGAACACACACACACCCCTTTATCCTCAGGACCCCTTCACCATGTAGAACTGGTTCCTTCGCTTCTCCCCGCAGAACCTTGTCTCGGATCTTACCCAACCTCTCATCCTCAAACTGTCTTGCCTTTATTTCCTCTAACAGTGATGACTTAGCCTCCATGCTAGCTAGTATCCCACCTGTTTTTGTCAAAGAGAGCCTCATCAAACTGTTTGAATGTGTCTGAATGTCCCTGGACATCAGTCATCGAGTAGCTTCCAGATAAGATACACTGCACATACTCACTACTTTTCGACTCAACGCATTTTCCACCACATTAGCCTTCCCTAGGTAGTACAGGATGATAATGTCATAGTCCATGAGCAGTTCCATCCACATCCTCTACCTCAAATTGAGATCCTTCAAGGAAAATACATATTGCAGGCTAGGATGATCTGTCAATACCTCGTAACGAGCCCCGTATAGGCAGTGCCTCTGGATTTTTAGAGCGAACACAACCGCTGCTAGTTTCAAGTCATGCATAGGATAATTTTTCTCGTGCACTTTTAACTGTATCGAGACATAAGAAATGACCTGCCCTTCCTGCATTAATACAATACCCAACCCAGACCGTGACACAACATAATAAATAATAAAATCTTTGCCTTCAACCGATAATGCCAAGATAAATGTCGTGGTTAGCAAGGTCTTGAGCTTCTGGAAACTCGCTTCACATTCCTTCGACCACTAGAAAGGTAAATCCTTTTGAGTCAACTTGTTAGTACTGAGGTAGTGGATGCAAACCCTTTGATAAACCGGCAGTAGTAGCTGGCCAGCCCTATCAAACTTCGAATCTCGGTCAGGTTAGTTGGCCTAGCCCAGTTTCTGGCCGCCTTCACCTTTTGTGGGTCAACTTTGATTCCCTCCTAGGAGACCACATGCCCCAGAAAAGACACCGGGTCCAGCCAAAACTCATATTTAGTGAATTGGGCATATAACTGTCTTCTTCAGCAACCCCAACACGATTCTCAAATAATTCTCATGCTCCTGCTTGTTCTTAGAGTACACCAAGTTATCATCAATAAAAACAATCACAAAGAATCTAAGTAGGGTTTGAAGATACCGTTCATCAAGCATATGAAACAAACTAGGGCATTAGTGAGACCGAACGACGTGACCATAAACTCAAAATGCCCATACCTGGTTTGAAAGGCTGTTTTGGGAATATCCTCAACTCGAATCTTCAGTTGGTGATAACTTGACCTCAAGTCAATCTTTAAAAACACAGTTGCTCCCTATAACTGATCAACCAAATTATCTATTCAAGAAAGAGGGTACTTGTTTCAAATAGTTACCTTGTTCAGCTGACAATAATTAATGCACATCCACATGCTACCGTCTTTCTTCTTCACAAACAAGATCAGAGCACCCCATGGAGAGACTTGGCCTAATAAAACCCTTACTAAGTAGCTCTTGCAACTGTTCCTTGAGTTCTCTCAACTCAGCTGACTCCATTCGGTACGGTAGAATAGAAATGGGTCAGGTCCATGGCTCTAAATCTATGCAAAAATCAATATTACAGTCCAATAACATGCCAGACAGATATGTAGGAAACACCTATAAGAACTTGCAAACTAATGGGACCAACTCTATGGAAGGACCCTCGAAACTAGTATCCCAAATATGCGCTAGATACGCTGAACAACCCTACTCTATCAACTTACGGGCACGGATATAGGAAATGAGTTTCTTAGGAAAAGGGCTACAGTTTTCTTTTCACTCCAACTTGGACGACCCTGTGCCCGATATAGTTACGGTCTTAGCTTGGCATCTAGAATGCCATGTTAAGGAGATAACTAGCTCATTCCCAGAATTACATCAAAATTAACCATATCCAAGATCAAGAAGTCTACCAGAGTGTGAAACCCAATGAAATCAATAATACAATCCCAAGCAACCCTATCCACCACCATAGAAACCTCAACAGGAGTATCAAGCACATCATAAACAAGATCCAATCCCAATGCAAAATAAGCAGACACATAAGAAAATATGGAACTCAGATCTAACAACATAATAGCCATTTTATCAGACAAGAAAATCACACCTGTAATAACAACATCTGAAGCCTCTGCCTCAGGCTAACCAAGAAAAGCATAAAGTGAGGCTGGCCACCTACCTGCAAATCGTCCCTGTTGGGCTGTGCCACTCCTCTACCTTCCTGAGTGCCACCCCTACCCACCTTAGCACCTCCTCTACTGGCTGAGCATTACCTCTGACAGCTGGCTGACTACCTTGTCCGAGCTGTGGATGATCTCTGCTGAATGCACCGCCTCCTCTTCCGGTAGGGGCCGGAGCTCAAGGATCTGGGTGTGGAATGATTTGTCCTTCCTATCCAAATATGGGATACCATCAGTGAATGTGGCCATACTCCCCACACTCATGGCATACCTTCTTTATCATTAGCCTCTAAGCTGAAACAACAGAAATAGGATGAGCCCTGAAGTCTAAGCGGACAGGCTGAGTACCCCAACTTACCTGTTGGTTGAGAAGTGTTTCCTGATGACCCTCTGGCTGACACCTTCAAAATCGACTGAATTGGATGGCTAGATAAACCTTGCGGTACCCGAGTCCTAGCATTAAGGCCATTGTAGGACCCTACCCTTTGAGCCTTCTTCTCGACATTCTTTGCATACCCTTCTTATTTCACCCCCTCTATGTTCTTTACATATTGTGCTACCTCCTGAAAGATTTTACCTGTGGATACCATCTGAAGAACTGATAGCTGGAGACCCACATTCAGACCTTTAATAAACTGCTTGATCCTCTCTTCCTCTATGGATAGTAAGGGTAAAACATACCTATATAGTGAAAGAAATCAAGCCTCGTAGGCTGCAACAGAAGAGCTTCCCTGCTCGATGGTGGTAAACATATCTCGCCTCCTATCTCTCAAGGTACGAGGAACATACTTCTCCAAAAATGTGGAATAGAACTGGGTCCAGGTCAACGGTGGTGACCCTACTAGTATGCACTCCACAAAAGTTCTCTACTAGAGGTTTGCATCACCCATCAGCTTGAAGGTGACAAACTCCACAGTATAATTCTCCACCGCCCCATCTTATGGAGCCTCTTATGGAAACTATAATGAATTCATAGGTGTCCTCCGCTTTAGTACCATAAAAAGTGGGAGGCTTCATCTTGGTGAACCTCCAGAACAAGTCATGCTCCTCCCCTGTCATCACAAGCACAACCACAGGCCTCGAGAACATGACCGCCTCTGACATGTCATCAATGCGAGGAGCCACTGCAACTGCATGCTGTATTCATGATTGCTTCCCTACAGGAGTCGCCGGCTGTAATACCCCCATATATTTTAACTAATATTTTCACTATAATATACCACTCCTTGATAATAAGAACAACTTCTACTTCACAATTTATTAACTCAAATTTTGTGATGTTGAGATTTGTTACCTTAAATTATGAGCGTATTTTAAGAATTTATTACGGAGTATTTATGTAATATACTATCTAAATATTATCTTGAATGTGGTAGGTATAAAAAAAGAGGAGATATTTCACTTTTTGGGCATCCTTTTTTAAAACTATTTATCAAGTGATATATATCACTTTTTGTGCCCAAAATATTACACCTCTTCTAATAATTTCATTCACCTCAAGGCTAAGAAATCCCATAACTCCAGTCTTGATCATATTTCTCCATAGAAGCAATTAGAAAAACTTGTTCTTTGACCTGGAACTCAAGACAATCCCTCCTTGGTGGTAAATAATCAAAACTCATTTTTGAATTATGTATTGTTTAGGGATTTTAGCATATCTTGTTGTATAGAGCTCTATTTTAAGTGAACCGATATGTTTTGGAAGGCTAACACATGGCTCTACTACCTTTATTTTAGTGGCAAGAGCAATTTTTTCTATTACCAATTCGAAAAAGGGGACGCAATACAGGATGAGTTCTGTCCAGTTTCGATTCAAAAATGCCCCTATGCAGTATTGTTAGTATTTTGAGGATATCTACTTGCACGAAACTTGGTTTGCAGTAATAATAGACTCTTTGAAATCCCAAGACACATACTTATAACTTTTATGGAGACTATAAAGCCCATTTTTGTTTTTTACCTATTCAAAAATAAGTTAGAACACAAGGCTGTTGGGCTGTCCAAATTTACTGTTTTGGAATCTAGTGTGATTTGCACAAACTAGGCTCACTTTTGATGCTAATGTTGTTTCATTCTACAATTTGAAATTAATGAATTTTAAATAGGTACTTGATTGTGTATCCAAGGTTTTATATACTCGTGTACAAATGAAAGGAAGTGTTTGAGGAACCCGACGCATTTGTTTGGTATACGATTTAAACTCTTCAAGTTGTGGTAGGATTGTTTATGCGCTTAAAAGCTAAGGTTTGTGTATAAACTTGAACTTGTACTCTTATTAGCTGCTGGAGTATTTGAGCTACTATCTTGGAATTTTGGTTACCTTCTTGTCACTTTATATCGTCATATTGGTATTCTTGAATTGTTGCTAGATAATTGTTAACTCACCCGCTTGTACAGTTTGCTTGACCATTTGGCATTCATGTTGGGACTTTGTCCTTTTTGTGGCAATGACCTTGTCACTATATCGGCATGCCTCTTGATTTGGAGCTTATGCCATCTTGACTTTGGATTTGTAGTTCGTCTTAACTATAGAACTTGTGCATATTAAGTATGAACTAGAAAGCCATTTTTACCATGTTTCTTGATTCTCTTGATTTATGGGTTTCGTCCTTACTTGATACAGGGCTTTGGTCCTTCTCAATATTTGATTATGCTTGATGTGATGGTGTGGCGTACACATTGGGAAAAATCTATAAATTTGACCTCTTGCAAAATAATTCTATGAGCCTTCTTAACACTTGTGCTTTTAAATATTGTCAATCAAAATTGGTAATATTTCAAGGTCTGATAATTGATATTTTGATATACTTGTTTACTTGATTTATATATATATATATATATGTGTGTGTGTGTTACAATTTAGCTTCCAATAACTTAGAAGAAAATTGAAAAATCTATTGGATCCCATCCTAAAGTTTATACATCACTCAACTTTATGCTTAACGATAGTTATTTTCTATCGTAGGTGATGTTCGAGCGGATATCTGAAGATGGCCATTTGAAGTAGGCTTTTTGGAGTTTTAAATGAAGAAAATTTAGGCATCTACATTTTATAGAAATTTTGGCACTTGTATATGACCCATACGTTATACCTATGTATGTAATTTGTAAACTTGAATTTGGTGACTTGTTGGCTTTTTGAAGGTATGTAAATGTAGGTCTTGTAATATATTGAAGTTACATTTGGTTTGTAATATTGTATAATGGAGGAAACTAGTGTACATCTTAAATATTTGAAAGTTTGAAAATAATTATTGGTGTGATCCTGTTGTCATGTTGAATGAGAAATGAAATTTCATAAGGTACTTGTTTGGTTTTTTTTTTTTGATACATGCTACCACCTTCGATGAATTATCTTACGATGTACTTTTAAGATTTTTCAATGGGCCTAATTCCGCTATTAAATTACGATGAAGCATATTTTTTCCCCAAAAAATAGTTCTTTTAAGTATTACGAGTAGTAGATTAGTTTTTGTTTGTATGTGGCATCCCCCCCTCTCTCTTCAAGAGGATCGCTACACCGACACTGCCCCATTACCCACGAGGCCACTCAGGAGATTAAGAACCTAAACCAGAACCTTAGAGGATGTTGGAGCGGTAGGAACCTCTCCTTGTGTGGGAACTTTCACTTCCACGGCCACCCTTTCCTGCGTTGCAGGAGGTACCAGAGATGCTGACCTCTCCCGTATAGGAGCAAGAGTGCGAGCCCCTCATCTGGATGTGGCAGACCTTTGCTCGCATCACTGGCTCCTTTCTCTACCGTGGACTGCTGTTGTTGCTGCTGCTGCGACCGGCTCGGGTGTTGCTTCTCTATTCACATCCACATGTGTTCTCAGCATATATGAGAGAAAGAAATAAGAATCATTAGATACCAATTTGGATCACCAGATACCAATTAGAATCAAGTAATCGCATGAAAGGGAAGAAAAAAGGATTTTTCCTAAAGTCTTATAGCCTCTCAAGATAAGTTAAAGATGTCTCCACACCGATCCGCGAGACTCTATTAGACCCGTCTTAGTGCAATCAGATTGACGAACCTAAAGCTCTAATACCAACTTTTTCACGACCCAACTGTCCGTGATTGGCACCGACACTAACCCCTGGGTGGGCGAACCAATGATTCCCAACAACTATCCCAACATTAATCATTCAGAAGGAAATAACACTTATAATAAAATGAAATGAAATATCGAAAAACTATAATAATCTTCTAAACCAAAACAAAAAATACTCCCCAGGACGCGAAACTCATTGCACTTCAACATCAAACTACAGGTATAGGAATGTTTAAACTAAAAAGAAAGAAATGCTACAATGTCCGAAGGAGAGACATCTTCAAAGGAGGAGTAGAACAGCCTGTTCCACATCGCTCACCTTTTAGCGTATATGTCTACCTTATAGGTGAGGTCATGATGAGCTTTTGGGGTTGGTTTTGCACTCAGAAAAGAACTGCACGAGTAGTGTCAGTACGAAACACAGTACTAGTAGGCATCATTGGCCGATCGTACATAATAATAATAATAATAATATATATATATATATATATATATATATATATATATATATATATATTAAAATTTAAATGAAAACATGCAATTAGTCCAGAACACCATTCAAATATACATTACATATTTTAGGAAATTCAACTCTGTTTCAGGTGCAATAGCTGCTCACTAGATTAGGCTCTTCGCTAAGTGACCGTTGTCGCAGTCTCGTTGTAGCGGAGCATACACCACTGCAGCAGTACTGCCTTCGGTAGTAGCTCGACTTAGCTGCACTTAAATTATTTCACCAACTCTTTGCCACACCATACATCATCCAATTCATTCAGGAACCCAAAAGCCATTACATTATACACACGAATTACTGCATAGCCACATACGATATACAATAGTACATAACAACATTGACACGCTCAAATTCTAGTTCTCATTTATCTCTATTGACATCAAGTATGAAATTTTCCTATAATATTATCACAAAACACACATTCAATTTCAATTCAGCCAAATAACACTTATTCATTCCAAATACCAACACAATTACAGTGCACGTAAAATCGAACAAGTAAAATAAATAGAGATATGCCTGCCACACGCCTTCGTCATATTACTGTGGACACTTGAACACTCAACCTCTATGTACACACATGTAGAGGGTCTTATTTCTACCCTTCCAGCCATAACCTGTAGGGGGCTCTAGAAATTCATGTACTGTACCGGCGTGGTACCCGCTCCCACTCTTATGCTCGTTTGTATGCTCTCCTCGGATACAAGCCACTTAACACATATATGCTTGTCCGGATACTCCCCTCACGCACGAGCCTCTCATCTCAGGATATTCTCATTATCCCTATTCTTTGTCACACTATCATATCATAGAGGGTTTATCATCATAATATTTAGGAGGTCAAAATCTACCTCTCATACTCCAAGAGTTTAACTATTCATCATTAAATCAATTGCAATATCAAGGAATATACTTAACAGTTTTCAACATAATTTCACGTCCGTTTGGTGACATCAACATAACAAGTTATTTCAACAACTAGTTTTTAACAGGGCAATCATCACCGCAATTAGAGTTCACAAACTCAAGCAACACATCATCGCACACAATTATACAGACCATTATGTATAGTATAACTCCTCTAACCATAACCTACCTCGGTATGGAGGATTTCAAATGACAATTGCATAGTTGGAGCCTTGCTGTTCCTCAACGCCTCTAAACGCTCAAGGTCTACAGATAAAAAAATACACAAAGTCAATAATCTACTATCTAGACAATTGTTTTGGGAATTCACATCCTCCCTATCTACCCAGTATTGTAACCACCTCATTTTCCATGGTTCAATTCTTATTCATTAACTCCCTCAACCCTATTTAGGCAATTTAGTTCTAAAGACGCCATTCGATCTTGTTCTAGGTTTTAATTCCCATAGGAACTAGATTCTACAAAAAACACCACATTTAGGAAGCAATCATTACGATCTATAGATCTCAGAATCAACACCCATAACTTCCCCGTGATTCTAAGCCCTACTTCTATCAATAAGTTTTATTGCTAGAAATTCACCATTAAAGATCCCCTCTTAATTCTATGGGGCTAGGGAAATTGAAATAACAAGAATACAAAGAAAACTCTTACCTTGGGAAGGGAAATCACTTAGTTCTTGGGAAGATCGCCTCTAGTTCAGAATTTTTGTAACTTAGAATAAATAGGGTGTAACCCCTGAACTCCCACTTAAAACCCACTTTTTGATTTCCATCGTCCATTGCAACGGTGATGTAACGCCTTGTGACCTTCCTAGACCAAACTCAGACATTACATGAAAGGGGTGGCCTAGATTTGGTATGACCAATGGAATGAAGGGAGGCCAGTAGAAGCAGGACTAGTAGAGTGGGAAGAGTTCACCATAACATTTCTAGACAAATTTTTCCCTTAGGAGTTGTAGGAGGCTAAGGCTGCAAAGTTCATGAATTTAAAGCAGGGTAACAGGATTGTAAAGGAGTATGTGATGGAGTTTACTAAGTTGTCAAGGTATGCTCCATAGATGGTAGCTGAGCCAATGGCTCGCATGCTCAAATTCGTGAATAGAGTATCAAACCTGGTACTGAAAGAGTGCAGGATCGCGATGCTCATAAAGGTCATCGACCTCTCCAGCCTCGTCATTCATGCCCAACAGATTGAGGCATAAAAGTTGAAAGATATAGAGAGGGAGAACAAGAGGTCTAGAATGGGTCAATCAGATATAGAGGACTCCAGCACCCACCTCAGCTAGCGCCACTTCTTTTAGATCCCGCAAAGATCGAAAGGGTGGAGCATCTAGCTGTCAATCCCAGGGTTACAGTGCCAGCAACCATTACCCAGCTTTTCCTGAGTATTGCAAGAACCATCCAGGTGAATGCCTCTTGGGCAAAAAGGGTTTCTTTGGATGTGGACAGTTGGGTCACAGGCTAAAGGGGTGTCCGTCAGCAGGAAGGGGGAAAGAACATTCAACCACTTCAGCAGCCCCAGTAGGTCTTCTAGCTCAGTAGGGTAACACTTTAGGTATGGATGGTGGTCAGCACCAAAACCACTTTTATACTTTGTCCTCCCGTTAGGATCAGAAGAGCTCACCTGGTGTGGTTATAAGTATGTTACATCTTTTCCACCTAGATAAATATGCCCTACTAGATCCAGGAGCCACACTATTATTCGGGACTCCTTATGTAGCTATTCAGTTTGAAATCAATCCAGAAGTTCTTTCAGAGCCATTCTCAGTCTTTACCCCAGTTGGTGAGTCAGTTAGAGCCAGCTGGATATATAGAAACTTCCCAGTCTAGTGTTGAGTAAAGTAATTCCGGTTGATCTAGTAGAGCTAGACATGATTGATTTCTACCTCATTCTTAGCATGGATTGGTTACATTCCAGTTATGCCTCAGTTGACTGTAGAACTAGAGTCGTCAGATTTCAATTTCAAAATGAGCCAGTCTTAGAATGGGTGGGTAGTGTTTTAGTGCTTGAGGATTGGTTTATTTCCTACATTAAGGAAAGGAAGCTCATTTCGAAAGGGTGAATCTATCACCTAGTTGGGGTTAAAGATTCCAGCTCCAAAACCCCAACTATCCAATCAGTTCCAGTTGTCAGCGAATTCCTTGATGTGTTTCATGAAGATCTTCCTGGAATCCATCCCGAGCGAGAAATAGACTTCGGCATAGACCTTCTTTCTGAAACTCAGCCCATCTCTATTCCTCCTTATAGAATGGCTCTAGATGAGCTTAAGGAGTTGAAAGAACAACTACAAGAACTTCTTTATAAGGGTTTCATTAGACCCAAGATCTCTCCATGGGGTGCTCTAGTGCTGTTCGTGCGGAAGAAGAAAGGTACTCTCAAAATGTGTATCAACTACCATCAACTAAACAAGGTTACAATTAAGAACAGGTATGCCCTACCTAGTATCGATGACTTGTTTGATCAGCTTCAGAGAGCCAGTTACTTTTCCAAAGTAGATCTCAGGTAGGGGTATCATCAACTTAGAGTTAGGGAATGTGACGTACCAAAAATAGCCTTCACAACTTGGTATGGTCACTATGAATTTGTGGTTATGTCCTTTGGACTAACTAATGACCTTGCAGCTTTTATGGATCTGATGAACAGGGTATTCAAATAGTATTTGGACATGTTCATCATCATGTTCATATACGACATTTTGGTGTACTATAGAAATGAGGAGGTAGAAAGCTAAACATTTGAGGATAGTATTACAGAGTCTTGAAGACCACCAATTGTTCATTAAATTTAGCAAATATGAATTCTGGCTGAAGTCTGTGGCTTTCCTTGGTCATGTGGTCTCAGGAGAGGTATTCAGGTAGATCCTCAAAAGATAGCAGCAGTGAAGGACTGGCCAAGACTTACTTCCCCAATAGATATCATAAGTTTCCTGGGTCTAGCCAGTTATTACCGACGGTTTGTAAAGGGATTTTCTTCTATTATGTCTCCTTTGACTAAGCTAACTTAGAAAAAGGTGAAGTTTTAGTGGTCAGATGCATATGAAAAGCGTTTCCAAGAGCTGAAGACTCGACTCACTATAGCTACAATATTGACCTTACTAGAGGGAACAGATGGGTTCGTAGTCTATATTGATGCTTCCAGAGTTGGCCTCGGTTATGTTCTGATGTAGTGGGGTAAGGTGATATCTTATGCCTCCATACAACTTAAAGTTTATGAAAAGAATTATCCGACTCTTGATCTGGGATTGGCAGCAGTGGTGTTTGCTCTAAAAATATGGAGGCATTACCTTTATGGAGTTCACGTGGATGTTTTCACCGACCACAAGAGCCTTCAATACGTGTTTAGTCAAAAGGATCTGAACCTTCGTCAGAGAAGGTGGTTGGAGTTATTGAAGGATTATGACATGAGTGTGTTGTACCACCCGGTCAAGGCAAATGTTGTGGTGGATGCCTTGAGTAGAATTTCTATGAGGAGTGTTGCTCATGTTGAAGAGGGTAGAAAAAAACTGGCGAAGGATATTCACTGGTTAGATCGGTTAGGAGTGCAGTTGGTGGATTTAGCTGAGGGCGGAGTAGTACTGTAGAGTGGGTCAGAATCCTCATTAGTTGTTGAGGTTAAGTTAAAGCAGGATGAAGACCCCATACTTCTTAAGCTGAAAGAAGCAGTTCTAAGGAAAGAAGTGGAGGCTTTCTCCAAAGGGGGAGATGGTGTGCTTCGTTACTAGGGCAGACTATGTGTTTTGGATGTAGGTGAATTGAGATAGCAAATACTGGCAGAAGCACAAAGCTTAGATATTCTATCCACCCAGGTGCCACTAAGATGTACCGTGACCTATGGAAAATTGACTGGTGGAATGACATGAAGAGGGACATTACAGAATTTGTGGATAGGTGCCCGAACTTCCAATATGTTAAATTTGAACATCAGAGACCTGAGGGTATGACCCAGGATATCAGCATACCCACATGGAAGTGGGAAGAAGTGAATATGGACTTTATTACAAGTCTACCGCAACATGATTCAATTTGGGTAATAGTCAATCAGATGACCAAGTCAGCACATTTTCTCCTAGTTATAACTATAGACTCAGCTGAGGATTATGCTAGGTTGTACATCTAGGAGTTAGTCAGACTGAATGAGGTGCCTTTGTCCATCATTTCAGATAGAGGTACCCAGTTCACCTCGCAATGGAAGTCATTTCAAAAGGGACTTGGTACTTAGTTCAAGTTCAGCACAGCTTTTCACCCTCAGACAGATGGACAAGAAGTGCAGACTGCTCAGACCTTAGAAAATATGTTGAGAGGTTATATGATCTACTTCAAGGGCAGTTGGGATGATCACTTACCTCTCATCGAGTTTGCATACAACAACAACTACCACTCGAGTATTCAGATGGCCTCGTTTGAGGCATTATATGGTAGGAGGTGTAGGTCTTCTATAGGGTGGTTTGTAGTTGGGGAAGCTACCTTGATAGGACCAGACTTAGTTCATGAAGCTATGCATAAAGTGCAACTTATCAGGGAAAGGTTTAAAATAGCTCAGAGACGACAGAAGTAATATGTTGATGTGAGGAGGAGAGAGTTAGAATTTGCTGTAGATGATTGGGTTTACCTGAAAATTTCACCCATGAAGGGGTTGGTGAGGTCTATAAAGAAAGGGAAACTCAGTCTGAGGTATGTAGGACCCTAATAGATTCTGAGGTGAATTAGCAATGTGTCGTATGAGTTAGAATTACCTTCAGAGTTAGATCTGTGCACCCAGTCTTCTATGTGTCACTGTTGAAGAAGTGCATCGGTGATCCGACCTCAATTGTGCCACTAGACAGTATGGGGGTGAAGGAGAGTCTCTCTTATGAAGAGGTCCTAGTTGAAATCCTAGACCGTCAGGTTCGTAAGCTGAGAAATAAGGAAGTCGCTTAATCGAAAGTCTTGAGGAAGAACCAGCTAGTTGAAGAAGCAACATGGAAGGCAGAAACAGACATGATGGATAAATACCCTCATTTATTCCCTTTCAGTTCCGTTTCAGCATTAGGTATTAAATTCCTCCTCAATACTTTATTCGATTTTGTACTCACTAGCTCTATTCATGTTTCCAATATGCATCTTAGTTGCATCAGCTCAGTTAGTATGCCTGTTTCAGTTTAGAGTTAGTCACTCATTTAGAAAATAATTTTAAAGTTTCAGTTTGGGAATTGCAGTTCTTTTCCCAGTGTTCCAGCAATTTTAGCCTTCATTCGAGGATGAATGATTCCAAAGGGGAGATATTGTAACACCTCGAGACCTTCCTAGAGAAAACTCAGAAATTGCATGCAAAATTAGAAGGAATTATGAAAATTTTGTCTCAGGACGACTCTGAAAATGAGTCATTGTCAGCACCAACGGAGCGTTGTATGAGTCATTGTTTGAGCTGCAAGCTTCCCATCCGGGAACCAATGAGTCATTCTGTGGAGTCATGGTTGCCCAGTACAGAAATCTGTCAGACATCTCCCAAAAGAAACAAGTGGAACCAACGACTCGTTGTCACCTCTAACTAGTCGTCGTTTCCACTAGTCACCAAATTTCAAGTCCAAGCAGTGTTGACCAGACACAATAACCCGTTGGTTCTGCCAATGAGTTGTTGTGTCGTCCGTTAGTAGGGTTCCCAAGTTTTGCTTAAAAATCCTACCAGTGACAACCAGAGGTACCAATGACTCGTTGGTCCATCCAACAAGTCATGGTTCCTTTCGCTTCCAAATTCCAGTAAGCCTAGAATTTAGGTCCAGGACCAACAAATGGTACCAACGAGTTGTGCTATCAACCAATGACTCATTGTGTGACCCGTTGGTCCCTATCGGGCAGTTTTTTAAATTTTCTTCCAGGGTTATTTTAGTAACTTCCCATCATTTTAATCTCTAAACTAATTTATTTTGGGCACGTTAGGAGATAATTAAAGGAGTTGATCGATGTATTCCTCTCATTCCTACTCTCAACTCTTAGACTCAGTACGAAGAAGTTTCAGACAGACTCCTCAGGGCAAAGCTAGGGCATTCAATCTTCTTCTCAGATTCTCAAGGATTGTTTCTAGGAAATTTTACTCCAGGTATGTGGGAATTCAACTAGGGAATTGTTCTTCCTTTGTGTCCCAAAACCCTTCCATAATTTCTTATTAGTTCTAGCCCTGAACTTTTGAGTTAGGGTAAAATTCATAGCCGGATCCTGATGTTATACCCTGTAAGATTCCTGACACCTAGATGGCCTATTCGCACGTTTGTTAAGCATATTTGGAAGCCATACGTGCTAGAGAAAGGCCCAGGAAAGGATCGGACGGGTAACCTGTCAAACCATCGCGGAAGGAGCCGAGGCAGAGCCCCTCCGCGATGGCAACGTGTCACGGAGGTGGAGCCTCCGCGTTGGCTCCGTGACACGTTGGCCCTGTCCAGGCTTAAGTATATAAAGCCCCACTTTGGTTTATTTCCATTTAAAACATATGAAATTTCCAGAAAACACAGAGGAACAGAGGGGAATGAAGAGGGTAAATATATTTTCGTCTGATTACGCTGCCAAACGTAGTCCAAACCCAAATTAACCTCAGATACCGAGGTATTTAGCAGCAGAGAGCATTCCTACGGATTTAGTTTCGTGAAATACGGCCGACGAATCGTCGAGCTACCGGACTAAGGTAAGTGGAATTGCTCCAAACTAGTGTCTATGTGTTCCTAGCTGTGAAGTGAATACTTCTCCCTTCTGGACTTCTGAAAAATAGCGAGTTTTCGACCGTCTTTCGATAAGCCTAAGTTTAGGCTATAATTATATCGAAAGTGATGTCGTCCTTCAGAATAAAGTTATATTTAGTAATGATTGATATATATATGAATGCAGTTGGGAGGAATAGCTGAAATACTGACCAAGCTACACCGGTTAGTCGGGAAATCAGAAGTGAAGGTATGTAAAGCTAGTTTCCTCGGCAAGTTAGTAGTCTCGGTATAGTAAAGTAGTTTAAAGGTCAGTAGAATGTTCAGAAGTCGTGTGTTATGTTTATTACGAATGTTGGTACGATATTGGAAGCATCATGTTATGTATAGCATGAAACTTGCTAGCACGATATAAATTCTAATACAAGTGTTAGGAACTGTACAACATGCTAAGTATGTGATTTAGTAAAGAATGTTAGGATATTATCGTATTCAGTTGAAACCTAGTAAAGTAATGTAAGTATCTGTAAGGTATCTCAGAAGTAGAATGATAGATTAAAATGAAGTTTAGAAAGCATGATAGAAATAGTAAATCATGTTACTATAGAAACTCAGTTATACAGCATGGTTTCCAGCAGAAAAACTATATCTTGTTCAACATTAGACTCAGTACAGTATGGCAGAAGATTATATTTTTATATATATACTATTATCATTCTCAGCATGTATTAAATACGTACATATCACTATCACTAGTTCAACATACAGTATGTATAGATACATTATTATCATTAGCTTCAGTATATGGTATATGCAGATAGTATTACTAGTTGAGACCACTGTATTGTCTTGGGGTTGGATTACCTAGCATCCATGACCGCCCCAGGGTTAATAGCTGTATCGACTCATCTGCCAGAGGACGAGGATACGTCGCTCTACGGAGTGGCATGCCATCCCATAGGGGACGAAGATGGAATGCCAGTTTTCCCCATATTGTGCCTTGGTCGGCCCTTATACACCCCCGTCGAGCGGATACGCCCGAGGTGTTGATTCAGGAGTCCTCCGGACTCAGGTACAGTTATAGTTAGGGGCTCAGCGAGCCCAAGTGCATACCCAGGGGGCCGGCATGATGCTTATAGTTATTATAGGAGATGGGATGACCGGGGTAGGGGTATAGATTGCGTGCTGATTGTACCTCCCGGCTTATGGGGGCCGGGTAAGGTTTGTGTGTGCTATGTTATGTTATGTTATGTTATGCCATGTTACACTAGATACGAGTAGATCGACAGAAGAGAGAAACATCTCCAGGTATGACTCCTACTCCTCCCAACATAGTTGAGAGTAGGCATAGCTTTACATTTTTAGTCAGTTTAGTCTATTCCTTCCTATTTCAGTTCCATCAGTTGTATTGTTGTTTTCAGATATTTCTTTCAGTTATTGTTTTACATACTCAGTACCAGTGGTACTGACACCCAATGGGGCGCTGCATTACTTGCCTGCAGGTACTCATAGACGAGGAGGCGATCCCTCGTGATCCTAGCCAGCGCAGAGTCGTCAGCTCCTGTCATCCGGAGCTTTATATTTCAGAGGTTTACATCATTTCCTTTTGTTGTACAGTACGGGTAGGTCGGGGCCCTGTCCCGACCATCTTGTCAGTATTCCTAGAGGCTTGCAGACTGAATATATGTCCCTGTGGTCAGTTGAGCCGGTCGTGTGAGGCCGTGCAATATGTTATAGCTGTTTAGCATTTCAGTTTATGTTGGCCGTGTGAGGCCTTATCCAGTCAGTAGTGGTGACCTTGCCGGTCACGTAGTTATTCAGTATTCCATTGTTGAGTTGCAGATAACTAGACAGCATGGTGGCCTTGTTGGCCCGCATAGGTTCCTTGTTACGAGTGTGTTTCTGGTTAGCTGCTATTACAGGTACAGGTGGCTATAGGCCTAGTCGGCCAGAGGCTGTATTTACAGCCGTTATATAGCCCGTTGTTTCCCTGAATCTGAGTTAGAGCCAGCCAGGAACCAGATGTGCTTAGGCTCAGTAGTCTAGCAGTTCAGGTCCTAGTAGGGCACCAGGTGCCAGTCATACCCCCCAAGGCGGGGTGTGACACCTGATTAATTCTTATAGGTTGTTGTCCCTATGTATTCATGCTATGTATACACTACTTAGTGATCGTGTTTCTACTTGCTTCCTGTAAAATGATTTTAGCCCTGACTCTATAAATGCAGTAATTTACGTCTTGCATAGTTAATTAGAAATTAAATGTTGCTTGACTCTATTAGTGTTGGAATTCCCATGTCATTACCATAATATGAATTCTCAGTCAGTTGCATGCTATTTCAGTCTCAGTCAGAATGTTAGTATCTTCAGTATCTTTCAATAATGTCAGCTAATTAGTTTGACTATAGTTAGTTTCTCGAGGTGCCAATAATGCCTCCCAGTTATCACTTACCAGTTGGTTCTTTAGACTGTTACGACGCTTTCAAATAAGCAGCTCTGACCAGTCTTAGAACCACCAGTACTGGTTTTAGTTTATTCTTTAGACGGTTACAATGCTTCTAGATAAGCAGATTTGGTTGGTCTTAAGAAATCAGTTTTAGTTATCTGGTCCGATAAGACTCTCAGGGTACATCCAGATAAGTATCCCTGATCTAGTCTTGGACCCCAGCCTCGAGCAATCAGCTTAGTAGTCAGATTAGGACTATTCAGTGGGAGTAGAACTTAGCACCGAGAGGATTGGGGTTCTAGCTCACCCAGATTCCCAGAACTACATAGTCACCATAGGTTATTAGCCCAAATGGGCCCAGAGAGTGATCTCACAGTTCAAGGCTTTATACCCTGGCAAGGTATATTGGGTCCTATCGATGGGGCGTATACATCGAACTCCATATTTGGGTCACGTGATTATATGTTGGTTATAAATTCTCCCACTGGTTAGTACAGTCTTAGTTCAGTTCAGTTTAGCTCAGTTCAGTATCTCAGTCCCAAGACATGTTTATGACCATCATCTAGGGTCATTATTAACCATATTAGTTATAGTTCAGTTTTATTAGTTTACAGTATTCAGTTGGTCATTTCATGTTATTTCAGTACAATTACTTATTCTTTCATGCTTATTGTATCTCTCACTTACTCAGTACATTCAAAGTATTGACGCATACTTTCCATGCTGTATCGTATTATGATACAGGCTCAGTTTCTCAGCCCCAACATCGTCAGTAGTTCCCTCCAACGATATCAACAGTAGTGTCACTGGGTGAGTCCTCATATTCCGAGGATGATATTTGCTTTCAGTCAGTTTTATTTAGACAGATTATACAGTTAGCTGGGGGTTTGTCCTAGCAACTCATCAGTTAATAGTTAGCTTTCAGACACAGTTGTTCAATATTGTTTCCAGTCATGTTTACACATTCAGTAGTATTGATTATATTATTAGTTTATATAAATCTTCCACTTATGATTACTCAGTTTACCAGTGTAATGATAGACCATGGGTTAGTTTGGGGTCACTTGTGGCACCAAGTATCGTGTCTCACCTAGGGTGTAGACTCGGGCAGTGACAAACTTGGTATCAGCGCACTAGGTTTAGAGTATCCTAGGATATCTAAAAACCGCATAAAGTAGAGTCCTTAACATAGGTGTGAAGCGCTCCACACTTATGATGAGGAGGCTACAAGACGTTATTAGGAAAACTCCCTTTTGTGCATACTCCTTATCGTGCGATGAAGTTTAATTCTAGAAATATCCTCCTAACTCATACTCTATTTGTTTTAGTGAAACTATGCCTTCAGAATGAGGAAATGGAAGGAGGGCTGGCAATGCCAACCAACCATCCCCACCAGCTCCAGCAGCCCCTCAGGACAACCAAGTGTCCTCAGCAGAATTTCAAGCGGCAATCCAGCTGCTGGCTCAGACGGTGACTAACCAAGTGAACCAACAAGTGGTTCCGATGAATATAAACGGTATGCAACAGCTGCTAGGGTTTGGGACTTCACCCAAATGAATCCTCCAAATTTTCATGGATCAAAGGTGGGAGAGGACCCGCAGGAGTTTGTTGATAAGGTGAGGAAGATCACCGGATTATGGGTGTTAGTTCCATAGTTGAAAGAGGTGGCCCAGATTTGGTACGACCAATGGAAGGAAGGGAGGCCAGCAGTAGTAGGACCAGTAGAGTGGGAAGACTTCACCACAGCATTTAGATAGATTTTTCCCTCAAAAGTTGAGAGAGGCTAAGGTCACAGAGTTCACGAATTTAAAGCAGGGTAATAGGACCGTGGAGGAGTATGCGTTGGAGTTCACTCAGTTTTCGAGCTATGCTCTAGAGATGGTAGCCGAGCCAAGGCTCATATGCTCAAATTCATCAATGGAGTATCAAACCTGGTACTTAAAGAGTGTAGGACTGCGATGCTCATAAAGGATATTGACCTCTCCAGCCTCATTATTCATGCCCAACAGATTGAGGTAGAAAAGTTGAAAGATATGCGGGAGAACAAGCGGGCTAGAATAGGTCAATCATATTATGACCACTAGAGGTCCGGCGGCAGTAGCCACCCACAACAGTAGCAACAGAGGACTCCAACACCCACCTCAGCCAGCGCCCCTTCTTTCCGGTCCTACAAAAATCGGAAGGGTGGAGCATTTGGCTCTCAGTCCCAGGGTTATAGTGCCAGCAACTATTACCCAACTTTTCCTAAGTGTGGCAAGAACCATCCAGGTGAATGCCTCTTGGGCAAAGAGTATTGCTTTGGATGTAGATAGTTGGGTCACAGGCTAAAGGAGTGTCCGTCAGCAGGACGGGGGAAAACATAGTCTACCACTTCAGCAGCCCCAACAGGTCTTCCAGCTCAGCAAGGTAACACTTCAAGTAAGTATGGTGGTCAGCATCAAAACTGCTTTTATGCTTTGTCCTCCAGCAGGATCAGGAGAGCTCACCTGACGTGGTTACAAGTATGTTACGTCTTTTCCACCTAAATGTATATGCCCTACTAGATATAGGAGCCACACTATAATTCATGACTTCTTATGTAGCTGTTCAATTTGAAATCAGTCCAGAAGTCCTCTCGAATAATTCTTAGTCTCTACTCCAGTTGGTGAGTCAATTTGAGCCAACCGGGTATATAGAAACTGCCCAGTCTCATTATTGAGTAAACTAATTTTGATTGATCTAGTAGAGCTACACATGATCGATTTTGACCTCATTCTTGGCATGGATTGGTTACATTCCTATTATGCCTCAGTCGACTGCAACTAGAGTCATCAGATTGCAGTTTCCAAATGAGCCATTCTTAGAATGGATGGGTAGTGTTTCAGCGCCTAAGGTTCGGTTTATTTTTTACCTTAAGGCAAGGAAGCTCATTTCGAAAGGGTGCATCTATCACCTAGTTCGGGTCAAAATTCTAGCTCTAAAACCCCAACTATCTAGTCAGTTCTAGTTGTCAGCAAATTTCCTGACGTGTTTCCCAAATATCTTCCCAAAGTACCTCCCGAGCAGAAAATAGACCTTCGTCCTGACACTCAGCCCATCTCTATTCCTCCTTATAGAATGGCTCCAACTGAGCTTAACAAGTTGAATGAAAAACCAAAAGACCTTCTTGATAAGGGTTTCATGAGGCCCAGCATCTCTCTATAGGGTGCTCTAGTATTGTTCATGTGGAAGAAGGATGGTACTCTCAGAATGTGTATCGACTACCGTCAACTGAATAAGCTTACAGTTAAGAATAGGTATCCTCTACCCAGGATTGACGACTTGTTCGATCAACTTCAAGGAGCCAGTTGCTTTTCCAAAGTAGATCTCAAGTCGGGGTATCATCAGCTTAGAGTCAGGGAATATGACGTACCAAAAACAACCTTTAAAACTTAGTATGATCACTATGAATTTGTTGTTATGTCCTTTGGACTAGCTAATGCCCCTGCAACTTTCATGGACCTGATGAACAGGGTATTAACAGTATCTGGACATGTTCGTAATCGTGTTCATAGATGATATTTTGGTGTACTCCAGAAATGAGGAGGAGCATGCTAACCATCTGAGGATAGTGTTATAGACTCTCAGAGACTGCCAGTTGTTCGCTAAATTTAGTAAATATGAATTCTAGCTAAAGTCTATGGCTTTCCTTGGTCATGTGGTCTCAGGAAAGGGTATTTGTGTAGATCCTCAAAAGATAGAAGCAGTGAAGGACTGGCCAAGACCTACTTCCCCAACAGATATCAGAAGTTTCATAGGTCTAGCCGGTTATTACCGATGGTTTATAGAGGGATTTTCTTCTATTGCGTCTCCTCTGACTAAGCTAACTCAGAAAATGGTGAAGTTTCAGTGGTCAGATGCATGTGAGAAGAGTTTCCAAGAGCTGAAGACTTGACTCACTAGAGGTCCAGTATTGATCTTACCAGAGGGAATAGATGGGTTCACAGTCTATTGTGATGCTTCCAGAGTTGGCCTCAGTTGCGTTCTGATGCAGCGGGGTAAGGTGATAGCTTATGCCTCCAGACAACTCAAAGTTCATGAGAAGAATTATCCGAATCATGATCTAGGATTGGCAGCAGTGGTGTTTGCTCTAAAAATATGAAGGCACTACCATTATGGAGTTCACGTGGATGTTTTCACTGACCACAAGAGCCTTCAATACGTGTTTAGTTAGAAGGATATGAACCTTCATCAGAGAAGGTGGTTGGAGTTATTAAAGGATTATGACATGAGTGTGTTGTACCACTTGGGCAAGGCAAATGTGGTGGCAGATACCTTGAGTAGAATGTCTATAGGGAGTGTTGTTCATGTTAAAGAGGGCAGAAAAGAACTGGCGAAGGATATTCACAGGTTAGTGCGGTTGGGAGTGCAATTGGTGGATTCAGCTGAGGGCGGAGTAATACTACAGAGTGGGTCAGAATCCTCGTTAGTTGTTGAGGTTAAGTCAAAGCGGGATAAAGACCCTGTACTGCTTAAGCTGAAAGAAGCAGTTCTAAGGAAAGAAGTGGAGGCTTTCTCCAAAGGGGGAGATGGTGTGCTTCGTTACTAGGGCAGACTATGTGTTCCGGATGTAGGTGACTTGAGACAGAAAATACTGGCAAAAACACATATCTCTAGATATTCTATCCACCCAGGTGCCACTAAGATGTACCATGACCTACGAGAAATCTACTGGTGGAACGGCATGAAGAGGGACATTGCAGAATTTGTGGCTAGCTGCCCGAAGTACCAACAGGTTAAATTTGAACATCAGATACCTGGGAGTATGACCCAGGAGATCAGCATACCCACATGGAAGTGGGATGAAGTGAATATGGACTTATTACAAGTTTACCTCGTACTCATCGACAGCATGATTTAATTTGGGTGATAGTTGATCGGATGACCAAGTCAGCACATTTTCTCCCAATTAAAACTACAGATTTAGCTAAGGATTATGCTAGGCTGTACATCCAGGAGTTAGTCAAACTACATGGGGTGCCCTTGTCCATCATTTCAGATAGAGGTACCTAGTCCACCTCGCATTGGAAGTCATTTCAAAAGGGACTTGGTACTTAGTTCAAGCTCAGCACAACTTTTCACCCTTAGAAAGATGGACAAGAAGAGAAGAGTTTTTAGACCTTGGAAAATATGTTGAGAGGTTATATCATCAACTTCAAGGGCATTTGGGATGATCACTTACCTCTCATCGAGTCTGCATACAACAACAACTACCACTCCAGTATTCAGATGGCCTCGATTGAGGCACTATATGGTAGGAGGTATTGGTCTCCTATAGGGTGGTTTGAAGTTGGGGAAGCTACCTTGATAGGACCAGACTCAGTTCATGAAGCTATGTAGAAAGTGCAACTTATCAGGGAAAGGTTGAAAACAACTCAGAGCCGATAGAAATCATATGCTGATGTGAAGAGGAGAGAGTTCGAATTTGCTGTAGATGATTGGATTTACCTGAAAATTTCACCCATGAAGGGGGTGATGAGGTTTGTAAAGAAAGGGAAACTCAGTCCGAGGTGTATAGGACCCTATAGGATTCTGAAGCAAATTGGAAATGTGGCCTATGAGTTAGAATTACCTTTAGAGTTAGCATCTGTGCACCCAGTCTTCCATGTGTCACTATTGAAAAAGTGTATCGGTGATCCAACCTCAGTTGTGCCACTAGACAGTGTGGGGGTGAAGGAGAGTCTCTCTTACGAAGAGGTACCAGTTTAGATCCTAGACCGTCGGGTTCTTAAGCTGAGAAACAAGGAAGTCGCTTTAGTGAAAGTCTTGTGGAAGAACCAGCTAGTTGAGGGAGCCACATGGGAGGCAGAAGTAGACATGATGGATAAATACCCTCATTTATTCCCTTTCAGTTCAGTTTCAGCATCAGGTATTAAATTCCTCCTCAATACTTTATTCGATTCCGTACTCATTAGCTCTATTCATGTTTCCAATATGAATCTTAGTTGCATCAACTCAGTTAGCATGCTTGTTTTAGTTCAGAGTCTGTCACTCATTTAGAAAATCAATTTATAGTTTTAGTCTGGGAATTGCAGCTCTTTTCCCCGTGTTCTAGCAATTTTAGCTTTCATTCGAGGACGAATAATTCCAAGGGGGAGATATTGTAATACCCCGAGACCTTCCTATGAGTCGTTATGCTAATGGGATTATGTGAACTTGTTGGTTCCCTTTTATATTCCATGAATGAGAAGGTGAATCGGTGATATAAATTAACTAGCTTAGAATGAATCTGAGGTAAGAAAAGATCAAGTAATTGTAAGAATTCATAGTTAACTAGGTTGAGTGATTTAGACTCAATTTTATCTAATTAATATTATGTGTTGATGAATTGACTTAAAAAAATTAGAAATACCAATGGGTGAAATTTGATGCGAATAGACTACCTTAAAATGGAAAGTCATAAAACTAAGGCGATACAATAAGGTTAGAAGAACCTAAATAAATGATGGGTCCCTAGGTAATAAGAGGGTTGGTAAATTTAGCCTGAGTAATTATGAATAATATCTTTACGATGGATTGGTTGTGACTTTTGATTGAAGCAAGGCCTAAACAGTGTGCAGGCCAGCCTTTGTGACTAAGTTGGATAGAGAAATATAGATGTATGGTTAAATAACTGTAAAAAATATGGAGTAAAGAAATTGTCTTGATAAATTTTTGAGTAGTTGTTTAAACTGAATTATTGATTATATATTAATTTTATGTTGTTGCATAAACTAATTATAGTCGGCCGATGATGCCTACCAATACGTGTTGTGTACTGATACTACTCTTGCTACACCTTTTATGAATGTAGGTTGTGGCAAGTTGAAGTTTTAGGATTGGCGTGGCGTACTCAATATCAACTTCCGCATTTTCTCCACAGGCGAACCTGTGTCTTTTTTTGTTTATCGTTATTTCATTTAGAGCTTTTGCACCTGTCTAGACTAGATCGTGGGAGAACCAAGGTTTTCGGAAAGCATTTTATCAAACTTTCAAAACATTTTTGACTTGTGAAAATTTATGAGAGTTGTAATTATTACTTTACATTATTTAAAAAGGGGTTGTCCTATCTAGCTAGAGTCGATATAGGTGCCGGCACGATCCATCAATTTGAAATCGTGACACCCTTCTATACCTAACCCACATAAAATTCCTCAATCCCTTTTCTACTCAGTCATAAAATGATTTTAGAATGGATCTAAATAAAAGTGGAATTGAATTATTTTTTGTTGGGTCGAGTTTGTAGGGGTATAAAAATGAGTGAAATAACTTTTTAAAGTCATGTGACATTTTTGAAGTTAAAAAATTAGTTTTAATTAGTTTTAATAACTAGGTTGAGTGATTTAGACTCGATTTTATCTAATTAATATTATATGTTGATGAATTGACTTTAAAAAAAATTAGAAATACTAATGGGCAAAATTTGACGCGAATAGACTACCATAAAATGGAAAGTCAGAGAACTAAGGCGATACAATAAGATTGGAAGAACCTCAATAAATAATGGGTCCCTAGGTAATAAGAGGGCTAGTAAATTTATCTTGAGTAATTATGAATAATATCTTTACGATGGCTTGGTTTTGATTTTTGATTGAAGTGATGCCTAAATAGTGTGCAGGCCAGCCTTTGTGACTAAGTTGAATAGAGAAATATGGATGCATGGTTAAATAACTGTAAAAAATGTAGAGTAAAGAAATTGTCTTGATAAATTGTTGAGTGGCTGTTTAAACTAAATTATTGATCGCGTATTAATTTTATGTTGTTGCGTAAACTAATTATAGTCCGCCGATGATGCCTACCAATACGTATGGTGTACTGATACTACTCTTCCTACACCTTTTCTGAATGTAGGTTGTGGCAAGTTGAAGTTTTAGGATTGATGTGGAGTACTTAGTATCAGCTTCCGCATTTTCTCCACTGGCAAAGTTGTGTCTTTTTTTTGTTTATCGGTATTTCATTTAGAGATCTTATACCTGTCTAGACTAGATCTTGGGAGAGTCAAGGTTTTCGGAAAGCATTTCATCGAACTTTCAAAATATTTTTGACTTGTGAAAATTTATGAGAGTTGTAATTATTACATTACATTATTCAAAAAGGGGTTCTCCTATCTAGCTAGAGTCGATGCAGGTGCCCGCACGATCCATCAATTTGGAGTCGTGACACCCTTCTAGACCTAACCCACATAAAAAATGCCTCAATCCTTCTTCTACTCAGTCATAAAATGATTTTAGAATAGATCTAAATAAAAGTGAAATTGAATTATTTTTTATTGGGTCGAGTTTAGGAGGGTAAAAAAATGAGTGAAATAACTTTTTAAAATCATGTGACAATTTTGAAGTTAAAAAATTAGTTTTAATTTTTTTTAAATTCAGTCTGTTAATGAAAAATGATAAATATGCCTCATTTGTTAAACAACAAGGGTGTATATATATATAACACTTTTTTAATGAGGAATATATCCATTATATATCGCGAAGTTAAAAGGCATATTTGCCCCTTTTAACTTTTTATGAATAATCATCAAACTAACAAAGAAAAATAAATTTACCTCATAAATCTGAAGTTTTCCTCTATAATTTCTTCTAATAGTGATGGTTATGCATATTGCAAATTTATAATCTCATATAGAAGCTCATCAGTAGAATAGTAATATTTTTACAGAAACTACAATAGTAATAAGCAGTTTATTGTGGTAATTGATGACATATAAATAGAGAAAGTATGACAATTCTATTAAGCAGATAATTAAGATAATCAATTAGCAATTTACGTAAATACCAAATCATTTTCACAACGATTATAACAGATTAATTCAATCATCAAAAGTTTACCCAAAATACTCTTAATGTAGCCATAATTTAATATAATTTATGTTTAGTTTTAATGTTTACACAATGTGGAGCATTAAAATAAGACTCCTAATTTAATATAATTGTTAAATAATTAAATTTCTTATAATATTTTAATTTTAATAGGGGAAAAATTGTAATCCAACTTTTAACTTTAAGAGTTTTCCACTTACATAGTAATATGATATGATGATATTATTATTTTATTATATTTTAATTTATTGAAGGGAAAAACTAGTAATCCAACTTTTAAGATAAGGGTTTTCCACTTTTAATATAATATGATCATTGTATTGACTTTTATATAGCCAACGTATTGCATACAAAGTTGAGAAAGAATAACAGATTAGAGAAAGTCTAGGTAACAGAGAACCAACATGAATATTCTAAACATAAGAAAGCTGATAAGTACAAGATCAATATAAAAATCATAAAAAAAAGGAGTCATAAACAAATAACAAGAGTCCTAAATTAAAGGAAATTTGTTAGCCATTGTTATGCCCCCACAAGTTTACGTCGAGGTCTACTATGCCCAACTTGAAAAAATATTCACTGAAAAGTGCACACAAAAGAGGCTCTACAAGAAGATCTACAACTTGATCAGAAACATGTAATGAGCAACTTCAAGCCGTTTCTACTCAACCTACTCACAGATAAAGTGAAAGTCGATAGCCACATGCTTCATGTGGCTATGAAAAACAAGGCTGGCACAAATATAAGTATTTCTATATTGTCACAAAGAACTCTTAGAACAATAGTAAGATGGAACTGAAGCTCCGAAGAAGACGGGTTAACCAATTAGTTTTAGAGATAGTAGCAATAATTTCCTGATATTCTGTCTCAGTAGAAGAACGAGAAATGCTACTTCTTCGAAGATCATGAGATATGAGAACTATTAAGATATATAACATAACCAGTAGTGGAGGTGCGATCGTGAGAATCACCTACCCAGTCTAAATCAAAGTGCGCAAACAATCTACGATCACTTTCCTTGGCAATGAGTATTCCAATAGTGATGAAATTGTTTAAGAGTAACCAAATGAGACATTAGCGGCTGACGCATGACCTGTGTTAACTTGGTGACAACAAAAGCTATGTTCGGACGAATGAAAGAAGATATAAGGAACCCTTAGCTAGATGATCATCAAAGGCGGGGTTAAAAATAAAAGTAGATGTCATAGGTGTAGAAACACCTTTGCAATTATCAATAGCAACTGCATAGAGGAGATCCATAGTGTACTTCTCTTAAGAGAGCAAAATACCAGTAAAAGAATGAATCACCTCAATACCAATAAAGTACTGAAGATGCTCTAAATCCTTCAGTGAGAAACGTAGGGAGAGAGACCCAATGATATAATGAGCACCTCATTGATGATTTTCAATCACTAAGATACACACAGTGAACCCAAACTTATGCAGAATCAAGAGAGAGGAATCAAAATGTGATTTAACAAAGCCTAAAGTAAGGAAATAACTTTTTAGTTTGGTGTACCAAGTAGAAGGAGCCTGTTTGAGACCACAAATTGCCTTACAAAGTCAACATACATGAGTAGAATTCTAAGAAGCTTTCAAATCTAAGTGGTTGTCGCATGTAGACTTCTTTATTGAGATGAGCCTGCAAAAAGGAATTGTTAACATCAAGGTGATGAACAGGACAATCAAGTTAAGTGGCGATGGCAGGACAAGTCGCACAGTAGAAGGCTTGACCACAAGACTGAAGGTGGAATGATAATCAAGTTTCGGGTGCTGAGTGAATACCTTGACAACCAAATGAGCCTTATACGTGTCAACAAAACATCAAGTTTATACTTAATTCGGAATAATCACTTACAATCCACCAAGTTTTTGGAACAGTCACATGGAACCAAATCCCAAGTGTGGTTGTGAAAAAGAGCATCAAATTCGACTTGGATTGCTGAAATCCATTGGGGAATTAGCTTGACTTACTTATGAGTTATTGGGATTTTTGGAGATAGTATAGTGGTTTTGAGGAACTGTCTAGGTTTAAGGCTATTAATCTGTTATCGGGTGGTCATTGGTGTACTTTGTTGGCTGGCTAGTTTGGTTGGGATTGGGTTGGTGAATCCTGTTGAATAGGAGGAGGAGATATTGGTGGAGGTGCGAGAGAAGCCATTTGTGGCTGATGTTGTGCCGAAGCAGATGAATTGTGAGAAGGGCGAGGAGTTTGTCTAGGAATGGGTAGTCTATCTCATCTATGATATGTGATAAGTGGTCGTGAGGTCAACGATTGAGGTGTTGAAGAAGATGAAGTAGTTCCCTATTGTGGAACTAGTGTAGGGGGAGGAGAAGGAATATTACCTAATTGTGGAGAGACACCATCTGGGGGAAATAGCTTGCAAGCATTGAGGGATCATGGGAAATATAGTCACTGGTGGTGGGAGTTGATAGGAGGAATCTGAAATTGAACTAGTGTCCTCTTTGGATTGTTGTCCCATAGAAATATTATCCCAAGAAATGTTATCTATATTTTTAAATTTGGAAAGAGTATTCTGAAAATAAAAATTAACTTCCAAAAAGATTACATCCCTAGATAAATATAATTTGAAAAATTATGCATAAATTTATTTAGAGCTCGATGATTAAGGTAGCCTAATCCTTGATGCCACAGATGGTATGAAACAACAATATTGCATTTTGAAGAATTATCCACATCATACAGTGACCACTCATATAGCCCTTTTTTACTCCATCCGCGAACCAATGGCGCTCCCATAGTCAGATCCTTCACAAGATAAAAATAAGAAAAAATTTCATAAAAAAGTTACTATTCTTGGCAAAATTTAGAGAAAAATATTAGATTATTTTTAATAGCCGGAGAAAAAAGAATATGGTGAAAATGGAGTTGGTAATTTGCTGCATTAAAGTTCACATTACCAGTATGGGAGATTGAAATTGTATTACCGTTGCCCATGACTATATCCTCCAAGCCCAGTCTTGCATAGTGTTTAAACTCTGTGTCCAAGGTAACATGGTGGGTAACACCACTGTCAATGATCCATAAAGCTGACTAATTCTAAAAGTTTACAGCATAATTAGCACGTTCTTGAAGATGATTGTGAGAGCGTGTCCGGCATACACAAGCAATATGACCTCTACCATCATAGAGTTGGCAGTAGAGGTTATTGTTGGGAGACTGCTTTTGTTGATTGTTGTGCCGAGGTTGTTAATTGTTACGCCGGGATTGATTACAATTTTGTTGATTGGGCGCATTTGGTCATTGATTATTGTTCTGGTTATTGGTGAAGCCCTGATGTGTCGGAGTAGAAGTAGTCCCCTAAGCAACATTAACAGTTATTGAAACAAAAGGTGTCTTTTTGACTTCTTTCATGCTAAATTAAAAGATCAATATCAAGGAGCTTTTTATATAGTTCTTCATATGACATTGTCGAAAATCGAGCTTGAATAGCGATAGAAAATTCTCAAAATTTAGATCCAAGGACAGTTTCTTGAAATTCATATCCAAGGCCAATAAGAATCTTGACAATAAATTCTTCATTAAATACGGAGAATGCAGTGGTGGCAAGTTCATCACAAAGAGAGCAAACTTGATAGAGATAATTTGTAGCAGGACGAGAGTCTTTGGAAAAGGGACTAGTCGGTCTCTAAGACTAAAGATACGAGTTTGGGGTTTATTTGCATAAGCAGTATGCAGGGAATCCCAAGCGACTTTTGCATTTGTAGCAGAAGCAATTGTACTGGCAATGATCATGTCCACAACTGTCAAGATAGCATTTTGTATAAGTTGATCTTGTTGAAACAAGGGAAGATAATCTAGATTGGGTACTTCTAGGTTGTTTTCAGATACAGTTTTAGAGGGGGTTGGTATTAATCATTCAAAGTGACCAAAGAGGTTGTTTCCACGCATAAGTATGGATACCTGAGCCGCGAAAAATTATGGCTACCAGCCAGTTTGATGGAGAGTTGAGTAATCGGATTGAATTGGATAATAGTCTATGAGTCAGAGATCTTGTCGGCACTAATGATACTTGTACTGGGGCCCATTTGTGTGTGAGGTGAGTGGGCTGGGAGAGAAAAAAATCAAGATTGTTAAAGCAATAGAGCTCCGGATACCATAAAGAGAAAAGAAAAATTGGTAGTAAGTGTTGCTTATTTATTTATTATTGTATTGATTTTTATATAGCCAACATAGTGCATATAAAACTGAGAAAGAATAACAGATTAGAGAAAATCTAGGTAACAGATAACCTACATAAATATCCTAAAATAAAATATGATAAGTACAAGATCAATATAAAAGTCATTGAATAAAAAAGGATTCCTAAACAAATAGCAGAAGTTCTAAACTAAAAGAAATTTGTTAACTGTTATTAGCAGGACAAGGCAAGACAAAACTTTAATAGGGGAAGATTTAAGCCTCCCCATTGTCATTCCTATTCTAGATAAAGCATGACTTCCATATGAATTTTTAAATAATAAATTTAAATTTGGATCCATTATTTTGGAATTTAAAATTTTAGCTCAATGTTAGATGAGTTTGGTTTAATTTAGATGTCCAGATAAATATTTCATCAAACCTTCAGATTTTAATCACAATGCAATATCTGGAAGAATTTGTTCTACCTTTGAGAAAAGTGTGAACGCATCAAGAATTAAGCCGGTGTGAATGTTTAGGACCGAGCATCAAATGTATAACTATCCCAATAATTAACATAAAATTTGATAAGTAGTCACTTTTAATTCTGGCTATCTGGACATTATTTTGGAAGTTATTAATGTTTAGTCACCCTTTTACAAATATATATATGTGTGTGTATATATATATATATATATATATATATATATATATATATATATATATAATAAATTAAATAAAAATATTCTCAATTAAAATATAAAATAAATCTAGTAATGGATGTTGAATTTCAAAATTTTGACAAGTGAAATTTTAACGCGCTATACTAAACTCCAAAAATCTACTACATGTAAAATTCAACATTATATGTTAAAGTTTAAAACTCTTACATAAAAATTTCAATACATTATGTTGGGGTCCCCACCCAAGTTTAATAAAAAAAATATCCTATCGTAATCTTTATAACAATCTTGTTCGAATTTCAAGAAACAATCATAAATTTTTAAGTTGTTGAAGTTAAAATACACATTATTTTACTTATGATACCTCTTTTGAAATCCACACAATACGGAGTTTAAACTTATATAAGTTAGAAATTCGATATTGACCTTGAGTTAAAAAAAAAAGATACCATGGGTGAATTTATGTTTTTACATTATTACACACTTATTTCACTTGTCTTAACCATTTAATGTTTATTATTCTATTATTATTTCACTTATGGTAAATATTTAAAACTTTACAATTATTTTGTTCATAGTACATATTTCATATTTTTGTCAAGCGTTTTTTATGAAATACGAATATAAGTAGTGGAAACAATTTCAATGTCAATCTTGTAAATAACATAGATTCAAACACAATAATAAATTTTAATCAAAAAAATTACACAATATAGCACAATTATAAAAATAATTATAAAGTATTGTCATAATTTCAAATAATTATAATGTCTAACTATATTTCAATGTATTGGTCATTATTTATTTTAACAGTGTATTTGATCTATTTTACCATTACCCACCATAAATACGCAAGTATTATATGTCATCAATCAATCAATCAACTCCCTCTAATCTCATCTATCTCTAATTACCTAGATCTTGCGAAAATCATCTTCGACCCACATTCTACACTATTCAAGAGATTTCAAAAACCAAATCAAAATCTAGATTTGGTCGTGTAACTTCATAAAAATTGATTTTTGATAAGTTTTGAACTTAAGGAAGAAGACGAGACCACTGAAGTTGTGGAAGGGTAACAATGACAGATGTTTTTGATTAAATTTCATCATGTTTTGGAGACAATCTTCAATCAGACAAGAGATTTTAAGGGAATTCTAGAGAAAATTAATTCCACTACATCATTTGATAAATTTTCACATTCTATTTGCCTCCATGACAACCATTATGGTCAACCCTCCATCTCTTCTCAGTAACCTCTTTGTTTTTTCTCTCTAGTCAGCAGTTAAATTACATACGTAATGATACAACAAATACAGTCGCATTCTTCCATAGCAGACCAGACACCATATTTTTTTCTGTCTCTCTCTCCTCTCTATTTTCTATGTCATTTTTTTGTATTTTTTTATCATTAATATGAATGCTGCAATCGATATAAGAGTGAATGAATATACGTGATACAAGAGCAAATGAGTACAAGCTAAATTAGAGGGAATAGATACAACCTAAATGCACATATATACATACAGAAATACATATATATGTATATATAAATATCATTGATACAATCAAAATAACATATCATAAAGTAACAGATACAAATATCATTAATTTGTGATCAGTGTATATATTGACTCAATACATAAGATGTATCAAATTTTAATTTTAGTAAAAAATATTTATAAAATAATTTTTATAAAAAAAATTATACATACTAGTATAAAAATATAAATATAAATATGAATTGCAGCTACATTTTAGAGTCCAATTATATATGAATATTGATAATTAATAGCAGTTTGATTTAAGGATAAGTACAAATATAAATATTAAATTTAGCTATTTTTCAGACTCCAAATCAGTTTTGAAGATTCTGTTTTAATAATAGCGTGAATCAAGGTAACTGTATTTTTAAACAAATAAAATCCCTTAAATCTCTCAATAGAATTAATGTTGTATTCGTATTTGTGTCATGACCCAACTAAATATGCCATGCGGGCACCTACTCGACTCTACTCGATAGCAGAACCCCTTTTTTCTCTAGACAACAAACGTATCAATAAGACATAGTCATTTTATGATTCATAAATTAAAATCTTTCTTTATTTACATTAGTTCTTACAACTCAACCAATATAAACATAAACGAACCTCCCAACTAACATAATTGTTTTCAAGATCTAGTCTAGACAGATATAAGAGCTCTACAACTGAGTATCGACAAATAAAAGACACAACTCCATCTACGGAAGAATGCAGAAGTTGTCGCTGAATGACTGCCACTCCAAAACGAACTTCAACCTGCCACAATCTACACCAAAAAGGAATAACAAGAATAGTATCAGTCCACCATATGTATTGGTAGGCATCATCGGCTGACAACAACTAGTTCACATAACAACAAAATAATTAATAAGCATCAACACAAAATACAACTAATTCCTGCATCTCTATTGCTATGAACTCACCTCTTTTATAAATTATCATAACCAATTAAGTCATCCAATATCACAAATACAATTACTCATATTGCCATCTTGGCACATTATAAGCCTACCATTCTGTCTCTCTATTTCCGCTGCAGGGCAGGTACTACCGCTGCCGTGGTGATTTACCCGTTGCAGTTGCATCACTGATCAGTAACCATACCCTACATTTATATAGATGCACTTCATGCACCATTATTCTACCTCTTAACCCGACCACCATATTTTATTTATTTAATAACCAAAGCCAATTGTATCTAACCTTTTATTGTTCTGATAACCTCCTCACGAGTTTTATAACGTATTATACTACATTCCGCATAAATATCATTCATGATGGCCATGCCTCCTCGAATAACATATAAACATCAAGCACATTGTGAAGTCAACCTACGTACACATATATCACGTCAGTTATCTCAGAATATCAACAAAACAAACATATCATACATGGCATCCAAATTTCAAAATTAATCCCACACACATACCTGTAGTCCATACTGTATTTATACCCTATTTCATACCTGTACTGCGCTATCAATGTCTCCATAGTTTCAAACGTGTAACTCACACCTCATCCCAGACTCATGTCACCAACGTATATCACTGTATCACGTAGTATATCGTCACTTCACCGTTACCATCATCACAAATAAGTGTATGTACCATACCTCATCACAATTCAATCTGAACATGATCATATTATCGGTAATGTACCGGGCACAAGCCTCCGTCATATCTCTGTAGATACATGCCAGAGGGTCTTACTTTTTCTATTCTGGTCATAATTTACAGGGGACTCTAGAAATTCATGTACTGTACACCCAACCGTATGAGTCCTTTATCATACCCGTCAGTGTACTCATTTCGTACATCCAGCCGCATGGTAATTTAACCATACTTGTCAATGCACTCTCTCACAACGCTCGCCCGGATGCTCACCTCGGGTACGAGCCACTCATATCCACATACCTCAATCATGATTCGATCACACAGATCCAATATCGTATAGGGTACCTCCTCCCGTCCCCAGGTCGTACCTCTCTCATCGATATTACACAATCCTTTCTTACCATAATAATAACATCTCAGTCCACTGGTACCATTTATTAAGAACCACGTTCGTAACCTTGGAACATGCTCATCACAACATCATATCCACAGGTTTATTCATATAAAAATGCAGATAATAACACTTACAATTTTGTAATCGAAATCCATACACAGTTGAAAAATTATCATCATGGTTTATAACACCGTTACCAATCTCCATATGCATAGAAAGACTTACATACCACAAACTTTGAAAACCACACATGCATTTTCTTCTGACCATCTTCCACTTTATATTGTAAGAGGTTAAATACCGATTATACCCTGTAGATTATGAAGAGTCGTGACCTGGCCCTCTCAGTACTCCAACCGAGGTCTGCAGTTTCCTGGGTTTAGCAGGGTATTACCGGAGATTTCTTGAAGGATTCTCCATTATAGCAGAACCTCTGACAAAGCTGAAACAGAAAGCAACGAAATTTCAGTGGACGGAGGCATGTGAGCAGAGTTTTCAAGAGTTTGAAAGACAGATTGACCTCCGCCCCAATACTAGCATTGCCAGAGGGAACAGATGGGTATGCGGTGTATTACGATGCTTCAGGAATTGGACTGGGTTGTGTGCTGATGCAGCATGGAAAGGTAATTGCTTATGCTTCCAGACAGCTGAGGAAGCACGAAAAGAACTATCTGACCCATGACCTGGAACTGGCCGCAGTGATCCACGCTCTGAAAATATGGAGGCATTATCTTTCTGGTGTTCATGTAGACATTTTTACAGATCATAAAAGCCTGCAGTACATTTTCACATAGAGGGAGTTAAATCTGCGGCAGCGTCGCTGGTTAGAATTGTTGAAAGATTATGATGTAAATATTCTCTACCACTCAGGGAGAGCTAATGTAGTAGTAGATGCCCTCAGCTGTAAGTTAATGGGGAGTTTAGCATATTTGCGACCCGAGAAGCGGGAGTCAGCCAAGGAAATTCATCAGCAAGCTGGTTTAGCCATTCGAGTAGTAGAAACAGAAAATAATAGAGCGGTGATTCAAAACTCTACTGTGTCATCGTTAGTTACAGAGGTAAAATAACGACAGTATGAGGACCCTAACTTAGTCCAACTCAGAGATAGAGTTCAGAAAGGTAAGGAGCCAGATTTCCAAGTGACTAAGGATGAAGTGCTGCGTTGTAAGGGCTGCCTATGTGTCTCGAATGTTTCAGGGCTTCTCCAGTAGATCATGCATGAGGTACATTACGCTCGCTATTCCCTCCATCCAGGAGCAACGAAAATGTACCACGACATTAGAGACATCTATTGGTGGCCAGGTATGAAAGCTGAAATAGCTGAATTTGTATCTAGATGTCCTAACTGCCAGCAGGTGAAAGCAGAACACCAGAAACCAGGCGGTCTGACGTAGGATATAGCCGTGCCTTTGTGGAAATGAGAAGCAATAAATATGGATTTTGTAACAGGGTTACCCCGTACCAGATGCAGAAACGATTCTATTTGGGTAATCGTTGATAGATTAACAAAATCAGCCCATGTCCTGCCAGTACAAACTACATTCTCTGTTGAGGATTATGCTGAATTGTATATCAGAGAGATAGTCAGATTGCACGGTGTTCCGGTGTCTATTATCTCAGATAGAGGAGCACAATTTACAGCAAGATTCTGGTAGTCGTTCCAGAGAGGCCTAGGGACACAGATTAACTTAAGTACAACCTTTCATCCTCAGACAGACAGGCAAGCAGAACGAACTATCCAGACGCTCGAAGATATGTTATGAGCGTGTGTACTAGATTTTGGGGGTGCTGGGATGAGCATCTGCCGTTGATTTAATTTGCCTATAACAACAGTTATCATTCAGCTATCCAGATGGCGCCCTTTGCAGCATTATACGGGCGGAAATGTAGATCACCCGTTGGCTGGTTTGAAGCGGGGGAGACAGCGCTGATTGGGCCGGATATTATTCGTCAGTCAGAAGAGGCGGTGAAACTTATCAGAGAACGCCTACTGACTGCTCAGAGCCGCCAAAAGACTTATGCAAATATGCGGCGCAGAAATTTAGAATTTGCAGTGGATGACTGGGTATATTTGAAAGTGTCTTCGATGAAAGGGGTGATGAGATTTGGCAAGAAAGGCAAGCTTAGCCCGAAGTTCATTGGGCCATATCAGATTCGGCGAAGAATAGGCCGAGTAGCATATGAATTGAACTTGACCCCAAAATTAGAGTTTGTTCACCCAGTATTCCATTTATCTATATTGAGGAAGTTCGTAGGAGACCCTTCCACAGATGTTCCATTTCAGGATGTCCAGGTTACAAAAGAGTTAGCATATGAAGAGGTTCTAGTAGCTATACTAGACAGACAGATCCGTAAACTGAGAATGAAAGATGTTGCTTCAGTCAAAGTGTTGTGGCGCAACAGGAACCGAGAAGAGATAACCTGGGAAGTCGAGGATGACATGAAAGCAAGATATCCCCACTTATTCCAGGCATAGGCAAACAGGAGGTATGTTAGAACTGTTTTTCCTTATGAGTGCTTATATTTCATATATGAAAGCAGGCGATTGATTATAGACAGTTATATATGAATATTATTATATCGTGTGGAGTACCTGTATTGGGTTTTTCTACTTTTCAGGAATTTTTAGATACTCCATAATATAGGGGAAACTCTGCTGTAATTTTATTTTTCCAGGGATAAGTCAGCCAGTTAAGATTTCTATAAGTCAGAATGTCATTCGAGGACGAATGTTCTTAAGGGGGGGAGGATGTTACACCCCGTAAATTTTAAATGAATAAATAGCCTAATGGCATATTGGTTAAGGGATTTAGAAGGCAGGCAGGGAAAAGTCAATTTTTTTCATATATATCAATAATTTCCAGAAAATAGGGGAATATAGATAGGGAAAAGGAAACCCACGACTATTTACATATAATTCTTGTCGATTACGCTACGAAACGCGGTCTAAACTCCATTTCGGCTTAGATACCGAGGTATAAAGCTGCAGAGAGCAATCCTACGGAGTTGGTCTCGTGAAATTTGGCCGGCGAAACGTCGTGCTACCGAGATAAAGTAAATAGAATTTCTTTAGATTAGTACCAATGTGTTCCTAGCCTTACGATGAGCATTTATCCCTTCTGGACTAACGAGAAATAACGAGTTCGACCGTTTTCTGATAAGTCGAAGTTTGGGATAAATATATATCAAAAGTGATAATTTCTCCCGGATATTAATGTATTTAGTTCTAATTGACATGTATATGAATGTAGTTGGGAGAAACAGCAGAAGTATCGACGAAAATCACATCGGCCAGTCGGATACTCAGAAACCAGGTATATAAAGCTATTCTTTTGGCAAGCCAGGAAGTACAGTCTAGAAAATAAATAGAATAAAAGCTATTAACAGAAACCCAGCGTACAGGAATGATTTTAGTACAATTTCCAACAAGCATGATTTTAGTACAATTTCCAACAAGCATGCTAGTATATCATTACGTATCATGCAATAATCAGAATAACGGATAGTCAGATGATTTCAGATAGTATTATGGTATCCGCTAATAGCTCAGCATGTTCTTACGTAATACCAAGAATGAAAGTTGTAAAAGCTGTATAACGAATTAGCATGATTACAGATAGTACATATTACATTTGTTGAGCTGTATCCGGTAATAGATGACACATTTTATATTATCGAGCTATATCCAGTTATAGATGGCATGTTCTATGTTATTGAGTTATATCCAGATATAATTAGATCAGTAATCAGATATAAAAATAGCTCCAGACACCGATATAGCTCCAGATACAGATATAGCTCCAGAAACAGATATGGCTCTAGAAACTGATATAGCTTCAGATCACGGATAAAAATAATCAGATAAACAGATAAAGGCCAAGTAGTAGTTCGCCCAACAATCAGAAATAGTGTAAAACAGAATATAGCATCAGTTGTTTAATACGGACTGGCCTTGAAATAAAAGAAGAGAATATGATTAGTATTTTTCATTTGGGCATGCTTGCTGTGTAGGTGTTTTGCATGTTGAGACTTGTTATGGCATGTGGGCATTCTTTAGCATCCCCGCCGCCCCTGGGTTATAGCTGTGTCGATACTAGATTCAGATACCGCCCCCAGCCGGGCGATGACGTTCGCCTAGAGGACAATGATGGCTGACCACCATAATAATATAGTCTAGATTACGCTGCTTGCAGGGGCAGTTCAGTTTACTCTGCGCAGAGCCAGATTACCCTGTTTACAGGGCAGACTACTCTATGTGTGCTTGTGGCCGGGGGCAATTTCAGATATAGATTTTTATAAAATTATCCAGTTGCTTGTTTGCACCCAGGGACAGTTTCATTCACAGATACAACAGCAGATTACCCCGTTGAGCGATTGCGCCCAGAGGCAGGAGTCTTCGGACTCAGACACAGTTCATTGTCAGAGGCCAAGGCCTGAGCTACGTACCCAAGGGGACCAGTAGGAGGAGCTCACAGTTATCAGATGAGTGGAGTGACTAATTTTTGGTTGGTTTAGACCCAGGTAGGGGTAAATAGATTGTTCTGTTGGTTGGCACCTTCCGTCTTATGGGGGTCGGTCAGGTATTGTGTGTATTTATATGTATATCTATATGTGCTATTAGATACTGATAGACAGTAGGACGAGCTGAGCTTTAGGGGTTAATACTTTTTGTGGTCTTGCACATGGAAAAGAAGCTCCTCAATTTGACCCAGTCCGTCATGCTTTGGACATCGCCACCGGGATCGTGAGAATCGTCATTAACCAATCATGTATCGGATGCACCATCCCTTGAAGTAAGTAAAGGGCGCAAAGATGCGGATTTGACCCGCACCCTCTTTCTTTTTCTTTAACTGGAATTCTCACTTGAAATTTCGTATTAAAAAGAGAAGTTCTCCATGTCGAGAGAGATCTTAGATTCCGTAAGTAACTTAGTGCTAGTGCTTTAGAGCTTGAAATAAGAAAATGAAATAGGAACAACCGCGCTGGTCGGGGTATTACTATAAATGACTATTTCATCCAAGTATACCACCACGAACTCAGGTATTAGAGAGAAAGGGTCTTGTCCAAGACAAACTCCTTAACTTAATGCTTGAGGAAGAGAATATTGAAGAGATTTTTCTTCAATCCCCCGACACCTCGTCAGGTACGCCCAGTTTAGTTACAGAACAGGTAAACTCTCCCCAGTTATTCTCAGTTAGATAGACTCAGCTACTTCCTGCTTATATGTCATGTTATTGTTGTTACCCATTTCAGTTGTATATTTCAGTTTGCTTTACATGCTCAGTACCTGTGGTACTGACGCTGGTAGGGGCGCTGCATTGCTTGCCTGCAGGTACACATAGACGAGAAGTCGATCCCTCGTGATCCAATTAGCAGAGTTATCAGCTCCTATCCTCCGGAGCTAGACAGTCGGAGGTTGTTCCTATTTCCTTTTTTATTACAGTTTGGGTAGGTCGGGGCCCTGCCCCGACCATTCTATTATTACTTCCTAGAGGCTTGCAGTTTGATGTTTCCCTGTGGTGGTGGAGCCGGTAGTATGGGGCCGTGCATGTATATATGTGTTTAGTTGTTGATGTTGGCTGCGTGGGGCCTTCTTCTGGTGATAGTTAGTGACCTTGTCGGTCACAAATGTGAATAGCAGTTGCTTCGGATTATAGTGTCATCGTTCTAGTTAGTTGTTGTGCATTACATGTGGATATAGGCCTAATCATCCCGGGGCTATATTTACAGCCGCTATATAGCCGGTTCGTTTCTTGAAATAGAGCCAGAGTCTAGCAGGCCCCAGGTGCCCGTCATACCCCCCATGGTGGGGTGTGACAGTCGAGCTCCATGTATGCTCATAATGGTTATGTCAGTTGTAGAAATCCCCATTGTTCCTCATGGTTTTAATGCATGTATGATTATTTTCTTTTGGTTCAAGTTATGTTTTATGAAATATTTTTCTCACATGTTACGACTATGACAGGTTTACAAATATTTTGGAAATCTTGAGCCTTACGATATACTTACGATTTCAGTCTTATGATCATGATGTCCCTACTCCTATAACTTTTATATTTTTAAGTATTGTTTTGCATACCTTACATACTCAGTACCTTCCAAGTACTGACCCACATATTTTCAAGATTTGGTTCGCAGGTTCAACATCGGTCCTAACTTGCTCTTAGTTTTGCTCTCAACTTTCAGTGGTGAGTTCCCGAGATTAGAGGACATCATGTTCGGACCTTGTTTATCTTTTGTTGTCAGAATGTTGGGGTTAGTTGGGGTCTTGTCCCTTCAACCCGTCTATTATTATTAGAGGCTTTCAGACTTAATTGTAGTATTCAACCATTTATGTTTGGATCATGTATTGTTGTTTCTTATAACTCATGTTATGAATTTTCAGTTAGTTCATGATTATTATGTTAAGCTTTCTGTCTCATGTGAATGAATTAGTTATATGTTCATTCCATGGGTTGAGCTGGGGTCTCTCGGGGCTCCTTTTTCCGTGTCTATGATTCGGGTGTAATGTTAGGTCGTGAAAAACATGGAATCAGAGCAATAGGTTTGGATGTGTCCTAGGGAGTCTGAAAGCCGCGTTAGGTAGAGTCTTTTTCATGGGTGTGAAGCGCGTCACACCTATGAAGAAGAGGCTACTAAACGTTTTAGGAAATATTCCCTTTCTTCATGATTCTACCTCATACCATGAGTTTAACTCTCTCCCTTCTGCTAAGTCATGTGATACGCGCATGCAGAAACATTCCTTCTCGGTATAATGATGGGAGTCATCCAGCACCACAAACTCCGAGGAATTCCATGAAAGTTACTAACGCGGAGCTCGGAGCCTCTCTTAGAGTGTTGATGCGAGCTATGATTACCTAGCCTGGCCAGCAAGCTATTGCGTCAGTGAACCCTATAGGTGAAGCAGCAGCTATTGGAACTCAAGGACTCATGAAGGAGAGCCCACCGGAGGTTGGTAACTCGAGTGTGGTTGAGAAGTACGAAGAGGGAAAGAGGGAGAACAAGAGGCCCAGGGGCAGTGACCTTGAGGTGTTCCAACAAGGGTCGAGTAGGGGGAGTCACTCTCAAATCCACCAGAAGTCTCAAGCTCAAGCTTCGGGATACAAGCCTCGGGTGAGGGAGATTACTTACCCAACTTACAGGCGTTGCGGGAAGCACCACCGAGGAGAATGCTTGGTAGGTTTAGATGTTTTCTTCTATTATGGCCAACACGGTCATAAACATAGGGATTACGTTGCAGCCAAGCGAGACGGTCAGAAAGGCTGTGCTCTGAAGCACTCTCCATTAATTCCAGTGAGTCGCCTACCTTCACAGCATAGGGTGTCACGAGCGAGTGGTGGTCGACCTCAGATGTACGTCCCAGGTATGTTATAAGCTTTTCCATCAAACCTACCAGGATTTCTAGTCCGAGAGCCTATTGTGCAAGGTAAGGGATTTCTGTAAGAACCTTAGTATAAGATCTATTTTATGGGAGGTAGATAATGGCTAAGAGTATGAAATATTCAGCAATAGCTTCGAAGGTGAATGGGCGGTCTAGATCTAGTGATATTTTTGCAACTTTAACAAAGGGTCCCAGAGCCCTCAAATGATAGCTCTAATCTAAGAAAGAGGTGGTAGGTGAAGGGTCATGTCGAGTCTTAAGTTTTAACAAAGAAGTTCTAAAGATGGTACTTAGGGATGGTCAACCAATCCTAATTTAGATGTTTCTCTCGTATGTCACTTGATGGTACACTCAACCCATGCTCACGTTTAGAACTCCAAGATGATGGGCAACCCCGTCAATCAGCGATTCCAACATTGCTCCATGATTCCATAAATTCATCTTCATGTCATGAACTTTGTGTATGGGAGCTCATACCCCTTAGTACGCTCAGCTTTCTTAACTCAGTCCTTAAGATCTTCCTTATCGGCTCATGAGAATCATGTTATATCAGGTACATGCCCAGCCTGGAATCCTTGAATGATTCGTGGTTATGATTTCCTTTCTCTAAGCTCTATGGGTGATCCCCTCTATGTAAATGATAATTAATATGGGTACGCCCAAGGTAACTCCTTACCCCTACTACAGGTGCCAGGCATATAGAAGTTTAGAAGGTGCAATGATTAGCCAAAACCTAGAAGTGCAACAACCCACATGGTCATTTCGTGATTTTGAACGTTTCCCTAGTTTGAACCTTTCCGTATCTATATTTTTCTACTTACGACTTGTAGGGATGGATACACAATTTCCAAAATGATCCAATGAAGATTGGATAGGATTTCGGTTTTGGGGAGGTCTTAAGTTTGAGAGGTTTGACCAAATTCAACATTTCATGTTAACGAGCTCGAATTTAGGTTGTGAAAGTTTTGTTAGTACCGGATGGTGATTTATGACTTAGTTGGGTAGTTGCATAGTTCCCTAGGTGATTCAGGAGTAATTTGAACTTGTTAGTTAAATAGGGAGCTTTAAGGAGGTGGAGTTTGACCATGGTTGATTCTTGATAAAAATACTTGATATCGGTTGTTGATGAGTCCAACAGGTCTAGAGAGTGTGTCTCATGTTAGTGAGGACAAGAAGGAGTTGGTGAAGGAGGTACTCCGACTTGCGGTTGGGAGTTAGATTAGTTGGCTCGACAAAGGGTGGGGTAGTTGTTCAGAACGGATTAGAGCTGTCCTTGGTGACGGAGATGAAGACCAAAGAAGATGAAGATCCAATATTGGTAAAGTTGAAAGGAGCTGTTCAAAATTAAAAGGTAGAAGTCTTCTCCCAAGGGGGAGATGGTGCGCTTCGATACTAGGGCCGCTTATGTGTTCCAAATGTGGGCGATTTGAGAAGCCGGATGTTGCATCAGACTCACAGGTCTAGATATTCTATCCATCCAAGTGCCACCAAAATGTATCATTCCTTGTGGGAAATTTACTGGTGGAACAGAAAGAAGCAGGATATTGCAAAATTTGAAGCCAAGTGCCAGAATTGCCAACAAGTGAAAGTCGAACATTAGGAACCGGGGGGGGGGGGGGTGTACTCAAAGATATCAGCATCCCTACTGGGAAGTGGGAAGAAATCAATATGGACTTTGTAACAGGTTTACCTCGCACTCGTAGACAGTATGACTCCATTTGGGTTGTGGTGGACAGGTTGACCAAGGCTGCTCATTTCCTACCGGTCAAAACCACTGATTCAATAGAAGATTATGCTAAGTTATACATCCGAGAGTTGGTTAGATTTCATGGAGTGCCCTTGTCCATTATATAAGATAGAGTTACTCAGTTCACCTCTTCGTTCTGGAGATCTTTTCAAAAAGGACTTGGCACCCAGGTCAAGCTTACCACGGCATTTCAGCCGCAAACAGATGCTCAAGCGGAGCGGACTATCCATACACTTAAGGACATGTTGAGAGCTTGAGTTATTGACTCCAAGGGTAGTTGGCACGAGCATTTTCCTCTTACCGAGTTTTCTTTACAACAACAGTTATCACTCCAGCATACAGATGGCACCGTTCTAGGCTCTTTACGGACGAAGGTGTTGATCACCCGTTGGGTGGTTTGAAGACGGTGAGGCTTCGTTAGTGGGTCCAGATTCAATCCATGAGGCTATGGAGAAAGTTTAGTTAATAAGAGGTAGTCTGAAAACGGATCAAAGTCGCCAAAAGTCTTATGCGGATGTGAGGAGAAGGGAGCTTGAGTTCGAGATCAACGATTGGGTATTTCTGAAGGTGTCTCCCATAAAGAGGGTGATGAGATTTGGAAAGAAAGGAAAACTCATCCCCACTATATTGTCCCATATCGGATTGTGAGATGAGTGGGTAAGGTAGCTTATGAGTTAGAGTTACCTTCAGAGTTGACTTCAGTTCATCCCGTATTTCATGTATCTCTCTTTAAAAAGTGCATGGGAGATCCAGCCTGTGGTTCCGATGGAAAGTGTTGGCGTGAAGGATAGCCTTAGTTATGAAGAAATTCTAGTTGTAATCTTTGATAGTCAGGTTCAAAGGCTGAGGAACAAAGAAGTAGCTTCAGTAAAGGTGTTATGGAGAGATCAGAATGTTGAGGGAGCAACGTGGGAAGCTGAAGCGGATATGATGGCTAAATACCCCCACCTGTTCCCTACCTAGTTTCAATTTGAGGTATCAGTTTTTTCCCTAAACCTCTAATCATTTTTTCATGTTCCGTTAATGCGTGCAAGTTTGTTTTATGATATGATATATGTATGTGATGTCTGAATTCAATCAGACTATGTATTTCTTTTCGAGGTTAGTCATTTTGTCAGTTTTCGTCTTAAATGATCAGTATTTTCATATGGTAATTGTATGTTTTTGTTTGCTGCTTGTTTCCTACATTCAAGGAAGAATGTTTCCAAGGGGGAGCTATTGTAATACCCCAGAAGGTCCTAAGAATTGACCTGAGAGTTGAAGTTGAAAACTGCAGAAAACCTAGAATTTTGCACCAGTACGACTCGAGGTACGAATCGTGGTGAGGACCTACAATTCATGACTCGAGCCGTGATGAATTCGAGAGCCTGAGGTCATACCATGAGTAGTCTACGAAATATGGCGTGTAGGTACGACTCTTGGTTAGGAGTCGTGGTGAAATTTTCAGTGGTGCAAGAATGAGTCCTCGGGTCATGGTACGACTCGTAGGATGTAGCAATGAGTCGTGGTGAGAAGTTGTGGCTAAGTCGTATTTGGTATGGGTGGATGGTACTATGACTGACAATATGACCCGTAAGATGTTACTACGAGTTGTGGTATGCGAGTTATGGCCAGGTTTAGAAGATTTAAAAGTGGAGAGGTGACCACGAGTCGTTACTTCATGGTACGACTCGTGGTCGGGTCCAGAACTGTTTTTAGGGGAAATTTCATTAAGGGTAGTTTTGACTTTTCTACACTTTTGGACCCTAAACCACGTCATTTTGAGGTCGGGACAGGGTATTTTAAGGAGGAAAAACTCATGCTAAGTCTCATTTGGCATTTGCAAGAACTAGAGAAGGGAGTAGGAGGAGATTCAAGGGTTCTTCTTCAATTCTTCAAGCTTCCACCTAGGGTTTTCCAAGAGGGTTAATAATCACGTAATTCTAGGTATGTGGGGTTTTGAATGGGTAGTTTAGTCCCTACCCATGCCCAATTTCTCCCTAAGTCTATGTTTGAAGTTACCCAAACTTTATGGGTCTTTATCGAATTGCATGATTCCTTAAAATTTGAAATGAGCTTGTTGTAGTATTCCTAACTTATGAATTTCGAGTTATTTGGGCCGATTTTACTTGTTTATGATCATGATTTAACCCCCTTAAAGTATAGATGCCCAATCATGAGAAATTTTTAGTAAAGTTCATGGTCATGATGATTTTGCAAGCATAATACGAGTTTTTTTGGAATTTTAAGCATGTCTTTAACTACTCATGTTATTATGATCATGTTCCCATAAATTTATGCATTTAAGCATGATTGAAATTATAGGCAATGCCCACATGTCACTTATGATTTATGAACTATTATTTTGGACGATTCACGGGCCCAATTCCATGGCTAGTATTACGAATTCTCAAGCATGATATGATTCTCACGATCTAACTAGCCATGCATGTCATGTACGAATTTCTATGAGCACGTTGCATGTTTTGGGAGTTGTAATTAACATCGAGTAGGGTCAGAGCCTAGGTCGCCCCAAATCTAAGAACTACGTGCCACCGTAGGTTATGCTTGGGACCTCCTCAGTGACTGGCCCCTATGCCCTACGGGGCCTTCACGGGTGATATCACGCCTATCATGGTTCATACCCTTGGCAAGGTATGAACGACCTCCCAACTAGGTTTACAGGTCGGGCTCCATGTGTGCTCCTATTGGGTATGTCGGTTATAGAAATCTCCCATTGTTCCTCATGCTTTTAATGCATGTATGATTATGTTCTTTTGGCTCAGGTGATGTTTTATGAAATGTTTTTCTCGCATGTTATGACTATGATAGGTTTATGAATATTTTGGAAATCTTGAGCCTTATGATATACATACGACTTCAGTCTTATGATCATGATGTCCCCACTCCTATAACTTTTATGTTTTTAATTATTGTTTCGCATACCTTACATACTCAGTACCTTCCAAGTACTGACGCACATATTTTCAGGATCTGGTTCGCAGGCTCACCATCGTTCCTAGCTTGCTATTAGTTCTGCTCCCAGCTTTCAGTGGTGAGTCATCATGATTCGAGGACTTCATGTTCGAACCTTGTTTATGTTATATTTTCAGAATGTTGGGGTTAGTTGGGGTATTGTCCCTTCAACCCATCTATTATGATTAGAGGCTTTCAGACTTAATTGTAGTATTTAGCTATTTATGCTTGGATCATGTATTATTGTTTCTTATAACTCATGCTATGATTTTAAGTTAGTTCATGATTATTAAGTTAAGCTTTCCATCTCATGTGAATGAATTAGTTATATGTTCATACCATGGGTTCACTTGGGGTCTCTCGGGACTCCTTGTCCCGTGTATACAATCCGGGTGTACTCTCGGATCGTGACATGATCGTGACATAAACTCTACAAAACTAGTCGAATGATCTGTCAAAAAATGACTAAAGATTCTTAACACATGCCCGAGAGGATATATTTATAGTTGACACTTGAAATGATTCTTCTGCCCTCCAACACATGGCTTTAAATCAATAATTTTTTGCCCCGAAAAAGGCTGGTGCGCTGCCCCTACCATCTTACCATAGACTTTGTTAAATTTCCAGAAATTTCAACTTTGGGATAAACCAGTTGCAGTGCCCTCACCATATCGCCAAAGAATTATCAAAATTCTTGCACTTCTGGACCCTTCTGGCACGAGGTCTCCTCCATCTCATCAGAATTTTGGTGATTTTCTCTAAGTCTAGGAAGCTCTGGGGCTCCACGCCCATTATCTCTCCAAGGTGTTGAAATGATCATCCTTCAGAGTCATGTAGCTGGCGCGGGATGCCAGCCATAATACCAGAATTGACGAAATTTTTCCAAGGAGTTAAGGACCTGGCACGGGGCACTGACCATAGCCCTCGCACCTTCTTCTCTGTTTTTCCATTTTTCACCCTTGGTTAATTTTTGGTCCTTTTCCTTTTCTTTCCTGCTCAAAACACCTCAAAACATCTCTTAGCATACAAAACACAAAAACATATGAATTTATATATTTCATTCGGATTAGGAACTGAAAACAAGGTAAAAAATGGGCAAAAACATGGCAAATGAGCATAGAAATATGTCCAACATCACTACCCCACACTTAAACAATTTTTCCTCCTCGAACTATGCTTTACTCCACACATAAACTCATCTTTTACCATCACACTTGGTACCTCTAACAATTCACACTCAACTAACTAGCATAGAGCATAAATTAAGTGGCTCATCAATATACAACATTTCCCATCAAGCACATGTAAAGTTTTCACAATCAAGACTACACAACCTCTATAATTTACATATCTTTCAAAACATAGGGCCAACATGATTAGGTAAATATGCAATAAATAGTACACCGACTTAGACATCTTGTGCCCCTCACTTTTAGTGATGTTCCTCTCTCAGATTATCAATACACACACATGAAACATAGAAAGAAAGGCACTCTCACACTCACAAATGATGTAATGCACATATGTCACATACAATAGGCTTGCCCTTCATGTATGTTTAGACTACATGGTTGTTTTCAAGAGACTCAGATCACAAGATCTTTACTTGATTGTAATGTTAGCTAAGAGACGAGTAGGAATGATATTTCCTTAGTAGTGATTACCGCCCTAAGCAGTTTTAAGACATTTTTAACTTTTCATGTACACCACCTTTTTCTTGCTTGTTCACCCTTCTCTAACTCACTCTTTCTCTTTCTTTCTCATGCCCCCTTTTTAACTGCTTGACTACTAGTATTTTCTTATAGAATCAATAAGAATTTTGTAACTAAAGCTCTATATTTCATAATCCTAGCACCAAGTAGACAACACACTTCTTTGGGAACCACTTCTTCGTATTTTTCTTCTCTTACCACAATTTTTCTTTTTCCCTTAACAATATACTTTGGTGGACCTTTACTTTTCAAGTCTAAAAGTTCCTAAGACTACTTTGAATCATCATGTCTGAGGTCTCACAGAGAAAGGGATTAAGCTACTTTCACAGCTAAGAGAATAAGACTTATTGACTCAAAACGGGTTAACTAGGGAGAATGTACAGGAAGGTAAAACAAACATGGGAAAACATGGCTTTTCAATGAAATGCCTTGGTAATATCCCAACTACCTAACAACTAGTTATCCTACATACATTAAGGCAAGTTCTAGATATTCCAATATTTACACACAAGATAATTTAGCTTACCTCTCATGGAAATCAAAAGTCTAGTCGGCTTCCTATTGTTACACATTTACACAATCATATTGAATGACATTGTTCATTATTAAGCCCTTAGAATAATTTCTGAGTCAAATTAAAGAGCTATTTGTATCTCTCATGGATTCCTCACTTATGCATCTCAAGATGACCACTTTACTAACTCTAGCATAATAGCTAAGTCAAATGTGATAAGCACACAAGTGAATGATCTACAACTGAATCCTAAAATATATAAAAATGTGACTAAATTTCCTCAAGACGTTCGACATCCATCAATCATAGGGAAGAGTCAGTAATCTATTACTACAATGACTCCTACAAAAAGAAAAATTTAATCCATTCAAAGGACTCCCCTTCGAAAATGAATTGAGGTCATAAGAAAAACCGAAGGGTGGGTGAGATATGCCAATTTTTTCAAAATTTTCAACTAATGTTGAATAAACATACTCACCCTTGACCAACAACAACACAAACTAAACAGAAAAGATAAACTAAAAAGAAGAGATCAAACAGAGTATCCAACATCCCAAGGCATTATAAGTCATAAACATCATACTAGCCATTATAGACAACGACCTAACAAATCATAAAGCTACTACTACGGAAATGAAATTATGTTATGGCCTATAGATATAGAAATTATAGAACAAACGGGAATCTTTCCTCTACCCTACACTTAACAGTGCACTGACCCTAGTGCACACAATCATATCAAAAGGTAGGGTAAAAGGAACTTTCTGGGCCGCTACGCATCATCATCCGGATTATAATCCTTATCCTCCTCCTAATTTTCATTGCCATCAACCTGCATGGAACCCGTATTAGCATCCTCCTCCTCCTCCTCATTATCAAGATCATCAACACCGTCGGTTAGCGTAGTAGCCTCATCATCATCAAGCGGCTTCACAAAAGCAGGTCGCACTCTACACATCTGCATGGCGCTCTCCGTGAATGGGTATCTATCCTTAAGGGTTGCCATCTCCTCGGCTACAGTAGGTTGGCTACCTATTCTGAACTGCAAGTCAAGCATCCCAAATACACGAACCTGCCATCTCTCATCACGAGCATATGATCCGCTATAGTGATGGCTTGGGTTGCGGAGTGACAGACTCCGTCACCTTTGTACAATCAATCATCTTTCGTGCTAAGTTCCCTGTGTGATGTAGATGCAGGCCCACTTCTTCCTCTTCAATGCCCACCTCTCACAAAAACTGGGCCAAGAGACTGCCACTGTAGTATTTCCACCTACAGTTGCTGAGGATCTCCTCATATTATCCAAGAGAACAACACAAAAATTAAGTAGTATCCCCTTCATAAGCATGTACGCAAGCACTACCCGCTCTCTAGTGATTTCTATAATGTGAGTGCCTGGGAGAATCACAACACTAATTATCTTTACCCAAGCTTTCGCCTCCTTTTTTGAGTAGGAGAACGCAGGTGTAGAGTGAATGCCCTTGTGGTCCTGTTCCCATCTAGCAGATGAATGCTCACCGCAGAGAGTGTGACGGATGTCATGATAAGGAGGCCTCTCATGCAAGATAAAGTACTTTGAAGGATTTATTGTAGGTGTGCTAATAAAAGAATTGAACATCCTATAATTGAACCGCATGACCTAACCCCATAGCTTTCTTTGGTTCTCTCTCCAAAAGATGTGTCCCAATTTGCATAGAATTCCCTCACCAAGGTGATATTGCACTCTTCCAGGTCAGTAAAGATTTATACAATTCCCAACTTATAGAGCTTGTCCCTAATAGCGGTGAACTCCTACGCCAGGAAACCCTCATCAATCCAATGTTTAGGAGCATACTTAGCATCCGTCTGTGTGTTGAACCAGGTAATCCCATGATGCTCTACCGCCTATACCCTAAAGCATTTAGCAGATCTAGCCTTAGCTTTTCACGAACTGGCTCCCTTTTTACCTTTCTAGAGGCTCTTTAGACCTTTTCCTGCTACTTCAATTTCTGTTCTTTTGCTGCCTTTCAGTGCCATGATACCTGTCAAGAGAAAATCAAGAACTACAAAAGATTAGTTCGTGAATAACATGGCTAGCTAATTAAGATTTTAAAGGTGAAAATTTGACCATACACCTAATTTTCTAGCATAATGGTGCGACTTTGTCCAATGGGGTGCTCAAGATTCCCCATCATCATTCAACCTTACAACATTAATTCATTCACAAACTCAAACTCCAATCAAGTCCATGAATTCTTTTCAACTCTCCTCTCATATTAAGCTTTTCAAGAATGCCTCAATCGGCCATCCCCTCACTTTCTCTCACTCAATTCTTAATTCAAGCAATTCAAACATGGAGGTAGCATTATTCAACTCATTCAACAACCCAACAAATGATTTACTACCATCCATAATGAACTAACATGAATTTCATCCACTCAAGCATTATTTACATTCAAGCATTCAATACCCATGTACTTTCCCTCTCCAAAGTTAATGCATCTACCCACCAAATCCATAAGTTCAAATCACCATCACCATTCATTGCCACAACATCAAATCATGATATTCAACAAAAAATAAGTTAACCAATCAAGGATACATATTATCATGGAAGAAGTTTTGATATTAAAGCTCATGAAACCAATAATATCAAATTTAAGCTTTTCACTAATAATGGTGATTTGAGTCTTGAATCTTGGGGAAGAAGGATGTGGGAGCATGCTTTCAACATTATCTAAACAAGAGAGAAGAAAAATACTTGCTTGAGTTGAGAAGATAAGCTTCACCAAAGCTTGAAGAAGACAACAATGGAAAGGAGAAGGGAAAGGGGTGCTATGGCATAAGAGAGGAAGGAGAGAGAGTTTTTTCCTTTTCTGTTGTTAAACTTTTTGGAGGAAAAGGATTAGTAGGAAACTAAATAAAGGTTTGGGGCCTAGGTTTTTGGTAATTTTAAGGTCTTTGGGCCAACATTGACCCAAATTGACCAAACATTTTTTCCCAATAGACCCCTGGCGCCTTACCCCCTCTATCTCACCATAGACTTAGAAAAACATTTCTTTAGAAAGGGGAATTGGCGCGGCGTGCCACCTATAGCATTGTCACGACCCGAACATAGGCCCTAATAGAGACACAGGATAACGAACCCCTAGAGGCTCCAAATCGACCCTTGTCATGAACATAGAGGCTAAGAGCATACAACAAGTGGAAACTGATATAATAAAACATGTTTAAGTGGATGTCTGAATACATAACAGTCTAAAACATTGTCAACACTAACAAGCTGATATTCTACAAACTGTCTGAAAAACCTCTAACATAACTTATGAGTTGATGGTACAACATCCCCAACTAGCTCAACAAAAGTCTGTAACTGAAATAACATAACAATGATAAAACTGAATGTCCTCAAAATATGAGGACTCACCAACACAGGCTAAACAGGGCTGAGGGGAAAGCAAGACTAATGGTGCAGCTGAGTCTAATCCCTAAGACCTGCATCATAAAATGATACAACATAGAGTATGCGGTTAGTACTTGAAATATACAGAGTATGTAAGGTAAGTAAAAAACAGATAGTTAAACTACAGAAGAGTTCATAAGAGTAGGACAGTCTAATCATGAGTGAATATCATAATAATAACATGAGGGCTTAAGGTTTTAAAACCATTGAGATTCTAGTCATAGTAATAATAATAAGAGAAACCTTATAAAAACATAACTTTAGTGAAAGTAACATAAACATGACAATGCATAAAACATGAGGAACAATGGGAGAACTCGTTGTAACCAACACCTTCATGATAGAGCTTACATGATGCTCCAACTATCTCACTCAAGTGGACAGAGCTGTCCCAGGCATGCTAGGAAAGGGACGTGCATGACTTGATATCACAAAAGGGTCCATGAATATATATACCTACAGTGGCACGTAATTTTGAGACCACTAGGATTACCTGAACGTCTGGTCTACTCAGCGCTAGACACTGCTCCCAAAAATATGCATATCAGGGCTCATATAATAATAGTGGAATTGTTCATAAAGTTCATGGCCAATAAATCATAACATGCTTGATCATACTTTAAATACATGATTAGCCATGAATAAGAGCCCGCGAGTCGGCCAAAAGTCATAAATTCATAAATCATGAAGAACAGGCATATTTGTGAAAATTCATGTATTTGACATTCATAAATCCATGAAGAGTACTTGAATATAAATCATATCATATATCATAATCATATTTTAGGTTTAGATCAAAATCATAACAGAATCATAACTTGACTTTTCATGAAACTTTACATAATTGCGCATAGATTGACTAAGATTTGAAATCATAAAATTTATAATCAATTTAAGTATAAAATCTGCTCATAGTTCTTAAAACATCATTTATAATATAAAGGAAATGGACCCATAATCAGTTCAATGAGAATCCCATGAATTTGGGGTTAAAACCCCATAAGATCATCAAATTTACTTTAGTACTTGAATTTATGAACATGGAGGAAAATTAGGGCTTGAGAGTGAAGAAAGACTCTCATTCACAATCCTACATACCTGAGTAATCTGGTCTTACACTCTTCCTTGAAAACCCAAAGGAATTGGAGAAGGAATTAGAGAGTTCTAGGCTTGATCTTCAAAGAGAAACCTCTACTCTTGCATGCATGGGGAGAGAATAGGTTAGAATAGATTAAACCCTCTTATTAATCCCATAATTGAGCTAAAAATAACATATTTTAGGCTTAGGAGCTTAGAAACTACAAAATTGCCCTAATTAAAACGTAGGAAAAATTACTCACGGCCAAGTGCCACGACTCTTCCTATGGATTGTTCCTCGATCCTATGGGTCGTGGTTTCCTCTCATTGGAGCCCCTGATGATTCCTAAGTTCTGAAATTCCCACGAGTCGTACAACAACTCATACCTTCTACCAAAGGATCACTGAATCCTTCCATTGTTACAACTTGGAGAAATCCTCCGCTCCTTCCTATATGTGGAAGTAACATGTCACACCCCGCCTTTGGGGGTATGACTGGCACCTGGTGCCCTAGTAGGACCTAAACTGCTGGACTGCTAAGCCTGGGCACATATGGTGCCTGGCTGGCTCTAACTCACATTTCTGGAAACAAAGGGCTATATAACGGCTGTAAACACAGCCCCCGGCCCATTGGCCTATAGCATCCTGTACCTGTACTAACAGCTGACCAGAAACATGTCAATATAGGGAAACCTATGCGGGCCGACAAGGCCACCATGCTGTCTAGTTATCTATAACTTAATCATGAAGTACTGGATAGCTACGTGACCGGCAAGGTCACCACTACTGTCGAACTATGGCCCCACACAGCCAACATAAAGGAAACACAAGTACTAACAGCTATACAACTGCACGACCTCACACGACCGGCTCATCTGACCACAGGAAAATATATACAGACTGCAAGCCTCTAGGAATAACCATAAAAATGATCGGGACAGGGCCCCGACCTACCCGTACTATACAACCAAAAGAAAATGAAATACACCTCTAGAGTTCAGTCTCCAGATTACAGGAGCTGAATACTCGATCGCTGACAGGAATCACGCGGTATCACCTGCTCGTCTATGAGTACCTGCAGGCAAGTAATGCAATGCCCCACCGAGCGTCAGTACCACTGGTACTGAGTATGTAAAGCAATAACTGAAAGAAATATCTGAAAACAACAATATAACTGATGAAACTGAAGTAGGAAGGAATAGATTAACTGTCTGATAATGTAAGTCATACCTTCTCTTAATTATACTAGAAGGAGTAGGAGTCATACCTGAGGATTTATCGTTCTACTGTCGATCTACTCGTATCTACTGTAACACAACATGACATATCATAACATAACATAGCACACTCAAACCTTACCAGGCCCCCATAAGCCGGGAGGTACAACCAACACGCAATCTATACCCCTACCCCGGTCGTCCCATCTCCTATAATAACTATAAGCATCCTACCGGTCCCCTGGGTATGCACTTGGGCTCGCTGAGCCACTGACTATAACTGTACCTGAGTCCGGAGGACTCCTGAATCAACACCCCGGGCGTATCCGCTCGACGGGGGTGTATAAGGGCCGACCAAGGCACAATATGGGAAAAACTGACATCCCATCTTCGTCCCCTGTGGGACGGCATGCCACTCCGTAGAGCGACATATCCTCGTCCTCTGGCGGACGAGTCGATACAGCTATTAACCCTGGGCGGTCATGGATGCTAGGTAATCCAACCCCAAACAATACAACAGTCTCACTAGTAATACTATCTGCATATACCACATATTTAAACTAATGATAATAAAGAGTTTGTACATACTGCATGCTGAACTAGTGATAGTGATATGTACGTATTTAATACATGCTGGGACTGATAATAGTATATATATATATAAATATACCCTCCTGCCATACTGTACTGAGTCTAATGCTGAACATGATATAGTATTTCTGCTGAAAACTATGTTGTATACTGAGTTTCTATAGTAACATGATTTACTATTCCTAACATGCTTTCCAACTTCATTTTAACTTATCATTCTATTTCTGAGATGTCTTACAGATACTACATTGCTCTACTGGGTTTCGACTGAATACAATGATATACTAACATTCTGTGTCAGATCACATACTGAGCATGCTGTGGAATTCCTAATACTTATATTAGAATCTATATCGTACTAGCAAGTGTCACGCAAGTTATAACTCGATGCTTCTAATATCGTACCAACATTCGTAATAAACATAACACATGAATTCTGAATATTCTATTGGCCTTTAAATTACTGTACTGTACCGAGATTACTTAACTTGTCGAGGAAACTAACTTTACATACCTTATTCTCGAACTATCCGGCTGTCGGACGAGGCTCGGCCAGTACTTCAACTATTTCCTCCCAACTGCATTCATAAATGTGCCAATTAATACTAAATACAGCTTTATTGTAAAGAGCAACGTCACTTTCGATATAGTTTATAGCCTAAACTTAGGCTTATCGAAAGACGGTCGAAAACTCACTATTTTTCAGCGGTCCAGAAGGGAGAAATATTCACTCCACAGCTAGGAACACATAGACACTAATCTAGAGCAATTCCACTTACCTTAGCTCGGTGGCTCGACGATTCGTCGGCCGTATTTCACGAAACTAAATCCGTAGGAATGCTCTGTACTGCTAAATACCTCGGTATCTGAGGTTAATTTGAGTTTGGACAATGTTTAGCAGTGTAATCGGATGAAAATTATATTACCTTCTTCGTTCTATTTTCTTTTCTGCTGGTTTGCTCTGTTTTCTGGAAATTACATGGGTGATTAATGATTTAAAACCGAAGTGGGGCTTATATACTTGGGCCTGGACAAGGCCAACGTGTCACGGAGCCAACGCGGAGGCTCCACCTCCGTGACACGCTGCCATCGCGGAGGGGCTCTGCCTCGGCTCCTTCCGCGATGGTTCGACAGGTTTCTCGTCCGATCTTTTCCCGGGCCTTTCTCTAGCACGTATGGCCTTCAAATATGCTTAACCAATGTGCGAATAGGTCATTTAGGTGCCAGAAATTCTACGGGGTATAACATAACGATCCGTTGTTCCCTACCATGGGCCATACCATATGTCGTACCTTCCCTCCTGACCATTCCACATCCAACACACAACTCTTACCTACGAGTCATACCTTCAACCTACGGGTTGTTGCAAAGCCCATTGTTACCAACTCCTTCCCACATAACTGCTAACCACGAGTGGTTCCTACGAGTAGTATGTCCATCCTATGATTCGTACCATCAGCCAACTTGAGTCAAAATTGCATATTTTTCTGCTGTTCCCATTTCAAATCTCGAGTCTAGTCTTAGGCATTTTTGGAGTATTACAAGCACCAACAGTAAGAATTTTTCTTCTAGAGTTTAACACCTTACCATAGGTATCTCACCCCAGACTTATCCTTCTTCAACTTATTTTCCTTGATCTTTCTGCCCCCCAAACTTTATTCGTCCCTACAAAATAAAGAAAATGTAAAACTGTTAGAATGATGGATTGCCTCCCACTAAGAACCTTAGTTATAATTGTGACACAACATTCATGGGTTACCTCCCATGCAGTGCCTAATTTAACATCACGGCACGACTATGCCCATGTCACTCCTTCATTCGAGTGAAGTGGTGACCAAACTGAAACTCAGAGAACTTTCATGTAGCTTACACTGCTCAATCAACTGATTACTTCCTCCAGGTTCTATTGCTTTCTTAACTGTGAAGTCGTCATAGTGAGGAGGCATCCTTGCTAATCTAAACACTTCAAAAATTGCTTCTTGACTATCCAGCTTCATAGACATCTTGCTTGTTGTTACATGTATGATGGCATCCACGGTTACTAGAAATCCTCTCCCCAAAATGAGGGGAACTACTGCATCGAATTCATAATTTAGGATTATGAAGTCCACCAGAATAATGAAAGGTCCCACCTTAATCAAGATGTCTCTATTTTCCCATAAGGATAGGCTAGTGATCGGTCTGCAAGCGGTAGAGTCACTATGGTAGGACGTAGTTCACCTAACCCCAATGTTTTGAATAAAGATGCAAGCATCAAATTGATGCTAGCACCCAAATCACATAAGGTAGAACCATCTTCCTCATCTCCAATTATCACAGGAAGGGTGAAGCTCCCAGGGTCCTTAAGCTTTTTCAAAAGTTTATTCTGGACCCTAGAACTACACTCTTCTGTAAGAGCCACAGTCTGAAACACTATTAACTGCCTCTTGTTGGTCAGAATGTTCTTAAGGTACTTAGCATATTTTGGAGCTTCCAACAAAAGTTCAACCAAAGGAATGTTCACATGTACCTTCTTCAACAAGTCAAGAAACTTCTAGCAAGTTGTATCCTCCTTCTGCTTTTGAAATCTCTATTGGAATGGGGACAATGGTCTAGCTATTACAACTTTTGTTTGTGAGTTCCTTGACTCCCTTACCTCACTCCTAGACTTCCCAACCCTCTCAACATCAATCTTCTTTTCTCTAGGGATAACCTCATCCAGTTCCTTACCACTATGCAAAAAGATTGCGCTTACATTTTCCTTAGGATGCTTCTCGGTGTTACTTGAAAGTGCTCCCTTTGGCTTGTTCGTCTACTGCAGGGCCTATTTCCCCATCTGCCTTTCAATCCATGGATGGAATTTCGCATCTCATTCACTACCTAAGTCTGTTTCACCATCCGTTGCTTCATCATTTCCTCAAGAGAACTGCTCAACTACTGACCTTGAGGCCTTTGATAACCATTCTGGGGCCGTTGGATGTTCTGGTTCCCTCCCCATGAGGGATTTTCTACATTATGGTACCCAAGATTATTGCCATTACTTGGAAAACCTCCATCATGATTTTGTTCTCCCACAAAAAATAAAGATTCGAGATTAAGTGGACAACCTGAATAAGCATGACCTTCTCCACATGTTTCACAAGATGGTGGTGGAGTTTGCACCTGATGTACTTGTTGTACTTGGCTTCCTGCTGGTGTGGTCACAAGTTTGCTAATCACACTCACCAGCTAGCTAATATCTGCTCTTAATGCCACAACACATCAACCTTAGGCATCCCGTGCACATTTGCTATTGCAAATCCTCTCCCTGAGTCTTGGTAGTCATGACTTCCTGCCGACATGAGGTTTAAGAGAGCCTCAGTTTCATCATAACTCTTGGATAGAATCTGTCCCTGTGTGGTAGCATCAAGAAAGATCTTTTACTCGGGCTTCATACCCTCTATAAAGTTGTGTGATTATCTCCTTCGGATACATGTGTCGCAGACAATCTATCACGACCCGAACATAAGCCCAGATTGAGAAAGGGGATGAAGAACCCCGAGAGGCTCAGTCGACCCATGGCATGAACATAACATCTATCTCATTCAAATAAAATGAAAGATCAACATAAATCACATAGCGGAAGTCAGAACATAACAATCAAGCTAGAATAGAATCATACATGACAAGCTGATTTCTACATATTGTCTGAAAGTCTCTAACACATCTGATGAGTTGATGGGAAAACATCCCTAACTAACTTGAAAAGTCTAAAATTGAAAGAAATGTAACAACTACAGGTACTGAATGTCCTCGAAGGATGAAGAATCACCCATACTCGCTGGACAAGTCTGGAGGGAAGTAGGACCAAAGAAGCGGCTGAGACTGATCCCTCGGACTTGTATCATGAAACGATACAACATAGAGTATATGGTCAGTACTTGGAATGTATCAAGTATGCAAGGTAGGTAAAACGGACAGTTAAAAATACATAAGAGTTCATAAGAGTAGGACAACAAGATCATAATATAAATATCATAATGTAAACATAAGGGCTCAAGGTTTTCATAACATTCGTAAATTAGTCATAATCATAATCATAAGAGAAAAGCTTTATTAAACACAACCTGAGCCAAAGTAACATAAACCTAACCATGCATAAATCATTAGGAACAATGGGAGATTCTTATAACTAACATACCCCAAATGAGCACACGTGGAGCTCGACCTGTAAACCCCTAGTCGGGAGGGTGTTCGTACCTTGCCAAGGGTGGAACCATGAAAAGAGGCATGATATCACTCATGAAAGGACCATTTGGGTAAAAAGGACAGTCACAAGGGAGGTCCCATCATGGCTATGTTGGTGCGTAGTTCTGAGACTCGGGTATGCTTGGACCCCAGGTCTACTGGGTGTTAAATACTACTCTCAAAAACAAATATAGTGCTCATGTGATAATAGGGAAAACATAAATGAGATTCATGGGCTAGTTGAATTATAATAATCATAACCATGCTGGAATACATGAACTAGCCATGAAATAAGGCCCGTGAGACAGCCATAATCGTAATTCTATAAATCCTGAAATTCTTGCATACTTGTAAAACATGTATATACTTGATATTTTATAAATCTATGATAAGTATTTGAGAGAAGTCATATCATAGGGTATGAATCATAATTGGGATAGTTTAGATCAAGACTATAAGGAAATCATAACTTGGCTTTCATGAGAACATACAAAATTGGGCATACTTTTATTAAAATTTGAAGCTATAATTTACTAATAAAAATAGTTGTAAATTCTTCCCATATATCATAAAACATGATTTAATACATGAAAGATATTAACCCATCAATATATCATAGAGAATTGCACGGGAATTTCAACCCCATAAATCATGCAACTTAAATCTAGAATTTAAAATCCATGGAACTTTAGAAGAATTTTAAGCATGAGAGTGAAAAGAACCCTCATTCATGGCCTCACATACCTGGGTAAGTTGATCTTACTCTCTTCCTTGAACACCCAAAGGAAATAGAAGAAAAAAATTGAAGGACTTTAGCCTTGATCACCCTTAAGAACCTTCTAGTCTTGCACGCATGGAATGGTAACACTTAGGATATGTTTAACTCTCTTATAACCCCTCTAACTGAGCTTAAAAAGATGTAATTTAGGCCTTAGGAACTTAGGAATTATGAAAAAACCCTTAATAAAATTGCAGGGAAAAAACATACTACCAGTCCCAACGAGGGACTGGACGACTCGTCGCTTGGACCACGACTCGTGGTCACCTGTCGTTGCCTTTACTGGAATCCATCTTCACTAGTCACAATGAGGGATACCACGAATCGTGGGGACACCCGTTAGGGACACTACCAAAAAAAAACATTCAACCTTTAACCAACTACTGACCATGACCCACTCGACGAATCGTGGTGACTAGTCTTTAGGTACACTGTCCAAATATTTCATCCTTCAGACAACTCTTGACCAGGACCGCACAACGACTTGTGGTACCGAACACGACTCGTGGTGACACTCGTGGTCACCTCAAATCCCAAAATTTTCAACCAAGTCCAAACCTTTCCCCATGAGTCACTTAACGACTCATGGTGTCCCTGATGGGTCACTTGAGGACTTGTCCTGTGACCTGGTGCATAAAATCCTGTTTTCTCTGTTTCAACTCATGGGTCTGGTCTTAGGGTTTTTCGGGGTATTACAATATCTCCTCGTTGGGAACATTCATGCTCAAATGTGGGAAAACATACTGAAAAGCAGAGAAATGCAATAATCCTACTCAAGTACAGAACATACATGTTGAAAACTAACGGAATGACTGACTCTGATTTGAACTACATGGCTGAACTGAATTCTTGAATCACACTCACATTCATTAACATGAAAGAAACTGGGGCACAAGAGCTAAACATGAAACTAAATAGAGTACTAAGGAGGAAATTGATACCTCAAGCTGAAACTAAGTCGGAAGCGAATAGATACTGGTATTTATCCATCATGTCTGCTTTTGCTTCCCACGTGGCTCCCTCAACATGCTGATTCCACCATAAAACCTTAACTAAAGCTACTTCTTTGTTTCTTAGCTTCCGAACCTGACGTTCCAGTATTTCCACTGAAACCTCCTAAAAACTAAGTCTGCCCTTCACACCCACGCTCTCCATCAGAACAACTAGAGTCAGTTCACCCAAACACTTCTTTAGGAGCGATACATGGAAAATTGGAAGGACTGAAGCTAATTCTGAGGGCAATTCCAATTCATATGCTAACTTACAAGCTCTTTCCGCAATCCGAATATGCCAACATGACGGGGATTGAGTTTCCATTTCTTTCTAAACCTCATCACTCCCTTCATGGGAGATACCTTCAGAAACACCCAATCATCGACTTCAAACTCAAGATCCCTCCTTCTCACATCCGCATAGGACTTTTGGCGACTCTAAGCTATTTTTAACCTATCCCTTATAAAGTGAACTTTCTCCATAGCCTCATGGACTAAATCTGGTCCTATCATCGCAGCATCACTGACTTCAAACCAACCAATGGGCGATCTACATCTCCACCCATAGAGAGCCTCAAACGGAGCCATCTGAATGCTGGAATGGTAGTTTTTGTTGTATGAAAACTCAATGAGAGGCAAATGATCATCGCAACTACCCTTGAAGTCAATCACACACCCTCTCAACATGTCTTCGAGAGTCTGAATAATCCATTCCACATGACCATCTATTTGCGAGTGAAATGTTGTGCTCAGCTTGACCTGAGTACCAAGTCCCTTTTGAAACGATCTCCAGAACTGAGAGGTAAACTGAGTACCTCTATCCGATATGATGGAAAATGGAACTCCGTGGAATCAAACTAGCTCCCGGATGTATCATTTAGCATAATCCTCCACTGAATTGGAGGTTTTGACTAGTAGGAAATGAGCTTCCTTAGTCAACCTGTCCACAACCATCCAAATGGAGTCATACTGTCAACAAGTGCGAGGCAACCCTGTAATGAAGTTTAAATTAATCTCCTCCCACTTGAAGGTAGGAATACTGATATCTTGAAGTACACCTCCAAGTCTCTGGTGCTCAACCTTCAGTTGCTAACAATTCAGACACTTAACCACAAACTTTGCTATGTTCTTCTTCATGCCATTCCACCAATAGACTTTCCGTAGGTAATGGTACATCTTGATGGCACCTGGATATATTGAATATCTGAAACCATGAGCTTCATGAAACATCGTCTCTCTCAAATCATCAACATCTAGAACGCATAAATGACCCTGATATCAAAGCACACAATCCCTCTATGAAGAAGACCTCAACCTTCTGATTCTGAATGACTTCCTTCAAATTCACCAAAATATGATCCTCGTCATGCCTAACCTTAACATCAGTCACCAAGGATGATTTTGATCCGTTCTGAACAATGACACCACCACCGGTCGAGTCCACAAAATGAACTCCCAACCGTGTAGGCCGATGCACATCCTTCACTAGATCCTTCCTATCCTCATCTACATGGGACACACTCTCCATAGAAAGGCTACTAAGAGCGTCTACTAACACATTAGCCTTGCCCAGATGGTAAAGGACACTCATATCGTAATCCTTAAGTAGCTCCAACCACCTTCTTTGACGTAGATTTAGATCCTTTTGAGTAAACACATATTGTAGGATTTTGTGGTCTGTAAACACATCTACATGGACCCTATATAAATAGTGTCTCCAAATCTTCAAGGCAAATACTACTGCCGCCAATTCAAGATCATGAGTCGGATAGTTCTTTTCGTGGACTTTCAGCTACCTGGAAGCACATGCTATAACATTACCGTGTTGCACGAGTACACAACCAAGACCAATTCTTGATGCATAACAATAAACCACAAACCTATCGGTACCCTCAAGTAGGGTCAACACCGGTGTTGAGGTGAGTCTAGTCTTCAACTCCTGGAAGCTCTTCTCACAAGCTTCTGACCATTGGAAATTCACTTTCTTCTAGGTAACGTTTTTCAATGGGGATGCAATGGATGAAAACCCCTCAAAAAACCTCTGATAGTAACCAGCTAAACCCAAGAAACTCCTGATATCCGAAGGATTCACCGGTCTAGGCCAATTCTTCAATGCTTCCATCTTTTGAGAGTCCACTTGTACACCCTCATTTGACACCACATGACCCAAAAATGCCACTGAGTTCAATCAAAACTGATATTTACTGAACTTAGCATACAGCTGACGATCCTTCAAGGTCTGTAGCACCACCCTCAAATGAGCAGCATGCTCCTCCTCGCTCCGAGAGTATATTAACATGTCATCTATGAATACAATCACGAACATATCCAAATATGGGTTGAACAACCTTTTCATCAAATACATAAAAGTTGCAGGACCATTCGTTAATCCAAAATACATAACTACAAACTCATAGATACCATACCGAGTTCTGAAGGCTATCTTCAGAATATTGCTCTCCCGAACCCTGAGCTGATGGTATCAGGATCTGAGATCTCTCTTTGAAAAGCACTTAGCACCCTGAAGCTGGTCAAACAAATCATCAATCCTAGGAAGAGGATACCTGTTCGTGATGGTGACCTTGTTTAATTGCCGATAATCAATGCACATACGGAAAGAACCATCTTTTTTATGGACAAAGAGAACTGGTGCACCCCATGGGGATTTGCTAACTCTGATAAAACCCTTGTCTAGGAGGTCCTTCAACTGCTCCTTCAACTCCTTTAGTTCAATAGGTGCCATTTTGTGAGAAGGAATAGATATAGGCTGCGTGTAGGGAAGAAGGTCAATACCAAAATCAATCTCCTGCTGGGGAGGAATTCCCAGTAAATCATCTGGAAACACTTCTAGATACTCGCGCACTATGGGAACTGATTGGATGGTTGGGGTCTCAGATGTAGCATCCTTAACCCTAACTAGGTGATACATACAACCTTTAGAGATCATCTTTCTGGCCTTAAGGTAGGAAATGAAATGACCTACAGGCATAGATGAACTACCTTTCCACTCTAGGACTGACTCACCCATAAATCAGAACTCTACCACACGGGTTGTACAATTTACTAAAGCATAACATGCATGTAGCCAATTCATGACAAAGATAACATCAAAATCCATCATGGATAGATCTACTAAATTTGCTTAGGTGACTTTCTAAAGGATTGTAATAGGGAAATTTCTATATACCCATCGTGTTATAACTGAATGACCGACTAGAGTGGAGACTAAGAAGGATTCTGATAGGATTTAGGGACTGACTCTAAAACTACTAGCAACATAGGGCATCACAAAGTACAAAGTATCTCCTGGGTATTAAAATTCATAAACATCAAGGTGAAATACTCATAACGTACCAGTGACCACATCTAGTGAAGTCTCCTGCTCCTGTCGAGGTGCAAGGGCATAAAACCTATTTTGACGCTGGCCGCCAGCTGAACTAGTAGAAGCACCCTATTGGAAGGGATGTGCTGCTAGAACTGCTGAACTAGCTGATGGGATACGGGCTCCACCATTGCCTGGTATGGATGAAGGGCAATCCCTGAGTCTGTGTCCTGGTTTGCCACAACCGAAACAAGCATCTGAGCCAACTAAACACCTCCGCGGGTGGTTCTTTCCACACTTTACACAGGATGGAAAAATATGATTTCCTAAAATGCTTCCTGGCCCTTAAGCCTGACATTCTACCCCTATTATCACGTTTGGGTCGGGATGGGACACTAGCTGATGATGGTGCTGGAGCTAATGACCTTTTCTAGAATTGAGGGCGGTGACCGCCACCGGATCTCTACTGAGTGAACCCAACACTGTCTGTCCTGGCCCTCTTGGCCTCTTTCTCTCTCAAATGCACCGCCTCCATCTGTTGGGCGTGCAAAACTATTCGAGAAAAATCAATATCCTGATGAAGCATGGCGATCCTACAATTCTTATCTAGGTAGTTCGCCACTCCATGTACAAACCTGCTCACCCAAGTTGTCTGATCAACCACTAGCTCTGGTGCATACTTAGAAAAATGAGTGAACTCCAAAGCATAGTTCTGGACTACCATGTTACCCTACTCGGGTTCACAAACTCTACTGCTTTAATCTCTCTCATCTCAGGAGGGAAGAACCTCTCCAAAAATGCAATATGAAACTCCTCCTAACCAATGGGACCTGCTCCCACTATCCTGCTATATTTCCACTACTTGAACCAGATATGCGCAACCCCTTTCAGCTGATAAGAGGTTAAGTCAGCGCACTCCTCTTCGGTCACCCCCATGATCTGGGTGATCTTCAAAATCTCATCAATAAACTCATGTGGATCCTTGTCCACCTTCGACCCAAGGAATTCAGGAGGGTTCATCCTCAGAAAATGCCTAACTCTTACCGTCGCTGCATTCCAGTCCTGAGGGACATGTTTCACCGCCTATTGATCGACCTAGGCAGTTAAGGCCTTGGCTAGCATCTGAATGGCTACCTTGAACTCCACGTGGGAAACCAGCTCGGGTACATGCTTCTCATGGGTTGGTGGGGCCTGCTGGTACCCATTTCCATTACCATTCTCATGGCCATTTCCGTTTTTGTTTCTCCTTCCATTAACTCTTTGAGGAGGCATGATTCTGCAAATTCGTACAGCACGAGTTAAAAGGATAGAGAGACATTTTACCGCATGACATAGATCATGAAAAAAGTGAACATTTCCTAAATGTCTCGTAGCCTCTTCGTCATAAGTGTGGCGTGCTTCACACCCATGAAAAAGACTCTACTCAACGCGGCTTTCAGACACCTTAGGACACTTCAAAACCTAATACTCTGATACCAAGTTTGTCATAACCAAACATAAGCCCGGATCGAGACACGGGACAAAGAACCTCGAGAGGCTCCAAGTAAACCCATGGAATGAACATAACATCTATATCATTCAAATAAAATGGAAGATCAACATAAATCACATAGTGGAAGTCTGAACATAACAATCAAGCTTGAATAAAAACATACATGATAAGCTGATTTCTACATATTGTCTGAAAGCCTCTGACACATTTGATGAGTTGATGTGACAACATTCCCAACTAACTCGACAAGTCTGAAACTGAGAGAAACATAACAACTGTAGGTACTGAATGTCTTCGAAGGATGAGGACTCACCAATGCTAGCCGGACAAGTCTGGAGGGAAGCAGGACTAAAGAGGTGGCTGAGACTGATCCCTCGGACCTGAATAATGAAACAATATAGCATAGATTATACGGTTAGTACTTGGAAAGTACCGAGTATGCAAGGTAAGTAAAATTGACAGTTAAAAATACATAAGAGTTCATAAGAGTAGGACAACATGATCATAATATAAATATAATAATGTAAACATAAGGGATCAAGGTTTTCAAAACATTTGTAAATCATTCGTAATGATAATCATAAGAGAAAAGCTTAATTAAACATGACCTGATCCAAATTAACATAAACCTAACCATGCATAAATCATGAGGAAGAATGGTAGATTCTTATAACCAATATACCCCATATAAGCACACATGGAGCCTGACATGTAAACCCCTGGTTAGGAGGGTGTTCATACCTTGCCAAGGGTAGAAACATGAAAAGAGGCATGATATCACTTATGAAAGGCCTATTTGGGCAAAAAGGGACAGTCGCAAGGGAGGTCCCATCATGGCTACGTCAGCACATAGTTTTGAGACTTGGGGTATGCTTGGAACCCGGGTCTACTCGATGCTAAATACTACTCCCAAAACATATATAGTTCTCATATTATAATAGGAAAAACATATATGCGATTCATGGGCTAGTTAAATCATAATAATAATAATAACCATACTTGAATACGTGAACTAGCCATGAAATAAGGCCCGTGAATCGGCCATACTTGTAAAACATGTATATACTTGATATTTCATAAATCCATGATAAGAACTTGAGAGAAATAATATCACAGGGCATGAATCATAATTGGGAAAATTTAGATCAAGACCATAAGGAAATCATAACTTGGCTTTCGTGAGAACATGCATAATTGGGCATAATTTTATTAAAATTTGAAGCTATAATTTATGAATCAAAATAGTTATAAATTCTTCCCATATATCATAACACATGATTTAATACATGAAAGAGATTAACCCATAGATAGATCGTAGAGAATTTCACAAGAATTTGGAGTAAAACCCATACATCATGAAATTTTAATCTAAAATTTAAAATCCATGGAAATTTAGAAGAGTTTTGAGCATGAGAGTGAAAGGAACCCTTGTTCATGGCCTCATATACCTAGGTAAGTTGATTTTACTCTGTTCCTTGTAAACCCAAAGGAAATTGAAGAATCAAATTGATGGATTTTAGCCTTGATCACCCCTAAGAACCTTCTAGTCTTGCATGCATGGAATGGTAAGGCTTAGGATAGGTTTAACTCTCTTATAAACCCTAAAACTGAGCTTAAACTGACGTAGTTACGGCCTTAGGAACTTAGGAATTATGGAAAATTCATTAATAAATTTGCAGGGAAAAAACATATTGTTAGTCCCAATGAGGGACTGGATGACTCATCACTTGGACCACGACTCATGCTCACCAGTCGTCGCCTTTAATGGAATCCATCTTCACTAGTCACCATGAGGGACACCACAAATTGTGGTGTGCCCTATAACTCGTGGTGACACCCGTTAGGGACACTGCCAAAATAAAACATTGAACTTTCAACCAACTGCTGACCACGACCCACTCGACAAATCGTGGTATTCACCACAACTCATGTTAACTAGTTGTTAGGTACTTTATCCAAATATTTCATCCTTCAGTCAACCCTTGACCATGGACCACAACAACTCGTGGTGCTGACCACGACTTGTGGTCACACCCGTGGTCGCATCAAATCCCCAAATTTTCAACCATGTCCAAACCTTTCTACACGAGTCACTTAACGACTCTTCGTGTCCTTGATGGGTCACTGTATGACTCATCCTGTGACCTGGTGCAAAAAATCCTATTTTCTCCATTTCAACTCCTAGGTCTTATCTTAGGGTTTCTCGGGGTATTACACAATCTCTCAAATAACCTTTGTGACGTTCCTACGCTTGAGCCAAGGTCTCACCATATTTCTGTACAAACCTAGAGATCTTCCCTCTCAACTCCTTTGTTCTCCTTGAAGAGAAAAACCTATTGATAAATTCGTTGGAAAGAACCTCCCATGTTGTGATGGAACATGCTGGCTCATTTTGAAGCCACTCTTTGGCTTCACCAATCAATGAAAACGAAAAGAAAGTCAGCTTCACATATTTTTCTAATATGTTCTGGTAATGGAAATTGTCACTCAGCTCCACGAATGTCATCAAATGCCTACGGGGATCCTCGTGCGCCTTGCCCAGATATTGGCAAGTGTTTTGGACCAATCGCACGATCTCTTCTTTCAGCTCAAAGTTCCCAGTGACAGCAAGCTTGACGATCACTTTAGAAGCATTCTCGAAGTTCGTCCTAGAAAAGTTTAATACTGGAACTCTCTTTTGGTTGTTGCCTTGCACCTACTCATTGTTCTCCACGATTAAACTTCTAAAGATCCTCTCAATTTCAGGATCAAGAAAAGCCAAAAGTGATTTTTGATTTCTTGTACTTGGCATACACTGAGCACACAACCCTGTAAACTTCACAAAAACAAAGAAACAAACGTAAATTACAGAATTGTGGAATAAAATCCTAGCCTACGAACGATAAAAAACTATACAGTCCTCGGCAACGGCGCCAAAAACTTCTTGTTGACCAAGCGCATGCAAGCGCACATGGTCGTCAAGTAATATAGGAATGGAAGCCTCAATTATTGTACTCACAGAGACTGGTTAGTTCAATCATTACAAGGTTATAGCTTTATTAAGATAATCTAACAATATAATTAATAGGGACATTGTTTGAGAAACTAACTATTAAATGCTTAAAATGTAAAACTATAAAAATATATGCAAGCTTGGTTCTACTTCGATGATGATGACAATCTAGGGAAATAGCACATTTTCAATTTCAAGTTGAGATTCTAAGATGTGATTACAGTAGAACGATTCATCCTACAATTTCTAGTTGCAAGTTACTATCCCATTTCTTGAAAGTATCCCTAGCATCTAAGAACTATTTCATGAACCCTAACGCCTATATCCCTATGGTCATAGGAGAAGCATGAAATGATGGTTATGCCCATTTGTGTTTCAACTAAATAAGGTTGAAGGGTATATCCCTATCGTCAACAACTTCTATCCTCTCACCAAAGGGTTTGAGGGTCTTTGAATTCCTATTTTGTGTTTAACTTTAACCCTTTCGATTCCCTTTTCCAAGTTCAATCGAAAGCCAAAAGGTTACTTAGAAGGTGATCAATCTCATAAATATGAAATTAACATAGTAAATACAAACAATTGCGAAAAGAATCGAATCTAGATTATATCCGTCTATTCAACAACAATCATCCATCATGGCCAAAACCCTAGAATATGAGTTTATCCACTCATAGACAAGTATAAAAACAAATACTTATTCATCATCATACAAATTAAAGAGTAAATAGGAGAAGAAACCAGTGTAGACTTGGTCTTCCTTCTAAACGGCTTACAAGCATCCAAAGATGAACCACAGAATGTTAAAGTCTACTAAACTAGTCGAATGATCTGTCAAAAATGACAAAAGATGCTTCACAGATGCCCTAGAGGATATATTAATAGTTGAGCATTAAAATGACATTTTTGCCCTCCAACACTTAGCTTTAAAATCAATAATTTTTGGCCCAAAACAAGGCTGGTGTGCCGCCCCCATTATCTCACCTCAATATTTTCAGCTCTGGGCTGAACCTGGTGTAGCTCCCTCACCATCTCACCAATGACTTAGAAAAATTCTTTCACTTCTGGACCCTTGTAGCGCAAGGCCTCCTCCATCTCACTAGAATTTTGGTGACTTTCTCTATTTTTGGGAAGCTTTGGGGATCCACGCCCACCATCTCACCAAGGTATTTAAATGATCATCATCCGAAGTTAAGTAGCTGGTGCGCGGCGCTAGCCATAGTACTAGAATTGATGAAATTTTGCCAAGGAGCTAAGGACCTGCCGTGGGGCACCCGCTATAGCCCCCAAACCTTCTTTTTAGCTTCTCAATTCTTTACACTTGGTTCATTTTGGGTCCTTTTCCTTTGTTTTCCTACTCAAAACACCTTAAAACATTTGTTAGAATACAAAACACACAAATATATGAATTTATGCATTTCATAAGGATTATGAACTCAAAACAAGGTAAAAGATGGGCAAAAAATGAAACATAGGCATATGCCTAACATCAGGAGGCCTCATTTTATCTCCCTCAACATCAATACTCCCACAATTCATGGATCACTTTCCGAAAAAACAAAGAAATATGAACAACCTCTCAAAAACCAATTCCATATTACGTAAGTAACGACATCATAGTAGAATCATTCAACAAGGGAAATTCAACCAGGGAATATTACAACAACCAATGTCCGGAGACCAATTCGTACATAATCATTCCACAAAAATACATGTTATTATACAAATTCTAACTCCTTATAAACCATAACCTACCTCGATTGAAGTATTTGAATAACAATCACTTTGCTGGAGCCTTGGTTTTCCTCAGCACTTCGGAATATTCGAAGTCTACAATAACAAATTCAATGTAACTTATTATTTACTCTTCAAATAAGGTTCTTGGGGATTTTAAACTCCCCCAGTTCTACCCATTACCATGGTTCAATTCTTTACTCAAGAGTTAGATTATCATGTCCTAACTTTCCAATTACCATTTTGACCCAATTTATGGATTTTCTATTCCTTCAATTCTTTCCAAGTAGTCTTTAATGCTAAAGGTTCAAGATCTATGACTCTAAGTCTCAAATTATCTTAGTGATGAAATAATGCATTTACATTCTCCCTAGGAAGTGCTATTTACCCACTTCTAGATCTAGGAATTGACACCCACCAATAACCATTCCACTTACCCTAGTTTTTAGTTCTAGGGTTCTTCAACTTAGAATTTCCACCATTAGAGGTCTCCCTTTCAATTCTATGGGGTTAGGGAGTCAAAAGTAGAGAGAATTGACTAAAAATCTTACCTTAGGGAAGGAAAACTGCTCTACTCTTGGAAATTTACTCTGAATTTTCAACAGGTCGTATTTTTAAATAATGGAGTAAACCCCTAAAATCTCACTTAAAATCTAATTACTGATTCCCGACGCTCACTGCAGCAATCATATTTTCATTGCAACAGACCCGCTATAGCTCTCAATATGCCGCTATAGTGGATCCAATGGTTGTTATCCTGGTCTATTATAGTGGGCATTCGACTATAATAACAGTCTCACTGCAGCGGTTCTCCCTCTACTGTAGCAGTTCCCCTTAATTAGTACCTCCCATTCTCTACACATAACCATTCATCATCCTCAAGTTTCTAACTATCACTCACCTAATACCTTTCCACCAACAGATTAGGCTAGAGAGAGTGTTCCATACTCAGAGGGAGTCCTCCCTGTAATGACAGACGGATCATTGCATGGAAAGAAGACCCAAATGGATTCAATTTTATATGATGGATCACCCAAAATACTTTGTAAAATGAAAGTTATGATCGTTTAAAGGTGACCCTTGTAACAACTTCTTTGAAGACTCAATCAATAGGAAAGCTTTCAATTCAACTTTATGCTAGAGGTTCTTTATGACCTTAATTTGAATCCAACACACTTCTCACACTTAAGAATTTAACTTAGCACCTTATTTTCATAACATCCATTAGGTTTGGGTCGATCCACATATCTAGTTTCACAATCCATTTTTAAACTCATTAAAAAAATTCCATAACTTGGATCATTTGTGAAAGAAATAGAGTCCCCACCTAACTTTTATGAAAATTAGAAAACCGTTTTAAAAAAGGTGTTAAAACCTTATTTTTCAAAACCAGAGAAAAAAATAGTAAATGTTCTTGTTATCTCACGAGGAACGATCAGGCACCTCGAGAAATCTGCGAATACGGTTGACCAATGAATTTAAACATTTTTGTAACTAAAAGAGTGCAACTTATTTGAAAAAAAGTTCAATAAAAGAAACATTTAGCACTTTATTATTTCTTTAGTCAAACATGTGGATTAACTTATAACTTATGCTAGGTTCGCAAAATAATTATTTCTTTGAAAAAAGTTTTATGATATTCACATAAATTTTATACTCACAATTAAACTTGTTAATTCAACTCCCAAATTTATAAATTGATAGAATTTACTTACTAACTATGAAGACATGATATTCCTTCAAGTCATTTAGCGCGCCTTTTTCCCTTTAAGCCTTAATTAAATATAAAAACAACTCGACACTTTCAACATTTGAATACCACGTAGATGGACTTAAACAAATCTTATTTATTTATTTTAAAATAGCTTGATTTGTAATGTTTAGAAATTTAAAACTATTGAGTTATTTTTATCAATTGAGATCTAAAAATTTTGCTTTAAATTGCAACACATGGTGAAAGCAACGTAGTTAGTTCTCAATTACCAAATCAATAAAGAACCATCTAAAGCTTTTAGCGACTATGTTATCACATTCTTTCTTGGGGATTCAAATAGATTAAGAAAAGAAAAGAAATAAGTTAGTAATATTTTAACAAGCCAAACAAATGTAATCCATATGAGTAAAGAGAGATAAATTTTAGGCTTTGGAGCTCATATTGATGCTTCCATGACTGCTTCTGCGTTTACATGCAATTATGACGTGGCCCACTCTATCTTTTCTGCTCGTTTGAAGAAACGGGCTTACTCGAGAGTTAATATTATGTTGAGCTAGATGCGCAACAGTGAATATGCAATATGAGCGTAAATTCCATTTGGATTCCGATTGAAATTCAGTAATCAAAGTAAAAATTAGTGCAGCTATGTGGGATGGTGAGTACAACACAATGAGCACACTATACTGATAAATAACAAACTAATCCCTCATTTTGGACTAAACATATGATTTTAATACCCTTATTTTTGGAATAAACATATTATTTCATTATTGAAGAGAGAGATGTTAGCACATTTCATGAAATGAAGTTCTAGAACCATTGATAAAGTCCCCAATACCACTGAAGTGTTTTCAAGAAAAAAAATTACTTTATAAACTTGTTAATTAAATCATGATTCAATAGGAACAATAGCTTTAAAAAATCTTGATTCATAATGGAAATCTAATCATCCCGAAAGATGGCTGATGACCTATAAGAAACATGAGTGTAATAAGACACAATAGTCTAAAAACAAAGGAGGCTAACTAGAAGGAAAAAGTAAAGAACTCATCCTTTCTAATTGCTCATTAGATATGGTTACATGAATGAGTAATTAGGATTTTCACATATAAATATCTTATACTCCAATATATTATCTAGGCTTGAAAGAAACAATTTAACTCTAAAAAGGGAACTTAAGATGGAATCTCAAACTTAATCTGTAGAGAGGTGTTGTACTTAAATTACATGAAGATGCTAGTTGAAATATATGAGGCGTGGAAATCTGTTAGAATAGACCACTAAGGTCCATAATTCTTTAATGTCGTGGAGGTCTTAGAAATACAAATCTAACTCTTGTTGAGCAAGTTCTGATCATGACAAAGTACTTCAACAAAGGGCTTCAAGAATAGAGGCATAACAAATTGAAATTACTTTCTTGTTCAACTAGATGATGAGTCGTATCTCAATCCCAAATCAGTTAGAGGGAAAAGAGATTATTAAAAATACCATCCTTAGGTGGTGAACAAATGTCAAAAAAAATATTAATGAAGAGAGAAAAGACGAAACACATTGATTGAAAGTAAAAAAAAGAATGAAAGGGCAAAGAGAGTGAACTTAAAATGATTCATTATGGCAAAATAAAATAACCAAGTTTGAAATTTCACATAACTCATTGGAAATTAGGATTATTACAAAAGATATGACATTAGCTAAACTAAGTTAAGTTCTAAAGATAACCAATATTTAAAAATTTATGCTGAAACTCAAAAGAAATCTTGGTTGTTTTTGAAAAGTGTTTTTGAAAAGTGTTCATCCAAGAAAGGATCAACTTGTTAATAAAAATTATTTTGACATATTAGGCCGAATTCTAACTTCACTTATGTATGTTCTCGTTTGAAGTAAAAGTGCTGAAAATTAATCCTCAAAAGAAGGTAGAAACAAAGGGAGAGCTATAGCTATTAACCACTTATAATCATGTTTATCTATTCTAAGCTACTTGAGAGAATATCTTCTCACTTAAAACATAAATCAAACAAACTTAAATTTACCAAACACATGCTCTTTAAATATAAAACTAATGAAGGGAATTAATAAAGAAATGAGATGCTAACTAAGACCACATTTTTTAGGAAAGGAAATATAGAAAATAAATGTGTGTCTTATCAATCTGGAAACATGAAGTATCTCTGATTTGAATAAAAAGAAATATAAGAGCAAAGAAAAAGAAATTACCTTGTTTTGTGCGGGAAACAAGGCTGAGCTGAATTGAAGATAACGTCAATCTTTAGTTCTTGTAATTGAAAACTCAAAGCTTTTCCTGGGGATGGAAAATCCAGTTTGTGAAAGAAAAGAGAGGTTATATTTATAGAACGCAAATGCTAAGCAAAAGAGCGATGTGATTTGAATTTCAAATTTGAAACTACGCCATTTCAAATCCATGAATAGGACAAAGACCATTAAGGTATCATCCTTGCCCTTTGAAAAGTGAAAGAGAGCGAGAAGGAAGGAAGGAGAGGCAAGGTTACCCTTTGGGCGAGCTTCGAGGAGTAAGTGCGAACAAAACTCATTACTCCTTTATCGAAATGGTCACCTGATCTCTGAGGGAGATTAGAAGAGGTCTATGGATAGTGTCTAAGACATGTTTCTTTGGTCGCTGATGAGGTAGAGCCTCCATTAATACCTTTGCTCAAAAGAGAAAGAGGGGTCTGCAAGGATGAAAATCAATACGACCTTTAGCTAAAGATGGAGTTGATGAGAGGGAAATGGAAAGGGAGTGATGCAGCGCTTTGAGGTTTAGGGTTAGGTTGGTCATCATTATAGCTAAAGATCTTCTAGGGCAAAAAATTAAGGAGGAAGAGGAATAGTGAGTTTTAATGGGTTTGGGTCGGGTTTAAGAATTTCATGGTGCGCCAGGGATTTCATTTGGTTTGGGCCTCCTAAATTTGCTATAATTAGAGAAAGTTGGACATGGGTGCTGGTTTATAGATCTAAAATCATTTAATATATGTTCAAAATGTTTCCCGTGTAGGCAAACTAAAATACTAATGTAACTATTTTGAAGTAAGATTGCAAAAAATTAATTATCGATTAATCAATTAAGCTTCTTGTTTTAATAAAAATAAATATTTATTTGCAAATATAGATTAATTATAATAATTAAGGTGTAAATGACCTCAAATTGAAAAAACTAAATACCTACTTCTTTAAAATTATTTTTTAGTATGAACTAATTTTTAGATTAATAAATATGCTAAAATAATATATGACTAATATATATATCATATATGTAATATATATTAGATTATTTGGTAAAATGAAATGAAGAAATGACGCTGAAAATATAATATAATAATAATTTTTTAATTCTACAAAAAATGAATTATACTTTGTTTGAAAACCAAGAAGCTTGATTAATTAATCGACAGGTGGAAGACCAAAATTGGTTATCAACAACTAACCCTTATTTGGCCAGGGAGCATGAAAGACAGCCTAGGCAAAAAAAATTGACGAACACAATTTTTTCTGACTACCAATTCATCTTTTTTAAAAATAGAGATGAAACGAGTTATGAGGAATTATAGCCAGGCCTTGTTATTGAGTTTCCTGAATATCTCAGGTTTCATGAGAATTCAAGCCACATGAAGTTCAAGATATTCTTGATTTGCGCATGACTTAAAGGCATTCAAAAACAGCCTCACCATCGAATTATTGAGAGATTGGGGAGTTTGGGAATGTGATGGGTAAAGAAATCTTCGAATATAGCCAAGATTTTGACATCGAGTTTGCCCGAAATTGAAAATCAGGTTACCTGTAGTTCGACTTAATCGATTTAAAAGGTATCTCTTATGTTGAGGTAACCTTTTGTAACTATTGATAGATGACCATAAGTTTGAGAATGGAAAAGAGGCTCGAAACCTCTTAGCTATGAATGTGGTGCACTTCACACCCATATGTAAGAACTTACATGGACATAATTTCCAATACCCTAGGTGTATCGTCACCTAGATATGAAGAAGAAATGATGTTGTCTCAGTGTTGATTTGGAGGTTACCCCATATGCGACACTAAAAAGAAAACGATTAAAAAAAATACCTACATGCCTTATTACAGGAATGCAGTTTGAATGCGATGGAAGGTGATCCTCAAACTCTCTCCTGAAGAGTTTGATATTCCTTTTTGACAATTGCCTCAGTTCACTGCTAAGAAAGAGTTCCACGTTTGTACTGGGCATCATGACTCCTTGTTGCAATATGCTTCCTACTAAACTTCTGCAAAAAATCTAGAGTGCATTTATTAAAAGTAATACGGGTATGAATATATGGGTGATATCACTTGAGATCTTCATGTTTGTGCAAAGTTAGTGCCAGTGCAAAGTTAGTGCCAGTGTTAGGTTAGTGATAGTGCAAAGTTAGTGCCAGTGCTAGGTTAGTTCCACTGCAAAATTTATGCTAGTATGGGGTTACTAATATTGCAAGTGCTAATGTAAGTGCAAAGAAAAGATTAGTTCACTTGTTGTTTTGTGGATAAAAAAATTGCAAACTGTCTCGTGAATGCCACGATTTTCATCACTCTGCTTGTTTGAGTTATTCTGCTCTTTTCGTGTCTATTTACTTGTTTGATCATTATAACCCTGCCTAGGGTATAACATTTGTTGAATGAATAATAATCAAACAACTTTGTTACCATGCTTGTTTGGACTTTCCTACATTTAAAGAAAAATTTTGAGTTGGGGGAGGGAAGGCTGACTCACACTGACTTGTGATTTTCCACTCTACTTAATTATCACCCACCTACTGCTTGGACTCCATAATCTCGTCCTAGGTATAAGACTCATATTGTGTCATGATACTTGAAAATCATTTTTGCTCAACAAACCAGTTGAACCATGTATCTATTATCGCCAACATCCTCTGATAGTAACTTTAAAAGCATTGCCCCATTTTCTATCCTAAAATATAATGGAGAACTTTGAAAAATATGACCGAGCCCCCAAGGCGCCTATGTATCCCCTCAAGATTGGAATCAGGTCGGACGTAGTTCATAAAAGTGAAGGAAATTAAATTTTTCTAATAAAGTGACCTAAGTCATTGTAGGGTTCCTACGTATCCTACTACAGAAATCAGGTCGAACGTAGTTCATAATAAAATGTAAAGGGGAAATGAGCTTAATAGGATCGAAGACAAAATTGACTACCTACATATCCCAATAGGGAAATTCGTTCAAACATAGTTCATACAAAATAACAGTGCAATTATAAAGGAAATGAAGTGTGATTACAAAGGAAATAAAGCAATAAAGTGTGGTTACAATAAAAGAGAAAGAAATAAACTCAGAATATTAGGGAAGGAAAGAAATAAACTTCTTATGCAATGTCGAAGGATGCCAAACGAGTGATTCCTAGAAAACTTCACTTTTCTTTGAAAATTTTAGTTCCTACGATGACTTCTTGTATTTTGCAGTGGATTGTTGTTCACATTTGGAGGAGTTTCTTGAGTCTGAATCTTAATTCCTTTAATTAACTGCTAAACCTTGTCCTTGAGTGCAAAAAAGTGTTGTGTATCATATCCAGCAGCCCCCAAGTAATATGCATAATGTTTAGTATCATCAAACCATCTTGGACAAGGATCAATATCTCTCTAGTGAATTGGCTGAATAAATTCTACTACTTTCAATCTTTCAAAGAGCTAGGCATAGGGTTCAGCTAAAGGAGTGTAACTCTTTCTTTTATCGCAGCATGGATGACTCTTGGGTGGGGTTGCTATGTTGTTTAGAGGTTGGTAATGAGATGGTTTCTAGTGAAGTGGTGAATTCTTGTATATAAACATTTGCTGGTGGTAGGTTGGCTGAGTATGATTGACAGGGTAAGAAATGGGTGAAAATGATTGAATGTATGATCTTTGAGGTGACTGATATGTGTAAATTTGGTTTGGCCCTCACTCCAAAATGCTCATTATAGTTGTAACTTCCTCTCTTTTCTTCTTACCTACTCCTGTCACTCTAACATGGATTGCCTACAAGGCTACAAAATTCGTAACTCTCCCAATTTTGATACCATCTTCTAGAGCTTCTCCTTTTTTATGACACTAGTAAATGTGGCTCCTGTCATAAGAAACGTTCTATCATAATAAGAGTTTTCTTGAGATTTGATAAAAGTGTCTTTAACTTCTCTTTCGTCCATCCGGGGGTCGAACCCTAGCTGCTTCTTACCTCCAACGGATGGGATATTCACGAAAGGTCTCAACTGTCTTCTTGTTAAACTTTTCGAGGTAGGTTCGATCGGGGACGATCTCAATGTTGAACCTAAATCACTCCATGAAATACTCTACCATACTACTCCAATTGCACCATTCTTTAGGGTCTTGTTCAATATACCAAGTTAGAGCATCCCTAGTCAGGCTTCTGATAAACAACTTCATCCTTATAGCTTTATTTCTCCTCAGTTCGACTAACTTGTCACTATAAGATTTTAGGTGGTTGCAGGGATTTCTTGATCTATCAAATAATTCAAATTTGGGTGGCTTATATCCATCAGGCAAGTCAATGTCGGAATGCCCACACAGATTCTCATACTCAAGTTTTTGGTCTTTCTTGGAAATCCACATATTCCTGACTTTCTCCCTTAGCTCACGCATCACCCTATCACATTGCTCCTCTTTTACATTCCGTTATCTCTCCAACAGAATGTATATGTCAACAACTAGTGCTTGGCTAGCCGATGGCTAGGCTTCTATTGCATATATTGGTGGAGCACAATATATGTTAGGAAGAACAATATGTGTCGCTTTTATATGTTGAGGTGCTTGGTGATTTTGGACCAGTGAGGTATTTTGGGGAATAGAAGTTGGGGTGGCATAAAATAGGTTAGTGGGATATTCATTTGAGGAATTTTGGTATGTGTGGAAACTTGGGTAGTATACTACAGATAAAAAAGAATTTTTCTTTGGGAGCTTCGGTAGATGGGAAATGGAGTGATATTTTGTGGGTTAGAAGGAACTTGAGCAATTGATGGGGTAACATGCTAAAGGTTAGGAGGTTTTTGGCTAAGCATATATGTGAGAGGTGAATTGACATATTGCTGGGTAACATGAGCTTTATTTGTGAGAGATAAGTTTGCGGGATGCATATTCATGAATGGTATATCCTCGGGCTGTGTGTTTTTCAGAGCAAAATGATTAGGTACGGAAGATTCTAGGGATTAAAAATGAGACAGTAATGGAGCAGTGGTCCTTGATTCTTGAGGTAGGGTGTTGGAGATGAATAGCTTGCCAAGGTTCCTAACACGTTCAATTTCTTTAGTAAATCAGCAATTTGTTGCTCCAATCGAGCAATGTGTTCATCATTTGAAGTGTCATCCTTAGTTCTTGAAGTCTCATGATTATCATTAGTAAAAGTGACATCTTCATTTCCAAAAAGATCTATTATTGGTGAATCATTTGAATTAGTTCTTGGCCTTTGTACTACCCATTCAGGAAAAGTATTTGCATTATCAATCATCTTGAGTGTCAACATGAATAAGCCTTTTATTTGGGGGAAAATTAATATAAACAATAAAAAGTAAAATAAAATAGAAAGGATAAAAAATAAGAGAAAAATACAAATAGCGGTCTTAGATGAGGTAAAAATTGAGTATTAATAGATAAGTCATGTAGCAAATAGTAGAATTCACAAGACAAATAACTTATGGAATAGCCATGTATTTCAGATAATAACGCATCCTAATATACATGTGACCTTTATAAGCCAAAGCTAAGCCTAACGATTTTGAGGGATGTAAAGACTATTATAAGATGTTCTATTTGATTCTTGATTGGTGCTAAGCTAACTATAGCGCAAAGCCGAATCTCTTTGGTTAATAAAATCCAATAGGTTTATCACTCCCAGAGGGTGCAGATTCATAATAGGCATATAAAAATTATTGTACGTCAAATAACATAAAAAATGTTGGTTTCAGAAGATGGAATGTTTAATGTTTTTTAAACCGGAGAACTTATTGGATTGTTGCGAGCAGAACGAATGGGGCGCACTTTGGAAGAAGTGATCTGTTACCAAGTCGTCTTATTGGGAATAACAAGAGCATCTCTCAATACTCAAAGATTCATATCTGAAGTGAGTTTTAAAGAAACTGCTCGAGTTTTAGGAAAAGCAGCTCTTCGGGGTCGTATCGATTGGTTTAAAGGCCTGGAAGAGAATGTTGTTTTGGGGGGGGGGGGGGGTGATACCCGTTGGTACCGGATTCAAAGGATTAGTGTACCCTTTAAAACAACATAACAACATTCTGTTGGAAACAAAAAAAAAGAATCTATTTGAGGGGGAGATGAGAGATATTTTGTTTCACCACAAAAAATTATTTGATTCTTGTCTTTCAAAAAAATTCCACGACATACCCGAAAAATCATTTATAGGATTTAATGATTCCTAACAATGGATTAATCTCTTTCACTATCTGCATTTGGTATGGTTATTTGCTTTGGTAATAAAAAGAATAATGAATAGAAAAGAGTAATGGTTTTGGTCGTGTATCTACGACCAATCTACGGTAGAAGAGAAGGTTCCATCGGAACAATTATTTATTTCAGTTCAGCATTCCCTGTCTCTTTTTTTTTGAAAAAGAATAAAAAAGGGGGGGTATGGGGAGAAATTGACAAGAAGATATCGGAACATAAATTTGGAAGAGATGATGGAGGCAGGAGTTCATTTTGGTCATGGTACTAGGAAATGGAATCCCAAAATGGCGCCTTATATCTCTGCAAAGCGTAAGGGTATTCATATTACAAATCTTTCTAGAACTGGTTGTTTTTTATCAAAATCTTGTGATTTAGTTTATGACGCAGCAAGAAGGGGAAAACAATTCTTAATTGTTGGTACCAAAAATAAAGCAGCTGATCAGTAGAGTGGGCTGCAATAAGGGCTGGTGTCATTATGTTAATAAAAATGGCTTGGCTGCACGTTAACTAATTAGTCCACTACAGAAACAAGACTTCATAAGTTCAGGGACTTGAGAATGGAACAAAAAATAGGGAGGCTCAACCGTCTCCTGAAAAGAGATGCAGCTATGTTGAAAAGACAATTATCAGTCTGAAACAAGACCATCTATAATTTGATCATTATGAACAAATCCAAAATCTTTATAGATAGAGCCAATCAGTAATTCCCAACCGTGGGGTGAATGGAATCCGATACATAAATCAGTTAATAAAAGAATAGAAAAAACGTTTACTGTTTCACTTAAGTTATATAGGAATTCCTGAGCCCAAGAGTTAAGAATAACAAGTTATTTATTACACAAATTGAATACCCGCTTAGAATAATAAAACAGATAATATTTGTCGAGAAGTGCAAAATCGTATGGATACGATTCTCATTTAGTATCTTGATTAGTTTGATCGTTTCTTTATGGATTCCTATCCCAAACTCTTCGAGATGTGTTTCTGAGTATTCCTTGATCATTTCTTCCAAGAAGAGGAGTTCCTCTAATTCTATGAATTTTTCTAGAAGACTCTTTTCTTGAATATTATCCCCATGTGACCCGCTATCAGGAAAAGAATTGCAATAGCTAAATGGTGATGGGCAATATAGTCAGCCACAGACCTACAGTTACTGGATCTAATCCTCCATGAAAAGTAAGAAAGTCCGCATATTTTGACCAATTAAAAGTGAAAAATGGGGCTGCTCCCTTGGCAAAACTGGGAAAAAGTTGAGCCAAAAGATCTCGATTCAAGATAAATTCATGAGGAAGTGGTATCTCTTTAGGATCTACTCCAGCATTTAGGAATTGGTTAATTGGTAAAGATACATGTACTTGATGCCCCTCCCAAGAGAGAGACCCAAGTCCTAGTAGCCCTGCCATGCACAAATAGCTATATCAAATAGGAATTGTCTTTATATGATTTTGAACGAAATCATAAAGGAAGTAGATTGGAAAGAATACACCAGAATAATTTAAATGGAGTTCTCCAGAGAATGAACTCCGGGAAGCTAGAGTAGACATTAGTATGAGAAAATATGCTAAAGTAGTCAAAATGAATGAACACGTTCAATTGAATAAAAAAAAGATTTCTTTTTTTTCCGATTTATTTTTTTCTTACGACACGATACTCAAATCTAGATTCACAAAAAAATAAATTTTATACAAAATATTTAAATTGAATGAGGATTTGTGATAAAGGAAAATAAAATAAAAATGTCAACTCCACATAGAGGTACCATGACAAATTCATGACCAATACATTGTGAGAGAACCATCATCCCCTGACTTCTTGAAGTTTTTGAATGCCTCTCAGATGCAGTATTGGTTAATGAAAATCTTCCTTCAATAATATCTTCAAAAAAAAGGAAATGGTGAAATAATAATAATAAATAAATCCTAACCCCCAAGAGCATACGGTTCATATAACTTGCATGTACATCCTTCAAATTAGTACATAGGTTGATGTTTGTCTTTTTTGGCTGTGAGCCATTTAAACACAAGGTGGTCTTCTTATGGACTTAATATGCCTTGGGTATTAAGCCGTCTTAGGTAAATGCACTAAAGATGATTTTTATTTCCACACTACTCTAGTTGACTAGATTTAGCTTGTGAAAATAGACTGGATACCTGAGCGAACAACTCGGGGTGAAATAATGACGACTATTTGCCGACGTACGAACCAACTACCTGTCAGGGTGTCTCAAAAATTTTGTATTGTATATAAGACGGTTGCGAGGGGCATAACTACTTTGTGAGTGTGTGAGAAGTGTTTGTTGCCGATTGGCGAAAATATGTCATGAATGCAATGATAGTGTATATAAAATTAAATAGATAAAGCATAATATAACAGATAAACAAACAAGGGTTATCCATAAAAATGTTAGAAAATCTTTTTGGTTAGAACCTAGATAAATCCCCAGCAGAGTCACCATTTGTCACGACTCGTTTTTAAACTAGTTAAAAATGTTTCATTACTTGGCTCGTTTGCGAAAGACACAGAGATGCCACCTAACATTTATAGAAATTAGAAAACCATTTTGAAAGAGGTATTTAAAACCTTATTTTGCAAAACTAGAGAAAAAAAGGGTAAGAATTCTGGTTATCTCTCGAGGAAGGTATCAGGCACCTCGAAAAATCTGCAAAAGTGGTTGACCGATGGATTTAAATATTTTTGTGGCTAAAATAGTATAATTTATTTTTTTAAAAAAGTTTAATAAATGATGCATTTAGCACTTTATTATTTCTTTAGTCCAACTTGTGGATTAACTTATAACTTATGCTAGGTTTGCAAAATAATTATTTAATTGAAAAAAGATTTACGATATTCACATAAACTTAGACTTTGAATTAAGCTTGTTAATTCAACTCTCAAATTTATAAATTGATAGGTTTTACTTAATAACTATGAAGACATGATTTGCTTTCGAGTCACTTAGCGAACCTTTGGCCCTTTAAGCCTTAATTCAATATAAAAATAATTCGACACTTTCAAACTTTTGAATACTATTGATGGAATTAAACCAATCTTATTTATTTATTTTTAAAAAAGTTTGATTTGTAATGTTTAGAACTTCAAAATTTTTGAGTTACTTTTATCAAGTGAAATCTAAAAAGTTTGCTTTAAATTATAACACATGGTGAAAGCAATGTAGTTAGTTCTCAGTTACCTAATCAATAAAGAACCATTTAAAGCTTTAGCGATTAGGTTCTCACATTCTGCCTTTGGGATTCAAATAGATTATGAAAAGAAAAGGAATAAGTTAATAATATTTTAACAACTCAAACAAATATAACCCATATGAGTAAAGAGAGATACATTTTAGGCTTTTGAACTCATATTGATACTCCCATGACTGCTTCTGCTGCTACATGTTGTTATAACGTGACCCACTCTACCTTTTCTGCTTGTCTAAAGAAGTGGGCTGACTCATTACACATTATACTCATAAACAAAATAACCAACTAATCCTTTATTTTTGGACTAAGCATATGATTTGATTACTAAAGAGAGGAGATGTTAGCACATTTCTTGAAATGAAGTCCTGGAACCATGGATAACGTCCCGAATACCACTGAAGTGTTTTAAAGTAAATAAATTACCTTATAAACTTGTTAATGTCACGATTCGAACATAGGTTTGGACCGAGAAACGAAACATAGAACCACAAATGGCTCCAAGTCGACCCATTGTATGAACATAATAACTAAAGAACATACATAAAGCGGATACTGATACTATAAATATGAATAAACGGAAGTCTTAATACATATCAACCATATAGATTTAATATTGACAAAGCGGAAATTCTACATATTATCTGATAAACCTCTAACATAACTGAAGAGCTGATGAAACAACATCCCCAACTAGCTCACTAAAGGTCTGAAAACTGGAAGTAGCACAACTTAATAATTTGAAGGTCCTCGAAGGATGATGACTTACCAACAATTGAACTGGACGAAGTTGTGGAGACTAGCTAACGGTGGTACTAAGTCTGAGTGCCTGAGCCTATATCATGAAATGATACAACATAGAGTATGAGGTCAGTACTTGGAATGTACTGAGTATGTTAGATAAGAAAAACATTTTGAGTAATTGTTAGCTTAAATCATGCATATAAACATATATCTTCAGATCATGAGAGTAAGGCAGCATGATGAAATGTGAATTTGAAACATATTTAGTAACAAGATGAATATTAAATCTTAATAGAATGGCTAAAAGCTGAAACAGAAATCATATGACTTGTCATAACTGAAATCTTAAGTAAAATCTTATGCACTGATCATCGGGTCATCCCGTTGAAAACATAATGTCATAAGTCATAAACATGCATAATTAAAATCATGAGGAACAATGGAAGACTCATCATATAACTGACACAATCACGATAGAGCTTACGTGATGCCCCAGCCATTACACTCAAGTAGGCAAAGCCTTCCAAAACCTTGCTAGGGATAAGGACACTACCATGATATCAATATCAAGCTGAAGGCCCCTTGGGTGCAGGGGAAACTCACAAGGGAGGCCCCAATGTAAAAATATAAACCTTTGTTGGGACGTAGTTCTAAGACTCAGGGTGTACACAAACTCCTAGCCTACCCGGTGCTAGACACTACTCCTAAAACATGCATAGTGCTCTTATTATTTTTCAACGAAGCTGAAACCATCATTTTTCAACAAAGCTGAAATCATAATTTACATTTATAATTTGAAACTGAACATTGAGAGTCCTGGATCCAAACATACCATAAGTTGAAAATAGCGAGTATTAACTCCAAACCATATGGTAAGCTGATCTTATAATACTGAACTGAATCATAAAAACATGCTTAACTTGAGTGGGCTTGCGCAAATATTTAAATCATGCATACTTTATATAGACTTTATTAGTCAAAACTATGGAATCGTACATGGGTAATTCATGAACTTCCATTCATCCTAGATATCTCCTCAAACTTTGAAATCATGAAGCATAAACTTGACTTTTCATATAACTCGCATAAGAGGGCATAATTTTATAAACTTCAAATCAAGAATTTGTATTCAAAATAGGTAAAAAAATCATCCCATGAATCTTAAGACATACTTTGAAATATAAAGGGAATTGACCCATAAATTAATCATGAAGTATTTCATAAAATTGGGTTAAAACCCCACAAGCACATTTATTTGAATTAAGACTTGATTTCATGAACTGGAGGAGAAATTTGGGCATGAGAGTGAAAGGAAATTCTCATTGATAGAACTACATACCTGGTTAAGCTGAATCTAAACCCGACTTTGAATGCCCAAGAGATTTGGAGGAGAATTTGGAGAAGGCCAAGCTTTATTTTAAATTGGAAATTCTAAACTTTGCACGCATAGGAGGGAAATGATTTACAATAGGTTAAACCCTCTTAAAACAATCTTTACAAGGCTTAAAATAATGTAGTTAGGTATTAGGAGCTTCGGAATTTTGAAAATTCCCTTACTGGTTCATCTGGAGAAACTCCCTACAAGTCCCAATGAGGGACAGAATGACTCGTGAGGGGAGGGACTAGGTCGTCCCTTTACCCGTTGTCACTGACAATTACTCCTCTATCTTAGATTCTTCTCTCCTAACGGGAAACTAAATGAGTCATCACTGACCCCATGGCTCGTTCACTCGATCCATTGTCAATACGGCCAAAAAACACCTTCTTCATCATTGGGCACTTAACGGGTAACCAAATGACTCGTGGGTTGACACAACAACTCGACACCCCATCCGTTGTCACCTCAAGGAACCACCAAAATTTCAACTTAGACACATATGCAATGGACCGCATCATGACTCGTTGGGTCATTGGACGACTCATCCAGTAACCTGGTGCTAGTTTTTCTGATTTCTCTGTTTCAACCCCCAAGTCTAATCTTAGGGACTTTTGGGGTATTACAACATATCCCCCATGGGAACATTCATCCTCGAATGAAGAGTAAGCTGACTGAAGGGCTAGGGAAAGCATTGGAATCCCAAAACTGAATAATTGAAGCTGAAAACTGACGGAGTGATTGACCCCAGACTGAAATACATGACTGAACTGAATTGATGAATCATACATACATGCTAAAACATGACAGAAATTGATACACATAAACATGACATGAAACTGAATAGAGTATTAGAGACAAAATTGATACCTCAATCTAGAACTGAGCCTAAAGGGAAAAGATGGCAGTATCTAGCCATCATATTTGCTTCGGCCTCCCACATAGCTCCCTCAACAAGCTGATTCCACCTCAGGAATTTTACTGAAGCTACTTCTTTGTTGCTCAACTTTCGTACCTAATGATCAAGGATCTCAATGGGTACCTCCTCATAGGTAAGGATATCCTTCACACCTATGCTCTCCATCGGAACTGCCAAAGCCGGGTCGCCAATGCACTTCTTCCATAATGATACATGGGAAACTGGATGTACTGAAGCTAACTTCGCTGGTAGCTCCAACTCATAAGACACCTTTCCAACATGTCTCACAATCCTATAAGGACCAACATATTGGGGACTAAGCTTCTCTTTCTTTTCGAATCTCATCACTCCCTTCATGGAAAATACCTTCAAGAACACCCAATCATCAACCTCGAACTTTAATTCTCTCCACCTATTATTTGCGTATGACTTTTGGCGACTTTGAGCCTGAATTTTCTCCATAGCCTTATGAACTGGTTTTGGCCCTATTAATGTAGCTTCATCTACTTCGAACCAACCAATAGGGATCCATACCTCTGCCAATAGAAAGCCTCAAACTAAGCCATCTGAATGCTAGAATGATAACTATTGTCGTAAGAGAACTCCATAAGAGGTAAATGATCATCCCAACAACCTTTGAATTAAATCAAACATGGTCTCAATATCCTCAAGATTTTGAATGGTCCGCTCAGCCTAACCATCTATCTGTGGGTGAAAAGTTATGTTACATTTGACCTAAGTACTAAGTCCCTTCTGGAACAATCTCCAACACTGAGAGGTGAACTGAGTACCTCTGTCCAAAATGATGGACAAGGAAACTCCATTCAATCAAACTAACTCTCAAATATAAAATCTAGAATAATCCTTAGATAAATCGTTTGTGTTAACTGGTAAAAAAGGAGCTGCTTTGGTCATCCTGTCTACCACTACCCAAATAGACTCATATTATCGGTGAGTGCGAGGAAAGCTTGTGATGAATTCCATATTGATCTCTTCCCACTTCCAAGTGGGGATACTAATGTCTTTAAGCACACCTCCAGGTCTTTGATGCTCAACTTTCACTTGTTGATAGTTCGGACATTTAACCGCAAACTCCACTGTGTCCCGCCTCATGCCATTCCACCAATAGACTTCTCGTAGGTAACGGTACATCTTGATGGAACCTGAATGTATAGAATATCGGGAACCGTGAGCCTCATGTAACATCCGTTCTCTAAGATCATCAACACCCAATACACATAAATGACCCTGATATCGAAGTACACCATCTCCTACTTCGGAAAAGACATCCATCTTCTGATTTTGAACTGCATCTTTCAACTTCACCAAAGTAGGTTCCTCATCTTTCCTAGCCTTTACCTTAGACACGAAAGAGGACTCTGAACCATTCTAAATAATGACAGCACCATCTGTCGAATTCACAAGGCGAACCCCTAATCATGCAAACTGATGCACATCTTTCACCAACTCTTTACTTCAATCTTCCACATGAGAAACACTCTCCATGGATAACCTACTAAGAGCATCCGCCTCTACATTAGCCTTTCCCGGATGATAAAGGACACTCATGTCATAGTCCTTAAAAAGCTCTAACCACCTTCTTTGTGTCAAATATCCTTCTGGGTGAACACATACTGTAGGCTCTTGTGGTCCGTAAACACATCCACATGGACCGCATATATGTAGTGTCACCAAATATTCAACGCGAACACCACCGCTACATATCCTAGGTCATGCATCAGGTAATTCTTCTCACGAGTCTTAAGCTGTTTATAGGCATAGGAAGTGACCTTACCATTCTGCATCAACACACAACCAAGACCAACCCTGGAGGAATCATAATACATAATGAATCCATCCATGCCCTCTAGTAGGGTCAATACTAGTGTGAAGTGACTCGACTCTTTGAATCCTAAAAACTCTTCTCGCAGGAATCCAACCACTAAAATTTGACTTTCTTTTGGGTCAACTTAGTCAGCGGTGCTACAATGGTTGAAAATCCTTTAACAAAACTCCTATAATAGAGCTAAACCTAAGAAGCTCCCGATCTCCGAAGGATTAACCAGTCTAGGAGAATTCTTTATAGCTTCTATCTTTTGAGAGTCCACCTACACACCCTCACTTGATACAACATGGTCGAGAAATGCTACTGAATCCAACCAAAACTCACACTTGCTGAATTTAGAAAATAGCTGGCAATTCTTGATTGTCTGTAACACAATCCTTAAATGAGTAACATGCTTTTCCTTGCAGTAGGAGTATATGAGGATCTCGTCTATGAATACAATCACGAACATAACCAAATATGGCTTGAACACCCTATTCATTAGATCCATAAAAGTTGTAGGACCATTCGTTAGTCCAAAAGACAAAACTTTGAACTCATAGTGACTATACTGAGTCTTGAAGGTTATCTTCGGAATGTCACTCTCCCTAACTCTGAGGTAGTGATAACCGGATCTGAGGTCTATCTTTGAGAAGCACTTAGCACCCTGAAGTTGGTCAAACATGTTATCAATTTTAGGGAGGGGATAGTTATTCTTGATTGTGACCTTGTTCAACTGTTGATAGTCAATGCACATATGAAGAGACCTATCCTTCTTTCCACAATGATTTTCTAGGTCTGATAAAGCCCTTATCTAGAAGATCTTGCAACTGCTCTATCAACACCTTTAGCATAGCTAAATCCATTCTATAAGGAGGAATGGGTATAGGCTGCATATAAGGAAGAAGATCAATACCAACATCAATCTCCCGCTCAGGAGGGACACCCGATAGGTCACCAAGGAAAACCTCTAGATACTTACAGAAAATAGGGATAGACAGAAGAGCCAAGATCTTGAATGTAACATCCATAACCTAAACTATATGGTACACACAACCCTTAGAAATCTTCTTTATGGACTTAAGATAGGAAACAAATGACCTATAAGAAGAGTTGAACTACCCTTCCATTCTAACATTGGCTCACATGGAAACTAGAACTCTACCAAACGGGTTCTATAATTTTCTGAGCCATAACATGCATGCAAAAAATCCATACCAAAGATGACATCAAAATCAATCAAGTCTAACTCTATTAGATCTATTGAGGTGACTTTCTTAAGGACTATGTGTCATGCCCCAGAACTAGGGTAGGGCGCAACTGGCACTTGATTCATGGTCGATCGAGAAGCTGGCTATATAGCATCTATAAATGTAACACTAAGGCTGACAAAGCCACCTGTCACAACCAACTAGGATAAATACTGGGCCAATAAGGCCTTGAGAGTTTTAAATATGCAACCTAGAATGCCGACATGGCTACAATAAAGCTAAACAAAGCAATGAAAAATCAATACGACTACATAACACGCACTACTATACAGACTAGTCCACAACAGCCTCTACAGAGTAAACAAACTGATATGCATGGGACAGGGCCCCGTCCTACCCATGATGTACACAAAACTGAAAATAGTCAACACTAGGACATGACTCCTGGAAGAGAGGAGCATACCATTATTCTGCTGAAATCTGGCTCTTACAGCGTCCGATGATCTGAGCCTCGACCTGTACCTGTAGCACGATTGCAGGAAGGGTCCCAAGATGAAGGGACGTTAGTACGAATAAAATGTACTGGTATGTAAGGCTGAAAACTATTAACACGTAAGATAAAATGTTAACTAGGCCAGAAATAAGGAGTAGTAACAACCTGAAATTCTGAAAATAGAAACCTGACAATAACTCATTATTGAATTATAAATGCAACCATCTAATGCAAAACAAAGACTATAACTGAAATGCTAGCAGACAGCCGACCATAAAATCTATACAATCCGTCCAGCCAGTGTGCCTCACTGGGGTAAAAGTAAAAATGCCCCCAGTCGGTGGGATATACCGGGGTAAAAATTAAAATTCCTCCAGCCGGCGTACCATACCGGGGTAAACTCCGTCCAACCGGTGTACCACATCGAGGTAAAATAACAAGACCTCCAATCGGTGTAACACACAGGGGTAAAATCAATAAAGCTTAGACAAAATCATAAATGGAGCCGATGTGGCTCAATACTGGACCAGCTCAATACATACAACATAGAAATGACGAATACTAAACATGTGGCCTGCATAAGCCTCCTTCGTAATACATAACTGGAACTGAGTACATATAACATGCAAAGCTAGAAAATAGAACTTAAATTCATGTATTAAAAACTTGTATGAATCATAAGGAACTACGGATAACCTAAGAGTTTATAAAAAATTTGTAGATCATCTCCACGGGACATAAGAGCTAAGAAACCCGCTACCTTGTCCTTCAGCTTAAGGGAAAGGGATTATGAAATCTCCCCTTGGCCTGACATATTTCATGACATACACATAAGATAAAGAACAACCACAACTAGGTAATCCTAAATTGGTAAGGTCATTTACCCTCAATAGCTTGCGACGTCTTTACGTGGCTTAAATTCGTTTACACGTCCTCATCTCGGCTCTTTCACCAATTACAGATAGCAACCACACCTTTAAACATATTTAACATCACATATATATACACATGACATACAGTAAGGACCAGATAACAATGCCCACGCTGAGGGGTCTCCAACTCAATGTACAACAACGACAACAATCAACACAATTTCACACTTTAGGTATGTCCCTTCGGCTAGGCATATTCTTAACATTTATCCTCAATAAAACATGTAAAGATTAAATGAAGATTAACATACTACCTCAAGACTTTTAAAAAGGTTGTTATCTCATACGATTCACAACACACGAATCGTGCTTGAAAGAATGATAGACGGGGCGCCTTACATTCCTTGTTACATCGAGCTTTCCTTAATCGCTTCTTTCCTCCAACAACCCATGTTTAGTATTATTGAATTCCTTGAATTTATACTCATGTAACAAGCCTGGTTTGATCCAATTTCCTAGACAAAATGTCATCCCAACAGAAGACATAACAACAATACAGAACAACATTTCATTACTTTGTTTTAACTTGTTTCCACAGTCTTTAAGGGGAAAAATAAAATGGTGAACTTACCTAGATTTTCTTGTGATTATTTCCCATAATAAAAGGAGTATATTCCCAGTAAAACACATCTGTATCAACCTCTAAAAAGGGGGCAAAAACTTCATCCAAAAACACACAAAAAAATGAGCCACAAAACCAACTTCAACTTCTAGCTTTAGCTAAGAAAATTCCTGCAAGTTTAATAGATAGAGATGGTAATCCTTTTCTTGTCTTCCACTCCTAATAAGATGGAATATCTAGGAAGCTTAACATTATTGTAAACACAGAAGCTTCACAGCCCAAAGAATGGCAGAAACTTCAGCTAAACATACATGAAAAAATCAACCTAGCCTAGCTTTGAATTTTCAAGCTTTTAGCTAAGATTTTTGGTAAGTTTAAAGGATAGAATCCTTACCTCCTCCCTTGAATCCAACCATTAACAAAAGGTAGTATGTATTCATCTAAGTACTTCTCCGAAAATGAAGAAAAAAACATCAGAAACATGCTTCAAAAACGCAGCAACAAGACTCACTGATGCCTCTCTTCAACTTTGCAATGATCTTCTTCACTTGGCTTCAATTTTTGGTTGATGATTTGCCTTAATATATCTTAGTTTTTGGCTGTAAAATACATAGAGTAGTGTCCCCTAAGCAGGAAGCTCGAATTTGGATAGGAATGATATGATTTGAGCAGTAAACAACTTAAATAAATAGGGGTAGGGCGGTGGAGGCGCTAGGGCGTCATGCCCGCGTCACCTCTCACGGTGGTTTGGTAAAATGCCCATAACATTTTACTTCGAACTCCGATTGATAAGCAGTTTGATGTTCTGAAAACTAGGCTCAAAGACTTTTAATTTGCTAGGTCGTGGGGCTCCTAATTCATTATATATTGGGAGATATGGTCATTTAAAGTTTATCCTTACTTATGAACTTCACATACTCTTTGGTTTTTTTGATCGTACACATTTCCCTTGACACCTACGACCAATATAAAACCCGTACTTTCCCTAACCTAGCATAAAACATCAAATAATTACCAAAAAACTTTTGGTGTGTTATATTCTCCCCCCCTTAAGAAAATTCATCCCTGAATGGAAATTAATTTCGCTTCATATGCATCAAAATAAATATCAAACACATACCTTAACATCACGTCGACATCGTAAATAGGTGAGGATATTTATTCTTCATTTCCTCCTCAGCCTCCCAAGTCACTTCCTCGATGTTATTACTTCACCATAATACTTTAACTGAGGCGAATTCTTTGGTTCGAAGTTTCCTGACTTGCCGGTCAAGAATAGCAACTGGAACCTCGGTGTAGGTCATCTCCTCAGAAATTCGGACACCATCGATAGGCATAACATGAGTTAGGTCTCCTATACACTTCTGCAACATCGATACATGAAATACTGGGTCGGCTGCTGCTAACTCTGGTGGCAACTCCAACTCATAGGCCACTTTTCCTATCCTGCGAATAACTCTGTAGGGCCCAACATATCTAGGACTCAGCTTGCCTTTTCAGCCAAATCGCATAACACCTTTCATAGGTGACACTTTCAGGAAGACCCAATCATTAACAACAAACTCTAGCGCTCGATGGTGTACATCTGCATAAGTCTTTTGCTTACTCTGGGCTATCTGAAGTCAATCTCTAAATAGTTTCACCTTGTTAATAGCTTGCTGCACTAAGTCTAGCCCTAATAACTCTGCCTCACTGAGTTCAAACCAGCCCACTAGTGACCTGTATTTTCACCCATATAAAGCTTCATATGGAGCCATCTGAATACTTGCCTGGTAGCTGTTATTATAGGAGAACGCAATCAAGGAAACATGATCATCCCAGCTTCTGCCAAAATCTAAAACACAGGCACGCAACATGTCTTCAAGCGTTTGAATGGTGCGTTCAGCCTATCCGTCTGTCTGAGGATGAAATGTATCTTTCTAGAAAGATTTCCAAAAGTTTGCTGTGAAATGAGCACCTCTGTCAGAAATAATGTACAAGGGGACGCTATGTAGGCGAACTATCTCTCGTATATAAAGCCTAGCATAATCCTCTGCAGCATATGTGGTCTTAACTGGCAAGAAATGAGCTGATTTAGTTAATCTATCAACTATTACCCAGATAGAATCATGCTTCTTGCTCGTTCTAGGAAATCCTATAATCCTGTAATAAAATCCGTATTAATAACCTCCCACTTCCAGGCTGGAATTTGTATATCCTGCACCAAACCTCCAGGCCTCTGGTGCTCAACCTTTACCTGTTGGCAATTGGGACATTGAGTCACAAGACTGGTGATGTCCTTTTTCATGCCATTCCACCAATATAGTTGCCTCAGGTCACGATACATCTTTGTGGCACCTGGGTGTACTGAATATCGAGAATAATGAGTTGCCTTCATAATTTGTTCCCGTAGTTCACCCACATTTGGTACACATAGACGGCCCTAGTATCTAAGAACTCCATCGGGTCCACAATCAAATGGGCTCTACTTCTGTTGTGGTATACTGTCTCACAGTAAGACTAACTCTGCATCATCATATTGTCGTTGCTTAACTTCCACTACCAAAGACGATTCTGCTGTGTTTTTGACAATAACACCCCCATCTTCGGCATCCAGTAACCAAATTTGTAAGTCAGCCAACTACCGTAGAGCCTTCATCATTTCAATCCTGTCAACTTGAATATGACTCAAGCTACCCATAGAAATGCGACTTAGCACATCAGCTACAACATTTTCCTTGCCCGAATGATACAGAATGCTAACGTCATAATCTTTCAGCAATTCTAACCACCTTCTCTGGCGTAAATTCAACTCCTTCTGCTGAAACAAATACTGGAAGCTCTTATGATCTGTGAAGATATCAACATGTACTCCATATAAGTAATGGCGCCAAATCATCAATGCAAATACCACTGCGGCCAACTCAAGATCATGGGTAGGATAATTTTGCTCGTGCTTCCTCAACTGTCTAGAGGCATAAGCAATGACCTCGCCGTGTTGCATCAGAACACAACCTAGCCTAACTCTCGAAGCATCACAATAGACCACATAACCCTCGACACCCTCTGGAAGAGCCAGGAAAGGTGCTAAAGTCAACCTACCCTTCAATTCCTGAAAACTTCGTTCACATGCCTCTGTCCATTGAAACTTAGCTGCTTTATGAGTCAACTTTGTCAATGGTGCAGCGATAGTAGAGAAACCTTCCACAAATCGACAATAATAACCTGCTAACCCCAAAAAGCTGCAAACCTCTGTAGGATTCAAGGATCTGGGCCAAGTCTTTACTGCCTCTATCTTCAGACTATCCACTCTTATACCTTCAGCTGTAATTACATGACCAAGGAAATCCACAGATGTTAGCCAAAACTCACATTTAGAAAATTTAGCATATAACTTGTGCTCCTGTAGAGTCTGTAATACTACTCTCAAATGACTTGCATGCTCGGCCTCGGATCGCGAGTAAATCAGATTATCATCAATGAAGATGATCACCAATACATCAAGAAAAGGCCTAAACACCCGATTCATCAGGTCCATAAAAGCTGCTGGGGCATTAGTAAGACCAAATGACATCACTAAAAACTCATAATGGCCATATGTACTCCTGAATGCAGCCTTGGGGATATCAACTTCCGTAACCCGTAACTGATGGTACCCGATCTCAAATCAATCTTTGACAAGCATCTGGCACCCTGTAACTGATCAAATAGGTCATCAATCCTGGGAAATGGGTACTTATTCTTAATTGTAACATTATTTAGCTGCCTATAGTCGATACACATTCTTAATGACCCGTCTTTCTTTCGCACAAAGAGCACTGGTGCACCCCAAGGCGATACACTAGGTTGAATGAATCCCTTCTCGAGCAAATCTCTAAGCTGCTGCTTTAATTCCCTTAGCTCTGCTGGAGCCATTCTGTAAGGAGGGATCGATATAGGCTGAGTACCTGGAAGTAGATTAATACCAAAATCTATCTCCCTTTCAGGAGGAATTCACGACAAATCCTTTGGAAAGACCTCAGGGAACTCATTTACAATTGGAATTGACTAGAGAGTCATAGGCTCATATTCCATGTTTCTTACCCGAACCAAGTGAGAAATAAAACCCTTAGATATCAACTTCTGACCCTTAAGGTATGAAATAAACTTACCTTTACGCATAGCGGCATCACCTTGCCATTCCCGGACTGGCTCGTCGAGAAAATTTAATCTGACAACTTTAGCTCTACATTCAACATTAGCATAACATGCCGCCAACCAATCCATACCCAAAATGACATCAAAATAAACCATTTCAAGCTCAACTAGATCAGGAAAGGTTGATTTATCACATACCAATACTATGCAATTTCGGTAAACTTGTCTAGCTAACACAAATTCGCCAATTGGCGTAGAAACAACAAATGGTATAGATAATAACTCAGGGACTGTCTCAACTGACTCACAACCAATGTGTGACATAAGAGAGCGTAGAACCAGGATGAAATAAGACATATACTGCACGATAATAAATACTCAAAGTACCTGTAACAACATCAGGTGAGGCCTCTGTTCGGTTTGTTGGGTATATAACTACACGCAAGTGCACGTGGTCGAACAAGTAGTAAAGTGGCTCAAGTAAGCCAAGTATCGATCCCACAGGGACTGGACCAAGGTATTAATCTAATTAAGTGTCAATGAACGTTAACTCTAAAATGTAGACAACAGTGTGAAGAAGATTTTGATATTTTGTTTCCTAATTTTATACTAAGTCTAAAACGAATGTACCATTTGAGTCTGAACTATAAGTATGAGCATGCTGAGGTTAAATGAACATGTAGAGAAATAAATTATCGATAAAATTTGATTAATCTTTCCTCCGGTTGCTAGTCAAGAATTATTGCCTATGGATTAAAACTCTCGTATTTAACCCAACTTAAGAATCATGAACCTTCCACCTAAATCTATGTGATAAAAAGAAATTCATGTTCTAGCCGTATAAAACCGATTCCTTAATTGACTAATCTGACTTTCAGGTATATTTCTATCCTGAAGGTAAATCAATTCTCAATTTTCCCAAACTAAGAAAAGATCATATCCTATCAATTCACAACTTTCCAATTTCTTGCTCTCTCGAGTGAAACCGAACTTTTTAAATATACATTAACGTTGGCCATACATTAATGCAGTAAGAACAAGAATCAATAGAACAACCATGGAAGAAAAGATGAAAAAACCAATTGATCAATAATTACATTTCAATACAAATGTTCTTAACCTCAGCAAGAAGAGGATTTAGCCACTCATTTGTGGATTAAACATCGTTAAATGAGTGTTAATTGTTCGCGCTCTGCTGCTCGGTATATATTATACACCGACACGCAAGTGTACGTGGTCAAACAAGTAATAAAGTGGCTAAGTAGCCAAGTATCGATCCAAGGAGGCTGCTCTAGATATGCAAAACTGCCTAGTTTACTATATCTCTATTCTATTTCTAACTATGTTAACAACAATCCAACCAAGATTTGAGTAAGTTTTGTTTCTAAACTAATTATCTACTCAAATTAATAACTACTATTTACGTTGAGTTTAGACAATGGATATGCACATGCCAAGGTTAAGAACGAGTAATGAACTTGATAATCATGATAATTTGGTCATCTTCTTCTTCATATTGCTAGCCAAGAACGTTTGCCTAGAAATTAAAACTTCCGTATTTAATTTCACTTTAGCTTCATAAACCATTCGTCTACATTTCTGTGATCAAATGCAATTTATGACCTAACACTACAATTCCGGTTCCTAAATTGACTAATACGGCTTTCAAGTATATTTCTATCAAGAAAGCACATCAAAACCCAATTTTCCCAAATCAAGTTAAGAACAATACCCTATTAATTCACAACTTTCCAATTTCATGCTCTCTCGAGTGAAATTGGACTTTTTAGATATACATTAATGGTGGCCAATCAAGAATGTAATAAGCACAAGAATTAATAGAACAACATGCAAGAAGAAGAAGAAACCATATCAATTATTACCAACATTCATTTCACAAGTTCAAAACCTCAGCAAGAGAGGAATTAGCCACTCATTCTTGGATTAATCATCCTAGAATGAGTGTGAATCATGCATACAATTGAAGGAAAGAAGAAGGGAAGAGAAGAAAACTCTTATCTTTTCTATTCTTCAACTGCCACAAAACCACGTTCCTGCTCCCACTTCTGAACTCAGGCTAAAAAACTAAAACTCAAAAAAAACTCCCTTTAAAAATAACCTAAGTGTGCTATTTATACTAGTGGGAAATTTTTCCCGGAATAACAAGCAACGTATCACGGAGGCGAACGCGGAGCACTACCTCCGTGACACGGCGTGGACGCGGACCCTCTCTGGAAATTGCATGGTCCGGATAATTAGCCTCAACGTGGCACGGAGGCCATCGCGGAGGCCTGTCTCCGTGCCACGGAGCTGACGCGCAGGCACACTGGAAATTGCCATTTTTATTTCTGCCCAGGCAGTGTGCTACCGCGATGGCAGCGTGGCACGGCACCATCGCGGAGCCACTGCAAAATATGCCATCCGAGGTCTTTTCCACGCTCGCATCCAAGTCCAACTCCGACATAGTTCCAACACGCATTTTAGCTCTTAAAAATCACATTATCCTGCAAAACAAATGCTAATCATGTTGGTTAGTATAAATTCGCATTTTATTACCAAATACATGATATTATATACACATTGCACAACAAACAAGGTAAAAATGATACGTTTGAGTATCACTTGGGCATATAAATCTGCCCAAGATCACTTACCCCACACTTAAATCCTTGTTCGTCCTCGAACAACACATACACAAATCATGCACATCACATCTCAACCTTTGTCACTATGGTGCAACCATTTACGTTACGGTCATACCGATTATTCGATTTTTGCAAATCATCAAGAAAACATGCTTGGTCGTACAAGACAATGACCTTAATACATCGAGGCTTCCTAGACTTTTAAGAATTGATTCTTGATATCGGCAAACTCATGCAAATCAACTAATCAAGAAATCCGACACGAAAATCAATCTTTCATCAAGCATGTACCCTCACAACTCGAGAGAAACTTCCCCTTTTATGCTCGTGCAGCACACAAACATGCAAGTAGGGGCATATAGAAATTAATTTCACTCTCTCTCCCAAAATAATTCACATGCATCATGTCATGACCCATAGGCTTGCCCTTAGTGTATTACTCCACTAATATAAAGAAATGCAGTGTAGGATCAAATAGGACTTTTAATGGGTTGTAACTGGGCTATGGATCTAGTATATATATATTGGATTAGCCAATACTAGTTGCTAGCATCCTTAAGCGCCTTTTCAACTCATTCCCATCGACTCATGGACATTGTTCCTCTCTTTTCTCTTTTTCTCCCATTCATGCTGGTTTACTTTCATACAGCCCATTTCATCAGGCACACTTGACCCCAAACGGAAGGTTTTCATGTACCCTCAATTTCATTTAATTACAACTAGTGCCTCTTCAACATCATCTTTTCTTTCCTCACTTTGCTTTTCTTTTCTTTTCACTCTTTTCACTCTTTAACACTTTGGGAAACAATTTTTTTGTTCTTTGTAAGCGCTTAAGAGCTTCTTATAGACTTTAAGGCTAATGAAAAGAAGGAATAAAGCTTAGTTCATACAATTCTGGACAAAAGAAAGAAATCGGCTAAAGGCTCAACGGGCTGACTAGGGTATACAACATATAAAAAGGTAGAACTTGACAAGAAAAAAATGGAAACTAACGGTTAAAACAAAGAAATGCCTACATCCTTTCCGACACTACACCTCCTTCATTTCGCTTTGTATACACGCCAGGCAAGTTCTAGACAATTCACAATGACATGGAATAGCAAAACCTCACTCACACTTCATGCACAAGCTCGAATCAAGATGCATTCACAGACTCTTTAATTAGTCAAGTACATGAATTCAAGATTAAGCCTCAATCATAATGAACCAAATTCTATAGCCTAGGTAACTCAACATATTTACACAATTACATGCTTTCAAATGAATCACTTTCGCATTTCGAACATCAATTACACACGCAACAAAATTTTAGCAACCATAAGCAACTACAGTTTATTGATACAATCCACCAAAGAAACTAAAAACAAATCATCTACTCCTATCGACTACATTTCCCTTAAGACGGTCGTCATCCATCCATCATAGGGAATGTTCACTAACCATGACATCGGTTCAATGGGACTATTCTCGGTAAAAGAACCGAAAACAAACTCCGAGAAACCCAAAAATAAAACTTCAAAATTTTTGCAACACATCGATCATTTCGATGAAAAAAAATATTTACAAAATATGTTGATAAGTGCAACATCCTTTCGCAAAAATTTTGAAAAATATCGATCATATCGATAGAGAAAAAAATATTTACAAAATTTACAAAATATTTACAGAGGCAACCATAACTTTTTAAAGACACACATCATTAGCCAACAACAAATATATACACATCATTCACAAATCAGTTCACAACAACAGGGAAAGCACAGACATACACAAACGTCAAGGAAGAATATACAGCAGATTTAGAGCCTATGACCCAGCACCTAACTACTCCCCACCCCACACTTAAATCGAACACTGTCCTTAGTGTTCACAAAAATACAAAGCACAAAATTTTGGGTGGTGAAACTCCCTGTTCAGTCGAAATATTCGACTTCCTCATCCGGTGTTGCGGCCTCGTCGCCCATATCTGAATCAGCTCCCTCGCCGTCATCGGACTCCACATCAGAGTCCTCATGACGTGTCTCCTCATCAGTAGGGACGTCGTCGTCAGTCGGCTCCACAAAGGCTGGCCCCACCTTGCATAAAGCTCTGGCGTTCTCGCCAAAAGGGTAGTCCAGCTCCAGCTGCCATAATTCATCCTCGGTGGCTGGTCTCCCACATATCCGTAGCTGCAGCATCTGCATACCGAACATACGGGCCATATACTGGTCGTCACGAGCATGTCGCTCGCCTAGAGTCAGCACAGGTCCGTGTGTAGTGTCGGGGGCCTTGGTCTTTGTCACATCAAGGGCCCGCCGTTCCAACTGCGGAATGTAATCCAAGGCTTCTTCCTCAACGTCGAGGCCTCGGAGGAAGGTGGTGATGAGTCCGCCAAACTCGTATTTGTGGCCCTGGTGTAGTCTGGCTCTCTTCATGGCGGATATTATAACCGCCCCCATATTAATCTCAAGCCCTTTCATGAGGGCATACACCAGGCAGACACGGTCCCGGGTCACGTCTGTCATATGTACTCCCAGGATCAAACACGAACATACAATTTTTAGCCAGATTCTGGCCTTCCTGTTCATCTGCGAATAAGGCAGAGTCTGGTGGTAACCCCTCTCTTTGTGTCTACTCCATCGGGCTGTGGATCGAGCCCCGCACAACGTACGTCTGATGTCGGCGTACGGTGGGGTGATGTTGAGCTGGCGGAGAACGTGGGCGTCTGTGTCCCGCGCTCCAACGATGGCATTCAGCTGCTGGGGTTCCAGAGTGACAATCTGCCCTCTGATTTTAATAGTGTGGCTTCTGATGGCCGGGTTCCAGTTGGCTTAAAATTCCTAGACCAAGTGAAGGTTGCACTCCTTGGGCTCCTGAAAAATAAAGCTGAGCCCAGCTGCTTCAATCCTCTGTATGATGCGAGGGAACTCCTGTGCAAGTGGTTCCCTTGCAATATGTTCCTCCGGGAAGTACTTGTTCTCCTTATGCTTTGCGTACCACTTCTTCCCTTCATCGGTAACCCATCGTGTTCCGTATCGGCGGTTTTGACCGCGTGGAACAGCAGGTGCAGCTGGGACAGCAGTGCCCAGTCTCATTCTCTTTCTGCCGGTGCCTGAGGTTGAAGCACCCTTGCCTTTATCTTGTCGGCTGGCCATTGTACCTGTCCATTTACACAGACAAGCACAACGTTAAGCTAAAAACTTGTTAGTTTTGGCTAAGGTCGGGTTAAACAAAATTTACCCCACACTTAGTCTTTAACAATATTTACAACATGTTAGCAAGGATAGATCTATTTACACCCCAAACACAATCACTATAAACATATTGCTTAGTGCGTTCACAAAAATTCGACAGCATAACGGCTAGCGAACTACTCAGACTTCATACAAACCCAATCCTACCATCGACAGCTATTCACCCATAGCACTTAGCAACAATAACAACAACCAAATAGAAACAACAATACAAACATTTTATATACACTAATCTAAGCAATTCAACCAATTCACATATTACGCAATGTCCCACTAAAAATCGAGAATTAGTCGTCTTTCACCAATTATACAATATTTACCACGACTTATCTCAAATAATAAACACACCCCGGCATCAATTTCGTCAAACTATCAAGTTACCCAAGATAAAATTCAACAACCCCAAGCCCTAGAACTCAATTCGACAATCAACATTGAATTATTCAATCAATCGATAAGTTCACTCGTCAACTACAACACTCCGAACAAAATCAATCGCAAAATAATTCACGTCATGTTTAATTTCTACCTAGGGTGATATATCTCACCTCACATGCTCAAAATCGAAAAAAATCGCCAAAAATTTGAGATAGACGATGAAAACATACCTTGGAATTGAAGAATCGATAAAGACTTGACGTTTTCCTTGCCTCTTAACGTGGCACGGAGCTTGGGGGTAGGGGAATGGGTGTTTGGTCGCGGAGGGAAGAGGGAATGGGGAAAATAGGGGCGAAATCGGGGGTTTTTATTAAGAAAACACGCGGGTCACCCGGAAACCCGGTGTGACCCGGCACTGGGATAAGGGCAACGTGTCACAGAGGGTAACGCGGAGGCCCTCCTCCGTGACACGGAGCCAACGCATTGGCTTACTGGAATTTTAAAAAATTCCAGATTTGCCTTCAACGTGTCACGGAGGCCAACGCGGAGCATTGCCTCTGTGACACGGCGCCAACGCGCCAGTGCTCTATTTCACTATCAAATTTTATTTTTCATACCTCGCCTCGTTTTCTCGATTCCACGTATTTTTCCTCCGGTATACCTGAAAATCACCTCACTAAACAAAAATTGGTTAAATGACTAGATTCCCTACTAAAAGAATAAAAATTACTAATTAAAATGCACATCTAAACCTAGTTAAGAAAAAGAAAAGAAAATAAAATAAAAGAAAAACTTTACACTAAGGAAAAAGAAAGAAAAATATTTTTCACGGGTTGCCTCCCGTGCAGCGCCTGGTTTAACGTCACGGCTCGACAGCCTTTACGCTCAATTTTCTACTAGGGAGATGGACGATTTGACCCGATCATGGTCATCTCCCCAGTAGTGCTTGCATCTCTGCCCATTTACCAAGAACGTAGCACTCCTATCTTCTTGCCACAGCTCTACCGCTCCATGAGGGGTCATTCTCACTACTTCAAACGGTCCAGACCATTTAGACCTCAGCTTACCAGGAAACAATTTTAATCTTGAATTAAAAAGCAAAACTTTCTGTCCTGGTTCGAAAATGCGATGCACCACATGCTTGTCATGCCATCTTTTGGTTCTTTCCTTGTAGTACTTCGCACTCTCATAGGCATGCCAGCGAAATTCCTCAAGTTCGCTGAGCTGCATCAATCTCTTTTTACCTGCCAGCTCTAAGTCCATATTTAACTTTCTTACGGCCCAGAAAGCTCGATGCTCTAGTTCAACCGGGAGATGACATGCTTTGCCATAGACCAATCGGTATGGTGACGTTCCAATCGGTGTCTTATAAGCAGTTCGGTAGGCCCACAACGCATCATCAAGTTTACCAGACCAATCATTCCGTTGAATGTTCACCGTTTTCTGCAGAATCTGTTTTACCTCCCTATTTGACACCTCTACTTGCCCACTAGTTTGTAGGTGGTATGATGTGGCTACTTTATGGCGCACCCCATACTTAGCCAATAATTTCTTGAAGCTTGCATTGACAAAATGAGCTCCTCCGTCACTGATAATTGCTCGGGGTGTCCCAAACCTTGTGAGAATGTGTTTCTTCACAAACTTCGTTACTACCTTGTTATCATTCCTGGGGCAAGCTATTGCTTCCACCCATTTTGATACATAATCTACAGCTACCAAGATGTAACGATTTCCAAATGACGGTGGGAATGGACCCATGAAATCAATGCCCCATACATCAAAGGGCTCAACTTCTAGTATGTTCTGCAAAGGCATATCTTGTCTTCTGCCAATTGTTCCTGTCCGCTGACATCTATCACACATTTTGACATACTCCATAGAGTCTCTGAACAGGGTCGGCCAAAAGAAATCTGACTGAAGAACCTTATGTGCTGTTCTCTCACCTCCGTGATGCCCTCCATACAACGATGAATGGCAGCCCCGTAGCACCTCTGCTACCTGACTCTCTGGGATGCATCTTCTCATCACCTGGTCTGGTCCCTGCTTGAACAAATATGGCTCGTCCCATACATAATATCGGCTGTCATGCCTCAATTTTCTTCTTTGCTGGTCTGTTGCTTCAGGGGGGTAAACTCCGCTCACTAGCAAGTTGACTATGTCAGCATACCAGGGAACTTCTGCTTCTCCTACTGCCAATAGTTGCTCATCTGGGAAGTCCTCATTAATGTCATCACTTTCCATCACATGCGACCGACTCTCCAGTCGTGATAAGTGATCTGCTACCTGATTTTCACTCCCCTTTCTGTCTCTAATCTCAAGGTCAAACTCCTGTAGCAATAAAATCCATCTGATCAATCTGGGCTTAGCATCTTTCTTGTTGAATGGGTATCGAATAGCTGCATGATCAGTGTACACCACCACTTTCGAACCCACCAAATAAGACCGGAACTTGTCAAATGCAAACACCAGAGCTAGCATTTCTTTTTCTGTGACTGTGTAATTTCTCTGAGCCGTATTCAGCGTCTTGCTTGCATAATAAATAGAGTGAAAAACTCTATTCTTCCTTTGTCCCAATACAGCTCCCACAGCCACATCACTGGCATCACACATCATCTCAAATGGTTGTTCCCAGTCCGGAGAAGTAAGTATGGGTGCTTCTATCAATTTCTGCTTCAACTTTTCGAATGCTACAACACACTCATTGGTTAATTCAAACTTGACCTCCTTTTCTAGCAGCCTGCATAGCGGTCTAGAAATGTTGGAAAAGTTTTTAATGAATCGTCTGTAGAATCCTGCATGTCCCAGAAAACTGCGTACACCTTTCACGGATACTGGTGGTGGCAATTTCTCAATAACCTCAATTTTAGCACGATCGACTTCCAACCCCTTTTTAGACATTTTGTGGCCCAGGACAATCCCCTCCTTCACTAAGAAGTGGCATTTCTCCCAGTTTAGCACGAGGTTGGATTCTTCACATCGAGCCAACACCCTGTCAAGATTCTGCAAGCAAGTAGCAAACGAATTACCAAAAACAGAAAAATCATACATAAATACCTCAACAAAGTCTTCAACCATGTCATGGAATATAGCCATCATGCATCTCTGGAATGTGGCGGGTGCATTGCCTAACCCAAACGGCATTCGCTTGAAAGCATATGTCCCATAAGGACAGGTGAACGTCGTCTTCTCTTGATCCTCAGGAGCGATGGCTATTTGGTTATAGCCGGAATACCCATCAAGAAAGCAATAATATTCCTGCCCTGCCAACCTGTCAAGTATTTGGTCAATAAAAGGAATGGGGTAATGGTCTTTCCTCGTGGCTTCATTCAGTTTTCGGTAGTCCATACGAATTCGCCAGCCTGTGACAGTTCGTGTGGGGATTAACTCATTTTTCTCATTGGTGATTACAGTCATCCCCCCTTTCTTAGGAACACATTGAACGGGACTGACCCACTCACTGTCTGAAATTGGGTAGACTACACCTGCATCAAGCCACTTAATTATTTCCTTCCTTACCACATCTTTCATTGCTGGATTAAGTCTCCTCTGTGGCTGAACAGTTGGCTTGGCTCCTGTCTCCATAAATATCCTGTGCGTGCAGAAAGCTGGATTTATACCCTGAATGTCGGACATTTGCCAACCCATTGCTTTCTTCCTCTTCCTTAAGACTCCCAAAGCTGCCTGTTCCTGTTCCTCTATCAAGTCTGCAGAGATAATAACTGGTAACGTCTCTCCCTCCCCCAAAAAGATATATTTTAAATGGGGAGGCAATTCTTTCAGCTCCAATTTCGGTGCCTCCTCAACCAACGGTTTCGGCAACGGCTCTAGTGATCTCATCAAGGACTGAAATTCCTGTCTTCTTGGATATTTAGGTGCTCCATCCAACAATTGAACCATTCCACAAGCTTCTCCATCCCCAAAATGATCAGAATGCGTAAGCGCTCTCTCCAATGGGTCTTGAGATTCAACAGCCGGCGTACTTTCTACATGTTCAACCACGCTGATTTCCGAAAGCTTCTCATGTATAGCCGGCAGCTTCATGGCTTTTAACACATCAAATACCTCCACCTTGTCATGTGCTTGCATCGTGAGTTGACCCGCAGCTACATCGATCAATGCCTTTCCGGTTGCCAAAAATGGTCGTCCCAAAATAAATGGGACTTCTGCATCTGGCTCAAAATCCAGAACAATGAAATCTACCAGAAAAATGAGGGAGCCTACCTGCACTAGCACATCCTCCACAATGCCATCCGGCTTAGCTAAAGACCTGTCTGCTAGCTGCAAGATCACTGTTGTAGGTCTAGGACTCCCTAGCCCTAACTTTCTGAATACCGAAGATGGCATTAGATTTATACTTGCCCCCAAGTCGCATAACCCACGAGCTCGGATACTTATCCCAATCGTCAGCTGGATAGTAAAACTTCCAGGATCCTTCAGTTTAGTGGGCAACCTGTTCTGAATACGGGATGTGCATTCCTCCGTTAAAGCCACCGTGGCATACTCGGTCAAGCGACTTTTGTTGGCCACGATGTCTTTGATATACTTTGCATATTTTGGCACACCCTGCAAGACATCAACAAGAGGTAAGTTAACATGTACCTGTTTAAGTACCTCCATGAATTTCTGGAAACACGCCTCCTCCTTGTGTTTCTTAAGTCGTTGAGGGAACGGGGGTGGAGGCCTTGTTGGTTCAGCTTCTTTGGTCTTCCCCGTATCTGAGGTTTGTTCTCCCTCAACATCTGCTGCTCCTGACTTCTGAGGCGGTCTTTCCGGTTCCACCTCCTTTAATTGTAAACCACTCCTCGTGGTCACTGCATTTACCTGCTTAGGATTGGGATCCGTGTCGCTAGGTAGTCCTCCCCTTGGTCTAGTATTTTGGGCACTGGCAAATTGCCCAAACTGATATTCAAGAGCCTTGGTTGCCAATTGATTGTTCTTTACTTCGGCCGCCAGTTTGACATAGTCAGCCTGCAATTATGCCTGGTTGGCAATCATGGTCTTGAACATTTCCTCAATAGTCTGTGATGGTGGTGGAGGAGGGGCATTGTGATTTCTAAACTGATTCTGATAGCCTTTTTGCCCTCCTTGGTTTCTGTGCATACCCTGCCCTGAACCCTGGCCTTGTTGATTGTTGCTACCCCACGAAAAATTTGGATGATTCCTCTAGTTCGAGTTGTAGCCACCACCAAACTGCTGTTGATTCCTCTGTGCATTGCCCACAAAGTTGACAGAATCAGGATTTGCACCACAGCATTCAGCTGAATGCTCACTACTACCACACACTTCACACCACATCTGTTGGACTGCATTAACTGAGGCTGACGGCTGGTTCAAATTCATATTGCTGAAGTGAGTGTTTAACTGATTTTGCAAAGCAGCTATCTGTGCAGCGATAGCTGTGAATCCATCCACTTCAAGCACTCCCGCTGCTTTCCTTGCTCCACCTCTTGAAGAATCTGCATTCCATTCCGGATTGCCTTGTGAAATTCGGTTGAGCAAAGTGTACAGCTCCTCATAAGTCTTCTCCAACGCTTGCCCTCCAGCTGCTGAGTCTAACAAAATTTTAGTGTGGGGTTCCAAACCCTCAATAAAAGTGTGGACCAACACCTCATTTGACTGATGATGATGAGGACAGTCCCGCAACATGGACTTGAATCTTTCCCAGGCTTGATAAAGATTTTCTCCTTCCCTCTGTTTAAAACTTAGAATCTGACTTCTAAGTTTAGCTGTTTTACCTGAAGGGAAAAATCTGATTAAGAACTTCTTTGCAAGATCATCCCACGTTGATATAGAGTTGGGTGGTTCAGCTTTTAACCACCTCTTGGCTTCACCAAGTAAGGAAAATGGAAATAAGGTGAGCCGAACATAATCAGGTGACACTCCAGCGGGGATGTAAGTGTCACTTATCTCCAAAAAGTTCTGGAGATGTTGTTGAGGATCTTCGTGAGGGAGACCGGTAAACTGCCCGCTAGTGTGCAAAAGTTGCACCATATTTTGCTTTAACTCAAATCTCCCCCCAGGCTCTGGTTTGCGGATGCTGGAATGTACATTATTAGCGTGTGGGATTGCCACCTTGCGAACCGGCCTGGCTGCTACTTCCTCGGGCACTAACACTGCCCGCACAACTGGTGGATTGGGTTGCTCCATCATAGACTGTTTGAGCAACTGCAACTTCTTCCGAAGAGCTTCTCTACGTTGACTATGCAATTCACGTTCTGGCTCTAAGTAAGATTCCACCAGCTCCTTGTCCCTTGCCAGTGTTCACAGAAATAAAAATCTGCAAAATACAGGCTAAGACCAAGTTGTTAACACTTAAGAAAATAAAAATACAAATACAGTAAATTTACACTAAACAAAATTTTACAAATCGCCTAGCCTCCCCGGCAACGGCGCCAAAAACTTGTTCGCGCTCTGCTGCTCGGTATATATTATACACCGACACGCAAGTGTACGTGGTCAAACAAGTAATAAAGTGGCTAAGTAGCCAAGTATCGATCCAAGGAGGCTGCTCTAGATATGCAAAACTGCCTAGTTTACTATATCTCTATTCTATTTCTAACTATGTTAACAACAATCCAACCAAGATTTGAGTAAGTTTTGTTTCTAAACTAATTATCTACTAAAATTAATAACTACTATTTACGTTGAGATTAGACAATGGATATGCACATGCCAAGGTTAAGAATGAGTAATGAACTTGATAATCATGATAATTTGGTCATCTTCTTCTTCATATTGCTAGCCAAGAACGTTTGCCTAGAAATTAAAACTTCCGTATTTAATTTCACTTTAGCTTCATAAACCATTCGTCTACATTTCTGTGATCAAATGCAATTTATGACCTAACACTACAATTCCGGTTCCTAAATTGACTAATATGGCTTTCAAGTATATTTCTATCAAGAAAGCACATCAAAACCCAATTTTCCCAAATCAAGTTAAGAACAATACCCTATTAATTCACAACTTTCCAATTTCATGCTCTCTCGAGTGAAATTGGACTTTTTAGATATACATTAATGGTGGCCAATCAAGAATGTAATAAGCACAAGAATTAATAGAACAGCATGCAAGAAGAAGAAGAAACCATATCAATTATTACCAACATTCATTTCACAAGTTCAAAACCTCAGCAAGAGAGGAATTAGCCACTCATTCTTGGATTAATCATCCTAGAATGAGTGTGAATCATGCATACAATTGAAGGAAAGAAGAAGGGAAGAGAAGAAAACTCTTATTTTTTCTATTCTTCAACTGCCACAAAACCATGTTCCTGCTCCCACTTCTGAACTCAGGCTAAAAAACTAAAACTCAAAAAAAACTCCCTTTAAAAATAACCTAAGTGTGCTATTTATACTAGTGGGAAATGTTTCCCGGAATAACAAGCAACGTGTCACGGAGGCCAACGCGGAGCACTGCCTCCGTGACACGGCGTGGATGCGGACCCTCTCTGGAAATTGCATGGTCCGGATAATTAGCCTCAACGTGGCACAGAGGCCATCGCGGAGGCCTGTCTCCGTGCCACGGAGCTGACGCGCAGGCACACTGGAAATTGCCACTTTTATTTCTGCCCAGGCAGTGTGTTACCGCGATGGCAGTGTGGCACGACACCATCACGGAGCCACTGCAAAATATGCCATCCGAGGTCTTTTCCACGCTCGCATCCAAGTCCAACTCCGACATAGTTCCAACACGCATTTTAGCTCTTAAAAATCACATTATCCTACAAAACAAATGCTAATCATGTTGGTTAGTATAAATTCGCATTTTATTACCAAATACATGATATTATATACACATTGCACAACAAACAAGGTAAAAAGGATACGTTTGAGTATCACTTGGGCATATAAATCTGCCCAAGATCATTAATCATACAAGCAATTGAAATAAAGAAGAAGGAGATAGAGAAAAACCCTGAGATTTTCGTCCCCTCAACTGCCTGTAACCCACGTTCTTGCTCACCAAGTCAGAATAATTAAAAATGAACCTAAGTGTTCTATTTATACTAGTGGAAATTTTTCCCGAAATAACAAGCAATGTGTCACGGAGTGCATCATGGAGCACTGCCTCCGTGACACGCTACCAATGCAGACCCTTACTAGAATCCAGACATCCAGGTAGTTAGGCCCAACGTGGCACAGCGTGCAACGTGGGGCTAGGCCAACGTGCCACGGCCCCAACGCGCACCTCCACTGGAAATAGGCATAATTTCACCCTCCAGGCAGAGTGCATCCGCGATAGCAGCATGACACGGCTCCATCGCGGAGCCCCTTTAATTCGTGCCTTCAAGTGCTTTTTTTCCTTGCTAGCTTCCGAGTCCAATCCCGATCTCTCCCACAATGCACCTTAGCTCCATAACTTTATATTTTTCCTTCAAAACAACGCTAATCATGTTGGTTAGTATAAATTCACATTTTATTACAAATTACATGAGAATGTATAAACATCAATATATAAACAAGGCAAAATGACACATTTGAGTATCACTTGGGCATATAAATTTGCCCAAGATCAACCTCCTGGTCTTATCGACCACCCTAACATAAAATCAATTCTAGGTTTCTCCAGAACTAGAAGCCTCTATCCCTCTACCTCTGCCACGGCCTGTTGCTAGCTGAGATCAGGTCGGGGAGGTCGAACAGAGGATGAAGAAGCAACCGCTGATCACGCCTGCTCCGCCTCGAACCTATCTGAACAATCCCTCATAAAGTGCCCTGGCTTCCCACAACAATAACATACATTCTGCCCCTGATGACACTGACTTGAATGAGATTTCCCACACTGAGGACAGGGAGGCAATGGTGGTCGCCTCTGCCCTGCCCACTCCTGTCGTCAAGAGATAGATGGAGCTGGGCCTTGGTCCCTTCTCTAACCCTGAAACTGAGGTGGGGCACTCCCTATTTGCTTAACTGACTGCCTGGATGACTAAGCCCCTTGGTCACCATGCGGCCCTCTGTAAGGACCCGTAGTCCTAACTCTCTTTCGTTGCTCATGCTGTCTCCGATTATCCCAAAAGTGATGAACCAAATCCTCTACCCTATCCATGTCCTCCTGAGTAGATACCCCCAAGAAATCTCGAGCTATATGAAGCCCCAATCCTAACACGAACGGATGAACTCTATCCTCCATCATCTTAACCATGTGAGGAGCACACCTGGTAAGAGAATTAAACCGAAGACAATACTCACGCGCACTCATACTTCCTTGCTCTAGGTGCAAATACTGCTCAGCTTGAGCCTGACGAAGTTCCTGAGGTAGATAGTGGTGCATAAAGGCCTCAGAAAACTCTTCCCACTCAGCTGGTGGTGCATCGGCTCCTCTGGATCGAGCCTAAGCCTCATACCACAATATGGCCACATCACGTAGTCTGAAGGCCGCCAACTCTACTTCCTCAGTCGTTTTAGCTCACATCACCTTTAACACCCTATAAGTCTGATCGATTAAGTCTTGAGGATCCTTGCTCGGGTCTGATTCAGTGAATATAGGAGGGCTCAAACTCAAGAACTCGCAGACCCTAGAACTCTCAATTGTCTGGCCTCTATGTCTCTCCATCGCCTCCAACAGTCGCTCTTGACCTAAAGCTATACGAGCCATCAGTTGAACGGCTCCCTCAAGACCCTGTCCTTCCGGAAAAATTGGAGGTACCATAGGCGTGGGAGGGTCTGCCACTATACTACACTCAAGTACTGCTCTGGTGCGGGAGGAGCTGGAGGTCTATCTGCCTTTGCTCTGGTCGAAGCGAGAGGAACTGTAATACTTGGGGCAGGAGATTCACTCTAAGCCTCTGACTTGTCTCTCTGATCCACGGGAGGGAGACTAGTACCCTCCCCAACGGCTGTGCCAATCAACCTTGTAGTCACCTTCCTTTTCACAGGCATACTCTGGAACAATAACATGATTTAGATATCATGGTACTTATGAGCTCGACCTATAGCACGAACTACTGGTAAAAGAAGTAAAATAATTCCTAAATGTCCTGTAGCCTCGTGATTATAAGTATGGTGCACAACATACCCATAAGCAAGACTCTACTAGACACGGCTCTGTGGACTCCCTAGGACACGACTTCGCTCTGATACCAAGTTTGTCATGCCCCAGAACTAGGGTAGGGCGCAACTGGCACTAGATTCATGGTCGATTGAGAAGCAGGCTATATAGCATCTATAAATGTAGCACTAAGGCTGACCAAGCCACCTGTCACAACCAACCACGATAAATACTAGGCAATTAGTGCCTTGAAAATTTTAAATATGCAACCTGGAAAGCCGACAAGGCTACAATAAAGCTAAACAAAGCAATGAAAAATCAATATGACTACATAACCCACACTATTATATAGATTAGTCCACATCAACCTCTACAGAGTAAACAAACTGATATGCACGGTAAAGGGCCCCGGCCTACCCATGTTGTACATGAAACTGAAAATAGTCCACAGTAGGACATGGCTCCTGGAAGAGCGGAGCATACCACTATTCTTCTGAAATCTGGCTCCTACTACGTCCGATGATCTGAGCCTCGGCCTGTACCTATAGCACGATTGCAGGAAGGGTCCCAAGATGAAGGGACGTCAGTATGAATAAAATGTACTAGTATGTAAGGCTGAAAACTGTGAACATGTAAGATAAATATGTTAACTAGGCCAGAAATAAGGAGTAGTTAAAACCTGAAATTCTGAAAACAAAAACCTGACAATAACTCATTATTGAAGTATAAATGCAACCATCTAATTCACAACAAAGACTATAACAGAAATGCCAGCAGACAGTCGACCATAAAATCTATACAATCCATCCAGCCAGTGTACCCCATCGGGGTAAATGTAAAAATGCCTCCAGCCGCTGGGCTATACCGGGGTAAAAATAAAAATGCCTCCAGTCGGCGTACCATACCCGGGTAAACTCCATCCAACCGGTGTACCACACGGGGGTAAAATAATATGACCTCCAGCTGGTATAACACACCAGGGCAAAATCAATAAAGCTTAGACCAAATCATAAATGGAGCCAATGTGGCTTAATACTGGACCAACCCAATACATACAACATAGAAATGACGAATACTAAACATGTGGCCTGCATAAGCCTCCTTCGTAATACATAACTGGAACCGAGTACATATAACATGCAAAGATAGAAAATAGAACTTAAATGCATGTATTAAAAACTTGCATGAATCATAAGGAACTACTGATAACCTAAGAGTTTCAACAAAATTTGTAGATCGTCTCCACGGGACATTAGAGCTTAGAAACCCGCTAGCTTGTCGTTCGGCTTCAGGGAATGGGATTATGAAATATCGATTGGCCTGACATATTTCATAACATACACATAAGATAAAGAACAACCACAACCAGGTAATCCTAATTCGGTAAGCTCGTTTACCCTCAATAGCTTGCGACGTCTTTACGTGGCATAAAATCGTTTACACGTCCTCATCTCGGCTCTTTCACCAATTTCAGATAGCAACCAGACCTTTAAACACATTTAAAATCACATATATATACACATGACATACAGTAAGGACCAGCTAACAATGCCCACGCTGAGGGGTCTCCAACTCAATGTACAACTACGACAACAATCAACACAATATCACACTTTAGGTATCTCCCTTTGGCTAGGCATAATTTTAACATTTATCCTCAATAAAACATGGGACTTTAAAGATTAAATGAAGATTAACATACTACCTCAAGACTTTTAAAAAGGTTGTTGTCTCATTCGATTCATAACACACGAATCGTGCTTTAAAGAATGATAGACGGGGTGCCTTACATACCTTGTTACGACGAGCTTTCCTTAATCTCTTCTTTCCCCCAACAACCCATGTTTAGTATTCTTAAATTCCTTGAATTTATACTCATGTAACAAGCCTGTTTTGAGCCAATTTCCTAGACAAAATTTCATCCCAACAGAAGCCATAACAACAATACCATACAACATTTCATTACTTTGTTTTAACTTGTTTCCACGGTCTTTAAGGGGAAAATAAAATGGTGAACCTACCTAGAGTTTCTTGTGATTATTCCCCAGAATAAAAGGAGTATATTCCCAGCAAAACACAGCTGTATCAACCTCTAAAAAGGGGGCAAAAACTTCACCCAAAAACACACAAAAAAATGAGCCACAAAACCAACTTCAACTTCTAGCTTTAACTAAGAAAATTCTTGCAAGTTTAATAGATAGAAATGGTAACCCTTTTCTTGTATTTTTCTCCTACTAAGATGGAATAGATAGGAATCTTAACATGATTGTAAACACAGAAGCTTCACAGCCCAAAGAATGGCACAAACTTCAGCTAAACACACATGAAAAAAACAACCTAGCCTAGCTTTGAATTCTCAAGCTTTTAGAAAATATTTTTGGTAAGTTTAAAGGATAGAATCCTTACCTCCTCCCTTGAATCCAACCATTAACAAAAGGTAGTATATATTCATCTAATTACTTCTCTGAAAACGAAGAAAAAAACATCATAAACATGCTTCAAAAATGCAGCAACAAGACTCACTGATGCCTCTCTTAAACTTTGCAATGATCTTCTTCACTTGTATTCAATTTTTGGTTGATGATTTGCCTTGATTTATCTTAGTTTTTGGATGTAAAATACAGAGAGAAGTGTTCCCTAAGCAGGCAGCTTGAATTTGGATAGGAATGATATGATTTGAGCAGCGAACAACTTAAATAAATAGGGGTAGGGCGGTGGAGGCGCTAGGGTGTCATGCCCGCGTCACCGCTCGTGATGGTTCGGTAAAATGTTTATAACTTCTTACTCCGAGCTCCGATTGACAAGCGGTTTGATGTTATGAAAACAAGACTCAAAGAAATTTAATTTGATAGGTCGTGGGGCTCCTAATTAATTATATATTGAGAGATATGGTTGTTTAAAGTTGATCCTTACTTATGAACATCACATACTCTTTGAATTTTTTGATCGTACACATTGCCCTTGACACCTACGACCAATATACAACCCGTACTTTCCCTAACCTAGCATAAAACATCCAATAATTACCATAAAAATTTCGGGGTGTTATACTATGATATGGAAATTTCTGTACATCCATCAAGCTATGACTGAGTCATCAACTAGAGTAGATATTGAGAAGGATTCTGATAGGATTTGGGAACTAACTCCAAAACTAATAGCAACATAAGGAGTCACAAAAGATAAAATATCCCTTGGATATAACAATGCATACACATCAAGATGAAATACTTGTAACGTACTAGTCACCACGTCTGTATAGACCTCGTACTCCTAACGAGATGAGAAGGAATAAAACTTGTTCTTACACTGACCACCACGTGCACTAGTGGATCTGAGTTGAGCATGCTGGTGGAGCTACTAAGCTGGTGGCTGGATCATGGCATCTACCATGGTCCTGTCTAGCTGCAGGGAAATCTCTAAGTATGTGTCCAGGCGTCCTACACCCAAAACATGCACCTAAACCTACTAAGCACTCTCCGGTGTGCCTCCTACACACCTTCCACAAACTGGAATACTAGGCTCTGCTGACATGCTCCCCTAACTTTGGGAGCCTGATGTACTCATCTCTGATCATGCCTAGATCTAGATGGCACACTGGCTAATGATTGCACTAGGGCTGGTGGTCTCTGGTGAGACCGCTGATGATGTCCGCTACTGGACCTCTACTGAGAAAACCCATAGTTTTCTATATGGGCCCTCGTAGCCTCTCTCTCCCTTTCCACCACCTAATCTGTATCTATCTACTGGGTGTATATAACCAATCGAGAAAATTCTAGCTCACTATTCAGTATTGCATCCTACAATCCTTGGCTGGCAAATCTTCCACTCCATACACAAATTTGTTCATACGGGCTCTCTGATCCGCAACCATCTCCGGCGCATACTTAGATAGTTGGGTGAACTCCAGGGCATACTATTGCACAGTCCTATTGTTCTGCCTCATGTTGATGAACACCGCCGCCTTTTCTTCCCTCAACACCATAGGAAATAATCTGTCTAAGAAGGTAGTAATGAATTCATCCCAGCTCACAGGTATTACGCTCACTGCTTTACTGTCCTTCCACTGATGGCACCAAATATAAGCAACCCCCTTCAGCTAGTAGGAGGCTAAATCTGCACTCTTTTCTCCCATCACACCCGTAATCTGGGTGATCTTTTAAATCTTCTCAAGAAACTCATGTGGGTCCTCATCCACTCTTGACCCAAGGAACTCAGATGGATTCACCCTAAGAATATCCCGAACCTAGCTTCCACTGCGTTCCCATTCTAAGGGACATGGGTTACCACCTGCTGGTTGACCTGAGCGGTCATAGCCTGCATTAACATTTGAAAAGATGCTCTAAACTCGTCATAAGAGACCTGATCGGGCAAAGGACCTGCTGGTGCTGGCGGGGCTTGCGGGTAGCCATCTCCATTGCCATCTTCATGGCCATTTTCATTTCTGTTCCTTCAACCATTTACTCGGCATGGAGGCACGATTTTGCAAATGCGTATAGCATGAATTTGAAGGATAAAGAGGTATTTCATTGCATGACATATATCATGTAAGAAGGAAAATTTCCTGAAACATCTTGTAGGATCTCCAACACATGTGTGCCACGCTTCACACTCATGGAAAAAACTCTACTCAATGTGGCTTTTAGATACCCTAGGACACTTTAAACCTTTTCTCTAATACCAAGTTTGTCATGACCGAAACATAGGTCCGGAGCGAGACACGGAACCTAGAACCATGAATGGCTCCAAGTTGACTCATGACATGAACATAATAACTAAAGAACATACATCAAGTGGATACTAATACGTACCACGGACCCCTGTCCACCACCCAAGTATATATAAAGCCCCTCCCTTCATTATGTGTGATATAAAAATATTTGCATTCGGCCAAAGGAGAAGAAATATGAAGAAATCAATAAATATTTGTCTGTTTACGCTACAAAATGCCGTCCAAATTCAAATTAACTTCAGGTATCGAAGTTTAAGGCCGTAGGGAGAATTACTACGGAGTTATTTTCATGAAATTCGTCCAGCGAATCATAGCCCCGCCAAGCCAATTTTGTTACAATTGCTCCAAATTGATCTCTATAAGATCAGAGGCTTCAAGTGAGTATTTCTCCCTTTTGAACTTTCGATAAATTATACGTTTTCGACCGTGTTCTGTTAAGTTGAAGTATAGTTAATATTTATATAAAAAGTTATCATTTTGCAAAATTTAGTACTAAAATTAGTCTCGTTCTCCCAATAATACGATTTCAATTGGGAAGAGCTATCGAATATGAATTGGAACCCGCCAGTTAATCAGAAATCAGTGATTGAGGTATGTTACGGCAAATTCCTTCAGCAAGTTAGTTTCTTTAGTATTATGACTCAGTTTAAATCCCAGTAAGAGAACCAAAAGTATAGAAATTGTGATTAGTTGTTGCTATTAGCCGAGACCAGTATCCTATGTTTAGTTTGGGATTGACTACGCCCTGTATCGCCTTCCCTGACCAACCCCAGGGTTGCTAGCTGTGTCGACGCCCGCCAGGGGCAATATGACATCGCTCCACGGAGCGGTATGCCGTCCACAAGGGATGAAGATGGGGTCCCAGGTCCTCATACAGACCATTCCATGGCTGGACTATTATATGTCATATCGGCACCACACCCTCATCGAGCCTGGTTCCCGGGGTGCAGATATCAGGAGTCCACTAGACTTAGACACAGCTACAGTCAGGGACCGAGCAGGCTCAGTTGCAGAACCAGGGGACTGGTAGGACGACTATAGCTATTAGTCGACCTAGTATGACCTTGCTAGGGGTATATAGATTGAGGTGTACTCACCAGGGCTTATAGGGGACCTAGGTGGGTTATTCTGTGCTGGTTGTACTTTCCGGCTTATAGGGGCCAGGTAAGGTTTTTGTTTGCATTAATTACTGGTAAATTAGATAGTAGGAAGTTTAGCTTTTTAGGTAGTATCTCTATCCTCCCCTTTAAGTTACTTTCAGTTTTATTTCATTTACTAAGTCATTTAAAATTATTGCCTTGCATATTTGATACATATTGTACTAACACCTTCTTGGGGCCACTACATTACTTGCTTGCAGGTGTGGATAGATGTGGACCAGGACCTTCCTATCTTTCTTTCAGAGTTAGTAGAGCAGTCAACTCCATTCCTCTGAAGCTACTAGTTAAAAGGTTGACTCTCTTTTTGTTGTACAGTTTATGGGTAGGTCGGGGCCCTTTCTCGACTAGTATATCACTCCTAGAGGCTTGCAGATTATTTTAGATTCCCTGTGGCTAGCTGTTGATGGTTGTGTAGGGCCCATATATGCTTTATCTTTTGTGTTTGCCGTGTGGGCCTTGTTTAGCTGTTAGTTAGCGGCCTTGTCGGCCATAACTTAGTTAAGTATTGGATTTACCTTTCATTCATAACTAGACATCATGGTGGTATTATCGGCCTGCATAGGATTCCCTATTATTACATGTTTCTGGTCAGCTATTTCTTTTACAGGTGGCTATAAGGCCTTGTCAGCCGGAGGCTTCTTGGCATTTTTATGGCATTGGGTGTATTGGGATTTAGAAATATTTTGTGATGAACGTACAACTGAGATATAGCTCGTTGTCTTCTTGATTCGAGTTTTGGTGTTAGTGAGGCACCAAAGGAGTGTAAGCAGTCAGGCCAGTTCAGACCCTAGTAGGGCACAGGGTGCCAGTCATGCCTCCTAAGGTTGGGCGTGACAAACTTGGTATCAGAGCAGGTCGTATCTCAAGGAGTCTGCAAGCCGTTCTAAGTAGAGTCTTGTCTATGGTTGTGTTGTGCACCACATTCTATAGGCAGGATTCTGCGAGGCATGATAGGATGGTCGCTCTTCTTTCTCTTACCATAATATTCTTGTCTCTAGAGAAATGTCAGACTCGCAACATACTACAACCAGCAGGAAGTTGGACGTTGCAGCAGGAGAAGGAACTAGCAGGGTGCCTCAGTCAAAGTCAGCCCGATCTGAGGGCGAAAAGAAGACTCCATCTTGGTCTCCCCAATAGTCTCTGCTACGTCAGGAGACGCCCGAAATAGTAGAAGTGCCGACACCACCTCCAGTATTTCCTATGCAAACACCATCGGATTAGGAGGTTAGGAGTGCCGTAGTTATGCTAGCTCAGATGATGGCTACACATCGTCAACCAGTGGCACCATGGTTGAGGAATCTTCTGGAGGACCGGGTAGTTTGAGGGTCCGAGAGTTTCTCGCATTGAGTCCCCCGCAATTTATAAGGACGGACCGCGATAAGGACCATCAGGACTTTTTGGACCAATTGCAGCAGATCTTTACGGTAATGCATGCCATACCTGCAGAGTTGGTGGAGTTAGCGGTATTTCGATTATGGGACATTGCAGTATTATGGTAGGAGATTCGTGAGAGGTTCCGATGTAGAGATGTACCTCCTCTGACTTGGTCCACTTTTTCAGAGGCCTTCCTGGATTATTACTTGCCACGGGAAATTTGATAGGCCCGGGTTGATCAGTTTTTGCATCTGGAGCAGCACTCGATTAGTGTTCGAGAGTATGCCATGAGGTTTGACTCCTTGGCCCGATATGCACCGGCCTTTGTAGATACCATGTCAGCCAGTGTACACCAGTTTATTATGGGGCTAAATCCAGAATATGTGGAGACTTGTATTACGGCTACTCTGCAAGGGGACATGGACATTGCCCATGTCTAGGAATTTTCCCAGAATATCGAGGGAATCAGGAAGCGAGAGTGGTAGAAAGAGAGGGCAAATCAGGAGAAGCGCCGTAGGGCTAGACAGAGTGATGTACAAGCAGAATTTCACGGTGGACCTGGGCCACGACTATCAGACAGACCACCTAGACACCCCACCTCCACAACAGCAGCAGGGGAGTAGATTTGGTCGTTAGGGGCAGTCAGTGCCCGGTGAGAGCTCACGACCAGCAGGTTCTCAAAAGGAGAGAGGGTTAGAGAAAAGTAGATTAACTATACCACTTTGCCGTATCTGTAGCCGACGTCACTCTGGGGCATGTAGGTATGGTTCCACGACATGTTACGCGTGTGGACAGGAGGGTCATCTGATAAGGAACTATCGAGCTAGGGGTCAGGATGATCAGGAAAGACAAGACAGATCTTCAGTAGGGTTGCGTGGCCCAGCACCCCCAGCAGGGCGTAGGCCCTCACCTCTAGCCGACAGATGTCGAGGTAGACCAGGGGCATCTAGTTCAGGCACCTGTCCAAATCGCACTTATGCTTTACTGGGACGACAAGAGTCAGATTCGTCGCTGGATATGGAGATAGGTATGCTGGACATTTTCTCTCATTCCATTTATGTGTTGATAGACCCAGGATCCACTTTCTCTTATATTACCCCATTAGTGGCCCAAAAGTTTGGTATTACGCCAGAATTGCTTCAACAACCTTTTTTAGTGTCTACTCCTGTCGGTGACTCCATTATAGCTAAAAGGGTGTATCGGGGATTCACAGTAGAGGTTGTTGGTCACCAGACTTTAGCAGATTTGGTAGAATTAGAAATGATTGACTTTGATGCAATTATGGGTATGGATTGGCTAGCGTCATGTTATGCCAGTGTAGAATGTTGGACCAAAACTGTCCGACTCCACTTTCCCAAGGAGGTAGTACGGGTGTGGAAAGGTAATGTAGCCACGCCAAAAGGTAGGTTTATTTCCTATCTTCGCGCGAGGAAGTTAATAGTGAAGGGTTGTATCTATGATATTGTTAGGGTTCAGGATGTTCAAGCCGAGTCCCTGACTCTCCAGTCCATTCTAGTAGTCAATGAATTTCCAGATGTATTCCCAAATGAACTTCCTAGTATTCCCCTAGAATGGGAGATCGACTTTGCAATTGATTTACTACCAGGAACTTAGCCTATATTCGTTCCTCCATATCGAATTGCTCTTGCTGAGCTCAGAGAATTGAAGGAATGGTTGAAAGATCCGTTAGATAAGGGCTTCATCCGGGTGAGTACTTCACCCTGGGGTGCGCCAGTCCTATTTGTGAGAAAGAAGGATGGCTCCCTCCGTATGTGTATAGACTACCAACAGCTGTATAAAGTCACCATCAAGAATAAATATGCTCTCCCTAGAATAGATGACTTATTTGATCAGCTACAGGGGGCGAAGTATTTCAAAAAAATTGATTTAAGGTCTAGGTACTATCAGGTTCGGGTTCGCGTGAGGGATATTCCAAAAACCTCTTTCAGGACCAGGTATGGCCACTTCGAATTTTTAGTCATGTCCTTCGGGTTGACGAATGCTCCAGTAGTGTTCATGGATCTAATGAACAACATCTTCAGGCCGTATCTGTACTTTTTTGTTATAGTGTTTATTGACGACATTCTGGTGTATTCCCGTTCAGAGGCAGATCAACGAGATCATCTACGAACAGTGCTCTAGATTCTCAGAGATCTAAAGCTATCTGTGAAATTTTCTAAATGCGAGTTTTGGTTGAATTCAGTGGCCTTCCTGGGCCACATTGTGTCAGATGCTGGTATTTAGGTAGATTCACAAAAGATTGAGGCAGTAAAAACATGGCCTAGACCTACCACTTCCAATGAGGTATGCAGTTTCTGGGGTTAGCTGGGTATTATAGAAAGTTTGTAGAAGGGTTTTGTACCTTAGCAGCACCTCTGACCAAGCTAACTAAGAAAACAGCTAAATTTCACTAGAATGAAGCATGTGAACAGAGCTTCCAAGAGTTGAAGAACAGGTTGACATCAACACCAGTATTAGCTTTGCCAGAAGAATCAGAGGGTTATGCAGTGTACTGTGATGCTTTGGGCATCGGGTTAGGATATGTTTTGATGCAATATGATAAGGTAATTTCTTACGCTTCAATACAGTTGAGGAAGCATGAAGTGAACTACCCCACCCATGATTTGGAATGGGCCGCAATAATTTATGCCTTGAAAATATGGAGGCACTATCTGTATAGTGTCCACGTAGATATTTTTACTGATCATAAGAGCCTCCAGTACATATTTACATAGAAAGAGTTTAATTTGCGGCAGCGCCGCTGGTTAGAGCAGTTGAAGTATTACGATGTCAACATTTTATATCACCCAGGAAAAGCTAATGTTGTAGCAGATTCCTTCAATTGTAAATCCATGGGAAGTCTGGCATATTTGAAGCTCAAAGAGCGGGAACTAGCTCGAGAATTGCATCAGTTAGATAGTTTGGCCATCTGAATAGTAGACTCGGGAGACAATGGAACAGTGAACCAAAATAGTGTAGTATTATCCTTTGTTGTAGAGGTGAAAGGAAGACAATACGAAGACCCTAACCTGGTCTAGCTCATAGATAAAGCTCAGCAAGGGGAAATATTAGCTTTCAAAGTAACCGCAGATGGGGTCTTGAGATGTAGAGGTGCCTCTGTGTCTCGAATGTGGCAGGACTTCGCCAGCAAATCATGGCAGAGGTACATTATTCTCGTTATTTTCTTCATCCAGGTTTGACAAAAATGTATCATGATATAAAAGAGATTTACTAGTGGAGGGGAATGAAGAAGGAAGTTGAAAAATTTGAAGCACAATGTCCTAATTGCCAGCAGATAAAGGCAGAGCATCAAAAACCCGGCGGATTGACACAGGAGATAGCAGTGCCTATGTAGAAATGGGAAGCTATCAATATGGATTTTATGACCGAATTACCCAGTACTAGACAAAGATATGATTCTATCTGGGTGATTGTCGACAGATTGACGAAATCAACACATTTTCTGCCAGTCAGGGCTACCTTCTCAGCTGAGGACTATGCCAAACTGTATATCAGAGAGATAGTTCGATTACATGGTGTTTCGGTATCCATCATTTCTGATAGAGGGGCACAGTTTACTGCCAAATTCTGGAAGTCCTTTCAAAAGGACCTAGGGATGCGAGTTAAATTGAGTACGACCTTCCATCCTCAAATAGATAGGAAGGTAGAACGTAAAATTCATACGCTTGAGGATATGTTACGGGCGTGCGTGCTGGAATTTGGGGGCAGCTGGGATGAACATTTCCCCCTTATTTAGTTTTGTTATAATAACAATTATCATTGAGCAATCCAGATGGCACCTTATGAGGCCTTATATGTGCGAAAATGCAGGTCCCCAGCTAGTTGGTTCGAGGATGGAGAATCAGAGTTAATCGGACAAGACATAATCCACCAGTCAGAATAAAAAGTGAAGCTTATCAGAGAACGCTTACTGGTAGCTCAGAGTCTCTAGAAATCTTACGCTAACATACGACGTAGAAACCTAGAGTACGGTATAGGTGACTGGGTATTTCCGAAGGTTTCACCAACGAAGGTCGTGATGAGGTTTGGTTAAAAGGGAGAAATTAGCCCAAGGTTTATAGGACCGTACCGAATCCTTTACAGGATAGGTTAGGTGGCATACGATCTAGATTTGCCTTAAAAATTAGAATCTGTCGACCCGGTCTTTCATGTGTCGATGTTACAAAAGTGCATAGGAGATCTGTCCCAAATTGTGCCAGATGAGGATGTTCAGATTACTGAGGAGTTAGCCTATGAAGAAATTCCAGTAGCCATATTTGATAGGCAGATTCGTAGGTTGAGAACTAAAGATATCGCTTCTGTTAAGGTATTATGGAGGAACAAGAATAGAGAAGAGATGACCTCGGAAGCTGAGGACGATATGAGATCCAAATATCCTCACTTGTTCCTAAGGGTGGGAGGATGTTACACACTTTAAGTTCCTAACGTTAGTCAACCTATTCGTACGTTAGTTAAGAGTTTTAGAGTATGACGCAATGAGAAGGCCCAGGGAAAGGTCGAACGAGCGTGGAATCGGGACCGCATGGGAAGAGGCCAGAGCAGGCCGCGACAAGGGCGGCGTGTCATGGACCCCCTCCCTGCGCATAGGGCTCCGTGGCACGCCCATAGATTGGCGCGGTTGAGGTCCGTGCCACGGACCCCTTGTCCACCGCCCAAGTATATAGAAAGCCCCTCCCTTCATTATGTGTGACATACACAAATTTGCATTCGGCCGGAGGAGAGGAAATACGAAGAAATTAATAAATTTTCATCAGTTTACGCTATGAAATTCTGTCCAAATTCAAATTAACTTTGGGTATCGATGTTTAAGGACAGAGGGAGCATTATTACGATGTTATTTTCGCGAAATTCGTCGGGCAAATTGTAGCCCCACTGAGCCAAGGTTGTCAGAATTATTCCAAACTGATCTCTATACGATCACAGACTTCAAGTGAGTATTTCTACATTATGAACTTTGAAGAAATTATACGTTTTTGGTTGTGATATATTAAGTTGAAGTATAGGGAATATTTATATAAAAAGTTATCGTTTTTGCTGAATTTAGTACTGAAATTAGTCTCATTCTCCCAGTAATACGATTGCAATTGGGAGGAGCTATCGAATACGAACTGGAACCCACCAGTTAATCAGAAATCGGCGACCGAGGTATGTTAAGGCAAATTCCTTCGGCAAGTTAGTTTCTTTAGTATTATGACGCAGTTTAAATCCCAGTAAGAGGACCAAAAGTATAGATATTGTGATTAGTTGTTGTTATTAGATGAGACTAGTATCCCATGTTTAGTTTGTGATTGACTACGCACTGCATAACCTTCCTTGACCAACCCAGGGTTGTTAGCTGTGTCGACGCCCGCAAGGGGTGAGAGGACGTCGCTTCGCGGGGCGGTATGCCATCCCCGAGGGATGAAGATGGGGTCCCAGTTACTCATACAGTACATTCTATGGCTGGAAAATTATATTCCGTATCGACACCACACCCCCATTGAGCTTGGTGCTCCCGGTGCAGATATCAAGAGTCTACTGGACTCAGATACTGCTACAGTCAGGGTCCGAGCGGGCTCAGTTGCAGACCCAAGGGACTGGTAGGATGGCTATAGCTATTAGTTGACCCAGTATGACCTTGCTAAGGGTATTTAGATTGAGGTGTACTCACCAGGGCTTTTGGGGGCCCCAGGTGGGTTATTCTGTGCCGAATGGTACTTGTTTGCATTAATTATTGGTAAATTAGATAGTAGGAGGTTCATCTATTCAGGTATTATCTCTATCCTACCCTTTTGGTTATTGTCAGTTTAATTTCTTTTATTCAGTCATTTACAACTATTACCTTATATATTCGGTACATATTATATTGACACCCTTCTTGGGGGCGTTGCATTACTTACCTGCAGGTGCCGATAGACGCGGACCAGGACCTTCTTAGCTTTTATTAGAGTTAGCAGAGCAGTTAGCTCCATTCCACCAAAGCTACTTGTTAGAAGGTTGACTCTCTTTTTGTTATACAGTTTATGGGTAGGTTGGGGCCCTGTCTCGACTAGTATATCACTCATAGAGGCTTGCAGATTGTTTCAGATTTCCTGTGGCTAGCTGTTGATGGATGTGTGGGGCCTATATGTGCTTTATCTTGCATGTTGGCCGTGTGGTGCCTTGTTTAGCTGTTAGTTAGCGGTCTTATCGTCCATAGCATATTTTAGTATTGGATTTAACATTTAGTCATAACTATACATCATGGTGGTCTTGTCGGCCCGCATAGGATTCCTTATTTTTACCTGTTTTTGTTAGTTGTTTCTTTTATAGGTGGCTATAAGGCCTTATCGGCCGGAGGTTTTTTTTACATCCGAGATATAGCCCATTGTCTTCTTGATTTGAGTTTTAGTGTTAGTCAGGCACCAGAGTTGCGTATGCAGTCAGGCCAATTCAGACCCTAGTAGGGCACCGGGGACAAGTCGTGCCTCCCAAGGTGGGGCGTCACAAACTTGGTATTAGAGAAGGTCGTATCCCAGGGAGTCTGCAAGCTGTGCTAAGTAGAGTCTTGTCTATGGATGTGTTGTGCACCACATTCTATAGGCAGGAGGCTGCAAGGCATGATAGGATAGTCGCTCTTCTTTCTCTTCCAGTCATGCTATATAGATGTATAGTTGAGGGTCGAGTCCTAAGCTGCTTATCATATTCTTCTTGTCTGTAGAGAAATGTCAGACTCGCGACATACTACGACTGGCAGGAAGTTGGACGTTGCAGCATGAGAAGGCACTTGCAGGGTGCCTTAGTCAGAGTCAGCCCAATTTGAGGACGACAGGGAGACTCCATCTCGGTCTCCCGAACAGTCTCCACTCTGTTAGAAGCCGTCTAGAGCTGTAGAAGTGCCGACATCATCTCCAGTAGTTCCTATACTGACACTATCAGATTAGGAGGTTAGGAGTGCCGTTGTTATGCTAGCTCAGATGATGGTTGCACAGCATCAGCCAGTGGTACCTATGGTTGCAGAATCTTCTGAAGGACCGGGTAGTTTGAGGGTTTGAGAGTTTCTCGCATTGAGTCCCCGTCAATTTATAGGGACAGACCGGGATGAGAACCCTAAGGACTTTTTGGACCATTTGCAGTGGATATTTAGGGTAATGCATGCCACACCCGTATAGTTGGTGGAATTAGCGGTATTCCGCTTACGGGACATTGCTGTATTATGGTACGAGAGTTGGGAGAGGTCCCGAGGTAGAAATGTACCTCCTCCGACCAGGCCCAGTTTTTTAGAGGCCTTCTTGGATTGTTATTTGCCACGGGAAATTTGATAGGCCCCGATTGATCAATATTTGCATCTGGAGTAGGCTCGATGAGTGTTCGGGAGTATGCCATGAGGTTTTACTCCCTAGCCCGATATGCACCAGCCTTTGTAGATACGATGCCAGCCAGGGTACACCGGTTTATTATGGGGCTAAATCTAGAATATGTGGAGACTTGTATTATTGATACTCTGCTAGAGGACATGGACATTTCCCGTGTCCAGGCATTTTCCTAGAATAACGAGGGAATCGGGCAGTGACAGCGGGAGATAAAGAGGATAAATCTGGACTAGCACCGCAGGGCTAGACCGAGTGTTGTACAGGAAGAATTTCAAGGCAGACCCAGGCCATGAGTATCAAACATACCACCTAGACCCCCCACCTCCACAGCAGTTGTAGGGGAGTAGATCTGGTCGTCGGGGGAAATTAGGGCCCGGTGAGAGCTCAGGGCCAATAGGTTCACAGCAATATAGAGTGTCAGAGCAGAGTAGATTTACTGTACCACTTTTCCCTATCTTCAGCTGACGTCACTTTGGGGCATGTAGGTATGGTTCCATGACATTTTACGCATATGGACTGAAGGGTCATCCGATAAGGGACTGTCCAACCAGGGGTCTGGGTGATCAGGACCGACAGGACAAATCTTCAGTAGGGTCGCATTCCCCAGCACCTCCAGCAGGGTATAGGCCCTCAACTCCAGTCAGTAGAGGTCAAGGCAGACTAGGGGCATCCAGTTCAGGAACCGATCTAGATTGCAGTAATGCTTTACCGGGATGACAAGAGTCAGAGTCGTCGCCGAATGCAGTGACAGGTATGCTGGACATTTTCTCTCATTCCGTTTATGTGTTGATAGACCCAGGATCCACTTTGTCTTATGTTAAACCATTAGTGGCTCGAAAGTTCGGTATTACACCAGAATTTCTTCAGCGACCTTTTTCAGTGTCTACTCCCGTCGGTGACTACATTATAGCCAAAAGGGCTACCGGAGATGCACAATAGAGGTTGTTGGTTGCCATACTTTAGCAGATTTGATAGAATAAGAAATGATTGACTTTGATGCAATTGTGGGTATGGATTGGATATTTTCATGTCATGCCAGTGTAGAATGTTGGACAAATCTGTCCGATTCCAGTTTCTTGGCGAGGTAGTACGGGAGTTGAAAGGTAATTCAGCCACGCCAAAAGGTAGGTTTATTTCCTATCTTCGGGTGAGGAAGTTAATAGCGAAGAGTTGTATCTATCGTAATGTCAGGGTTCAGGATGTTCAAGCCGAGTCCCAAACTCTCCAATCCATTCCAGTAGTCAATGAATTTTCAAATGTATTCGCAAATAAACTTCATGGTATTCCCCCAGAACGGGAGATCGACTTTGCAATTGATTTTCTACCAGGCACTCAGCCTATATTCGTCCCTCCGTACCAATAGCTCCTACTGAGCTCAGAGAATTGAAGGAATAATTGAAAGATCTGTTAGATAAGGGCTTCATCAGGCTGAGTACTTTACCGTGGGGTGCGTCAGTCCTATTCTTAAGAAAGAAGGATGGCTCCCTCCGCATGTGTATAGACTACCGATAGCTGAATAAAGTCACCATCAAGAATAAATATTCACTCCCTAGAATAGATGACTTGTTTGATTAGTTACATGGGGTGAAGTATTTCTGAAAAATCAATTTAAGTTCTAGGAACAATCAAGTTCGGGTTCGCGAGAGGGATATTCCAAAAACCGCTTTCAGGACCAGGTATGGCCACTTTAAATTTCTAGTCTTATCCTTTGGGTTGACTTATGCTCCAATAGTGTTCACAGATCTGATGAACAACATCTTCAGGCTGTATCTGTACGTTTTTTTGATAGTGTTTATTGATGACATTCTAGTGTATTCCTGTTCAGAGGAAGATCATCGAGATCATCTACGAACAGTGCTCCAAATTCTCGGAGATCGCCAATAATATGCAAAATTTTCTAAATGCAAGTTTTGGCTGAATTCAGTGGCCTTCCTGGGTCATATTATGTCAGATCCTGGTATTCAGGTAGATTTATAGAAGATTGAGTCAGTAAAAACATGGCCTAGGCCTACCACTCAGACTGAGGTACGCAGTTTCCTAGGGTTAGCCGGGTATTACAGAATGTTTGTAGAAGGGCTTTCTACCTTAGAAGCACCTTTGACCAAGCTAACTCAGAAAGCAACTAAATTTTACTGGACTGAAGCATGTGAATAGAGCTTCCAGGATTTGAAAATTCGGTTGACATCAACACTAGTAATAGCTTTGCCGGAAGAATCATACGGTTATGCAGTGTACTGTGATGCTTCGAGCGTTGGGTTAGGATATGTTCTGATGTAATATGGTAAGGTAATTGCTTACGCTTCAAGACAGTTGAGGAAGCATTAAATAAACTACCAATCCCATGATCTGGAATTGGCCACGATACTTCAAGCCTTTAAAATATGGAGGTACTATCTGTATGGTGTACACGTAGATATTTTTACTGATCGTAAGAGCCTCCAGTACATATTTACACATAAAGTGTTGAATCTGCAGCAGCACCACTAGTTAGAGCTGATGAAGGATTATGATGTGAACATTTTATATCACCCAAGAAAAGCCAATATTGTAGCAGATGCCCTCAGTCGTAAGTTCATGGGAAGACTGGCATATTTGAAGCCCGAACGGCAGGAACTGGCTCGAGCATTGTATCAGTTAGCCAGTTTGGCCGTCTGACTAGTAGACTCGAGAGACAGTGGAACAATGATCCCGAATACTACAGTATAATCCTTGGTTGTAGAGGTAGAAGGACGGCAGTACAAAGAGCCTTACCTGGTCCAGCTCAGAGATAAAGCTCAGCAAGGGGAAATATCAACTTTTGAAGTAACTACAGATGGGGTCTTTAGATGTAGAGGTAGCCTCTGTGTCCCGGACATGGAAGGACTTTGCCAGCAGATCATGGAAGAGGTACATTATTCCCGTTATTCTGTTCACCCAGGTTCGACAAAAATGTATCATGATATAAAAGAGATTTATTGGTGGCCGAGAATGAAGAAGGAAGTAGCAAAATTTGTAGCACAATATCCTAATTGCCAGCAGGTAAAGGCAGAGCATCAAAAACCTAGAGGATTGACACAGGAGATAGAAGTGCCTATGTGGAAATGGGAAGCTATCAATGGATTTTGTGACCGAATTACCCCGTAGGAGACGCATATATGATTCTATTTTGGTGATTTTCCACAGATTGACGAAATCAACTCATTTTTTGCCAGCCAGGGCTACCTTCTCAGCTGAGGACTATGCTGAACTGTATATTAGAGAGATAGTTCGATTGCATGGTGTTTTGCTATCCATCATTTCTGACAAAGGGACGCAATATATAGCTAAATTCTAGTAGTCCTTTAAAAAGGGCCAGGTGATGCGGGTTAATTTGAGTACGGCCTTCCATCCTCAAACAGATAGGCAGGCCGAACGTACATTTCAGATGCTTGAGGATATGTTACGGGCATGCGTGCTGGACTTTGGGGGCAATTTGGATGAACATTTACCCCTTATTGAGTTTGTTTATAATAACAATTATCATTCAGCGATCCAGATGGTGCCTTATGAGGCCTTATATGGGCGAAAATGCAGGTCCCCAGCTGGTTGGTTTGAGGTTAGAGAATTAGAGTTAATCGGACAAGACATAATCCACCAGTCAGAAGAAAAAGTGAAGCTTATTAGAGAACGCCTGCTGACAGCTCAAAGCCGCCAGAAATCTTACACTGACGTACGGTGTAGAAACCTGGAGTTCGGTATAGGTGACTGGGAATTTTTGAAGGTTTCGCCAATGAAGGGTGTGATGAGATTTGGTAAAAAGGGAGAGCTTAGCCTAAGGTTTATATGACCGTACCGAATCCTCCGGAGGATAGGTCAAGTGGCATACGATCTAGATTTTTCTTCTGAATAAGAATCTGCCCACCTAGTCATTCATGTGTCAATGTTACGAAAGTACATAGGAGATCCGTCCCGAATTGTTCCAGTTGAGGATGTTCAGATTACTGAGGAGTTAGCCTATGAATAAGTTCTAGTAGCCATATTGGATCGATAGGTTTGTAGGTTGAGAACTAAAGATATCGCTTCTGTTAAGGTATTGTGGACGAACAAGAATAGAGAAGAGATGACCTGGGAAGCTGAGGACGATATGAGATCTAAATATCCTCACTTGTTCCAGGCTTAGCCCAGACCACGCAGTTAAGGTACATTTATGATTCAGTTTTGCTTCATGATGTGTGTTACATATATTGCTCAGTTGGGTATAATTTTTTCCTGAAATAGTTGTTATAGTGTTATATGAAATGCCTTTATTGGACTCTTCTACGTTTCAAGGTTTTCAGATAGTCCAGATTTCAGGGGAGACCCTGCCGAAATTTTTTCCCAAATAGTAGGTAAAACGGTTAAATTTCCGTAAGTGGATATCACATTTGAGGACGAATGTTACTAAGAGGGGAGGATGTTACACCCCAGCAGTTCCTAACATTAGTCGTCCTATTCGTATGTTAGTCAATAGTTTTAGAGTATGACGCATATGAGAAAGGGCCCGGGAAAAGGTCGAACGAGCATGGAATTAGGACTGCATAGGAAGAGGCTGAAGCAGGCCACAACAGGGGCAGCGTGTCATGGACCCCGTCCCTGTGCATTGGGCTCCATGACACGCTCGTAGATTGGCGCACTGGGATCCGTTCCATAGACCTCTTGTCCACTGCCCAATTATATATAAAGCCCCTCCCTTCATTATGTGTGATATACACATAATCGCATTCGGCTAGAGGAGAGGAAATACGAAGAAATCAATAAATTTTCGTCTGTTTACGCTACGAAACGCCGTCCAAATTAAAATTAACTTCAGGTATCAAAGTTTAAGGTCGTAGGGATCATTACTACGGAGTTATTTTCATAACATTTGTCCGGCGAGTTGTAGCCCCGCTGAGCCAAGGGTTTCAGAATTGCACCAAACTGGTCTCTGTACGATCATAGGCATCAAGTGAGTATTTCTCCCTTCTGAACTTCGAGAAATTTTATACGTTTTCGGTTGTATTCTATTAAGTTGAAGTATAGTTAATATTTATATAAAAAGTTATCATTTTTGCCGAATTTAGTATTGAAATTAGTCTCATTCTCCCAGTAATATGATTGCAATTCAGAAGAGCTATCGAATACGAATTGGAACCCACCAGTTAATTGTAAAACGATGATCGAAGTATGTTAAAGAAAATTCCTTTGGCAAGTTAGTTTTTTTAGTATTATGACTCAATTTAAATCCCAGTAAGAGGACCAAAAGTATAGAAATTGTGATTAGCTGAGACCAGTATCCTATGTTTCGTTTGGAATTGACTACGCCCTGTATAGCCTTCACTGACCAACTCCAGGGTTGCTAGCTGTGTCTATGCTCGCCAGGGGTGAGATGATGTGAGAGGTATGCCGTCTTCTAGGGATGAAAATGGGGTCCCAGGTCCTCATACAGTCCATTCCATGGCTGGACTGTTAGATGTCATATCGGCACCACAACCCTGTCGAGCCTGGTGCCTGGGGTGCAGATATCAGGAGTCCACTAGACTAAGACACAACTATAGTCAGGGGCCGAGCAGGCTCAGTTGCAGACCCAGGGGACTGGTAGGATGGCTATAGCTATTAGTTGACCCAGTACCTTGCTAGGGGTATATAGATTTAGGTGTACTCACCAGGATTTATAGGGGTCCAGGTGGGTTATTCCGTGCTGGTTGTACCTTCCGGCTTATGGGGGCCAGGTAAGGTTCTTGTTTTCATTAATTACTGGTAAATTAAATAGCAGGAAGCTCAGCTATTCAGGTAGTATCTCTATCCTCCCCTTTCAGTTATTTTCAATTTCATTTCTTTTATTCAGTCATTTACAATTATTACCTTGCATATTAGGTACATATTTTATTGACGCCCTTCTTGGGGGTGTTGTATTACTTTCCTGCAGGTGCCGATAGATGCGGACACGACCTTCTTAGCTTTCTATCAGAGTTAGCAAACAAGTCAGCTTCATTCCTCTAGAGCTACTAGTTAGAAGGTTGACTCTCTTTTTGTTGTACAGTTTATGGGTAGGTCAGGGCCTGTCTCGACTAGTATATCACTCCTAGAGGCTTGCAGATTGTTTCAGATTTCCTGTGGCTAGCTGTTGATGACCTTGTAGAGTCCATATGTGCTTTTTCTTATGTGTTGGCCATGTGGGGCCTTGTTTAGCTGTTAGTTAGCGGCCTTGTTGTTCGTAGCTTAGTTTAGTACTGGATTTACCTTTCAGTCATAACTATACACCATGGTGGTCTTGTCGGCCCTCATAGGATTCCCTATTATTACCTATGTTTGGTTAGCTATTTCTTTTATAGGTAGCTATAAGGCTTTGTCGGCCGGAGGCTGTGCTTATAGCCGAGATATAGCCCGTTTTCTTCTTGATTTGAGTTTTAGTGTTAGTCACGCACCAAAGGTGCATAAGCAATCAGACCAGTTCAGGCCCTAGTAGGGTACCAGGTGACAGTCGTGCCTCCTAAGTTGGGGCGTGACAAAGAGGAAGTCTGAATAAATATCGACCGTACAGATTTAAAATTTACAAAGCTGAAATTCTACATTTTATTTGAAAATGCCTCTAACATAATTGAAGAGTTTATGGACAACATCCCTAACTAGCTGAATAAAAGTCTGAAAACTGAAAGTAGCTCAATTCAACAATCTGAAGGTCCTCAAAGGATGAGGACTCACAAACAAGAGAACTAGACTATGTTCTGGTGACTGGCTAATGATCGTACTGAGTCTTAGCATTTGAGCCTATATGATGAAATGATACAACATAGAATATGCGGTCAATACTTGAAATGTACTGATTATGCAACGTAAGAAAAACACGTTTAATAATTGTTAGCTAAAATCATGCATATAAACATATTCTTTAGATCATGAGAGTAAGGTTGTATGTTGAACACTGAATTTGAAACACATTTAGTAACAAGATGAATACCATAACTGAGTAGAATGACCCAAAACTGATAATAGAAATCATATGACTTGTCATAACTGAAATTATAAGTAAAAGCTTATACACTAATCATTGGGTCAACCTGATGAAAACATAACATCATCAGCCATAAACATGCATTACTGAAATCATGAGGATCAATGGGAGACTCGTCATATAATCGACACCATCACGATAGAGCTTACATGATGCCCCAACTATTAAACTCAAGTGGGCAAAGCTTTCCAAAACCTTGTTAGGGCTAAGGATGATACCATGATATCGATATCAAGCTGAAGGCCCCTTGGTGGCAGGGGTAACTCACAAGGGAGGCCCCATTCTAAAATTATAAGCCTACATTGGCACGTAGTTCTAAGACCCAGGGTTTACATAACCTCTAGCCTCCTCGGTGCTAGAAACTACTCCTAAAAATATGCATAGTGCTCCCATTGTTTTTCAATGAAGCTGAAACCATCATTTTTCAATGAATCTGAAATGATAAGTTACATGTGTAGTCTGAAATTTGAACATGGAGAGTCGTGGCTCCAAACATACCATAAGCTTAAAATAGGGAGTATTAACTCCAAACCATATGGTAAGTTGATCTTATAAAACTGAACTGAATCATAAAAATATGTTTAACTTGAGTGGGCATGCCCAAATCTTAAAATCATGCGTACTTGAAATAGACTTTATTAGTCAAAACCATGGAATCATACATGGATAATTCATAAACTTCATTAATGCTAGATATCTCCTTATACTTTGAAATCATGAATCATAAACTTGACTTTTCATATAACTTGCATAATCAGGCACAATTTTCTAAAACGTCAAATCATGAATTTGTATTCAAAATAGGTGCAAAATCTGCCCATGAATATTAAAACATACTTTGAAACATGAAGGTAATTGACCCATAAATAAATCATTGAGGATTTCATAAAATTGGGTTAAAACCCCACAAGCATATTTATTTAAATTAAGACTTGAATTCATAAACTTTAGGAGAAATTTGGGTATGAGAGTGAAAGAAAACTCGCATTCATAGCGCTACATACCTGGGTAAGCTGAATCTAATATTGACATTGAAAGCCTAAGAGATTTGGAGGAGAATTTGGAGAAGTCCAAGCATTATCTTCAATTGGAAATTCTAAACTTTGCATGCATGGGAGGGGAATGATTTAGAATAGGTTAAATCCTCTTAAAACACTCATTACAGAGCTTAAAACGATGTAGTTTAGTGCTTAGAAGCTTAGGAATTACAAAAATCCCCTTACTGATTCATTCTAAGAAACTCCCTACCAGTCCCAATGTGGAACTGGATGGCTCGTGAGGGGAGGGAAAGGGTCATCCCTTAACCCATTTACACTGGCAATTACTCCTTTATCTTAGATTCTTCTCTCCTAACGAGCAACCAAACAAGTCGTCACTGACTCCACACCTCATTTCCTCGACCTGTCAATACTACCAAAAAACACCTTCTTTATCACTAGGCACATAATAGGTAACCAAACAACTTGTGGGGTGACACAACGACTCGTCACCCCATCCGTTTTCACCTCAAGGAATGACCAAACTTTCAACTTAGGCACATGCGAAAAGGATGACATCACGACCCATTGTTTTATTTGACAGGTCACTAGACGGCTCGTCCTATGGCCTTGTGCTAGTTTTCCTGAATTTCTGATTTAAACCCCCTGTTATGATCTTAGGGACTTTTGGGTTATTATAGTTAATTAATTCATGCTTAAAAAGAAACAATAGCTTTAAAAATCTTAGTTTATAAAGGAAATCTAATCATCCAGACAAATAGCTCATGACCCATAAGAAACATGAGTGTAATAAGATATGACAGTCTGAAAAGAAGGGGGTTAACTGGAAGGAAAGATTCAAGAACTCATCCTTTCTAATTGCTCATTATATATGGATACATGAATGAGTAATTAGGATTTTCACATATGAATACCGTATACTCCAATAAATTATCTAGGTTTGAAAGCAACAATTTAACTTTCAAAAGGGAACTTAAGATTGAATCTCAAACTTAATTGGCAGTGAAGCTACTGCACTCAAATTACTTGAAGATGCTAGTTGAAATATATGAGGCATGGAAATCTTTTAGAATAGACTACTAAGGTTTATAATTCTTTAGTGTCGTGGAGGTCTTACAAATACAAATCTAACTTTTATGACAAAGTACTTCAACAAAAGGGCTTCAGAATAGACGCATAACAAATTAAAATTACTTTCTTGTTTAACTAGATAATGAGTCGTATGTCAATCCTGAATCAATAGGAGGGAAAAAAGATTATTAAAAACACCATCCTTAGGTGGGAAACAAATGTTAAAAATAATAATAATAAAGAGTGACAAGACGAAAAACATTGATTGAACACAAAAAAAAAATGAATGGCCAAAGAGAGCGAACTTAAAAATATTCATTACGCCAAAATAAAATAACCAAGTTTGAAATTTCACATAACTTGTTGGAAACTAGGATTACTACAAAACATTAGACCTTAGCTGAACTAAGTTAAGTTCTGAAGATAATCAACATTTAAAAATTGAGGTTGAAACACAAAAGAAATCATGACAATTTTTGAGAACTGTTCATCCAAGAAAGGACCAACTAGTTAATAAAAATTATTTTGACATACTTGGGCCAAATTTTAACTTCACTTATGTACCTTCTCGTTTGGACTAAAAGTGCTGAAAATTAATCCTTAGAAGAGGGTAAAAACAAAGCGAGAATGATAGCTATTAACAACCAGTAACCATGTTTATATATTCTAAGCTACTTGAGAAAATATCTTCTCACTTAAAACATAAATCAAACAAACTGAAATGTACCAAACACATACTCCTTACACATAAAGCTAATGAAAGTAATTAATAAAGAAATGAGATGCTGACTAAGACCACATTTTGCTGAAAAGGAAATATAGAAAATAAATGTGCGTCTTATCAGTCTAGAAACACAAAGTAACACTGATTTGAATAAAAGGAAATATAAAAGCAAAGGAAAATAAATTACCTTGTTTTGTGCAGGAACCCGGGCTGAGATGAATTTAAGATCACCTCAATCTTTAGTGCTTATAATTTAAAACTCAGTTTTTTTTGCGGATTGAAAAACTTGTTTGTTAAAGAAAAGAGGGGTTCTATTTAGAGAACCTAAATGCTAAGCAAAAGGGTGATGTGATTTGAATTTTAGATTTGAAATTGCAGCATTTCAAATCGAGGAATAGGACAAAGACCATTAAGGTCTCATCCTTACCCTTTGAAAAGTGAGAGAGAGCGAGGAGGGAGGAAGGAGAGGTAAGGTTACCACTTGGGCGAGCTTCGAGGAGTAAGTGTGGAAAAAATTCATTACTTCTTTCTCGAAATAGTAGCCTAATTTTTGAGGGAGATCAAAAAAGGTCATTGTATTGCCTCTAAGATGCGTGTCTTTGGTCGATGAGGAGGTAGAGCCTCCATTAGTGCCTTTGTTGAAAATAGAAGGAGGGATCTGCAAGGATGAAAGTTGATACGTCCTTTAGCCAAAGATGGCATTGATGAGTGGGAAATGGAAAGGGAGTGATGTGGAACTTTGAGATTTAGAGTTAAGTTGGTCATTGTTCTATCCAAAGATCTACTAGGGCAAAAAATTAAGGAGGTAGAGGGATATTGAGTCTTAATGGGATTGGTCCGGGTTTAAGAGTTTCGTGGTGTGCTACGGGGATTTCATTTGGTTTGGGTAGCCCCTATTTGCTTTAACTAGAGAAAGTTGGACGTGGGGCTGGTTTATAAATCCAAAATGGTTTAGTATATGGATGAAACATTTCCCTTGCAGGCAAATTGAAATAGGAATAAAACCATTTTGAACTGAGATTGCGATGAATTAATTATTTATTAATCAATTAAGCTTATAATTTTAATAACAATAAATATTTATTTGCAAATGTACGCTAATTATAATAATTAAGGCATAAATGACCTCAAATTGACAAAATTAAATACGTACTTCTACAAACTTATTTTTTAGTATGAATTAATTTTATATTAATAAATACGCTAAAATAATACATGACTAATATATATTACATATATATTACCAAATGAAATGGAAAAATGACTGAAAAATAATTTAACAATTTTTTTAATTCTACAAAAAATGAATAGTTTACTTTGACCGAAACTAAGAAGCTTGAATAATTAATCGACAGGTGGAAGGCCAGAAATGGGTATCAACACCTAGAACAATTTCAAACTTAGTCCGAAAATCCGAGGCATTTCAATATCTCAACTCACTACTGAAACAATGATTCATGCCATCATACCATAGTTCGTAGTGATTATTCTTATTATGGGTCTTGGTACAATTCGTACCACACCATTAGGAGTCGTACTAAGACTCGTACTGAGGGGAAGTTCCATTTTTTCTACTGGTTCATACACCATATCTGGGGTCTAGTCTTAGAGACTTTTGGAGTGTTACCTTATCTCCCCCTTGGGAACATTCATCCACGAATGGAGGTTAAATAAGCTAAAAAGATAAGGAAAGAGCTGCAACCTCAACACTGAATACTCTAGACTGAATACCGATGGATTGACTGACTTTGAACTAAGATACATAGTTGAACTGGACTCATGAAACATACATACATGGTAAAACAAAAGTGTAACTGAGAGAAATGAAACTAAATAATATACGATGGAGAAAACTAGTACCTCAAATTGGAACTAAACTGGAAGGAAAAAGATGTGGGTATTTGGCCATCCTATCTTCTTCGGTTTCCCACATAGCTCCTTTAACTAGTTCATTTCTCCATAAAATATTCATGGAAGCTACCTCTTTGATTCTCAACTTGCGAACCTGATGGTCCAGAATCTCAATCGGAACCTCCTTATATGTGAGACTATCTTTCACCCCAATGATCTCTACTGGTATAATTAGAGTTGGGTCGTCAATGCACTTCTTCAACAAGGACACATGGAAAACTGAATGTACCGAAGGTAACTCAGCAGGCAACTCTAACTCATAGGAAATATTGCCAGTGTGCCTCAAAATCCTATAAAGACCAACATATCAGGGAATAAGCTTCCCTTTCTTTCCAAACCTCAGAACCCCTTTCATGGGTGACACCTTCAAGAACTCCTACTCATCAACTGTGAAATCAAGCTCTCTCCTCCGAATATTCCCATATAAATTATTGACGACTCTATGCTATTTTCAACTTTTACCTGATAAGCTGAACTTTCTCCATGACCTCATGAACTGAATCTGGACCTATTTGACGTATCCTCACCTTCCTCAAACCATTCAATAGGTGACCTATATCTCCGACCATAAAGAGCCTCAAATGGAGCCATCTAAATGTTGGAGTGGTAGCTGTTGTTGTAGGCAAACTAAATGAGGGGCAACTGATCATCCCAACTACCCTTGAAATCAATCACACAAGCTCTCGATATGTTCTCTAAGGTATGAATGGTCCGCTCATCTTGACCATCTATCTGCAGATGAAAAATTATGCGAATCTTGACCTGAGTACCAAGGCTTTTCTTAAATGACTTCTAAAACTGTGAAGTGAATTGAGTACCCCTATCTGAAATTATGCACAATGGGAAACCATGAAACCTAACTAATTCCTGAATATAAAGTCTAGAATAATTCTTGGCTAAATTCACCGTCTTAACTGGAAAAAGTGCGCTGACTTTGTCATCCAGTCCACAACCACCCATATAGAATCATGTTGTCAGTGTATGTGGGGATTTCCTATAATGAAGTACACATTTATATCTTCCCACTTCTAAGTAGGAATACTAATACCCTATAGAATACCTCCCAACTTGTGATGCTCAACCTTCACAGCATAATACCTTGAAAGTGCCTAGAAGTAGACCCGGGAGCTAAAAGTTGAAAATTGCTGAAATTGGAAAAAATAGCACAGGACAGGCCATGTAATGACTCGTGGTATCAAACTACGGGTCGTTATATGCAGTCGTGGTGAGAGAAGTCTGGGTGGCAGTGGAGACAACGGCTTGATACAATGAGCCGTTGTTAGCAGTCGTAGGAAGAGGCTGGGCTCAACAGATGGGATACAACGGGTCATCCAATGACTCATTGTGAGAAGTAGCGACCCGTGGTCACTGGTTGTTGTTTGGTTGCCAAGATTTCCAGTGTATGTGACGGATCAAGACCATGACTAGTTGGAAGCAACCATGAGTCGAGGTAAGGCTTGTGGTAAGAATGTTCAGATTTTGTGAAGGGGCAAATAACGATCGATGTAACGATCCATTGGTTCGAAGGACGAGTTTACCTGTCCATCTGTGGTTAAGTTTCGGAGGCAATTCTCAGTAGTGAAAATGAAGATCAACATAACGAGTCGTCATTCCTTCGAACGACCCATTTATTCCATCCGTAGGTCCAATCTAGACAATTTTCAAGGCCGATTCATTAAGGGCATTTTCTACTTTTTCATGCTATAACACCCTAAACTACGTTGTTTTAGCTTATGAAAGGTGGGCTTTAGAGGGATAAATTATTCTAAGTCTTCCTTCATGCATGCAAGAGTATAGAAGGGTGATCAAGGGTGATTCAAGGCTTTTCTCTTCAAATTCTTCCAATTCCTTCTTGGGAATTCAAGGGAGATTAAGAATCAGTTGTATCCAGGTATGTAAGGCTATGATGGGTGTTTTCTTCCACATCCATGCCCATGCCCTACGATTTCATCAAAATTCTATCAAAAGTTTGTTGGGTTTTTAAGAAGAATTTAATAAAAATCTAATAATTAATTAATGGGCTTTGTGATTTTAGAATCTTACCATGTTCTATGGGTTTTTGATCAGCTTTTACGATTCAAATTATTTATAATGTTATCGATTCTCGATTTCTATGAAATTCAGCCAAATTATGCATGACTCATGAAGAATCGATTATGATCTACTTTTCTATTAATGATATTTACAAGCCCAGCATGAATTATGTTTTAAATATGGAATTAATCAATTACCCATCATGATTTTATGAATTTCAAACTATATGCATGATCTACAAGTACGATGAATCTTATGATTTATGAATATGTTTTGGCCGACTCACGGGCCTTATTTCATGGGCTAGTTCACGTATGTACAAGTATGTTTGTGATTATCATGATTTAACTAGCCCATGAACGCATGCATGTTATACTATGAGCAGTATATATGTTATGGGAGTAGTATCAAACACCGAGTAGATTCGGAGCTCAGGTTAAGCCCCGGATCTCGTAAACTACGTGCCACCATAGGTATGTTGGGACCTCCTTTGTGACTTTCCTCTGCCCAATTGGCCCTTTTCATGGTGATATAATGCCTTTCATGGTTCTACCCTTGGAAAGGTACGAACGACCTCCCGACTATGTTTACAGGTCGGACTTCATGTGTGCTCATATGGGGTATGTCGGTTAAGAGAATCTCCTACTGTTCCTCATGATTTATGCATGTTATGATTATGTATTTTGGCTCAAGTCATGTTAAGTGAAGCTTTTCTCTTATGATTATGATTACGATGTATTTCAATTGTTTTGTAAACCTTGAGCCTTATGTTATGTTATGATATTTATGATATAAGCATGTTGTCCTACTCTTATGATCATTTACGAGTTTTATATATTTTAAATGTTCGTTTTACTTACCTTGCATACTTAGTACATTCCACGTACTGATCGCATACTTTCTATGCTGTATTGTTTCATGATACAGAACCCGGCTCTCAGGCTCACCCACCTCAGTAGCTTCTCAAAGTTTGCTATCAGATTATTTGGTGAGTCCTCATGTTTTGAGGGCCATATGTTCAGACTCTATTTTTTTTATTTTAGTTTCAGTATTATAAGGTTAGTTGGGGTATTGTCCCATTAACTCGTCTTTCATGATTAGAGGCTTTTCGAACTATAAGTGGTACTCAGCAATCATGTATGGATCACATATTATCTTTTCTCCGTTATTATGTCATGTTTAAATTTTCCTTTTTTTTAAGTATTCCTCTTATGTGAATGAATTAGATTTATGCTCATGCCATGGGTTGAATTGGGGTCTCTCGGGGCTCCTTGTCTCGTGTTTACGATCCGGGTGTACGTTCGGGTCGTGAAAAACTTGGTATTAGAGCCATAAGTTTGAATTATCAAGGGGATTCTGAAATCCCGTTAAGTAGAGTCTTTTTCATGGGTGTGAAGCATACCACACTTATGATTAAGAGGCTACGAGACGTTTAGAAATGTTTCCTTCTTTCTTGATTTATATTGTGCAATGAAAGTCCTTTACCCTTCTAATTCGCGCAATTCGCGTTTGTAGAATCATGCCTCCACTCTGAGTGAACGCAAGAACAAATGGTAACAACAATGATCGTGAAGGTGCAATGGTGAGGAGCATCAGCCTGCCCCACCTGTTCACGAGGAGCACACACCAGAGCCAGCTGCCTACACTGAGTTTAGGGCAGTGATTTAGATGCTGGAACAGGCCATGGCTGCCCAAGTTCAAAATTAGACGGTGGCGCATTACCCTCAGAACGGGAATGTGGCGGAAGCTAGGGTGAGGGATTTCTTGAGAATGATCCCTCTTGAGTTTAGGGGGGTCGACGGTAGATGAGGATCCACATGATTTCATTGAGGAGATTCTAAAGATCACCCAAGTTATAGGGGCGAACAATGGGGAGTTTGTTTACTTGACCTCCTATCAGCTAAAGGGGGTGGGTCACATATGATTGAAGCAGTGGATGTCAGGAAACTGGGTCTATGCCTGATAGGTTGGAAAGAGTTTCACGCAGCATTTTTGGATCGGTTCTTCCCTCGAGAGATGAGGGAGGCCAGGCCGAGTTTGTTAATTTGAAGCAGGGTAACATGTCTGTTCAGGAGTACACATTGGAGTTCACCCGATTATCCAAGTATACTCCAGATTTGGTGGTAGACCAGAGGGCTCGAGTGAGTTGTTTTGTGCATGGGGTGGTGGATTATCTGGACAAGGATTGTAGGACTCCTGTGCTACATCAGGATATTGACTTTCCCCGCATTGTGTTGCATGCACAACAGATGGAGTCAGTCTACCGGAGGCAGAGGGAGGCCAAGAGGGCTAGGACCAACAGTTATAGGACTTCTCAGGTCAGGTCAGGGGGTGGACTATGTCAGCAGTCCCAACACAGGTCTATCGCTCAGCTCCATCATCGGCCAGCACACCATCTAGATTCAGAGGAGATCGGAACGGTAGAGCTTAAGAGCTGAGAGGCTAGGGTAGAATGCAGGTGGAGTGCACTTTACCAATTTGTGCGGGGTATGGAAAGAATCACCCCGAGAGGTGCTTAGTTGGCTTGGATGCTTGCTTTGGGTGTGGCAAACCCATACATAGACGTAAGGATTGCCCCTCAGCTAGATTAGGGGTCGGTGGAGCCCATGTGAAAGCGGCCAGTTCTGCCTCTCCAGTAGCATGTCCCCCTCACCAGGGTGCCTCTACTAGTTCAGCAGGTGGTCAGCGCCAAAATAGGTTTTACGCATTAGTGCCCCTCCAGGAGCGAGAGACTTAGCTAGATGAAGTCACTGGTATGTTGCAAGTCCTCCATATTGTTGCTTATGCCTTGTTAGATTTGAAAATTTGAAAATTTCTGAAATTGGGAAATATAGTAGAGGAGGGGCCATGTAACGACTCGTGGTATCAAACCACGGGTCGTTGTATGCAGTCATGGTGAGAGAAGTTTGGGTGGTAGTGGAGAAGACGGACGACACAATAACTCATTGCTTGATACAATGAGCCGTTGTTAGCAGTCGTAGGAAGAGGCTAGGCTCAGCAGATGGGATACAATGGGTCGTCCAATGACTCATTATGAGAAGTAACGACTCATGGTCAGCGGTCGTTGTTTGGTTGCCAAGATTTCTACTGTATGTGACAGATCAAGACGACGACTCGTTGGAAGAAACCACGATTTGTGGTAAGGCTCGTGGTAAGCAGGTTCAGATTTTCTGAAGGGGCAAACAACTGTTGATGTAACAATCCGTTGGTTTGAAGGAACGAGTCATTCTATCCATTCGTGGTTAAGTTCCGGAGGCAAGTCTCAGCAGTCCAAACGACGAGCAACATAACGGGTCGTCGTTCCTTCCAATGACCCGTTGTTCCATCCGTTGGTCCAAGCTGGACAGTTTTCAGGGTAGATTGATTCAGGGCATTTTCGACTTTTTCATGCTATAAGACCCTAAACTACGTCGTTTTAGCTTATGAAAAGTGGGTTTTTAGAGGGATAAATGATTCTAAGTCTTCCTTCATGCATGCAAGAGTATAGAGAGGTGATCAAGGGTGATTCAAGGCTTTCTCTTCAAATTCGTCCAATTCCTTCTTGGGCATTCAAGGGAGATTAAGAATCAGTTGTTTTCAGGTATGTAAGGCTATCAATGGGTGTTTCCTTCCACACCCATGTCCATTCCCTATGATTTCATCAAAATTCTATCAAAAGTTTATTGGGTTTTTAAGTAGGATTTAATAAAAATCTAATGAGTTATTAATGGGCTTTGTGATTTTAGAATCTTACCATATTCTATGGGTTTTTGATCATCTTTTACAATTCAAATTATTTATAATGTTATCGATTCTTGATTTTTATGAAATTAATCCAAATTATGCATGAGTCATGATGAATCAATTATGATATACTTTTCTATAAGTGATATTTACTAGCCCAGCATTAATTATGTTTTAAATTATGGATTTAATCAATTACCCATCATGATTTTATGAATTTCAAGATATATGCATGATCTACAAGTATGTATGAACCTTATGATTGGCCGACTCACGGGCCTTATTTCATGGCTAGTTCACGTATATACAGGTATGTTTGTGATTATCATGATTTAACTAGCCCATGAACTTATGTATGTTATACTATGAGCACTATATATTTTTTGGGAGTAGTATCAAACACCGAGTAGGTTCGGGTCTCAGGTTAAGCCCTGGATCTCATAAACTATATGCCACCGCAAGTATGTTGGGACCTCCTTTGTGACTGTCCCTGGCTCATTTGTCCCTTTTCATGGTGATATCACACCCTTCATGGTTCTACCCTTGGCAAGGTACGAACGGCCTCCCGACTAGGTTTACAGGTCAGACTTCATGTGTGCTCATATGGGTACATTGGTTAAGAGAATCTCCCATTGTTCCTCATAATTTATGCATGTTATGATTATGTATTTTGGATCAAGCCATGTTAAGTGAAGCTTTTCTCTTATGATTATGATTACGATGTATTTCGATTGTTTTGAAAATCTTGAGCCTTATGTTATGTTACGATTTTTATGATATCAGCATGTTGTCCTACTCTTATGATCATTTATGAGTTTTATATATTTTAAATGTCCGTTTTACTTACCTTGTATACTCAATACATTCCACGTACTGACCGCATACTTCCTATGCTGTATCATTTCATGAGAGAGGACCCGGCTCTCAGGCTCACCCTCCTCAGTAGCTTCTTAGAGTTTGCTATCAGCTTATTTGGTGAATCTTGATGGTGCGAGGGACATATGTTCAGACTCTAATGTTCTCTTTCAGTTTCAGTATTGTAGGGTTAGTTGGGTTACTGTCCCATCAACCCGTCTATCATAATTAGAGGTTTTTCGTACTATAAGTTTTATTCAGCCGTCATATATGGATCATGTATTGTCTTTTCTCCGTCATTATGTCATGTTTACGTTTTCCTTATGTTATGTCTTCCGCTTATGTGAATGAATTAGATGTATGCTTATGCCATGGGTTGACATGGGGTCTCTCGGGGCTCCGTGTCCCGTGTTTACGATCCAGGTGTATGTTCAGGTCCTGAAACCCCGCCTATACTCCTTACCTAAGCTCCTATCGATACTAAAGTCTGAGTCTAACAACATACTTTTACCATGTCCAGCCTAACTCGATGAGATCTCTCGCAACCTAGAGTTATCCTCCAAGAGTATTACTTCCCCTTATCATGAAAATCACCTAATCTCGAGCTCTAATCAAGTAGTCACATGTCACACCATACTATGGTTTACCTATATATCATCACATCATTCAATCCTATCACTTATGATTATCCCATAGCTCCTCTGTAGCTTATGCTATCTAAGAATTTCCCTATCTTCCTGGCATGGCTAATAACTCGCTTCATGAACTTATACATACTAGGCACCTAAGGCATGAATAAAGAGTTAGTTTTAATGTACACATTCTAACCATCATTTCGATCATGTATGAACATACATAGGTCTTAGAGTAATGAAATTGTAAGCATGAATCGTTCATGAAATCTAATCTGAGCACATACTTGATGTAGCATGATCTTATTAGTCCTTAAGATAAATTTTGAGGACTGAGTTTATAGAGCTGAGCATACTTTGAGACATGAGTTTACAGGTATAATGAGTCTTATAACATAAAGCTTGAATTTATGGAATCATAGAGTAAAACTAGAATCGTTGTCTGAAGCGGTTATTTCTTATTTTAGAAATCTGAGTATAAACATATGCATAGAGTACTTGGACCTTAGACGGGGGAATGGCATGGGCAAAGGCGACATGAGTAGAGTGTCATGTTGACTAAAATACAAGGAAAACACCTGATTATGAATGGATCAACATCCCATAGTTACTGCTCTTGGAACCTTTCACTGTTGGAATCTCAAGACTTGACTTAGTTCTTCACCTTATCATCTCCCCCTTAGTTCGAAAGTCATTGTTCTAAGACTTTGGACCTTTTCTCTAAGTTAGGCTATAATCATTAACTCTTGTGGGGTTATTATATCACTATACATATGGATTCCAAACTCTTCCTTGCTAACTCCAGCAGTAAGTACAAAAACTTATACTAGGACTTCTTTTCGAGGTAACTCCTGGCTTCTCTCTTGCCTCTAAAGCTACCTGTGTTGGATTCATACCCTTTCTACCTTATCAACCTCATACATCTGATTCTCTATTCACTCATTGCAAAGGTTAAAACTTATACTAAGATGCTCAAATCAGTTACCTCATAATATGGTCCTACTGAGCCTAGGAACACATAAGTATTAGCAGGAAAGGCTCATAACGTACCTGTGACTACATTTTGCGAGTTCACCTGATCCTATCATAATGAGAGTGCACAAAAATGATTCTTACATTGTGTACTATCGGCACTAGATGTGGCACCCTACTGGGAGGGACCAGCTGTTGAAGCTATTGAAAAGGTGGCTTGGGTACGACCACTAACATCACCCCACTTGGCTAATGGACATTCTCAAAGTTGGTGACCGGGCTTACAACACCCAAAGCAAACATCTCTATAGATCAAACAGTTCACGGGGTGGTTCCTTCTATACTTATTCCAAGCCGGGAAGGTGAAGCCTCCAGATATGCCCTGCTGAAACCTAGAGCCTGCTGCTCTACCCCTTTTCTCCCCGTTAGATCTGAGAGGTGGAGCACTAGATTATGAAGGTACTAGAGCTGATAACCTCTGATGGAACTATGAGGGATTCCAACCACCTGACTTTCGCTGAGAAACCTCAAAGTTGTCAGTTCTAGCTCTCTTATTCCCCCTTTCTCTTTCTTTAAACCTCTTTTCCATCTTCAAATAGTGGAACTTAAGCGGGTTCATTCTAGTGAAGTCTTGAATCCTAGTAGCTACCGCATTTCCATTTGAGTTCATAGGCGCAACCACCTAGTGGTTGACCTAATCACAGCCTATGCCAATATCTAGAAGGTAGCCCTAAACTCAACAAGAGTCAACTACTCATTCAAAGGGTCTGCTGGAGCTAGTAAGGCTTGTTGGTTTCTCTTACCATTTCTCCTTCCAATTTCTCTTTTGGTAGGCATTGTCGTAAATGCGTGGAACACAAGTTAGAAGGAGAATTAGAGTTTACGCTCTATCGCATGACAGGAACCATAAAAGAAGGGAAACTTCCTAAGGATGTCTCACAGCCTCTTTTTCATAAGTGGGGCACTCTTTAAACTCACGAAGAAGACTCTACTTAATGCGACTATCAAACACCCTAGGACATACCTAAACCTGATTCTTTGATACCAAATTTTTCATGAGTCGAGCCTATACCGTGGCCGCGATACGGGACCTAGAACCACGAATGGCTCCAAACAAACCCATGGTACATGCATAACATAAGTAGAAGCATACACTAAGCTGAATAAATCATAATAGAAATCAAGAGCGAAAGTCTAAGATTCCATAAAATGTAAATAGGACTATAAGTTAACATCGCTGAGAATCTACATATAAATATCTGACAAGCCTTTAACCATAAGAGGAGTTATTCGGACAAGCCCTCAACTAGCTCAGCTAAGTCTAAAACTGAAAGACATAAAAGAAATATATAAGGTTAAACTGATATCCTAGGATAATGAGGACCTGCTTAGAGTTGAGGCTGGGTTGTATTGGGGAAGAGCGAACCTAATGACAGGGCTAAGACTGATCACTAGAACCTATATAATAACACGATATAGCACAAAACTATGCGATGAGGACTTTGAATGTACTGCCTATGTAGGATAAGTAAAAACATGATTGTAAAATAATATTCTAAATCATGAGTATAAGATAAGTTAATACGTGAGTTCTTAATCATAAATTGAGTATAATGACTCAAGTTTTTCAAAATTGAATCACAAAGTCGTACATGACTGAAATCATATGTAAAATATCATAAAGTGTATATTGAGCCAAAATATCATAAGTCATAATATCGTGAAGTATAAACATGGACATGTGTAGAAAATCATGGAACAATGGGAGATTCTTATAACTGACATACTCCACCTGAGAATATGTGGAGCCCAACATGTAACCCTAACAGGGAGGTGCGTTCATAACATGCCAAGGGGTAAGAACCATGAAGGAGTGATATCACTAATGGGCCCATTCAGGCATGGGAGATACTCTCAAGGAGGACCCCATTATGTCCACGGTGGTACGTAGTTTTGAGATCTAGGTGCACTACTCATTGTTAAATACTACTCCCAAAATATACATAGTGCTCATATCATAATCATGAAACATACTTTGTTTTGCATGGGCTAGTTAGAAATCTTAAATTTAATAAATTGCTTAACATATGTGAACTAGCCATGATAGAAATGCTAAAATTATAGCCATGATACATAATCTTGAGATTCATGAAATTCGTACATAAGTGAGTAAATCATCAAAACTTGAAAATAGAGATTCATGAGGGTTTTTCAAGGAATCATTTAATTATAATCATAAAAGATAATTAGAATAATTAGAGAATCAATTTCATAAGATTTCATGGAGTTTTTCATCAAAAAGGGCCTAAAACTAGAAATCATGAAAATCATAGTTGGAGACTTGAAGGAATTGAAATCATGTAATTAAGCTTGAGATTGGGAATAAGAGTGGAAGAAATCCCCCATTCATAACCCCACATACCTGGGCTTTGATAGATTCTTTCATAAACTTGAAACCCAAGAGAATTGAGAAGAAGAAGAACCTTAATTGCTTGAGAGCCTTGAGATGTTTGATCTTCAATCTATGGAGTTTTAGATAGGAATGAGGGTTTAGGCTAAGTAAAACCCTATAATACACCCTTTAGGAAGACCAAAATGATCTAGCTTAGGAGTTAAAAGCAATAGAGATTAAAAGGATGCCCTTATAAAAATAAGATGAAAAATTGCCCTGCCAGCCTTCACGGATCGTACCACGATTCGTGGTGACATACCATAGGTCGTGGTATGCAATTCATGGATTCTAGGTCATGGTGTGCAATTCATGGCTTTTGGGTGACTTAAAACTTGTTGAAACTCTTACCACAGGTACTTAATATAAGTCGTACCTTGATACCACGTGTTGTACCATGACTCTTGGTGTTTGGGCTTGTCCTTTGCCGATTACACCTGACAGTGCTTCACTAAACTGCTCATAACTTTTTACTCTAAACTCCGATTGATTCAAAGTCAAAGGAGTTGGAAATAAAATTCAAATGGATTTAATATGATATGTTGGATAGCCCAATACCACTTTGTAAAATGGGAGTTATTGTCGTTTAAAGTTGACCCTTGTAAGAACTTATATGAAGACTCATTAGGTAGGAAAGTTCTCAACCCAACTTTATGCTACAGGTTCCTTATGACCTTAATTTGTATCTAATACAATTTTCACACTTAAGAATTGATGTTAACACATTGTTTCCATAATGTTCATCGGGTTTGGGTTTATCCACATACCTAGAATGGTTTCAATCTTACCCCAAAAATCTGAGGTGTTATAATATCTAAACTCACCATTAAATCAATGATTTGTACCATCATACCATAGTTTGTGGTGATTCTTCTTATCATGGGTATTGGTATGATTCGAACCACACCATCACGAGTCATACTGAGGCTCGTACTTAGAGAAAATTCTGGTTTTTCTATTGGTTCATACTCCATATATAGGGTTTAGTCTTAAGAACTTTTAGGGTGTTACACCTTACGAATGATCTTTCCACTCATGCTCCATGGCACTGAGACTCTTTATGTCAGGATAATTCCTAAAGGTGTGGCCCTCTACATATGTAGCAACTGTCTCCATTCATGGCTTGTGCCTTCCTCTCAGCATAGCATTGACGTCCAAGCTTCATGCCATCGAACCTGTTAGTGTCATGATTCTTGGGATGCAGCTGCTACTCCTTGCTTTTGGAACAATCTCCCCCACCTTTTGCATGAATACTCCTTATCTCCATGCCTTTGTATTTGTCATGCTGGGCATGACTGAAAAGTCCTTCAAAGCTTCATCCTCTATGATGGCTTCATCAATAGTACTAACTTGTCGGCAGTGCAACTCTAACTTGACCAAATTTTGCAGCCCATACATGAAATGAAATAGCATGTTTCATCTATGAGATTAGGAATCTAAAGAGTAAGAGTGGTGAACTCCACGTATGCTGCCTGTCTACTTCAACTCCCGAAACTTGCGCTTAGCCTCATAGATGACATTACTTCAAATTTATTCCATGTGTTGATAGTTCAAAGCCTCTTCTCCATCTCAAACTCTTTCTGTTTCAATCATAGTATGACCATATCTAAGAGATATAATGTGGTAGTGTTGATTTTGTTTTCATCACTCTTCAACATGTTACACTTGAAATAATTCTTCGAATTCCAAAGGAAATTCTCTATCTTTTCTACATCATGAGCACTCTTGAACATAGGTGGCTTGGAAGCCTCAACCTTGATCTTCTTATCTTTACTAGATGTTACAATGCCTCCAACTTTAATCTCTCCCTTGAGTGCCTCCATCTTGGCCTTTATGGTCTCAATCGTGCTTAATGCTTCCACGACCCTGTACTCCAAGGAAGTGATGGTTTCCCTCTTCTCCAATTTTGCGTGTTTGTGCCCCTCCAGCTCTAATCGGATGTTGTCATTCTCCTCAAGGGTGATGTTTTTAAGAGTCATGATCTTATCTTTGACTTTGTTCAAACGTTTGTCAAATATCTCCACAGCCTACCTTATCGTGTCAACCCTCGCAATCCATTCTACTCAAGGTGTGACATCTATGGGAAGCTTCTCATGTTCGTCATCACTCACCTCAATGGTTGAAAGGGAGTGGGATGTTAGCTCTTCTAGAATTCTTGTTCATGTAAGCTTCCACATGGAAAATACATATGTCAAATGACTTCTACATTGTATGATAACATGTAGAGTTCACTAAAAATAAGGCAGTATCACAAAAAAAATATATTAATGGTTAGAAATCAACATCATAGTCTTTGAGCTGAAGTAAACATATAACTAAAATAACTTACAAACCTACTTAATTGAGCAATGACTTATAAAATATATTAGAGATTAAAGGAAAAAAGAAAAGGGACTGCCAAAACCCATTTAAATGACATTAAAACATTTAAAATTAAGGTGATTCACTGCATAACAATATGTACTTTTTACTGTCAGTTCGATTAATCTTTCAAATTTTAGGTTAATCGAGATTCATAAAATTCTCAATCTTTAAAGCTATGACTAAACTCGAAAACTAACCGATTCAAATGATTTCAAGAAAAATAAAAAATCTAATTTACATTTTTATCGTGTTTTAGTTCAGGTTAAATCATCAAGGATAATCATGTTCTAGATCTAACATAAATAACACTAATACAAAGAATAATATTTTTTTCTCATTCAAATGAAATTTCAATCCAACAAACTATCTAAAACCCATCTAAATTACTTCGAAATGCCAAAAAATGACATTACTCACTAAGTTATTTTTTGTAAACCCACCAAAGTTCAAATCAATTGGAGATTGTGAAGTTAATGACCGCCAAACTATGATCAAATTTGAAAAAAAATATTTTAGGCATAGTTGACGAGTTGGTAATTTACCAACTTATTAGGATTTTAAACATAATCTTTTTCTTGATTTTCAAGTCATTTAGGAATATTTTATGCCCTTTCTATTTGTTTTTTGTAGGTATTCAACTTAAATAGAGAAAGTAAGAAATTGAACAAAAAGCATGATGCTGGAAGAAGAGGACATGCATTTCGCAGGATGGCACATGTGAGACGTAGGCCAAACGCAAGAGAGCACTACTTGGATTTTGAAGGCAAACCTGCACAATGCGGGTCAATACCTGCGAAATGCAGGTGCCAACACAAGACCATGCCTGGACTTACTAGCCCCCAGCTGCGATTGACTTGCGCCTCCTAGTTTTGCAGGTGCCGTGCAAGTGAGGCCATCATCAAAGAGGTAAAATCATCTAGCACAATAAAAGAGGAGAAACTTTACCCTATTTTTGTACACCTTTTGTAAAAAATTTAATATTCCATTTCATAATAATTCCATAGTTAGTCTTTGTACTGAATTTTAGAGAGAAAAAGATAGAGAGAAGTGATAGCTTTTTTCCCTTTGTCATCTTTATGTTTCTAAGGTAAAAACATCCATTGAAGAAAAAATAGAGCATGAAGTTTCTTTTTAATGTTGAATGATAGTGGTTCCTTTATTGGTTTTATCTCTTGTTCTTCATTGATGTGTAGCTAATAGGCGTGTGTACATGTTAGGGCTAAAATGGATTGGGTGTTGCTAGTTTAATATTAGAATTACTTATATAGCATTAATCCATTTTTTTCTCTAAATTATAATTGAAATGTCTATAATTGAAAGTGTGGATTGTGTTTACTTATTCTATTGTTATTGAAAAAGAGGAATATAATATGCATGAGAAAACAATGGTAGGTAATTGGATTTTGATTATGTGAGATTGGGCCAGAGATAAAAAAATACCCATTTTCATACATATATTAAAGAATTGAGGCTAGAGATAGTTTAATTTTTACCCACATTGTAGTGGTTGATGTGTATAGGACCTTGGGGTTTGAAAAAACCTGATCCAACAGACACAAAAGTGGTTGAGATACATCGGGTGCCGCCTTGTCCACGATTATTTATGTGCGTGAGTTATGGTTTTATTTGCTGGTTAAACCCAATCCTATTAATGCCCCATGTAACACCCCAAAACTTTCCTAGAACAAATTCAGACGTTGTATGAAAAAACATAGGAAAACAAAAAATTTTACTGTCACATATGACCAGCACAACGGACCGTTGTAATGGGTCGTGGGTTGCAACAGGATTTTTCCAGGGGAAACAATGAGTCATAGGATGACTTGCTGATACTAACAACAGGCCATCCTGTCATCCGTTGAATACCATGTTTAGAGGTCTACCAGACCTTTCCCTAAGACAACAAGAGGGCACAACAACCCATTGTTTCTACCAACGAGTCGTTGCTACCAACCGTCGTTCAGTTCCATACCCCAACAATGTGAACCACGAGTGGATACAACGGCTCATTGTTTCTACCAACGATTCATTGTTATCACTCATTGTCCCTGTGCCCTATTTTCTTACCAGTACCAACGGAAGCTACCAACCACCCATTATTCCTTCCAATGGATCATTGTACCCTACCGTGGAACAATTCCTGTGAACCTAGTTTTTGAACCTAGAAACCACAGCCAGATTCAACGGGCTGTCGTTTCTACCAATGACCCGTTTTGAGGCCCGTTGGTTCCTATCGGCCAGATTTAAGTTTCAGTTCCCAGGGTTACTTTTGTAATTTCTCACCTTTTTAATCCCTAAAACATGTATTTTTGGGTTCGTATAGGGGGAAGTTAAAGGGTTAGAATGACTTTTTTATTCATTCCTCTCAATTTTCCTCAAGGACAGTGTGTAGAAAATCTGCTAGAAAGCACAAAGCAGGAGCAAGGGTTTGATTTTCTTCTTAGTTCTTCTCATGGATTTTCACTAGGGTTTCTTCTTCAGGTATGTGGGAATTCAGCAAGGATATTGTTCTCCCCTTGCGTCCGCTAAAACTCTCTCTCTGTTCACTATCTGTTCTAGCCCTGAATTTACGAAATTTGAAGATATTGTCATGTTTCTTTGATTAATTGATGAAAGGAGTATTTACGCACTTCCTAGATGTATTTTTGCCCATAATTTACTATGTTTTTACAATAAATTATGTGCGTTTGCATGTGATTCTGTTATATATTTGTGAATTTAGCTAACACATGTGATTAGATATTTTTAGGGCTTAAGATGATGGATTTGGCTGTATTTAAGGTTTTTTGGAATATATGAGAAGAAATGGGAATGAAGGATGCAAGGATTAATGTTCGCACGAGGGTGGCACACAGCCGCACGAGGCAGCAACACACTGGCACAATGCCAGGTGCGGCGTGGCAGCAGCATTGCCGCATGGGCAGGCACGAGGTGCCCCAATATTGGCGCAAGGAAACACGCGCAGCAACAAACCCCCCGCACGATGGGGCATGTGTAGAAGCCCTTCTCTAGCTCATTGGCTGGCATGCAGCAGCACAGGACGCAACAAAAGCTTGGGGCAATGCAGCAAAGGCTTCCAATGGTCAAAAATGGGACTCCCACTTCCACTAGGAAAAGGAACTTTAAAACCCAAGTCAAATTCATCAAGGAACAATCAATACATTAATCTACTACTATAAATACCCTTTTATTTTCATGTAATAGCCATGTCTTCAAGTGTGGAAGTTTTACAACAAACTTTAGAGTAAATTTTAAGACACGTGAGAAGACATCTTTGAGACGATTGTAATGTTTTTCTTTCGAATTTTACATTAATCAAGTGAAGGTTCTTCCAATCATTGTTGTAAGTATAAAATTTAGTTTTTATTTATGAATTCAATTAATTTACTTATAAACATGATAGGCTAAAACTAACACAACTAGCGTTGTGGGAACCATGGTAAATTAACAAACTAGGGTTTACATTAAGTGATCCTAAACCAATACTAAAAACTTATATTGTATTCTCTTCATCTTTAATGATTCTTAACAGTGCGCAATGTTAGGAAGTGCTCGAATTCTTTAATTTCTTTGGTCGAAGAGGTAGAGATTAGGAAAACATAATTACAACAAAGCCTTGATCTTGATTATCATTGCATTAACTTGAGCTTTGGTCGCAGGATAGTTATATTTGGAACAAATTGATAACGGATAAATTGCAATCGCTCATGACACTTGGTCGAGTAATTGAGTATAGTCATTCAATAGGGACTGGTCGGTCCTTTGAGTGAACCTAAGTGTAAGGTATTGGGATAGATCACTAGTGTAAAACCCTAAGTAGTTAAGGATCATGGGGAACACTTGCCCTAGTTAATTGCATTAATTTTGAAACAACCATCAATTTCTCCACATTGTTACTTATTAGTTTAACAAATCCCCCCTCTTAGGAAATAATTTATTAAAAAGCTTAAGCACTAGCTTTCTTCTGCATCCTTCCATATTCCTTGTTGGACCGAACCCAACCTCTAGTTGGGTTCTTTATTGACAACGTGTGTTTCTCACTTCTGTAAGAGGTGTGGTTTGAGCGTTATCAAAAATGGCGTCGTTGCCGGGGCATACAGTTTAGGATTAGATTAATTGCTTGTGTTTAACTTTTAGTCTTTATTTCCTTTTTTTTGTTTTTATTTTATTTTTTGATGTGTCACAGGGCGGCGTGATAAAACAAGAGGCTAAGATGTGACCACACTCTCAACAGGTATCTTGATGATGTCTGAGTAATCAAGATACATGTGTCGTGCCGCGATGTTAAATCAGGCGCTTCTTGGGAAGCAACCCAAGATGATTTTCTTTGTTTCGTTTTTACATGTTTGTTCAAGTGTGTAGGTCATATGTCATAATTTTCAATAAAGATTGAGCTTAAATATTGAATACAAGGAGTAAAGGCCCAGGGTGTTCTTCTTGGACTCTATTACTTTATCCTTATTTGTATTAGCACCAGGGATAGTGTAACTAATTAAGTGTGGGGTGGGAGATGTGAACTTCATATTACCATGCATGCCTTAATTGCTAAATCTGTACATGGTAGGCCTAGGCTTTTTTTGGATTTATGATTTATCATGCATGCTTGTTGGTGCATAGTAGTATTTTATTTTATTTTGTTTTGAGTTCCTCTGGTTTTTTTTTCGATACTTTTTCGGTGGATAGTCCCTTAGAACCGACTAGAGAGTCTAGATTTTTTATTTTTTATTTTATTCATTGAGTCATGACTTTTCCCGATGATGGATGGATGATGACCGTCTTAAGGGTAAATTAGTCAATAGAAAAAACAAGAACTTGGACCTTCGAATCCTAGGTGCTTCACTTATGTATCATTGAGACTTTATTAAATTCACTCAAGAATGCATGAAAAAGGTATAAACACTTAGTCTTTTGGGAACTTGAATCTTGTACTTGAAAAAATGGGCTAATTATGTTATGCATGCAATATGGATATATGTGTTTATGTGATATAGATTTCCATTGTTAAACCATCTTGTGCCAATGTGTGAGAAATTATTTTTGATATACTCTATGCTTGTAAATTGATGAGTATAACTTACCCGGTGTGTGTGCAAAGCAAAATAAGAATGATGGATTTAGGAAGTGATATAGTCATTTCTTTGATAGCCTTATTTTTATCCTTTTTTACCTACCTTGATTGTAATTATCCTTGTTAGTCATGTTGAGCCTTAGTCTATTCTTTTGAAAGACATGTTATAAGATTGAACCCCTTTTTGTTCTATTGACTTCTATTTGATCCAAATGACTCACAGAGAACTTTAATGAAAAAAATTTGTAGGAAAGGAGCATAATTGGAGAAGTGAAGGGAAAAGCTAAAAAGTGTGGTGAATTGGAAGAAAAGAAAAATGTGAAATTTTGCTAAACAAGGAGGGTGATTTTTAATGGGAAAACAAAAAGAAGAAAGAGCTTTGAAAAAATTTGAAGATGAAAAAAAATCATGATTTACAAATTAACCGTACTCATTCATTTACAAACCTATTTTGTCCTTGGTCCTTCTTTGGATATTGTGAACCTCAACATAAGAAAAATGCTTATGTTGAGGGTGGCTAGAGTAGGGGTGTGTAAAAGGGTGGGAAAAGAAGAAAGGAAAAGAAAAGAGAAAAAAAATTTGTGTGAATGAGCTCAATGTTAAAAGAAATATTCCCACTAGTAACCTAAATTGAAAATTTAAAAATAAAAGGGGGTATAAGGAGAGAATTTGGAATTTGACGAAAGTGCTAGAAAAAAATTCAAAGTGTTGTGAAGTATTAATGTGCTTAGGGAGCTTAGTCACTATCTTATCCAAATAGTTGCTACCCATCCTGTAGCCCACATTACAACTAAATTAAAGTCCTAATTGATCCTTGATTCATATGTCACGCCCCAAAACTGGGGTAGGGCGCAACTAGCACTCGATTCATGGTTGATCGAGAAGCCGGCTATATGACATCTGTGACTGTAATACTTAGGCCATCCAGGCCACCTGTCACAATCAACTGAAGAATAAACTGGACCCATAAGGTCTCAACAATACGGGGTAAACAATCAAAATGCAATCAAGGCAATTAGTGTGCTAACCAAGCAACAATAAGCGGACGAGGCCATAAACTGAATAACACTATACACACTAAGTCCACAAAGCCTCTAAAGAGTAAACTAACTGATGGTCAGAACAGGGCTCCGACCTACCCCTACCTGCATCTCAAAACTCAAGCATAAATAACTAAGCCCTAGCTCCAGGAAGAAAGGAGCATACCAACGATTTGTTGATCTCACGAACTGCTACTCAACTGTCCATCCTGACCTCTACCTGCACCTGCAGCACGAACGCAGGTCCCCAAGTAAGGGGCGTCAGTACGAATGAAATGTACTGGTATGTAAGGCTAAAACTGTAACCATGAGATAACAGTCTTGTAATAACTGACTTAGCACATAAACATATAGAGGATAAATATAACCTGGAACTTTGCAACTTGTAATTGATAACAACTTACTATAACATAACTGAACTCAAGATAACTGAACTAGGAATAAGGAATGGTAACAACCTAGAATCCTGAAAACTGAAACCTGATAATAACTCTATAAAGAGATGAAAATGCAATTAAGAAATGCAGAAGAAACAAACTATAACTGTAATGCCAGCGACCAGCCAACCGTAAATCCATATATTAAATTCGTCCATCCGGTGCACTACACAGAGGTAAAATAAAAATATCTCCAGCCGATGTACCACACCGGGGTAAAATAAAAAGATCTCCAGTCGGTGTACCACACCGGGGTAAAATAAAAATATCTGCAGCCGGTGTACCACACTGGGGTAAAATAAAAATATCTCCAACCGATGTACCACGCTGGGGTAAAATAAAAATCTCCAGCCGATGTACCACACCGAGGTAAAATAAAAAGATCTCCAGTCGGTGTACCACACCGTGGTAAAATAAAAATAAATCTTAATCACCATCATAAATGGAGCTGAAAGAGCTCATACAAATTATCTGAATAACCGAAACCATAAAATATGCTGATCAGTAACTATAACATGTGTAGGATCTTACCACGACCCCTAATACTACAATTATTCCATACACATATAGGTCTTTCATTTAGCATTTAAATACATACATATGTTGTGAATGAATTCTATGGAAGTTCCTAGAACTGGAATATCATAAAAGATATGACTCACATTCATGATTTTAAACATCTCCTAGCAATTCTAACACGAGGAGCAGAGAGGAATCACTTAACCTAACATTTTCTATTAACAATCTTAGCATTCATTTCGTGCTTATACTCATTTGAGTTTCATACCTTCATATCAAGAATTGAGAGCATACCTCATTCATTGCACATCAAATCACATCTCGAGGTAACTTATGACCAGGAAGACATAACTTGTGTTTCTCAAACCTGGAGCTCTTTAATATACAAATTCTAGGCAACTGTCTAGGAGCTGCTTTAAAATAAATAAAGACTTATAGTCGTGCTTCAAACAGCATAGAAAAAGCTCATGTGAAACATTGCAATATATGTGGAGCTTAGAAAAGCTTAGTAGCATTGTAAACAATTTAGAAACTTCTAAGAAAAGTAAAATCCTTTAAAACTTGAAAAAGTTAATCCAACTCTTAGAACAAATAATCAAAGATAATTGTTTAAAAGTACAATGAAGAACTTCTCTTTAACTTGAGTCACTATTTCAAAATATTTGATCCTAATTATTTCATAAGGAGTTAACACTTTACTGGCGTTTCATTAGCTTAACACAACAGAACATAAACAACCTTATTTATAACTCTTTGGCTAAACGTCTTTAGAATAGGGTAAATCTTGCTAGCTATTTGCCTAATTCATTAACAATCGTAACACTTATCATCAAATTTAACAACCTTTAGCTCTACTTTTCGTATTCATCTTAAATTCTTTTCCAAACAGGATTCGTCATTCCCTACCTAATTATTTACTCTGTGTTCACTATTTCCACAATTCTTGTACGCACTTACCTTCTTACCTAATTTCCAACCTTGTCTCTTAAACTCGTCTTGCTCATATTTTAACGTCACTCAAAGGTCCTTGAAATCAACTACGGACAGAAGGCATATACCTCATATATTACCTTAAAAAGTCTAACATTTACTCTTATCTCTCCTTTGCTACTAGCCCCTCAACTTTTACACTTAGGTTAATTTCCTTACACATCTACAACTTTCAAAGAACATGCGACGTGTGTACTTAAAGCCTTAAGCAATTCTCAGGAGTTCTAGATAACTCAAGAGCTCTAATAAACATATAGCAACTTTCTAAAGGCAATCCTTGCTGCTTTAGCGCGTAATTTGAATGTAAGCTTAAACATATATATATTATGATTTTTGTGTAACATGTTAACATCAAGATATTGTGCATAACCTGCCAATAAAGATAGTCCCATAGAAATATCAATATTTTACCCATTCGGGTTCTATCTTCCAAGTTTAACGTATCGGTTAATTAAGAAACGTATTAATTAGTCTCTTAGCTTAAGGAAGAGGGATCTGGGAATCGCCTCATGGACCTAGGTACCTTAAAACATGAATAAGAGAGGGTAGGTAACTGTCATAAGAAAACTTCATTTCGTTACCCTCGTTAGCCCTTATTGAGTTAAAACTCGATTTCAATTATTAGGTTTGTTTGTGCGTCGTCGTCTTGCCACTCTTACCAAATTTATTAGCAACCATAATGTGAAACAACTTTGACACCACAAATACATAACATAATGTAAAGTACTAGCTCACAATGCCCACGCCGAGGGGACTTTAGACTCAATTTACAACTATGACCATAATAGAAGGCAATTGCCCTCTCTGCTTCACATTCATGTGTTCCAACTCATTAGAAAATACACACCTTAATACCAAGTAATCATAAAAATCGGGAGGAATCATAATATGCTACTACATAAGCTCAAGTACAGGGAATTCTGGATTAATCCTCAGCATGAATTCGTGCTTGAAAATCAAGAGACAAAGAATGCCTCACATACCTTTTTTTCCGGCGAGCTTTCTTATGTCGTTTCTTTCTTTCAACAACCAGAACTTTAGCCCCTTAAATTAATTGATTTTATCACCAAGTGACAAGGGTGTTTCAAACCAAGTTATCCAGCCAAAATGTTACATCAATAGGCAGTCACAACACAAACAAATAAGGCAACACTTAGCATTTCTTATTTCAACTTGTTTCTACAACTTTGGGGGAAAATTGAGGAAGGAAATTACCTCACTTGTATCATGAAAAACTCCCATAAATATAGATTATATTCTCAGAAACACACAGTTATTCCAACCTTCAAAAATGAGCAGAACTTCAACAACAACATACCAACAACGGCAGCCCAACATAACCTCCAACTTCTAGCTTTAGCTAGGATTGTTAGACAAGTTAAGAAATTAGAAACACTTACCCTTGGCAAGAGAATATTGTTGGATATAATAGGAGTATTTTCCTCCAAATCACTTCCCAATAATGCATAAATCTTTCTGCCAAAAACGCAGCAAAATAACAGCACAACAACTACAACAAGTCAACATACAAACCATAACTTTCTTGTAGTTTTCCTTCAAAAATTCATACACTTATTAGAGATTTCAAAAGAGGGAAGTGACTTACTATTTCTTAGGAAAAATTCCTACTAAGAAGGAGTATAGAATTAGCTCAAAATAGTCCCAAACACGCAGCAACAACGCTGCCAAAATGAAGCTACAAGGCAACAACAACTTCACCACAATGTTGCCTTCACTTCCATCAACTTTTGCTTATGTTTTGATGGTGTTTTCTTGAGGGATTTCCTCTTGGTTTCTAAGGCTTTGATATTGGAAAAGAGAGAGAATTTCATAGGGTAAGCAAGAATCTCAAACCTGGAAAATTTGAAAATGATTTCATAACCAAAAACATAAAATACAAAGGTGTTTGGGCAGTGGTCGTTTTTAGGGCGGTGGTCATGTCACTGCCCGATAGTGCTACCATAAAACACCTATAACATTTTATTCCGAACTCTGATTGACGAGATGTTTGATGTTCTGAAAAGTAGATTCAAATACCTTTAATTTGATATGTCGTGGAGCTTCTAATTCATTATATATTGTGAGATATGGTCATTTAAAGTTGACGCTAATTTATAAACTTTACATACTCTTTGTTTTTTTCCATTCGTACACATTTCTCTTGTCATCTACGATTAATATACAACCCGTACTTCCCTTAACATAGCATAAGAACATCAAATAATTTACAGAAATTTTCCGGGGTGTAACATCATAATTCTATATTAGCGGGTATTACATTAAGGGAAAGCATATGGGTCATCTCTTGCATGTATGTTGAGTTCTTTTGTGAGAGTGAGCGGAAATTATTTTATTTATGCCCAAGTTAATCTTATTCAATATCTCGTGCGAGAACAGACATCTCTCCAAATTGTGAGGGGCACAATGGTAAGACTTTGATTTAATTTTAATTGCTAAATTACATATAATACATGTTGGCCCAAAATATGTCTTGATGAGTTAGTTTTCAAAAGCTAAGTGATTTCGAACTTTGACATCTTAATGTTGAACCTATATGCATGCGAGTGAGTTATTTGAGCTTCATTGATTTGTCTCATGATCCTAAGTGTAAGTAGACCTATTCATAGGATGAATTTTATGCTTAATTGTTAGAAGGGAAGTAGTAGATTGTTTGAGGATGAACAATAGTTTAAGTGTGGGGTTTTAATGAAGGGCATATTTACACACTTCATAGATGTATTTTTGCCCATACTTTACAATGTTTTGAGAAAAAGTTATGTGTGTTTGCATGTGATTATGTTATATATTTGTGAAATTAGCTAACACATGTGATTAGATGTTTTTAGGGCTTAAGATGATGAATTTGGGTTTATTTAAGGTTTTTGGAATATATGAGAAGAAGTGGGAATGAAGGATGCAAGGATTAAAGTCGCGCGAGGAAGCAGCACACTGGCACATTTCCAGGTACGGCGCAGCAGCAGCAATGCCGCATGGGCAGGCGCAAGGCGCCCCAATATAGGCGCAAGGACACACATGCAGAAGAAGACCCCCCGCACGATGGGGCATGTGTAGCAGCCCTTCTACAGCTCGTTGGCAGGCGTGCAACAGCACTGGACGCGACAACAGCTTGGGGCGATGCGACAAAGGCTTCTGACGGCCAAAAATGGGACTCCTACTTCAACTAGGAAAAGGAACTTTAAAACCCAATCAAATTCATCAAGTAACAAGCAATACATGAATCTACTACTATAAATACCTTTTTATTTTCATGTAATAGCCATGTCTTCAAGTGTGGATGTTTTACAACAAGCTTTTAGAGTTAATTTTAAGACATGTTACAAAATATCTTGGAGACGATTGTAAAGTTGTTCTTCTAAATTTTCCATTAATCAAGTGAAGGTTCTTCCAATCATTGTTGTAAGTATAAAATTTAGTTATTATTTATGAATTCTATTAATTTACTTATAAACACGATAGGTTGAAACTACCACAACTAGGGTTATGGGAACCATGGTAAATTAACATACCAGGGTTTACACGAAGTGATCCTAAACAATTACTAATACTTATATTGTATTCTCTTCATCTTAAATCATTCTTAACGGTGTGCAATGTTAGGAAATGCCCGATTTCTTTGCTTGCTTTGGTCGAAGAGGTAGAGATTAGGAAACGAGAATTAAAACAAAGCCTTGATCTTGATCGCTCATGAGACGGTCAGGTAATTGAGTATGGTCATTCAATAGGGACTGGTCGGTCCTTTGAATGAACCTAAGTTATTAGTTCTATAAGTAAAGTATTGGGATCGACCACTAGTGTAAAACCCGAAGTAGTTAAGGATCCATGGGGAACACTTGCCCTAGTCAATTGCATTAATTTTGAAACAACCATCAATTTCTCAACATTGTTACTTATTTATTTAACAAATCCCCCCTCTTGGGAAATAATTGATTAAAAAGCTTAAGCAATAGTATTCTTCTACATCCTTCCATATTCCCTGTGGGACTGACCCCAACCTCTAGTTGGGTTCTTTATTGACAATGTGCACTTCTCACTTCAGTAAGAGGTGTGGTTTGAGCGTTATCATTAATTCATATGGAATCCCATCCTATGTTAATTGTAGTTATTCTCCACCAGGTTGTAACTAAAATGATGCTTGTCCAATAAATTTAGAAAATTTTTCCCTAGCTTTTGTAAAGTCAGAAATTAGAATCTTGTTGAAGCTTTGAATTCTTGAGAATTGTTTGCATCTCTCAGAGTTAGGGGCTTCTATAATGATTGCATGTGTGAAAAACTCAGTTACATGTATGTTATTTAGATTCAGTCAAAAAGTCTATGTACTTTGTATTTTGTCAAAATTGTCAATTCAGTTTTAGTCAATGTACTAGAATATCTAGTATTAGTCAGAAATGTCAGCTGATCAGTTTGACTATATAATCTCTCTAGGTGCCAGTAGTACCTCCTAGATATCAGAATCAAAATTTAGTAATTGGTACACTAGGCAGTCATGAGATTTTAGATATATAGCTCTGACTTGCCCCAGGACCCTAGTTCAGATTTCAGTTTGTTCTTAGATGGTTACGACCCTCTAGGTAAGAAGCTCTGACCAGTCTAGAAGCCAATTTCAGAATATGGTCCGATAAGACTCTCAGGTACTTGCAGTTATATGTCCCTAACTAGTCTTAGATCCCATTTTTGAGCTATCAGCCTAATAGTTCAGTATAGGTTTTCCAGTGGGAGTAGGACTTAGCACCAAGCGGACCGAGGTTCCAACGCACCTAGATTCCCAAAACTACATTGCAAGCGTAGGTTACAGTTACAGATTATTGTCCTGAATGACCCTAAACTTTTGTGATCACCTAGTTCATGCCTTTATACCCTGGCAAGGTAATCTGGGTCGTACAGATGGGGTGTATACATCAGACTCCACGTCTAGCTCACATTGATATATGTCGGTTACAGACTCTCCCACTAGTTAGTCCAGTCTAGTTTCAGAATAAGAATCTCAATTTAGTTTTAGATCTAACAGTTTAACTTAGTTCAGTGTAGTATCTTATACTAAAAAATTTTAGATATAGGACATGTCTTTGACCACCGGACAGGGTCATTTTGTCCATCTCAGTTACTTCAGATTATTTTAGTTCAGATAATTAGTTGATCATTGCATATCTTTCTAGTTTAGTCACTTACATATATCAGTATATTCCTCCCACATATTCATTATATTCAAAGTACTAACTCATACTTTTATGTTGTATCATTTCATGATACAGCTGCAAGTTCTCAAACTTAGTACCACTACCCGTCGTAGTTCAGATTCTCCACCTTAGCAGTTTTAGTGTGAGTTCTCATCATCCAAGGGCATTATTTCTTTCTTTCAGTCATTTATTAGTTCCAGTTAGACTTAGAGTTAGCTGGGGGCTTGTCCCAGCAACTCCTCAGTTAGATGGCTTTTCAGACAGACATGATTTTCAGATTTATCAGTATAATTCAAATGTTTTGAACTTTATGTTCTCAGACTTGTTTTTGATAAATGCTTTATGATATTATTTCAAAGTTTAGTTGTGCATGTTTACTTAGAATACCAGTGTATGATAGACTAAGGGTTGACTTGGCGTTACTTGTGACTCCAAGTACCGTGTTCCGTCCAGGGTGTAGACTCGGGGCGTGAAAAACATGGTATTAAGCGCTATGTTTAGAGTATCCTCGAAATTTCTGAAAGCCCCATCGAGTAGAGTCCTTTTCAAGGGTGTTAAGCGTGCCACACTTATGACGAGGAGGCTACGATATGTTATTAGGAAACCTCTCTTTTGTTCATACTCTTTATCGTGCATTAAAATTCAATTCCAAAAATGTTCTTTTGACTCGTGCTCTATTTGTTTTCTATGAATCATGTCTCCCAAACGCGGTAATGGAAGAAGGACCGGTAACACCAATAGACCTGCCCCTCCAGCCCCGGTAGCTCCTCAAGATGATTCGGTTTCTACCGTAGAGTTTAAAGCGGCCATATAGTTACTGGCCCAAATCATGACCAATCAGGTGAATCGGCATGTCGTGTTGGTGAACACGAACGGGTCTGCAGCAGCTGTGAGGGTTCGAAACTTCACCCGCATGAACCCTCCATCTTTTGAGGGATCTAAAGTGGGGGAGGACCCCCAAGAGTTCGTAGATGAGGTCAGGAAGATAACCCATATTATGGGTGTCAGCCCTTCCGAGAGTGCTGACCTGGCTGCCTACCAGCTTAAAGGGGTAGCCCAGGTTTGGTATGAGCTGTGGAAGGAGGGGGGCCAGCGGGAGAAGGACTAGTGGAGTGGGAAGAATTCCACACAACTTTCTTGGATAGGTTTTTCCCCCGAGAGCTTAGGGAGGCAAAGATGGCGGAGTTTATGAACTTGATAAAGGCAATAGAACTGTGGAGGAGTATGCTCTGGAGTTTATTGGGCTGTCTAAGTACGCTCCAGAGATGGTAGCCAAGCCAAGGGCTCGCATGCTGAAGTTTGTAAATGGAGTGTCAAATCTGGGTCTCAAGGAATGCAGGACAGCGATGCTAATTATGGATATGGACCTTTCTAGATTGATTGTCTATGCCTAGCAGATTGAGGCCAAAAGTTTGAGGGATATGGATATGAACAAATGGGCATTGACTGGCCAGTCCGATTACGGCCATCAGAGGTCTAGCGGTTGTAGCCGCCCACAGCAGCAGCAGCAGCAGAGGACCCCAGCACCTAGTTCAGCCAGTGCCCCTACCATTCGGCCCCACCAGAACCGGAGGGGTGGAGCATCTAGCTCTAAGCCTCAGAGCTTCAATGCCGGGAACAGGTAACCAATTTGCCCCAAGTGCGGCAAGAATCATCCCGGAGAGTGTCTACAAGGCAGGGAGGGTTGTTTCAGTTGTGGACACCTCGTCGAATTAAAGAATGTCCGTAAGCAGGACGGGGAAGATCACAACCCACTACCTCAATAGCTCCAGCAAGCCAACCCATCAGGTATAGATGGCGGTCAGCGCCAAAACCATTTCGATGCTCTATCTTCCCGTTAGGATCCAGGAGCCACCATTTCATTTGTAACTCCCTACATAGCAATTTAGTTCGATGTCAGCCCAGAAATCCTCTCAGAACCGTTCTCAGTCTCCACCCCAGTTTGCGAGTCAGTTAGAGCCAGCCGGGTATAGAAACTACCCAGTCTTAGTCTTGAATAAAGTCATTCCAGCTGATCTCATAGAGCTGGATATGATTGACTTTGACCTTATTCTCGGCATGGATTGGTTACACTCCTGCTATGCCTCAGTTGATTGCAGAACTAGAGTTGTCAAGTTCCAGTTTCAAAATGAACTAGTGTTAGAATGGATGGACAACATTTCAGCACCTAAGGGTAGGTTTATTTCCTATGTTAAGGCCCGAAAACTCATTTCCAAGGGATTTATTTATCTTCTGGTTCGGGTCAAGGATTCCAACCCTGAGACCCCAACCATTCAGTCAGCTCCAGTGGTTAGTGATTCCTAGATGTATTTCCCGAGAATCTTCCCGGAGTTCCCCTGAATGGGGAATAGACTTCGAAATAGACCTCCTCCCAGATACTCAGCCCATCTCCATCCCTCCTTACAAAATGACTCCAACTAAGCTTAAAGAGCTGAAGGAGCAGTTAAAGGATCTTCTCGATAAGGGTTTTATCAAACCCAACATATCTCCCTGGGGTGCTCCAGTGTTATTCATGCGTAAGAAAGACAGTACCCTCAAAATGTGCATAGATTACCATCATCTGAACAAAGTCACAATCAAGAACAGATATTCCCTACCTAGAATTGATGACCTATTCGACCAACTTCAGCGAGCTAGTTATTTCTCCAAGATCGATCTTAGGTCAGGGTACCATCAGTTAAGGGTCATAAAGTGTGACATACCAAAAACAACATTCAGACCTAGGTATGGTCACTATGAGTTTATGGTGATGTCCTTTGGACTCACAAATGTCCCTGTAGCCTTTATGGACATGATGAATAGCGTATTCAAGCAGTATGTGGATATGTTCATCATTGTATTTATAGATGACATTCTGGTATACTCCATAAATGAGGAAGAGCATCAAGATCACCTGAGGATAGTGCTTCAAACACTCAGAGACTGCCAGCTAGATGCCAAATTTAGTAAGTGCGAATTTTGGTTAAAGTCCGTGACTTTATTGGGTCACGTGGTCTCGGGTGAAGGAATACAGGTAGATCCTCATAAAATAGCAGCAGTGAAGGATTGGCCACGACCTTCCTCTCCTACTAAAATCAGGAGTTTCCTGGGCTTAGCCGGTTATTATCAACGGTTTGTGGAAGGTTTCTCTTCTATAGCATCTCCTCTAACTAAGTTAACTCAGAAGAAGGTGAAATTATAGTGGTCGGATGAGTGTGAGAAGAGTTTCCAAGAGTTGAAGACTCGACTCACTACCGCTCCAGTTTTGACCCTGCCAGAAGGAACAAATGGGTTGGTTGTTTATTGTGATGCTTCCAGAGTTGGACTCAGCTGTGTTCTGATGCAGCGAGGCAAAGTGATAGCCTACGCCTCCAGACAGCTCAAAGTTCATGAGAAGAATTATCCAACTCATGACTTGGAGTTGGCAGCAGTTGTGTTTGTGCTAAGAATATGGAGGCATTACTTATATGGAGCTTACATAGATGTATTTAGAGATCATAAGAGTATGCAGTATGTGTTCAGTCAGAAGGACCTAAATCTTCGTCAAAGAAGGTGGTTAGAACTACTAAAATACTATTACATGAGCGTGCTATATCACCTTGGCAAGGCCAATATGGTGGCTGATGCCCTAAGCAGTGTGTCTATGGGCATCGCGGCTCATGTAGAAGAAGGCAAAAAGGAGCTGGCTAAAATATTCACAGGCTAGCTCGGTTGGGAGTACAGTTGGTGGATTCGATTAAGGGTGGTGTAGTAATGCAGAGCGGGTTAGATTCCTCTTTAGTTGTGGAGGTTAAGTCCAGACAGGATGAAAATCCCATCTTACATAAGATGAAGGAAGCAGCTCTCAGAAAAGAAATAGAAGCTTTCTCCAAAGGGGGAGATGGTGTGCTCCATTACCAGGGTAGATTATATGTACAGGATGTTGGTGAGTTGAGATAGCAGATATTGGCTAAAGTGCACAATTCTAGATATTCTATTCACCCTGGTGCTACTAAGATGTACCGTGATTTACAAGATATTTACTGGTGGAACGACATGTAAAAGAGATAATGCTGAATTTGTATCTAAGTGTCCAAACTGCCAGCGCGTAAAGGTGGAACACTAGAGACCGGGAGGTATGACTCAGTATATCAGTATACCCACATGGAAGTGGGAAGAAATAAACATGGACTTCATTAAAGGTGTACCACGGACTCATCAAAAACATGACTCTATTTTGGTAGTAGTGGACCAGATGACTAAGTCAGCATATTTCCTCCTAGTTAAAACCACAGATTTAGCTAAGGACTATTCTAGACTTTATATTCGGGAACTAGTCAAACTTCATGGGGTGCCGTTGTCCATTATTTTAGACAGAGGTACCCAATTCACCTCTCACTTCTGGAAGACTTTTAAGAAAGGACTTGGTACCCAGGTTAAGCTCGGTACAGCTTTCCACCCGCAGACATATGGACAAGCTGAGCGGACTATTCAAACCTTAGAAGATATTCTAAGGGCATGTGCAACCAATTTTAAGGGTAATTTGGATGACCATTTGCCTCATATCAAGTTTGCGTACAACAACAACTAACACTCTAGCATTCGGATGGCCCCATTTGAGGCATTATATGGTAGGAGGTGTAGATCCCCTATAGGGTGGTTTGAGGTTGGTGAAGCAATCTTAATAGGGCCAGAATCGATTCATGAAGCTATGCAAAAGGTACAACTCATTAGAGAGAGGTTGAAAACAGCTCAGAGCCGTCAGAAATCTTATGTAGATGTGAGAAGAAGAGAATTGGAGTTCGCTGTGGATGATTGGGCTTACTTTAAAATTTCCCCCATTAAAGGGGTGATGAGCTTTGGGATCAACATGTACCTCTTCATATCCAAGGAGAAATACTCTTTGAAAGTTGAATCTTGTACGAGCCTATTTGAAATAATTGTTTGTAGTATAGCTTTCAACCCGACTTTGTACTAGAACTTTCTGTATACCTTAAATCTTAATTTAAAACCAGTAACTTGGATTTTGTATGTATCTCGGATTTCTTTCATCCTTTTTTCTTGATGTCATCCAAGCGCTCATGCTCGTCAAGTAATACAGGACTGGAAGTCCTGATTATCGATCCCTCAGTTTTAAGGTTGTTTCTTATTTTCCTATTCTATCAAACAATTGAAATGGGGAATGGTTTGGATAATTAAACTACTAAAAACTTTAAATAGAAAATTAACTAAAGATGTTGCAAACTTGGTTTTACTTCAGATGATGATGAAATCTAGGGAAATGACACTTTTAGTTTCAAGTTGAGTTTCAGGACATGATTACGCTATAATGATTCTTCCCATGGTTGCTAGTTGCAAGTTACTATCCCATTCCTTTCCACTCTCCCGTGCATTTATGAACTATCTCATGAACCCTAATGCCTATATCCCTATTGTTGAAGGAGAAACATGAAACAACAGTTATGTCTACTTGTATTTCAACTAAATAGGGTTGAAGGGTATATCCTTATCCTCAACAAGAACTTCTATCCTCTCACCAATGGGTTCAAGGGTCTTTGAATTCCTGTTCTATATTTACCTTTTTAACCCTTTTGGTTCCCTTTTCGAAGTTCATCCGAAAGCTAACCAATTTACTTATAAGGTGATTAGTCTCATAAATAAGCAAGTATAACAAGTAATCATAAACAACCATTAATGAAGAATCGAAACTAGTATAAATCAGTCTATCAAACATCAATCATCCACCATGGATACAACCCTAGAGTATGTTTTAGCCACTCATAGACAAGTGTAAAAACAAATACATAATTATCATCATTCAAAGAAAAACGATTAAAAAAAGAAGAAGAAACCTAGTGTAGAACTTGTCTCTCCTTCCAACTGGCTTACAACCTCCACAAAAGATATACGTAATATAAGAATGATACTCAGATGAATAACAAACGACCTAGAGGCTATATATATATGTATATGTATATAGTTGATCATTCAAATAACACTTCCGCCCTCCAATACTTAGCTTTAAAAAGAAATTTTGCTGTTGAATAGGCCTGGCGCACCGCCCCATCCATAGCCCCAAGTTGGGCTCGAGTTTTCTCTGAAGTTTTGCTTTAGGCGCGCAGCCCCATCCGTAGAACCATGGAGTTAACAAAATTTTCACTCTTCTAGATCATCCAGGCGCCTTGTGCCACTCATAGCCCTCGAGTGTTAGTTAAATTTCTTGGCTCTAGAACCTCTCTAGCGCCCAACCCTATCCATAACACCAGAATTTTGAAAAATTTCTCTAAGTTTGGAATGCTCTGGGGCTCCACACCTTCCATTTCGTTAAGGTGTTGAGTGAAGCATCCTCTAAAGTTTGGGACTTGGCGTTGGGCGCCAGCCATAGCTTAGATATGGTGCACATTCTTCTAAAGATTAGGACCTGGCACTGGGCACCAGCCATAGCCCCAGGTCCTTCTTCTAAGCTTCTCAAACCTTCAACTTTGCGTTATTTTGGATCTTTTTCCTTGGTTTCCTACTCAAAATACCTCAAATCATTTGTTAGAATACAAAACACACAAACATATGAATTTATACATTTCATAAGGATTATGAACTCAAAACAAGGTAAAAAATAGGAAAAAACAAGGCAAATAGGTACAGAAATATGCCCAACATCACTACCCCACACTTCAACCATTGTTCATCCTCGAACAATCCCTTGTTACATACATAAACTCATATTTTACCACCACACTTGGTACCTCTATCAATACATACTCAACTAACTAGCATAGAGTATCAAGTGGTTCATCAACATACAATGATTCTCATCAAGGACATATAAAGGTTTTACAGTTAAGATCACACAACCTCTATAATTGACTCATCTTTTCAAAACATAAGGCGAACATGATTAAACTTGAAAACCTAGACATCTTGTGCCCTCTCTTTTTAGTGATGTTCTCTATCAGACTATCAATGCGAACACATGGAACATAGAAAGCAGGGCAACCTCACGCTCACAAACAATGTAATGTAGTACATATATCATATATCATAAGATTGCTCTTCATGTACATTTAGACTACTTGATTGTTTTAAGAGATTCAGATTACAAGGAATTTTTTTTATTGTAATATCATCTAAGGGATGGGTAGGAATGATATTTCTTTTAATTGACTACCATTCTAAGCAATTTTAAGAATTTTTTATTTTTGTTGCCCACAACCTTTTTCTTGTTTGTTCAGATTTCAACTAACTCACCTTTTCTTTTTCTTCTCATGCCCTTTTTTTACTACTTGGCTGCTATTCGTTTCTTATAAAATCAATAAGGATTTTGCAATTACAACTCTAGCTTTTATTGTTCTAGCAGCAAGTAAACAACAGAATTCTGTGGGCATTCCTTCTTCCTATTTTCCCCTCTTACATAATTTTCTTCTTTTTCCCTTAACATTACGCCTCAGTGGACATTTACTTTCAAGTCTCAAAGTTCCTAAGACTACTTTGGATCAATCAATTTGGGGTCTCACAACAAAAAGTATTAAGCTACTTTCGTGGTTAAGAAAGAATGAGGATTATGGCTCAAAGGGGGTTAACTAGGGAGAATGTTTAGGAAGGTAAAACAAATATGGGAAAAACATGCCATTTTCAAAGAAATGTCTTGATCATATCCTAACCCCTTAAAAATTAGTTATCCTACATATACTAAGACAAGTTTTGGATGCCACAATATGTACGCACAAGACAATTTAGCTCACCTCTCATGGCAACAAGAATCTAGTCGAGTTCCTACAGCTACACATTCACACAATCATATGGAATGATATTTTTTTATTAGTAATCATTTTGAGTCAGATTGAAGAGATATGTGTGTCTCTGATGGATTCCTCACTTATGCATTTAAGATAATCACTTTATTAACTCTAGCATAGTCGCTAAATAGAATGTCAACAAGCACACAAGTGAATGATCTAAGACTCAATCCTAAAAAATAAAAAAACATGACGAACTTTTCTTTAAGACGGTCGTCATCCATCGATCATAAGGAAGGGTCACTACTCTAAGACAAAAACGACTCCTAAAAATTAAAAAAATTATCCGGTTCAAAAAACTCCCTTTTGGAAAAGAACTGAGGCCATAAGAAAAATCGAAGGGTGGGTGAGATATGCCAATTTTCAAAAATTTTCAAACAAAACAGGATAGGCATACTCACCCTTACTCACAAAATTCAGGGATACACACCCTCACCCCACACTAAAAGCCTTGCTCTATCCTTAGAGCAACTAGAATTAAAGATCATATTAAAGAGAGAAATTATTCCCTAAGGCCCTCTATGGCCCAACTAGCAGCAGGTTTTTGAATTTGTGGGTCGCATGACCCCACACGTAAGATTAGACCATGCTTCTTACCCTTGATTTTGGGTACTCAGACTTTCCCTTTTCTGCAAAAGAAAATCAACATTGACACTATAGATAAAAACAATACAATTACATTTTTACAAATTGGCTTGCCTCCCAACAAGCACCTGATTTAACGTCACGACACGACATCCTTTTGCAAGAAAATTGAGGTCTTCTCTCTATCTAAATTATTCTCTTAATAGTGCTTCAACCTTTGGCCATTAACCAAGAAGGTTCTATCAGACCCCAAGGGTTTCAACTCCACTACACCATGTGCATTCACATTCATAATTTCAAATGGGCCTGACCACTTCGATCTTAAATTTCCCCCAAATAGCTTCAACCTCAAGTTGTGTAATAATACTAACTTCCCTACCTGAAACTCCCGAGGTTGAATGCGCATGTCATGAAATCTCCTAGTTCGCACCTTGTACATTTTTGCATTTTCATTTGCACTAAAATGGAACTCATCAAGCTCATTTAGTTGCGACAACCTTTTCTCACCAGCAGCTTCCAAGTCCATATTCAACTTTTGGATAGCCTAACTTGCTTGGTCTTCTAGCTCAACCGGTGAATGACATGCTTTTATGAAAACTAACCTATATGGTGAAATACTAATAGGAGTTTTAAAAGCTATGTGGTAAGCCCATAATGCATAATCCAACTTGCTAGACCAATCTTTTCTATTTGTTCTCACAATCTTATCATGAATTCTTTTGATCTCTTAATTTGACACATCTACCCGTCCACTGGTTTGCGGGTGATAGGTTGTTGCTACCTTGTGCTTCACATTATACTTAGACAATATATTATTGAAGAGCCAGTTGAAGAAATGCGTACCTTCATCACTAATGATGGCTCTGGGTGTACCAAAATGGGTGAATATATTCTTCTTCACAAATTGGGCCACTGCCTTTGCATCATTGGTTGGAAGTGCTACAACCTCCACCTGCTTTGACACATAATCAACTACTACCATAATACCTGTTCTTATTCAAAAGGATGAAAGGTCCCATGAAATAAATTCCCCAGTAGTCAAACACTTCTACTTCCATAATGCCTCTCTGAGGCATTTTTTGCCTCTTCAAAATATTCCCTATTCTTTGACAACTGTTACAAGATTTAGCAAACAAATACGCATCCTTTAACAAGCCAATAAAATCTAGCTTGAAGAACCTTTGCTGCGGTTCTATCTCCCCTGTGGTATCCGCCATAAGGTAAAGAATAACATCTTTCCAAAATCTAGTGTACTTCTCCCTTCGAAACACATCTTCTAACCAATTGATCGGGTCCTATCTTGTAAAAGAAGGGTTCATCCCATATGTAGAATCTGCTATCATGAAGCAGTCTCCTTTTTCCATCTGGGGTTACATTAGGTGGATACACACCACTAACTAGAAAATTCACCATATCAGCATACCATGGCAGCTCTGTACTGTGCATAACAAATAATTGCTCATCAGGAAAAGTCTCAACAATGTCAATCTGACAGTCAATATGCTCCATGTCCTCCAACTGGATAGATAATCTACTACCTGGTTCTCTGTACCTTTCCTGTCTTTGATCTTAATGTCAAATTCTTTTAGTAACAGTATCCACTGAATGAGCTCGAGTTTAGCATCCTTTTTTGCAAACAAGTACCTGATTGCAGCATGATTAGTATACACCACCACTTTTGTCCCCACTAGATCAGCTCAAAATTTATCAAATGCACTCTTTTTTGGTCACAGTGTAATTCTTCTGAGATGTATATAATGATTTGCTTGCATAGTAAATGGGTTGAAACCTCTTCCCCTTGTTCTGCCCTAAGCTGCCCCTATAGCAAAGTCATAGGCATCATACATCATAATGAATGGTAATGTCCAGTCTGGGGCAATGATGATTGGAGGTATGGTCAACTTATCCTTCAATGTGTTGAAAGCGTGCGCACATTCTCTATTGAACTCAAATTTCACATCCTTCTCAAGGAGTTTGTACATTGGGTTTGCTATTTTAGAAAAGTCTTGAATGAACCTCCTAATAGAACCCATCATGTCCTAAAAAACTACGCACCCCTTTCACAGAGACAGGGGATGGTAGTTTTCCAATGGTCTCAATGTTGGCCCTTTCAACCTCAATACCTTCCTTTGAAATTTTAAGACCCAGGACTATCCCTTCACGTACCACGAAATGGCACTTCTCCCAATTTATTACAAGATTGGTCTTCTCATATATGGCTAGTATAGTATCCAAATAATTTAAATAATCATCAAAATCACTCCCATAGACTGAGAAGTCGTCCATGAATACCTCCATGAATTTCTCCACCATGTCCGTAAAGATAGCTAGCATGCATCTGTGGAATGTTCCTGAGGTATTACAAAGTCCAAACGGCACCTTCAGAATGTAAAGGTGCCGAAAGGGCAAGTAAAAGTAGTCTTCTCCTGGTCTTCTTGTGCAATCATGATCTGTTTGTAACCTGAATACCCATCCAAAAAGCAGTAGTAATTAGTCCCCGCTAACCTGTCTAACATTTGATCCAAGAAAGGCAATGGGAAGTGGTCTTTCCTATTGGCTGCATTAAGCTTTCGGTTGTCAATATAAATCCTCCATTATGTGACTATTCTCTAGGGTATCAATTCATCCGTCTCATTATGCACCACCATCATCCCACCCTTTTCTAAAACACAGTAAACTAGGATCACCTAATGAATGTCTGAAATTGGGTAGATGACTCTTGCATCTAGCCACTTTATTATCTCCTTTTTCAGTACCTCCTTCATGATGGGGTTCAATCTCTACTGATGTTCAACACTACATCTGGACCCTCTTATGCATGCAGAAGGAACTGCTTATTCCTTTTATATCAGCTATTGTCCACCTAATTGTCATCACCCGATGCTTTAGCACTTCCAACAACCTATCAACTGCTCATCAGACAAGAAAGCAGATATTATCATAGGCAGCATTTTATCATTTCAGAGAAAAGCATATTTCAAGTGTGCAGGTAAAGGTTTTAATTCAAGAACTAGTGTTTTCTCAATGGGTGGCTTCGGCTTTTCCCAAGTTAAAGGCTTTTCCAAGTGTCTCCAATGGACCCTCCTTGCTAACATGGGGGATAGTGGCATCCAAAACTACTAAGCATTCAATATTCTCTGAGCTATCACCCTGTTCTTTCTCATATACCAGTGCTCTCTTAAGTAGATCTTCCTATGATAAATATTGTTCTAGGGCCTTGGCAGATATTTCTGGCTCTACTTCCATAATGGCCTTAATATCTTCATAATAAGGTGGCCATCTTGCAGTTCATATCACATCGAAAGCTGCCTCCTGACCATCCACACTCATTGACATTGTACCCAACTTCACCTTTATGACAGTGTCGGCGGTGGCTAAAAATCCTCTACATATGCTTCGTAATCTAGGATTATGAAGTCCACTAGTAGGATGAAAGGTCCCATCTTTATCAAGAAGTCCTTTATTATCCCATCAGGATAGGCAAGAGATTGATTTGCAAGCTGCAAAATCACTATGGTAGGATGTGGTTCACCTAAACCCAATGTTCTGAACAAGGATGCAGGCATCAAATTAATACTTGCACCCAAATCACATAAGGTTGAACCAACTTCTCTATCTCCAATCCCTACTAGAAGGGTGAAGCTCCCGAGGTCGTTCAACTTTTTAGGAATTTTGTTTTGAACCCGAGAAATGCACCCTTCCGTGAGAGCCACAATTTCAAACTCTGTTAATCTCCTCTTATTGGCCACAATGTTCTTTAGGTACTTAGCATATTTTAGAACTTCCTATAGAAGCTCCACCAATGGTAAGTTAACATGCACCTATTTCAACACATTGAGAAATTTCTGGCAGGCTGAGTCCTCCTTCTGCTGCTTAAACCTCTGTGGGAATGGGGCCAGTGATTTGGCTACTACAACTTTCGATAATGTGTTTCTTGACTCACTGACCTCACTCTTGGACTTCACAACCTGCTCATCATCAACCTTCTTTTCTATGGGGATCACCACACCTAGCTCTTTACCACTGCAAAAAGAGATTGCGCTCACATTTTCCTTGGAGTTCTTCTCTATGTCATCGAAAGTGCCCCTTTCAGTATGTTCGTCTGTTGCAAGGCCAATTGCCCCATCTTCCTCTCAAGCTCATGGATGGACTTTTGCATCTCATTTACCTCTTGAGTATGTTGCACCATCCACTACTTTATTGTCTCCTCAAGGGAACTGCTCAGCTGTTGGCCCTAAGGCCTTGGATAATTATTCAGGGGCCTTTAGAAGTTCTGATTCCCTCCCCATAAGGGGTTGGCTGCATTCATGTACCCTGGTTATAGCCATTACCTGCAAAAACTCCATCATGAACTTGTTGTCCCACATAAAATACAGATTTTGGGTTAAGTGGACAACCTGAATATGTGTGGCTTTCTCTACATGCTTCGCATGATGGTGGTGGAATCTACACCAGATGTACCTACTGTACTTGGCTTCCTGCTAGTGTGGTCACAAGCTTGCTAATCACATTCACCAGCTGGATAATGTCTACTCTAATTGTTGCAACACTATCTACCTCAAGCTTCCCTAACACCTTAGCTACTGTGAATCCTCTACCTGAGTCTTGATAATCTTGACTCCCCACTGACTTGAGGTTCAAAAGAGCCTCAATTTTATCATAGCTCTTAGAAAAGATCTGTCCCTGTGCGATAGCATCAACCGATCTTTGACTCGGGCTTTATATCCTCTATAAAGTTATGCCCAAATATCTCCTTAGTCTGCATGTGGTGCGTACAATCTCTCAAATATCCCTAGTAATGTTCCCTTGCCTAAGCTAAGGTTTGACCATCTCTCAGCACAAACCCAAAGATCATTACTCTCAATTCCTTGGTTCTCCTTGAAGAGAAAAACTTGTTGATAAATTTATCAAAAAAAACCTCCCACGTGGTGATGGAACCTGCTGGCTCATTTTGAAGCCACTCCTTGGCTTCACCAATCATTGAGAATGGAAACAATGTCAGTTTAACATATTCATCTAACACGTTCTGGTAGTGGAGATTCTCACTCAACTCCACGAACATCATCAGAGGCCTGTGGGGATCCTCGTGTGGCTTACCTTAATATTGATAAGTGTTTTGGACCAGCTGCAAGGTCCCTCCTTCAACTCAAAGTTCTCAATGATAGCAGGCTTGACAATAGCTTTAGAAGCGTTCTCTAGGTTCAACCTAGAAAAATTCAACACTGGAACTCTCTCCTTATTGTTGCCTTGTGCCTTCTCGTTATTCGCCATGATTAACCTTTGAAAGGTTCTCTCAATTTCAGGATCCAATGAAGCCAAAAGTGATTCTTGACTTATTTTACTTGGCATACACTGAGCACACAACCCTGTAAATATCAAAAAAACAAAGAAACAAGCATAAAATATAAAATAATACAATAAAATCCTAACCTACAAATGATCAAACAATATTCAAGTCCCCGGTAACGGCGCCAAAAGTTTGATGTCGCCCAAGCACATGCATGCACATATTTCGATGTTGCATTAACTAAAGATGTTGCAAAACTTGGTTTTACTTCAGATGATGATGAAAATATAGGGAAATGGAACATTTAGTTTAAAGTTGAGTTTCAAGACGTGATTACACTAGAACAATTTTTTCTATGGTTTCTAGTTGAAAGGTACTATTCCATTCCTTTTGTTACGACCCGAACGTAGACCTGCATCATAATATGGGAAAAGGAGCCCCAAGAGACTCCAAGACGACCCATGGAATGAACATACATCTAACTCAATATCAATAAATCGGAATATGTAGCATAACGACATAGCGGAAGCATAAACATAGCAAGCGGAACGTACTACATACATAACAGCTGAATACTACATATAGTCTGAAAGCCTCTAACATATCCGATAGGTTGATGGGAAAACATCCCCAACTAACCTGGCAAGTCTCGAAAACTGATCATGAAAGGATAACTGACATCAAACTAGTCCTCGGAGAATGAGAACTCACCAAAAGAGGTTGAATGCTAAACTCTGAGATGAACTATTGACGGTGTTGGGTCTGAATATCGGAGCCTCTGTCATGAAACGATACAACATGGAGTATGAGGTCAGTATGTAGATTGTAATAAGTATGCAAGGTAAGTAAAATGAACATTTACAAATAATACACAAAAGCTCATAAGAGATCATAAGAGTGGGACAACATGCTCAAAATATAAATACCATAAGAAAACATAAGGCTCAAGGTTTTCAAATCATTCGTAATTCACTCATTACCATAGTCATAAGAGAATCTTATAAATCATCACTTGAGCCAAATTAACATAAATATAATAATGCATAAAACATGCGGAACAATGGGAGATTCTTATACCTGTAATCACTAGTTGGGAGGGTGTTCGTACCTTTCCAAGGGTAGAACCATGAAGGGTGTGATATCACAGACGAAAGGCCCATTTGGGAAAAGGGGACAATCTCAAGGGAGGTCCCATCATGTCCTACCGTGGCATGTAGTTTTGAGTTTTGGGGCAAAACCTAGGCCCCGAACCTATTCGATGTTAAATACTACATCCAAAACATATATAGTGTTCATAGTATAATATGCATGAAATACATGGGCTAGTTAAATCATGATAATCATAAGCATGCTTGTAAATATGTGAACTAGCCATGAGATTAAGGCCCATGAGTCGGCTAAAATCATAATTAGTAAATCATGAGGTTCATGCATATTTGTAGATCATGTATATGCTTTTTAAATCACAAATTCATAAGGGCATTTGAATAATTCCATATCATAGGTCATAAATCATGATGGGTTGAAGAGTCATCAAAATCAAGGTAAAATCATACTCAATTTGTCATAGAACATGTATGATTGAGTATAATTTAATAGAAATTTAAATCAATAAATTTATAATTGAATTAGTTGTAAAATCTGATCATAATTCATAAATAACCCATGGATAGATCATTAGGATTCCACAAGATTTAAGATAAAACCCTATGATATTTTTAAACAAAACTTCATGAATTAGGAGAGACTTGGCATGGGTGCAAATGAAAACACCCATTCGTAACCCTGCATACTTGATTATAGCTGATTCTTAGACTTTCCTGATTGCCCAAGAGAATTTAAGAAGAATTGGAAGAGCTAAGGCTTGATCTCTGCTCTAACTCTTTCTAACTTGCATGCATGGGTTTTGAATTGGTTAGAATGGATTAACCTATCTTAATACACTCAGAATATAACTTAAAATGACGTAGTATAAGTCCTTAGAGCATAGGAATGATGAAAATACACTTAAACATTTCACAGAAAATAACTACTCGTCAGTCCACACGTGGGACCTAACGAGTCGTTGCCACCTTGAACGAGTCGTCACTTTGATCATTGGGTACACTGCCAAATTTCGCCTTAAACTTGTAACGGGCCATCCCATAAGTCATTACCGGTGACCAGGACTCGTGGTCATCATTCATCGCTTCCACTGCCTCAACCCTAAGTCATTATCTTCTTCATGAGAACGAGCCACCCAATGAATTGTGGTGACTAACCACGATTCATGGAACCTATTTGTTAGGAGCACTTCCTCACATTTTTCCCTATTTAAATTCCTTAGCCATGGCTGACCTGATGAGTCGTGGGGCCTAACCACGACTCATGGTCATGCCCGTGACTACTCCCTTCACAATTCCTTTAACTCAAGCCAGCCCTTACCACTAGTCACCTCATGACTCGTGGTCCTCCCCATGGGTCACAGAACGACTCATTTTGTAGCCTGGTGCAAAATTTACAAGTTTCTCCATTTCAACACCCAGATCTGATCTTTGGGCTTCTAGGGCATTACACCTTTTCACTCTCCAGAGCATCCAAGAACTATCTCATGAACCCTAATACCTATATCCCTATGGTCGTAGGAGAAACATGAAACAATGGTTATCCCTATTTGTATTTCAACTAAACATGGTTGAAGGGTATATCCCTATCCTCAACAACAACTTCTATCCTCTCACCAATTGGTTCAAGGGTCTTTGAATTCCAGTTCTATATTTCCCTTTAACCCTTTCAATTCCCTTTTCAAAGTTCAATCTAAAGCTAATGGATTTACGTACAAGGTGATCAGTCTCATAAATAAGAAATTATAAAAAGTAAATATAAACAACCATTGTTGAAGAATCAAAACTAGCATAATTCAGTCTATCAAACTTCAACCATCCACCATATCCAACACCCTAGAGTATGAGTGTCACACCCCGCCTTGGGGGGTATGACTGGCACCTGGTGCCCTACTAGGACCTGAACTGCTAGACTGCTGAGCCTGGGCACATCTGGTGCCTGGCTGGCTCTAACTCACATTTCTGGAAACAAAGGGCTATATAACGGCTGTAAACACAGCCCCCGCCGGTCCCCTGGGTATGCACTTGGGCTCGCTGAGCCCCTGACTATAACTGTATCTGAGTCCAGAGGACTCCTAAATCAACACCCGGGCGTATCCGCTCGACAGGGGTGTGTAAGGGCCGATCAAGGCACAATATGGGGAAAACTGGCATCCCATCTTCGTCCCCTGTGGGACGGCATGCCACTCCGTAGAGCGACTTATCCTCATCCTCTGGCGGATGAGTCGATAAAGCTATCAACCCTGGGGCGGTCATGGATGCTAGGTAATCCAACCCCAAGACAATACAGTGGTCTCAACTAGTAATACTATTTGCATATCCCATATACTGAAGCTAATAGTAGTAAAGTATTTGTACATACTATATGCTGAGCTAGTAGTAGTAATGCGTACGTACTTAATACATGCTAAGGCTAATAATAGTATATATGTGTAACTATAATCTTCTGCCAGACTGTACTGAGTCTAATGCTGAACTAGATATAGTCTTTCTGCTAAAAACTATGCGGTGAACTGAGTTTCTATAGTAACATGATTTACTATTTCTAACATGCTTTCTAAACTTCATTTTAACCTATCATTCTACTTCTGAGATGCCTTACAGATATTACATTGCTTTACTGGGTTTCAACTGAACATGATAATATCCTAACATCCTGTACTACATCACATACTGAGCATGCTGTGCAGTTCCTAACACTTGTATTAGAAACTATATCGTGCTAGCAAATTTCGCGCAAGTTATAACTTGATGCTTCTAATATCGTACCAACATTCGTAATAAACATAACACATGACTTCTGAATATTCTACTGGCCTTTAAATTACTTTACTATACTGAGATTTACTAACTTGCCGAGGAAACTAGGTTTACATACCTTATCCTCGAGCTATCCGTCTGTCGGACGAGGCTCGGCCAGTACTTCAACTATTTTCTCCCAACTGCATTCATGAATATGTCAATTAATACTAAATACAGCTTTATTTTAAAGAGAAACGTCACTTTCGATATAATTTATAGCCTAAACTTAGGCTTATCGAAAGACGGTCGAAAACTCGCTATTTTTCAGAGGTCCAGAAGGGAGAACTATTCACTTCTCAGCTAGGAACACATAGACACTAGTTTGGAGCAATTCTACTTACCTTAGCTCGGTGGCTCGACGATTCGTCATCCGTATTTCATGAACTAAATCCGTAGGAATGCTCTCTGCTGCTAAATACCTCAGTATCTGGGGTTAATTTGAGTTTGGACAACGTTTAGCAGCGTAATCGGATGAAAATTATATTACCCCCTTCGTTCTTTTCTCTTCTCTACTATTTCCTCTCTGTTTCACTGAAAATTATAAGTTTAAAATGATTTAAAACCGAAGTGGGGCTTTATATACTTGGGCCTGGACAAGGCCAACGTGTCACGGAGCCAACGCGGAGGCTTCACCTCCGTGACACGCTGCCATCGCGGAGGGGCTCTGCCTCGGCTCCTTCCGCGATGGTTCGACATGTTTCTCATCCGATCTTTTTCCCGGGCCTTTCTCTAGCACGTATAGCCTTCAAATATGCTTAACCAACGTGCGAATAGGTCATCTAGGTGCCGGGAATCCTACGGGGTATAACATTCTCGCCCCCTTAAGAACATTCGTCCTCGAATGTATACTGCTATCTAGAGGACTACTTAACTTACTTGTTTAGAAAAATTTCGCCAGAGTCTCCCCTGTAATATGGACTATACAAAAAACCTGAAATGCAGAAAAGTCCAATACAGGTACTGTACACAATACTTTAGGATTCACTGGATGGCTAAGTATCAATCTTTCTCACTTATACATATACAACCATAAGATACTACATAAGCAATAATACGGACATACCTGTCACCTGACTAGGCCTGGAATAGGTGAGGATATCTAGCTTTTGATATCTTCTTCAGGTTCCCACGTCATTTCCTCACGGTTCCTGTTACGCCACAATGCTTTGACAGACGCAACATCTTTAGTCCTCAACCTGCGAATCTGTCTGTCTAATATAGCTACTGGAACCTCTTCATATGCTAACTCTTCTGTGACCTGGACATCCTGGACTGGAACAACTGTGGAAGGGTCTCCTACGAACTTCCTCTATATAGATACATGGAATACTGGGTGAACAGATGCTAACTCTGAAGGCAAGTTCAATTCGTATGCAACTCGGCCTATTCTTTGCCGAATCTGATATGGCCCAATGAATCTCGGGCTAAGCTTGCCTTTCTTGCCAAATCTCATCACCCCTTTCATCGGAGACACTTTCAGATATACCCAGTCATTTACCGCAAATTCTAGATTTCTGCGCCGAATATCTGCATAAGACTTCTGGCGGCTCTGAGCAGTCAGTAAGCGTTCTCGGATAAGCTTTACTTTTTGCTCTGACTGCCGAACAACGTCTGGGCCAACCAATGCTGATTCTCCTATTTCAAACCAACCAATCGGCGATCTGCATTTTCGCCCGTATAATGCCTCAAAAGGCGCCATCTGGATGGCTGAATGATAGCTATTATTGTAGGAAAATTCAATCAACTAAAGATGCTCATCCTAGTTACCCCCAAGATCTAGTACACACGCTCGCAGCATATCTTCGAGCGTTTGGATAGTCCGCTCAGCCTGCCCATCTTTCTGAGGGTGGAATGTTGTGCTGAAGTTAATCTGCGTTCCCAAACCCTTCTGGAACGACTGCCAAAATCTAGCTGTGAACTGAGCTACCCTATCTGAAATAATGGATACCGGCACTCCATGTAGTCTAACTATTTCTCTGATATATAATTCGACATAATCCTCAGCTGAGAAGGTAGCCCTCACTGGCAGGAAATGAGCTGATTTTGTCAGCCTGTCAACTATTACCCAAATGGAATCATTTCTGCGTCTGGTACGGGGTAATCCTGTTATAAAATCCATATTTGTCGCTTCCCATTTCCACATAGGCACCGTTATATCTTGCGTCAAACCGCCCGGCTTCTGGTGCTCCGCTTTCACCTGCTGACAGTTAGGACATCTAGATACAAATTTAGCTATCTCAGCTTTCATACCTGGCCACCAGTAGATGTCTCTGATGTCGTGGTACATTTTCGTTGCTCCTGGATGAAGGGAATAGCGAGCATAATGTACCTCATGCATAATCTGCTGGCGAAGCCCTGAAACATTCGGAACGCAAAGGCGGCCCTTACAGCGTAGCTCACCATCCTCAGTCATTTGGAAATCTGACTCCTTACCTTCCTGAACTCTATCTCTGAGTCGGACTAAGTCAGGGTCCTCGTACTGTCGTCTTTTTACCTCTGTAACTAATGATGACACAGCAGAATTCTGAATGACCGCTCTATTATTTTCTATTTCCATTACTCGAACGGCTAAACCAGCTAACTGATGAATTTCCTCGGCTAACTCCCGCTTCTCAGGTCGCAAATACGCCAAACTCCCCATTGACTTACGGCTCAGGGCATCTGCCACTACATTAGCTTTTCCCGGGTGATACAGAATGTTCACATCATAATCTTTTAACAGCTCCAACCAGCGTTGTTGCCGCAGATTCAACTCCCTCTGAGTGAAGATATACTGTAGGCTCTTGTGATCTGTGAAAATATCAACATGGACACCGTACAGGTAATGCCTCCACATCTTCAAGGCGTGGATCACTGCAGCTAATTCCAGGTCATGGGTAGGGTAATTCTTTTCGTGTTTCCTCAGCTGTCTGGAAGCATATGCAATCACCTTACCATGCTGCATCAACACACAACCTAACCCGATGCTTGATGCATCGCAATACACCGAATAACCTTCTGTACCTTCCGGCAATGCTAACACTGGGGCGGAGGTTAATCTGTCTTTCAGTTCCTGGAAGCTCTGCTCGCATGCCTCTGTCCACTGAAACTTTACTGCTTTCTGTGTCAGTTTGGTCAGAGGTGCCGCAATGGTTGAGAACCCTTCAACGAACCTCCTGTAATATCCTGCCAACCCCAGAAAGCTACGAACTTCCGTCGGAGTGGTAGGCCTAGGCCATGACTTAACTGCTTCTATTTTCTGCTTGTCTACCTGTATACCAGTATCCGACACGATATGCCTTAAAAAGGCCACTGAGTTATGCCAAAATTCACACTTAGAAAATTTAGCATACAACTGGTGGTCCCTAAGGATCTGGAGCACTGTTCGCAAATGAGTCTGGTGATCTGCTTCAGAGCGAGAATACACCAGAATGTCATCAATGAATACTATCACGAACAAGTCCAGGAAAGGTCTGAAAATACTGTTCATCAGGTCCATGAAGACTGCCGGGGCGTTCGTTAACCCGAAGGACATGACTAGAAATTCAAAATGTCCATATCGGGTCCTGAATGCTGTCTTAGGAATATCCCTCTCACGTACTCGGACCTGGTGATATCCGGACCGCAAGTCAATCTTAGAAAAGTATCTGGCTCCCTGCAACTGATCAAATAAGTCATCAATTCTGGGGAGCGGGTACTTGTTCTTTACTATAACTTTGTTTAATTGCCGATAATCCATGCACATTCGGAGCGAGCCATCTTTCTTCCTCACAAATAAAACTGGCGCACCCCACGGTGAAGTACTCGGCCTGATGAAACCTTTATCCAATAAATCTTTTAGCTGCTCCTTTAATTCTCTGAGTTCTGCAGGAGCCATGCGATAAGGAGGAATCGATATCGGCTGGGTGCCTAGTAATAAATCAATAGCAAAGTCTATTTCCCTTTCTGGGGGAATACCAGGTAACTCATCCGGAAACACATCAGGGAACTCATTCACCACCGGAATAGACTGGAGTGTCGGAGATTCTGCTCGGACATCCTGAACTCTGACCAGATGGTAAATGCATCCCTTAGATATCAATTTCCTCGCCTGAAGGTAGGAAATAAACCTACCCTTTGGCGTAGAAGTGCTGCCCTTCCACTCCCGCACTGCTTCTCCTGGGAAGTGGAATCGGACTGTCTTGGTCCAACATTTAACGCTGGCAAAGCACGGTACTAACCAATCCATACCCATTATGGCATCGAAGTCTATCATTTCTAACTCGACCAAATCTACTATGGTCCGACGGTCAGCAACCTCTACTGTACACCCTCGGTAAATTCTACTAGCCACAATAGAGTCACCGACGGGCGTGGATACTAAAAAGGGCTGCTGCAATAATTTTGGTGCAATACTGAACTTCCGTGCCATAAATGGAGTAATGTAGGACAAAGTAGACCCTGGATCAATCAATACATAAGCAGGGTGTGAGCAGATAGTTAGCATACCTGTCACAACATCAGGTGACGCTTCTGAATCTTGCCTCCCTGGTAAAGCATATGTGCGGCTTGGACCCTCACCCGTACTGGAGGCCTCTGATCTGCCCCGACCCCTGCCTGCTGAAGTTGAGGGCCTGCGCCCTGCCGAGGATGCTGTGGCTCGTGACCCTGCAGATGCCCTATCCTGTCTATCCCGGCCCTCTCGACCTCTGGCTGGGCAATCTTTCATCAAATGGCCTTCTTGGCCACAAATATAACATGAGGTGGAACCATACCTGCATGCTCCAAGATGGCGTCGACTGCATATAGGGAAAAGTGGTAGGGTATACCTACTCTGCTCCGCCCTCCTCTGTAATGGTGAATCTGCCATCTGCGAGCCCCTACCAGTCTCTGACTGCCCTCTGCGGCTGAATCTACCCCCCTGCGGCTGTGACGGAGGCGAGGGCCTGGGCGGCCTGTCTAACAATCGTGGCCTGGGTCCTCCCCGGGCCTCCCTTTGTAACTCAACTAGCCTGTCCCGGCGGCGTTGTTCCTGATTGACCCTTCTGATCTCCCGATGCCGCTGTCTGATGCCCTCAATATTCTGGGCAAATGCCTGAACTCGAGCAATGTCCATGTCCTCTCGTAGTGTGGCCGTAATGCAAGTCTCAACATATTCTGGATTCAACCCCATGATAAAGCGGTGTACTCTGGATGCCATGGTATCAACAAAGGCCGGTGCATACCGGGCCAAAGAATCAAACCGCAAGGAATATTCCCAAACACTCATGGCTCCCTGCTCTAGATGTAGGAACTGGTCTACCCGGGCCTGTTGAATCTCCCGCAGCAAATAGTGATCCAGAAAAGCTCCTGAGAAACTGGACCAGGTAGGAGGGGAAACATCTCTCCCTCGGGACCTTTCCCAGCTTTCATACCACAATACGGCGATGTCCCGTAACTGAAATGCTGCCAACTCAACTAATTCTGTAGGCGTGGCATGCATAACCCTGAAGATTCTCTGCATTTGATCCAGAAAATCCTGAGGGTCCTCTGTCCGGTCCGTACCTGTAAACTGTGGGGGATTCAGAGCCAAGAACTCTCGGACCCTCAAACTACCGGGCCCTCCTGACGACTCCGCAACTGTAGACGGCATCGGCTGACGCTGAGCATCCATCATCTGTGCTAACATAACTATAGCACTCCTAACCTCCTGGTCGGAAGGTGTCGGTATGGGGATTTCTGGCGGTAGTGTCGCCCCAAGTGGCTCCTGATATGGTGGAGACTGCTAAGAAGGCTGGGACGATGCCTCTGTAGTGCCCTCTGATCGGGCTGTCTCTAAATGAGGGTGAGGCATCCTGCTTGTGCCTTCCCCTGCTGCAATATCTAAACTCCGGCCTGTGATAGGATGTCGCTGTTCTGACATTATCTGTAACCAAAGAATACAGTAAGTTTTTAGGGACTCAACCCGATATTGTACCACTCTACAGCACGACTGAATAAGAATAAAAGACAACCATCCTATCATGCCTTGCAGCCTCCTACCCATAGTATGTGGTGCACAACACATCCATGGACATGACTCTACTTAGCACGGCTTGCAGACTCCCTGGGATACAACCTGCTCTGATACCAAGTTTGTCACACCCCGCCTTGGGGGGTATGACTGGCACCTGGTGCCCTACTAGGACCTGAAATGCTAGACTGCTGAGCCTGGGCAATCTGGTGCTTGGCTGGCTCTAACTCACATTTCTGGAAACAAAGGGCTATATAACGGCTGTAAACACAACCCCCGGCCCATTGGCCTATAGCCTCCTGTACCTGTAATGACAGCTAACCATAAACATACAACTATAGGGAAACCTATGCGGGCCGACAAGGCCACCATGTTGTCTAGTTATCTGCAACTCAACAATAAAATACTAGAAGGCTACGTGACCGGCAAGGTCACCACTACTGTCGAGTTATGGCCCAACACGGCCAACATAAAAAAAGTAAAAGTACTAACGACTATACAACTGCACGACCTCACACGACCGGCTCAGCTGACCACAGAGAAATATATACAACTGCAAGCCACTAGGAATAACAATAGAAATGATCGGGACAGGGCCCCGACCTACCCATACTGTACAACAAAAGGAAACGAAATACACCTCTGGAATTCAGTCTCCGGATGACAGGAGCTGAATACTCGATCGCTGACAGGAATCACGAGGGATCGCCTCCCCGTCTGTGAGTACCTGCAGGTAAGTAATGCAGCGCCCCACCGGGCGTCAGTACCGCTGGTACTGAGTATGTAAAGCAATAACTGAAAGGAACATCTGAAAACAACAATACAACTGATGAAACTAAAATAGGAAGGGGAAAGATTAACTGCCTGATAATATAAAACTATGCCTACTATTAATCATACTGAAAGGAGTAGGAGTCATACCTGGAGACGTGTCGTTCTACTGCCGATCTACTCGTAACTAATGTAATAAGGAATGACATAACATAACATAACATAGCACAAACAAACCTTACCCGGCCCCCATAAGCCAGGAGGTACAACCAGCACAGAATCTATACCCCTACCCCGGTCATCCCATCTCCTGTAATAACTATAAGCATCCCGCCGGTCCCCTGGGTATGCACTTGGGCTCACTGATCCCCTAACTATAACTGCATCTGAGTCCAGAGGACTCCTGAATCAACACCCGGGCGTATTCGCTTGAAAGGGGTGTGTAAGGGCCGATCAAGGCACAATATGGGGAAAACTGGCATCCCATCTTCGTCCCCTATGGGACGGCATGCCACTCCGTAGAGCGACTTATCCTCGTCCTCTGGAGGACGAGCCGATATAGCTATCAACCCTGGGGTGGTCATGGATGCTAGGTAATCCAACCCCAAGACAATACAGTGGTCTCAACTAGTAATACTATCTGCATATCCCATATACTGAAGCTAATAGTAGTAAAGTATTTGCACATACTATATGCTGAGCTACTAGTAGTAATGCGTACGTACTTAATACATGCTAAGGCTGATAATAGTATATATGTATAAATATAATCTTCTGCCAGACTGTACTGAGTCTAATGCTGAACAAGATATAGTCTTTCTGCTAAAAACTATGCGGTGTACTGAGTTTCTATAGTAACATGATTTACTATTTCTAACATGCTTTCTAAACTTCATTTTAACCTATCATTCTACTTCTGAGATCCCTTACAGATATTACATTGCTTTACTGGGTTTCAACTGAACATGATAATCTCCTAACATCCTGTACTACATCATATACTGAGCATGCTGTGCAGTTCCTAACACTTGTATTAGAAACTATATCGTGCTAGCAAATTTCGCGCAAGTTATAACTTGATACTTCTAATATCGTACCAACATTCGTAATAAACATAACACATGACTTCTGAATATTCTACTGGCCTTTAAATTACTTTACTATACTGAGATTTACTAACTTGCCGAGGAAACTAGCTTTACATACCTTATCCTCGAGCTATCCGTCTGTCGGACGAGGCTCGGCCAGTACTTCAACTATTTTCTCCCAACTGCATTCATGAATATGTCAACTAATACTAAATACAACTTTATTTTAAAGAGAAACGTCACTTTTGATATAATTTATAGCCTAAACTTAGTCTTATCAAAAGATGGTCGAAAACTCGCTATTTTTCAGAGGTCCAGAAGGGAGAACTATTCACTTCTCAGCTAGGAGCACATAGACACTAGTTTGGAGCAATTTTACTTACCTTAGCTCGGTGGCTCGACGATTCGTCGGTCGTATTTCACGAAACTAAATCCGTAGGAATGCTCTCTACTGCTAAATACCTCAGTATCTGGGGTTAATTTGAGTTTGGACAATGTTTAGCAGCGTAAACGGATGAAAATTATATTACCCCCTTCGTTCTTTTCTCTTCTCTGCTGTTTCCTCTCTGTTTCACTGAAAATTATAAGTTTAAAATGATTTAAAACCGATGTGGGCTTTATATACTTGGGCCTGGACAAGGCCAACGTGTCATGGAGCCAACGCGGAGGCTTCACCTCCATGACACGCTGCCATCGCGGAGGGGCTCTACCTCGGCTCCTTCCGCGATGGTTCGACAGGTTTCTCGTCCGATCTTTTTCCCGGGCCTTTCTCTAGCATGTATAGCCTTCAAATATGCTTAACCAACATGTGAATAGGTCATCTAGGTGCCGGGAATCCTACGGGATATAACAATGAGTTTAGCCACTCATAGACAAGTGGAAAAACAAAGACTTAATCATCATCACTCAAAGTAAAATGATAAAGAAAATAGGAAACCTAGTGTAGAACTTGTATCTCCTTCCAAGCGCCTTACAACCTCCATAAAATAATATACGTAATGTAAAAGTGGTCCTCAGATGATTAGTAAATGACCTAGAGGCTATATATATAGTTGAGCCTTTAAATGGAGCTTCTACCCTATAACACTTAGCTTTAAAATCAAGAATTTCTGCTCCGAAATAGGCCTGGCGCGCCACCCCATCCATAGCCCCAAGATGGGTTCAAGTTTCCTCTGATGTTTAGCGCTGGGCGCCCAGCCCCATCTGTAGCACCAAGGAGTTAGTCAAATTTTCACTCTTCTAGATCATTCGGGCGGTCCATGCCATTCATAGCCCTCGAGTTTTAGTCAAATTTCTTGGCCCTGGAACCTCTCTGGCGCCCCTAGCCCCATCCATATCACCAGATTTTTGGGAAATTCTCAAAGTATAGAATGCTCTGGGGCTCTCCCTCCATCTCGCCAAGGTGTTGAATGAAACATCATTTGATGTTTGGGACTTGGCACTGGGTGCCATCCATAGCCCCAAATATGGTGCACATTCTTCAAAATTTTAGGACCTAGCGTTGGGCGCCATCCATATCCCTAGGTCCTTCTCAACTTCTCAAACCTTCATCCTTGGGTTATTTTGGGTCCTTTCTGTTCTGTTTCCTGCTCAAAACACCTAAAATCATTTGTTAGCATACAAAACACACAAACATATGAATTTATGCATTTTATAAGGATTATGAACTCAATATAAGGTAAAAGATGGGCAAAAATAAGCAAATGGGCATAAAAATATGCCAACATCATTTTCCCATATTTGTACAGATTTATCTTTCCTAAACTAGTTATACCTTTCTCCGGAGACATGTGGTGTTACAACTTGACTCAAAAATCTATGCCAATTTTAATAGGTCTACTCGGGATAATGTTTTCATGACCACTCAGCTCATGTAGAGCAAATTTCTCACATCACACCTCACCAATACATAACAATTAAAAACTCATGAACAACCCCTTCAAGATGACTTATCATCAAAAAACTGACTCATGAAGTCTATATATCGACGAGAACATCTATTTCACCTAACCAAGAAACCAAATACTTAACTCATAGTAACAATCCTAGCATAGACCTCAGACGCGAGACGGGACTTAGAACTATAAGTGGCTCCAAACCTACCCATGGTACGTGCATAACATAAGCATAAAAACATACTAAATGAGAATAACATAAATCACAACATGAACAGAAGTCTAAGATATCAAAAACATGAACAGGGACTACAAGTCAACACCGCTGAATATCTATACATAAAGTTTGAAAAGCCTCTAGTCATGAGGTGAGCTGTATGGATAAGCCCCTAACTAACTTAGCTAAGTCTAAAAACTAAAAGACATAAAAGAAGAACATAAAGCTGAACAAATCTCCTCACATGATGAGGACTAACCTAAAGCTAAAGACAGGCTGACTGGAGAAAAGGTGAAGCAAGCAACGGGGCTGCACTGATCACCCGATCCTATATCATAAAATGATATAGCATAAAAGTATGCAGTTAATACTTAGAATATACTAAGTATGTAGGATAAGTAAAATATGAGAGTAAGTACAACATGCTATAAATCATGATTTGCTATAGTCGTTAACATGAGTTTTTCATAATAACCCGATGTATAACGACCCAAGATTTTAAAAGTGAAATCATAAATTTTAACACGTTGGTAATTACAAATAAAACACATACTCTGATCAATGGATCAAATGTACAGTAAAACATGGCATCATAAATGCTGAACATGAATAACATAAATCATAAGGAACAATGGGAGATTCTCATAACCAACATACTCCAAGTGAGTATACCTGGAGCCCAAATTGTAACCTAGATGGAAGGTGTGTCCATACCTTGCCAAGGATATGAACCATGAAGGCGTGATATCACTCATGAGCCCATTAGCGTAAGGAAGACACTCTCAGCTAGCGAGAACTCCTTAAACTAGGGATAAGGGAGACACTCTCAACTGACGAGGACTCCTCATCCTATGGTGGAACGTAGTTATGGGACTTGGATTGTCTAGAATCCTTATCCGCTCAATGTTAAATATTACTCCCAAAACATACATAGTGCTAATATGAAAATCATGAAACATAGTTTTGCATGGGCTAGTTTAAATCATGAAATTCGTAAAGTAGTTAACATACATGAACTATCCATGAAAATAATGCTGAGAAATCAGCCATGATACATAAGCTTAAGATTTATGAAATTCATGCATAATTGGATAATTCATCATAACTTAAAAGTGGAGATTTATGAGAGTTTTTACATAAAACTCATGCAATTATATTCATAAAACATAGATTGGATCATAGGAGGATCAAATACCTAAGAAATCATGGAGATTTCATCAAATTGTGTCTAACCCTTGAAATTAATGGAAATCATAATTGGAGACTTGAGTTGATAAAATTGAGTTTGATTTAGGCATGAGGGTGGAAGGAATCCCCTGTTTGACCCTATATACCTAGATTTTGATGGATCTTTTCTAAGAATTGAGTTACAAGAGAATTGATAAGAAGAAGAACCCTAGGAGCTTAAGAGACCTAAGAGAATGAATATTTAATCTACGGTATTGTAAAGACTAAGGATTTAGGCTAAGTATAATCCCCTAATCAGCCCATTAGAGAAATCCAAAATGATCTCACTGAGGAGTTAAAAGCATAGGAAGTTATGAAAATACCCTTAGAATCAAATTAAAAATTTTCCCGATGGTGACCATGACCTATACAATGATCTGTTGGTCCTTCCAACGACTCGTACCATGCCCCGTGATTACCTGAACCTATCTTGAATAGTTCTCTAAATCTCATCCCATGATCCCATACCACGACCTATCTCAGGGTACAATAAGTCATTCCACAACTTGTTTGTTTGTTTTTTTTGGGGGGGAGGGGATCTCACCAAATCAGGATCTCCTTGGGATGGGTGCACCAACGACCCATTGAACCATGTAAAGACCGTCCCATAGGTCATTCTATTCTGGTACAATTTTTCTGCTAGTCTTCTACTTCATATCTAGGATCTTATCTTAGGGCTTTTGGGGTGATACATTATCTCCCCATTGGGAACATTCATCCTTTAATGGAAATCAATAAACTGAAAAGATAGGGAAAGAGCTGTAATCCCAAAACTGAAAGTTATAAACTAAATACTGATGGAGTGACTAACTCCAAATGAGATACATAACTGAACTGAATCCATAAATCATACATACATACTAAGACATGAAAGGAACTGTGAGACATGTAATTGACATGAAACTGAATAGAGTACTAAGGAAGAAACTAGTACCTCGTGTTGGGACGGAGCTAGAAGGAAGAAGGTGAGGGTACTTGGCCATCATATCTACTTCGACTTCCCAAGTAGCTCCCTCAATAAGCTAATTCCTCCAAAGGACTTTCACTAATGTGACCCGTTTTTTGTCAACTTGCAAACTTTACGGTCAAGGATCTTAATCAGAACCTCCGCATATGTAAGGTTATCCTTCACACAAATACTCTCCACGGGTACAACTAGAGTTGGATTACCAAGGCACTTTCTCAACCAAAATACATGGAATACTAGATGCATCGAAGCCAACACCGCAGGCAACTCCAACTCATAAGCTACATTGCCAAAACGCATCAGAATCCTAAAGGACTAACATATCGGGGACTAAGCTTCCCCTTCTCGCCAAACCTCATAATTTTCTTCATGGGTGACACCTTTATAAACACACAATTATCGATCGCAAACTCAATCTCTATCCTTCTAACATCCTCATATAATTTCTAATAACTTTGGGCTATTTTCATCCTTTCTTAGATAAGCTGAACTTTCTCCACAGCCTCGTGAACTGAATCTAGCCCTATCAACATATCCTCGCCTACCTCAAACCATCTAATAGGTGATGTACATCTCTGCCCATAGAGAGCCCCAAACGGAGCCATCTGAATATTAGAGTGGTAACTGTCGTCGTAGGCAAACTCAATGAGAGGTAAGTGATCAGCCCAACAACCTTTGAAGTCAATTATGCAAGCTGTCAACATCTCCTATAAGGTCTGAATGGTTCACTCAACTCGACCATCTGTTTATGGGTGAATACTGATACTAAGCTTGACCTGAGTACCAAGGCTCTTCTAAAATAGCCTCGAAAACTGTGAGGTGAATTGAGTACCCCTATTAGAAATGATGTACAAAGGAACCTTATGAAACCTGAATAAATCCCAAATGTAAAGTCTAACATAATCCTTGGTTAAATTCGTAGTCCTGACTGGTAGGAAATGCGTTAACTTGGTCATCCAGTCCACAAGTATCCATACAGATTCATGTTTTCGGTGCGTACAATGCAAACCTATAATTAAGTCCATATTCATCTCTTCCCATTTCCAAGTAGAGATACTAATATCCTTGTCACGACCCAAGCGTAGACCCGAACCATAGACACGGGACAAGGGACCCCGAAAGACCCCAAATCGACCCATGTCTTAAGCATTTATCTAACTCATACAATAAACTAAAGGATCAACGATATAAGCATAGAGGAATTCTAACTAAACATAACAACAGAATAAACATCCAAAACTAAATGCACATCTAAGTTTGAAAAGCCTCTAATCTAGACGAGCTGATGGGATAGAAACCCCAACTAGCTCAACAATATTAACACTAAAAATACATCAAAGATAACTAAAATTCTAGTCCTCGAAAGATGAGGACACACCAATCACGTAGGTGCTAACTCTGATAAGCGACTACGAATGGGACTGAACTTGGGAACCGGATCCTGCATCATGAAACGATGCAGCATAGAAAGTATGTGGTCAGTACGTGGAATGTACTGAGTATGCAAGGTAAGTAAAACCGCTTAAGTAAAACAAATCATCTAAACATATCATACATATCATAAGCTTTCAAGAATAAGTAGAAGGGATACATGCATTTATTCTAAAATCGTAATCTTATCATGACATGACTATGTTGAGCTTTACAACATCATGATTGACTCGAATGACTCAAAGCTGGACATAAAATTTATATCATAGCTGAATAATGAATCAACCTTGCTTTTAGAACATGCATGCATAAGGTAATCATCTGAATGACATAGACAGTGGGAGACTCATCACTTAACCCACATACAAGGATAGAGATTACGTGATCCCGACTATCACACTCAAGTGGGTAGAGCCATCCATAAACTTGCCAGGGCCATGGACGATACCATGATATTGTTATCAAGATGAAGGGCCAATCGAGCTGAGAATAGATCACAAGTGAGGTCCCAATAATGTAGCAGTATCAACCTACGTTGGCGCATAGTTCTGGGGAGTAAGGTGATCGACCCTTAACCTGCTCGGTTCTAGAATCTTCTCCCAAAATCATGCAATGCTCTACATAGTATATAATGAAGCTCAACATCATCTATTGACGAAGCTCAAGATGAATCGTGCATAGATCAACATCGTATGAAACGAAGCTCAACATTGTTCTTTGACAAAGCTCAATAATGACATATATCTCAATTATGAATTCATGCATGTGAGATGCTTTATTTCGAAACATGCCACAAGCTCAAATATAAGTGGAGGCGTCTACTCCAAATCATGTGGTAAGCTTCATGTAGAAATATTTAACTCAACATACCACAAGCTAGAATTTATGAAAGATCGGGAAAAACTTCACTTCAAACAATATGGTAAGCTTATGTCGGGAAATTCATCACTTTAAATCAATATGTGGCATTACCCAAAGCTTTATCATACTAGGATCTACTTATTTCATTTTGAAAATAATATCATAATCTTGGGAAGCTTTAGAAACATGCTTTTCATCATCAAATCTCAACATCATCATGCATTTATCATCATTCACTACATTTATGAACTTCCCATCCATGGACATTTTAGATTCAAGATTTTTGGAAAACAATTTTCTATTGAAAACAATTTAGAATCTGCCCAAACTTTACAATTCATCAATATAAATGCAATCTAATCATACCCATGTATAGAAATTGTAGAATTATACAATTGGGTGAAACCCCATACTTGATCATAGACATTTCATCATATTTTGATAGAGATTAGGCATGGTTGTGGAAGGTAGACACCTATTTAAAACCCTACATACCTAGAAGGGATGGTTCTACAACCTCACTGATTGCCTAGACAGAAATTGGAAGAAAACCCCTTAGAAATCTCTTGATCACCTCCTAAAATTCATAAACTTGCATGCATGGAAGGAATACAGATAGAATGGATTTCCCCCTACTAAAATCCTTCAAAACGAGCCTTAAATGACGTAGTATAGGCCCCTAGAACTTAGGAAATTACATAAATAACCTTACTAAATTCGCAGAAATTTGTTCACTGGGCCAAACAGTGGACGACCCAACGGGTCGTTAGAGGGTACCACGACCCGCGGTACCTATTCATGTTATGCACTATCCCAGCCTTCTCTCAGATTCACACCACGAATAGACAGGACGACCCGTCCTTAGATACCATGAGTCCTTCCTTTGATCGTTGTCTCCTCTTTTGAAATTTCTAAACTCCTTCACAACGAGTCTCACCGTGACTCGTTGTGTCCTCCAACGGGTCATGGTATCTATCCGTCGAGTCTACTATAAAAGTTCACTTCCTTACCACGACTTTAGACAATGGATCGTTGTTATAAGCAATGAGTCATTATAATGCTTGTTTTTTACACTACCACCAGGCCTAACCCCTTTCCACGACTGCTCACAATGGCTCGTGGTTACTTACCACGAGTTGTTGTACCTCTCGTTCTGCAACTTTTCCCTAAATTTCAGCAGTTTTGAATTTTAAATTTCCAGGTCTTCTCTTAGGCACTACCGGGGTATTACAATCCTATAGCATATCCCCGGTTCTCTGATGCTCAACCTTCAGTTATTGACAATTCGAGCACTTAACCACAAACTCTGCAATACCTCTCTTCATGCCATTCCACCAATAGACTTCCCATAAATCATGGTACATCTTAGTGGAACCTGGATGGATAGAATACTTAGAGTTGTGAGCATCTCTCAACATCTGCTCTCTCAAGTCATCTACCTCTGAAACACATAGTCTGCCCTGATATCAAAGTACACTATCTCCCCCTCGGGAGAAAACCTCCACTTTCTAACTTCATACCACTTCCATCAACTTGACCAAAAGAGGATCCTCATCTTGTCTTGATTTAAATTTTGACACCAATGAAGACTCTACACCATTTTGAATGATAACACCACCATCGGTCGAATCAGTAAGGCGAACCCCCAAGCCTGCAAGCCTACAGACATCCTTTACCAACTCTTTCCTTCTATCCTCAACTCGGGACGCACTCTCCATGGAAAAACTACTAAGAGAATATGCCACCACATTAGCCTTGCTCAGATGGTAAAGGATACTTATTTCATAGTCCTTGAGAATTTCAAGCCATCTCCTTTGTTGCAAGTTCATGTCCTTCTGAGTGAACACATACTGAAGGTTCTTGTGGTCTGTTAATACATTCACATGCACCACATACAAATAGTGCCTCCAAATCTTCAAGGAAAATACTACTGCGGCTAACTCAACATATGTCGGGTAATTCTTCTCATGAGTCTAAAGTTGTCTTAAAGCATAAGCAAGGACCTCCCTATGCTGCATCAACACACACCCAAGGTCGATCCTAGAAGCATTACACCACATAGCCATTTGTGCCCTTTGATGTGTTGTGGGTTTACAACACTTTTGACGCTTAAAATTGAGGAAATATGCATGGCCTTAGGTATGTTTATAAAAATATAATGCACTTTTGCTATATTTTCAAGGAAATCATGTGTCGGAGTTGAATTCTATAAAAGAAGTGAAAAGAGTGCAGAAAATGGTGAAGTTGCAAGCCTCGATATGAGCCGTACTATGCATTTGTGATAAGATCCAAAGGAACTGCACAAGGTGATGGCCAAGTATGACTCTTGGTACGAGCCTTACCATTCTGGTACGAGCCGTACCATCCTGGTACAAGCCTTCATGAAAACTTACAGAAGGATGCGCTTGTTTAGTCTCCTGGTATGGGTATCAATCATGAGTCGTGATGACCATATATGACTCGTACCAAGGAGCAGTGGTAAGCTTCAAAGAAAATGTTGATTGGCAGATCTCAGGGTATGAGAGGATACCATGAGTCATGAGATCAAGGTAAGAGTTGTACCAAAGCACTCATGGAAATATTCAGAAGATGTGATATTTCACAGTATCAGACCACGAAAGGAATGTACGATTCGTATCAGCTCCCAAGACTTGAACAATTTCAAAGCTGCCTAGCATTGTACGAATGGAAGGTACGACTCATAGCATTTGCTAGCAACAGTTATAACAGTTTCCCTATTAATTTAGGAAAGGTTTCTAATTATTTGTATAAATACTTTTCAGGTTATTTTGGTTAGCAAGCCGACTTTTGATAGAGAATGAATACTTTGGAGATTCTTCTTGAGTTTTACAGTATTCTTGGAGATATTATTCATTGTTCTTGAATTATTGGAAGTTGAATTGTGCAATAAAAATTGAGTTTTTATTTCAATCATCATTGTAAGTTTCAAAGCATGATTTCCTCCATGAATTCTAATTCTTTGTTGTTGCAAACATGAGAGGCTAAAACCACCACAACTAGGGTTGTGGGAACCATGGTGGAATAACTAACTAGGGTTTGCACATAGTGATTCGAAATCGATACTTATGTTTATATTGTCTTCTATTCATCTAAAACATTTCTTAATGAAGCGCGCAACATTAGGACTTGCCTGACTTCTCTACTTGCTTGAATCTAGAGAGGTAGAGATTAGGAAAAGAGAAGAATAACAAAGCCTTGATCTCTATGAGTCATTGAATAACTTGAGTGTCGGTCGTAGAATAGTTAATTTGGAACAAATTGATAACGATTAAAGTGAAAACACTCAAGAGACCTAATTCGGTGATTGAGTATAGTCATCAAATAGGGATGATTCATTCATTTGGATGAACCTATGTTATCAGTTCTACAGGCTAAGTATTGAGATACATCACTAGTGTATTCACCCAAAGTTCTTAGGAATCCATGGGGATCAATTCCATAATTAATTGCATAAACTTGACAGAAACATCAATTTACAATACTCTTACTTGATTACTTCTTTAAAGAACCCCTTTAGAAGATAATTGAACTAAAAGCATTAAGTATTATTCGACATCTTAACCATATTCCTTGTGGGATCGAACCCAACCTAGTTGGGTTCTTTATTGACAATATCCACGCCATACGTTTACAGGAGTGTGATTTGAGTGTTATAAAAAATGACATCGTTGCCAAGGAATACGGCTTAGGATTAGATTAATTTCTTGTGTTTAACTTTTAGTCATTATTTCCTCATTAACGTTTTTCTTTTGTTTTTGACACCCACAGGTTTCCACTTGGTGAATGCCAAGTACTTGGCAGAGCGAAAACCCTTTGATCATACTTGATCTAGAGCTTGAACGGATGCTGTGAAATATAGAGTGCAATGAAACCCTTGAGCAGATGCAAACCAAATTAGCCGTTGAATCTCTTCAGGAAGAATTAGCACGGCAAGCTGCTCTTCAGGGAGTAGATGATCCCCAGGGAGTGGTAGATAATGTTGACTGACACAGAAGGGGTAACAAAGGCCATATATAAGCTCCTCAATTTTATGATGATGATGAGGATCCGGATATTGATGAAGTGGGGTCAACAGGAGCCATTGTGCCACCATATTTTCTTGCTGGGGCAAAGTTTGATATCACTAGCATGATTATTCAGTTGCTTAATATGAAAGGGGTGCTTAGTAGTCATGCAACCGATGATGCAAATCTGCACCTGATGAATTTTGTGGGGATTTTCAAGGCACAGGTTTCCAGATGTGAGTCAAAATGCTATTAGGCTGAGGCTTTTCCCATTTGCTCTATTTGGAGAGGCCACTTTATGATTGTCGGAGTTGCCTAACAACTCCATCACTAACTGGAGAGAATTAAAACAAGCCTTCTTAGAAAGATTCTTCCCACCTTCTAGGATGCTACAAATAAAAGATGAGATCTACAATTTTCAACAGCTGAAGACAGAGGCACTTCATGAGACATGGCTGAGACTCAAGAAGAAACTAACGAAGTTCCCCAATCATTACATTTTTTATGATAGTTCGTTGGAAATTTTTTACCTGTCTTTGAACAACAACACCAAGGCTGTCGAAGATACAGAGGTAGGAGGAGAACTGATGAGTCACTCATTGGAGAAAGCAACACTTGTGGGAGCAAGCAACCATCATACTAGACCGAGTGACCAAAACAAATAGAACCTGCACACAAAGGAAGCTAAAGCAACTGCAGGTACATATGTTATAGGGATGATTGTGGATCAAGGTAGAAAAGAGGAGAAATGTGATTAGGAGTTGGCTCATACGGGGACATATTTAGACCTACTCACAAAGCATATTATGGGTTTTGGAGCTCAAAAGAATAATGTAGTGGGATCTCAGGGTCAGGAACCGGTGTATGAGCAGTCGAATGTGAAGAGGAGGCAAACTTTTTGGACAACCAAGTTGCGGGTTTTTGGACCGATGCCCAAGGGTATGGACAATACATTTGGCACTAAGGTTCCATAAATCAAGGTCGAAACTAGTACACAGGCAACTACAAGTACAGGGATAGGAGCAAAGGTCGTGAGCGAGAAGGTGAGTGGAGAAAGAATGATGGCTACTGCAACGACTGCACAGGTTTATATGTTCCTCCTAGGGCTTGTGAGGGTGATTGTGGACCTCCAAAGTTTGAGAGAATGATGGCCGAGTTGCTAAAGAAGGCATAATTCACAGATGATCAACTAAAGGACATTTGGGAGCGACATATCTAGCATGAGCCAGAAAGTTGAATCGCATTCCATAATGATCGAGCAGATTGAGAAGCAGCTAGGGCAGATGTCGGCATCCCTGAGCCAAAGGCAGAAGGGAACACTTCCTAGCAACACAGTCCAAAATTCAGAAAAATGACAATCACTGTATGGCTGTGATGACTAGGACTGGGAAGACCACTATTAACCCTCCCTTACAGGTTGTAGTTGAGATGAAGAGATAGAAGGAGATAGAGCAAGATAAGGAGGATAAGATTGTTGAACAAGATATTACAAGTGATGCTGATTTTACTAAGTCTCCAAGTGATGCAAAGAGGTTTGAAGCTGACGAAGGGAAGGAGAAAGAGGCCACACAGATTTACAGGCCTATCCCTTGACCACCAACGCCATTCCCTCAGAGGATAAAGAAGAAGGAGGAAGATGGGAAGTTCCTAATGTTCTTGTCGATGCTAAAACAATTGTCTGTGAACATCCCATTAGTCGAGGCATTGGAACATATGCCTAGGTATGCTAAGTTCATGAAGGACCTGGTGACTAGAAAGAGTTCTGTGAGCTATGAGTCACTTGGTAACTTGTATTATTACAATGACATAGCCTCATGGATCCTTGCTCAAAAAAAGGAAGATTTAGGTGCCTTCACTATTTCGTTCACGATTGGTGATTTTGAGTTTGCATAGGCATTATGTTACGTAGGTGCTAGCATCAACTTGATGCCATTAGTTTTGTTCAAATAGATAAGAATGGGATCCCTCACACCGATTGTGATGCGGCTACTGATGGTAGACCGCACAGTGAAGAAACCGGTAGGGATCCTTCTAGATGTGTTAGTCAAGGTGGAATAGGTTTATCTTCACAGCAGATTTCCTGATCTTAGATTGCGAGGTTGATTTTGAGGTCTCCATCATCTTGGAGCAACCATTCCTTGCCATTAGGAGAGCTTTAGTGGATGCTGAGGTTGGCCAGCTGAAGTTTAGGATGAATAAAGAGGAGGTCACCTTTAATGTCTGTAGGTCAATGAAGCAGCCTAATGAGTTTAGGGTGGTATCAGCAATTGAGGATGAGTATGAGTTTCTTGACGAATTTTGAGTAGTTAAGAGACTTGCATCATGCCACAACGTTATATCAGGCGTTTCTTGGAAGGCAACTCATGAGGTGGTTTGGTAAAGTTTGGGTAACCGAACCACCTGCATCGTGCCGCGATATTAAATGAGGTGCTTTTTGGGAGGCAACCTAAGTATCTTAACTTATGTGTTTTTAGTGTGCAGGTGAAACAAAAGTTGGTAGGTAAAATATTTGCAGAACGAGACTGTACTACGAGCCTCAGTATGAACTGTAGGATAATTGTATGGCTCATAGTACTGTCCGTGGTCAAAAAATAGAAACTTGTCCAAGTGCATGAGTTCACATTACAGTTGGCCATTACAAAACGTACCTCCATGGTATGAGTCATAGTACCCACTGTAATGATGAACTATTCTAAGCATGGAAGTGTAGAAACTATAATCTACGAGTCATGGTATGGGTAATGGTTACTTGGTACAACTTGTACCACACACTCGTAGGTCCCTAGGTAAGTTCCCACAGTCTTTTGGTACGTGTCCATGGGATGAGTCATAGGTATGACCTACTACTCGTGCTACGAGTTGTGATAGGCAACTTTTAATGAAATAAATCGACTCGAATTTTTAAATCCGTCCTAACCTATTTAAAGCCAAATTTGTTGAACTTAAACTCCTATACAAACAAAATCACAACCCACAATTACCTCCCTTCAGGCTTCAATAACCTGTAACTCATGCACAAGCTGTTTGAGCTAAAATCTGTGCTATTAAATTTGTACGAGTTACAAAAATTCCTAGCTCACAACTGAATCAAGCAAGAATTTGTTCAAGAACTTTATATAGCTTATGGAGTATGAAGTATGTTGGGGATTGTATAAGTAGGTGAACATGATATAGTGGCATAAAAGGGGGGGGGGGATTCTGAGTACCCATCTAAAAATGTATCCAAATGCATAACTAAACCTACATCAGGTGAGGACAAGCTTCACGAGCTTTCTTACGACTCATAGTTTCATACTACGACTCGTAGGATGATTCATTGGGACTGTCCTAAGAATGTTAAACTGGATACTAATGGTACGGGACCTAGTATGACCCATGGTATCTCACTACGAGTTGTACCTAGTGGTCATACCAAGGAACAGTAGGGGTTAAATCTCAAAGGGCAAAACCATAACCCCTGGTATGACTCATAGGACCATATTACAAATCATGAAAATGAGTCATACCAGGGAATAGAAAGCCCAATTTTTAAATGATCATGGTATGACCATTAGCATGAACCGTACCATCAAGGTATGAATTGTATCATGAGTCGTAGATTGATATAAACCTAAATTTTCCTGCTTCTTTGTTATGGATCACATGTACTGACCTTTTCTTCCATAGGTACCATGACAATTAAGAAGAGAGAAATCAAGAAGGCCCAGGAGAAGGAGGCTAGAGTTGAGATTGTGGCTTAGAGGTCCTTGTGGGATGAGGCCTTTGCATCAGAGAAAGAGAGTGGCATCCCTAGTGGTTTAGTGGAGGAGTATCAATTAGAAACCGATGACACCGATAAGCAACGAACCACGAGGACACAGGCCAAGGCTCAGGCCATATCTATTATAGCAACACCAGTCGAAGCTCTCCAATCTGAGGAGGGAGCTGAGGAGCAGCCGCAGGAGTCCGGTAGTGGCTCTAATAATGAAGAGGGGTCAGATGAGGCTGAGTTTGAGGAGGGGGAGCAGGGAGATGATGATAACCAAACCCCTCCTCCAGCTAGCCACACTGTTAGCTGGAGTATGCCCGGTGCTGGGGAAAGTTTTGAGTAGGGCCTCAGTCTCACCTCCAAACGGCACCCCAAGTGGAGCATTCAGGAGGAACCGCGGACCCTGACCAATGCATTGTATGAGGTTATAGAGATAAGAGAATATTTGACTTCTACGGGTTCAATTGGATGGCAAGAACCCCTTACAACTATAGTGCAAATATTGTCAGGGAGTTCTACGCAAATTACTTGGCCACTCTAGAACAGCAGACCCCATCTAGTGGAAATGAAGGAGCAGCCCAAACTAGATAAAGTAAAGGTCCATGCTACAAGGTGGATTGTTTCAAGCAGGCCATTGCCCGAATGCTATATGGGCCAGCTTACAAGGCCCCAGATGATATAGCTGAGTTCGACCACTCATTTGATGCATAAAAAGGGTTAAGTAACTGAATCAAGAGGAGCGGCAGAGGTAGGTTAGGTGGTTGGCTTGGGTGTTGAAAGAAGATAAGGAGGAGGCTGAATGGGTAACTAGTGGACGACAAGTAACCAAATCTTCGCTCAACTTATATAGAAGGCCTGCTAGAAATTGGCTCGCCATATGTTAGCACTGATAGCGAATGATAATACCCTGAGCACATATAGAGCAGAATTAGTGGCATGCACCATGTCCATATATGCCAATAACATACTGAGGGTGATAGCCGAGGAGATCCAGGATAGATCTCTAGCACGGAGCACCACTAATCCATTCCCAAGTCTTGTCTACATATTGTGCAAAGAGTCCAACATGGGAGTAATAGAAGAGGTGGATGCCAAAGTAGGAGGAAACTAGACTTCGGACATCGGGCTGATCAGAGATGATATGAATAGGTAACACGGGTTAGACTATCAGCAGCAGTCCCACCACCACATCCAGCCGGGGGAAAGCAGGTAGATGCCCCAACCTCTATGGAGAAGAGTGATACACCGACCTCTAAAGATGGACACACATAATCTACCCACAACATGTCTTCTTCACCTCCACCGGTCACAATGGGACAAGTGCCTTCGGACTTTATATTGGTGGCCCATGATTTCCTTAAGAAGTTAGCAAAGAGATTGATGTTGACCGAGAAAAAGGTCAACTTGACAATGGAGAATGTCAAGCCTTGATTAAGGTTGAGATCAAGGAGGCTTCTTGAGGACTGCACAACTGGTTAGATAGATTTGAGCTCCAGTTCAATGAGCAATTAGCTGACCAGTCAGACATAGAGAGCTTGAGGGAAGAGTTTGGGGGCCTATGGAGTCAGGTAGTTGAGTTTTCATCTAGATAGTTTCCATCTTAGCGGTCTCTACCATTCCAAAGCTCTACCTTGGGACATTTTGGGCTCCAAATGCAGCTAGTGGAGAGTAGGGGAAGAAGGGGGCCTTGGAGGTAGTTGATGAGGAGACCTCTAGGAAGAGGAAGAGAAGAGAGAGGAAGGAGCGCAAGTGGGCAGTAGCAGAGAGCCTGTTGTCTCATGACGGGCATATATTTGAGCTTCAGGAGAGAACGAAAGGAGCTGGGAGCTCAGCTGCTGTCCTTAGAAAGCTTGCGGGTGGTAAGGACTCTTCGGGTGAGCCACATTCAGGCTAGGCAGTTGATGAGGTCGCTGAAGTGGCCACGATTACTGAGGGGGTGACCACACCCCTTGAGACCACACCATTGAGAGCGCCGTCCACCACTGGTGCCCCGAGTACAACAGAGGAGAGTGTGCCTTCACACTTGCCTTCACGAGATGACAGGAGCACTTAGAGCACCATAGGTATGTTCCTCTCCTGGTTTTTTATTTTTTACTTCTTTGGGGACAAAGTATGACTTTTGAAATTGGGGAGGTATATTTGTCTTTTGCTTTTTAATTGTTGGAGGATTTTTGTTGCTGTATTTCTTTTCCCTCGGACATGCTATCTAGTAGAACCGACATGTTTAGGATTTTGTTTTTGTTTTTATTTAACAAAAAGTAGCTTAGGAGTACTTTACATCCATTAAATGCACATGTGTTTGATGTGTTGGAAATTCTTTAAAAAATGGCCCTTTTAAAAATTTTTGTGTTAGCTGTGTATGTTGATTGCAAAGCATGGCTACTGTGGATCTTTTTATGTTAGAATGTGTAATTCTAGCTTAGTTGTGTATGGACCAGATAGGTAGAATAAATGCAAACCTGTACCATGTGTAAGTGAATATTTTTACCTGGTTCAATACTATGTAGAGGATTTAGAACTTGCCCGGTTGGTCTTTGCATAGGTTGTAGGATAGTTTGTTAGAAAAGATCATATGTTGTTTTTGATTTCACCCACTTTTACCTTATATTGCCCTACCAAATAAAATAAATCTCTTGATCCCATGTTTGAGTCTAAAAATGACCTTTTCATTGATTAGCCCATTCACCTTCCCTATTTTATTTATAATAAACCTGTTTTGGGGTGCATAGATAGGTGGGGGAGAAAAATAAAAGAATTGGTTAATAAAAGCTTGGGTGTGGTGAAGAAAACGAAAAAGAGAAAAAGAAAAAAGAGAAGAATGCAAGGAATAAAGTTGAAAAATAAAAAGAGAAAATTCACCACATACGCAAATACAGTTGAATGGAAGAGAAGGGAGAAAAAGAGGAAAAAGGAAAAAATGGGTAAAAAGTAAAAAGTGAAGCCAAGTTGTGTAGTGCCAAGGAGGGCTAGTCACTATTTTCATATCTACCATACCCGATCCGAAGCCTACATTACAAGCCAATAAAGTCCTGTAGTGATCCTAGCCTGACTGTCTAAAAAACCAAAGTAGAGAAAATAAGGGCAAGCCTATGATATCCGTTGTGCAGTATTTAGGACTTCTTTATAAGAGTAAGAGTCTTTCTTGTCAGTCTCAAGTTTCATATATATATATATATATATATTTACTTCCTTTGACAGTACATGATTTGCATTGCATTCTATCGGCTGTTCATGTGAATAGCATTGCTGATAGCTCAGTTTACTAGTAATAATTAGATGCCATATCTAGATCCCTGTGTGTCATGAGTTGTAGTTTCATGTATGCATACTGACTTGGTTTTGAATAAAAAAAGAGATCAATGTCTGATAATGGCCATGTGTGCAAATTTTTGGGTGTGTTGGCTATAGGTCTTCTACTTTACTTTCTAGTTAACCAATGTGTTATAGTTTTTTTTTGCTTGGCTGAGGACATGCAAAAGCTTTAAGTTGAAGGTGTTTATATGTTGTGGGTTTACAGTACTTTTGATGGTTAAAACTGAGGAATTATATCTTAGGTATGTTTATACAGATATGATGCACTTTTGTTGTGTTTTCAGGGAAATCATGTGTCGAAGTTGAATCTTTTAAATAAGTGAAAAGAGTGCAGAAAATGGTGAAGTTGATGGCCTCAATACAAGCTGTACTTGATGGTATGAGTTGTACTCTGCATTTATGGTAAGATCCATAGGAACTACACAAGGTGATGGCCAAGTATGAATATTGGTACGAATCGTACCAGAGCAGTCATGGAAAATTACAAAAGGATGCACTTGTCTAGTCTCCTGGTACAGGTAGCAACAATAAGTCATGATGACCACATACGACTCGTACCAAGGAGCCGTGGTGAGCTTTAGAGAAAATGTTTATTGGCAAATCTCAAGGTACAAGAGGATACCACGAGTTGCGAAATCAAGGTACAATTTGTACTAAAGCACTATGGAAATATTCAGAGGATGCAAGATTTCACAGTATCAGACCATGAGAGGAATGTACGATTCGTACTAGCTTCAAGGACTTAAGCAATTTCAAAGTTTCCTAGCATTGTACGGATAGAAGGTACGACTCTTAGCTGTAAGATATGACCAGTAAGAACTAGCGATGATAGTTATAACAGTTTCCCTGCTAATTTAGGAAAGGTTTTTGATTATTTGTATAAATACTCTTCTAGGTTATTTTTGTTAGAAGGCTAACTTTTTGATAGAGAACAAATACTTTGGAGATTCTTCTTGAGTTTTTCAATATTCTTGGAGATATATCCAATAGGGACGAATCAGTCATTTGGATGAACCTATGTTATCAGTTCTACAGGCTAAGTATTGAGATAGATCACGAGTGCATTCACTTGAAGTTGTTATGAATATATGGGGATCAATTCCCTAGTTAATTACATAAACTTGACAACAACATCAATTTACAATACACTTACTTGATTACTTATTTAAAAACCCCTTTAGGAGATAACTGAACTGAAAGCATAAATACGAAGCATTATTCTACATCTTAACAATATTCCCTATGGGATCAACCCAACCTAGTTGGGTTGTTTATTGATAACATTCGTGTCATAGTTTTACCAAAGTGTGATTTGAGCATTATCACCCTCTATCAGGGTTTAGATCGGAGCAGAAACGAGTCGAGCCTTTAGCTCTTAAAAGCTCCTCTCACAAGCATCAAACCCCTGAAATTTGACCTTCTTCTGGGTCAATTTAGTCAAAGGTGCAGCAACGGATGAAAATCCCTCTATGAATCTCCAGTAGTGACCAGCTAAACCCAAAAAGCTCCTAATGTCAGTAGGAGTGACAGTCTAAGCCAGTTCTTCACTGCCTTAATCTTTTGAGAGTCTACCTGTACAGCTTCACTAGACACAACGTGGGCTAAAAATGCAACCAACTGCAACCAGAACTCACACTTGCTAAACTTAGCAAACAATTGATGATCCTTAAGATTCTGAAACAAAATCCTCAAATGAGCAGCATGGTCCTCCTTGCTCCGAGATTACACAAGGATGTCATCTATGAAAATAATGATGAACTGTAATGCCCCGGATGCTCAAAATCAATATCGGGATGTAAATCAGAAAATCTAGAAAACTGCAGAAAAGTTGCAAAATGACCAACCTGACGGGTCGTTAAATGACCCAATGACTCATCAGGTCAATAGTGAGAAGGATGGAAAGATGATGAGTTAGTGTTCCCAATGGGCAACTTCATGAGTCGTGGTCAGACCCCATGACCCGTTGAGTCACTCATTGCAAGGCCAAAATCCATAAACTTGAGAAGTTGGCAGTGTACTTGACGGGTGGTCACCACGAGTCGTCGTCCGTAAGAACGACTCGTTGAGTGACTTGTTACAAGCTTTGTATTATTTTCCCAGGGGGTGAGATAGTGTGGTCGACAACTGGTGACCACGAGTCGTATCCAGTGACCACGACTCATTAAGTCACTCATGGTCACTCACTGAATATTCCAGGTAGTGTACCTAACGAACGTGACCGCGAGTCATTTTATAGAAGCGACGACTCGTTAGGTCACCTGTTAGGGGCACCTGATAGTTTTTCCTTGTAAATTTCTAAGGCCTATTTAGTAATTTCCCATTCTCCCAAGCATTAAACCACATTGTTTTGACTTTGAATTTAGACATTTTAGTGGGGGTAATGGGTCCTTTTCCTCATTTCCCACTCAAGCACTCAGAAAATAGACCGTAAGTTCTCTCAAGAATTCACAGAGCAAGAACTAGGGCAGCCTTCTCCTCAATTTATCAAGATTTTAGTGGGTCCTTCATTAGGTATGTGGGGTTTTAGCAAGGGGATTGTCCTTCCCTTGCGTCCCCAAAGTCCTCCTTAATTTCTTCTATCAATTTCAAGCCCTGAGTTTTTGAGTATGACAAGAATTCATGTTTATTTTCATTGATTTCACTTAGAACAATGTTTATACTTAATGTTAATATAATCTTCATCAGTTCCTCATCAGATTGTCATTATTATTACAAAAGTCAATTTAAGCCCTAACTTTTTAGTAACGATTTTACTTGTTAAATTTCCTCTAGTGAATGAAGAATGCTTTGGGTTCAATTTCGAGAATTTGTCTTGCTTTCCGTATATGTTGGGTAAATATCCCATGAATCAGAATGACTTTAGTACGTTGAATGAAATTCTCAATTAGCTACTTAGTAATTTAGTCAGTTAGAACAAAGAACTCTATCAGTCTAGTCTTAGTCAGAATCATATCAGTCTAGCTTCAGTCAGATTTTAGCAACCTCAGTGTTGTCTAGAAAATGTCAACTGATCACTTTGACTCAAGTTTATTTTTGAGGTGTCAGTGGTGCCTCCCAATTTTCAGACTCAAATTCAGATTTCAGTTATTTGGTCCATTAGGCAGTCATGACATTCAGTTATAGCTCTGACCAGCCCCGAGACCCCAGTTCAGTTATTAGTTGTTCTGTAGACGGTTACAATGCTTCCAAATAAGCAGTTCTTACCAGTTTTATAACCCAGTTTCATGATTTTGTCCGATAAAGCTCAGGGTACATGCCGTTACTCGTGCCTGACTAGTCTTGGGCCCCAGTTTTGAGCTATCAACTTAGTAGTTCACTTTAGGTTTTCTAGTGGGAGTAGAACTTAGCACCGAGCGAACCAGGGTTCCAGCGCATCCAGGTTCCCATAACTATGTTGCAAGCGTAGGTTACAATATTACTTGGACTTATTGGCCCCAGATATTTTTGTGATCACTCAGTTCATGCCTTTATACCCTGGCAAGGTATATTGGATCCTACCGGTGGGGTGTATCTATTGGACTCCACATTTAGCTCACGTGGTTGAATGTCGGTTATAGACTTTCCCACTAGTTAGTCCAGTCCAGTAATAGAATAAGCAGCTCAGTTCAGTACAGTATCTCAGATTCAGTGTTTCAAACTTAGGGTATGTCCTTGACCATCAGACAGGGTCGTCTTGACCATTTCAGATTATATTAGTAGTTCAATTCAGTTTACCTGTTGGTCATGGCATGTCATTTCAGCTCAAACTTTATATTCAGTATGTTTCTCCCACTTACTCAGTACATTCAAAGTACTGACGCATGCTTTCCTTACTGTATTGTTTTATGATACAACTGCAGGTTCTTAGATTCAGCACATATAGTTGCTTTAGTTTCAGAGTATTCCACTTCAGTAGATCAGAGTGTGAGTCCTCATCATTCGAGGGTCTTGTTAATTTACTTCAGTTGGATATGGTTTTGTATAGACTTAGAATTAGGTTGGGGCCTATCCCAGCAACTCCTCAATAGTTGGCTTTCAGACCAGATATGTCTTTCAAAATTGTATTTTAGATATATTATTTCTTTCTCTACTTTTAGTCTTTACATTTTCTTAAACTAATAAAGTTGTTATTTAAAAGTTACGTTGTGCATGTTTACATAGAATGCTAGTGTATGATAGACCATGGCTTGACTTGGGGTAACTTGTGGCTTCAAGTATCGCGTTACGTCTAGGGTGTAGGCTCAGGTCGTGACAAACTTGGTATAAGAGCATTAGGTTTAGAGTATCCTCGAAAAGTCTGAATGCCGCATCGAGTAGAGTCCTTTTCATGGGTGTGAAGCGTGCCACACTTATGATGAGGAGGCTACGAGATATTATTAGGAAAAATTCTTTTTTGCTCATGCTCTTTATCGTGCGTTTAAGTCCAATTCCAAAGGAATCTTTCTAAATCATGTCCTATTTCCTTTCAGTGAACAATGCCTCCTCGACGTGGAAAACGAAGAGCCGAAAACATCAATAGACCCGCTCCACCAGATCTGGCAGTTTTTCAGGACGACTCTATGTCTACCGCCGAATTCAGGGCAGCCATCCAGTTGCTTGCTCAGACTGTCACCAATCAAGTGAACTAGCAGGTGGTTCTAGTAGCAACAAGTGGGTTTGAAGCTACTACCCAGGTGTGTGATTTCACCCAGATGAACCCTCCAGACTTTCACGGAACAAAGGTGGGAGAGGACCCACAAGGCTTTGTAAATGAGATCAGAAAGATCACCTGGATCATGGGTGTTAGCTCCTCCGAGAGTGCTGACCTGGCTGCCTACCAGCTAAAAGGGGTAGACCAGGTTTGGTACGAGTTGTGGAAGGAGGGGCGGTCAGCAGAAGTAGGACCGGTTGAGTGGGAAGAGTTTCATACAACTTTTCTAGATTGGTTCTTTCCCCAGGAGCTGAGGGAGGCTAAGATGGAAGAGTTTATGAACCTACAGCAGGGCATCAAACAGTGGAGGACTATGCTCTGGAGTTTACTAGACTATCAAAGTATGCTCCAGAGATGATGGCCGATCCAAAGGCTCGTATGCTAAAATTAGTTAATTGAGTATCTAATCTGGTCCTCAAGGAGTGCAGGACCGTGATGCTGATCAAGAATATAGACCTATCTAGCCTAATTGTTTATGCCCAACAGATTGAGGTAGAGAAGTAGAGAGATATGGAGCGTAAGAACAAGAGGGAAAGAACTGGTCATTCAGATTATGGCCATCAAAAATCTGGTAGTAGTAGTCTCCCACAACAGCAACAGTAGCAGCAACAGTAAAGGGCCCCCAGCACCTAGCTCAGCCAGCGCCCCAACCTTTTGGTCCTACTAGGATCAGAGGGGTGGGTCTTCTGGCACTCAGTCTCAGGCCCACAATACTGGAAACAAGTATCCAGCTTGTCCCAAGTGTGGTAGGAATCACCCAGGAGAATGCCTTCAGGGATGAGTGGGCTTCTTTGGGTGTGGACAGCTTGGACACAGGCTTAGGGAGTGCCCATCAGCAGGGCGAGGGAGATCACAATCCACTAACTCATCAGCTCCACCAGGCCGACCAGCTCAGTAGGCCAACCCATCTGGTACAGATGGCGGTCAATGCCAGAATCATTTTTATGCTCTCTCTTGTCGTCAGGATCAGGAAAGCTCACCTAACGTAGTTACTAGTATGTTACGTCTCTTTCACCTAGACATGTATGACCTCGTAGATCCAGGAGCTACTCTTTCGTTTGTAACTCCATATGTAGCCGTTCAGTTCAACATCAGTCCAGAGGTCCTATCAGAACTCTTCTTAGTTTCCACCCAGTTGGTGAGTTAGTTAGAGCCAGCCGGGTGTATAGAAGCTGCCCAGTCTCAGTCTTGAATAAAATCATTCCAGCTGATCTTGTAGAGCTAGACATGGTCAACTTCGACATTATTCTAGATATGGATTGGTTACACTCCTGCTATGCCTCAGTTGACTGCAGGACCAGAGTTGTCAAGTTTCAGTTTCCAGATGAGCTCGTATTAGAATGGTCGGGCAGTAGTTCAGCGCCTAAGGGTAGGTTTATTTCCTTCCTTAAAGCCCAGAAACTCATTTCCAAGGGATGTTTATATCATCTGGTTCGGGTCAAAGATTCCAACTCTGAGACCCCAACCATTCAGTCAATTCCAGTTGTCAATGAGTTCCCTGATGTTTTTCCTGAAAATCTTCATGGAGGTCCCCCTGAATGGGAAATAGACTTTGGAATAGATCTCTTCCCAGTCACTCAGCCCACCTCCATTCCTCCTTACAGAATGGCTCCAGCTGAGCTTAAGGAGCTGAAGGAACAGTTAAAGGACCTTTCTGATAATGGTTTCATCAGACCCAGCATCTCTCCCTGGGGTGCTCCAGTACTATTCGTGCGCAAGAAATATGGTACCCTCAAAATGTGCATAGATTACCATCAACTAAACAAGGTCAAAGTAAAGAACAGGTGCCCTTTGCCCAGAATTGACGACTTATTCGACAAACTTCAGGGAGCCAGTTGTTTCTCAAAGATTGACCCCAGGTCAGGGTACCATCAGTTACGGGTTAGAGAGAGATATACTGAAAACAACATTCAAAACTCGATACTGTCAGTACGAGTTTGTGGTGATGTCCTTTGGATTAACAAACGCCCCGGCAACCTTCATAGACCTAATGAATAGGGTTTTCAAGCCGTACCTAAATATGTTCGTCACCGTATTTATTAACGATATTCTGGTGTACTCCTAAAATGAGGAAGAGTATGCCAATCATCTATGTCTAGCATTACAGACCCCTCAGAGATCGCCAGCTGTTCGCCAAATTCAGCAAGTGTAATTTTGGTTGAAGTCAATGTCATTCTTGAGTCATGTAGTATCAAGTGAAGGGATACAAGTAGATCCTCACAAAATTTCAGCAGTAAAGAATTGGCCCCGACCTACCTCTCCTACCGAGATCAAGAGTTTCTTGGGCTTAGCAGGTTATTACCATCGGTTCGTTGAGGGTTTTTCCTCCATAGCATCCCCTCTGGCCAAGTTAACCTAGAAGAAGGTGAAATTCCATTTGTCAGAAGAGTGTGAGAAGAGTTTTCAGGAGATGAAGACTCGACTCACTACCACTCCAATTTTGACCCTTCTAGAAGGAACTGACGGATTTGTTGTGTATTGTGACGCTTCCAGAGTTGGACTTGGTTGCGTTCTGATGCAGTGTGGCAAGGTGATAGCCTATGCTTCAAGACAACTCAAAGTTCATGTGAAGAATTATCCAACTCATGACTTGGAGTTGGCAACAGTGGTGTTCGCATTAAAAATATGGTGACACTACTTGTACGGGGCTCACGTGGATGTGTTCACAGATCACAAGAGCCTTCAGTATGTGTTCGGTTAGAAGGACCTAATCCTACGCCAGAGACGTTGGTTGGAACTGCTAAAGGATTATGACATGAGTGTGCAGTATTACCTGAGTAAAGCCAACGTAGTGGCTGATGCCGTAAGCAGAATGTCTATGGGTAGCGTAACTCATGTGGAAGAAGGTAAAAATGAATTAGTGATAGATGTTCACAGATTAGCCTGGTTAGGGTGCAACTGATAGACTTAGCCGAAGGCGGAGTAGTTGTGCAAAGAGGGTCAGATTCATCTTGGGTAGTTAAAGTTAAGTCCAGACAAGATGAAGACAACAAATTTTGTCTGAGGGTCAGATGTTGGCGGGTTAAGACAATAGATTTTATCTGAGGCACACAGCTCAAGTACTTCCATTGACCCTAGTGCTACTAAAATGTATCGTGACTTGAGGGATATTTACTGGTGAAAGACATGAAAAGAGACATTGCCGAATTCGTAGATAAGTGCCTGAACTGCCAGCAAGTCAAGGTGGAACATCAAAGGCCAGGGGGCATGGCTCAAGATATCATTATACCCGCGTGGAAGTGGGAAGAGGTAAATATGGACTTTATTAGAGGTCTACCGCGGACTCGCCGATGACATGACTCAATCTAGGTGGTAGTAGATCGGATGACCAAGTCAGCTCACTTTCTCCCAGTCAAAACCACAGACTCGGTAGAGAACTATGCCAAACATTATATACATGAGTTAGTTAGACTTCATGGGGTGCCCTTATCAATAATTTCAGACAGGGGAGCTCAGTTCACCTCCCATTTCTAGAAGTCTTTTCAGAAAGGACTTGGCACTCAGGTTAAACTCAGTACTGCTTTTGATCCGTAGACCGATGGGCAAGCTGAGCGGACCATACAAACCTTGGAGGATATGCTAAGAGCATGCGCAATTGATTTTAAGGGTAATTGGGATGACAATTTGCCTCTTATCGAATTTGTGTACAACAACAACTACCATTCCAGCATTCAGATGACCCCGTTTAAAGCATTGTATAGTAGGAGGTGTAGATCTCCTATAGGTTGGTTTGAAGTCGGTGAAGCAACTTTGATAGGGCCAGACTCAGTTCATGAGGCGATGCAGAAAGTTCAGCTCATCCAAGAAAGATTGAAAAAAGCCCAGAGCCGTTAGAAATCCTATGCCGATGGAGTATTCAGTTGATGACTGGGTATACTTGAAAATTTCTCCCATGAAAGGGGCGATGAGGTTTGGAAAGAAGGGGAAACTTAGTCCTAGGTATATGGGACCCTATAGAATTTTGTGGCGTATCGGCAAGGTGGCATATGAGCTATTGCCTTCAGAACTAGTAGTTGTACGTCCAGTTTTCAATGTATCACTTTTGAAAATGTTTATCGGAGATCCAACCTCTGTGGTGCCATTGGATAGTGTGGCATTCAAAGATAGCCTCACCTATGAGGAGGTACCATTCCAAATCCTAGACCATCAGGTTCGTAGATAGAGGAATAAGGATATAGCTTCAGTCAAGGTTTTATGGAGGAATTGATCTTGGGCAAATTTATATGCCCAAGTGATACTCAAATGTGTCATTTTTGCCTTGATTATCTATTGATTTTTATACATTCTCATGTGATTTTTAATAAAATGTGAATTTATACTAACCAACATGATTAGCGTTGTTTTGCAGGTGAAATATAATTTTGGGAAGCTAAAATGCAGGTTGGGAGAGATCGGGGTTGGACTCGGACGCTAGCAAGGGAAAAAGCACTTGAAGGCACAAATTAAAGGGGCTCCGCGATGGAGCTGTGTCACGCTGCCATCGCGGATGCCTTCTGCCTGGATATGGAATTTTTGCCAAATTCCAGTGAAGGTGCGCGTTGGGGCCGTGGCACGTTGGCCTAGCCTCGCGTTGCACGCCATGCCACGTTGAGCCTTAATACCTGGACAACCAAATTCCAGTAAGGGTCCGCGTCAGTGGCGTGTCATGGAGGCAGTGCTCCACGATGCACTCCGTGAAACGTTGCTTGTTATTCCGGGAAAAATTCCCACTAGTATAAATAGAACACTTAGGTTCATTTTTAATTATTCTGACTTGGTGGAGCAAGAACGTGGGTTACAGGCAGTTGAGGGGACGAAAATCTCAGGGTTTTTCTCTATTTCCTTATTCTTTATTTCAATTGCTTGTATGATTAACACTCATTTAACGATGTTTAATCCACATATGAGTGGCTAATTCATCTTCTTGCTGAGGTTAAGGACAATTGTATTGAAATATAGTTATTGATCAATTGGGTTTTTCATCTTTTCTTCCATGGTTGTTCTATTGATTCTTGTTCTTACTGCATTGATGTGTGGCAAACGTTAATGTACATCTAAAAAGTCCCGTTTCACTCGAGAGAGCAAGAAATTGGAAAGTTGTGAATCAATAGGATATGATCTCTTCTTAGTTTGGGAAAATTGAGAATTGATTTACCTTCAAGATAGAAATATACCTGAAAGTCGTATTAGTCAATTAAGGAATCGGTTTTGTATGGATAGAACATGAATTTCGTTTAATCACAGAAATGTAGGTGGACGGTTCATGATTCTTAAATTGGGTTAAATATGAGAGTTTTAATCCATTGGCAATAATTCTTGACTAGCAACCAGAGGAAAGATTAACGAAACATTGTATCGATAATTAGTTTCTATACATGTTCATTTAACCTCAACATGCTCATATTCATAGTTCAGACTCAAATTATATATTCATTTTAGACTTAGCATAAAATTAGAAACCAAAATATCAAACTCTTCTTCACACTGTTGTCTGCATTTTTAGAGTTAAAGTATAGTGACACTTGAGTAGATTGTTACCCTAGCCCAGTCCCTGTGGGATCGATACTTGGCTTACTTCAGCCACTTTACTACTTGTTCGACCACGTGCACTTGCGTGTAGCTATATACCCAAAAGCACCGAACAAGTTTTTTGCGCCGTTGCCGGGGACTGGCAATTAGTAAATTTTTCTTAAGTGTTAGTTTACTATTTCTTCTTAGTGTTGACAACTTGATCTTAGCCTGTATTTTGTAGATACTAATCTCTGTTGAACACTGGCAAGAGACAAGGAGCTGGTGGACTCATATTTAGATCCTGAAAGACAATTTCATCATCAAAGGAGAGAAGCTCTAGAGAAAAAGCTGCAGTTGCTCAGACGAACAATCATGGAGCAACAATAGAATCCACCAGTTGTAAGGGCAATCTTAGTGCCCGAGGAAATGGCAGCTAGGCCGGTTCGCGAGGTGGTAATCCCACATGCTAACAATGTCACATCTAGCATCCGCAAACCTGAGCCAGGAGGGAGGTTCGAGCTCAAACAAAACATGGTGCAATTGCTGCACACCAGCGGGCAGTTCACAGGTCTCCCTCATGAGGATCCACAGCAGCATCTCCAAAATTTTTTGGAGATAAGTGACACTTACATCCCTGCTGGAGTGTCATCAGATTATGTCAGGCTTACATTGTTCCCATTTTCACTTTTGGGAGAAGCCAAGAGGTGGTTGAAAGCTGAGCCACCTAATTCTATTACTATGTGGGATGATCTTGCAAGGAAATTCTTGATACGATTTTTTCCATCTAGTAAAACAGCAAGACTTAGAAGTCAAATTCTAAGTTTTAAATAGAGAGAGGGAGAGAATCTGTATCAGGCTTGGGAGAGATTCAAGTCTATGTTGCGGCATTGTCCTCATCATCACCAATCCAATGATGTGCTGGTGCACACTTTTATAGAGGGTTTGGAACCCCATACAAAAATCTTGCTAGACTCAGCAGCTGGGGGACAAGCATTGGAGAAAACTTATGAGGAGTTGTATACCTTGTTAAATCGTATTTCGCAGGGAAATCCGGAGTGGAATGCCGATTCGTCAAGAGGAGGAACAAGGAAAGAAGCAAGAGTCCTAGAAATGGATGGTTTTATAGCTATTGCTTCACAGATAGCTGCTTTACAGAATCAACTCAACACCCACTTCAGTAACATGACAATGAACCAGACTCAAGCGCTAGGGAATGTGGTGCAGCAGATTTGGTGTGAAGTGTGCGGGAGTAGTGAGCACTCAGCTGAGTGTTGTGGAGCAAATCCTGATTCGGTAAACTTTGTGGGAAATGTACAGAGGAACAACCACCTACTGTATGGCAACAACTACAATTACAACTGGAGGAATCACCCAAATTTCTCTTGGGGTAGCAACAACCATCAAGGGCAAAGTTTGAGTTAGGAGGCGCAGAGGAATCAAGGAGGGCAGCAGAACTATCAAGCACAATTTAGAAGCAACAATGCACCTCCTCCACCACCATCACCCAGCATTGAGGAGATGTTCAAGGCAATGATAGCTAACCAAGCTCAATTGCAGGCTGACTATGTGAAATTGGCAGCCGAGGTAAAGAACAACCAGTTAGCTACTAAGGCACTGGAGTATCAATTTGGGCAAATTGTTGGAGCCCAAAACACCAGGCCTAGAGGAGAACTCCCAAGCGACACGGATCCCAACCCCAAGCAAGTGAATGCAGTGACAACAAGGAGTGGTTTGCAGCTTAAATAGGTGGAACCAGACAGACCACCTTAATAATCGGGAGCAGTGGAAGTTGAGAGGGAGCAAAGTGATGAGACGGGGAAGAAAAAGGAGGCTGAACCGGAAAGACCACCACCCCCATTCCCTCAGAGATTAAAGAAACACAAGGAGGAGGCGTGTTTCAAGAAATTCATGGAGGTGCTGAAACAGGTACATATTAACTTACCTCTTGTTGATGTTTTGCAGGGAGTGCCGAAGTACGCAAAGTATATCAAGGACATCGTGGTGAACAAAAGTCGATTGACTGAGTATGCAACGGTGGCTCTCACGGAGGAGTGCACTTCCCGGATACAAAACCAGTTGCCCACAAAGCTCAAAGGCCCTGGGAGCTTTACTATACAAATTACAATTGGGCAAAGTATCTGAGCTCGTGGATTATGTGATTTGGGAGCAAGCATTAATTTGATGCCATTATCGGTATTAAAGAAGTTGGGTCTAGGGAGTCCTAGACCAACATCAGTGATCTTGCAACTAGCGAATCGGTCCTTAGCCAGACCTGATGGCATTGTGGAGGACGTGCTGGTGCAAGTGGGCTCCCTTATCTTCCCGGTAGATTTCATCGTGCTGGATTTTGAGCCAGACGCAAAAGTCCCATTTATTTTGGGACGTCCTTTCTTGGCGACCGGGAAACCGCTGATTGATGTAGCTGTAGGGCAGCTAACCATGTGAGCACACGACAAGGTCGAAGTGTTTGATGTATACAAGGCCACCAAGCTCCCGACTGTGTACGAGGAACTCTCGGTGGTCAACGTGATTGATCGAGCTGATGATGCACAGATAGTTGTGTCACGAGAGTTATTGGGAAAACCACCAGAGCGATGTAAGCATTACTGGGGTGAGGACGGTGGTCGAGAGAAAACGTCCGTCACCCTAGGAGATGACTGAGCTTAAGGACGTCGAGCCGCGACGGTAAACCAGGCACTACACGGGAGGCAACCCGTGAAATTTTCTTTGTAAAATGTGAATAGATTTTGTAGAAAAAGAAAAATGAAAAAAAAAGAGGAAAAAATAATTACAAACAAAATTTTTATATTTGTTATATTTTTTTTATTTTTTAGTGAAACCTATAATTCTAACAAATTTCTTGTTGTGAGATGAATTTCAGGTTGAACGGAGGATAAATATGCAAAGAATCGCAAAGGAAAAATTGAGGTATGAAAAATAATCAAAAGTGGCAAAATAGTGAGCCCACGCGATGGCTCCGTGTCACGGAGTAGGGCCTCCGCGTTACCCTCCGTGACACGTTGAAGGTAATTCTGGAATTTTTACAAATTCCAGAACACCTGCGCGATGGCTCCGTGTCACGGAGGGCATGCTCCGCGTCACCCTCCATGACACGTTGAGGTGTATATCGCGACGGGTCACACCGGGTCGCCGGGTGACCCGCGCGAAAACCCCCCCTTTTAACCCCGATTTTCCCTCATTTTTTCCCATTCCTCACCTCCTCTGTGACAAACAACCCGAAATTCCCCCCTTCCCCAACGTGACACGGCCTAGGAGTTCAATTTTATCAAATTTTCTTCGATATCATCGAATTTAAGGTATGTTTGTTAACTTCATCTCATTTCTTACCTTATTTTTCTGATTTTTAGCATAGAAAGTGAAGAAAACTTTCCCTAAGTGGAAATTAAGCTTAAATTCGATTGAGTTATTGTTGATTGACGTTCGTAGAATCATCGTGATTGCATCAACTTGAAAATTACATAGCTTGATAGGATTTTTAATAAAAGCATAGCTAGGGCTTGAATTTGAGTGTGAAATGGAAAAATTGAGTTGAACTTTGGAATTCTAGCTGGGTTGTTTATGTTTGGTGAGATGAGTCTGTTGTGCTAACTATAATATGCTAAAAGGCCGACGGATTTCCGGGTTAAGGAAATTGTGGAAATTGCAAGAAATGGATGAATTATATGGATTCATGTAGATAAATTCTTTTCTTGTTTCTTTGTTCTCCTTGCTAAGTGCTATGTGATGAAATGTTATCAATGGTTATTATTGTGACTAGTTGTACGAAGTCTGAGTAGTACATAGAATGTATATCGTCGAATTCTCTGAATGCACTAAGCATATTTGTTATGTTTTGTTGTTTGTTTGTGGAAATAAGTACGATCTTGCCGTAATGTTGTGATTTTGGCTAAAGACTAAGTGTGGGCAGCCTAGCTTAACCCAACCTTAGTCGAAGCTAATTTTAATTGGCTTAACATTGAACTTGTCTGTTTGGTTTGACAGGAACAATGGCAAGCAGGCAAGACAAGGGAAAAGGCGCATCAACATCAGGCGCCGGAAGAAAAAGAATTAAGCTGGGAACTGCAGTCCCAGCAGCACCAGCGGTTCCACGCAGTCAACGCTGTTAATACGAACCAGATGGGTGACAAAGGAGGGGAAGAAATGGTATGTGAAGCACAAGGAAAGCAAATACTTCCCCGAAGAACACATTGACAGGGAACTGTTGGCACAGGAGTTCCCCAGGATTGTCCACAGGATCGAGGCAGCCGGGCTGAATTTCATCTTTGAAGAGCCCAAGGAATGCAACTTGCACTTGATTCGGAAATTCTACGCCAACTGGAACCCGACTCTCTGAAGTCACACCATCAAGATAAGGGGGCAAATAGTCATTTTTGAGCCCCACCACCTTAATGCTATCTTAGGGGCGCGGGACACAGACGCCCATATGCTTCGACAGCTGAATATCACTCCACCATATGCGGACATTAGACGCACTTTGTGTGGAACCCGGTCGACAGCTCGGTGGAGCAGGCATAAGGAGAGGGGCTACCATCAAACCTTACCCTACTCATAGATGAACAGGGAAGCCAGGATATGGCTAAAGATTGTTTGTTCTTGCCTGATCCCGGGGGTGCATATGAAGATGTTACCCGGGATCGTGTATGCTTGGTATACATCCTGATGAAAGGGCTGGAGATCAACGCGGGGGCGGTTATTATCTCTGCCATGAAAAGAGCCCGTTTGCATCAAGGGCACCGGTACGGGTTTGGTGGATTACTCACCACATTCCTGAGGGGCCTGGATATTGAGGAGGAGGCCCTTGACTACATCCCGCAGATGGAGCAGCGGGTCTTAGATGTCACCAAAACTAAGGCACCCGACACCACTCACGGGCCAGTTCTGACACTAGTCGAGCGACATGCTCGGGATGATCAGTACATGGCTCGCATGTACGAGATGCAGATGCTCCAGCTGCGAATAGGCGAGAGGCCGGCAACAGAAAAGGAGTTGTGACAGCTCGAGCTAGACTACCCTTTTAGCAAAAATGTCAGGGCTCTATGCCGAGTGGGGCCAGCTTTTGTGGAGCCCACTGATGATGATGTCCCCACAGATGAGGAGACACGTCGTGATGACTCCGATGTCGAGTCAGCTGATGATGATGGGGGTGATTCAGACATGGGAGATGAGGCAGCAGCACCTGATGAAGAAGTGGAATACTTTGATTGATCAGGGAGTTTCACCACCCACTCTTGTGCTATGCTAATTTTTGTGAACACTGGGGACAGTGTTCGATTTAAGTGTGGGGTGGGCGTAGTTAGGTGTTGGTTGTTGTTGTTTTTAATGTATGTTTCTGTTCTGTTGTCGTGCATGTGTTAAAATTGTGACCTTGTGATTGTGATGGGTATGTTTTGTATTGTAATTAATGTGAAGCTATTGTGTGCTGTTGAATGTTGTTAGCTGACTTTGTACATATTTTTGTTTTATCGAAATGATCGATATTTTTAAAAAATTTTCATGAATTTTTAAATTTTTGGGTTTCTCGGCATTTGTTTTTGGTTCTTTTACCGAGAATAGTCCCATTGAACCGAAGTCTTAGTTAGTGACCGTTCCCTACGATGGATGGATGACGACCGCCTTAAGGGAAATGTAGTCGTTAGGAGTAGATTTTTTTTTCTCATTTATTTTTCAGTTTTTTTCTTTTGTGGGTTGCATCCCAAAACCTGTAGTTACTTTATGGTTGCGGAATTCTGGTTGCATGTTGTACATGATATTTGAAATGCAAAGGTGATTCGTATGAAAGCATGCAACTGTGTAAATATGTTGAGATACCTAGGCCATAGAGTCGATTCAGTGTGATTGAGGCTTAATGTTTGAATTCTTGTAATTAGCTGGTTGAAGAGTCTGTGAATACGTCTTGAATTGAGCATGTGCAATAAGTGTATGGTGAGGTTTTGTTTATTCCATGCTATTGTGAAATGTCTAGAACTTGCCTGGTGTGTGTACGAAACGAGATGAAGGACATGTATTGTAGGAAAAGATGTAGGCATTTCTTTGTTTTAACCGAAAGTTTCTCTTTTTCATTATTGTACCCACCTTGAATGTACACCCTAGTTAGCCCATTGAGCCTTCAGCCTATTATTTTTCTTTTGTCAAAAAGGTGTAAACCGAGCTTAACCCCTTCTTTTCATTATCCATGAATTTGATCCAAAACTCTTAAGCGTTCAAGAAAAGAAAATAATTTTCCCAAAGTGTCAAAGAGTGAGAATGGTGAAAAGAAAAGAAAAGCAGAGTGATGAAAGGAAAGAAAAGGTTGAAGGTGCAATCGTTATAAATTAAATATAATAAATATGTATGAATAATCTTTGTTATTGTGTCAAGTGTGCTCAAAGATATGGGTCAAAATAAAGACAAACTTCAAGAATGGGAGGATGAAGGAAGAAACAATACCCATGAGGCTGATGGGTTGTTTTGGAAAAGCGCTTAAGGATGCTAGTGGCTATTATTGGTTAGCCCAATATTTACTAGTTTCGTAGCTTACATTACAACCCGTTAAGTCCTACGTGATCCTACATCATATTTCCTTATATTAGTGGAGTAATATACTAAGGGCAAGGCTATGGTTCATGACATGATGCATGTGAATTCTTTTGGGAGAGAGAGCGAAATTGTGTTTATATGCCCCTGCATGTAGTCTTTTGAGTCATGTGATTAAAAAGGGGAAAATTCTCTTGTGTTGTGAGGGCACATGCTTGACGAGAGATTAAAATTCATGTCGGTTATCTTGATCAGCTGATTTGCATGAGTTTGCCGATATCGAGAGTTGATTCTTTAGTCTAGGAAGTCTTAATGTGTTGAAGGCCATCGTATTGATAAGACCATGCATGTTTTCTTGATGATTTGCTGTATTAAATAATCGGTATAACCGTAGCTTGAAATGTTGAACCAAAGTAGCCAGGTTGGGGTGTCAATTGCATGAGGTGTAAGATTGTTGTTCGGGGACGAACAAGGATTTAAGTGTGGGGTAAGTGATCTTGGGCAAATTTATATGCCAAGTGATACTCAAATGTGTCATTTTTGCCTTGTTTATCTATCAATGTTTATACATTCTCATGTGATTTGTAATAAAATGTGAATTTATACTAACCAACATGATTAGCGCTGTTTTGCAGGTGAAATATAATTTTGGGAAGCTAAAATGCATGTTGGGAGAGATCGAGGTTGGACTCGGACGCTAGCAAGGGAAAAAGCACTTGAAGGCACAAATTAAAGGGGCACTGCGATGGAGCCGTGTCACGCTGCCATCGCGGATGCCTTCTGCCTGGATAGGGAATTTTTGCCAAATTCCAGTGAAGGTGCGCGTTGGGGCCGTGAAATGTTGGCCTAGCGCCGCATTGCACGTCGTGCCACGTTGGGTCTTAATACCTGGACAACCAAATTCCAGTAAGGGTCTGCGTCAGTGGCGTGTCACGGAGGCAGTGCTCCGCGCTGCACTCCGTGACACGTTGCTTGTTATTCTGGGAAAAATTCCCACTAGTATAAATAGAACACTTAGGTTCATTTTTAATTATTCTGACTTGGTGGAGCAAGAACGTGGGTTACAGGCAGTTGAGGGGACGAAAATCTCGGGGTTTTTCTCTATCTCCTTCTTCTTTAATTCAATTGCTTGTATGATTAACACTCATTTAACGATGTTTAATCCACAAATGAGTGGCTAAGTTCTCTTCTTGCTGAGGTTAAAAACAATTGTATTGAAATGTAATTATTGATCATTTGGTTTTTCATCTTTTCTTCCATGGTTGTTCTATTGATTCTTGTTCTTACTGCATTAATGTGTGGCCAATGTTAATGTATATCTAAAAAGTTCGGTTTCACTCGAGAGAGCAAGAAATTGGAAAGTTGTGGATTGATAGGATATGATCTTTCCTTAGTTTGGGAAAATTGAGAATTAATTTACCTTCAGGATAGAAATATACCTGAAAGTCGTATTAGTCAATTAAGGAATCGGTTTTGTATGGCTAGAACATGAATTTCGTTTTATCACAGAAATGTAGGTGGACGGTTCATGATTCTTAAGTTGGGTTAAATACGAGAGTTTTAATCCATTGGCAATAATTCTTGACTAGAAACGGGAGGAAAGATTAAGCAAAGTGTATCGATAATTAGTTTCTATACATGTTCATTTAACCTTAGCATGCTCATATTCATAGTTCAGACTCAAATTATATATTCATTTTAGACTTAGCATAAAATTAGAAACAAAAATATCAAACTCTTCTTCACACTATTGTCTGCATTTTTAGAGTTAAAGTATAGTGACACTTGAGTAGATTGTTACGCTAGCCCAGTCCCTGTGGGATCGATACTTGGCTTACTTAAGCCACTTTACTACTTGTTCGACCACATGCACTTGCGTGTAGCTATATACCCAAAAGCACCGAACAGGAATCAGAAAGTTGAAGGAGCTACGTGGGAGGCCGAAGTAGATATGAGGGCCAAATACCCACATTTGTTCCCTACCGACTCTGTTGTAGCTTGATATGTGAATTTTGTTTTATGACTTGAACTAGTTGTTGGAATTAGTTCTTGTAAATAAATTTTCTTCCTAACTTTGGTTGTGTTTATGAAAATCAAAATTCAGTTCAGTTATATTCTCTATAATGGAGGTAGTCATTTCGGTTGTTTTGAAGTTGTATGAGTAGTATTTGAATACCTTGATTGTTATTTTTCTAGTTGCTATGAGTTTTATGACATTCAGGGACGAATGCTTCTTACGGGGAGATACTGTAATGCCCCCTAAGCTCAAAATAAATATCCGGGACATAAATCAGAAAATCTAGAAAACTGTAGAAAAGTTGCAGAACGACCAACCTGACGGGTCATTAAAGGACCCAACGACTCATTAGGTCAACCGTGAGAAGGATGCAAAGATGATTAGCTAGTGTTCCCAATGGGCAACTTCATGAGTCATGGTCAGACCCCACGACCTGTTGAGTCACTCATTGCTAGGCCAGAATCCAGAAACTTGAGAAGTTGGCAGTGTACTTGACGGGTGGTCACCATGAGGCGTCGTCCGTAAGAACGACTCATTGAGTGACTCGTTACCAGCTTAGTCAGTTAGAACACATAAATCTATCAGTCCAATCTTAGTCAGAATCATATCAGTCTAGCTTCAGTCAAATTTTAGCAACCTCAGTGTTCTGTAGAGAATGTCAACTGATTAGTTTGACTCCAGTTTATTTTTGAGGTGTCAGTAGTGCCTCCCAGTTTTCAGACTCAGATTCAGATTTCAATTAATTTTTCCATTAGGTGGTCATGACATTCAGTTATAGCTTTGACCATCCCTGGGACCCCAGTTAAGTTATTAGTTATTCTGTAGATGGTTACGACGCTTCTAGATAAGTAGCTATGACAAGTCTTAGAACCCAGTTTCAGAATCTGGTCCGATAAGGCTCTCAGGGTACATGCAGTTATTCGTCCCTGACTAGTCTTGGGCCCCAATTTTGAGCTATTAGCTTAGTAGTTCAGTTTATGTTCTTCAGTGGGAGTAGAACTTAGCATCGAGTGGGCCGGGGTTCCAGCGCACCCAGGTTCCCAGAACTACGTTGGCAACGTAGGTTATAGTATTACTTTGCCTGATTGGCCCCAGATATATTTTTGATCACTCAGTTTATTCCTTTATACCTTGGCAAGGTATATTGTGTCCTACCGGTGGGGTGTATACATCGGACTCCACATCTAGCTCATGTGGTTAAATGTCGGTTATAGACTCTCCCACTAGTTAGTCCAGTCCAGTAATAGAATAAGCATCTTAGTTCAGTATAGTATCTCAGATTCAGTGTTTCATACTTAGGGCATGTCCTTTACCATCATACAGGGTCGTCTTGACCATTTCAGATTATATCAGTAGTTCAGTTCATTTTACCTGTTGGTCATGGCGTGTCATTTCAGTTCAGACTTTATATTTAGTATGTTTCTCCCTATTACTCAGTACATTCAAAGTACTGACGCATGCTTTCCATGTTGTATCATTTTATGATACAACTGCAGTTTCTCAAATTCAGCACAGATAGTTGCTTCAGTTTCAGAGCATTCCACTTCAGCAGATCAGAGTGTGAGTCCTCATCATTCGAGGGCCTTGTTTATTTACTTCAATTTGATATGGTTTTGTATAGACTTAGAGTTAGTTGGGGACCTGTCCCAACAACTCCTCAGTAGTTGGCTTTCAGACCAGATTTGTCATTCAGAATTGTATTTTAGATATATTATTTCTTTCTCTACTTTTAGTCTTTACATTTTCTTAAACTGATAAAGTTGTTACTTAAAAGATCGGTTGTGCATGTTTACTCTCAGAATGCTAGTGTATGACAGACCAGGGGTTGACTTGGGTCACTTGTGGCTTCAAGTACCATGTTACATCCAGGGTGTTGGCTTGGGTCATGACATGAACACCTTGTTCATCAAATTCATGAAGGTTGTGAGAGCATTTGTTAGTCCAAAATACATAACAACAAACTCATAGTAACCATATCGAGTCTTGAAGGTTGTCTTCGGAATGTCACTCTCCCTAACCCTTAGGTGGTGATAGTCGAATCTGAGGTCTATCTTTTAAAAGTATTAGGCACCCTGAAGTTGATCAAACAAGTCTTCAGTCCTGGGGAGGGGTGAACTTATTCTAGATTGTAACCTTATTCAATTACTGATAATCAATGCACATCCTAAGAGAACCATCCTTCTTTTGAACAAAGAGGACTGGAGCACCCCACGGGTACTTACTAGGCCTGATGAAACCCTTATCTAAGTGGTCCTTTGATCGTGGGCTAAAATAGCATGCCCGAGTGATGCTTTGTACCTTAATGTAGTCTTGTTTATCTAATTTAGTTTATACATTTTCATGTAATTTTATATAAATGTGAATGTATGTGCTAACCAACATGATTAGTCCTTGTTTTGTAGGTTTCAATGACTAGGAGGAACTAATTTATAAGTTGGTGAAGGAAAGAAATAGAGTCCGAAGCAATCGGCGAAAGTCGACAAGGAGTAGGCCATGGCAAGACTGGCCGCGCCAGGCAGCATGCCACGCTATGCATGTGCCGCACCCAGCGCCATGCCACGCCTAGGCATGGCAAGCGAGAAGATGCGGCAGCAGGCAGTGCTCCAGCGCGCCAGCAACGTGCCACGGCAGGCCATCCCCGCGCCAGAGGAGTGTCAACATGCTGCCCAAGCAGTGTGACACGCTGCCAACGCGACAAGAAGGCTGACTAGGGTCGATTTTGGATGATTTCCAAAAAGCCTTTGTGTTACCTCCATGTCACGGAGGCAGAGCTCCGCGATACACTCTGTGACACGGAGCCGTTCCATGACGAGCTAAATTGGGCACGTTTCTCATTTATTATAAATAGGTCCCTTAGCTCCTAAAACCACTTTGTCACGATTTTATTCTGGAAAACTACCTAGGAGTGAAGGGAGAAGTGGGAGAACTCATCTAGGGTTTGGCAAATTCCCTTCTCATCTACCAAATTCATGTAAGTATGTTAGTTTAGTAGTAGTTAGTTGTAGTTTTACAAACATTAATGGCAAGAACCCTTCCTCTAGGGTTGAAGCCATGAATTATGATTGTGATTTTATGAAGTTGTTTTGGAATTAAGTTATTGATTGTTGTTTTCGTCTTGCATTCTGGATTGTTGGTTGTTTTTATGATTGATCACCATTAAAACATATATGTTAGCTTGGCAAATTGCTTGAGAAAGAATTACCTAGGTCAGGATATGAGAATGTGAGGAGCATGTTTGTATCTCACGATATAATTTCATGTTAGGATAGAAATATACCTAACACCTTGCTTGGTTGATAAAACGGGGGTTATTAAGAGACCAAATTAGGATTATCACATCACCAATCAAAGAAGTAGTTGTGAGGCTAAGTTGAGTTAAATGGTTAGACACACGAAAGTCCCTAATCGTTTCCCCGTAAACCACAACATAATTAATTGCCCGCGAACTAGAAATTAGCATCCTCGCTCACAATGATGCAGTAGGCTAGTTTGCCGTGTTTAGAGGCTAGAAAGACCATGAACATGCAATTCTAATTATGTGAAACAACAATTGATAGTTTCATGCATAACCCATTGCAAATCGTAGTATCGCATGATTAGCTGGTTTTAACTCTATGTTGCTCCTAGAGTAAATTCATGATATTTCGTTGACCAAAACTAGACTTAATTAAATCTCCCTCAAAAACTTCTATAACCAACACTTGCAAAAGTTAAGATCACACTTGAAATGGATAGTTAGAGGAATGGGTCCAGTCCCTGTGGGTTCGACATTCCGGTTCTTAAAAAGAGCCACTATATTACTTGTACGACCCGTACACTTGCGGACGCGCGAATAAGGGCACGTCAAGTTTTTGGCGCCGTTTCGGGGGACTCGGCGAAGTTTTGATAATTTATCTATTTTTGTGTGATTTTTGAAATTTCTTTAAGTGTTGAGAAACTTGATCCTAGTCTGTTTATTTGCGGGTGACTGGTTGTCCTGCCGAGCTGGCTAGAAGTAGAGAGCTTGTGGAACCGTTGCTGGAACCTAAACGTCAAATCCATTTGCAAAGGAGAGTAGCTCTAGAGAAAAAGCTGAAGAGACTTCAAGAAAAGGTACAACAACAACCACCCGCAGGACAAGAACAATTGTCATCGAAAGTAATGGCAGCAAGACCAGTTCGCGAAGTGGCAATCCCACTAGCGACGAATGTGACCTCTAGCATCCGTAAACCGGAGCCTGGAGGGCACTTTGAGCTTAAACAGAACATGGTGAAGTTGTTACATTCTAGTGGTCAATTCACTGGGATGGCACATAAGGACCCGCAGCAGCACCTACAGAGCTTTTTAAAGATTAGTGACACGTTTGTCCCCACCGACGTGTCCACAAATTATATCTGACTGACCCTCTTCCCATTTTCACTATTGGGAGAGGCAAAAAAGTGGCTGATGACTGAGCCACCGAACTCCATAACTTCGTGGAATGACTTGTCTAAGAAGTTCCTTATTAGATTCTTTCCTTCAGGAAAGACTGCAAAGTTGGGAAGTGAAATACTGAGTTTCAAACAGAGGCCTGATGAGAATTTATATTTGGCTTGGGAAAGATTTAAGTAATTATTGAGAGACTGTCCCCATCACCAGTAATTGAATAAAGTGCTGGCTCATACCTTTGTAGAAAGTCTAGACCCACACACCAAAATATTACTAGACTCTGCATCGGGTGGGCAAGCCTTGGAGAAGACGTATGATGAGTTGTACACTTTGTTGAACAGAATCGCTCAAGGAAATCCAGAATGGCACAGCGAGTCATCGAGGGGGGCAGGAAAGAGAGCGGGGTTGATAGAAGTAGATGGTTTGAATGCCTTGGCAGCACAGTTAGCTTCGTTCCAACATCAAATGATGACTCAGTTCAATAAACTGAGTATGAACCAACACCAGGGCCAGGTTATTGCAGTTCAGCATGCTCCGAGTTGGTGTGAAATTTATGGTAATAATGGGCACAGTGCATAATCTTGTGGAGCCAATCCGGAATCAGTCAATTTTGTTGGTAATGTGCATAGGAATCAGAATTTTGTGAACAACTCCAACAGAAATTGGCAGGGCCACCCGAATTTTTCTTGGGGTGGAAACCAAAAGCAGAATTATATGCAACCTCAACAACAATAGTATCAGCAGAATAGGCAGAATGATGGGAAATTGAGTAGCAACATTGAGGAAACACTGCAGAAAATTATGGAGATCCAGAATCAGTTAGCGGAAAATTAGGCGAGGATGGCAACAGACTTAATGAATCAGCAAGTAGCCACCCGAAATCTTGAAAAACAAGTGGGTCAGTTAGCAGCTGCTCAGAACATGAGGTCACAGGGGGGATTACCAAGCGATACAGATCCTAACCCCTGGCAAATCAATGCCATCAGTCTTAGAAGCGGAAAGCAATTAGCTGATGCAGTGCCTAAAGAGTTGAGAAAGGAGGTGCAGCCGGAGTTGGTTAGACCAGGACCATCCATCACCATGGGAGATAATCAGAGTGCTGGGAAACAAAATGCACAACTTTCATTGCAGCCAGCACAAAGACCACCACCACTGTTCCCTCAGAAATTCAGAAAGAGCAAGGAGGAGGAACGCTTCAAAAAGTTCTTTGAGAGTTTCAAAGAACATCACATAAATTTGCCTCTTATTGATGTTTTGCAGGGAATGCCCAAGTATGATAAATACTTGAAGGACGTGATGGCGAACAAAGTTAGATTAGTGGATGTCCAGACAGTAGCACTGACTGAGGAGTGCAGTCACAGGGTATTGAGCAAAATGCCAAAGAAGCTCAAAGACCCAGGGAGTTTTACCCTCCCCATACAAATTGGTAAAGCTGAGGTGCTACGAGCTTTGTGTGACTTAGGGGCAGCAGTTAATCTAATGCCCCTATCCTTATTCAACACCCTAGGGTTGGGAAAAGCGAGGCTGACAAGGTTGACGCTGCAGCTGGCTGTCAAGTCGCGAGTGACACCTGATGGAATAATAGAGGACCTTCTCATCAAAGTAGGTAAGTTCATTATACCTGCTGATTTTATTGTCTTAGATTTTCAGGTTGATGACCAGGTACCCCTTATCTTGGGACGGCCATTCTTGGCCACCGGAGGAGCGGTGATTGATTTGAAAGCAGGGACCCTGAAAATGAGGGTTGAGGATGAAGAAGAAATCTTCTGCGTTTACCAAGAAATGAACGCATCTGCACACTACAGAAACCTTTGTCAGGTTAGTGTGTTGGCAGAGGATGAGTGTGTGGTGGAGGATTCCACAGGTGCATGGCCAAAGGCAGGGTCAAATGTTCAGCCCAAGTCTGATAGAGGACTTCAAATTGAGAAGAAGTTGGAGAAAGAGAGGAATAGAGTGGAGGCTGTTTCCTCTAAACAGCAAAAGAAAAGGAGATGGTTCTTAAAAGAGAACCCAGGTATGAGGATATCTTGAAAAGGACAGTCCACGTCGTGGCACGATGTAAAATAAGGAGCTGCTTGGGAGGCAAACCAAGGGTACCTCAGGTACAATTTGTAATTTTGATTTTTGTGTTGATTTTGTTATTTTCATTTTGTTTGTGTTTTTGGTGGAAAGTTAAGCACAGATGGTGGGAAGTCTGAGCACCGAGATGGTGGAAGCTAAAGAGCATGGAATAGAATAAGTGTGGGGTCGAACACCCACCTCTGAAAACTTGAACGGAAAGCATGCTTTTAGTTTAGCACAAAGGCTCAGGGAGTATTTCTCATCCTTTAAATGTTAAGTTGATGCTATGAGGACATAGCATGATTTAAGCGTGGGGCAAGGGAAATTTCATTAAAATTTCAATTGTTATGTGCTTAACGATTTTTGGTGAATGTAATGATTGTGAGAAGTTGTGAGAAGAATTTTGAAAATTTTTTTGTGAGTTAAGCATGACTTCACCACCCATTGGTTTTTCTTTTTGGTTCTTTTCCGATAGGGGGTCTTTGAACCGAAGAATAAAAATTTTTCTTTGTCGGTATATAATGTTTTTAGTGATAGTTAGAGAATGTTCCCGACGATGGATGGATGACGACCGTCTTGAGGAAAATTAGTCGATAGGTTTTGGGCTTTTGAAACCATAACTAATTGGTGCTTGATGTTCTTTTTATGTGCTATACGTGATTGTAAGATGCAAGTATGTTCAGTGTGAAGCATGCATGTGTATAACTTTGTGTGAGACACTTAGGCTCTTGAATTTGACTCAATATGATTGAAGCTTAATTCTGAATTCTTGTGATTAGCTGTGTAAGAGTCTGCTGAATGTGTCTTGAATTGAGCATGTGCCATGAGTGTAAGGTTTTTGAGTATTTTGTGCTATTGTGAATTGTCTAGAACTTGTCTGGTGTGTTTATAAAGCGAAATGAAGGATGTGAATTGTAGGAGATGATTTAGGCATTTCTTTGAATGAACCAAATTTTAATCCCTCATTTTACCTACCTTGAAAAATTAATCCTAGTTAACCCCATTGAGCCTTGAGCCTATTCTTTGATAGCTGCAACATAATCTTAATCCTTTTTCTTTCATTAGCCTTGAACTTGATCCAAAACTCCTAAGAGCTTAAGGGAAAAATATGAAAGAGTAAAGGAGTGAGAAGAAGGAAAAGAAAGGAAAAGTAGCAAGTTGTAGAAGTGGAGAAAAGGACAAATGTGCACTTGTGTGAAAATGGTTGATTATTATTAAGGAGTAAGAAAACAAATTAATGAAAAATTATTTATAGAGCTCCTTAATAATAAGCTAAAAGTGCCTAAAGAAATGGGGGAACAAAAGAGGAAAAAGAAAAGCTGAAAGGAGAAAAAGGTGAAGTAAGGGAAGGGAAGTTCGTAATGAAGGCGTAATGTATTAAAAGCGCTTAGGAAAGATAGTCACTATTACTGGCCATAATAGTACCTACCCGCACCTGAGTTACATTACAACCTAAAAAGTCCTACTTGATCTTACATTCATACATCCTTAAATTAGTGGAATAAAACACTAAGGGAAAGCTTATGGGTCATTACATGATGCATGTGAATTCTTTGTGAGAGTGAGCGTAATTCTATTCATGTACCCACACATGTTGTGATTTAAAAATTGTTTTTGCGTGTGAAATTGGGAAACTCTCTTTCCGTGAGGGCACATGTTGAATGAAGGATATAAATCATGTCGGATTTCTTAATCAGTTGATTTGCATGAGTTTGCTAAGATTGAGAGTCGATTCTTGAGATTAAGAAGTCTTAACATAGTTGTACTTCATTTCGATGATCAAATCATGCATGCTCTATTTTTAGCTCGTTATCTTATGTAATCATTGTAGCCGTAGCTTGAATATTTTTGCTAAATGAGTTATGGGTGAGTCTCCATATGCATGAGATGTAATAGGTTGTTCGAGGACGAACAAGACTTTAAGTGTGGGGTAGGTGATCGTGGGCTAAAATAGCATGCCCGAGTGATACTTTATACCTTAATGTAGTCTTGTTTATCTAATTTAATTTATACATTTTCATGTAATTTTACATAAATGTGAATATATGTGCTAACCAACATGATTAGTCCTTGTTTTGTAGGTTTCAATGACTAGGAGGAACTAATTTATAAGTTGGTGAAGGAAAGAATGGAGTCGGAAGCAATCAGCGAAAGTCGGCAAGGAGTAGGCCATGGCAAGGCTGGCCGCAAGCGTGCCAAGCTATGCGTGTGCCGTGCCCAGCGCCGTGCCATGCCTAGTCATGGCAAGCGAGCAGATGCGGCAGCAGGCAGTGCTCCAGTGCGCCAGCAACGTGCCACGGCAGGCCATCCCCGCGCCAGAGGAGTGTCAACGCACTGCCCAAGCAGCGTGACACGCTGCCAACGCGGCAAGAAGGCTGACTAGGGTCGATTTTGGGTGATTTCCAGAAACCCTTTGCGTTATCTCCGTGTCACGGAGGCAGAGCTCCATGATACACTCCGTGACACGGAGCCATTCCATGACAAGCTAAATTGGGCATGTTTCTCATTTATTATAAATAGGTCCCTTAGCTCCTAAAACCACTTTGTCACGATTTTATTCTGGAAAACTACCTAGGAGTGATGGGAGAAGTGGGAGAACTCATCTAGGGTTTGGAAAATTCCCTTCTCATCTACCAAATTCATGTAAGTATGTTAGTTTAGTAGCAGTTAGTTGTAGTTTTACGAACATTAATGGCAAGAACCCTTCCTCTAGGGTTGAAGCCATGAATTATGATTCTGATTTTATGAAGTTGTTTTGGAATTAAGTTACTGATTGTTGTTTTCATCATGCATTCTGGATTGTTGGTTGTTTTTATGATTGATCACCATTAAAACATATATGTTAGCTTGGGCAATTGCTTGAGAAAGAATTACCTAGGTCAGGACATGAGAATGTGAGGTGCATGTTTGTATCTCACGATATAATTTTGTGTTAGGAAAGAAATATACCTAACACCTTGCTTGGTTGATAAAACGGGGGTTATTAAGAGACCAAATTAGGATTATCACATCACCACTCGAAGAAGTAGTTTTGAGGCTAAGTTGAGTTAAATGGTTAGACGCACGAAAGTCCCTAATCGTTTCCCCGTAAACCACAACATAATTAATTGCCCGCGAACTAGAAATTAGCATCCTCGCTCACAATGATGCAGTGAGGCTAGTTTGCCGTGTTGAGAGGCTAGAAAGACCATGAACATGCAATTCTAATTATGTGAAACAACAATTGATAGTTTCATGCTTAACCCATTGCAAATCGTAGTCTCGCATGATTAGCTGGTTTTAACTCTATGTTGCTCCTAGAGTAAATTCAGGATATTTCGTTGACCAAAACTAGACTTAATTAAATCTCCCTCGAAAACTTCTATCACCAACACTTGCGAAAGTTAAGATCACACTTGAAATGGATAGTTAGAGGAATGGGTCCAGTCCCTGTGGGTTCGACATTCCGGTTCATTAAAAGAGCCACTATATTACTTGTATGACCCGTACACTTGCAGACGTGCGAATAAGGGCACTTCATCCTTCAACTGTTCCTTCAACACCTTAAGCTCAGTCGTAGTCATTCTGTAAGGAGGGACTCCTGGTAGATCATGTGGGAACACCTGTGGATACTCACATACAATCGAGACTGACTGAATTGTCAGGGTTTTGGACTTAGAAACCTTAATCCAAACTAAATGGTATGCATAACCCTTGGAGATCATCTCCCTGGGTTTAAGATAAGAGAAAGAATGACCTGCAAACACAGCTGAACTATCCATCAAATCTAGGACTGGTTCGCCCGAAAATCAAAACTCAAGTGATCGGGTTCAACAATTGACTGAGGTATAACAAGAATACAACCAATCCTTGCGAATATAACATCAAAGTCTATCATGTCTAACTCTACTAAGTCAGTTGAGGTGACTTTCTGAAGAACTACATGTCACGCCACATCTTGGGAGGTGCAACTGGCAGCTGATGCCATACTGGACTCAGAGCTGACCTGGCTGGACACGTACACCTCTGGTGCAAGCTAGCAACATATTATCAAGAAAACAATTAGCTATATCTTGGCTCAAAACATAGCCTTAGGCTGACGAGGCCGAAATATAAACCTGCGCAAAAACAACTAACCCAATAATTGCAATAATATATCATCCTAAGTGGACCGACAAGACCACCATGCTGCTAACAAATAACATAACTAGGGCCCACGCAGCCAATATGCATATCAAAACACATATAGGCCCCACATGACTACAACGCACAACTAACTATGAACTGTGGTCTAAAAGCCTCTAAGAGTGAGATATTGATCGGGATGGGGTCCCGACCTACCCAAAAACTATATATCAAAAGACAGGAAAACCTTTAATATCAAGTAACTCTAGAGGAAAAGAGCTGGCCAATCTGCCAACTCTGAACAGCTACTAAGGAGGTCTCAAAACCTGTCTGTCTAAACTTGTAAGGAAGAATGCAGCTGCCACGACCTGAACATAGGTTCAGATCGAGACATGGAACAAGAAACCCAGAGAAGCTCCAACTCAACCCATGGCATGAACATACATCTACTTAATCATATTAAAGCGGAAGATCATCATAAATAGCATAACGACAGTCTAACAAACATAACATCCGATTACATGCACAAGTCTAAAGCTGAATACAACCATGTCCCAAAAAGTCGCTAATACTGACGAGTTGATAGGAAAGACCCCAAGAAACTCTCCATAGTTTGAAAACTGAAAGACGAAATACAACTAATAAGAAGGGCCCTCGCAAGATAAGGACTCACCAACTAATGTTGAGGAAAGCTAACTCTGGGAATTTGACTATCAAGGGGATTGAGCTTGGATATCAGAACCTGTATCATAAAATGATACAGCATAGAGTATGCGACCAGTACTTGAAATATACCGAGTATGCAAGGTAAGTAAAATAGACAACTAAAATACATAAGAGTTCATAAGGGTAGGACAACATGATCATAATGTAAATATCATAATGTAAACATAAGTGCTCAAGGTTTCAAAAAATTTCTATATCAATCATATTCATAATTATAAGATAAAATCTTTGTTAAACATAACGTGAGCAAAGTACATAATAATAACCATGCATAAATCATGAGGAACAGTGGGAGATTCTTATAATCGACATACCCTATATATGCATACACGAAGCCCAACCTATAAACCCCTAGTCGGGAGGGTGTTCATACCTTTACAAGGGTAGAACAATGAAAAGAGGTGTGATATAACTCATGAAAGGCCCACTCGGCAAAAGGGACAGTCGAAGCTCTCCAATCTGAGGAGGGAGCTGAGGAGCAGCCCCAGGAGTCCGGTAGTGGCTCTAATAATTAAGAGGGGTCAGATGAGGCTGAGTTTGAGGAGGGGGAGCGGAGAAATGATGATAACCGAACCCCTCCTCCAGCTAGCCACACTGTTAGGTGGAGTATGCCCGGTGCTTGGGAAATTTTTGAGTAGGGCCTCAGTCTCACCTCCAAACGGCATCCCAGGTGGAGCATTCAGGAGGAACCACAGACCCTGGCCAATGCATTGTATGAGGTTATGGAGATAAGAGAATATTTGACTTCTATGGGTTCAATTGGATGGCAAGAACCCCTTAAAACTATAGTTCAAATATGGTCAAGGAGTTCTACGCAAATTACTTGGCCACTCTAGAACAGCAGACCTCAGCTAATGGAAAGTGAAGGAGCAGCCCAGACTAGACAAAGTGAAGGTCCATGATACAAGGTGGATTGTTTCGAGCAGGCCATTGCTCGAATGCTATATGGGCCGGCTTACAGGGCCCCAGATGATATAGCTGAGTTCGACCACTCATTTGATGCATAAAAGGGTTAAGCAGCTGAATAAGGAGGAGCGACAGGTGTGGGTTAGGTGGTTGTCTTGGGTGTTGCCAGAAGATAAGGAGGAGGATAAATAGGTAACTAGTGGACGGCAGGTAACCAAATCTTCGCTCAACTTATATCGAAGGCCTGCTAGACACTGGTCCGCCACAGGTTAGCACCGATAGCGAATGATTATACCTTGAGCACATATAGAGCAATATTAGTGGCATGTATCATGTCTAGATATGCCAATAACATACTGAGGGTGATAGCCGAGGAGATCCAGGATAGATCTCTAGCACTGAGCACCGCTAATCCATTCCCAAGTCTTGTCTACATATTGTGCATAGAGTCCAACATGAGGGTAATAGAAGAGGCTGATGCCAAAGTAGGAGGAAACTAGACTTCGGACATCGGGCTGATCAGAGATGATATGAACAGGTAACCCAGGTTAGTTTATCAACAACAGTCCCACCACCACATCCAGCTGGGGGAAAGCAGGTAGATGCCCCAACCTCTGTGGAGCAGTGTGATACACTGAACTCTAAAGCTGGACACACAGAAGCTACCCCCAACATGTCTTCTGAAGCTCCACCAGCCATAACGGTATAAGTGCCTTCGGACTGTATATTGGTGGCCCATGATTTCCTCCAGAAGTTGGCAAAGAGATTGATGTTGACCGAGAAAAAGGTCAACTTGATGATGGAGAATCTCAAGCCTTAGTTAAGGCTGAGATCAAGGAGGCTGCTGGAGGACTACACAACTGGTTAGATAGATTTGAGCTCCAGTTCAATGAGCAATTAGCTGACCAGTTAGACATACAGAGCTTGAGAGAAGAGTTGGGGGGCCTATGGAGTCAGGTAGTTGAGTTTTCATCTAGATAGTTGCCATCTTAGCGGTCTCTACCATTCCAAAGCTCGACCTTGGGGCATTTTGGGCTCCAAATGCACCTAGTGGAGAGTAGGGGAAAAAGGGGGCCTCGGAGGTAGTTAATGAGGAGACCTCCAGGAAGAGGAAGAGAAGAGAGAGGAAGGAGCGCAAGTGGGCAGTAGCAGTCTCATGAAGGGTACATATTTGAGCTGCAAGAGAGAGCGAGAGGAGTGGGAGCTCAGCTGCTGTGCTTAGAAAGCTTGTGGGTGGTAAGGACCCCTCAGGTGAGCCACATTCAGGCCAGGTAGTTGATGAGGTCGCTGAAGTGGCCACGATTATTAAGGGGGCGACCACAACCCTCGAGACCACACCATTGAGTGTGTCGGCCATCGCTGGTGCCCCGAGTACAACAGAGGAGAGTGTGCCTTCACACTTGCCTTCACGAGATGACAGAGCACTTAGAGCACCATAGGTATGTTCCTCTCCTAGTTTTTTATTTTTTACTACTTTGGGGACAAAGTATGACTTTTGAAAAAGGCAGGTATATTTATCTTTTGCTTTTTAATTGTTCGAGGATTTTTGTTGTCATGTTTCTTTTCCCTCGGACATGCTATCTAGTAGAACCGACATGTTTAGGATTTTGTTTTTATTTTTATTTAACTAAAAGTAGCTTAGGAGTACTTTACAGCCATTAAATGCACATATGTTTGATGTGTTGGAAATTCTTTAAAAAATGGCCCTTTTTTAAAATTTTTATGTTAGTTGTGTATGTTGATTGCAAAGCATGGCTATTGTGGATCTTTTTATGTTAGAATGTGTAATTGTAGCTTAGTTATGTATGAACCAGATAGGTAGAATAAATGCAAACCTATACCATGTGTAAGTGAAGATTTTTACCTAGTTCAATACTGTGTAGAGGATCTAGAACTTTCCCGGTTGGTCTTTACATAGGTTGTAGGATAGTTTGTTAGAAAAGATCATATGTTGTTTTTGATTTCACCCACTTTTACCTTATATTGCCCTACCAAATAAAATAAATCCCTTGATCCCATGTTTGAGTCTAAAAATGACCTTTTCGTTGATTAGCCCATTCACGTTCCCTATTTTATTTATAATAAACCTATTTTGGCCCTGGTCTCTCCTAGGACATTGTGAACCTCAATTCAGGCAAAATACCTAAGTTCAGGGTGACAATTTTAGGGGTGCATAGATAGGTGGGGGAGAAAAATAAATGAATTGGTTAATAAAAGGTTGGGTGTGGTGAATAAAAAGAAAAAGAGAAAAAGAAAATAAAAACAAAAATGCAAGGAATAAAGTTGAAAAAGAAAAAGAGAAAATTCACCACATACGCAAATGACAGTTGAATCGAAGAGAAGGGAGAAAAAGAGGAAAAATGAAAAAATGGATAAAAAGTAAAAAGTGAAGCAAAGTTGTGTAGTGCCAAGGAGGGTTAGTCACTATTTTCATATCTACCATACCCGATCCGAAGCCTACATTAAAAGCCAATAAAGTCCTATAGTGATCCTAGCCTGACTGTCTAAGAAACCAAAGTAGAGAAAATAAGGGCAAGCCTATGATATCCGTTGTGCAGTATTTAGGACTTCTTTATAGGACTTCTTTATAAGAGTAAGTGTCTTTATTGTCAGTCTCAAGTTTCATATATATATATATATATATATATATATATATATATATATATATATATAGTGTTAGGGGCTTCACTTGCTAGACGGTCCATGATTTGCATTGCATTTTGTCAGCTGCTCATGTGAATAACATTGCTGATAGCTCAGTTTACTAGTAATAATTACATGCCATATCTAGATCCCTGTGTGTCATGAGTTGTAGTTGCATGTATGCATACTGACTTGGTTTTGAATAAGAAAAGGGATCAATGTCTGATAATGGCCATGTGTGCAAATTTTTGGGTGTGTTGGCTATAGGTCTTCTACTTTACTTTCTAGTTAAGCATTGTGTTATAGTTTTTCTTTGCTTACCTGAGGACATGAAAAAGCTTTAAGTTGAAGGTGTTTATATGTTGTGGGTTTACAGTACTTTTGATGCTTAAAACCGAGGAAATATATCTTAGGTATGTTTATACAGATATGATGCACTTTTGCTGTGTTTTTCAAGTCATGTGTCGAAGTTGAATTTTGTAAATAAGTGAAAAGAGTGCAGAAAATGGTGAAGTTGAGGGCCTCAATACGAGCTGTACTTGGTGGTATGAGTTGTACAATGCATTTGTGATAATATCAAGAGGAACTGCACATGGTGATGGCCAAGTATGACTATTGGTGCAAGTCGTACTAGAGCAGTCATGGAAAATTACATAAGGATGCTGATCGTGGGCTAAAATAGCATGCCCGAGTGATGCTTTATACTTTAATGTAGTCTTGGTTATCTAATTTATTTTATACATTTTCATGTAATTTTATATAAATGTGAATATATGTGCTAACCAACATGATTAGTCCTTGTTTTGTAGGTTTCAATGATTTGGAGGAACTGATTTATAAGTTGGTGAAGGAAAGGAATGGAGTCGGATGCAATCGGCGGAAGTCGGCAAGGAGTAGGCATGGCAAACGAGCAGATGCGGCAGCAACGTGCCACGGTAGGCCAGCCCCGTGCCAGCACCGTGCCAAGCTAGGCCAGCTGCGCGCCAGAGGAGTGTTAACGCGCTGCCCAAGCAGCGTGACATGCTGCCAACGCGTCAAGAAGACTGCCTAGGGTCGATTTTGGGTGATTTCCAGAGAGCCTTCACGTTACCTCCGTGTCACTGAGGCAGTGCTCCGCGATACACTCCGTGACACGGAGCCATTCCACGACAGGCTAAATTATGCACGTTTCTCATTTATTATAAATAGGTCCCTTAGCTCCTAAAACCACTTTGTCACGATTTTATTCTGGAAAACTACCTAGGAGTGAAGGAGAAGTGGGAGAACTCATCTAGGGTTTGGCAAATTCCCTTCTCATCTACCAAATTCATGTAAGTATGTTAGTTTAGTAGTAGTTAGTTGTAGTTTTACGAACATGAATGGCAAGAACCCTTCCTCTAGGGTTGAAGCCATGAATTATGATTGTGATTTTATGAAATTATTTTGGAATTAAGTTATTGATTGTTGTTTTCGTCTTGCATTCTGGATTGTTGGTTGTTTTTATGATTGATCACCATGAAAACATATACGTTAGCTTGGGCAATTGCTTGAGAAAGAATTACCTAGGTCAGGACATGAGAATGTAAGGAGCATGTTTGTATCTCACGATATAATTTCGTGTTAGGATAGAAATATACCTAGCACCTTGCTTGGTTGACAAAATGGGGGTTATTAAAGACCAACTTAGGATTATCACATCACCACTCGAAGAAGTCGTTGTGAGGCTAAGTTGAGTTAAATGGTTAGACGCACGAAAGTCCCTAATCGTTTCCCCGTAAACCATAACATAATTGATTGCCCCCGAACTGGAAATTAGCATCCTCACTCACAATGATGTAGTGGGGCTAGTTTGCCGTGTTTAGAGACTCGAAAGACCATGAACATGCAATTCTAATTATGTGAAACAACAATCGATAGTTTCATGCTTAACCCATTGCAAATCGTAGTATCGCATGATTATCTGGTTTTAACTCTATGTTGCTCCTAGAGTAAATTCAGGATATTTCGTTGACCAAAACTAGACTTAATTAAATCTCCTTCGAAAACTTATATAACCAGCACTGGCGAAAGTTAAGATCACACTAGAAGTGGATAGTTAGAGGAATGGGTCCAGTCCCTGTGGTTTCAACATTCCGGTTCTCTAAAAGAGCCACTATATTACTTGCACGACCTGTACACTTGCGGACGCGCGAATCGGGCACGTCATGTTTTTGGCGCCGTTGCCGGGGACTCGGCGAAGTTTTGATAATTTATCTATTTTTGTGTGATTTTTCAAATTTCTTTAAGTGTTGAAAAACTTGGTCTTAGTCTATTTATTTGCAGGTGACGGGTTGTCCTGCCGAGCTGGCAAGAAATAGAGAGCTTGTGGAACCGGTTCTTGAACCTGAACGTCAAATCCATTTGCAAAGGAGAGTAGCTCTAGAGCAAAAGCTGAAGAGACTTCAAGAAAGGGTACAACAACAACCACCCGCGGGACAAGCACAATTCTTATCAGAAGCAATGGCAGCAAGACCAGTTCGCGAAGTGGCAATCCCACTAGCGACGAATGTGACCTCTAGCATCCGTAAACCGGAGCCTGGAGAGCACTTTGAGCTTAAATAGAACATGGTGCAGCTATTACATTCTAGTGGTCAATTCACTAGGATGGCACATGAGGACCCGCAGCAGCACCTACAGATCTTTTTAGAGATTAGTGACACGTTTGTCCCCACCGGCGTGTCCACAGATTATGTCCGATTGACCCTTTTCCCATTTTCACTATTGGGAGAGGCGAAAAAGTGGCTGAAGGCTGAGCCACCGAACTCCATAACTTCATGGAATGACTTGGCTAAGAAGTTCCTTATCAGATTCTTCCCTTCAGGCAAAACTGCAAAGTTGAGAAGTGAAATACTCAGTTTCAAGTAGAGGCCTGATGAGAACTTATATAGGGCTTGGGAAAGATTCAAGTCATTGTTGAGAGACTGCCCCCATCACCAGCAATCAAATGAAGTGCTGGCTCATACCTTTGTAGAAAGTCTAGACCCACACACAAAAATATTACTAGACTCTGCATCGGGTGGGCAAGCCTTGGAGAAGACATATGATGAGTTGTACACTTTGTTGAACAGAATTGCATAAGGAAATCTAGAGTGGCACAGCGAGTCATCGAGAGGGGCAGGAAAGAGAGCGGGGTTGATAGAAGTAGATGGTTTGAATGCCTTGGCAGCATAGTTAGCTTCGTTCCAACATCAAATGATGACTCAGTCCAATAAATTGAATATGAACCAACACCAGGGCCAGGTTAATGCAGTTTAGCAAGCTCCGAGTTGGTGTGATATTTGTGGTAATCATGGGCACAATGCAGAATCTTGTGGAGCCAATCCGGAATCAGTCAATTTTGTTGGTAATGTGCATAGGAATCAGAATTTTGTGAACAACTCCAACAGAAATTGGCAGGGCCACCCGAATATTTCTTGGGGTGGAAACCAAAAGCAGAATTATATGCAACCTCAACAACAGCAGTATCAGCAGAATAGGCAGAATGATGGGAAATTGAGTAGCAGCATTGAGGAAACACTGCAGAAAATTATGGAGACCCAGAATCAGTTAGCAGAAAATCAGGTGAGGATGGCAACAGACCTAATGAATCAACAAGTAGACACCCGCAATCTTAAAAAACAAGTGGGTCAGATAGCAGCTGCTCAAAACATGAGGTCACAGGGGGGATTACCAAGCGATGCAGATCCTAACCCCCGGCAAATCAATGCCATCAGTCTTAGAAGCGGAAAGCAATTAGCTGATGTAGTGCCTAAAGAGTTGAGAAAGGAGGTGCAGCCGGAGTTGGTTAGACCAGGACCATCCATCACCATGGGAGATAATCAGAGTGCTGGGAAACAAAATGCACAACTTTCATTGCAGCCAGCACAAAGACCACCACCACTGTTCCCTCAGAAATTCAGAAAGAGCAAGGAGGAGGAACGCTTCAAAAAGTTCTTTGAGAGTTTCAAAGAACATCACATAAATTTGCCTCTTATTGATGTTTTGCAGGGAATGCCCAAGTATGATAAATACTTGAAGGACGTGATGGAGAACAAAGTTAGATTGGTGGACGTCCAGACTGTAGCACTGACTGAGGAGTGCAGTCACAGGGTATTGAGCAAAATTCCAAAGAAGCTCAAAGACCCAGGGAGTTTTACCCTCCCCATACAAATTTGTAAAGCTGAGGTGCTACGAGCTTTGTGTGACTTAGGGGCAGCAGTTAATCTAATGCCCCTAACCTTATTCAACACCCTGGGGTTGGGAAAACCGAGGCCGACAAGGTTGATGCTGCAGCTGGCTGACAAGTCGCGAGTGACACTTGATGGAATAATAGAGGACCTTCTCATCAAAGTAGGTAAGTTTATTATACCTTCTAGTTTTATTGTCTTAGATTTTCAGGTTGATGACCAGGTACCCCTGATCTTGGGACGACCATTCTTGGCCAATGGAGGAGCAGTGATTGACTTGAAAGCAGGGACCCTGAAAATGAGGGTTGAGGATGAGGAAGAAATCTTCCGCGTGTACCAAGAAATGAACCCATCGGCACACTACAGAAACCTTTGTCAGGTTAGTGTGTTGGCAGAGGATGAGTGTGGGGTGGAGGATTCCACAGGTGCAGGGCCAAAGGCAATGACAAGTGTTCAGCCCGAGTCTGATAAAGGGCTTCAAATTGAGAAGAAGTTGGAGGAAGAGAGGAACAGAGTGAAGGCTGTTTCCTCTAAACAACAAAAGAAAAGGAGATGGTTCTCGAAAGAGAACACAGGTATGAGGATGTCCTGAAAAGGACAGTCCACGTCGGGCCACGACGTAAAATAAGGCGCTGCTTGGGAGGCAACCCAAGGGTACCCTAGGTACAATTTTTTAATTTTGGTTTGTGCTGATTTTGTTATTTTCATTTTGTTTGTGTTTTTGGTGGAAAGTTAAGCATAGATGGAAGGGAAGTCTGAGTACCGAGAAGGTGGAAGCTAAAGAGCAAGGAAGAGAAGAAGTGTGGGGTCAAACACCCACCTCTGAAAACTTTAAAGGAAAGCATGCTTTTAGCTTGGCATAGAGGCTCAGGGAGTATTTCTCATCCTTTAAATGTTAATTTGATGCTATGAGGACATAGCATGATTTAAGTGTGGGGTGAGAAAAATCTCAAAATTTTTTGTGCTTAACAAGTTTGTGGTGAATGTAATGCTTGTGAGGAATTTGTGAGAAATTTGAAAAATTTGAAATTTTTTTTGTGAATTAAGCATGACTTCATCACCCGTTGGTTTTTCTTTTCGGTTCTTTTCCGATGGGGGGGGGGGGTCTTTAAACCGAAGAATTAAAAAAATTTCTTTTTCTTTCCTTTGTCTGTATATAGTGTGTTTAGTCATAGTTAGGGATTGTTTCCGACAATGGATGGATGACGACCGTCTTGAGGAAAAATTAGTCGGTAGGTGTTGGGATTTTGAAACCATAACTAATTGGTGCTTGATGTTCTTGTTATGTGTTATACGTGATTGTAAGATGCAAGTATGTTCAGTGTGAAGCATGCAGGTGTATAACTTTGTGTGAGACACTTAGGATCTTGAATTTGACTCAATATGATTGAAGCTTAATTTTGAATTCTTGTGATTAGCTGAGTAAGAGTCTACTGAATGTGTCTTGATTTGAGCATGTGCCATGAGGGTAAGCTTTTTGAGTATTCTGTGCTATTGTGGATTGTCTAGAACTTGCCTGGTGTGTTTATAAAATGAAATAAAGGATGTGAATTGTAGGAGATGATTTAGGCATTTCTTTGAATGAACCAAATTTTTATCCCTCATTTTACCTACCTTGAAAAATTAATCCTAGTTAGCCCCTTTGAGCCTTGAGCCTATTCTTTGACAGCTGCAACATAAGCTTAATCCTTTTTCTTTCATTAGCCTTGAACTTGATCCAAAACTCCTAAGCGCTTAAGGGAAAAATATGAAAGAGTAAAGGAGTGAGAAGAAGGAAAAGAAAGGAAAAGTAGCAAGTTGTAGAAGTGGAGAAAAGGACAAAGGTGCACTTGTGTGAAAACGGCTGATTATTATTATAAGGAGTAAGAAAACAAATTAATGAAAAAAATTATTTATGGAGCTCCTTTCATAATAAGCTAAAACTGCCTAAAGGAAGGGGGAACATAAGAGAAGAAAGAAAGCTGAAAAGAGAAAAAGGTGAAGTAAAGGAAGGGAAGTGTGTAATGAAGGCAGAATGTATTAAAAGCGCTTAGGAAAGATAGTCACTATTACTGGCCATAATAGTACCTACCCGCACCTGAGTTACATTACAACCTAAAAAGTCCTACTTGATCTTACATTCATACATCCTTAAATTAGTGGAATAAAACACTAAGGGCAACCTAAAAAGTCCTACTTGATCTTACATTCATACATCCTTAAATTAGTGGAATAAAACACTAAGGGCAAGCTTATGGGTCATTACATGATGCATGTGAATTCTTTGTGAGAGTAAGCGTAATTCTATTCAGGTACCCACACATGTTGTGATTTAAAAATTGTTTTTGCAGGTGAAATTGGGTAACTCTCTTTCCGTGAGGGCACATGTTGAATGAAGGATATAATTCAGGTCGGATTTCTTAATCAGTTGATTTGCATGAGTTTGCTAAGATTGAGAGTCGATTCTTGAGATTAAGAAGTCTTAACATAGTTGTACTTCATTTCGATGATCAAATCATACATGCTCTATTTTTAGCTCGTTATCTTACGTAATCATTGTAGCCGTAGCTTGATTATTTTTGCTAAAAGAGTTATGGGTGAGTCTCCATATGCATGAGATGTAATAGGTTGTTCGAGGACGAACAAGACTTTAAGTGTGGGGTAGGTGATCGTGGGCTAAAATAGCATGCCCGAGTGATGCTTTATACCTTAATGTAGTCTTGTTTATCTAATTTATTTTATACATTTTCATGTAATTTTATATAAATGTGAATATATGTGCTAACCAACATGATTAGTCCTTGTTTTGTAGGTTTCAATGATTTGGAGGAACTAATTTATAAGTTGGTGAAGGAAAGAAATGGAGTCGGAAACAATCGGCGGAAGTCGGCAAGGAGTAGGCATGGCAAGCGAGCAGATGTGGCAGCAACGTGCCACGGCAGGCCAGCCCCGCGCCAGCGCCGTGCCATGCCAGGCTAGCTGCGTGCCAGAGGAGTGTCAACGCGCTGCCCAAGCAGCGTGACACGCTGCCAACACGTCAAGAATACTGCCTAGGGTCGATTTTGGGTGATTTCCAGAGAGCCTTCGCGTTACCTCTGTGTCACGGAGGCAGTGCTCCGTGATACACTCTGTGACATGGAGCCATTCCACGACAGGCTAAATTGTGAAAGTTTCTCATTTATTATAAATAGGTCCCTTAGCTCCTAAAACTACTTTGTCACGATTTTATTCTGGAAAACTACCTAGAAGTGAAGGGAGAAGTGGGAGAACTCATCTAGGGTTTGTCAAATTCCCTTCTCATCTACCAAATTCATGTAAGTATGTTAGTTTAGTAGTAGTTAGTTGTACTTTTACGAACATGAATGGCAAGAACCCTTCCTCTAGGGTTGAAGCCAAGAATTATGATTGTGATTTTATGAAATTGTTTTGGAATTAAGTTATTGATTGTTGTTTTCTTTTTGCATTCTGGATTGTTGGTTGTTTTTATGATTGATCACCATGAAAACATATACGTTAGCTTCGGCAATTGATTGAGAAAGAATTACCTAGGTCAGGACATGAGAATGTAAGGAGCATGTTTGTATCTCACGATATAATTTCGTGTTAGGATAGAAATATACCTAGCACCTTGCTTGGTTGAAAAAATGGGGGTTATTAAAGACCAACTTAGGATTATCACATCACCACTCGAAGAAGTAGTTGTGAGGCTAAGTTGAGTTAAATGGTTAGACGCAGGAAAGTCCCTAATCGTTTCCCCGTAAACCACAACATAATTGATTGCCCGCGAACTAGAAATTAGCATCCTCACTCACAATGATACAGTGGGGCTAGTTTTCCATGTTTAGAGATCGAAAGACCATGAACATGCAATTCTAATTATGTGAAACAACAATCGATAGTTTCATGCTTAACCCATTGCAAATCGTAGTATCGCATGATTATCTGGTTTTAACTCTATGTTGCTCCTAGAGTAAATTCAGGATATTTCGTTGACCAAAACTAGACATAATTAAATCTCCCTCTGAAAACTTATATAACCAACACTGACGAAAGATAAGATCACACTAGAATTGGATAGTTAGAGGAATGGGTCCAGTCCTTGTGGGTTCGACATTCCGGTTCTCTAAAAGAGCCACTATATTACTTGCACGACCCGTACACTTGCAGACGCGCGAATCGGGCACGTCAGATGCACTTATCTAGTCTCCTTGTACAGTTAGCAACAATAAGTCATGATGACCACATACGACTCGTACCAAGGAGCCATGGTGAGCTTTACAGAAAATGTTTATTGGCAGATCCAGCGTACAAGAGGATACCACGAGTTGTGAGATCAAGGTACGATTTTCAAAGCACTATGGAAATATTCAGAGGATGCAAGATTTCATAGTATCAGACCATGAGAGGAATGTACGATTCGTACTAGCTTCCAGGACTTAACCAATTTCAAAGCTTCCTAGCATTGTACGGATAGAAGGTACGACTCTTAGCTACAAGATATGACTAGTAAGATCTAGCGATGATAGTTATAACAGTTTCCCTGCTAATTTAGGAAAGGTTTTTGATTATTTGTATAAATACTCTTCTAGGTTATTTTTGTTAGAGGGATGACTTTTGATAGAGAACAAATACTTTCGAGATTCTTCTTGAGTTTTTCAATATTCTTGGAGATATATCCAATAGGGAAGAATCAGTCATTTGGATGAACCTATGTTATCATTTCTACAGGCTAAGTATTGAGATAGATCACTAGTGCATTCTCTTGAAGTTGTTATGAATCTATGGGGATCACTTCCCTAGTTAATTGCATAAACTTGAAAACAACATCAATTTACAATACACTTACTTGATTACTTATTTAAAACCCCTCTTTATGAGATAATTGAATTGAAAGCATAAATACGAAGCATTATTCTACATCTTCACCAAAGTGTGATTTGAGCATTATCACCCTCTATCAGGGTTAAGATTGAGCAGAAATGAGTCGAGCCTTTAGCTCTTAAAAGCTCCTCTCACAAGCATCGAATAACTGAAATTTGACCTTCTTCTGCGTCAATTTAGTCAAAGGTGCAGCAATGGATGAAAATCCCTCTATGAATCTCCAGTAGTGACCAGCTAAACCCAAAAAGCTCCTAATGTGCGTAGGAGTGACAGTCTAAGCCAGTTCTTCACTGCCTTAATCTTTTGAGAGTCTACCTGTACACCTTCAGTAGACACAACGTGGGCTAAAAATGCAACTGACTTCAACCAGAACTCACACTTGCTAAACTTAGCAAACAATTGATGATCCTTAAAATTCTGAAACAAAATCCTCAAATGAGCAGCATGCTCCTCCATGCTTTGAGATTACACAAGGATGTCATCTATGAAAATAATGATGAACTGTAATACCCCGAAAGCTCAAAATCAATATTGGGATGTAAATCAGAAAATCTAGAAAACTGTAGAAAAGTTGCAGAACGACCAACCTGACGGGTCGTTAAAGGACCCAATGACTCATCAGGTCAACCATGAGAAGGATTCCAAGAAGATGAGTTAGTGTTCCCAATGGGCAACTTCATGAGTCGTGGTCAGACCCCACGACCCGTTGAGTCACTCGTTGCCAGGACAAAATCCAGAAACATGAGAAGTTGACAGTGTACTTGATGGGTGGTCACTACGAGTCGTCATCCGTAAGAACGACTCGTTGAGTGAGTTGTTACCAGCTTTGTATTATTTTCCCAGGGGGTGAACAGTGTGGTTGATGGCTGGTGACCACGAGTCATATCCAGTGACCACGACTCATTAAGTCACTCATGGTCACTCACTGAATATTCCAGGCAGTGTACCTGACGGACATGACCACGAGTAATATTTTAGATGCGACGACTCGTTAGGTCACTTGTTAGGGGCACCTGACAGATTTTCCCTGTAAATTTCTAAGGGCTATTTAGTAATTTCCCATTCTCCCAAGCATTAAACCAAGTCATTTTGACTTTGAATTTAGACATTTTAGTGGGGGTAATGGGTCCTTTTCCTCATTCCCCACTCAAGCACTCAGAAAATAGACCGTTAGTTCTCTCAAGAATTCACAAAGCAAGAACTAGGGCAGCCTTCTCCTCAATTTATCAAGATTTTAGTGGGTCCTTCATCAGGTATGTGGGGTTTTAGCAAGGGGATTGTCCTTTCCTTGCATCCCCAAAGTCCTCCTTAATTTCTTCTATCAGTTTCAAGCCCTGAGTTTTCGAGTATGAGAAGCATTCATGTTTATTTTCATTGATTTCACTCATAACAATGTTTATACTTATTGTTAATATAATCTTCATCAGTTCCTCATTAGATTTTCATTATTATTACAAAAGTGAATTTAAGCCCTATCTTTTTAGTAATGATTTTACTTGTTAAATTTCCTCTAGTGAATGAAGATTGCTTTTGGTAGAATTCCTAGAATTTGTCTTGCTTTACGTATATGTTGAGTAAATATCCCATGAATCAGAATGACTTTAGTACGTTGAATGAAATTCTCAATTAGCTATTTAGTAATTTAGTCAGTTAGAACACAGAACTCTATCAGTCTAGTCTTCAGAATCATATCAGTCTAGCTTCAGTTAGATTTTAGCAACCTCAGTGTTGTCCAGAAAATGTCAACTGATCAGTTTGACTCAATTTTATTTTCGTGGTGTCAGTGATGCCTCCCAATTTTCAGACTCAAATTCAGATTTCAGTTATTTGGTTCATTAGGCAGTCATGACATTCAGTTATAGCTCTGACCAGCCTTGATACCCCAGTTCAATTATTAGTTATTCTGTAGACGGTTACGACGCTTCCAGATAAGCAGCTCTGACCAATTTTAGAACTCAGTTTCAGAATCTGGTCTGATAAGGCTCAGGGTACATGCGGTTATTCATGCCTGACTAGTCTTGGGCCCAGTTTCGAGCTATCAACTTAGTAGTTTAATTTAGATTTTCTAATGGGAGTAGAACTTAGCACCGAGCGGACCAAGGTTCCAGCGCACCCAGGTTCCCATAACTATGTTGCAACGTAGGTTACAATATTACTTGGCTTGATTGGCCCTAGATATTTTTGTGATCCCTCAATTCATGTCTTTATACCCTGGCAAGGTATATTGGATCCTACCGGTGGGGTGTATCCATCGAAATCCACGTCTAGCTCACGTGGTTGAATGCCGGTTATAGACTCTCCCACTAGTTAGTCCAGTCCAGTAATAGAATAAGCAACTCATTTCAGTAAAGTATCTCAGATTTAGTGTTTCAAACTTAGGGCATGTCCTTGACCATCAGACAGGGTCGTCTTGACCATTTCAGATTATATCAGTAGTTCAGTTCAGTATACCTATTGGTCATGGCCTATCATTTCAGCTCAAACTTTCTATTCAGTATGTTTCTCCCACTTACTAAGTACATTCAAAGTCGGATATGACCATCAGACAGGGTCGTCTTGACCATTTCAGATTATATCAGTAGTTCAGTTCAGTATACCTATTGGTCATGGCCTGTCATTTCAGCTCAAACTTTATATTCAGTATGTTTCTCCCACTTACTAAGTACATTCAAAGTACCGACGCATGCTTTCCATGTTGTATCATTTTATGATATAGGTGCAGGTTCTCAGATTCAGCATAGATAGTTGCTTCAGTTTCAGAGCATTCCACTTCAGCAGATCAGAGTGTGAGTCCTCATCATTCGAGGGCCTTGTATATTTACTTCAATTTGATATGGTTTTGTATAGACTTAGAGTTAGTTGGGGGCCTGTCCCAGCAACTCCTCAATAGTTGGCTTTCAAACCAGATTTGTCTTTCAGAATTGTATTTTAGATATATTATTTCTTTCTCTACTTTTAGTCTTTACATTTTCTTAAACTGATAAAGTTGTTATTTAAAAGTTACATTGTGCATGTTTACTTAGAATGTTAGTGTATGATAGACCACGACTTGACTTGGGGTAACTTGTGGCTTCAAGTACCACGTTACGTCCAGGGTGTAGGCTCGGGTCATGACAAACTTGGTATCAGAGCACTAGGTTTAGAGTATCCTCGGAAAGTCTGAAAGGCGCATCGAGTAGAGTCCTTTTCATGGGTGCGAAGCATGCCACACTTATGACGAGGAGGCTATGAGATATTATCAGGAAAAATTCTTTTTTGTCCATGCTTTTTATCGTGCGTTTAAGTCCAATTCCAAAGGCGTCTTTCTAAATCGTGTCCTATTTCCTTTCAGTGAACAATGCCTCCTCGACATGGAAATTGATGAAGAGCCGAAAACGTCAATAGATCCTCTCCACCAGCTTCGGCAGTTCCTCAGGATGACTCTATGTCTACCGCCGAATTCAGGGCAGCCATTCAGTTGCTTGCTCAGACCGTCACCAATCAAGTGAACCAGCAGGTGGTTCTAGTAGCCACAAGTGGGTCTGAAGCTGCTGCCCAGGTGCGGGATTTCACCCAGATGAACCCTCCAGACTTTCGCAGAAAAAAGGTGGGAGAGAACCCACAAGGCATTGTAAATGAGATCAGAAAGATCACCCAGATCATGGGTGTCAGCTCCTCTGAGAGTGCTGACCTGGCTGCCTACCAGCTAAAAGGGGTAGCCGAGGTTTGGTACAAGTTGTGGAAGGAAGGGCGGTCAGCAGAAGCAGGACCAGTTGAGTGGGAAGAGTTTCATATAGCTTTTCTAGATAGGTTCTTTCCCCGGGAGCTGAGGGAGGCTAAGATGGAAGAGTTTATGAACCTACGACAGGGCACCGGATAGTGGAGGACTATGCTCTGGAGTTTAGTAGACAATCAAAGTATGCTCTAGAGATCATGGCCGATCCAAAGGCTCGTATGCTAAAATTCGTTAATGGAGTATGTAATCTGGTCCTCAAAGAGTGCAGGACCGTGATGCTGATCAAGAATATAGACCTCTCTAGCCTAATTGTTTATGCCCAACAGATTGAGGTAGAGAAGTAGAAAGATATGGAGCATAAGAACAAGCGGGAAAGAACTGGTCATTCAGAGAAATCTGGTAGTAGTAGTCGCCCACAACAGCAACAGTAGCAGCAATAATAAAGGGCCCCAACACCTAGCTCAGCCAGAGCCCCAACCTTTCGATCCTACCAGGATTGGAGGGGTGGGTCGTTTGGCACTCAGTCTCAAGCCCATAATACAGGAAACAAGTATCCAGCTTGTCCCAAGTGTGGTAGGAATCACCTTGGAGAATGCCTTCAGGGACGAGAGGGCTTCTTTGGGTGAGGACAGCTTGGACACAGGCTTAGGGAGTGCCCATCAGCAGGGCGAGGGTGATCACAATCCACTACCTCATCAGCTCCAGCAGGCCAACCAGCTTAGAAGGCCAACCCATCCGGTACATATGGCGGTCAACGCCAGAATCATTTTTATGCTCTCTCTTCTCGTCAAGATCAGGAAAGCTTACCTGACGTAGTTACTGGCATGTTACGTCTCTTTCACCTAGACGTGTATGACCTCCTAGATCCAGGAGCTACTCTTTCGTTTGTAACTCCATATGTAGCAGTTCAGTTCAGCATCAGTGCAGAGGTCCTAACAGAACCCTTTTCAGTTTCCATCCCAGTTGGTAAGTCAGTTAGAGCCAGCCGGGTGTATAGAAGCTGCCTAGTCTCAGTCTTGAATAAAATCATTCCAGCTAATCTTGTAGAGCTAGACATGGTCAACTTCGACATTATTCTAGATATGGATTGGTTACACACCTGCTATGCCTAAGTTGACTGCAAGACCAGAGTTGTCAAGTTTCAATTTCCAGATGAGCCCGTATTAGAATGGTCGGGCAGCAGTTCAGCGCCTAAGAGTAGGTTTATTTCCTTTCTTAAGGCCCAGAAACTCATTTTCAAGGGATGTTTATATCATCTGGTTCGGGTCAAAGATTCCAACTCTAAGACCCCAACCATTCAGTCAGTTCCAGTTGTCAGTGAGTTCCCAGATGTTTTTATTGAAGATTTTCATGGAGGTCCCCCTAAAGGGGAAATAGACTTCGGAATAGATCTCCTTCCAGACAGTCAGTCCATCTCCATTCCTTCTTACAGAATGGCTCTAGCTGAGCTTAAGGAGCTGAAGGAGCAGTTAAAGGACCTTTTTGATAAGGGTTTCATCAGACCCAACATCTCTCCCTGGGGTGCTCCAGAACTATTCGTGCGTAAGAAAGATGGTACCCTTAGAATGTGCATAGATTACTGTCAACTGAACCAGGTCACAGTAAAGAATAGGTACCCTTTGCCCAGAATTGACGACATATTCGACCAACTTCATGGAGCCAGTTGTTTCTCAAAGATTAACCTCAGGTCAGGGTACCATCATTTAAGGGTTAGAGAGAGTGATATATCGAAAACAACATTCAAAACTCGATATGATCACTATGAGTTTGTGGTGATGTCCTTTGGATTAACAAATGCTCCGACAACCTTCATAGACCTGATGAATAGGGTTTTCAAGTCGTTCCTAGATATGTTTGTCATCATATTTATTAACGATATTCTGGTGTACTCCAGAAATGAGGAAGAGTATGCCAATCATCTAAGTCTAGCATTACAGACCCTCAAAGATCACCAGCTATTCACCAAATTCAGCAAGTGTAATTCTAGTTGAAGTCAATGTCATTATTAGGTCATGTAGTATCAGGTGAAGGGATACAAGTAGATCCTCACAAAATTTCAGCAGTAAAGGATTGGCCCTGACCTACCTCTCCTACCGAGATCAGGAGTTTCTTGAGCTTAGCGGGTTATTACCATCGGTTCGTTGGGTGTTTTTCCTCCATAACATCCCCTCTGGCCAAGTTAACCCAGAAGATGGTGAAATTCCATTTGTCAGACGAGTGTGAGAAGAGTTTTCAGGAGATGAAGACTCGACTCACTACCACTACAATTTTGACCCTGCTAGAAGGAACCGATGGATCTGTTGTGTATTGTGATGCTTCCAGAGTTAGACTTGGTTACATTCTGATGCAGCATGGCAAGGTGATAGCCTATGTTTCCAGACAACTCAAAGTTCATGAGAAGAATTATCCAACTCATGACTTGGAGTTGGCAACAATGGTATTCACGTTAAAAATATGGAAACACTACTTGTACGGGGCTCACGTGGATGTGTTCACAGATCACTAGAGCCTTCAGTATGTGTTCGGTCAGAAGTACCCAAACCTGTGCCAGAGACGTTGGATGGAACTGCTAAAGGATTATGACATGAGTGTGCTGTATCACCCAAGTAAAGCCAATGTAATGGCTGATGCCGTAATAAGAATGTCTATGGGTAGCATAACTCATGTTGAGGTAAAAAGGAATTAGTGAGAGATGTTCACAGATTAGCCCTGTTAGGGTGCAACTGATAGACTTAGCTGAAGGCGGTGTAGTTGTGCAAAGAGGGTCAGATTCATCTTGGGTAGTTGAAGTTAAGTCCAGAAAAGATGAAGATCCAGTTCTAATTAAACTCAATGAAGTGGTTCTCAGAAAAGAGGTTGAGGCTTTCTCCCAAGTGGGAGATGGAGTGCTCTGTTACTAGGAAAGGTTGTGTGTGCCAGATGTTGGTGGGTTAAGACAACATATTTTGGCTGAGGCACACAACTCAAGTAATTCCATTAACACTAGTGCTACTAAAATGTATCGTGACTTGAAGGACATTTACTGGTGGAAGACATGAAAATAGACATTGCCAAATTCGTAGATAAGTGCCTGAACTGCCAGCAAGTCAAGGTGGAACATCAAAGGCCAGGGGGCATGGCTCAAGATATCATTGTACCCACGTGGAAGTGGGAAGAGGTAAATATGGACTTTATTAGAGGTCTACCGCGGACTCGCTGGCAGCATGACTCAATCTGGGTGGTAGTAGATCGGATGACCAAGTCAGTTCACTTTCTCCCAGTCAAAACCACAGACTCAGCAGAGAACTATGCCAAACTTTATATACGGGAGTTAGTCAGACTTCATGGGGTGCCCTGATCAATCATTTCAGACAGGGGAGTTCAGTTCACCTCCCATTTCTAGAAGTCTTTTCAGAAAGGACTTGGCACTCTGGTCAAACTCAGTACTGCTTTTCATCCGCAGACTAATGGGCAAGCTGAGCGGACCATACAAACCTTGGAGGACATGCTAAGAGCATGCGCGATTGATTTTAAGGGTAATTAGGATGACCATTTGCCTCTTATCGAACTTACGTACAACAACAACTACCATTCCAGCATTCAGATGACCCCGTTTAAAGCATTGTATGGTAGGAGGTGTATATCTCTTATAGGTTGGTTTGAAGTCGGTGAAGCTACTTTGATAGGGCCAGACTCAGTTCATGAGGCGATGCAGAAAGTTCAGCCATCCAAGAAAGATTAAAAATAGCCCAGAGCCATTAGAAATCCTATGCCGATGTGAAAAGAAGAGAGCTGGAGTATTCAGTTGATGACTGGGTATACTTGAAAATTTCGCCCATGAAAGGGGTGATGAGGTTTGGAAAGAAGGGGAAACTTAGTCCTAGGTATATGGGACCCTATAGAATTTTACGGCGTATCGCCAAGGTGGCCTATGAGCTAGAGTTTCCTTCAGAACTAGCAATTGTACATCTAGTTTTCCATGTATCACTTTTGAAAAAGTGTATCGGAGATCCAACCTCTATAGTGCCATTGGATAGTGTCGCAGTCAAAGGTAGCCTCACCTATGAGGAGGTACCAGTCCAAATCCTAGACCGTTAGGTTCTTAGATAGTGGAATAAGGAAATAGCTTCAGTCAATGTTTTATGGAGGAATCAGATAGTTGAAGGAGCTACGTGGGAGGCCGAAGTAGATATGAGGGCCAAATACCCACATTTGTTCCCTACTGACTCTGTTGTAGCTTGATATGAGAATTTTGTTTTAAGACCTGAACTAGTTGTTGGAATTAGTTCATGTAAATAAATTTTCTTTCTAACTTTGGTTGTGTTTATGAAAATCAAAATTCAGTTCAATTATATGCTCTGTAATGGAGGTAGTCATTTCGGTTGTTTTGAAGTTGTATGAGTAGTCTTTGAATACCTTGATTGTTATTTTTCTAGTTGCTATGAGTTTTATAACATTCAAGGACGAATATTTCCAAGGGGTAGACATTGTAATTCCCCGTAAGCTCAAAATAAATATCCAGGACATAAATCAGAAAATTTAGAAAACTGCAGAAAAGTTGCAGAACGACCAACCTGACGGGTCGTTAAAGGACCCAACGACTCATCAGGTCAACCATGAGAAGGATGCCAAGATGATGAGTTAGTGTTCCCAATGGGAAACTTCACGATTTGTGGTCAGAGCCCACGACCCGTTGAGTCACTCATTGCCAGGCCAGAATCCAGAAACTTGAGAAGTTGGCAGTGTACTTGACGGGTGGTCACCACGAGGCATCGTCCGTAAGAATGACTCATTGAGTGACTCATTACCAGCTTAGTTTGTTAGAAAACAGAACACTATCAGTCTAGTCTTAGTCAGAATCATATCAGTCTAGCTTTAGTCAGATTTTAGCAACCTTAGTGGTGTCCAGAAAATGTCAACTGATCAATTTGACTCCAGTTTATTTTTGAGGTGTCAGTAGTGCCTCCCAATTTTCAGACTCAGATTCATATTTCATTTAATTTGTCCATTAGGCTGTCATGACATTCAGTTATAGCTCTAACCAGCCCCAGGACCCCAGTTTAGTTATTAGTTATTCTGTAGACGGTTACGACGCTTCTAGATAAGCAGCTCTGACCAGTTTTACAACCCAGTTTCAAAATCTGGTCCGATGAGGCTCTCAGGGTACATGCCGTTATTCGTCCTTGACTAGTCTTGGGCCCCAGTTTTGAGCTATTAGCTTAGTAGTTTAGTTTAGGTTTTCCAGCGGGAGTAGAACTTAGTATCGAGTGGGTCGGGGTTCCAGCGCACCCAGGTTCTCAGAACTACGTTGCCACCGTAGGTTACAGTATCACTTGGCCTGATTGGCCCCAGATATTTTTGTGATCACTCAGTTCATGCCTTTATACCTTGGCAAGGTATATTGGATCCTACCGGTGGGGTGTATACATCGAACTCGACATCAAGCTCACGTGGTTAAATGTCGGTTATAGACTCTCCAACTAGTAAGTCCAGTCCAGTAATAAAATAAGCAGCTTAGTTCAGTACAGTATCTCAAATTCAGTGTTTCAGACATAGGGCATGTCCTTTACCATCAAACAGGGTCGTCATTACCATTTTAGATTATATTAGAAATTCATTTCATTGTACCTGTTGGTCATGGCGTGTCATTTCAGTTCAGACTTTATATTTAGTATGTTTCTCCCACTTACTCAGTACATTCAAAGTACTGACGCATGCTTTCCATGCTGTATCGTTTTATGATACAGCTGCAGGTTCTGAAATTCAGCACAAATAGTAGATTCAGTTTCAGAGCATTCCACTTCAGCAGATTAGAGTGTGAGTCCTCATCATTCAATGGCCTTGTTTATTTACTTCAGTTGGATATGGTTTTTTATAGACTTAGAGTTAGTTGGGGGCCTGTCCCAACAACTCCTCAGTAGTTGTCTTTCAGACCAGATTTGTCTTTTAGAATTGTATTTTAGATATATTATTTCTTTCTGTACTTTTAGTCTTTACATTTTCTTAAACAAATAAAGTTGTTATTTAAAAGTTTCGTCTGTGCATGTTTACTAAGAATGCTAGTGTATGATAGACCAGGGGTTGAATTGGGGTCACTTGTGGCTTCAAGTACCGTGTTACGTCCAGGGTGTTGGCTTGGGTCGTGACATGAAACTATCAAAATACTACTTGAACACCTTGTTCATCAAATTCATGAAGGTTGCGAGAGCATTTGTTAGTCCAAAATACATAACAACAAACTCATAGTAACCATATCGAGTCTTGAAGGTTGTCATCGGAATGTAACTCTCCCTAACCCTGAGTTGGTGATAGTCGAATCTGAGGTCTATCTTTGAAAAGTATTTGGCACCCTGAAGTTGATCAAACAAGTCTTCAGTCCTGGGGAGGGGATACTTATTCTTTATTGTAACCTGATTCAATTAGTGATAATCAATACACATCCTAAGAGAACGATACTTCTTTTGAACAAAGAGGACTGAAGCACCCCACGTGTACTTACTAGGCCTGATGAAACCCTTATCTAAGTGGTCCTTCAACTGTTCCTTCAACACCTTAAGCTAAGTCATAGTCATTCTGTAAGGAGGTATGGACATGGGTTGCGTATCAGGGGGAAGATTAATGCCTAAGTTAATCTCCCGCTCGGGAAGGAGTCCTGGTAGATCATGTGGGGACACCTGTGGATACTCACATACAATCGGGACTGACTGAAGAGTCAGGGTTTTGGACTTAGAAACCTTAATCCAAACTAAATGGTATACATTACCCTTGGAGATCATCTCCTTGGGTTTAAGATAAGAGAAAGAATGACCCACAAACACAGCTGAACTATCCTTCAACTCTAGGACTGGTTCGCCTGAAAATCAAAACTCTAGTGATCGGGTTCAACAATTGACTGAGGTATAACAAGAATACAACCAATCCATGCGAATATAACATCATAGTCTATCATGTCTAACTCTACTAAGTCAGCTGAGGTGACTTTTCGAAGAACTACATGTCACGCCACATCTTGGGAGGTGCTACTGGCACCTGATGCCATACTGGACTCAGAGCCGACTGGCTGGACACGTACACCTCTGATGCAAGCCAGCAGCATATTACCAAGAAAACAATTAGCTATATCTTAGCTCAAAACATAACCTTAGGCTGACGAGGCCGTAATATAAACCTGCGCAAAAACAGCTAACCCAGTAGTTGCAATAATATATCATCCTAAGTGGACCGACAAGCCCACCATGTTGCTAATAGATTACATAACTAGGGCCCACGCAGCCATTACGCATATCATAACACATATAGGCCCCACATGAGTACAACGTGCAACTAACTATGAACTATGGTCTGAAAGCCTCTAAGAGTGAGATATTGACCGGGACGGGGCCCCGGCCTACCCAAAAACTATATATCAAAAGACAGGCAAACCTTTAATATCTGGTAACTCCAGAGGAAAAGAGCTGGCCAATCTGCCAACTCTGAACAGCTACTAAGGAGGTCTCAAAACCTGTCTGTCTAAACCTATAAGAAAGTATGCAGCTGCCATGACCTGAACATAGGTTCGGATCGAGAAATGGAACAAGAAACCCCGAGAAGCTCCAAGTCGACTCATGGCATGAACATACATCTACTCAATCATATTAAAACAGAAGATCATCATAAATAGCTAACGGAAGTCTAACAAACATAACATCCAATTACATGCACAAGTCTAAAGCTGAATACAACCATGTTCAAAAAAGCCTCTAACACTGACGAGTTGATAGGAAAAGACCCCAACAAACTCTCCATAGTCTGAAAACTGAAAGACTAAATACAACTAATAAGAAGGGCCCTCGCAAGATAAGGACTCACCAACTAAGGCTGAGGAAAGCTAACTTCGGGAATTTGACTATCGGGGGGATTGAGCTTGCATATTAGAACTTGTATCATAAAATAATACAGCATAGAGTATGCGGCCAATACTTGAAATTTACCGAGTATGCAAGGTAAGTAAAATGGACAGTTAAAATACATAAGAGTTCATAAGAGTAGGACAACATGATCATAATGTAAATATCATAATGTAAACATAAGGGCTCAAGGTTTTCAAAACATTTCTATATAAATCATATTCATAATTATAAGAGAAAATCTTTATTAAACATAACTTGAGCCAAAGTACATAATAATAACCATGTATAAATCATGAGGAACAGTGGGAGATTCTTATAACCGACATACCCCATATATGCATACATGGAGCCTGACCTATAAACCCCTAGTGGGAGGGGGGTGTTCATACCTTTACAAGGGTATAACCATGAAAAGAGGTGTGATATAACTCATGAAAGGCCCACTCGGCAAAAGGGACAGTCGTAAAGGAGGTCCCATCATGGCTACGTTGGCGCGTAGTTTTGAGACTCGGGGTATGCATGGACCTCTGATCTATTCAGTGTTAAATACTACTCCCAGAACATATATAGTGCTCATAGGATAATAGGGAAAACATACATGAGATTCACGGCCTAGTTCAAATCGTCATAATCGCAAGTATGCTTGAAATACGTGAACTAGCCATGAAATATGGCCCGTGAGTCGGCCATAATCATAAATTCATAAATCATGAAATCCATGCATACTTGTAAAACATGCATATACATAATATCTCATAAATCCATGATAAGTACTTGAATGAAATCATATCATAAAGCATAGATCGTAGTTGGGCTAATTTAGATCAAGATCATAGCAAAATCATAACTTGATTTTTCATAAAAACATGCATAATTGGGCATAATTGGATTTAAACTCAAATCTATCAGTTTATACTAAAAATAGTCATAAAATCTGCCCATAGATCATAAAATATGATTTAATACATGAAGGAGATTGACCCATTGATAGATCATATTGAATTTCACAAGAATTGACATAAACTTCATGGATCACGAAACTTGACTTTTAGAATTGGAATTCATGAAATTTGAGAAGAGTTTAGGGCATGAGAGTGAAAGGGAATCTCATTCATAGCCTCACATACCTGGGTAAATTGATTCTACTCTCTTCCTTAAACAACCAAAGGAAATTGAAGAAAAATGATGAACAACCTTGATGAACTATGCTTGATCACTCTTTAAACCCTTAAACTTGCAAGAATGAGTCTTGAATAGGCTATAATGACACAACCCATCTTAATACACTCTATTTCAAGCTTAAAATGATGTAGTTTAGGACACTAGGTCTTAGGAATAACAAAAATTCCCTTAATGAATTTCCTGGAAAAACTGCTCTGCTAGTGGCAATGATCGACACAACAGACTGTTGCTAGATCCCACGGTCCGTTACTCCCCCTCGTCGTCTCATCCGAAATTCAACTCTTAGATCTCCTACCACGAATGGATAGGATGAGTCGTTACAAGTTCCAATGACTCATTGCTGCCAGTCGTTGTCACCACTACCCTAACCTGGGGTTCCTGTCAACGGATGCTGACAACGGCTCGTTGTCTCCAACAATGGGTCATTCCACGACTCACTACTTCCTCCCTGATTCATACCAGGCCTCATAACGACTCCATTCAATGATCGTTGCAATGTCTAATGGGTATTCTATGGCCCGTTACTTCCCAGCCGATTCTATAGCTTCTCACCATGGGAGCCTTCCACGGGTCGTTGGTCCCACCAACAATTCATTCAATGAGTCGTTCTAACTAGATTTTTAGATTTTTCTACCAGTTTTCATTTCAACTCCCAAGTTTAGTCTTAGGCACTTCCAGGATATTACAATATCTTTCCCTTGGGAACATTCATCCTCGAATGTGGGAAAACATATAGAAAATAGAGAAACATACTCATCATATCCAAACACTGAACATACATGCTAAAAACTGATGGAGTGACCGACTCCAATTTAAACTACATGACTGAACTAAATTCCCGAATCACACATACATTCATTTATATGAAAGAAATTGGAACACAAGAGTTGAACATGAAATTGAATAGAGTATTAAGGAGGAGACTAGTACCTCAAGCTCAAACTAAGCCGGTAGGGAATAGATGCGGGTATTTAGCCATCGTATCCACTTCGGCTTCCCACGTAGCTCCCTCAACATGATGATTCTTCCATAAAAGTTTGATTGAAGCTACTTCTTTGTACCTTAGCTTACGAACCTGCTCATCTAGTATCTCTACTGGAACCTCTTCATAACTAAGGCTGTCTTTCAAACTGACACTCCCCACCGAAACAACTAGAGCTGGATCACCCAAACACTTCTTTAAGAGCGATACATGGAAAACTGGATGGACTGAGGCTAATTCTGAGTGAAACTCCAATTCATATTCTACCTTGCCCACCCGTTTCATAATTCGATACGGGCCAATATAACGGGGCTGAGTTTCCCTTTCTTTCTGAACCTCATCACTCCCTTCATGGGAGAAACTTTTAGAAACACCCAATCGTCCACTTCATACTCAAGTTCTCTCCTTCTTATATCCGCATAGGACTTTTGGCGACTCTGACCTATTTTCAATCTATCCCTTATGAGTTGAACTTTATCCATGGCCTCATGGACTGAATCTGGTTCTATCATCATAGCTTCACCAACTTCAAACCAACCAATGGCAGATCTACATCTCCGTCCATAGAGAGCCTCAAATGAGCCATCTGAATGCTGGAATGATAGTTGTTGTTATACACAAACTCAATGAGAGTAAAATGATCATCCCAACTACTCTTGAAGTCAATCTAACATGCTCTCAACATGTCCTCGAGGATTAGAATAGTCAGCTCCACCTGACCATCCATTTGCGAGTAAAACGTTGTGCTAAACTTGACTTGAGTACCAAGCCCCTTTTGAAACGATCTCCAAAATTGGGAGGTAAACTAAGTACCTCTATCTGATATGATGGACAAGGTCACTCCATGCAACTAAACTAGCTCTCGAATGTATAATTTAGCCTAATCCTCTGCCAAATCAGTAGTTTTGACTGGTAAGAAATAAGCTGCTTTGGTCAACCTGTCCACAACAACCCAAATGGAGTCATACTGTCGACGAGTGCAAGGCAACCCTATGATGAATTCATGTAGATCTCCTCCCACTTCCAAGTAGGGATACTGATGTCTTGAAGCATACCTTCCGGTCTTTGATGTTCTACTTTCACATGTTGACAATTTGGGCACTTAGCCACAAATTCTGCAATGTCCTTCTTCATGCCATTCCACCACTAGACTTCCTGTAGGTCATGGTACATCTTGGTGGAAGCTGGATGTATAGAGTATCTAGAACCATGAGCCTCGCACAACATCCGATCTCTCAAATCCTCAATATCTGGAATAGATAAATGACCCTGATATAGAAGCACACCATCTCCCCATTTGGAGAAGACCTCTACCTTCTGATTCTGAACAGCTTCCTTCGACTTTACCAAAATAGGGTCCTCATCTTGTCTAGCTTTTACATCAATCACTAAGGATGATTCTTACCTGTTCTGAATAATAACACCACCATCGGTCGAATCAATCAAACGAACTCCCAACCATGCAAGTCGATGCACATCCTTCACCCGCCCCTTCCTCTCCTCATCTACATGGGACACACTCTCCATAGAAAGCCTACTAAGAGCCTCTGCCACCACATTAGCCTTGCCCGGATGGTAAAGGACACTCATATTATAATCCTTGAATAACTCAAACCACCTCCTTTGGCGTAGATTTATATCCTTCATGGTAAACACATATTGTAGGCTTTTGTGGTCCTTGAACACATCTGAATGGACCCCGTACAGATAGTGTCTCCAAATTTTTAGGGAAAATACTACCTCCGCCAATTCAAAATCATGAATTGGGTAATTCTTTTCATAAACTTTCAGCTGCCTGAAAGCATATGCTATCACCTTACCATGCTGCATCAATACACAACCAGTCAATCCTAGAAGCAACACAATATACTACAAACCCATCGGTACACTCAGGTAAGGTCAACACTAGTGCTGACATGTGTCGAGTCTTCAACTCCTGGAAGCTCCTCTCATAAGCTTCCAACCATTGAAACTTCACCTTCTTTTGGGTCAATTTAGTCAACGGTGCTGCAATAGATGAATATCCCTCAACAAATCTCCTATAATACCCATCCAAATCCAAGAAACTCCTGATATCCAAAGGATTCACCGGTCTAGGCCAAATTTTCACTGCTTCTATCTTTTGAGAGTCCACCTGTATACCCTCACTTCGACAACACGTGAACCAAAAATGCCACTGAGTCCAACCAAAACTCACATTTACTTAATTTAGCATATAGTTGGCAATCCTTGAGAGTTTGTAGTACTATCCTCAAATGAGCGACATGCTCCTCCTTGCCCCAGAGTATATAAGGATGTCATCTATGAACACAATCACGAATATATCCAAGTACATCTTGAACACCCTGTTCATCAAATCCATAAAACTACAAGAGCATTCGTTAATCTAAAAGACATAACTACAAACTCGTAATGACCATACTGAGTCTTGAAGGCTATCTTCGGGATGTCACTCTCTCAAACCCTGAGCTGATGGTATCTGCATATGAAATCCATCTTCGAAAAGCATTTAGCACCCTGAAGCTAGTAAAACAAATCATCAATCCTAGGGAGAGAATACATGTTCTTGATGGTGACCTTGTTCAATTGCCGATATTTAATACACATACGAAGAGAACCATCTTTCTTTCAGACAAAGAGAACTAGTGCACCCCACAAGGATTTGCTCGGTCTGATGAAACCCTTTTCTAAAAGATCTTTCAACTGCTCCTTCAACTCCTTTAGCTCGGTTTGAGCCATTCTGTAAGGAGGAATAGATATAGGTTGTGTGTCGGGAAGAAGGTCAGCACCAAAACTGATCTCCCGCTTGCGAGGAATTCTCGGTTGATCATCTGGGAAGACTTTTGGATACTCACATACTACTGGAACAGACTGGATAGTTAGAGTCTCGACATAGCATACTTAACCCTAACTAGATAGTACACACAACCCTTGGAGGTTATCTTTCTGGCCTTATGGTAGGAAATGAAATGACCTACAGGCATACCTGAAATACCCTTCTACTCTAAGATCGACGCACCCGAAAATATGAACTCTACTACCCGAGTTCTACAATTGACTGAGGTATAGCATGAAAACAACCAATCCATTTCGAGAATAACATCAAAATCGGTCATGGATAACCCTACTAAATCTGCTGAGGTGACTTCTGAAGGACTGTGACAAGGCAATTTCTATACACCCATCTAGCTATAACTAAATCACCAACTGGAGTAAAGACTGAGAAACTTTCAGGACTGACTCTGAAACTACTAGCAACATAGAGCATCACAAAAGATAAGGTAGCCCATGGATATAACAATGCATAAACATCAAGGTGGAATACTCGTAACATACCAGTGACCACATCTAGTGAAGTCTCCTGCTCTTGTCGAGGTGCAAGGGCATAGAACCTATTCTGATGTTGGCTGCAAGCTGAACTAGTAGAAGCACCCTATTGGAATGGACGTGTTGACGAAGCTGCTGAACTAGCGGCTGGCGTACGAGCTCTACCATCGCCTAATCTGGCTGAAGGGCGATCCCTGAGCCTTTTTTCAGGTTTGCCACACTCAAAACAGGAATTTGAGCCAACTAAAAACCTCCCTGGGTGGTTCTTGCCACAATTTGTACAGGTTGGAAAAGTGCGATCTCCATAAATGCTTCCCTGGCCCCTCGAGCCTGATGCTCTACCCTCTGATCACGTCTAGGTTGAGATGGGACACTAGTTGATGATGGTGCTAGGGCTAATGAACTTTGCTGAAACTAACGGCGGTGACAACCACCAGATCTATGCTGAGTGAACCCAACATTATCCGTTCTGGCCCTCTTGGCCTCTCTCTCTCGCTCACTCATCTGTACCGCCTCCATCTGCTGGGCATACATGACTATCCGATCAAAGTCAATATCCTGAAGAAGCATCGCGGTTCAGTAATCCCTACCAAGGAGTCCTCTATCCCGTGTACAAACCTGCTCACACGGGCCCTCTGATCCGCCACCATTTCAGGTGCATACTTGGATAGATGAGCAAACTCCAAGGCATACTACTAAACTATCATCTTTCCTTGCTATAGATTCATAAACTCGGCCACTTTTAGCTCCCTTATCTCATGAGGAAAAAACTGATCTACAAAAGCGGCATGGAACTCATCCCAACTAATAAGGCCTGCTCCAACCACCCTACTATCCTTCCACTGTTTGAACCTAATGTATGTGATCCCCTTTAATTGATACGAGGCCAAATCAGTGCACTCCTCCCCGGTCACCCCCATAATTTGGGTGATCTTCAAAATCTCTTCAATGAACTCATGTGGATCCTCGTCCACCTTCGATCCAAGGAACTCGAGAGGGTTCATCCTCAGAAAATCTCTAACTCTCACTACGGCCACATTCCTGTTCTAAGGGACATACACGATAGCCTGCTGATTGACATAGGCGGTTAGGGCCTGGGCTGACATTTGAATGGCTGCCTTGAACTCTACGTGGGCAACTGGCTCGGGTATATGCTCCTCATGGTCTGGTGGGGCCTGATGATGCCCATCTCCATTGCCACCCTCGTGTCCATTTCCATTTCTATTTCTTCTTCCATTAACTCTGCAGGGAGGCATGATTCTGCAAACATGAATAGCACGAGTTAGAAGGATAGAGAGACATTTCACCGCATGAAATAGATCATGAAAGAATAGAAAACTTCCTAAACGTCTCATAGCCTCTTTGTCATAACTGTGGCGCACTTCACACTCATGAAAAAGACTACTTAATGTGGGTTTTAGATTCCCTAGGAAACTTCAAAACCTAGTGCTCTAATACCAAGCTTGTCACAACATAGGCCCGAATCGAGACATGGGATAAGAAACCCCGAGAGACTCCAAGTCAACCCATGGCATGAACATATATATACTCAATCATATTAAAGCAGAAGATCATCATAAATAGCATAACAAAAGTCTAACAGACATAACATCTGATTACATGTACAAGTTTAAAGCTGAATACAACTATGTCTAAAAAAGCCTCTAACACTGACGAGTTGATGGGACAAGACTCCACTAACTCTCCATAGTCTGAAAACTGAAAGACAAAATACAATTGATAAGAAGGGCCCTCACATGATGAGGACTCACCAACTAAGGCTAAGGAAAGCTAACTACGAGAATCTGACTATCGGCGGGACTGAGCCTGTACTTTGGAGCCTCTATCATAAAATGATTTAGCATAGAGTATGCGATTAGTACTTGGAATGTACTGAGTATGCAAGGTAATTAAAATGGACAGTTCAAATATATAAGAGTTCATAAGAGTATGACAACATGATCATAGCTTAAATATCATAATGTAAACATAAGGGCTCAAGGTTTTCAAAAAAATTTATAAATAAATCATATTCATAATTATAAGAGAAAAGCTTTATTAAACATGAATTGAGCCAAAGTACATAATAATAACCATGCATAAATCATGAGAAACAGTGGGAGATTCTTATAACCGACATAACCCATATGAGCACACATGGAGCCTGACCTGTAAACCCCTAGTCAGGAGGGTTTTCTTACCTTTAAAAGGGTAGAACAATGAAAAGAGGTGTGATATCACTCATTAAAGAGCCATTCCGACAAAAGGGACAGTTGCAAAGGAGGTCTCATCATCGCTACGTTGGCGTTTAGTTTTGAGACTCGGGATATGCTTGGACCCCGGGTCTACTCAGTGTTAAATACTACTCATGTATAGTTCTTATAGGATAATAGGTAAAACATATATGAGATTCATTGGCTAGTTAAATCATCATAATCATAAGCATGCTTGAAATACGTGAACTAGCCATGAGATAAGGGCCGTGAGTCAGCCATAATCATAAATTCATAAATCATGAAATCCATGCATACTTGTAAAACATGAATATACGTAATATCTCATAAATCCATGATAAGTACTTGAGAGAAATCATATCATAAAGCATAGATCATAGTTGGGCTAATTTAGATCAAGATCATAGCAAAATCATAGCTTGATTTTTCATAAAAACATACATAATTGGGCATAATTGGATTTAAACTCAAATCTATCAATTTATACTAAAAATATTCATAAAATCTGCCCATAGATCATAAAATATGATTTAATACATGAAGGAGATTAACCCATCGATATATCATATCGAATTTCACAAGAATTGACATAAACTTCATGGATCATAAAACTTGACTTTTAGAATTGGAATTCATGAAATTTGAGAAGAGTTTAGGGCATGAGAGTGAAATGGAATCTCATTTATAGCCTTACATACCTGGTTAAATTGATTCTACTCTCTTCCTTAAACAACCAAAGGAAATTGAAGAAAAAATTACAAAGAACCTTGATGAACTATGCTTGATAACTCTTTAAACCCTTAAACTTAAATGAATGAGTTTTGAATAGGATAGAATGACTTAACCCATATTAATACACTCTATTTCAAGATTAAAATGATGTAGTTTAGGACCCTAGGGCCTAGGAATAACAAAAATGCCCTTAATGAATTTCCTGGAAAAACTGCTCTGCTAGTGGCAACGATCGACACAACAGACCGTTGCTAGATCCCACGGTCCATTACTCCCCCTCGTTGTATCATCCCCAATTCAACTCTTAGATACCCTACCACGAACGTACAGGACAAGTCGTTACAAGTTCCAATGACTCGTTGCTATCAGTCGTTGTCACCACTATCCTAACATGGGATCCATGTCAACGGATGCTGATAACGGCTCGTTGTTTCCAACAATGGATAAAAAATAGGCCATTCCACGACTTGTTACTTCTTCCCTAATCCAAATCAAGCCGCACAAAGACTCCATTCAATGAATCGTTTCAACGTCCAATGGGTTGTCATGTGGCCCTTTACTTCCCAGCTGATTCTGCCGCTTCTCACCATGGGAGCCTTCCACAGGTCGTTGGACCCACCAATGATCCGTTCAACGAGTCTTTCTGAGTAGATTTTCATATTTTTTTTCCAATTTTATTTTCAACTCCTGATTCTAGTATTAGGCACTTCCGGGGCATTATAATAGCACCCCACGCATGGGCGTCAATACAATATGTACCAAATATGTCAGGCAAAAAAATGATAACTAAATAAAAGATGATAAGGAACTGAATGTAATGAATAATAAGGGCTAGAAGTTAACCTGAATGATTTCACAATCATAAATTGTATCTAGAAAAAAAATATACAACCAAGAACCTAACCTGGCCCCCATAAGCCTAGAAGGTACAAACAGCACAGAAATAACATACCTGGGCCCCCATAAGCTCGACAAGTGCAAGAAATCTATACACTTCGCCTATCCATATCACTACAGACTCATAGGCAAACTGTAAATAAGGTACCACCAATTTTTGGAATTGTGATCGAGCTTTCTGGGCTCCTACAATTGTGTCTGGCCATCTGGGCTCCTGTAACTATATCTGAGTCTTTTGGGCTCCTATAATTGCACCCTGAGCACATAAGGCTCTACTAAGGGTCAGTGATGCCAACCCAAGCATAGAGGAAGCTAGTAAGGTTACTAGACTTCAAATGGCTCTACGAGCCTCAGTATAGTCGCTTGCGGCTTCATATTTCTCTATGAGCATAATATAGCCCCATAGGCACTGTACAATTATATCTTGCTCCTCAAGCAGCCTGTATAGCATCTGACATGCCTAGCATATATACTACACGTCGCTAAGTAAGTGTACATAGCCCCTCAAGCCTAACACAACCGCGACTCACCCCTAAAACATCCTATGTAGCAACCAACAGGCAGATTCCATGTGCCCACAACTGACCAGATGGTCATGACAGCAATTATAAAATCAATCAGCTTAGAAAGGAAAGGGCGAGGTCCAGGGTGACCTAAGTGATAATCTGAAGATCATACTAGTATAATGGTAGCTCACAAGTGAACGATAAGTTCATAGGCGACCATCTATATGGTTCCTTCTCGTAGAACGACTATAAAGATGCTACTAACTGGATATGATTTAAGCAGTCAGCCACCATATCCTAGAGGTAGGTACTATAATTCTTAACCTAAAGGTAATGTTGTATACTAAGGTTCTAGTCCCCTAGGCATCAGCCTAGTCTATCTAGATAGCATATAGCTCCTGTGAGCAATCTGTAGCCCCGTAGGTAGGTATATCTAGACTTTAGCCCTTCTAGGAACCCTGTGCGTGGGCATCCATATGAGTAGCCAAAGGCGTTAGCCTCACATCTAACCGCTGATAAAGTCCCTACTTAGGATATCATATGGTCTATCCAATTACAATAGTAAGGGTGGTTTCCTGGGCAACCTATACTGCAAGTTGTAAGTCGTGTGAGGCCATACAGTCACTAGCAATAGGTAATTCACCTAGAAAGATACTACCCTGTTCATTAGGAAACCCTGGTGCCATTGATTCTAAGGTAAGGTCACTCTATCACGATTCTAATCCTGTAGGCATTAAGATACACCTATGACCTGTGGGCGAGCTTCACGGTATATATAGGAGTCATACAGAAAGTTATATCGCCAAGCTGCACCCTATGGTACCCAACCTAACAAAGTACGCTCAACAGCTAACTATAAGCTTCTAATGCCTTGGTATGACAGTAAGACATCAGTAGTCCCACTAGACGGTAAATAAGTGAACAGGGAAATATCTATGATGCTCCTAGCGGTAGTCAAACTGAATATACTATTTCCCAAAAAGGGATACTATGTAACAACCTTAGTTCTTCTCGTAGCAGCAACCACAACATATATAATCATAAGCTACTACAGAGGACAAATTGTATCAACTATACGACAAGAATACTTGGTGAAAGAAATTAGCCTTAACATACCTCAATGGCCAAATTCTGCTCAATTAGTCCTACCTCAATCAAGATCTCGTTATCCCTCCATGTTCTAGCTTTTACGTAAAGGGAATAGGTCCTTTAAAGTTAAAGAATTAGGCCAGAAACAATAACCTACAACATATAACAACAACGTGTCAAATTGAATCCAATTCAGTGAAACCTTTTGAAGTCTTATAAATTAAAAAGGTAGAAATACTTATTTAAAACTTGTAGACAAATTAGACTTAAGTAGGAATGATTTCTACGGCTTCTCTCCATAGGGATCCGGCAATTCAAGCCAATTTTAAAGATTCAACTCTGTAGATATGTTTTTCCTAGGACTAGTAATCATTACCCAAGAAAACTTCACAATCAAATGTGATTTGATAGCGTAATTTGACTTAAATTTGAAGAAAACCTCATGATAGTAGTCGCTCAAGCCGTAACATTCAATTGGGAAATATTTAAGATGAAACCTCACCCAACTTAAAATATATATAGTTGGAGGTGGTGGCAGGGGGGTCTGCGGCCCCCCCATCACACCGCCCCTTACCCCAATCCTATCTGCATGTCATGCCACTCCATGCTTCAGCGTGCGCGTGTTTCCCTGCCGACCTGCTGTCACTTGACATCTGAGGCCAATTCTTTTTCGGCAACTTTAATTCCTTACTATTTCACTTTTGGGCAAGATAAGAACAGGAATTTAGCTTGAGGAATCTATATTCTCACTAAGTCCGTTAGCACTCACTTATGGGGCATTTCATCCTCCCCCCCCCCCTCCAGGGACATTCATCATAGAATGTAAGTTAACCTCAAGAGACTTAACTTTTAAGCTTTGCCCAAAAATTTCAGTAGTCTTCCCTGTAATATGGACTATTCAAAATCCTTGAACGCAGAAAAGTCCAACACAGGCGCCTCACAAGATGCTTCAACAGTTGAATAATTCAGTTCTACAATATATAGGTAAGTAACTGACAACAATAGCAACAAAAGCAACAATACACTATCCTAGAACTACCTCACAACTACACTATTAATTAAAAGCCAATGGATTACTTATAAGGTGATCAATCTCATAAATAATAAATTAACACAAATAAATACAAAAGACCATAAAAGAAGAATTTAAACTAAGTTTGTTTAGTCTGTCAAATAATCAACCATTCACCATTGTCACAATCCTAGAATATGAGTTTAGCCACTCATAGACAAGCGGAAAAACAAATACTTGGTCATCATCATGCAAAAATACAAAGTAAAGAAGAGAAAACCTAGTTGTAGAACCTTGTCTTCCTCCCAAATGGCTTACAAACTTTCATGAATGAACTACGGAATAAAAATGAGTAAAGACTGCTTCAAAGAAGTCCAAAGCTACTCCAAGAAGTCAATAACAATGTAACAAATGACCTAAGGATAATATTTATAAATAAGCCTTCAAATAACACTTCTACCCTTCAATACTTGGCTTAAAAATCAGCATTATTTGCCCCGGAATGACCTTGGCGCGCCGCCCCTCCTATCTCGCCACAGACTTAGTCAAATTTCTAGAAATTTTAGCTCCAGATAGGGTCTAGCGCGCTGCCCCAGTCATAGCACCATACTGAGATTTTTTTTATCTGAAGTTTAGGACTTGATGCGGGGCGCCAGCCATAACACCAAACCCGTTAGATCCTCAAATCTTTATTTCTTGGTCATTTTGAGCCCGTTTTGCCTAGTTTCCTGCTCAAATAAACTCAAATCGTTTGTTAGTGCATAAAACACACACACATAAATTTAAGCAATAAATTAAGGATTATGAATTCAATACATGATCAAGTATGGGTAAAAACATGGAAAATGGGCATGAAAATATGCGCAACATCACCACCCCACACTTAAACCATTATTCGTCCTCGAACAATCCTTAAAACATACCTAAAATCATGTTTCTCCATCACACTTGACACCTCTATCAACTCATACTCAACCTCTAGCATAGAGCAAACATAAAGTAGTATATCATCATACAACAATTCTCAATAAAGCACATAGAAAGATTTCACAATCAAGAACACACAACCTCTATAAATGACTCATCTTTTCAACACAAAGGGCCAACATGATTAAGTGTGACACATGCAACAAGTAGTACATTGAATTATACTTCTTGTGTCCCTCACTTTTAGTGATGTTTCTCTCTCAACTTCGTCAGTATAAAATATGGAACATAATAAGTAAGTCAAACTCACACTCACAAATGATGTAATGTACATATGCAACATAACATAGGCTTTCCCTTCATATAAGTTAAGACTACCTATTGCTTTAAGAGATTAAAATCACAAGGACTATTCTTGGTTGTAATATCGGCTTAGTATGGGTAGGACTGATATTTCATTTTATAGTAACTACCTAAAGCACTTTTAAGACATATTTCACTTTACATGTCCACCACCTCTTTCCTTACTTGTTCACCTTTCCTCTACTCACCCTTGTATTTTGTTTTCATGCCCCATTTTTTTCATTACTTGGCTGCTAGTTATCTAATCAGAGTATAACTAAGGATTTTTCAATTAAATCTCCCTTTTTCATTTCCCTAGCAACAAGTGGACAACACAACTTTTATGGGCACCTCTTCTCACTTTTCTTTTCTTACCACAATTTTTTCTTTTTTTTTCCTTTAACATTATACTTCGGCGGACCTTAACTTTCAAGTCTCAAAGTGCCTAAGACTACTTTAGATCAATAAGTCAGAGGGATTAAGCAATTATTGAGGTCTCACAAAGAATAAGGCTTTTAGGCTCAAAGGAGTTAACTAGGGAGAATGACTAGGAAGGTAAAACAACTATAGAAAGAAAAATTGGCTTCTTCAAAGAAGTACCTTCATCATCTCTCAAATCCCTATTAACCAGTTATCCTACATACACTAAGGCAAGTTCTAGATGCTACAATATATACATACAACATAATTCAGCTCACCTCTTATGGCAACATGAATATATTCAGTTTCTACAGCTAAATATTCAAACAATCATATTGAATGACAAGTTAAATTCATAATTAATCCCTAAGGATATGTTATGTCGAATTAAAGAGATATGTCCATCTTTCATGGATTCTAACTCATACAATCAAGATGACCACTCTATTTACTCTAGTGTAGTAGCTAAGAAGAATATCAACAATCATACAAGTGGATGACCTACGACTCAATCCTAAACAAAAAAAATGTGATGAAACTTCCCTTAAGATAGTCGTCTTCCATTTATCATAGAGAAATGTCATTACTCTATGACTACAACAACCCAAAAAAAACTGTCACGACCCGAGAGTACACCTGGATCGTAGACACGGGACAAGGAGTCCCGAGAGACCTCAAGTCAACCCATGGCATAAGAATAACACTAATTCATTCATATACAGTGGAAAACTTAACTTATCAATCATAAACTAACTGAAAATCATATCATGAATTTGTAGGGAACGACAAACCGAAATACAATCATCACTGACAAAATACTACACATAAGTCTGAAAGCCTCTAATCATAAAAGACAGGTTGAAGGGACAAGACCCCAACTAACCCAAACAGTCTGAAAACATAAGATAAACAAGTTCTGAACATGAATCCCTCGGATCATGAGGACTCACCACTGGAGATTTAGCGAAACTAAGCACAAACTAGGGACGATGCTGAGCCTGCGAACTAGATCCTAAAAATATATGGGTCAGTACTCAGAAAGTACTGAGTATGTAAGGTATGCAAAACAATGCTTAAAAATATAAATGTTATAGGAGTGGGGACATCATGATCATAAAACTGAAATCGTAAGTATATCGTAACGCTCAATATTTCCAAAAATATTCATAAACATATTGAAGTAATAACATGCGGGGAAAAACATTTCATAAATCATAACATGAGACAAAATAACATAACCATGCATAATTCAAAACCATGAGGAACAATGTGAGATTTCTATAGCCAACATACTTCACATGAGCACACATGAAGTCCAACTTGTACCCCTAGTCGGGAGGCCGTTCATACCTTGCCAAGGGTATGAACCATGAAAGGCGTGATATAACTCATGAAGGCCCCGCAGGGCATAGGGTACAGTCACTGAGGAGGTCCCAAACATAAACCTTCTGTGGCACGTAGTTCTGAGATTCATGGCATAACCTAGGCCCCGAACCTACTCGGTGTTAAGTACTACTCCCAAAACATGCAACATGCTCATAATATTCATAACATGACATGCATGGCTAGTGAAATATGGGAATCATGACATACTTGAGAATTCATATTACTAGCCATGGGAATCAGCCCGTGAGTCGGACAAATAGTAATATAATTCATAAGCGAAATGTGGGCATTGCCCATAGTTTCAAACATACTTTACATGTTTAAAATCATAATAAAATGATCATGCTAACATGAGAAATTAAAACTTGAAGACATGCTTAAAAATGTAAGAGAAACTTGTTCATGTTTTCGGAATCATCTTGACCATTAAATTTACTAAAAATTTCCCCATGATTGGGCATCCATAGTTTTAGAGATTTAAATAATGAATATAAAATATACAAGAAATATCAGCCCAAATACTTCAAAATCCGTAATTTAAACGTACTACCACACTTTCATGTAAAATTTGTGGGAAATCATACATTTGGGTTAAGACCCACAAGAATTTGGTAACGTAATCATAGGAAATGGGAAGAAATGGGCATGGGTAGGGTCTAATCTACCCACTCAAAACCCCACATACCTGGAAATTTCGTGATTTCCTACTCCCTTGAAAAACCCTAAGTGAGAACTTGAAGAACTTGAAGAACTTGAATAAAATGGCTTGAAACCCTTCCTACTCCCTTATCTAACACTTTAAATTGCTAAAACGAACTTAACAGGAGTTTTCATCCCTTAAAGACCCTGTACCTCAAAACGACATGGTTTAGGGCCCAAAAGCATAGAAAAGTCGAAATTTCCCTTACTGAAATTTCCCTGAAAAGCAGTTCTGGCCCCGACCATGAGTCGTGCCACGAGTTGTACCATCAAGTCACGACTCGTGGTTATCTCTCGTGGTCACTTCACCCTTTTCCCCCACTTTCTGAATTTGGCCACGACTGGTAACCCACGACTCGTACCACCATCCTACAGGTCGTACAGTGAACCGTGGTACCATCCACCCAAACCACTACAACTTAACCACAACTCCTCACCACTACTCGTTGCTGCATCCTACGAGTTGTACCATGACCCGTGACGACTCACTCTGGCTCCACTGAGATATTCACCACGACTCCTAACCACGAGTCATACCATCTCACCATGGTTCATAGGACTACCCGTGACACAAAATCAGGATCCCGATCTCGTCACGACTCGTGTCTTGAGTCGTAGGTCCTCAGCACGACTCGTACCTCGAGTCATACTGGTGCAAAATTCTAAGTTTCTGACTTAAACTCCCGGGTCTATTCGTAGGCCCTTCCGGGGTGTTACAATATCTCCCCCTTGGAAACATTCATTCTCGAATGTAGGTAAACAAGCAGCAAACTCAAAAACAAAAAATCACTATATATAGATGCTAATCATTGACATTCAAGCCGAAAACTGACGGAATGACTACCCCCAAAAAGAACCACATAGTTGGTCTGAGTTCAGACATCACTAGCATACATCATATCATAATTCAAACTTATACGCATGAATAGATCATGAAAAACTGAATAGAGGTTTTAGAGAAGAAATTGATACCTCAAACTAAAGCTGAGCCTTTAGGGAACAAATGGGGGTATTTAGCAATCATATCTGCTTCAGCCTCCCACGTGGCTCCCTTGACATGCTGATTCCTCCATAACACCTTTACTGAGGCTACTTCCTTGTTTCTTAGTCTCCGAACCTGATGATCCAAGATATCAACTGGAATTTCCTCAAAACTGAGACTATCCTTCACACCAACACTTTGCACCGAAACCACTAAGGTTGGGTCTCCCAAAAACTTTTTGAAGAGCGATACGTGAAATACAGGATGAAGTGACGGCAACTCTGAGGGTAAATCTAACTCATAGGCCACTTTAGCCACTCGCCTCATAATCCTGTATAGGCCAATATAGCGGGGACTGCGTTTCCCTTTCTTTCCGAATCTCATTACTCCCTTCATGAGAGACACCTTCAGAAACACCCAATCATTGACCTCGAACTCAAGCCCCCTTCTCCTCACATCTGCATAAGACTTTTGGCGACTTTGAGCCATTTTTGGCCTTTCCCTTATCAACTGAACTTTCTCCATGGCCTCATGGACTAAATCTGGACCCACTAACAAAGCCTCACCAACTTCAAACCACCCAATGGGAGATCTACACCGTCGTTCGTAAAGAGCCTCGAACAGTGCCATTTGTATGCTGGAAAGGTAGCTGTTGTTGTAAGCCAACTCAACAAGAGGAAAATGCTCATCCCAACTACCCTTGAAGTCAATAGTACATGATCTCAACATGTCCTCGAGAGTCTCGATAGTCCACTCCGCCCGACCATCTGTTTGCGGATGGAATGTCGTTCTACGCTTGACCTAGGTGCCAAGTCCCTTTTGAAAAGATCTCCAGAACAGAGAGGTGAACTGGGTACCTCTATCTGATATAATGGAAAAGGGCACTCTGTGCAGTCTAACCAAATCTTGGATGTATAACTTCGCATAATCTTCTGCTAAATCGGTGGTTTTGACCGGTAGGAAATAAGCAACCTTGGTCAACCTATCCACAACTACCCAAATGGAGTCATATTGTCTACTGGTTCGGGGAAGATCTATTAAAACGTCCATGTTGATCTCTTCCCACTTCTAAGTAGGAATGTTGATGTCTTGAAGTACACCCCCCGCTCTCTAGTGCTCAACTTTCACCTGTTGCCAATTCAGGCACTTGGCTACAAATTCATCAGTATCCCTCTTCATGCCATTCCACCAGTAGATTTCCTGCAAGGAATGATACATTTTGGTGGAACATATATGGATAGAATATCTGGCCCCGTGAGCCTCATGCAGCATCCGGCTTCTCAAATCACCCACGTTCGGACATAAGGGAGCCTGGTACCGAAGCACACCATCTCCCCCTTTGGAGAAGACTTCTACCTTTTGACTTTGAACATCTTCTTTCAACTTTACCAACGTTGGATCTTCATCTTATTTAGCCTTCACCTCCGCTACAAAGGATGACTCTAACCCGTTCTGAACTACTACCCCACCATCGGTTGAGCCGACTAGTCTAACTACCAACCGTGTAAGTCGATTTACCTCCTTTACCATCTCCTTCCTGTCTTCACTCACATGTGACACACTTCCCATAGAAAGTATACTAAGGACTTCTTCTACCACGTTGGCCTTACCCGATGATATAGGACACTCGTGTCGTAGTCCTTACATAGCTCCAACCACCTCCGTTGCCGAATATATAGTTCCTTCTTTGTGAACACATATTGTAAACTCTTGTGGTCTGTGAATACATCTACATGAACCCCATACAAATAGTGTCACAATATCTTCAAAGCAAATACCACTGCGGCCAACTCAAGATCATTGGTCGGGTAATTCTTCTTGTGAGTTTTCAGCTGTCTGGAATCATATGCTACTACTTTCTCGTGCTGCATCAATACACATCCCATTCCGACCCTCAAAGCATCACAATATATAACGAAGCCACCAGTACCCTCCAGTAAAGTCAACAACGATGTTGAAGTGAGTCTGGCCTTCAATTCCTGGAAACTCTTCTCACAAGCTTCTGACCACTAGAACTTCACACCTTTTTCTGAGTCAATCTCGTCAATGGGGCTGCAATTGATGAGAAACGTTACATGAACCTCCTATAATAACCCGCTAAGCCCAAAAAGTTTCTAATCTCCGAAGGGTTTACCGGACTGGGCCTGTTCATTACTGCTTCTATTTTCTGGGACTCCACCCTTATACCTTTGCTTGACACTACATGTCCCAAGAATACAACTGATTTCAGCCAGAATTCACATTTGCTAAACTTGGCGTATAACTGGTTATCCTTTAGAGTCTGGAGTGCTACCCTCAAGTGTGCGGCATGTTCCTCCTCTCTCTAGGAGTATATTAATATGTCATTGATGAACACGATCACGAACATATCCAAATATGCCTTGAATACCTTGTTCATTAGGTCCATAAAAGCTTCAGAGGCACTGTTTAGTCCAAAAGACATAATGACGAATTCAAAATAGCCATACCGGGTTCTAAAAGTAGTCTTTGGGATGTCGCTCTCCCGAACCCTGAGCTGGTGATATCCGGACTTGAGGTCTATCTTGAAGAAATATTTGGCACCCTGAAGCTGATCGAATAGGTCATCGATCCTGGGTAAAGGGTATCTATAGTCAATACACATCCGTAGGGACCCATCTTTCTTCCGGACGAACAACACTGGAGCACCCCACAGGGACTTACTAGGTCTAATAAAACCCTTATCTAGTAAATCCTTCAACTGCTCTTTAACTCTTTTAGTTCAACTGAGGCCATATAGTAAGGAGGGATTGATATGGGTTGCGTGTCAGGTAAAAGATCAATTTCAAAATCAATCTCCCTCTCGGGAGGAACACCTGGTAGGCCATCTGGAAATACCTCGAGATATTCACATACCACTTGGACTGATTGCATGGTTGAAGTCTTGGACGGGACATCCTTAACCCTAACCAAATGGTAAATACAACCCTTGGAAATCATTTTTCTGGCCTTGATATAGGAGATAAAGCGACCACCAGGCACTGCTGAACCACCCCTCCATTCTAAAACCGGTTCATTTGGAAACCGAAACTCCATTGCCCGAGTTCTACAATTAACAAAAGCATAATATGCAAACAACCAATATCCATTCCTAAGATGATGTCAAAATCAGTCATAGCTAATTCTACTAAGTCTGCAAAGGTAATCCTATGAAATATTGTAATAGGGCAACCTCTATATACCCGCCTTGCTATGACTGAATCACCAACCGGGGTAGAAATAGAAAATGGTTCGAACAAGACTTCAGGACCGACTCCAAAGTGACTAGCAATGTAAGGTGTCACAAAAGATAGTGCGGCTCCCAGATCTAATAAAGCATAATCATCAATGTGAAAAACTCATAACATACCCATAACTGCACTGGGAGAAGTCTCTTGCTCCTGCCGAGAGCCAAGTGCATAAAACCGGTTCTGGCGCTGGACGCCAGCTGAACAGTCGGAGCACCCTGCTAAGTCTGACTGCCATTGGGAAAACTGAACTGGCTGCTAAAGTGTAGGCTCCACTACCCTCTGACCTAGTCGCAGGGCAATCCTTAAGTATGTGTCCGGGTTTGCCAAACCCGAAACAAGCGTTTGAGCCTACCAAACATTTCCCTGAGTGGTTCTTGCCACAAGTAGCACAATATGGGAAAGTGTGCTCTGTGCGCTTGCTATTTTAACTCCTCGAACCTGAGGCCCCGCTCCTCTAACCGCCCTGTGGCCTGGATAGAGTACTAGCGGATGATGGTGCTGGTGCAGTAGACCTGTGCTGGGACTGCTGGTGAAATTCACCCCTTGGCTTAGGCTGGGGGAACCTGTGGCTATCAGTTCTTGCCCTCTTGGCCTCTCTCTGCCTCATATGAGCTACTTCCATCTGTTGAGCATAGAGGACTATCTTTGGATAGTCCATATCCTGATGAAGCATGGTTGTTATGCAGTCTTTGTCCAGATACTCAACTACTCCCTACATGAACTCACCCGCTCCCTTTGGTCCATCACTAACTCCGGGGCATATTTTAACAGGCGAGTGAACTCAAGTGAATATTCCAGCACCGTCATATTTCCTTGCTTAAGGTTGACAAACTTAGTTGCTTTTAGTTCCCTCATCTCCCGAGGGAAGAACCTATCGAGAAAGGCTGTACAAAACTCATCCCAACTGATAGGGCCTGCTCTCGTTGCCCTGCTATCCCTCCATTACTTGAACCAAATGTAAGCAATCTCCTTCAGCTAATAAGAGGACAAATCAACACATTCCTCACTTGTCACTCCCATGACCTGAGTGACCTTCAAAATCCCTTCGATAAACTCATGTGGATCCTCGTCCACCTTTGCCCTGGTGAACTCAAGAGGGTTCATCCTCAAAAAGTCTCTGATTCGGGCCGCCGCTGCATTGCTGATTTAGGGAACAGGTGCAACAGCCTGCTGGTTGACCCGAGCAGTCAAGGCATGCGCTAGCATTTGAATAGCCGCCCGAAACTCGGCATGGGAAGCTTGCTAGGGTGCTTGTGGCTCCTGAACAAGTGGGGCTTGCTAACGCCCATCATCATTTCCAACCCTGTGGCCTTCATCATTTTTGTTCCTCCTTCTGAATATCCTTTTGGGAGCCATAAAATTTCTACAATCACGAAATGCAGGAATTAGAAGGATGGAGAAATTTTAACCGCACGACATAGATCATGAAAGAAGGGAACATTTCCTAAAACATTCAGTAGCCTCTTCATCATAAGTGTGGCGTGCTTCACACCCATGAAAAAGACTCTACCTAATGCGACTTTTAGACTCCCTAGGACACCTCAAAACCTATTGCCCTAATACCAAGTTTCTCATGACCCGAGAGTATACCTGGATCGTAGACACGGGACAAGGAGACCCGGGAGACCCCAAGTCAATCCATGGCATGAGAATAACACTAATTCATTCATATACAGCGGAAAACTTAATTTATCAATCATAAATTAACTGAAAAATCATATCATGAATTTGTAGGGAACGACAAACCGAAATACAATCATCACTGACAAAATACTACACATAAGTTTGAAAGCTTCTAATTAAAAAGACGGGTTGAAGGGAAAAGACCGCAACTAACCCAAACAGTCTGAAAACATAAGATAAACAAGTTCTAAGCCTGAAGCCCTCAGATTATGAGGACTCAACACTGGAGATTTAGCGAAATTGAGCACAACTAGGGACGATGCTGAGCCCGCGAACTAGATCCTGAAAATAATGGATCAGTACTCGGAAAGTACTGAGTATGTAAGGTATGCAAAAAAATGCTTACAAACATAAAATTTATAGGAGTGGGGACATCATAATCATAAAACAAAATCGTAAGTATATCGTAAGGCTCAATATTTCCAAAAAATATTCATAAACCCAATAAAATCATATCATGCGGGGAAAAACATTTCATAAATCATAACTTGAGCCAAAAGAACATGACCATGCACAATTCAAAACCATGAGGAATAATGGGAGATTTCTATAACCGCCATACTGAGCACACATGAATTCCGACTTGTAGCCCTATTCGGGAGGCCGTTCATACCTTGCCAAGGGTATGAACCATGAAAGGCGTGATAACACTCATGAAGGCCCCGTAGGGCATAGGGGACAGTCAATGAGGAGGTCCCAAACATAATCCTACGGTGGCACGTAGTTCTGAGATTTAGGGCGTAACTTAGGCCCCGAACCTACTCGGTGTTAAGTACTACTCCCAAAACATGCAACGTGCTCATAATATTCATAACATGACATGCATGGATAGTGAAAACATGGGAATCTTGACATACTTGAGAATTCGTATTACTAGCCATGAAATTGGGCCCATGAGTTGGCCAAATCGTAATATAATTCATAAGCGACATGTGGGCATTGCCCATAGTTTCAAACATACTTTACATGTTTAAAATCATAAGAAAACGATCATGCTAACATGGAAAATTAAAACTTGAAGACATGCTTAAAAATGTAAGAGAAACTTGTTCATGTTTCCGAAATCATCTTGACCATGAAATTCACTGAAAATTTCCCCATGATTGGGCATCCATACTTTTAGAGATTTGAATCATGAAATATAAAATATACAAGCAATATCAGCCGAAATACTTCATAATCCATAATTTAAATATACTACCACAATTTCATGTAAATTAGTTTTAAATCATGCAATTGGGTTAAGACCCACACGAATTTGGTAACTTAATCATAGGAAATGGGATGAAATGGGCATGGGTAGGGTCTAATCTACCCATTCAAAACCCCACATACCTAGAAATTGTGTGATTTCCTACTCCCTTGATGAACCCTAAGTGAAAACTTGAAGAACTTGAAGAAAATGGCTTGAAACCCTTCCTACTCCCTTCTCTAACACTTGAAATTTGTAAAATGAACTTAACAGGAGTTTTCATCCCTTAAGGACCCTGTTTCGACCTCAAAATGACGTGGTTTAGGGCCCAAGAGGGTAGAAAAGTCGAAATTGCCCTTATTGAAATTTCCCTGAAAAGCACTTCTGGCCCCGATTACGAGTCGTACCATCAAGTCACGACTTGTGGTTACCTCTTGTGGTCACTTCACCCTTTTCCCCAACTTCCTAAAGTTGGCCATAACCGGTAACCCACGACTCGTACCACCATCCTACGGGTCATACTGTCTACCGTGGTACCATCCACCCAAACCACTACAGCTTAACCAGAACTCCTCACCACGACTCGTTGCTTCGTCCTACGAGTCGTACCATGACCCGTGATGACTCACTCTAGCACCACTGAGATATTCACCACGACTTCTAACCATGAGTCATACCATCTCACCATGGTTCGTAAGACTACCTGTGACACAACCTCAGGCTCCCGGTCTCCTCACGACTCGTGTCACGAGTCGTAGGTCCTCACCATGACTCGTACTTCGAGTCGTACTGATGCAAAATTCCAGGTTTTCTGCAGTTTTTGACTTAAACTCCCAGGTCTATTCATAAGCCTTTCCGAGGTGTTCCAAAAACAAAACAAAAAATTACCCAAAAATAAAGCAACCAAATATAACATAGTCAAGACGAACAACAAGTCAAACATCCAGGAATCCAAGTCAACATCATCGTACTAGCTATTACAACATATGACCTAGGAATCATCAATCCACTACTAGCAGGAATGACATAATAATTCTATGACCTATAAATATAGCAATTAAAGAACAATAGGAATCTAACTTTCCTCTACCCAACACTTAAAAAGGTGCACTGTCCTCAGTGCACACATAATCACATCACAAAAGGAGAGAAAAGAAACTTCCTGGTCGCTAAGCATCATCCTACATGGAACCTGTTGCAGCATCATCCTCCTCCATGTCTAAATCATCAACACCATCAGTAAGGGCTTTAGCCTCATCATCGTCAATAAGATACTCAAAAGCCGAGCCGACTCAACACATCAACATAGCACAATCTGTGAGCGGGTACCGTTCCACTTAAGTCATCATCTCCTCTGCTGTGGCTGGTCGACCTCTTATTTTTTCAGTTGTAATTCCAACATCCCAAACATACAACCCTACCAACTCTCATCTCGTACTTGCCGATCAGCTATAAGAGAGGGGCCTACAGAAGGGTCAATCTTCTTCACCTTTGTGATGTCTATCATCTGTCTAGCCAAATGTACTGCCAAAGGTAAAACAAGGTCTGCATCCTCCTTCTCGGTACCTGCCTCCCTCAAGTACTTGGTCAAGAGACTGCCTTGACAATATTTCCAGCTATAATTTTCTTATGATTTCCTCATATTGTGACAAATCACAACACCAAAATTAATCGGTATCCCCTTCATCAACATGTACACCAAGACAATCCACTCGTGAGTCACCTTTGTCAAATGTATCCCAGGGAGAAAGATAGCACATACCAACATCGCCCACACCTTTGCCTCCCTATTCAAATAGGCAAACACAAGTGTGTAATGGGTGCCATTTCAATCCCTCGCCCATTGGGCGGATGAGTGCTTACCGCATAAAGTATGGCATATGTCTCTGTATGGCGACTTCTCCAACAAGATGAAATACTCCAAAGGGTCTACTGTAGGGGTCTCTAAGAAGGCATTGAACCTTTAATTTTTAATTGCACCACCTATACTATGATCTTTACCTTTGTACTCTCTCTGAATGAGGTGTCCCAATTTTTGTAGAATTCCCTCACCAAAGTGAGGTTGCACCTCTCCGGCTCATGGAAGATATAGCTAGCTCCCAACTCACATATCTTGTCCCGAAAAGCTGGGAACTCAAGTTCCAAGGGGCCCTTATCTATCCAGTTCTCAGGTGCATACTTGGCTTCTTTTTGACTATTAAACCAAGTAAGCCCATGAGGCTCTACTGCTTTCTCTTCGAATCTCCTTGGGGTCCTACTTTGGAAGCTGAAGAACTAGCTTCCGTTTTTCTTGGTCTACCCCTCTTTTAGCTCTTCTCATCTACAATCACCTCCCTTATTTTGGGTGCCATCGTGCCTAGCAAGAAAAAAATCAAAAACTCTACAAAATTAGTTTGTGAACCAAATGGCTAACTAACTAAGTGTGGAAGGTGCAAAATTCACCCCACACTTAATTTGCTAGAGTATATGCGAGAATTTGTTAAATAAGGCACTCAAGACTTCCCCCATCATCATCTAGCTCTACAATCCAATTTAGTTCATTAACTCATACAACACCAAGTTCATGAATTTTTCTTTCTTTTCAACTCTCCTCTAGCTTTTAATTTTTAATCAAGAATGCACTATCTAGGATATTCCTCTCACTTTCCTTCTCCAATTCACAATTCAAGTAATTCATGTAATGGGGTAACAATATTCAATTGAAGCAACCAACAATAGATAATTTACTACCATTCAACATGAATTAAGCAAGAATTTCACCAACTCAAGCAATTATCACATTCAAGAATTTAAAGTTGCATGTACTTTATCTCTCCACAATTAATGTACCTACCCACCAACATTCAAGAATTCAATTCACCTATCTCATTATCCCCACAAGTTCAGTCACCATATTCAACCCAGAATCAAACTATCCAACAAAAATAACATACAATCGTTGAAGAATTAAAGAGATTAAGCTCATAAAACCCAAAACATAAAATTTAAGTTTTTCATTAACAATGGTGATTTTGGGTTCTAAATCTTGGGGGAGATGGGTATTGGGGCATGCTTGCATCATTACTCAAACAATAGAGAAGAAATATACTTACTTGAGTTTAAGATGAGAGTTTTACCAACTTGTTGGAGAAGACAACAATGGAGGGGAGAGGGAATGGGAGTTATAGCCAATGAGAGAGAGAGAAACAAAAATTTTTCTTTTTGTTTTTTTCAACTTTTTGAGGAAAAAGGATGAATGAGACTTTAAATAAACGGTGGGGCATGAATTTTTATGTAATTTTAAGGTCTTTTAAGTCAATATTGACTCAAATTGACCAATAATTTTCGTCCATCAAGCCTCTAGTGTGCCGCCCCCTCTATCTCACCACAGACTTAGAAAAAAAAATTCTCTGGAGATTGGGATTGGCACGGCGCGCCCCTTGTAGCCTCACCTGTCAAAATTTTCTTCTTCAAGGATTTAACTCTTGGTGCCCCATACCAGGCGTCTCACCCTAGACTCACACTTTTAGCTCAATTTCCCATCTTGTTCTTGCCTTTTATGCCCTGTTCTTCTCTACAAAATAAATAAAAACATATAAAATATTAAAAGAGATGGGTTGCCTTCCATCAAGCGCCTTATTTAACATTGTGTCATGAAATTCATAGGTTTCCTCCCATGCAGCGCCTGATTTAACGTCGCGGCACGACTATGGTCCCTGTTACTCCTTCATCCGAGTGGACTTGTGACCATACCAAGGATCTACTAAACTTTCATGCAACACTTGCTGCTCCACTAACTTATTACAATCTCCAGGTTCTCCCACCGGATTCATCTTGAAGTCCTCATAATGAGGTGGCATTTGTGCTTCTCTAAACACTTTAAACACTTCCTCCTGACCATCTACTCTCATAGACATCTTTCCTAACTGAAAATGTATGACTTCATCGACGATGGCTATAAATCCTCTACCTAGAATGAGGGGAACTGCTACATCTGCCTTGTAGTCTAATATTATAAAGTCCATCGGTAGGATGAAAGGTCCTACCTTAATCAAGACATCTTCAATGATTCCCTCCGGGTAGGCTAGAGACCAATCTGCAAGCTGAAATGTCACTGTGGTAGGACGTGGTTCACCTAATCCCAGTGTTCTGAATAGGGGTGCAGGCATCAAATTGATGCTCTCACCCAAATCGCACAAAGCTAAACCAACTTTCTTGCTTCAAATAGTGACAGGAATAGTGAAACTCCTAGGATCCTTTAACTTTTTAGGAATTTTGTTCTTGATTTGGGGACTGCACTCTTCTGTAAGAGCCATGATTTCAAACTCTATATGCCTCCTCTTATTTTCCATGATATCCCTGAGATACCTGGCGTACATCGAAACTTCCTGCAAAAGCTCCACCAACGGAATATTCACATGAATTTGCTTCAACAACTCTAGAAACTTACTAACAGGTTGGGTCCTCTGTCTTTTTGTTCAACCTTTGAGGAAATGGGGCAGGTGGTCTAGCTACTGCAATTTTCAGTTGTGGGTTGCTAGACTCCCCTACCTCAGTCTTGGATTTCAAGGCCCGTTCCTCATCCACTTTTTCTTTTCTAGAGACAACCTCACCCATCTCCTTACACTGTGCAAGAAAATAGCATTTACATTTTCCTGGGGGTTCTTCTTGGTATTACTCGGGAGTGCCCCCTGTGGTCTGTTGTTCTTCTATAGAGCCAATTGCCCAATTTGCCTTTCAAGATCATGGATGGACTTTTGCATTTCCTTTAACACTTGCATCTGTTGCACCATCCATTACTTCATTGTCTCCTAAAGAGAACTATTCTGTTGCTGGCCCTATAGCGTCTCATAGGTGTTTTAGGGCCTTTGGAAGTTTTGATTCCCTCCCCATGGTGGATTTGCTCCATTTCGATACCCCTGATTATAGCCATTACCTGTAAAACCTCCACCAAGACCTTATTGTCTCACAAAATATATAGACTAAGGATTAAGAGGACAAGCTGCATAGACGTGGCCTTCTTCACACGCCTCAAATGATCTTGGTCGGATTTGTACTTATTATACCTACTGCACTTGGCCTACTGCTGGTGTGGTCACTAACTTACTGATCACATTCACCAAGAAGCTAATGTCTGCCTTGATTATCGCTACACCCTCCACCTCAAGCTTTTCAGGAACCTTTGTTGCTGCACATCCTCTATTGAATCTTGATAATCTTGACTTCCCATAGACATGAGGTTCAAGAGAGACTCAATTTCATCATAACTTTTGGACAAAATATGTCCTTGTGCATTAGCGTCGAGGAGTATCTTAGATTCAGACTTCATACCCTCAATGAAGTTTTGCCCAATTATCTTCTTAGGTTGCATGTGGTTGTTGCCACCCAAATGCACGCAAGTGCACGTGGTCGTACGACTAAATGGCTCTTTCAAGATGGATATCAAACCCACAAGGACTATGACTTAGTGATTTTTTCCTATTTTAGTAGTCACAATTATTCTACGCAAGTATGTAAGTAAAACAACAAACTAAGTTTTATTAAAAAATAATATAGGCAATAATAATAAATGGAGCTAAGAACGTTGATTAAAACAATATCAAGAATAGTCTAAGGTTAAGGCATGGAATGCAATCATGTATAACTTATATTTTTCTTCCGCTTCTTCTCTATCAAGTTGATGGTTGGGAAAACTTAAAGTCTGACTATAGTCTTTCGAACCTCTAACCAATTGCCTAATTATGAACCTTGCAACTATACATATTAATTTGTGGTACAACAACTCATCTTAGGTCTAGTTTAATTTGTTCCTTTGTTAACCGAATATGGCGTTGCAGGTATATTTCTATCCTGCACGCGAATCTTACCTTCAATATACAGCAAAGATAAGAATATATTCCCCTATTCCTCGTTCTACCCTAATATTTCTCCTTTCAAAGTCAAATTAATATGATAAATTTATCTTAATGTTGGCAAACACTAAAATATCAAAAGTAGGAATAGAAGAACAACCATTCATGATAGAAAAACATTCACTTGAAAATAAAACAAAATTATACAATTATACAATTAGACTTAACCTCAGAATGAGGTGATTTAGCCACTCATTCATTGATTAAACATCTCCAAACAAGTTTCTAACATAGGAACAATTGAAATTTAGAAGAAAAGAGAAGAGAAAGAACCCTAGAATTTTCTTCAGCTCAACTGTCGTTTCCCATATTCTTGCCACTATTTTAGATAATGAAAAATAAAAATCTAGGTGTTCTATTTATATAGGTGAAAAATTACATATTGTTAAACTAGCTCTATGGCACGGAGCTCATCGCGGAAAAATCACTCCGTGACACGGAGCTGTAGTGGAGGTGCACTTGCTCTGTGTCACGGAGCTGAACACGCCAGTTTTCCTCCGTGACACGGACCAAACGCGTACCTTCACTAGAATTTTGGAATTTCTGAAATGTTAAGCTCCGTGTCACGGAGATCAACGCGTTATATCTCCTCCACGATACGGACCAAACGTGGACCCTCACTGTTTTGTGCCTTCAAAAGTTAGTAAATCTCTTCCTCTACCCAGGCACTATGGCACGTTGCTCAAAACGAATAATCCCTAACATGAAACGGAAGCGAATTTCCAACTCAGTTTTTAAGCTCTCCGAAATTCCCATACTTCAACTCCGAGTATCATCTCCTACATCACATTGAAACTATTGTCTTTTCCACCTACAAATAGTCACATCGCATTTATTAGTCCACAAACATAATTAACTCAAAACATGCACAAATACATCAGTATTATCTTCAACTAGGCTCCCGTATGGTTGAAAATACGACGTTTGATCGTATAAATACGCCCAAGATCACCACCCCACACTTATAACCTTGTTCATCCTCAGACAATCCTATAATATCCTAAACATGATTTCAATAACATTACCTTCATCAGTGGACCCAGATAACTCACACGTAGTTGTGCTAATCACTTTAATCATGGAATACAGTTCATTTAATCAAGCATGGTCTTCACTCACCATATTCATAAGCAGAATTACACAAGCCCTAATGAATAACTTTTCAACCGAAAATCTGGGCAATATGTTTGAATCATAGTAGCGAGGTTATTAGCTTCACAAAGGATTCACCATCATGTTCCCTCACTTATATGCAATGTCCCTACTTTCATAAGATCAATATGATCACGATTAAGCACATTCTATAAATGATTCGCTCACGCTCCAAAGATTATTTCAATCAAATCTAATACACCATGAGTTTGCCAATAGTGTACTACTCAACCGAGCATAACATCACATGTAGGATCAAAAGGGATTTTTCAGGTTCTAATGTCAGCTAAGGGACTGGTAGGATTATTTGGGTCATATTGACTCTTATCCCTATGCACTTTAAGAAAGTTACACATTTCGTTTTTTAGCGCCTTACTTCTTTCACCCTTCACTCCACCTACTTAAAAATTGCTTTTTTCTTTCACTTATTATTATCCAAGATGTAAGGAGTGCGTACCCTTGGCTTAGACTCATCAATACACTGTATATATATACATGCGTATAAGTATATACATGATTATTTTTCATGTATATATATATATAGTTTATGACCAACAAATTGAGTACCTGCACCAATTCTTCCTCCCTTTACTCTTCACCCGTTCCTTTGATCATCTCCTTTGAAATAATTTCTCAATAAAGTGCAATAGGACCTATTTGGATCAAAGTAACGTTGAGGCCATTTGAACAAACAAGGTAAGGCTACTTAGTGAGGCTATTCCGATAAAATTAGGCTTGAAGGCTCAAATGGGGCTCACTAGGGATGGCATCAAGGTGAGGGACATTGAGTGAAACAGGTCAACTAGCTCGGTTCACAAAGAAGTGCCTTAATCATATCCGCTATGTTTAATGCCACTTTCAGCTTTTCATACACATAAGGAAAATTCTAGATGTTAGTTAGCAAGAAATATAACTAGTTCTCACCACACATTGCATAGAGATTCCAACTTGGTTAACTTATACCTTTTTTACAATTTCATCCACATTGTGTGACAAGCACAATTAAGCCTACAATTTACAGTTTAGAGTTGTACACTAAGGCTTTATGTGATCCTACCATTTTCTCCTCACTATTTGCTTTTTCAAATATATATTCCATGAAGTCTAGCATCTAACCAAGTGAAGTACCTTAGCCCATAAGTGATGGTTTTATTTCCTAAATGTGACTAACTTCCCTTGAGACAGTCATCATCCATCCATCATAGGGAACAGCCTCTACCTTGACTTAAAAAAAATCCTACTCGGTTCAAAGGGACTATTCTCAGGAAAAGCACCGAAAACAAAAATCGAGAAACCCAAGAAAGAAAAAAATGCAAAATAATTACAAGCAACAACATAGGAACAGAATAGATAAGCTTACTAGCTATTACAGACCAAGTACAAAATCTTGTTCCTAGATACAAATTACATGCCACAACGTCTATTTGTTCACAGTTAATACATTCCACAATCAGAGAATCACATAAATAGCTAAACACAAAATGTCCACCACCCCACACTTATAATGAGCACTGTCCCCAGTGCTTGCAACATATCAAATGTAAAATAGAGTTAGGGTGATGAAGACTCCCTAATCAATCAAATGTTTCAACCTCCTCATCTAGTGCAAAGGCCTCCTCACTGAGGTTAGAGTCATCCACCTCATCATCATTAGACTCAATGTTTGAGCCTTCTCGGTGCCTCTCCTCATCGATGGGTACATCATTGTCCATCGGCTCTACAAACGCTGGGCCAATCCTGCACATGGATCTGGCATGATCATTCATCGAGTAGTCCTTGTCTACCTACTAGAGCTCCTCCTCTGTTGCAGGCCATTCACCAATGCGTAGCTGTAGCATTTGCATTCCAAACATCCTGGTTGCATAGCTATCATGTCGAGCGTGTCGCTCGGGTAATTTGAGAATTGGCCCGTATGTGGTGTCTGGCACCTTAGTCTTTATCACGTCCACAGTGCACATTCTACCCTTAGTATGTAGTCTAGAGCCTCCTCTTCAATGTCGTAGCTCCTGAGATAGGTGTTGAGTAGACCGCCAAAACCATGCATGTGCCCCTAGTGCAGCCTCGCCTTTTTCATGGTTGATTTGATCACAGCCCCTACATTGATCTCCATATCTCACATTAAGGCGTATACCAGGAAGACCCTGTCCTTGGTGACATCAGTCATATGTACCCTTGGAATGAGGCAGCTACAGACAATCTCCAGACAAACTCGTGCCTCTCTGTTCATTTGTGAATTGGGCAATCTCTGGTGGTACCTTTTCTTTTTGTGGTGATTCCATCTAGCTGTTGATCGCTGCCCGCATAATGTGTGCCAAATTTCAGCATATTGCGGGGTGATATTAAGCTGTCGGAGTGGATGTGCATCTGTTTCAAGTGTCCCCAGGATGGAATTTAAGTGATGTGCTTCAAATGGAATGACCTGACCCTGAATCTTGATTGTGTGGCTGCGAAGAGTGGGGTCCCAATTTGCGTAGAATTCCCAAACCATGTGTAAATTACACTCTCTGGGCTCATTAAAAATGAAGTCCATGCCCAAGGTGTGTATCCTTTGCAATATCTGGGGGAACTCCTCCAAACTCTACCGATCAATTTACTCCTGCGGGAGTATTTAGACTCTTTGTGCTTTGCGTACCATTTTTTCCGTCATCCACCACCCATCGGGTACCGAATCGCCTTTTCTGGCCCCGAGGAACTGGTGGGGCTGCTGGCACAACTGTGCCTAGATGGAGCCTTTTTCGGCCTTACCGGAGGATGATATAGCTTTTCCTTTGTCTTTTCTAGCAAACATTCTTCCTATTCAACCCAAAACACAGAGACAAAATGTCATGACCCGAGAGTACACCCGGAACACAGACAGGGGACAAGGGACCCCGAGAGTCCCCAAGTCAACCCATGGCATAAGCATTCACTATCTCAGACAATAAACATGAAGGAAACACAATATAACTCAGCGGAAGTCTAACTTAGCATAACAACAGAATAAACATTTGGAGCTGAATACATGTCTAAGTCTGATAAGCCTCTAATCTGGACGAGCTGATGGGACAACACCCCCAACTAGCTCAGAAATACTGAAACTGAAAATACACTTAAAATAACTGATAGTCTAGTCCTCAGAGGATGAGGACTCACCAAGCAAGCAAATGCTAACTAAGATAAGTGGCTATGAACGGGGCTAAACTTGAGAATCAGATCCTGCATCATGAAATGATGCAGCATAGAAGGCATGTGGTCAATACGTGGAATGTACCGAGTATGCAAGCTAAGTAAAACCACTTGAGCAATAATAGCCTTACAAAAAAAGTCATACACATATGATATCCTTTAAGGGTAAGAAAAAGATCACAAGCATTCATTATGAAATCTTTCTTATTTAATACATGGTCATGCATGGCTTTAGAACATCATGACTAGATCGAATGACTCAAGGCTAAATCATAATATTTATATCAACAGCTGAACAATGAGTCAAACCTTGATTTTCAAACATGCATGCATAAGATAATCATCATGAGTAATGGATATGCAAATTCAAATGATATAGACAGTGGGAGACTCGTCACTTGACCGACACACCACGATAGAGCTTACGTGGTCCTGACTATTACACTCAAGTGAGCAGAGTCGTCCATAACCTTTCCAGGGCTACGGACGATACCATGATATTGATATCAAGCTAAAAGGGCCAATTAGGACGGGGATAGCTCACATGGGAGGTCCCAATAATAATAAAATCAACCTATGTTGGCGCGTAGTTCTGAGGCGTAGGAAATTATCGACCCTTAGCCTGCTTGGTGCTAGACTCTTCTCCCAAAATATCCAATGCTCTACATCATATAAATACGAAGCTCAAAATCGTCTAGTGATTAAGCTCAACGTGAAATCAAGCATAAACTCAATATCGTATGAAACGAAGCTCAACATTGTCTATTGACAAAGCTCATTATGAAATCATGCATGCATTAGACATCATATAAATATGAAGCTCGACAATTTCATCTTGACAAAGCTTAGAATAATATCATGCTTAAACTCAACATCATGTGAAATGAAGCTTAATGGTGACATACATCTCAATTATGAATTCACGCATATGAGAAGCTTTACTACGACACATACCACAAGCTCAGGAATAGTGGGAGACTTTACTCGAAAATCATGTGGTAAGGCCACTTTAGAAATATCACTTCATTTATCATCAAATAGGGACCTTGCGCAAAACCTTATCATGCTTGGACCTATTCAATTCATTTGAAAACATTTTAATTTGGGAGATTTCACTCCAAAACAAGTAATAAAATCAATTCAAGAGAAATCATCATCCATATTCAACATTGGGCACTTCCCAAAGCTTCATTATACTCAGGTCAATTCAACCTTCTTTGAAAACATGATCAAAATCATGTGTAAGTTTGGAAACATGCTTTTCATCATCTATTCCATCATCATCACATTCTATTAGGAACTCCCAACACATGGGCATTTTAGATTCAATTTTTTTTAGAAAATAACTTTATAAAAGAAATTAAGTTAGAATCCGCCCAAGCTCGATAAATCATAAATACCAACTCAATTAATAATACCCATGAGTAGAAATGTAAGAATCATGCAATTGAATGAAAACCCATACTTGATCATCTCAAATAAATCACAAATTGATAGGGAATGGGAATGGGTGTGGAAGAAAGCACCCACTCATAGCCTTACATATGTGGGAATGAAGAATCCTAACTCTTCCTAATTGCCCAGCTGAGATTTCCCTTGAAAACCTTGAATTTCTCCTCACTTTCTCCCCTTCAAGCTCTCACCCTTGCATGCATGAAGAAAATGGCCTAGATGGGTCTTTCTCAGCTTAAAACCCTCTATTACGAGCTTAAAACGATGTAGTATAGGCCCTTAGAACTTAGGATTTACGGAAAAGCCCTTACTAAAATCGCTGAAAATAACAATGAGGGGGTCCTAACGGATGACCTGACGACTCCTTACTAGGGCACACGATCCATTGGTTCACCCATCAAGTGCACTACCTCGTCATTCCTAAAAACTCCACTGGCTTGGTAACAGCCCACCTAACGGGTCGTTAGGATTGACGATGAGTCATTGGGTGCCATCCGTCAAGTACACTGGATAAGCTTCACTGTCCTTCTCTAAGACCACCCCACGACTAACATGATGACTCGTGGTGACTGACCATGAGTCGTTACATCGCCCGTGAGGACCTCAAGTCCTTCAACATCTCAGTCCTTCCCCGCGAGCCACCTGACGACTCGTTAGGCGTCCTCACGAGTCGTTAACTGACCCATTCTTCAACTGCTGTAACATTTTCCAATTTTTCTCCTGATTCACTTCCAGGTCCGATTCTTGAATTCCCAGGGTATAACAATATCTCCCCTTGGGAACATTCATCCTCGAATGTTATAAACAAGAAGAAAACCCAGAAACAACAATCACTATATATATATAGATGCTAATCATTGACATTCAAGCCGGAAACTGACGGAACGACTACCCCGCAAGAGAACCATATAGCTGGTCAGAGTTCAGACATCACATACACATTTCATATCATAAAAAAAACTAATTCGCATGAATAGAACATGAAAAACTGAATATAGGTCTAGGGCAAAAATTTAATACCTCAAACTAAAGGTGAGTCGGTAAGGAACAAATGGGGGTATTTAGCCATCATATTCGCTTTGGCATCCCACGTGGCTCCCTCGACATGCTGATTCCTCCATAACACCTTTACTGAGGCTACTTCCTTGTTCCTCAGCCTTCGAACTTATCGATCCAAGATTTCAATCGGAATTTCTTCATAACTGAGGCTGTCTTGCACACCAATGCCATCTATCGGAACCACCATGGCTGGATCACCCAAGTACTTTTTTAAAAGTGATACTTGGAACAGGGGATGAACAGAAGCCAATTCCGAAGGCAAGTCCAACTCATACGCCACCTTACCAACTCTTTTCACAACTCGGTAGGGACCAACATAGTGGGGGCTGAGTTTACCTTTCTTTCTGAACCGCATGACTCCCTTCATGGGAGATACCTTTAGAAACACCCAGTCATCAACATCAAACTCCAATTCTATTCTTCTCACACCGGCATAGGATTTATGACGACTCTGAGCAGTTTTCAACCGGTCCCTTATCAACTGAACCTTCACCATCGCCTTAGGAACCGAATCTGGTCCTACCACAGCTACCTCACCAGCCCCGAACATCCGATGGGAGATCTGCACCTTCGCCCATAGAGAGCCTCGAATGGTGCCATCTGGATACTAGTGAGGTAATTGTTATTATAAGAAAACTCGATCAAGGGAAAATGATCATCCCAACCACCTTTGAAATCCATAGCACATGCCCTTAACATATCCTTAAGAGTTTGAATGGTTCGTTCTTCTTGGACGTCTGTCTGGGGATGAAAAGTTGTGCTTAGCTTAACCAGAGTCCCGAGCCCTTTTTTAAAAGAACGCCAAAATTTAGAAGTAAACTGAACACCTCAATCTGAAATAATAGACAAGGGCACTCCATAAAGCTGAACCAACTCTTGAATATACAACTTAGCTTAATCGTTTGCTGAATCATTGCTCTTGACTGGTAGGAAGTGTGCAGCCTTGGTCAACCTGTCCACCACAACCCAAATGGAGTCGTATTGCCGGCAAGTACGAGGTAGGCCTGTAACGAGTCCATATTGATTTCTTCCCACTTTCAAGTGGGGATGGAAATATCCTGAAGTACACCTCCAGGTCTTTGATGCTCAGCTTTTACTTGCTGACAGTTTGGACATTTTGCTACAAACTCTGCAATATCCCTTTTCATACCATCCCACCAATAGATTTCTCGCAAACCCTGATACATTTTCGTGGATCCTGGATGAATAGAATATCTAGTACCATGTGCCTCATGCAATATCCGAACTCTCAAATCATCAATGTTCGGAAACATAGTTGACCCTGGTATCATAGCACACCATCTCCCTCTTGGGAGAAAACCTCTACCTTCTAACTCTGCACTGCCTCCTTCGGTTCCTCAATATTGGATCCTCGTCTTTTCTAGATTTAACATCAACTACCAAGGATGATTATGACCCGTTATGCACAACAACACCTCCATCAATCGAATCGAGCAATCTATCTCCCAGCCTCGCAAGCCGGTGAACATCTTTCACAAATTCCTTCTTTCCTCCATCCATATGGGACACACTCTCCAGTGAGAGTCTACTAAGAGCATTCTCAACCACATTAGCTTTGCCCGGGTGGTAAAGGACACTCATGTCATAATCCTTAAGTAACTCCAACTACCTCCTTCGCCAAAGATTTAGATCTTTCTATGGGAACACATATTGCAAGCTCTTGTGGTCCATCAATACATCCACATGTACCCCATACAAGTAATGCCGCTATATCTTCAATGCGAACACCACCGCGGCTAATTCTAGATCGTGGGTCGGATAATTCTTTTCATGCATTTTCAGTTGTCGAGAGGCATAAGCTATCACCCTCCCACGCTGCATCAACACACACCCAAGTCCAACTTAGGAAGCATCACAATACACCACGAAGACATCATTACCCTTGGGTAGGGTCAATACTGGTGCTGAGGTAAGTCGAGCTTTCAACTCTTGAAAGCTTTTCTCACAAACCTCCGACCACTTAAACTTCACCTTCTTCTGAGTCAACTTAGTCAAAGGTGCTGCAATGGTTGGAAACCCTCCACAAACCTCCGATAGTAGCCGTCTATGCCCAAGAAGCTTTGAATATCCAAAGGATTCACTGGTCTAGGTCGCGAGTCTACTGTTATGCCCGCACTAAACACCACATGGCCCAAGAATGCCACGGAGCCCAACCAAAACTCACACTTGCTGAACTTTGCATAAAATTGGTGGTCCTTGATGGTCTGGAGCACTACTCTCAAGTGAGCGAAATGCTCCTCCTCGCTCTGAGGTTATACCATGATGTCATCAATGAACACGATCAGGAACATATCTAAATAGGGCTTGAACACCCTGTTCATCAAGTCCATAAAAGCTGCAGGAGCATTCATTAGTCCAAAATACATAACTACAAACTCGTAATGACTATACCGTGTTCTGAATGCCTTCTTCGGGATATCACTCTCCCGAACCCTGAGCTGATGATACCCAGATATGAGATCTATCTTCGAGAAAAACTTCACACCCTGAAGCTGATTGAACAAATCATCAATCCTGGGTAAGGGATACCTGTTCTTGATAGTGACTTTGTTCAACTTTCGATAATCAATGCACATACGAAAGGAACCATCTTTCTTTCGAACAAATTTGTATCGGTGCACCCCAGGGGGATCGGCTCAGTCTAATGAAAGCCTTATCTAGCAAATCCTTTAACTGATCCTTCAACTCTTTTAGCTCAGCTAGAGCCATCCTGTAGGGTGGAATAGATATATCCTTCGTATTGGGAAGGAGGTTAATACCGAAATCAATCTCCCGCTCGGGAGGGATACCTAGCAAATCATCAGGAAAGACCTCTGGATACTCACATCCTACTGGAACTGATTGGATAGTCAGGGTTTTGGACTCCACATCCTTAACCCTAACTAGGTGATACATGCAACCGTTAGAATCCATCATCCTGGCTTTGAGGTAGGAAACGAAGCAACGTACAGGCACAACTGAACTACCCTTCCATTCTAAGACTGGCTCACCTAGGAATCTGAACTCTACTGACCGGGTCCTGCAATTAATGGAAGCATAACAAGCATACAACCAATCCATGTTGAGAATAACATCGAAATCGGTCATGGCTAAATCTATAAGATCTGCTGAGGTGACCTTATGGAGAACCAAGACTGGGCAATTTCTATACACCCGTCTAGCTATAACTGAGTAACCTACTGGAGTAGAAACTAAGAAGGATTCTAACAAGACATCAAGACAGACTCCGAAGCTACTAGCTACATAAGGTGTCACTAAGGACAACGTGGCCCCTGGATTTAATAATGCATAAACATCAACATGGAAGACTCGTAACATACCGGTAACCACATTCGGAGAGACCTCCTGCTCCTAACAGAATGCTAGGGTATAGAATCTGTTCTGGTGCTGAACGCCAGCTGCATTAGTAGATGCTCCCTGATGTGTTGAGCAAGGGGGTGGGGCTGCTGAACTAGGAGCTGGGCCACGGCCCCCAACCTGATCTGTTCTCGCTGTTGGACAATCTCTAAGCATGTGTTTGGGTTGCCCGCACCCAAAACATGCACCCAAACCTACCAAGAAGTAGCCTGTATGCCCTCAGCCACACCTGTAACAAGCTAGAATACCAAAATCTGCCGGCATGCTACTCTGACCCCTCGAGCCTGACGTTCGCCCTCTATGATCATGCTTAGGCCGAGATGGAACACTCAAGGCTGAAGAAGCTAGGGCGGATGATCTCTGGTGAGTCTGCTGACGGTGCCCACCGCTTGACCTTTGCTGGGAAAATTTGTGGTCCTCAGTCCTGTCCCTCTTGGCCTCTCTCTCTCTCGAATGTGCCGCCTCCATCTACTGGGCGTACAACACCATCCGAGGGAAGTCCATATCCTGATGGAGCATAGCAATCTTGCATTCCTTATCCAAGTAACCTACTATCCCATGCACAAACCTGGACACTCGCATCCTCTGATCATCCCCTAACTCAGGAGCATACTTCGATAGGCGAGTGAACTCAAGGGAATACTCTAGTACCGTCATCTGCCCTTGCTTCAAATTTATGATCTCAGCTACCTTTAGCACCCTCATCTCCCGAGGGAAGAACCGAGCAAGGAATGCAATATGGAACTCTTCCCAAGTGACCGGACTTACTCCAGCAACTTTGCTATCCTTCCATTGACCGAACCAAATATGCGCAACCCCCTTCAACTGGTATGAGGTCAAATCTGTGCACTCAACACTTCTCACCCCCAAAACTTGGGTGATATTGACGATCTCATCAATGAAGTCATGTGGGTCCTCACCTACCTTAGACCCCAAGTACTCCGGCGTGTTCATCCTCAAGAAGTCCCTGACTCGAGCCGCCGCTGCATTGCCATTCAGCGGAACATGCGCAACAGCCTGCTAATTGACTTGAGCGGTTAAGGCCTGTGCAAGCATCTGGTTAGCAACCCGGAATTCAGCGTGGGCGGCTGGCTCCTGTGCCTGAGGCTCCTGAACTGGTGGGACCTACTGATTCCCACGACACATGCCATCCTCGTGGCCTTCACCGTCTCCATTTCTCCTTCCATTCATCCTTCGAGGATCCATGATTCTGCAATCACGAATAGCATGAATTAGAGGGGTAGAAAGACTCTTCATCGCACGACATAGATCATAAAAGATGGGAACATTTCCTAGAACATTTCGTATCCTCTTCATCATAACTGTGGCGCTCTCCACACCCATGAAAAATACTCTACTTAATGCGGCTTTCAGACTCCCTAGGACACTTCAAACCTATTGCTCTGATACCAAGTTTGTCATGACCTGAGAGTACGCCCGAATTGTAGACACGGGCAAAGGGACCCGAGAGACCAAGTCAACCCATGGAATAAGCATTCACTATCTCATTCAATAAACATGAAGGAAACATAATATGACTCAGCGGAAGTCTAACTTAGCATAACAACAGAATAAACATCTGGAGTTGAATACATGTCTAAGTCTGATAAGCCTCTAATCTGGATGAGCTGATGGGACAACACCCCCAACTAGCTCAGAAATACTAAAACTGAAAATACATTAAAAATAACTGATAGTCTAGTCCTCGGAGGATGAGGACTCACCAAGAAAGCAAATGCTAACTCCGATAAGCGGCTACGAATGGGGCTGAACCTGAAAATCGGATCCTGCATCATGAAACGATGTAGCATAGAAGGTATGCAGTCAATACGTGGAATGTACCGAGTATGCAAGGTAATTAAAACCGCTTGAGCAATAATAGCCTTTCAAAACAAGTCATACACATATGATAGCCTTTAAGGGTAAGAAAAAGATCACAAGCATTCATTATGAAATCATTCTTATTTAATACATGGTCATGCATGACTTTAGAACGTCATGACTAGATTGAATGACTCAAGGGTAATCATAACATTTATATCAAAAGTTGAACAATGTGTCAAACCTTGCTTTTCAAAGATGCATGCATAAGATAATCATCATGAGTAATGGATATGCAAATTCAAATGATATAGATAGTGGGAGACTTGTCACTTAACCTACACACCACGATAGAGCGTACATCGTCCCGACTATTATATTCAAGTGGGCAGAGCCATCCATAACCTTGCCAAGGCTACGGATGATACCATGATATCAATATCAAGCTGAAAGGGCCAATGAGGTCGGGGATAGCTCACAAGGGAGGTCCCAATAATAACAAAATCAACCTATGTTGGCGCGTAATTCTGGGGCATAGGGTTATCGACCCTTAGCCCACTCGGTGCTAGACTCTTCTCCCAAAACTTGCAATGCTCTACATCGTATAAATACGAAGCTCAACATCGTCTAGTGATGAAGATCAACATGAAATCATGCATAAACTCAACATCATATGAAACGAAGCTCAACATTTTCTATTGACAAAGCTCATTATGAAAGCATGCATGCATTAGACATGATATAAATATAAAAAAGCTTAGAATAGAATCATGCTTAAACTCAACATCATGTGAAATAAAGCTTAATGGCGACATACAACTTAATTATGAATTCACTCATATGAGAAGCTTTACTATGACACATACCACAAGCTCAAGAATAGTGGGAGACTTTTCTCCAAAATCATGTGTTAAGGCTACTTTAGAAATATCACTTAATTATTATCAACATAGGGACCTTGCCCAAAACCTTATCATGCTTGGACCCATTCAATTCATTTGAAAACATTATAATTTGGGAGATTTCACTCCAAAACAAGTAATAAAATCAATTCAAGAGAAATCATCATCCATATTCAACATTGGGCACTACCCAAAGCTTCATTATACTCGGGTCAATTCAACCTTCTTTGAAAACATGATCAAAATCATTCGTAAGTTTGGAAACATGCTTTTCATTATCTATTCCATCATCACCACATTCTATTAGGAACTCCCCACACATGGGCGTTTTAGATTTAATTTTTTTTAGAAAATAATTTTGTAAAAGAAATCAAGTTAGAATCCGCCCAAGCTCGATAAATCATCAATACCAACTCAATTAATCATACCCTTGAGTAGAAATGTAAGAATCATGCAATTGAATGAAAACCCATACTTGATCATCTCAAATAAATCACAAATTGATAGGGAATGGGCATGGGTGTGGAAGAAAAAGCACCCACTCATAGCCTTACATACCTGGGAATGAAGAATCCTAACTCTTCCTAATTGCCCAGCTGAGATTTCCCTTGAAAACCTTGAATTTCTCCTCACTTTCTTCCCTTCAAGAACTTACCCTTGAATCCACGAAGAAAATGGCCTAGATGGGTCTTTCTCTGCTTAAAACCCTCTATTACGAGCTTAAAACGACGTAGTATAGGCCCATAGAACTTAGGATTTACGGAAAAGCCCTTACTGAAATTGCTAAAAATAACTGTTAGGGGGTCCTAACAGACGACCTGATGACTCCTTACTAGGGCACACGATCCGTTGGTTCAATCATCAAGTGTATTGCCTCATCAGTCCTGAAAACTCCACTGGCTTGGTAACCGCCCGCTAACAGGTCGTTAGGACTGACGACGAGTCATTGGGTGCCATCCCTCAAGTACACTGCATAAGCTTCACTGTCCTTCTCTAACGCCACCCCACGACTGACATGACGACTCGTGGTGACTAACCACGAGTCGTTACATTTCCCGTGAGGACCTCGAGTCCTGCAACATCTCAGGCCTTCCCCACGAGCCACCTGACGACTCGTTAGACATCCTCACGAGTCGTTAAGTGACCCGTTCTGCAACTGCTGCAACATTTTCTAGTTTTTCTCTTAATTCACTTCCCGGTCCAATTCTTGAATTCCTGGGGTATAACTCCAAATTAGTCAGTATTTAACATGGCTAGCCGACACTAAGTCAGGGCTTTGGTTAATTATCCCACACTTAGTTTCTAGCATGGGTTCACTAGTCATAGTTATTCGGGTACTCAGACTTCCCTTTCTATACACTACAACGACTAGTTTCTCCCACATTGACGCATAATCAGCACTTTGACAAGATTAAGCAAACACAACATTATACAACATTGTTACTTAAGGCACAATGCACTGAGATATTAAACTTGGCAATTATCTTGTACTAATCAGACTTCGTACACTCAAATAACTCAGACCCACGACACTAGAATTTACAGGGAGTTAATATTGCTTTACTCAGACTTCAAGCAATTAAGGACTTGTAATTAGGAGCAGTTACAATCTAAGGATGCCCATATTTACAAATAACAACATTTTTGCACAATGGGCTTAGGCATAGTGTAGTATGTTGATTTAGCATGTCCTAAACTACATGTAATGCACAATTCCCACGTCCTAGCCTCACAATGCTCTCCTGATTTAAAATGCACAGCCAACCATTCATGCTTGCCTCATTAGTACACCATGGTTCCCTCTTCACTCACCCCATTTCGGTTGTACTCAAAGAAGACCAGTGCAATTTACAACCATCTTGCAAAACGAATTGTAGAACAAAGGCATGAATTTCCCACTTTCATTTTAGTTTTTCACTCCCCCTTTTCATCTTCTCTCAATGTGCACAGCCAAACACTTATTTCAAACTAATTGAAGAACAAAGGCAAGAATTCCCTAATTTACGTTTTTCCCTCCCCCATTTCATCTTCCCTCACCCCTTCAAGCAATCCACACTTAATTTCTATGCCAAATTCAAGAAACCATGTTATTATCAAGTGCAAGAATCAAATATCATCAAGTAATAGTATGATTACCCAATACAAACATTGTTTCCACCAAGTTCACATGAGTTATGTTTTACCTCTACTTACCAACATGTTCATACTTGGAATTTACATGAGAGAAGATGAAGAAAACCAAGAATGTACTTTAAAGCATTGCTCTTAAGAAGAGAGGTGAAGAACTTGAAGATTTCAGTGTGGCACGCTTGAGAGGGGAGGGATTAAAGAGAGAGAATTTGGGGTAGGTCAACCTGATATTTTAATGAAATCCATCACGAAATACAAATCAACATGTCACGGAGCCTATCGCAGAGGAACAGCTCTGTGAACGGAGTGAATGCGGACCCCCACTATTTCGAGGGTTACCCATGCAACATACCTCCATGACACGGAGCCTAACGCGGAGATCCTGCTTTGTGGCACGGAGCTGTCGCATAGGCTCATTATTTGCCTAATTTCCCTTTTTTTACTTACCTTTGCACTTCTGGCCTTAATGTTTACTCCTACAATGTGTTAGTCCCTTAAACCATTTTGTTAGCTCTTTAGCATCCTGCAATCATCTAACATATCAATAAGTTAGAAAATAGTGGATTGCCTCCCAGCCAACGCCGTAGTTTTAGTCGTGGCACGACCTTTTTTTTTTCTTTTTCAAAAGTAAATCATAACTATTACATTACACTCACGGGTTGCCTCCCGTGCAGCACCTGATTTACCATCGCAGCACGACCCAGCTCACAATCACTCATCAGACAAGGTGATAGATGTCTTCTCTCAATTAGCTCCCTCACCCCAGTAATGCTTACACCTTTGACCATTTACCAAAAATGTGGCACTTTTATCTTCTTGCCACAATTCAACCGCCCCGTACGGGGTCATCCTAGCAACCTCAAATGGTCTAGACCACTTAATCCTCAATTTCCCTAGAAATAACTTCAACCAGGAGTTGAATAGTAACACCATCTATACAGGCTCAAAGATTCGAGGCACTATATACTTTTCGTGCCACCTCTTGGTCTTCTCTTTGTATAGCTTAGCACTCTCATAAGCATGTTATAAAAACTCATCCAGCTCATGCAATTGCAACAACTGCTTTTTACCAGCTAACTCAGGATCCATGTTCAGCTTCCTCATAGCCCAATATGGCTGATGTTCAAGCTCCAAAGGCAAGTGACAGGCCTTCCCATAAACTAACCGATAAGGTAAAGTCCCAATTGGTGTCTTATAGGCAGTCCTATACGCCCACAAAGCATTATCTAGTTTGCTTGCCCAATGCTTTCGTTGACCATTCACAATTTTCTGTAGAATTCGCTTGACTTCCCCGTTCCATACTTTGACCTGCCCGCTAGTTTGAGGATGATATGTTGTCGCCACATTGGGCCGAACTCCATATTTGGCCAATAGGTTTCAGTACCAATTGTTAACAAAGTGCGATCCTCCGTCGCTAATAATAGCTCGTGGGGTTCCAAACCTAGCAAAGATCTACTTCTTAACAAACTTGGACACTACCTTGGCATCATTAGTGGGACAAGTTGCGTCCTCAACCCATTTGGAGACATAGTCCACCGCTACTAAAATGTATTGATTTCCGCAAGACGGTGGAAATGGCCCCATGAAATATATCCCCCACATGTTGAATACCTCGACATCCAAGATGTTATGCAAAGGCATCTCATGTTTTCTGCTGATTTTTCCCATTCTCTAGCATTGATCACATGCCTTAACATAGGCTGCTTCATCCTTGAATAAAGTCGGCCAAAAGAAACCTGACTGGAGCACCTTATGAGCAGTGCGCTATCCTCTATGATGCCTGTCATACGGCGAGGAATGACAGCTTCTCAACACCTGTGTCACATGGTTCTTAGGAATGCACCATCTCATCACTTGATCTGGACCCTTCTTGACTAGATATGGTTCATCCCACATGTAGAAATGATACTCATACTTTAAATTCTTCCGCTGTTGAGCGGTTGCCTCTGGTGGGTACACACCACTTACAATAAGGTTCGCTATGTCTGCATACCAAGGGAATTCTGCCACGCTTAGTGCCAATAGTTGCTCATCAGGGAACTCTTCTTGGATTCGCCCAACATCACTCACATGTGACCTGTCCTCTAGCCTCGACAAATAGTGTGCTACCTGATTTTCACTACCCTTCCTGTCTCTAATTTCCAAATAGAACTCCTGCAATGATAATATCCACCGAATCAACCTGGGTTTAGCATCCTTCTTGTTGAATAAGTATCGAATGGCCGTATGATCCATGTGCACCACCACTTTTGTCCCAACCAGATAGGACCTGAATTTGTCAAATGCATATGCAAGTTCCAGCATCTCCTTCTCTGTGACAATATAATTAGCCTGAGCAGCATCCAACGTTTTGCTTGCATAATATATGGAGTGAAAAATCTTTTCTCTCCTCTGCCCGTACTGCACCCACTGCCACATCACTGGCGTCACACATCAGCTCAAATGGGCATTTTTGATCAGCAGCAATAAAAATAGGAGTTTCTACTAGCTTTTTCTTTAGCTCCTCAAAAGCACTACACATTCTTCCCCAAACTCAAACTTTACATCTTTTTCCAATAGTCGGCACATCGGTCTGGAGATCTTTCAGAAATCCCGAATGAATCGTCTATAAACCCAACATGCCCTAAGAAACTACGGACACCCTTAACAGACGTTGGTGGTGGCAACTTCTCAATCACCTCTACTTTGGCACAGTCAACTTCCAAGCTGCTTTGTGACACTTTGTGGCCAAGGACAATGCCTTCCTTGACTAAAAAGTGACACTTCTCCCAATTCAATACCGGGTTTGTACCTTCACCCCTAGCCAAGACCTTATCCAGGTTATGCAAACATACAACAAATGAGTTACCAAAAACAGAGAAATTATCCATAAATACGTCCACATAGTCTTCGACCATGTCATGAAATATAGCCATCGTGCACCGTTGGAAGGTGGATGGTGCATTGCATAGCCCAAATGGAATACGCTTGAAGGCGCATGTCCCATATGGATAGGTAAATGTGGTCCTCTCCTAATCTTCTGGGGCCATAACTATTTGAATATAGCCAGAATAGCCTTCCAAAAAGCAATAACACTCCTTGCCTGCAAGTCTGTCCAACATTTGATCGATAAATGGAATGGGATAGTGATCTTTCCTGGTGGCCTCATTTAATTTTCTATAATCCATGCAAATACTCCAACCTGTGACCGTGCAAGTAGAAATCAACTCATTCTTCTCATTAGTGATAACTGTCATGCCCCCTTTCTTTAGGACATATTGAACTGGGCTGACCCACTCACTGTTAGAGATCGGATATACCACTCTTGCATCTAGCCACTTAATTACTTCCTTCCTAACTACATCTTTCATCACTGGGTTCAACCTCCTTTGATGTTGCACAATCATCTTGGAACCTTCCTCTATTAATAACTTGTGCATGCAGAAGGCCAGACTGATTCCACGGATGTCTGACATTTGCCATCCTATGGCTCTCTTTCTCCTTTTCATGACCACTAATGCTTCTTAAACTTGTGAATTTGTTAGTCCTGAAGAAATAATGACTGGTAATGTATCATCTTCTCCTAAAAATGCATACCGAAGGTGTGGTGGCAATGCTTTCATCTCTAGTTTGGGGGCCTCCTCGATTTATGGCTTGGGTGGAGGTCTAAGGATCTTTGTAGGGATTCGAACTCCTACTTTCAAAAGAACATTTTGGCCTCATCCAAATCTTTCACCATTTAATAAGTTGCAACATCCCCAAACTGATCTTGTCCCACCAACACTCTTTCCAAGTGATCATTTGGGCTAATAAGCTGAAGTGAGGACTCTTGGTCAACAATAATGGCTGACAGGTCTTCATAAATATTAGGTAGCTTTATGGCTTTGTAGACATCAAATACATCCACCTTGTCATGGGCACTCATAGTTAGTTGCCCTGCAGCTACATCTATTAAAGCTCGTCCAGTTGCTAAAAAGGGACGTCCCAAAATAAATGGGACTTCCGAGTCTGGCTCAAAGTCAAAGATTATGAAATCCACCAGAAAAATAAGGGAGCCCACTTGTACTAGCACATCTTCCACAATTCCATCTGGCCTTAACAATGAGCGATCAGCTAGCTGCAAAATCACAGTGGTGGGTCTTGGGCTACCCAGACCCAACTTCTTGAATATGGAGATGGGCATCAAATTAATGCTCATCCCATGATCACATAAACCACGGGCTATAATGGACTACCCAATGGTGATCTGGATAGTAAAACTTCTCAAATATTTGAGCTTTGTAGGCAATCTATTATGTATTCGAGAAGTGCACTCCGTAGTAACTGCAACTGTGGCATATTCCGCCAATATGCTCTTGTTTGCCACAATATCTTTTATGTACTTGGCATACTTTTACAAAAACTTGCAACACTAAAGATCAAAAATTTCACTAATCTTTCCAGTCCGCGATAACGGCGCCAAAAACATGTTGCAGCCCAAATACACCCAAGTGCACATGGTCATACAAGTAATACGGTGGCTCTTTCAAGCTGGATATCGAACCCACAGGGACTATGCCTTAGTGATTTTTTCCTATTTTAATATTCAAAATTATTCTACGCAAGTGTGTAAGTAACACAATAAATTAAGAATTTTATAAATAATAATATAGACAGTAATAATAAATGGAGCTAAGAACATTGATTAAAACAATCACAAGAATAGTTTAAGGTTAAGGCATGGAATGCAATCATGTATAACTTATATTTTTCTTCAACTGCCTTCTCTATCGGGTTGATGGTTGGGAAAACTTAAAGTCTGACTATGGTCTTTCGAACCTCTATCCAATTGCCTAATTATGAAAATTGCAACTACACATATTAATTTGTGATGCAATAACTCATCTTAGGTCTAGTAGAATTTATTCCCTTTCTTAACCGAATATGGCATTGCAGGTGTATTTCTATCCTGCACGCGAATCTTACCTTCAATTTATCGAAAAGATAAGAACATATTCCCCTATTCCTCATTCTACCCTAATAATTCTCCTTTTAGAGTCAAATTAAGATTATAAATTTATCTTAATGTTGGCCAAACACTAAAATACCAAAAGCAGAAATAAAAGAACAATCATTCATAATAGAGAAACATTCAGCTGAAAATAAAAAAAATAATACAATCATACAAATAGCCTTAACCTCAAAATGAGGTGATTTAGCCACTCATTCATTGATTAAACATCTCCAAACAAGTTTCTAACATAGGAACAATTGAAATTTAGAAGAAAGAGAAGATAAAGAACCCTAGAATTGGCCGGTCACGTGGAAAGTCTTCGGGGAGCCAAAAAGTGCTCCATATGAGGCCGATCTAATCTCCACTGTATAGCCCTTCAAGTGCTGATAGACCGCAAGCTCCTTCAGCTCAACTATCATTTCCCAGGTTCTTGCCAATATTTTAGATAATGAAAAGTAAAAATCTAAGTGTTCTATTTATACAGGTGAAAAATTACACATTGACAAACTAGCTCCGTGGCACGGAGCTCATGGCAAAGAAATCACTCTGTGACATGGAGCTATCGCAGAGGTGCAATAGAAGTGCTGAAAACCTAGAGCCATTGCTCTGTGTCATGGAGCTGAACTCACTAGTTTTCTTTCATGACACGGACCAAACGCAGACCTTCACTAGAATTTTTGAACTTTTGAAATGTTAAGCTTTTTGTCATGGAGATCAATGCGTCATTTCTCCTCTGTTACACGGAACAAACGCGAACCCTTACTGTTTCATGCCTTCAAAAGTTAGTAAATTTCTTCTTCCACCCAGGCACTATGGCATGTTGTTCAACGTGAACAATCCCTAACGTGAAATGGAAGTGAATTCCCAACTCAGTTTTTAAGCTTTCCAAATTTCCCATACTTCATCCAAGTATCATCCGCCACATCATGCTGAAATTATTATTTTTTCCACCTACAAATAGTCACATCGCATTTATTAGTCCAAAAACATAATTAACTCAAAACATGCACGAATACATTAGTATTATCCTCAACTAGGCTCCTGTATGGCTGAAAATACGGTGTTTGGTCGTATAAATACGCCCAAGATCAGTGGTGTAGACAATCCCTCAAGTAAGACTTGTAACGTTCCCATGCTTGAGCTAGTGTTTCTCCATCTTTCTGTATGAATTCGAATATCTTTCCTATCAGTTCTTATTTCTTCTTGAAGAGAAAAATCAGTTGATGAACTTATTAGAGAGGATCTCCCAAGTGGTAATGGATCCTGCAGGCTCATTTTGAAGCCACTCTGTGGTCACTCCGATTAGTGAGAACGGAAACAAAGTCAACTTGACATATTCATCTGATAGTTTCTGGTAGTGGAAGTTTTGACTCAGCTCTAGAAACATCATCAGATTCCTGCGGGGATCCTCGTGTGGCTCTCCCTGAAAGAGGTAAGTGTTTTGGACCAACCACACAGTCCCTTCTTTCAACTCAAAGTTTCCAGTGATGGCAGGTTTGATAAATGCTTTAGAAGCGTTCTCCACATTCAGCCTAGCAAACTGCATCACTAGAAATCTCTCATTCTCTTCACCTGTTGCTTGCCCAATGTTTTCCATAGCTAACCTTTGAAAGGTTCTCTCTATTTCAGGATCAAGAGAAGCTAAGAGTGGTCCTTGACTTCTCGTGCTTGGCATACACTGAGGCAAACAATCCTGTGAACTTCAATAAAAATATGAAACAAACATAAAATACAGACTAGCAAAACAAAATTCTAATCCACAAATTATTAAACAATATTCAAGTCCCCAGCAGCGGTGCCAAATACTTGTCGCCCAAGCACACGAAAGTGCACGTGGTCGTCAAGTAATATAGGATTGTTAAGTCCAGATATCGTACCCACAGGGACGTGTCAATTTAATCATTATAAGGTTGTCACTTTAATTTCACTAATCTATGAAATAAGTAAAATGAAGATTGGTTTGGAAAATTAAACTACTAAAACTTCAAATGTAAAAATTAACTAAAACAAATGAAAGCTTGATTGTATTTCGATAATGATGACAACCTAGGGTAATGGCACGTGGGTTGATTTCAAGTTGTGTTTTTCAGAAGTAATTAAACTAGAATGATTCTTCCTACGGCTGTTATTCGCAAGTTACTATCCCATTTCTTGCTACTATCCCTAGCATACAAGAACTATTTCATGAACCCTAATGCCTATATCCCTATGGTCACAGGAGAATAATGAAAGGAAGATTATGCCTACTTGTATTTCAACTAAATGGGGGTTGAAGGGTATATCCCTATCCTCAACAACAACTTCTATCCCATCAACAATGAGTTCAAGGGTATTTGAATTTCTATTCTGTATTTATTTTTACCCCTTTCGATTCCCTTTCCCAGGTTCAACCGAATGCCAACAGATTACTTACAAGGTGATCAATCTCATAAATAATAAATTAACACAAATAAATACAAACGACCATAAAAGAAGAATAAAAACTAAGTTTTTTTAGTCTGTCAAATAATCAACTATTCACCATGGCCTCAACCCTAGATTATGAGTTTAGCCACTCATAGACAAGCGAAAAAACAAATACTTAGTCATCATCATGCGAAAATATGAAGTAACGAAGAGAAAACCTAGTTTTAGAACCTTTTCTTACTTCCAAACGGCTTGCAAGTTTTTATGAATGAACTACGGAATAAAAAGAAGTAAAGACTATTTCAAAGAAGTCTAGAACTACTCCATGAAATCAAAAACTATGTAACAAACAACCTAAGGCTTATATTCATAGATGAACCTTCAAATGATGCTTCTGGTCTTCAAGATTTGGGTTAAAAATCAGCATTTTTTGCCTCAAAATGACCCTGGCGCGCTGCCTCTCCAATCTCGCCACAGACTTGGTCAAATTTCTAGAAATTTCAACTCTAGATAGAGTCTGGTGTGTCGCCCTAGCCATAGAACCAAACTGAGATTTTTTTCTTTGAAGTTTGGGACTTGGTGCGGGGCGCCAGCCATAGCACCAACCCCGTTAAATCCTTAAATCTTCTTTCTTGCATCATTTTGAGCCCATTTTGCCTAATTTTCTACTCAAATCAACTCAAATCATTTGTTAGCACATAAAACACACACAGAAACATGAATTTAAGCAAAAATTAAGGATTATGAACTCAAAACATGATTAAATATGGGTAAAAACATGGAAAATGGGCATAAAAATATGCCCAACATCACTAAGCTTGCCCTTCTTGCCAAATCCCAGACGCCCTTCATTGGCAAAATTTTCAAGAATACCCAGTCATTGACATTAAACTCTAAGTCCCCACACTGTGCATCGTAATAGGACTTTTGAGGACTCTAGGTTATCAGTAAATGCTCTTTAGTAAGGTTAACTTTCTTTACTAATTGATGTATCATGTCAGGTCCAATCAATCTTCACTCACGTACTTCAAACCATCCTATGGGCGACCTGTATTTCCACTCTTGTAAAGCTTCTTAAGGCGTCATCTTGAAGGTAAAATGGTAACTGTCATTATATGCAAGCTCAATAAGAGGTAGGTGATCATATTAACTCCCTTGAAGTCTAGAACATGCGCCTGTACATGTCTTTGGGTGTCTAAAATGTGTACTCAGATTGGTCATCTGTTTGGGGATTAGAAGATTCACCCAAGTTAAACTGCATTCCCAATTCGTTCGGGAACGACTTCTAGGGTCCAGATGAGAGTTGTGCCCCTCTGTTAGTGATGATAGACACTGAGACATCATGCAGTTGGAATATCTTTTCAATGCATAGCTCAGCAAAATCTTCAACTGAGAATGTAGTCCTGACCTGCAGAAATTAACGCATTTCAATAATGACCGAGGTAGAGTCAAATTTACGCTTGGTATGAGGTAAAACTGTAACTAAATTCATATTGACTGTTTCCCACTTTCGTATAGGCATGGCTATCTCCTGAGTTAGGCCGCCAGGTTTTCGATGTTTAGTTTTTTACTGGCAATTGGGACACTGCACTACCAACTCAGCTATATCTTCTTCATCCCTTCGGTTATACCATACTTGGAGCATGAAGTCATCCCCTAGATTTCAAGACTTCATCTCCTGTTATTTCAAAAGTCAATAACTTTCCCCTCTGAGCTTTGCCTCTAGGCTATACTAGGCTAGAGTCTTTGTACTGTCGCTCCTTCTCCTCCGCAACTAGAGGTGATACTTCAGTGTTTTAGGTCACAACCCCGCTACCATCTGAATCCATCAGTTGGACTCCTAAACTGTCGACTGGTGTAGCTCTCAAGTCGATTCTCTCTTTTCTGGCCCTAAGTATAATAAGTTGCCCATGGATCTGTGACTAAAGGCATCAGCTACAATGTTAGCCTTTCCTGGATGATAAAAGATATTTGTACCGTAGTCCTTTAGCAACTCAAACCAGTGACGTCATCACAACTTTACCTCTTTTTGCTTAAGATATACTAGAGGCTCTTGTGATTAGTATAGATGTCTTCTTGTAAGCCATATGAATAATGCCTCCATATCTCTAGAGCATGAATAGTTGTAGCTACCTCTAAATCATGGGCGGGGTAATGCTTCGTGATCTTGGGCAAATTTAAATGCCCAAGTGATACTCAAAAGTACCATTTTTGCCTTGTTTATCTATCAATGTGTATACATTCTCATGTAATTGGTAATAAAATGTGAATTTATACTAACCAACATGAATAGCATTGTTTTGCAGGTAAAATGTAATTTCGGGAAGCTAAAATGCATGTTGGATGATATCGGGGTTGGACTTGGATGCGATCACGAGACAAGGCAGTGGACAATAGGAAATAAAGGGGCTCCGCGATGGAGCCGTGTCATGCTGCCATCGCGGAGGCCTTCTGCCTGGATAGGGAAATTTCGCCCAAATTCCAGAGAGGGTCCGCGTCTGGTCCGTGGCACGGTGGCTTGGCTCCGCGTTGCACGTCGTGCCACGTTGGGCCTTAATTCTTCGACCCCCAGTTCCAGTGAGGGTCTGCGTCCGTAGCGTGTCACGGGGGCAGTGCTCCACGATGCACTCCGTGACACGTTGCTCGTTATTCCGGGAAAAATTCCCAGCAGTATAAATAGAACACTTAGGTTCATTTTTCAATATTCTGACTTGGTGGAGCAAGAACGTGGGTTACAGGCAGTTGAGGGACGAAAATATCAGGGTTTTTTCTCTCTTTCTTTCTTCTTTAATTCAATTGCTTGTATGATTATCACTCATTTAAAGATGTTTAATCCACAAATGAGTGGCTAATTCCTCTTCTTGCTGAGGTTATGAACAATTGTGATGAAATGTGATCTTGATTCTTCGGTTTTTCATCTTTTCTTCCATGTTGTTCTATTAATTCTTGTTCTTACTGCATTAATGTGTGGCCTATGTTAATGTACATCTAAAAAGTCTGGTTTCACTCGAGAGAGCAAGAAATTGGAAAGTTGTGAATTAATAGGATATGTTCTTTACTTGGTTTGGGAAAATTTAGTCTTGATTTGCTTTCAGGATAGAAATATACTTGAAAGTCGTATTAGTCAATTTAGGAACCGGATTTGTATGGCTAGAACATGAATTGCATTTAATCACAGAAATGTAGGTGGATGGTTCATGATTCTTAAGTGAGGTTAAATACGAGAGTTTTAATCTCTTGGCAATAGTTTTTGGCTAGCAACTGGAGGAAAAGATTAACCAAATTATGATGATAATCAATTTCATTACATGTTCGTTTAACCTCAGCATGCTCTCATTCATAGTTCAGACTCAAAGTAGATAATTGTTTTAGCTTTAGTATAAAAATTATAAAACAAACTATCAAACTCTTGGTTACACTGTTGTCTGCATTTTTAGAAGTAAAATATAGTACACTTGAGCAGATTGCACTTCATCCAAGTCTCTATGGGATCGATACTTGGCTTACTAAAGCCACTTACTACTTGTTCGACCATGTGCACTTGCGTGTAGTTTTATACCCGTAGAAAACAAACCGAACAAGTTTTTGGCGCCGTTGTCGGGGACTTGGCAATTGGTGAATTTGTTTTAAGTGTTAATCTACTGTATTTTTATTTACGTAGTGTTGACAACTTGGTCTTAGCCTATATTTTGCAGACTTAATTGTTGTTGAACGCTGGCAAGAGACAAGGAGCTGGTGGAATCGTATATAGAGCCAGAAAGAATATTTCACAGTAAACGGAGAGAAGCTCTACAAAGAAAGCTGCAGTTGCTCAGACAGACGATCATGGAGCAACAACAGAATCCACCAGTAGTATGGGCAGTGTTAGTGCTCGAAGATGTAGCAGCTCGGCCGGTTCGTGAGGTGGCAATCCCACATGCCAATAATGTTACATCTAGCATCCGCAAACCTGAGCCAGGAGGGAGGTTTGAACTTAAGCAGAATATGGTGCAGTTGCTGCACACTAGCAGGCAGTTTACCGGTCTCCCTCATGAAGATCCACAGCAGCATCTCCAAAATTTTTTGGAGATAAGTGACACTTACATACCCGCTGGAGTGTCATCAAACTATGTCTGGCTTACATTGTTCCCATTCTCATTATTGGGAGAAGCCAAGAGGTGGTTGAAAGCTGAGCCACCGAATTCTATTTCTATGTGGGATGATCTTGCAAGGAAATTCTTGATACGGTTTTTTCCGTCCGGTAAAACAGCAAGACTTAGAAGTCAAATTCTAAGTTTCAAACAGAGAGAGGGAGAAAATTTATATCAGGCCTGGGAGAGATTCAAATCCATGTTGCGGGATTGTCCTCATCATCATCAGTCCAATGATGTGCTGGTGCACACTTTTATAGAGGGTTTGGAACACCACACCAAAATATTGCTAGACTCAACAGCTGGAGGGCAAGCGCTGGAGAAAACTTATGAGGAGCTGTATACCTTGTTGAACCGTATTTCGCAGGGCAATCCAGAATGGAATGCTGATTCATAAAGAGGCGGGACAAGGAAAGCAGTAGGAGTGCTTGAAGTGGATGGGTTTACAGCTATCACTACACAGATAGCTGCATTGCAAAATCAACTTAACACCCACTTCGGCAACATGACAATGAACCACCCTCAAGCCCCAGTTAATGCAGTACAACAGATGTGGTGCGAAGTGTGTGGAAGCAGTGAGCACTCAGCTGAGTGTTGTGGAGCCAATCCTGACTCGGTAAACTTTGTGGGTAATGCGCAAAGGAACCACCAACAGTGTGGTAGTAGCTACAATTCCAATTGGAGGAATCACCCAAATTTCTTATGGGGTAGCAACAACCATCAGGGCCAAAGTTCGGGTCAGGGTGTGCAAAGGAACCAAGGAGGGCAGCAGAATTATCAAGCACAATTCATAAACAACAATGCACCTCCTCCACCACCATCACCCAGCATTGAGGAGATGTTGAAGACCATGATAGCTAACCAAGCTCAATTGCAGGTTGACTATGTGAAATTGGCAGCCGAAGTGAAAAACAACCAGTTAGCTACCAAGGCACTTGAATATCAATTTGGGCAATTTGCTAGTGACCAAAACACAAGTCCTAGAGGAGGACTGCCAAGCGACACGGATCCCAATCCCAAGAAGGTAAATGCAGTGACCACAAGGAGTGGTTTGCAGCTGAAAGAGGTGGAACCAGAAAGACCACCTCAGTAGTCAGGAGCAGTAGAAGTTGAGAGGGAGCAAAGTACTGAGAGGGGGAAGACTAAGGAAGCTGAATCAGAAAGACCTCCACCGCCGTTCCCTCAACGACTAAAGAAACATAAGGAGGATGCGTGTTCCAAGAAATTCATGGAGGTGCTGAAACAGGTACATATTAACTTACCTCTTGTTGATGTTTTGCAAGGAGTGCCGAAATATGCTAAGTATATAAAGGACATCGTGGAAAACAAAAGTCGGTTGACTGAGTATGCTATGGTGGCTCTAACGGAGGAGTGCACTTCCCGGATTCAAAATAGACTACCCACAAAGCTCAAAGACCCTAGGAGCTTTACTATCCAGATTACTATTGGGCAGAGCATCCGAGCTCGTGGATTGTGTGATTTGGGAGCGAGCATAAATTTGATGCCGTCTTCGGTATTCAGAAAGTTGGGTCTAGGGAGTCCTAGACCCACAACTGTGATCTTGCAGTTGGCGGATCGGTCCTTAGCCAGACCTGATGGCATTGTGGAGGACGTTCTGGTGCAAGTTGGCTCCCTCTTTTTCCCGGTAGATTTTGTCGTGCTGGATTTTGAACCAGACGCGGAAGTCCCATTTATTTTGGGACGTCCTTTCTTGGCAACTGGGAAAGCACTAATTGACGTAGCTGCGGGGCAGCTAACAATGTGAGCACATAACAAGGTGGAGGTGGTCGATGTGTACAAGGCACCCAAGCTCCCGATGGTGCGCGAAGAACTCTCGGTGATCAATGTGATTGATCAAGGCGATGATAAGCAGATTAAGGATTCACAGGAGTTATTGGAAAAACCACTGGATAGGTGTAAGCACTACTGGGGGGAGGACGGTGATCGAGAGAAATCGTCCATCACTCTAGAGGACAACTGAGCTTAACGACGTCGAGCCGCGACGGTAAACCAGGCGCTGCACGGGAGGCAACCCGTGAAAAATTTTTCTTTCTTTTTGTAAAGTGTAAATACATTTTTCTTTTTCATTTTCTTTTTCATTTTCTTGATTTACTACAAAATTTTTTCGTTTTAGTTTTTGTTTTATTTGTATTTAGAGTGAAACCTATAATTCTAACCAATTTTGTATAGTGAAATGAATTTCAGGTCAAACGGAGAAAAATATGCACGGAATCGTGAAGGAAAAGTCGAGGTATGAAAATTAATAAAAAGTGGCAAACAGTGAGCTGGGGCGACAACTCCGTGTCACGGAGGTGGACCTCCGCGTTACCTCCGTGACACGTTGAGGTATAATCCGAAAATTTTAAAAATTTCCAGAACAGTCTCGCGATGGCTCCGTGTCACGGAGGCAGTGCACCGCGATGCACTCCGTGTCACGGAGGCAGTGCACCGCGATGCACTCCGTGACATGTTGTCGTGTATATCGCAACGGGTCACACCGGGTCGCCGGGTGACCCGCACGATTTCCCTACTTTTAAACCCCAAAAACCCTCCCTTTTCCCTCATTTTTTAATCTCTCGCAACCAAACCCCCCAAAACCCATCCCCCATGAATGTGACACGGAGTAAGGCAAGAAATTCAACAAGTTTTCTTCGATTCTTCAAAGTCAAGGTATGTTTTTCGATTTCCTCTCAAATTCTTGTCGATTTTCTTCGATATTGAGCATGTGAGGTGAGCTAAATTTCCCTAAGTAGAAATTAATCATGAATTCAAGTTAAATTGTTGTTGATGAATGTTCGGAATGTCGTTATGATTGCTTGAACTTGTCGATTGCATAAATTAATCAAATTTGCTTGATAATATCAATTCTAGGGCTTGTATGTTGAATTTGAAGTTGAAAATGTAGTGAACTTGTGAGTTTCATGCTGGGATGTACATGTTGAATGAGATAAGTCGATATACAAATTGTTAGGATGTTAATAGAACGACGGATTCTCGGGTTAAGGGAATGTTGAAATTTGTAAGAATTTGGTTGGTTGTATAGGTTCGTGTAGATAAATTTTTGTTGTTGTTTTTGTTTCTTTGTTTTACTTTGCTAAGTGCGATGGGTAAAATGTTAGCGATGGTAGTGATTGTGATTAGTTGTACGAAGTCTGAGTAGTACACAGAAGATATACCGTCGAATTTTTCGAACGCACTAAGCATGATTGTATAGTTGGTTATTGTGTGTAAATAAAGATAATCTTGTCGTATTGTTGTAACTGTAGCTAAGGACTAAGTGTGGGGTAACCTAGCTTAACCCGACCTTAGCCGAAGTTAATATCCGTTAGCTTAACATTGATCTTGTTTACTTGGGTTGACAGGTAAAATGGCAAGCAGGCAAGAGAAAGGAAAAGCCGCATCAACTTCGGGCGTCGTAAGGAAGCGAATCAGACTGGGCACAGCAGTCCCAGCAGCACCAGCAGTTTCACGTGGCCAACGCCGCCAATACGGAACGAGATGGGTGACTGATGATGGGAAAAAGTGGTACGCAAAGCACAAAGAAAACAAATATTTCCCCGAGGAGCATATAGCACGGGAACCATTGGCACAGGAGTTCCCTAGGATGGTCCACAGAATCGAGGCAGCTGGGCTAAATTTCATCTTTGAAGAGCCCAAGGAATGCAATCTGCACTTGGTTCGAGAATTTTATGCCAACTGGAACCCAACTATCAGAAGTCACACCATCAAGATCAGAGGGCAAATAGTCACCTTGGAGCCCCACCACCTCAATGCCATCATAGGAGCACGGGACACAGACGCCCACGTGCTCCGACAGCTGAACATTACCCCACCGTATGCGGACATCAGACACACATTGTGTGGGACCCGATCGATAGCTAGATGGAGCAAACACAAAGAGAGGGGCTACCACCAGACTTTGCCATATTCACAGATGAACAGGGAAGCCCGAATCTGGCTGAAGATAGTCTGCTCATGCCTAATCCCGAGGGTACATATGACAGATGTAACCCGGGATCATGTATGCCTGGTGTAAGCCCTGATGAAAGGGCTGGAGATCAACGTGGGGGCGGTAATTATCTCCGCCATGAAGAGAGCTCGGTTGCATCAGGGGCACAGGTATGGCTTTGGTGGACTACTCACCACCTTCCTCAGGGGCCTAGATGTCGAGGAGGAGTCCCTTAACTATATCCGGCAGATGGAGCGGCGAGCCTTAGATGTTACTAAAACTAAGGCTCCCGACACCACCCACGTGCCAGTGCTTACACTTGGCGAGGGACATGCTCGTGACGACCAGTATATGGCTCGGATGTATGGGATGCAGATACTCCAGCTGAGGATAGGAGGGAGGCCGGCGACTGAGGAGGAGCTATGGCAGCTCGAGCTAGACTACCCCTTCGGCGAAAAAGCCAGGGCTCTGTGCTGAGTGGGGCCAGTATTTGTAGAGCCCACAGAAGATGATATCCCCACAAACGAGGAGACACGTCGGGAGGACTCCGATGTGGAGTCCGATGAAGACGACGGGGGCGACTCGGACATGGCAGATGAAGCAGCAGCACCCGACGAAGAAGTGGAATACTTTGACTGATCAGGGAGTTCCACCACCCGATTTTGTGCTATTTTAATTTTTGTGAACACTGGGGACAGTGTTCGAGCTAAGTTTGGGGTGGGAGTAGTTAGGTGCTGAGCTGGGCTGTTTTGTATGTATGCTCTATTCTGTTGTCGTGTATGTGAAAATTTGTTTGTCCTTGTGAGTTGTGAATTTTTAAGTTGTTGTTCTGTTTGTAAATTTATGTGAAATTGATGTGTGTTGCTGAATGTTGCTAGCTGATTCTGATTCTGTACATATTTTTGTTATCGAAATGATCGATATTTTTAAAAAATTTTAAAATATTTTGTACATATTTTTCTATCGAAATGATCGATATTTTCAACATTTTTTACTTCTTGGGTTTCTCGGCGTTTGTTTTCGGTTCTTTTACCAAGAATGGTCCCATTGAACCGAAGTCATAGTAGTGACCGTTCCCTATGATGGATGGATGATGACCGTCTTAAGGGAAATGTAGTCGTTAGGAGTAGATTTGTTTTTCAATTATTTTTCAATTTTTTTCTTTGGTGGGTTGCATCCCAAAACCTGTAGTTAGTGTATGGTTGCGAAATTCTGGTTGCGTGTTGTACATGATATTTAAAATGCAAAGGTGATTCGTATGAAAGCATGCAACTTTGTAAATATGTTGAGATACCCAGGCCATAGAGTTCGATTCAGTGTGATTGAGGCTTAATGTTTGAATTCCTGTAATTAGCTGATTGAAGAGTCTGTGAATACATCTTGAATTGAGCATGTGCAAAAAGTGTGAAGTGAGGTGTTGTTATTCCATGCTATTGTGAAGTGTCTAGAACTTGCCTGGTGTGTGTACAAAATGAAATGAAGGAGGTGTATTGTAGGAAAGGATGTAGGCATTTCTTTGTTTTAACCGAGAGTTTCTATTTTTCCTTGTCGTACACACCTTGATTATATACCCTAGTCAGCCCATTGAGCCTTTAGCCTATTATTTTCTTCTTTTGTCATGAAGTGTAAACCGAGCTTAATTCCTTCTTTTCATTAGCCGTAAAGTCTATACAAAACTCTTAAGCGCTTAAGAAGAGAAAATCATTTTCCCGAAGTGTCAAAGAGTGAGAATGGTGAAAAGAAAAAGAAAAGCAGAGTGAGGGAAGAAAAGAAAAGATTGAAGGTGCACTTGCTATAAATAAACTATAATGAAGGTGCATGAATAATCTTTGTTGTTGTGTCAAGTGTGCTTAATACGATGGGCCATACTAAAGAAAAACATCAAGAATGGGATGATGAAAAAAAAAAGGAACAATGTCCATGAGTTGATGGGATGTGTTGGAAAGGCGCTTAAGGATGCTAGTGGCTATTATTGGCTAACCCAATATTTACTAGTTCCGTAGCTTCCATTACAACCACTTAAAGTCCTACGTGATCTTACATCGCACTTCTTTATATTAGTGGACTAATACACTAAGGACAAGCTTATGGGTCATGACATGATGCATGTGAATTCTTTTGGGAGAGAGAGCAAAATTGTGTTTACATGCCCCTACTTGAATTCTTGTGAGTCATATGAGCAAAAAGGGGAAGATTCTCTTGTGTTGTGAGGGCACATGCTTGATGAAAGATTAATTTTTGTGTCGGATATCTTGATCAGCTGATTTGCGTGAGTTTGCCAATATCGAGAGTCGATTCTTAAAGTCTAGGGGGTCTTGATGTATTGAAGGTCATTGCATTGATAAGACCATGCATGTTTTCTTGATGATTTGTTGTATTGAATAATCGGTATGATCGTAGCCTAAATTGTCGAACCGAAGAAGTGAGGTTGGGATATAAATTGCATGAAGTGTAGGATTGTTGTTCGAGGACGAACAAGGATTTAAGTGTGGGGTAAGTGATCTTCGGCAAATTTATATGCCCAAGTAATACTCAAAAGTACCATTTTTGCCTTGTTTATCTATCAATGTGTATACATTCTCATGTAATTGGTAATAAAATGTGAATTTATACTAACCAACATGATTAGCATTGTTTTGCAGGTAAAATGTAATTTCGGGAAGCTAAAATGCATGTTGGATGATATCGGGGTTGGACTTGGATGCGATCATGGGACAAGGCAGTGGACAGCAGGAAATAAAGGGGCTCCGCGATGGAGCCGTGTCACGCTGCCATCGCGGAGGCCTTCTGCCTGGATAGGGAAATTTCGCCCAAATTCCAGAGAGGGTCCGCGTCTGGTCTGTGGAACGGTGGCTTGGCTCCGCGTTGCACGCCGTGCCACGTTGGGCCTTAATTCCTGGACCCCTAATTCCAGTGAGGGTCTGCGTCCGTAGCGTGTCACGGAGGCAGTGCTCCGCGATGCACTCCATGACACGTTGCTCGTTATTCCGGGAAAAATTCCCAACAGTATAAATAGAACACTTAGGTTCATTTTTCAATATTCTGACTTGGTGGAGCAAGAACGTGGGTTACAGGCAGTTGAGGGACAAAAATATCAGGGTTTTTTCTCTCTTTCTTTCTTCTTTAATTCAATTGCTTGTATGATTAACACTCATTTAAAGATGTTTAATCCACAAATGAGTGGCTAATTCCTCTTCTTGCTGAGGTTATGAATAATTGTGATGAAATGTGATCATTGATTCTTTGGTTTTTAATCTTTTCTTCCATGTTGTTCCATTAATTCTTGTTCTTACTGCATTAATGTGTGGCCTACGTTAATGTACATCTAAAAAGTCTGGTTTCACTCGAGAGAGCAAGAAATTGGAAAGTTGTGAATTAATAGGATATGTTCTTTACTTGGTTTGGGAAAATTGAGTCTTGATTTGCTTTCAGGATAGAAATATACCTGAAAGTCGTATTAGTCAATTTAGGAACCGGATTTGTATGGCTAGAACATGAATTGCATTTAATCACAGAAATGTAGGTGGATGGTTCATGATTCTTAAGTGAGGTTAAATATGAGAGTTTTAATCTCTTGGCAATAGTTCTTGGCTAGCAACTGGAGGAAAAGATTAACCAAATTATGATGATAATCAATTTCATTACATGTTCGTTTAACCTCAGCATGCTCTCATTCATAGTTCAGACTCAAAGTAGATAATTGTTTTAGCTTTAGTATAAAAATTATAAAACAAACTATCAAACTCTTGGTTACACTGTTGTCTGCATTTTTAGAAGTAAAATATAGTACACTTGAGCAGATTGCACTTCATCCAAGTCTCCGTGGGATCGATACTTGGCTTACTAAAGCCACTTACTACTTGTTTGACCACGTGCACTTGCGTGTAGTTTTATACAGGTAGCAAACAGACCGAACACTTCGCAGCTCCCTCTACCTTGTACGTGCCAACTTGATGCTCATATCTCGACATTTAGCGACGATTCCAAGTTCTATCAGCCCGCTACAACCTAGGTGTTGTTCTGATCTCTTCTAGAGCTAGATGCTTATGTCTTGCCCTTACTTCTATAGGATTAATTCCGGGGTTCGTGCCCTATGTACCATACTAGCAAGGATACTACTAGCCAAGTCTACTAACATATATCATCCTGACCCGCACTCAGGATGGTTCCCATCATATAACCATTTTTTCCTTTAACATAACAAACTGGGGGGCCATAGCCATTATTCCCCAGGTATTTCCTACCGTCTCAACACACTGTGGTGGCATTAGTCTATTTTCGACCTAAGCTTTGCTATTGCTGGGAGTCTATTGCTTATGGACCCTCACATGTACTAGGCTGCTCCTAGCAATCGTACTTGTTATCCTGACTTTACTATAGTGAAGGACTAGGTGGCCTATTTAAGTACTAGGGTCCTTGACCACTTTTATAACACCCCCAGAAATCAATAGGTCTAGCCCTCCTTTGCTATTTACTCTTGATAACATAGCGTCAACACTTACACTCTCTTCTATACTTAGAAAAGGCTAGGAGGCGGGAAATAACCATATCATTATGTAGTGGGGCTAAGTTATGAAACTGGCCAAACTCTAAAGGGCTAGAAGTAAGAATCTCATAATTTCACAATCTTTCGTACCTCTCAAGTAATCCAACATTAGTTGTTGCCCTTGTCCGATACTGGGTAGCTACTAAATAAGCCAACATACTACACTCCTGGCATCTTGATCCAAGGGTATAGGAAGAATTGAGAGCGGTGATGGCATATCTGTTACTCTATGAGGTTACTGGTGTCCTAGAGAATGCTGGGGAGATCGAGAACATGTCTCCCTTTCACCCATAGGCTGGGATGCCACCAACTGTGGCACCCTACTGGTACCCTCTCCTGCTGCTATATCTAACTCACGACTAGTTGTAGTCTGTCGCATATCAAACATCACTCTAGACAGACATAACAATATAAACATAGGGACTCAACCCTATACAACTCAGCTCTATATCATGATCTTAGGAAAAAGGAGGGGTAACCATACTATCATGCCTTGTAGCTCCCTGCTTATAAAATGTGGTGCACAACACATTTGTAAACAATGCTCTACTAGAAACGGCTTGCAGACTCCCTAGGATACGACGTTTCTCTGATACCAAGTTTGTCATGCCCCACCTTGGGAGGCACAGCTGGCACCTAATGCCATACTGGACTCAGAGCCGACCTAGCTTGGACATGTACGCCTCTGGTGCAAGCCAGCAGCATATAATCAAGAAAACAATAAGCTATATCTTTACTCAAAACATAGCCTTAGGGCGATGAGGGGGAAATTAAAACCTATGCAAAAATAGCAAACCCAACAGTTGCAATAATATATCATCCTAAGCAGGCCGACAAAACCACTATGCTACTAATAGATAACATAACTAGGCCCCATGCAACAACCATGCACATCATAACACATTTAGGCCCCACATGGCCACAACACACAACTAATTCTGAATTTGTGGTCTACAAGCTTCTAAGAGTGAGATATTGGTCGGGACAGGGCCCCAGCCTACCCAAAGACTATACCAAAAGACAGGAAAACCTCTAATATCTGGAAACTCCTTAGGAAAGGAGTTGGTCAATGTGCCAACTCTGAACAGCTACTAAGGAGGTCTCGAAACCTATATGTCTGAACCTGCAAGTAAGTATGTAGCGCCCCATGCATGAGTGTCAGTACAATATGTACCGAATATGTAAGGAAGAAAAATGATAATTGAATAAAAGCTGATAAGGAACTGAAAGTAATCAATAATAAGGCCCAAAAGATAACCTAAATGATTTCACAATCATAAACTATATCTAGCAAACAAATATAAAACCAAGAACCTAACCTGGCCCCTATAAGCTTGAAAGGTATAAGCAACACAGAAATAACCTAGCTAGGCCCCCATAAGCCCGGCAAGTGCAAGCAATCTATACACACCTCCTATCTGTATCACTGCGGATTAGTAGGCAAACTGTAACTAAGGTACAACTAATTTCTGGAACTATGATCGAGTTTTCTAGGCTCCTACGACTGTGTCTGTGCCATTTGGGCTCCTGTAACAGCACCTTGAGCCTTCTGGGTTCCTGTAACTACACCCTAAGCACACAAGGCTCTAATGAGGGTCAGTGATGCCAACCTAGTGATGTGCTATAAGTTTACAGCACTTTCAACACTTAAAACTGAGAAATTAGCATGGACTTAGGTTTTTTTATATGGATATGAGGCACTTTTACTTTGATTTCAGGGAAAATAAGTGTTGGAGAAAAGATGTGCAAAAGAGGTCTTAAAATCAAAAAAACAACCAAAGTACCAGTCTCAGTACGAGCTGTACCTTGATTGAATCGACTTACGAGTCATACCACAAGTCATGGAAAAATACAGAATAATTATTTTAAAGGGGCATCCTTATATGACTTATGGTACAGATCGTACCTTCATGGTATGAGTCGTACCTCAGAGGCGTGACATTGACCTGAGATATTATGGGTCTCAATACGACTCGTACTTTTGACCCATGATAAACTATAGAAGAATTTTTTTTCTTGCTTTCTTTTTCTCATATATGAAATTCATCCCTTTTCTCCACAAGTACAATGACGATGAAGCATAAAGCATCAAAAGCAACTGCTCGAAGGACATTACTTGATAAGACCTCTAAATTCGATCAAGCAGGTAGCTCCCCTAGTGGTTCATTAAAGAAATACTGGGTCGACACATCAGACACAAATGGGACCCAAACCACTAGGGCGAAGGCCAAAGCCCAAGCCATGGAGGGAGCTGAGGAAAGAACTCAAGAGTCGAGAAGTGGCTCTAATAAAGAAGAAGGGTGAGAGGAGACCCCATCCGGAGATACAAGTTGCGCTGCGGATTAGAGGAGGAGGCACCAAATGTCAAGCAAGAGCAGACTCTGCTTAGGGACAACCGCACTATCTAATGGAGAGTACCAGGAGCCCAGGAGATATATGGACAGGATCTTCAATTCCATAATTAAGAAAAAAGGTGAAAAGGGCGGGTAAATCTAGTTCAATCGGTAAATCTATCTCAGCGTTGCTTTCACCACCAAAAATGAACCTAGGTGGAGCATTCAAGAAGAGTAGCAGATCCTCACAAATTCATTGAACGAGATGGAGGAGATGAAACAGATATTTAGCTTCTATGGATTTGAGTGGATGGATAGGGCCCCGGACCAATACACTCAAGAAATTGTCTGGGAGTTTTACATTAACAACATGGAAACCATGGAGTAGAAGGCGAAAGAGGGGCAGAAATTGAAAGATCAGGCCAAGCTGGAGAGCGTCCTGGTCAGAGGCCGAGAGGTTGATATATCCTAGCGCACTTGCTTGAATATTATATGGGCCCCAGTTCATACCCCCACATTCTACACCAGAATATGAATATCGGGTGGAGGCATTGGAATAGATCAAGTAGCTCGACTTTGATGAGAGAAGGAGGCAAATATAGTGGTTATCCGACATGATCACTGAGGAAAGAGAAGAGGCAGAGTGGGTCACTAGCATCAAGTAGATCATGAAGAATTCCCTAAATTTCATAGAAAAGGCTTGTTGGACATTAGTGCGCCATAGGTTGGCACCGACGGTTAATGAAAATACCCTCAGTGTCAAATAAAGCAACTTTGGTGGCCTGTATCATATCCAGAAACCCAATCAACATTCTGAGGGTCATTGTAGAGGAGATGCGAGATCGGGCTATGGGATTGAGCACCACCATCCCATTCCCGAGTCTCTTTTTCAGATTATGCACGGAGGCAGGTATCATAGTGCGCCGGGTTAAGGAGTGCTTGATTGGAGCATTACACCCCAAAATTTTTTTTGTGATTATTTGATGTTTGTATGCTATGTTAAGTGAAGTACGGGTTGTATTGATCGTAGATGACAAGGAAAATGTGTACAAATGGAAAAACAAAGAGTATGTAAAGTTTATAAGTTAGGGTAAAAGTTAAAGGACCATATCTCCCAATATATAATGAACTAGAAGCCCCACAACCTATCAAATTAAATATCTTCAAGTCTAATTTTTAGAACATCAAATGGCTCATCAACTGGAGTTGGACATAAAAAGTTATAGCCATTTTATGGTGGCACTGGCAGTGATATGGCCACCGCCCTAAAAATGGCCACCGTCCAAACACCTTTATATTTTATGTTTTTTGTTATGAAATCATTTTCAAATTTTTCCAGGTTTGAGGTGCTTGCTTACCCTATTATGTCCTCTCTCGTTTCCAGTAGCAAAGCCTTAGAAACCAAGAGGAAATCCCTCAAGAGAACACCATCAAAACTCAAGCAAAAGTTAATGGAAGTGAAGGCAACGTTGTGGTGAAGTTTTTGCTGCCTTGTAGCTTCGTTTTGGCAGTGTTGTTGCTACGTGTTTGGGACTATTTTGAGCTAAATTTATCTCCATCTTAGTAGGAATATTTCATAATAAATAGTTAGTCACTTTCCTCTTTTGAAATCTCTAATAAGTGTATGAATTTTTGAAGGAAAACTAGAAGAAAGTTATGGTTTGTATGTTGACCTGTTGTAGTTGTTGTGTTGTTATGTTGCTGCATTTTGGGAAGAAAGATTGCTACATTATTGGGAAGTGATTTGGAGGAAATACTCCTATTATATCCTAGAATATTCTCATGCAAAGGGTAAGTATTTCTAATTTCTAAACCTACCTAAAAATCCTAGCTAAAGCTAGAAGTTGGAGGTTATGTTGGGCTGTCGTTGTTGGTATGTTATTGTTAAAGTTCTGCTCATTTTTGAAGGTTGGAAAAGCTGTGTTTTGGTGAGAATGTACTCTATATTTTTGGGAATTTTTCATGAGAAAATTGAGGTAATTTCCTACCTCTATTTTTCCCCAATGTTGTAGAAACAAGTTGTAATAATAAATGCTAAGTGTTGCCTTATTTGTTTGAATTGTGACTACCTATTGATTTAACGTTTTGGCTGGATAAATTGGCTTGAAACAGACTTATCACTTGGTGATAAACTCAAGTAATTTAAGGGGATAAGTTCAGATTTTTGAATGAAATAAACGACATAAGAAAGCTCACCGAAAAAAAGTATGTAAGGCGCTCTTTGTCTCTTGATTTTCAAGCACGAATGCATGCCGAGGATGAATCTGGCATTCCCCTGTACTTGAGCTTATGTAGTAGCATATATGGTTCTTACCAGTAGTTAGAATTTATTCAGTTGTGTATTCGCTAAAAAGTTGGAACACATGAATGTAAAGTGAAGAGGGCAATAGCCTTCGATTATGGTCATAGTTGTAAATTGAGTCTGAAGTCCCCTCGGCGTAGCCACTGTCGGCTGGTCCTTTACATTATGTTATGAATTTGTGTTTTCAAAGTCATTTCACATTATGGTTGCTAAGGAAATTGGTAAACATGGCAAGATGATGACACGGGGACGAACCTAATATTTGAAATCGGTTTTAAATTAATAAGGGCTAACGAGGGTAACAAAATGAAAATTCCTTACAATAGTTACCTACCCTCTTATATGCATGTTTTAAGGTACTTGTGTCCATAAGAAGGTTCCAATATCCCTCTCCCATAAGCTAAGAGACTAATTAAGGTGTTTCTTAATTAACCGATACGTTAAATTTGAAAAATTAAACCCGAATGGGTGAACTATTTATATTTATATGGAACCATCTTTATGGGACGGTTATAAACAATATCATGATGTTAACTGTTTATACAAAAATCATATATATATATATATATACGTTTATTCTTATGTTTAAGTTATGCACTAAAGCGGCAAGGATTACCTTTAGAAAGTCTCTATATGTTTATTAGAGCACTTGAGTTATCTAGACCTCTTGAGAATTTCTTAAAGCTTTGACTAGACACGTCGCATGTTCTTTGAAAGTTGTAGATGTGTCAGGAAATTAATCTGTGTAAAATTTGAGGCTCTAGTAGCAAAGGAGAGATAAGAGTAAATGTTAGACCCTTTAAGGTAATATGTGAGTTATATGACCTCTATCCGTAGTTGATTTCAAGAACCTTTGAGTGACGTTAAAATATGAGCAAGACAAAGTTTAAGAGATAAGGTTGGTAATTAGGTAAAAAGTTAAGTGCGTATCAGAATTGCTGGAATGGTAACACGAGAGTAAATAATTGAGTAGGGAATGACGAATCCTGTTTGGAAAAGAATTTAAGATGAATACGAAACGTAGAGCTAAAGGTTGTTAAATTAGATGATAATTGTTATGATTGTTAATGTGTTAGGCAAATGGCTAGCAAGATTTGCCCTGTTCTAAAGATGTTTAGCAAAAGAGTTATTAATAAAGTTGTTCAAGTTCAGTTTTGTTAAGTAATGAAAGGCCAGTAAAGTGTTAACTTCTTGATAAATGATCAGAATCAAATATTTTGAGGTAGTGAATCAAGTTAAAGGGAAGTTCTTCATCGTACTTTTAAGCAATTATCTTTGATTATTTGTTCTAAGAGATGGATTAACTTTTTCAAGTTTTAAAGGATTTCATTTTTCTTGGAAGTTTCTAAACTATTTATAATGCCGCTAAGATTTTCTAAGCTCCTCATATATTGCAAAGTTTCACACGAGCCTTTCCTATATTTTTTAAAGCACGACTATAAGTCTTTATTTATCTTAAGGCAACCCCTAGACAATTGCCTAGCGTTTTTATGTTAAAGAGCTCCAAGTTTGAGATACGCGAATTATGTCTTCTTGTTCATAAGTTACCTTGAGATGTGATATGATGTGCGACGAATGAGGTATGCTCACAATTCTTGATATGAAAGTATGAAAGTCAAACGAGTGTAAGCACAAAATGATTGTTAAGATTGTTAATAGAAAATGTTAAGTTATTCCTCTCTGCTCCTCGTGTCAATATTGCTAGGAGATGTTTAAAATCATGAACATGTGTCTTCATAGTCTTTATGATATTCTAGTCCTAGAAACTTTCCTAGAATTCATTCACAGCATATGTATGTATTTAAATGCTAAATGAAAGACCTATATGAGTATGGAATAAATGTAGTATTTGGGGTCGTGGTAAGATCTTACACATGTTATAGTTACTGAGTCAGCATATTTCATGGTTGTCAGTATATAAATATTCTGTATGAGCCCTATCAGCTCCATTTATGATTGCGATTGAGATTTATTTTTATTTAACCCTGATATGATACACAAGCTGGAGATGTTTTTATTTTACCCCGGTGAGGTACACTGGCTGGAGATATCTTTATTATACCCAGTGTAGTACACCAGCTGGAGATATTTTTACTTTACCCAGTGTGGTACACCGGCTAGACGAATTTTATATATAGATTTGTAGTTTGTTGGTCGCTGGCATTACAGTTATAGTTTCTTTCTTGTGCATTTATTAATTGCATTTTCATCTTATTATTGAGTTATTATCAGGTTTTAATTTCCAGGATTCCAGGTTGTTACTATTCCTTATTCCTGGTTCGATTATCTCGAGTTCACTTATGTTATAGTGAGTTGTTATCAATTACAGGTTGCAAAGTTCCAGGTTATATCTATCCTTTATATGTTTATGTGTTGAGTCAGTTATTACAGGATTGTTATCTCGTGTTTACAGTTTCAACTTTATATACCAGTACATTTCGTTTGGACTGACGTCCTTTTGCTTAAGGACCTGCATTAGTGCCGTAGGTGCAGGTAGAGTTCGTGATTTCCGGTTGCATTAGCAGTTCGTGAGATCAATAGATGTGTTGGTATGCTCCTTTCTTCCTGGAGCTAGCTCTTAGTTATTTATGCTTGAGTTTTGAGATGCAGTTATGGGTAGGCCGGAGTCCTATTCCGACCATCAGTCAGTTTACTCTTTAGAGGCTTTCTAGACTTAGTGTGTACAGTGTTATTCAGTTTGTGGCCTCGTCGGCTTATTGTTGCTTGGTTTGACATACTCATTGACATGGTTGCATTTTAGTTGTTTACCATGTATTGTTGAGACCTTATGGGTCCAGTTTATATTCCAGTTGATTGTGACAGGTGGCCTGGATGACCTAAGTGTTACAGTTACAAATTTCATATAGCCGGCTTCTCGATCAATCATGATTCGAGTGCCATTTGTGCCCTACCCTAGTTTTGGGGCGTGACATGAAGGACAGTGTATTATTGACATTGGCCTGATTCGGGATGAGATGAACCCACTAAGTCAGGCTTGACTTTCTACCACAGTTCCACTGACCGGCCAGTTGGGGGTGCACAAGTGAATGCCCCCACGTCACAGGAGCAGGGTGAGACATCGGCTATAGATGCCGGTTATTCAGATGTAGCTCCCAGCACTCTTGTTGCACCACCTACTAGCCTCCTAAGCCAGACTCCAGTCAGGTACCTCCTAGTACCCTAGGAATTTTCTCTAAAAGTTGGCCAAGAGACTGAAAATGGCCAAACGAAAGATTCAATCAATGATGGAGAATGCCAAGCCCTAGGTGAAGGCTGAGATAGAGATTGATGTACGGGCCCTGCATGCTAGATTAGACGGGTTCTAAAGCAGATTTAATATGTACATGGCCAAGTAGACTGATGCAGGCAGCCTCCGTAAGGAGTTAGGGGCTCTTCAGAGCCAAGTGGTCGAGCTGTCATCACGGCAACCGCAATCATAGCAGCCCCTACGCTCCCTGACCTCGATGTTGAGTTAGACGTGGAGCTTGATCTGGCGTCCTACTGGGAGCACACAGGAGTAGGGAAAGAAAATGGGACAAAGAGGGTCTCTGAGGATGTTGGAGATGAGACCCCAAAAAAGAAGAAGAAGAGAGAGAAAAGAGAATGCAAGCAGGCACGAGTAGAGAGCCTGTAGACTCATGACATACACTTGTCAGAGCTTTAGGAACAAGTTAGAGGAGTAGGTAGCTCCACCATGGCCCAGACAGTGCTTGCTAGTAGCAGGGACCCTTCTGGGAGCCACATTCAGCCCTAACTATTCCAAAGGCCATAGAGATAGTCGAGACTACTAAGGAGGTATCCACTCCCCCTAGTGATCCAACATTGAGTGCGCCAGCCACTGCCAATGCCACGATTGCAGTGGAGGCACCTCCTCCGCAAGATGACAAGAGCACTTAGTGCGCCGCAGGTATGTTCCCTTTCCTCTATATTACATTCTATGCTTTGGGGACCAAGCATGCTTTCTAAAGGGGAAGGGTGTACTTGTATTTTTGGGTTTTTGATTCGTCCGAGGATTTTTCTTGCAGTGGTTCTTTTTTCCTCGGGCATGCTATCTAGTAGAACTGGCATGTTTAGGATTTTATTTTTGTGATTTTTATTTAATTATAAAGTAGCTTAGGAGTACTCAGTCAATAAATTTCACTAATTTTGATATTTTGAAAAATTGACCCTGTTTAAAATTTTTTTGATGATTAGCTATGTACTTCTGATTTTCATGCATGATTTTTGTGAATCTTTTTATGTTATTTAGTATTTTAACATGTGTAGTTTTTGTTAAGAAATGAATGAACCAGATAGGTAGAGTGAATGCAAGTCATGTACTATGACTGAGTGAGGTCTGATACTTAGTTCAATACTGTGTAGAGGATCTAGAACATGCCCAATTGGTCTTTGCATAGGTTTTTGGATGGTTGGTTAGGAAAGGATCATAAGTTGTTCTTGTTTAGTCCATTTTAAGATTAAATTAACCCTACCAAAAATATATGATTTCCTTGATCGAAATTTTTGAGCCTAAAGTAGACCATTTTTCTTTGATTAACCAATTAACCGTAGCCATTTTTTATAATGAACTTTTGAATCATTGTGAACCTCAACATAGGCAAAATGCCTAAGTTGAGGGTGGCTAGAGTAGATATGCATATATAGTGGGAAGGTGAAAAGGGAGAGAAAAGAAAAAAAGGTGAAAAATAAAATGTGGTGTGACCAAAGAAAAATAAAAGAAAAATTAAAAAAGAAAATTCAAAAAGAGAATGATCCATGAAAAAGCTTGAACAAAACTCCACACTCATAGAATTGCATAAAAAGGGTGAAAAGAGATAAAAAAGGTGAAAAAAGCAAAAAGGGTGAAAAAGTGAAAAAAAAATGGAGCCACATGTATGTAGTGTCAAGGAAGGGTTTAGTCACTTAAAAAGATCTCATATCTACCATACCCAGCCTGAAAGCCTACATTACAAGTCAAAGCAAGTCCTATAGTGATCCTAACCTGACCATTTGACAAACCGAAGTAGAAAAAATAAGGCCAAGCCTATGGTATCAAATATGCAGTATTTGGAACTTCTTTGTGAGAGTGAGAGTCTCTCTTGTTCAGTCCCATGTCATATATTTTACTATATCTGTGAGTGGGGGAGTTTATTCGCTCCGAGGATACATGGTTTGTGTTTAACTCTACTAGTGGTATGTGTAAAAAGCATTGGTGATGACTTGACTAACTGTTAATAGCTAGATGACATATCTTGATCCCTATTTATCATGTTTTGTGGTTGCTTGTAGTTCAGATGCTGATTTGGTTCACGGGAAAAGGGTCAAAAACTTTTTGAGTTAATAGTGCAAATTTTGTTTGATGTTGGTTGTAGTATTCTAGGTTTATTTTCTAGCTTAGCGTCGTGTTTAGTTTTTATTTTTCTTTGCCTGAGGCATGCAAAAGTCTTAAGTTGACGGTGTTGATGTGTTGTGAGTTTATAGCACTTTCGATGCTTAAAACTGAGAAAATAGCATGGACTTAGGTATGTTTATATGGATATGAGGCACTTTTACTTTGATTTAAGGGGAAATAAGTGTTGGATTAAAGATGTGCAAAAGAAGTTTTAAAATCCAGAAAATCAGCCAAAGTACCAATCTAAGTATGAGCCGCACCTTGATTGTACGAGCCGTACTAAGAACCATGATGAAAGTTAGAAGGCTGAAGTGAGAAGAAGGAAACTTACTACTCTTAGTACGAGTTGTACCTAGATGGTATGAGCCATAACTAGAGTCGTGGAATTGTTCAAAGGAAATTGCACAAAGGCAGACTCCTAGTATAGATGGACTCACGAATCGTAGCATAAATGTACGAACCATACCGTGAGCCGTGGTGAACTTCAGAAGATTCTTTGATACTTGGTAGAACTTCAGACACTATAGATAGTACGAGTCGTAGGAAGAAGATATGAGCTTTACCAAAACACTCGTAGAGAATTTCAGAAGATGTAAGAGTTCTCAGGGACAAACCACAAAAGCATTGTACGAATGTAGGATGAAGACACGAGTCGTACTAAGCTGCCAACACTTATCCAAATATACAACAGCCAAGGACTTACGATAAGCAGGTACGATCCATACAATTCTGTTATGGGTCGTAGGTCCAATCGTGACACAGTCAGCACCAGAAATAAAAAATTCCCTGTTAGCTTAGGAAAATGTTTTTAATGTCTGTATAAATATCCTTTATGTTTTATTTTAGTTAGAGAAGGACAGAATCAAGTTAGGAGACGTGAGAAGAATGATTTTTTGTGAATTTTTATCAAGTTTTGAGGAGCAATTATTGGGATCAAATTCTTGAATTTCTACATTGTTCTTGAGATTGTTCTTTCATATTCCAATCTGATTTTCTTCCAATTGTTGCTGTAAGTATTTAATTATGTGTTTGTCTAAGAATGTAAATGGTAATCTTACAGCCATGAAAGACTAAAACCTCCACAACTAGGGGTTGTGTGAACCATGATGGATTAATGAACTAGAGTTGCACAATAGTGATTCAAAACTAATGCGAAAAGCTTGTATTGTATTCTCTTCATCTTTAAACATTTCATAAATGGTGTACAACGTTAGGAATAACCCAAAATTTTTACTTTCTTGAACCTAGAGAAGTAGAGATTAGGAAAAGAGAATTACCACAAAGCCTTGGTCTTTATGATCATTGTATTAACTTCAGTTGTGGTCGCAGGATAGTTAAATTTGGAACATATTGATAATGGTTAGTTTGAAATCGCTCATGAGACCTGATCTGGTGATTGAGCAAGTCATCTAGTAGGGACGAACCAGTTATTTGGATAAACCCTAATTATCGATTCTACAAGTAAGCATTGGGATTGATCATGTGTGTATACCCAAAGTAGTTATGAACCCATGGGGAACACTTACCCTAGTTGTTTGCGAATCTTGATTTAAATCACGAACATAATCTTATTTTAATATTTTTTTCTTTAGAATTCCCCAAGGAGATAACTCACCAACAAGTTCAATTACTGGAATTAGTCTAGATCTTACCCTATTCCCTGTGGGTTCGACCCCAACCTCTTAGTTGGGTCCTTTATTGACAAGCGAACGATAAGGTCGTAGGCGACCATCTATATGGTTCCTTTGCCTAGAACAACTACAAGGATGCTACTAACTAGATATAATTCTAAGCAGTCAACCATCATATCCTATAGGCAACTACTATAATTCTTAACCTGAAGGTAATGTTGTGATGCTAAGGTTCTAGTCCCCCAGGCGTCAGCCTAGTCTGTCAAGATAGCATATAGCTGCTGTGAGTAATTTGTAGCCCTGTAGGCAGGTATATCTGGACTTTAGCCCTTCTAGGCAACCTGTGTGTGGGCATCTGTATGAGTATCCAAAGGCGTTGGCCCCACGTCTAACTACTGATAAGGTCCCTACTTAGGGTATCATATGGTCTATCCAATTACAACAGCTAGGGTGGTTTCCTGAGCGACCTATACGGCAAGCTGTAAGTTGTGTGAGGCCATATAGTCACTAGAAATATGTAATTCACCTAGAAAGCTGCCACCCCATTCATTAGGAAACCCTGGTGCCACTGATTCGAAGGTAAGGCCACTCTATCACGATTCTAATCATGTAGGCGTTAAGATACGCCAACGACCTATGGGCGATCTTCACAATATATATAGGCGTTAAACATAAATTTATATCACCAAGTTTTTCCCTATACTGCCCAACCTAACAAAGTACGCTCAACAACTGACTACAAGCTTCTAAGGCCTTGGTACGATAGCAAGAAATCAGTAATCCTCTAGACAGTAAATAAGTGAATAGGGAAATCTCTATGACGCTCCTAGCGATAGTCAAACTGAATATACTCTTTCCTGAAAAGGGATACTATGTTACTACCTCAATTTGTCTCGTACCAACAATCACAATATATATAATCATAAGCTACTATAGAGGTACAAGTCGTATCAACTTTACAACAAGAATACTTGGCGAAAGAAATTAGCCTTAACATACCTCAATAGCCAAAAACTTCTCAATTAATCCTTCCTCGATCAAGAACTCATAATCTCTCCGTGTTTTAGCTTTTACATCAAGGGAATAGGGCCTTTATAGTTCAAGAATTAGGCCAGCAGTCATAACCTACAACACATAATAACGTGTCAAACCGAATCCAATTCATCCGAAACTTATGAATTCTTAAAAATTATAAACGTAGAAATACTTATTTAATACTTTTAGACACGTTAGACTTAAATAGGAATGATTTCTATGGCTTCTACTCCATAGGGCTCCGGCAATTCGAGCCGATTTCAAAGATTCAACTCCATAGATATGTTCTTCCTAGGCCCAGTAATCATTACCCAAGAAGATTTTCAATCAAACGTGATTTGATGGCGTAACTTGACTTAAATTTGAAGAAAACCACATGATAGTAGTCACTCAAGTCGTAACTTTCAATCTGGACATATTTAAAATGAAATATCAACTCCCAACTTAAAATATATATATATATAGTGGGAGGCAGCGGCAGGGGGTCCATGGTGCGCCCCCAATCGCGTCGCACCTTAGCCAATCCTACATACGGCTGCTCTGCTCCGTGCGCCGGGCTGCATGCACATCGTGCGGCTCCATGTGCATGCGGCTCCCTGCCGACCTGCTGTCGCTCGACAACAAAGGCCAATTCTTTTCGGGAAACTTTAATTCCTTACTATTTCACTTTCGGGCAAGATAAGAGAAGGAATTTAGCCTGAGGAATTTATATTCTTACTAAGCCCATTAGCACTCACTTACGGGGCATTCCACTATAATAGGATAATTTCTATATATCCATCATGGTATAACTGACTCACGGAGAGGAGTAGAGACTGAGAAGGATTCTGATAGGACTTTGGGACTAACTCCGAAACTGATAACAACATAAGGAGTCACAAAGGATAATGTGGCCCCTAGATCTAGAAGTGCGTAAATATCAAGATGTAAAACTAGTGCATACCAGTGACCATATTTGGTGAGCTCTCCTACTCCTAGAGTGATGAAAGTGTATAGAACCGGTTCTGACACTATTCTCCACCAGCACTAGAAGATGCACCCTACTCAGACGGGCGAGCGTTTGGAGCTACTAGTAGTAACTCGGGCTTGACCTCTACCATCACCCTACCTAGATGGAGGACAGTCCCTGAGTCTGTTTTTGGGCTTCCCATACTCGAAGAAAGCATCTACACCAACTAAACACTCTCCCAGATGGTTCTTACCATACCTCCTGCACGCTGGAAAAATGCGTTCCCTGACATGCTCCTCTGGCCCTTAGAGCCTAACACTCTACCTCTCTGATCACCCATCTTCCTAGATGGAATACTGGCTGATGATATAACTGGGGCTAATGACCTCTGTTGTGAATGTGGATGGTGCCCACCTCCTGACCTCTACTGTGAGAACTCGAAGATCCCTGTCCTATCCCTCTTGATCTCCCTCGCCTTCTACTTCAGCTTCTCCTCCTCGATCTATTGGGCATGAATCATGAGTTGAGAGATATCCATGTCACTAATAAGCATAGAGGTCCTGCATTCCTTGACCACTAGATAGGAGACCATATGAACTTGCTCATGCGATTCCTCAGCTCGGTAACCATATCCGTAGCATATTTGGACAACTGAGTAAACATCAAGGCATACACCTGAACAGTCATGTTACTCTTCTTAGAGTTGATGAACTCTGCTGCCTTTACTTCCTTCAACTCCCAGGGAAAGAACCTATCCAAGAAAGCTATAACAAACTTGTCCCAGCCAGTAGGGAGTGCACCTACTCCACAACCCTCCTTCCACTTCCTGAACCAAATATGTGCTACCCCCTTTAGCTAATAGGAGGCCAAATCCACACTCTGCTCTCTAAAAATCCCCATGATTTGGGTGATCTTCTGGATCTCCTTAATAAACTTTTGTAAATCCTCGTTCACCTTGGAACCATGAAACTCTGGTGGTATCGTCAAGCCATGGTGTTAAATCAAGCGCTTCTTGGGAGGGAACCCAAGTGTCTTTAAAAAATTTTTTATTTCACTTCGTTTTTTATTTTTGTTTGTTGTAGGAATACAGGATGTCGGATTGTGGAAAAAAGTTGAAGGAAGCAAAATGAGGTACATGTGCTACACCTGCAAAATGCAAGTCCCATTCTGCAGCACGCAGGTGTAGTACAGGCCATGTCCAGAATACCTGGAAGAAAAATATTCAAAATCAAGGTACCTGCGCCTCATCTGCAAAACGTAGACAAGGACCTGTTACACGCATGTCCAACTTATGTCCCAGGAAGTAAATTGGAACATCTGAGAATCTCTGCGCTTGAATATGTATCACAGATCTGAATCTGCAGCTACATGTGGTAGTTATGATAATTTTATAGGTTGACTACCCATTTGACCAACCCAACCCAGCTCACGACTCGAGACCTCTCACCTTCCTCACCTATATAAACCCGATTTTTTAGCCATTTTCTTCCCCACTTTTATTCTCTATTACTTCTCCACTTACTCCCCATTATAACTTATCCCATTCCCTCACCTTCATTCTCATATTTTCCTCTCATCCCCACATTACCAATCACCGCAGCAGAGCTAGGGTCAGCTCCACCATTTCCATTCATTTGAAACTTGATTCTCAGTTACCCATTTATTGTCACTCTATTTTAGTATGCTCCTTTGCTTAAATTTTTATTTCTTTGTGATTGAGTAGTGTTATAGGACAAGCATGATATTCTATATTTTCTCATTCTCCCATTCCCCCATTTGTATCCATAAGTTGTCTTGAAATTGAATTTTGGAGTATATGTGGGTTGATACGAAATTTAAAATGTATGGAAAATTTGTGTTGAAAGTGATTTTTATGCCCAGTATGATGATTTATGCCATGAAATATATTGAAGGTGAAGTCTGAGTAAGCCGTTTAACTGTGATGAACAATTTTATTCGATGACAGATTGGGTGATATCTTTCTTAAGGGAAAATTGTTGTTGCATGAAAATTGTGTTGACAGATTTAAAATGACATTCTATTATACTTGATAATTTTGATGAAAAGTAATCATGCCTAGTAAGTATGTTGGATTGTTTTGAATAAAAATGATGTTGATGGTAGAAGAAAGATTGGTAACTCGACGTTTCCCAATGATGGATGGGGTAACGTCCTTCTTAAGGAAAGTTGTTGAGTTATTGTAGTTGGTCATGTGGTGTTTTTGTGTTTGATGGTTTGTTCCGAGGAGTCTAAGTATTCGTTAGACTTTGAATTGTTTGTGTATAGCCTGAACTGGGTTTAGAGACTTGTGAATTGAAGGTTGAGGCACTGCCAAGAATACGTGTGCGGCATATGCTACTCATTGGAGCACAGGTCCAACTCAGGTGGTGGTCATAAGTCCCAGACTCACTGCCTCATGCATGCGCTACACTTGCGTGTCATAATCTCCATCTATGAAACATAGATGGCCAGTAGAGTTGTTAGTGTTTTGCTCTACATTTGTATTTCATTTGTGTGACACAGACCTTCACCTGTGAAATGCAGCTGGCTTGCAGATACAGGCAACCTACATAGTGATACTTTTTCCTTTATGCATTCCAAATTGTTTTCTTTTCTTAGCTTATTGTAGATGTTTTCTTTTGTTTCATATTAGAAAATACAAGTTTTGTTCTATGGCACTCACATCATTTTGTAGGAATATGTCTTTATCTAGGCGTCAGGATAAATGGAAGGCTACATCCTCTACCAGAGGCAAGGGAAAAGGCCAAGGCAAAAGCACGAAGACTCTACTCCCTGCAAACACGAAGGAAAGTCTTTGTTTCTATGTAGAGGGAACGAAACCCTACTTTATAAAATACTAGGATGGTCGGTCATTCACACAGGAGAAATGCTTCAATCTGGCAAGGCTAGGGTAGGAGTTCCCTAACATCAACAAATAATTTGCTGAAAGAGATTGGCTCCCATTTTCTAAAGCCCCTGGAGGTTACTACTCCAATCTGGTGATTGAGTTCTATGACTCATATCAAGCGAGTCAAGACTCGATGAATCATTTGGGAAAGGTTGATGAGTTCTTAAGTCTTCCATCTGCCATGGTACGGGGGGGAAATTGATATCACCCCTGAAGCCATAAACTCCATCTGCAGGAAGGACCCAATTGCTTCGGGAACTGAATTTGCAGAGCAGATTGCGACCAATACCCACTAACTCAAATGAGTGGCTGGTATTATTGAAATTGGACAGCCGATGTGGGCCACCTTGCGTGGAAAAATTCGAAGGTGGGATCTTCTTTTTGAAGCCAAGATGCGACTAGATTTGGTTTGCTCCCCCCTCATGCAATCCAAAAATGATCAGAAGGTTCGTTATGTTCAGGGTGCATGTGAGCTTTGAGGAAGTGGTCGCCATGCAGATTAAAATAAAAGCTCAATAGTTGGCTCTCTCCATGCCATTTCCCATGTTGATTAGCCAGCTCTATCCTAGACTGGGGTCTACTATTTTCATGATGACTGTTCTTAGTCCGCTATCGGAGTAATTGACATTAACAAGCGGGATACTGATGTCCCTAAAAGTAAGAAGCAGAGAATGGACTCATGGGATGTCCCTGAGTATTCCATGGCATATGACACTGATAGTGCTCCATTGACGCAATACCTCAATGAGCCTACTCCCGAAATATCAGGACATTCTTCCGAGAAGGTGCCACCCCCGGGATCTTCACCATACCTCTATCCTCTAGACCTAGTAGGTTCCAAAAGATGGCCCACATGACACATGCCCAAAAAAATCATCTCACAAAGTTAGCCAAGAATCTTCCAACCTTGATCCAGAAGTCCATTATGAACATGATGAAGGATGTCTTTAAGAGCCTTAACAAGCTGTGCTCTAATGTAATGACCTATCCGTCATTACGCGGAGGAAAATAAGTTTAGAATACTCTCTCTAGCCTAAGTTATTGGTTGGAAGGTGTTGTGTGAGTGTTAGTTAGAACATGAGGGTGAGGAATTATTTTGCGCAGGAAATGGGAGCTACTGGTTACGGGGGACCACTGCAGCAGAAGAGTAACTGCTGTAGCAAGATCGTTACTACAGTCAGAGGCCATTGTAATGGTCCGGGATAATAACTGTTGGATTTGTTGTGGTGGCATCTTGAGTGCTATAGCGGGTCTTTTACAGCGGGCAACCGGAATCAGTAAGTAGGTTTTAAGTGAAATTTCAGGGGGTTTACCCAATTATTCAAAGGATGACCTGTTGAGAACTCATAATGATTTTCTAAGAGCAAAGAAGTCTCCATTCCATAAGGTAAGATTTTGGCTCAATTCTCTCTATCTTTTACTCCCTAACTCCGTAAAATCAAAAGGGAGACCTATAATGGTAGAAATTCTAAGTTGAAGAACCCTAGAACTGAAAACTAGGGCAAGTGGAATGGTTATTGGTAGGTGTTGATACCTAAGCCTAGAAAGGGGCAATTAGCACTTTCTAAGGAGAATGTTAATGCATTATTTTATCTCTAAGATAATTTGAGACTTAGAGTCATAGATCATGGACCCTTAGCATTAAAGACTGCTTGAAAAGGGTTGAAGGAGTAAAAATCCATGAATTAGGTTGGAATGGTCATTGGGAGTTTAGGGCATGATAAGTTAACTCTTGATTAAGGAATTGAACCATGGTAATGGATGGAACTGGGGGAGTTTTAAATCCCCAAAATCCTTACTTGAAGAGTAAATAATCGGTTGCTCTAAATTTTTTGTTGTAGATTTTAAATCCAACGGAGTTATTGTTATTCCAAATCCTCCAGCCGAGGTAGGTTATGGTTTTGAGAGACTAAGACTTTAGATAATAGCATGTATTTGTGTGGAATGATTATGTGAATTGGTCTCTGGACATTGCTTGTTGTAATATTCCCTAGTAGAATTTCTCATGTTGAATTATTCTACTATGATGTTGTTACCTATGTAATGTGGAATTAGATATTGAGAGGTTGTTCATATTTCTTTGTGTAATCTGAAAGTGATCCATGAATTGTAAGAGTATTCGATTTGAGGGAGGTAAGATTAGACCTCCCAAGGGTCAAATAAATTGATTTAGTGGTAAAATACCGAGATATATAATTAAAAGTGGATAATATGTTTTGTCCTAAAATGAGTGACTCGCTCCCGAGGGGAGAATCCAGGTTAGCGATTATGGTTGATTGGCTCATGTCCGAGGGGAGCATCTAGATGAGCAGATGAGTGGGAGCAGGTAGCATGCTAGTATAGTACATGGATTTCTAGAGTTCCCTGCAGGTCATAATTGGAAGGGCAAAAATATAACCCTCTGCATATGTGTACATCAATGATATGTGTTGGAGTGTTTATAGTGGTGTGATAGAGGAGTGTGCCTAGCATATCACCATTTGTTACGTTATTTGACTGAGTGTAAATAAATAAGATTGGTTCGGGAATGTGAGAACTTGAATCAACAGCATTTCTGGCTATGTATTCTATGTATTAGCAATTGTTGATATGTTTATGATGATTTGACAATAAATGTAAAGCTAAGTAAGAACTTGTGACGAGTAATGAAATATGTTATGAGTAGCTCATTGTATATTCCATGTGGTTATGGTGTATTGATTGTTGTATTGATGACTATGAGTAGCATAAGTGGTTTTGATGTGTAGAATGTTGAAAAAGAGTTAAAGGAAACTATAGGGGTGCAGCTAACTCGAGCTACTGCCAAGGAAGTACCGCTGCAGCGGAACCTATTCCGGTGTAGTGAGATCGGGTAGCAGTCAAGTAACTGCTGTAGCGAGGCCCAATCCAATGAGCTGGCTAGCCAACACGCTACACATATTAAATTTCTGAATGAGTATTATTTACTAAACTTGTGTTCTGGGATAATTGCATATTGTTGTTTTTCTTTATGTGTTATTATTAAGGTCGGTTGATGCTGCCTACCAGTACTTCATTTTATATCGATGCTACTCCTGCACTTTTTGTTTGAGTGCATACCTCGATCCAGGAAGTTCATCGCGACCCCATCTTTAGAGAAAGCATGATGGGTTGCTTCGATTCTTCCATAGGAGATGTCTTTCTTTCAGATATAGGCTTTTCTTTGATTTTTCTTAATTCACTCCTTTTAGATAGTTTAGGTAGATGTCCTCATGTATAATGACTTTTATGTTCTAGGGATGTATTAGACAGTATGATGACTATGTTTCTTTTAACTTCATTAATGTTTCTGTTATTTATTTTATGATGTGATATACTCCTATTTGTTGTCGAATTTAGGTTATTAGTGGGGATCGTTGGTTCGCCCATCGGGGGGTAGAGTGTGGGTGTTAATCATGGCCACTTGGATCATTGACATCTAGAGTCACATGGTTGAGGGAGAGGTTGCTTCTCTTCAGCTGACATGAGGGAGATAAAGGGTAATGCCCCCCTGTCCAGCACTTATATGAGCTTCTTAGACGAAGTTATGGCTGCCTCGCACACAACTCAGGGCCCAATTAGTGAATTTCTTGGGGATTTGGAGGAGGATGAAGGGGAAGAGCAAGAAGAGGATACTACTATTTTCCCTATGACTCAACATGTGTTGTTTGAATCCTTGGGCACAACTCACTCCCGCAGGGGAGTGCAGGTGCTAATACAAAGGCAGAGCAACATGATTATGAGGAGGAGTAGATGACTTAGGGAGTTCTTTCCCCTTTTCCTTTATTTGATAACATTGGGGATAATGTTTGCATTTTTCTTGATGGTGGGATGTGCTCTTTTGGTTGTTATGATTGTTGCCCTTGTTGGGTTTGTTTTGTTTGGATGTTATGAATTTTCCTAAGTGGATATTTAATTTTTTACGAATGAATTCCCTTGTCGGGCTTGTCTTATAATGAATTTAATTTCTGGCCCTTGTCAGGCTTAGCTTTTCTTGTTAGATGATGTAAATTGCCAATACCAAGTCAGCCTTACACTTAAATTATCTTACTACCCGTGCATAGCAATCACCTTTGTAGATACTAGCTAGTAAATAAATTCTGAGGATTTCTTCATACCATGGTTCTTTCCCAATGAGTAAAATTTTTCTTATGTTAATTTTTTTGTCGAACCTGGTGACATTTTCCAATGATGGATTGAGAGGCGACTTTCTTAAGGAAAAATGCCAAGTTTTAGTGTCATTTTGAGTCTTTATGCACTTATCTTGAGAGGTACCACCAAAAAAATTTCTCTTGGAAAAGAAATTTAATTTTTGAGAATAAAGGGGTAATTGAACTTTAAAAATCACTCTCTTGTCATGATGCCTACAGTCTTTGTTTTGGCTTCCTGATTCGCAAATGAGTTGTGTGGAACTCGGAATAACTTGTCAAAAGTCATACTTTTCAATTGATTTTGAAAATAACTAGACTCTTTGGAATTGTGATGTCTTGTATGGTAAGGCTATTGTCTGATCCTTGTGTATGCATATCATCTAGAAATTGCACTGAATGCGATTCAAGGCAAAATCATATATGTGGTAGAGCTTGGAAAATGACCTTAGGCCCTTTTTGGATAGTCACTTCGCAAAAAACAAGGCCATCCTTTAACATTGAACCTAGTTAACCAATTTTTGAGTCTTAAACCTTTTTCTTGGAACCTTATTACAAGCCTTAAAACGTTTTTGAATCCTCTGCTTGGCACCTATTCTTCCCTAATTGCTAGTGATAAAAAGAAAATGGGGACTTAAAGCCCAAAGATGTGGGGTAGAATGAGAAAATGAAATGTTGATGTATGAAAGAGCCTAAGTTTGGGGGTGTATGCAAAATGGGAAAAAAAAGGAATGACCTGCAATGCGAGGTAGCACCGATCGCTTAAAATAAAATGGTTGGTTGAAAACTTTTGATCAAAAGGAGAAAGAAAAGAATTTAGTGGTGTTATCTCTTATATAGAGTAGGCTTAATGTAAAATCTAAGGTGTTTAAAAAGGTGGCTCTTTGGGAAAATTGGAATTGTGAGAAGGAGAGATAAGGTGAAGTCGACACCATATTTTAAGGGGGATGGTGATTTGTGTCACGAGAGTGTTAGGGAGGTTCTAGTCAGTTGAACTAAATGATGTCCTACCCTTACCCCTTGCAGGTCCAAAAATGCACACACATACCTGAGAAGCTTCTAGGGCATTTTTGGATAGTTGTGTATAGAATATATGCTGATTTTTTACCCCAGTCGTAGGAGAGCATTAGAGAATAGACATTGTATTGAATAGAGAGTACAATAGAGAGAGTACTACAGAGGTAGTATAATTTTCTGCTCTTCTTCTTTATTCTCTTGGGAAAAACACCACTGTTGAAAGCTCAAAACTTGAGAATTGATTTTAATTGCTAGTGATGAATGGAATTGAGATATTTTCCCTTAGTATAATATCTCTTTCCTTAATTATGAGTAGCTAAATTCCCTTCTATGGGTGTGTGTGAATGATGGTTGTTTAGATCCAAATGGGTATTGATTAATTGATCTAAGATTTGAGTAGTAAGCATGTATTTATTGATTTCTTCAAGTTTTAACTTAATAATTAATGGTTGCAAATATTAATTGAGCTCTTTAACTTTTCTTTTTGCTTGAAGAGAAAAGTGAAGTTCGGTAAGACTTCAATAGTGAGGAATTGGAGTTTTTGATCCATGGGTTGGAGCTAGAAATATTCTACATCCAAATTCAAGCTTCATTAATGGGTTAGAGCTAGAAATAGTCTAAACGCTTCCTCAAGCATTATTTGGTTGTGTAGTAAATTTTGGCTTTGGGGTTTGAGAAAATTGAAAGTAAACACACTCTTTTGGTTGAGAAACTTAAGAGTGTATTCTAAGGCCAAGGCTATCCACGCACTAATTGAATCTAAGGCTTTTAGTCAATACCTATCAAATCGATGCCCCATCAAATGCACACCCCTAATTTGTTATCTTTCTATCAACAACCGTTTCTACCTTTGTTTTGATTAAATTTACACTTGAAGTTGTTTAACCTATTTCCCTAAATTTTAATTTACTATTTAGACGTGACTCATGCTTATGTTAATTAATTTATGATGTTTGGTGAATCTAACATCCAATCCTTGTGGATTCGATCCCAACCCTTTGTTGGGTTACTTGTTTTGCAACGACCATAGCCACCTCCCTATGATAACACTCAAACCACACCTCCTTTGGAAGTATGAAGTAGACGTTGTCAATAAAGAACCCAACTAAGAGGTTGGGGTCGAACCCACAAGGAATAGGGAAGAGCCAAACTAAAGCTGGTAAGTGAACTTGTTAGGTAGTTACTCCAAACTGGGGGTTTTAAAGAAAAACAAAAATTAAAAACACACTTGAAATTATGGGTGAAATCAAGATATAAAGATAACTAGGGTTTTGTGTTCCCCATTGATTCATAACTGCTTTGGGTATACATATGTGACCATCACCAATGCTTACTTGTAGAATTGATAAATTAGTTTCATTCAAACGACCGACCAGCCCCTATTGAATGACTACACTCAATAACCCGACCAAGTTTCATGAGAGATTACAATTTAACCGTTATCAATATGTCCCAAATTTAACTATCCTGCGACCACAACTCAAGTTAATACAACGATCATCAAAATCAAGGCTTTGTTGTAATTCTCTTTTCCTAATCTCTACTCTTAGACCTAAGCAAGTAAAGAATTTGGGCAAGTCCTAACATTGTACACCATTAAGAAACATTTAAGCATGAAGAGAATACAATACAAGTGTTTTCCATTGGTTTTGAATTACTTTTATGTAACCTTAGCTTGTTAATCCACCATGGTTTTCGCAACCCTAGCTATGGAGGTTTTAGCCTCTCATAATTGCAAGATTGTGATTCGTTTGCATAATTAAAGACATAAATCAACACTTACAATTATGATCGAGAGAAAACTTTCTTGAATTAATCAGCAAAATCCTTAAGAACAATATGAAGATCAAGAAAAGGTTGATCACAAGTTGAACAACTCAATTCTCATGTCTCTATCTCCTTAATATTGTTGCTAATCAATTCTAATCACTCCTAATTACTTCTATACTCTTCCCTAGTGAAAATAAAACATAAAACGTATTTATACAGACATAAAAATCCTTTTCCTAAGATAACAGGGTAAACTTCCATATCTGTTGCCGCTCGTGCCACGATCAGACCTACGACCAGTGACAGGCTTGTACGAGTCGTACTTGCCATCCATAAGTTTGTTGCTTGCTGAAATCCGGCTAAGTGTTGGCGCTTTGGTACAACTTGTACCATCTTCCCAAGGGACATACTATGCTTCTGTGGTTTAAATCTGAAGTTTGCCGCGAGTTCCTTGGTACAACTCGTACCTTGCCATCACGACTCGTATTATAGTCATTCGTACCTAAAGTCAGCCTTTGTGCAATTTTTCTGAATCTTTCCATGACTTGAAGTTATGACTCGTACAACAATCATATGGCCCGTACTGTGAGTCGTGGATTGCTTCTTTCTTAGCTCATTCTTCTGAACATTTCCACGAGTGTTGGTACGATTTGTACTACCAGTGTATGACTCATACTGTGACTGTCAGTTTGGCTCATTTTCTGCTCTTTTAAGCTTCTTTTGCACAATGTTGTTCCAGTACCTAAGTTTATCTGAAAACATAAGAAAAATACCTCATATCCATATAAACACACCTAAATCCATGTTATTTTCATCAGTTTTGAGCATTGAAAGTGCTGTAAATCCATAACACATCAACACCCTCAACTTAAGACTTTTGCTTGTCCTCAGGCAAAGAAAAGAAAAACTAAAACATGACGCTCAACTAGAAAATAAACCTAAGATACTACCGCCAATACTTAAACAAAATTTGCACTTTACATACACCAACTTCTGAGCCTTTTCCATGAACCAACATCAGCTAATCTGTTACAAGTAACCTCAAAACATAATAAATAGGGATCAACACATGTCATCTAGCTATCAACAGGCAATCAAGTCATCACCAATGTTTTCACACAGACCAAAGATAAAAGTAAACATAGTCCATGTACCCTCACAACAAATGAAGTCCCCACTCATAGATATAATATCAAATACGTATGGGACTAGACAAATAAAACACTCACCCTCAAAAAGAAGTTCCAAGTACCACGTATCAGATACCATAGGTTTGCCCTTATTTTCTCTGCTTCGGTTTTTCGGATAGTCCAATTAGGATCACTATAGGACTTGATATGGCTTGTAATGTAGTCTTAGGGATGGACATGATAAAGATGAGAGAATTTTAAGTGACTATCCCTTCCTTAGAACTACATACATTGGCTTCACCTTTCACCTACTTCATCTTTTATTCTTTCATTCCCTTTCTTCCCTTTTCACCTCTTTTAAATACATTTGCATTGGTGTGGAGTATTTTCAACTTTTTCAGCATTTTTATTTTATTTTGCAATTTCTTTTTCAAGATTCTTAATATTTTTCATATCTTTTATTTTCACCACACTGCACCTCATTTATCACTTTTTTTCCTCTTTTTTTCCCTTTTTTCGTTCCCATTATTTACGCACCCCTACTCTAGCCACCCTCAACTTAGGCATTTTGCCTATGTTGAGGTTCACGATATCCAAGGAAGGACCAGGGCTAAAATAGGTTCATTATAAATAAATGGATATAGTTCATTGGTTAATCAAAGAAAAAATGGGCCAATTAAGGCTCAAAATTAGGATAAAGGGATTCATGTGATTTTGGTAGGGTTATATAGGCTAAAAGTGAGCTAAACAAAAATGGCTTATGATCATTTCCTAACCAACCATCCTTAGCCTATGGAAAGAACAACCAGGCAAGTTCTAGATCTTCTACACAATACTGAACTAAGTACTTCACCTCACTCTCTCATGGCACATGAACTATATTCACCTCACCTGTCTGGTTTACGCATAGCTTAACAAGACTACTTATGGTAATAGACTAGATGACATCAAAGATCCACAGAAATCATGCATGCAGTCATAAATACATAGCTAATGCATCAAAAATTTTAAACAGGGTCAATTTTTTTTTCAAACATCAAAACTTGTGCATTTTTACTGACTGAGTACTCCTAAGTTATTTTCTAATTAAACAAAAATCACAAACTAAAAATAAAAATCCTGAACATGCCAGTTCTACTAGATAGCATGTCCGAGGGAAAAGAAACACGACAAGAGAAACCCTCGGATGTATCAAAAATCCCAAAAATAACAAATATACACCCTCCCCTTTTTGAAAATTTAGCTTTTTCCCCGAAGCATGAGATAGAAAAACATAGGGAAGGGAACATACCTGGGGATACTCAGACATCACCCTGTCGAGAAGGTACCTCCACTGTAACCGTGGCGCTAGCGATGGCCAGTGCACTCCTTGAAATATCAACAGGGGGAGTGGTCACCCCCTCAGTAGTCTCGGCCGCTTCAACAGCCTCAATGTGAATTGGGGCTGAATCAGACTAAGGGATGGTGGAGTTGCCCGCTCCTCTAGCTCTCTCCTGCAGCTCTGACATATGTGCATCATGAGTCTGCAGGCTCTCCGTTCTGGCCCTCTTATGTTCTCTCCTCTCTTTCTTCAACTTCTTCTCCGACTCTCCTCTTCATCATTCTCAGTAGCTCTCTTTTTTCCCTTGTCTCCAGCAACTATTGTCGGCTCCCAGGAAGTCGCCAAATCAATCTCCTCGTCAAATTCTACATCATGGTGTGGAAGGGTGGGGGCTTCTATGACTATCCGTTTTCGTGATGACAACTCGACTACTTGACTCCGAGAGCCCCCAACTCCCCACAGAGACTGTTGGTGTCTGCCTGCTCTGCCATCCGTACATTGAATCGGCTCTAAAATTCGACTAAGCGAGCATGTAGAGCCTGAGTTGCTGCATCTATCTCTGACTTGACCCATGGCTTTACATTTTCCATCATGGACTGAATCTTCCGCTCTACCATGGTCAACCATTTATCCAGCTTCTAAAGGAAGTCTTGTGGCACCAAAACATGCCCAGCCGGAGTTTGAGTATGTAATCTAGGTGGTGGTGTGGAAGATATGCTAGGAGCTGCCTCCAAATGACCGGTATCTATAGCCGGTGTCTCGCACTTCTCCTGTGTAATAGGGACATTCACCTGTGTGCCCCCTACTGGTTGAACCAATGGAACTTTTGTGGGTAGCCGGGCTCGGCTTACCAGGTTCATTTCATCCTGAATAAGTTTGATATCTACAATACCCTGGCCTCTGATCAGACGCTCCTCACCCTATCATACTGGAACCCCTACCTCTGTACATAGCCTGAATACAAGACTCGGGAACAGGATGGTAGTTCTTACTCCCACCGCACAGTCTCATATCTCATCTGCAATGATCCTCGGGATGATGATTAGATAGCAGCACATGAAGCATGCCACCGAAGCTACCTTGTCAGCACTGAGAGTGTTGTACTTGACTGTGGGTGCTAGTCAGTGGCGTACTAGTGTCCAGCAGGCCTTAGCAATAAAATTCAATGAACTCTTGGTCACCTTCTTTCCTCTAGTAACCCATCAACTCCATCCTTGTCGTCAGCAATCACCTCTTCCAGCCATTGCAACTGCCTCTGTCTTTCTTCCAAGCCCAGCTGCCTGATCTGCTTCATTACCTCCACCCTATACTCGTATTCTAGCATCATCATTGTAGGCAATAACTATGGTCTTTGCAGAATTCGAGCGATGGTTTGCTTAGATATGTCAACCTCTCAACCTCGAACCACAACACTATCCAAATGAGGCTGGTCTTTTATTTTCTGGCCAAATAGTTGGCGTAGAACTCCCAGACCATTTCTACTATATATTAGGCTAGAGTCTTTGCCATCTACTTGAAACCATAGAAGCTGAAGATCCGCTTCATGTCCTCCACTTCATTCAGGGAGTTAGTAAGGATCTGTGGTTCTTCCTAAATGCTCCGCCTCGGCTGTTTTGGTGGTGAGAGAGATGCCCTGCTCATATATTTCTCTAGCTCCCGGCACTCTCCACCGCACTGTGCAGTTCTCTCTGGGTGGGGTTTGTTCTTGCATAGCATCTGGAGCATCCTCCTCTTATTCATTGCTACCACTTACTTCCTTGGACTCTTCTTCTGTATTTCAGTCATTTTTCGACTCTTGATTATCTCCTCTAGCTCCCTCCTCAAACTGGGGAGCTTGGGAAGATGTGCAGTGGCTGCTTCAGCTTGTGCTCTTGTTTTAACCCTAGTGGTTCTAGTTCCGTCTGTGTCTGAAGTGTCTTCTGGTAGTCCTCAACCGAACCACTAGGGAAGTTTTCTGCTTGCCCAGCCTCGGACATAGATGTTTCATCAATTAATGTTCTCTGGGTTGTTGCTTTAGATGCCTTTCACTTCTGTGTCATTGTACCTATATAAAAAAGAGTTAGAATTCCATATTTGAGAAAGAAGAATTAGAAAAGAAAGTTTCAGATTCTCGTCTCGGGTCGAGAGTTCGAGTTGTACCGAGATAGTACGACTCGTGTAAAGACCCAAAAATCCTTGATGTATGTTACGACTCACAGGTACAATCATACCATGAAGGTATGACTTGTACCTTGAGTCGACTGATGAAGCTTTCGTTATGGTATCTTTTGTAATTTTCCACGACTTGTGGTACGACCCGTAAGTCGATTCCACAAGTCGTAGGAAAGACTTTTCTGTGAAACCTTGTTCAGTTCTTTGGTACGAATTCTCAGTACGACTCATAGTGACAAACTACGATACGGACTGTGCTTCATACAACTTTTCAGGCCTTAGTCAATTATTTTCTTTAGTTTGCAGGGGTTCTCTTTTACACAATTTGGGTACTCAGATTTCCCCCAAGTCTAGGCATGTCATTCATCAATTAAACACTATTCACCCCTCTCCTTTTTAAATCATAACTTGTAACCCAAGAATTAAAAAATTAAATTTACAAGCTACACCCAACAATGAAAAAAATGTAGTGTTTTCCAGTCATTCATGATTTATTTTCATCCCTGATCATTGTAATATTGAAATTTTTCAAACAAATTCAATACTCCCAGGGGTTCCGACAGTGGAAGGATCAAGTAAGCTAAAATTTTTCAATATTCAATGCACTACTTACTTGTTGCTTCCTCCTTCGACTGAAAAATCACAACTGTGGGTAGAGAAGAACTTCGGTTGAGCAAGAAATTTGCTCAATTCTCCTTTGCATTTGAGTTACGGGTTAGAGAGTTTAGGAGATAGGGTTCGTAGGTTTTCTTTATTTGCATGGGAGAAGGGTCAGTTTTGATATGAAATTTAAATAGGTAAGGGGGCAGATTTTAAAATCTGGGCCAAGTCGGGTAATTTTGAAATTTTTGACCCGTCACAACTCGTACCACGAGTCGTAGGAAGACCTCACGGCTCTCCCCCTGGACCCATGCTTCAAAAAATTTAGAAACTTACCTAGAGACCTACGAGTGCATTCTATGACTCGTATAATGTGGGTATGGTTCGGATGATGACTCGTAGGTTGCTGCTTTAAATAACTTCTCTGAACCTCACCACGACTACTGCTATGGCTCGTAGGATGCAATCACGAGTCATACTGAGAGCCGTAAAAGCTATTGTTTTAGCAGTTTCCAGCCTCCTAGTTTTGTTTTTCATGTACTCTGAGCACACATTAGTTCAATAACTTGGGTTGCCTCCGAAGAAGCGCTTGATTTTACGTCGCGGCACAACGTAGGTGGCCCAGTTACTCAAACTTCACCAAGCCACCACTTGATTTTCCTCCCAAGAAGCACCTGATTTAACGTCGCGGCATACGCAAGTCTATTGACTACTCAGAATTCGTTAAGTGACTCATATCCATCCTCTAGTGCAGAGACTATGTTGAATTCCTTTAGTTGCTGCATTGACCGATGGATGTTAAAGGTGACCTCTTCTTTGTTCAGTATGAAATTCAACTGGCCCACCTCCACATCTACTAAGGCCCTCCCAGTTGCAAGGAATGGTCGCCCCAAAATGATGGGGACCTCATAATCCACTTCGCAGTCCATAATCACGAAGTCCGTTGGGAATATGAATTTGTCCACCTTGACAAGCACATCGAATAGGATCCCCAACGGCTTTTTAATAGTTTTGTCAGCCATCAGTAGCCACATAGTGGTCGATGTAGGGGCTTCCAAACCCAATTTCTTGATCACTGTCAAGGGCATCAAATTGATGCTATCTCCCAAATCACAAAGTGACCTTGCAAACTCGACATTCCTAATGGTACAAGGTATGGTAAAAACACCTGGGTCTTCCTTCTTCTGAGCTACAACTCTTGGAGCTATGGCACTACAGTGGTCTCATAGCTCACAGATCTCTTCTTAGTCACCAAGTCCTTCATAAACTTTGCATATCCTGGCATTTGTCCAATGCCTCAACCAATGATATGTTCACAGATAACTATTTAAGAATTGAATGGAATTTCTGGAACTTACCATTTTCCGCCTTTTCCTTCATCCTTTGAGGGAATGGTGGCGGTGGGTGTGGGATAGCTTTGTAGATTTGCGGTTCTCCTTGGTCATTGTAATGTTCTTCTTCACCTTTTGGGGCCTCAGCATGCTCAGCGCCCTTTGTCTCAACACTCGTCTCATTCTCATCCATTATGCTTTCTTTCATCCGTTCAACTACAACTAGAAACAGGGGGGTCAATAGTGGTCTTACCACTCCTAGTCATCACCGCCATACAATAGCCATCGTTCTTTGGGTTTTGGATGGTGTTGCTAGGTAGTATACCCTTTTGTCTAGGGTCATTGATGCTGACAATTGCCCAAGATGATGTTCAATCTGCTTGATGGTTGTAGCATGAGATTCCACTTTATGACCCATACTTGATAAGTCATTTCGGATCTCCTTTAACTGCTCATCAGTGGACTCACCTTCTTCAACATCTCATCCATCATGCTCTCCATCTTTTATTTCCCAGCCTCCCCCTCTCATGCATTAGGAGGCACATAAACTCTAGCCCGGTCATTGCAGTATCCATCATTTCTTCTCCATTCTCCTTCACGCTTACGGCCACAGCTCCTGTCTCTGAACCTATTTCTGTTGTAGTTGTCTCTATATTGGTTCCGACCGTGATTTCCAGAACCTTGGCGCCAATTGTCTTGTCCATAAGCTTGGGCGTTGGCTCAGAAACCCGCCAGTTGGCTATCTAGGAAGTTTGCCTCTTCCTGTGAGTCAGAGTGATCAGCTCCTCGCACCATTCCTTGAGTTCCCATTGCGTTTACCTTTTTGGCTCCAGCTCCCATGATATGCTTTGTCAGCAAGTCCAATGATGTGCGCATATGAGACAACTCCTGGTCGCATTCTTCTTTCCTTCGTTGGTCTGCAGTCAAACCAACAGCATATGTATCAACCACTGCATCAGCCTCCCTTGTATGCTAGGCCCTGTTCATCTTAGTCACCTTGTCAAGAATATTTGCAGCTTGCTCCCAGGTGTGACTCATGAATGCTTGTCCTACCACCGTGTCCGCTACAAATTTGGTGCTATTATTCAAAGACCTGTAAAAGATTTCCGACAAACTTTCATCTGGGATCTTGTGGTTCGGGCACTTTGTCAAGTTCTTTTTGAACCTCAACTAGGTTTCATGAAGTGCCTCTGTCTTAATTTTTCAAAAGTTGTAGATCTATTCTTTTAGCTGCAACATTCTGGAGGGGGGAAAGAATCTCTCCAAAAAGGCCTATTTGAGCTCCCTCCAGTTAGTTATGGAGTTGTTGGGCAACTCTGATAATGATAATGTGGCTTCCCCTGATAGAGAGAAGGGAAAGAATCTGAGTCGTATGTCATCCTGGCTTACTACGGGCAACCTGTACGCCTTGCATATTCCTACAAAGTTCATCAGGTGCAGGTTGGCATCATCCGATGCATGTCCACTGAACACCCGTTTCATGTTTAGCAATTGAATCATGGTGCTCGTGATATCAAATTTGGCCCCGGCGGGCAGTGGTGGTGGCACAATTGCTCTAGTAGACCCAACTTCATCAATGTCTGGGTCCTCGTAATCGAAGAACTGAGGGGCAAGTCTATAACCTCTGTTGCCCCTTGCGTGTCGACCATCATTCACTACTTCTTTTCTAACATCATCCGCATCCTGAAGTGCAGCTTGCTGAGCTAGCTTGGTTTGCCTAGCTTATTCAGCTATGTGGGCTTCTCTTTGATCTTGGTTCTCCATTTTGTGCAGTGCTCGTTCAATTTATAAATTTAATGGAATAATGGGATCTCCCCTACTCTAAGTGCTTGGTGTTCAGTAGAGAAAAGCCTGTGGGTAACAAGAAAAACAAAAAGAAAACGTAATTAAGGAAATAACTACCAAAAAGTAAAATACTAGAAACTAATCTAGTCTTAGCTATATTTCTGGGCAACGACACCACTTTTTGATAACGTTCAAACCACACCTCCTTCGGAAGTATGAAGCGGATGTTGTCAATAAAAAAACCCAACTAAGAGGTTGAGGTCGAACCTACAGGGAATAGGGAAGAGCTAGACTAAAGCCGGTAAGTAAACTTGTTAGGTAGTTACTCCAAACTAGGGGTTTTAAAGAAAAACAGTAATTAAAAACACACTTGAAATTATGGGTGAAATAAAGATTTAAAGATAACTAGGGTTTTGTGTTCCCCATGGATTCATAACTACTTAGGGTATACATACGTGACCATCACCAATGCTTACTTGTAGAACTGATAACTTAGTTTCATTCAAATGACCGACTAGTCCCTATTGAATGACTATACTCAATCACCCGACCAGGACTCATGAGCGATTACAATTTAACCGTTATTAATATGTCCCAAATTTAACTATCTTGCGACCATAGCTCAAGTTAATACAATGATCATCAAGATCAAGGCTTTGTTGTAATTCTTTTTTCCTGATCTCTGCCTCTTAGACATAAGCAAGTAAAGAATTCGGGCAAGTCCTAATGTTGTACACCATTGAAAAATGTTTATGCATGAAGAAAATACAATACAAGTGTTTCGCATTGGTTTTGAATCACTTTTATGTAACCCTAGCTTGTTAATCCACTATGGTTCCCGCAACCCTAGCTATGGAGGTTTTAGCCTCTCGTTGTTGCAAGATTGTGATATGTTTGAATAATTAAAGACATAAATAAATACTTACAATTATGATTGAGAGAAAAAATTTCTGAATTAATCAAAAAAATCCTTAAGAACAATATGAAGATCAAGAAAAGATTGATCACAAGTTGAACAACTCAATTCTCATGCCTCTATGTCCTTAATTTTGTTGCTAATAAGTTCTAATCACTCCTAATTTCTTCTCTACTCTTCCCCCTTATGAAAATAAAACATAAAATGTATTTATACAGACATAAAAATTCTTTTCCTAAGCTAATAGGGTAAACTTCCATATCTACTGCTGCTCGTGCCACGATCAGACCTATGACCCATGACAGGCTTGTATGGGTCGTACCTGCCATCCGTAAGTATGTTGCTTGCTGTAATCCGGCTAAGTGTTGGTGCTTTGGTACGACTTGTACCATCTTCCTACGAGTCGTACTGTGCTTCCATGGTTTAAATTTGAAGACTCTGAATTTTTCTAAAGATTTTCACGAGTGCCTTGGTACGACTCGTATCTTGCCATAACGACTCATACTATAGTCATCCCTACCCAGAGTCAGCCTTTGTGATATTTTTCTTAATCTTTCCACGACTTGAAGTTACGACTTGTACAACAATTTTACGGCTCGTACTGTGAGTCGTGGATTGCTTCTTTCTCAGCTCATTCTTCTGAACATTTCCATGAGTCTTGGTACGATTTGTACCATCAGTGCACGACTTGTATTGAGACTGTCAGTTTGGCTCATTTTCTGCTCTTTTAATCTTCTTTTGCACAATGTTGTTCCATCACCTAAGTTTACCTGAAAACACATGAAAAATACCTCATATCCATATAAACACACCTAAGTCCAAGCTATTTTCATTAATTTTGAGCGTTGAAAGTTTTGTAAATCCACAACATATCACCCTAATAGGAGAGTTGCTCTGGACGTTAGCATAGGCTAATAGAATAAACAAGTTCGATCTTGTTGGAAGTTCTCATGGCCTTACAGGTTTCTACATGGCCTTGAGCTTGACCCTGACGAAAGCTCTCACTTCCTTACAAGTCATTGCAAATCTTGAAAGCAAAAACAAATAATAAACATGAAACAAATATATGTGTGTGTGTATATATATATATATATATATATATTCACAATAAAAAAATTTCCACAACATGTATATAAATCCATCACCCGACTTGACAATAAACACTAGAATCACGACCCTCGATACAAACCACTGACACTAGTAACACATATTTGAATACATATTCATAAACTACAAAACCAATCATAACCCATAACACGACATACCAACATAGCCAACAAGAGGGTGGACAAGGATATAATGGACAGCCTCGATAACACGACAACATGATGATTTGGAACTTTAAAAAAAATGTTGATAGAAAAATGGACAACCCTTGACATACCTTATGCACGACTACATGATGTTAAGTTGAATCCCACTCTCCTAACCAGAAGGCTACTGCCAAGGAGCATCTCACAATACCTTACAACCAAACCAACAACTAACAATAAGATAATAGCATATGGATACGATATCGAGAAGAATACTCTGAAACTAGTTTCTAGAGCTCAAAATAAGGATAAAATTAAGATATATGAGCACATACCTCAGCATAACTAGAAGATAATGATGTAGGAGAGATACCCATAAAACATGTTATACCCTGTAAGATTCTCGACACCTAGATGGCCTATTCGCACGTTGGTTAAGCATATTTTGAAAGCCATACGTGCTAGAGAAAGGCCCAGGAAAGGATCGAACGGGTAACCGGTCGAACCATCGCAGAAGGAGCCGAGGCAGAGCCCCTCTGCGATGGCAACATGTCACGGAGGTGGAGCCTCCGCGTTGGCTCCATGACACATTGGGCCTGTCCAGGCTCAAGTATATAAAGCCCCACTTCAATTTTAAATCAGTTATTCATTATAATTTCCAGAGAAAACGTAGCAAAACAGAGAGGGACGAAGGAGGTTATCATATAATCGTTCGATTACGCTGCCAAACGTTGTCCAAACTTAAATTAACTCCAGATACCGAAGTATTTAGCAGCAGGGAGCATTCCTACAGATTTAGTTTCGCGAAATTTGACCGACAAATCATCGTGCTACCGGGCTAAGGTAAGTGGAATTGCTCCAAACTAGTGTCTATGTGTTCCTAGCTGTGAAGTGAATACTTCTCCCTTATGGACTTCTGAAAAATAGCAAGTTTTTGACCATCTTTCGATAAGTCTAAGTTTAGGCTAAAATTATATCGAAAGTGACGTCGTTCTTCGAAATAATGTTGTATTTAGTACTAATTGACGTGTTTATGAATGCAGTTGAGAGATTTAGCTGGAATACTGACCGAACCTCGTCCGACGGTCGAATAACTCGAGGTTAAGGTATGTGAAGTTGTTCTTCGGCAAGTTAGTAAGCCCTAGCTTGGTAAATCATAGTAAACTCCATATTTGAAACTCTCGGAGTTGAACGTTGAGAACTAAGTAAATCTAATAGATTCTGAGTTGTGTTGCCATATCGTATCCAGTCCGAAAGTTAGTAAAGCATGTGCCAAAGGGCGAGTTAGCATTCCAGATTCAATATAGCTTATTGTGTGACTAGCAAGGATGTTGTAGAATAAAAAGAGATAGATTTTCAGAATAAAAGTTAGTAAAGTAAAATCAGATAGACAGACAGTTTTATGGCTATAGATTAGCCATTCAGACAGATAGTATCCCGACTACAGATTAGCCAAGTAGTTAAATAAAGATTTCAGAATCAGTATAATCAGTAAAGAATCAGTTCAGTATAGAAACATATTAGAATAAGAAATAAGATTCCAGATAGTCTTTTTCAGTTATACATGCTTGCTATCTATATGTGCTATTTGTTTGTTGAGACTTGATGTGGCGTGAGGACACCCTATTGAGCGTCCCCGCCGCCCCTGGGCTGGTAATCGTGTCGCCCACTGAGCGGGTGGGTTTTACGTCACTCCAAGGAGTGGCATGCCGTCCCCAGCTTGGACGAAGATGGGATGAAGCTTTCCCCATAGCAGTCTGATCAGCATTACAGGTGCAGCATCGGTTTCAGATAGCCCTATTGAGTTTTGTGTACAGGGAACCAGACCCTATCTGTTACTATCTGTACACTCAGTTATTATAGGTGTAGCTCCGGTTTCAGGTAGCCCCATTGAGTTGTGTTCGGGGATCCAGACCCTACCTGTTACTATCTACACAGGAGTCCTCCAAACCCAGACACGGTTGCTTATATCGGAGGCTATGGCCCGAGCCGGAGACCCAGGGGGCCAGTAGAGGAGCTCCGAAGTGAGCATATGAGTGGAGTGACTTATTTTTGGCTGGTTTTGACCCGGGTAGGGGTATATAGATTGTTTTCTTGCTTGGCGCCATCCGGCTTATGGGGGTTGGTATTGGCTCTTGCTTGCTAAATGTATATGTATTTATGTGCTTTATATATATTAGTTAATAGAAAGCAGGCCGCCGTGACTACAGACACGCTCCTGCCTATCAGTGCAGAAAGGTTTGATCTAGTTCCTATCAGCTCTTCAGATTCAGTTGTCTCCTGCTCACAGACTTGTTAGTTATGTATTCTGTATTCAGTTGTATTATTTCAGTTGCTTTGCATACTCGGTACCAATGGTACTGACGCCCATTGGGGTGCTGCATTACTTGCCTGCAGGTACTCATAGACGAGGAGGCGATCCCTCGTGATCCTAGCCAGCGCAGAGTCATCAGCTCCTGTCATCTGCAGCTTGATACTTTAGAGGTTTATATCATTTCCTTTTATTGTACAGTACGGGTAGGCCGGGGCCCTGTCCCGACCATCTTATCAGTATTCCTAGAGGCTTGCAGTCTGTTATATTCCCTGTGGTCAGTTGAGCCGGTCGTGTGAGGTCGTGCGGTTTGTTATAGCTGTTTAGCATTTCAGTTTATGTTGGCCGTGTGAGGCCTTAGTTTGACAGTAGTGGTGACCTTGCCGGTCACGTAATCTTATAGTAGTCTTGTGTTGAGTTACAAATAACTAGACAGCACGGTGGCCTTGTCGGTCCGCTTAGGCTCCCTTATATTGAGATGTTTCTGGTTAGCTGTCACTACAGGTACAGGTGGCTATAGGCCCAGTTGGCCGGAGGCTGTGTTTACAGCCGTTATATATCCCTTTGTTTCCATAAATCTAAGTTAGAGCTAGCCAGGCACCAGATGTGCTCAGGCTCAGTAGTCTAGCAGTCCAGGTCCTAGTAGGGCACCAGGTGCTAGTCATACCCCCCAAAGCGGGGCGTGACAGACTTGGTATCAGAGCAGGTCGTGTCCCAGGGAGTCTGCAAGCCGTGCTAAGTAGAGTCTTGTCTATGGATGTGGTGTGGACCACATACTATAGGCAGGAGGCTGCGAGACATGATAGGATGGTTACTCTTCTTTCATACTCAGTCGTGTCGTAGCACAGTACAGTATAGGGTCGAGTTCCTAAAACTTATCATATCCTTTCTCTACAGATAAGAATGGCAGATCAGCGACACCCTACCACATGTAGAAGACTAGACACAGCAGTAGGAGAAGGCACCAGCAGGATGCCTCGGCTTTAGTTAGAGTCAGCCCGATCTAAGGGCGATATGGAGGCTTCATCATAGCCCTCTCAGCAGTCCCCCTCACATCAGTAGCCGTTCGGCTCTACACCTCCCCCGAAAGCTCCTGTGCCTTCACCGTCTGATCAGGAGGTTCGTAGTGCTGTAGTTATGTTGGTACAGATAATGGCCACACAACACCAGCCAGTGCCACCTGTAGCAGCAGAGTCTTCAGGTGGGTCAGGCAGTTCTAGAGTCCGGGAATTTTTGGCACTGGGTCCCTCACAGTTTACAGGGTCAGATCAGGCAGAGGACCCCCAGGACTTTCTAGATCAGATGCAGAGGATATTCCAAGTTATGCATGTGACCCCTTTAGAGTCTGTTGAGTTGGCAGTGTTCCAGTTGCGGGACATAGCAGTACTATGGTACGAGAGTTGGGAGAGGTCCCGAGGTAGAGATGTTACCCCTCCGACCTGGACCAGCTTCTCAGAGCCCTTCCTGGACCGTTACTTGCCACGAGAGATCCGGCAGGCTCGGATGGATCAGTTTTTATATCTGGAGCAGGGGGCGAGGAGCGTACGCGAGTATGCTTTACAGTTTGACTCCTTAGCCTGTTATGCTCCAGCATTTGTTGATACCATACCAGCGAGAGTCCACAGATTTATCATGGGTTTGAACCCAGAATATACTGAGGCATGTATGACGGCGATGTTGCGAGAGGATATGGATATCGCCCGAGTACAGGCCTTTGCTCAGACCATTGAGGGTCTTAGACAGCGACATCAGAGTAGTAGACGGACCAGTCAGGAATAGCGCCGCAGAGACAGACCAGATGACATACAAACGGAAGTTCAGAGAGGAACCAGGCCTCGACTATCAAATAGACCCCCTAGACCCCCACCTCCACCACAGTAGCAGCAGCGAGGTAGATATGTTCGTAGAGGGTAGTCAGAGCCTAGTGGCAGTTCCAGAACAGTAGACTCCCCGCAGCAGAGAAGGGGAGAGCAGAGCAGATTTATACCCCCACCCTGCCCTAATTGCGGCCGACCACACTCCGGAGCTTGTAAATATGGCTTCACTAGGTGTTATATTTGCGGACAAGAGGGGCATCGGATGAGGGATTGTCCGACCAGAGGTCAGGGGAGTAGAGACAGCCAGGACAGGGGATCCGCGGGGCCACGAGCCCCAGCAGCCTCAGCAGCACGTGGGCTTTCAGGTTCAGTAGGCAGAGGCCGAGGTAGGTTAGGAGCTTCCAGTTCAGGTACGGGCTCAAGCCGTACTTATGCACTACCAGGGAGACATAATTCAGAGGCGTCTCCAGATGTAGTGACAGGTCTACTGATTATCTGTTCATGCCCTGCTTATGTATTGATTGATCCAGGATCCACCTTGTCATATATTACCCCATTTGTGGCACGAAAGCTCAATATTGCATCGGAATTATTACAGCAGCCCTTTTCAGTATCCACGCCCGTTGGTGACTCTATTATAGCTAGTAGAATTTACCGAGGGTGTACAGTAGAGGTTGCTGACCATCAGACCACAGTAGATCTGGTCGAGTTAGAAATGATAGACTTCGATGCCATAATGGGTATGGATTGGCTAGTGTCGTGCTATGCCAATGTTGAATGTTGGACCAAGACGGTCCGATTCCACTTTCCAGGAGAGGCAGTGCGGGAGTGGAAAGGCAGCACAGCTACACCAAAAGATAGGTTTATTTCCTACCTTCAAGTGAGGAAATTGATATCTAAGGGATGTATTTACCATCTGGTCAGAGTTCAGGATGTTCGGGCAGAATCCCCGACACTCCAATCTATTCCGGTGGTGAACGAGTTCCCTGATGTGTGTTCCAGATGAGTTACCTGGTATTCCCCCAGAAAGGGAAATGGATTTCACTATGGATTTATTACCAGGCACTCAGCCTATATCAATTCCTTCTTATCGTATGGCTCCTACATAACTCAGAGAGTTGAAGGAGCAGTTGAAAGATTTGCTAGATAAAGGTTTCATCAGGCCGAGTACTTCACCATGGGGTGCGCCAGTTCTATTTGTAAGGAAGAAAGATGGCTCGCTTCATATGTGCATAGATTATCGGTAGTTGAACAAAGTGACGATAAAGAACTAGTATCCGCTCCCCAGAATAGATGATTTATTTGATCAGTTACAGGGAGCCAGATACTTCTCTAATATTGACTTGCGGTCCGGATATCATCAGGTTCGGGTACGTGAAAGAGATATTCCCAAAACGGCATTCAGGACCCGATATGGACACTTTGAATTCCTAGTTATGTCCTTTGGGTTGACGAATGCCCCAGCAGTATTCATGGACCTGATGAATAGTATTTTCAGACCATACCTGGACCTGTTCGTGATCATGTTTATTGATGATATTCTGGTGTATTCTCGCTCTGAAGCAGATCATCGAACTCATTTGCGGACAGTGCTCCAGATTCTCAGGGACCGCCAATTATATGCTAAGTTCTCCAAGTGCGAATTCTGGCTTAATTCAGTAGCCTTTCTAGGGCATGTTGTGTCGGATGCTGGTATACAGGTTGACAAGCAGAAAATAGAAGCAGTCAAATCATGGCCTAGGCCTACCACTCTGACTGAAGTCTGTAGCTTTCTGGGATTAGCGGGATATTACAGGAGGTTTATCGAGGGATTCTCTACTATAGCGGCACCTCTGACTAAACTGACACAGAAGGCAACGAAGTTTCAGTGGACAGAGGCATGCGAGCGGAGCTTCCAGGAACTGAAAGATAGATTAACCTCCGCCCCAGTGTTAGCATTGCCGGAAGGTACAGAAGGTTATTCGGTGTATTGCGACGCATCAGGCGTCAGGTTAGGTTGTGCGTTGATGCAGCGTGGTAAAGTGATTGTATATGCTTCCAGACAGCTACAGAAACACGAAAAGAATTACCCTACCCATGACCTGGAGTTAGCCACAGTGATTCATGCCTTGAAAATGTGGAGACATTACCTGTATGGCGTCCATGTTGACATTTTCACAGATCATAAGAGCCTACAGTATATCTTCACTTAGAGGGAGTTGAATCTGCGGCAACGTCGCTGGTTGGAGCTGTTAAAGGATTATGACGTGAATATTCTGTACCACCCGAGAAAGGCCAATGTTGTAGCAGATGCTCTCAGCCGTAAGTCAATGGGAATTTTGGCGCATTTGCAGCCCGAGCAGTGGGAATTGGTCAGGGAGATACATTAGTTAGCCAGCTTAGCCGTTCGTGTAGTAGAAACAGAGGACTACAGAGCGGTAATTCAGAACACCGCCGTGTCGTCATTAGTTGTGGAAGTAAAAGAACGGCAATATGAGGATCCTAACCTAGTTTAGCTTAAAGATTATATTCCGCTAGGGAAGGCGCCAGCTGTTAAAGGGAGCATTTCTACGGATTTAGTTTCACGAAATTCGACCGACAAATCACCGTGCTACCGGGCTAAGGTAAGTGGAATTGCTCCAAACTAGTGTCTATGTGTTCCTAGCTGTGAAGTGAATACTTCTCCCTTCTGGACTTCTGAAAAATAGCAAGTTTTCGACCGCCTTTCGATAAGCCTAAGTTTAGGCTAAAATTATATCGAACCGCCGTTCTTCGGAATAATGTTGTATTTAGTACTAGTTGACGTGTTTATGAATGCAGTTGGGAGATTTAGCTGGAATACTGACCGAACCTCGTCCGACGGTCGAATAACTCGAGGTTAAGGTATGTGAAGTTGTTCTTCGGCAAGTTAGTAAGCCCTAGCTTGGTAAATCATAGTAAACTCCATATTTGAAACTCTCGGAGTTGAACGTTGAGAACTAAGTAAATCTAATAGATTCTGAGTTGTGTTACCGTATCGTATCCAGCCCGAAAGTTAGTAAAGCATGCGCCAAAGGGTGAGTTAGCATTCCAGATTCAATATAGCTTATTGTGTGATTAGCAAGCATGTTGTAGAATAAAAAGAGACAGATTTTCAGAATAAAAGTTAGTAAAGTAAAATCAGATAGACAGACAATTTTATGGCTACAGATTAGCCATTCAGACAGATAGTATCCCGGCTACAGATTAGCCAAGCAGTTAAATAAAGATTTCAGAATCAGTTTAATCAGTAAAGAATCAGTTCAGTATAGAAATAGATTAGAATAAGAAATCAGATTCCAGATAGTCTTTTTCAGCTATACATGTTTGCTATCTATATGTGCTATTTGTTTGTTGAGACTTGATGTGGCGTGAGGGCACCCTATTGAGCGTCCTCGCCGCCCCTGGGTTGGTAATCGTGTCGCCCACTGAGCGGGTGGGTTTTACGTCACTCCAAGGAGTGGCATGTCGTCCCCAGCTTGGACGAAGATGGGATGAAGCTTTCCCCATAGCAGTCTGATCAGCATTACAGCTGCAACTCCGATTTCAGATAGCCTTGTTGAACTTTGTGTCCAGGGAACCAGACCCTATCTGTTACTATCTGTACACTGAGTTATTATAGGTGTAGCTCTGGTTTCAGGTAGCCCCGTTGAGTTGTGTCCGGGGATCCAGACCCTACCTGTTACTGTCTACATAGGAGTCCTCCAGACCCAGACACGGTTGCTTATATCGGAGGCTATGGCCCAAGCCGGAGACCCAGGGTGCCGGTAGAGGAGCTCCAAAGTGAGCAGATGAGTGGAGTGACTTATTTTTGGCTGGTTTTGACCCGGGTAGGGGTATATAGATTGTTTATTTGCTTGGCGCCATCTGGCTTATGGGGGTTGGTATTGGCTCTTGCTTGCTAAATGTATATGTATTTATGTGCTTTATATATATTAGTTAATAGACAGCAGGCCACCGTGACTACAGACACGCTCCTGCCTATCAGTGCAGAAAGGTATGATCTAGTTCCTATCAGCTCTTCAGATTCAGTTGTCTCCTGCTCACAGACTTGTTAGTTATGTATTCTGTATTCAGTTGTATTATTTCAGTTGCTTTGCATACTCGGTACCAGTGGTACTGACGCCCAGTGGGGCGCTGCATTACTTTCCTGCAGGTACTCATAGACGAGGAGGCGATCCCTCGTGATCCTAGCCAGCGCTGAGTCAGCAGCTCCTGTCATCCGGAGCTTGATACTTCAGAGGTTTATATCATTTCCTTTTACTGTACAGTACGGGTAGGCCGGGGCCCTGTCCCGACAATATTATCAGTATTCTTAGAGGCTTGCAGTCTGTATATACTCCCTATGGTCAGTTGAGCCGGTCGTGTGAGGCCGTGCGGTTTGTTATAGCTGTTTAGCATTTCAGTTTATGTTGGCCGTGTGAGGCCTTAGTTTGACAGTAGTGGTGACCTTGCCGGTCACGTAATCTTACAGTAGTCTTGTGTTGAGTTACAGATAACTAGACAGCATGGTGGCCTTGTCGGCCCGTATAGGCTCCCTTATATTGAGATGTTTCTGGTTAGCTGTCATTACAGGTACAGGTGGCTATAGGCCCAGTTGGCCAGAGGCTGTGTTTACAGCCGTTATATAGCCCTTTGTTTCCAGAAATCTGAGTTAGAGCCAGCCAGGCACCAGATGTGCTCAGGCTCAGTAGTTTAGCAGTCCAGGTCCTAGTAGGGCACCAGGTGCTAGTCATACCCCCCAAGGCGGGGCGTGACAAAACAGCCCCTTGAAATAGCCATGAAAGAAAGGGAAACAATGAAAACAACACGTATTAGCCAATGGGTTTCAACGATCTAGCATCGGATTCAACTTAAACGGATTAGATTTCATCAAGTCTACCATGAACACATGATTTCTAGAGAGAATGTTGAAGGTTTTCTACCTTGGAAAATAATAAAATGAGCTTTCACCGCCCAAGAACAAATGTATATTCCCAAGTTTCCTACACAACTATAGCTACGCGGACCGTCTAGCACGGCACATCGTGGCAAGCCAAAAAATCAAGCTTTTCCCTCCCATACGATGTCTCGCATGTGACTCTAATCCCTGACCTTCCCTCAACTGTCATGACCCGAAGTCGTGATTGGCTCCCACCCTAACCCCTGGTGGGTGAACCAACCAAACCCTAGAAACATTGTCAAAACCCGATTGTCATTGCACTTTATACATCTAAACACATGTCTAAGATTGACTAAAGCTAGAAAGAAATAAAAACTGTTAATTGTCCAAATGAGATACATCTTCGAAGGAGGAGTATAACAACACATCTTGTGTCGCTCACCTTTCAACAATTTGTTGCTGCTCTAAAGGTGAGGTCGAGATGAACTTCGGGGATCAGATTCTACACTCAAAAAAGAAGTGCAGGAGTAGTGTCAGTATGAAACACATTACTTGTAGGCATCATCGGCCGACCGTACATAATGACATACATACATATAGACAGTAATGTGCAATTAATCTAGAACATCATTCATACATAACCATACTCAGTTCGGGAATTAAATTCAACTCAGTGCTAACCGACATGCTCATTGGATTAGGTCATCGCTGCAGCAGTCACTTGACCACTGCCACGCCGCGGTGGAATAAGTCTCAATGAAGTGGTACTGCTTGGCAGTAGCTCGACTCAGCTGCACAACCAATATTTCATCAACTCTTTACAACCTATATATCATTACAAACATCAATGTATGCCACAATCATCAATAAATGGTGGATATCACATAACCAAATAGGGTATATAATGAGTTATTCCTAATGATTGCACAACTCAATCACTAATTCTCTTTTAACATTTCATCCATCAGGTCATTGCAAGCCTCAACCATTCAAATGACAAACACATGACCATAAATTAGTTCAGTCAAATATATATACTCAATTCAAACCTCACAATTAGTACAATACATTAATAACACTACAAATGGTGACATGCCGGATACACGCCATCACTGAATAGCGATGTACACACATGTCAGAGGGTCTTATTTCTGCCCTTCCAGTAATGACTTGTAGGGGACTCTAGAAATTCATGCAGTGTACTAGTGTGGTACCCTCTCCCACTCATTTGCTTGTTCGGATGCTCCCCTCGGGCGTGAGCCACTCAGTCAGTCTTGCTCGTCCGAATGCTCCCCTCGGGCACGAGTCAACTCATCTCAAGATATTCATATTATCAAAATTCATTCTCATAGCTCATATATTAACATTAGTACATTGTTATGACTTTTAGGAGGACTCATTCTACCCCCATTAACTTAACCCTTTTCAACAGTTCAATCATTCTCACCAAGTACAAAGTACATAAATAACAAATACACTTTATTCCATATTATACAAGTAGCCACGCCACATTAGAATCACAAAATTAGGAAGTTCAACAATAAATATTAAAAACACTTAAGATCCAGAGACAACATACATATTATAGTTCCACATATATCCAAACCATTATGAAAATTCTAACTCCTTCTAAACCATAACCTACCTCGGTTTGGAGGATTTGAATGATAATCACTCTGCTGGAGCCTTTTCTTTTCTCAACGCTTTCGAACGCTCAAAGTCTAAAGACAAGAGATTAACACAATTTCAATAGTCTACTATCAAAACAATGGTTTTGGGAATTCAAATCCTCTATGTTCTACTATATCACAACCACATCGTTTCCCATGGATCAATTCTTACTCATTACCCCCTCAAACCCTCTTTAAGGCTATTTTAAGGTTAAAGACTCCATTCTACCTAGTTCTAGGTTTCAATTTCCATATGAACCATGTTTAATAAGAGCTACACATTAGGGTGCGATCATTACTCCCTTTTTCTAAACTTAAAATCAACACCCATTAGTTTCCCCATGATTCTGCCCTAGTTCTACCAACCTAGGGTTCTCTTGCTAGTAAATCTCCATTAGAGGTCCCATCCTTGATTATATGAGGCTAGGGAATCAAAATAATGAAAAATCAAAGAAAACTCTTACCTTTGGAAAGGGAATCACTCTGCTCTTTGGAAGATCACCTCTAGTTCCAGAATTTCATACTTTAGAAATAATGGGCATAACCCTTGAAATCCCACTTAAAACCAGCTTTCTAGTTTCCATCATCTACTGTAGCGATCACTTTTCTGCTACAGCAGACCCGCTATGAAGATCAGGATACTACTATAGTGGATCCAACGGTTATTCTCCAGATTCGTTGTAGTGGGACTCCAATCGTCACGAAGATCTCACTGCAGTGGAAATCCCACCGCTGCTGCGGTCTCCTATATCTAGTAGCTCCAAAATCCTATTCTCAACCCATCCTCAATATCCAAATTTTCACTGTCTCACTTAATAACACCTTTATAACCACCACCTAGGCTAGTTAGGGCATTCTAGACTTATTCCCCTCGTAATGACGTACGGTTCATTACATCAGATACTAATTAAAATATTATTCATCCTCGAATGGCATACAAAATCAAGGAAGAGAGAGCATACCAGATTTCTCAAACAATTGACGGTATTTGATCCGTATGTCGGCCACGATCTCCCAAGTGGCCTCCTCTATGGGACGATTCTTCTACTAAACCTTTACTGTTGCCATGTCCTTCGATCTTAGTTTCCGAACCTCTCTATCTACTATTGCCACAGGCTCATCCTCACAAGAAAAATTCTCATCCAGCAACGCTGAGTCCCATTCGATTATGTACAACCTGTCTCTATTGTATTTTTTCAGCATGGAAACATGAAAGTTGGGATGTATTTCGGACAGTCTTGATGGAAATGCTAATTCATAAGACACTTCCCCCACACATCAGAGAATCTCAAATGGCCCAATGTATCTCGAGATGAGCTTTCCCCTCTTACCAAACCATATTACTCCCTTCATGGGGGATACCTTGAGAAACACTTGCTCCCTCACCATGAACTCTGTGTCTCTCACTTTATTGTCTACATACTTCTTCTGCCTACTTTGAGCAGTGTTGTCGCCCAAGCGAATGCAAGTGGACGTGGTCGTACAAGTAATATAGTGGCTTTTTCAAGCCGTATATCAAACCCACTGGGACTATGATGTAGTGATTTTTCAATTTTAGTAGTCATAATTATTCTACACAAGTGTGTAAGTAGCCCAATAAGTTAAGAGTTTTATAAATATAAATCTAGAAAGTAACAATAAATGAAGCACATAATGTTTATTAAATCAATAAGTAAGAATATTTTAAGGTTAAGGCATGGGATGCAATTATGTACAACTTATATTTTTCTTCAGCTACGTTCTCTATCGGGTTTATAGTTATGAGGATTTAAAGTTTGACTATGATCTATCGAACCTCTATCCAATTTCCTAATTATTAACTTTGCAACTGTACGTATTAAATTGTGATGCAATAACTCATCTTAGGTCTAGAAGCATTTGTTCCCTTTGTTAACTGAATGTGGCGTTGCAGATATATTTCTATCCCACATATGAATCCTACCTTTAATTTACAACATAGATAAGAACACATTCCCCTATTCCTCGTTCTACCCTAATAATTCTCCTTTTAGAGTCAAAGTAAGGTTAACTTAATGTTGGACAAACACTAAAATACAAAGAGCGGGAATAGAAGAACAATTGTTCCTGATAGAAGAACATCAATATGAACATAATTTTACAATCATGCAAATAGCCTCAACCTCAGAATGAGGTGAATTAACCACTCATTCTTTGATTAAACATCTCCAAATAAGTTTTTAGAATAAGAACAATAGAAATTGTAAAAGAAAAGAGAAGAGAAAAAACTTTAGAGTTTTCTTCAGCTCAACTGTCGTTTCCCACATTCTTGCTAATATTTTAGATAATGAAAAAATAAAACATCTAAGTGTTCTATCTATACAAATGAAAAAATACACAGTGAATAACTAGCTCCGTGACACGGAGCTCATCACGAAGGAACTGCTCTGTGACACGGAGTTGTCGCGGAGGCTCACTGGAATTGTGGGAGTTCTAGAAATCCAAGCTCTGTGACACGGAGCTTAACTCGCCATTTGTGCTCCGTGAAATAGACCAAATGCAGACCTTCACTGGAAATTTGATGCCCACTAAAATAAAAAGAGCCGTGTCACGGAGGCCATCGCGCCATTTGTGCTTCATGACATGGACCCATCACGGTCCTTCACTGTTTCGTGCCTTCAAAATTTAATTTTTTCTACCAAAGTGTCATGGAACGCTTTTAAACACGAATAATATCCAACGTGGTATGGGAGTGAATTCCAACATCAATTTTCAAGATTTCTGAACTTCCCGTACCTCATCTCCGAGTGTCCATCTGCAAAACCAAGATGAAATTATTACTTTTCCACCTGCAAATAGTGTAATCACATTTATTAGTCCATAAGCATAATTAATTTAAAACATGCATGAATATATCGGTGTTCTCCTTAACTAGGCTCCAATATGGTTGAAAATACGGTGTTGGGCTGTATAAATATGCCCAAGATCACCACGCCACACTTATAACCTTGTTCATCCTTGGACAATCCTTTAACATCCTTGGCATGATTTAAAAATTACCATCATCAATGGAACCCGATAGCTCACACCTAGTTGTGCTAAAAACTTTAATAACGGAATACAATTCATTCAATCAAGCATGGTCTTCACTCACCACATTCATAAGCAGAATCACACAAACCCTAATGAATAATTTTTCAATTGAAAATCCGGCACATGTTTATATCATATTAGCTAGGTCATTAGCTTCACCAAAGTTTTACCATCATATGCCTCACTTGTATTCAATGTACCTACTTTCATGAGATCAATATGACCACAATTAAGCACATTTTATAAATGATTCACTCACGCTCCAAAGATTATTCCAAGAAAATCTAACACACCATGAGTTTTCCTGTAGTGTACTATTCAATAGAGCATAACATCACTTGTAGGATCAAAAGGGCTTTTGATGGTTGTAATGTCGGCTACGGGACAGGTAGAATTGTTTGGGTCAGAGTGACTCTTATCCTATGCACTTTAAGTCAATTTCACATTTTTATGACTTTACTCCACCCCTTTCACGGTTGTTTTTTCCCTTACTTATTCTTATCCATGATGTAAGGGGTGTGTACCCATAGCTTAGACTCATCAATACAATATATATATATATATATATATATATATATATATATATATATATATATATATATATATTATTTCATGCAAATAGTTATTAACAACTAATGGAGTACACACACTAATCTTTTCCCACCTTACTATTCGCCCATTCCTTTGCTCATTTCCTTTGAAATACTATCTCAATAAAGTGCAATAGGACCTATTTAGATAAAATTAACATTGAGGACATTTGAACAAGCAGGATAAGGATAATTAGTATGGCTGACAAACAAAAATAGGCTTGAAGGCTCAAACGGGGTTCACTAAGGATAACATCAAGGTAAGGCACAACGAGTGATACAGGTAACTATTTAGGCTCACAAAGAAATGCCTTAATCCTATCCGACAAGTTCAATGCCATTGTCAGCTTTTCATAGTCACAAGGCAAATTCTAGATGCTAGTTAGCAAGAAATATTGCAAGTTCTCACCATACATGGCACAGAGGTTCAAACTTGGTTAGCCTCGACCTTTCATACTATTTCATCCACATTGAGTGACAAGCACAATTTAGCCTACCATTTTATAGTTTGAGTTAAACAAGGCCTTATGTGATCCTACCATTATTCTCATCACTATTTTCCTTTTTGATTGCATATCCCATGAAGGCTCACATCTGACCAAGTGGAGTACTATAGCCCATTAATGATGGTTTTATTTCCTAAACATGACTAATTTCCCTTAACACAGTCGTCATCCATCCATCACAAGGAACAGTCTCTACCTATGACTTAAAAAAATTAAAATCTACTGGTTCAAAGGGACTATTCTTAGGAAAAGCATCGAAAGAAAAGCCATGAAACCGAAAAAACAGAAAAATGAAAAATAATTACAAGCAACAATAGAAACAACATAGGAACAGAAATAGATAATCTTACTAGCTATTACATACCTAGTAGCAAGTCTTGTTCCTAGCTACAAATTACATTTCATAGCATTGTTTTTTGTTACCAATTAATACATGCCATAGTTTTCAGAGAATCACATAGATAGAAAAACACAAAATGACTACCCCACACTCAAAATGAGCACTGTCCCTAGTGCTGGCAACATATCAATGTAACAATAGAGTTGGGTGGTGAAGACTCCTAATCAAAAAACTGTATCCACCTCCTCATCTGGTGCAAAGGCCTCCTCACTGAGGTTAGAGTCATCTGTCTCATTATCATCATTATCTGACTCAATGTCTGAGTCTTCTCGGCGCCTCTCCTCATCGGTGGGTACATCATCATCCACCGACTCTATAAACTCTGGCCCAATCTTACACATGGCTCTAGAATGTTCATTCATGGGGTAGTCCCTATGTACCTGCCATAACTCGTCCTCTGTAGGTGGTCGTGCACCAATATAAAGTTGCAGCATTTGTAGGCCAAACATCCTGGCAGCGTAGCTATCATCTCGAGCGTGTCGCTCGGCTAATGTGAGGACTGGCCCATAAGTAGTATCTGGCGCCTTAGTCTTTTTTATGTACACAGCACGCCATTTTACCCTTGGCCTGTAGCCCAAAGCCTCTTCCTCAATGTCCTGATTCCTAAGGTAGGTGGTGAGTAAACCACCAAAGTTGTACCTATGCCCGTAATGCAGCCTCACCTTTTTCATGGCTGATTCGATCACAGCCCCCACATTTATCTCAACATCTCTCATTAAGGCATATACCAAGCAGACCCTGTCCCTGGAGACATCAGTCATATGTACCCCTGGAATGAGGAAGCTGCAAACAATCTTCAGCCAGACACGTGCCTGTTCGGGTGTTTGCTATATGGTTAAAAACCGACACGCAAGTGCACGTGGTCAAACAAGTAGTAAGTGGCTTAAGTAAGCCAAGTATCGAACCAAGGAGACTCTGGATAAGTAAAAATTGCTTAAGTATACTATATTCTATCTTACGTCTAAACATGCTGACAATAAAGTAACCAAAAGTTAATTAATTTGTTTATAAATTATATACTAAAACTATTAACAAATATCTACTTTGAATTGAAACTATGGATATGAGCATGCCAAGGTTAAGAACATGTAATGAACTGATTATCAACATACATTGGTTAATCTTCTCTTCCCGTTGCTAGCCAAGAACATTAGCCTAGAGATTAAAACTCTCGTATTTAATCTCACTTAAGAATCATAAACCATCCGTCTACATTTCTGTGATCAAATGCAATTTATGACCTAGCAATACAATTCCGGTTCCTAAATTGACTAATACGGCTTTCAAGTATATTTCTATCAGGAAAGCACATCAAAACTCAATTTTCCCAAATCAAGTTAAGAACAATACCCTATTAATTCACAACTTTCCAATTTCGTGCTCTCTCGAGTGAAATCGGATATTTTAGATGTACATTAATGTCGGCCACACACCAATGCAGTAGAAACAAGAATTAATAGAACAACATGGAAGAAGAAGATGAAAAACCATATAATTCAATAAGCAAAATTCATCACCATTGTTCATAACCTCAGCAAGGAAGGAAATTAGCCACTCATTTGTGGATTAATCATCCTAAAACAAGTGTTAATCATACAAACAAATGATTGAAAGAAGAAAGAAAGAGAGAAAAACCCTGAGCTTTTTCGTCCCTCAACTTCCTGTAACCCACGTCCTTGCTCCACCAAGTCTGAATTCTGAAAAATAAGCCTAAGTGTTCTATTTATACTAATGGGAATTTTTCCCGGAATAACAAGCAACGTGTCACGGAGGGTAACGCGGAGGCTTGCCTCTATGACACGGCGTGGACGCGGACCTTCACTAGAAATTTGGGGTCCGGGAATAAAGCTTCAACGTGGCACGGCATGCAACGCGGAGGCTTGCCTCTATGCCACGGAGCTGTCGCGAGGCTCCACTGGAATTTGAATAATTATTCACCCTCCAGGCAGAGTGCCTCCGCGATGGTAGCGTGACACGGCTCCATCGCGGAGCCCCTTTAATTGGTGTAGTCCAATGCCTTTTCCGTGCTCGAATCCAAGTCCAACTCCGATATTGTTCCAACATGAATTTTAGCTCCTCAAAATCACCTTTTACCTACAAAACAATGCTAATCATGTTGGTTAGTATAAATTCACATTTTATTACCAATTACATGAAAATGTATACACATTGCACGATAAACAAGGCGAAAATGATACGTTTGAGTATCACTTGGGCATATAAATCTGCCCAAGATCACTTACCCCACACTTAAATCCTTGTTCGTCCTCGAACAACAAACACACAATTCATGTAAATTACATCCCAACCTTCGCCACTATGGTGCGACAATTTACGCTACGGTCATACCGATCATTCAATATTGTAAATCATCAAGAAAACATGCATGGTCTTTACAATGCAATGACCTTTAATACATTAAGACTTCCTAGACTCTAAGAATCGACTGTCGACATCGGCAAACTCATGCAAACCAGCTAATCAAGATATCCGACATGAAAATCAATCTTTCATCAAGCATGTGCCCTCACAACTCAAGAGAATCTTCCCCTTTATGTTCATGTGACACACAAACATTCAAGTAGGGGCATGTAAAAATTAATTTCACTCTCTCTCCCAAAAGAATTCCCATGCATCATGTCATGACCCATAAGCTTGCCCTTAGTGTATCACTCCACTAATATAAAGAAATGAAATGTAAGATGACGTAGGACTTTAATGGGTTGTAATGGAAGCTATGGAACTAGTACATACTGGATTAGCCACTAATAGCCACTAGCATCATTAAGCGCCTTTTCAACACATTCCCATCAACTTATGGACATTGTTTCTCTCTTTTCTTTTTTTCATCATCCCATTCATGATGATTTACCTTCGTCTGGCCCATTTCATCAAGCACACTTGACTCAAAAACAAAGGTTTTTCATGCACCTTCATTATCATTTAATTATAGCAAGTTCACCTTCAACCTTTTTCTTTTCTTTTCTCACTCTGCTTTTCTTTTTCTTTTCACCATTCTCACTCCTTGACACTTTGGGAAAATTTTTGTTCTTCTTAAGCGCTTAAGAGCTTTGTATAGACTTTACGGCTAATGAAAAGAAAGAATTAAGCTTAGTTTATACATTTTTGGACAAAAAAAAGAAATAATCGGCTAAAGGCTCAACGGGCTGACTAGGGTATACAATAACATAAAAAGGAGAGTATGACAAGAAAAAATAGAAACTATCGGTTAACAAAGAAATGCCTACATCCTTTCCAACACTACACCTCCTTCATTTCGTTTTGTACACACACCAGGCAAGTTCTAGACACTTCACAATAGCATGGAATAACAATACCTCACTTCACACTTCATGCACATGCTCGATTCAAGATGCATTCACAGACTCTTTAGTTAGCCAATTACATGAATTCAAAAATTAAGCCTCAATCACACCGAATCGAACTCTACAGCCTAGGTAACTCAACATATTTACAAAATTGCATGCTTTCATACGAATCACTTTTACATTTTGAATTTCAGTTACAACACGCAACCAACATTTCACAACCATATAGTAACTACAGGTTCCGTGATGCAATCCACCAAAGAAAAAACTGAAAACAAATTAAAATCACTACTCCTACTGACTACATTTCCCTTAAGACGGTCGTCATCCATCCATCATAGGGAACAGTCACTAACTATGACGTCGGTTCAATGGGACTATTCTCGGTAAAAGAACAGAAAACAAACTCTGAGAAACCCAAAAATAAAATTTGAAAAATTTTTCACCACACCGATCATTTCGATGGAAATATATTTACAAAATATTTTAATATGTACAAAATATATCCGCAAAATTTTAAAAATATCGATCATTTCGATAGAGAAAAAAGACAAAAATAAATAAATTAAGAAAATATTTACAAAAATTTTTACAAACTTAGCTGGCAACAACAACATTCCACAACACACATCACTACCACAAATATGTACAGATACAGAACAGTTTGCACTTCACAAACACAGGGAAACATAAACATACTAAACAGAGGAAAGCATACAAGCAAACCAGCCCAGCCCCAGCACCTAACTACTCCCCACCCCACACTTAAATCGAACACTGTCCCCAGTGTTCACAAAAATTAATAATCACAAAATTGGGTGGTGGAACTCCCTGATCAGTCAAAATATTCGACTTCTTCATCAGGTGCTGCTGCCTCATCGCCCATGTCCGAGTCACCTCCATCGTCGTCATCGGACTCCACATCGGAGTCCTCCCGGCGTGTCTCCTCGTCCGTAGGGACATCATCGTCAGTGGGCTCTACAAAGGCCGACCCCACTCGGCATAGAGCCCTGGCGTTTTCGCCAAATGGGTAATCCAGCTCGAGCTGCCATAGCTCCTCCTCCGTGGCTGGTCTCCCACCAATCTGAAGCTGGAGCATTTGCATTTCGAACATCCGTGCCATGTACTGGTCGTCACGAGCATGTCGCTCGCCAAGCGTCAGCACTGGCCCGTGTGTGGTGTCGGGGGCCTTAGTTTTGATCACATCAAGGGCCCTCCGCTCCAACTACGGGATGTAATCCAAAGCCTCTTCCTCGACGTCGAGGCCCATGAGAAAGGTGGTGATAAGTCCCCCGAACCCATACCTGTGGCCCTGGTGTAGTCGGGCTCTCTTCATGGCGGATATGATGACCGCCCCAACATTAATCTCCAGCCCTTTCATCAGGGCATACACCAGGCAGACACGGTCCTGGGTCACATCAGTCATGTGCACCCCCGGGATTAGGCACGAGCAGACTATATTCAGCCAGATTCTGGCCTCCCTGTTCATTTGAGAATACGGCAAAGTCTAGTGGTAACCCCTTTCTTTATGTCTGCTCCATCTAGCTATGGATCGAGCCCCACACAATGTGCGTCTGATATCGGCATATGGTGGGGTGATGTTCAGCTGGCGGAGAATGTGGGCATCTGTGTCCCACGCTCCGATGATGGCATTTAGCTGCTGGGGTTCCAGAGTGACAATCTGCCCTCTGATCTTGATCGTGTGGCTTCTGATTGCCGGGTTCCAATTAGCATAGAACTCCCGGACTAGATGTAGGTTGCATTCCTTGGGCTCCTGAAATATGAAGCTGAGCCCAGCTGCCTCGATCCTTTGCACTATGCGGGGGAACTCCTGTGCTAGTGGTTCCCGTGCAATATGCTCCTCGGGGAAGTATTTATTCTCCTTGTGTTTGGTGTACCACTTCTTCCCCTCATCGGTTACCCACCTCATTCCGTATTGGCGGCGTTGGCCGCGCGGAACTGCTGGTGCAGCTGGAACTGCTGTGCCCAACCTAAGTCATTTTCTCCCGGTGCCTGAAGTTGATGCACCTTTACCCTTATCCTGCCTACTTGTCATTTTACCTGTCAACACAAATAAACAAGCGCAATGTCAAGCTAAATGAATATTAACTTCGGCTAAGGTCGGGTTAACCAAGTTTACCCCACACTTAGTCCTTAGCTACGGTTACAATACTACGGCAAGAATAACTTTATTTACACCAAAAACTAACAACTCTACAATTCATGCTTAGTGCGTTCGCAAAGAAAAATTCGACGGTATAACTTTAGCGTACTACTCAGACTTCATACAGCTAATCCCAATCACTACCATCGCTAGAAATTCAACCATCGCACTTAGCAAAGAAAAACAACAAAACAAAAACAACAACAAAAATTCTATATATACATGAACCTATATAATCAACCCAATTTGAACAATTTTCAGCATTTTCCCAAAAACCCGAGAATTCGTCGTCTATTACATTCAAACAATATTCTACAACGACTTATCTCATTCAATACATACAACCCGGCATATATTTCACAATTTTAACAATTTACCAATTTCGAATTCAACAACCAAGCCCTAGAATTGAATTTCGCAAGCAAATTCGAATCATTCATGCAATCGACAAGTTCAAACGGTCATTACAACAATTCGAACAGTTATCAATCAAGGAATAACTCAAATTCATGCTAAATTTCGACTTGGGGTGATTTAGTTCACCTCCCATGCTTAAATTCGAATAAAATCGACAAAAACTTGAGAGAGAATCGGAAAACATACCTCGTAGTTGAATAACCGAAGAAAACTTGATAATTCTTTGCTTTATACCGTGGCACGTTGATGGGCAAGGGAATTTTGGGTGTTTTGTCGCGGAGAAGTGTAAAAATTGAGGGGAAAAGGGGAGAAATCGGGGGTTTAAAATGAAGAAAACACGCGGGTCACCCGGCAACCCGGTGTGACCCGTCACAATTTATATGGCAACGTGTCACGAAGTGCATCGCGGTGCACTGCCTCCGTGACACGGAGCCATCGCGATAGCTTACTGGAATTTTCTTTAAAAATTCCAGATTAAACCTCAACGTGTCACGGAGGGTAACGCGGAGGTCCTCCTCCGTGACACGGAGCTATCGCCCCAGCTCACTGTCTCTGCATTTTATTAATTTTTTCATACCTCGCCTTTTCCTTCACAATTCCGTGCACACTTTTCTCCGTTTCACCTGAAAATCATTTCACTAAACAAACTTGGTTAGATTAATAGATTTCACAAACTAAAATAAAATAATACTAACTAAAACAAAAATTTTGTACTAAATCAAGAAAAAGAAAAATAAAATAAAATCTATTTACACTTTACAAAATGAAAAGAAAATTTTTTTTCACAGGTTGCCTCCCGTGCAGCGCCTGGTTTACCGTCGCGGCTCGACGTCCTTTATGCTCAATTTTCCGCTAGGGTGATGGACGATTTCTCACGATCATTGTCCTCCCCCCAGTAGTTCTCACACCTATCTGGTGGTCTTCCCATCCACTCTCGGGAATCATCCATTTGTTTAGCATTCCCATTATCAATTACATTGATCACCGAGAGTTCTTCATTCACCATCGGGAGCTTGGGTGCTTTGTACACATCGAACACCTCTACTTTGTCATGTGCTCGCATTGTAAGTTGACCCGTAGCTACGTCAATTAATGCTTTCCCGGTTGCCAAGAAGGGTCGTCCCAAAATAAATGGGACTTCCGCGTCTGGTTCAAAATCCAGAACAATAAAATCTACCGGGAAAATGAGGGAGCCCACTTGCACTAGAACATCCTCAACAATGCCATCCGGCCTAGCTAAGGATCGATCCACCAACTGCAAGATTACGGTTGTAGGTCTAGGACTCCCTAGACCCAACTTTCTGAATACCGAAGATGGCATCAGATTTATGCTCGCCCCCAAGTCACATAATCCACGAGCTCGGATACTCTGCCCAATAGTAAGCTGGATAGTAAAACTTCCAGGGTCTTTTAGCTTCGTGGGCAGTCTATTTTGGATCTGGGAAGTGCATTCCTCCTTCATAGCTACCGTGGCATACTCAGTCAAACGACTTTTGTTGGCCACGATGTCTTTAATGTATTTGGCATATTTAGGCACTCCCTGCAAGACATCAACAAGAGGTAAGTTAACATGTACCTGTTTAAGCACCTCCATGAATTTCTTGAAACATGCCTCCTCCTTGTGTTTCTTGAGTCTTTGAGGGAACGGGGGTGGAGGTCTTTCTGATTCTGCTTCTTTGGTCTTCCTCCTTTCCGAAGTTTGCTCTCCCTCAACATCTGCTGCTCCCGAGTTTTGAGGTGGTCTTTCTGGTTCCACCTCCTTCAGCTGCAAACCACTCCTTGTGGTCACTGCATTTACCTGCTTCAGATTAGGATCCGTGTCGCTAGGCAGTCCTCCTCTGGGCCTTGTGTTTTGGGCACTAGCAAATTGCCCAAATTGATACTCAAGAGCCTTGGTCGCTAATTGATTATTTTTCACTTCGGCTGCCAATTTAACATAGTCAGCCTGCAATTGCGCCTGATTAGCGATCATGGTCTTGAACATCTCCTCAATGCTAGGTGATGGTGGTGGAGGAGGGGCATTGTGATTTCTGAATTGAGATTGGTAGTTCTATTGCCCTCCTTGATTCCTTTGCATCCCCTGACCCGAACTTTGGCCTTGTTGGTTGTTGCTACCCCATGAAAAATTTGGATGGTTCCTCCAATTTGAGTTGTAGCCACTACCAAACTGCTGTTGATTTCTTTGTGCATTGCCCACAAAGTTAACAGAATCAGGATTTGCTCCACAGCACTCAGCTGAGTGCTCACTGCTACCACACACTTCACACCACATTTGCTGGACCACATTGACTGAAGCTGAAGGCTGGTTCAAATTCATGTTGCTGAAGTGGTTGTTCAACTGATTCTGTAAGGCAGCTATCTGTGCAGCGATAACTATAAATCCATCCACTTCAAGCACTCCTGCTGCTTTCCTTGCTCCAACTCGTGATGAATCAGCATTCCATTCTGGATTGCCCTGTGAAATCCGGTTTAGAAAAGTGTACAGCTCCTCATAAGTCTTTTCCAGTGCTTGCCCTCCAGCTGCTGAGTCTAGCAAAATTTTAGTATGGGGTTCCAAACCCTCAATAAATGTGTGCACCAGCACCTCATTGGACTGATGATGATGAGGACAGTCCCGCAACATGGATTTAAATCTTTCCCATGCTTGATACAAATTTTCTCCCTCCCTCTGTTTGAAACTTAGAATTTGACTTCTAAGTCTGGCTGTTTTACCAGAGGGAAAAAATCTTATCAAGAACTTCCGTGCTAGATCATCCCACGTTGAGATAGAATTTGGTGGCTCAGCTTTTAACCACCTCTTGGCTTCACCAAGTAATGAGAACGGAAATAGTGTGAGCCGAACATAATCAGGTGACACTACTGCGGGTATATAAGTGTCACTTATCTCCAAAAAGTTTTGGAGATGCTGTTGTGGGTCTTCATGAGGGAGACCGGTAAATTGCCCGCTTGTGTGCAACAGTTGCACCATGTTCTGCTTGAGTTCAAATCTCCCTCCAGGCTCTGGTTTGCGGATACTTGATGTTACATTGTTGGCATGTGGGATTTCCACCTCGCGAACCGGCCTTGCTGCTGCTTCTTCGGGCACTAACACTGCCCTAACAACCGGTGGATTTTGTTGCTCCATAATAGTCTGTCTGAGCAACTGCAGCTTCTTCTGTAGAGCTTCTCTGCGTTTACTATGAAATATACATTCAGGCTCTATATAAGATTCCACCAGCTCTTTGTCTCTTGCTAGTGTTCACAGAAATCAAGTCTGCAAAATACAGGCTAAGACCAAGTTGTCAACACTTAAGAAAATAAAATAAAAATACAGTAAATTTACACTTAACACAATTTCACCAATAGCCTAGTCTCCCCGGCAACGGCGCCAAAAACATGTTCGGGTGTTTGCTATATGGTTAAAAACCGACACGCAAGTGCACGTGGTCAAACAAGTAGTAAGTGGCTTAAGTAAGCCAAGTATCGAACCAAGGAGACTTTGGATAAGTAAAAATTGCTTAAGTATACTATATTCTATCTTACGTCTAAAGATGCTGACAACAAAGTAACCAAAAGTTAATTAATTTTTTTATAAATTATATACTAAAACTATTAACAAATATCTACTTTAAATTGAAACTATGGATATGAGCATGCCAAGGTTAAGAACATGTAATGAACTGATTATCAACATACATTGGTTAATCTTCTCTTCCCGTTGCTAGCCAAGAACATTAGCCTAGAGATTAAAACTCTTGTATATAATCTCACTTAAGAATCATAAACCATCCGTCTACATTTCTGTGATCAAATGCAATTTATGACCTAGCAATACAATTCCGGTTCCTAAATTGACTAATACGGCTTTCAAGTATATTTCTATCAGGAAAGCACATCAAAACTCAATTTTCCCAAATCAAGTTAAGAACAATACCCTATTAATTCACAACTTTCCAATTTCGTGCTCTCTCGAGTGAAATCGGACTTTTTAGATGTACATTAATGTCGGCCACACACCAATGCAGTAGAAACAAGAATTAATAGAACAACATGGAAGAAGAAGATGAAAAACCATATAATTCAATAAGCAAAATTCATCACCATTGTTCATAACCTCAGCAAGGAAGGAAATTAGCCACTCATTTGTGGATTAATCATCCTAAAACAAGTGTTAATCATATAAACAAATGATTGAAAGAAGAAAGAAAGAGAGAAAAACCCTGAGCTTTTTCGTCCCTCAACTGCCTGTAATCCACGTCCTTGCTCCCCCAAGTCTGAATTCTGAAAAATAAGCCTAAGTGTTCTATTTATACTAATGGGAATTTTTTCAGGAATAACAAGCAATGTGTCACGGAGGGTAACGCGGAGGCTTGCCTCCATGACACGGCGTGGACGCGGACCTTCACTGGAAATTTGGGGTCCGGGAATAAAGCTTCAACGTGGCACGGCATGCAACGCGGAGGCTTGCCTCCGTGCCACGGAGCTATCACGAGGCTCCACTGGAATTTGAATAATTATTCACCCTCTAGGCAGAGTGCCTCCGCGATGGTAGCGTGACACGGCTCCATCGCGGAGCCCCTTTAATTGGTGCAGTCCAATGCCTTTTCCGTGCTCGAATCCAAGTCCAACTCCGATATTGTTCCAACATGCATTTTAGCTCCTCAAAATCACCTTTTACCTACAAAACAATGCTAATCATGTTGGTTAGTATAAATTCACATTTTATTACCAATTACATGATAATGTATACACATTGCACGATAAACAAGGCGAAAATGATATGTTTGAATATCACTTGGGCATATAAATCTGCCCAAGATCAGTGCCTCCCTATTCATCTGTGCATAGGGCACGGTCTAGTGATACACCTTTTCTTTATGGTAAATCCATCGGGCTGTTGATCGCTGCCTGCATAATGTGTGTCGAATTCCAGCATATGGCAGTGTGATATTAAGCTGCTAGAGTAGATATGGATCCATGTCAGATGTTCCCAGTATTGCATTCAAGTAATGCTCTTTAAATGGTATGACTTGACCCCGGATCTTGACTGTGTGGTTGTGGAGAATGGGGTCCCAATTCACGTAGAATTCCCGAACCATATGTAAATTACACTCCCTAGGCTCATTGAAAATGAAGTCCATGTCTAGGGTGTGTAGCCTTTGCGTTATGCGAGGGAACTCTTGTGCCAAACTCTCCCAGTCAATCCGCTCCTCTAGGAAGTATTTCGACTCCTTATGCTTGGCATACCATTTCTTGCCTTCATCGACCACCCATCTGGTACCAAATCACCTTTTCTAGCCCTTGGGAACTGGTGGGGCTGCTGGCACAGCTACGCCAAGTCTGATTCTCTTTCAGCCTCCGCCGGAGGACGAAGCAGCTCTTTCCTTTGTCTTGTCTGGCAGACATTATACCTGTTCGTTCAAAACACAGAGACCAAATTACTTGGCATTTAACATGGCTAGCCAACACTAAGACAGGGTTTTTGTGGTTACCCCACACTTAGTTGCTACCGTGGGTTCACTAGTCATAATTATCGGGTACTCAAACTTCCCTTTATTCAAACCTCATTGACTAGTTTTTCCCACAATGGTATACACATTTGTCACTGGAGGAAATTTGCACTAATAGATTAAACTTGGCAATTATCTTGTACTACTCAGACATCATACAACAAATAATATGAAGTTCATATTGCTTTACCAGACTTCAAGCAATTAGGAACTTGTAATCAGGAATAGTTACAATCTATGCATGCGCATATTTACCAAAAGCGGAATTTTTCACATTGGGGCATAGGCATAGTGTAGTATGTAGTATCATCTCTCGTGTCCTTACAAACTACATGTAACTGACACTGCACAATTCTCATGTCACAGCCTAACAGCGCTATCCCAATCCAAGAAGCACAACCAAACAAAGAGAAAGATCCCCTGACCTTTCATGGTTACCCCATAACTTCACCATGTTTCAATCTTCATTCAAAATCCCTATTTCAAATATACACATAGTAAAATAGTGTATGTTGAGTAATTTTTCAACCCCATTTATTCACTTAGACATATGGTTCACCAGGGATAGAAATTTGGAGAAAAACACAAAGTTATATATTCACCACAACATGATTTTAGCATTTGCAATTCTATCCTCCATAAGTGCTAGCCAAGTTGCACACTAGAACACCCACACTTTCACAATGTACACTCTGTCAAACAAAATACAATCAATCAATGATCTATCACTTGTAAGAACACCCCCCATGGTACACAAAATCCATGTTATAACCCTATATGCAAGCTTCCTCCAACCCCCTTTGAGTTGTGCTAACAAAATGTAAGCAATCATTAGTAGGTCAAGTGCAAGAAGTAAATATACTCACTAAGTGAAAGATTAACCAACAAAATCAAGAATGAAGCTTTACAACTACCTACCTATTTTTTTCCGGCCAAGACCGAGAACGTACCTATGAAGCTTGTTCTTATGGAGTGTTAGACGGATTTCGCACTTAGAGGCGTGGTACGTTGAAAATTTCTTCAACTGGGAAAAGGAGGAAGGGTTTGGGGGAGAATGTCGCAGTACTTAGGAGTTTTAAGGGTTGAAAATGCCAAATCAAAATAAAATAGGGGAGTAATTGGGGTGGGTCGACCCATTGTTTTAATAAACCCAGCGAAGAATACCCAGCGATGTGCCACGGAGGCTATCGTGGAGCATATGCTCCCTGACATAGAGCAATCGTGGACCTCCACTATTTCTTGGGTTCGCATTTTCAATGCCTTCATGACACGGAGGTTGATGCAGTGATCCAGCTCTGTGCCACAGGGCTATCGGGTAGGCTTACTGTTTGAGCCTAGCTTTACCCGTTTCACTAACCTTTGCACTTTCGGCCTTAATTTTTACTCCTACAATGTGTTTGTCCCTAAATCATTTTTCAGCACTATCTCATCCTGCAAATCATCCAAAACCACCAATAAGTTCGAAAATAGTGGGTTACCTCCCACCCAGCTCCGTAGTTTTGGTCGTGGCACAATTTTTTTTAAATAAGTCCTAACTATTTCATTACAATCACGAGTTGCCTCCCGTGCAGCACCTGATTTATCGCCGCGGCACAACCCAACTCAAAATCATTCGTCAGATAAGGTGATAGACGTCTTCTCCCAGTTAACGCCCTTACCCAATAATGCTTGCACCTTTGACCATTCACCAAAAATATGGCACTTTTATCTTCTTTCCACAATTCAACAGCCCCGTATAGGGTCATCCTAGCAACCTCAAATGGTTCAGACCACTTGGACCTCAACTTCCCTGGAAATAGTTTCAATTAGAAGTTAGATAGTAACACCATCTGCCCAGGCTTGAAGACCCAAGGCACTATGTGCTTGTCATGCCATCTCTCGGTCTTTTCTTTATACAGCTTCGCACTCTCATAGGCGTGCCACTGAAACTCTTCTAGTTCATGCAATTGCAACAGCCACCTTTTCCCAGCTAACTCAGGATCCATGTTCAACTTCTTTACAGCCCAATATGCCTGATGTTCAAGCTCCATAGGCAAGTGGCAGGCCTTCCCATAAACTAACCGATACGGTGAAGTCCCAATTGGAATCTCATAAGTCAGCGGTATATGCCTTCAAAGCATCATCTAGTTTGCTTGCCCAATCCTTTCGTTGAGCATTCATGATTTTTTGAAGAATCTGCTTGACTTCCTTGTTAGATACTTCAACCTGTTCACTAGTCTGCGGGTGGTATGCTATAGCAAGATTATGCCTGACTCCATACTTGGCCAATATGTTTCGGAACCAGTTGTTTACAAAGTGCAAATCTCGGTTGCTAATAATAGCTCGTGGGATTCCAAACCTAGAAAAGATCTACTTCTTCACAAATTTGGCCACTACCTTGGAATCATTAGTGGGGAAGGTTGCGGCGTCAACCCACTTAGAGACATAGTCCACCGCTACCGAAATGTATTGATTTTCGAATGATGGTGGAAATGGCCCGATGAAATCTATCCCCCACACGTCGAATACCTCGACTTCCAAAATGTTGTGCAAGGGCATCTCGGGATTTTTACTGATTGTGCCCATCCTTTGGCATTGATCACATGCCTTAACATATGTTGTTGTATCCTTGAATAAAGTTGGCCAAAAGGAACCTGACTAGAGCACCGTATGGGCAGTGCACTCTCCTCCACGATGACTGCCATACAGCAAGGAATGACAGCTCCTCAACACATGTGTCACCTAACTCTCTGAAATGCACCGCCTCATCACTTGATCTGGACCCTGCTTGAATAGATATGGTTCATCCCACATGTAGAACCGGGACTCATACTTCAGCCTCTTTCATTGTTGAGTGGTTTCCTCTGGTAGGTACACTCCTCTTACTATCAGGTTCATTATGTCCGCATACCAAGGGAATTCCGCCACACTTAGTGCCAAGAGTTGCTCATCAGGGAAATCTTCTTGAATGCACTCAACATCACTCACATATGACCTCTCATCTAGCCGCGACAAATGGTCTGCTACCTAATTTTCACTGCCCTTCCTATCTCGAGAATTTCCAAATCAAACTCCTGCAACAATTATATCCACCTAATCAACCTGGTATAGGCATCCTTCTTGTTGAATAAGTATCGGATCATTGCAAGATTCATGTGCACCACCACTTTTGTCCCAACAAGATAAGACCTGAATTTATTGAATGCATACACCAGTGCCAGCATCACCTTCTCTATGACAATATAATTACCCTGAGCAGCATCCAATGTTTTTCTTGCATAGTAGATGGAGTGAAAAATCTTTTCTCTCCTCTTCCCTAGTACTGCACCCACAGTCAATGTTCGGTGCTATTTCGATTGGTATTATATATTATAAACCGACACGCAAGTGCACGTGGTCAAACAAGTAATAAAGTGGCTAAGTAAGCCAAGTATCGATCCAAGGAGGCTCAGGGTATGTAAAATTTGCCTAAGTATACTATATTCTTATCTTACTTCTAACTATGCTAACAACAACGTAACCAACAGTTAATTGAGTTTTTGTTTATAAAATATATACTAAAACTATTAACAATTATTTACCGTGAATTTAAACTATGGATATGAGCATGCCAAGGTTAAGAACAAGTAATGAATTCGATTGTAATAATAATCCGGTTAATCTCTTCCTCATGTTGCTAGCCAAGAACAGTAGCCTAGAAATTAAAACTCTCGTATTTAATTTCACTTAAGAATCATAAACCATTCGTCTACATTTCTGTGATCAAATGCAATTTACGACCTAGCAATACAATTCCGGTTCCTAGATTGACTAATACGGCTTTCAAGTATATTTCTATCAGGAAAGCACATCAAAACCCAATTTTCCCAAATCAAGTTAAGAACAATACCCTATTAATTCACAACTTTCCAATTTCTTGCTCTCTCGAGTGAAATTGGACTTTTTAGATGTACATTAATGTTGGCCTAGCACTAATGCAGTAAGAACAAGAATTAATAGAACAACATGAAAGAAGAAGAAGAAAACCATATCATTTACAATCAAAATTCACTACACATGTTCAAAACCTTAGCAAGGAAGAGAATTAGCCACTCATTTGTGGATTGAGCATCCTAAAACAAGTGTAAATCATACGTACAATTGATAGAAAGAAGAAAAGAAGAGAAGAAATCCCTTAGCTTTTTCGTTCCTCAACTGCTCCTAACCCACGTCCTTGCTCCACCAAGTCTGAACTTAAACTGAACTAATTAAAATAAACCTAAGTGTGCTATTTATACTAGTGGAAAATTTTTCCCGGAATAACAAGCAACGTGTCACGGAGGCCAACGCGGAGCCTTGCCTCCGTGACACAGCGTGGATGCGGACCCTCACTGGAAATCCAGGGTCCGGTAAATTAGCCTCAATGTGGCACGGAGGCCAACGCGGAGGCCTATCTCCGTGCCACGGAGCTGTCGCGAGGCTTCACTGGAATTTGTCCATTAATTCCCTCTCCAGGCAGTGTGCCTCCGCGATGGTAGCGTGGCACGGCACCATCGCGGAGCCCTTATATTCTGCACATTCCAATGTCGTCTCCATGCTCGCATCCAAGTCCAACTCCGATATTTTTCCAACATGCATTTTTGCTCCTAAAAATCATAATTTCCTGCAAAACAAATGCTAATCATGTTGGTTAGTATAAATTCACATTTTATTACCAATTACATGAGAATATATACATATTGCACACAAACAAGGCGAAAATAATACGTTTGAGTATCACTTGGGCATATAAATCTGCCCAAGATCACTTACCCCACACTTAAATCCTTGTTCGTCCTCGAACAACACATACACAACTCATGCAAATTACATCCCAACCTTCGCCACTATGGTGCGACAATTTATGCTACGGTCATACCGATTATTCAATTTTTGCAAATCATCAAGAAAATATGCATGGTCTTAACAATGCAATGACCTTTAATACATCAAGACTTCCTAGACTTTAAGAATCAACTCTCGATATCGGCAAACTCATGCAAATCAACTAATCAAGAAATCCGACACGAAAATCAATCTTTCATCAAGCATGTGCCCTCACAACTCAGTAGAATCTTCCCCTTTTTGTTCATGCAACACAAAAACATGCAAGTAGGGGCATATAAAAATTAATTTCACTCTCTCTCCCAAAAGAATTCACATGCATCATGTCATGACCCATAGGCTTGCCGTTAGTGTATTACTCCACTAATATAAAGAAATGCAATATAGGATCACGTAGGACTTTAATGGGTTGTAACGGGGCTATGGATCTAGTATATATATTGGATTAGCCAATAATAGTCGCTAGCATCCTTAAGCGCCTTTTCAACTCATTCCCATCGACTCATGGACATTGTTCCTCTCTTTCCTCTTTTTCTCCCATTCATGCTGGTTTCCTTTCGTACAGCCCATTTCATCAAACACACTTGACACAAAACAAAGGGTTTTCATGTACCCTCACTATCATTTAATTATAACAAGTGTCTCTTCAACATCATTTTTTCTTTCCTCACTCTGCTTTTTTTTTCTTTCATTCCTTACTCCTTGACACCTTGGGAAAATTTTCTTTTCTTCGTAAGCGCTTAAGAGTTTTGTATAGACTTTTACAGCTAATGAAAAGAAAGAATGAAGCTTGGTTTATACAATTTTGGACAAAAGAAAGAAATCGGCTAAAGGCTCAACGGGCTAACTAGGGTATACAACATATAGAAAGGTAGAATTCGACAAGAAAAAAATGGAAACTCTCAGTTAAAACAAAGAAATGCCTACATCCTTTCCAACACTACACTTCCTTCATTTCATTTTGTATACACACCAGGCAAGTTCTAGACAATTCACAATGGCATGGAATACCAAAACCTCACTTCACACTTCATGCACATGCTCGAATCAAGATGCATTCACAGACTCTCTAATTAGCCAATCACATGAATTCAAGATTAAGCCTCAATCATACTGAATCAAATTCTATAGCCTAGGTAACTCAACATATTTACAAAATTGCATGCTTTCAAATGAATCATTTTCACATTTTGAACATCATTTACAACACGCAACAAAATTTAACAACCAGATAGTAACTACAGGTTCAGTGATGCAATCCACCAAAGAAAAAAACTTAAAATAAATTAAAATCACTACTCCTACCGACTACATTTCCCTTAAGACGGTCGTCATCCATCCATCATAGGGAACGGTCACTAACTATGACATCGGTTCAATGGGACTATTCTCGGTAAAAGAACCGAAAACAAACTCCGAGAAACCCAAAAAAAATAAAAACCGAAAATTTTTGCAACACATCGATCATTTCGATAGAAAGAAAATATTTACATGTGCAAAATATTCTCGAAAATTTTGAAAAATACCGATCATCTTGATAGAAAAAAAAATCTTTACAAAATATTTACACTGGCAACCATAACTTTTCATACCACACATCATTAACCACACAAACAAATATATACACATACACCACAAATCAGTTCATAACAGGGAAAGCACAAACATACATACAAACCATGGAAAAACATATAGCAAATTAGAGCCCAAGTCCCAGCACCTAGCTACTCCCCACCCCACACTTACATCGAACACTGTCCCCAGTGTTCACAAAAATTACAAAACACAATTTCGTGTGGTGGAACTCCCTGTTCAGTCGAAATATTCGACTTCTTCATCTGGTGCTGCTGCCTCGTCGCCCATATCTGAGTCAGCTCCATCGTCGTCATCGGACTCCACATCGGAGTCCTCACGACGTGTCTCCTCATCAGTAGGGACATCGTCATCAGTCGGCTCCACGAAGGCTGGTCCCACTCGGCATAAGGCTCTGGCATTCTCGCCAAATGGGTAATCCAGCTCCAGCTGCCATAATTCTTCCTCGGTGGCTGGTCTCCCACCAATCCGTAGTTGAAGCATCTGCATGCCGAACATACGTGCCATGTATTGATCGTCACGAGCATGTCGCTCGCCCAAAGTCAGCACTGGCCCGTGTGTGGTGTCAGGGGCCTTAGTTTTTGTCACATCGAGGGCCCTCCGCTCCAACTGCGGAATATAGTCCAAAGCCTCTTCCTCAATGTCGAGGCCTCGGAGGAAGGTGGTGATGAGTCCGCCAAACCCGTATCTGTGGCCCTGGTGCAGTCTGGCTCTCTTCATGGCGGATATAATTACCGCCCCAACATTAATCTCAAGCCCTTTCATAAGGGCATACACCAAGCAGACACGGTCCCGGGTCACATCCGTCATATGAACTCTCGGGATCAAGCACGAACATACAATCTTCAGCCATATTCTGGCCTCCCTGTTCATCTGCGAATAAGGCAGAGTCTGGTGGTAACCCCTCTCCTTATGTCTACTCCATCGGGCTGTGGATCGAGCCCCACACAACGTACGTCTGATGTCGGCGTACGGTGGGGTGATGTTTAGCTGGCGGAGAACGTGAGCGTCTGTGTCCCGCGCTCCAACGATGGCATTAAATTGGTGGGGTTCCAGAGTGACAATCTGCCCTCTGATTTTTATTGTGTGGCTTCTGATGGCCGGGTTCCAATTTGCGTAGAACTCTCGGACCAAATGAAGGTTGCACTCCTTAGGCTCCTGAAAGATAAAGCTGAGCCCAGCTGCCTCGATTCTCTGCACAATACGTGGGAACTCCTGTGCAAGTGGTTCCCGTGCAATATGTTCCTCGGGGAAGTACTTGTTTTCTTTATGTTTTGCGTACCACTTCTTCTCTTCATCGGTTACCCATCTTGTTCCGTATTGGCGGCGTAGGCCGCGCGGAACAGTGGGTGCAGCTGGGACTGCGGTGCCCAACCTCAATCTTTTTCGTCCGGTGCCTGAGGTAGAAGCACCCTTGCCCTTGTCCTGTCGACTTGCCATTGAACCTGTCAATATACATAAACAGCACAACGTTAAGCTAAATACAAGTTAACTTAGGCTAAGGTCGGGTTAAACTAAGTTTTACCCCACACTTAGTCCTTAACTATATTTACAATACTTCGGCAAGGATTACTCTATTTACAACCCCAAACACAAACAACTATACAACATATTGCTTAGTGCGTTCACGAAAATTTCAACAGCATAACGCTTAGCGTACTACTCAGACTTCATACAGCTAATCCCAATCCTACTATCGCTAACAATTCAACCATCGCACAAGCAATAAAAACAAAAACTAAAAACAACGATAAAAACATTCTATATACAAACAAATCCAATTAACCAAACCAATTTACACAATTTTCGCATTTTCCCCAACAATTCGAGAATTCGTCTTCCCACAACATTCACACAATATTTACCTCGACTTATCTCAATTTACAACCACACCCTGGCATCGAATTCATCAAATTATCAAGTTGCCCAAGTCAAATTCAACAACCCAAGCCCTAGAATACAATTCTACAATCAAATTTGAATTATTCACATAATCGTAGAGTTCAAACGCTAATTACAACAATCCGAACATAATCAATCACAAAATAATTCAACATCATGTTTAATTGCTACTTGGGGTGATATATTTCACCTCACATGCTCAAATTCAACTAAAATCGCCAAAAACATGAGAGAAACGATGAAAACATACCTTTTAGTTGAAGAACCAAAGAAATTTGATGTTTTCCTTGCCTATTAGTGTGGCACGTTGGTTGGGGAGGGGGAATTGGGTGTTTTGGTCGCGGAGGAGGAGAGAAATGGGGAAAAATTGGGCAAAATCGGGGTTAATTTAAAGAAAAACACGCGGGTCACCCGGCAACCCGGTGTGACCCGGCACTGAATAAAGGGCAACGTGTCACGGAGGGTAACGCAGAGCCCCTCCTCCGTGACACAGAGCCAACGCGTTGTTTCTCTGGAAATTTTTAAAAATCTGATTTTGCCTTCAACGTGTCACGGAGGGTAACGCGGAGCCACTCCTCCGTGACACAGAGCCAACGCCCCAGTGCACTGTTTCTTCAATAAAAATTATTTTCATACCTTGCCTTATTTTTCCCGCTTCCATGCATATTTTTCTCCGTTAGACCTGAAAATCACCTCACTAAACGAAATTGGTTAGATTAATAGATTTTCCTACTACCATGAAAAAAAATACTAACTAAAACGAAAAATTTGTACGAAATCAAGAAAAAGATAAATAAAATAAAAATACAAATTAATTACACTCTACTAAAAGAAGAAAATAAATAGAATATTTTTCTTTTCACGGGTTGCCTCCCGTGCAGCGCCTGGTTTACCGTCGCGGTTCGACGTCCATTATGCTCAATTTTCTACTAGGGTGAGGGACGATTTTTCACGATCCTTGTCCTCCCCCCAGTAGTGCTCAACCTCATCTGGTGGCCTTCCTGTTAACTCTCGGGAATCATTCATTATATTAGCACTCCTCTGATCAATCACATTGATCACTGAGAGTTCCTCATTTACAATCGGGAGTTTGGGTGCTTTGTACATGTCAAACACTTCTATCTTGTCATGTGCCCGCATTGTAAGTTGACCCGCAGCTACATCAATTAATGCTTTTCCGGTTGCCAAAAAGGGTCGTCCCAAAATAAATGGGACTTCAGCATCTGGTTCAAAGTCCAGAACAATAAAATCGACCGGAAAAATGAGGGAACCCACTTGCACTAACACATCCTCAACAATACCATCCGGTTTAGCTAAGGACCTGTCCGCTAGCTGCAAGATTACCATTGTAGGTCTAGGACTCCCTAGACCTAACTTTCTGAATACCGAAGATGGCATCAGATTTATACTTGCCCCCAAGTCGCATAATCCACGAGCTCGGATACTTTGCCCAATAGACAGCTGGATAGTAAAACTTCCAGGGTCTTTCAATTTCGTGGGCAGTCTATTCTGAATCCGGGAAGTGCATTCCTCCGTTAAAGCCACCGTGGCATACTCAGTCAAACGACTTTTGTTAGCCACGATGTCTTTAATATATTTTGCATACTTTGGCACTCCCTGCAAGACATCAACAAGAGGTAAGTTAACATGTACCTGTTTAAGCACCTCCATGAATTTCTTGAAACACGCCTCCTCCTTGTGTTTCTTAAGTCGTTGAGGGAACGGGGGTGGAGGCCTTTCTGATTCTGCTTCTTTAGTCTTCCCCCTATCAGAACTTTGTTCCTCCTCAACATCTGCTGCTCCTGACTTTTGAGGCGGTCTTTCCGGTTCCACCTCCTTCAACTATAAGCCACTCCTCGTGGTCACCGCATTTACCTGCTTCGGATTAGGATCCGTGTCGCTAGGTATTCCTCCTCTGGGTCTTGTATTTTGGGCACTAGCAAATTGCCCAAACTGATATTCAAGAGCCTTGGTCGCCAATTGATTGTTCTTCACTTCGGCTGCCAATTTAACATAGTCAGCCTGCAATTGTGCCTGATTAGCGATCATGGTTTTGAACATCTCCTTAATAGTCCGTGATGGTGGTGGAGGAGGGGCATTGTGATTTCTGAATTGAGCTTGATAGTTTTGTTGCCCTCCTTGACTTCTCTGCATACCCTGACCAGAACTTTGGCCTTGTTGGTTGTTGCTACCCCACGAAAAATTTGGATGGTTCCTCCAATTTGAGTTGTAGCCACTACCAAACTACTGCTGATTTCTCTGTGCATTGCCCACAAAGTTAACAGAATCAGGATTTGCACCACAGCATTCAGCTGAATGCTCACTACTACCACACACTTCACACCACATCTGCTGGACTGCATTGACCGAAGCTGAAGGCTGGTTCAAGTTCATATTGCTGAAGTGATTATTTAACTGATTTTGTAAGGCAGCTATCTGTGCAGCGATAGCTGTAAATCCATCCACTTCAAGCACTCCCGCTGCTTTCCTTGCTCCACCTCGAGATGAATCTGCATTCCATTCTGGATTGCGCTGTGAAATTCGGTTGAGCAAAGTGTACAGCTCCTCGTAAGTCTTTTCCAGCTCTTGCCCTCCAGCTGCTGAATCTAACAGAATTTTAGTGTGGGGTTCCAAACCCTCAATAAATGTGTGTACCAACACCTCATTGGACTGATGATGATGAGGACAGTCCCGTAACATGGATTTAAATCTTTCCCAGGCTTGATATAGATTTTCTCCCTCCCTCTGTTTAAAACTTAGAATTTGACTTCTAAGTCTGGCTGTTTTACCAGAAGGGAAAAATCTAATCAAAAACTTCCGTGCAAGATCATCCCACGTTGATATAGAATTGGGTGGTTCAGCTTTTAACCACCTCTTAGCTTCACCAAGTAAGGAAAACGGAAATAAGGTGAGCCGAACATAATCAGGTGACACTCCAGCCGGTATATAAGTGTCACTTATCTCCAAAAAGTTTTGGAGATGTTGTTGTGGATCTTCATGAGGGAGACCGGTAAATTGCCCGCTTGTGTGCAAAAGTTGCACCATATTCTGCTTTAATTCAAATCTCCCTCCAGGCTCTGGTTTGCGGATGCTAGAATGTACATTGTTAGCATGTGGGATTTCCACCTCGCGAACCGGCCTTGCTGCTGCTTCATCGGGCACTAACACTGCCCTCACAACTGGTGGATTTTGTTGCTCCATAATAGATTGTCGGAACAACTGCAGCTTCTTTTGTAGAGCTTCTCTACGTTGACTATGAAATTCACGTTCAGGCTCTAAGTAAGATTCCACCAGCTCCTTGTCCCTTGCCAGTGTTCACAGAAACAAAATCTGCAAAATACAGGCTAAGACCAAGTTGTTAACACTTAAGAAAATAAAAATAAAAATACAGTAAATTTACACTAAACACAATTTCACAAATTTGCCTAGCCTCCCCGGCAACGGCGCCAAAAACTTGTTCGGTGCTATTTCGATTGGTATTATATATTATAAACCGACACGCAAGTGCACGTGGTCAAACAAGTAATAAAGTGGCTAAGTAAGCCAAGTATCGATCCAAGGAGGCTCAGGGTATGTAAAATTTGCCTAAGTATACTATATTCTTATCTTACTTCTAACTATGCTAACAACAACATAACCAACAGTTAATTGAGTTTTTGTTTATAAAATATATACTAAAACTATTAACAATTATTTACCGTGAATTTAAACTATGGATATGAGCATGCCAAGGTTAAGAACAAGTAATGAATTCGATTGTAATAATAATCCGGTTAATCTCTTCCTCATGTTGCTAGCCAAGAATAGTAGCCTAGAAATTAAAACTCTCGTATTTAATTTCACTTAAGAATCATAAACCATTCGTCTACATTTCTGTGATCAAATGCAATTTACGACCTAGCAATACAATTCCGGTTACTAAATTGACTAATACGGCTTTCAAGTATATTTCTATCAGGAAAGCACATCAAAACCCAATTTTCCCAAATCAAGTTAAGAACAATACCCTATTAATTCACAACTTTCCAATTTCTTGCTCTCTCGAGTGAAATTGGACTTTTTAGATGTACATTAATGTTGGCCAAGCACTAATGCAGTAAGAACAAGAATTAATAGAACAACATGAAAGAAGAAGAAGAAAACCATATCATTTACAATCAAAATTCACTACACATGTTCAAAACCTTAGCAAGGAAGAGAATCAGCCACTCATTTGTGGATTGAGCATCCTAAAACAAGTGTAAATCATACGTACAATTGATAGAAAGAATAAAAGAAGAGAAGAAATCCCTTAGCTTTTTCGTTCCTCAACTGCTCCTAACCCACGTCCTTGCTCCACCAAGTCTGAACTAAAACTGAACTAATTAAAATAAACCTAAGTGTGCTATTTATACTAGTGGGAAATTTTTCCCGGAATAACAAGCAACGTGTCACGGAGGCCAACGCGGAGCCTTGCCTCCGTGACACGGCGTGGACGCGGACCCTCACTGGAAATCTAGGGTCCGATAAATTAGCCTCAACGTGGCATGGAGGCCAACGCGGAGGCCTATCTCCGTGCCACGGAGCTGTCGCGAGGCTTCACTGGAATTTGTCCATTAATTCCCTCTCCAGGCAGTGTGCCTCCGCGATGGTAGCGTGGCACGGCGCCATCGCGGAGCCCTTATATGCTGCACATTCCAATGTCGTCTCCATGCTCGCATCCAAGTCCAACTCCGATATTTTTCCAACATGCATTTTTGCTCCTAAAAATCATATTTTCCTGCAAAACAAATGCTAATCATGTTGGTTAGTATAAATTCACATTTTATTACCAATTACATGAGAATATATACATATTGCACATAAACAAGGCGAAAATAATACGTTTGAGTATCACTTGGGCATATAAATCTGCCCAAGATAAGTCACATCACTGACGTCACACATTAGCTCAAATGGGCAATCCCAATCCAGAGCAATCAGAATAGGAGCTTCCACTAGCTTCTTCTTTAGCTCCCCTGAAGAACTAATGCATTCTGCCCCAAACTCAAACTTTACATCTTTTTCCATTAGTCTGTACATTAGCCTGGATATCTTCAAAAAATCTCGAATGAATAGCTTGTAAAAACCCAGTGTGTTCCAAGAAGCTGCGGACAACCTTAATCGACACTGGCAGTGGCAACCTCTCAATAACCTCTACCTTGGCATGGTCAACCTCCAATCCTCTTTGTGACACTTTGTGTCACGACCCGAACATAGGCCTGGATCGTGACATGGGAAAAGGAGCCCCGAGAGACTCCAAGTCGACCCATGGCATGAACATACATCTAACTCAATCAATGAAGCGGAAAACTTAACAATAATGAACATGGAGTAAGTCTAATTAACATAATCTCAAACTGGAATTCACATAATACATAACAAGCTGATTACTACGTACTACCTGAAAGCCTCTACATAACTGATGGGTTGATGGGACAACACCCCCAACTAACCTGCCAAGTCTGAAAACTGAAAGTTCAAAGATATATGATAGCAAATGGTCATCGGGAGATGAGGACTCACAACTAAGCTGGATGTTAACTCTGGAACTGGCTAATGGCGGGGCTGAGTCTGAAGATCGGAGCCTGTATCATAAATGCAAGGCAAGTAAAACCACTTAAATAGTAAATCATTTAAATCATGCATGATATAAAATATAATCAAGATAGAAATATGAGAGTAGGGCTTGCATGCTATTTTCTGAAATCATGATCTAAACATAACATAACATTATAACTGAATTGATTGATCCAAAGCTGAAATCTGATAATCATAAGTAAAACTGAACATTGGGTCAAACCTGCTTAAGAACATATATAGATACATTGAATGATAAACATGCATAACTGAAATCATGAGAAATAATGGGAGAATCGTCATATAACCGACATTACCACGATAGAGCTTACGTGGTCCCAACTATCATACTCAAGTGGGTAGAGCCACCCAAAGCCTTGCCAGGGCTAGGGATGATACCATGATATCAATATCACACTCAAGGCCCGTTTAGGGTAGGGGATAGCTCACATAGGAGGTCCCAAAGTATATATATGATATGTAAACCAATGTTGGCGCATAGTTCTGAGGCATAGGATTGACTGATCCTTTGCCTACTCAATGTTAGACACTACTCCAAAAAAAGTGCATATGTTCTCCATCGTTTTTCAACAAAGCTAACCTTCATTTACTAACGAAGCTTAATAATTAAATACATATCAAATCTGAAATCATATATGAGGAGCTTTAGCTCAAACCATACCACAAGCTGAACATAATTGGGAGTCTTAACTCCAAAACCATGTGGTAAGCTAATTCGTGAAATCATAAATCATACTTGAACATATAGGCATTTCCCAATATTTTAATCATGCTTGGAAATACTTGATTCATTTGAAAACATGATCATAAACATGAGTAACTTGAAAACATGCTTTTCATCAATAATATCTCATCATACTTGAACATTCATCATAAATCTCAACTTTCATGAACTTCTCATAATTGGGCATTTTAATTTATAAAGCTTGAAAACATGATTATAATTGGAAACAATGTAAACCTTGCCCATGAATCATAATTCAATAGTAGAAACATATTTTGATCATACTTATGTTGAAAATTAGAAATTTCATGCATTGAGTTAAAACCCCATAGGATCAACATATAGATCTTCATGAATTAGAGAGGGATTGGGCATGGGTGTGAATAATTTCACCCATTCATAAACCTACATACCTGATAGGATCTGATTCTACCACTTTCCTGATTTCCCACGACCCGTGAGGTGAGTCGTGAGGAGTGACCATGAATCGTGAGGTGACTCGTGGTCAGCATGGTGTGGCAAGGCTTGAGTGAGGAGGCCACTGGCTTGACCACGAGTCGTGGTCAGACCTCACGACTCGTGAGGTCACCCGTGGTCAACCCCTGAGGATTGGCAAGTTGGGGTGGACAGTGTAGGCCATGGAAGGTGACCACAATTCATGGTCAGACCTCACGACTCATGAAGTCACCCATGGGGTTCCCTTGGATGTTTGGGCAGTGGACTCAACGGACCATGGCCACGAGTCGTTCCCTGTGGCAACGACCGGTTAGGTCCCTCATGGGGACTAGCGACCAGAAATTTCCTGCGTTTTAATAAAGTTGTTTTCATAATTCCTAAGTCCGTAAACTACATCATTTGGGATATTTTCTGAGTGTGATAAGAGGAGTTAAGCCCTTTATGCATGCCATTCTCATGCAAAAGCTTAGAGAGGTTTTTGGGAGATTCAAGGCCTTCTTCCCCAAGTTTCAATCAATTTCTTTTTGGGTGTTCAAGGAACTTTGAGTCAATCCATTTCCTGGTATGTAGGGTTTTAAAATGGGTGGAATTCTTCCTCACCCATGCCCAATTTCGATTTAAATCATGAATCCTCCTATTCAAGTTATATGGGGTTTTACTCAAATGCATGCAAATGTGATTTCTCTTTATGGGTATGATTTAATTGAGTCTTAATTATTGAATTATGAATGATGGGCAGGTTTTATCATTTTTTTCCTTTAATCATGTTTCAAGCTTTTAAATCCAAATTGCCCATTTGATGAAAGTTCATGGAAGTTATAATTTATGATGACTACTCTACAATTTGAGTTTATTGATGATGGAAAAGCATGATTTTCTAGTTACCCATGTTTATGAGCATATTTTGAAAGTATTGAGTATGATGAAGTAATGGTCAATGCCCACATGTTGAAGAATGATTTACGATTTATGAAATGAATTACATGATTTATCGATTTATGATGTTGGTCGATGAAAAGGGCCTTGATTCTTGGCTAAGCATTATTTTAAAGGGGATCAATGATGATAAATGTTATATCTTAGCCAACAAATTTTAATGCATGATGTTATTGATTTATGTATGAGCCTATATGCATGTTTTGGGGAGTCGTGTCTAGCACTGAGCAACCCGGCGTTCAAAGGACTACGTTGGTGTTTCATAACCAAATGCCACCATGGGTTTCTAAATGATATGATGTATTGATAATGATACCCTCAAATGTGATATCATGCCTTATGCATGACCCTCGCCTGGCAAGCCAGGGTCAGCTCTGCCCACTTGAGCTAGATAATGGGGCATCATGAAAATCTCTACCATGATGGTGTCAGTTATGACGAGTCCTCCCATTGTTCTGTATGTTTTATGCATTGATATATTATATTATTGGCTCAAATTATGTTTTGATAATGTTTACTTATGATTATGATTATGAACGCTTTATGAACTATTTGAAAGCCTTGAGCCATATGTTTTCTTACGGAGTTTATGATATATGCATGATGTCCTTCTTCTACGTCTACTTATGAGTTTTATTTTACTTTTAAATATCCGTTTTACTTACCTTGCATACTCAGTACATTCCACATACTGACCGCATACTTTCTATGTTGTATCGTTTCATGATACAAGGTCCGGATCTCAGGCTCATCCTCATCCTTAGTCCATCTCAGTGTACGTTCTCAGCTTATTAGTGAGTCCTCATCTTTCGAGTGATGTTTGAAAGACTTTTATGTTATCTTACGTTTCAGTATTGTTCCGGTTAGTTGGGGATGTTGTCCCATCAACCCATCGTATGTTGTAGAGGCTTTCAGACCATGTGTAGTATTCAACTTATGTGTACGTCTAGTATTTTCTAATGTTATGTTATAATCTAGTTCCGTTATGTTTTTATGATTTTCATTCTGCTTATTTGAATAAGATTAATTGTATGCATGTGTCATGGGTCGACTTGGGGTCTCTCGGGGTTTAGAGACATCAAACACTTCCACCTCGTCATGTGCTCTCATAGTTAGCTGCCCTGTAGCTACATCATCAAGTCTCGTCTGGTTATCAAAGGGGGACGTTGCAAAATAAGTGGGACTTCCGGATCTAGCTCAAAATCAAGAATTATGAAATCCACCGAAAAATAAGGGAGCCTACTTGCACTAGCACATCTTCTACAATTCCATCTGATCTGGCCAATGAGCGATCTGCTAGCTGCAAAATCACAGTTGTGGGTCTTGGACTACCCAAACCCAACTTCTTGAATAATGAAGTGGGCATCAAATTAGTGCTCGCCCCAAGATCACATAAACCACGGGCTCTAATGGACTGGCCAATGGTGATTTGGATAGTAAAACTTCCCGGATCTTTGAGCTTTGTAGGCATTCTGTTATGTATCTGTGATGTACACTCCTCAGTAAGTGCAATTGTGGCATACTCCATCAGTCTACTCTTGTTCGCCATAATATCTTTTATGTATTTTTGCATACTTCGGAATACCCTGCAAAACATCCACTAGTGGAAGATTAATATGTACCTGCTTTAATACTTCCATAAATTTTTGGAAGCATGCTTCTTCCTTATGCTTCCTCAATTTCTAAGAGAAAAGAGGTGGTGGTGCTAACTTCATAGCTCCTATGGTATTTTCACTCCCTACTTCTCTATCAATGTCCTCGACCTCCTCCTCTATAATTACAGCTTTTTGTGCTAGCTTTTCTAGCACCAACTCCTTCAGTTGTTTACCACTCCTGGTGGTGACAACATTTACCTACTTTGGGTTGGTGTTTATATCACTTAGCAACCCACCCCGCAGTTAAGTATTATGTGCTCCAACTAGCTGTCCCAGCTGAATTTCCAATGCCTTTGTATCCAACTGTTGATTTTTTACGTCGGTTGTTAATTTAACTTGGTCAACAGCCATCTAGGCTTGGTTGGCTATAATTGTCTTTAGCATATCCTTGATGTTGCTGGATTGATTGGGAGCATTATTGCCTCTGAACTGGGGTTGAAAATTCTGATTTGCCCCCTGATTTCTGTGCAGACCCTGATTCAAACTTTGGCCTTGGTGACTATTACCACCCCATGAAAATTTTGGGTGATTCCTTTAGTTGGGGTTGTAATTGCTTCCATAATGTTGATTGTTGCTTGTTCAGCTTCTGTGGTGACCACACGCAAGTGCATGTGGTCAAACAAGTAGTAAAGTGGCTAAAGTAAAGCCAAGTATCAATCCCACAGGGACTGAACTAAGGTAATAATTAACTTAAGTATTAATGAACTATAACTTTAAGAATGCAGACAACCAATTAAACAATATTTGGAGAGTATAGTTTCCTAATTTATACAAATCTAAAGCAAAATTATAAAATAAGTCTAAACTATAGTAATGAGCAAGCTGAGGTTAAACGAACATGCAGGGAATTAATTTATCGATACAATTCAGTTAATCTTTCCTTCGGTTTGCTAGTCAAGAATTATTGCCTATGGATTGAAACTTTCATATCCTACCCAACTTAAGAATCATGAACCTTCAACCTACATTTCTGTGATAAAAGAATTTCATGTTCTAGCCATACAAAACCGATTCCTTAATTGACTAATAAGACTTTTAGATATATTTCTATTATGAATGTAAATCAATTCTCAATTTTCCCAAACTAAGAAGAGATCATATCCTACCAATTCACATCTTTCCAATTTCTTTCCTTTTCAAAATCAAAATTGGATTTTTTAGATATACATTAACATTGGCCAAACATTAATGCAGTAAGAACAAGAATTGATAGAACAACCATTGAAGAAAAGATAAAAACTAAATTGATCAACAATTACATTCTACTAAAATTGTTCTTAACCTCATCAAGAAGTGAATTTAGCCACTCATTTGTGAATTAAATATCATCAAATGAGTATAATTCATACAAACAATTGAGATAAAAGAGAAAGAGAAAGAGAAGAACCCTAGAATTTTCGTCCCCTCAACTGCCTGTAACCCACGTTCTTGCTCAACCAAGTCAGAATGTTTAAAAATAAACCTAAGTGTGCTATTTATACTAGTTAGAATTTTTCCCAGAATAACAAGCAACGTGGCACGGAGTGTATCACGGAGCACTCCCTCCGTGCCACGGGGCAAACGCGGACCCTCACTGGAATCAGGTTCCTCAGCAATTTCTCCTTGGCGTGCCACAGCCTGCAAAGCGAAGCCAGGCCAACGTGTCACGGTGCAATCGCGAACCTTCACTGGAATCGGCCAAAATAAATCACCCGAGGCAGAATGCCTCCGCGATGGCAACATGACACGGCTCCATCGCGGAGCCCTTATTTTTGCTGCTCTTCCTTGACCTTTTCCACTCCTTTCTTCCAAGTCCATTCCCATTTTTACCAACATGTATCTTAGCTTCCCAAAATTACATTTTACCTGCAAAACAACACTAATCATGTTGGTTAGTATAAATTCACATTTTAACTACAAATCACATGAGAATGCACACATAACGATAGATAAACAAGACGAAATGAAGCATTTGAGTATCACTTGGGCATATAATCTGCCCAAGATCACTTACCCCACACTTAAAACCTTGTTCGTCCTCGAATAATACTCTCACATCTCATGCAATTGACACCCATGCATAGCTACTTTGGCTCGACAATTCAAGCTATGGTTATACCGATTATTAAATATAGCAAATCATCAAGAAAACATGCATGGTCTCATCCATATAATGACATACACCAAATTAAGATCTCCTAAACTCAAGATTCGACTCTCGATCTCGGCAAACTCATGAAAATCAACTGATCAAGACATCCGACACGAAATTCAATCTCTCGTCAAGCATGTGCCCTCAGAGAAATTTCCCCCTTTTCAATCATATGATTTCCAAAGCATTACATGTAGGGGTATATGAACACTATTTTGCTCTCTCTCCCAAAGAATTCACATGCATCATGTCATGAACCATAGGTTTGCCTCTAGTGTATTACTCCACTAATATAAGGACGCGTGATGTAAGATCACGTAGGACTTAACGAGTTGTAATGTAAGCTAAGGAACTAGTAAATACTGGGCTAACCAATAATAGCAACTAGCTTCCTTAAGCGCTTTTCAATACATCCCACTGTTCGGTCGTGTTGGCTATAGGTGTAAAACCGACACGCAAGTGCACGTGGTCAAACAAGTAATAAAGTGGCTAAGTAAGCCAAGTATCGATCCAAGGAGGTTCAGGGTATGTAAAAATTGCCTAAGTATACTATATTCTTATTTTACTTCTAACTATGCTAACAACAACGTAACCAACAGTTAATTGAGTTTTTATTTATAAAATATATACTAAAACTATTAACAATTATTTACTATGAATTTAAACTATGGATATGAGCATGCCAAGGTTAAGAACAAGTAATGAATTCGATTGTAATATTAATTCGGTTAATCTCTTCTTCATGTTGCTAGCCAAGAACATTAGCCTAGAAATTAAAACTCTCGTATTTAATTTCACTTAAGAATCATAAACCATTCGTCTACATTTCTGTGATCAAATGCAATTTACGACCTAGCAATACAATTCCGGTTCCTAAACCGACTAATACGGCTTTCAAGTATATTTCTATCAGGAAAGCACATCAAAACCCAATTTTCCCAAATCAAGTTAAGAACAATACCCTATTAATTCACAACTTTCCAATTTCTTGCTCTCTCGAGTGAGATTGGACTTTTTAGATGTACATTAATGTCGGCCACACACTAATGCAGTAAGAACAAGAATTAATAGAACAAGATGAAAGAAGAAGAAGAAAACCATATCATTAACAATCAAAATTCATCACCACTGTTCAAAACCTCAGCAAGGAAGAGAATTATCCACTCATTTGTGGATTAATCATCCTAAAACGAGTGTAAATCATACATACAATTGATTGAAAGAAGAAAGGAAGAGAAGAAATCCCTTAACTTTTTCGTCCCTCAACTACTTCTAACCCACGTCCTTGCTCCACCAAGTCTGAACTAAAACTGAACTAATTAAAATAAACCTAAGTGTGCTATTTATACTAGAGGGAAATTTTTCCCGGAATAACAAGCAACGTGTCACGGAGGTCAACGCGGAGCACTGCCTCCGTGACACGGCGTGGATGCGGACCTTCACTGGAAATCCAGGGTCCGGTAAATTAGCCTCAACGTGGCACGGAGGCCAACGCGGAGGCCTATCTCCGTGCCACGGAGCTGTCGCGAGGCCTCACTGGAATTCGCCATTTAATTCCCTCTCCAGGCAGTGTGCCTCCGCGATGGTAGCGTGGCACGGCTCCATCGCGGAGCCCCTATAATTTGTGCATTCCGATGTCTTTTCCATGCTCGTATCCAAGTCCAACTCCGATATAGTTCCAACATGCATTTTAGCTCCTAAAAATCATATTTACCTGCAAAACAAATGCTAATCATGTTGGTTAGTATAAATTCACATTTTATTACCAATTACATGAGAATATATACACATTGCACACAAACAAGGCGAAAATAATACGTTTGAGTATCACTTGGGCATATAAATCTGCCCAAGATCACTTACCCCACACTTAAATCCTTGTTCGTCCTCGAACAACACATACACAACTCATGCAAATTACATCCCAACCTTCGTCACTATGGTGCGACCATTTACGCTACGGTTATACCGATTATTCAATTTTTGCAAATCATCACGAAAACATGCTTGGTCTTACAATACAATGACCTTTAATACATCAAGACTTCCTAGACTTTAAGAATTGATTCTTGATATCGGCAAACTCATGCAAATCAGCTAATCAAGAAATCCGACACGAAAATCAATCTTTCATCAAGCATGTGCCCTCACAACTCAAGAGAATCTTCCCCTTTTTGTTCATGCAACACACAAACATTCATGTAGGGGCATATAAAAATTAATTTCACTCACTCTCCCAAAAGAAGTCACATGCATCATGTCATGACCCATGGGCTTGCCCATAGTGTATTACTCCACTAATATAAAGACATGCAATGTAAGATCACGTAGGATTTTAATGGGTTGTAACGGGGATATGGATCTAGTATATATATTGGATTAGCCAATAATAGTCGCTAGCATCCTTAAGCGCCTTTTCGACACATTCCCATTGACTCATGGACATTGTTCCTCTCTTTTCTCTTTTTCTCCCATTCATGCTGGTTTACTTTCGTACTGCCCATTTCATCAAACACACTTGACACAAAACAAAGGGTTTTCATGTACCCTCAATATCATTTAATTACAACAAGTGCCTCTTCAACATCATCTTTTCTTTCTTCACTCTGCTTTTCTTTTTCTTTTCACTCTTTTCACTCTTTAACACTTTGGGAAACATTTTCTTTTCTTTGTAAGCGCTTAAGAGCTTCGTATAGACTTTAAGGCTGATGAAAAGAAGGAATAAAGCTTAGTTTATACAATTTTGGACAAAAGAAAGAAAGAAATCGGCTAAAGGCTCAACGGGCTGACTAGGGTATACAACATATAAAAAGATAGAATTTGACAAGAAAAAAATGGAAACTATCGGTTAAAAACAAAGAAATTCCTACATCCTTTCCAACACTACACCTCCTTCATTTCATTTTGTAAACACACCAGGCAAGTTCTGGACAATTCACAATGGCATGGAATAACAATACCTCACTTCACACTTCATGCACATGCTCGAATCAAGATGCATTCACAGACTCTCTAATTAGCCAAACACATGAATTCAAAATTAAGCCTCAATCATACTGAATCAAATTCTATAGCCTAGGTAACTCAACATATTTACCAAATTGCATGCTTTCAAACGAATCATTTTCACATTTTGAACATCAGTTACAACACGCAACGAAATTTTTGCAACCATAAAGCAACTACAGTTCATTGATGTAATCCACCAAAGAAAAATTAAAAACAAATTAAAATCCTACTCCTACCGACTACATTTCCCTTAAGACGGTCGTCATCCATCCATCATAGGGAACGGTCACTAACTATGACATTCGGTTCAATGGGACTATTCTCGGTAAAAGAACCGAAAACAAACTCCGAGAAACCCAAAAAAATAAAAACCGAAAATTTTTGCAACAATTCGATCATTTCGATAGAAAGAAAATATTTACAAGTGCAAATTATTCTCGAAAATTTTTGAAAAAAATATCGATCATCTCGATAGAAAAAATAAAAAAATATTTACAAAATATTTACACTGGCAACCATAACATTTCATACCACACATCATTAACCACACAAACAAATATATACACATACACCACAAATCAGTTCATAACAGGGAAAGCACAAACATACATACAAACCAAGGAAAAACAAACAACAAATTAGAGCCCAAGTCCCAGCACCTAGCTACTCCCCACCCCACACTTAAATCGAACATTGTCCCCAGTGTTCACAAAAATTACAAAACACAATTTCGTGTGCTGGAACTCCCTGTTCAGTCGAAATATTCGACTTCTTCATCTGGTGCTGCTACCTCGTCGCCCATATCTGAGTCAGCTCCATCGTCGTCATCGGACTCCACATCGGAGTCCTCACGACGTGTCTCCTCATCAGTAGGGACATCGTCATCCGTCGGCTCCACAAAGGCTGGTCCCACTCGGCATAAGGATCTGGCATTCTCGTCAAATGGGTAATCCAGCTCCAGCTGCCATAATTCTTCCTCGGTGGCTGGTCTCCCACCAATCCGTAGCTGCAGCATCTGCATGCCGAACATACGTGCCATGTACTGATCGTCACAAGCATGTCGCTCGCCCAAAGTCAGCACTGGCCCGTGTGTGGTGTCGGGGGCCTTAGTTTTTGTCACATCGAGGGCCCTCCACTCCAACAGCGGAATATAGTCCAAAGCCTCTTCCTCAATGTCGAGGCCTCGGAGGAAGGTGGTGATGAGTCCGCCAAACCCGTATCTGTGGCCCTGGTGCAGTCTGGCTCTCTTCATGGCAGATATAATGACCGCCCCAACATTAATCTCAAGCCCTTTCATAAGGGCATACACCAAGCAGACACGGTCCCGGGTCACATCCGTCATGTGAACTCCCGGGATCAAGCACGAACACACAATCTTCAGCCATATTCTGGCCTCCCTGTTCATCTGCGAATAAGGCAGAGTCTGGTGGTAACCCCTCTCCTTATGTCTACTCCATCGGGCTGTGGATCGAGCCCCACACAACATACGTCTGATGTCGGCGTACGGTGGGGTGATGTTTAGCTGGCGGAGAACGTGGGCGTCTGTGTCCCGCGCTCCAACGATGGCATTAAATCGGTGGGGTTCCAGAGTGACAATCTGCCCTCTGATTTTTATTGTGTGGCTTCTGATGGCCGGGTTCCAGTTTGCATAGAATTCCCAGACAAAATGTAGTTTGCACTCCTTGGGCTCCTGAAAGATAAAGCTGAGCCCAGCTGGCTCGATTCTCTGCACAATACGTGGGAACTCCTGTGCAAGTGGTTCCCGTGCAATATGTTCCTCGGGGAAGTACTTGTTTTCTTTATGTTTTGCGTACCACTTCTTCCCTTCATCGGTTACCCATCTTGTTCCGTATTGGCGGCGTTGGCCGCGCGGAACAGCTGGTGCAGCTGGGACTGCAGTGCCCAACCTCAATCTTTTCCGTCCGGTGCCTGAGGTAGAAGCACCCTTGCCCTTGTCCTGTCGACTTGCCATTGTACCTGTCAATATACATAAACAAGCACAAAGTTAAGCTAAATACAAGTTAACTTAGGCTAAGGCCGGGTTAAACTAAGTTTACCCCACACTTAGTCCCTAACTATATTTACAATACTTCGGCAAGGATTACTCTATTTACAACCTCAAACACAAGCAACTATAAGGTATATTGCTTAGTGCGTTCACGAAAAATTTCGACAGCATAACGATTAGCGTACTACTCAGACTTCATACAGCTACTCCCAAACCTACTATCGATAGCAATCCAATCATCGCACTTAGCAAAAAAAACAAAAAAACAAAAACAACAACGAAAATTCTATGTACATACAAATCTAAATAATCAAACCAATTTACAAAATTTTCGCATTTTCCCCAACAATTCGAGAATTCGTCTTCTCTTAACATTCATACAATATTTACATCGACTTATCTCAATTTACAACCACACCCCGGCATCTAATTCATCAAACTATCAAGTTCCCCAATTCAATTTCAATAATTCAAGCCCTAGAATGCAATATTTCAATCAAATTCGAATTATTCACCTAATCGACAAGTTCAAACGCTAATTACAACAATCCGAACATAATCAATCATAAAATAATTCAACATCATGTTTAATTGCTACTTGGGGTGATATATTTCACCTCACATGCTCAAATTCGACTAAAATTGCCAAAAACTTGAGAGAAACGATGAAAACATACCTTTTAGTTGAAGAACCGAAGAAATTTGACGTTTTCCTTGCCTATTAGCGTGGCACGTTGGTTGGGGAGGGGGAATTGGGTGTTTTGGTCGCGGAGGAGGAGAGAAATGGGGAGAAAAGAGGCAAAATCGGGGTTAATTTAAAGAAAAACACGCGGGTCACCCGGCAACCCGGTGTGACCCGGCACTGAATAAAGGGCAACGTGTCACGGAGGGTAACGCGGAGCCCCTCCTCCGTGACACGGAGCCAATGCGTTGGCTCTCTAGAAATTTTAAAAAATCTGATTTTGCCTTCAACGTGTCACGGAGGGTAACGCGGAGCCACTCCTCCGTGACACGGAGCCAACGCCCCAGTGCACTGTTTCTTCAATAAAAATTATTTTCATACCTTGCATTATTTTTCCCGCTTCCATGCATATTTTTCTCCGTTAGACCTGAAAATCACCTCACTAAACGAAATTGGTTAGATTAATAGATTTTCCTAACTACCATGAAAAAAATACTAACTAAAACGAAAAAATTGTACGAAATCAAGAAAAAGAAAAATTAAAAATAAAAAATAAAAAATACAAATTATGTACACTATACTAAAAGAAGAAAAATAGAATATTTTTCTTTTCACGGGCTGCCTCCCGTGCAGCGCCTGGTTTACTGTCGCGGCTCGATGTCCATTATGCTCAATTATCTACTAGGGTGAGGGACGATTTTTCACGATCCTTGTCCTCCCCCCAGTAGTGCTTACATCTCTGCTCATTTACCAAGAACGTAGCACTTCTATCTTCTTGCCATAGTTCTACCGCCCCGTGAGGGGTCATTCTTACCACTTCAAATGGTCCCGACCATTTAGACCTCAGCTTACGAGGAAACAATTTTAATCTTGAATTAAAAAGCAAAACTTGCTGTCCCGGTTCGAAAATGCGATGCACCACATGCTTATCATGCCATCTTTTGGTTCTTTCCTTGTAGTACTTCGCACTCTCATAGGCATGCCAGCGAAACTCATCAAGTTCGCTAAGCTGCATCAGTCTCTTTTTGCCCGCCAGCTCTGAGTCCATATTTAACTTTCTGACAACCCAGTAAGCTCGGTGCTCAAGTTCTACCGGGAGATGACATGCCTTGCCGTAAACCAATCGGTATGGTGACGTTCCAATCGGTGTCTTATAAGCAGTTTGGTAGGCCCACAACGCATCATCGAGTTTGCTAGACCAATCATTCCGTTGTGTGTTCACCATTTTCTGAAGAATCTGTTTCACCTCCCTATTTGACACCTCTACTTGCCCACTAGTTTGTGTGTGATATGTTGTTGCCACTTTGTGGTGTACCCCATACTTGGCTAATAGTTTCTTGAAACTTGCATTGACAAAATGAGCCCCTCCGTCACTGATAATTGCTCGGGGTGTCCCAAACCTTGTGAGAATGTGTTTTTTCACAAACTTCGTTACTACCTTGTTATCATTCCTGGGGCAAGCTATTGCTTCCACCCATTTTGATACATAATCTACAGCTACCAAGATGTAACGATTACCAAATGACGGTGGGAATGGGCCCATGAAATCAATGCCCCATACATCGAAGGGCTCAACTTCCAGTATGTTCTGCAAAGGCATCTCTTGTCTTCTGCCAATTGATCCTGTCCACTGACATCTATCACACATTTTGACATACGCCATAGAATCTCTGAACAGTGTTGGCCAAAAGAAACCTGACTGAAGAACCTTGTGTGCTGTTCTCTCACCTCCGTGATGCCCTCCATACAACAAAGAATGGCAGCCCCTTAACACTTATGCTATCTGACTCTCTGGGATGCATCTTCTCATCACCTGGTCTGGTCCTTGCTTGAACAAATATGGCTTATCCCATACATAATGCCGGCTGTCATGCCTCAATTTCCTCCTTTGCTGGTCTATTGTTTCAGGTGGGTAAACTCCACTCACTAGCAAGTTGACTATGTCAGCATACCAGGGAACTTCAGCTTCACCCACTGCCAAGAGTTGCTCATCTGGGAAGTCTTCGTTTATGTCATCACCTTCCATCACATGCGACCGACTTTCCAGTCGTGATAGGTGGTCTGCTACTTGGTTCTCACTCCCCTTTCTGTCTCTAATCTCAAGGTCAAACTCCTGTAGCAATAAGATCCATCTGATCAATCTGGGCTTAGCATCTTTCTTGTTGAATAGGTACCGAATAGCTGCATGATCAGTGTACACCACCACTTTCGAACCCACCAAATAGGACCTGAACTTGTCAAATGCAAACACCAGAGCTAGCATTTCCTTTTCTGTGACTGTGTAATTACTCTGGGTCGGATTCAGTGTCTTGCTGGCATAGTAAATAGAATGAAAAATTCTATTTTTCCATTGTCCCAATACAGCACCCACAGCCACATCACTGGCATCACACATCAGCTCAAATGGTTGTTCCCAATCAGGAGAAGTAAGTATAGGTGCTTCTATCAATTTCTGCTTCAATTTTTCAAATGTTGTAACACACTCATCGTCCAACTCAAACTTTACCTCCTTTTCTAACAGTCTGCATAGTGGTCTAGAAATGTTGGAAAAGTTTTTAATGAACCGTCTGTAGAATCCCGCATGCCCCAGAAAACTGCGCACACCTTTCACTGACACTGGTGGTGGCAATTTTTCAATAACCTCGATCTTAGCACGATCAACTTCCAACCCCTTTTTAGACACTTTGTGGCCCAGGACAATCCCCTCCTTCACTAAGAAGTGGCATTTCTCCCAGTTTAACACAAGGTTGGATTCTTCACATCGAGCCAGCACCCTGTCAAGATTCTGCAAACAAGTAGCAAACGAATCACCAAAAATAGAAAAATCATCCATAAATACCTCAACAAAATCCTCAACCATGTCATGAAAAATAGCCATCATGCATCTCTGGAACGTGGCGGGTGCGTTGCATAACCCAAACGGCATCCGCCTGAAAGCATATGTCCCATAAGGACAGGTGAAAGTAGTCTTCTCTTGATCCTCAGGAGCGATGGCTATTTGGTTATAGCCAGAGTACCCATCAAGGAAGAAATAATACTCCTGCCCTACCAATCTATCAAGTATTTGGTCAATAAAAGGAATGGGGTAATGGTCTTTCCTCGTGGCTTCATTTAGTTTTCTATAGTCCATACAAATTCGCCAGCCTGTGACGGTTCGTGTAGGGATCAACTCATTTTTCTCATTAGTGATTACAGTCATCCCCCCTTTCTTAGGAACACATTGAACGGGACTGACCCACTCACTGTCTGAAATTGGGTAGACTACACCTGCATCAAGCCACTTGATTATTTCCTTCCTTACCACCTCTTTCATTGCTGGGTTAAGTCTCCTCTGCGGCTGAACAGTTGGCTTGGCTCCTGTTTCCATGAATATCCTGTGTGTGCAGAAAGCTGGATTGATACCCTGGATGTCAGACATTTGCCAACCCATTGCCTTCTTCCTTTTCTTTAAGACCCCCAACGCTGCCTTTTCCTATTCCTCAGTCAAGTCTGCAGAGATGATAACTGGTAACGTCTCCCCCTCCCCTAAAAAGATATATTTTCAGTTCCAACTTCGGTGCTTCCTCAACAGAAGGTTTCGGCAACGGCTCTAGTGATCTCATCAATGACTGAAATTCATTTCTCCTCGGATGATGAAGTGCTCCATTCAACAATTGGACCATCCCACAAACTTCACTATCCCCAAAATGATCAGAATGTGTCAACGCTCTTTCTAATGGGTCTAGAGATTCAATAACCTGCCTAATTTCTCCCTGTTCAACCACACTAATTTCCGCAAGATCCTCATCTATGGCTGGCAGCTTCATGGCTTTTAACAAATCAAATACCTCTACCTTGTCATGTGCTTGCATTGTAAGTTTACCCGCAGCGACATCAATTAATGCTTTTCCGGTTGCCAAAAAGGGACATCCCAAAATAAATGGGACTTCAGCATCTGGTTCAAAGTCCAGAACAATAAAATCGACCGGAAAAATGAGGGAGCCCACTAGCACTAACACATCCTCAACAATGCCATCCGGCTTAGCCAAGGACCTGTCTGCCAATTGCAAGATTACAGTTGTAGGTCTAGGACTCCCTAGACCTAACTTTCTGAATACCGAAGATGGCATCAGATTTATACTTGCCCCCAAGTCGCATAATCCACGAGCTCGGATACTTTGCCCAATAGTCAGCTGGATAGTAAAACTTTCAGGGTCTTTCAGTTTCGTGGGCAGTCTATTCTGAATCCGGGAAGTGCATTCCTCCGTTAAAGCCACTGTGGCATACTCAGTCAAACGACTTTTGTTAGCCACGATGTCTTTAATATATTTTGCATACTTTGGCACTCCCTGCAAGACATCAACAAGAGGTAACTTAACATGTACCTGTTCAAGCACCTCCATAAATTTCTTGAAACACGCCTCCTCCTTGTGTTTCTTAAGTCGTTGAGGGAACGGGGGTGGAGGCTTTTCTGATTCTGCTTCTTTAGTCTTCCCCCTATCAGAACTTTGTTCCTCCTCAACATCTGCTGCTCCTGACTTTTGAGGCGGTCTTTACGGTTCCACCTCCTTCAACTGTAAGCCACTCCTCGTGGTCACCGCATTTACCTGCTTCGGATTAGGATCCGTGTCGCTAGGTAGTCCTCCTCTGGGTCTTGTATTTTGGGCACTAGCAAATTGCCCAAATTGATATTCAAGGGCCTTGGTCGCCAATTGATTGTTCTTCACTTCGGCTGCCAATTTAACATAGTCAGCCTGCAATTATGCCTGATTAGCGATCATGGTTTTGAACATCTCCTCAATAGTTGGTGATGGTGGTGGAGGAGGGGCATTGTGATTTCTGAATTGAGCTTGATAGTTTTGTTGCCCTCCTTGATTTCTCTGCATACCCTGACTAGAACTTTGGCCTTGTTGGTTGTTGCTACCCCACGAAAAATTCGGATGGTTCCTCCAATTTGAGTTGTAGCCACTACCAAACTGCTGCTGATTTCTCTGTGCATTGCCCACAAAGTTAACAGAATCAGGATTTGCACCACAGCATTCAGCTGAATGCTCACTACTACCACACACTTCACACCACATCTGCTGGACTGCATTGACCGAAGATGAAGGTTGGTTCAAGTTCATATTGCTGAAGTGATTATTTAACTGATTTTGCAAGGAAGCTATCTGTGCAGCGATAGCTGTAAATCTATCCACTTCAAGCACTCCCGCTGCTTTCCTTGCTCCACCTCGAGATGAATCTGCATTCCATTCTGGATTGCCTTGTGAAATTCGGTTGAGCAAAGTGTACAGCTCCTCGTAAGTCTTTTCCAGCGCTTGCCCTCCAGCTGCTGAATCTAACAGAATTTTAGTGTGGGGTTCCAAACCCTCAATAAATGTGTGTACCAACACCTCATTAGACTGATGATGATGAGGACAGTCCCGCAACATGGATTTAAATCTTTCTCAGACTTGATATAGATTTTCTCCCTCCCTCTGTTTAAAACTTAGAATTTGACTTCTAAGTCTGGCTGTTTTACCAGAAGGGAAAAATCTAATCAAAAACTTCCGTGCAAGATCATCCCACGTTGATATAGAATTGGGTGGTTCAGCTTTTAACCACCTCTTAGCTTCACCAAGTAAGGAAAACGGAAATAAGGTGAGCCGAACATAATCAGGTGACACTCCAGCGGGTATATAAGTGTCACTTATCTCCAAATAGTTTTGGAGATGTTGTTGTGGATCTTCATGAGGGAGACCGGTAAATTGCCCGCTTGTGTGCAAAAGTTGCACCATATTCTGCTTTAATTCAAATCTCCCTCCAGGCTCTGGTTTGCGGATGCTAGAATGTACATTGTTAGCGTGTGGGATTGCCACCTCGCGAACCGGCCTTGCTGCTGCTTCATCGGGCACTAACACTGCCCTCACAACTGGTGGATTTTGTTGCTCCATAATAGATTGTCGGAACAACTGCAGCTTCTTTTGTAGAGCTTCTCTACGTTGACTATGAAATTCACGTTCAGGCTCTAAGTAAGATTCCACCAGCTCCTTGTCCCTTGCCAGTGTTCACAGAAACAAAATCTGCAAAATACAGGCTAAGACCAAGTTGTTAACACTTAAGAAAATAAATATAAAAATACAGTAAATTTACACTAAACACAATTTCACAAATTTGCCTAGCCTCCCCGGCAACGGCGCCAAAAACTTGTTCGGTCGTGTTGGCTATAGGTGTAAAACCGACATGCAAGTGCAGGTGGTCAAACAAGTAATAAAGTGGCTAAGTAAGCCAAGTATCGATCCAAGGAGGCTCAGGGTATGTAAAAATTGCCTAAGTATACTATATTCTTATTTTACTTCTAACTATGCTAACAACAACGTAACCAACAGTTAATTGAGTTTTTGTTTATAAAATATATACTAAAACTATTAACAATTATTTACTATGAATTTAAACTATGGATATGAGCATGCCAAGGTTAAGAACAAGTAATGAATTCGATTGTAATAATAATTCGGTTAATCTCTTCTTCATGTTGCTAGCCAAGAACATTAGCCTAGAAATTAAAACTCTCGTATTTAATTTCACTTAAGAATCATAAACCATTCGTCTACATTTCTATGATCAAATGCAATTTACGACCTAGCAACACAATTCCGGTTCCTAAACTGACTAATACGGCTTTCAAGTATATTTCTATCAGGAAAGCACATCAAAACCCAATTTTCCCAAATCAAGTTAAGAACAATACCCTATTAATTCACAACTTTCCAATTTCTTGCTCTCTCGAGTGAGATTGGACTTTTTAGATGTACATTAATGTCGGCCACACACTAATGCAGTAAGAACAAGAATTAATAGAACAACATGAAAGAAGAACAAGAAAACCATATCATTAACAATCAAAATTCATCACCATTGTTCAAAACCTCAGCAAGGAAGAGAATTAGCCACTCATTTGTGGATTAATCATCCTAAAACGAGTGTAAATCATACATACAATTGATTGAAAGAAGAAAGGCAGAGAAGAAATCCCTTAGCTTTTTCGTCCCTCAACTGCTTCTAACCCACGTCCTTGCTCCACCAAGTCTGAACTAAAACTGAACTAATTAAAATAAACCTAAGTGTGCTATTTATACTAGAGGGAAATTTTTCCCGGAATAACAAGCAACGTGTCACGGAGGTCAACGCGGAGCACTGCCTCCGTGACACGGCGTGGACGCGGACCTTCACTGGAAATCCAGGGTCCGGTAAATTAGCCTCAACGTGGCACGGAGGCCAACGCGGAGGCCTATCTCCGTGCCACGGAGCTGTCGCGAGGCCTCACTGGAATTTGCCATTTAATTCCCTCTCCAGGCAGTGTGCCTCCGTGATGGTAGCATGGCACGGCTCCATCGCGAAGCCCCTATAATTTGTGCATTCCAATGTCTTTTTCACGCTCGTATCCAAGTCCAACTCCGATATAGTTCCAACATGCATTTTAGCTCCTAAAAATCATATTTACCTGCAAAACAAATGCTAATCATGTTGGTTAGTATAAATTCACATTTTATTACCAATTACATGAGAATATATACACATTGCACACAAACAAGGCGAAAATAAAACGTTTGAGTATCACTTGGGCATATAAATCTGCCCAAGATCACCCACCATCATTATGGGCCTTGTTTCTTCCTTCATCTTCTCATTCTTGAAAATTTTCTTTGTTTTTGTTCCCATTTCTTTAAGTACACTCGACTTAATAACCAAGATTAGTTATACATCTTTATTTTATTTAATTTCAGCAAGTGCACCTTTGACCTTTTCTTTAACTTTCACCACTTCCACTATTCCTTTCTTTTCACAATTCTCACTCCTTTACACTGTGGGAAAATTATTTTTCTTGAGCGCTTAAGAGTTTTGGATCAAATTCAAGGCTAATGAAAAGAAGGGATTAAGCTCGATTTGTACCTCTTTAAAGAAAGAAAAAAATAGGCTAAAGGCTCAATGGGGCTAACTAGGATGTACATTCAAGGTAGGTATGATAATGGAAAAAACTTTCGGTTTAATCAAAGAAATGCCTACATCCTTTCCTACAATACACATCCTTCATTTCGTTTCGCGCACACACCAGGCAAGTTCTAGACACTTCACAATAGCATGGAATAATCGAAACCTCACCTCACACTCATTGCACATGCTCAACTCAAGACATATTCACAGACTCTTCAATCAGCTAATTACAAGAATTCAATATTAAGCCTCAATCACACCGAATTGAACTCTATGGCCTAGGTATCTCAACATGTTTACACATTTGCATGCTTTTATACGAATCACCTTTGCATCTTAATATCATGTACAACATGCAACAAGAATTCCGAACCATGAAGTAGCGACACGTTTGGGAAACAAACAAAAGAAAGAAAATAAAAGAATGAAAAACTACTCCTATCGACTACATTTCCCTTAAGACGGTCGTCATCCATCCATCATAGGGAACGGTCACTAATTACGGCTTCGGTTCAATGGGACTATTCTTGGTAAAAGCACCGAAAACAAAGGCCAAGAAACCCAAAATAAAAGAAATTTAACGAAAATTTTTTTTAAAAAGTTTGATAGAAAACAAAAATATCAGAAAACAAAAATATTTACACAACAACCATTCAACAACAGCTCACACAACCACAACAACTTAACATTCATTACAACACCACTTAATTACAAAGCACATCACAAAGAGTCACAGGGTCACATTTTTTTAACAGGCACACCAACACAAAACATAAACAAAAACAAAAACAACAACGAAACAACCAGCACCTAACTACTCCCACCCCACACTTAAACCGAACACTATCCCTAGTGTTCACAAAATTCAACATATCAGAAGGTGGGTGGTGAAACTCCCTGATCAATCGAAGTATTCCACTTCTTCATCAGGTGTTGTTGCCTAATCTCCCATATCCGAATCGCCCCTGTTGTCCTCATCTGACTCAACATCTGAGTCCTCACGGCGGGTCTCCTCATCAGTGGGGACATCATCATCTATAGGCTCCACAAAAGCTGGCCCCACTCGGCATAGAGCCCGGGCATTCTCTCCAAAGGGGTAATCTAGCTCAAGCTGCCACAGCTCATCTTCTGTTGCTGGCCTCCCGCCTATGCACAACTGCAGCATCTGCATCCAGTACATGCGGGCCATATATTGATCATCTCGAGCATGTCGCTCGGCTAGTGTGAGAACAGGCCCGTGAGTAGTGTCGGGTGCTTGGTTTTTGTGACATTCAGGACGCGCCTGTCAATCTATGGGATGTAGTCTAGGGCCTCCTCCTCGATGTCGTGGCCCCTCAGGAATGTGGTAAGCAAACCACCGAACTTGTACCTGTGCCCTTGATGCAAGCGGGCTTTCTTCATGGCGGAAATGATTACCGCCCCAACATTTATCCCAAGCCCTTTCATCAAGGCATATACCAAACATACTCGATCCTGGGTGACATCTGTCATGTGCACCCCCGGGATCAGGAAGGAACACACAATTTTTAGCCAAATCCTGGCTTCCCCGTTCATCTTAGAATTAGGCAGTGTCTGATGGTAGCCCCTCTCTTTGTGCCTGCTCCACCGTGCTTTCTAACGGGCTCCACATAACATGCATCTGATGTCCGCATAAGGTGGAGTTATGTTCAGCTGCCGAAGTACATGAGCGCCTATGTCCCGTGCCCCTAATATAACATTCAGGTGATGGGGCTCAAGGGTGACAACTTGCCCCCTTATCTTGACAGTGTGTCTACGGAGGGTCGGGTTCCAGTTGGCATAGAACTCCCGAATCAGATGGAGATTGCACTCCTTGGGCTCTTAGAAGATGAAGTTTAGCCTGGCAGTGTCAATCCGGTGTACGATCCTCGGGAATTCCTGTGCCAGCGGCTCCCTTGCTATATGCTCTTCCGGGAAGTATTTGGTTTCTTTGTGTTTCGCATACCATTTCTTCCCTTCATCAATCACCCATCGGGTTTCTTATTATCAGTGTTGGCCTCTCAGAACCTCTAGTGCTGCTGGGACTTCTATTCCCAACCTTATCCTTTTTCTGCTGGCGCCCGATGTGGACGCTCCCTTTCTTTTATCTTGTTCTGCTCGACATTTTTCCTGCACATATAATCATACAATCCCAATGTTATTCAAATCATCACTAGCTACAACTAATGTTGGGTTTAATTAAATCACCCCACACTTAGTCTTTAGCCGCAATTTAAAACAATTCAGCAAGACATTCATGATTTCACAATTCTTATCAATCAACATGCTTAGTGCATTCAGATAAGTCGATGGAATAATTACTATCTACTACTCAGACTTCATACAACGAATAACAATATCGCCATCGATTCCATTACATCACATAGAACTTAGCCAATTTTTTCTTTTTTTCTTCAACAACCTATGCAATTCACCAATTTTCTTTTTTCCGAAATTCCCTTGTCTACTTAGCATGTTCAACCTTAATCACGACATAATTCACATCACCCAACATGCACAACCCCATCTTGTTCAGCATTTCAAACAATTTTTGTTTTCTTCATATTCACATTCCAACCGTAGCTAACAATTTCGCAAAAATTCATTAAAACATGCATTCATCGAGTTCATATACTCACAACGATATTATGAATATCAATCAATCATAACTTAAATGAATTCAAGCTTAATTTTCACTTACGGCAAGTTTCAATCACTACCCATGCTCAAAAATTGAAATTTCAAGTAAAAATTAGGTAAAATTCAAGCACATACCTTTAATCCGATGAAATTTAAGAAAACTTGAAAATATCTTGTGCCTAGGTCCGTGTCACGTTGGGGGAGGAGGGAATTTGGGGTGTTGGTCGCGGAGGGAATGGAAAATGGGGAAAAATAGAGGGGGATCGGGGTTTAAAGGGTGTTTTTCGCACGGGTTACCCGGCGACCTGGTGTGACCCGACGCGAATTACACCTCAACGTGTCACGGAGGGTAACGTGGAGCACACCTTCCATGACACGGAGCCATCGCGTAGGTGTTCTGGAAATTTTAAAAAAATTTTAGAATACCTTCAACGTGTCACGGAGGGTAACGCGGAGGCCCTCCTCCATGACACGGAGCCAACGCGTAGGGTCACTGTCATGCCATTTTTTTATTTTTCTCACCTCAAATTTTTTCCTTTGCGCTTTTTTGCATTTTTTCCCTCCGTTTCACCTGAAAATCATTTCAAAGCAAGAAATTGGTTAGGATTCATAGGTTTCAATGCAAACGCACTTTTTTTATTTTTTCTATTTATTTATTTATTTTATTTTTTTTCTTTTTCAACTAATTCTACTCATCTAGTACAACAGTTTCATGGGTTGCCTACCGGGCAGCGCCTGGTTTACCGTCGCGGCTCGACGTCATTGACGCTCAATCATCCTCTAAAGTGATGGACGTCTTCTCTCGAATAACGTCCTCACCCCAGTAATGCTTACAACGTTGCCCATTAACCAAGAACGTGGCACTTCAATCTTCTTGACACAAATCCAGTCTTGGTGCTTCCTCAATCGATGGTTTCAGCAATGGTTCTAGGGACCTCATTAAAGGCTGAAAGTCATGCTTCCTGAGATACCATTGTGGTTCATTCCACATTTGCACCATCTCATAAGTATCTCTATCTCCAAAGTGATCGGAGCTCATCAATGCTCTTTCCAATGGATCTCGAGATTCAACAATCTAAAGAATTTCTGCTGGATTTAGCACATGGATTGCTGAAAGCTCCTCATATATGGCCGGAAGCTTCGTGGCCTTATATACATCAAATACCTCCACTTTTCATGCACCTGCATTGTTAGCTGCTCTGCAGCTACATCAATCTAAGTTCTCCCGGTTGCCAAGAAAGGACGTCCCAAAATAAATGGGACTTCCACATCCGGCTCAAAATCCAGAACAATAAAATCTACCAGGAAGATAAGGGAGCCCACTTGCACCAGCACGTCCTCCACAATGCCATCTGGTCTGGCCAAAGAACGGTCCGCTAATTGCAAGATCACTGTAGTTGGTCTAGGACTGCCCAGCCCCAACTTCTTGAACACCGATGTTGGCATCAAGTTAATGCTCGCTCCGAAATTGCATAATCCTCGAGCTCAGATACTTTGCCCAATCGTGATTTGAATTGTAAAGCTCTCAGGGTCCTTGAGCTTTGTTGGCAACCTGTTCTGTATTCGGGAAGTGCACTCCTCAGTAAGAGCCACCGTAGCATACTCCGTCAATCTGCTTTTGTTAGCTACGATGTCCTTGATATACTTTGCATATTTAGGAACTCCCCTGCAAAATATCAACCAAAGGTAAATTAATGTGTACCTGTTTAAGCACCTCCATGAACTTTTTGAAACAAGCTTCCTCCTTGTGTTTCTTTAATCGTTGAGGGAACGGGGGTGGTGGTCTTTCTGCTTCAACTGCCTTCTCCTTCCCCCTCGCATCATCATGTTCCCTCTCTTTTTCCACTGCTCCTAACTACTGAGGTGGTCTTTCTGGTTCCACCTCCTTGAGTTGTAAACCACTCCTTGTGGTCACTGCATTAACCTGCTTGGGATTCGGGTTAGTGTCACTCGGTAGTCCTCCTTTTGGCCTGATGACGTGCCCGATTCGCGCGTCCGCAAGTGTACGGGTCGTGCAAGTAATATAGTGGCTCTTTTTAAGAACCGGATTGTCGAACCCACAGGGATTGGACCCATTCCTCTAATTATCCATTTCTAGTGTGACCTTAAATACCTCAAGTGTTCGTTATAGATATTTTCGATCAAGATTAATTAAGTCTATGTTTGGGCCAACGAAGTATTCTGAAATTACTCTAGGAGCAACATAGAGTTAAAATCAATTAATCATGTGATACTACGATTTGCAATGGGTTAAGCATGGAACTATCAATTGTTATTTCACATAATTAGAATTGCATGTTTATGGTCTTTCGAGCCTCTAAACACGACAATCTAGCCTCACTGCATCATTGTGAGCGAGGAGTTTAATTTCTAGTTGCGGGCAATCAATTATGTTGTGGTTTAAGGGGAAATGGTTAGGGACTTTCGTGTGTCTAACCATTTAACTCAACTTAGCCTCACAACTACTTCTTCGAGTGGTGATGTGACATCCCAAGTTGGTCTTTCATAACCCCCGTGTCTCAACCAAGCACGGTGTTGGGTATATTTCTATCCCGACACAAAAATCTCTCCCGAGATACAAACGTGCTCCTCACATTCTTATGTCCTGACCTAGGTAATGCTTTCTCAAGCTATTACTCAAGCTAACAAATATTCTTTCATGGTGATCAATCATAAAAACAACCAACAATCCAGAATCCAAGACGAAAACAACAATCAATAACTTAATTCCAAAACAATTTCATAAAAACACAATCATAATTCATGGCTTCAACCCTAGAGGAAGGGTTCTTGCCATTCATGTTCGTAAAACTACACTAACTACTACTAAACGAACATACTTACATGAATTTGGTAGATGAGAAGGGAATTTGACAAACCCTAGATGTGTTCTCCCACTTCTCCCTTCACTCCTAGGTAGTTTTCCAGAATAAAATCGTGACCAAATGATTTTAGGAGCTAAGGGTTCAATTTATACTATGCTGAAAAATTGCAAAATTTGGCCTGTGGTGGAACAGCAACGTGTCACGGAGCTGAACGCCCTACTTGACCTCCGTGACACATTGGTAACGCATACCCTCACTGGAATGTGCCAAAAAATGCAATTTTTGGCCAAGTGTTGCCGCGTTGGCAGCGTGCCACGGCCCCTATCTCGCAGGGTGCCAATTATTGCATGTTTTCTTGTTGACTTTCACGTTTTGCTCTTGATTCCATTCCTCCACTTCACCAAATCATGAATTAGTTCCTCAAATGCATTATTAACCTTCAAAAACAAGGACTAATCATGTTGGTTAGTATATATTCACATTTACATAAAATCACATGAAAATGTATAAAATAACTTAGATAAACAAGACTAAATTAAGGTATAAAGCATCACTCGGGCATGCTATTTTTGCCCATGATCACCTACCCCACACTTAAAGTCTTGTTCATCCTCGAACAACCTATTACATCTCATGCATATGGAGACTCATCCATAACTCATTTATCAAGAATATTCAAGCTACGGCTACAATGATTACGTAAGATAACAAGCTAAAGATAGAGCATGCACGATTTGATCATTGAAATGAAGTACAACTATGTTAAGACTTCTTAACCTCAAGAATCGACTCTCTATCTTAGCAAACTCATGAAAATCAACTGATTAAGAAATCCCACATGAATTATATCCTTCATTCAACATGTGCCCCTCACGGAAAGAGAGTTACCCAATCACACGCAAAAATAATTTTTTAAATCACAACATGTGTGGGTACATGAATAGAATTACACTCACGCTCACAACGAATTCACATGCATCATGTAATGACCCATAAGCTTGCCCTTAGTGTTTTATTCCACTAATTTAAGGATGTGTGAATGTAAGATCAAGTAGGACTTTTTAGGTTGTAATGTAACTCAGGTACGGGTAGATACTATTATGGCCAGTAACAGTGACTATCTTTCCTAAGCGCTTTTAATACATCACGCCCTCCTTACGAACTTCCCTTCCCTTACTTCAACTTTTTCCTCTTTTCAGCTTTCTTTTTCCTCTTATGTTCCCCCTTTCTTTAGGCACTTTTAGCTTATTAGTAAGGAGCTCTATAAATAATTTTACATTAATTTTTTTTCTTACTCCTTACTAATAATCAACCATTTTCACACAAGTGCACCTTTGTCCTTTTCTCACTTCTACAACTTGCTACTTTTCCTTTCTTTTCATTCTTCTCACTCCTTTACTCCTTCGGATTTTTTCCACTCAAGCGCTTAGGAGTTTTGGATCAAATTCAAGGCTAATGAAAGAAAAAGGATTAAGCTTATGTTGCAGCTGTCAAAGACTAGGCTCAAGGCTCAATGGGGTTAACTAGGATTAATTTTTCAAGGTAGGTAAAATGAGGGATAACAATTTGGTTCATTCAAAGAAATGCCTATATCATTTCCTACAATTCACATCCTTCATTTTGTTTTATAAACACACCAGGCAAGTTCTAGACAATCCACAATAGCACAGAATACTCAAAAACCTTACACTCATTGCACATGCTCAATTCAAGACACATTCAGCAGACTCTTAACTCAGCTAATCACAAGAATTCAGATTAAGCTTCAATCATATTGAGTCACATTCAAGAGCCTAAGTGTCTCAAACAAAGTTATACACTTGCATGCTTCACACTGAACATACTTGCCTCTCACAATCACGTATAGCACATAACAAGAACATCAAGCACCAATTAGTTATGGTTTAAAAATCCCAAAACCTATCGACCAATTTTTCCTCAAGACAGTCGTCATCCATCCATCGTCGGAAACAGTCCATAACTATGACTAAAGACACTATCTACAAACAAAGGAAATAAAAATAAAAAAATAAAAAAATTTATTCTTCGGTTCAAAGACCCCCCCCCCTCCCCCGTTGGAAAAGAACCGAAAAGAAAAACCAACAGGTGATGAAGTCATGCTTAATTCACAAAAAATTTTCAAATTTCTCCCAACTTTCACACAAGCATCACATTCACCAAAAACTTGTTAAGCACAAAAATTTAGAAATTTTTCTCACCCCACACTTAAAGTCTTGCTATGTCCTCATAGCATCAAATTAACATTTAAAGGATGAGAAATACTCCCTGAGCCTCTATGCCAAGCTAAAGCATGCTTTCTTCTCAAGTTCCAGAGATGGGTGTTCGACCCCACACTTCTTCTATTCTATGCTCTTTAGCTTCCACCTTCTCGGTACTCAGACTTCCCACCATCTGTGCTTAACTTTCCACCAAAAACACAAACAAAATAAACACAAAATCAAAATTACAAATTGTACCTGAGGTATCCTTGGGTTGCCTCCCAAGCAGCTCCTTATTTTACGTCGTGGCACGACGTAAACTGTCCTTTTCAGGACATCCTCATAGCTGGGTTCTCTTTCGAGAACCATCTCCTTTTCTTTTGTTGTTTAGAGGAAACAGCCTCCACTCTGTTCCTCTCTTTCTCCAGCTTCTTCTCAATTTGAAGTCCTCTATCAGACTCGGGCTGAACACTTGACCTTGCCTTTGGCCGTGCACCTGTGGAATCCTCCACCCCACACTCATCCTCTGCCAACACACTAACCTGACAAAGGTTAGTGTAGTGTGCGGATGGGTTCATTTCTTGATAAATGCGGAAGAGTTCTTCTTCATCTTCGACACTCATTTTTAGGGTCCCTGCTCTCAGATCAATCACCGCTCCACCGGTGGCCCAGAATGGCCATCCCAAGATTAAGGGTACCTGGTCATCAACCTGAAAATCTAGAATAAAAAAATCAGCAGGTATAATAAACTTACCTACTTTGATGAGAAGGTCCTCTATTATTCCATCAGGTTTCACTCGCGACTTGTCAGCCAGCTGCAGCATCAACCTTGTTGGCCTCGGTTCTCCCAACCCCAGGGTGTTGAATAAGGATAGGGGCATTAGATTAACTGCTTCCCCTAAGTCACACAAAGCTCGTAGCACCTCAGCTTTACTAATTTGTATGGGGAGGGTAAAACTCCCTGGGTCTTTGAGCTTCTTTGGCATTTTGCTCAATACCCTGTGACTGCACTCCTCAGTCAGTGCTACAGTCTGGACATCCACCAATCTAACTTTGTTCTCCATCACGTCCTTCAAGTATTTAGCATACTTGGGCATTCCCTGCAAAACATCAATAAGAGGCAAATTTATGTGAAGTTCTTTGAAGCTCTCAAAGAACTTTTTGAAGCATTCCTCCTCCTTGCTCTTTCTGAATTTCTAAGGGAATGGTGGTGGTGGTCTTTGTGCTGGCTGCAATGAAGATTTTGCATTTTGTTGCCCCGCACTATGATTCGCTCCCGTGTCGGTGGATGGTCCGGGTCTAACCAACTCCGGTTGCACCTCCTTCCTCAACTCTTTAGGCATTGCATCAGCTAATTGCTTTCTGCTTCTAAGAATGATGGCATTGATTTGTCGGGGGTTAGGATCTGTATCACTGGGTAATCCCCCCTGTGACCTCATGTTCTGAGAAGCTGCTATCTGATCCACTTGTTTTTCAAGATTGCGGGTGGCTACTTGTTGATTCATTAAGTCTGTCGCCATCCTTGCCTGATTTTCCGCTAACTGATTCTGGGTCTCCATAATCTTCTGCAGTGTTTCCTCTATGCTGCTACTCACTTGCCCATCATTCTGCCTATTCTGTAGATACTGTTGTTGTTGAGGTTGCATATAATTCTGCTTCTGGTTTCCACCCCAAGAAGAATTCGAGTGGCCCTGCCAATTTCTATTGGAGTTGTTCCCAAAATTCTGATACCTATGCACATTACCGACAAAATTGACTGATTTTGGATTGGCTCCACAAGATTCTGCATTGTGCCCATTATTACCACAAATGTCACACCAACTCGGAGCTTGCTGAACTGCATTAACCTGGCCCTGGTGTTGGTTCATACTCAGTTTATTGAACTGAGTCATCATTTGATGTTGGAACGAAGCTAACTGTGCTGCCAAGGCATTCAAACCATCTACTTCTATCAACCCTGGTCTCTTTCCTACCCCCCTCGATGACTCGCTGTGCCACTCTTGATTTCCTTGAGCAATTCTGTTCAACAAAGTGTACAACTCATCATATGTCTTATCCAAGGCTTGCCCACCCGATGCAGAGTCTAGTAATATTTTTGTGTGTGGGTCTAGACTTTCTACAAAGGTATGAGCTAGCACTTCATTTGATTGCTGGTGATGGGGACAGTCTCTCAACAATGACTTGAATCTTTCCCAAGCCATATATAAGTTCTCATCAGGCCACTGCTTGAAACTGAGTATTTCACTTCTCAACTTTGCAGTTTTGCCTGAAGGGAAGAATCTGATAAGGAACTTCTTAGCCAAGTCATTCCATGAATTTATGGAGTTTGGTGGCTCAGCCTTCAGCCACTTTTTCGCCTCTCCCAACAATGAAAATGGGAAGAGGGTCAGTCGGACATAATCTGTGGACACGCCGGTGGGGACAAACGTGTCACTAATCTCTAAAAAGCTCTGTAAGTGCTGCTGCGGGTCCTCATGTGCCATCCTAGTGAATTGACCACTAGAATGTAACAGCTGCACCATGTTCTATTTAAGCTCAAAGTGCCCTCCAGGCTCCGGTTTACGGATGCTAGATGTCACATTCATCGCTAGTGGGATGGCCACTTCGCGAACTGGTCTTGCTTTCATTGCTTCTGATGACAATTCTACTTGTTCCGCGGGTGATTGTTGTTTTACCTTTTCTTGGTCTCTTCAGCTTTTGCTCTAGAGCTACTCTCCTTCGCAAATGGATTTGATGTTTAGGTTCAAGCAACGGTTCCACAAGCTCTCTATTTCTAGCCAGCTCGGCAGGACAACCTGTCACCTGCAATAAGTAGACTAAGACCAAGTTTCTCAACACTTAAGGAAATTTAAAAATCACACAAAAATAGATAAATTATCAAAACTTCGCCGAGTCCCCGGCAACGGCGCCAAAAACTTGACGTGCCCGATTCGCGCGTCCGCAAATGTACGGGTCATGCAAGTAATATAGTGGCTCTATTTAAGAACCGGATTGTCGAACCCACAGGGACTGGACCCATTCCTCTAACTATCCATTTCTAGTGTGATCTTAAATACCTCAAGTGTTGGTTATAGACATTTTCGATCGAGATTAATTAAGTCTAAGTTTGGGTCAACGAAGTATTCTGAAATTACTCTAGGAGCAACATAGAGTTATAATCAATTAATCATGCGATACTACGATTAGCAATGGGTTAAGCATGGAACTATCAATTGTTATTTCACATAATTATAATTGCATGTTTATGGTATTTCGAGCCTCTAAACACGGCAATCTAGCCTCACTACATCATTGTGAGCGAGGAGTTTAATTTCTAGTCGCGAGCAATCAATTATGTTGTGGTTTACGGGGAAACAGTTAGGGACTTTCTTGTGTCTAACCATTTAACTCAACTTAGCCTCACAACTACTTCTTCGAGTGGTGATGTGACATCCCAAGTTGGTCTTTCATAACCCCCGTGTCTCAACCAAGCACGGTGTTGGGTATATTTCTATCCTAACACAAAAATCTCTCCCGAGATACAAACGTGCTCCTCACATTCTTATGTCCTGACCTAGGTAATGCTTTCTCAAGCTATTACTCAAGCTAACAAATATGATTTCATGGTGATCAATCATAAAAACAACCAACAATCCAGAATCCAAGACGAAAACAACAATCAATAACTTAATTCCAAAACAATTTCATAAAATCACAATCATAATTCATGGCTTCAACCCTAGAGGAAGGGTTCTTGCCATTCATGTTCGTAAAACTACACTAACTACTACTAAACCAACATACTTACATGAATTTGGTAGATGAGAAGGTAATTTGACAAACCCTAGATGAGTTCTCCCACTTCTCCCTTCACTCCTAGGTAGTTTTCCAGAATAAAATTGTGACCAAATGATTTTAGGAGCTAAGGGTTCAATTTATACTATGCTGAAAAATTGCAAAATTTGGCCTGTGGTGGAATAGCAACGTGTCACGGAGCTGAACGCCCTACTTGACCTCCGTGACACGTTGGTAACGCGTACCCTCACTGGAATGTGCCAAAAAATGCAATTTTTGGCCAAGTGTTGCCGCGTTGGCAGCGTGCCACGGCCCCTATCGTGCAGGGTGCCAGTTATTGCATGTTTTCTTGTTGACTTTCACGTTTTGCTCTTGATTCCATTCCTCCACTTCACCAAATCATGAATTAGTTCCTCAAATGCATTATTAACCTTCAAAATCAAGGACTAATCATGTTGGTTAGTATATATTCACTTTTACATAAAATCACATGAAAATGTATAAAATAACTTAGATAAACAAGACTAAATTAAGGTATAAAGCATCACTCGGGCATGCTATTTTTGCCCACGATCACCTGGTGTTTTGAGCTCCAGCTAGTTGTCCAAACTGGTACTCCAACGCCTTTGTAGCTAACTGATTTTTTTTTACGTCTGCTGCCAATTTCACATAATCAGCCTACAATTGAGCTTGGTTAGCTAACATTGTTTTAAACATTTCCTCAATGCTGGTAGGTGGTGGAGGAGGTGCATTGTTTCCTCTATATTGAGTCTGATAGTTCTGTTGCCCTCCTTGATTTCTCTGCACACCCTGATTCAAACTCTGCCCTTGATGGCTGTTACTACCCCAAGAGAAATTCGGATCATTCCTCCAATTCTAGTTGTAGTTGTTGCCATACTGTTGATGATTATTTCTCTGTACATTCCCCACAAAGTTCACTGAATCTGGATTTGCACCACAACACTCAGCTAAGTGTTCATTACTACTGCATACTTCACACCAAATCTGATGCACTACATTGACTGGGGCTTGAGGTTGATTCAAGATCATATTGCTGAAGTGGGTGTTAAGTTGATTTTGCAACGCAGCTATCTGTGCAGCGATAGCTATAAAACCATCCACTTCAAAGACTCCTGCCGCTTTCCTTGTTCCTCCTCTAGAAGAGTCCGCATTCCACTCTGGATTTCCCTGCGAAATACGATTTAACAATGTATACAACTCCTCATAAGTCTTTTCTAATGCTTGTCCCCCAGCTGCTGAGTCTAGCAAAATTTTTGTGTGGGGTTCCAAACCCTCTATGAAAGTATGCACCAGCACATCATTGGACTGGTGATGGTGAGGACAATCCCTTAGCAATTATTTGAACCTTTCCCAAGCTTGATACAGATTCTCCCCCTCTTTTTTTAAAACTTAGAATCTGACTTCTATGTCTTGCTGTTTTCCCGGATGGAAAGAACCGTATCAAAAATTTTCTTACAACATCATCCCAAGTGGTGATAGAGTTAGGTGGCTCAGCTTTCAACCACCTCTTTGCTTCTCCCAATAATGAGAATGGGAATAATGTAAGCCTTACGTAATCGGATGATACTCCAGCAGCGATGTAAGTGTCACTTATCTCCAAAAAGTTTTGGAGATGTTGTTGTGGATCTTCGTGAGGGAGACCTGTGAATTGCCCGCTGGTGTGCAGCAATTGCACCATGTTCTGTTTAAGCTCAAACCTCCCTCCTGGCTCAGGTTTGCGAATACTTGATGTAACATTGTTAGCATGTGGGATTGCCACTTCGCGAACCGGCCTAGCTGTCATTTCCTCTGGCACTAACACTGCCCTCACAAGTGATGGATTCTTTTGTTGCTCCAAGATTGACTGTCTGAACAACTGTAGCTTCTTCTCTAGAGCTTCCCTTCTTTGATGATGGAACTGTCTTTCCAGCTCTAAGTATGAATCCACCAGCTCCTTGTCTCTTGCCAGTGTTCAACAGAATTCGATATCCGCAAAAGACAGGCTAAGATCAAGTTGTCAGCACTTATATAGAAATTATAAACTAACACTAAGAAAATAATTTTACCAATTGTCAGTCCCCGGCAACGGCGCCAAAAACTTGTTCAACTTCTGTGGTGACTACACTCAAGTGCACATGGTCGAACAAGTAGTAAAGTGGCTAAAATAAAGCCAAGTATCGATCCCACAGGGACTGAACTAAGGTAATAATTAACTTAAGTAGTAATGAACTATAACTTTAAGAATGCAGACAACCAATTAAACAATATTTGGAGAGTATAGTTTCCTAATTTATACGAATCTAAAGAAAAATTATAAAATGAGTCTAAACTATAGTAATGAGCAAGCTGAGGTTAAACGAACATGCAGGAAATTAATTTATCGATACAATTCAGTTAATCTTTCCTTCGGTTGCTAGTCAAGAATTATTGCCTATGGATTGAAACTTTCATATCCTACCCAACTTAAGAATCATGAACCTTCAACCTACATTTCTGTTATAAAAGAATTTCATGTTCTAGCCATACAAAACCGGTTCCTTAATTGACTAATAAGACTTTCAGATATATTTCTATTCTAAATGTAAATCAATTCTCAATTTTCCAAAACTAAGAAGAGATCATATCCTACCAATTCACATCTTTCCAATTTCTTTCCTTTTCAAAATCAAAATTAGATTTTTTAGATATACATTAACATTGGTCAAACATTAATGCAGTAGGAACAAGAATTGATAGAACAACCATTGAAGAAAAGATGAAAACTAAATTGATCAACAATTACATTCCACTACAATTGTTTTTAACCTCAGCAAGAAGTGAATTTAGCCACTCATTTGTGAATTAAATATCATCAAATGAGTATAATTCATACAAACAATTGAGATAAAAGAGAAAGAGAAAGAGAAGAACCCTAGAATTTTCGTCCCCTCAACTGCCTGTAACCCACGTTCTTGCTCAACCAAGTCAGAATGTTTAAAAATAAACCTAAGTGTGCTATTTATACTAGTGAGAATTTTTCCTGAAATAACAAGCAACGTGGCACGGAGTGTATCGCGGAGCACTCCCTCCGTGCCACGGGGCAAACGCGGACCCTCACTGGAATTAGGTTCCTCAGTAATTTCTCCTTGGCGTTCCACGGCCTGCAACGCGGAGCCAGGCCAACGTGTCACGGCACAATCGCGAACCTTCACTGGAATTGGCCAAAATAAATCACCCGAGGCAGAATTCCTCCGCGATGGCAACGTGACACGGCTCCATCGCGGAGCCCTTATTTTTGTTGCTCTTCCTTGACCTTTTCCACTCCTTGCTTCCAAGTCCATTCCCGATTTTTACCAACATATGTCTTAGCTTCCCAAAATTACATTTTACCTGCCAAACAACACTAATCATGTTGGTTAGTATAAATTCACATTTTAACTACAAATCACATGAGAATGCACACATAACGATAGATAAACAAGACGAAATGAAGCATTTGAGTATCACTTGGGCATATAATTCTGCCCAAGATCATTGCTCCTTTATGCATTCCCTACAAAATAAACTGAATCAGGGTTAGCACCACATGTCTCGATTGAGTGTTCACTGCTTCCACAAACTTTACACCACACTTGCTGGACTACATTGACTAGAGCTTGAGGCTGCCCCAAGATCATGTTACTGAGGTGAGTGTTGATCTGATTCTATAATGCAGCTATCTGTGCAGCAATAGCTGTTATCCCATCCACCTCTAAGACGCCTACCTCTTTATTCACCACACCTCTAGGTGTGTCAACATTCCATTCTGGGTTGCCTTGTGAAATCTGGTTCAACAATGTATACAATTCTCATAAGTCTTTTCCAAGGCTTTCCTACTAGCTGCAGAGTCTAAAAGGATTTTGGTGTGAGGCTCAAATTGTTTTATAAAAGTGTGCACCAACACATCATTCGACTGGTGATGGTGAGGAAAATCTCTCAGCATAGACTAGAACCTCTCCCAAGCTTGGTACAGGTTCTCACCATCTCTCTGTTTGAAACTCAAAATCTGACTTCTAAGCTTTGTTGTCTTCCCAAAAGGAAAGAACCTGATTAAAAATTTTCTCAGCAGATCATCCGATGTGGTAATAGAGTTAGGTGGTTCAGCTTTTAGCCACCTCTTCACTTCCCCCAACAAGGAAAACAAGAACAATTTAAGCCACACATAGTCTGATGATATCCCTATGGGTATGTATGTATCACTTATTCCCAAGAAATTTTGTAGGTGCTGCTGTGGGTCTTCATGGGGAAGACCTGTAAGATGTCGGCTTGTATGCAAGAGCTGCACCATATTTTATTTCAGCTCGAATATACCTCCTAGCTCCTGCCTGCGGATGCTAGAGGTAACATTATCCGCGCATGGGATTGCCACCTCGCATACTGGTTTTGCTGCCATTAGATCGGGAAACAATTCTTCCTGCCCAACTAGTGGATGTTGTTGTTATTCCAGAATCTCTCTCTATAACAACTGCAACTTTCTTTCGAGAGGTTCTCTCCTTAGAAAATAGAACTATCGTTCAGGCTCCAACGATGGGTCCACCAGTTCTTTATTCCTTGCTAGCTTTCAGAAATTGCCCTGTAGCTGCAAGTGTAACAGCTAAGGTCAAGTTGTCAACACTTGTACAAAAAAAATAGCAAAACTAAAACCCAAAATTTCACTGACTTTGTTAGTCCCCGGCAACGGTGCCAAAAACTATTGTCACCCAAGCGCATGCAAGTGCACGTGGTCGTAAAAGTAATATAGTGGCTCTTTCAAGCCGGATATCAAACCCACAAGGACTATGATGTAGTGATTTTTTGATTTTTGCAGTCACATTTATTATACACAAGTGCGTAAGTAGCCCAATAAATTAAGAGTTTTATAAATATAAATCTAGAAATCAACAATCAATGAAGCACAGAACATTGATTAAATCAATAAGCAAGAATATTCTAAGTTTAAGGCATGGGAAGCAATTATGTACAACTTATATTTTTCTTCAACTACGTTCTCTATCAGGTTGATGGTTATGAGGAATTAAATTCTAACTATTGTCTTTTGAACCTCTAGCCAATTGCATAATTATGAACTTTGCAACTACACGTATTAAATTGTGATGTAACAACTCATCTCAGCTATAGAAGTATTTGTTCCCTTTGTTAACCGAATATGGCATTGCAGGTATATTTCTATCTCACACACGAATCCTACCTTTAATTTACAACACAGATAGAACACATTCCTTTATTCCTCGTTCCACACAAATAATTCTCCTTTTAGAGTCAAATTAAGGTTATGAATTTATCTTAATGTTGGCCAAACGATAAAATACAAAAAGTAGGAATAGAAGAACAACCATTCATGATAGAAGAACATCAAGCTGAACATAAAATAAAATCATACAATCATGCAAATAGCCTCAACCTTAGAATCAGGTAAATCAGCCACTCATTCTTTGATTAAACATCTCCTAACAAGTTTTTAGCATAAGAACAATAAAAATTTTAGAAGAAAAGAGAAGAGAAAAAACCCTAGAGTTTTCTTTAGCTCAAATGTCGTTTCCCACGATCTTGTTAATATTTCAGATAATAAAAAATAAAACATCTAAGTGTTCGATTTATACAAGTGAAAAAATACACAGTGAATAACTAGCTCCGTGACATGGAGCTCATCGCGGAGGAACTGCTCCGTGACATGGAGTTATCGCGGAGGCTCACTAGAATTGTGGGAGTTCTGGAAATCCAAGCTCCATGTCATGGAGCTTAACTCGCCATCTGTGCTCTGTGACACGAACCAAAAGCGGACCTTCACTAAAAATTTGATGCTCGCTAAAATAAACAAGAGCCGTGTCATGTAGGCCATCGCGCCATTTGTGCTCTGTGACACAGACCCATCACGGTCCTTCACTGTTTCGTGCCTTCAAAAATTATTTTTTTCTACCAAAGTGTCATGGAACATTTTTAAATGCGAACAATCTCCAACGTGGCATGGGAGTGAATTCCAACATTAATCTTTAAGCTCTTTGAACTTTTCGTACCTCATCTCCAAATGTCCATCCGCAAAACAAGCTGAAATTATTGTCGTTTCCACCTACAAATAATCTAATTACATTTATTCATCCACAAGAATACTTAATTCAAAATATGCATGAATATATCAGTATTATCCTCAAGTAGGCTCCAGTATGGTTGAAAATACGGTGTTGGGTCATATAAATACGCCCACGATCAAGCAGCTAGCAGAAGTTCTTGAATTACTCAAACCTTTTCCAGGGACTCTTTAAGAAAATCAGTACCTCAAGGTCTCACCTCAAATGTGTGAAACCACCCAATTGGTGACCTATATTTCCTCCCATACAGCACTTCAAATGGCGCCATGCCAATGCTTGAATGATAACTGTTGTTTTAAGCAAACTCTGCCAAGGATAAGAATTTATCCCAATAGCCACCAAAATCTATCACACATGCCCAGTGCATGTCCTCTAACACCTGGATGGTCCTTTCTGACTGCCCATCTATCTGCAGATGGAAGGTTGTACTCAAGTTTAATCTGGTACCTAATTCCGCTTGCAAAGTCCTCTAGAAATGGGAGGTGACTAAGTACTTTTGTCTGACACAATTGAAACCAGCACCCCATGCAACTGAATCACCTCATTCGCATACAACTTGGCCAGTCTCTCAGCATTAAAGGTTACCTAGACTAGCGAGAAGTGGGCAGAATTGGTCAGTCTGTCAACAATGACCCAAATGCAATCAAACCTCCTAATGTTTTTGGAAGACCAACCACGAAGTCCATTGCTACTCTCTCCAATTTCCATTCTAAGATGGGAATCCTCTAAAGTACTCCCTGTTCGGTTGGTTGTGCTTTGGGTATAAAGCTACACGCAAGTGCACGTGGTCGAACAAGTAGTAAAGTGGCTTAAGTAAGCCAAGTATCGATCCCACAGGGACTGGGATGAAGTGCAATCTGCTCAAGTGTACTATATTTTAATTCTAAAAATGCAGACAATAGCGTAACCAAAAGTTTAATATTTTGATTTATAATTTTTATACTAAATCTAAAACAACTATCTAATGTGAATCTGAACTATGAATGAGAGCATGCTGAGGTTAAACGAACATGTAATGAAATTAATTATCGACATAATTTGGTTAGTCTTTTCCTCTGGTTGCTAGCCAAGAACTATTGCCAAGAGATTAAAACTCTCGTATTTAACCCCACTTAAGAATCATGAACCATCCACCTACATTTCTGTGATTAAATGCAATTTATGTTCTAGCCATACAAACCCGGTTCCTAAATTGACTAATACGACTTTCAGGTATATTTCTATCCTGAAAGTAAATCAATTCTCAATTTTCCCAAACTAAGAAAAGATCATATCCTATTAATTCACAACTGTCCAATTTCTTTCTCTCTCGAGTGAAACCGAACTTTTTAGATGTACATTAACGTAGGCCACACATTAATGCAGTAAGAACAAGAATTAATAGAACAACCATGGAAGAAAAGATGAAAAACCAAAGAATCAATGATCACATTTCATTACAAGTGTTCATAACCTCAGCAAGAAGATGAATTAGCCACTCATTTGTGGATTAAACATCGTTAAATGAGTGTTAAACATACAAGCAATTGAATACAAGGAGAAGGAAAGAGAGAAAAACCCTGATAATTTCTTTCCCTCAACTGCCTGTAACCCACGTTCTTGCTCCACCAAGTCAGAATATTGAAAAATGAACCTAAGTGTTCTATTTATACTAGTGGGAATTTTTCCCGGAATAACAAGCAACGTGTCACGGAGTGCATCGCGGAGCACTGCCTCCGTGACACACTACTGACGCGGACCTTCACTGGAACTGGGGGTCCAGGAAATAAGGCCCAACATGGCACGGTGTGCAACGCGGAGCCAGGCCATCGTGCCACAGACCTATCGCGTACCCTCTCTGGAAATTGGGTGAAAATTCCCTATCCAGGCAGAAGGCCTCCGCGATGGCAGCGTGACACGGCTCCATCGCGGAGCCCCTTTATTTTCTGCTTTCCAATGCCTTGTCCCTTGCTCGCATCCGAGTCCAACCCCGATATCTTCCAACATGCATTTAAGCTTCCCAAAATTACATTTTACCTACAAAATAATGCTAATCATGTTGGTTAGTATAAATTCACATTTTATTACCAATTACATGAGAATGTATACACATTGATAGATAAACAAGGCTAAAATTCCACATTTGAGTATCACTTGGGCATATAAATTTGCCCAAGATCACTCCCCCAAGTTTCTGGTGCTCGTACTTCACCTGCTGACAATTCAAACACTAGGCGGCATAATCAACAATATCCCTCTTCATTTTGCCCTACAAATAATGCCACTTCAATTCATGGTACATTTTAGTAACCACATGATGGATAGAGTATCTTGAGTTGTGAGCTTCTACCAGGATGGTTTTAATCAGCTTATAAACTCAGGGAACACATGCATGCCTTTTTATCCTCAGGACCCCTTTGTTATCTAGCACTACTTCCTTAGCCTCCCCCTACAGAACCTAGTCTCGAATCTTTCTCATCTTCGCATTCTCAAACTGTCCGACTTTTATCACTTCTAACAGTGATGACTTAGCCTCTATGCTGGCTAGGTTTCCACCTATTTCCATCAATGAAAGTCTCATCAGGCTGTTCAACAGTGTTTGGACTTCTCTAGTCATTGGCCGCTGAATAGCTTCTAAACAAGCTAAGCTGCCCACACTCACCACCTTCTGACTCAAGGCATCAACCACCAAGTTTGTCTTCCCTGGGTGATACAGTATCGTCACATCATAATCTTTAAGAAGCTTCATCCATCTCCTCTGTCTCAGGTTGAGATCTTTCTGGGAGAACACATATTGTAGGCTATGATGGTCTATAAATACCTTGCAACGAGCCTCGTATAGCTAATGTCTCTATTTTTAGGGCGAACACCACCGTTGACAACTCTAGGTCATGTGTGGGGTAATTCTTCTCATGCACCTTCAAATACCTCAATGCATAAGTGATAACCTGTCCTTCCTGCATTAATGTTCCGGCTATTTCGCAACTACACGCAAGTGCACGTGGTCGAACAAGTAGTAAAATGGCTAAAGTCAGCCAAGCATAGATCCCACAGGGACTGAACTAAGGTAATAATCGAATTAAGTATTAATGAACTCTAACTCTAAAAATGCAGACAACAATTTAAAGAAGATTTTGAGAGTTTGTTTCCTAATTTATAATAATCTAAGACAAAATGATAAAGTGAGTATGAACTATAGTAATGAGCAAGCTGAGGCCAAAACGAACATGCAGGGAAGTAATTTATCGATACAATTCGGTTAATCTTTCCTTCGGTTGCTAGTCAAGAATTATTTTCTATGGAGAGAAACTTTCGTATTCTACCCAGCTTAAGAATCATGAACCTTCAACCTACATTTCTATGGTAAAAGAATTTCATGTTCTAGCCATACGAAACTGATTCCTTAATTGACTAATACGACTTTCAGATATATTTCTATTCTGAAGGTAAATCAATTCTCAATTTTCCCAAACTAAGAAGAGATCATATCCTACCAATTCACAACTTTCCAATTTCTTTCCTTTTCAAGATAAAACTGGATTTTTTAGATATACATTAACATTGGCCAGACATTAATGCAGTAAGAACAAGAATTGATAGAACAACCATGGAAGAAAAGATGAAAAACCAAAATGATCAACAATTACATTCCCCTACAAATGTTCTTAAACTCAGCAAGAAGTGAATTTAGCCACTCATTTGTGGATTAAACATCATCAAATGAGTATAAATCATACAAACAATTGAAATAAAGGAGAAAGAGTTAGAGAAGAACCCTAAGATTTTCGTCCCCTCAACTACCTGTAACCCACGTCCTTGCTCAACTAAGTCAGAATAATTAAAAATAAACCTAAGTGTGCTATTTATACTAGTGTAAATTTTTCCCGGAATAACTAGCAACATGTCACGGAGTGCATCGCGAAGCACTGCCTCCGTGACACGGAGCTAATGCAGACCCTCTCTGGAATCAGGTCCCTCAGCATTTTACTCCTCAGCGTGGCACGGCATGCAACGCGGGGCTTGGCCAATGTGCCACGGTGCCGTCGCGAACCCTTACTGGAATTTGATGTTCCAGGTAAATATCCCCAACGTTCCACGGCTTGTATCGCGTGGCATTGCCTCTGTGTCACGGAGGCAATGCGGACCTTCACTGGAATGTTGCCAAAATAAATCATCCAAGGCAGAATGCCTCCGCGATGACAGCGTGACACGGCTCCATCGCGGAGCCCCTATATTTGCGGCTTTTCCTTGACCTTTTCCACTGCTCGCTTCTGAGTCCATTCTCAATTTTCACCAACATGCAACTTAGCTTCCTAAAGTTACATTTTTCCTGCAAAACAACACTAATCATGTTGGTTAGTATAAATTCACATTTTAACTACAAATCATATGAGAATGTACAAATAACGATAGATAAACAAGATGAAATGAAGCAATTGAGTATCACTTGGGCATATAATTCTGCCCAAGATCAATTAATACAGCACCCAAACCAAACAGTGAGGCATCACAATAAACTACAAAATCTTTACCTTTCACCGGTACGGCCAGGATTCGTGTAGTGGTTAGCAAGGTTTTGAGCTTTTGAAAGCTCTCTTCACATTCCTCAGACCACTAGAAGGACACATCCTTTTGAGTCAACCTTGTCAATACCGAGGCAATGGATGAAAATCCCTTCACAAACTGACGGTAGTAATTGGCTAGCCCCACAAAACTCCAAATCTTAGTCACTATAGTAGGTCTAGACCAACTTTGAACTACCTCTACCTTCTGTGGATCCATCTTAATCCCCTCCTTGGAGACTAATGCCCCAGAAAAGATACCGACTCTAACCAAAATTCACGTTTGGTGAACTTGGTGTACAATTGTTTCTCCTTCAGCAGCACCAGCACAATCCTCAAATGATTCTCATGTTCCTACTTAGTCTTAGAGTATACCAAGATATCATCAATGAACACAACTACAAATGAATCAAGATATGGTTTAAAGATACCATTCATCAAGCTCATGAATGCTACTGGAGAATTAGTGAGTCTAGAGGACATGACTAGGAACTCATAACGTCCATACCTGTTCTAAAAAGCTATCTTGGGAATATCCTCAGCACGAATCTTCAGCTAAGGATAACCCAGCCTCAAGTTAATCTTGGAGAACATCGCTGCTCCCTCTAACTGATCAAACAAGTCATCTATTCGAGGGAGAGGATATTTGTTCCGTATGGTTACCTTATTCAACTGGCGGTAATCAATGCACATCCATATCCTGTCATCCTTCTTTTTCACAAATAAGACTGGGGAACCCCTCGGAGAGTCACTCGGACTGATAAACCCCTCACTAAGAAATTCCTACAACTGCACCTTGAGTTCTCTTAACTCAGCTGGTGCCATTTTGTATGATGAAATAGAAATGGGCTGAGCCCTTGGCTCTAAATCTATACAGAAATCAACATCGTGGTCTGGTGGCATGCCAGGCAAATTCGCAGAAAATACCTCTAAGAATTCACAAACTACCAGGATCGACTCTATAGAAGGACCCCCAGAACTGGTATTTTGAATATGATCTAGATATGCTGAACCCCCCGCTCTATCAATATATGGGAATGAATATAAGAAATGATTTTCTTAGGAGTAGGGCTATAATTCCCTTTCCACTCCAACCTGGACGACCGTGGGCCTTATATAGTGATGGTCTTAGCATAGCAATCCAGGATGACATGGTAATGAGATAATCATCTCATCCCTAAAATCACATCAAAATCTACCATGTCTAAGATCACTAAATCAACTAGAGTATCAAACCCTATAAAGTCAAATATTTAATCACGACACACCCTATCCACCACCACAGAATCCCTAATAGGAGTAGACACATGGATAGGAGTACCAGTATATCATAAGCAAGATCCAATCCCAAGCAAAATAAGCAGACACATAGGAAAAAGTAGACCCAGATCAAACAAAGCCATAGCCATTTTATCGGACACAAAAATCTTACTTATGATAACAGCGTCGGAAGCCTCTGCCTCGGGCCTACCCAGGAATGTATAGAAGTCAGCCTGACTATCTGTTAGAGAACCGCCCCTGTTGGGCTGTGCAACCCCTCTTCTAGACTGAATACCACCCCTTCCAGTCTGAGAACCTCCTCTACTAGTCTGGGTGCCACCTCTAACCACTAGCTTGCTGCCCCTTCCTAACTGGGGGCGATCCCTGCTGAACACCCTCCCTTCTCTCCCGACAAAGGCCGAAGCTTGAGGAGCTGGATGCAGAACAATCTGCCCACCCTGTCCAAATCTGGGACACCATCTGTAAATATGATCATACTCTCAGCACTCGTGACACACCTTCTCAATGACCGGTCTCTAAGTCGAAACCAAAGAAATAGGACGAGCCCCAAAGTCTGAGCGAATTATCTGGTTACCTTTGACTGTACCTACTGATCATGGAGTGGTCCCTGATGGACCCCTAGTTGACACCTACATAACTTACTGAACAGGGCGTCTTGAGTAGCATTGAGCTACCAGAGTCCTGGCAAAAGAGCCACTATAAGAACTAACCGTTCGAGCCTGCTTCTCGGCATTCTTTGTGTAACCCTCCTGTTTGACCCCCTCCACATTCTTCACATACTCTACTACTTCTTGAAAGGTCTTACCCACAGAAAAAAATTAAAGGGCTGACAGCTGAAGTCCCATATTCAGGCCTTTAACAAATCGCCTGATCCTCTCTTCCTCTGTGGGAAATAAGTGTTATACCCCGAAGAATTCCCGGTACCTAAATGACCTATTCGCACGTTGGTTAAGCATATTTGAAGGCCATACGTGCTGGAGAAAGGCCCGGGAAAAGATCGGACGAGAAACCTGTCGAACCATCGCGGAAGAAGCCAAGGCAGAGCCCCTCCGCGATGGCAGCGTGTCATGGAGGAGGGGCCTCCGCGTTGGCTCCGTGACATGTTGGCCTTGTCCAGGCCCAAGTATATAAAGGCCACTTCGATTTTAAATCATTTAAACACATATTTATTTCCAGAAAACAGAGGGTGAGCGACAGAGAGAAGGTAAGAACGAAGGAAATATTATAATTTTCATCCGATTACGCTGCTAAACGTTGCCCAAACTCAAATTAACTCCAGATACTGAGGTATTTAGCAGCAGAGAGCATTCCTACGGATTTAGTTTCGTAAAATACGGCCGACGAATCATCGAGCCATCGAGCTAAGGTAAGTGGAATTGCTCTAAATTAGTGTCTATGTGTTCCTAGCTGTGAAGTGAATATTTTTCCCTTCTGGACCGCTGAAAAATAGCGAGTTTTCGACCGTCTTTCGATAAGCCTAAGTTTAGGCTATAAACTATATCGAAAGTAACGTTGCTCTTTATAATAAAGCTGTGTTTAGTATTAATTGACGTATTTATGAATGCAGTTGGGAGAAAATAGTTGAAGTACTAGTCGAGTCTCGTCCGACAGACGAATAATTCAAGGATAAGGTATGGAAAGCTAGTTTCCTCGGCAAGTTAGTAATCTTGGTACAGTACAGTAATTTAAAGGCCAGTAGAATATTCAGAAGTCATGTATGGTGTTTATTACAAACATTGGTACGATATTAGAAACATCAGGTTATGATCAGCGCGAGACTTGCTAGCACGATATAGATTCTTATATAAGCGTTAAGAACTGCACAACATGCTCAGTATGTGATGTGACACAGAATGTTAGGATATCATTGTATTCAGTTGAAACCCAGTAAAACAATGTAATACCTATAAGACATCTCAGAAATAGAACGATAAGTTAAAGTGAAGCTAGAAAGCATATTAGAACTAGTAAATCACGTTAATACAGAAACTCAGTATACAGCATAGGTTGCAGCATAAATACTATATTTCGTATAGCATTTGCCCCAGTACAGTCCGGCAGGAGACTATATTCATGTATACATATTTACCAGTCTCAGCACGTATTAAATACGTACAGATTACTATCACTAGCTCAGCATGTAATATATACGATACTTCACCCCTATTAGCCTCAGCATGTGAGATACGCAGACAGTATTACTAGTTGAGACCGTTGTATTGTTTGGGGTTGGATTACCTAGCATCCATGACCGCCCCAGGGTTAATAGCTGTATCGATTCGTCTGCCAGAGGACGAGGATACGTCGCTCTACAGAGTGGCATGTCGTCCCCCAGGGGACGAAGATGGGATGCCAGTTTTCCCCATATTGTGCCTTGGTCGGCCCTTATACACCCCCGTCGAGAGGATACGCCCGGGGTGTTGATTCAGGAGTCCTCCGGACTCAGGTACAGTTATAGTCAGGGGCTCAACGAGCCCAAGTGCATACCCAGGGGACCGGCAGGATACTTACAGGGTTATAGGAGATGGGATGACCGGGGTAGGGGTATACATTCTGTGCTGGTTGTACCCCCCGGCTTGTGGGGGCCGGGTAAGGTTTGTGTGTGCTATGTATGTTATGATATGTTATACTGTGTTACAGTAGATACGAGTAGATCGACAGTAGAACGATCAATCCTCAGGTATGACTCCTACTCTTTCCAGTATAATTAAGAGAAGGTATGACTTACAATATCGAACAGTTAATCTATTCCTTCTACTTCAGTTTCATCAGTTATATTATTGTTTTCAGATATTTCTTTCAGTTATTGCTTTACATACTCAGTACCAGCGGTACTGATGCCTGGTGGGGTGCTGCATTACTTACCTGCAGGTGCTCATAGACGAGCAGGCGATACCACGTGATTCCTATCAGCGATCGAGTATTCAGCTCCTGTTATCCGGAGACTGAATTCCAGAGGTGTATTCCAGTTTCTTTTGTTGTATAGTACGGGTAGGTCGGGGCCCTGTCCCGATCATTTCTATTGCTATTCTTAGAGGCTTGCAGTCTGTATTTATAGTATATATCTCCCTGTGGTCAGATGAGCCGGTCGTGTGAGGCCGTGCAGTTGTATAGTTGTCAGTACTCTTTCTTTCTTTTATGCTGGCCGTGTGGGGCCATAGTTTGCCAGTAGTGGTGACCTTGCCGGTCACGTAGCTTTCTACTGTTTTATGATTAAGTTATAGATAACTAGACAGCATGGTGGCCTTGTCGGCCCGCATAGGTTTCCCTGAATTGATATGTTTCTGGTCAGCTGTTAGTACAGGTACAGGAGACTATAGGCCAATGGGCCGGGGGCTGTGTTTACAGCCGTTATATAGCCCTTTGTTTCCAGAAATGTGAGTTAGAGCCAGCCAGGCACCAGATGTGCCCAGTCTTAGCAGTCCAGCAGTTCAGGTCCTAGCAGGGCACCAGGTGCCAGTCATACCCCCCAAGGCGGGGTGTGACAAACTTGGTATCAGAGCAGGTCGTGTCCCAGGGAGTCTGCAAGCCGTGCTAAGTAGAGTCTTGTCTATGGATGTGTTGTGCACCACATACTATAGGCAGGAGGCTGCGAGGCATGATAGGATGGTTACCCTTCCTTCTCAGTCAGTCGTGCTTTAGAGCGGTACAACATAGGGTTGAGTCCCTATAAACTTACCGTATTCTTTGATTACAGATACAAAGGCAGATCAGCATTACCCTATTACAGGCAGAAGATCAGATACAGCAACAGAAGAAGGCATTAGCCAGTTACATGATAACTACAGCAGTAGGAGGAAGGTACCCGAGACCTCCCAGCATGATACCTTTATCGGTACTATCCCCAGTATACGTTGATAACATCAGAATAGGAAGTCAGGAGTGCAAGGTATATACGAGTTGATTTATTTATTAGCCATATAAGATGTGATTAAGATTACATACAAGGTCAGACCACCAGGTAAGTATAAGAAAGAGAGGAAAATGCAGGAATCCCAAATACATCTTTTTGGATATGGTACAGGTACATGCTTTTATTTGTTGCAATAAGAAAAGGGTTATTCCTACCTCTTGATTTTGATGCCAGTATAGTAAAGGGGCATAAGACTTGAGATGGGGTTGTCAAATCAAGCAGTAAGTAAAGATGGGCTGATTGATCCTAGTAAGTATTAGAAAGTATAAAGAGCCCCTATGATTACGTAAGCTGTGCAGACCCTTATGACAACAAGCCAGTAAAGAAAGTAAGACTGTTAGCTGACCCGAAGCAGGGGTAAAAGACTTGTTAGTAATAAATGCTTAGTAATAGTCAAATTTGAGTCAGAAAAAGGCTAAGTTCGCCATATACGCTAATAGACAGTAAGATATACCTGTAAGATTACAGATATGATTCAGTTGTGATATCGAAAGGGTGAGAGGTCATGTGAATCAAATAGGTCTGATTGCAAGTCAGGGGAACTATGAACTGATACTTGACCAGTAATCTTATTAATAATGAAAAGCAGGTACCTTGAACCCCAGAGTTCAGCTTAAGCAGGATGAGGGGAAGAAGCAGGAGTGTCAGATCTTGTGGGGAAACTAGAATTACCCCCGGATTGATAAAATATCGTATTAAGGATTAAGCCTCGGACTGACAGTAAGATTGCGGTTCAGAATACCGCAGTATGTCCGCTATGGAAAAGTTAAGAAGTTACTGATACAACAATTCTAATCTAGTGTAGCCTAGAGATAAGGCCCAGCAGATAGTCATGGGCTCTCAATATATGCCTAGTAAGGCTACAAGATTTGAACGTCGACCCCACATCGCAAGAGTGGCGGAATTTCAAACAGCAGACAATAACTAAAGTGTTTATGTTTGTTACTTTCAGAATGGGGTGACAATACAATGAAATGATAAGTCAGGGCAGGAGATATTATTAGGCCATAGAAGCGGTGTATCATGTACGGTATGAGACTCAGCAAAGCATGTCAGAGATTATGTATTACCGCAGAATTCAGTACATATCGTACGTAGCTATTGATATATATATATATATATATATATATATATATATATATATACAGATAATAGATATGCTGTGAGTAGCCGCCTATAAGGGGTACAGTTACAGATGTTGATTAGTAATAGAAAGTATGTACAATTACATTGCAGGACCCCCCCCCCCTTCCCAAAAAAAAGGGGGAGAAGAAAGAAAGAAAAGGAGAGAAGAAAGGAGAAAGGGAAAGGAGAAGAGAAAGGGCAGATTAAGTGTGAATTACGTATGAAGTCATAGGAACTGTCTCAGTTCTCAGTTAATAAGTTAATGGACTTATGTGTTGTTGCCAGATCTAGGCTCTAGGAGTTTATCAAAGTTAATGGCCTAAACCAAATGACTAGATGATAAGGGCGCAGTTAGACGGTCTACCGACCAGTTGGTGCCTGCATTAGCAGGGAAGCATTCCTGAAGATCGGTAACATTAGTGCACATGCTAGAACCAGGATTAGAGGCCGAATAGGCAAATTTCAAAGATTAGCAATACCAGAATTGTTCTAGTATGTCAAGTAGTCGTACGTCATTTTTCCAGCCTTGTAGGTGAGAGTCGGCCTTAGTCAACCTAGCAGTTATTATGTGAAACACCCCATAAGTCAGCCGGCCGCCCCAGTCAGAATACCCGTGGGTACCCCAAAGAAGGGTCCACATCAGTAGTCAGCGACAGACTAGTACTTCAGCTGGTTCTCGTAAGATATTTAGATACAGAGCCCTAGCAAAAGGCCAGTATTTATAGAATAGCTCATAAGACCGGGAATTCCCCAGAATAGCAGTATAAATCCAAGTGGATACACACAAGGCGTAAGAAATTGATAGTACCCTGCTAGCATAGTGTTTATTAAGACCAGGGGATCAATAGACTCCCCGTGAAGATCCAGAGATTGATCGCCTGGGAGTAAGTTTGATTAAGCCCAGCCTTACAGTGGTTTAAGCAAAATAACAGAGCAATTAGATGCCCACAAGTCTGCAGTTATGCATGAACTATAAGCACTCAAGTAGAACAGTTAAAGCATTGTTAGACTACAGCCACATTCGGGTCATTCAACCCGATTATTCAGTTATTTAAGGTTATGCAGCCAGATCGTTAGAGGTCATGATCAATATCAGGATCCTCTGATCAGATAAAGGCACAAGGCGCACAGACGATCGTTCAGGTTACCTTAGCAACAGGTAACCTTAGCATACAGCCAGAAGGCCAGATAAGCTCTAGCTATACCGGTAGATTACTTGTCAGATTCTCCGGCGTAATAAACCAGTATGACCGTTAGCTATATTCCAATTCTTTGTAAATGTGAATTTTGGTTGAGTTTAGTAGCCTTTTTGGTCACATTGTGTTGGAGGCTGGTGTACAGATAGATATACAGAAAATTGAAATAGTGAAGATATAGCCTAGACCTACCACTCCGATCAAAGTATGCAATCCCTACGGTTAGCTGGGTACTGCAGAGGGTTTGTGGAAGGATTTTCCACCTTAGCAGCACCTCTGACTAAATTGACACAGAAGGTAGCAAAGTTCCAGTAGACTGAGGCATGTGAGTAGAACTTCCAGGAGTTAAGAGACAGGTTAACATCATCCCCAGTGTTAGTATCGTCAGAAGGTACAGAGGGTTGATGCAGCATGGTAAAGTAATAGCTTATGCCTTCAGGCAGTTGGAGAAACATGAAAAGAATTATCTTACCCATGACCCGGAGTTAGCCGTAGTAGTTTATGCCTTAAAGAGTGAATATTTTGTATCACCCAGGAAGGGCTAATGTGGTAGCAGATGCCCTTAGCCATAATTTATGGAGATGTGACATATTTTCAGATAATCGAGGATGAAGTGTGGCGATGTAAAGGCCGAATTCGTGTTCCAGATATTTTGGGGCTTCGCCAGCAGATTATGAGCGAGGCGCATTACGCCCGCTATTCTCTCCGCCCAGGCGCGATGAAGATGTACCATGATATCAAAGAAAACTACTGGTGGCCAGGTATGAAAAGAGAAATTGCTGAATTTGTAGCTCAGTGTCCTAACTGCCAACAGCTGAAAGCAGAGCACCAGAAGCCAGGCGGTTTGACGCAAGATATAACAGTGCCTACGTGGAAATGGGAAACGATAAACATGGATTTTGTAACAGGGCTACCCCGTACCAGATGCAGAAATGATTCCATTTGGGTAATAATTGACAGGCTAACAAATCAGCTCATTTCCTGCCAGTGAAGGCTAACTTCTCGGCTGAGGGTTGTGCCGAATTATATATTAGAGAAATAGTTAGATTACACGGAGTACCAGTATCCATTATTTCAGATAGGGGAGCACAATTCACAGCTAGATTCTGGCAGTCGTTTCAGAAAGGTTTGGGAATGCAGATTAACTTGAGCACAGTATTCCATCCTCAGACAGATGGGCAGGCTGAACGTACAATTCAGACGCTCGAAGATATGTTGCGAGCGTGTGTGCTAGATTTTGGGGGTAGCTGGGATGAGCATCTTTCGTTAATTGAATTTGCTTATAATAATAGCTATCATTCGGCCATCCAGATGGCGCCTTTCGAGGCATTATACGGGCGAAAATGTAGGTCGCCGGTGGGCTGGTTTGAAATGGAGGAATCAGCATTGGTTGGCCCAGACATTGTTCGGCAGTTAGAGGAAAAGATAAAGCTTATCCGAGAACGTTTACTGACTGCTCAGAGCCGCCAGAAGTCTTATGCAGATATGCGGCGCAGAAATCTAGAATTTGCGGTAAATGACTGGGTATATCCGAAAGTATCTCCGATGAAAGGGGTAATGAGATTTGGCAAGAAAGGCAAGCTTAGCCCGAGGTTCATTGGGCCATATCAGATTCGGCGAAGAATAAGCCGAGTTGCATACGAATTGAACTTGCCTCCAGAGTTAGCATATGAAGAGGTTCCCGTGGCTATCTTAGACAGACAGATTCGCAGGTTGAGGACTAAAGATGTTGCGTCTGTCAAAGTATTGTGTTTTAACAGGAATTGTGAGGAAATGACGTGGGAAGCTGAAGAAGATATGAAAGCCAGATTCCCTCACCTATTTCAGACCTAGTCAGGCGACAGGTATGTCCTTATTATTATTTATGCAGCACCTTATAGTTGTATGTATGTGAATGAGAAGGATTGATACTTAGCCATCCAGTGAGTTCTAAGGTATTATGTACAGTACCTGTATTGGACTTTTCTGCATTTCAGGTTTTTAGTATAGTCCATATTACAGGGGAAACTCTGGCGAAATTTTTCTAAAAAAGTAAAGTAAGTAGTCCTCTAGATCACAGAGTACATTCGAGGACGAATGTTCTTAAGGGGGGGAGAATGTTATACCCCGAAGAATTCCCGGTACCTAAATGACCTATTCGCACGTTGGTTAAGCATATTTGAAGGCCATACGTGCTGGAGAAAGGCCCGGGAAAAGATCGGACGAGAAACCTGTCGAACCATCGCGGAAGGAGCCGAGGCAGAGCCCCTCCGCGATGGCAGCGTGTCACGGAGGAGGGGCCTCCGCGTTGGCTCCGTGACACGTTGGCCTTGTCCAGGCCCAAGTATATAAAGGCCACTTCGATTTTAAATCATTTAAACACATATTTATTTCCAGAAAACAGAGGGTGAGCGATAGAGAGAAGGTAAGAACGAAGGAAATATTACAATTTTCGTCCGATTATGCTGCTAAATGTTGCCCAAACTCAAATTAACTCCAGATACTGAGGTATTTAGCAGCAGAGAGCATTCCTACGGATTCAGTTTCGTAAAATACGGCCGACGAATCATCGAGCCATCGAGCTAAGGTAAGTGGAATTGCTCTAAATTAGTGTCTATGTGTTCCTAGCTGTGAAGTGAATATTTCTCCCTTCTGGACCGCTGAAAAATAGCGAGTTTTCGATCGTCTTCCGATAAGCCTAAGTTTAGGCTATAAACTATATCGAAAGTAACGTTGCTCTTTATAATAAAGCTGTATTTAGTATTAATTGACGTATTTATGAATGCAGTTGGGAGAAAATAGTTGAAGTACCGGCCGAGTCTCGTCCGACAGACGAATAATTCAAGGATAAGGTATGTAAAGCTAGTTTCCTCAGCAAGTTAGTAATCTTGGTACAGTACAGTAATTTAAAGGCCAGTAGAATATTCAGAAGTCATGTATGGTGTTTATTATGAACATTGGTACGATATTAGAAACATCAGGTTATGATCAGCGCGAGACTTGCTAGCACGATATAGATTCTAATATAAGCGTTAAGAACTGCACAACATGCTCAGTATGTGATGTGACACAGAATGTTAGGATATCATTGTATTCAGTTGAAACCCAGTAAAACAATGTAATATCTATAAGACATCTCAGAAATAGAACGATAAGTTAAAGTGAAGCTAGAAAGCATATTAGAACTAGTAAATCACGTTAATACAGAAACTCAGTATACAGCATAGGTTGCAGCAGAAATACTATATTTCGTATAGCATTTGCCCCAGTACAGTCCGGCAGGAGACTATATTCATGTATACATATTTACCAGTCTCAGCACGTATTAAATACGTACAGATTACTATCACTAGCTCAGCATGTAATATATACAATACTTCACCCCTATTAGCCTCAGCATGTGAGATACGCAGACAGTATTACTAGTTGAGACCGTTGTATTGTTTGGGGTTGGATTACCTAGCATCCATGACCACCCCAGGGTTAATAGCTGTATCGACTCGTCCACCAGAGGACGAGGATACGTCGCTCTACGGAGTGGCATGTCGTCCCCCAGGGGACGAAGATGGGATGCCAGTTTTCCCCATATTGTGCCTTGGTCGGCCCTTATACACCCCCGTCGAGCGGATACGCCCGGGGTGTTGATTCAAGAGTCCTCCGGACTCAGGTACAGTTATAGTCAAGGGCTCAGCGAGCCCAAGTGCATACCCAGGGGACCGGCAGGATGCTTACAGGGTTATAGGAGATGGGATGACCGGGGTAGGGGTATAGATTCTGTACTGGTTGTATCCCCCAACTTATGGGGGCCGGGTAAGGTTTGTGTGTGCTATGTATGTTATGATATGTTATACTGTGTTACAGTAGATACGAGTAGATCGACAGTAGAACGATCAATCCTCAGGTATGACTCCTACTCTTTCCAGTATAATTAAGAGAAGGTATGACTTACAATATCGAACAGTTAATCTATTCCTTCTACTTCAGTTTCATCAGTTATATTATTGTTTTCAGATATTTCTTTCAGTTATTGGCTTACATACTCAGTACCAGCGGTACTGATGCCCGGTGGGGCGCTGCATTACTTGCCTGCAGGTGCTCATAGATGAGCAGGCGATACCACGTGATTCCTGTCAGCGATCGAGTATTCAGCTCCTGTTATCCGGAGACTGAATTCCAGAGGTGTATTCCAGTTTCTTTTGTTGTATAGTACGGGTAGGTCGGGGCCCTGTCCCGATCATTTCTATTGCTATTCTTAGAGGCTTGCAGTCTGTATTTATAGTATATATCTCCCTGTGGTCAGATGAGCCGGTCGTGTGAGGCCGTGCAGTTGTATAGTTGTCAGTACTCTTTCTTTCTTTTATGCTGGCCGTGTGGGGCCATAGTTTGCCAGTAGTGGTGACCTTGCCGGTCACGTAGCTTTCTACTGTTTTATGATTAAGTTATAGATAACTAGACAGCATGGTGGCCTTGTCGGCCCGCATAGGTTTCCCTGAATTGATATGTTTCTGGTCAGCTGTTAGTACAGGTACAGGAGGCTATAGGCCAATGGGCCGGGGGCTGTGTTTACAGCCGTTATATAGCCCTTTGTTTCCAGAAATGTGAGTTAGAGCCAGCCAGGCACCAGATGTGCCCAGGCTTAGCAGTCCAGCAGTTCAGGTCCTAGTAGGGCACCAGGTGGCAGTCATACCCCCCAAGGCGGGGTGTGACAATAAGGGTAAAGCATACCTAGACAGGGAGTGAAATTGAGCCTCGTAAGTTGCGACTAAAGAGCCCCCTGCTCGATGGTGGTGAACTCATCCCGCCTCTAATCTCTTAGGGTATGGGGTACATACTTCTCCAAAAAGGTGGAATAGAACTGGGTCCAGGTCAATGGTGGTGACCCTGCTGGGCTGCATTCCAAAAAATCCCTCCACAAAAGATTAGCATCACCCATCAGCTGGAAGGTGAAAAACTCCACCCCATACTTCTCCACTGCCCCCATTTGGTGGAGCCTCTCATGACAGTCAATTATGAATTCATAGGCATCCTTCGCCTCAGTCCCGTAGAAAGTGGGAGGCTTCATCTTATGAACCTCCAAAACAGGTCGTGTTCCGCCCCAATCATTACCTGTCCAACTACCAGCCTCAAAAACATCACAGCCTCTAACATATTATCTATACGATGAGCCACAGAAACTGCATCTTATATCCCCCACTGATACCCTGCAGGATTCCCTGGCTCTGCCCCATTACCCACGAGGCCTCACAGAAGGTTAAGGACCTAAACCAGGACTTTGGAGGATGCTGGGGTAGCTACAGCCTCTCCCTGAGTCGGGACCTCCATCTAAACAGCCACCCTCTCTTGGACTGTCGGTGATAAGGGAGATGCAGACCTCTCTCAAACCAACGTAGGAGCGCCGGCCCCTCCATTGACAGTAGCAGGCCTCCGCCCGTGACCTCGGCCCTATCCTCTGTCATGAACTATGACTGTTGTACTAGCTCGGGTGCTCCCTATCTATTTCTGCATGTATGTGTTCTCACCATCTTTGAGAGAAACAAAGAAGAGTTGTTAGATACCAATTTGGATCACCAAATACCAATTGGAATCAAGTAATCGCACGAAAAGGAAAGATGAAGGGAGTTTTCCTAAAGTCCTGCAGCCTCTCGAAGATAAGTTATGAATGTCTCCGCACCGATCCATGAGATTCTATTAGAAGCATCTTAGTTCAATGAGGCCAACGAACCTAGAGTTCTGATACCAACTTTGTCATGACACGAATGGCCATGATTGGCACCCACCCTAACCCCTGGTGGCGAACCAACCAAACCCTACAAACATTCCTAGAACTCAATTGTCATTAAACTTCAGATGACTAAATACATGTCTAAGATTGATTAAAACTATAAAGAAATAAAACTGCAAATGTATGGACGAGAGACATCTTCGAAGGAGGAGTGGAATAGCACATCCTGTATCGCTCATCTTTCAGCAATTTGCTTCTACTCTGAAGGTGAGGTCGAGATGAACTTTGGGGATTGGATTCTACACTCAGAAAAGAAGTACAGGAGTAGTATCAATATGAAACACAGTATTGGTAGGCATCATCGGCCAAACTTACATAATAATATACATGCATATAGACAATAATGTGCAATTAGTCCAGAACATCATTCATACATAACCATACTCAGTTCAAGAATTAAATTCTACTCAGGTGCTAATCGCCTATTCACTAGATTAGGCCATCGCTGCAGCGATCACTTGAGAATAAGTCCTGCTACAGCGGTACTTTTTGGCAGTAGCTCAACTTAGCAGCACTGCCAACATTTCACCAATTCTTTACAACCTATACATCATTGCAAACATCTACATATGCCACAGTTATCAATAAACGGTAGATATCATGTAACCACATAGGGTATATAATGAGTCATTCCCAAAGATTTCACAACTCAATTACTAATTCTCTTTTAACATTTCATCCATCAAGTCATTGCAAGCCTCAACAATTCAAACGACAAACACATGACCAAAAATTAGTTCAGTAAAATACATATACTCAGTTCAAACCTCACAATTCTTACAATACATCAATAACACAATAAATGGTGACATGCCGAGCACACGCCTCCGTCACATCACCATAAACACTCGATCACTGAATAGCAATATACACATATGTCAGAGTATCTTATTTCTGTCGTTCCAGTCATGACCTGTAGGAGACTCTAGAAATTCATGTATTGTACCGGTGTGGTACTCGCTCCCACTCATATGCTCGTTCGGATGCTCCCCTCGGGAATGAGCCACTCAGTCAGTTTGCCTCACCCGGATGCTCCCCTCAGGCATGAGTCACTCATCTCAGGATATTCATATTATCAAAATTCATTCTCATAGTTCATATATTAACATTAGTCCATCGTTATGACTTTTAGGAGGTCTCATCCTACCCTTATTAACAAAACCCTTTTCAACAGTTCAATCATTCTCACCAAGTAAAAAGGACATAAATAACATATACGCTTTATTCCATATTACACAGGTAGCCATACCACATTAGAGTCACGAAATCAGGAAGTTCAACAAGAAATATTAAAAACACTTAAGATCCAGAGACAACATACATATTATAGTTCCACATCTATGGATACCATTATGAAAATTCTAACTCCTTCTAAATAATAACCTACCTTGGTTTGGAGGATTTGAACGATAATCACTCGGTTGGAGCCTTGTCTTTCCTCAACACTTTCGAACGCAAAGCCTAAAGACAAGAGATTAACACAATTTCAATAGTCTACTATCAAAACAAAGGTTTTGGAAATCCAAATCCTCCCCATTCTATCCATTATCACAACCACCTCGTTTTCCATGGCTCAATTCTTACTCATTACCCCCTCAAACCCTCTTTATGGCTATTTTAAGGTTATAGACTCCATTCCACCTAGTTCTAGGTTTCAATTTCCACATGAACCATGTTCTATAAGAACTACACATTAGGGAGCAACCAATACTTCCTTTTTTAAACTTAGAATCAACACCCATTAGTTTTCCCATGATTCAGCCTAGTTCTACCAACCTAGGGTTCTCTTTCTAGAAAATCACCATTAGACCCCCCCCCCCTTGATTCTACGGGGATAGGGAATCAAAATAAAAAAATCAAAGCAAACTCTTACCTTGGAAAAGGGAATCACTCTGCTCTTGAGAAGACCACCTCTAGTTTCAAAATTTTGTACTTTAGAAATAATGGGGCATAACCCCTGAAATCCCACTTAAAATTCTTTCTGATTCACATTATTCGCTGCAACGGATCTTCTACGGCAGTTAAGACACCGCTATGGTGGATCCAACAATTATTCTCGAGATTCATTACAGCGGGACTTCGACCGTCACAACGGTCTTGCTGTAGTGGAAATCCCACCGTTGCAGTGGTCTCCCATAACCAGTAGCTCCCCAAATCCTGCTCTCAACCCATCCTCAACATCTAAATTTTCACTATCTTACTTAATAACACCTCTATAACCACCACTTAGGCCATTTAGGGCATTCTAGGCTTATACCCCTTGTAACGACGCATGAATATTTACATCGACATACAATGTGTAGTAACAAACTAGACTCCTATGTCTGAAACCTGACGATTAAATCGATTAAGAAAAATAGAGCGTTACATCCTTCCCCTTTTAGGAACATTCATTCTTGAATGTTGAGAACACACAAGTAAGTCTAAGAATCTCTGCACAATAACATTCAAGCTCTAAACAAATTTTTTGAGTTTACTTGCAACGCAAATCTAAACAAACCCTGAACCCACCAAGGTATAGATACGACACAAATGAATAACAAATAAAGGAACATATTTGCATCACATCTAGTCGCTGGACAGTTGTAATCCTTTAGGTCGCAAGCATCCTCTGCATATTGCAGTAAACATAAGTCTTGACCCGAATCCTATGACATCAGACTCATCGTACGATTTTGATCAATAAGAAAGGGTAAAAATCCTATATGTCCTGTGCCGTCCTACTTATAAGTATGCTGCGAAATACACCCATAAATAAGATTCTACTAGACAACTTGTAGATTTTCTTGGATACGTCCATGCTCTAATACCAAGTATGTCGCTCCCCAAAACCTAGGGAGATGTGACCAGCACTTGATGCCTCACTTGATCTGGCGAACTTTGCAACATCTAACAACACAATTAATATAAAATAAGCCTGAGTCGACGAGGCCCGACACCAGAACCCAACACACAACTTAAGAAAGAAAATCCACCAAACCAACTAAGTCTTTAAAATACTATATAGGAAGTCTTAATATTTAATACTTTAAAATCAGTTAGTATTTTACTTTTTATTTAAAAAATACTTGTATCATAGCTATAATATTTTTCATGTTATTTTTCTTAATATAGAATTATGAAATTAATTTAAACTTTTTATTTTATATTTCTTTATTTGAGTTATGGACGAATTTCTGATATTCTGAAATGAAGTATTGTTTTAAATATTGATTGACTTTTCTATCAGTTAATGATAGATTTTACACTGGCCAAAATTAAAAACATAATTATTTTTTGATAGGTAGAAATTTGAAATTTGCTAAAGTTTAATAATTAATTATTTTTATTTAAATTGTGTAGGGCATCTTAATGTTTACAACTCCAAATTTAATTAAATTTGTAGCTTTCTTATTTGAATTATTTAAAATAACCATAATTCCTATTCAAAAGAATGTGTTTTGATTTTGTATGAATATCTTATACTAATTTAAAGACAAATATTACTAATAAATTTTTTATTAATTCTAAAATAGTGTTGGAGTAACTTTTGTGAATAATTTATATTAATTTGAATTTGAGATTACTGACATCGAAAATAATTTTTCACAAAATTAAACATATTTAATTTTAAATATTTTATCTCATCTAAGAAAAATGAATAATGCTTGAACCAGAAAACGTGACTTGGAGCTCTTGATTTTTAAAATGGCAAATCATCGAGTAGCAATATTTTGAATAGAATAAATTGAAAGATATATAAAATTGAGTTTATTGCAAGATATTTTATTTTTATGTTTAGAAGACTAAGAAAAAGAATTATCAGTTTTTCTCTTTATTATGACAAATCCTAATTTTATACATTTTTTCTGTATTTCTATTTTTTGACTGTACTAGTAACTTTATATATCTATTTATTCATTTATTATAAAAATATTAAACTCTAATATAATATGTTAATCAATTTTCTTATCAGCAAAGTCCATACATGACTGAAATAGTTTAAGATAATTTTAATTTTGTGTTGTCCTTAGGTTAACGTGATCAAGAAGAGATTTTATACTTCCATCAATAAGAATTTAAGCAAAACTTTTACGTAAGAAGGTGTCCATTTAGTTTATACATAAGTTTGACGAACTTTGGTTGAACCAATTTCTTTTTATATATGTAGATAGAGGACAAATTTTATCATAATATTATTGAAATCGGGACTATAAATATCAAAATAATAAATAATTAAAATAGATTATAGAAAAAGAAAACAAAAGAAAAGAAAAAGATAACATGTTTTTAGTTTTCATCAATATCTTTTTGTAATATTTATACGTGAAAAAAGTTAAGTATCTTAATTTTATTTTTACACTGAAATATAAATTTTAAAATATTGAAAAATTAAGATGATTTTTTGTCACTATACATAAGAGTAAATATTATGTTTGAATTAGATAGAAAAGTTACCTATTGATTCCAATATATTTTTGATATATAGTGATAGTAAGTGAATTATTGTGTCAAACTTTAATTGAATTGTGTTTGTTGTTATATTGTTTCTCTCCCTCTCTCACACACATACACTGCACTTTTAAGAAGATTATCAATATTGACAATAATTTTTTTATCATAATAAATCAGTCAAAATGATAAAAGAGAACATAAATTAATAATATCTTGTAAATACCTATTAGATGAGATACAATAAATAATGACATATTTGAGAAATAATATGTCTTTATATTATTTAAATAAATACCACAATTTGACATAAATTTAGAAAAAAAAAGTTTAAAAAATCCCTAAACTATGCAAAATTGAATAAAAATGTCCTCCATTAATTGTTTGATCCAAAAATGCCCTTATCATTAATTTTTTGTTTAAAACACCTCTGTTTTTAATAGTTTGGTACAAAAATATCTCATCTTATTACTTTTGAATTAAAAAAATGTCCCTATTGTTACTTTAGGTCAAAAATGCCCTTTTGCTAATAAATATATGTTTTAAAGACATTCTTTTCCTAATAAAAATATTGTAATCCATTATTAATTTTCAAATATATAAGATCACAATAGTTCATTAATTTTTATGTAGATAATGACAAAATCTTTTTTTCTAATACAATGAAAATATTTGTAATTTTTAATTTTTTTCAAATTAACCAAAGATCTATTGGAAACAGTGTCTCTACTTTTGAGGTAGTGGTAAAGTCTGTGTACACTCTATCCTCTCCAGAACCCACTTTGCGGGATTAAACTGGTATTTTGTTGTTGTTTGTAATCTTTTTCGAACTGAAGAAGGATAAATATTTACTAATATAATTCTTGGTTTAAAGTTAAGATATAAAAATCAGAGTTTCATAAAACACAAAAATTTATTACAGTACTTCAAGTCATAATATATCTTTAAAATGTCATCGATAGAGTTGTTATTCATTTTTGTTTTTATTTTAACTTTAAAATCAAGAAATGTATTAGCAAATGTTTATCTTATTTCAAACTTTAAAAAAATTAAGAAATGTATATATATATATATATGACCTGTACTGTCAGTACGTAGGGTTATTCTATTTCAATTGACGACACAAGATTAAGAAGAAAAAGATTGCTTCTCACTTTTTTATTAAAGAGATTTTAAAAGAAAAGAAATAAGAAAAATTCTTTTAAAATAATATTTTATAGCAGATGTCATACCTACAAATACGGTTTTAGAAATTTTTCAACATTTTTCTGTGTACACTTTTTATATATATTCCCATATGTATATTTTTTTATATTCTAACAACAAAATCAAGAAAGATTGCTTTATCAACATAGAACATGCACTTTGACATATTAGTATACAATTGTTGCTCCCTAAGCACATAAAAAAACTAACATTAAGTGTTTCACATGTTCTTAAAGAGAGGTAAAAATATCAGAATGTCACCAAAATAAACTACAACAAATTTTCCATGAAAATCTTTAAAGATATGGTTCATTAGCCTCATGAAATTACTATGTGCATTAGTTAAGCCAAACGGCATCATTAACCACTCATACAAACCATACTTAGTTTTGAAAGTAATTTTTCACTCATCTCCAGAATTCATTCGAATTTGGTGGTATCCACTTTTTAAATCAATTTTAGAAAATATTTGAAAGTCATGCAATTGGTCGAGCATATCATCTAGATGGGGAATAGGATGGTGATACTTTATCATTATTTTATTGATGTCGCGACAATCCACAAACATCCTCTAAGTTTTATCCTTTTTTGGTCCAAAGAGCACATGAACAGAGCATAAGCTCATTCTTTCTCTCGCAAATTTCATTTCAAGTAACTCCTCTACTTGTCTTTGTGGTCCTCTTATTTTTATCCGGATTTCTTGTATAAGCGGACCTATTCAGAAGATAAGATCCGGGCACAAAGTCAATTTGATGTTATCTTCCTCTAAAAGAAGGTAATGCCTTAGGGATTGTAACGACCCATCTTACCATTAGAAGGCCTTAACGATGTTGGTGTAGGAATTTAAATTTTTGAGGATCTAAAATTGATAATTCTTGAATAAAAGAATTGATTGCTTAATGATTTAAAAAAGTACTGAGTTTAAAAAAATTATGGGCAAGTGGACAAAATCGCTACGGGGGGCACTTCGTCACCATGATGAGACCACTAAATTGGAGCAAGCATCGCTGCAGCAGAAGACGCGGACCAGAGCTCCATATTTTTCTCACTTTTAAAACTCAGATCCTATTGTAACAAGGATTAGTCATTAAAGACACCCTGAAAATTAATTTTGGTTATTCTAGAAAGAAAAGGAATAGTGTGGTTAGAGAAGGGTAAGATTTCACTATTCTCCCCGATAAGTTTCTTCAAGAAACGTTAGACTCAGTGTACGAATGAAACTCCATCGTTTTCTTGGCAATAGCTTGGTGCTCAGGTAGGTTATGGCTTACCTTTGTATTAGACTTTGATTAGTAACTATTATGTGTGTGTATGATTGATATACTATGATGAGTAAAATAAAAAATTATAATGATGAGAACCACCAATATAAACCATAGTGAAATAACTGCTAAGGATGGGGGAAAGAAAGCCAAAGAACAAGAGAAGAAGAGGTAATGGTTTCTATGTTGTAATTACTGAATATGGATAGTGCGTTGTTGATAGATTGTTGGTAGTAGGTTCCTTATAGTATAACTAGATGATATATTTTTTACGGTATATTCGGGTGGGTTATTCCTAATTGTATATTTCTGATTATTGTAAGTATAAAGATGGGTATTAATATGAAATTTTGATAGTGAATTGCCGAGTTAAGGATGAAATTGGAAGAACTTGAATATCATGTCACCATGAACTTAGTAAGAGTTAATAACTATGATGGATACGGGAGTTTACTGCGAGCAGTTGTATCCAGAAATAGGGGTGACTTTATAGATGAGGTTTTCATAATGAATATTATCCCTGAATAGAAAAATTTCATGAGGATGAAGCAATAAATAATGGAAAGCGGACTATGACGTAGGAATACATAAATATGAGTGTATGTATATTAATAACCTTGTGTATTTATTGATGTATATCTAATTTCCCATACTTTTACTTAACTATAATTCAAAATCATGACGAACGGGACTATGACTAATATCTTGGGTGTATTGGTAATTTGGTTCATATATTTGGATGTCTTCAAATAATGATTGCGATAAAAATTATAGTGATTTAATCATGTTATTTGAATAAATTCTGAATTAGTAAACCCTGAATATTATTCCCAAACTGCAAGTGCAATTATGATAATCGATGTATACTGGTGATCTATCATATGTGATGATTGATTGAGAGAATGATGAAATGTTTTGGTGACGGATGGGTAATACATCCTTACTCTGAGATGAGAGGCCCATGTCTGAAGTGAGCATCAGGATGAGCGATTGAGTGTGATTGAGTATATGTATAGATACTTGGATATGAGTGGCTCGTGCCTGAGGTAATCATTTGGGCGAGCAATTGTGATATGAGTGGCTCGTGTCCGAGGTGAGCATCCGAATGAGCAAATGAGTGAGAGTGGGTACCATGCCGATACAGTACATGGATTTCTAGAGTTCCCTGCAGGTCATAATTGAAAGAGTAAAAATAATATCCTCTAGCATGTGTGTACAAATATACAAATGTGTGCTAGACGTATATATATACATATGGGATAAATGTTATCTGACATAATTCAGACATGATATGAGAGATAAAGACATGATATAAGGCATAAAGATATGATAAAAGTATGATATCAGATGATACTAATATGGTGTAGTGTGTACAAGGTGAGATCAAGGAGGTGTAGATATTTGTATATATCTGTATCCCTAGTGTGGACATGATTCCGCCAGTATGATTGGTTGTTTTGAAGTTGATAAATTAATTGTGTTGCTTGATGGTTGTTGATAATTGTATGTTAATGTGGTTACACATGCTCCGCCGTTAATTACCTGATTTGACTGAGTCTAAATTAATTAAGCTAAGTTGATTTTGTTATTGGGATGTTGTAATGGGTATTCATGATGGTACTGTTTCATGTTGGGTTGGTTCGGACTGTGGGAAGTGGTTTCATTAATAAGTATAGAGCTGAAAATTGTAATAAGATAATATGGATTATTGATGATTAACGATGGCTAAAGAAAAGATAACCGGTGTCAGCGTGGTATTATTGAGTTGGTAAATGAATCGGGAGTAACTGGAATGGACTTAATTAATGAAAATTGAAACAGGTGATGGATAAGGAGATCTTATTCTTTGTCCCCCCTTTACTTTGAATTAGTTAAAATATGTTTACAATATTTGGCTCTTTTACCTGGTTTAAAAAAGGGGTTAGAGCCGCCGCCTAAGTTTTTAGAAAAAAAAATAGGAAAATCATTTGTAAAAATGTAAAATCTATTTTTGTCTGCGAAAAAACAGTTGAAAATCTAGTTAAGGGTCTAATTCTCCAAGAGGAAGGTGTTAGGCACCCCTCGAACCCCATCCGAAGATAGTTCTTAATTTAGCCTAAGATATATTAGGAAAATATTTATTTCATTATTACCTGCTAAAAAAGTGTTAGAAAAAAAGTGATAAAAATAGGTTAAAATTATTGAAAAAGATTTAGAATTAAAATTGTATGAGGTATACAAATATATGTATAATATACATAAAATATACAGACGTGATATACAAGGTATATTAATAAATAATAGTTTGAATAAAAAGTTGTAAAATAATTTAAAAGCTAGCTTTTATAATTAAAAAAAATAGAGTAGGTAGAAAGTTTATAATAAATGTATGTATATACGTATCAAAAGAAATTTTGGACCTAGTGTTTGAACTAGCTTATTTTTGAAAGAAGGGGTTCATTTATTATTTTCTTTTGAAAAATCAACTATCTTTAAAGAAAAACCCTATAAAACAATCTTAACACTTTAAAGAAGGGATGAGTGGATTTTTTACTACAAGGTTATAAATTTGTACATATTCACATAAAACACATATAAAGTTAGCGAATATGACTACATGAAAAAAACAGTTATAAAAGGTGGAAACTAAGAAAATGTTGGGCAAACGACAAATATTAAGAAAAAAAATTTCGCTCTCCTCCCAGAGAGTTTGACCTATGGAGAGACTTTTAACCTACAAGATGCCTGCGGTCAGTCCTCTCCGGAGACTAGTCAGCTATCATTGGAGGAATTCCCCCCATTAACGGAGTAGATAGAGGTACTATCCTCCCCTCACAAATGACTCTATGTAAACACTGTCAGACTAGCGAAAACAATAACACAAGAGCTTATTTCCATTAAACCTGTGAAGTTTGTGGAAGATATCTCAAGCATAAGATGGACGGAAGCAGAAATATAACATATGAATGTGAATCAAAACCTACAATTTGGTATCATTGACTAATTTTCGTATGGATAGCTAGATATAGAGGAGCTAAGAAAGTGTATCTCATCACAATGTGAGTAAAGGGAGAATGTACAATAGGATTCCTACTAAATAGGCACATCCTGATCCGCCTGTCTATGATGGAGGATTTCATCAATATGATATGAGCTTATTAAATTACTTGCAAGGAAGGATACTCATATTTAATGAGAACTCCGATCTATGATACAAATTTTAAGGTGGAAGAAGATACAACAAAAGTGGTAGCGTGGACTTCCTTTCCAAACTTGTTGCCAACATTTTATGAGAAGGAAGCATTGTTCTCCTTAGCCTTAGCTGTTGGATTTCTATTGTAATTGGATCAAGCCACTATCAATAAGACAAGGCTAAGTTGTGCTAGAGTAAAGGCGATGGTGGATCTGCTTGCAAACCTACCAAAGAAAGTTGGCATGGAAATTGAGAATGAGAAAACAGGAGATGTAAAAATGGATTATGTCCAAATTAGGTATGATTACCTACCTAAATACTATGAAGAATGAAAATTATAGGGACACAACAAGATGGAATGTAGGGTTCTAAATCCTGACTATCACAACCAGCAAGTGAATGACTGGCATGTGGAAGTACAAGAACACAAATAAGTCAATGAGAGCAGACTATAATTTTTACAAAAAGGAAAAGCAAAGGTGTTATCAAGTAGAAAGATGGTTGGGATCTAGGAAATCTAAAAATCATAAAGAACGGGAGAATCATCAAAACACAAGGCAATAAAGTACTAGAAGTACAAATGCAAAACAAGTTTGAAATGCTTGACAAGGATGAAAGAGAAGATAAGTTGATATAGGATTGTAGTAAGGACATACAAGGAGAAGAACCAAGTGAGGACTTACATTTAACTTACACACGAGAGAGAAGAAACAGGAGGTAAAAGGGAGGAATGGTGTTGCGCAAGCGCACGTGGTCGTCAAGTAATATAGGACAGTGAAGTCCTGCTTATCGATCCCTCAGAGACTTGTCAAATCAATCATTTTAAGGTTACTTCTTTATTTCGCTATTCTAATAAAATAAATAAAATTGGGGAATGGTTTGGTGAATTAAACTACTAAAATTTGAAATGTAAAATTAACTAAAGAACTAAAATTATTGCAAACTTGTTTGTACTTCAAATGATGATGAAAATATAGGGAATTGACACTTCCATTTTAGGTTGAGTTTTCAAGACGTGATTACGCTAGATTGATTCCTCCTAAGGTTGCTAGTTGCAAGTTACTATCCCATTTCTTTTCACTCTCCCGAGCATCCAAGAACTATCTTATGAAACCTAACACCTATATTCCTATGGTCACCGGAGAAATATGAAATGGACGGTTATGCCTACTTGTATTTCAACTAAATAGGGTTGAGGGTATATCCTTATCCTCAACAATAACTTCCAACCTTCAACCAATGGGCCAAAGGACCTTCAAATTTCTATTTTACATTTACTTTTAACCCTTTAAATTTTCTTTCCTAAGTTCAACCAAAAGCCAAAAAATTTACTCACAAGTTGATCATTCTAGTGAATAATCAATTAAAACAAATATAAATAACCTTTAATGAAGAAACAAACTAATATTAATCAATCTTTCAAACGTCAACTATCAACAATGACCAAATCCCTAGAATCAGCATTTAGCCACTCATAGATAAGTGGAAAAACAAAGATAACATCATCATTCTTAGTAAAACAATAAAGAACAGAAGAAACCTAAGTATAACTTGTCTCTCCTCCAAAAGCTATGTTTACAACCTTTTACGATCAAACAAAATGATAAATGGTATGCTAAAAATGCCCTTATATTTATAGGTGAGTCTTCAAATGACACTTTTTCCCTCAAGTAACTGGCTTAAAAATCAGCCAATAGTCGTCCAAGAGAGTCTGGCACGCCACCCCATATATATCCCCAACAAGTTATTCAAATTACCTCTAAAGAATGGCTCCGGGTGCCCCACTCCTACCATAGCACCAAGGAGTTAGCCAAATTTTTGCACTTCTAGACACCTCTGGCGCCTCACTCCATCCTTAGAACCAAAGTGTTAGTCAAATTTCTAAGGCTCTGAGACCCTTTTAGCGCCGCACTCCAGCCATAGCACTAGAATATTAGGAAAATTTTCGAAGTCTGGAGTGCTTCTGGGGCTCCATGATAACATCCAAAATATACACTTCGTACAAAAAGCATAAATAGTCATTGTATCAAAATAAATATTTCAACAGATGTTGGGGTCAAATTCCACAGTGACTAGTGAATGATATGCTCGAGTGTCGTTTGAGAAATTGAATTTATCTTGCACCACTTGAAAATAACATGGAAATAAACATTTTGGGGGAGATTGATATTTACAAAAGAATATAACTTCTAATTTGACTAACTATGTGTAATACCCCAGGAAGGCCTAAGAATAGACTCGGGACTTGAATTTGAAAAGTGTAGAAAACTGGCAAAAACATCACAGAATGGACCACAGAATGACTCATGGTTGAAACCACGAGTCGTTGTATACTGTCGTTGGTTGGGGAAGGGATGGTGGCAGTGGAGACAATGAGAGGTATGATGACCCGTTGTGGGATACAATGGGCCATCCTTTTCAGTCGTGGTTAGGGTCAGGCTGGGCAGTAGTGTAAACAACGGGAGACCCAACGACCAGTTTGGAGAAGCCACATGTTTTTGGTTGTGGACGTTTTTGGAGGGTAAGAATTTCCAGTGTGGGCGACGGGTTGAGACCACGACTCATTAGATGGAACCATGAGTCGTGGTGAGGCTCGTGGTAGGGGGATTCAGCTTTTTTGATTAGCAAACAACGGACGATATAACGAGTCATGGGTTGAAGGCACGGTCATCCTGTCGACCCATTTTTCGGATCTGAGACTAGGTCATTCAGCAGCCCATTCAACGAAGGACACGATGGATCGTTGGTGGTTCCCACAATCCGTTGGTACCAATCGTGGGTTCTATCCGGTCAGTTTTCAGGGCAAGTTCATTAAGGGTATTTTTGACTTTTTCATGATATAAGGCCCTAAACTATGTCATTTGGGCTTGAGAAAGTTGGATTTTTAAGAGAATGAATTATTCTAATCTCCCATTCATGCATGCAAGAACTTTGAGAGGTGATTCAAGGGGAGATTTCAAGCTTTTCACCTCCATTCTTTCAATTTCATTCTTGGGCTTTTAAGGAGGGTTAGGAGTTGATAATCCTAGGTATTTAAGGTCATCAATGGGTGGATCCTTCCACACCCATGCTCCTACCAATGATTTTACTTATAAATTATCAAAAACTCATTGTTTTGTATTTGATTTGTATAAAATTAAATGATTTAATTATGGGTCTTGTGATTTTGAAATATTATCATAATCTACTGATTTTGATCATCTTTGATATTTAAATTGAGTATAATATTGTTGATTTTAAATTTTTAAATAATTAAGCTGGATTATGCATGCCCCATGATGAATCGATTTATGATCCATTGATCCATTGGTGTTTTTGATAAGCCCAACATGAATTATGAATTTATAATTTTATTTATTATGAACTTATGAATTTCAAGCTATATGCATGATCTACAAGTATGTACGTATTTTATTAAGCATGAATTATGTTTTTGGCCGACTCACAGACCTCAAGTCATGGCTAGTTCACGTATATTCAAGCATGTTTACAGTTATCATGATTTGACTAGTCTATGAACTCATGTATGTATTATTATGAGCACTATATATGTTTTGGGAGTAGTATTGAACGCCGAGTAGATTCGGGGCTAATGTTAAGCCCGTGATCTCATGAACTACGTGCCACCGTAGGTATGTTGGACCCTTCCATATTTGTCCCTGGCCCAAATGGACCTTTTCATGTGTTATCACGCCGTTCATGGTTCCTACCCTTGGCAAGGTACGAACAACCTCCCGAATAGGGCTTCATGTGTGCTCATATGAGGTATGTCGATTAAGAGAATCTCCCATTGTTCCTCATGATTTATGCATGTTTATGATTATGAATGTTGGCTCAAGTATGTTAAGTAAGGATCTTCTATTATGATTATGACTATGTTTACATTAAGAATGTTTCTAAAACCTTGAGCCTTATGTTATATTACAATAATTATGTCATGAGCATGCCGTCCTAGTCTTATGATCATTTATGAGCTTTATACATGTTTCAAATGTCTGTTTTAGTTACCTTGCATACTCAGTACATTCCACGTACTGAACATATACTTTCTATGTTGTATCGTCTCATGATACAGGTCCCAATTATCAGGAGCATCCTCACCCGTAGCTAGATTCCTACTTGCTCTTTGCGTATTTAGTGAGTCCTCATGTTTGGAGGGCTACATGTTCACACTCTATGTTATTCCTTCTGTTTCTGGATGTTGGATTAGTTGGGGAGTTGTCCCATCAATCCGTCTTTCATGTTTAGAGGCTTATCAGAATAAAAGTTAATTCCGCCATATTGTATAAGTATTGTACTATTTTTCGTCATGTTATGTTATGATTACTTTCTCTATGCTAAGTCTTCCGCTCATGTGATTGAATTAGATGTATGCTCATGCCATGGGTCGACTTAGGGTCTCTTGGGGCTCCTTGTCCCGTGTCTACGATCCGGGTGTACGTTCAGGTTGTGACAAACTTGGTATCAGAGCCATAGGTTTATGTGTCCTAGGGAGTCTAAAAGCCGCGTTAAGTAGAGTCTTTTTCATGGGTGTGAAGCGCGCCACACTTATGAAGAAGAGGCTACTAGATGTTTAGGAATGTTCCCTTCTTTCATGATCTATGTCGTGCGATGAACGTCCTTTACTCCTCTAATTTGTGTTATTCGCATTTGTAGAATCATGCCTCCACTCCGAGTAAATTCCAGGAGGAACGGTAATGGTGATGATCATGAGGGTGCCCATGATGAAGAGCATCAGCTAGCTCCACCCGTTCATGAGAAGCACGTACCATAGCCAGCTACCCACACTGAGTTTAGGGCGGCAATCCAGATGTTGGCACAGGCCATAACAGCTCAGGTCCAGAATCAGACTGTGGCACATTATCCGCAAAATTGGAATGCGACAGCTGCTAGGGTGAGGGACTTTCTATGGATGAGCCCTCCGTAGTTCACAGGGTCGAAGTTAGACGAGGATCCACATGACTTTATTGAGGAAATTCTAAAGATCACCCAGGTTATGGGGGTGAACAATGGGGAATGTGTTGATTTGACCTCCTATCAGCTCAAGGGGGTAACACATATATGGTTCAAGCAATGGAGAGGTGCTAGGGTAGCGGGTGCAGGCCCGATAGGTTGGGATGAGTTCCACACCGTATTCATAGATCAGTTCTTCCCTCGGAAAATGAGGGAGCACAAGCCGGTTGAGTTTGTGAATTTGAAGCAGGGAAACATGTAAGTTTAGAAGTATGCCTTGGAGTTCACTCGGCTATCTAAATATTATCCGGAGTTGGTGGCGGATCAACGGGCTCTGGTGAGCCGCTTTGTGCATGGAGTAGAAGATTACTTGGATAAGGATTGCCAGATTGCCATGCTACACCGGGACATCGACTTTTCCCGTATTGTATTGCATGCCCAGTAGATGGAGTCGGTCTATAGGAGGCAGAGAGAGTCCAAGAGGGACAGGACCAACTGCTACGGGGTTTCTCAAGACAAGTTAGGAGGTGGATCATGTCAGCATTCCCAACACAAGTCCACTGCTCCAACTCCATCATCAGCTAGCACACCGTCTAGGTTCATGGGAGACTAGAGGAGCAGGGCTACAGGCTCGAGGGATCATGGTAGCATGCATGTGGAGTGCACTTTCCCAACTTGTGCGAGATGTGGCAAAAATCATCTCGAGAGGTGCCTGGGCGGTGCAGATGCTTGTTTCGGGTGTGGCAAACCCGACCACAGGATTAGTGATTGCCCTGCAGCCAGTCTTACCGCTCCAGCGGCACGACCCCCTCAGCAGGGGGCCTCCACTAGTTCGGTAGGTGGTCAGTGAAGAAATAGGTTTTATGCCCTATTGTCTCGCCAGGAGTAGGAGGCTTCGCCAGATGTGGTCACGGGTATGTTGCAAGTCTTCCATATTGATGCTTATGCTTTGTTAGGTCCAGGAGCTACCTTGTATTTTGTGACCCCTTACATTGCTAGTAGTTTTGTAGTTAGTCCTAAAATTTTGTTAGAACCATTCTACGTGTCTACTCCAGTCGGTGAATCAGTTGTAGCTTGGCGGGTATATAGAGGTAGCCCCATTACGGTGTTGCATAAATTTACCTCTGTAGACTTAGTAGAATTGTTCATGACTGATTTTGACATCATTTTGGGTATGGATTGGTTATTTGCATGTTATGCTTTGATTAATTGTAGGACCCGTGCAGTGAAATTTTTATTTTCGGCGGAGTCAGTTTTGGAGTGGAATGGTTGTTCGGTCGTACCATACAGTCGGTTTATTTCATACCTTAAGGCTAAGAAAATGATCTTTAAGAGTTGCATGTACCACCTAGTTAGGGTTAAGGATGTGGAGTCCGAGGTCCCAACTATTCGGTCAGTTCCAGTGGTGTGCGAGTATCTAGAGGTTTTTCCCAATGATTTACCAGGTGTTCCTTCGGAAAGGGAGATTGATTTCGGAATTGAACTACTGCTGATACGCATCCTATCTCCATTCCTCCTTACAGGATGGCCCTAGCTGAGTTAAAGGAATTAAAGGAATAGTTGAAGGACTTGTTGGATAAGGGTTTCATTAGATCAAGCAAGTCTCCATGGGGCGCACCGGTTCTATTTGTTCGGAAGAAGGATGGATCCCTCCAAATGTGTATTGATTATCGACAACATAATAAGGTCACCATCAAAAACAAGTACCCCTTGCCTAGGATTGACAATTTATTTGATCAGCTCCAGGATGCCAGGTGTTTCTCGAAGATAGATCTCAGGTCTGGGTATCACCAACTCAGAGTCCGAGAGAGTGATATCCCAAAGACAGCCTTCAAGATCCGGTATAAACATTATGAGTTTGTAGTTGTGTCATTTGGACTAACCAATGCTCCTGCAGCTTTTATGGATCTAACGAACAGGGTATTCAAGGCATATTTGGACATGTTCGTGATTGTGTTCATTGATGACATCCTTATCTACTCCTAGAGCGAGGAGGAGAATGCTGCCCATTTGAGAGTAGTGCTTCAGACACTCAAGGATCATCAGCTGTATGCAAAGTTTAGCAAGTGTGAATTTTGGCTGGACTTGGTTGCATTTCTGGGCCATGTGGTGTCGAGTGAGGGAATAAGGGTGGATTCTCAGAAAATCGAAGCGGTACAGAATTGGCCTAGACCGGTAAGTCCTTCAGAAATTCGGAGTTTCTTGGTCCTAGCGGGGTACTACCAGAGATTTTTTGAGGGTTTCTCATCCATTGCGGCACCTTTGACTAGGTTGACTTAGAAAAAGGTGAAGTTCCAATGGTTAGAGGATTGTGAGAAAAGCTTCTAGGAATTAAAGACCCGACTCACTTCAGCACCAATGTTGACTTTACCCGAGGATACTGATGGCTTGAGTTGGACTGGGATGTGTGTTGATGCAGCATAGGAAGGTGATAACATATGCCTCTCAACAGTTAAAGTTTCACAAAAAGAATTACTCGACCCATGATCTTGAGTTGGCCGCGGTGGTGTTTGCATTGAAGATATGGAGGCATTACTTGTATGGGGTCCACGTGGATGTATTTACGGATCACAAGAGCTTGCAATATGTGTTCATACAGAAGGACCTAAATCTTCGGCAAGGCTAATATGGTTGCAGATGCACTTAGTAGGCTCTCTATAGGGAGTGTGTCCCATGCGGATGAGGGAAGGAAGGAGTTGGTGAGAGATTTCCACCAACTTGCAAGGTTGGGGGTTAGATGATCGACTTGACCGTGGCGGCGTTGTTGTGCAGAATGGGTCAGAATCTTCCTTGGTGGTCGATGTCAAATCTAAGCAAAATGATGATCCAATTTTGAGAAAGCTGAAGGAAGTGGTGCGGAGTCAAAAAGTGGAGGTTTTCTCCCAAGGAGGAGATGGTGTCCTTCGATACTAGGGTCGGCTATGTGTTCCGGACGTTGATAATTTAAGAGACAAATATTGCATGAGGCACATGGTACTAGATATTCCATCCATCCAGGATCCACAAAGATGTATTGGGACTTGCAGGAAATCTATTGGTAGGGTGGTATGAAGAAGAATATCACAGAGTTCATAGCCAAGTGTCCAAACTGTCAGCAAGTAAAGGTTGAGCACCAAAAGGCCGGGAGGTGTACTTCAGGATATTAGCATCCTCACTCGGAAGTGGAAAGATATTAATATGGATTTTATTACATGCCTACCTCGTACTCGCGGAAACTATGATTCCATTTGGGTGGTGGAGGACAGGTTAACAAAGGCTGCACACTTCCTACCGGTTAAGACCACGGATTCAACAGATGATTATGCCAAGTTGTATATTCGGAGTTGGTTTGACTTCATGGAGTGCCGTTGTCTATTATTTCAGACCGAGGTACTCAGTTTACCTCCTAGTTCTAGCGGTCTTTTCAGAAGGGACTTGGGACTCAGATTAAGCTCAGCACAGCATTCCATCCACAAACGGATGGCCAAGCGGAACGAACAATCCAAACTCTTGAGGATATGTTGAGGGCATGTGTTATGGATTTTAAAGGTAGTTGGGATGATCATTTGCCCTTGATCAAGTTTTCTTATAATAACAGTTATTACTCTAGTATCCAGATGGCACCATTCGAGGCCCTCTATGGGCGGAGGTGTAGATCTCCCATCGGATGGTTTGAGGTTGGTGAGGCAGCTATGATAGGGCCATATGCGGTTCACGAGGTGATGGTGAAGGTCCAGTTGATAAGAGACCGGTTAAAAATAGCTCAGAGTCGTTAGAAATCATATTCTGATGTGAGGAGAAAGGACTTGGAGTTTGATGTGGACGACTGGGTATTTCTAAAGGTATCTCCCATGAAGGGAGTCATGCGGTTCGAAAAGAAAGGGAAACTCAGTCCCCGCTATATTGGTCCCTAACGGGTTATGAGAAGAGTTGGTAAGGTGGCGTATGATTTGGATTTGCCATCGGAGTTATCTTCAGTTCATCCCGTGTTTCATGTGTCACTTTTGAAAAAGTGTTTGGGTGATCTAGTCTTGGTAGTCCCTGTAGATAGCATTGGGGTAAAAGACAGTCTCAGTTATGAGGAAATCCCCATGAAATCTTGGATCATCAGTTTAGAGATTGAGAAATAAGGAAATTGCTTTAGTTAAGATTTTATGGAGAAATTAGTATGTTGAGGGAGCTACATGGGAAGCCGAAGAGGATATGATGGCGAGATACCCACATTTGTTCTCTACCGGCTCAGTTCCGACTTGAGGTATCAGTTCTACTCAATGATCCCGTTTAGTTTTCATGTTCAGTTCATGTAATCAAGTTTCTTTCATGTGTATGAATGTGTATGTGAAGCATGAGATCAGTTCAGCTATGTGGTTTGGTTAGGAGGTAGTCATTCCGTGAAAATTTCGGTTAAAATAGTCAGAATTTAAGCATGATAATTATATGTTTCTGTTTGCTATTTGTTTTCCGCATTCGAGGATGAATGTTTCCAAGGGGGAGATATTATAATACCCCGGGAAGGCCTAAGAATAGACCCGGGAGTTGAATTTGAAAAGTGCAGAAAACTGGCAAAAACATCACAAAATGGACCACAGAATGACTCGTGGTATCAAACCACGAGTCATTGTATGCTATCGTTGGTTGGGGAAAGGATGGTGGCAATGGAGATAACGAGAGGTATGACGACCCGTTGTGGGATACAATGGGCCATCCTTTGCAGTCGTGGTTAGGGTTAGGCTGGGCAGTAGTGTAAACAACGGGAGACCAAACGACCCGTTAGGAGAAGCCATGGGTCATTGGTTGTGGTCGTTATTAGAGGGTAAGAATTTCCAGTGTGGGCGACGGGTTGAGACCACGCTCGTTGGATGGAACCATGAGTCGTGGTGAGGCTCGTGGTAGGGGATTCAGTTTTTTTGATGAGAAAACAACGGACGGTATAACGAGTCATGGGTTGAAGGTACGGTCATCCTGTCGACCCATTTTTCGGATCTGAGACTAGGTCATTCAGCAGCCCATTCAACGAAGGACACGACGAATCGTTGGTGGTTCCCACAATCCATTGGTACCACTCGTGGGTTCCATCCGGTTAGTTTTCAGGGCAAGTTCATTAAGGGTATTTTTGACTTTTTCAGGATATAAGGCCCTAAACTATGTCATTTTGGCTTGAGAAAGCTGGGTTTTTAAGAGAATGACCTATTCTAATCTCCCAGTCATGCATGCAAGAACTTCGAGAGGTGATTCAAGGGGAGATTTCAAGCTTTTCACCTCCATTCTTTCAATTTCATTCTTGGGCTTTTAAGGAGGGTTAGGAGTTGATAATCCCAGGTATTTAAGGTCATCAATGGGTGGATCCTTCCACACCTATGCTCCTACCAATGATTTTACTTATAAATTATCAAAAACTCATTGTTTTGTATTTGATTTGTATAAAATTAAATGATTTAATTATGGGTCTTGTGATTTTCAAATCTTAACATAATCTACTGATTTTGATCATCTTTGAGATTTAAATTGAGTATAATATTGTTGATTTTGAATTTCTAAACAATTAAGCTTGATTATGCATGTCCCATGATGAATTGATTTATGATCCATTGATCCATTAGTGTTTTTGATAAGCCCAGCATGAATTATGAATTTATTTATGAATTTATTATGTTATCTATTATGAATTTATGAATTTCAAGCTATATGCATGATCTACAAGTATGTACGTATTTTATTAAGCATGAATTATGTTTTTGGCCAACTCACGAGCCTCAAGTCATGGCTAGTTCATGTATGTTCAAGCATGTTTACGATTATCATGATTTGACTAGTCCATGAACTCATGTATGTATTATTATGAGCAATATATATGTTTTGGGAGTAGTATTGAACACCGAGTAGGTTCGGGGCTCATGTTAAGCCCCGGATCTTATGAACTACGTGTCACCGTAGGTATGTTGGGGCCCTTTCATGTTTGTACCTATCCCAAATGTCCCTTTTCATGTGTGATCACGCCCTTCATGGTTCCTACCCTTGGCAAGGTACGAACACCCTCCCGACTAGGGTTACAAGTCGGGCTTCATGTGTGCTCATATGGGGTAATGTCGGTTAAGAGAATCTCCCACTGTTCCTCATGATTTATGTATGTTTATGATTATGCATGTTGGCTCAAGTTATGTTAAGTAAGGATCTTCTATTATGATAATGACTATGTTTACGTTAAGAATGTTTTGAAAACCTTGAGCCTTATGTTATATTATGATAATTATTTCATGAGCATGTCGTCCTACTCTTATGATCATTTATGAGCTTTATACATGTTTTAAATGTCCATTTTACTAACCTTGCATACTCAGTACATTCCACGTACTGACCGCATACTTTCTATGTTGTATCGTCTCATGATACAGGTCCCAGTTCTCAGGCGCATCCTCACCCGTAGCTAGATTCCTACTTGCTCTCTGCGTATTTGGTGAGTCCTCATGTTCCAAGGGCTACATGTTCACACTCTACGTTATTCCTTCTGTTTCTAGATGTTGGATTAGTTAGGGAATTGTCCCATCAATCCGCCTTTCATGTTTAGAGGCTTATCAGACTAAAAGTTGTATTCCGCCATATTGTATAAGTATTGTACTGTTTTCCATCATGTTATGTTATGATTACTTTCTCTATGCTAAGTCTTATGCTCATGTGATTGAATTAGATGTATGCTCATGCCATGGGTCGACTTGGGGTCTCTCGGGGCTCCTTGTCCCGTGTCTACGATCTGGGTGTACGTTTGGGTCGTGACACTAAGATAGCAAAATGACCAAGGTTGTTGACAATAATACGAAGGATTAGAGGTGTGGTGTAGATGATATGCTAACTAAATAAGGTCATGCAAGGTCATCTCATAAGTTTAATTTGTGTAAATAACTTCGGGAAAGTGGGCATTTGATATTTTTCAACCTCATAAATACCTCTTGCTAGAGTTCTTTCAAACCCCTAGACACCATTAAATCAACCAAATCAGATTTGGATTAATAGCTGCATTAATTTCAAGCTATTAGCTACTAATTAAGAGTGAGAATGTAATTTTGGCTATTTCCAGCGCAATTTCACAATCTCTCATCCATGTCGACCATTAAATTCTCTCCCAATACGCATACTTCTTTTGCAAGTAAATATGTCACGCCCCGAGTCTACACCCTGGACGGGACACGGTATTTGAAGTCACGAGTGAACCCAAGTCAACCCCTGGTTTATCATACACTGGTATTCTGAGTAATATAAATACATACAATGGAAGCTTGAAATAATAACATAAAGCATTTACGAGAGATTTTAAAACTGAATCATAAACATCAAAATAGTTTGAGCTACACTGATAGTCTAAAAAAAGCCAAGTCCATGTCTGAAAGCCATCTAACTGATGAGCTGCTGGGACAAGCCCCCAGCTAACTCTAAGTCCAACTGAATGTATTAAACATAACTGAGATAATGAAATAATGTCCTAGAAAAATGAGGACTCACACTTCCACTGCTGAGAGAGGGAGATCTGATCAAAGTCAGCTAATGGCGCAGGGTTAGAGAACCTGTAGCTGTATTATGAAATGATACAACATAAAAAAGTATGTGTCAATACTTTGAATGTACTAAGTAAGTGAGAGAATTGCAACACTATGAGATAAATAAATGAAAATGTTGAACTAAAAAGGCATGGAAGGCCCAACTAAAGCTATTGAATTGAATAACTGCACTACTGAGATGGTCTAAAAGACCCTGTCTGATGGTCAAAGCATGTTCTAAGTTTGGAATACTGATCTGAACTGAATTGAAACTGAACTGAACTGACTAGTGGGGGAGTCTATAACTGACATGTAACCACGTGAGCTAAACATTAAATCCGATGTATACGCCCCACCGGTAGGACCCAATATACCTTGCCAGGGTATAGAGGCATGAATTGGGTAATCACAATAGTCTGGGGCCAATCAGGCCAGTAAATACTGTAACCTACGCTGGCAACGTAGTTCTGGGAACCTGGGTGGGCTGGAACCCCTGTCACCCAAAAATTCGATTTTCCAAATAAGATCCACGAGTCACTTAACGACTCGTGGTCACCCCCCATGGGTCACAAAACGACTCATTCTGTGACCTGGTGCAAAAATTTCTATTTTCTCCGTTTCAACTCCCGGGTCTAGTTTTTGAGTTTTTGGGGAATTAGAATATCTCTCCCTTTGGAACATTCATCCTCTAATGTTGGAAACACATAGAAAAGTAGAGAATTGCAATCACTATGTTCAAATACTAACCGTAAAGGCTGAAAACTAACAAAATGACTACCTCCGAACTGAACTACAAGTATAAACTAAATTCACTAATCATACTAATGATCAATCACATTAAAGAAACTGGAACACATGAATTGAATAGAGTTTTAGGGAGGAAATTGGTACCTTAAATTGAAATTGAGCCAAAAGGGAACAAGTGTGGGTATCCAGCCATCATATCTGCTTAGGCCTCCCACGTAGCTCCCTCAACCTGCTGATTCCTCCACAAGACATTAACTGAAGCTACTTCTTTGTTCCTCAACTTACGAACCTGACGGTCAAGAACCTGGACTAGGGCTTCTTCATAAGAGAGACTATTGTTCACCCCCTACACTTTCTAATGGAACACTGAAGTTAGATCACCAATACACTTCTTCAATAAAGACACATGGAATACTGGGTGCACAACTGCTAATTCTAAAGGTAATTCTAGCTCATAGGCTATATTGCCAATACGCCTCAAAATTCTATAGGGTCCCACATACCTAGGGCTTAGTTTTTCTTTCTTCCTAAATCTCATCACCCCCTTCATGGGCTAAATTTTCAAATAAACCCAGTCATCAACTGCAAACTCCAACACTCTTCTCCTCACATCGGCATAAGATTTCTGACGACTCTGAGCTATTTTCAATCTTTCTCGGAAGAGTTGAACTTTCTTCATTGCCTAGTGAATTGAGTCTGGCCCTATCAAGGTAGCTTCACCCACCTCAAACCACCCTATAGGAGATCTACACCTCCTATCATATAATGTCTCAAACGGGTCATCTAAATGCTAGAGTGGTAGTTGTTGTTGTACGTAAACTCGATAAGAGGCAAATGGTCATCCCAATTGCCCTTAAAATCAATCATACATGCTCTCAACATATCTTCTAGGGTCTAAATGGTCCTCTCAGCTTGCCCATCTATCTGCGGGTGAAAAGTTATGTTGAGTTTGACTTGGCTACCAAGTCCCTGCTGAAAAGACATCCAGAAATGAGAGGTGAATTGGATACCTCTGTCTGAGATAATGGATAGGGGTACCCCATGAAGTCTGACTAACTCTTGGATGTAAAGTCTGGCCTAGTCCTCAGTTGAGTCAGTCGGTCCACTATTACCCAGATTGAGTCATGTTGCCGACAAGTTCAAGGTAGACCCATAATGAAGTCCATATTTTCTTCTTCCCACTTCCATGTAGGTATACTGATATCCTGAGTCATACCTCCTGGTCTCTAGTGTTCTACTTTAACTTATTGGCAGTTCGGGCACTTGGCTACAAATTCAGCAATATCTCTTTTCATGTCGTTCCACCAGTAAATATCCCATAGATCACAGTACATCTTGGTAGCACCAGGGTGAATGGAATATCTAGAACTATGTGCTTCAGCCAATATCTGCTGTCCCAATTCGCTGATATCCGGTACACATAACCTACCTTGGTAACGGAGCACACTACTCCCCCTTTGGAGAAAGCTTCTATTTCTTTTCTGAGAACTGCTTCCTTAAGCTTGAGTAAGATGGGATCTTCATCCTATCTGGACTTCACTTCAACTACCAAGGAAGAATCTGACCACTATGCATTACCACTCCACTCTCAGCTGAATCCACCAACTGTACTCCCAACCGAGCTAGCCTGTGAATATCCTTTACCATTTCCTTCTTTCCCTCTTCAACATGAGCTACGCTCCCTATAGACAACCTGCTTAGTGCATCAGCCACTACATTGGCTTTGCCCAGGTGATACAACACACTCATATCATAGTCTTTCAATAGCTCCAACTACCTTCTCTGATGGAAGATTTAGGTCCTTCTAACTGAACACATACTGAAGGCTCTTGTGGTTTGTGAACACATCCACGTGAGCCCCATATAGGTAATGTCTCCATATTTTCAGCATAAACACCACCGCTTGCCAACTCCAAGTCATGAGTTGGAGAATTCTTCTCATGAACCTTGAGCTGTCTGGAGGCGTAGGCTATCACTTTGCCCACTGCATCAGAACACAACCGAGTCCAACTCTGGAAGCGTGACAGTGAACAACCAACCCCTCTATTCCTTTTGGCAAGATCAAAACTGGAGCGGTAGTGAGTCGAGTCTTCAACTCCTAGAAACTCTTCTCACACACATACGACCATTGGAATTTCACTTTCTTCTAAGTTAACTTAGTCAGAGGAAATGCTATAGAGGAGAAGCCTTCCATAAACTGTCGGTAATAACCAGCTAGGCCCAAGAAACTCCTGCTTTCTGTCGGAGAGGTAGGTCTGGGCCAATCTTTCGCTGCTTCTATCTTTTGAGGATCTACCTGTATTCCCTCACCCGAGACCACATGACTCAAGAAAGTCACGGACTTCAATCAGAATTTTCATTTGCTGAACTTGGAAAACAACTAGCAGTCTCTTAGTGTCTGTAGTACTAATCTCAGGTGGTTATTATGCCTTCCTTATTTCTGGAGTATACCAAAGTGTCATCGATAAATACAATGATGACATATCTAGATACTTCCTAAAGACTCTATTCAATCAGGTCCATAAATGCTATGGGGGCATTTGTTAGCTTGAAGGACATAACCACAAACTCGTAGTGACCATACCGAGTTTTGAACGTTGTTTTTTGTATGTCGCACTCTCTGACCCTTAACTAATGATACCCCAACCTGAGATCAATTTTCGAGAAACAACTGGCTCCCTGAAGTTGGTCAAACAGGTCATTAATTTTGGGTAGGGGATACCTATTCTTGACTGTGACTTTGTTCAGCTAACGGTAATCTATGCACATTCTGAGGGTACTGTCTTTCTTACGCACGAATAGTACTGGAGCACCCCAGGGAGAGATGCTCGGTGATCTTGGGCAGATTTATATGCCCAAGTGATATTCAAACGTATCATTTTCGCCTTGTTTGTTATGCAATGTGTATACATTTTCATGTAATTGGTAATAAAATGTGAATTTATACTAACCAACATGATTAGCATTTGTTTGCAGGTAAAACATGATTTTTAGGAGCTAAAATACATGTTGGAGTAATATCGGAATTGGACTTGGAAGCGAGCATGGAAAAGGCATTGGAAGGCGCAATGTAAAGGGGCTCCGCAATGGAGCCGTGCCACGCTACCATCGTGGAGGCACACTGCCTGGAGGATGATTTTATTGGCAAATTCCAGTGAAGCCTCGCGACAGCTCCGTGGCACGGAGATAGGCCTCCGCATTGGCCTCTGTGCCACGTTGAGGCTATATTCCCGGACCCTGGATTTCCAGTGAGGGTCCGCGTCCACACCATGTCACGGAGGCAGTGCTCCGCGTTGGCCTCCGTGACACGTTGCTTATTATTCCGGGAAAAATTCCCACTAGTATAAATAGCACACTTAGGTTTATTTTAATTAATTCAGACTTGGTGGAGCAAGGACGTGGGTTAGAAGCAGTTGAGGGACGAAAAAGCTAAGGGATTTCTTCTCTTCCTTTCTTCTTTCAATCAATTGTATGCATGATTTACACTTGTTTTAGGATGATTAATCCATAAATGAGTGGCTAATTCTCTTCCTTGCTGAGGTTTTGAATAATGGTGATGAATTTTGATTGTTAATTATATGGTTTTCTTCTTCTTCTTCTTCCATGTTGTTCTGTTAATTCTTGTTTCTACTGCATTAGTGTGTGGCCGACACTAATGTACATCTAAAAAGTCCAATTTCACTCGAGAGAGCATGAAATTGGAAAGTTGTGAATTAATAGGGTATTGTTCTTAACTTGATTTGGGAAAATTGGGTTTTGATGTGCTTTCCTGATAGAAATATACTTGAAAGCCGTATTAGTCAATTTAGGAACCGGAATTCTAGTGCTAGGTCATAAATTGCATTTGATCACAGAAATGTAGACGAATGGTTTATGATTCTAAAGTGAAATTAAATACGAGAGTTTTCATTTCTAGGCTAATGTTCTTGGCTAGCAACATGAAGAAAAGATTAACCAAATTGTGATTATCGTCAAATTCATTGCTTGTTCTTAACCTTGGCATGCTCATATCCATAGTTTCAATTCACAGTAAATAATTGTTAATAGTTTTAGTATATATAATTTATAAACAGAAACTTATTTAACTGTTGGTTACTTTGTTGTTAGCATAATTAGAAGTAAGATAAGAATATAGTGTACTTAGGCAATTTTACTTATCCAGAGTCTCCTTAGATCGATACTTGGCTTACTTAGCCACTTTATTACTTGTTTGACCACGTGCACTTGCGTGTCGATTTTACATATACCGAACCAGCCGAACACTCGGTTTGATAAAACCCTTATCAAGAAGATCTTTTAGTTGCTCCTTCAACTCCTTAAGCTCAACTGGAGCCATTCTGTAAGGAGGGATGGAGATGGGCTGAGTATCTGGGAGGAGGTCTATTTCAAAGTCTATTTTCCATTCAGGGGGGGACTCTAGAAGGATCCTCAGGAAATACATCTGGGAACTCGCTGGCCACCGGAACTGATTGGATAGTTGGGGTCTTAGATTCGGAATCCTTGACCCGAACTATATGATATATGCATCCCTTGGAAATGAGCTTATGGGCCTTAAAGTAGAAAATAAACTGACCCTTAGGCGCTGAACAACTGCCCGTCCATTCTAACACTGGTTCATTTGAAAACTGAAACTTGACAAGTCTAGTTCTGCAGTCAATTGAGGCATAACTGGGGTGTAGCCAATCCATGCCGAGGATAAGGTCATAATCAACCATGTCAAACTCTACGAGATTAACTGGAATGAATTTATTCAAGATCGAGACTGGACAGTTTCTATACACTCGGCTGGCTCTAACTGACTCGCCAACTGAGATGGAGACTGAGAATGGTTCTGAGAGGACCTTTGTACTAGACTAGAGTGATATTGAACTGGACTGCTACATAGGGAGTCACAAATGAAAAGGTGGATCCTGGATCTAGGAGGGCATACACGTCCAGATAAAAGAGGCGTAACATACCTGTGACTACGTCAGGTGAGCTCTCTTGATCTTGATGGGAAGACAATGTATAAAAATGGTTTTGGCGCTTGAGCATGGGCAAATTTATATGCCCAAGTGATACTCAAATGTGTCATTTTAGCCTTGTTTATCTATCAATGTTTATACATTCTCATGTGATTGGTAATAAAATGTGAATTTATACTAACCAACATGATTAGCATTGTTTTGCAGGTAAAATGTAATTTTGGGAAGCTAAAATGCGTGTTGGAAGAGATCGGGGTTGGACTCGGATGTGAGCAAAGGATAAGGCATTGGAAGGCACAAAATAAAGAGGCTCCGCGATGGAGCCATGTCACGCTGCCATTGCGGAGGCCTTCTGCCTGGATAGGGAATTTTCGGCCTAATTCCAGTAAGGGTTCGCGTTGGGTCCGTGGCACGATGGCCCAGCTCCGCGTTGCACGCTGTGCCACGTTGGGCCTTATTACCTGGACCCCCAATTTCCAGTGAGGGTCCGCGTCGGTGGCGTGTCACAGAGGCAGTGCTCCGCGATGCACTCCATGACACGTTGCTTGTTATTTCGGGAAAAATTGCCACTAGTATAAATAGAACACTTAGGTTCATTTTTTAATATTCTAACTTGGTGGAGAAAGAACGTGGGTTACAGGCAGTTGAGGGGACAAAATTATCAGGGTTTTTCTCTCTTTCCTTCTCCTTGAATTCAATTGCTTGTATGTTTAACACTCATTTAACGATGTTTAATCCACAAATAAGTGGCTAATTCCTCTTCTTGCTGAGGTTAAGAACAATTGTATTGAAATGTTATTGTTGATTAAATTGGTTTTTCATCTTTTCTTCCATGGTTGTTCTATTGATTCTTGTTCTTACTGCATTAATGTGTGGCCTACGTTAATGTACATCTAAAAAGTCCGATTTCACTCGAGAGAGCAAGAAATTAGAAAGTTGTGAATTAATAGGATATGATCTTTTCTTAGTTTGGGAAAATTGAGAATTGATTTACTTTCAGGATAGAAATATACCTGAAAGTCGTATTAGTCAATTTAGGAACCGGGTTTGTATGGATAGAACATGAATTTTGTTTAATCACAGAAATGTAGGTGGACGGTTCATGATTCTTAAGTTGGATTAAATACGAGAGTTTTAATCCATTGGCAATAGTTCTTGACTAGCAACCGGAGGAAAGGTTAACCAAATTATATCGATAATTAATTTCAATACATGTTCATTTAACCTCAACATACTCACATTCATAGTTCAGACTAACATTAGATAATCATTTTAGACTTAGCATAAAAATTAGAACCCAAAAATATCAAACTCTTGGTTACACTGTTATCTTCATTGTTAAAATTAAAATATAGTAAAACTTGAGTAGTTCATTACCTTATCCCAGTCCCTGTGGGATCGATACTTTGCTTACTTAAGCCACTTTACGACTTGTTCGACCACGTGCACTTGCGTGTAGTTTTATACCCAACAAACGAACGAACAAGTTTTTGGCGCCGTTGCCGGGGACTGACAATTGGTGAATTTGTCTTAAGTGTTAATTTACTATATTTTTATTTTCTTAGTGTTGACAACTTGGTCTTAGCCTGTATTTTGCTGATTTAATCTCTGTTGAACACTGGCAAGAGACAAGGAGCTGGTGGACTCGTATTTAGAGCCAGAAAGATTATTTCATCATCAGTGGAGAGAAGCTCTAGAAAGAAAGCTGCAGTTGCTCAGACAAACACTCATGGAGCAACAACAGAATCCACCAGTAGTACGGGCAATGTTAGTGCCCAGAAGAAGTAGCAGCTCGGCCGGTTCGCGAGGTGGCAATCCCACATGCTAATAATGTCACATCTAGCATCCGCAAACCTGAGCCAGGAGGGAGGTTCGAGCTCAAACAAAACATGGTGCAATTGCTACACACTAGCGGGCAGTTTACAGGTCTCCCTCATGAAGATCCACAGCAGCATCTCCAAAATTTTTTGGAGATAAGTGACACTTACATCCCCGCTGGAGTGTCATCAGATTATGTTAGGCTTACATTGTTCCCATTTTCACTATTGGGAGAAGCCAAGAGGTGGTTGAAAGCTGAGCCACCTAATTCTATTTCTACATGGGATGATCTTGCAAGGAAATTCTTGATACGATTTTTTCCCTCCGGTAAAACAGCAAAACTTAGAAGTCAAATTCTAAGTTTCAAACCGAGAGAGGGAGAAAATCTATATCAAGCTTGGGAGAGATTCAAGTCCATGTTGCGGGATTGTCCTCATCATCATCAATCCAATGATATGCTGGTGCACACTTTTATAGAGGGTTTGGAACCCCGTACAAAAATATTGCTAGACTCAGCAGCTGGGGGACAAGTGCTGGATAAAACTTATGAGGAGCTGTATACCTTGTTGAACCGTATTTCGCAGGGCAATCCGGAGTGGAATGCTGATTCATCAAGAGGAGGGACAAGGAAAGAAGTAGAAGTTCTAGAAGTGGATGGTTTTACAGCTATTGCTGCACAGATAGCTGCCTTACAGAATCAACTCAACACCCACTTCAGTAACATGACAATGAACCAGCCTCAAGCCCTAATGAATGCAGTGCAACAGATTTGGTGTGAAGTGTGCAGGAGCAGTGAGCACTCAGCTGAGTGTTGTGGAGCAAATCCTGACTCGGTGAACTTTGTGGGAAATGTACAAAGGAACAACCACCAACAGTATGGCAATAGCTACAATTCCAATTGGAGGAATCACCCGAATTTCTCCTGGGGTAGCAACAACCATCAGGGGCAAAGTTCGAGTCAGGATGTGCAAAGGAACCAAGGAGGGCAGCAGAATTATCAAGCACAATTTAGAAACAACAATGCACCTCCTCCACCACCATCACCCAGCATTGAGGAGATGTTCAAGACGATGATAGCTAACCAAGCTCAATTGCAGGCTGACTATGTGAAATTGGCAGCCGAGGTGAAAAACAACCAGTTAGCTACTAAGGCACTTGAATATCAATTTGGAAAATTTGTTGGAGCCTAAAACACCAGGCCTAGAAGAGGACTTCTGAGTGACACAGATCCCAACCCCAAGTAGGTGAATGTGGTGACCACAAGGTGTGGTTTGCATCTGAAAGTGGTGGAACCAAAAAGACCACCTCAACAATCGGGAGCAGCAGAAGTTGAGAGGGAGCAAAGTGATAAGAGGGGGAAGACAAAGGAAGCTGAATCAGGAAGACCACCACCCCCGTTCCCTTAACGATTAAAGAAACACAAGGAGGAGACGTGTTTCAAGAAATTCATGGAGGTGCTGAAACAGGTACATATTAACTTACCTCTTGTTGATGTTTTGCAGGGAGTGCCGAAGTATGCCAAGTATATAAAGGACATCGTGGCAAACAAAAGTCGGTTGACTGAGTATGCTACGGTGGCTCTCACGGAGGAGTGCACTTCCCGGATACAAAACCGACTGCCCACAAAGCTCAAAGATCCTAGGAGCTTTACTATACAGATTACTATTGGGTAGAGTATCCGAGCTCGTGGATTATGTGATTTGGGAGCGAGCATTAATTTGATGCCATCATCGGTATTCAAAAAGCTGGGTCTAGGGAGTCCTAGACCCACAACAGTGATCTTGCAATTGGCGGATCGGTCCTTAGCCAGAGCTAATGGCATTATGGAGGACGTTCTGGTGCAAGTTGGCTCCCTGATCTTCCCGGTAGATTTCATCGTGCTGGATTTTGAACCAGACGCGGAAGTCCCATTTATTTTGGGACGTCCTTTCTTGGTGACCGGGAAAGCGCTGATTGATATAGCTGCAGGGCAGCTAACCATGCGAGCACATGACAAGATTGAGATGCCGGGATGAACCATACTTATTTAAACAGGGGCCGGATCAAGTGATGAGAAGATGCATCCTAGAGAGTCAGATTGCAGAGGAGTTGAGGAGCTATCACTCTTCGTTGTATGGGGGTCATCATGGAGGCGAGCGAACAGCACACAAGGTTCTACAGTCAGGGTTCTTTTGGCCTACACTGTTCAGAGACTCTATGGCATATGTCAAAATGTGTGATAGATGTCAGCGTACAGGAACAATTGGTAGAAGACAAGAGATGCCGCTGCAGAATATACTGGAAGTAGAGACCTTTGATGTATGGGGCATTAATTTCATGGGCCCGTTCCCACTGTCATTTGGTAATCGTTACATCTTGGTGGCTGTAGACTATGTATCAAAATGGGTGGAAGCAATAGCTTGCCCCAGGAATGACAACAAGGTGGTAACAAAATTTGTGAAAAAACATATTCTTACCAGGTTCGGGACACCCCGAGCCATTATCAGTGATGGAGGGGCTCATTTTGTCAACGCAAGTTTCAAGAAACTACTAGCCAAGTATGGGGTGCGCCACAAGGTGGCAACAGCATACCACCCCCAAACTAGTGGGCAAGTAGAGGTGTCAAATAGAGAACTGAAGCAGATTCTCCAGAAAACGGTAAATACACAGCGGAATGATTGGTCAAGCAAACTTGATGATGCATTGTGGGCGTACAGAATTACTTACAAGACACCGATAGGAACCTCACCATACCGATTGGTCTATGGGAAAGCGTGTCATCTACCGGTGGAGCTAGAGCACCGATCCTTCTAGGCCGTGAGGAAATTGAATATGGACTTGGAGGTAGAGGGCAAGAAGAGATTAATGCAACTCAGTGAACTTGAAGAGTTCCGCTGGCATGCTTATGAGAGTGCTAAGTACAACAAGGAAAGAACAAAAAGGTGGCATGACAAGCATGTGGTGCACCGCATTTTTGAACCAGGGCAGAAGGTATTGCTCTTCAATTCAAGATTGAAGTTGTTTCCGGGAAAGCTAAGGTCCAAATGGTCGGGGCCATTTGAAGTGGTGAGAATGACCCCGCATGGGGCAGTAGAGTTGTGGCAAGAAGATCGGAGTGCCACGTTCTTAGTCAATGGGCAGAGATGTAAGCACTACTGGGGGGAGGACGGTGGTCAAGAGAAAACGTCCATCACCCTAGAGGACAACTGACCTGAATAACATCGAGCCGCGACGGTAAACCAGGCGCTGCACGGGAGGCAACCCGTGAAATTTTTCTTTGTAAATTGTGAATCGATTTTTCTTTTTTTTTTAATTTTCTTGATTAACAACAAAATTTTTAGTTTTATTTTTTTTTTATTTTTATTTTGAGTGAAACCTATAATTCTAACCAATTTCTTATAGTAATATGAATTTCAGGTCGAACAGAGGGAAAATATGCAAGGAATCGCAAAGGAAAATTCGAGGTATGAAAATCAAGAAAAAGTGGCAAAACAGTGAGCTAGGGCGATAGCTCCGTGTCACGGAGGAGGGCCTCCGCGTTACCCTCCGTGACAAGTTGAGGTGTAAATCCGGAATTTTAAAAGAATTCCAGAACACCCTCGCGACAGCTCTGTGTCATGGAGGCAGTGCTCCGCGATGCACTCCGTGACATGTTGCTGTGTATATCGCGACGGGTCACACCGGGTTGCCGGGTGACCCGCACAGATTTCCCTTTTTTTAAACCCCGAATCCCCCTAAATTTTCCTTATTTCTCACACATTCCATCTCATTTCTCGTCGATTTTCTTCGATATTGAAACTGTGATATGAGCTAAACTTGACCTAAGTAGAAATTAAGCGTAAATTCAATTGAATTATTGTTGATGGATGTTCGGAGTATCATTGTGATTGCTTGAACTCGTTAATTGCATAATTTAATCGAATTTTTTGATACAATCATAGATATGGCTTTGTATGGAACCCGATCGACAGCTAGATGGAGCAAACACAAGGAGAGGGGCTACCATCAGACTTTTCCCTATTCACAGATGAACAGGGAAGCCAGGATATGGCTTAAGATCGTCTGTTCCTGCCTAATCCCGGAGGTACATATGACAGATGTAACCCGGGATCGTGTATGCCTGGTGTACGCCCTGATGAAAGGGATGGAGATCAACGTGGGGGCGGTGATTTTTTTAGCCATGAAGAGAGCCCGGTTGCATCAGGGGCACAGATACGGATTTGGTGGACTACTCACCATATTCCTGAGGGTCCTAGATGTTGAGGAAGAGGCCCTTGACTACATCCCGTAGATGGAGCGGCGGGCCTTAGATGTCACTAAAACTAAGGCACCCGACACCACCCACGGGCCTGTTCTTACACTTGCCGAGCGACATGCTCGGGACGATCAGTACATGGCTTGCATGTACGAGATGCAGATGCTCCAGATGAGAATAGGCGGGAGGCCGGCAACAGAGGAGGAGCTATGGCAGCTCGAGCTAGACTACCCTTTTGGCGAAAATGTCAGGGCTCTATGCCGAGTGGGGCCAGCTTTTGTGGAGCCCACGGATGATGATGTCCCCACAGATGAGGAGACACGTCGGGAGGACTCCGATGTGGAGTCCGATGATGACGATGGGGGTGATTCAGACATGGGAGATGAAGCAGCAACACCTGATGAAGAAGTGGAGTATTTTGATTGATCAGGGAGTTCCACCACCCAATTTTTGTGCTATTTTAATTTTTGTGAACACTAGGGACAGTGTTCGAGATAAGTGTAGGGTGGGAGTAGTTAGGTGCTGGTTGTGTTGTTATGTATGATCTAATCTGTTGCTATGCCTGTGAGAAATTTTTGTGACCCTGTGATTTGTGATTGTTAAGTTGTTGTCGTGTATTGTAATTATATGTGAAACTGTTGTGTATTGTTGAATGTTGCTAAGCTGATATTGTACATATTTTTGTTTATCAAAATGATCGATATTTTTTTAAAAAAATTTCAATTCTTGGGTTTCTCGGCATTTGTTTTCAGTTCTTTTACCGAGAATGGTCCCATTGAACCGAAGTCCTAGTTAGTGACCATTCCCTATGATGGATGGATGACGACCGTCTTAAGGGAAATGTAGTCGTTAGGAGTAGATTCTTTTTCATTTTTATTTTTCAGTTGTTTTTCTTGTGTGGGTTGCATCCCAAAACTTGTAGTTACTTTATGGTTGCGGAATTCTAGTTGTGTGTTGTACATGGTATTTGAAATGCAAAGGTGATTCGTATGAAAGCATGCAACTTTGTAAATATGTTGAGATACCTAGGCCACAGAGTCAATTCAGTGTGATTAAGGCTTAATTTTGAATTCGTGTAATTAGCTGATTGAAGAGTTTGTGAATACGTCTTGAATTGAGCATGTGCAATAAGTGTGAAGTGAGTATATAAGGTAGGCAAAACAATACTTAAAACATAAAAGTTATAGGAATGGGGACATCATGATCATAAGACTGAAATCATAAATATATCGTAAGGCTCAAGATTTCCAAAATATTCGTAAACCTGTCATAGTCGTAACATGTGAGAAAAACATTTCATAAAACATAGCTTGAGCCAAAAGAATATAATCATACATGCATTAAAACCACGAGGAACAATGGGGATTTCTACAACCGACATACCCCATATGAGCACACATGGAGCCCGACCTGTAAACCTAGTCGGGAGGTCGTCCATACCTTGCCAAGGGTATGAACCATGAAAGGCGTGATATCACTCATGAAGGCCCCATAGGGCAAAAAGGGATAGTCACTGAGGAGGTCCCAAACATAACCTATGGTGGCACATAGTTCTGAGATTCAGGGCGTAACCTAGGCCCCGAACCTACTCGGTGTTAAGTACTACTCCCAAAACATGTAACCTGATCATAGAAATTCATACATGACATGCATGGCTAGTTAAATCGTGATAATCATAACGTGCTTGAGAATTCGTAATACTAGCTATGGAGTTTGGGCCCGTGGATCGGCCAAAATCATAGTTCATAAATCATAAGCAACATGTGGGCATTGCCCATAATTCCAATCATACTTGAAATGCTTAAATTATAGGAAACATGATCACAATGACATGAGTACTTGAAGCATGCTTAAAATTCAAGAGTTCATATCATGCTTGAGAAATCACCATAATCATGAATTTCACTAGAAACCCCATGTTTTGGGCACATGTGCTTTTAGGGATTAAATCATCAAATATTGAATAAAATAAGTGAAAACAGCCCAATAATTTGAAACCCATAATTTTAGACATACTACAACAAGCTCATATCGATTTTTGAGGAAACATGCATTTGGGTTATGATCCATCAAGAATTTGTAACTTAAACATAGAACTAGGAAGAAATTGAGCATGGGTAGGGACTAAACCACCCATTCAAAACCCCACATACTTGGAACTTCTTGATTCTTAACTCCCTTTAAAATCCCTAGATAGAAACTTGAAGAAATTGAAGAAGCACACTTGAATCCCTTTCCTCTTTCCTCTCTACTATTACATGTACCAAATGAGGTTTATCATAAATGATCTCCCCTTAAAAGTCCCCGTCCCGACCTCAAAATGACATAGTTTAGGTCTTAGGAGCATAGAAAATTATGAGAAGGCCCTTACTAATTCACAGAAAATAACTGCCAGGCAACCCTAACGGGTGACCTGACGACTCGTCAGGACGGGCAACGACTCGTCGGGTCTCCCGTCAAGTACACTGGATATCAGGTCGACTGGGATCGTAACGGCTGACTCAACGACTTGTCATAAGTGACCACGAGTCATGGTCACCTTCCGTTAAGTACATTGCCTCATCCTTTCTTAAATCCTCAACGTTACCCCACGGTGGACCTAACGACTCGTGGTAGCTGACCACTAGTCATTCCTACGCCCGTGGGGACCTCAACTCCTCAGCTCAGTCCAACCTTCCCATGAGCCACCTGACGACTCGTGGGGTCTCCTCATGAGTTGTCAACGACTCGTCCTGCTCTGCTGCAACATTTTCCAGATTTTTCCCCGTTTGACTCCCGGGTCTGATCCTTGGGTCCCGGGGGTACAACAATATCTCCCCCTTGGGAACATTCATCCTCGAATGGTAGAAACATGTAGAAAACTCAAGAATAAATAATCACCATATGCAAATACTGATCATTTAAGTTGAAAACTGATTGAATGACTACCCTCGAAAAGAACTACATAGCTGGACTGAATTAAGACATTACATACATTTTTCTTATCATAAAACAAACTTGCACGCATGAATAAAACATGAAAAACAAAATAGAGGTTTAGGGCAAAAACTGATACCTCAAACTGAAACTGAGTCGGTAGTGAACAAATGAGGGTATTTAGCTATCATATCCGCTTCGTCTTCCCTCGTAGCTCCCTCAACATGCTAATTTCTCCATAACACCTTTACTGAAGCTACTTCTTTGTTCCTCAGCCTCTGAAGATCCAATATTGCAACGGGAATTTCCTCATAACTGAGGCTATCCTTCACACCAACACTTTCCACCGAAACCACTAAGGCTGGATCTCCCAAGCACTTTTTCAAGAGTGATACATGAAATACGGGATGAACTAAAGCTAACTCTGTAGGTAACTCTAACTCATAGGCTTCTTTACCCACTCTCTCACAATCTGGTATGGACAAATATAGCGAGGGCTGAGTTTTCCTTTCTCCCTTCATGGGAGATACCTTCAAAAACACCCAATCATCGATCTCGAACTCAAGCTCTCTTCTCCTCACATCCGCAAAAGACTTTTGGTGACTTTGAGCCATTTTCAGCCTTTCTCTTATCAACTGAACTTTCTCCATAGCCTCGTGGACTAAAGCTGGACCCACTAACAAAGCCTCACCGACATCAAACCAACCAATGGGCGATCTACACCTTCGCCCGTAAAAAGCCTCAAACGGTGCCATTTGGATGCTAGAGTGATAGCTGTTGTTGTAGGCAAACTCAATAAGAGGCAAATCCTCATCCCAACTACCCTTGAAATCAATAATGCAAGCTCTCAACATGTCCTCGAGAGTCTGGATAGTCTGCTCCGCCTGACCATTTGTTTGCGAATGAAATGTCATGCTAAGCTTGACCTATGTACCAAGTCCCTTTTGAAAAGATCTCCAAATCTGAGAGGTGAATTGAGTACCTCTATCTGATATGATGGATAAGGGCACTCCATGCAACCTAACCAGCTCTTGGATGTATAACTTGGCATAATCTTCCGCTGAATCGGTGGTTTTGACTGGTAGAAAATGGGCAGCCTTGATCAACCTGTCCACCACAACCCAAATGGAGTCATACTGTCTACAAGTGCAGGGAAATCCTGTTATGAAGTCCATGTTGATTTCTTCCCACTTCCAAGTAGGAATGCTGATATCTTAAAGTACACCTCCCGGTCTCTGATGCTCAACATTCACTTGTTGGCAATTCGAACACTTGGCTATGAATTCTGCAATATCCCTCTTCATGCCATTCCACCAGTAGATTTCCCACAAGGCATGATACATCTTGGTGGAACCTGGATGGATACAATATCTAGATTCGTGAGCCTCATGCAACATCCGGCTCCTCAAATCACCCACGTTCAGAACACATAAGCGACCCTGGTACCGAAGTACACCATCTTCCCCTTTGGAGAAGACTTCTACCTTTTGATTTTGAACAACTTCTTTCAACTTTACCAATATTGGATCTTCATCTTGTTTAGCCTTCACCTCCGTTACCAAGGACGACTCTGACCCATTCTGAACTACTACTCCACCATCGATAGAACCAACTAATCTAACTCCCAACCATGCAAGTCGATGTACCTCCTTTACTAGCTCCTTCTTGTCTTCACTCACATGTGACACACTTTCCATAGAAAGTCTACTAAGGGCATCTGCTACCACGTTGGCCTTACCCGGGGGTATAGGACACTCATGTCGTAGTCCTTAAGTAGCTCCAACCACCTTCGTTGCCGAAGATTTAGTTCCTTCTATGTTAACTCATATTGTAAGATCTTGTGGTCAGTGAATACATCTACGTGAACCCCATACAAGTAGTGTCTCCACATTTTAAAAGCAAACACTGCCGCGGCCAACTCAAGATCATGGGTCGGGTAATTCTTCTCGTGAATTTTCAACTGTTTGGAAGCATATGTTATGACTTTCCCGTGCTACATCAATACACATCCCAGTCAGACTCTCGAAGCATCACAATATACAACAAAGCCATCGGTGCCCTCCGGTAAAGTCAACACCGGTGCTGAAGTAAGTCGGGCCTTCAATTCTTGGAAGCCCTTCTCATAAGCCTCCGACCATTGGAACTTCACCTTTTTCTGAGTTAATCTAGTCAATGGTGCTGCAATGGATGAGAAACCTTCTACGAACCTTCCATAGTAACCTGCTAAGCCCAAAAAGCTCCTGATCTCCGAAGGGTTTACCGTTTCAGGCCAGTTCTTCACTGCCTCTATTTTCAGGGAGTCCACCCTTATACCTTCGCTTGACACTACATGTCTCAAGAATGCAACTGAATTCATATAGAACTCACATTTGCTGAAATTGGCATATAGTTGGTTATCCTTGAGGTTTTGGAGTGCTACTCTCAGGTGTGCGGCATGCTCCTCCTCGCTCCTGGAGTATATTAATATGTCGTCAATGAACACGATCACGAACATATCCATATATGCCTTGAATACCCTATTCATCAAGTTCATAAAAGCTGCAGGGGCATTGGTTAGCCCAAAAGACATAACAACAAATTCATAATGGCCATACCGAGTCCTGAAAGTAGTCTTCGGGATGTCGCCCTCCCGAACCCTGAGCTGGTGATACCCGGACCTGATATCTATCTTGGAGAAATATTTGGCACCCTGAAGCTAAAAGAATAGGTCATCAATCCTGAGTAAAGGGCATCTATTCTTGACGGTGACCTTATTCAACTGCCTATAGTCAATACACATCCGAAGAGAACCATCTTTCTTACGGACGAACAGCACTGGGCACCGCATGGGGACTTACTCAGTCTGATGAAACCTTATCCAGAAAGTCCTTCAACTACTCCTTTAACTCTCTTAGCTTGGGTAGGGCCATTCGGTAAGGAGGAATCGATATGGGTTGTGTGTCAGGTAAAAGATCAATCTCAAAATCAATCATCCTCTCGGGATGAGCATTTGGTAGGTCATCTAGGAATACCTCGGGATACTCACATACCACGAGGACTGATTGAATGGTCGGGGTCTCGAACGTGGCATCCTTAACCCTAACCAAATGGTAAATACAACCCTTAGCAATCATTTTTTGGGCCTTAAGATAGGAGATAAAGTAGACTACAGGTACCGCTGAACTACCCCTCCATTCTAAAACTGGTTCACCTGGAAACTGAAACTCCACCGCTCGAGTTCTACAGTTAATAGAAGCATAACATGCAAACAACCAATCCATGCCCAAAATAATATCAAAATTAGTCATAGCCAATTCTACCAAGTCTGCGGAGGTAACATTATGCAATATTGTAATGGGGCAATGTCATGCCCTGCCTTGGGGGGTATGACTGGCACCTGGTGCCCTACTAGGACCTGAACTGCTAGACTACTGAGCCTGAGCACATCTAGTGCCTGGCTGGCTCTAACTCAGATTTCTGGAAACAAAGGGCTATATAACGGTTGTAAATACAACCTCCGGCCGACTAGGCCTGTAGCCACTTGTATGAAACTTTAGCTAACCAGAAACCTACTTACAAGGGGGAAACCTATGCAGGCCGACAAGGCCACCATGCTGTCTAGTTATCTGTAATTTAACAATAAAATGCTGGAAAGCTAAGTGACCGGCAAGTCACCACTACTGCCAAACTAAGGCCTCACACGGCCAACATAAACAGAAATGCTAACGGCTATAACAAACTGCACGGCCCCACACGACCAGCTCAGCTGACCACAGGGAAATATGTACAGACTGCAAGCCTCTAAGATTACTTATAAGATGGTCGGGACAGGGCCTCGGCCTACCCATACTGTACAACAAAAGGAAATGATATAAACCTCTGAAATATCAAGCTCCGGATGACAAGAGCTGATGACTCTGCGCTGGCTAGGATCACAAGGGATCGCCTCCTCGTCTATGAGTACCTGCAGGCAAGTAATGCAGTGCCCCACCGGGCGTCAGTACCACTGGTACCGAGTATGCAAAGCAACTGAAATAATACAACTGATACAGATAACATAACTAACAAGTCTTTGAGCAGAAGATAACTGAATCTGAAGGGCTGATAGGAACTAGATCAAACCTTTCTGCACTGATAGGCAGGAGCATCTCTGTAGTCACGGCGGCCTGCTGTCTATTAGCTAATATATATAAAGCACATAAATACATATACATTTAGCAAGCAATAGCCAATACCAACCCCCATAAGCTAGATGGCGCCAAGCAAGCAAACAATCTATATACCCCTACCCGGGTCAAAACCAGCCAAAAATAAGTCTCTCCACTCATATACTCACTTTAGAGCTCCTCTACCGGCCCCCTGGGTCTCCGGCTCGAGCCATAGCCTCCGATATAAGCAATCGTGTCTGGGTCCAGAGGACTCCTGTGTAGACAGTAACAGGTAGGGTCTGGATCCCCGGACACAACTCAACGGGGCTGCCTGAAACCAGAGCTACACCTATAATAACTGAATGTATAGACAGTAACAGATCGGGTCTTGTTCCCTGGACACAAAACTCAACAGGGATATCTGAAACCGGAGCTTCACTTGTAATGCTGATCAGACTGCTATGGGGAAAGCATCATCCCATCTTCGTCCAAGCTGGGGACGGCATGCCACTCCTTGGAGTGACGTAAAACCCACCCGCTCAGTGGGCGACACGATTACCAACCCAGGGGCGGCGAGGACGCTCAATAGGGTGCCCTCACGCCACATCAAGTCTCAACAAACAAATAGCACATATAGATAGCAAGCATGTATAACTGAAAAAGACTATCTGAAATCTGATTTCTTATTCTGATATGTTTCTATACTAAACTGATTCTTTACTAATTATACTAATTCTGAAATCTTTATCTAACTGTTTGGCTAATCTGTAGCCGGGATACTATCTGTCTGAATGGCTAATCTGTAGCCATAAAACTGTCTGTCTATCTGATTTTACTTTACTAGATTATATTCTGAAAATTTGTTTCTTTTTATTCTATAACATGCTTGCTAATCATACAATAAGCTATACTGAATCTAGAATGCTAACTCGCCCTTTGGAGCATGCTTTACTAACTTCCGGACTGAATACGATACGGCAACACAACTCAGAATCTATTAGACTTACTTAATCCTCAACATTGAACTCCGAGAGTTTCAAATACGGAGTTTACTATGATTTACCAAGCTAAGACTTACTAACTTGCCGAAGAACAACTTTACATACCTTAACCTCGAGTTATTCGACCGTCAGATGAGGCTCGGTCAGTATTCCAGCTAAATCTCCCAACTGCATTCATAAACACATCAATTAGTACTAAATACAATATTATTCTGAAGGACGGCGTCACTTTCGATATAATTATAGCCTAAAATTAGGCTTATCGAAAGACGTTCGAAAACTTTCTATTTTCCAGAAGTCCAAAAGTCCAGAAGGGAGAAGTATTCACTTTACGGCTAGGAGTACATAGACTCTAGTTTGGAGCAATTCCACTTACCTTAGTCCGGTAGCTCGATGATTTGTCGGCCGAATTTCATGAAACTAAATCCGTAGGAATGCTCCCTGTTGCTAAATACCTCGGTACCTGGAGTTAATTTGGATTTAGACTATGTTTGGCAGCGTAATCGAACGATTATATGATAACTTCCTTCGTCCCTCTCTATTTTGCTGCGTTTCCTCTGGAAATTATAATGAATAACTGATTTAAAATTGAAGTGGGGCATTATACACTTGAGCCTGGACAGGCCCAACATGTCACGGAGCCAACGCGGAGGCTCCACCTCCGTGACACGTTGCCATCGCGAAGGGACTCTGCCTCGGCTCCTTCTTCGATGGTTCGACAGGTTACCCATCTGATCCTTTCTCGGGCCTTTCTCTAGCACGTATGGCTTTCAAATATGCTTAACCAACATGCGAATAGGCCATCTAGGTGTCGGAAATCTTACGGGGTATAACATTCTCCCCCCCTTAGGAACATTCGTCCTCGAATGAAAGTGCTATTTAGAGGACTATTCAATTAACTCAACTTGCTCCTAAGGAAATTTCGGCAGAGTTTCCCCTATAATATGGACTATACCAAAAACTTGAAATGCAAAAAAGTCCAATACAGGTACTGCACACGATACTTAAGATTCACTCGATAGCTAAACATCAATCTTTCTCATTTATACATACACAACTATAAGGTACTGCATAAACAATAATACGGACATACCTGTTGCCTGACTAGGCCTGGAATAAGTGAGGATATCTAGCTTTCATATCTTCCTCAGCCTCCCACATCATCTCCTCTCGGTTCCTATTACGCCACAATACCTTGACAGATGCAATATCTTTAGTTCTCAATTTACGAATCTGTCTGTCTAGGATGGCTACTAGAACCTCTTCATAGGTCAGCTCTTCTGTAACCTGGATATCCTGGACTGGGACTGCTCTGGACGGGTCTCCTATGCATTTTCTCAGTATAGACACATGAAAGACCGGATGAACGGATTACAATTCTGGAGGCAGGTTCAACTCATATGCTACTCGGCCTATCCTTCGACGAATCTGATAAGGCCCAACAAACCTCGGACTGAGCTTACCTTTCTTGCCGAATCTCATCACCCCTTTCATCGGAGATACTTTCAGAAATACCCAGTCATTTACATCAAATTCAAAGTCTCTACGCCACACATCTGCATATGATTTTTGGCGGCTCTGTGCAGTCAGTAAGCATTCTCAGATAAGCTTTACTTTTTCCTCTGACTGCTGGACAATGTCTATCCCAACAAATGCTGATTCTCCTATTTCAAACCAACCAATCGGCGATCTGCATTTTTGCTCGTATAATGCCTCGAAAGGCGCCATCTGGATGGTTGAGTGATAGCTGTTATTATAAGCAAATTCAATTAACTGCAAATTGTTCGGGTGTTTTGTGGGTATATAAAACGACACGCAAGTGCACGTGGTCGAACAAGTAGTAAGTGGCTTTAGTGAGCCAAGTATCGATCCCACAGAGACTTGGATGAAGTGCAATCTGCTCAAGTGTACTATATTTTACTTCTAAAAATGCAGACAACAGTGTAACCAAAAAGTTGATAGTTTGTTTTATAATTTTTATACTAAAGTTAAAACAATTATCTAATTTGAGTCTGAACTATGAATGAGAGCATGCTGAGGTTAAACGAACATGTAATGAAATTAATTATCATCATACTTTGGTTAGTCTTTTCCTCCGGTTGCTAGCCAAGAACTATTGCAAAGAGATTAAAACTCTCGTATTTAACCTCACTTAAGAATCATGAACCATCCACCTACATTTCTGTGATTAAATGCAATTCATGTTCTAGCCATACAAACCCGGTTCCTAAATTGACTAATACGACTTTCAGGTATATTTCTATCCTGAAGCAAATCAAGACTCAATTTTCCCAAACCAAGTAAAGAACATATCCTATTAATTCACAACTTTCCAATTTCTTGCTCTCTCGAGTGAAACCGGACTTTTTAGATATACATTAACGTAGGCCACACATTAATGTAGTAAGAACAAGAATTAATAGAACAACATGGAAGAAAAGATGAAAAACCAAAGAATCAATGATCACATTTCATCACAATTGTTCATAACCTCAGCAAGAAGAGGAATAAGCCACTCATTTGTGGATTAAACATCTTTAAATGAGTGTTAATCATACAAGCAATTGAATTAAAGAAGAAAGAAAGAGAGAAAAAACCCTGATATTTTCGTCCCTCAACTGCCTGTAACCCACGTTCTTGCTCCACCAAGTCAGAATCTTGAAAAATGAACCTAAGTGTTCTATTTATAGTGCTGGGAATTTTTTCCCGGAATAACAAGCAACGTGTCACGGAGTGCATCGCGGAGCACTGCCTCCGTGATACGCTATGGACGCGGACCCTCACTGGAATTGGGGGTCCAGGAATTAAGGCCCAACGTGGCACGACGTGCAATGCGGAGCCAAGCCACCGTGCCACGGACCAGACACAGACCCTCTCTGGAATTTGGGCGAAATTTCCCTATCCAGGCAGAATGCCTCCGCGATGGCAGCGTGACACGGCTCCATCGCGGAGCCCCTTTATTTCATGTTGTCCAATGCTTTATCCCTTGCTCGCATCAAAGTCCAACCCCGATATCATCCAACATGCATTTAAGCTTCCCAAAATCACATTTTACCTACAAAACAATGCTAATCATGTTGGTTAGTATAAATTCACATTTTATTACCAATTACATGAAAATGTATACACATTGGTAGATAAACAAGGCTAAAATGGTACTTTTGAGTATCACTTGGGCATATAAATTTGCCCAAGATCACTTACCCCACACTTAAATCCTTGTTCGTCCTCGAACAACAATCCTACACTTCATGCAATTTACATCCCAACCTCGCTACTTTGGTTCGACAATTTAGGCTACGGTCATACCGATTATTCAATACAGCAAATCATCAAGAAAACATGCATGGTCTTATCAATGCAATGACCTTCAATACATTAAGACCTCCTAGACTTTAAGAATCGACTCTCAATATTGGCAAACTCATGAAAATCAGCTGATCAAGATATCCGACACAAAAATTAATCTTTCATCAAGCATGTGCCCTCACAACACAAGAGAATCTTCCCCTTTTTGCTCATATGACTCACAAAAATTCAAGCAGGGGCATGTAAAAACAATTTCGCTCTCTCTCCCAAAAGAATTCACATGCATCGTGTCATGACCCATAAGCTTGCCCTTAGTGTATTACTCTACTAATATAAAGAAGTGCGATGTAAGATCACGTAGGACTTTAACGGGTTGTAATGGAAGCTACGGAACTAGTAAACATTGGGTTAGCCAATAATAGCCACTAGCATCCTTAAGCGCCTTTTCAACACATCCCATCAACTCATGGCATTTGTTTCTTTTTTCCATCATCCCATTCTTGATGATTTTCTTTAGTATGGCCCATCGTATTAAGCACACTTGACACAAAAACAAATATTATTCATGCACCTTCATTATCGTTTATTTATAGCAAGTGCACCTTCAACCTTTTCTTTTCTTCTATCACTCTGCTTTTCTTTTTCTTTTCACCATTCTCACTCTTTGACACTTCGGGAAAATGATTTTCTCTTCTTAAGCGCTTAAGAGTTTTGTATAGACTTTACTGCTAATGAAAAGAAGGAATTAAGCTCGGTTTACACTTTATGACAAAAGAAAAAATAATAGGCTAAAGGCTCAACGGGCTGACCAGGGTATACAATCACAGAAAGGGGGAGTATGACAAGAAAAAAATAGAAACTCTCGGTTAAAACAAAGAAATGCCTACATCTTTTCCTACAATACACCTCCTTCATTTCGTTTTGTACACACACCAGGCAAGTTCTAGACACTTCACAATAGCATGGAATAACAACACCTCACTTCACACTTTTTGCACATGCTCAATTCAAGATGTATTCACAGACTCTTCAATCAGCTAATTACAGGAATTCAAACATTAAGCCTCAATCACACTGAATTGAACTCTATGGCCTAGGTATCTCAACATGTTTACAAAGTTGCATGCTTTCATACGAATCACCTTTGCATTTTAAATATCATGTACAACACGCAACCAGAATTTCGCAACCATACAGTAACTACAGGTTTTGGGATGCAACCCACCAAAGAAAAAAAACTGAAAAATAATTGAAAAAAACTACTCCTAACGACTACATTTCCCTTAAGACGGTCGTCATCCATCCATCATAGGGAACGGTCACTACTATGACTTCGGTTCAATGGGACCATTCTCGGTAAAAGAACCGAAAACAAACGCCGAGAAACCCAAGAAGTAAAAAAAATGTTGAAAATATCGATCATTTCGATAGAAAAAATACGTACAATTTAAAAAAAAATTATCGATCATTTCGATAACAAAAATATGTACAGAATCAGAATCCAGAATCAGAATCAGCTAGCAACATTCAGTAACACACATCAATTTAACATAAATTTACAAATACAGAACAACACTTTAACAATTCACAGATCACAGGGAACACAAAATTTCACATACACGACAACAATTGAGAGCATACATACAAAATAGCCCAGCCCAGCACCTAACTACTCCCACCCCACACTTAGCTCGAACACTGTCCCCAGTGTTCACAAAAATTAAAATAGCACAAAGTCGGGTGGTGGAACTCCCTGATCAGTTAAAGTATTCCACTTATTCGTCGAGTGCTGCTGCTTCATCTCCCATGTCTGAGTCACCCCCGTCGTCATCATCGAACTCCACATCGGAGTCCTCCCGACGTGTCTCCTCGTCTGTGGGGACATCATCATCTGTGGACTCTACAAATGCTGGCCCCACTCGGCATAGAGCCCTGGCATTTTCGCCGAAGGGGTAGTCTAGCTCGAGCTATCATAGCTCCTCCTCTGTCGCCGGCCTCCCACCTATCCTCAGCTGGAGCATCTGCATCCCATACATTCGAGCCATATACTGGTTGTCACGAGCATGTCGCTCGCCAAGTGTAAGCACTGGCCCGTGGGTGTGTCGGGAGCCTTAGTTTTAGTAACATCTAAGGCCCGCCGCTCCATCTGCGGGATATAGTCAAGGGCCTCCTCCTCGATATCTAGGCCCCTGAGGAAGGTGGTGAGTAGTCCACCAAAGCCATACCTGTGCCCCTGGTGCAACCGGGCTCTCTTCATGGCGGAGATAATTACCGCCCCCACGTTGATCTCCAGCCCTTTCATCAGGGCGTACACCAGGCATACACGATCCCGGGTTACATCTGCCATATCCCGGGGATTAGGCATGAGCAGACTATCTTCAGCCAGATTCGGGCTTCCCTGTTCATCTGTGAATATGGCAGAGTCTGGTGGTAGCCCCTCTCTTTGTGTCTGCTCCATCTAGCTGTCGATCGGGTCCCACACAATGTGCGTCTGATGTTTGCATACGGTGGGGTAATGTTCAGCTGTCGGAGCACGTGGGCGTCTGTGTCCCGCGCTCCTGTGATGGCATTGAGGTGGTGGGGCTCCAAGGTGACTATTTGCCCTCTGATCTTGATGGTGTGACTTCTGATCGTCGGGTTCCAATTGGCATAAAATTCCCGAACCAAGTGCAAATTACATTCCTTGGGCTCCTCAAATATGAAATTGAGCCCAGCTGCCTCGATCCGGTGGATCATCCTAGGGAACTCCTGTGCCAATGGTTCCCGTGCTATATGCTCCTCGGGGAAATATTTGTTTTCTTTGTGCTTTGTGTACCACTTTTTCCCCTCATCAGTCACCCATCTCGTTCCGTATTGGCGGCGTTGGCCGCGTGGAACTGCTGGTGCTGTTGGGACTGCTGTGCCCAGTCTGATTCGCTTCCTTCCGGCGCCCGAAGTTGATGCGCCTTTCCCTTTCTCTTGCCGGCTTGCCATTTTACCTGTCAACCCAAGTAGACAAGATCAATGTTAAGCTAACGGATATTAACTTCGGCTAAGGTCGGGTTAAGCTAGGTCACCCCACACTTAGTCCTTAGCTACAGTTACAACAATATGGCAAGATTATCTTTATTTACACACAATAAACAACTACACAATCATGCTTAGTGTGTTCGAAAAATTCGATGGTATATCTTCTGCGTACTACTCAGACTTCGTACAGCTAATCACAATCACTACCATCGCTCACATTTTACCCATCACACTTAGCAAAGAAAAACAAAGGAACAAAATCAACAACAAAAATTTGTCTACACGAACCTATACAACCAACCAAATTCTTACAAATTTCAACATTCCCTTAACCCAACAATCCGTCGTTCTATTAACATCCTAACCATTAGTACATCGACTCATCTCATTCAACATTTACATCCCGGCATGAAATTCACAAGTTCACTACATTTTCAACCTCAAATTCAAAAACAAGCCCTAGAATTGATATTATCAAGCAAATTCGATTAATTTATGCAATTGACAAGTTCAAGCAATCATAACGACATTCCGAACATTCATCAACAACAATTAAACTTGAATTCATGATTAATTTCTACTTAGGGCAATTTAGCTCACCTCCCATGCTCAATATCGAAGAAAATAGACAAGAATTTGAGAGGAAATCGAAAAACGTACCTTGACTTTGAAGAATCGAAGAAAACTTGTTGAATTTCTTGCCTTACTCCGTGTCACGTTGATGGGGGATGGGTTTTGGGGGGTTTGGTCGCGGAGAGATTAAAAAATGAGGGAAAAGGGAGAGTTTTCGGGGTTAAAAAGTAAGGAAATCGCGCGGGTCACCCGGTGTGACCCGTCGCGATATACAAGGCAACGTGTCACGGAGTGCATCGCGGTGCACTGCCTCCGTGACACGGAGCCATCGCGAGACTGTTCTGGAAATTTTTAAAATTTCCGGATTATACCTCAACGTGTCACGGAGGTAACGCAAAGGTCCACCTCCGTGACACGGAGCTGTCGCCTCAGCTCACTGTTTGCCACTTTTTATTAATTTTTCATACCTCGACTTTTCCTTCGCGATTCCGTGCATATTTTCCTTCGTTTGACCTGAAATTCATCTTGCTATACAAAATTGGTTAGAATTATAGGTTTCACTCTAAATACGAATAAAACAAAAACTAAAACGAAAAATTTTGTTGTAAATCAAAAAGAAGAAAAAGAAAAATCTATTTACACTTTACAAAAAGAAAGAAAATTTTTTTCACGGGTTGCCTCCCGTGCAGCGCTTGGTTTACCATCGCGGCTCGAGGTCATTAAGCTCAATTGTCCTCTAGGGTGATGGACGATTTCTCTCGATCACCGTCCTCCCCCCAGTAGTGCTTACACCTTTCCGGTGGTTTTCCCATTAACTCTCGTGAATCCTTAATCTGCTTATCATCGCCTTGATCGATCACATTAATCACCGAGAGTTCTTCGTGCACCATCGGGAGCTTGGGTGCCTTGTACACATCGAACACCTCCACCTTGTCATGTGCTCGCATTGTTAGCTGCCCCGCAGCTACATCAATTAGTGCTTTCCCGGTTGCCAAGAAAGGACGTCCCAAAATAAATGGGACTTCCGCGTCTGGTTCAAAATCCAGCACGACAAAATCTACCAGGAAAATCAGGGAGCCAACTTGCACCAAAACGTCCTCTACAATGCCATCAGGTCTGGCTAAGGATCGATCCGCCAACCGCAAGATTACCGTTGTGGGTCTAGGACTCCCTAGACCCAACTTTCTGAATACCGAAGACGGCATCAAATTTATGCTCGCTCCCAAATCACACAATCCATGAGCTCGGATGCTCTGCCCAATAGTAATCTGGATAGTAAAACTCCCAGGGTCTTTTAGCTTTGTGGGCAGTCTATTTTAAATCCGGGAAGTGCACTCCTCCATTAGAGCCACCGTAGCATACTCAGTCAACCGACTTTTGTTTGCCACGATGTCCTTGATATACTTAGCATATTTCGGCACTCCCTGTAAGACTTCAACAAGAGGTAAGTTAATATGTACCTGTTTCAGCACCTCCATGAATTTCTTGAAACACGCCTCCTCCTTGTGTTTCTTTAGTCGTTGAGGGAACGGGGGTGGAGGTCTTTCTGATTCAGCTTCTTTAGTCTTCCCCCTCTCAGTACTTTGCTCCCTCACGACTTCTGCTGCTCCCGACTGTTGAGGTGGTCTTTCTGGTTCCACCTCTTTCAGCTGCAAACCACTCCTTGTGGTCACTGCATTTACCTGCTTGGGATTGGGATCCGTGTCTCTCGACAGTCCTCCTCTAGGCCTTGTGTTTTGGGCACTAGCAAATTGCCCAAATTGATATTCAAGTGCCTTGGTAGCAAACTGGTTGTTTTTCTCTTCGGCTGCCAATTTCACATAGTCAGCCTGCAATTGAGCTTGGTTAGCTATCATGGTCTTGAACATCTCCTCAGTGCTGGGTGATGGTGGTGGAAGAGGTGCATTGTTGTTTCTGAATTGTGCTTGATAATTCTGCTGCCCTCCTTGGTTCCTTTGCACACCCTAACCCGAACTTTGGCCCTGATGGTTGTTGCTACCCCATGAGAAATTAGGGTGATTCCTCCAATTGGAATTGTAGCTACTACCATACAGTTGGTGGTTCCTTTGCGCATTACCCACAAAGTTTACCGAGTCAGGATTGGCTCCACAACACTCAACTGAGTGCTCGCTGCTTCCACACACTTAACACCACATTTGCTGCACAGCATTAACTGGGGCTTGAGGCTGGTTCAATGTCATGTTGCTGAAGTGGGTGTTAAGTTGATTTTGCAATGCAGCTATCTGTGCAGCGATAGTTGTAAACCCATCCACTTCAAGCACTCCTGCTGCTTTCCTTGTCCCACCTCTTGATGAATCAGCATTCCATTCTGGATTGCCCTGCGAAATACGGTTCAACAAGGTATACAGCTCCTCATAAGTTTTCTCCAGCGCTTGCCCTCCACCTGCTGAGTCTAGCAATATTTTTGCGTGGGGTTCCAAACCCTCTATAAAAGTGTGCACCAGCACATCATTGGACTGGTGATGATGAGGAAAATCCCGCAACATGGACTTGAATCTCTCCCAGGCCTGATATAAATTCTCCCTCTCTCTGTTTGAAACTTAGAATCTGACTTCTAAGTCTTGCTATTTTACCAGAGGGAAAAAACCGTATCAAAAACTTCCGTGCAATATCATCCCACGTAGAAATAGAATTCGGTGGCTCAACTTTCAACCACCTCTTGGCTTTTCCCAATAATGAGAATGGGAACAATGTAAGCCGGACATAGTCTGATGACACTCCAACGGGGATGTAAGTGTCACTTATCTCCAAAAAATTTTGGAGATGCTGCTGTGGATCTTCATGAGGGAGACCGGTAAACTGCCCGCTAGTGTGCAGCAACTGCACCATATTCTGTTTAAGTTCAAATCTCTCTCCTGGCTCAGGTTTGCGGATACTAGATGTACATTATTGGCATGTGGGATTGCCACCTCGCGAACCGGCCGAGCTGCTACTTCTTCGGGCACTAACACTGCCCGTACTACCGGTGGATTCTGTTGTTGCTCCATGATTGTCTGTCTGAGCAACTGCAGCTTTCTTTGTAGAGCTTCTCTCCGTTTACTGTGAAATATTCTTTCTGGCTCTATATACGATTCCACCAGCTCCTTGTCTCTTGCCAGTGTTCAACAACAATTAAGTCTGCAAAATACAGGCTAAGACCAAGTTTTCAACACTAAGAAAATAAAAATACAGTAAATAACACTTAAAACAAATTCACCAATTGCCAAGTCCCCGGCAACGGCGCCAAAAACTTGTTCGGGTGTTTTGTGGGTATATAAAACGACACGCAAGTGCACGTGGTCGAACAAGTAGTAAGTGGCTTTAGTAAGCCAAGTATCGATCCCACAGAGAATTGGATGAAGTGCAATCTGCTCAAGTGTACTATATTTTACTTCTAAAAATGCAGACAACAGTGTAACCAAAAAGTTGATAGTTTGTTTTATAATTTTTATATTAAAGTTAAAACAATTATCTAATTTGAGTCTGAACTATGAATGAGAGCATGCTGAGGTTAAACGAACAGGTAATGAAATTAATTATCATCATACTTTGGTTAGTCTTTTCCTCCGGTTGCTAGCCAAGAACTATTGCCAAGAGATTAAAACTCTCGTATTTAACCTCACTTAAGAATCATGAACCATCCACCTACATTTCTGTGATTAAATGCAAATCATGTTCTAGCCATACAAACCCGGTTCCTAAATTGACTAATACGACTTTCAGGTATATTTCTATCTTGAAAGCAAATCAAGACTCAATTTTCCCAAACCAAGTAAAGAACATATCCTATTAATTCACAACTTTCCAATTTCTTGCTCTCTCGAGTGAAACCGGACTTTTTAGATATACATTAACGTAGGCCACACATTGATGCAGTAAGAACAAGAATTAATAGAACAACATAGAAGAAAAGATGAAAAACCAAAGAATCAATTATCACATTTCATCACAATTGTTCATAACCTCAGCAAGAAGAGGAATTAGCCACTTATTTGTGGATTAAACATCTTTAAATGAGTGTTAATCATACAAGCAATTGAATTAAAGAAGAAAGAAAGAGAGAAAAAACCCTGATATTTTCGTCCCTCAACTGCCTGTAACCCACGTTCTTGCTCCACCAAGTCAGAATCTTGAAAAATGAACCTAAGTGTTCTATTTATACTGCTTTGAATTTTTTCCCGGAATAACAAGCAACGTGTCACGGAGTGCATCGCGGAGCACTGCCTCCGTGACACGCTACGGACGTGGACCCTCACTGGAATTGGGGGTCCAGGAATTAAGGCCCAACGTGGCACGGTGTGCAACGCGGAGCCAAGCCACCGTGCCACGGACCAGACGCGGACCCTCTCTGGAATTTGGGCGAAATTTACCTATCCAGGCAGAGTGCCTCCGCGATGGCAGCGTGAAACGACTCCATCATGGAGCCCCTTTATTTCATGCTATCCAATTCTTTATCCCTTGATCGCATCCAATTCCAACCCCGATATCATCCAACATGCATTTAAGCTTCCCAAAATCACATTTTACCTGCAAAACAATGCTAATAATGTCGGTTAGTATAAATTCACATTTTATTACCAATTAATGAAAATGTATACACATTGATAGATAAACAAGGCTAAAATGGTACTTTTGAGTATCACTTGGGCATATAAATTTGCCCAAGATCACAAATGCTCGTCCCAGCTACCACCGAAATCTAACACACACGCTCGCAACATATCTTAGAGCGTCTAAATTGTGCGTTCAGCCTGTCCATCTGTCTGAGGGTGGAATGTGTTAGGTCTGTTTATAGGGTATATAAAACAACACGCAAGTGCACGTGGTCGAACAAGTAGTAAGTGGCTTTAGTAAGCCAAGTATCGATCCCACAGAGACTTGGTTTAAGTGCAATTTGCTCAAGTATACTATATTTTTACTTCTAAATATGCTGACAACAACGTAACCAAAAAGTTGATAGTTTGTTTGATAAATTTTACACTAAAACTAAGAACAATTATCTACTTTGAATCTGAACTATGGATAAGAGCATGCTAAGGTTAAACGAACATGTAATGAAACTGATTATCATCATAAATTGGTTAATCTTTTCTTCCTGTTGCTAGCCAAGAACATTTGCCAAGAGATTAAAACTCTCGTATTTAATCTCACTTAAGAATCATGAACCATCCGTCTACATTTCTGTGATCAAATGCAATTCATGTTCTAGCCATACAATTCCGGTTCCTAAATTGACTATTACGACTTTCAGGTATATTTCTATCCTGAAGGCACATCAAAACTCAGTTTTCCCAAACCAAGTAAAGAACAATATCCTATTAATTCACAACTTTCCAATTTCGTGCTCTCTCAAGTGAAATCGGACTTTTTAGATGTACATTAATGTAGACCACACACCAATGCAGTAAAAACAAGAATTAATAGAACAACATGGAAGAAAAAGATGAAAAACCATTTAATCAATAATCAAAATTCATCACAAGTGTTCATAACCTCAGCAAGGAAGGGAATTAGCCACTCATTTGTGGATTAATCATCATAAAATGAGTGTTAATCATACAAGCAATTGAATTAGAGAAGAAAGAAAGAGAAAAAAAACCCTAAACTTTTCGTCCCTCAACTGCCTGTAACCCACGTCCTTGCTCCACCAAGTCTGAATTATGAAAAATGAACTTAAGTGTTCTATTTATACTTGTGGGAATTTTTCCCGGAATAATGAGCAACGTGTCACGGAGTGCATCGTGGAGCACCGCCTCCATGACACGCCATGAACGCGGACCCTCATTGGAACTGGGGGTCCGGCAATTCAAGCTCAACGTGGCACAGCGTGCATCGCGTAGCACTGGCTCCGTGCCACGGAGCAAACGCGGACCTTCACTGGAAATTTGGTGAATTATCACCCTCCAGGCAGAATGCCTCCGTGATGGCAGTGTGACACGGCTCCATCGCGGAGCCCCTTTGATTCATGTTGTCCAATGCCTTTTCCTTGCTCGCATCCAAGTCCAACTCCGATATCATCCAACATGCATTTTAGCTTCCCGAAATCACATTTTACCTGCAAAACAATGCAAATCATGTTGGTTAGTATAAATTCACATTTTATTACCAATTACATGAAAATGTATACACATTGCTAGATAAACAAGGCGAAAATGATACTTTTGAGTATCACTTGGGCATATAAATCTGCCCAAGATCAGAATGTTGTACTCAAATTAATCTGCGTTCCCAGACCTCTCTGAAACGACTGCCAAAATCTAGCTGTAAATTGTGCTCCTCTGTCTGAAATAATGGATACTGGTACTCCGTGCAACCTGACTATTTCTCGGATATACAACTCCGCATAATCTTCGGCCGAGAAAGTAGTTCTCACTGGCAAGAAATGAGCTGATTTTGTCAATCTGTCAACTATCACCCATATGGAGTCATGTCTATGTTTGGTACGGGGTAGTCCTTCTACAAAATCCATGTTCACGGCTTCCCATTTCCAGAGAGGCACAGCTATGTCCTGAGTCAAGCCGCCTGGTTTCTGATGTTTTTCTTTCACCTGTTGGTAGTTAGGACACTGGGCTACAAATTCAACAATTTCTCTTTTCATACCTGGCCACCAATAGTTTTCTTTGATATCATGGTACATCCTTGTTGCGCCAGGGTGGAGAAAATAGCGGGCGCAATGTACCTCGTTCATGATCTGCTGGCGGAGTCCTGAAACATCTGAAACACAGAGGCGGTCTTTACAGCGTAGCACCCCATCCTCAGTTACCTGAAAATCTGGCGCTTTACCCTGTTGGATTCTGTCTTTGAGCTGGGTCAGGTCAGGATCCTCATATTGCCGTTCTTTCACTTCCACAACTAGTGATGACACGGCGGTGTTTTGAATTACTGCTCTACTGTCCTCTGTTTCTACTACACGAACAGCTAGGCTAGCTAACTGATGTATCTCCCTGACCAATTCCCGCTGCTCGGGTTGCACATACGCCAAACTCCCCATGGACTTATGACTAAGAGCATCTGCTACAACATTGGCTTTCCCCGGGTGGTACAGAATATTCACGTCATAATCCTTTAACAGCTCCAACCAGCAACGTTGCCGCAGATTCAACTCCCTCTGAGTGAAGATATACTGTAGGCTCTTGTGATCTGTGAAAATATCAACATGGACGCTATACAGGTAATGTCTCCACATTTCCAAGGCGTGGATCACTGCGGCTAACTCCAGGTCCTGGGTAGGGTATATCTTTTCGTGTTTCCTCAGTTGTCTGGAAGCATATGCAATCACTTTACCATGCTGCATCAACACACAACCTAACCTAACGCCTGATGCATCGCAATACACTGAACAACCTTCTGTACCTTCCGGTAATGCTAACACTGGGGCGGAGGTTAATCTGTCTTTTAACTCCTGGAAGTTGTGCTGGCATGCCTTTGTCCACTGAAACTTCGTTGCTTTCTTTTTCAGTTTGGTTAGAGGTGCCGCTATAGTAGAGAATCCCTCGATAAATCTCCTGTAATATCCTGCTAATCCTAGAAAACTACGGACCTCAGTCGGAGTGGTAGGCCTAGGCCATGATTTGACTGCTTCTATTTTCTGCTTGTCAACCTGTATACCAGCATTTGACACAATATGCCCTAAAAAGGCTATTGAATTAAGCCAAAATTCACACTTGGAAAACTTAGCATATAATTGGCGGTCCTTGAGGATCTGGAGTACTGTCCATAAATGAGTCCGGTGATCTGCTTCAGAGCGAGAATACACCAGAATATCATCAATAAACACTATCACGAATAGGTCCAGGTATGGTCTGAAGATACTATTCATCAGGTCCATGAATACTACTGGGGCATTCGTCAACCCGAAGGACATAACTAGAAATTCAAAGTGTCCATATCGGGTCCTGAACGCCGTTTTGGGAATATCTCTTTCACGTACCCGAACCTGATGATATCCGGACCGCAAGTCAATCTTAGAGAAGTATCTGGCTCCCTGTAACTGATCAAAATAAATAATCTATTCTGGGGAGCGGGTACTTGTTCTTTACTGTAACTTTGTTCAACTGCCGATAGTCTATGCACATACAGAGCGAGCCATCTTTCTTCCTCACATATAGAACCGGCGCACCCCATGGTGAAGTACTCACCTTGATGAAATCTTTATCTAGAAAATCTTTCAACTGCTCCATCAACTCTCTAAGTTCTGCAGGAGCCATACGATAGGGAGGAATTGATATAGGCTGAGTGACTGGTAGTAAATCAATAGCGAAATCTATTTCCCTTTCTGGGGAATACCAAGTAACTCATCTGGAAACACATCAGGGAACACGTTCACCACCGGAACAGACTGGAGCGTCGGAGATTCTGCCCGAACATCCTGAACTCTGACCAGATGGTAAATACACCCCTTAGATATCAATTTCCTCGCCTGAAGGTAGGAAATAAACCTACATTTTGGCGTAGCTATGCTGCCTTTCCACTCCCGCACTGCCTCTCCTGGAAAGTGGAATCGGACCGTCTTGGTCCAACATTCAACATTGGCATAGCACGGCACCAACCAATCCATACCCATTATGGCATCGAAGTCTATCATTTCTAACTCTACCAGATCTACTGTAGTCTGGCGGTCAGCAACCTCCACTGTACACCCTTGGTAAATTCTGATAGCTATAATAAAGTCACCGACGGGCGTGGATACTGAAAAGGGATGCTGCAATAATTCTGGTGCAATATTGAACTTTCGTGCCACAAATGGGCTGATATATGACAAGGTGCATCCTGGATCAATCAATACATAAGCAGGGCATGAACAGATAGTCAGCATACCTGTCACTACATCTGGAGACGCCTCTGAATCATGCCTCCCTGGTAGTGCATAAGTACGGCTTGAACCCGTACCTGAATTGGAAGCTCCTGATCTACCTCGGCCTCTGCCTACTGAACCTGAAGTTCCACGCCCCGCTGAAGCTGCTGGGGCCCGTGGCCCTGTGGATCCGCTGTCCTGACTGTCTCTACTCCCCTGACCTCTGGTCGGACAATCTCTTATCCTATGCCCCTCCTGTCCACAAATATAACACCCAGTGGAGCCATATCTACAAGCTCTGGTGTGAGGTCGGTCGCAATTAGGGCAGGGTGGGGGTGTAAATCTGCTCTGCTCTCCCCTTCTCTGCTGCGGGAACTCTACTGTTCCAGAACTGCCACTAGACTCTGACTGCCCTCGTTGCATATATCTACCTCGTTGTTGCTGCTGTGGTGGAGGTGGGGGTCTAGGGGGTCTATCCGATAGTCGAGGCCTGGGTCCTCTCTGAACTTCCCTTTGTATGTCATCTGGTTTGTCTCTGCGGCGCTGTTCCTGACTGGTCTGTCTACTACTCTGCTGCCGCTGTCTAAGACCCTCTACGGTCTGAGCAAAAGCCTGTACTCGGGCAATGTCCATATCCTCTCACAACGTCGTAGTCATACATGCCTCAGTATACTCCGGATTCAGACCCATGATAAATCTGTGAACTCTAGCCGGCATAGTATCAACAAATGCTGGAGCATAACGGGCTAAGGAGTCAAACTGTAAGGCATACTCGCGTACGCTCCTCGCCCCCTGCTCCAGATGCAAAAACTGATCCATTCGTGCCTTCCGGATCTCTCGTGGTAAGTAACGGTTCAGGAAGGCCTCCGAGAAGCTTGCACAGGTCGGAGGGGTAACATCTCTCCCTCGGGACCTCTCCCAACTCTTGTACCATAGTACTGCTATGTCCCGCAACCGGAACACTACCAACTCAAAAGACTCTAAAGGGGTCACATGCATAACTCGGAATATCCTCTGCATCTGATATAGAAAGTCCTGAGGGTCCTCTGCCTGATCTGACCCAGTGAACTGTGGAGGACCCAGTGCCAAAAATTCCCAGACTTTGGAACTGCCTGACCCACCTGAAGACTCTGCTGCTACAGGTGGCGCTGGCTGGCGCTGTGTGGCCATCATCTGTGCCAACATAACCACAGTGCTACGAACCTCCTGATCTGATGGCGAAGGCACAGGAGCTATCGGGGGCGGTGTAGTGACCAACGGCTCCTTATGTGAGGGGGGATGCTGAGAGGGCTGTGATGAAGCCTCTATATCGCCCTCCGATCGGGCTGACTCTAACTGAAGCTGAGGCATCCTACTGGTGCCTTCTCCTGCTGTTATGTCTAGTCTCTTGCCTGTGGCAGGGTATCGCTGATCTGCCATTCTTATCTGTACACAAAGGATACGATAAGTTTTAGGACCTCGACCCTATACTGTACTGTGCTATAGCACGACTGAGTATGAAACAAGAGTAACCATCCTATCATGCCTCGCAGCTTCCTACCTATAGTATGTGGTGCACAACACATCCATAGACAAGACGCTACTTAGCACGGCTTGCAGACTCCCTGGGACACGACCTGCTCTGATACCAAGTTTGTCACGCCCCGCCTTGAGGGGTATGACTGGCACCTGGTGCCCTACTAGGACCTGAACTGCTAGACTACTGAGCCTGAGCACATCTAGTGCCTAGCTGGATCTAACTCAGATTTCTGGAAACAAAGGGCTATATAACGGCTATAAATACAGCCTCTGGCCGACTAGGCCTATAGCCACCTGTATGAAACTTTAGCTAACCAGAAACCTACTTACAAGGGGGAAACCTATGCGGGCCGACAAGGCCACCATGCTGTCTAGTTATCTGTAATTTAACAATAAAATGCTGGAAAGCTACGTGACCGGCAAGGTCACCACTACTGCCAAACTAAGGCCTCACACGGCCAACATAAACAGAAATGCTAAATGGCTATAACAAACTACACGGCCCCACACGACCGGCTCAGCTGACCATAGGGAAATATGTACAGACTACAAGCCTTTAAGATTACTGATAAGATGGTCGGGACAAGGCCCCGGCCTACCCATACTGTACAACAAAAGGAAATGATATAAACCTCTGAAATATCAAGCTCCGGATGACAGGAGCTGATGACTCTGCGCGGGCTAGGATCACGAGGGATCGCCTCCTCGTCTATGAGTACCTGCAGGCAAGTAATGCAGCACCCCATCGGGCGTCATTACCACTGGTACCGAGTATGCAAAGCAACTGAAATAATACAACTGAATATATATAACATAACTAACAAGTCTTTGAGCAGAAGATAACTGAATCTGAAGGGCTGATAGGAACTAGATCAAACCTTTCTGCACTAATAGGCAGGAGCGTGTCTGTAGTCACGGCGGCCTGCTGTCTATTAGCTAATATATATAAAGCACATAAATACATATACATTTAGCAAGCAATAGCCAATACCAACCCCCATAAGCCGGATGGCGCCAAGCAAGCAAACAATCTATATACCCCTACCCGGGTCAAAACCAGCCAAAAATAAGTCTCTCCACTCATCTACTCACTTCGGAGCTCCTTTACCGGCCCCCTGGGTCTCCGGCTCGGGCCATAGCCTCCGATATAAGCAACCGTGTCTCGGTCCAGAGGACTCCTATGTAGACAGTAACAGGTAGGGTCTGGATCCCCGGACACAACTCAATGGGGCTGCCTGAAACCGGAGCTACACCTATAATAACTGAATGTACAGACAGTAACAGATAGCGTCTGGTTCCCTGGACACAAAACTCAACAGGGCTATCTGAAACCGGAGCTTCACCTGTAATGCTGATTAGACTGCTATGGGGAAAGCTTCATCCCATCTTCGTCCAAGCTGGGGACGGCATGCCACTCCTTGGAGTGACGTAAAACCCACCCACTCAGTGGGCGACACGATTACCAACCCAGGAGCGGCGAGGACGCTCAATAGGGTGCCCTCACGCCACATCAAGTCTCAACAAACAAATAGCACATATAGATAGCAAGCATGTATAACTGAAAAAGACTATCTGAAATCTGATTTCTTATTCTGATATGTTTCTATACTGATTATACTGATTCTGAAATCTTTATCTAACTATTTGGCTAATCTGTAGTCGGGATACTATCTGTCTGAATGGCTAATCTGTAGCCATTAAACTGTCTGTCTATTTGATTTTACTTTACTAGCTTATATTCTGAAAATCTGTTTCTTTTTATTCTATAACATGCTTGCTAATCATACAATAAGCTATACTGAATCTGGAATGCTAACTCGCCCTTTGGCGCATGCTTTACTAACTTCCGGACTGAATACGATACGGCAACACAACTCAGAATCTATTAGACTTACTTAATCCTCAACATTCAACTCCGAGATTTTCAAATATGGAGTTTACTATGATTTACCAAGCTAAGACTCACTAACTTGCCGAAGAACAACTTTACATACCTTAACCTCGAGTTATTCGACCGTCGGACGAGGCTCGATCAGTATTCCAGCTAAATCTCCCAACTGCATTCATAATCACGTCAATTAGTACTAAATACAATATTATTCTGAAGGACGGCATCACTTTAGATATAATTATAGCCTAAACTTAGGCTTATCGAAAGACGATCGAAAACTTGCTATTTTCCAGAAGTCCAGAAGGGAGAAGTATTCACTTTACGGCTAGGAGTACATAGACTCTAGTTTGGAGCAATTCCACTTACCTTAGTCCGGTAGCTCGACGATTTGTCGGCCGAATTTCGCAAAACTAAATCCGTAGGAATGCTCCCTGCTGCTAAATACCTCGGTACCTGGAGTTAATTTGGATTTAGACTACGTTTGGCAGCGTAATCGAACGATTATATGATAACCTCCTTCATCCCTCTCTGTTTTGCTGTGTTTCCTCTGGAAATTATAATGAATAACTGATTTAAAATCGAAGTGGGGATTTATATACTTGAGCCTGGACAGGCCCAACATGTCACGGAGCCAACGCGGAGGCTCCACCTCCGTGACACGTTGCCATCGCGGAGGGGCTCTGCCTCGGCTCCTTCTGCGATGGTTCGACAGGTTACCCGTATGATCCTTTCTCGGGCCTTTATCTAGCACCTATGGCTTTCAAATATTCTTAACCAACATACCAATAGGCCATCTAGGTGTCAGAAATCTTACGGGGTATAACATTCTCCCCCTGTTAGGAACATTCATCCTCGAATGAAAGTGCTATTTATAGGACTATTCAATTAACTCGCTCCTAAGGAAATTTCGGCAGAGTTTCCCCTATAATATGGACTATACCAAAAACCTGAAACGCAGAAAAGTCCAATACAGGTACTGCACATGATACTTAAGATTCACTCGATAGCTAAACATCAATCTTTCTCATTTATACATACACAATTATAAGGTACTACATAAACAATAATACGGACATACCTATTGCCTGACTAGGCCTGGAATAAGTGAGGATATCTAGCTTTCATATCTTCCTCAGCCTCCCACGTCATCTCCTCTCTGTTCCTATTACACCACAATACCTTGACAGACGCAATATCTTTAGTTCTCAATCCACGAATTTGTCTGTCTAGGATGGCTACTAGAACCTCTTCATAGGCCAGCTCTTCTGTAACCTGGATATCCTGGACTGGGACTGCTCTGGACGGGTCTCCTATGCATTTTCTCAGTATAGACACATGAAAGACCGGATGAACGAATTCCAATTCTGGAGGCAGGTTCAACTCATATGCTACTCGGCCTATCCTTCGACGAATCTGATAAGGCCCAACAAACATCGAACTGAGCTTACCTTTCTTGCTGAATCGCATCACCCTTTTCATCGAAGATACTTTCAGAAATACCCAGTCATTTACATCAAATTCCAAGTCTCTACGCCGCACATCTGCATATGATTTTTGGCGGCTCTGTGCAGTCAGTAAGCGTTCTCGGATAAGCTTTACTTTTTCCTCTGACTGCTGGACAATGTCTGGCCCAACCAACGTTGATTCTCCTATTTCAAACCAACCAATCGGCGATCTGCATTTTCGCCCGTATAATGCCTCGAAAGGCGCCATCTGGATGGTTGAGTGATAGCTGTTATTATAAGCAAATTCAATTAACTGCAAATGCTCAACCCAGCTACCACCGAAATCTAACACACACGCTCGCAGCATATCTTCGAGCGTCTAAATTGTGCGTTCAGCCTATCCATCTGTCTAAGGGTGGAATGCTGTACTCAAATTAATATGCGTTCCCAGACCTCTCTGAAACAACTGCCAAAATCTAGCTATAAACTATGCTCCTCTGTCTGAAATAATGGATACTGGTACTCCGTGCAACCTGACTATTTCTCGGATATACAACTCCGCATAATCTTCGGCCGAGAAAGTAGTTCTCACTGGCAAGAAATGAGCTGATTTTGTCAATCTGTCAACTATCACCCATATGGAGCCATGTCTATGTTTGGTACGGGGTAGTCCTGCTACAAAATCCATGTTCACGGCTTCCCATTTCCAGAGAGGCACAGCTATGTCCTGAGTCAAGCCGCCTGGTTTCTGATGTTTTTCTTTCACCTGTTGGTAGTTAGGACACTGGGCTACAAATTCAACAATTTCTCTTTTCATACCTGGCCACCAATAGTTTTCTTTGATATCATGGTACATCTTTGTTGCGCCAGGGTGGAGAAAATAGCGGGCGTAATGCACCTCGTTCATGATCTGCTGGCGGAGTCCTGAAACATCTGAAACACAGAGGCGGTCTTTACAGCGTAGCACCCCATCCTCAGTTACCTGAAAATCTGGCGCTTTACCCTGTTGGATTCTGTCTTTGAGCTGGGTCAGGTCAGGATCCTCATATTGCCGTTCTTTCACTTCCACAACTAGTGATGACACGGCGGTGTTCTGAATTACCGCTCTACTGTCCTCTGTTTCTGCTACACGAACAGCTAGGCTAGCTAACTGATGTATCTCCCTGACCAATTCCCGCTGCTCGGGTTGCACATACGCCAAACTCCCCATGGACTTATGACTAAGAGCATCTGCTACAACATTGGCTTTCCTCGGGTGGTACAGAATATTCATGTCATAATCCTTTAACAGCTCCAACCAGCAACGTTGCCGCAGATTCAACTCCCTCTGAGTGATGATATACTATAGGCTCTTGTGATCTGTGAAAATATCAACATGGACGCCATACAGGTAATGTCTCCACATTTCCAAGGTGTGGATCACTGTGGCTAACTCCAGGTCGTTGGTAGGGTAATTCTTTTCGTGTTTCCTCAGCTGCCTGGAAGCATATGCAATCACTTTACCATGCTGCATCAGCACACAACCTAACCCAACGCCTGATGCGTCGCAATACACTGAATAACCTTCTGTACCTTCCAGTAATGCTAACACTGGGGCGGAGGTGAATCTGTCTATTAACTCCTGGAAGCTCTGCTCGCATGCCTCCGTCCACTGAAACTTCGTTGCTTTCTGTGTCAGTTTGGTTTGAGGTGCCGCTATAGTAGAGAATCCCTCAACAAATCTCCTGTAATATCCTGCTAATCCCAGAAAACTACGGACCTCAGTCGGAGTTGTAGGCCCAGGCCATGATTTGACTGCTTCTATTTTCTGCTTGTCAACCTGTATATCAACATCTGACACAATATGCCCTAAAAAGGCTATTGAATTAAGCCAGAATTCACACTTGGAAAACTTAGCATATAATTGGCGGTCCTTGAGGATCTGGAGTACTATCCGTAAATGAGTCCGGTGATCTGCTTCAGAGCGAGAATACACCAGAATATCATCAATAAACACTATCACGAACAGGTCCAGGTATGGTCTGAAGATACTATTCATCAGGTCCATAAATACTACTGGGGCATTCATCAACCCGAAGGACATAACTAGAAATTCAAAGTGTCCATATCGGGTCCTGAACGCCATTTTGGGAATATCTCTTTCACGTACCCGAACCTGATGATATCCGGACCGCAAGTCAATCTTAGAGAAGTATCTGGCTCCATGTAACTGATCAAAATAAATCATCTATTCTGGGGAGCGGGTACTTGTTCTTTACTGTAACTTTGTTCAACTGCCGATAGTCTATGCACATACGGAGCGAGCCATCTTTCTTCCTCACAAATAGAACCGGTGCACCCCATGGTGAAGTACTCGCCTTGATGAAACCTTTATCTAGCAAATCTTTCAACTGCTCCTTCAACTGTCTAAGTTCTGCAGGAGCCATACGATAGGGAGGAATTGATATAGGCTGAGTTCCTGATAGTAAATCAATAGTGAAATCTATTTCCCTTTCTGGGGAATACCAGGTAACTCATCTGGAAACACATCAGGGAACTCGTTCACCACCAGAACAGACTGGAGCGTCGGAGATTCTGCCCGAACATCCTGAACTCTAACCAGATGGTAAATACACCCCTTAGATATTAATTTCCTCGCCTGAAGGTAGGAAATAAACCTACCTTTTGGCGTAGCTGTGCTGCCTTTCCATTCCCGCACTGCCTCTCCTGGAAAGTGGAATCAGACCATCTTGGTCTAACATTCAACATTGGCATAGCACGGCACCAGCCAATCCATACCCATTATGGTATCGAAGTCTATCATTTCTAACTCTACCAGATCTACTGTAGTCTGGCGGTCAGCAACCTCCACTATACACCCTCGGTAAATTCTGCTAGCTATAATAGAGTCACCGACGGGCGTGGATACTGAAAAGGGATGCTGCAATAATTTTGGTGCAATGTTAAACTTTCGTGCCACAAATGGGGTGATATATGACAAGGTGCATCCTGGATCAATCAATACATAAGCAGGGCATGAACAGATAGTCAGCATACCTATCACTACATCTGGAGACGCCTATGAATCATGCCTCCCTGGTAGTGCATAAGTACGGTTTGAACCCGTACCTGAATTGGAAGCTCCTGATCTACCTCGGCCTCTGCCTACTGAACCTGAAGGCCCACGTCCCGCTTAAGCTGCTGGGGCCCGTGGCCCTGCGGATCCCCTGTCCTGACTGTCTCTACTCCCCTGACCTTTGGTCGGACAATCTCTCATCCGATGCCCCTCCTGTCCACAAATATAACACCCAGTGGAACCATATCTACAAGCTCCGGTGTGAGGTCGGCCGCAATTAGGGCAGGGTGGGGGTGTAAATCTGCTCTGCTCTCCCCTTCTCTGCTGCGGGAACTCTACTGTTCCAGAACTGCCACTAGGCTCTGACTGCCCTCGTTGCATATATCTACCTCGTTGTTGCTGCTGTGGTGGAGGTGGGGGTCTAGGGGGTCTATCCGATAGTCGAGGCCTGGGTCCTCTCTGAACTTCCCTTTGTATGTCATCTGGTTTGTCTCTGCGGCGCTGTTCCTGACTGGTCTGTCTACTACTCTGCTGCCGCTGTCTAAGACCCTCTACGGTCTGAGCAAAAGCCTGTACTCGGGCAATGTCCATATCCTCTCACAACGTCGTAGTCATACATGCCTCAGTATACTCCGGATTCAGACCCATGATAAATCTGTGAACTCTAGCCGGCATAGTATCAACAAATGCTGGAGCATAACGGGCTAAGGAGTCAAACTGTAAGGCATACTCGCGTACGCTCCTCGCCCCCTGCTCCAGATGCAAAAACTTATCCATTCGTGCCTTCCGGATCTCTCGTGGCAAGTAACGGTTCAGGAAGGCCTCCGAGAAGCTTGCACAGGTCGGAGGGGTAACATCTCTCCCTCGGGACCTCTCCCAACTCTTGTACCATAGTACTGCTATGTCCCGCAACCAGAACACTACCAACTCAAAAGACTCTAAAGGGGTCACATGCATAACTCGGAATATCCTCTGCATCTGATATAGAAAGTCCTGAGGGTCCTCTGCCTGATCTGACCCAGTGAACTGTGGAGGACCCAGTGCCAAAAATTCCCAGACTTTGGAACTGCCTGACCCACCTGAAGACTCTGCTGCTACAGGTGGCGCTGGCTGGCGCTGTGTGGCCATCATCTGTGCCAACATAACCACAGTGCTACGAACCTCCTGATCTGATGGTGAAGGCACAGGAGCTATCGGGGGCGGTGTAGTGCCCAACGGCTCCTGATGTGAGGGGGGATGCTGAGAGGGCTGTGATGAAGCCTCTATATCGCCCTCTGATCGGGCTGACTCTAACTGAAGCTGAGGCATCCTGCTGGTGCCTTCTCCTGTTGCTGTGTCTAGTCTCCTGCCTGTGGCAAGGTGTCGCTGATCTGCCATTCTTATCTGTACACAAAGGATACGATAAGTTTTAGGAACTCGACCCTATATTGTACTATGCTATGGAATGACTGAGTATGAAACAAGAGTAACCATCCTATCATGCCTCACAGCCTCCTGCCTATAGTATGTGGTGCACAGCACATCCATAGACAAGACTCTACTTAGCACGGCTTGCAGACTCCTTGGGACACGACCTGCTCTGATACCAAGTTTGTCACGCCCCGCCTTGGGGGGTATGACTGGCACCTGGTGCCCTACTAGGACCTGAACTGCTAGACTACTGAGCCTGAGCACATCTAGTGCCTGCTGGCTCTAACTTAGATTTTTGGAAACAAAGGGCTATATAACGGCTGTAAATACAGCCTCCGGCCAACTAGGCCTATAGCCACCTGTATGAAACTTTAGCTAACCAGAAACCTACTTACAAGGGGGAAACATATGCGGGCCGACAAGGCCACCATGCTATCTAGTTATCTGTAATTTAACAATAAAATGTTGGAAAGCTACGTGACTGGCAAGGTCACCACTACTGCCAAACTAAGGCCTCACACAGCCAACATAAACAGAAATGCTAAACGGCTATAACAAACTGCACGGCCCCACACGACCGGCTCAGCTGACCATAGGGAAATATGTACAGACTGCAAGCCTCTAAGATTACTGATAAGATGGTCGGGACAGGGCCCCGGCCTACCCATACTATACAACAAAAGGAAATGATATAAACCTTTGAAATATCAAGCTCCGGATGATAGGAGCTGATGACTCTGCGTTGGCTAGGATCACGAGGGATCGCCTCCTCGTCTATGAGTACCTGCAGGCAAGTAATGCAGCGCCCCACCGGGCGTCAGTACCACTGGTACCGAGTATGCAAAGCAACTAAAATAATACAACTGAATACAGATAACATAACTAACAAGTCTTTGAGCAGAAGATAACTGAATCTGAAGGGCTGATAGGAACTAGATCAAACCTTTCTGCACTGATAGGCAGGAGCGTGTCTGTAGTCACGGCGGCCTGCTGTCTATTAGCTAATATATATAAAGCACATAAATACATATACATTTAACAAGCAATAGCCAATACCAACCCCCATAAGCCGGATGGCACCAAGCAAGCAAACAATCTATATACCCCTACCCAGGTCAAAACCAGCCAAAAATAAGTCTCTCCACTCATCTGCTCACTTCGGAGCTCCTCTACCGGCCCTCTGGGTCTCCGGCTCGAGCCATAGGGCTATCTGAAACCGGAGCTGCACCTGTAATGCTGATCAGATTGCTATGGGGAAAGCTTCATCCCATCTTCGTCCAAGCTGGGGACGGCATGCCACTCCTTGGAGTGACGTAAAACCCACCCGCTCAGTGGGCGACACGATTACCAACCCAGGGGCGGCGAGGACGCTCAATAGGGTGCCCTCACGCCACATCAAGTCTCAACAAACAAATAGCACATATAGATAGCAAGCATGTATAACTGAAAAAGACTATCTGAAATCTGATTTCTTATTCTGATATGTTTCTATACTAAACTGATTCTTTACTAATTATACTAATTCTGAAATCTTTATCTAACTGTTTGGCTAATCTGTAGCCGGGATACTATCTGTCTGAATGGCTAATCTGTAGCCATAAAACTGTCTGTCTATCTGATTTTACTTTACTAGCTTATATTCTAAAAATCTGTTTCTTTTTATTCTATAACATGCTTGCTAATCATACAATAAGCTATACTGAATCTGGAATGCTAACTCGCTATTTGGCGCATGTTTTACTAACTTCCGGACTGAATATGATACGGTAACATAATTCAGAATCTATTAGACTTACTTAATCCTCAACATTCAACTTCAAGAGTTTCAAATATGGAGTTTACTATGATTTACCAAGCTAAGACTCACTAACTTGCCGAAGAACAACTTTACATACCTTAACCTCGAGTTATTCGACCGTCGGACGAGGCTCGATCAGTATTCCAGCTAAATCTCCCTACTGCATTCATAATCACGTCAATTAGTACTAAATACAATATTATTCTGAAGGAAGGCATCACTTTCGATATAATTATAGCCTAAACTTAGGCTTATCGAAAGACGGTCGAAAACTTGCTATTTTCCAAAAGTCCAGAAGGGAGAAGTATTCATTTTACGGCTAGGAGTACATAGACTCTAGTTTGGAGCAATTCCACTTACCTTAGTCCGGTAGCTCAACGATTTGTTAGCTGAATTTCGCGAAACTAAATCCGTAGGAATGCTCCCTGCTACTAAATACCTCGGTACCTGGAGTTAATTTGGATTTAGACTACGTTTGGCAGCGTAATCGAACAATTATATAATAACCTCCTTCGTCCCTCTCTATTTTGCTGCGTTTCCTCTGGAAATTATAATGAATAACTGATTTAAAATCGAAGTGAGGCTTTATATACTTGAGCCTGGACAGGCCCAACGTGTCATAGAGCCAACGCGGAGGCTCCACCTCCGTGACACGTTGCCATCGCGGAGGGGCTCTGCCTCGGCTCCTTCCGCGATGGTTCGATAGGTTACCCGTCCGATCCTTTCTCGGGCCTTTCTCTAGCGCGTATGGCTTTCAAATCTTCTTAACCAACGTGCGAATAGGCCATCTAGGTGTCAAAAATCTTATGAGGTATAACAGGCAACCTCTATATACCCCCCTCGCTATGACTGAATCCCCAACTGGAGTAGACACAGAAAATGGTTCTGACAAAATTTCAGGACTGACTCCAAAATTACTAGCAATGTAAGGTGTCACAAAAGACAGTGAAGCTCTCGGATATAACAAAGCATAAGCATCAATATGAAAGACTCATAACATACCTGTAACCACATCGGGAGAAGTCTCATGCTCCTGTCGAGAGCCAAGTGCATAAAACCGGTTCTGGCGCTGACTGATAGCTGGACCAGTCAATGTACCCTGCTGAGTAGGACGTGCCACTGGAACTGCTGAACTAGTTGCTGAAGTGCGGGCTCCACCACCCCCGACCTAGCTGAGCGGCAATCCCTGAGTCTGTGTCCGGGTTTGCCACACCTGAAATAAGCATCTAAGCCCACCAAGCATTTCCCTGGGTGATTCTTGCCACAATTAGTACAAGATGGAAAAGTGCGCTCTATGCGCATGCTATTCTGGCCCCTCAAACCTGAGGCCCTGCTCCTCTGATCGTCCCAAGGCCGGGATGGGGTACTAGCTGAAGATGGTGCTGATGTAATGGACCTGTGCTGGGACTGCTGGTAAGGCCCACCTCCTGGCCTCGGCTGGGAGAACCTGTGGCTATCAGTTTTGGCCCTCTTGGCCTCTCTCTGCCTCATATGAGTTGCCTCCATCTGCTTGGCATAGAGGACTACCCGTGGGTAGTCCATATCCTGATGAAGCATGTATGTTCTGCAGTCCTTATCCAGATACTCAGCTACTCCCTGCATGAATCTGCTTACCCGTGCCCTCTGGTCCATCACTAACTCCAAGGCATGCTTTGACAGGCGAGTGAACTCAAGTGAATACTCTAGCACCGTCATCTTACCCTATTTGAGGTTAACAAACTCGACTGCTTTCAATTCCCTCATCTCCCGAGGGAAGAACCTGTCGAGAAAGGTCATGTGGAATTCGTCCCAGCTGATAGGGCCCGCTCCCACTGCCCTGTTGTCCATTCATTGCTTGAACCAAATATAAGCAGCCTCCTTCAGCTAATAAGAGGCCAAGTCAACGCACTCCTCATTCGTCACCCCCATCACCTGAGTGACCTTCAAGATCCCTTCAATGAACTCGTGGGGATCCTCGTCCACCTTCGCCCCTGTGAACTCAGGAGGGTTCATCCTTAAAATCTCCTTGATTCGGGCTTCCGTTGCATTGTCGTTCTGTGGAACATGCGCAATGGCCTGTTGGTTGACCTTAGCAGTCAAGGCCTGCGCCAACATTTGAATAGCCGCCTGAAACTTGGCGTGGGCAGCTGGCTCTAGAGCCTGGGGCTCCTGAACAGGTGGGGCTTGCTAACGCCCATTATCATGGCCACCCTCGTGGCCTTCATCATTTCTGTTCCTCCTTCCATTTATCCTTCTGGGAGCCATAATTTTCTGCAAACGCGAATAGCACGAATTAGAAGGATGGAGAGATTTTCACCGCACGACATAGATCATGAAAGAAGGGAACATTTCCTAAAATGTTTAGTAGCCTCTTTGTCATAGGTGTGGCGCGCTTCACGCCCATGAAAGAGACTCTAACTAATGCAACTTTCAGACTCCCTAGGACACATCTGAACCTATTGCTCTGATACCAAGTTTTTCATGACCCGAGAGCACACCTGGATCGTAGACACGGGACTAGGAGCCCCGAAAGACTCCTGTCAACCCATGGCGTGAGCATATATCTAATTCATACACATAAGGCAAAAGACTTAACTTAAAAATCATGAACTAACTGAAAATCATAACCTGAGATATAAGAAGCAACATTACACAATCCAAACATAAATAGCTAAAATACTACAAAGAGGTCTGAAAGCCTCTAGTCATAACAGATGTATTGAAGGGACAAGACCCCAACTAAACCCAACGTTCTAAAAACAAAAGATAAAGAAGGTCCGAACATGAAGCCCTCGAATCATGAGGACTCACCACTAAGAGCTGAGAGAAGAACTGAGGGAAAGCTAGAAACGATGCTAAACCTGCGAACCGGATCCTGAAAAATGTCTGGGTTGGTACTTGGAAGGTACTGAGTATGTAAGGTATGCAAAACAATACTTAAAACATAAAAGTTATAGAAGTGGGGACATCATGATCATAAGACTGAAATCGTAAATATATCGTAAGGCTCAAGGATTTCCAAAATATTTGTAAACCTGTCATAGTCGTAACATGTGGGAAAAATATTTCATAAAACATAACTTGAGCCAAAAGAACATAATTGTACATGCATTAAAACCATGAGGAACAATGGGAGATTTCTACAACCGACATACCCCATATAAGCACACATGGAGCCCGACTTGTAAACCTAGTCGGGAGATCGTCCATACCTTGCCAAGGGTATGAACTATGAAAGGAGTGATATCACTCATGAAGACCCCGTAGGGAAAAAAGGGACAGTCACTGAGGAGGTCCCAAACATAACCTACGGTGGCATGTAGTTCTGAGATTCGGGGCATAACCTAGGCCCAGAACCTACTCGGTGTTAAGTACTACTCCCAAAACATGCAATGTGCTCATGGAAATTCATACATGACGTGCATTTCTAGTTAAATCGTAATAATCATAACGTGCTTGAGAATTTGTAATAATAGCCAAGGAGTTTGGGCCCGTGGATAGGCCAAAATCATAGTTCATAAATGATAAGCGACATGTGGGCATTGCCCATAATTTCAATCATACTTGAAATGCTTAAATTATAGGAAACATGATAACAGTAACATGAGTACTTGAAAGCATGCTTAAATTCAAGAGTTCATATCATGCTTGAGAAATCACCATAACCATGGATTTCACTAAAAACCCCATGTTTTGGGAACATGTGCTTCTAGGGATTAGATCATCAAATATTGAATAAAATAACTGAAAACAACCCAATAATTTGAAACCCATGATTTTAGACATACTGCAACAAGCTCACATTGATTTTTGAGGAAACATGCATTTTGATTATGACCCATCAAGAATTTGTAACTTAAACATAGAACTAGGAAGAAATTAGGCATGGGTAGGGACTAAACCACCCATTCGAAACCCCACATAGCTGGAACTTCTTGATTCTTAACTCCCTTGAAAAGCCCTAGATAGAAACTTGAAGAACTTGAAGAAGAACACTTGAATCCCTTTCCTCTTTCCTCTCTACTATTACATGTACCAAATGAGGTTTATCATGAATGATCTCCCCTTAAAAGTCCCTCTCCCAACCTCAAGACAACGTAGAGGTCTTAGGAGCGTAGAAATTATGAGAAGGCCCTTACTAATTCACAGGAAATAACTGCCAGGTGACCCTAACGGGTGACCTGACGACTCATCAGGACGGGCAATGACTCGTCAGGTCGCCCGTCAAGTACACTGGATATCAGGTCGACTGGGCTTGTAATGGATGACTCAACGACTCATCACAAGTGACCACGAGTCGTGGTCACCTTCCGTCAAGTACACTGCCTTATCCTTTCTTAAATCCTCAATCTCACCCCACAGTGGACCTGGCAACTCATGGTAGCTGACCACGAGTCGTTCCCACGCCCGTGGGGACCTCAACCCCTCAGCTCAGTCCAACCCTCCCATGAGCCATCTGACGACTCGTCCTGCACTACTGCAACATTTTCTGGATTTTTCCCCGTTTGACTCCCAGGTCTGATCCTTGGGTCCCCGGGGTATAACACAAGTTTTCCTTAAGAAAGGTGTCAATTGATCTATCATTGGGCAAGTTAAGAGGGTGTCCTACTCGGGGTTACTCAGACTTTACCTAAACATAATGTGACACCCACATAAAAAAAACAAAAATCCAGCCAAATATAGCAAAGAAAAGCATGAAATAAATACATAAAAGCAAAATATCACCAATAGTACTCAGAATATTAGAGCATGAGCGACAGAAACCTTACCAAATAGGGGAGTAGCCACAAACGTTGTCCTCTGCCTACTACTGGTATTATTTAGATTATGACTGAGGGAAGGAGATGGGTAAATAAAGATGGAGAGAGGTTTTTAAGTGGGAAAGGAGGGAAAGTTGATTGGGTGAAAAGATGGTGGTCATTAATCGAGGATAGGTGGAAGAATAAGTTTTTAGGAAAATGAAAAATGGTGGGAGAGAGGGAAATGGAAGATTAAAGGGGTGGAGGTCGGTCAACTTTTTTGAAAAGGGAAATAATCCAGATTGGGGCATACCAACGATCATTGAAATGGACTGACGAGTCATCGATGTGGCCGCCACTGATATTACCTAAGTGAATTTATGGAAACCAGATCAGCGACTGACTGGTGTTTCGTCGAGTGAGACGCCAACGTCAAGGACACTCCCAGGTACACTAGTTGGAATCGGCATCTTATCGGCGGTTCGCACTTTTAAGCGTTGCTTCATTGGATGAGTCGACAACTAGATTTGGACCCTTCAGTGCAATGGATAGGGTCGGCAGACCATCTGTGGTTCACGGAATGCTATTTGCGTTTCGCCGATCTAACACCGGTCGGCCTTATCTTTGCTCTTCTTGAAGTACAGTAATCTGCAAAACAATCAAAAACAACAATACATAAAAAAATGTTAGAGAAGAGTTAGAGAATAAAAATGCTTGGGTTTCCTCCCAAGAAGCATTGTAGTTAACATCGTGGCACGATGAAGGTCTCTCATGACCTGCGGCTCATCTATATATAAGACCTTTGTTCGGCCAACTTCTTCCAATACCTCAGATATCTTTTTACTTGTTGGCCATTCACCTTGAACTTGCTCCCATTCTCTCCATGGAGTTCTATGGAATCATTTTCATACACTTGAGATACTTTAAAAGGCCCTGACCATTTCGATTTTAACTTCCTGAGAAATAGCCGCAACCGTGAATTAAACAGCAATATCCAGTCACCTGGAGAAAAACTGCAGTGCAAAACTTTTTGGTCATGATAATGTTTCATTCAGGATTTGTAAATAGCTGCATTCTCATATGCCCTCATTCTGAATTCATCTAACTCATGCAGATTATGAACTTTTCCCTGGACAGCTCTTCCCCATTCAAGATTCAAGCTTTTCAATGCCCACAAGGCTTTGTGTTCTAACTCAACAGGGAGGTGGTATGATTTTCCAAGCATAAGTTGATATGCCCTCATTCTGAATTCATCTAACTCATGCAGATTATGAACTTGTCCCTGGATAGCTCTTCCCCATTCAAGATTCAAGCTTTTCAATGCCCACAAGGCTTTGTGTTCTAACTCAACAGGGAGGTGGTATGATTTTCCAAGCATAAGTTGATATGGGGACACGTTTTAGATGCAGTCTGATATTCCCACAAGGAATCATTTAAATTCCTCACCTAGTCCGTTCTATTTAGGTTGACTGTTTTAGTCAAGATAGATTTTATTTCCTGATTTGAAACTTCTACTTGGCCACTGGTTTGTGGGTGATAAGGGGCGGCCACTCTATGTTTCACACCATATTTAGCTAACAATACTCGATTGCAAAAATGTGATCCTCCATCGCTAATGGTAGCTCTGGGAGTACCAAATTGGGAGAAAATATGTTTCTTCAAAAAGGTTGCTATGCTCCTTCCTTCATTATTAGGTAGTGCAACATCTTATTCACATTTGGAGACATAATCAACTGCTACCAAGATGTATGTGTTTTCAAAAGAGCTCACAAAAAGGCCTATGAAGTCGATCTCCTATACATAAAACAACTCAACCTCTAAGATCGTGTTAGAGGAAGTTCATGCCTGATGAAGGGCGTACTTACGCACTTCTTAGCCATATTTTGCCTATACTTTACTATGTTTTGAGAACAAATTATGTGTGTTTGCATGTTTTTATGTTATATATTTGTGAAAACAGTTAACGCACATGATGAAATGCTTTCAGAACTAAAAATAATGATGGATTTGGGTGTATTTGAGGCTTATGGAAGGAAGATGAGGAAGTTGGAATGAATAATACAAAGATCAAACAATATAGCACTACTGCGCAACCAGATGAGTGGGGCACTGGCCTTGCAACACTACCAAAGGCACGACCCGGCCTCAGATTGGCACAATGCCATGCGTGAGGCGCCCTTCCTCCTGTGCAATGAAGCCCGTGATGTGGCATGACTGAGGCGCGATGGCATGTGTGGCACACTAAGTATGTTCAACGGCCAAAAGTAAAAACCCACTTCAACTAGGAAAAGGAGCTACAAATTCCAAATCAAATCCATGAAGGAACAAACGAGGCATAAATCTACTATTATAAATACCCTTTTATTTCTTTATAATAGAAAAAAAAGTTGGAGAAAGGTCTTGACACAATTTAGAGGAATCATGCTAAGTAAGTTGTAAGGTTATATTTCACGACATACTTTGAGACAATTGTTGAATTGTTCTTCCTTATTATTGCAATAATCAAGTGAAGTTTCTTTCTATCATCGTTGTAAGTATTAAATTAAGCTTTTATCTATGAATGCTATGAATTTACTTATAATTATGAGAGGCTAAAACCTTCACAACTAGGATTGTGGGAACCATGGTAAATTAACGAACTAGGGTTTGCACGAAGTGATTCTAAACCAATAATAAATGCTTGTACTGTATTCTCTTCATCTTAATCATTTCTTAACGGTGCGCAACATTAGTAGTTTGCTCGAATTCTCTACTTGCTTGAGCCTAGAGTGATGAGATTACCAAAAGAGAATTACAACGAAGTCATGATTTTTATGATCATTGTATTAACTTGAGATGTGGTCGTAGGATAGTTAAATTTTGAACAAATTGATAACGGTTAAATTAAAATTGCTTATGAGACTTGATCAGGTGATTGAGTATATTCATCTAATAGGGACGAACCAGTCATTTGGATGAACCCTAGTTATCAATTCTACAAGTAAAGTATTGGGATAGATCACAAGTGTAAAACCCGAAGAAGTTATGAATCCATGGGGAACACTTACCCTAGTTAATTGCATTAATTTGGAATCAACCTTCAATTTCTCAACAATATTACTTGTTACTTTTACAAATCCTCCCTTTAGGAGATAATTGACTTAAAAGCTTAAATACTAGCGTTCTTCAATATCCTTCCATATTCCCACAACCCCAATCTTTGTTGGGTTCTTTATTGACAACATCTGCTTCATTCTTTGCCAGGAAGTGTGAGTTTGAGCGTTATCAAAAAGTGGCACCGTTTCCGTGGAATACGGCTTAGAATTAGATAAATTGCTTGTATTTAACTTTTAGTCTTTGTTTCCTATTTTACATTTTTTTCTTTTTTTTAATTTTTAGACGTGTCACAGGGCAGTAAAACAAGCGGTAAAGATGTGACCACGGTCTCAACGGGTAACTTGATGAAGTCTGAGTAATCAAGATACCTGTGTCGTGCCGTGATATTAAATCAGACGCTACTTGGGAGGCAACCCAAGATAATTTTACATTTTTATGTGTTTCTTCAAGTGTCCAAGAGTTAAGTCATAAACCATAATTTTTTATCATGAACATTGAAAATGGGGCGAAAAAAGGCGGTCCATGATGCGGAGGGCTTGTCTAGGTGAAAAAGAATAAAGCATGAAGAAAAGGAAAAAAATCTGAAGCAAAAATGAATTAAACATACAAACTGTATAAGGAAATTAAACAGATAGCTTCATGGAAGGACATTATTATAATAATAATATTTATTAAACAAAAATTAAGCAAAGGAAGTAATTCTTACCTGAAGCAGTAGCAGCAAGCAGCAACGCGGCATTTACTGCACACCAAAGAAAGCAGCAACGCGCAGCAAATGTCTTGCAGTGGTCCTTGCATCGTAGAGCTCTAGTTGTGCTTTAGTCCTCGCGATGCGGGGTACCCAATTCAGATATAAATTATTTTTCTAATTTATTTTGGACTCAATTTTTTTTGTGTGGTATTTTTTTTACACTTGTAAATAGTTTTTACAAATATATTGAGACACAATTGCTAATAACGGAGGTGATTCTAAGATGGGGGTTGCTGCTTTTGCTCCCAGTAATGATGAGGATTAGAGGCCCAGGGAGTTCTTCTTTCACTCTTTATGTTATGCTTTATTGTTTCACCACTGGGGACAGTGCTACCGATTAAGTGTGGGGTGGGAGAAGTGAACTTCATATTACCCTGCATGCCTTAATTGCTAAATTTGCACATGGTAGGCCTAGTTTTTTTGGGGGGATTTATGACTTATCTTGCATAATTGTTTATTTGTAGTAGTTTTTTTCTAGTTTTATTTTATTATGGGTTCCTCTGATTTTTAATTTCGGTACTTTTCTGATGGATAGTCCTTTAGAATCAATTAGAAAGTCTAGATTTTTTTATTTTTGCTTTTTTAGTCATTGAGTCATGACTTTGCCCATGATGGATAGATGACGACCGTCTTAAGGGTAAATTAGGCATTAATAAGAACAAGAACTTGGACCTTATGAATGCTAGGTTCTTCATTTAGGTACCATTGAGACTTTATAAAAATTCACTCAAAAATGCATGAAAAAGGTAGAAACACTTAGTCTTTTGAACTTGACTCTTATTCTTGAAAAATTGGGCTTAATTATGTTATGCATGCAATATGAATATATGTGTTTATGTGATCTTGATTTCCATTGTTAAACCATTTTGTGCCAATGTGTGAGGAATTTTTTATATACTCCATGCTTGTAAATTGATGTCTAGAACTTGGCCGTTGTATGTGCAAAATGAAATAAGAATGATGAATTTAGGAAGTGATATAGGCGTTTCTTTGGTAGCCTTGTTTTTAACCTATTTTACCTACCTTTATTTAATTATCCTAGTTAGTCATTTTGAACCTTAGCCTATTCTTTTGATAGCCATATTACAAGCTTAAATCCCTTTTTGTTCTATTAACTTGTATTTGATCCAAATGACTCCTAGAGCATTTTATGAAAAATTTTGAATGAAAGGAGCATAAATGGAAAAGTGAAGGGAAAAGCTAAAAAATGTAGAAATTAGAAGAAAAGAAAAGGACGAAAATTGTTAAACAAGGAGGGTGATGTTAGTGAGAAAATAAAAAAAAAAGAAAGAGCTTTGAAAATTTTGATGATGAAAAAGTGAATGAGCTCAATGTTGAAAAAAATCCCCACTAGTCACCTAAGTTGAAAATTGAGAATTAAAAGGGGGTACAAGGAGAAAAATAGGAGATTGAAGAATGTGCTTAAAAATCAAAGTGTTGTGAAGTATTAAAGTGCTTAGAGAGCTTAGTCACTATCTTGGGCAAATAGTTCCTACCCGTCCCTTAGCCTATATTACAACCAAATTTAAGTCCTAATTGATCCTTGATTCATAATTCTATATTAATGGAGTATTATACTAAGGGCAAGCCTATGGGTCGTATTTTGCATGCATGTTGAGTTCTTTGGGAGAGTGAGCGAAAATTATTTATTTATGCCCATGTTCATGTTGATTTATAACTTGTGTGAGAAAGGGCATCTCCCCAATTTGTGAGGGGCACAATGGTAAGACTTTGGTATATCTTGATTGCTAAATTACATATGATTCATGTTGGCCCAAAATATGTCTTGATGAGTTAGTTTTCAAAAGCTAAGTGATTTCGAACTTTGATATTTTAATATTGATTCTATATGTATGTGAGTGAATTGTTGGAGCTTTATTGATTTGTCTCAAGATCCTAAGTGCAAGTAGACCTATTCGTAGGATGAATTTTATGCCTAAATGTTAGAAGAAAAGTAGTAGATTGTTCGAGGACGAACAATAATTTAAGTATGGGGTGGTGATGAAGGGCGTACTTACACATTTCTTAGCCATATTTTACCCATACTTTACTATATTTTGAGAACAAAATATGTGTGTTTGCATGTGTTTATGTTATATACTTGTGAAAATGGCTAATGCACATGATGAGATGATTTCAGGGCTAAAAATGATGGATTGAGTTATTTGAGGCTTATGGAATGAAGATGAGGAAGTTGGAATGAATAATACAAAGATCAAACAATATAGCACTACACAGCACTGTTGCGCGACAGATGAGCGAGGCATTGGCCTTGCAGCACTATCAGAGGCGCGACACGGCCCAACATTGGTGCAATGCCATGCGCGAGGTTGCTATCCTCCTGTGCAACGAAGCCTGCGGCGAGGCACGATTGAGGCGCGATGGCATGTGCGACGCACCAAGTATGTTCAACGGCCAAAAGTCCAAACCCACTTCAAGTAGCAAAAGGAGCTACAACTCCCAAATAAAATCCATGAAGGAACAAACAAGGCATAAATCTATATTATAAATACCCTTTTATTTCTTTATAATAGAAAAAAAAGTTGGAGAAAGGTATTGACACAATTTAGAGGAATCAAGCTAAGTAAGTTGTAAGGTTTTATTTCACGACATACTTTGAGACAATTGTTGAATTGTTCTTCCTTATTTTTGAAATAATCAAGTGAAGTTTCTTCCTATCATTATTATAAGTATTATTTTAAGCTTTTTTCTATGAATGCTATGAATTTATTTAATTATAAGAGGCTAAAACCTCCACAACTAGGGTTGTGGGAACCATGGTGAATTAACGAACTAGGATTTGCACGAAGTGATTCTAAACCAATACTAAACTCTTGTATTGTATTCTCTTCATCTTAAATGTCTCTTAATGGTGCGCAACGTTAGGACTTGCCCGAATTCTCTACTTTCTTGAGCATACAGAGGTAGAGATTAGGAAAAGAGAATTACAATAAAGCCTTAATTTTTATGATCATTGTATTTACTTGAGTTGTGATCGCAGCATAGTTAAATTTAAAAAAAATTGATAATGGTTAAATTGAAATTGCTCATGAGACCTGACCAGGTGATTGGGTATAGTCATCCAATAGGGACGAACTAGTCGTTTGGATGAATCCTAGTTATCAGTTTTGCAAGTAAATTTGTAATACCCCAGAAGTTCCTAAGACTAGACCGGAATGTAAAATGAAAAGAAGCATAAGTCTGCAGAAAATTTCTCAGAACAGGTCATTGTACGAGTCGTTGCTGGGACCAATGACCCGTTGGATATGCCCGGGATGAGATATTGCAGGTCTGGAGTGGGGAGTAATAGGTCTAGGAATGACCTGTTGTTTGATGTAATGAGTTATTAGATATGAGCAGTTGTGAGGTGGGTCTGATTCAAGGAGGAAGTAATGAATCAAGCAACGGCTCGTCGTATGGAGCAACAAGTTGTTGTTAGTGCCGGTTGGGAGGAATCCTAAGAGATGATCAGTGGTGACAACGACTGGCAGTAATGAGTCGTTGGAGTTTGTAATGACTCGTCCTATCTAGTCATGGTAGGAGATCCAAAACTTGAATCGAGGATGAAACAACGGGGGGTGTAACGGACTGTTGGAGTTAGTAACGGTCTGGTGTGACGCCCGTTGTCACTAGCAGAGCAGTTTTTCCAAGAAATTCATTAAGGGTATTTTCATCATTCCTAAGCTCTGGGGTCCTAAACTACATCGTTTTAAGCTCGAAATAGAGAGTCTTAAGAGGGGTTATGTCATTCTAAACCTATCCTAATCATGCATGCAAGCTTAGGGATTTTGAGAGGTGATCAAGTCTAGTTTTCTACAAGTTCTTCCTCAATTCTCGTTGGGCTATTAAGAAAGTGTGAGAATCAGATTCCTTCATGTATGTAAGGCTATGAATGGGTGAAATTTTCAACACTCATGCCCAATTCCCTCTCAATTCATGATGTTCTAATTAATGATTCCATGGGATTCTTACCCAATGCATGAATTCTTAAGTTTATTCATGGGTATGATCTAAGCATGTTTTAAATGATGAATTATGATGAATGAGTAGATTTTATAATGTTTTAATTATTAATTATGTTTTTTTATGTTTTCTAAATTGTGATGCCCATCTATGAATGTTCATTAAAGTTGAGATCTATGAGTTATGAGTTCAAGTATGATGAGATGTTTATGAATAACGTATGATTTCGATATACCCATGTTTATTTTCATGTTTTCAAAGTGAATCAAATTGATTTTAAGCATGTTAAAGTATTGGGAAATCCCATATGATCAAGTATGTTTTATGATTTCATGAATTAGCTTACCACATGGTTTTAGAGTCAAGACTCCCGTTATTTTCAGCTTGTAGTATGGTTTGAGCCAAGGCTCCTCATGTAATGATTTATGATTATGCACGTATATTATTATTCAGCTTCGTCACTAGATGATGGTCATATTTGTTGAAAAACAATGTAGAGCATATGCATGTTTTTGGGAGTAGTGTCTAGCACCGAGTAGGATAAGGGTCAGTCAACCCTGTGCCTCAGAACTACGTGCCAACGCAGTTTATTTTTATATTTTGGGAACTCCCTTGGAGTTTTCCCCTTCCCCCAAGGGTCCTTGAGCTTGATATCGGTATCATGGTAGCTCCCTTATCCCTAGAAAGGCTTTGGATGGCTCTGCCCACTTGGGTGTGATATTTGGAATCACGTAAGCTCTATCATGGTAATATCGATTATATGACGAGTCTTCCATTGTTCTTCATGATTTCAGTTATGCATGTACATCAGTCATGATATTATATTTTCAACAGGTTTGACCCAATGTTCAGCTTTACTTATGATTATCCGTTATCTGTTTTGGGTCATTCGATCTAGTTATGATGTTCAGCTATGTTCAGATCGTGATTTTAGAAAATGGCATGCAAGCCCTACTCTCAGAATCTTATCTTGATTATATTTTATATTATGCATGATTTAATGATTTTACTTACTTAGCGGTTTTACTTACCTTGCATACTCGGAACATTCCACGTACTGACCACATACTCTATGTTGTATCATTTCATGATATAAGCTCCGATATCCAGAATCAGCCTCGTCACTAGCTAGTTCTCCAGAGTTAGCATTCAGTCTCAGTTGGTGAGTCCTTATTTCCCGAGGACCATTTCTTATCAGTTATCTTTGTATTTTCAGTTTCAGACATAGAGAGTTAGTTGGGGTCTTGTCCCATCAACTCATCAGAAATAGAGGCTTTTTAGACATAGATTGTAATTAGCTTCAGATTCACGTTTGTATTCTGATGTTATGTTAAATTAGACTTCCGCTATGGTTATTATGATTGATCTCCATTTTTACTGATTGAGTTAGAAGTTATTTCATGCCATGAGTCAACTTGGATCCTCTTAGGGTTCCTTGTCTCGTGTCTTGATCCGGGCCTATGTTCGGGTCCTGAAAAACTTGGTATCAGAGAAATAGGTTTTGAAGTGTCCTAGGGTGTCTAAAAGCCGTATTGAGTAGAGTCTTTTTCATGGGTGTGAAGCGCGCCACACTTATGACGAAGAGGCTATGAGACGTTTAGGAAATGTTCCCTTCTTTCGTGATCTATGTCGTGCGGTGAAATGTCTCTCTATCCTTCTAACACGTGCTATTCACGTTTTCAGAATCATGCCTCCTCGTAGAGTTAATGGAACGAGAAATGGAAATGAAAATGGCCACGAGGACGGTAATGAAAATGGGCACCAGCAGGCCCCACCAGCCCATGCGGAGCACGTACCCGATCTGGTTGCTCACGCAGAGTTCAGGGAAACTATTCAGATGCTCGAGCAGGCCTTGTTCGCCCAGGTCAACCAGCAGGCGATAGTGTATGTCCCAAAGAACAGGAATGCAGTGGCAGCGAGGGTTAGACACTTTCTGAGGATGAACCCTCCCGAGTTCCTTGGATCGAATGTGGATGAGGACCCACATGAGTTCATAGAGGAGATTTTAAAGATCACCCAGATTATAAGGGTGACTGGGGAGGAGTGTGCCGATTTGTCCTCATATCAGTTGAAGGGGGACGCGCATATCTTGTTCAAATAGTGGAAGGATAGTAGGGCAGTCAGAGCAGGCCCTATCAGTTGGGATGAGTTTCATGTCACTTTTCTAGATCGGTTCTTCCCTTGTGAGATGAGGGAGATGAAAGCGGTCGAGTTTTTCAATCTAAAGCAGGGAAAGATGTCGGTTTAGGAGTATGCCTTGGAGTTCACACATCTGTCCAGGTATGCACCTGAGTTGGTGGCTGGTCAGAGGGCCCGTGTGAGCAGGTTCGTGCACGAGATAGTAGACTACTTGGTCAGGAATTGTCGGAACGCGATGCTTCTCTAGGACATTGAATTTGCTCGGATAGTCCTGTACGTCCAGTACATGGAGGCGGTACAGATGAGTGAGCGGGAGAGGGAGGCCAAGAGGGCCAAGACTGATAGCATCGAATTCTCCTAGCAGAGGCCTAGTGGGCACCTTTAGCAGTTCCACTAGAGGTCTTCAGCCCAGTGCCTTCAGCTTTGAGTATGCCATCTAGGTCTAGGCGCAATCAGAGGGGACAAGCATTAGGCTCGAGAGGTGTACTACCCCGAAGGTGCCTAAGATTAGACCGAGGATCAAGATTTGAATTTGGCTGAAAAACTGGAAAAATGTCTCAGGACAGATGATGTAACAACTTGGGATTGGAAACCATGGGTTGTTGTTAGTAGTCGTGGGAGAGACTGGACCTTGGCAGTTGGGGATACCACGGGTCATCCAATGACTCGTGGTGAGAAGTGACGACCCGTGGTCATTAGTCATGGTTTGGGTTGCCAGATTTTCTAGTGGATATAACGGATGGATACCACGATTTGTTGGAAGCAACCACGAGTCGTGGTGAGGCTCGTGGTAAAGGAAGTTCAGGATTTTCAAGGAGCTGACAACAGTCGATCTAACGACCCGTTATTTGAAGCAACGAATCGTTCTGTTGAGTCGTGCGAAGAATCTGAAAGCATGAATTGAGGCAGTGGATCCAACGTCTCGTGGGATCGCCCGTTGGTTCACCCAGAACTGTTTTCCAGGGAATTTTCATTAAGGGTATTTTCGATCTTTCTATGCTCTGGCCCTAAACTGCGACATTTTATGTATTTTTCTGGGCATGATAAGATAGGTTAAGCCCTTCTTGCATAAGTCATTCCCATGCATGCAAATTAAGAAGATTTTAGAGAAGCCAAGCATAATTTCAAGCTCTTCCCTATCAATCCTCCATTGGGCATTCAATAACTTTGAAATCTGGTCTTACCCGAGTATGTAAGGTTACGAATATGTGTTCCCGTTCACACCTATGCCCATTCTCCATTAACTTATGAAAATCTATCAAAAATCTCATGGCGTTTTGAATTCAATTTTGTGAAAATCTAATGATTTACTAATGGGTTATTATGATTTGTGATTTACGTCATATTTTATGGATTTTTATCAGATTTTACAACTATTTTTGCTTATAAAATTATTGATTTCTATTTCTACTCAATTAAGCCAATTATGCATGATCTATGACGAATCGATTTATGATCTATACTTCAATTATTGATAATTACAAACCCAGCATGATCTATGATTTGAAATATGGATTTATTCAATTACCCATCATGATTTGATGATTACAAGTTATATGTATGATCTACAAGTATGCATGAAACCGATGATTTATGAATTATTTTTTGGCTGAGTCGCGGGCCTTATGTCATGGCTAGTTCACGTATCTACGAGTATGTTTATGATTTTCATGATTTAACTAGTGCATGAATTCATACATATTATACTATGAGCACTATATATGTTTTGGGAGTAGTATTGAACACCGAGTAGGTTTAGGGCCTAGGTTTTGCCCCGGATCTCATAAACTACGTGCCACCGTAGGTATGTTGGGACCTCCCTTGTGACTATCCCTGGCCAAATGGCCCTTTTCATGGTGATATCACACTTTCATGGTCCTACCCTTGGCAAGGTATGGACACCCTTCCGACTAGGGTTATAAGTCGGACTTCATGTGTGCTCATATAGGGTATGCCGGTTAATAAAATCTCACACTGTTCTTCATGATTTATGCATGTTTATGGTTACGTATATTAGCTAAAGTTATGTTCAATATAGTTTTTCTCTCATGATTATGATTATGAATGTATAATGAATGCTTCGAAAACCTTGAGCCATACGTTATGTTATGTTACGATATTTATGATATGAGCATGATGTCCTACTCTTATGATGTTCTTATGAGTTTTTACATACTTTAAATGTCCATTTTACTTACCTTACATACTCGGTTCGTTCCACGTACTGACCGCATACTTTTATGTTGTATCATTTCATGATACAGGACTCGGCTTTCAGGATCATCCTCATCCTTAACCATCCCAGAGTTTGCTTTCAGCTTTATTGGTGAGTCCTCATGTTTCGAGGGCCATTTGATTAGATATGTATGATGTTCATTATTTTAGTTTTTGGCCGAGTTAGTTGGGGATGTTGTCCCATCAACCCATCTTATATAGTAGAGGTTTTCAGAGAGTATGTAGTACTCAGCTTATGTGTATGTCTAATACTTCAGAATGTTATGATATGCTATATTATGTTTACGTTTCCGTTATGTCTTATGCTCAGTCTTCCGCTTAAAGTGAATGAAGTTAGATGTATGCTTATGTTATGGGTCGACTTGGGGCCTCTCGGGATTCCTTGTCCCGTGTTATGATCGGGATCTACGTTCGAGTCGTGACAAGAGGTCAGAGTAGTAGACCCACTGAAACTATCCCTCCAGAGTGTAGCAGATGTGGACGGAGAGACACATGCCAATGTTTGGCGGGTACAGGTGCTTGCTTGGGGTGCGAGAAGCTCGGACATATGCTTAGGGACTATCCAGCAGCCAAACAGGGTCAGGATAGGGGCCTAGGAACAGCTTCTAGTTCAGCAGCTCCACCATCACGCGCATCCCAGCAGGGGGCATCTACTAGCACAGGTGGCGGACAGCGCCAAAACAGATTCTATGCCCTTGCATCCTGTCAAGAGCAGGAGGTCTCCCTAGATGTGGTCACTAGTATGTTACGAGTATTCCATCTTGATGTATATGAATTGTTAGATCTAGAGGCTACTTTGTCTTTTGTGATGCCCTATGTCACTAGTAGTTTCAGAGTCAGTCCCGAAATCTTATCAGAACCCTTCTCAGTCTCTACTCCAGTTGGTGATTCAGTTATAACTAGATGGGTATATAGAAATTGCCTTGTCACGGTTCTTTAGAAAGTCACCTTAGCGGATTTAGTAGAGTTATCCATGATCGATTTTGATGTTATTCTCAGCATGGATTGGTCGTTTACATGTTATGCCTCAGTCAATTGTAGAACCCGGGCAGTAGAGTTCAAATTTTTGGGTGAGCCAGCCTTAGAGTGAATGGGTAGTTCAGTTGTGCCTAAGGGTCGTTTCATTTCCTACCTTAGGGCCAAAAAGATGATTTCTATGGGTTGTGTGTACCATCTAGTTAGGGTTAAGGATGTTATGTCCTAGACCTCGAATATCCAGTCAGTTCTGGTAGTATGTGAGTATCCAGAGGTATTCCTAGATGATTTACCAAGAATCCCTCCTGGGCGAGAGATTGATTTTAGTATTGACCTTATTCCCGATACGCAACCAATATCTATTCCTTCGTACATAATGGCCCTAGCTAAGTTAAAGGAGTTTAAGGAGCAATTGAAAGATCTTTTAGACAAGGGATTCATTAGACTGAGCAAATCCCCATGGGGTGCACCAGTTCTCTTTGTCCGAAAGAAAGATGGTTCTCTTCATATATGTATTGATTATCGACAATTGAACAAGGTCAACATCAAGAATAGGTATCCACTCCCCAGAATTGATGATTTGTTTGACCAGCTTCATGGTGTTAAGTGCTTTTTGAAGATAAATCTCAGATCTGGATACTATCAACTCAGGATTCGGGAGAGTGACATCTCGAAGATAGCCTTCAGGACTCCGTATGATCATTACGAGTTTGTAGTTACATCTTTTGGACTAATGAATACTCTTGTATCCTTTATGGATTTGATGAACAGGGTGTTCAAGCCATACTTGGATATGTTCGTGATTGTGTTCATAGATGACATCCTTATATACTCTCGGAGCGAGAAGAAGCATGCCGCTCATTTGAGGGTGGTGCTACAGACTCTCAAGGACTGCTAATTATATGCTAAATTCAGCAAGTGCAAATTTTGGTTGAACTCAGTGGCATTTTTGGGCCATGTGGTGTCAGGTGAGGGTATAAAGGTGGACTCTTAGAAGATAGAACCGGTGAAGAGTTGGCCTAGACTGGTGAATCCTTCGGATATCAAGAGTTTCTTGGGCTTAGCGGGTTACTATCGGAGGTTCATTGAGGGGTTTTCATCTCTTGCAGCACCATTGACCAAATTGACCCAAAAGAAGGTAAAGTTCCAATGGTCAAATGCTTATGAGAGGAGCTTCCAAGAGTTGAAGACTTGACTCACCTCAGCACTGGTGTTAACTCTACCCGAGGGTACCGATGGATTTGTGGTATATTGTGATGCTTTGAGGATCCACCTTGGTTGTGTGTTGATGCAGCATGGTAAAGTGATAACATATGCTTCCAGGCAGCTAAAGGTTCATGAAAAGGATTATTTGACCCATGATCTCGAATTGGCAGAAGTGGTATTTTCCTTGAATATATGGAGACACTATTTGTACGGGGTCCATGTAGATGTGTTTACGGACCATAAGAGCCTACAATATGTGTTTACCGAGAAGGACCTACATCAAAGAAGGTGGTTGGATCTACTCAAGGATTATTTTACCAACCGAGCAAGGATAATGTAGTGGCAGATGCTCTTAGTAGGCTCTCTATGGAGAGTGTGTCCCATGTAGATGAGGGGAGGAAGGAGCTGGCGAAGGATATGCATCGGCGTGCATGGTTCGGAGTTCATTTAGTTGACTCGACCAATGGTGGAGTTATTATTCAGAACGGATTACAGTCATCCTTGGTGACTGATGTGAAAGATAGACAAGACGAGGATCCTATTTTGGTAAAGTTGAAGGAAGCCATCGAGAATCAGAAGGTAGAGGTCTTCTCCAAAAGGGGAGATGGTGTGCTTTGATATCAGGGTCGCTTATGTGTTCCGGATGTTGATGAATTGAGAGATCAGATATTGCACGAGGCTCATGGGTTCAGATACTCCATACATCCGGTGCCACCAAGATGTACCGTGACCAACGGAAAGCCTATTGGTGGAATGGCATGAAGAAGGACATAGCGGAGTTTGTGGCTAAATGTCCACATTGTTAGCAAGTGAAGGTTGAGCATCAAAGACCGGGAGGTGTGCTTCAAGACATCAGTATCCCTACTTGGAAGTGGGAGGAGATTAATAATGGACTTCATCACAGGGTTTTCTTGCACTCGTCGAAAGTATGACTCCATTTGGGTGGTCGTGGACAAGTGACCAAAGTCGCTCACTTCTTACTGGTCAAAACTACTAATTCAGTGGAGGATTACGCCAAACTTACATTTGAGAGCTAGTTCGGTTGCATGGAGTGCCCTTTTGCATCATATCAGACAGAGGTACTTAGTTTACCTCCTAGTTTTGGAGGTCGTTTCAAAAATGACTTGGCACTCAAGTCAAGCTTAGCACAGCATTTCATCCGCAAACCGATGGTCAGGCAGAGCGGGCTATTCAGACTCTCGAGGACATGTTGAGAGCATGTGTGATTGACTTCAAGGGTAGTTGGGATGATCATTTATCTCTCATTGAGTTTACGTAAAACAACAGTTATCATTCCAGCATTTAAATGGCTTCCTTTGAGGTTCTCTATGGGTGGAGGTGTAGATCATCTATTGGTTAGTTTGAAGTTAGTGAAGCTGCGATTATAGGGCTAGATTCAGTCCATGAGGCCATGGAGAAAGTTCAGCTCATAAGGGATAGGTTGAAAACAATTCAGAGTCACCAAAAGTCCTATGCGGATGTGAAAAGGAGAGAACTTGAGTTTGAATTCGACGATTGGGTGTTTTTAAAGTTATCTCCCATAAAGGGAGTGATGAGATTTGGAAAGAAGGGAAAACTCAGTCCCCATTATGTTGGCCCATACCGGATTGTGAAACGGGTTGGCAAGGTAGCATATGAGTTGGAGTTTCCCTTAGAACTAGCCTCAGTCCATCCAGTTTTTCATGTATCGCTCTTAAAGAAGTGTTTGGGTGATCTAGCTCTAGTTTTTCCGGTGGATAATCTCAGTGTGAAAGACAGCCTTACTTATGAAGAGGTTCCTGTGGAGATACTGGATCGGTAGGTTCGTAAGCTAAGGAACAAAGAAGTAGCTTCAGTCAAGGTTTTATAGAGGAATTAGCATGTTAAGGAAGCTATGTGGGAAGCCGAAGCAGACATGATGGCTAAATACCCACATCTATTTCTTTCTGGCTTAGTGTTAGCTTGAGGTATCAGTTTCATCCTTAATACTCTATTCAATTTCATGTTCAGTTCATATACCTCAATTTCTTTCATGCAAATAGATGTATGTGTGGTGAGGGAATTCAATTCAGTCATGTAATTCAATTCGGAGTCAGCCACTCCGTCAGTTTTCAGCATGTATGTTCAATATTTGAATATGGTGATTTCATTTCTCTATTTTTTGTATGTTTACCCACATTCGAGGATGAAAATTTTCAAAGGGAGATGTTGTAATGCCCCGAAAGTGCCTAAGACTAGACCCGGGATTTAAAAATGAAAAGTAACAGAAGTCTGGAGAAAATTTCTCAAAATGGGTCATTGTACGAGTTGTTGGTGGGACCAACGACCTGTTGGATATGCCCGGGATGAGATATTGCAAGACTGGAGTGGGGAGTAATGGGTCTAGGAACAACCCATTGTTTGATGTAACGAGTCGTTGGATATGAGTCGTTGTGAGGTAGGTTTGGTTCAAGGAGGAAGTAATGAATCAAGTGACGACTCGTCGTTGGGAGCAATGAGTCGTTGTTAGTGCCTGTTGGGAGGAATCCTGGGAGATGGTCAGTGGTGACAATGACTGGAAGCAATGAGTAGTTAGAGCTTGTAACGACTTGTCCTGTCTAGTCATAGTAGGAGATCTGAGACTTGAATCGAGGATGAAACAATGGGGGGGTAACGGACCATTGGAGTCAGTAAAGGTCCGTTGTGACACCCCTTGTCACTGACAGAGTAGTTTTTCCAGGAAATTCATTAAAGGTATTTTTGTCATTCCTAAGCTTTAGGGTCCTAAACTACATTGTTTTAAGCTCGAAATAGAGAGTTTTAAGAGGGGTTATTTCATTCTAAACCTATCCTAATTCATGCATGCAAGCTTAGGGGTTTTGAGAGGTCATCAAGTCTAGTTTTCTATAAGTTCTTCCTCAATTCTCTTTGGGCTATTAAGAAAGTGTGAGAATCAGATTCCTTCATGTATGTAAGGCAATGAATGGGTGAAATCATCCACACATGTGCCCAATTCCCTCTCAATTCATGATGTTCTAATTGATGATTCCATTGGGTTCTTACCCAATGCATGAATTCTTAAGTTTTATTCATTGGTATGATCTAAGCATGTTTTAAATGATGAATTATGATGAATGGGCAAATTTTACAATATTTTAAATTTTAAATTATTTTTTTTAAGTTTTCTAAATTATGATGCCCATCTATGAATGTTCATGAAAGTTGAGATCTATGAGTTGTGAGTTCAAGTATGATGAGATCTTTATGAATAACGTATGATTTCACTATACCCATGTTTATGTTCATGTGTTCAAAGTGAATCAAGTTGATTTCAAGCATGTTAAAGTATTGGGCAAGGCCATATGATCAAGTATGTTTTATGATTTCATGAATTAGTTTACCACATGGTTTTAGAGTCAAGACTCCCATTATTTTCAGCTTATGGTATTGTTTGAGCTAAGGCTCCTCATGTAATGATTTCCGATTATGCATGTATATTATTATTCATCTTCGTCACTAGACGATGGTCAGCTTCGTTGAAAAATGATGGATAGCATATGCATATTTTTGGGAGTAGTGTCTAGCACCAAGTAGGCTAAGGGTCAGTCAACACTGTGCCTCAAAACTACGCACCAACGTAGGTTTACTTTTATATTTTGGGACCTCCCTTGGAGTTTCTCCCTGCTCTCAAGGGGCATTAAGCTTGATATCGATATCATGGTAGCGCCCTTAGCCCTGGCAAGGCTTTGGATTGCTCTGCCCACTTGAGTGTGATAGTGGGGACCACATAAGCTCTATTGTGGTAGTGTCGGTTATATGATTAGTCTCCCGTTGATCCTTATGATTTTAATTATGCATGTACATCAGTCATGATATTATGTTTTCAACAAGTTTGACCCAATGTTCCGCTTTACTTATGATTATCCATTATCAGCTTTGTGTCATTCGATCCAGTTATGTTCAGATCATGATTTCAGAAAATGACATGCAAGCTCTACTCTCTAAAACTTATCTTGATTATATTTATATTATGCATGATTTAATAATTTTACTTACTTAGCGGTTTTACTTACCTTGCTTACTCGGTACATTCCACGTACTGACTGTATACTCTATGTTGTATCGTTTCATGATACAAGCTCCGATATCCAGACTCAGCCCCGTCACTAGCCAGTTCTCCGGAGTTAGCATCCAGTCTCAGTTGGTGATTCCTCATCTCTATAGGATCATTTCTTATCAGTTATCTTTGTATTTTCAGTTTCAGACACAGAGAGTTGGGTCTTGTCCCATCAACTCATCAGAAATATTCAGACATAAATTGTAATCAGCTTCAGATTCGCATTTGTATTCTGATGTTATGTTTAGACTTTTGTTATGTTTATTATGATTGATCTCCACTTTTACTGATTGAGTTAGAAGTTATGTTCATGCCATGGGTCGACTTGGAGTCGCTCGGGTTCATTGTCCCGTGTCTCGATCCGAGCCAATGTTCGGGTCCGGATAAAAGTATTGGGATAGATCACAAGTGTAAAACCTGAAGTACTTACGAATCCATGGGGAACACTTACCCTAGTTAATTGCATTAATTTGAAGTCAACCTTCAATTTCTCAACAATATTACTTGTTACTTTTACAAATCCCCCCTTTAGGAGAACTTAAAAAACTTAAATATTAGCGTTCTTCTATATCCTTCCATATTCCCTGGGGATCGACCCCAACCTTTGTTGGATTCTTTATTGACAACGTCCACTTCATACTTTGCCAGAAAGTGTGAGTTTGAGCGTTATCAATGCCGCCTTAAAATACTCCCTGTTCTTTGACACCGATAGCGTTGCTTCACAAAGTCATGGGCGTCCTGATGTAGTGTAGGACAATAGAACCCACACTATAATACCTTTGTTGTTGTTCGAACACTCCCATAATGACCCTAACAGGTGAAGAATGAGGAACCTCTAGAATTGGAATCATCTCTACTTCTGGAACACACTGTCGTATTAAACCATCTGCGCTACTCCAAAAGAGGTAAGGTTCGTCCCAATAAAATTTCCATATATCATGCATGAATTTCTTTTTTTGTTAAAAGTTCAAACCTTTAGGTATTATGTTGTTGGCCATGTAATTGGAAAAATCGGCAAACCACAATGTTAAATCGTGGTTTGCGGCCAAAACATGTTCATTCGAAAAGGCATCATTGATCTCCTCGTGTGCTCCTGGCTGACCATTTGTTTCTAGATGCAATAGATGGTCGGCCACTTGATTCTCACATCTCTTATGATCTTTCACCTTAAAGTTGAATTCCTGCAACAACAGAACCCACCTGATCAGTCTAGGTTTAGCATCTTTCTTGGCTATCAATTATCTAAACGATGCATGGTCTGTGTGCACCACCACTTTTGTTCCCAACAAGTATGCCCGAAATTTTTCAAACGCAAACACAACAGCGAGTAACTCCTGCACCGTTATTGTGTAGTTTATTTGTGCATCGTTTAGAGCTTTGCTAGCTTAGTAGATTAGGTAAAATATCTTGTCTCTTCACTGACCAAGGACTGCTCCTAATGCCACCCCACTGGCATCGCACATGAGCTCAAAGGGTTTTGACCAATCAGGTGCTATAATGATTGGAGAGGAAATCAATATTTTCTTTAACTCCACAAAGTCCTTCATACATCCCTCATCAAAATTGAACTTTGCTTCTTTCTCTAGCAGCCAAAATAGAGGATGAGCTATTTTAGAGAAATCTTTAATAAACCGGCGGTAAAAACCCGCATGTCCGAGGAAACTCCTAACACCCTTCATGGTGCACGATGGAGGTAACTGAGCAATAGCGCTAATTTTGGCTTGGTCCACCTCAATCCCTTTTTCGAAAATCTTGCATCCCAACACAATCCCTTCTTTTACCATAAAATGACATTTTTCCCAATTAAGGACCAAATTTGTTTCTTTGTATCTCTTTAATACCTCCTCTAGGTGTATCAAACAATCATCAAATGAATCCCCTACAACTGAAAAGTCATCCATGAAGAATTCCATAGAATCTTCCACCATATCTGAAGAGATGGACATTATACATCTTTGGAAAGTGGCGGGGGCATTGCAAAGGCCAAAAGGCATTCTCCTGAATGTGAAAGTGCCATAGGGACATGTAAAAGTGGTTTTTTCTTGATCCTCGGGTGCGATCGAAATTTGATTGTACCCCGAGTATGCATCCAAGTAATAATAGTACTCCTTTCCTACCAACCGATCTAACATTTGGTCAATGAAGGGCACCAGGAAGTGATCTTTTTTTGTCCAAGAGTTTAACTTACGGTAGTCCATGCAAACTCTCCATCCAGTGACTGGGCGAGTTACAATTAATTCATTCTTTTCATTTGGGACAACCGTAATGCCTCCTTTCTTTGGCACACACTGTACAGGGCTTACCCAACTATTGTATGCGATAGGATATACCACGCTTGCATCTAGCCATTTAATAATCTCCTTTTTGACCACCTCTTACATAGGTGGGCTCAAACGCCTTTCATGCTCGATTGATGGTCTGTAATTCTTGAAGATTAATCTTGTGAGTACAAATCCTCAGAGGAATACCGATGATATCAGTTGTCGACCACCCTATAGCTCGAATGTGCCTTTTCAATACCACAATGAGTTTTTATACTTGGGAAGGACTGATTTTTGCTGAAATGATAACCGGGAGCATCTCATTCTCCCCAAGATATGCATATTGCAAGTGAATGGGTAAGGGTTTGAGCTCCAGCTTCAGAGGTGCCACAATGGATAGCTTTGAAAAAGGAGTTGTGCGATTTTTCAAGTCAAGGTCAAGCTTCCTTGGTTGTAAGGGCTAATTTCTTATCTCCTTGTGCACTTGAAGAACCTCCCCTAGTTCTTCACCTTTCAAAAAGAAATCAGCAATCGTTTCTCCTACGACTTCTTCCTCCATTTCCCATTCAAATATATCATCGTCCATAACGGCTTGAGGTGAGGAAGTACTTGTTTCTTTTGTTTGAGCTGCTACCTAAGATGCTAACTCATTCATCCTATCCTCCAAGTGTTGTATTATTACGTCATGACTCTTCACGGTGTTTGTAAGGTCCAATGGTTTACTCCGTAAGTCCTGAATTTCTACTTCAGTTGAAAGGACCTTTTTCAAGTACCACCTCGAGAGTGCTTACCATGCAGGATGGGACTGACTCATCACTTCCCTGGCTACTCGTCTCAACTTACCAAACATTGTTCCGACCTTGATTTCCATGATAAGCGTACTCATAGCCATAGTTAGCTTGGTGGTATCTTACATGGAAACCCTTCATATAGTTCATCAAAAACTCCATCTGCTTCATCATGACCAGCAACATGGCATCTTTCTTCCTTCTCTATGCCACATCTTATCTACTAGTTTAATAGTCTCCACATAAGGCACCCCCTATGGGTTTCGCAACAACCTTTCAAACAGGCTCATGAGCAACTCAGCAATTGCTAAATAGAAACAACAGTGGTGTAAAACTAATTCAAATTGACAATTAACACAAGAGTATCAAGTGCTAGTCCCCGGCAACGGCGCCATTTTTGATAACGTCCAAAATATACTCTTCATACAGAGAGCAAAAGTGATTTTTGTATCATAATAAATATCCGGATGGATGTCGAGGTCGAATCCCACAGGGGCTAGTGAATGATATGCACGAGTGTTGTTTGAGAAATTGAATTTAGCTCGCACCACTTGAAAATAACATGGAAATAAGTATTTTGGGGAAGATTGAGATTTACAAAAGAATGTAACTTCTAATTTGACTAACTAAGATAGAAAAACGACCAAGGTTGTTGACAATACTGTGAAGGACTAGCGGTGTGGTGTAGATGATATGCTAACTAAATAGGGTCATGCTAGGTCATCTCATAAGTTTAATTTGTGTAAATAACTCTGGAAAATTGGGCATTTGATATTTTTCAACCTCATAAATACCTCTTGCTAGAGTTCTTTCAAACCCCTAGACACCATTAAATCAACCAGATCAGATTAGGATAAATAGCTACACTAATTTCTAGCTATTAGCTACTAATTAAGAGGGAGAATGTAATTTTGGCTATTTTCAGCCCAATTTCACAATCTCTCATCCATGTCCACCATTAAATTCTCTCCTAATAGTCAATTCTTGTTTTACAAGTAAAATCAAGTAAGAACAATTAGACCCACATCAACAACAATGGATCTTCAATTATAGATTGGAGAGAATTAATAGTTTTACACTAATTAAATAATATTGAGATGACTCTAGCAATACCCACTCTAATGAAGCATTCATCACCACACACCTCTAGTTAATGATTTAGCTACTTATAGTCAAGAAATTCAAAAGCACATTTATCAATAAACTCATTGAATTCAATAATAGGAGTAGAAAAATCAAATTCAACAAAAAGTCTTCAACAATGATAGTACCTTGCTATGGAGGAAGAAGAAGAAGAAAAAGAAAACAATTCTTTTAAATTTCCATCAATAGAATTCTTACTTTCTTCTTCTACCAAGAGAATATTCTAAAAGTTAAAAGTTAAAATCTCATGGGTATATAGTACTTGTCTCTAGAATATATCCAAAAGAAAGGTATCCACCTCTCTTTTTCCATGCTGGACATTTTTACACCTGATCAGTGTTCTAGCACTGGCGGGAGTACCGGTGGTTCGCCGGTTACATTCCGCGAACCGCCGGCTCTAATTAATTTTTCCTTCAGTGAGCTCTAGTAGCCTTAGGTGATTCCTTCATTGTTCCCCGGTCTCCACTCGCGTGCCGTCGATTCTTTTTTCTTTGATCTAGCAATTTCACGTGTCATTCGGCGAATCGCTAGTTGAAGTTCGTGTTCACCGGTTGCTACAATTTCCAAAGGAAGTGTTCATCAGCGTTTAGCCGGCATTTCACCGATCTTCTCCGGTGAAGCGCTGGTTTTCACCTAATTCCCTTCTTTTTTATCCCTTTCTTGCTCTTTTCTCCAAATCAGATATCTGCACATAAAAAAGGCATAAATGGGCATAAAATCCATCTAAATGACTTGAAAACTAGACTAAAGTTCATGCTTAAGAGCCTAATGAGTTGGTAAATTACCAACTCATCACTCCACGCCATCCATCTCGCCAAGGTGTTAGTCGAAATGTCATCTCCGAAGCTAAGGGACCTGGTGCCCCACGCCATCCATAGCACCAACTTTGATGTATTATTCTCTAAAACACAAGTGTTGGGCGCGCCACGCCAGCCATAGCCCAGGACGACTTTCACAAACTCTTCTTCTTCATACCTCGGGTCATTTTTGGGTCCTTTTTTCTTAGTTTCCTGGTCAAAACATCTAGAAACATTCATCAGCTCACAAAACATACAAAACATGAATTCATACATTTCATAAGGATTATGAACTCAAAATAAGGCAAAATATGGGTAAAAATATGGAAAATGGGCATAAGAATATGCCCAACATCACCACCCCACACTTAAACCGTTGTTCGTTATCGAACAATCCTCAACTCCATGCACAGACTCATATTTTCTCATCACTTGTTACCTTTATCAATTCACACTCAAACAACTAGCAGAGAGCATGCGACTAAGTGGTTCATCAACTTAGAGCAATTCACATTAAGCACATGCAGAGTTATTCACATTCAAAACTACATAATAACCGACTCACTTTTCAAAACAGGGCCAACATGATTAAATACAACATGCAACACATAGTACACTGACTTAGACATCTTATGCCCTTCACTTTTAGTAATATTCCTCTCTCAAATTATCAATGCAAAGTATGGAACATAATAAGTAAGGCACACTCACACTCAGAAAAGATGTATCATATATATACAACATACCATAAGCTTGCCCTTTATGTACACTTAGACTACTTAGTTATTTCAAGAGATTAAGATCATAAGGACTTTTTTTGGTTGTAATGTCATCTAAGGGACGGGTAGGAATAATTTTTCTTTATAGCAACTACCAATCCTAAGAACTTTTAAGACATTTTTTCTATCTTTCAAGTCCATCACTCTTTTCCTTGTTGTTCTCCCTTTCTCTACTCACCCTTTTTCTTTTTTTTCTTTCATGCCCCTTTAATCATTACTTGACTGCTAGTCTTTGCTTATAAAATCAATACGAATATTCATTGTCCTAGCAGCAAGAAAACAACATATTTTATAGGCACCCCTATTTCCTCCTCTTCTTACTTTCTGCACATATTTCTTTCTTTCTTTTCCCTCGTCATTCATGCATTGATGGACTTTCACTTTCAAGCCTCAAAGTGCCTAAGACTACTTTGGATCAATAATTCAGGAGGTCACACAACAAAAAGGAATAGGCTACTTTTGTGGCTAAGAAAAGAATAAGGCTTATGGATCAAGGGGGTTGACTAAGGAAAATAATTAGGAAATTAAAACAAATATGGAAAAACATGACTTTTTCAAAGAAACACCTTAATCATCTCTTAAATCTCTACATAACTAGCCATCTAATCATACACTAAGAAAAGTTCTAGATGCTACAGTATGTACAAAATAAAACAATTAATCTCACCTCACATTACATTAAGACTCTAGTCGGTTTTCTATAGCTACACATTTATACTCGCATTTAATGGCATTGTTCATTTTAAACCCTCCAAGTAAGTTGAGTCAAGTTAAAGAACTTTGTGTATCTCTCATGGATCCTCCCTTAAGATGACCACTTCATTGCTCTAGCTTAGCGTCTAACTAGAATGTCAAAGAGCACACAAGTAACTTATGCCTGACTCCTATAAAAAATTAAAAAAAATGTGACTAAATTTCCTTAAGATGGTCGTCATCCATCTATCATAGGGACGAGTCACTACTCTATGATGACACATAAAGAATGAAAAAATTTGAACACATTGAGCAATACCTACCTTTTCAAATGGACTTTGAGACTTCCATCTTGTGCGTATATGTCCCATAATTCCAGTTTAACGGAAGTATCACATATATAAACCACTTTGAATTAATATGAACTTCAATTGCTGTGTTGATTTTCTATGTGTCCCAAGTAATCAGCATAACAATTGAAGTTCATACTATTTCAGATCCAGTAGATTGGCTATCTCCTTTCTTCCGAAGTTGCCAGACGCTTAAGGTTTGATTATCTTTTGTTGTATAGTTTTTGGGTAGGCCGAGGTCCTGTCCTGACCAATTTTCTATTGTTAGAGGCTTGCAGACTACAATTTTTGGTTAGCTGTGTGTTATTAGCTGTGTAGGGCCTAAATGTGATATAATATATGTTGTTGGCCATATGGGGCCTAGATATATTATCTATTAGGAGTATGGTGGTCTTGACAGCCCGCATAGGATGACACTATTGTTGTTTTTGAGTTAGCTGATTTACTGCAGGTATTGAGTGGTGGCATTGTTGGCCCGGGGCTGTTGAAAATTTTGACTCTCAATTATAACAAATTAACTACCAGAGACAATAGATTATCCAACATCACAGGCATCATCCAAGTTATCAGTCATCATCAATACTATCTATTACAAAACATAACCTAATAAATCATAGAGTTACTACCACGGAGAATGACACTTTGTTATGGCCTACAAAAAATATATCATAGAAAGAGCAAACAAGAATCTTTCCTCCACCCCACACTTAAACGGTGCACTGTCCTCAGCGCACACTTATATCAAATAGGTAGAGAAAAAGAACTTCTTGGGCTACTATGCATCATCATCAGGATTTTACCCCTAATTATCGTCATCCTTATCATCATCCGCGCCATCAATCTGCATGGCTCCCATGGCAGCATCATCCTCCTCATCATCATTGTTCAAGTCCTCCACCTGTCAGTGAGCACCGTGGCCTCATCATCGTCCAGCGGCTCCCTAAAGGCACCAGGTTCCACTCTACACATCTGCATAGCACTCTCCGTGAGTGGGTATCTATCTTCTAGGGCCACCATCTCATCATCTGTGGTAGTTCGACCTCCGATCCTCAGCTGTAACTCAAGCATACCGAATATACGACCTTTTTAACTATCATCTCGTGCATGGTGATCAGCTATTGTGAGTGATGAAGTTGTGGAAGTGATGGGCTTCTTTACTTTTGTCATGTCCATCATCCTTCCTGTTAGAGGCCCAGCTCGCAGTAGATGAGGGTCTGCCTCCTCTCTTCAATGCTTGCCTCTCTCAAAAACTGGGTCAGGAAACTACCATAATAGTACTTCCATATGTAATTACCCCTCGATCTTCTCATATTGTCCTGGAGAATCGCACCAAAGTTGATTGGTATCCCTTTCATCAACATATATATATCAATACAACTCACTCTCTAGTGATGTCTGACATGTGAGTCCCAGGGAGTAACACAACACAAACTAATTTTACCCAGACTTTCACCTCCTTATTCAGGTAGAAGAACGCAAATGTGGAGTGAGTATCGTTATGTTCCCTTGCCCTACAGGCTAATGAATGCTCACCAAAAAGAGTATGGTGGATGTCATGGTATAAGGGCTCTCCAGCAGAATGAAGTACTAGGATGGGTCTACCACAAGTGTCTCGAGGAAAGCATTGAATCTCTTATAAGTGAAACGGACCTCCTGACCCCTTATTTTGACTTTGATACTCTCCCCAAAAGAAGTGTCCCAGTTTGCATAAAGTTTCCTCACCAAGGTGAGGTTGCACTCCTCCTGCTTGGAAAAGATGTAACCTAATCCCAACTTACGGACCTTGTCCTGAATGGTGGGGAACTCAAGTGTGAGGCGGCCTTTATCATCCAATTCTTAGGAGCATATTTGACCTATTTTTGTGTTTTGAACCATGATAGTCTATGAGGCTCCACAGCTCTCTCTCCAAGCATCCTAGCAGGGGCTCCCTTAGTCGATGAAGAACTCGACCCTTTTGTGCCTTTTCGAAGCCGCTTTAGACCCTTGCCAGCTACCTCTATCTCCTTTTCTTTGTTAGATTTTGATGACATAACACCTACCAATCAAAAATCAAAAACCTCACAAGATTAGTTTGTGAACAAATTGGCTAGCTAATTAGGTATAACAGGTGCAAAGTGACCCCACACTTAATTCGCTAGCACGCTTGTGAGAATTTGTCAAATAGGGTACTCAGGACTTCCCTCATTATCATCCCAAATCTAAATCTCCAAAATATTCACTAACTACACATTACAACCAAGTTCATAAATTTTTCACATCTCCCCTCTATTATTGTTTTCAAGAATGCCTCCCTTTGGCCATTCCTTTCACCTACCCTCCACTAATTCATCATTCAGGTAGCCATACATGGAAGTTATTACATTCAATTCATTCAACAACCCACATGCAATTTACTATAATCCATAATGAATTACATGAATTTTTCAACAACTCAAGATTCTTCACATTCAAGACTTTAAGAACTATGTACTTTATCTCTCTACAATCGATGTCCTACCCACCAAAATCATGAAATTCAAATCATCAACCCCCTTTATTTCCACAACATCAAATCACTATATTCAACCAAAAAGAAGCAACCCTACATGGATAATACATTATCACAGAAGAATTTAAGAGATTAAAGCTCATGAAACCCACATTATGAAATTCAAAGTTTTCACCAATAATGGTGATTTTGGGTCTTTAACTTGGGGAAGAAGGGTATGGGAGCATGTTTTTCATACTAATTAACCAAGAGAGAATAGAATTACTTACTTAAGTTGAAGAGACGAGCTTCACCAAGCTTCTTGGAAAAGACTTTAATGGGGGACTAGGAGAGGGAGAGTTACGCACTACTGGGGAGAGAGAGAATTTTATTTGCTTATGTTTTGACTTTTTAGTGAGAGGGGATGAATGGGAATTTAAAATAAAGGTGTGGGGCATGGATTTTTGGTAATTTTAAGGTTCTTGGGTCAACTTTGACCCATTAGGGCCTTAAAAATTTTGGACCACAACACCCTGGCATGGCGCGCCAGTCACCTCGCCAGATACTTAGAAAAAAAATTTCTTCGTGGACAGGGCTGAGGCGGCGCTCCACCAATAGCACCAACCTGAATATTTTTTTCTTTTCTGGAGCTAACACCTAGCGCCCCACGCCGATATCTCACCATAGACTTAACTTTTTTCAGCTCATTTTCCCCGCTCTTATTACCTCTAAACCCTGTTTTTGCAGATTCATCTCTATAATGGATTAGATATCATTAATTTTTTATTCAAAATTTCTTCATCATATTTTCAAGTAAATGCAATGTGTCTACAACTTTCTCTAATGCTATTTTTTGAGTTTTAAAAGAGCCTTCCACTTATATAATTCTCTCTATTTTTCTAACAAAGCATACACATCAACATGAAGAACTCTCAACATACCGGTGACTACATCTGGTGAGGCCTCCTTCTCCTGGCGAGTGGCTAAGGCATAGAATCTATTCTGGCGCTGCCGCCCAGCTGTGCAGGTAGATACCCCCTGATGTGTTGTGCGTGGGGGAGGGGCTGCTGAACTAGAAGTGAGGCCTCGGCCCCCGACCTGATCTTGTCTCACAGTGGGACAATCTCTAAGCATGTGTCCAGGCTGCCCATATTCAAAAAAAGCTCCTGACCCTACCAAGCACTAGCCTGTGTGCCCTCGGCCGCACCTGCGGCAAGCTGAAATACTAGAGTCTGCGGGTCTACTACTATGACCCCTCGAGCCTGACGCTCGCCCTCTCTGGTCATGTCTGGGCCAAAATGGCATACTCAGCGCTGGAGATGCTGGGGCTGATGATCTCTGGTGGGTCTGTTGTCGGTGCCCACCACCGGACCTCTGCTGAGAGAATCTATGACCCTTGGTCCTAGCCCTTTTGGCCTCCCTCTCCCTCGAATGTGCCACCTCCATCTGCTGAGCATATAACACAATGTGAGGGAATTCCATGTCCTGATGGAGCATAGTTGTCCTGCAGTCCTTGTCCAAATATCCTGTTATACCATGCACAAATCTGCTCACCCGCGACGTTGGTCCGCCACTAACTCGGGGGCATACTTAGATAGGCGGGTGAACTCAAGGGCGTACTCCTGAACAGTCATCCTTTCTTGATTTAGATTAACTAATTCAGCTGCCTTCAACTCCCTCATCTCTCAAGGGAAGAACTGATCTAGGAATGCTACCTGAAACTCCTCCCATGTGATCGGACTTGCTCCTGCGACCCTCCTGTCCTTCCACTGGGGGAACCAAATATGCGCAACCCCCTTCAACTGGTAGGAGGCCAACTCTGCTCACTCAACACTGCTCACCCCTATAACCTAGGTGATCTTGACAATCTCATCAATGAAGTCATGCGGGTCCTCATCTACCTTGGACCCCAAGAACTCCGGCGGGTTCATCCTCAAGAAGTCCCTAACTCGAGCCGCCACTGCATTGCCATTTTGCGAAACATGCGCAATGGCTTGCTGATTGGCCTGAGCAATCAAGGCTTGCACAAGCATCTGAATGGAAGCTCGGAACTCAACATGAGCGGCTAGCTCTGGTGCCTGAGGCTCCTGAACTAGTGGGGCTGGCTGATGCTCATGACCATTTCCCTCATCGTGGCTTTCATGATAATTCTCAAACCACACTTCCAACTGAAGTATGAAGCGGACGTTGTCAATAAAGAACCCAACTAGAGGTTGGAGTCGATCCCACAAGGAATATGGAAGATCTAGATTACAGCCGATAGATTAACTTGTATGGTAATTACTTCACGATGGGGGGATTCTAATAAAAATCAATAATAGAAATAAACAACAGTCAAGATTATATTTGTGAATCAATAATTAAAGGATAACTAGGGTTTGTGTTCCCCATGGGTTCATAACAACTTTGGGTATACACTCGTGAGCTTTACCAATACTTACTTACAGAACTGATAACTTAGGTTCATTCAAACGATCGACCAACCCCTATTGAATGACTATCCTCAATTACTCGATCAAGTCTCATGAGTTTTGAAAACTAACCATTATCACTAAGTACCAGATATAACTATCCTGCGACCACAACTCAAGTTAATACAATGATCATCAAGATCAAGGCTCTCTTGTAATTCTCTTTTCCTAATCTCTACCTCTTCGACCAAAGCAAGTAAAGAATTCAGGAACTTCCTAACATTGCGCACCGCTAAGAATCATTAAAGATGAAGAGACTACAATATAAGTAATTAGTATTGGTTTTAGACTCACTTTGTACAACCATAACTTGTTAATCCGCCATGGTCCACAACCCTAGCTATGGAGGTTTTAGCTTCTCATAGTTGCAAGGTTGTGATTTGTGTTCATTATTGAAGACATAAAACAATACTTATAAAGATGATTGAGAAAAATAATTCCTTCAATTAATCCACGGAATCTTGAATAACAAGTAACAAGAACAAGATGATTTCAAGAAAAGGTTAATCACAAGGTTGAACCAACTCAATTCTCTCTTTCAATGATGTGAAATTGCTTACTACAATGTTTTCCTACTAAAATTAAGTCTATTCGTCGTCCCCCCTGAAAAATAAAACATAAAAAGTATTTATAGGGACACAAGAATCCTTTTCCTAAACTAACAGCACTGCTTTCCATATTTGTAGCCGACCTCGTCACGAGTCCACCTACGACTTGTAGGGGCTTCTCATGGACCGTGGCATCAACTCGTGGCTTGAAGAGTTGGCTGGATTTTGGCTAAGTGTTTGGACAAGGTACGATTCGTACCAACATCCTATGACTCATACATTGCACCCGTGGCTTGATCCTGATATTTTGAACTTTGTCTGAACTTCACCATGACCGGTATAGTACGACTTGTACCTTCATCTCACGAGTCGTAGGGTACTCTCGTACTGAGAATCAGCCTCATGTGAAATTCTTCTAGATTTCATCACAACTGACTTACTACGACTCGTACCACTATGGTATGATCCGTGACAAGTCTCAGGGGATCAGTCTTTCAGGTTAAAACTTTCAGCTTCTCATCAAGGCCCTCAGTACGACTCGTAGGTTCATCCTACGGATCGTACTGTGGACTGCACTTTTTGCCCTTTTTTGCATATTTTTAGCTTCCTTTTACAATTTAATGTTCCAACACCCGTTTATCCTGAAATCAAAGGAAAAGTGCCTTATATCCACATAAATACACCTAAGTCCATGCTATTTTCTTAGTTTTGACCGTCAATAGTGCTGTAAATCCACAGCACATCACTTCACCACCTCCATTCCTCCTTCCATTCATCCTTCTAGGTGTTATGATTCTGCAATCGCGAATAGCACGGATTAGGAGGATAGAAAGACTTTTCACCGCACGACATAGATCATGAAAGAAGGAAACATTTCCTAAAACGTCTAGTAGCCTCTTCGTCATAAGTGTGGAGCACTTCACACCCATGAAAAAGACTCTACCTAACGCGGCTTTCAGACTCCCTAGGACACATCAAACCTATGGCTCTGATACCAAGCTTTTCATGACCCGAGCGTAGACTCGGATCGTAGATACGGGATAAGGGACCCCAAGAGATCCCAAGTCGACCCATGGAATAAGCATTCAACTAACTCATTCAATAAACATGAAGAAAACATAATTATAAACTCAGCGGAAGTCAAACTTAATATAACAACAGAATAAATATCTGAAGCTGAATACACGTCTAAGTCTGATAAGCCCCTAATCTGGATGAGTTGATGGGACAACACCCCCAACTAGCTCAACAATACTGAAAATGAAAGGACATCTAGAACATCTGAAGGTCTAGTCCTCAAAAGATGAGGACTCACCAATAAAGCAGGTGCTAACTCTAAACAGCGACTACGAACGGGGATGAACCTGAGAACCGGATCCTGCATCATGAAACGATGCAGCATAGAAAGTATGCGGTCAGTACGTGGAATGTACCGAGTATGCAAGGTAAGTAAAACCGCTTAAGTAAAATAATTCATATATAGCATTTCATAACATATCATAAGCTTTTAAGTATAAGTAGAAGGCTACATGCATTCATTTTGAAATAGTACTCTTATCATAACGTGTTCATGCATAGCTTTAGAAAATTATGACTGACTCAAAGATGAAATGTAACATTTATATCAAAACCAGAACAATGAGTCAAACCTTAATTTTTGAACATCATGCATAAGTAATCATCATGAGTAATGAATATGCAAAACCGAATGATATAGACAGTGGGAGACTTGTCACTTAACCGACATACCACGATAGAGCTTACGTGGTCCCAACTATCACACTCAAGTGGGTAGAGCCGTCCATAACCTTGCTAGGGCGATGGACGATACCATGATATCAATATCAAGCTGAAGGGCCAATCGGGCTGGGGATAGCTCACAAGGGAGGTCCTAATAGTATAATAGTATCAACCTACGTTGGCGCATAGTTTTGGGGCATAGGGTAATAGACCCTTGACTCGCTCGGTGCTAGACTCTTCTCTTAAAATATGCAATGCTCTACATCGTATATAACGAAGCTCAACATCGTCTATTGACGAAGCTCAACATCATCTATTGATGAAGCTCAACATGAAATCATGCATAACTCAACATCGTGTGAAACGAAGCTCAACATTGTCTGTTGAGAAAGCTCATAATGAGATTATGCATAGACTATACATCATATGGATATGAAGCTCAACATTGTCTATTGACAAAGCTCAATAATGACCTACATCTCAATTATTAAATCATGCATATGAGAAGCTTTATTTCAAAACATACCACAAGCTCAATCATAGGTGGGAGCATCTACTCCAAATCATGTGGTAAGCTACGTATAGAAATATTTACTCAACATACCACAAGCTAGAATTTATAATAAAAATTAGAAAATTTCACTTCAAACAATGTGGTAAACTTATATCGGAAAAATCATAACTTTAAATCGACATGTGGGCATCACCCAAAGCTCATCATACTTGGATCTAATCAATTCACTTTGAAAACAACTACATAACCATGGGTAGTTTTAGAAACATGCTTTTCATCATCAACTTCATCATCATCACACATTTACCATAAATCACCTCTTTTATGAACTCTTCACCCATGGGCGTTTTAGATTCAAATTTTAGAAAAAATAATTTTTTTATAAGGAAAAAAAATAATTTAGAATCCGCCCAAGCTTCATAAATCATCAATATAAATACAATCTAATCATACCCATGTATAGAGATTGAAGAATCATGCAATTGAGTAAAACCTCATACTTGATCAGAGATAATTTATCACATTTTGATAGGGATTGGGCTTGTGTGTGGAAGAACACACCCACTCATAGCCTTATATACCTGGAAATGGTGAATTCTAACACCCTCTAATTGCCCAGCTGAGACTCCAATTGGAAACCTTGAGATTTCACCTTGAACCTCCTCTTCAAACCTTCAAACTTGCATGCATGAGAATAATGTCTTAGGATAGGTTTTTCCCTGCTAAAAACCCACTAAAATGAGCCTTAAACGACGTAGTATAGGTCTTAGGAACTTAGGAATTACAAAAAGACCCTTACTGAATTCGCAGGAAAATATTGTTAGGTGACCGTAACAGGTGACTTGATGATTCGTTAGGACGGGCAACGACTCGTTGAGTCACCCGTCAACTGCACTGGATAGCTGGTCTGGTGGGCTCGTAACGGATAACTTAACGACTCGTCCTCATGGCCACGACTCGTGGTCACCTCCCATCAGGTACACTGCCTTAACATTCATGAAAATCATATTGCTTAATCACGACTCATCTCACGAGTTGTTGGGACTGGCCACGACTCGTTGGGTCCCATCCGTTAGGTACACTGGACATCCTCCTGAATAAAGTCCAACTCCACCCCACGATTGACATGACGATTCGTGGTGTCTGACCACGAGTCGTTCCCTCACTCGTGGGGACCTCAGTCCTTCATTTTCCCAGGCCTCCCCACGAGCTACCTCACGACTCGTGGGGTCTCCTCACGAGTCATCCCATGACTCGTCCTGTGCCTGCAACATCAATTTCACAATTTTTCCGTTTCAACTCCTGGGTCCGATCTTTGAGCTTCCGGGGTATAACAAATAACCAAGTTATTCATGTATTAATTTGGGTCTTATCCAATAACCAAATGACCCCTTAGTCCATTCTTTCTCATAAATTTTGGACTCATTTTTGGGCTCTTCTTTCATGAAAAATATCTTCTTGATTTCACATTAAAAGCCCAACAACTTTGGCTTGCAACATCTTAGCTTGTGACCTTGACGACTGTTACACCCCTTAAATTCACGACATGTAGATGGCCTATTCGCATGTTGGTTAAGAGTTTTTGAATGCATACATGCTAGGAAAAGGCCCGGGGAAAGACCGGATAAGCGACACGTCGAACCATCGCAAGAGGAGGCTGGCAGACCTCCTCCACGATGGCCAGAGTGTCACGGAGGCTCACCTCTGCGATACACAGCGAGTCACGGAGGCAAACCTCCATGATACACAGCGTTCCACGGAGGTGAGGTGCAGCCTCAGGTATAAAAGCACCAACTTCGGTTTTTATCTCATTTTCTCACTTTTGAATTTTAGTAAACGATAGAGAACAGAGAGGAAAGAAGATTTATGATAAATATTCATCCGATTACGCCGTCAAACGCGGTCCAAACTAAAATTAACTCCAGATACCAAAGTATAAAGTTGCAGAGAACATTCCTGCAGAGTTAGTTTTGTGAAATTCGGCCGGAGAATCGTCGTCCTACCGAGCTAAGGTAAGCGGAATTGCTCCAAATTAGTGTCAATATGCTCCTAGACCTAAAGTGAGCATTTCTCCCTTCTGGACTTCTGAGAAATAGCGAGTTTTTGGCCGTTTTATGATAAGTCAAAGTTTGGGCTATATATATATTAAAAGTGATATTTTCTTTCAGAATATTAATGTATTTAGTCCTAATTGATATATATATATGGATGCAGTTGGGAGAAATAGTAGAATATTGACCGAATTACGCCAATTAGTTGGGAAATCAGAAATGGAGGTATGTAAAACCAGTTTCTTCGGCAAATTAGTAGTTCCGGTATAGTAAAATAGTTCAAGTGCCAATAGAATGTTTCAGAAACCGCATATTATGTTTATTATGCATTTTAGTATGATAGTAGTAACATTGTGTCATGTGTAGCGTGAAACTTACGAGCTCGATGCAAATTCTAGTAGAAAGTGACCAAAACAGTACAGCATACCTAGTATGTGATTTAGTAAAGTATGTTAGGATATTATCATGTTCAGTTGAAACTTAGTAAAGCAATATAAGTTCCTATAAGGTATTATAGAAATAGAATGGTAGCCTAAAATGAAGTTTAGAAAGCATGTTAAAAATAGTAAATCATGTTACTATGAAACTCAGTTATACAGCATGATTTCCAGTAGAAAAACTATATCTTGTTCAGCATTAGACCCAGCACAGTATGACAGAAGACTGTATATATACCATCATCAGTTTCAGCATGTATTAAGTGATCGTGGGCAAAATAGCATGCGCAAGTGATGCTTTATAACTTAGTTTTGTCTTGTTTATCGAATTAATTATATGCATTCTCATGTGATTTTATGTAAATGTGAATAGATACTAACCAACATGATTAGTCCTTGTTTTTGAAGGTTAATAATGCATTTGAGGAGCTAATTCATGATTTGGTGAAGTGGAGGAATGGAATCAAGAGCAAAACGTGAAAGTCAACAAGAAAACATGTAACAACTGGCACCCTGCGCGATAGGGGCCATGGCACGCTGCCAATGTGGCAACATGTTCGGTGCGTTTGTTGGGGTTAAAAACCGACACGCAAGTGCACGTGGTCAAACAAGTAGTAAAGTGGCTAAGTAAGCCAAGTATCGAACCAAGGAGACTCTGGATAAGTAAAAATTGCTTAAGTATACGATATTCTATCTTACTTCTATATATGCTAACAACAACGTAACCAAAAGTTAAATAATTTTTGTTTATAAATTATATACTAAAACTATTAACAAATATTTACTTTGAATTGAAACTATGGATATGAGCATGCCAAGGTTAAGAACAAGTAATGAACTTGATTATAATCATAATTTGGTTAATCTTCTCTTCCTGTTGCTAGCCAAGAACTTTAGCCTAGAGATTAAAACTCTCGTATTTAATCTCACTTAAGAATCATAAACCATCCGTCTACATTTCTGTGATCAAATGCAATTTATGACCTAGCAATACAATTTCGGTTCCTAAATTGACTAATACGGCTTTCAAGTATATTTCTATCAGGAAAGCACATCAAAACCCAATTTTCCCAAATCAAGTTAAGAACAATACCCTATTAATTCACAACTTTCCAATTTCGTGCTCTCTTGAGTGAAATCGGACTTTTTAGATATACATTAATGTCGGCCACACACTAACGCAGTAGAAACAAGAATTAATAGAACAACATGGAAGAAGAAGATGAAAAACCATACAATTCAATAATCAAAATTCATCACCATTGTTCATAACCTCAGCAAGGAAGAGAATTAGCCACTCATTTGTGGATTAATCATCCTAAAACAGTTGTTAATCATACAAACAATTGATTGAAAGAAGAAGGAAAGAGAGAAAAACCCTGAGCTTTTTCGTCCCTCAACTGCCTGTAACCCACGTCCTTGCTCCACCAAGTCTGAATTTAATTAAAAATAAGCCTAAGTGTTCTATTTATACTACTGGGAATTTTTCCCGGAATAACAAGCAACGTGTCACGGAGGCCAACGCGGAGCACTGCCTCCGTGACACGGCGTGGACGCGGACCCTCACTGGAAATCTGGGGTCCGGGAATAAAGCCTCAATGTGGCACGGCATGCAACGCGGAGGCTTGCCTCCATGCCACGGAGCTGTCGCGAGGCTCCACTGGAAATTGACAATTAAATCACCCTCCAGGCAGTGTGCCTCCGCGATGGTAGCGTGGCACGACTCCATCCAAGTCCAACTCCGATATTGTTCCAACATGCATTTTAGCTCCTCAAAATCATATTTTGCCTACAAAACAATGCTAATCATGTTGGTTAGTATAAATTCACGTTTTATTACCAATTACATGAAAATGTATACACATTGCACACTAAACAAGGCGAAAATGATACGTTTGAGTATCACTTGGGCATAAAAATCTGCCCAAGATCACTTACCCCACACTTAAATCCTTGTTCGTCCTCGAACAACACATACACAACTCATGCAAATTACATCCCAACCTTCGCCACTATGGTGCGACAATTTACGCTACGGTCATACCGATGATTCAATATTGTAAATCATCAAGAAAACATGCATGGTCTTAACAATGCAATGACCTTTAATACATCAAGACTTCCTAGACTTTAAGAATCGACTCTCGATATCGGAAAACTCATGAAAATCAGCTAATCAAGATATCCGACACGAAAATCAATCTTTCATCAAGCATGTGCCCTCACAACTCAAGAGAATCTTCCCCTTTTTGTTCATGTGACACACAAACATTCAAGTAGGGGCATGTAAAAATTAATTTCACTCTCTCTCCCAAAAGAATTCACATGCATCATTTCATGACCCATAGGCTTGCCCTTAGTGTATTACTCCACTAATATAAAGAAATGCAATGTAAGATCAAGTAGGACATTAATGGGTTGTAATGGAAGCTATGGAACTAGTATATATTGGATTAGCCAATAATAGTCACTAGCATCCTTAAGCGCCTTTTCAACACATTTCCATCAACTCATGGACATTGTTTCTCTCTTTTCTTTTCTCATCATCCCACTCATGATGGTTTACTTTCGTATGGCCCATTTCATCCAACACACTTGACACGATACAAAGGGTTTTTCATGCACCTTCATTATCATTTCATTATAACAAGTGCCTCTTCAACCTTTTATTTTCTTTCCTCACTCTGCTTTTCTTTTTCTTTTCACCATTCTCACTCTTAGACACTTTGGGAAAAAAACTTTTGTTCTTCTTAGGCGCTTAAGAGTTTTGTATAGACTTTACGGCTAATGAAAAGAAAGAATTAAGCTCAGTTTATACAATTTTGGACAAAAGAAAGAAATAATAGGCTAAAGGCTCAACGGGCTGACTAGGGTATACAATCACATAAAAAGGTAGTGTATGACAAGAAAAAAATGGAAACACTCGGTTAAAACAAAGAAATGCCTACATCCTTTCCAACACTACACCTCCTTCATTTCATTTTGTACACACACCAGGCAAGTTCTAGACACTTCACAATAGCATGGAATAACAATACCTCACTTCACACTTCATGCACATGCTCGATTCAAGATGCATTCACAGACTCTTTAATTAGCCAATTACATGAATTCAAAAATTAAGCCTCAATCACACCGAATCAAATTCTACAGCCAAGGTAACTCAACATATTTACAAAATTGCATGCTTTCAAACAAATCACTTTTACATTTTGAATATCAGTTACAACACGCAACCAAAATTTCACAACCATATAGTAATTACAGGTTCCGTGATGCAATCCACCAAGGAAAAAACTGAAAACAAACTAAAATCACTACTCCTACCGACTACATTTCCCTTAAGACGGTCGTCATCCATCCATCATAGGGAACGGTCACTAACTATGACATCGGTTCAATGGGACTATTCTCGGTAAAAGAACCGAAAACAAACTCCGAGAAACCCAAAAATAAAAATTTCAAAATTTTGCAAAATATCGATCATTTCGATAGAGAAAAAAAACATAAGAAAATATTTACAAAAATTTTTACAGAATTTTCGCAAAATTTTAAAACTATCGATCATTTCGATAGAGAAAACAAAAACATAAGAAAATATTTACAAAAAATTTTTTAGACTTAGCTGGCAAACCACAACATTTCACAACACACATCATCAATTACCACATATATATACAGATACAAACCAGTTTGCACTTCACAAACACAAGGAAACATAAACATAAATACAAAACAAACAGAGGAAAAACATACAGCAAACCAGCCCAGCCCCCAGCACCTAACTACTCCCCACCCCACACTTAAATCGAACACTGTCCCCAGTGTTCACAAAAATTAAAATCACAAAATTTTGGGTGGTGGAACTCCCTGATCAGTCGAAATATTCGACTTCTTCATCCGGTGCTGCTACCTCATCGCCCATGTCCGAGTCACCTCCATCGTCGGTATCGGACTCCACATCGGAGTCCTCCCGACGTGTCTCCTCGTCCGTGGGGACATCATCGTCAGTGGGCTCTACAAAGGCTGGCCCCACTCGGCATAAAGCCCTGGCATTTTCGCCAAATGGGTAATCTAGCTCCAGCTGCCATAGCTCCTCCTCCGTGGCTGGTCTCCCACCTATCCAAAGCTGAAGCATTTGCATACCAAACATCCGTGCCATGTACTGGTCGTCACGAGCATGTCGCTCGCCAAGTGTCAGCACTGGCTCGTGTGTGGTGTCGGGGGCCTTAGTTTTGGTCACATCAAGGGCCCTCCGCTCCAACTACGGGATGTAGTCCAAAGCCTCTTTCTCGACGTCGAGGCCCCGAAGAAAGGTGGTGAGAAGTTCGCCAAACCCATACCTGTGGCCCTGGTGTAGTCGGTCTCTCTTCATGGAGGATATGATGACCGCCCCAACATTAATCTCTAGCCCTTTCATCAGGGCATACACCAGGCAGACACGGTCCCGGGTCACATCAGTCATGTGCACCCCCGGGATCAGGCACGAACAGACTATATTCAGCCAAATTTTTGCCTCCCTGTTCATTTGAGAATACGGCAGAGTCTGGTGGTAACCCCTCTCCTTATGTCTGCTCCATCTGGCTGTGGATCGAGCCCCACACAAAGTGCGTCTAATATCGGCATATGGTGGGGTGATATTCAGCTGGCGGAGAACGTGGGCGTCGGTGTCCCGCGCTCCAATGATGGCATTTAATTGTTGGGGTTCCAGAGTGACGATCTGCCCTCTGATCTTTATTGTGTGGCTTCTGATTGCCGCGTTCCAGTTTGCATAGAACTCCCGAACTAAATGTAGGTTGCACTCCTTGGGCTCCTGAAATATGAAGCTGAGCCCAGCTGCCTCAATTCTCTGCACTATACGGGGGAACTCCTGTGCTAGTGGTTCCCGCGCAATATGCTCCTCATGGAAGTATTTATTTTCCTTGTGTTTAGCGTACCACTTCTTCCCTTCATCGGTTACCCACCTCGTTCCGTATTGGCGGCGTTGGCCGCGCGGAACTGCTGGTGCAGCTGGGACTGCAGTGCCCAGTCTAAGTCATTTTCTCCCGGTGCCTGAAGTAGATGCACCTTTACCCTTATCCTGCCTACTTTCCATTGTACCTGTCAACATAAATAAACAAGCGCAATGTCAAGCTAAATGCATGTTAACTTCGGCTAAGGTCGGGTTAAGCTAAGTTTACCCCACACTTAGTCCTTAGGTATGGTTACGATACTACGGCAAGGATCACTTTATTTACACCAAAAACAAACAACTATACAATTTATGCTTAGTGCGTTCGCAAAAAATTCGACAGTATAACTTTTAGCGTACTACTCAGACTTCATACAGCTAATCCCAATCCTACCATCGCTAGCAATTCAACCATTACACTTAGCAACGAAAATAACAACAAAATTTCTATATACATATGAACCTATATAATCAACCCAATTCGAACAATTTTCACATTTTCCAAAATCCCGAGATTTCGTAGTCTATTACATTCAAACAATATTTACAATGACTTATCTCAATTCACAAGCACACCCCGGCATGTAATTCACCAATTTACCAAGTTACCCATTTCGATTTCAACAACCCAAGCCCTAGAATTGAATTTCACAATCAAATTCGAATCATTCACGCAATCGACAAGTTCAAACGCTCATTACAACATTCCGAACATTTATCAATCAAAGAATAACTCAATTTCATGCTAAATTTCTACTTAGGGTGATATATCTCACCTCCCATGCTCATTTTCGACTAAAATCAACAAAAACTTGAGAGAGAGGAGGAAAACATACCTTAAGTTGAATAATCGAAGAAAACTCGATAATTTCTTTGCTTAATACCGTGGCACGTTGATGGGAGAGGGAAATTTGGGTTTTTGGTCGCAGAGAAGTAAGAAAATGAGGGAAAAAGGGGGTTTTCGGGGTTTAAAATGAAGAAAACACGCGGGTCACCCGGCAACCCGGTGTGACCCGTCATAAAATATAGGGCAACGTGTCACGGAGGGTAACGCGGAGCCCCTCCTCCGTGACACGGAGCCATCGCGATGGCTTACTGGAATTTTTTAAAAAATCCAGATTAACCTTCAACGTGTCACGGAGGGTAACGCGGAGCCCCTCCTCCGTGACACGGAGCTATCGCCCCAGCTCACTGTCTCTTCATTTTATTCATTTTTTCATACCTTGCCTTTTCCTTCCCAATTCCATGCATATTTTTCTCCGTTTGACCTGAAAATCACCTCACTAAACAAAATTGGTTAGATTAATAGATTTCCCTAATTAAAATGAAAAATACTAACTAAAACGAGAAATTTGTACTAAATCAAGAAAAAAAAAGAAAAAAAAAATAAAATCTATTTACACTTTACAAAACAAAAGAAAAAAATATTTTTCACGGGTTGCCTCCCGTGCAGCGCCTGGTTTACCGTCGCGGCTCGATGTCCTTTATGCTCAATTATCCACTAGGGTGATGGACGATATTTCACGATCATTGTCCTCCCCCCAGTAATGCTCACCCTTATCTGGTGGTCTTCCCATCAACTCTCGGGAATCATTCATGTGTTTAGCATTCCCATGATCAATTACATTGATCACCAAGAGTTCTTCATTCACCATCGGGAGCTTGGGTGCTTTGTACACATCGAACACCTCTACCTTGTCATGTGCTCGCATTGTAAGTTGACCCGCATCTACGTCAATTAATGCTTTCCCAGTTGCCAAAAAGGGTCGTCCCAAAATAAATGGTACTTCAGCGTCTGGTTCAAAATCCAGAACAATAAAATCAACCGGAAAAATGAGGGAGCCCACTTGCACAAGCACATCCTCAACAATGCCATCCGGCCTAGCTAAGGATCTGTCTGCTAACTGCAAGATTACGGTTGTAGGTCTAGGACTCCCTAGACCTAACTTTCTGAATACCAAAGAAGGCATCAGATTTATGCTCGCCCCCAAGTCACACAATCCATGAGCTCGGATACTCTGCCCAATAGTAAGCTGGATAGTAAAACTTCCAGGGTCTTTTAGCTTCGTGGGCAGTCTATTTTGGATTCGGGAAGTGCATTCCTCCGTCAAAGCTACCGTGGCATACTCAGTCAAACGACTTTTGTTGGCCACGATGTCTTTAATATATTTGGCATATTTTGGCACTCCCTGTAAGACATCAACAAGAGGTAAGTTAACATGTACCTGTTTAAGCACCTCCATAAATTTCTTGAAACACGCCTCCTCCTTGTGTTTCTTGAGTCGTTGAGGGAATGGGGGTGGAGGCCTTTCTGATTAAGCTTCTTTAGTCTTCCCCCTATCCGAAGTTTGTTCTCCCTCAACATCTGCTGCTCCTGAATTTTGAGGTGGTCTTTCCGGTTCCACCTCCTTTAGCTGCAAACCACTCCTTGTGGTCACCGCATTTACCTGCTTCGGATTAGGATCCGTGTCGCTAGGCAGTCCTCCTCTGGGCCTTGTGTTTTGGGCACTAGCAAATTGCCCAAATTGATACTCAAGAGCCTTGGTCGCTAATTGATTATTCTTCACTTCGGCTGCCAATTTAACATAGTCAGCCTGCAATTGCGCCCGATTAGCGATCATGGTCTTGACATCTCCTCAATGCTCGGTGATGGTGGTGGAGAAGGGGCATTGTGATTTCTAAATTGAGATTGGTAGTTCTGTTGCCCTCCTTGATTTCTTTTCATACCCTGACCCGAACTTTGGCCTTGTTGGTTGTTGCTACCCCATGAAAAATTTGGATGGTTCCTCCAATTTGAGTTGTAGCCACTACCAAACTGCTGGTGATTTCTTTGTGCATTACCCACAAAGTTAACAGAATCAGGATTTGCTCCATAGCACTCAGCTGAGTGCTCACTGCTTCCACACACTTCACACCACATTTGCTGGACCGCATTGACTGAAGCTGAAGGCTGGTTCAAGTTCATATTGCTGAAGTGGTTGTTCAATTGATTCTGCAAGGCAGCTATCTGTGCAGCGATAGTTGTAAATCCATCCACTTCAAGCACTCCTGCTGCTTTCCTTGCTCCACCTCGTGATGAATCAGCATTCCATTCTGGATTGCCCTGTGAAATCCGGTTGAGCAAAGTGTACAGCTCCTCATAAGTCTTTTCCAGCGCTTGCCCTCCAGCTGCTGAATCTAGCAAAATTTTGGTATGGGGTTCCAAACCCTCAATAAATATGTGCACCAACACCTCATTGGACTGATGATGATGAGGACAGTCCCGCAACATGGATTTAAATCTTTCCCAGGCTTGATACAAATTTTCTCCCTCCCTCTGTTTGAAACTTAGAATTTGACTTCTAAGTCTGGCTGTTTTACCAGAGGGAAAAAATCTTATCAAGAACTTCTGTGCTAGATCATCCCACGTTGATATAGAATTTGGTGGTTCAGCTTTTAACCACCTCTTGGCTTCACCAAGTAAGGAAAACAGAAATAGTGTGAGCCGAACATAATCAGGTGACACTCCAGCGGGTATATAAGTGTCACTTATCTCCAAAAAATTCTGAAGATGTTGTTGTGGGTCTTCATAAGGGAGACCGGTAAATTGCCCGCTTGTGTGCAATAGTAGCACCATGTTCTGTTTGAGTTCAAATCTCCCTCCAGGCTATGGTTTGCGGATACTTGAATGTACATTGTTGGCATGTGGGATTGCCACCTCGCGAACCGGCCTTGCTGCTGCTTCATCGGGCACTAACACTGCCCTCACAACCGGTGGATTTTGTTGCTCCATAATAGACTGTCTGAGCAACTGCAGCTTCTTTTGTAGAGCTTCTCTGCGTTTACTATGAAATTCACGTTCAGGCTCTATATAAGATTCCACCAGCTCTTTGTCCCTTGCCAGTGTTCACAGAAATTAAGTCTGCAACATACAGGCTAAGACCAAGTTGTCAACACTTAAGAAAATAAAACAAAAATACAGTAAATTTACACTTAACACAATTTCACCAATTGCCTAGTCTCCCCGACAACGGGGCCAAAAACTTGTTCGGTGCGTTTGTTGGGGTTAAAAACCGACACGCAAGTGCAAGTGGTCAAACAAGTAGTAAAGTGGCTAAGTAAGCCAAGTATCGAACCAAGGAGACTCTGGATAAGTAAAAATTGCTCAAGTATACGATATTCTATCTTACTTCTATATATGCTGACAACGACGTAACCAAAAGTTAAATAATTTTTGTTTATAAATTATATACTAAAACTATTAACAAATATTTACTTTGAATTGAAACTATGGATATGAGCATGCCAAGGTTAAGAACAAGTAATGAACTTGATTATAATCATAATTTGGTTAATCTTCTCTTCTTGTTGCTAGCCAAGAACTTTAGCCTAGAGATTAAAACTCTCGTATTTAATCTCACTTAAGAATCATAAACCATCCGTCTACATTTCTGTGATCAAATGCAATTTATGACCTAGCAATACAATTTCGGTTCCTAAATTGACTAATACGGCTTTCAAGTATATTTCTATCAGGAAAGCACATCAAAACCCAATTTTCCCAAATCAAGTTAAGAACAATACCCTATTAATTCACAACTTTCCAATTTCGTGCTCTCTTGAGTGAAATCGGACTTTTTAGATATACATTAATGTCGGCCACACACTAATGCAGTAGAAACAAGAATTAATAGAACAACATGGAAGAAGAAGATGAAAAACCATACAATTCAATAATCAAAATTCATCACCATTGTTCATAACCTCAGCAAGGAAGAGAATTAGCCACTCATTTGTGGATTAATCATCCTAAAACAGTTGTTAATCATACAAACAATTGATTGAAAGAAGAAGGAAAGAGAGAAAAACCCTGAGCTTTTTCGTCCCTCAACTGCCTGTAACCCACGTCCTTGCTCCACCAAGTCTGAATTTAATTAAAAATAAGCCTAAGTGTTCTATTTATACTACTGGAAATTTTTCCCGGAATAACAAGCAACGTGTCACGGAGGCCAACGCGGAGCACTGCCTCCGTGACACGGCGTGGACGCGGACCCTCACTGGAAATCTGGGGTCCGGGAATAAAGCCTCAACGTGGCACGGCATGCAACGCGGAGGCTTGCCTCCATGCCACGGAGCTGTCGCGAGGCTCCACTGGAAATTGACAATTAAATCACCCTCCAGGCAGTGTGCCTCCGCGATGGTAGCGTGGCACGGATCCATCGCGGAGCCCCATTACATTATGCAGTCCAATGTCTTTTTCGTGCTTGCATCCAAGTCCAACTCCGATATTGTTCCAACATGCATTTTAGCTCCTCAAAATCATATTTTACCTACAAAACAATGCTAATCATGTTGGTTAGTATAAATTCACGTTTTATTACCAATTACATGAAAATGTATACACATTGCACACTAAACAAGGCGAAAATGATACGTTTGAGTATCACTTGGGCATATAAATCTGCCCAAGATCACTTACCCCACACTTAAATCCTTGTTCGTCCTCGAACAACACATACACAACTCATGCAAATTACATCCCAACCTTCGCCACTATGGTTCGAAAATTTACGCCCATCATTCAATATTATAAATCATCAAGAAAACATGCATGGTCTTAACAATGCAATGACCTTTAATACATCAAGACTTCCTAGACTTTAAGAATCGACTCTCGATATCGGCAAACTCATGCAAATCAACTAATCAAGATATCCGACACGAAAATCAATCTTTCATCAAGCATGTGCCCTCACAACTCAAGAGAATCTTCCCCTTTTTGTTCATGTGACACACAAACATTCAAGTAGGGGCATGTAAAAATTAATTTCACTCTCTCTCCCAAAAGAATTCACATGCATCATGTCATGACCCATAGGCTTGCCCTTAGTGTATTACTCCACTAATATAAAGAAATGCAATGTAAGATCAAGTAGGACTTTAATGGGTTGTAATGGAAGCTATGGAACTAGTATATATTGGATTAGCCAATAATAGTCACTAGCATCCTTAAGCGCCTTTTCAACACATTCCCATCAACTCATGGACATTGTTTCTCTCTTTTCTTTTCTCATCATCCCACTCATGATGGTTTACTTTCGTATGGCCCATTTCATCCAACACACTTGACACGATACAAAGGGTTTTTCATGCACCTTCATTATCATTTCATTATAACAAGTGCCTCTTCAACCTTTTATTTTCTTTCCTCACTCTGCTTTTCTTTTTCTTTTCACCAATCTCACTCTTAGACACTTTGGGAAAAAAAACTTTTGTTCTACTTAGGCGCTTAAGAGTTTTGTATAGACTTTACGGCTAATGAAAAGAAAGAATTAAGCTCAGTTTATACAATTTTGGACAAAAGAAAGAAATAATAGGCTAAAGGCTCAACGGGCTCATTAGGGTATACAATCACATAAAAAGGTAGTGTATGACAAGAAAAAAATGGAAACTCTCGGTTAAAACAAAGAAATGCCTACATCCTTTCCAACACTACACCTCCTTCATTTCGTTTTGTACACACACCAGGCAAGTTCTAGACACTTCACAATAGCATGGAATAACAATACCTCACTTCACACTTCATGCACATGCTCGATTCAAGATGCATTCACAGACTCTTTAATTAGCCAATTACATGAATTCAAAAATTAAGCCTCAATCACACCGAATCAAATTCTATAGCCAAGGTAACTCAACATATTTACAAAATTGCATGTTTTCAAACGAATCACTTTTACATTTTGAATATCAGTTACAACACGCAACCAAAATTTCACAACCATATAGTAATTACAGGTTCCGTGATGCAATCCACCAAGGAAAAAACTGAAAACAAATTAAAATCACTACTCCTACCGACTAGATTTCCCTTAAGATGGTCGTCATCCATCCATCATAGGGAACGGTCACTAACTATGACATCGGTTCAATGGGACTATTCTCGGTAAAAGAACCGAAAACAAACTCCGAGAAACCCAAAACTAAAAATTTCAAAATTTTGCAACATATCGATCATTTCAATAGAGAAAAAAACATAAGAAAATATTTACAAGGATTTTTACAGAATTTGCGCAAAACTTTAAAACTATCGATCATTTCGATAGAGAAAAAAAAACATAAGAAAATATTTACAAAAAATTTTTCACACTTAGCTGGCAAACCACAACATTTCACAAAACACATCATCAATTACCACATATATATACAGATACAAACCAGTTTGCACTTCACAAACACAGGGAAACATAAACATAAATACAAAACAAAACAGAGGAAAAACATACAGCAAACCAGCCCAGCCCCCAGCACCTAACTACTCCCCACCCCACACTTAAATCGAACACTGTCCCCAGTGTTCACAAAAATTAAATTCACAAAATTTTGGGTGGTGGAACTCCCTGATCAGTCGAAATATTCGACTTCTTCATCCGGTGCTGCTGCCTCATCGCCTATGTCCCAGTCACCTCTATCGTCGGTATCGGACTCCACATCAGAGTCCTCCCGACGTGTCTCCTCATTCGTGGGGACATCATCGTCAGTGGGCTCTACAAAGGCTGGCCCCACTCGGCATAAAGCCCTGGCGTTTTCGCCAAATGGGTAATCCAGCTCCAGCTGCCATAGCTCCTCCTCCGTGGCTGGTCTCCCACCTATCCGAAGCTGAAGCATTTGCATACCAAACATCCGTGCCATGTACTGGTCGTCACGAGCATGTCGCTCGCCAAGTGTCAGCACTGGCCCGTGTGTGGTGTCGGGGGCCTTAGATTTGGTCACATCAAGGGCCCTCCGCTCCAACTGCGGGATGTAGTCCAAAGCCTCTTCCTCGACGTCGAGGCCCCGCAGAAAGGTGGTGAGAAGTCCGCCGAACCCATACCTGTGGCCCTGGTGTAGTCGGGCTCTCTTCATGGCGGATATGATGACCGCCCCAACATTAATCTCTAGCCCTTTCATCAGGGCATACACCAAGCAGACACGGTCCCGGGTCACATCAGTCATGTGCACCCCCGGGATCAGGCACGAACAGACTATATTCAGCTAAATTCTTGCCTCCCTGTTCATTTGAGAATACGGCAGAGTCTGGTGGTAACCCCTCTCCTTATGTCTGCTCCATCTGGCTGTGGATCGAGCCCCACAAAAGTGCGTCTAATATCGGCATATGGTGGGGTGATATTCAGCTGGCGGAGAACGTGGGCGTCGGTGTCCCGCGCTCCAATGATGGCATTTAATTGCTGGGGTTCCAGAGTGACGATCTGCCCTCTGATCTTTATTGTGTGGCTTCTGATTGCCGGGTTCCAGTTTGCATAGAACTCCCGGACTAAATGTAGGTTGCACTCCTTGGGCTCCTGAAATATGAAGCTGAGCCCAGCTGCCTCGATTCTCTGCACTATACGGGGGAACTCCTGTGCTAGTGGTTCCCGCGCAATATGCTCCTCAGGGAAGTATTTATTTTCCTTGTGTTTAGCGTACCACTTCTTCCCTTCATCGGTTACCCACCTCGTTCCGTATTGGCGGCGTTGGCCGCGCGGAACTGCTGGTGCAGCTGGGACTGCAGTGCCCAGTCTAAGTCGTTTTCTCCCAGTGCCTGAAGTAGATGCACATTTACCCTTATCCTGCCTACTTGCCATTGTACCTGTCAACATAAATAAACAAGCGCAATGTCAAGCTAAATGCATGTTAACTTCGGCTAAGGTCGGGTTAAGCTAAGTTTACCCCACACTTAGTCCTTAGCTACGGTTACGATACTACGGCAAGGATCACTTTATTTACACCAAAAACAAACAACTATACAATTTATGCTTAGTGCGTTCACAAAAAATTCGACAGTATAACTTTTAGCGTACTACTCAGACTTCATACAGCTAATCCCAATCCTACCATCGCTAGCAATTCAACCATCGCACTTAGCAACGAAAACAACAAACAAAAATAACAACAAAATTTCTATATACATATGAACCTATATAATCAACCCAATTCGAACAATTTTCACATTTTCCAAAATCCCGAGATTTCGTAGTCTATTACATTCAAACAATATTTACAATGACTTATCTCAATTCACAAGCACACCCCGGCCTGTAATTCACCAATTTACCAAGTTACCCATTTCGATTTCAACAACCCAAGCCCTAGAATTGAATTTCACAATCAAATTCGAATCATTCACGCAATCGACAAGTTCAAACGCTCATTACAACATTCTGAACATTTATCAATCAAAGAATAACTCAATTTCATGCTAAATTTCTACTTAGGGTGATATATCTCACCTCCCATGCTCATTTTCGACTAAAATCAACAAAAACTTGAGAGAGAAGAGGAAAACATACCTTTAAGTTGAATAATCAAAGAAAACTCGATAATTTCTTTGCTTAATACCGTGGCACATTGATGGGAGAGGGAAATTTGAATGGCTAGAACCCTTCCTCTAGGGTTGAAGCCATGAGTTATGAGTGTGTTTTTACGAATTTGCTTTGGAATTAAGTTATTGATTGTTGTTTTAATTATGGTTGTTTTTATGGTTGATCACCATGAAAACACACATGTTAAACTTAGGCAAATGCTTGAGAAAGCAAACCTAGGGAAGAACATAAGAATGTAGGAAGCAAGTTCTTATCTTTTGATAAGATTTTGTGGTTAGGATAGAAATATACCTAAGACCTTGCTTGGTTGATAAAATGGGAAGAGAGAAACACACCGGCTTAGATTTGTCACTCCACCACTCGCAGAAGTAGTTGTGAAGCCAAGTTTGGTTAAATGGTTGGAGGTACGAAAGTACCCTAATCAATGGCATAACCCCATAAACCACATCCACGTAGTTAATTGCCCATGAACTAGAATTAGCATCCTCGCTCACAATGATGTAGTGAGGCTAGTTTGTCGTGTTTAGAGGCTCGAAAGACCATGAACATGCAATTCTAATTATGTGAGACGACAATCGATAGGTTCATACTTAAACCATTGCAAATCGTAGTATCGCATGATTATCTGGTTTTAACTCTATGTTGCTCCTAGAGTGAATTCAGAATATTTCGTTGACCATATTTAGACTTAATTAAACCTTCTCAAAAACCTCTAGAATCAACACTTGCAAAAGTTAATATCACACTTGAACTTGATAGTTAGCTGAATTGGTCCAGTCCCTGTGGGTTCGATATCCGGCTCTTAAAAAGGGCCACTATATTACTTGTACGACCCGTACACTTGCGGGGCGCAACAAGTTTTTGGCGCCGTTGCCGGGGACTTGGCAAAGTTTTGATAATTTATCTGTTTTTGTGTGATTTTTAAATTTCCTTAAGTGTTAAGAAACTTGATCTTAGTCTGACTTATTGCAGGTGACAGGTTGTCTTGCCGAGCTGGCTAAGAATAGAGAGCTTGTGGAATCGTTGCTTGAACTTGAACGTCAACTCCATTTGCAAAGGAGAGTAGCTCTTGAGCAAAAGCTGAAAAGACTTCAAGAAAAGGTACAACAACAACCACCTGCAGGACAAGCACAATTGTCACCAAAAGCAATGGCAGCCAGACCAGTTCGCGAAGTGGCAATCCCACAAGCGACTAATGTGAACTCTAGTATCCGTAAACCGGAGCCTGGAGGGAACTTTGAATTGAAGCAGAACATGGTGCAGCTGTTACATTCTAGTGGTCAATTCACTAGGATGGCACATGAGGACCTACAGCAGCACTTACAGAACTTTCTTGAGATTAGTGACACGTTTGTCCCCACCGGCGTGTCCACAGATTATGTCCGACTTACCCTCTTCCCATTTTCATTGTTGGGAGAGGCAAAAAAATGGTTGGAGGCTGAGCCACCGAACTCCATAACTTCGTGGAATGACTTGACTAAGAAGTTCCTTATCAGATTCTTTCCTTCAGGCAAGACTGCAAAGTTGAGAAGTGAAATACTGAGTTTCAAGCAAAGTCCTGATGAGAATTTATATTTGGCTTGGGAAAGATTCAAGTCATTATTAAGAGACTGTCCCCATCACCAGCAATCGAATGAAGTGCTGGCTCATACCTTTGTAGAAAGTCTAGACCCACACACGAAAATATTACTAGACTCTGCATCGGGTGGGAAAGCCTTGGAGAAGACTTATGATGAGTTGTATACTTTGTTGAACTGAATTGCTCAAGGAAATCCAGAGTGGTACAACGAATCATCGAGAGGGGAAGGAAAGAGATCAGGGCTGATAGAGATAGATGGTATGAATGCCTTGGCAGCACAGTTAGCTTCGTTCCAGCATCAGATGATGACTCAGTTCAATAAACTGAGTATGAACCAACAACAGGGCCAGGTTAATGCAGTTCAACAAGCTCCAAGTTGGTGTGAAATCTATGGTAATAATGGGCACAATGCAGAATCTAATGGAGCCAATCCGGAATCAGTCAATTTCATTGGGAATATGCAGCGGAACAATCAGAATTTTGGAAACAACTACAACAGAAATTGGCAGGGCCACCAGAATTTTTCTTGGGGTGGAAACCAAAAGCAAAGTTATCAGCAACCTCAGCAGCAGCAGTATCATCAGAATAGGCAGAATGATGGCCATTTGAGCAGCAACATTTAGGAAATATTGCGGAAAATCATGGAGACCCAGACTCAGTTAGCGGAAAATAGAGCGAGGATGGCAACAGACTTAAAGAATCAGCAAGTGGCCACCTGCAATCTTGAAAAATAAATGGGGCAGATGGCAACTGCTCAAAACATGCGATCGCTAGGGGGATTACCAAGCGACACGGATCCTAACCCCCGGCAGGTCAATGCCATCAGTCTGAGAAGCAGCAAGCAATTAGCTGATGCAAGGCCAACAGAGAAAACAAAGAAGGTGCAGCCGAAGTTGGTTAGACCAGGACCAACCACTGACAAAGGAGAAAATCAGAGTGCTGGGCAACAAAATGCACAATCTTCATTGCAGCCAGCACAAAGACCACCACCACCATTCCCTCAGAGATTCAGAAAGAGCAAGGAGGAGGAATGCTTCAAAAAGTTATTTGAGAGTTTCAAAGAACTTCACATAAATTTGCCTCTTATTGATGTTTTGCAGGGAATGCCCAAGTATGCTAAATACTTGAAAGACGTGATGGTGAACAAAGTTATATTGGTGGATGTCCAGACGGTAGCACTGATTGAAGAGTGCAGTCACAGGGTATTGAGCAAGATTCCGAAAAAGCTCAAAGACCGAGGGAGTTTTACCCTCCACATACAAATTGGTAAAGCTGAGGTGCTACGAGCTTTGTGTGATTTAGGGGCAGAAGTTAATCTAATGCCCCTATCTTTATTCAACACCCTGGGGTTGGAAAAACCGAGGCCAACGAGGTTGATGTTGCAGCTGGCTGACAAGTCGCAAGTGACACCCGATGGAATAATAGAGGACCTTCTCATTAAAGTAGGTAAGTTTATTATACCTGCTGATTTTATTGTTCTAGATTTTCAGGTTGATGACCAGGTACCCTTAATCTTGGGACGGCCATTCTTAGCCACCGGAGGAGCGGTGATTGATTTGAGAACAAGGACCCTGAAAATGAGGGTCGAAGATGAAGAAGAACTCTTCCGCGTTTACCAAGAAATGAACCCATCCGCACACTGCAGAAACCTTTGTCAGGTTAGTGTGTTGTCTGAGGATGAGTGTGGGGTGGAGGATTCCACAAGTGCAGGGCCAAAGGCAATGACAAGTGTTCAACCCGAGTCTGATAAAGGGCTTCAAATTGAGAAGAAGTTGGAGGAAGAGAGGAATAGAGTGGAGGTTGTTTCCTCTAAAAATCAAAAGAAAGGGAGATAGTTCTCGAACGAGAACCCAGGTATGAGGATGTCCTGAAAAAGACAGTCCACGTCGTGCCGCGACGGAAAATTAGGCGCTGCTTACGAGGTAACCCAAGGGTACCTCAGGTACAAATTGTTTAATTTTGATTTTGTTGTTTTCATTTTGTTTGTGTTTTTGGTGGAAAGTTAAGCACAGATGGAAGGGAAGTCTGAGTACCGAGAAGGAGGAAGCTAAGAAGCAGGAAATAGAAGAAGTGTGGGGTCAAACACCCACCTAGGAGAACTTGAAGAAAAGCATGCTTTTAGCTTGGGATAGAGGCGTAGTTCTCGTCCTTTAAATTTTAATTTGATGCTATGAGGACATAGCATGATTTAAGTGTGGGGTGAGAAAATTTTCAAAATTTTTGTGCTTAACAAAATTTTAATGTAATGCTTGTGAGGAATTTGTGAGAAATTTGAAAAATTTCTATGAGTCAAGCATGAAATCAGCACCCGTTGGTTTTTCTTTTCGGTTCTTTTCCAACGGAGGGTCTTTGAACCGAAGAATAAAAATTTTCTTTTTCTTTTCTTTGTCTGTATATAATGTTTTTAGTCATAGCTAGGGACTGTGTTCCGACAATGGATGGATGACGACCGTCTTGAGAAAAAATTAGTTGATAGGTTGTGGGTTTGTGAACTCGTAGCTAATCGATGCTTGATGTTCTTGTTATGGGCTATAAATGATTGTAAGATACAAGTATGTTCAGTGTTGAAGCATGCAAGTGTATAACTTTGTGTGAGACACTTAGGTTCTTGAATTTGACTCAATATGATTGAATCTTAATTCTGAATTCTTGTGATTAGCTGAGTAAGAGTCCGCTGAATGTGTCTTGATTTGAGCATGTGCCATGAGTGTAAGGTTTTTGAGTATTTTGTGCTATTGTGGAATGTCTAGAACTTGCCTTGTGTGTATATAAAACGAAATGAAGGATGTGGACTGTAGGAGATGATTTAGGCATTTCTTTAAATGAACCTAATTTTTATCCCTTACTTTACCTACCTTGAATGTTGAATCCTAGTGAGCCCCATTGTGCCTTAAGCCTATTCTTTGATAGCTACAACAGAAGCTTAATCCTTTTTCTTCCATTAGCCTTGAATTTGATCCAAAACTCCTAAGCGCTTAAGTGAAAAAATTCCAAAGAGTGAAGGAGTGAGAAGCGTGAAAAAGAAGGAAAAGTAGAAGTTGTGAAAGTTGAGAAAAGGACAAAGGTGCACTTGTGTAAAACTGGTTGATTATTAGTAGGGAGTAAGAAAATAAATGAACGAAAAAAAATTTTTTTGCTTAAGTACTCCTTACTACTAAGCTGAGTATGCTTAAAGAAATGGGAACAAGAAGAGAAAATTCAAGATTGAAAAGAATGAGGAGGAAGTAAGAAAAGAGATGTCCTTAATGAATGTTGGATGTATTAAAAACGCTTAGGGCAGATAGTCACTATTACTGGCCATAATAGTACCTACCCATTCCTTTGCTACATTACAACCTAAGAAGTCCTACTTGATCTTACATTCATACATCCTCAAATTAGTGGAATAAAATACTAAGGGCAAGCTTATGGGTCATTACATGATGCATGTGAATTCTTTGTAAGAGTGAGCGTAATTCTATTCATGTACCCACACATGTTGTGATTTAAAAAGTTTTTGCGTGTGAAAATTGGTAACTCTCATTCCATGAGGGCACATGTTGAATGAAGGATATAAGTCATGTGGGATTTCTTAATCAGTTGATTTGCATGAGTTTGCTAAGATTGAGAGTCGCTTCTTGAGGTTAAGAAGTCTTAGCAGAGTTGTATTTCATTTCAATAATTAAATCGTGTATGCTCTATTGTTAACTTGCTATCTTAAATAATCAGTACAGCCGTAGCCTGAATTCTCTTGCTAAATTAGCTATGGGTGAGTCTCCATAGGCATGAGACGTAAAAGGTTTGTTCGAAGACGAACAAGGCTTTAAGTGTGGGGTAGGTGATCATGGGCAAAATAGCATGCCCGAGTGATGCTTTATAACTTTGTTTTGTCTTGTTTATCGAATTAATTATATGCATTCTCATGTGATTTTATGTAAATGTGAATATATACTAACCAACATGATTAGTCCTTGTTTTTGAAGGTTAATAATGCATTTGAGGAGCTAATTCATGATTTGGTGAAGTGGAGGAATGGAATCAAGAGCAAAACGTGAAAGTCAACAAGAAAACATGCAATAACTGGCACCCTGCGCGATAGGGGCCGTGGCACGCTGCCAACGCGGCAACACTTGGCCAAAAATTGCATTTTTTGGCACATTCCAGTGAGGGTACGCGTTACCTCCGTGTCACGGAGGTCAAGTAGGGCGTTCAGCTCCGTGACACGTTGTTGTTCCACCATAGGCCAAATTTTGCATTTTTTCAGCATAGTATGAATTGAACCCTTAGCTCCTAAAATCAGATTGTCACGATTTTATTTTGAAAAACCACCTAGGAGTGAAGGGAGAAGTGGGAGAACTCACCTAGGGCTCATCAGTTTCATCTTCTCATCTACCAATTCTTGTAAGTATGTTACTTTAACAATGTTTTCTTGTAATTTTACGAACTTGAATGGCTAGAACCCTTCCTCTAGGGTTGAAGCCATGAGTTATGAGTGTGTTTTTACGAATTTGCTTTGGAATTAAGTTATTGATTGTTGTTTTAATTATGGTTGTTTTTATGATTGATCACCATGAAAACACACATGTTAAACTTAGGCAAATGCTTGAGAAAGCAAACCTAGGGAAGAACATAAGAATGTAGGAAGCAAGTTCTTATCTTTTGATAAGATTTTGTGGTTAGGATAGAAATATACCTAAGACCTTGCTTGGTTGATAAAATGGGAAGAGAGAAAGACACCGGCTTAGATTTGTCACTCCACCACTCGCAGAAGTAGTTGTGAAGCCAAGTTTGGTTAAATGGTTGGAGGTACGAAAGTACCCTAATTAATGGCATAACCCCATAAACCACATCCACGTAGTTAATTGCCCACGAACTAGAATTAGCATCCTCGCTCACAATGATGTTGTGAGGCTAGTTTGTCGTGTTTAGAGGCTTGAAAGACCATGAAAATGCAATTCTAATTATGTGAGACAACAATCGATAGGTTCATACTTAAACCATTGCAAATCGTAGTATCGCATGATTATCTGGTTTTAACTCTATGTTGCTCCTAGAGTGAATTCAGAATATTTCGTTGACCATATTTAGACTTAATTACACCTTCTCGAAAACCTCTAGAATCAACACTTGCGAAAGTTAATATCACACTTGAACTTGATAGTTAGCTGAATTGGTCCAGTCCCTGTGGGTTCGACATCCGACTCTTAAAAAGGGCCACTAAATTACTTGTATGACCCGTACACTTGCGGGGCGCAACATTAAGTACATACATATCACTATAATTAGTTTTAGCATGTAGTATATACATACACATTATTGTCACTAGTTTCAGCATGTGGTGTACACAGTTAGTGTTACTAGTTGAGACCACTGTATTGTTTTGGGGTTGGATTACCTAGCATTCATGACCGCCCTAGGGTTAATAGCTGTATCTACTCGTCCGCCAGAGGGCGAGGATACGTTGCTCTATGGAGTGGCATGCCGTCCCCCAGGGGACAAAGATGGGATGCCGGTTTCCCCATATTTTGCCTTGGTCGGCTTTTATACACCCTCGTCGAGCGGGTACGCTCGGGGTGTTGATTCAGGAGTCCTTCGGACTTAGGTACAGTTATAGTCAGGGGATCAGCGAGCCCAAGTGCATACCCAGGGGATCGGCAGGATTCTTATAGTTATTATAGGAGATGGGACGACCAGGGTAGGGGTATAGATTGCATGTTGATTGTACCCCCCAGCTTATGGGGACCGGGTAAGGTTTGTGTGTGCTATGCTATGTTGTGTTATGTTATGTTATTCCATGTTACGCTAGATACGAGTAGATCGACAGTAGAGTGATACATTTCCATGTATGACTCCTACTCCTTCCAACATAGTTGAGAACAGTCTTAGATTCATATTCTCAGTCAGTTTCAGTCTATTTCTCTCTATTTCAGTTCCATCAGTTGTATTGTTCTTTTCAGATATTTTTCAATTGTTGGTTACATACTCAGTACCAGCGGTATGACGGCCCTATAGGGCCTTACTCAGTTGGTAGTGGTGACCTTGTCGGTCACGTAGTGCTTTAGCACCTGTTTTCTTGATTTAGAGATAACTAGACAGCATGGTGTCCTTGTCGGCCCGCATAGGTTTCCCTATATGAATGTGATTCTGGTTAGCTGATATTATAGTACAGGTGGCTATAGGCCTAGTCGGCCAGAGGCTGTATTTATAGCCGTTATATAGCCCGTCATTTTCTTGAATCCAGAGTTAGAGCCAGCCAGGCACCAGAAGTGCTTAGCCTCAACAATTTAGCAGTTCAGGTCCCAGTGAGGGCACCAGGTGCCAGTCACACCCCCCCCCCCCAAGGCGAGGCGTGACAAACTTGGTATCAGAGCAAGTCGTATCCCAGGGAGTCTGCAAGCTGTGATAAATAGAGTCTTACCTATGGATGTGTTGTGCACCACATACTATGGGTAGGAAGCTGCAAGGCATGATATGATGGTTGCCTTTTTATTCTTATTCAGTCCTGCTGTAGAGCGGTACAGTATAGGGTTGAGTCCCTAGAGCTTATTGTATTCTTTGGTTACAGATAATGTCAGACCAGCGACATCCTGTTACAGGCTGGAGCTTGGATATTGCAGCAGGGGAAGGCACCAGCAGGATGCCTCACCCTCGTTTAGAAACAGCCCGATCAGAGGGCAATACAGAGGTATCGTCCCAACCTTCTCAACAGTCCCCACCACATCGGGAGCCACGTGGGGCGACACCACCTCCAGAAGTCTCTATACCGATACCTTTCGACCAGGAGGTTAGGAGTGCGGTAGTCATGTTGGTACAGATGATGGATGCTCAGCGTCAGCTGTTCGGGTGTTTTGTGGGTATATAAAACGACACGCAAGTGCACGTGGTCGAACAAGTAGTAAGTGGCTTTAGTAAGCCAAGTATCGATCCCACAGAGACTTGGATGAAGTGCAATTTGCTCAAGTGTACTATATTTTACTTCTAAAAATGCAGACAACAGTGTAACCAAAAGTTTGATAGTTTGTTTTATAATTTTTATACTAAAGCTAAAAACAATTATCTACTTTGAATCTGAACTATGAATGAGAGCATGCTGAGGTTAAACAAACATGTAATGAAATTATTTATCATCATAATTTGGTTGATCTTTTCCTCCAGTTGCTAGCCAAGAACTATTGCCAAGAGATTAAAACTCTTGTATTTAACCTCACTTAAGAATCATGAACCATCCACCTACATTTCTGTGATTAAATGCAATTCATGTTCTAGCCATACAATTCCGGTTCCTAAATTGACTAATATGACTTTCAGGTATATTTCTATCCTGAAAGCAAATCAAGACTCAATTTTCCCAAACCAAGTAAAGAACATATCCTATTAATTTACAACTTTCCAATTTCTTGCTCTCTCGAGTGAAACCGGACTTTTTAGATGTACATTAACGTAGGCCACACATTAATGCAGTAAGAACAAGAATTAATAGAACAACATGGAAGAAAAGATGAAAAACCAAAGAATCAATGATCAAATTTCATCACAATTGTTCATAACCTCAGCAAGGAGAGGAATTAGCCACTCATTTGTGGATTAAACATCTTAAAATGAGTGTTAATCATACAAGCAATTGAATTAAAGAAGAAAGAAAGAGAGAAAAAACCCTGATATTTTCGTCCCTCAACTGCCTGTAACCCACGTCCTTGCTCCACCAAATCAGAATATTAAAAAATGAACCTAAGTGTTCTATTTATACTGCTGGGAATTTCTCTCGGAATAACGAGCAACGTGTCACGGAGTGCATCGCGGAGCACTGCCTCCGTGACACGCTACGGACGCGGACCCTCACTGGAACTGGGGTCCAGGAATTAAAGCTCAACGTGGCACGGCGTGCAACGCGGAGCCAAGCCACCGTGCCACGCTACGAACGCGGACCCTCTTAGGAATTTGGGCGTAATTTCCCTGTCCAGGCAGAAGGCTTTCGCGATGGCAACGTGACACGGCTCCATCGCGGATCCCCTTTATTTCATGTTGTCCAATGCCTTGTTCCTTGCTCGCATCCAAGTCCAACCCCGATATCATCCAACATGCATTTAAGCTTCCCAAAATCACATTTTACCTGCAAAACAATGCTAATCATATTGGTTAGTATAGATTCACATTTTATTACCAGTTACATGAAAATGTATACACATTGGTAGATAAACAAGGCTAAAGTGGTACTTTTGAGTATCACTTGGGCATATAAATTTTCCCAAGATCACTTACCCCACACTTAAATCCTTGTTCATCCTCGAACAACAATCCTACACTTCATGCAATTTACATCCCAACCTCGCTACTTTGGTTTGACAATTTAAGCTACGGTCATACCGATTATTCAATACAGCAAATCATCAAGAAAACATGCATGGTCTTATCAATGCAATGACCTTCAATACATTAAGACCTCCTAGATTTTAAGAATCGACTCTCGATATTGGCAAACTCATGCAAATCAGCTGATCAAGATATCCGACACGAAAATTAATCTTTCATCAAGCATGTGTCCTCACAACACAAGAGTATCTTCCCCTTTTTGCTCATATGACTCACAAACATTCAAGCAGGGGCATGTAAACACAATTTCGCTCTCTCTCCCAAAAGAATTCACATGCATCATGTCATGACCCATAAGCTTGCCCTTAGTGTATTACTCCACTAATATAAAGAAGTGCGATGTAAGATCACGTAGGACTTGAATGGGTTGTAATGGAAGCTACGGAACTAGTAAATATTGGGTTAGCCAATAATAGCCACTAGCATCCTTAAGCGCCTTTTCGACACATCCCATCAACTCAAGGACATTGTTTCTTTTTTTTTCTCATCATCCCATTCTTGATTCTTTTCTTTAGTATGACCCATTGTATTAAGCACACTTGACACAACAACAAAGATTATTCATGCACCTTCATTATCGTTTATTTATAGCAAGTGCACCTTCAACCTTTTCTTTTCTCCCCTCACTCTGCTTTTCTTTTTCTTTTCACCATTCTCACTCCTTGACACTTTGGGAAAATGATTTTCTCTTCTTAAGCGCTTAAGAGTTTTGTATAGACTTTACGGCTAATGAAAAGAAGGAATCAAGCTCAGTTTACACTTTATGACAAAAGAAAAAATAATAGGCTAAAGGCTCAACGGGATGACTAGGGTATACAATCAAGGTGTGTACGACAAGGAAAAATAGAAACTCTCGGTTAAAACAAAGAAATGCCTACATCCTTTCCTACAATACACCTCCTTCATTTCATTTTGTACACACACCAGGCAAGTTCTAGACACTTCACAATAGCATGGAATAACAACACCTCACTTCACACTTTTTGCACATGCTCAATTCAAGATGTATTCACAGACTCTTCAATCAGCTAATTACAGGAATTCAAACATTAAGCCTCAATCACACTGAATCGAACTCTATGGCCTAGGTATCTCAACATATTTACAAAGTTGCATGCTTTCATACGAATCACCTTTGCATTTTAAATATCATGTACAACACGCAACCAAAATTTCACAACCATAGAGTAACTACAGGTTTTGGGATGCAACCCACCAAAGAAAAAACTAAAAAATAATTAAAAAAAAATCTACTCCTAACGACTACATTTCCCTTAAGACGGTCGTCATCCATCCATCATAGGGAACGGTCACTACTATGACTTCGGTTCAATGGGACTATTCTCAGTAAAAGAACCAAAAACAAACACCAAAAAACCCAAGAAGTAAAAAAATATTGAAAATATCGATCATTTCGATAGAAAAAATATGTACAATTTAAAAAAATTTATCGATCATTTCGATAACAAAAATATGTACAGAATCAGAATCAGCTAGCAACATTCAGCAACACACATCAATTTCACATAAATTTACAAATACAAAACAACTTAACAATTCACAACTCACAGTGATAAATAAATTTTCACATACACGACAACAGAATAGAGCATACATACAAAACAACCCAGCCCAACACCTAACTACTCCCACCCCACACTTAGTTCGAACACTGTCCCCAGTGTTCACAAAAATTAAAATAGCACAAAATCGGGTGGTGGAACTCCCTGATCAGTCATAGTATTCCACTTCTTCGTCGGGTGCTGCTGCTTCATCTCCCATGTCCGAGTCGCCTCCGTCGTCATCATCGGACAACACATCGGAGTCCTCCCAACGTGTCTGCTCGTCTGTGGGGACATCATCATCTGTGGGCTCTACAAATGCTGGCCCCACTCGGCATAGAGCCCTGGCGTTTTCGCCGAAAGGGTAGTCTAGCTCGAGTTGCCATAGCTCCTCCTCTGTCGCCGGCCTCCCACCTATCCTCAGCTGGAGCATCTGCATCCCATACATCCGAGCCATATACTGGTCGTCACGAGCATGTCACTCGCGAAGTGTAAGCACTGACCCATGGGTGGTGTCGGGAGCCTTAGTTTTAGTAACATCTAAGGCCCGCCGCTCCATCTGCGGGATATAGTCAAGGGCCTCCTCCTCGACATCTAGGCCCCTGAGGAAGGTGGTGATTAGTCCACCAAAGCCATACCTGTGCCCCTGGTGCAACCGGGCTCTCTTCATGGCGGAGATAATTACCGCCCCCACGTTGATCTCCAGCCCTTTCATCAGGGCGTACACCAGGCATACACGATCCCGGGTTATATCTGTCATATGTACCCCCGGAATTAGGCATGAGCAAACTATCTTCAGCCAGATTCGGGCTTCCCTGTTCATCTGTGAATATGGCAGAGTCTGGTGGTAGCCCCTCTCTTTGTGTCTGCTCCATCTAGCTATCGATCGGGTCCCACACAATGTGCGTCTGATGTCCGCATATGGTGGGGTAATGTTCAGCTGTCGGAGTATGTGGGCGTCTGTGTCCCGCACTCCTATGATGGCATTAAGGTGGTGGGGCTCCAAAGTGACTATTTGCCCTCTGATCTTGATGGTGTGGCTTCTGATAGTCGGGTTCCAATTGGCATAGAACTCCCGAACCAGGTGCAAATTGCATTCCTTGGGCTCCATAAATATGAAATTGAGCCCAGCTGCCTTGATCTGGTGGACCATCATAGGGAACTCCTGTGCCAATGGTTCCCGTGCTATATGCTCCTCGGGGAAATATTTGTTTTCTTTGTGCTTTGCGTACCACTTTTTTCCCTCATCAGTCACCCATCTTGTTCCATATTGGCGGTGTTGGCCGCGTGGAACTTCTGGTGCTGCTGGGACTGCTGTGCCCAATCTGATTCGCTTCCTTCCGGCGCCCGAAGTTGATGCGCCTTTCCCTTTCTCTTGCCTGCTTGCCATTTTACCTGTCAACCCAAGTAGACAAGATCAATGTTAAGCTAACGGATATTAACTTCGGCTAAGGTCGGGTTAAGCTAGGTTACCCCACACTTAGTCCTTAGCTACAGTTACAACAATACGGCAACATTATCTTTATTTACCCACAATAATCAACTATACAATCATGCTTAATGCGTTCGAAAAATTCGACGGTATATCTTCTGTGTACTACTCAGACTTCGTATAGCCAATCACAATCACTACCATCGCTAACATTTTACCCGTCACACTTAGCACAGAAAAACAAAGAAACAAAAATAACAATAAAAATTTATCTACACGAACCTATACAACTAACCAAATTCTTACAAATTTCAACATTCCCTTCACCCAAGAATCCGTTGTTCTATTAACATCTTAACAATTTGTACATCGACTCATCTCATTCAACACATCCATCCCGGCATGAAATTCACAAGTTCAATACATTTTCAACTCCAAATTCAACATACAATCCCTAAAATTGGTATTATCAAGCAAATTCAATTAATTTATGCAATCGACAAGTTCAAGCAATCATAACGACATTCCGAACATTCATCAACAACAATTAACTCGAATCCATGCTTAATTTTTACTTAGGGCAATTTAGCTCACCTCCCATGCTCAATATCGAAGAAAATCGACAAGAATTTAGAGGAAATCGGAAAACATACCTTGACTTTGAAGAATCGAAGAAAACTTGTTGAATTTCTTGCCTTACTCTGTGTCACGTTGATGGGGGATGGGTTTTGGGGGGTTTGGTCGCGGAGGGATTAAAAAATGAGGGAAAAAGGGAGGGTTTTCGGGGTTAAAAAGTAAGGAAATCGCGCGGGTCACCCGGCGACCCGGTGTGACCCGTCACGATATACAAGGCAACGTGTCACGGAGTGCATCGCGGTGCACTGCCTCCATGACACGGAGCCATCGCGAGACTGTTCTGGAAATTTTTAAAATTTTCGGGTTATACCTCAACGTGTCACGGAGGTAACGCGGAGGTCCACCTCCATGACACGGAGCTGTCGCCTCAGCTCACTGGTTGCCACTTTTTATTAATTTTTCATACCTCGACTTTTCCTTCGCGATTCCGTGCATATTTTTCTCCGTTTGACCTGAAATTCATCTCACTATACAAAAATGGTTAGAATTATAGGTTTCACTCTAAATACAAATAAAACAAAAACTAAAATGAAAATTTTTTGTAGTAAATCAAGAAAAAGAAAAAGAAAAGAAAAGTCTATTTACACTTTACAAAAAGAAAGAAAAATTTTTCACGGGTTGCCTCCCCTACAGCGCCTGGTTTACCGTCGTGGCTCGACGTCGTTAAGCTCAATTGTCCTCTAGGGTGATGGACGATTTCTCTTGATCACCGTCCTCCCCCCAGTAGTGCTTACACCTCTGACCATTTACTAAGAACGTGGCACTCCGATCTTCTTGCCACAACTCTACCGCCCCGTGCGGGGTCATTCTCACCACTTCAAATGGTCCCGACCATTTAGACCTCAGCTTTCCTGGAAACAACTTCAATCTTGAATTGAAGATCAAGACTTTCTGTCCCGGCTTGAAAATGCGATGCACCACATGCTTGTCATGCCATCTTTTCGTTCTTTCCTTGTAGTACTTGGCACTCTCATAGGCATGCCAGCGGAACTCTTCAAGTTCACTGAGTTGCATTAGTCTCTTCTAGCCCGCCAGCTCTAAGTCCATATTTAGCTTCCTGTAATCCATGCAAATCCGCCAGCCTGTGACGGTTCGGGTAGGAATCAACTCATTTTTCTCATTGGTGACCACAGTCATCCCCCCTTTCTTTGGAACACACTGAACGGGGCTGACCCATTCACTGTCTGAAATCGGGTAGACCACACCTGCATCAAGCCACTTGATTATTTCTTTCCTCACCATATCCTTCATTTCCGGATTTAGTCTCCGTTGCGGCTGAACGGTTGGTTTGGCTCCTGTCTCCATGAATATCCTGTGTGTACAGAAAGCTGGATTGATACCCTGAATGTCTGACATTTGCCAACCCATTGCTTTCTTCCTCTTTCTGAGGACACCCAATGCTGCCTTCTCCTGTGCCTCCGTCAAATCTGCAGAGATGATAACTGGTAACGTCTCATCCTCCTCCAAAAAGATATATTTTAAGTGGGGAGGCAATTCTTTCAGCTCCAGCTTAGGTGCCTCCTCAACGGATGGTTTCGGCAGAGGTTCTAGAGACCTCCTCAATGATTGAAATTCCTGTCTCCTAGGATGATTCTGTGCTTCATTCAACATTTGGACCATTCCATACGCCTCTCTATCTCCAAAATGATCAGAGTGCGTCAACACTCTTTCCAATGGGTCTTGAGATTCAACAATATGACGAATTTCTTCATGTTCAACCACATTGATTGCTGAAAGCTCCTCATGTATAGCTGGCAGCTTCATGGCTATAAACACATCAAATACCTCTATTTTGTCGTGTGCTTGCATTGTTAGCTGCCCCGCAGCTACGTCAATATGTGCTTTCCCGGTTGCCAAGAAAGGACGTCCCAAAATAAATGGGACTTCCGCGTCTGGTTCAAAATCCAGCACGACAAAATCTATCGGGAAAATTAGGGAGCCAACTTGCACCAGAACGTCCTCTACAATGCCATCAGGTCTGGCTAAGGATCGATCCGCCAACTGCAAGATTACCATTGTGGGTCTAGGACTCCCTAGACCCAACTTTCTGAATACCGAAGATGGAATCAAATTTATGCTCGCTCCCAAATCACACAATCCATGAGCTCAGATGCTCTGCCCAATAGAAATCTGGATAGTAAAACTCCCAGGGTCTTTTAGCTTTGTGGGCGGTCTATTTTGAATCCGGGAAGTGCACTCCTCCGTTAGAGCCACCGTAGCATACTCAGTCAGCCGACTTTTGTTTGCCACGATGTCCTTTATATACTTAGCATATTTCGGCACTCCCGGCAAGACATCAACAAGAGGTAAGTTAATATGTACCTGTTTCAGCACCTCCATGAATTTCTTTAAACATGCCTCCTCCTTGTGTTTCTTTAGTCGTTGAGGGAATGGGGGGTGGAGGTCTTTCTGATTCAGCTTCCTTAGTCTTCCCCCTTTCAGTACTTTGCTCCCTCTCAACTTCTGCTGCTCCCGACTACTGAGGTGGTATTTCTGGTTCCACCTCTTTCAGCTGCAAACCACTCCTTGTGGTCACTGCATTTACCTACTTGGGATTGGGATCCGTGTCACTCGGCAGTCCTCCTCTGGGCCTTGTGTTTTGGGCACTAGCAAATTGCCCAAATTGATATTCAAGTGCCTTGGTAGCTAACAGGTTGTTTTTCACTTCGGCTGCCAATTTCACATAGTCAGCCTGCAATTGAGCTTGGTTAGCTATCATGGTTTTGAACATCTCCTCAATGCTGGGTGATGGTGGTGGAGGAGGTGCATTGTTGTTTCTGAATTGTGCTTGATAATTCTGTTGCCCTCCTTGGTTCCTTTGCACACCCTGACCCGAACTTTGGCCCTGATGGTTGTTGCTACCCCATGAGAAATTAGGGTGATTCCTCCAATTGGAATTGTAGCTACTACCATACTGTTGGTGGTTCCTTTGCGCATTACCCACAAAGTTTACCGAGTCAGGATTGGCTCCACAACACTCAGCTGAGTGCTCACTGCTTCCACACACTTCGCACCGCATCTGTTGTACTGCATTAACTGGGGCTTGAGGCTGGTTCAATGTCATGTTGCTGAAGTGGGTATTAAGTTGATTTTGCAATGCAGCTATCTGTGCAGCGATAGCTGTAAACCCATCCACTTCTAACACTCCTGCTGCTTTCCTTGTCCCACCTCTTGATGAATCAGCATTCCATTCTGGATTGCCCTGCGAAATACGGTTCAACAAGATATACAGCTCCTCATAAGTTTTCTCCAGCGCTTGCCCTCCAACTGCTGAGTCTAGCAATATTTTGGTGTGGGGTTCCAAACCCTCTATAAAAGTGTGCACCAGCACATCATTGGACTGATGATGATGAGGACAATCCCGCAACATGGACTTGAATCTCTCCCAGGCCTGATATAAATTTTCTCCCCCTCTCTATTTGAAACTTAGAATTTGACTTCTAGGTCTTGCTGTTTTACCAGAGGGAAAAAACCGTATCAAGAACTTCCGTGCAAGATCATCCCACGTAGAAATAGAATTCGGTGGCTCAGCTTTCAACCACCTCTTGGCTTCTCCCAATAATGAGAATGGGAAAAATGTAAGCCGGACATAGTCTGATGACACTCCAGCGGGGATGTAAGTGTCACTTATCTCTAAAAAATTTTGGAGATGCTACTGTGGATCTTCATGAGGGAGACCGGTAAACTGCCCGCTAGTGTGTAGCAACTGCACCATATTCTATTTAAGTTCAAATCTCCCTCCGGGCTCAGGTTTGCGGATACTAGATGTAACATTATTGGCATGTGGGATTGCCACCTCGCGAACCGGCCGAGCTGCTGCTTCTTCGGGCACTAACACTGACCGTACTACCAGTGGATTCTGTTGTTTCTCCATGATCGTCTGTCTGAGCAACTGCAGCTTTCTTTGTAGAGCTTCTCTCCGTTTACTGTGAAATATTCTTTCTGGCTCTATATACGATTCCACCAGCTCCTTGTCTCTTGCCAGTGTTCAACAGCAAGTAAGTCTGCAAAATACAGGCTAAGACCAAGTTGTCAACACTAAGAAAATAAAAATACAGTAAATTAACACTTAAAACAAATTCACCAATTGCCAAGTCCCCGGCAACGGCGCCAAAAACTTGTTCGGGTGTTTTATGGGTATATAAAACGACACGCAAGTGCACGTGGTCGAACAAGTAGTAAGTGGCTTTAGTAAGCCAAGTATCAATCCCACAGAGACTTGGATGAAGTGCAATTTGCTCAAGTGTACTATATTTTACTTCTAAAAATGCAGACAACAGTGTAACCAAAAGTTTGATAGTTTGTTTTATAATTTTTATACTAAAGCTAAAAACAATTATCTACTTTGAATCTGAACTATGAATGAGAGCATGTTGAGGTTAAACGAACATGTAATGAAATTATTTATCATCATAATTTGGTTGATCTTTTCCTCCAGTTGCTAGCCAAGAACTATTGCCAAGAGATTAAAACTCTCGTATTTAACCTCACTTAAGAATCATGAACCATCCACCTACATTTCTGTGATTAAATGCAATTCATGTTCTAGCCATATAATTCCGGTTCCTAAATTGACTAATACGATTTTCAGGTATATTTCTATCCTGAAAGCAAATCAAGACTCAATTTTCCCAAACCAAGTAAAGAACATATCCTATTAATTTACAACTTTCCAATTTCTTGCTCTCTCGAGTGAAACCGGACTTTTTAGATGTACATTAACGTAGGCCACACATTAATGCAGTAAGAACAAGAATTAATAGAACAACATGGAAGAAAAGATGAAAAACCAAAGAATCAATGATCAAATTTCATCACAATTGTTCATAACCTCAGCAAGGAGAGGAATTAGCCACTCATTTGTGGATTAAACATCTTAAAATGAGTGTTAATCATACAAGCAATTGAATTAAAGAAGAAAGAAAGAGAGAAAAAACCCTGATATTTTCGTCCCTCAACTGCCTGTAACCCACGTCCTTGCTCCACCAAATCAGAATATTGAAAAATGAACCTAAGTGTTCTATTTATACTGCTGGGAATTTCTCCCGGAATAACGAGCAACGTGTCATGGAGTGCATCGCGGAGCACTGCCTCCGTGACACGCTACGGACGCGGACCCTCACTGGAACTGGGGGTCCAGGAATTAAAGCTCAACGTGGCACGGCGTGCAATGCGGAGCCAAGCCACCGTGCCACGCTATGAACGTGGACCCTCTCTGGAATTTGGGCGTAATTTCCCTGTCCAGGCAGAAGGCCTTCGCGATGGCAGCGTGACACGGCTCCATCGCGGAGCCCCTTTATTTCATGTTGTCCAATGCCTTGTTCCTTGCTCGCATCCAAGTCCAACCCCGATATCATCCAACATGCATTTAAGCTTCCCAAAATCACATTTTACCTACAAAACAATGCTAATCATGTTGGTTAGTATAGATTCACATTTTATTACCAATTACATGAAAATGTATACACATTGGTAGATAAACAAGGCTAAAGTGGTACTTTTGAGTATCACTTGGGCATATAAATTTGCCCAAGATCATCAGCCAATGCCGTCTACAGTTTCAGAATCATCAGGAGGGCCCGGTAGTTCGAGGGTCTGAGAGTTCTTGGCTCTGAATCCCCCATAGTTTATAGGTACGGACCGGACAGAGGACCCTCAGGATTTTCTAGATCAGATGCAGAGAATATTCAGGGTTATGCATGCCACGCCTACATAATCGCCAGCATTTCGGTTACGGGACATCACCATGTTGTGGTATGATAGCTGGGAAAGGTCCCGAGGGAGAGATGTTTCCCCTCCGACCTGGTCCAGCTTCTCAGGAGCTTTTCTGGATCATTATTTGCCATGGGAGATTCGACAGGCACGGGTGGACCAATTTTTACATTTAGAGCAGGGGGCTATGAGTGTTCGGGAATATGCCTTGCAGTTTGATTCTTTGGCCAGGTACGCACCGGCCTTTGTTGATACCATGGCATCCAAAGTACACCGCTTCATCATGGGCTTGAATCCAGAATATGTTGAGACTTGTATTACGGCCACACTGCGAGAGGACATGGATATTGCCCGAGTTCAGGCATTTCCCCAAAATATTGAGGGCATCAGGCAGCGGCATCGGGAGATCAGGAGGACCAGTCAAGAACAGCGTCGCAGGGATAGGCCAGTTGAGTTAGAGAGGGAGGCTCGGGGAGGACCTAGGCCCCGATTGTTAGATAGGCCGCCAGACCCCCGCCTCCACCACAGCCGCAGAAGGGCAGATTTAGCCGCAGGGGGAAGTCAGAGACCGGCAGAGGCTCGCAGACTGCAGATTCACCATTACAGAGGAGGGTGGAGCAGAGTAGGTATACCCTACCACTTTGCGCTATATGCAGTCGACGCCATTCTGGAGCATGCAGGTATGGCTCCACCGGATGTTATATTTGTGGCCAAGAGGGCCATCTGATGAGAGATTGTCCAGCCAGAGGATAGGAGGACCGGGATAGACAGGACAGGGCATCCGCAGGGTCACGAGCTTCAGTATCCTCGGCAGGGCGCAGGCCCTCAGTTTTAGCAGGCAGGGGCCGGGGCAGATCAGGGGCCTCCAGTGTAGGTAAGGGCCCAAGCCGCACATATGCCTTACCAGGGAGGTAGGATTCAAAAGCGTCACCTGATGTTGTGACAGGTATGATGACTATCTGCTCATACCCTATTTGTGTATTGATTGATCTAGGATCTACTTTGTCCTACATTACTCCATTTGTGGCTCAGAAGTTTAGTGTTGCACCAGAATTGCTTCATCAACCCTTTTCAGTATCCACCCCCGTCGGGGACTCCATTATAGCCCGAAGGGTCTATCGCGGGTGTACAGTAGAGGTTGCTGATCGTCAGACCACAGTAGACCTGGTAGAATTAGAAATGGTCGATTTGGACGCCATTATAGGTATGGATTGGTTGGCTCCATGCTATGCAAATGTAGAATACTGGACCAAGACAGTCCGATTCCACTTTCTAGGGGAGACAGACGAGAGTGGAAGGGCAGTACAATTACGCCAAAAGGTAGGTTTATTTCCTATCTTCAGGTGAGGAAGTTGATAGCTAAGGGGTGCATTTACCACCTTATCAGAATTCAGGATGTTCGGGTAGAGCCTCCGACTCTCCAGTCTATTCCAGTGGTGAATGAATTCCTTGACATATTTCCAGACGAGCTACCTGGTATTCCTCCAGAAAGGGAAATAGATTTTGCAATTGATTTATTACCAGGAACTCAGCCCATATCAATTCCTCCGTATCGTATGGCTCCTGCTGAACTTAGAGAATTAAAGGAGCAGCTGAAAGATCTGTTAGATAAGTACTTTATCAGGCCAAGTACTTCACCTTGGGGTGCGCCAGTTCTATTTGTGAGAAAGAAGGATGGCTCGCTCCGCATGTGTATAGATTACCGGCAGTTGAATAAGGTTACAGTTAAGAATAAGTATCCGCTTCCCAGAATAGATGATTTTTTTGATCAATTACAGGGGGGCGGATATTTCTCCAAGATTGATTTGAGGTCCGGATACCATCAGGTTCGAGTTCGTGAAAGGGACATTCCGAAGACAGCTTTCAGGACCAGATACTGCCACTTTGAATTCCTAGTTATGTCTTTTGGGCTGACGAATGCTCCCACAGTATTCATGGACCTGATGAACAGCATCTTCAGATCGTACCTGGACCTGTTCATGATAGTGTTCATTGATGACATTCTGGTATATTCTCGTTCAGAGGCAGATCACCAGGCTCATTTACGGGCAGTGCTCCAGATTCTCAGGGACCGTCAGTTGTATGCCAAGTTCTCAAAATGTGAATTCTGGCTGAACTCAGTAGCTTTCTTGGGGCATATTGTGTCGGATGTTGGTATAAGGGTAGACACACAGAAAATAGAGGCAATAAAAATGTGCCCATACCTACCACTCCAACTGAAGTCCGTAGTTTCCTGGGATTAGCAGGATACTATAGAAGATTTGTTGAGGGGTTCTCCACCATAGCGGCACCTCTGACTAAGCTGACGCAGAAAATAGTAAAGTTCCAGTGGACAGAGGCATGTGAGCAGAGTTTCCAAGAATTGAAAGACAGGTTGACCTCCGACCCAGTATTAGCATTGCCAGAAGGTACAGAGGGTTATGCAGTTTATTGTGATGCTTCAGGTATTGGGTTGGGATGTGTGTTGATGCAGCACGGTAAAGTGATTTCTTATGCTTCCAGACAGCTGAGGAAACACGAAAAGAATTATCCTACCCATGACCTAGAACTAGCCGCAGTGATCCACGCCCTAAAGATATGGAGACATTACCTGTACGGCGTTCATGTGGATATTTTCACCGACCATAAGAGCCTGCAGTACATACTCAGAGAGAGTTGAACTTACGGCGGCGTCGCTGGTTGGAATTATTGAAAGATTATGATGTAAATATTCTATATCATCCGGGAAAGGCCAACGTAGTAGCAGATGCTCTCAACCGCAAATCTATGGGGAGTTTGGCATACTTGCAGCCCAAGCAGCGGGGGTTGGTCAGAAAAATACACCAATTAGCTAGTGTAGCCATTCGTGTAGAAGAAATAGAGGACGACAAAGCGGTAATTCAAAACACCGCAGTGTCGTCATTGGTTGTGGAGGTAAAGGAACGGCAGTATGAAGATCCTAACCTGGTTCAGCTTAAGGACAGAGTTCAGCAAGGGAAAGCGCCAAATTTTTAGGTAACTAAGGGTGAAGTGTTGCGATGTAAAGGCCGCCTTTGTGTTCCAGATATTTCAGGGCTTTGCCAGCAGATTATGAGTGAGGTACATTACGCTCGCTATTCTCTCCACCCAGGCGCGATGAAGATGTACCATGATATTAAAGAAATATACTGGTGGCCAGGTATGAAAAGGGTAATAGCAGAATTTGTAGCCCAGTGTCCTAACTGCCAACAGGTAAAAGCGGAACACCAAAAACCAAGCGGGTTAACTCAAGACATAGCTGTGCCTCTTTGAAAGTGGGAAGCAGTAAACATGGACTTTGTAGCAGGATTACCCCGTACCAGGCATAGACATGATTCAATTTGGGTAATTGTTGACAGACTGATGAAATCAACCCATTTCCTGCCAGTAAAAGCCACTTTCTCTACCGAAGATTACGCCGAATTGTATATCAGAGAAATAGTTATATTACACGGTGTTCCAGTATCTATTATCTCTGACAGAGGAGCACAATTTACAGCTAGATTTTGGCAGTCATTTCAGAGAGGTTTGGGAACGCAGATTAATTTAAGCACAGCATTCCACCCGTAGATGGATGGACAGGCGGAACGCACTATTCAGACACTCGAGGATATGCTACGGGCATGTGTGCTGGACTTTGGAGGTAGTTGGGATGAGCATTTACCGCTGATTGAGTTTGCTTATAATAATAGTTACCACTCAGCTATCCAGATGGCGCCCTTCGAGGCATTGTATGGACGAAAGTGTAGATCGCCAGTTGGCTGGTTTGAAGTAGGAGAGTCAGCACTGATTAGGCCAGATATTATTCATCAGTCAGAGGAGAAGGTAAAGCTTATCAAAGAGTGCCTACTGACTGCTCAGAGCCGCCAGAAATCATATGCTGATGTGCGGCGCAGAAACCTGAAATTTAATGTGAATGATTGGGTATTTTTGAAAGTATCTCCAATAAAAGGGGTGATGAGATTCGGCAAGAAGGGTAAGCTCAGTCCGAGGTTCGTTGGGCCTTATCAGATTTGGCGGAGAATAGGCCAAGTGGAATATAAGTTGAACTTGCCTCCAGAATTAGAGTCCGTTCATCCAGTTTTCCACGTGTCTATGTTGAGGAAGTATATAGGGGACCCCTCCAGAGTTTTCCCAGTCTAGGATGTCTAGGTTATGGAAGAGTTGGCCTATGAAGAGGTCCCAGTAGCCATACTAGACAGGCAGATTCGCAGGTTGAGGACTAAAAACGTTGCTTCTATCAAGGTACTGTGGTGTAATAAGAACCGAGAGAATATGACTTGGGAAGTAGAGGAAGACATGAAAGTCAGATATCCTCACTTATTCCAAGCCTAATCAGTCAAGAGGTATGTTAGTATTGTTATCATATGAGATGCCTTATATTACATGTATAATGAGATAGCCGACTCTAGACTTTTACATGACGATTGCTACACTATTGTTTGGAGTACCTGTATTGGACTTTTCTGCATTTCAGGTTTTTGAGATAGTCCATATTACAGGGGAGACTCTATCGAAATTTTTCTAGAATAAGTCAAGTAAGTTGAACTTCTTGCAAGTAGAAGTTTACATTCGAGGACGAATGTTCTTAAGGGGGGGAGAATGTTCCACCCCGTAAATTCACGACATGTAGATGGCCTATTCGCATATTGGTTAAGAGTTTTTGAATACCATACATGCTAGGAAAAGGCCTGGGGAAAGACTGGATAAGCGACACATCAAACCATCGCAAGAGGAGGCTGGCAGACCTCCTCCGCGATGGCTAGAGTGTCACGGAGGCTCACCTTCACGATACACAGCGTGTCACGGAGGCTAACCTCCGCGATACACAACGTGCCACGGAGGTGAGGTGCAGCCTCAAGTATAAAAGCACCAACTTCGGTTTTTATCTCATTTTCTCACTTTTGAATTTCAGTAAATGATAGAGAACAGAGAATAACGAAGATTTATGATAAATATTCATCCGATTACGCCCTCAAACGCTGTCCAAACTCAAATTAACTCCAGATACCGAAGTATAAAGCTACAGAGAACATTCCCGCGGAGTTAGTTTCGTGAAATTCGGCCGGAGAATCGTCGTCCTACCGAGCTAAGGTAAGCGGAATTGCTCCAAATTAGTGTCAATATGCTCCTAGCCCTAAAGTGAGCATTTCTCCCTTCTGGACTTCCGAGAAATAGCGAGTTCTCGACCGTTTTTTGATAAGTCAAAGTTTGGGCTATATATATATTAAAAGTGATATTTTCTTTCAGAATATTAATGTATTTAGTCCTAATTGATATATATATGGATGTAGTTGGGAGAAATAGCAGAATATTGATCGAATTACGCCAATTAGTTGGGAAATCAGAAATGAAGGTATGTAATGCCAGTTACTTCGGCAAGTTAGTACTTCCGGTATAGTAAAATAGTTCAAGTGCCAGTAGAATGTTTCAGAAACCGCATATTATGTTTAGTATGCATTTTAGTATGACATTAGTAACATCATGTCATGTGTAGCGTGAAACTTACGAGCTCGATGCAAATTCTAGTAGAAAGTGACCAAAACAGTACAGCATGCCCAGTATGTGATTTAGTAAAGTATGTTAAGATATTATCGTGTTCAGTTGAAACTTAGTAAAGCAATATAAGTTCCTGTAGGTATTACAGAAACAGAATAGTAGCCTAAAATGAAGTTTAGAAAGCATGTTAGAAATAGTAAATCATGTTACTATGAAACTCAGTTATACAACATGATTTCCAGCAGAAAAACTATATCTTGTTCAGCATTAGACCCAACACAGTATGACAGAAGACTGTATATATACCATCATCAGTTTCAGCATGTATTAAGTACATACATATCACTATCATTAGTTATAGCATGTAGTATATACATACACATTATTGTCACTAGTTTCAGCATGTGGTGTACGCAGTTAGTGTTACTAGTTGAGACCACTGTATTGTTTTGGGATTGAATTACCTAGCATTCATGACTGCCCCAGGGTTAATAGCTGTATCGACTCGTCTGCCAGAGGGCGAGGATGCGTTGCTCTACGGAGTGGCATGCCGTCCCCCAGGGGAAGAAGATGGGATGCCGGTATCCCCATATTTTGCCTTGGTCAGCTTTTATACACCCCCGTCGAGCGGGTACGCCCGGGGTGTTGATTCAGGAGTCCTCCGGACTCAGGTGTAGTTATAGTCAGGGGATCAGCGAGCCCAAGTGCATACCCAGGGGATCGGCAGGATGCTTATAGTTATTATAGGAGATGGGACGACCAGGGTAGGGGTATAGATTGCGTGTTGATTGTACCCCCCCGGCTTATGGGGGGCGGGTAAGGTTTGTGTGTGCTATGCTATGTTGTGTTATGTTATGTTATGCCATGTTACGCTAGATACGAGTAGATCGATAGTAGAGCGATACATTTCCAGGTATGACTCCTACTCCTTCCAGCATAGCTGAGAACAGTCTTAGATTCATATCCTCAGTCAATTTCAGTCTATTTCTCTCTATTTCAGTTCCATCAGTTGTATTGTTGTTTTCAGATATTTTTCAGTTGTTGCTTACATACTCAGTACCAGCGGTACTGACGCCCGTTTGGGGCGCTGCATTACTTGCCTGCAGGTACTCATAGACGAGGAGTCGATACCTCATGATTCCAGCCAGCTCACAGAGTCATCAGCTCCAGTCATCCGGAGTTGGATAGCTAGAGGTTTATCCCTTTTCTTTTGATTTTACAGTATGGGTAGGCCGGAGCCCTGTCCCGACCATATTATCAGTATTCTTAGAGGCTTGCAGATTGTGTATACCCTGTGGTTTGTTATACCGATCGTGTGAGGCCGTGTGTATGTTGTAGCTTGTTATGACGGCCGTGTGGGGCCTTACTCAGTTGGTAGTGGTGACCTTGTCGGTCACGTAGCGGTTTAGCACCTGTTTTCTTGATTTAGAGATAACTAGACAGCATGGTGTCCTTGTTGGCCCGCATAGGTTTCCCTATATGAATGTGATTCTGGTTAGCTGATATTATAGTACAAGTGGCTATAGGCCTAGTCGGCCAGAGGCTGTATTTACAGCCGTTATATAGCCCGTCGTTTTCTTGAATCCAGAGTTAGAGCCAGCCAGGCACCAGAAGTGCTTAGGCTCAGCAGTTTAGGTCCCAGTAAGGGCGCCAGATGCCAGTCACCCCTCCCCCCAAGGCGGGGCGTGACAACGGCCTTCTTCTTAGGACTTCTATATGATCTTTGCTTATGGAGCTATCAAAACATATCTTAAAGAATTGTGGTCTATATATAATAGAATTTCTTTTAAAACTTTTGATCAAAAACACACACACAAAAAAAAAAAAGAGAGAAAATTGAGATAAGAGAAATCAAGAAAAAAATGGATTGAGAAGAACAAAAAGAAGGTAAAGTAAAATAATATGATGAATCCCACATTATAAAGCCAATTAAATAATTTTATTACATAATTAATAATAGATATACCTCACCCAATATTAAAAAAATATAATTACACTGATTTTTAAAATTTAAAAATAATAAAAATTTAATTTAATTTTAAAATAAATAATTTAATATGATTTTTTATAGTTGTGACTATTAAGATCACATAATTATGACGAATTGTCTTGCTTCAATAATTTCACACGCTAAACGCAAACAAACAAAACAAGTAAACAGATCAACAGTTTCTGCCGTGACTAGCGTTGTCCGGTGGTCACTTTGACATACAACCCAAAGAGTACTCATTTCACGTGTAATATATATTATGAATTCTTTTACATTACGCTGTCTTTAGTTAAAATAATAGCTACAAGATATATATTTAATTAATAATTATAAGTATTTTAATTGAGAAAGTAAATGCGTCAAAAGTCCAAATATTATTTATAATCAATATTTACGCATCTATATGTTGATTTAATTTTTAATTTTACCGTTCTCTTTATATAATGGAGAAAATTTTAAAAACACTTAAATACAAAATTTTAGTAATTCATGTCACCTAATCATAATTAAGTAAATATATATTATTTAACTGAGGTAAAATTTCTCAATTTTACAGCTCATATATGCTAAATTTATAATTAGTTTTTATTATAAAAAATTAATTTAATTTAATTTAATTATATAATTGTATTTGTACACCAAATTATTATATTATATAATTTTTAAGCTAGGAAATTATTCCAATTTCAATTAGACTTTCCAAACACACCCATACTCAGTGCGGCGAAAAAAAAAAAAAAAAATCTGGCGTTCAGTCACACTCAAGTCCCCACACTAGTTGTTGTGGCTCTTGGTTCCATTTCCGTCATCTGTGCATATTCTAGGTAGGCTGATTTTTCACATGTTTATTCAAGAACTACCCATCAGAGTCTGAGTTTTCGTTTTGATTTGATAGAAGAAAATGAGTGGTGGTGGAGAAGGAGAAGGTTCCACATTGGAATTTACACCCACTTGGGTGGTGGCCGCCGTCTGCACCGTTATCGTTGCCATTTCTCTAGCCGTTGAGCGACTCATCCATTACACTGGAAAGGTGTTGCCTTTAATCTTCTCCTTTTTTTCGCTGTTACATCTGAAAGTGGTTTTAAGTTTGAATCTATGTAATGTTAAGAGGATGACGAAAAATATTCACTTTTGCTCATTATATTTCCCCTTCCTGCTCTCTCTCTCTATTTTTTTTTTAATTAATTTTGAATTTGAAGAATCGGATTTCACAGTTCTTTTGCTACAGTTATTTTGAAATTCAAGTCATACTGGGACTGAATTTCCTTTGTTGTGCTAAAAACGTGTGCAGTATCTGAAGAAGAAGAATCAGAAGCCTTTATATGAAGCCCTACAGAAAGTTAAAGAAGGTTCCAAGATCTGTCTGATACTGTTTATTTGAATAACGAGAGTTGCGGCTACGAATATTTTATTTTTCAAAAATAAATAAATAAATAAGAAGCTCCTGCTTTGCATTTGTGATGTAGCTTTTTTAAACGTTTCTCCAGTTCTATATTTTGATCGAATTGAGGTTGCATTTTTTGAATTGATTGATGAATGTGCCCGCGCAGAGTTGATGCTTTTGGGGTTTATATCCCTGTTACTAACGGTGCTTCAAGGTCGCATAGTCAAGATTTGTGTGCCTGAAGATGTGGTCAGGCACTTACTTCCATGTTCATTATCCGAGGCCCCTTCTCATGCTAGTCCTAAATCAGCACATCATCGGCGCCTGTTAGCTGAAGAAGCAGCTGCTGGTGGCTATTGCAGTGCAAAAGTAATCAATTCGTTTTTTGGATCACCTTTTCCTGTGTGTAGTTGCATTTACTTTTGGAGATCTTTCTTCTTAGGTCCATATTCCATAATTTAGAGAAAATGCTAGTCCTGGTTTCTTGGCATCTTGCACCCATATCTTGTGAAGGGCTTATGTGTACGAGCCTAAGAAAACTGGTTCTTTAGTGGCAACTATACACGAGGTTGTAGTCATGCATTGACTGGTCTTTTTATCTTAAATTGGCTTATATAAAATATTACTACTATACAGCCAAAAGATCTTCATGCTGTCATCCAGGGCCCCAATAGTTCTAGTTTCTACTGTATGATGTGTGCCTTCATAAAAGGAAGGTAGAGTGCTGCTTCTATTTGGAGAGAGAAAAAGAAGAATGCTGCATTTTGTTTTATTGTTTTGAAATTTATTATCTTTCTTACAATGAACCATTGTTTTAGTTCCTCTTTTATCAGACTAAGAAAAATGAGTAAACCGAACTTTACGGATGATTTGTCTTTGATCTTTAGAAAGAGACGATGTGAAAAATATTGTGCAGACGTTTACTTGAATTATTTCCTTAAATTTCTTGACACTAAAGTTGATATCTGATTCTGGAATATATAATGGTCCTTTTCTGTTAGAGTACTGCATGATTACTCTACTTCAGTACATATTGTGTTGCACTGACTTCTAATATCATTCTTTTTAATTTTGTTTCAGCATAAGGTCCCATTACTCTCTCTTGAAGCACTGCATCACCTTCACATTTTTATCTTTGTCCTTGCGATTGTTCATGTGACTTTCTCTCTTCTAACAGTTGTATTTGGAGGAGCCAAGGTCTGTACGAAAAGTTTCTGCTTCATTAACTTGTTGCTGGTCTTTCAACTTCGTTTGTTGTTTGAATTGAATGTTACGTAATTTAATGATGGTCTAGATACGTCAATGGAAGCACTGGGAGGACAGCATTGCAAAAGATAATTATGAGACTGGACATGGTATGGATGATTACCTATGAGGTCTTTTGTCTAACTCTTTGGTGCATGTCCTAAAAAATCTCATCTGATTTATTTCCTCTATGAGAGTTTAACTTTACATAATAATTGCAGCCGCTTTACAATGTTCTAAATGATGATAAGCAAAGAAGAAAGAAAGTAAATGACCTATGGAAAAGCTTACGTGTAAAAGTTAATTTTACATAATAATTGGGAGCCACTTTACACTGTTCTAAATGATGATACGCAAAAAAGAAAGAAAGTAAATGACTGATGGAAAAGCTTCCGTCGTCCCTGTAGTTAATTTTCCTTGTACGTGTAGTTACTTTCTTAACCAAGACTTTAAGGTGGCGACTGTTGACGTACTTCAACCCATGAGAGGAAAGATAACTTACAAGCAATATGGAGTCACACCTCTAATGCATTATATCTAGATCAAGCTGATCGTCAAACTAAACCACTCTGATGCTTTCTTTTGCAGTTTTAAAACCACCGGTCACACATGTCCAGCAACACGATTTCATTAGGAACCGATTTGTGGGTATGGGCAAACGCTCGGCCATTTTTGGTTGGTTGGTAAGCAGTTTCCTTCCTCACTAAGCAGTCATTCTTGCCCTATCATATACTTCTCCTCTGTATAGTAAAACTTACTTTGGGAACAGCTCTTTAAACACCTTAATGTGAAGAGAAAAGAAAGAATATTAAATTTAAGCTATTGAAGATGGGAAATGTGCATATGCTCTGAAAGGACACATGAATATGTGATGGACAGAAATGACCACTTTCTTTTATCTTTTTATTTTGTGAGATATGCCAATGCTGGATCACAGCTCCAATAAGTCCGTCATTACATCTATTTAGCTAAGATATGGGTTCGTTACTTCAGTGCACTGAAAGAGTTTATATTATAAGCAAGTTTTATGTGATGTTGTGTTAAGGCCCTGTTACCTGGGAATTCGAAACAAACAAGTACTGGTTCTTATTCGCAACAATATGATAAGCTGAGGCACTTACAATAATTTCAAAACCAATCTGAATAAACATCAGTTTTTTTTATGAGTAAGACAGAAGGTGAAGAAATAGGGAATTTATGATAGAGCAATATCACATGGTTGTATAATGCTTTTTATTTTACATTGACATAAGCATCTCATACTTTTGTTTGCTTTTGACGAAAACTTGCAGCATTCTTTCTTTAAGCAATTTTATGGATCTGTCAGCAAGTCGGATTATGCTGCTCTGCGTTTGGGGTTCATTATGGTAACTTCACTATGTTACTAGTCTGAGATAATTGTTTGGTGTTTTGCCTTCTTTTTGGTGCTTAATCAGCCCATGTAATATTAAGTTTCTTCTCTTTGGCAGACACATTGCAAGCAAAATCCAAAATTTAATTTTCACAAGTACATGATTCGTGCTCTGGAAGATGATTTTAAGACTGTCGTTGGCATCAGGTTAGTGGCCATTTTCCTTCCCGCCCCTGCCACACCCCATTGGGAAGAATTTGCTATGCTTTTTCTCACTTGTTACCATTTTCCTGTGTTTTTTGCAGTTGGTATCTCTGGGTATTTGTTGTCATCTTCTTGTTTCTGAATGTTAATGGTATGCCAACTCAAACTTGGAATAGACATTTTTACCTTGCAGCTGCTTTGAAATGTTTCAATGGTATACTTACACAGAACCAATGAAAAAGAGTTATTCTCTTGGCAAGTAATAATTGAGTAGCAGTAATCTTAGCGCTGTTGAAGAGAGTTGTTCTCTTGGAAAATGGAAACTAACAATTGTATAGCAGCAATTTTAATGCTATTGGGCGCTTATAAAAAAAAGAAAAATCTGCTTGGCGGTAGCAGCAAGGAGCAATCATCTCTCCTCCCTGGAAAATCCCAAAGTCTACCACTGCCAGCAGCTGTGGTTTACTCACTGCTAAATTGATGGTTGTACTCATCATTATAATTGCTTAAGATGTTGGTTTAACCAAACATTTTTGAGTCGCTGGTACTACGAACTTCTATCCAACTAAAGACTGAATGTTCCCAATTTATTTCCTCGAATTCGAGAGCAAGGAAACTGTGTATAACGTTGCACTGTATCTATTGATGGTTATACAGCTGGTGCTATATTATGCTCATGCAGAATCCATGGAAGAGAGTTGTTCTTTAGGAAACTAGTAATCGACAGCAGTGATATTGTAGGCTCTTAAATTATCTGCTTCTTAGGTAGGGTCTCAAGTAGGTTGTCCCCCTCCCCCAGGTTAAATCCCAGATCTGCCACTCGCGGCTGCTGCATTTAACTTATTGCTAAATTCATGGCCCACTCTTATTATAATTGCTTATGGTGTTGGGATATCCAAGCATTTATAACCATGTGTCACTGGGCACCAACAATAAGCTGAATGCTCTGAGTTTACTCCCACTTCAGGATGAGAAAATTGCGAATTCAACTTTGACTTGTCAAAGAAGAAATAAGAAATTGTGAATATTGTTGTCTTGTAACTATGAATATGACCATTTGCCAACTTTCTCTGAGGTAAATTAATAAGTTTATCTGTCTCCATTCATATTATACATGCTACAGATGTAATTTGATAACATCTCCTTTTGCTTCCACAACTTATGATGAAATTAAGCCTCATGTTAGAATTCTATTTGGTTTGTTTTACTATTTGCAGTTTCAGCACTTTTAAGATGATTCATTCCAGATACTGCTTTAAAAGTGTTGCCTGCATAACTTCATTTTGGCTTTAATATAATTTTACAAGTTTCGTTTCATGTTTCATGCTGGTCACTTGGTTGTGGTTTAGATCTGAAGCTGATAAATTCATTTTCTACTCTCCAGGTTGGCATACGTACTTCTGGATTGCATTCATTCCTTTTGTTGTGAGTTGGCATATCATGATCTTTACTTGTGTGGTTTTTCCTTTTTCTAGATCTAATTAAATTTTAAGAAAAGCCATTCATTCAAAGCAGTTAACACTTTAAGCAGAATTGCTAGTGCTATGATTTAAATCTTACTGAAGCTATCTGATGCATATGGTAATCAAATATATCAAACTGTGTTTTTCCTCCACTTTAAAGCTGCATATAGTAATTTAATATATCAGCAAACATTACTGACTGTAAGTATTAATATATCAGCAAACATTATTAACTGAAAATATTTGGCGGTCAGATTGTGGTGCTGAATTTTATAGATCCATCTTCAGATTGCTTTCAAATCACCTTTTTTATGAAAAAGTATCTTCAGACTGGTAATTTTTTCTATGAAAGCATATTTTTCCAAGAAATTGGGGAGGCCCTGGGGTATCTTTTAATTTGCTCTATGATTTTGTATACAGTTTTTCTAAGTTCCTATCAATCTTCCCAGGAGTTATGGTCACACAATTAATTACTTTTCTTTCTTACTTGCTCTTAATATTTATTTCCTTTAGCAACAACCTGATCTTCTTCTACTTAACTTTATTTTGGGTTTTATCAGCTTCTGCTTGCCGTTGGCACGAAATTGGAGCATGTAATTATACAGTTAGCTCATGAGGTTGCAGAGAAACATGTTGCCATAGAAGGTGAATTGGTGGTCCAACCTTCTGATGATCACTTCTGGTTCAACCGCCCTCAAATTGTCCTCATCTTGTTACACTTTATCCTCTTCCAAAATGCTTTCGAGATAGCATTCTTTTTCTGGATATTGGTAAGCTAAAGTTATTGTACGTACTATTCTTTCACTCAGCTTACTTATCTATTTCTAATTTCGGTAGTTTTTTTTCTCTAATCGCTTTTATAGGTGCAATATGGCTTTGATTCCTGCATAATGGGACAAGTTGGTTTCATTGTTCCTCGGCTTGTTATAGGGTAAAGTCCACAGCGCACTTCCGTTGGCAAATGGTCATGCATCTTTATGAAATATAGCAAATGTACATGTTGCACCAGAAAATGTTAAAGCTCTTGTTCTTTTACTATCCTATAATATTTTTGCTTTTGTGAGGGGCTTCGTTTTGATGATCTCATCGTCTTTTCCAGGGTAATAATTCAAGTGTTATGCAGCTATAGCACGTTGCCACTTTATGCTCTTGTTACACAGGTTAGTCTTAAAACAAGGTTTCTTCAGTAGCCTGGAGTGTTGATATTGGTCAATGTTGAAATTGAATCTGTCTGTCTGTGTGCGTTTGGCATCCTGAACTACAGATGGGTACCCATTTCAAGAAGTCAATATTTGGTGAGCATATTCAAACTGGTATTCTTGGTTTGGCTTCGAAAGTGAAAATGAAGAGGGGTCTCAAGGCTGCTACAGGTGGCTCCAACCAAGGAAGTTCAACTGAGGGTTCTACAGTAGGATTACAGATGTTAGGAACAGGAACCCCCAGCTAATGAAATTCCAGATATGTACATTAGGAACTAAATCATACAACTCTTGCTTCTTGTATTTTATAGTGTTTATTGTATTCGATATCCAAGCTGAAAGTTCCAGCTTCTAAATTTGGATGTATGTATTATAATCAACTAGTTAATTAATCCGCGCTTCGCGCGGTCATACATTATTTTTTGTAAATTTAGTTGATATTGAAGACAAAATTCTTATAGTACCAAAAGTAAAAAATTTAATCTAAGACATGCATACAGAAAAAAATCAACATACAGGAAAATACAACAAAACTTGGTTAAACAATAAAACAATTTGAAACAAAAAAAAGCACATTATTTTTCATTTTGTAGTCGATCATAAATATTATTTTAGTTATAAAAAAAAAATGATGTAATGTAAGTATTTTGGGTACGTAGTGAGTGGGTAAAGAGGCAAAAGTGAAAAAATAAAAAAGAAAAAAAGAAAAAAAAAGGGAAGAGTAATGCACCACTCCGTCTTTATCGCAAAAAAAAGAGAGTAAAGTAGCTTATAGAAAAAAAAAAGGAACAGTCTTCCTAAAATTGAAAGTAGGAGCCTACATTAGTCCATCTGTTACGGTGTAAATCAACTGTTTTCCTTATCTCTCTCCCTTTTATATTTAGAAATACAATCAGTGTCCATAACTTTTACAACTCCTCCTCATTCACAGGCTAAATGATCGGTTATCCCTTCTGCCTTATATTATCTTGCGTTTTTTTTTTAAAACACAGACACAACAAAAAAATGGCCAGTAACAATTCTAAGAAAGAACATAGATCGGGTTAAAGATCCATGGAGCCTTGAAGAAGATGAACTCTTAAAACAGCTTGTTTAGAAACACGACGCTAGAAATTGGTCTCTTATTGGCGAATCTATTCCCAGGAGATCTGGAAAATCTTGCCGGTTACGGTGGTGCAACCAGTTATCTCCTCAGGTAGAGCATTGGACTTTTACTCCCGAAGAAGATGACCATCATTTGGGCCCATGCTCGATTCGGCAACAAATGGCCACCATAGCCCGACTTCTTAATGGGCGGACCGATAATGCCATTAAGAACCACAGGAACTCTACCTTGAAGAGGAAGTGATCCTCTTACTGCTGATGAAGCAACGAATTCGCCGATCAAATTTTACAAAATCAACAGCCGCCATTGTAGAGATCCGTCAGTGTCGGATCCGCTATGCCAGTTTCGGGTTTTCATTTTACTCCAGGTAGCCCATCGGGTTTGGATAGTGATTTGAGTTGTCATTTTTATCGTCGTCTCAATCTCATGTGTTTAAGCCTGTTGCTGGAGCTGATGGCGTCTTTCCTCCGTCGATTAACATCTCATTTCCCACTATTGATTCTCCCACCTCTCTCGGCCTTCTCGTCCTGAGGTTGATTTGGCCGAGACGACTCAATAGAAAAATTCATTTCAGTTGTTGCCTCCAGCGATGCAGATTTGCCACTGCCTACTCCATCACCGCCCAGGCCACAGATTAAGGAATATATATTAGCACCGAAAGATAAAGAGACATTAAAAATGAAAGGTTATTAAAAACTGAAAATAGAACAACACATAATTAACATTTTAAATACATTAAAATAAATTATTGTATTTATTAAAATTTCTGTTACTTTTGATAAAGGTAAACAAACGGACAATATATATATATATTAAATAGAGAAAATATTCAAAAAACCCACAAAAAAGATAAATAGGAATGGAGGTTATAGAAGCATACCACGTCAGCATGTCTATAACCTCCATATATATATATATATATATATATATTGGTGTTCCAGTCGAAGCAGGAGTTTGACAACCCACTCATAACTACTAGGGGTGACAAATGGGTGGGCTGGGGCAAAACAGGTCGAGACCTAACTCACCCAGAGTTTGCTTAGAACAAAATAAGTTATGGGTCCTAATCCAACTTGTCCAACTTGATCCGACCTATTTTCCTCCTTTTAAGCTTTCAGCTAATCTCATATTATTGCTTTGCAAGAATTCTTCGTCTATGAAATTGAGCATGCAACTTTGACACAAAATTACTGTGGCAGAATGAAAACGCGTTATGTGCAGTGATTAGTAACTCAATTCTAAAATGTTTATAGAATTTTTAAAAAATAATGGGGAAAAGAAAGCTGGTTGGAACGTCAAATCACGTTTTGTTCTTAATAATAAAATTTATATGATAACTTTTTAGTTTCTCAAGTACCATAATAATTTATACACCTATATTAATGTGCACAGGAGAAATGCGAATTCTAGATTCATGTACTAATGCCCTTCCTTGTCGGGGTGCTGCATTGTCCTAAAATGTAGTCTCAGGTACAGATCCCTGCAACTACTCAGTAGGCCCAACATAGTTCAGCTTTTGGGTGAACCTCATTCTCCTCCTTGGGGTTATTTTGATTCAGCAGAGCGTAGTTTTGATAAAGGTTAGGTTAGAGGCTTGTCCCAACAAGATTTTAAATATTTCAGTTATTAGAGGTTCCATAGACAGTTAGTTGGTGTTCTTAGTGCTAAACTCTGATTTGACCTTTGGGTTCCCCTATTATATAAAAGCTGCTCTTTATTATTATTATTTTTTTATTTTTTATGAAAGATATCTCAATTATTGCCTTATCTCAGTTTTTCAGATGTTTCGGCATTATGTTCGTTTCTGTCTTAGTTGTTTTGCTCACCGTTTTATGCAGTTATAGCAGTACGCTCGGGCCAACAATGACGGCGGGTGCTGGTCTCACCTAGGCCCTAGGCTGGGGCAAGGAATCTTATATCTATATGGTGAAGTGTTCTTGGTGGATTCAAGTGAAAGAATCGAGGATTCTCCAACTATTTTAGGTAAGTTCTTCGTTGGTAATCGCCTACAAGCTCGCAGGAGCATCTTAGACACGTTTATAATAAGAACTCACGAGACGGTGATCATAAGTCATGAGTTTGAGTTATATGTATTTGTTTGAGTATAAGAGATGTTAATTGTGGAGCAAGGCTGCGGAACAAATCTCTAACCTCATGAGAGGTTCATGTGATCATCTAGGAGACGGGAAAAAAGGGTGTAGTGATGCACCACTTATTTATAATATTTTTCGAGCTTGTCTCTCGTTGAGTTCATTGTTGCGCTGCCAGCATTTCTGAGTTAACTGCTTATATAGGATCATATATTGCTATTCGATATGGATAAACATTGTAGCTTTAAAGACAACGTTAGCACCATAGCGGTCAAATCAAGGAGTAAGATATGTAAAAAGCTAAAACCTCCTTCATTGTTAAGGCACAACCCTACCTCACATGTTTTTCTATAAAGGTCGATACAACTTATTTGATATAGGGATGCATAGCCTTTAATTTTTACATCCCAAACATATGACTACACACCTAATATATCCAAAGTATCTATACAATCTGTTCATTTGAAAATACTTGTCTTCATGCTTCAAGTACCTATATGTTGAAGTTTACAGTATTCATATTACTCTTGCCGATTCGAGTATCCGTAAGTGTCATACATGAATAGAACTGTCAAAATGGGTTTGGCCCATGACGCCGGCCCAACCCAACCCTTTAATTAAGTGGGGTTGGGATAATTTTTTACAACCCGTTAGAAATGAGGCCTAAAAGCCCAACCTCATTTGACCGGTCAGCCTCAGAGGCCTAGCCCGTGAGCTCAAAGGCCAGCCCAGCCCATGAAACTTAAAAAATAACTAATTATTAAATATATAATATATTAACTAATTAAGAAAATAAAATAATAATATAAGATAAAATAAAAAGAATGAAAAGATGTACATTGTACATTTGTATAACAGTAGTATATACGTACTACAACTAGACTACTAGAAGTCTAGAACTATTAATATTTAATAGGATTATATTTTATATAATAAATTAAAAATAAAATAAAGACTTCCAACAAATAAAATTAGGTTTAAGTCTTCTAAATTCTACACTTTTCTTCTCACCGTTTTGGCTCCTGCGCAGCTTTTCTTCTTGAGCAGTCATCGCCTCTGTGAATTTTTAATCTCTTCATTTTTAGTGAGTGACTAATTAATTGTATTTGTTCTTTTTTTGGTTCATCTTAACTATTATCTTATGTACTTGTTATAATGAAGACTTACAATGGTTGGTAATTTTTAAGTAATCACACTTTTTCATTTATCATGTTTTAGATTACGTTTAAATTTTATTAAAGGGTCAACCCGTTCTAACCCGTGACCCGCTTAGGGTTGGGTTGGGTTGCCATTTTAAAGGCCCTTTTGTTAAAAGGGTCAGCCCGTCCTAACCCGTTTAACTCGTTGGCCCGCTGGAATTGGGTTGGGTTGGATTGGGCCAGCCCGTTTTGACAGCTCTATACGTGAAAAACAAGGTCTTCACTTGCTACATGTCATACACATGTCTAGCTGATAAAGCTTATAGATAATATATTACTTATTTCGAATCAAGTATTCATAACGTGCCACATAACCGTACATGTCTTCATTTGAAATTCTTAGGAGTCGTTTGATAGGATGCATTAGAAAAACTTATGCATGCATTAGCTTGGTATATTACTAATTGTTATTTAGTACACTTTTTCAACCCATGTATAACTAACTTTATTTGGTATTATACAATGTATAACTAATAATGAAAAACTATAAAAATTAGTAATTCAACGATTTTTAAAGACACCAAACCAAACAATACATTAGAAATAATATTAGCATAACTAATACAAACATTATTAATACATTCTATTTAACATTATTCTTACACACTCTACCAAATGACCCCTTGAGAGTCACATGGTTTATCTACCACGTGATTAAAATGAGAATAACCTGCCATAACATAGCTTGTACTATAATAGATCACATAGTGATATAGCTGATATGCTAAAACAAGAATTAGTGCTTGAAAAGATTGAATTACTTGTTTCAATGGCTTAGTTCACATATATGAGTACATAACTCGAGGGTTGAACGATTATAAATGAAAGTCTGCGCTGAAAGAATCAGTCAACGATATCAATATCAATAGACATGCTAGAGCTCTCCGTTGCTCATTATTTTGGTGACAGTTAAAACTAAACCAGGTAACTGATTAGTTACATTAGACATAAATAGGTGAGTCTGTCAAGTCTATTATTTCAGGACTAGTAAAAAGTCTTCTTTTTTTGCTGTCTGCCCTTACTTTATAGCATGGAGGAGTAAAAACATCAATAACCTCAACTTCACTAGAAAAATCAGCATTCTTGGTTGGCAATGGATCATGATAGGCATCCGTTTTTGTTGAACACAGCCCGTTGGCCTGCTGACGCAGCTTCCCACCAAATTCATTGTCGAATTTGTGTCCGACTTTGTTGTCTGTTACATAAAAAGAACCACTTTGAATTGAAGATGACGTTTTCCCTTGGGAGTCGATGATAATATATGAGTGCTCAGGATCCTCTCTATCGGGAGTGCTATTTTCATCAGCACGTTTGTCAAGTTCTTCTCTCCAATCAATGTGTTCATCGACATTTTCTTTGGTGCTGTCTTGATTACTAAGAGAACTGACAGAATCTGTGAAGTCGGCTGATCTTCCGTCTGTTAATTTTTCACTGCTCCCATCGTATTCTTCACTATTGTCCAAATCGCTAGTTGTATACTCATCCCTGTCAATTCCTGTATAACAGGGAAGTTCATCCAGCACACGAACTTGGACTCTCATGTGCTCTGGAAGACGGGGGCAACCAGCTGAATGCATCTTGTATTTTGTGGAGAAGAAATTTACTGTGAGATTTAGGCTGGACAGAGAAGACAAAACTTAATGAGACCCCAGGAGAACAAAATCCAACAAGACTTGCCAGTCCACCTCAGGCAAAACAAATTACATACCTTTGCCACTCAGGGAGAGTAAGCATTGTATATGCCAATTTAATCTTATTAGCAACTCCTCCAAGAGTTTTGAATGATGCTGCTGCCTGTCTAACTGCACGGGATTCTACTGGATGCTGCCAGGCCCACTCAAACTGCAATATTCAATAAAGAGAACAATAAATTTGATATTGTTTGATATCACCAACCAGGTTAAAATAGTCCATCCTAGAAGCAAATTCAGGTTTCAGATTAGCAAACTGAACCTGAAACCTCCAACAGGTACAAATGAAGAGAATATGCATAATTGTGAAGTTTCAAAGAACGAACCCTCCATCTGACATATAAAATTCCACAAATGCCAAGACTTTAAGCTACTTCTCAATTGGTTCACTTGAAAAAAAGAGGAAATTTTCCGCTTTATTTATTTCACATGAGAATTAAGGCAACAATAAGCAGCGGAGCAGTTAGAATTTTGCAGTAAGATATTGTCAGTGACTCTGAGTTTATTCAGTGTGAGAGACCAGAGGTAACCCAACAAAATTCATGGTAACAGCGTTTGGACTCAATTTCAGTTTTCTTTTAAAAGAAGTGACCTTGGATTGGTTTCCGAGAACAATGTGCATGCTTGGATTTGGATTCGAGAGTTTGTTTTGAAATTGGGTTAAAGGGAACGTTTGGATTTAGCTTTCGTTGAAAAACATGATTTACTGGAATACCTTTTTGCTTTAAGTTTATGTCAAAATTGCACCCAGTAGATTTTATTAAACAACATAAAACTATGAGACAGCTGTTTCCTTGGACCAATTATGAAAACCAACTCCAATCATGTAGATTGCATAGTTAAAAAAGTATGAGAGAGGTACCTGGAGGGCGGATACATTTGTAGGGAAGCCATAAATGCATAAAATCATCTCCCAGGGACGCTTCTTCTTGGTCCTCCAAGCACCCATCCTCACCTCTCCATTGTGCTGTCGAATTCTACGACTAGGGTTCACTGTAAATCTGCCGGAACAATTGATTACAGAAGCCAAAACCATTATTATTTTGTCTGTTCCAATCATAGTCATGGATAGGAAAATAAAGTTAGTTGAATATAAAGACTAGAAATGATGTAAATAACCTGGTTAAAGAGAAGCACTTAAAAGAATTAAACAATTTTGTAGGACAGGAGTTGATTATCATCTTTAATTATCGAGCAAATTAGAAATTTATAATAAAAACAATGGCAGGGGAAAAGAAATCTAACTATGTTTGCCAAGTGCGGACTTCAATTATAATTATTAAGCAAAAAGATTAAAAAAAAAAAAGAAGAAGAAATCTGAATAGGATATAAGGAAGTAGTATAGAAGCACCCCCATCGGAACCCTAATATTTTTAAGAGAAAGAAGAGGAAACGAACCCGATGTAAGTGTGGCCCTTGAACCTGGGGCACATAGACGTAAGCAAGTAGCAGGCGAAGAACCTGCTTCCTCCTACTTGTTCATCCAAATTCACTCCTTTTCCCTCATCTCCTTCTTCTGAAGAAACTGTAGTCCCTTTCTTCTGCTCCCTCTCCTTCCGTTTCCCCATTTCTCTCTCTCTACTCTTTCTATCTGTCTGTCAAAGTGTGCCGACAGGGAAGCATTGGGATTGCCTCAAATCAGGCTAAATTCGACCGTTGTGATGCCACGGTTCCAATTTCCCCTTTCCTTCAAAAGTGACGGCCTTGTGGCTTTGTGACGCTAATGCCAAAATTTCCTGACGCGCCTAGTTTGGTTGCCTCATCTAGTTGCTAGTGAATTTATCAAAATGATCTTTTTAAGCTTAGGAATGATCCGTATGATAATTTTTTTTTAAAATTTTCATTCTTATAAAAAGTAAAGATATTTAAAATAATATTTTCAGATAAAAATTAAAGAAATTGGATATTATCACATATCTCATATTTCTAAAATTTAAAACTTTGTATAACACCTATTTCAGAATTAGTTTAGTTTCGAGCTTAAAAAAATACTTTTTATTTGATAGTAGCGGTTAGAAAATTGACTAATTTTATCAAAAAAATTATTTAAGATTAATAATTATACTTTAGTAGAACCCACTTCATATTAAAAATATCACTTTATTTACGGATTACAACGAAACAAAATAATCGAATCTAACTTTATTAAATTCATAAAATATATAAAAGATTATAAGCTAATAATTCACAACTACTTATTTGAAAAACAATAAAGATATGTCAACGAAGATTAACATCATGAAGCTTAGCATCTATTTGATCAACAAAAAAATTCTTAGCTAATAGTTGTACATTTCTTCTCTAGTGTTTTCAAAATTCATATGCCTCATTTTTCTGAAATTTTCACAAAAATGTAAATGATTCTCGCAAGGAACATATAAAAGAAAAACACTACAACTAAAATAGGCCAAAGGGAGTACATCATATTAAGAAAAACTTTAAAAATTAAGAGCAGTTCAGCAGAAAATGGTAAAATATAAGAATAGTAATAATTATTGACGAAATAATTTAATCCATTCAAATAAATTTAATTACTTTCCATTCCAAGACCAAATCTAATATCCTATTTTAATTTCATGTGATATGCATAAATTATTGATAGTTGAATAATTTAGCACTTACTTTATATTCTGCTTTATCTTGTCAATCTCATTGTCTGTAGAAAATAAAATGCAAATGCGATCTATGTAGGATAGCCACAACGTAGTGCTTGAAAAAAAGATACCAATCCACATCATTTGTATAAAAAGTTAAGAGGGAGAAAAAGGGATTACCGATGATAAATGAAAAGAATAAGAGGAAGCAAGAAGAGGAAGAGAAACAACGCAATTTAGGGGGTTAAAAGGCGGCTATTGAACTTCTTAAATGGAACATTATACCTATTCATGAATGTCGCCCTCATTACAATAAGCCAATAATGCGTGCGTCTTTTTTTTAATTGTAACTAACGTTGTGTTTTTCTTTGAAAAAGGAAATAGTTTCTTAGTAGGAAAAAAGAAAAGAAAAGGCAAAAAAGAGAAAAATGATAAATTATTTTACTAGTCATAAAGATGTGCCACAATACTGGGATCATGAGCCCCGTCACAACACCAAGCTCATGAAGTCACTATTGTTCCATGGATAAGTAGATACTAAAGCATCATGTGTAGCCGTAAAAGATATCTCAATATTTGAGATGGTAATGCATATGCATATTGACCTTGGGCAGAATTGCATGCCCAAATGATACTCAAATGCTTCATTTCTACTTGTTTATCTATCGTTATGTGTACATTCTCATGTAATTCTTAGTTAAATGTGAATTTATACTGACCAACATGATTAGTGTTGTTTTGTAGGTAAAAGAAAATTTTGGAAACTAATATATATGTTGGTGAAGTGCGGGAATGGACTTGGAAACAAGGAGTGAAAGTTGACAAGGGAAAGCAGCAAAAATAATGGCTCCGCGATGGAGCCGTGTCACGCTGCCATCGCGGAGGCATTCTGCCTCGAATGAATTAATTTTGTCAAATTCCAGTAGAGGTTCGTGTTACCTCCGTGACACGAAGGCAGTGCTCCACGATGCACTCCGTGTCACGTTGAGTGTAATTACCTGGAACCTCAAGTTCCAGTGAGGGTCCGCGATACCCCCGTGGCACGGAGGGAGTGCTCCGCGATACACTCCGTGCCACGTTGCTTGTTATTCCGAAAAAATTTCTCAATAGTATAAATAGCACACTTAGGTTTTATTTTTAAATATTCTGACTTGGTTGAGCAAGAACGTGAGTTACAGATAGTTGGGAGGACGAAAATTCTAGGGTTCTTCTCTTTCTCTTTCTCTTTAATCTCAATTGTTTGTATGAATTCTACTTATTTGAAGATGTTTAATCCACAAATGAGTGGCTAATTCACTTCTTGCTGAGGTTAAGAATAATTGTAGAGGAATGTAATTGTTGATCATTTTAGTTTTCATCTTTTCTTCAATGGTTGTTCTATCAATTCTTATTTTTACTGCATTAATGTTTGGCCAATGTTAATGTATATCTAGAAATCCAATTTTGATTTTGAAAAGGAAAGAAATTGGACAGATGTGAATTGGTAGTATATGATCTTTTCTTAGCTGTAAAAATTGAGAAAAGATTTACATTCAGAATAGAAATATATCTGAAAGTCTTATTAGTCAATTAAGGAATCGGTTTGTATGGCTAGAGCATGAAATTTTTTTTATCACAGAAATGTAGATTAAGGTCTCATGATTCTTAAATTGGATAGGAGTCGAAAGATCCAATCCATAGGCAATAAATTCCTGACTAGCAACCGAAGAGAAGATTCGCTGAATTGAATTAATAAATTACATCCCTGCATGTTTGTCTTAACCTCAGCTTGTTCATTGCTATTGTTCAGACTCAAATTATAATCTTGACTTAGATTCTCATTACTTAGTAAACTTTAACTCTTAAAACATTATTTATTTGGTTGTCTGCATTCATAGAGATATCGTTCATTGACGCTGAAGTTAATTAATACCGTAGTTCAGTCCCTGTGGGATCGATACTTTGCTTGAAATAAGCCACTTTACTACTTGTTCGACCACGTGCACTTGCGTGTAGTTCTCACGCCGAACAAGTTTTTGGATGCAAGAGCAATAGAATAATTTTCAATTTCTCTCTTGTTCAAAATCATGAAAATCTACTATGAAAAATTAAAAGAATCCCTATTTATACTAAGTATGAAAAAGGAGATATTATTATAAATATGCCCTTAATGAATAAGGGCCTTATTTGGATGGTCTTTTATTTCCTTTAAAATCAAGATTAGCTAATCTCACTTCTACCCACTTTCTTCACTCCGTTGGCCATCTTGTGTTTCTTCTTCTTTCTAAGCTACGATCCAAACATGGAATCCTTTGAACGTCTCCCATATGCACTCTACTGCCTCTTTTTTCATGAAGAAGCCTTGTAGATCTTGGAGCTCCCTTGCTTGGCTCCTTGTGAACGGCGTCTTAAAGGAACATGGATTGCATCATTCTCCCCTTCTTGGAAAGAATTTGCTCTCAAATTTTGAGGGGTCATCATCACGCATCACCATAGGGTAAAGATCACATGCATTGAATGTGTTGTGCACATGGTAGTACGAAAGGAGATCCACCTTGTAAAAATTATCATTCAACCTTTTAAGCACTTCAAATGAACCATCTCCTCTAGGCATGAGCTTAGTCTTCTTTTTGTTGGGAAACCTTTTCTTGCAAAAATGGACCCAAACCCAATCACCTAGTTCAAAGACAACTCTCTTGGGGCCTTTGTTGACTTTCTTGGCCATCTCTTTATTTTTCTTCTCAAGTTGGAGTCGCACCTTCTCATGCAAGACTTTCGTGGCTTCGACCCTTTTATTGCCATCTAAGCTCAACACACCATCTTGAGACAAATGGGTTAGATCAAGGAGGGTAAGGGGGTTAAAACCATAAACAACCTCAAATGGGGACATGCCAACAGTGCTATGAATCACATGATTATAAGCAAATTCAACTAGAGGCAATTGATCTTCCTAAGATGTGACTTTACCTTTAACCATGGTCCGGAGCATAGAACCTAGTTTGGCGATCAGTTTGGGGGTAACATGATGTGGAAAATAACAATCTAATACCAAGTCGGCCCCATTATTCCTTCCAAAAGTGGCTAAGGAACTTTAGGTCCATATCACTCACTATAATTTTAGGAATTTCATGTAATTTAACTACATACTCAACAAATAAGGATGCAATATAAGCAGCTTCATCACATTTATGACATATAATAAAATGAGCCATCTTTGAAAATTGGTCAACAACCATAAAAATGTTATCCCTACCCCTTCCAGTCCTTAACAATTCCAACACGAAGTCCATAGAAATGTCAAGACAAGGACTTTGGGGCGTGGGAAGAGGGGTATAAAAACCATGGGGAAGTAGTTTAGATTTAGCACTGCAACATTCAATACATTGACCACAAAGTTTAGCAACATCACTATGCATCTTAGGCCAATAAAATTATTCTTGAAGAATTTTCAAGGTTTTATCAATGCCAAAATGGCCCATCAAACCCCCATCATATGCCTCTCTCACAAGGAGTTCCCTCCAAGAGCTCATGAGCACACATAGACGCTTGTTTTTGAAAAAGTAACCATCAAATCTAGCAAAAAGGGTTGGGGGTTTATCCTTAAGCCCATGGTATGAGAATATCCTTAAGCCCATGGTCCCTTTCCCATACTTCACAATATTTGAAGATTTGAGCAAATTTAGGGTCCTCAGGATATAAAATTTTAAGCTTTCAAAATCCATCAATTTGAAAGTCAAAGTAGTAACCAAAATATGCTTACTAGATAAGGAATCCGCCACCACATTATCCTTCCCCTTTTTGTATTGGATTATATACGGAAAATTTTCAAGGAATTAAATCTATTTGGCATGTCTCTTGTTCAACTTTCCTTGGGCATTAAGATGTTTCAAGGACTTATGATCGGTCCTAATGACAAGCTCTTTAGGCTACAAGTAATGTTGCCAATTACCCAAAGCTCTCATCAAAGCATAAAGCTCAATATCATAGGTGAAATAATTCAAAGTTGCACATTTGAGATTCTTACTAAAATAAGCAATGGGATTCAAATCATGCATAAAAACGGCACCAATACCCACTTCACTAGCATCACATTTAATTTAAAAAGTCTTATTAAAGTTGGGCAATTGCAAGAAACGTGCGGAGCTAAGCATCTGTATCAAGATTTCAAAGGACCTTGCTTGCTCCTCACCCCAAATAAAAGGCACATCCTTTCAGATGACCTTGGTCAAGGGAGCGGCTATGGTGCTAAAGCCCTTAACAAACCACCTACATAAACTAGACAATTCATGAAAACTATGAACATTACCAACGGATGTAGGAGTTGGCCAATTTTGGATTCATTAACCTCAACCCCCCTTGAACTCACAACAAAACCCAAGAAAACAACTTCATCAACACCAAAAGAGCATTTATCAACATTAGCATAAAGTAGTTAACGTCTAAGCACATAAAAAATACATCTTAAATGATAAACATATTCATCCATGGTCTTACTATACACCAACACATCATCAAAATATACAACCACAAATCTACCAATGAAAGGCTTCATTACATGATTCATTAGGCACACGAAAGTACTAGGAGCGTTAGTGAGACCCAAAGACATCACCAACCATTCATATAGACCAAATTTGGTCTTGAATGTCGTTTTTCATTCATCTCTGGGTTTCATCCGAATTTGATGGTAACCACTTCTTTGATCAATCTTGGATAATATGCAAGAACCATTCAACTCATCTAACATGTCATCAAGTCTAGAAATGGAATGAAGATACTTTACCATGATTTTATTGACGACGCGAAATCAACTCACGTCCTTCATGTACCATCTTTATTTGGCACCAAGATCACCAAAACCTCACATGGAGTCATGCTTTCTCTCACCATCTCTTTTTCAAGGAGTGCATCCATTTGCTTTTGAAGTTCTTTGGTATCCGCCGGATTGGACTAGTAAGATGATTTGTTTGGTAATTGTTTGACCCTAGGATGAAGTCAATTTGATGCTCAATACCCCTCAAGGGAGGAAATCCCTTTGGGAGGTCCAATGGAAACACATTATCATAATCATGCAAAAGAGAAGAAATAGGACTTGGCAAAGAAGGGGTTAGTTCTTTAGTAATCAAAGAATAGTCCTTATGCATGAGAAGGACCACTAGTTTCCTATCCTCCAACTCCTCCCTAACCTCCTTGATACATTCCAAGAGAGCCACCTTCGCTTTTGCCTTAGGGTTCACCACCCTTTGACTCTCTTTTCCGGCACTAACTCCACTACTACCCACAACTCCTTAGCATTTATCCTTCAACTCCTTCATCTTTTCATACATGTCAATCACTTGCAATGGAGTCAAAGGGTCGAGAACATGTTTGTGCCCCTCATGTACAAATGAATACCGATTTGTTCTATCATCATGATGAGTAGCTCTATCATATTGCCAAGGTCACCCAAGTAGCATATGGCAAGCTTGCATAGGCACCACATCATAAAGAATCTCATCTTGGTATGTACCAATCTTGAACTTGATCATAACTTGGCGATGGACCCTCAATTCCCCACACTCACTCAACCATTGATGTTTTTAAGGAGAGAGTGTTTGGTGGTGGGAAGGTGAAGAAAGTCTACCAAAGCAGAACTTTCCACATTGGCGCAATGATCTTGGGCATAATTACGTTCCCAAGTGCTATTTTATAACTTAGTTTAGTCATGTTTGTCAATTTAATTAATTACATTCTCATGTGATTTTGAATAATTTTGTGCAGGAACTAACCAACATGATTAGTCTTTACTTTTTGGGTGTAAAATGCATAGGAGGGACTAAATATGATGATTAAAGTTCAAGGAGGAAGATCGGAACAAATTGCAAAAGAGTCGCACAAGGCAGCACAAGAAGCAGGTTGGCCGCGCCAAGTAGCGTGCCACGCTGTGCGTGTGCCGTGCCCAGCGCCATGCCATACCCTTGTTGCACGCGTGAAAGATGTCAATCTAGTGGCCCTGTGCGATGGCAGAATTCCACAGCAGGCGCAAGGCACGGCTAGTAGTGTGCCACGCCAAGCGACGCGCACTAGTGCAGCGCAAAACCTGCCGAGAAGCCAACTTTCCAGTGTACCTGCGCGATGCCTCCATGCCGCAGAGCTACTGCTGCGCTATAGGTAGCGTGGCATGGGGATGGTCCATGGCTGGCCAAAATTTGCATTTCCACTTAATATAAATAGGACCCTTAGCTTCTAAAATTAATGATCACGTAAAATATTTTAGGAAAGTAGAGAGGAGGTAAGTGAGAAGCGAAGAACTTCACCTAGGGTGCAAAATTTGTCATTCTCTTTTAATTATTCTTATAAGTACATTACTTTAATTATATTTTTGAGTAATTGTACGAAAATGAGTGCTAAAAGCCTTCCTCTAGGGTTGAGGCCACATGATATGAATATAAATGCTTGATTTTCATATTTGGTTTGAGTTTTGGTTGTTGTTTTGTCTTGCATTCTTAATTATTGTTGTTTTTATGCTTGATCGCCATGAAAACAAACTTGTTAAGCTTAGATAAAAGCTTGAAAGAGTAACCCTAGGCTAGAACAAAAGAATGTAGGGAGCAAGTTCTTGTCTTTATGATAAGATTCGCGGTTAGGATAGAAATTATACCTAATTTGCCTTGCTTGGTTAATAAAACGGGATGATAGCTAGACACAGACTTAGAATTGTCACATCACCACTCGTAGAAGTAGTTGTGAAGCTAAGTTAGGTTAAATAATTAGAGGTACAAAAGTCCATAATCAAGGGCATAAACCCCGTAAACCACATCCATAATGTTAAATTGCTCACAAATTAGGATATCACATTCCCGGTCAACAATGTAGGTGTGAGACTAGTTTGTTGTATTTAGAGGCTCGAAAGACCATGAACACCGCACTTTAACTTTGTGAGATAACAACTGAAGTTTTTATACTCAAACCATCGTGAATTTAGCATTGCATGATTTTCAGGTCTTAACTCTAGATGCTTCTTATTATTGTTTCCCGATTATTTTGTGATCACCCCTAGATTTAATTACAATTATCCAAAATCTCTTAAATCAACACTTGTGAGATTGAATATTGCACCTGAACTTGAATATTCGCTAAAATAGTCCAGTCCCTGTAGGTTCAACATCTGGCTCTTAAAAGAGCCACTGTATTACTTGTACGACTACGTACGCTTGCACGTGCGTTGGGGCGCAAACAAGTTTTTGGCGCCATTGCCGGGGATTGGCAGCGTTTAGTGAATTTTTAGTTTTTGTGTGATTATTTTTATTTTCATAAGTGTTGAAAAACTTGGTCTTAGTTTGTTCTATTGTAGGTAACAGGTTGTCCTTGCAGAACTGGCAAGGAATAGAGAGTTGGTGGAACCTTTGTTGGAGCCGGAACGCCAATTACATTTGCTCCCAAGAGAAGCTCTAGAGCGGAAGCTAAAGAGGTTACAGGAGCAGTTATAATAGTATCCACCAATAGAACAAGAAGAGTTGTTGCCCGAACCAATGACAGCCCGACCAGTTCGCGAAGTGGCAATCCCACTAGTAACAAATGTGACCTCCAGTATCCGCAACCGGAGCCATGAGGAAATTTTGAGCTTAAGCAGAATATGGTGAAACTATTACATTCTAGTGGCCAATTCACTAGAATGACTCATGAGGACCTACAACAGCTCTTGCAGAATTTCTTGGAGATCAGTGACACTTTTGTCCCCACCAGAGTGTCAACAGATTATGTCCGACTCACCCTCTTCCCATTTTCACTATTAGGAGAGGCAAATAGGTGGTTGAAGGTGGAGCCACCAAATTCCATTACTTCTTGGGAAGACCTAGCAAGGAAGTTCGTCATTAGATTCTTCCCCTCAGGCAAGACTATCAAGCTTAGAAGTGAAATATTAAGTTTCAAGCAGCGGCTGAAGGAGAATTTGTATTTGGCTTGGGAAAGGTTCAAGTCATTATTGAGAGATTCCCCCCCATCATCAACAGTCCAATGATGTGTTAGCTCACACCTTTGTAGAGAGTCTAGACCCACATATGAAGATCTTATTAGACTCTACATCGGGTGGGCAAGCATTGGAGAAGACATATGATGAGCTATACACTTTACTGAATAGAATTGCTCAAGGATATCCAGAGTGGCATAGCGAATCATCAAGAGGGGCAGAAAAGAGAGCAGCAGGGATGATAGAAATGGATAGTGTCAATGCCTTAGCAGCACAACTGATATCAATGCAGCATCAGATGATGACTCAGTTCAGCAAACTGAGTATGAACCAGCCGCAGGGTCAGGTGAATGCAATTCAACAGGGTCCGAGTTGGTGCGAAATTTGTGGTAATAATGGGAAAAATGCAGATTCTTGCAGAGATAATCTAGAAACTATCAATTTTGTGGGGAATGGTCAGAGAAACAATTAGAACTATGGCAACACCTACAATAAAAATTGGTAGAGTCACCCAAATTTCTCTTGGGGTGGCAATTAGAGTCAGAGCTACCAGCAGCCTCAGCAGTAGAATAGACAGATCAGTGGCCAGTCAAGCAGTAGCAGCATTGAGGAGATGTTGCAGAAAATCATGGCTACTCAAGCCCAACAAGCAGAAAATCAGGTAAGGATGGCTTCAGATTTGAAAAATCAGTAGATGGCCACCCGAAATCTAGAGAAGTAGATGGGTCAATTAGCAACTGCTCAGCACACTAGACCTCAGGGAGGGTTACCTAGTGAAACAGATACAAACCCCTGATAGGTCAATGCCATTAGTCTGAGGAGTGGCAAGCAGTTGGCTGATGCACCACTGAAAGAAAAGAAAAATGAGGTGCAGCCAAAGATAATCAGATAGGGTCCATCCACTGACAAATGAGATGACTGAAGTGCTGCAAAACATAATGCACAATCATCATTGCAGCCAACACAGATACCACCACCACCATTCACGCAAAGGCTCAAAAAGAGCAAGGAGGAAGAATGTTTTAAGAAGTTCTTTGATATTTTCAAAGAACTTCACATCAATTTGCTTTTACTTGATGTTTTGCATGGAATGCCAAAGTACGCTAAGTACTTGAAAGATGTGGTGGCCAATAAAGTTAGGTTGTTGGATGTCCATACATTGGCACTTACTGAGAAGTGCAGCTACAGGTTGATGAGCAAGATGCTGAAAAAGCTCAAGGACCCAGGGAGTTTCACCCTCCTCGTACAAATTGGTAAAGCTGACATTATACAGGCTAGAGCCGGATTTATAGGTAGCAGTCAAATTAACGCCGCTATTTCTGTTTAACACCCTGGGGTTGGGAAAGCCGAGGCCCATAAGAGTAATGTTGTAGCTGGCATACAAGTCCACAGTGGCACCTGAAGGAATTATTGAGGACCTTCTCATCAAAGTAGGTAAGTTCATTATACCTGCTGATTTCATCATTCTTGACTTTAAAGTTGATGATAAGGTACCCCTGATCTTGGGACGACCATTCTTGGCAACTGGAGGAGCTATCATAAATGTAAGAGCAGGTACCCTTAAAATGAGGGTCAATGATGAAGAAGAGCTCTTCAGATTTACCAAGAGATCAACCCACCCACACACTACAGAGATCTTTGTAAGATCAGTGTGTTGTCAGATGCTAAGTGTGGGGTAGTGAATTCAATGGGTCCATTATTGCAAGATATGTTGACACTTCAGCCCGAGTCTGATGGAGGGCAAAAATTTAAAAAGAAGATGGAAGAAAAGAGGGACAGACTGAAGGCTGTCCCCTCTAAAAACAAAAAGAGGAGAAGATGGTTCTCGAAAGGGAACACTTATTTGAGGATATCCTAAGAAGGATAGTCCACATCGTGTTGCAACGTAAAATTAGACGCTGCTTAGGAGGCAATCCAAGAGTACCAAGGGTACACTTTCTATACAGTTTTTGTGTAATTTTTTGTTACTTTTCACTTGTTGTTGTTTGTTTTGTTTGTTAAGCACAGATTCAGGGGAAGTCTGAGTACCCAAAAGAGCTAAGGAGCATGACAAAAAGATGAGTGTGGGGTCGATGACCTACATGTTCAAAAATAAAGAAAACATGCTGTTAGCTAGACCTAGAGGCCTCAGGGAGTATTTCTCACCCTTGTATTAATTTTTAAATGATGCTTTGGGGACATAACATAATTCAAGTGTGGGGTGAGGGAAATTCCAAAATTTTGAATTTTTTACTTAGTGAATTTAGGTGAAGTTGGTGCTTGGTATAATATTACTTGATGAAAAAAGTTCGAGTTGAGCATATTTCACCCACCCTTTGGTTTTTCTTTTTGGTTCTTTTCTGAAAGGGGGCACTTTGAACCGAGAAATAAAATTTTTCTTTGTCTGTACATAATGGTGTTAGTATTAGTTAGGACCTTTTCCCGACGATGAATGGATGACGACCGTCTTGAGGAAAAATTAGTCAATAGGTTTTTGTTGTAAACCCTTAGCTGATTGATAGCTTGATATTCTTATTCTGTGTTGTACATGATTGTGAGATGCAAGTGCTGTAAACTTTGAAGCATGATTAGCAATTGTATAACTCTATTTGAGACACCTAGGCTCTTGAATGTGACTCTATGTGCTTAAAGCTTAATTCAGCATTCTTGTGATTAGCTGAGTAAGAGTCTACCAAATTTGTCTTGAATTGAGCATGTGCTGTGAGTGTAAGGTTTTTGAATATTCCATGCTATTGTGTAGTGTCTAGAACTTGCCTGGTGTGTATAAAAAATGAAATGAGGGATGTGAATAGTAGGAGATGATTTAGGCATTTCTTTGACCAAGCCTAATTTTTATTCATCAGTTTACTTACCCTAATATATGACCCTAGTTAGACCCATTGAGCTTTTAGCCTATTCTTTGTCGGCCACAATATAAGCTTAATTCTTTCTTTTCAATAGCCTTGAATCTGATCCAAAACTCCTAAGCGCTTAAGTGAAAATGCAAAAGAAGTTAAGGAGTGAGAAGTTGGAAAAAGAAGGAAAATAGTAGTTGTGGGAGGTGAAGGAAAGACTAGAGGTACACTTGTTTAAAAATGCATAAGTATTGGTAGGGAGTAAAAGAAGAAAAGAGCAAAAAAAATTGCTTAAGTACTCCTTACTAATAGCCTAAGTGTGTCTAATGAAATGGAGGAACAAAGATGAAAATAGGAGTTGAAAAGAATAAAGGTGAAGTAAGAGGATAAACGGCCGTAATGAAAGTGTAATGTTTTAAAAGCGCTTAGGGAAGATAGTCACTATTATTGGCCAGAATAGTACTTACCCATCCCTTAGATTACATTACAACCCACTAATTCCTATTTGATCGTATGTTCAAACATTCCTGAATTAGTGAAGTAAAACACTAAAGGCAAGAGGATCAAGTTGGCCCTTGCGAACGGCTTGATGCACTATCTCCCTTCAACCCTTTGAGCGAAATACGGCAAAAGAAAAGGAAGGAAAATCCATGGACCGACCCCATCATATCCACCCCGTAGGAACTATGAGATCACCCCAAGGACGCCTTCGGCTACCAGGGGTCACGGACCGACCGTAGAACCCGCCTATGGGTCAATACATGTTGTGTGTGAATTCTTTGTAAAAGTGAGCCTATTTCTTATTCATATACCCATACATGTTATAATTTGAAAATATGTGAGAGAAAGATGAGTATCTCTCTTTGTGTGAGGGGACATGTTTGATAAAGTATAAATTCATGTCGGATGTCTTGGTTGATTTGCATGAATTTTTTGAGTTTAAGAGTCGATTCTTGAGGCTATAAAGTTTTAACTTAGTTATATGGGGTTCTAATGGTGAGATATTGCATGCTCTATTTCAAATTTGCTATCTAAAACAATCGGTGTAGCCGTAGCTTGAATCATCTTGTTTCAATTAGTTATGTGTGAATTCTTCGTGTGCATGAGATGTAATAGAGTTGTTCGAGGACGAACAAAGCTTTAAGTGTAGGGTAGTGATCTTGGGCATAATTACGTGCCCAAGTGCTATTTTATAACTCAGTTTAGTCATGTTTGTCAATTTAATTAATTTCATTCTCATGTGATTTTGAATAGTTTTGTGCATGAACTAGCCAACTTGATTAGTCTTTGTTTTATAGGTGTAAAATGCATAGAAGGGACTAAATATGATCATTAAATCTCAAGGAGGAATATCGAAACAAATTGCAAATGAGTCGCACCAGGCGGCACAAGAAGCAGGCTGGCTGCGCCAGGCACCGTGCCATACTGTGCGTGTGCCGCACCCAGCGCCATGCCACACCCTTGCTGCGCGTGCGAAGATGTAAATCCAGTGTTCCTGTGCAATGGTAGCATGCCACAGCAGGCACAAGGCGCGACAGTGGCGTGCCATGTCGGGCGACGCGCACTAGTGCTGCGCAAGACCTGCCGAGAAGCCAACTTTCCAGTGCACCTACGCGATGCCTCCATGTCACGGAGCTGCTGCTATGCTATAGGCAGCGTGGCACGGGGCTGGTCCATGGCCGACAAAAATTTTCGTTTTCCCACTTAATATAAATAGGACCCTTAGCTTCTAAAATTAATGATCACGTAAAATGTTTTGGGAAAGAAGTAAGGAGCAAAGGGAGAAGCGAAGAACTTCACCTAGGGTTCAAAATTTATCATTCTCTTTTAATCATTCTTGTAAGTACATTACTTTAATTATATTTTTGGCTTATTATACAAACATGAGTGGCTAAAAGCCTTCCTCTAAGGTTGAGACCACATGATATGAATGTAAATGCTTGATTTTCATATTTGGTTTGAGTTTTGGTTGTTGTTTTATCTTGCATTCTTAATTATCATTATTTTTATGCTTGATCACCATGAAAACAAACTTGTTAATCTTAGCTAAAAGCTCAAAAGAGTAACCCTAGGTTATAACGGAAGAATGTAGCGAGCAAGTTCTTGTCTTTACGATAAGATTCGCGGTTAGGATAGAAATTATACCTAATTTGTGTTGCTTGGTTAATAAAATAGGATGATAGCTAGACATAGACTTAGAATTGTAACATCATCGCTCGTAGAAGTAGTTGTGAAGCTAAGTCAGGTTAAATTATTAGAGGTACGAAAGTCCATAATCAAGGGCATAAACCTCGTAAACCACATCCATAATATTAAATTGCTCACGAATTAGGACGTCACATCCCCGCTCAATGATGTTGGTGTGAGACTAGTTTGTTGTGTTTAGAGGCTTGAAAGACCATGAACACCGCACTTTAACTTTTTGAACAACAACTAAAGTTTTAATACTCAAACCATCATGAATTGTAGCATTGCATGATTGTCAGATCTTAACTCTAGACGCTTCTTATTATTGTTTCCCAATTATTTTGTGATCACCCCTAGATTTAATTACAATTATCCAAAATCTCTTAAATCAACACTTGTAAAATTGAATATAACACCTGAACTTGAATATTTGCTGAAATAGTTCAGTCCCTGTGGGTTCGACATCCGACTCTTAAAAGAGCCACTGTATTACTTGTACGACCGCGTACGCTTTCGCGTGGCTGGGGCACAAACACACTACCACCATCAATAACCAAGGATCACAAGTTCCCTTTAATGAGGCATTTAGAAATGGAATAGATTTTCCCTTTGACTAGGGTCATCAATAGCCTTTACTTATCATGGGATAGATTTTCCCTTTGACTAGGGTCATCCATAGCCTTTACTTATCATGGAATAGATTTTCCCTTTGACTAGGATCATCCATACCCTTACTTATCATGGCATGATGCACTACATATTTGGAACAGTAAGCTCCCTTTCTTGAGGCATATCATTGACTACCAAGGCTTGCTTGGATAGTCTACAAGGAACACCAACATCATCACCATCCCCACACTCCTCCTAAAATACAATATCACCCTCCACTTGGGGGTCATCAATGTCAACCCCCTCAACAACATCAACACCATCATAATAATAAAAATCATCGGCCAACATAATAAATGCCCTCCAATTGGGGAACTCACTCATCTTATGGCCAAAGCCTTGACATTTGTAACATTTAAGAGGGTGAAAAGTGTTGCCTCCTTTCTTTGGAGGAAGAATGGAAGTGCGCCGCTCCACTTGATTGGTTTTGACAAAAGGCTTCTTGAGATCTTGCATGACACTCTTGTCCTTTTGTCAATTGGAAGAAGAAGTTCTTCCAACTTTGTTGTAGTTCCAAGTACCTTTGAAACCCCTTGATTTGTCAAGCTTCTCCTCTTGGAGGCCTATCTCTATCTCAATAGCCGCCTCAAGGGTTTTATCAATATCATGATAGAGGTGGAGTCTCATGTGGGAAGTAATTTCCTAACTCAACCCGACTCTAAACCGAGTCATAACATTCAAAAGATCTTCATCAAAATCAATCCACATGTTCAAGAGTTGGAGCTCATCATAGTATTGCTCTACACTTTTGGTGCCTTTTCTTAAAGTGTAGATCTTCTTTAGTTGCTTTTGGAAGTACATCTTGGCAACATACTTCTACCTAAAAATAGCTTTTAACTCTTTCCAAGATGGGGTGGGCGATAAACCATGCATCCTACGTGTCTTGACTCGAGTTTCCCACCATGTGGAAGCAAAACCCTCAAATTGAGCAATGACATAAGAAACCTTCTGTACATTGAATATCTTATTTTTCAAGATGATTGATAACGCTCAAGCTCATACTTCCTAACAAATTATGAAGTGGATGTTGTCAATAAAGAACCCAACAAAGAGGTTGGGGTCGAACCCATAGGGAATAGGGTAAGATCTAGACTAATGTCGGTAATTGAACTTGTTGGTGAGTTATCTCCAAATTGGGGGGTTTCAAGAAAATAATATTAAAGCAAATATTATAATTGTAATTTAAATCAATATTTGCAAACAACTAGGGTAAGTGTTCCCCATGGGTTCATAACTACTTCGGGTATACACACGTGAACAATCCTAATGCTTACTTACAGAACTGATAACTAGGGTTCATCCAAACGATTGATTCATCCCTATTGAATGACTATACTCAATCACCGGGTCAGGTCTAATGAGTGATTTCAAACTAACCGTTATAAATATTTTTTAAATTTAACTATCCTGCGATCACAGCTCGAGTTAATACAATGATCATAAAGACCAAGGCTTTGTTGAAATTCTCTTTTCCTAATCTCTACTTCTTTAGTTTTAAGAAAGTAAAGAATTCGGGCAAGTACTAACATTGTACACCATTAAGAAATGTTTAAAGATGAATAGAATACAATACAAGCGTTTAGCATTGGTTTTGAATCACTTTTGTGTAGCCCTATTTTGTTATTCCACTATAGTTCCCACAACCCCTAGTTGTGGAGGTTTTAGCCTCTCATGTTTTTAAGATTATAATTTGCATTCATAGATAAATACATAATTAAGTACTTACAGTAATAATTGGATGAAAACCAGATCTGAATATCAAAGAACAATCTCAAGAATAATGGATGAAATCAAGAGTTTGATCCTAAGAATTGCTCTTCAAAACTTGGTAAAAATTCACAAATAATATTCTTCACACGTTTATTACTTTGTTTCTATGTTCTATGACTAAAATAAAATATAAAAGCTATTTATACAGATATTAGAAACTTTTTCCTAAGCTAATAGGGATTTTCCATATCTGGCGCCGACTGTGTCACGACTGATCCTACGACCCGTAGCAGGATTGTACGGGTCGTACATGCTTCTCGTACATCCTTAGCTGCTGCATATTTGTCTAAGTGTTGGCAGGCTGGTATGAACCGTACCACAGTCCTACGAGTCGTACAATGCATCCGCAGTTTGGCCCTGAGAATTGAGACATCTTATGAAGTTTTTAACGAGTGTTGTGGTACCCCTTGTACCTTCCTCCTATGACTTGTACTATTTGTTGTGTTTGAAGTTCTGCCAAGTCTTGAAGAATTACTTGAAGTTCACCACAACTCATGGTACAGGTCGTATGTGCATGCTACGATCATGAGTCCATCCGTACCAAGAGACTGCCTTTGTGCAAATTTCTCTGAATAATTTCACGACTCCAGTTACACTCATACCATCTTGGTACGACTCATACTAAGAGTCGTATGTTTCCTTCCTCTTAATCCATCCTTCTGACTTTCACTATGGTTCTCAGTATGGCTCATACAATCAAGGTACGACTCATACTGAGACTTGTACTTGGCTGATTTTCTGCATTTTTAGGCCTCTTTTGCACATTTTTGCTTCAACACTCATTTTCCTTGAAATCAAAAGTAAAAGTGCCTTATATCTATTTAAACATACCTAAGTCCATGCTATTTTCTTAGTTTTAAGCATCGAAAGTGCTGTAAACTCACATTACATCAAACCCTCAACTTAAGAATTTTACATGTCCTCAGGCAAAGAAAACAAAAACTGAACATGACACTTAACTAGAAAATAAACCTGGGATACTACAGCCAACATCAACCAAAACTTGCACATAAACTCAAATAGGTTTTGACCCTTTTTGCTGTGAACCAAATCAGGACATGCACATCAAGCAACCACATAATATGATAAATAGGGATCAAAACATGTCATATAGCTATTAACAGATAGTCAAGTCATCACCAATACTTTTCACACAGACAACTAGTAGAATTAGACACAAACCATGTACCCTCACAGCAAATAAAGTCCCTCACTCACAAATATAGTAAAATATGAAACATGGGACTGAACAAGTAAAACTCTCACTCTCACAAAGAAGTCCCAAATACTGCATATTGGATACCATAGGCTTGCCCTTATTTTCTCTACTTTGGTTTGTTAGATGGTCAGGCTAGGATCACTGTAGGACTTGCTTTGGCTTGTAATTTAGGATTTCGGGCTAGGTATGGTAGATATTAAATCTTTTGAGTGACTAAACTCCTCCTTGGCACAACATACACGTGACTCCATTTTTTCACTTTTTCACCCTTTTTACTTTCCACTATTTCCTCCCTTTTCACCCTTTTTATGCACTTGTATGAGTGTGGTGTGTTTCTTCAAACTTTTATGCATCATTCTCATTTTTGTATTTTCTTATTTTTCACCTTTTTCTTTTCTCTTCCTTTTTCACCTTCCCATTATTTATGCACCCTTACTCTAGCCTCCCTCAACTTAGGCATTTTGCCTATGTTGAGGTTCACAATGTCCAAGGAGGGATCAGGACCAAAACAGGTTCATTATAAAAATGGGTACGGTTAATTGGTTATTCAAAGAAAAATGGTTTATTTAAGGCTCAAAATCGGGATCAAGGGAATCATATCATTTTGGTAGGGCCATTTAAGCTAAAAATGGGTTAAACCAAAAATGGCCTATGATTCTTTTCTAACCAACCATCCTAAAACCTATGTAAAGACCAATGTAACACCCCGGAAGGGCCTACGAATAGACCTGGGAGTTTAAGTCAAAAACCTTAGAAAACCTGGAATTTTCCACTAGTACGACTCGAGGTACGAGTCTTGGTGAGGACCTACGACTCATGACACGAGTCGTGAGGAGACTGGGAGCCTGAGGTTGTGTCATGGGTAGTCTTACGAACCATGGTGAGATGGTACGACTCGTGGTTAGGAGTCGTGGTGAATATCTCAGTGATGCCAGAGTGAGTCGTCACTGGTCATGGTATGACTCGTAGGATGAAGCAACGAGTGGTGATGAGGAGTTGTGGTTAAGTTGTAGTGGTTTGGGTGGATGGTACCACGGTGGACAGTATGATCCGTAGGATGGTGGTACGAGTTGTGGGTTACTAGTTGTGGAAAAATTCAGAAAGTTGGGGAAAAGGGTGAAGTGGCCATGAGTCATGACTTGATGGTACGACTCATGGCACGACTCGTGGTCGGGGCCAGAACTGCTTTTTAGGAAAATTTTAGTAAGGGCACTTTCAACTTTTCTACGCTTTTGAGCCCTAAACCACGTTGTTTTGAGGTCAAAACAGGTTCTTTAAGGGATGAAAACTCCTGTTTAAATTCATTTTATTAATTTCAAGTGCTAGAGAAGGGAGTAGGAAGGGTTTCAAGCCATTTTCTTCAAGTTCTTCAAGTTTTCACTTAGGGTTCTTCAAGGGAGTAGGAAATCACGAAATTTATAGGTATGTGGGGTTTTTAATGGGTAGATTAGACCCTACCCATGCCCATTTCTTTCCATTTCCTACGATTAAGAAACCAAATTCTTGTGGGTCTTAACCCAATTGCATGATTTCCCACAAATTTACATGAAAGTGTGGTAGTATGTTTAAATTATGGATTTTGAAGTATTTGGGCTGATATTACTTGTATATTTTATATTTCATGATTTAAATCTCTAAAAGTATGGATGCCCAATCATTGGAAAATTTTTAGTGAATTTCATGGTCAAGATGATTCCGAAAACATGAACAAGTTTCTCTTACATTTTTAAGCATGTATTCAAGTTTTAATTTCCCAAGTTAGCATGATTGTTTTATTAAGATTTTAAACATGTCAAGTATGTTTGAAACTATGGGCAATGCCCACATGTCGCTTATGAATTATATTACGATTTGGCCGACTCACGGTCCCAATTCCATGGCTAGTAATGTGAATTCTCAAGTATGTCATGATTCCCATGTTTTCACTAGCCATTCATGTCATGTTATGAATATTATGAGCATGTTGCATGTTTTGGGAGTAGTACTTAACATCGAGTAGGTTCAGGTCTTAGATTACGCCCCGAATCTCAAAACTACGTGCCACCGTAGGATTATGTTTGGGACCTCCTCAGTGACTGTCCCTTATGCCCTACGGGGCCTTCATGAGTGATATCACGCCTTTCATAGTTCATACCCTTGGCAAGATATGAACGGCCTCCTGACTAGGGGTATAAGTCGGACTTCATGTGTGCTCATGTGAAGTATGTCGGGTATAGAAATCTCCCATTGTTCCTCATGGTTTTGAATTATGCATGGTTATGTTCTTTTGGCTCAAGTTATGATTTATGAAATGTTTTCCCCCGCATGTTATGACTTTGATGGGTTTATGAATAGTTTTGGAAATATTGAGCTTTATGATATACTTACGATTTTAGTTTTATGATCATGATGTCCCCACTCCTATAACTTTTATGTTTTTAAGCATTATTTTGCATACCTTACATACCCAGTACTTTCCAAGTACTGACCCATATATTTTCAGGATCTGGTTCGCAGGCTCAACATCGTCCCTAGTTTGTGCTCAGTTTCGCTAAATCTCTAGTGGTGAGTCCTCATGATCCGAGGGTTTCATGTTTAGAATTTTATCTTATGTTTTTAGAATGTTTGGGTTAGTTGGGGTATTGTCCCTTCAACCCGTCTTTTATAATTAGAGTCTTTCAGACTTATGTGTAGTATTTTGTCAGTGATGATTGTATTTAAGTTTGTCGTTCCCTACAAATTCATGATACGATTTTCAGCTCATTTATGATTGATAAGTTAAGTTTTCTACTTTATATGAATGAATTAGTGTTATGCTCACGCCATGGGTTGACTTGGGGTCTCTCGGGACTCCTTGTCCGTGTCTATGATCCGGGCGTACTTTTGGGTCGTGACAACTAACCAGACAAGTTCTAGATCCTCTACACAGTATTGAACTAAGTATCAGACCACACTAACTCATGATACATGTCTTGCATTCACTTTACCTGTCAGATTTATTCATGGTTAACAAAAATTATTTATGCTAATATACTAAATGACATAAAAAGATCCACAGAAATCATGCTTTGCAATCACAAGTACATAGCTAATCATCAAAAAATTTTAAATAGGGTCAATTTTACAAATCCGAAACTAGTGCAATTTATTAGCTGAGTAATCCTAAGCTACTTTCTAATTAAACAAAAATCACAAAAATAAAATACTAAACATGTCGGTTCTACTAGATAGCATGCCTGAGGGAAAAGAAACACGACAAGAAAAACCTTCAGACGAATCAAAATTCCAAAAAGTACAAGTACACCCCCTCCCCTTTTTAAAAAGCATGCTTCATCCCCGAAGCATAGAATGTAAAGAAAAGGGAATGGAACATACCTGCGGCGCACTAAGCGCTCCTGTCATCCTGCGGAGGAGGTACCTTCGCTGCAATCGTGGTGCTGGTGGTGGCCGACACACTCACTGGTGTACCCATAGAGGGAGAGCTACCCCCTAAGTATTAACGACCATCTCCACGACATCTGGAATCATTGGGGCTGAATGTGTCTCACCCGAAGGGTCCCTGCCACTCGCAAGCTCTGGCTGGACCGCGGTGGAGCTACCTGCTCCTCTAGCTCTCTCAAGTAGCTTCGAATGATGCACATCGTGAGTCTACTGACTCTCCAATATTGCCTTCTCGTGCTCTATCTTCTCTTGCTTTCTCTTCTTCTTTGGGGTCTCATCTCCAATATCCTCAGAGACCTTCTTCTTCCCTTTCTCCTTGTCAACTCCTGTGGGCACCCAATAAACCGTCAGATCAAGCTCCTCGTCAATACCATCATCGAGGTCAGGAAGATTAGGGGCTGCTATAATTGCCGGATGTCGTGATGACAGCTTGGCCACTTGGCTCCAAAGAGCCCCTAAATCCTAACAGAGGCTGCCCGTGTCAGTTTGCTCAGCCATACGCATGTTGAATCTACTCTCGAAACCATTTAATCTGGCGTGTAGGGCATGGACAGCTGTCTTAATCTCAGCCTTTACCCAAGGCTTGACATTCTCCATCAATGATTGAACTTTCTTCTTAGCTATGGTCAATCTCTTGGTCAGGTTTTGGAGAAATTCCTGAGGCACTAGTATGTACCTGTTGGAGTCTGGCTCGGGAGGCTCATAGGTAGTATGGCAGAGGTGCTAGGAGCTGTATCTGAATGACCAGCATCTGTAGCTAATGTCTCGCCCTACTCTTGTGAAGTGGGGACATTCACCTATTCGCCCCTAACTGTTCGTGATAGTAGGACTGCGGTGGAAATAAGGCCCTACTTACCAGGTTCATCTCATCCCAGATTAGGCCAATATTAGTGATCCACTGTTCTCTGATCATGTTCTCCTCACCATGATGCACCTTGATGCCCGCCTCTGTGTATAATTTGAAAATGTGACTTGGGAATGGGATGGTAGTGCTCAATCCCATAGCCCGATCCCGCACCTCCTCTACAATGACCCTCGAGATATTGATGGGGTTTCTGGACATGATATAGGCCACCAAAGCTGCTTTGTCTGCACTGAGGGTTTTATCATTTACAGTCAAGGCCAATCGATGGCGCACTAACGTCCAGCAGGCTTTTTCTATGAAGTTTAAAGATTTCTTTGTACCTGCTTGTCGCTAGTGACCCATTCTACCTCTTCTTCGTCCTCAGGAATCACTACAGACAACCATTGAATCTGCCTCCACCTCCCATCAAAACCAAGTTGCTTGATCTATTTCAAAGCCTCCACTCAATAGTCATATTTTGGTGTAGCATGTGGTGGTATGAACTGGGGTCCATATAATACCCGAGCAATAGTGCATTCGGATATATCAACCTCTCAGCCTCTAACCATGACGCTCTCTAGCTTGGGCTGATCTTTCAACTTCTGCCCCTCTTTCACTTTCTGCTCCATGGTTGCTAAATAATTGGTGTAGAACTCCCGGATGATTTCTAAAGTGTATCGGTCCGGGGTCCTAGTTATCCAAATAAATTTATAGAAGCTAATATCCGCTTCATCTCCTCTACCTCATTTAATGAATTCGTGAGGATCCGCGCCTCTTCTTGAATGTTCTGCCCAGGTTTTTTTTGGCGGTGAGAGCAATGCCCTGTTCATATATTTCCTAGGCTCCTGGTAGTCTCCACCAAATGGTACAGTTCTCTCTAGGTGGAGTCTGCTCCTGCTTGGCATTGGATGCCTCCTCCTCTGATATGGACTTACTGCTTGCATCTCCAGATTGGGCCTCCTCGGACCCCTCATTAGAGCGGCTCCTAAACTCTTGGGCTCTTTCCTCTGCTCGCTCTTCAGACTGGGGAGCTGTTATACCCCGTAAGGTTCCCGGCACCTAGATGACCTATTTGCACTTTGGTTAAAGCATATTTAAAGGCCATACGTGCTAAAGAAAGGCCCGAGAAAAGGTCAGACGAGAAACCTGTCGAACCATCGCGGAAGGAGCCGAGGCAGAGCCCCTCCGCGATGGCAACGTGTCACGGAGATGGAGCCTCCGCGTTGGCTCCGTGACACATTGGCCTTGTCCAGGCCCAAGTATATAAAGCCCCACTTCGGTTTTAATTCATTTAAACTTATAAAAATTTCCAGAAATCAGAGAGGAATAACCAGAGGAGAGAAAAGAACGAAGATGATAATATAATTTCGTCTGATTACGCTGCCAAACGTTGTCCAAACTCAAATTAACCTCAGACACCGAGATATTTAGCAGCAGAGAGCATTCCTACAAATTTAGTTTCGTGAAATACGGCCGACGAATCGTCGAGCTACCGGACTAAAGTAAGTGGAATTTCTCCAAACTAGTGTCTATGTGTTTCTAGCGGTGAAGTGAGTATTTCTCCCTTCTGGACTTTTGAAAAATAGCGAGTTTTGGACCGTCTTTCGGTAGGCCTAAGTTTAGGCTATAATTATATCAAAAGTGATGTCGTTCTTCGGAATAAAGTCGTATTTAGTACTGATTGACATATATATGAATGCAGTTGGGAGGAATAGCTGAAATACTGGCCAAGCTATGCCAGTTAGTCGGGAAATCAGAAGAAAAGGTATGTAAAGCTAGTTTCCTCCGCAAGTTAGTAATCTCGGTATAGTAAAGTAATATAAAGGCCAGTAGAATGTTCAGAAGTCATGTGTTATGTTTATTACGAATGTTGGTACGAGATTAGAAGCATCATGTTATATTTAGCGCGAAACTTGCTAGCATGATATAGATTCTAATACAAGTATTAGGAACTGCACAGCATGCTCAGTATGTGATGTAGTACAGAATGTTGGGATATTATCGTATTCAGTTAAAACCCAGTGAAGCAATGTAATATCTGTAAAGCATCTCAGAAGTAGAATGATAGGTTAAAATGAAGTTTAAAAAGCATGTTAGAAATAGTAAACCATGTTACCATAGAGACTCAGTATACAGCATGGTTGTCAGCAGAAAGACTATATCTTGTTCAGCATTAGACTCAGCATAGTATGGAAGAAGATTATATTTATACATATATACTATTATCAGTCTCAGCATGTATTAAGTACGTACATATTACTATTACTAGTTCAGCATATAGTATGTACAATACTTTACTACTATTAGCTTCAGTATGTGGGATATGCAGATAGTATTACTAGCTGAGACCATTGTATTGTTTTGGGGTTGGATTACCTAGCATCCATGACCGCCCCAGGGTTAATAGCTGTATCGACTCATCCGCTAGAGGACGAGGATACGTCGCTCTACGGAGTGGCATGCCGTCCCACAGGGGACAAAGATGGGATGCCAGTTTTCCCCATATTGTGCCTTGGTCGGCCCGTATACACCCCTGTCGAGCGGATACACCCGGGTGTTGATTCAGGAGTCCTCCAGACTCAGGTACAGTTATAGTCAGGGGCTCACCGAGCCCAAGTGCATACCCACGGGACCGGCAGGATGCTTATAGTTATTATAGGAGATGGGACGACCGGGGTAGGGGTATAGATTGCGTGCTGTTTGTACCTCCCGGCTTATGGGGGCCGGGTAAGGTTTGTGTGTGCTATGTTATGTTATGTTATGTTATGCCATGTGATACGAGACACGGGTAGATCGACAGTAGAATGATATATCTTCAGGTATGGCTCCTACTCCTTCCAGTACAGTTAAGAGTAGGCATAGTTTTACATTTCCAGTCAGTTAGTCTATTCCTTCCTATTTCAGTTCCATCAGTTGTGTTGTTGCTTTCAGATATTTCTTTCAGTTATTGTTTTATATACTCAGTACCAGTGGTACTGACGCCCGGTGGGGCGCTGCATTACTTGCCTGCAGGTACTCATAGACGAGGGGTCGGTACCTCGTGATTCCAGTCAGCCCACAGGGTCATCAGCTCTAGTCATCCGGAGCTAGATAACTAGAGGTTTATCCCTTTTCTTTTGTTGTACAGCATGGGTAGGTCGAGGCCCTGTCCCGACCATCTTATCAGTATTCTTAGAGGCTTGCAGTCTGTATATATTTCCCTGTGGTAAGATGAGCCGGTCGTGTGGGGTCGTGCAGTTGTACAGCTGTTAGTACTTCTGTTTCTTTTATGTTGGCCGTGTGGGGCCATAGCTTGACAGTAGTGGTGACCTTGCCGGTCACGTAGCTTCCCAGTATTTCATTGTTGAGTTCCAGATAACTAGACAACATGGTGGCCTTGTCAGCCCACATAGGCTCCCCCATATTGATATGTTCTGGTTAGCTGTCAGTACAGGTACAGGTGGCTATAGGCCCAGTCGGCCGGAGGCTGTATTTACAGCCGTTATATTGCCCGTTTTTTCCCTGAATCTGGGCTAGAGCCAGCCAGGCACCAGATGTGCCCAGGCTCAGTAGTCTAGCAGTTCAGGTCCTAGTAGGGCACCAGGTGCCAGTCATACCCCCCAAGGCGGGGTGTGACAAACTTGGTATCAGAGCAGGTTGAATCCCAGGGAGTCTGCAAGCCGTGCTAAGTAGAGTCCTGTCCATGGATGTGTTGTGCACCACATACTATGGGTAGGGGGATGCAAGGCATGATAGGATGGTTGTCTTTTATTCTTATTCAGTCGTGCTGTAGAGCGGTACAATATAAGGTTGAGTCCCTAAAAGCTTATTGTATTCTTTGGTTACAGATAATGTCAGACCAGCGACATCCTATCACAGGCCGGAGTTTAGATATTGCAATAGGGGAAGGCACCAGCAGGATGCCTCACCCTCGTTTAGAAACAGCCCGTTCAGAGGGCACTACAGAGGCATCGTCCCAGCCTTCTCAGCAGTCTCCACCACATCAGGAGCCACCTAGGGCGACACTACCTCTAGAAGTCCCTATATCGACACCTTCCGACCAGGAGGTTAGGAGTGCGGTAGTTATGTTAGCACAGATGATGGCTGCCCAGCGTCAGCCGATGCCGTCTACAGTTGTGGAATCAGCAGGAGGGCCCGGTAATTCGAGGGTCCGAGAGTTCTTCGCTCTGAATCCCCCACAGTTTACAGGTACGGATCGGACAGAGGACCCTCAGAATTTTCTGGATCAAATGCAGAGAATTTTCAGGGTTATGCATGCCACGCCTACAGAATCAGTTGAGTTGGAAGCATTCCGGTTACGGGACATCGCCGTATTGTGGTATGAAAGCTGGGAAAGGTCCCGAGGGAGAGATGTTTCCCCTCCGACCTGGTCCAGCTTCTCAGGAGCTTTTCTGGATCATTATTTGCCACGGGAGATTCGACAGGCCCAGGTAGACCAGTTCCTACATCTAGAGCAGGGAACCATGAGTGTTCGGGAATATTCCTTGCAGTTTGATTCTTTGGCTCGGTATGCGCCGGCCTTTGTTGATACCATGGCATCAAGAGTACACCGCTTTATCATGGGGTTGAATCCAAAATATGTTGAGACTTGTATTACGGACACACTGCGAGAGGACATGGGCATTGCTCGAGTTCAGGCATTTGCCCAGAATATTGAGGGCATCAGACAGCGGCATCGGGAGATCAGGAGGGCCAATCAGAAACAGCACCGCCGGGACAGGCCAGTTGAGTTACATAGGGAGGCTCGGGGAGGACCCAGGCCACGATTGTTAGATAGGCCGCCCAGGCCCCCGCCACCGCCATAGCCGCAGAGGGGTAGATTTGGCCGCAGGGGGCAGTCAGAGACCGGTAGAGGCTCGCAGATGGCAGATTCACCATTACAGAGGAGGGCGGAGCAGATAGGTATACCCTACCACTTTGCCCTATATGCAGTCGACACCATCCTGGAGCATGCAGGTATGGCTCCACCGAATGTTATATTTGTGGCCAAGAAGGCCATTTGATGAAAGATTGCCCAGCCATAGGTCAAGAGGATCGGGATAGACAGGACCGGGCATCCACAGGGTCGCGAGCTACAACATCCTCGGTAGGGTGCAGGCCCTCAATTTCAGCAGGTAGGGGTCGGGGCCGATCAGAGGCCTCCAGTGCAGGTGCGGGTCCAAGCCGCACATATGCCTTACCAGGGAGGCAAGATTCAGAAGCGTCACCAGATGTTGTGACAGGTATGCTAACTATCTGCTCACACCCTGCTTATGTATTGATTGATCCAGGGTCTACTTTGTCCTACATTACTCCATTTGTGGCACGAAAGTTCAATATCGCACCAGAATTATTGCAGTAGCCATTTTTAGTATCCACGCCCGTTGGTGACTCTATTGTGCCTAGCAGAATTTACCGAAGGTGTACAGTAGAGGTTGTTGACCGTCAAACCACAGTAGATCTGGTCGAGTAAGAAATGATAGACTTCGATGCCATAATGGGTATGGATTGGTTAGTGCCGTGCTTTGCCAATGTTGAATGTTGGACCAAGACAGTCCGATTCCACTTCCCAGGAGAAGCAGTGCGGGAGTGGAAGGGCAGCACCGCTACGCCAAAAGGTAGGTTTATTTCCTACCTTCAGGCGAGGAAATTGATATCTAAGGGATGTATTTACCATCTGGTCAGAGTTCAGGATGTCCGAGCAGAATCTCCGATGCTCCAGTCTGTTCCAGTGGTGAACGAGTTCCCCGATGAGTTACCTGGTATTCCCCCAGAACGGGAAATAGATTTTTCTATCGATTTGTTACCAGGCACTCATCCGATATCGATTCCTCCCTATCGTATGGCTCCTGCAGAACTCAGAGAATTAAAGGAGCAGCTGAAAGACTTGTTGGATAAAGGTTTTATTAGACCGAGTACTTCACCATGGGGTGCGCCAGTTCTGTTTGTGAGGAAGAAAGACGGCTCACTCCGTATGTGCATAGATTATTGGCAATTGAACAAAGTTACAGTGAAGAATAAGTACCCGCTTCCCAGAATTGATGACTTATTTGATCAGTTGCAGGGGGACAGATACTTTTCTAAGATTGACTTGCGGTCCGGATACCACCAGGTTCGAGTACGTGAAAGAGATATTCCTAAGACAGCGTTCAGGACCCGATATGGACACTTTGAATTTCTAGTTATGTCCTTCGGGTTAACGAATGCCCCGACAATCTTCATGGACCTGATGAACAGTATTTTCAGACCCTTCCTGGACTTGTTCGTGATAGTATTCATTGATGACATTCTGGTGTATTCTCGCTCTGAAGCAGATCACCGAACTCATTTACAGATAGTGCTCCAGATCCTCAGGGACCGCCAGTTATATGCTAAATTTTCTAAGTGTGAATTCTGGCTTAACTCAGTAGCCTTTTTAGGGCATATTGTGTCGGACGCTGGTATACAAGTTGACAAGCAGAAAATAGAAGCAGTTAAATCATGGCCTAGGCCTACCACTCTGACTAAAGTCCATAGCTTTCTGGGGTTAGCAGGATATTACAGGAGGTTCGTTGAAGGGTTCTCGACTATTGCGGCACCTCTGACTAATCTGACACAGAAAGCAGAAAAATTTTAGTGGACAGAGGCATGCGAGCATAGCTTCCAGGAACTGAAAGACAGATTAACCTCCGCCCCAGTGTTAGCGTTGCCGGAGGGTACAGAAGGTTATTTGGTGTATTGCGACGCATCAGGCGTCGGATTAGGTTGTGTGTTGATGCAACATGGTAAAGTAATTGCATATGCTTCCAGACAGCTGAGGAAACACGAAAAGAATTACCCTACCCATGACCTGGAATTAGCCGCAGTGATCCACGCTTTGAAGATGTGGAGGCATTACCTGTATGGCATCCATGTTGATATTTTCACAGATCACAAGAGCCTACAGTACATCTTCACTCAGAGGGAGTTGAATTTGCGGCAACGTCGCTGGTTGCAGCTGTTAAAAGATTATGATGTGAATATTTTATACCACCCCGGAAAAGCTAATGTTGTAGCAGATGCTCTCAGTCGTAAGTCCATGGGGAGTTTGGCACATTTGCAGCCCGAGCGACGGGAATTGGTCAGGGAGATACATCAGTTAGCTAGCCTAGCCGTTCGTGTAGCAGAAACAGAGGACGGTAGTGCTGTAATACAGAACACCGCCGTGTCATCATTAGTTGTGGAAGTGAAAGAACGGCAATATGAGGATCCCGACCTGATCCAGCTTAAAAACAGAATCCAGCAAGGTAAAGCGCCAGATTTTCAGGTAACTGAGGGAGAAGTGCTGTTATGTAAAGGTCGCCTATGTGTTCCAGATGTTTTAGGGCTCCGCCAGCAGATTATGAACGTGGTACATTACGCCCGTTATTCTCTTCAACCCGGTGCGACAAAAATGTACCATGATATCAAGGAGAACTACTGGTGGCCAGGTATGAAAAGAGAAATTGCTGAATTTGTAGCCCAGTGCCCTAACTGCCAATAGGTGAAAGCAGAACATCAGAAACCAGGCGGTTTGACTCAGGATATAGCTGTACCTCTCTGGAAATGGGAAGCAGTGAATATGGATTTTGTAACAGGATTACCCCGTACTAAACACATACATGACTCTATATGGGTGATAGTTGACAGATTTACAAAATCAGCTCATTTCCTGCCAGTAAGAACTACCTTCTCGGCTGAAGATTATGCTGAGTTGTATATCTGAGAGATAGTCAGATTGCATGGAGTGCCAGTCTCCATTATTTCAGATAGAGGAGCACAGTTTACGGCTAGATTTTGGCAGTCGTTTCAGAGAGGTATGGGAACACAGATTAATTTGAGCACAGCATTCCATCCTCAGATAGATGGGCAGGATGAACGCACAATTCAAACGCTCGAAGATATGTTGCGAGCGTGTGTGCTAGATTTCGGTGGTAGCTGGGATGAGCATTTGCCGTTGATTGAATTTTCCTACAATAATAGCTATCATTCAGCCATCCAGATGGCGCCTTTTGAGGCATTATACGGGCGAAAATGCAGGTCACCGATTGGTTGGTTTGAAATAGGAGAATCAGCGTTGGTTGGCCCAGACATTGTTCAGCAGTCAGAGGAAAAGGTAAAGCTTATCCGAGAATGTTTACTGACTGCACAGAGCCGCCAGAAATCATATGCAGATGTGCGGCTTAGAGATTTGGAGTTTGATGTGAATGACTGGGTATTCCTGAAAGTATCTCCGATGAAAGGGGTAATGAGATTCGGCAAGAAAGGTAAGCTTAGCCCGAGGTTTGTTGGGCCTTATCAGATTCGTCGAAAGATAGGCCGAGTAGCATATGAGTTGAACTTGCCTCCAGAACTAGAATCCGTTCATCCGGTCTTCCATGTATCTATGCTGAGGAAATGCATAGGAGACCCGTCCAAAGCAGTCTCAGTCCAGGATATCCAGGTTACAGAAGAACTGGCTTATGAAGAGGTTCCAGTAGCTATCTTAGACAAACAGATTCGCAAATTGAGGACTAAAGATATTGCATCTGTCAAGGTATTGTGGCGTAATAGGAACCGAGAGGAAATGACACGGGAAGTGGAGGAAGATATGAAGACCAGATATCCTCACTTATTCCGGGCCTAGTCAGGCGACAGGTATGTCCGTATTATTACTTATGTCATACCTTATGGTTGCATATGTATAAATGAGAAAGATTGATACTTAGCTATCCAGTGAATTTTAAAGTATTGCGTGTAGTACCTGTGTTGGACTTTTCTGCATTTCAGGTTTTTGCTATAGTCCATATTACAGGGGAAACTCTACCGAAATTTTCCTAGATAGTAAGTTGAGAAGTCCTCTAAATAGAAGTTTACATTCGAGGATGAATGTTCTTAAGGGGGGGAGAATGTTATACCTCGTAAGGTTCCCGGCACCTAGATGACCTATTTGCACATTGGTTAAAGCATATTTAAAGGCCATACGTGCTAAAGAAAGGCTCGGGAAAAGATTAGACGAGAAACCTGTCGATCTATCGCAGAAGGAGCCGAGGCAGAGCCCCTCCACGATGGCAACGTGTCACGGAGGTGGAGCCTCCACGTTGGCTCCGTGACACGTTGGCCTTGTCCAGGCCCAAGTATATAAAGCCCCACTTCGTTTTAATTTATTTAAACTTATAAAAATTTCCAGAAATCAGAGAGGAATAACCAGAGGAGAGAAAAGAACGAAGATGGTAATATAATTTCGTCCGTTATGCTGCCAAACGTTGTCCAAACTCAAATTAACCTCAGATATCGAGATATTTAGCAGCAGAGAGCATTCCTACAGATTTAGTTTCATGAAATACGGCTGACGAATCGTTGAGCTACCGGACTAAGGTAAGTGGAATTGCTCTAAACTAGTGTCTAAGTGTTTCTAGCGGTGAAGTGAGTATTTCTCCCTTCTGGACTTTTGAAAAATAGCGAGTTTTCGACCGTCTTTCGATAGGCCTAAGTTTAGGCTATAATTATATCAAAAGTGATGTCGTTCTTCGGAATAAAGTCGTATTTAGTACTGATTGACATATATATGAATGCAGTTGGGAGGAATAGCTGAAATACTGGCCAAGCTATGCCAGTTAGTCGGGAAATCAGAAGCAAAGGTATGTAAAGCTAGTTTCCTCCGCAAGTTAGTAATCTCGGTATAGTAAAGTAATATAAAGGCCAGTAGAATGTTCAGAAGTCATGTGTTATGTTTATTACGAATGTTGGTACGAGATTAGAAGCATCATGTTATATTTAGTGCGAAACTTGCTAGCACGATATAGATTCTAATACAAGTATTAGGAACTGCACAGCATGCTCAGTATGTGATGTAGTACAGAATGTTGGGATATTATCGTATTCAGTTAAAACCCAGTGAAGCAATGTAATATCTATAAAGCATCTCAGAAGTAGAATGATAGGTTAAAATGAAGTTTAAAAAGCATGTTAGAAATAGTAAACCATGTTACCATAGAGACTCAGTATACAGCATGGTTGTCAGCAGAAAGACTATATCTTGTTCAGCATTAGACTCAACATAGTATGGAAGAAGATTATATTTATACATATATACTATTATCAGTCTCAGCATGTATTAAGTACGTACATATTACTATCACTAGTTCAGCATACAGTATGTACAATACTTTACTACTATTAGCTTCAGTATGTGGGATATGCAGATAGTATTACTAGCTGAGACCATTGTATTGTTTTGGGGTTGGATTACCTAGCATCCATGACCGCCCCAGGGTTAATAGCTGTATCGACTCGTCCGCCAGAGGATGAGGATACGTCGCTCTACGGCGTGGCATGCCATCCCACAGGGGACGAAGATGGGATGCTAGTTTTCCCCATATTGTGCCTTGGTCGGCCCGTATACACCCCTGTCGAGCGGATACACCCGGGTGTTGATTCAGGAGTCCTCCGGACTCAGGTACAGTTATAGTCAGGGACTCAGCGAGCCCAAGTGCATACCCAGGGGACCGGCAGGATGCTTATAGTTATTATAGGAGATGGGACGACCGGGGTAGGGGTATAGATTGCGTGCTGTTTGTACCTCCCGTCTTATGGGGGCCGGGTAAGGTTTGTGTGTGCTATGTTATGTTATGTTATGTTATGCCATATGATACGAGACACGGGTAGATCGACAGTAGAATGATATATCTTCAGGTATGGCTCCTACTCCTTCCAGTACAGTTAAGTGTAGGCATAGTTTTACATTTCCAGTCAGTTAGTCTATTCCTTCCTATTTCAGTTCCATCAGTTGTGTTGTTGCTTTCAGATATTTCTTTCAGTTATTGTTTTACATACTCAGTACCAGTGGTACTGACGCCCGGTGGGGTGCTGCATTACTTGCCTATAGGTACTCATAGATGAGGGGTCGGTACCTCGTGATTCCAGTCAGCCCACAGGGTCATCAGCTCCAGTTATCCGGAGCTAGATAGCTAGAGGTTTATCCCTTTTCTTTTGTTGTACAACATGGGTAGGTCGAGGCCCTGTCCCGACCATCTTATCAGTATTCTTAGAGGCTTGCAGTCTGTATATATTTCCCTGTGGTCAGATGAGCCGGTCGTGTGGGGCTGTGCAGTTGTATAGCTGCTAGTACTTTTGTTTCTTTTATGTTGGCCGTGTGGGGCCATAGCTTGACAGTAGTGGTGACCTTGCCGGTCACGTAGCTTCCCAGTATTTCATTATTGAGTTCCAGATAACTAGACAGCATGGTGGCCTTGTCGGCCCGCATAGGCTCCCCCATATTGATATGTTCTGGTTAGCTTTCAGTACAGGTACAGGTGGCTATAGGCCTAGTCGGCCGGAGGCTGTATTTACAGCTGTTATATAGCCCGTTGTTTCCCTGAATCTAGGCTAGAGCCAGCCAGGCACCAGATGTGCTCAGGCTCAGTAGTCTAGCAGTTCAGGTCCTAATAGGGCACCAGGTGCCAGTCATACCCCCCAAGGCGGGTGTGATAGGAGCACTAACAGATGTGGCAGTGATCGCCACGGCCTGGGCTTTAGCCTTCTCCCTAGTGGTTTGGGTCTTGTCAATCAGATGTATCAACCCGGTATTCCTCTAATAAACCACTAGGGGAGTTTTCCGCTTGATCGGATTCAAAGGTCTCATCAAGCAATGTCCTTCGAGCAGTTGCCTTGTATGCTTTTCGTTTCTGCGTCATTGTACCTATGGATAAAAATGGTTAGAATTCCAAATTTGAGAAAAAGGAAGCAAGAAAAAGTCCTCTGTAATTTGTCACGGGTCAATAGTACGGGTCGTACCTTGGAGGTACGATTTGTACTGTGACCCGTAATATCTCAAGTCAATGTTATGCCTCTAGCGTATGACTCGTACCTTGAAGGTACGATCGTTACAATGAGTCGTATGAGGATGCCCCTTTAAAACAAATGTTCTGTATTTTCCATGACTCATTGTACGACCTGTAAGTTGATTCCATGAGTCATAGGAAGGATCGTACTGTCAATTATGGACTTGACCCTTTTTAGATTTTCGGTACGACTCGTAGAAGGAAACCATGAGCTGTACTAAGATTCGTACCTCGTGATTATTACAATTTTGGCCTGGGAAAGTCCTTATAAGTCGTAGTATAAAACCACGAGTCATAGGAAGGCTTGTGAAGCTTGTCACTGCCTCATTTTTGATTCAGTTTGTAGGAGATTTCAACTTAGTGTTGGGTACTCAGAATTCCCCAAGTCCAGGAATGCATTTAACATGTTTTACAGTTACCCATTCCTCCCTTTTTTAATCACAAAATATAAGTCAATTTTAATAGTTCAATGCACAACTTTTACAAGTTCAAATCCCAATCGCACACAACTTGTTCACATCCCTGGTCATTGTCATTGTCCTTTTTCTTTTTCTTTTTTTTAAAAATATTTTCAAGCATTGAGAGGACTCTCAGGGATTAAGCAGGTTTGCATCAAGCACACAGGTCATAATTATCAAATTCAACAAATACACTTACTTGAATGCTGCTTACTTTGACTGGCAATCAGAAACTTAGGTTGGAAGTTGAGATTCTCAGTGTTAACTGATTAAGAACTTGCTCATTTGATATTTGATTTCAGTTACGGGTGTGAGGGAGTCGTGAGTTTTGGTCATGACTTCGGTTTTGAGTGTGTGGGAGGAGGGTACAATTTGCTTGAGTTTAAATAGGTTATAGGGTATATTTGAAAATTTTGGGCCAAGTTAGGTGATTTTAAATTTTTTGACCCGTCACAATTCATACCACGAGTCGTAGGAAGGCCCTACGACTTGTCCTTTGGACCCATAATAGAGAGATTGAGAAACTTACCTATGGACCTACGAGCACATCTTATCAATTGTACTATGGGGGTACAATTTGTACTATGACTCATAGTTCTTTGTTACATTAAGGTCCATGCTAAGCATAGTTCATAACCACAGTGAGTACTGCGACCCATATAATGAAGTTACGAGTCGTAGGACCAACCGTACCCTAAACTCATGCACTAAAATACATCTCTGCTTCTCACCACGACTCATACTACGACCCCTACAATCCTCTTACGAGTCGTATTAAGAACCGTAACACCTGCCTGTTCAGCAGTTCTTCTGCCACCTATTTTTATTTCCCCTGCAAACTGAACATGCACAAGTTAATCAACTTGGATTGCTTCCCAAGAAGCGCTTGATTTAATGTTACGGCATGATGTAGGTGGTTCAGTTACTCAAAATTCATCAAATTACCACTTGGATTGCCTCTCAAGAAGCGCCTGATTTAACATTGCTGCGTGACATAAGTCTCTTAACTACTCAGACTTCATCAAGGAACTCAGAGTCATCCTCTATTGCTGAGACAACTCTGTACTCCTTCGGCTGGTTCATTGACCGGCATACATTGAAGGTGACCTCTTCTTTATTGAGTCTGAACTTTGACTAGCCAACCACCACATCTACTAAGGCTCTTCCAGTGGTGAGGAATGGTTGCTCCAAAATGATGGGGACCTCAAAATCAACCTCGCAATCAAGGATCACAAAGTCCGCCAGGAATATGAATCTATCAACTTTAACTAGCACATTGAACAGGATCCCCACAGGCTTCTTCACAGTTCTGTTGGTCATCAGTAGCCATATAGTAGTTGGTGTGGGGGCTCCCAAGCCCAGTTATTTAAACACAACTAATGGCATCAGATTGATGCTTTCTCCCAAATCACAGAGTGCCCTCGCGAACTCAACATCCCTAATTGTGCATAAAATAATGAAGGAACCTAGATCTTCTTTCTTCTGGGTAAGGACCCGTGAGGATAACACTAAAATGATGCACATTATCCACAGGCTCATAGCTCACGGACCTTTTCTTCATAACAAGGTCCTTCATAAACTTGGCATATCTCGGCATCTGTTCCAATGCCTCGACCAATTGTATGTTTACATATAACTATTTGAGCATTGACAGGAATTTCTGAAACTTACAATTCTCCGTGTTCTTATTCATTCTTTGAGGGAACGATGGCGGTGGTTGTGGAATAGCCTTGTAAATTTGTGTAGCTCCTTGCTTTTCTCCTTTTTCAATTTTCAACATTTGGAGCCTCAGTCAACTCAGCATCCTTATTATGCTCCTTCTCAGCAACATCTTCTTCATTGTCAATCAAGCTTTCTTTTTTCCTTTCAACTATAACTGGTAGAGGGGGATCAACCGCGGTCTTTCCACTCTTAGTCATCACATCCATGCAGTTCCCATCATTCTTTGGATTTTGGACTATGTTGCTAGGTAGTGTACCCTTTTTTCTAGGGTTCATGGATGCTGACAGCTGCTCTAGCTGCTGTTCAATCTGCTTGATAGCTATAGCATGTGACTCCATTCTCTGACCCATGCTCGATATATCACTAGGATGTCTTTTAGCTGATCATCTGTGGATCTCACCTTCTTTAGCATCTTAGTCATCATGCTCTCTGAATTTTACTGTCCATCCCCCCCTCCCACATGCATTAGGAGGCACGTATAATCCTGCTCAGTCGTTGCAGTAACCGTCATTCCTTCTCCAATCTCCCTCGCGCTCACGACCTCAACTTTTGTCTCTATACCTGATATGATTGTAATTGTCTCTGTAATTGGTTCCGACCTTGGTCTCTAGAACCTTGGCGCCAAGTATCTTGTCCAGACCCTTGGGCGTTGGCTCGGAAACCTGCCACCTGGTTGTCCAAGAAGGTTGCCTCCTCCTCAGAATCTGAATGGTCAGGCCCTGGCTCCTGTCCCTGTGTCCCCGCTGCATTGACCTTTCTGGCTCCAGCTCCCATGATATGCTTAGTGAGAAAGTCCAATGATGTGTGCGTATGATCCAATTCCTGGTCACATTCTTCTTCCTTTCTTCGTTGATCTGCAATCAAACCAACAACATATGCACCAACTAATGCTTCTGCTTCCCGGGTGTGCCATGCTCTATTTGTTTTGGTTACTCTATCTAGAATAGTAGCAACTTGCTCCTAGATGTGGCTCATCAGTGCTTCTCCCACCACTTTGTCTGCTACTGCTTTTGTACTATTGTTCAATGATCTATAGAAATTCTCCAACAAACTATCATCAGGAATTTTGTGGTTCACTTGGTCAACTTCTTCTTGAACCTCAACCAGGTTTCATGGAGTGCCTCAGTCTTCAGTTGTCGCAAATTATAGATCTCATCCTTAAGATGCAGTATCTTGGAGGGTGGAAAGAATCTCTCTAGAAAAGCTTGCTTGAGCTCCCTCCAGTTGGTAATGGAGTCATTGGGCAACTCCGAAACCATAAAGTGGCCTCCCTAGACAGAGAGAAGGGGAAGAGTCTTAGCCTTATAGCATCCCGGCTAACTCCTGGCAACCTGTACGCCTTGCATATTCCAACAAAGTTCATCAGGTGCAGGTGTTGACACCTAATTTTGACCTCCCTATGCCCCGTCTTAGCTTCGTATCTATATATATGTGTGTATTTTAAAATTACATTTTTAACAAAATTATTTAATTTGCGTTCGTAATGTTCTAGCATTAATTAATATATATATACTTGAATTTTCGCATAATTATTTTAATTATACTTTTAAATCATTTTAATTTCAAGTTTTTAACTTTTCAATATTATATGTAATTACGTCATATATAATATATTGTATGATAATATGCATGGATATGTATTTTCAATTAAATAAGGTTTATTTACAAAAAATAACTTACTTAGTTTTATAAATTATTTATATTTAATTTTGTAATAATAATATTTATATCATTTTACAATAAATTGAACTATTATATTATCTATTTATTAAATTATTTACAAGTGTAGTATTTTTATTAATTTAATAGCAGCTAATTCAATTTTTCTCTAGTCACTTTCTGCATAAATTTGTCAATTTTAGCCTCTTTTTACCAAATCTGCCCAATTCAATTCAAGTCATTAACTCCTACCTATTAACCCAATCCATAACCCGCCTAATAGCCCATGACCTGACCCGGCAACCTAAAGTTCAATCCTAACCGTCCATCTAATCTAATATAATGGGCACAATTTAACCCTAACATATTTCCTTACTTATCTCCCTCTTCCCAAAAACCAAAACCTAATTTCCCATTTCCTTCTAACACCAGCCGCCTCCCTCTCTTTCTCTTCCCTCTCACCTCCTGCCAGCCACCACTATTTTTTCCCCGAAACCACCCAAGCGTCGTCCCTACTCCCTTTTCCCTCTCCCGTTTCACCATTAATGCTCCCGCGGAAACTCCACCAAACATTCCCCCTCTCTCATTCTCACGATCCAACCGCCCATCTTCTCTCTCCCCTTCCCCTTCGCCGTTCACCATCGATTCTGGCCACTTCTTGCCGAAAAACACCTCACCACCCGCCTCTCTTTTTTCCCTCTCAGTCATCTCCAGCCGAAACCATCCTTTTCCTTCGTCGTCCTCTCCTCTCCAACCACCGGAAAAAAAAACTACCGCTCTCATCTTCCTTCTTCTCCGACGATCGAAACCACCAGACGTTGCTCCTCTCTATCTCCTTCTCCGTTCGAAACCAGGAGCAGCCGTGAAACCCTTCTCTCTTCCTCGCATTTTCAAACAACACCCAGATCCGTCGGAACCCTCTAATCTGACCACTATCGCACCATCAGACTACCAACACCACCGCAACCATAAACCACCACAAACGACCCGATGAGTTTCAGATATGAATTGCAAAGGTTTGAGATAGATTCTTAAGAATCTGTCCATGGTTTATCCTTCCAATAAAATCCTTTTCTTTTTATATTTTTCACCGTTGTTTCTTTTATATCACTTATCAAGTTTGATTACCTATTTTAGTACAAATTCGTTGCTTATTGCCTTGTTGTTTTAGGTGTTGTGGCATGTGGCTGAGTTTAAATCTTAGGATTTGCTCAGATCCCCAGTATATGCAAGTAATAATTTTCTAGATCTGCCCCTCTTTTCTTGTGTATAGAAATATACGAAGTGATATGTGTTTTGACCTATTCTAAGCGTGTTTAATTTATTGCAGATCTTCCCATCATTATCAGCATATAGTATGATTTTAGTTATGCTGACCATGTTTGGTTGAAGTATTTAACTATTTAGTTTCAATTAGCAAATCATGCTTGTTGAATTTGTTAATTTTCACCTTTATAAATTCTTAAGCGAAGTTACAGAGTTAATATATTCGAAGGACGAAGTTCCTACCTTAGTTTTAAATACTCATGATACTTGCTTATTCATGGCAACTTGATCTGAATACTTGTCAAATTATACATATGTTTCTTTTATAATTGATTCTCTTCCTTAAATTATTTTGGGAATAGCTGCACCATATATTTGTCTACGGATTGTTTTGATTACGCTTGTATAAGTCGGTAAGAAAATGTTTTGTTTGATTTTTCTTATAATACTAGTGATAAAAAATATATGGTGATTCAACATTTATTGGTTTGGCAAGAATTAATTTATTTAGGACAATTTCTTCTGTCAGTTAATTTCCTTCTCTGGTTGGTCTATGTTTATTAGAAAATATTCATCTCCATGATCAAAGGATGTCGGTAATATTTAATATCCGCAACTTGCATCCACTACGGTAATTTAGTATTCACTTTTAAAATATTAACTAATAGATTGTTCTCTTTCCATTTAATTTGTCTTAATTTAAGGAGAATTCTTAATTGACTAATTCTTTCTTCCTTTTGTTATTTTCATTTATGGTAAAAGGTTATTTAAAGATGCCGATTTGATTAATTAAGGAAAAGATCTCTTTTGTTTGACTTTTCCATATATCCCCTCCTCATTCTCTCCTTAATAGTTAATATGGAGTATTATTTTGATAAAATTATGTTTGATTGATTATATGAAAAGGAACACATTTAACTGATTTTCTCTTTTTTCTTAAATTGATTGAGTATGGTAAAATCTGTTTAGTTTTTATAGATTCTGATTTACCTCTGTTATTTAAGGAAACAAATTTCCTTTGATTGATCCTCCCTTCTTTTTTTCCCTTCCCTTAATATCTTGTTTGATTTAATTATTTAAGGAGGCATCTCCTCCTCTATTCTCGAGAAGAACAGACATATTTTTTATAACTTCATTTTCTTAGTATTAAAAGAGGGTCTTAATCTTTAGCCAGGGAGGATAAAAAAAATATACTGCTCTCTCTCTCTTCACACATTTTTGTTGTATGCAAAGCTCGCTAAATTTCTGACCTTCAATATTAAAGTCATATAGCTCTTAACTGGTTAGTTCATTCAACTATGTGATTTTTTATTTATTTTACTAGTTTAATCATTGTCTGCCAGACATAACATGATTCTTGTTTAATGTGTATATCTTACTAGATTTAATACCAACCCATCTCTTCATGTCCGCATGTTAAAACATCAATTCTCAAGTTTTATTCACAATTGTGATATATACACATGTGGTTGCCCTTGCTTAGTCTGTTAAAACATGTATTCTTTAGGAGTTTGGGATAAGATGAAGAGCCGCTGGGACGAGAAAAGATGGAAACTAATTAAATTTGTCATTATGCTTTCATTTTATATATTCTTATATGTATTTTATTTATTTATTCATTTACCTATTTTCATCAATTTGTAATAATGTAATTAACTAATAGTAGTGAAAAGGGGATTGCTAAAAGAGGTGGAAAATTATGTGATACTTGTTTCATTTTTAGTTTTCCTCCAAGCTTATACTTATTTACTGCCAGCTTTGTTTTTATCAAAACTACTGCCCAGATCTATTTCTCTCTACTTGAATTGGGTAGTGTGTGTCTTTTAAATCATACAATGTCCCTTAACATATAGTTAATGGGAAAGTAAAAGGAATTACGAGGTCTAATTCTGAATTTTTAAAACTAAGCCGATCCATCCCCAAATATAATATCAACCTGAGATTTTTTAAGGGGATTGTGTGTATTTATATGTAAATATTTGTGTGTTTATCTTTATTCAAATCTTCTTAAATATATTATAATATTTTTAAACCTAAGATCGACCTCAAATAAATCTGTTGCTAAGGTTGAAGATCATGATGCACAATATCATGTTTTCATCCTTAAAAAGCAACAAATATTTCAAGCTTTCAAATTTTCTTTTAAAATCATCACAAACCTACTTACAATTTTGATTTATTAACTTTTTTTATTCTATTTACAATTTTGGTATATACCTTTAGTTATTATCGATTAAATGTGGTTGCTATATCTTGATACTGTTTAATTTCTTTCTTCTCTTTGATCTAAAATTTAACTATTAAGTGTCATTAGTATAGTTCATGAACCAAATTGCTTTATCACTTATATTTTATATTAAGTTAATTTGTTTTAAGATATTTATTTGCCTTAAAATAATTTTGTATGTGTAAAATAACGTAATTATTATTTTATCACATAGTTTGCATTAATTGATGAATGAATTATTTTATGTTTAATTTATGGTAATATAATAATTGATTTAATTGCCTTATGTAATATTTGAGAATATTATCTTTTCATTTTGATATATCTGCATGTTTAAATTATTTTATCACTTAGATTTCATGTTAACTTTGAAATAATTCGCGCTTGAGTATTTATTTGGATTGAAATAAGTCTTATGTGTTGTCTTATTTTTAGCAAATTAATTTTTAACTTATTTATTTTTTAATAAGATCTCCATTTGCCTAATCACATAGTTAAATTAGTTTTTAAATAAATTAATGGACCTTTTTGCTCACCTAGTAATTCCCCCACATAATTAACGAATTCGACCGGGACCCACAGTTGTGGACCTTGAAGGTGCTTAACACCTTCCTTTTGAGGTAACTTCAGCCCTTACCCGATTTCTGGTGATGTAGATCTAATTGAACAAAGTTATATATTTAGTTAGTCTAGTTTGGTGCCCTAACGCACCAAAATTCATTAGGTGGCGACTCTTCCTTTCTAACAATCCTTTAAGAGTTGCCACGTGTTGAATCCCGCTTTCCGCGAGGAAAATGGGGTGCGACAACCGGTTGGCATCATCAGTTGCATGATCACTAAGCACCCCTTTCACATTCAATAATTGGATCATGGTGCTAGTGATGTCAAATTTTGCCCCAGCAGGCAATGGTGGTGGTATAATAGCTTCGGTTGATTCGACTTCATCAATTTTTGGGTCATCCTCATCGAAGAGTTGAGGGACATATCTTTGACCTCTATTGCCCCTTCCATGGTGACCAGCATTGACAACCTCATCTCGAGCATTCTCTGCATCCTAAAGTGCAGCTTGTCGAGCTAGCTCGGCTTGCCTAGATTCTTTAGCAATACGGGCATCTCTCTGCTCTTGGTTCTCCATCTTTCACAGTGTTCTTTCGAGTTCGAGATCCAACGGAATCAGGGGGTTTCCACTCTGACGAGTACTTGGCAATCACCATGTGACAACCTGTGGATATCCAAAACAAAAAGAAAACATAATTTAGGAAATAACAACCAAAATTCAAATACAAGCAATTAATCTAATCTTAGCCGTATTCCCTGGCAATGGCGTCGCTTTTTTATAACACTCGAACTCACACTTTCTGAAAAAGTATGAAGCGTACATTGTCAATAAAGAATCCAACAAAGAGGTTGGGGTCGAACCCACAGAGAATAGGGTAAGATCTAGACTAATTTCAATAATTGAACTTGTTGGTGAGTTATCTCCAAATTGGGGGGTTTCAAGAAAACAATATTAAAGCAAAGATTATAATTATGATTTTAATCAAGATTTTCAAAAAACTAGGGTAAGTGTTCCCAATGGGTTCATAACTACTTTGGGTATACACATGTGAACAATCTCAATGCTTACTTGTAGAACTAATAAGTAGAGTTCATCCAAACGACTAATTCTTCCCTATTGGATGACAATACTCAATCATCGAGTCAGTTCTCATGAGTGATTTCAAACTAACCGTTATTAATATGTTCCAAATTTAATTATCCTGTGACCGCAACTCAAGTTAATACAATGATCATAAAGACAAAGACTTTGTTATAATTCTCTTTTCCTAATCTCTACTTCTTTAGGTTCAAGCAAGTAAAGAATTTGGGCAAGTCCTAACGTTGTACACCATTAAGAAACGTTTAAAGATGAAGAGAATACAATACAAGCATTTAGCATTGGTTTTGAATTACTTTTGTCTAACCCTATTTCTTTATTCCACCATGGTTCCCACAACCCCTAGTTTTGGAGGTTTTAACCTCTCATGTTTATAAGATTATAATTTGCATTCATAGACAAATACATAATTAAATACTTACAGCAACAATTGGAAGAAAACCAGATATCAAAGAACAATCTCAAGAACAATGGATGAAATCAAGAGTTTGATCCTAACAATTGCTCTTCAAAACTTGATAAAAATTCACAAATAATATTCTTCACAGGTTTACTACTTCTTTTCTATGTTTTCTAACTAAAATAAAATATAAAAGCTATTTATATAGACATTGAAAATCTTTTCCTAAGTTAACAGGGAATTTTTCATATTTGGCACCGACTGTGTCATGACTGATCCTACAACTAGTAGCAGGATTGTACGGGTCGTACCTGCTTCTCGTACGTCCTTGGCTGCTGCAGATTTGCCTAAGTGTTGGCAGGCTGGTATGACCCATACCACAGTCCTACGAGTCGTACAATGCATGTGTGGTTTGGCCCTGAGAACTGAGACATCTTCTGAAGTTTTTCACGAGTGTTGTGGAATGCATTGTACCTTCCTCCTACGACTCGTACTGTTTGTTGTGTCTGAAGTTCTTCCAAGTCTTGAAGAATTACTTGAAGTTCACCACGGCTCATGGTACGGGTCATATGTGCATGCTATGATCCGTGAATCCATCCGTACCAAGAGACTGTCTTTATGCAAATTTCTCTAAACAATTCCATGACTCCAGTTACGGCTCATACCATCTTGGTACGACTCGTGCTGAGAGTCGTATGTTTCCTTCCTCTTAATCCAGCCTTCTGACTTTCACCATGATTCTCAGTATGGCTCGTACTAAGACTTGTACTTGGCTGATTTTCTGCATTTTAGGCCTTTTTTGCACATTTTTGCTTCAACACTCTTTTTCTCTGAAATCAAAGTAAAAGTGCCTCATATCCACATAAACATACCTAAGTCCATGCTATTTTCTCAGTTTTAAGTGTCCAAAGTGCTGTAAACTCACAGCACATCGAAGATCCTGTCACATTACATCACCCAATCAAGAAAGACATTTGGGTTGCTTTCACCCTTGAAGGAAGGAAAAGTCACTTTTATAGAGTTGAGACTCATGTCCTGACCTCCATTATTTCCATTGAACTCATGAATCCCATAAGGATCCTCAACATAGAACTCATCATGGTATCGCCGACTATGGTAGCCATCTCTTCAATAATCACCTCAATTTCTACACATGTGATAGATAGAACCATATCAACCTCCTCTTCCATGGTAAGGACCTTGAAATTTCATGTGTGGACCTCTTATATGGGTGTGGTAATTATTGGAAATATCATCAAACTCCTCTTGGAACTCCTCATGAAATTCACCATCCAAAGGTTGGACATTGCGGATTGGAAGGACGTTTCGAATGGGAAGGCGGCTATTTGGTGGAGGAAAAGGTATATGTGGGTGTGGTGGAGGAATATGTCGTGGTGATAGAGGAACATGTGGTTGTGGTGGAGGAACATATGGTAGGGTAATAGTAGGTAATGGGGTGGTAGAAGATGGTAGGGGAGTAATGGGGGAGGGGGGGGGGTAGAATATTCTATGAAAAGTCCGTGGTGAAATTGGTGAGGAGGAGTCATGACGGACTCTACTTGTTTGGACATGGTTATATAAAGGAGTAGGAAAAGATTCTCTATTCCGTGTTTCTAGGGCCAAAAAACAAGTTTTCATTTTATCCAAACTCCCTTCCATACGGGAAGATAAAACAGCTATTATGTTCACATCATGCAAAGTGGGTTCCCGGGTGGGCATCCTATTCACCTCTTCTTGATTGGCCATCGTACCTGTGGAAGACACAAAAAAAAAGCAAGAAAAATCGTTAAGTTAGTGAAAAGAATTCACACTCGCTCAAGGAATGCTCACCTTATATGCCTCACAATTGCCACAACCAAGGATTGTAGCTTGTGTAAGTCGTTGAGTTTCAAGTGGCCAAGCTCAACTTGAGGTCTAGAATAGATTCTTGTCGACTCAAAGAAGAGGGGCTCAAGATAATATGATGGAATCAAGAAAGTTCAATGAGAATAAAGAAAAAAAGGTAGAAGAAGAAGCACAGAAAAAACCAGACTAAAGAAAATTAAGTAACAAAAAGTAGGTGAAGACTTGATGTTAGTTGTTTTTGAAAATTAAAGTGATGAAAAAATATAAAGAACTAATTAAACAACTAATTAAATGTGGTATTAGATGTTAATTAGCGTAGAAATCAAAAGAAAAATAAGTTTGAAAGAAGAACCATGAAGTTTGTACACTTAAAAAAATTTTGGGGTCCAAAAAAGTCCCAACACTTAGATATATTTTGGCCCAAAAGCCAAAAACCTGCAATGCAAACTCTTTGAAGTTACGCGTTATGCGAGGCACGTGCGCGTGGGGTTGGACCTGGGTGCTGGCAGCTGCGTTGGTTTCTTGGTAGAGTCCGCATGGGCATCTTCTTGGCACTGTGTTGGCGCTGACGCGACACTGAATGGCACTAGTCAATGACGTGGCAGCTGACGTAGCGTCCACATGGATTTTTAATTTTTTTTTATGTCTAAATTTTTTGTAATTTCAAAATAAATCCACAAATGGACCCACTAACACATTTTCCACAAATTTTAAAGAGATGATGGATCAAATGTACCTATGGGTCTTCTTCTTCACTTTAAAGATATGAAGGTTTTTAAGAACACCAAAAACATGAAGAACAAATCCTTATCCAAAACTTCTCCAAAGCACGTCAAAATTTAGCATTATGTTCCCCTTAATGTAGAGAACAAAATCCCATTCAAAATTAAGCCACAAAGCAACCTCAATCAACAAGACCCAAATGCAATTTTCTTCATATCTTCAAACTCCAAGGTCTTTAATGATAAGGTGATATCCAAAACTCAAATTTCAAGAAGAACCCAAGATCTAGACACAAAAAACACTAGAAAACAAGAATCTAATTTCAAAAATAACAAATTAAAGAAAAATAATTTCTGGATTTTTTTTTATGAATTTTGAGGAATTTCAATTTTTTTAAATTTAATACTTAAATTTCAAGATTAGTATTGTAAGAACAACATTAACCCTAGCTCTATATACCAAATGATACAAGAAAATTAAAGAAAGATAACTAACTAGACATAAAGTAATTGAAATTAGCAACCTTTTTGATGGCACAAGGACCTCCAATTCACAAATCAAGAAACACGTAGTTCTTGAAAGACCTCAAAGGAGATGATCCACTCTTGCAACGCTTCTCTCTACATAATTAATAATCCAAAGCTAGACTACACTCATAGTATTCTTTGTTCAAAATCATGAAAATCTACTACAAAAATTAAAAGAACCCCTATTTATACTAAGTAAGAAAAATGAGAGACTATTACAAATATACCCTTAATGAAGAAGGGCCTTGTTTGGACGATATTTTTTTTCCTTGAAAATCAAGATTAACCAATTTTATTTCTAGCCACTTTCTTCACTCCTTTAGCCATTTTGTGTTCCTTCTTCTTCCCAAGTTAAGATCCACATATGGATTCCTTTGGACGTCTCCCATATGCACTCAAGTGCCTCCTTTTTCATGAAGAGGCCTTGTAGATCTTGGAGCTCCCTTGCTTGGCTCCTTGTGAACAGTCTTGCAGGAATATTGATTGCATCGTCTTCCTGACTAGCTTTTTGCATACATAAATCCTACGCTTAATGCAGGCGCATTTGATCAAGCCCAAATTACACCTTGCAATTGAAGTATAAAGCGATCGCTGTCAAATATAGTAACCCAACAAAGGTTGGGGTTGATCCCACAGGGAATACGTAGAAATAATATATTAATGATGAAAATAAACTAATATGTAATTAATATTATGGAAGGGGATTTTGCAGATAAAAGAAGAAAATAATTATAAAATAAACTAAGTTGTATCAAATTAATGAAGCTAAGCTAGGACTGTGTTCCCCATCATTTCATAACTTAGTAGGCATTTACTAGAGATCTATCCTGGTGAATTTTGTGCAAGACTTATGTTTAGTTCATCTAATATTTCTCGACTTAAGAACTGCACTTATCTCCTCCCGGTCTCAAAATGCATAAGTTATATGTGCCGATAGACAATAGATACTTTCCACCCATCTCCTCTAGGTCTCAAAAGTGTGTATATTCCAGATTTTCAATAAGTCTTGACCGTAACTATCCTCGGTTAGAGATCAAGTTAATTAAATGAGAATTGTTAATCTCAAATTGCCATTGTTACTCTCTTTTCCTAGATTTAACCTCCTTGGTCGGGCAAGTTAAAGATACAAACACGTTTCAATGTTTGCAACCGCTAAAAGTTTAATTAAAACGAAGAGAATAATAATCCATTCAATTCACCATTCAAGAATCACTATTTTATTAGGCCTACATTCATTAATCCATCATGGTTTTCACAACCCTAACCTAAGAGATTTAGCCTCTCATGTTTATGAAAAAACAAATAAAAGATATAGAAGAAATCATAATTAAATACTTACTTTAATAAATAATTGTTCAGCAAAAACTCCAAGGTAAAAGTTTTTCACAAGAATTTGATGAATTTCCAACAAGAACTCAATTAAATTACTACACAAAATATGAATTTTGCAATTCTATGAATATGTAATCACCAATTGTTGACTTTCAATTTTAATTTTACACCTAAGACATAGAAACAAAGGGTATATATAATAGTAGATAAATTCTTCGTTGTTCCTTCTTGGATATGAATTGGGTTTTATAGCGTTTGTTCCTAGTAGAATTGAGATTTGTCTTTCTAGCCGTCTGGAACCATGTGGCGCGCCGCGCCTCTTATAGCGCTGCCTCACTGTTGGTAGCACTAAACTACATGCGCGTCACGCAGGCCATGGCACAGGTGTGCCTATGCGATGCCAACTTCTATATATTTGATCCGTCAACTCCGTTTTGCTATTCTTGTACTTTTAAGCCACATTTAAGACCAAATTCATCACTTTAAGCCCTGAAAGCATCTAATCATGTGTGTTAGCTCTTTTTCACAAATATATCATAAAATACATGCAAACGTACATAATTTATTCTTAAAACAAGTGAAGTATGGTAAAATATGGTTAAGAAATGCGTAAATTCACATTAGAAGCCTCATCATTATCTACTGTAAAAACACCAGCTTTCAAGCAACTATTTTTTTCCTCTTCATCGATTGAAGTTTTAATCTAAAATGAAATATTGCATTCTATTGTTGGTATCCATCTGTAAACATGCTCTTCCAGTTTGCATGCTGGCTCCTTACAATGAATAGATCTTCATGTTAGGAGAATTTGGTAATCTGCAGAACGAATCAAATCAAATCAAAACTCAATTAAGAATAAAGCCTCCGATGGACTTTCAAATTTTATTAAACTTTCTGAGAACTTTGTAAGGGGAAAAAAAAAATAAAAGAGAGCTCAAGAGAAGAGAATCTAAATGAAAGTTTAAACAATTTTCATGAGTCGCAAGAAAAAAAATATAAAAAAGCTTGCGATCTTAACTTTTTCCTGCTAAAAGAAGTATCTAAAATAACAAGAAAAAAATTACATTTTTTAAAACTTTAAGCTCAACAAAAGACATAAACATGTAATAGTTGAAGAATACAGAAAGATGACATACAGTCACAGTTAACCTGCCCCCTCAATCTACCAGAGATGGAGCCCTTCTGTCAGTAAAATACTTGACTTATTTGACTCGTTAATTTTCTCAAATGTAACATTCACAGAATTTTAGAAAACATATAAGACATGAGATGTGATTTTTTTGTTTAGAGAAAGGTAATGTATTTCATCAAAATACAACACTGAGATAGTGTTAGATTTTAGATGATATGCACCATAGCACAAGCCTCCCTTATCAATAGAGGGACACAACAACAACAACAATAACAATAATGACGACGACAACGACGACAACAATAACAACAAGACGACGACGACGAAAACAACAACAACATAGATGACGACGACAACAACAACAATAACGATGACGACGACAACGACGACGACGACGATGACGACAACAACAACAACAACAATAACAACGACAACAACAATGACAACAACAACAATGACAATAATGACTACAACGACAACAATGACAACGACAACGACAACGACAACGACAACAATGACAATCACAACAACAATGAAAACAACAACAACAATAACCACCACCACCACCACAACAACAATAACAACAACAACAACAACGACAACTACAACAACAACGATAACGACAACAATGATAATAATAACGACGACAACAACGACAACAAGGACAATAATGACAACAACAACAACAACAACAACAATAGCAAAAACAGCAGCAACAACAACAACAACAACAACAACAACAACAACAACAACAACAGTAACACCACCACCACCACCACCACCACCAACAACAACAACAACAACAAGTGAAAAGGTAAAAAATGAAAAGTTAAAATATTAAAATAACCTTCAAATATTGAGAGACTAATGTACCCTTCAAATAATAAATAGGTTTACTCCTTTATCATCATCTAAATATTCATTGTAAAATATTTAATGATCTAATAATATTTATTTTTATGCAATTTTAGCTTTTAGTATATATAATTTTATAGGAATAATTTTAAATTGACGGGTAAAATAGTCATTCAGTATTTTATGAACACTTGCTTATATATCATATATCTTTAATTTACTTTCATGGTAATCTGACTTTTTACTTTTTGGATTTTCACTTATGTAATAATATGATTATACTAAAAGTGGGAAAGGCCTAAGTCTAAAGTTAAAAGACCAAAATATCCATAAAAAATTAAACGATCATATTTACCCTTTACTTCAAACCTATTCATCTACTAAAATGTAATTTACATTTCAAAAAGTAATAAAGTGATAGTATATAATAAATATAAAAGATAAATAATTCGAAGATGGTTCATATTTCTAAAATTAATATCATTTATTGTAATCAATTAAATTTAGAATTACTTTAATCTTCTCTATCCATTACAAATATCCGTTAATATCAATCTTTAATATGTCTATTCAATATTTAGTTCCTTCATCTTTCAACTTCCTGATGGAAAGTATATTAATTCATTCATTACTTAAAGAAAAAACTCAATGACATATTTTTGTGTTCAAAGTGTGTCCCTGTTGGTGATGGTTAGTCCTCTCATTCATTATTTTAATGGAGACATTTTGTTTAGATGATGCAATGGAGGTCTGTTGATGTTGTGATGTAAACAAGTCATTAATCCTGAGTCTGTGATGTCTTCTAAGCTGTATTTTAATTACTTTTTCTATTTAATTAATTCTCAATTGTCTTCATTTATGTTCTAAACAATGTTTATTTTGCCCTATTACACCATATTTATTTTATCGCGACTAATACGATCACTTTTATTGGAAAATATTTATTCCATGATTAGTATATTTTTATTAACTTATTATATTCTCTAACTTATATTTTAATGTATCCACATCTAGTGTACAAAGACAAAAATGCATGTCAAGAAAGAGCCAGCATATGGAAGAAAGTCAATTGAATGAATGGCGACGATGTCAAAAATTAAAACTTTGAGATTTTCAAACCATACATTTTTAGAATTATTTTTTGAGGAACTTAGTAAGGTCGACAACTTTTCATATATATTTTTTTATAAATCTGATCTACGTCTATTCTATTCAAACACATATGTACACCATTTTGCTTTTGCTAAGTCAATGAACAACACTATTTTTGGTCTTTAAATAGAAAAAAATTAAATTGCCAACTCGAACACAAATTTAATACTCATAATATTTATGTGATTTAACAAAATATTATACTTATATTTGATATGAAATACACACGCAATGCACGTACCCAAATACTAGTGGAAAGAATAAGAGGAAGAAAGAAGAAGAAGAGAAACGTGGCAATTGAGGGGGTTAAAAGATTGCTATTGAATTTTTTAAACGAAATATTATACCTATTCATGAGTGTCGCCCCTTTTACAATAATGTATGCGCCGTCATTTTAATTGTTACTAACTATTGCATTTTTCTTTTGAAAAAGAAAACAGTTCTTTTAGTAGGTTTAATTAAAAGAAAAGCGAAATATGAGAAAAAAGATAAATAGTTTTATTAATCATAGAGAGGTGTGTGTTTTTTCTTTGTTATTTACAAACTAAAATAACAAACAAAATGTTAGCTGTAGATTAAAAAAAACCTTCGAATAAGACTAACTTTAGCTTGAAAACATTATACTTTAAGAAGTCTCATAAAACTTTCCACCATACAATTTTTTTTTCTTTGCAACCTGCTTTCCTGATTTCTATTTTAATAACATTATTTCTCTTCTAACCTTAAACAATTTTATAAGAAAACCAATACCATCCAAAACTTTTCTTTTTCTTTTCTCTTTTATAATGAAAAAACAAATCCAAAAATTTCCCATTTACACTTTCTATTTCTTTTTTTTTAATTTTTTTTTTCAAAAGTCACTTGTAATCTTGAGGTATCCATCTTAAAAGTTATTAACTTTTTTTCCCTTGTTATTTATCAAGTCAAACAACTTATTAACTTCACCGTCAAGAATTTAGGATACAAATACATGAAATACTGAATAAATATGAGAGATAAGCACAACACAAAATCAGAAAGCGGATATTTATCTTTTGTGAGTAGTAGTGTTAAGTTCACTTTTTAGTTCATGTATTCATTATGTTGGTGTAAATACTGGAGTGTTAATTATCTTTTTCCTCTTTTTTGCTTTTTTCCTTTTTCTCCATCACCCTAATTTGGTTGTCTTTCTTCTTCCTATCTATTATTCTTCCTCCGGTAAGTATGTTGACTTTGGATAGAATCCTTATTAGTATCAACATGTGTTTTTATAACTGTAATTTTATTTCAATCGTCTTTCTGCATGTAATTCATTAAATTAGACAGGGGCTAATTGAAATCTATAAGCTGAACTATAGTTCACTTCTAGAATTAAAAATGATTTTTGAGAAAACTCGATTCATTTGTGTATAATTAACAAAATTTGTGACATATTTTTTTTAAAATGTATATTAAATATAGGTGTATAATATATCTAGTTTTACTCTTATTAAGAGATAAACTATATGTTCACGGATCGAACACTTCATACCTTCTTATGCATGTGGTCTTGGGCTCATCTCATTCAGCTATGCACACTTATAATTTTTTTAAAGAAAGTAAAGAAAATAAGTTGTAAAGTGCCAGCCCAGCCAAAGATTTTTTATTAAAGTTGAATGAAATTTATATAAGCAAACCTAGAAATAGAATCTCCATAATGTCTATCATGTCATAGCCACAGTAACATTTGATAACCGAGGAACTCTTAGGAGACATAGAAAATTGCGAAAATCAATCATATTTCATGCGATAAGATTAAAAGAGAACTATACAGTACGATTAAAAATAGAAGTGTCACATAAAGAATGAACTAATATGAAATAAAAGCAAAGCCCGAAGTGATAAAGAGAACCAATAGAATAAGAAAGCTGAAGACACAAAGTTAATACAACTGATCATTGGAAAATCAATCCGGCAAGAAGAAAAGTCAAATAGTTATAGTAAATTAATATAACTCAGTTTTTTACCCTCTAAAGAAGTTATTATTTTCAGAAAATAAAAAGATTTCTCCACATATTTTTAAACACAAATAAACTCTTCCACAACTTTTAATTTTTAAGATTTAATTGTAAGTTCAACACCGACCTTAACAATAGAGAAACATCAAATTGGGAGTGCATATCCTTCAATAAATCCTATATCATGTAAATTCAAATAGAGTGGGTCAAAAATTCTATTAGATGGTTAATTAAAAAGAATTTTCTTGAATGTGAAGTTATTAACTCCAACTGAAATTAATATCATTGATTTTTCCTTGCTTGTGCTTATTGAACAAATAACTTTCTCATAGTTTTTCTTATCTGAACCTAAAAATATTAAAGCATAAAACTATAAAATCTCTTTAATGAAAATGTCAAGAATTATAGTGAAATTTATCACCTTGATGTATCATCTTATGTAGAATCATCAACAGACTTTGAATCATCTTTTGACTTGAGTGCATCGAAATCGATGGAGAACCTTTTCAACTTTCAATTTTATTTATGCTCTACTCCAGTTCATCGATTCAGTTCCCCATCTATTTATTGTTTGAGATAATTGATTAAGGCATGGTCTGAAATCTAATTTGCATTTGCTGGAGAAGATTCTGTACAAATATAATCATATCTGCAGTACTTTATTTTGTATTGTCGCCCATCAATCTGTTCTGCAAGAGAGAAGTATAAAAATGACGACATTGTAAGGAGAGGGACTAACTAAACTAATGACAGAAGTGTAAAAGGGGATAATTATATTGGTTGAGACCTATGGGTTTGAGAGGAAGAAGAGAGGAGGAATAAAGGGAGATTGGAAGGACGTGAAAAACATCAAAGTCTAATTAAGAGGACTAAAAGTAGTGACTAAAGAAAGCAATAATTATTTTTCACGGGGAAAGAGGTGACTATTGAATACATTGTGTTCTGTATTAAATAATTTTTTAAAAGAAAAAATGCCAAAAAGTTAGACAAAAAAGATAAATATATTTCCTCATTAATGAGACCTGCCACATCAAGTGGTTGATGCCCCTCTATTATATAAATATATATATTTTATTTTAATATATTAGATATTAGATGATTTCATATATATTTATCCGTTTCAAGAAAAAAATTTCAAATATGCATTATTAAAAAATTGTTTATATTTTATAACTATTTTAGTGATATGTGATTGAACCGCATGCATTTTAAAATATTCAAATACACATAATTAAAATATTAGTTAATTCTAACATATGCTTTAGTTATGTATAGCTGAAATTGATATATACATGAAAAATTAAAAGGGTGTTATCACGAATTTGTTAGATTTATTACTATTTTGATAAATTGATAATTGAGATTTGTTCTATGAAATACGTGAAACTTATGTATCGAATTTGAGCTTATTTGAAGTAGAAATATTGAATTGTTGAAATTTGAAGAACGAAAATTTCAAACACACATGACTGAAATTTTAATCAATTTTAAGATGTATTTCAATCATGTATGACTGAAGAACAAATATACAAGAAAAAAAATAAAAGAAAGCTAAATGAGCTTGTTAGATTTGTTGTTGTTTTGACAAATTAATAATGTCGTTTGTTCTTTATGATGTATGAAACTTATATTTCGAATTTAAGATTATTTGGAGTAGATTTGGGTTTGAATCGTGTGTTGAATTGTTAAAATTCGAAGAACGAAAAAAAATTGACAAAAAAATTCAGACATATATGATGAAAATTTTAGCTAATTTTACATGTACTTCAGTAAAAAACGTCTGAAGTCATATACAAATTTTCAACTTCACTTTTGAATTATTTTTAAAGTGGGTAAATTTACAAAAAAAAAAAATTTAAAACTGAACACAAATTAAATAGCAACCCCAAAAATAATTATTTGTGCACTTAGCCTAACACTAATTCCAATGTAGGCCCATTAGGAGGGGTCGAAAAATGGAGAGCTAGGTTTGTCACACCCCCATTTCAACACAGGATTAGAATAAGACGCAGTTTTCAAGACTCTTAAAGGAATTACTAGGATTAAGAATTGTGACCTAATTTTTAAGAAATATAAAAAAATCTATTAATTATTAACATGTATGACTCAAAAATCAGTCATCCAAAGTCTATTAACTGCTTGATAGTGCTTTCCTAAATAAAGTCTCTATGGATATGGTCCCGACTCCATGTTGGGTAATTTTACTGTATCGACCGCGTACACACTCGCTAGTTGAGGTGGATCAATAGAGATATTATTAATTTGGCGCCATTTTTGGGGACCTTGGCGTTAGGTCCTATCTAGAATTTCAAATTTTGGTTTGTTTGATTGAAGCCTACTCTATCACACTTGTTTTATTGTTATTGAGAAAAAGATGTAAGAATGGATTTACCTCTAGGAGAGGTGGATAACGTGTTTACGGAGGTCAATGATGAGGTTGACTAAGATAACAAAATTGTTCTATCAAGAGTTAATGCTACATTATTTAAGATTGATGCTAGCATCTACACAATACTGAAAGTGGAAGGCCAGTTTCACAATTTAACAGACGATGACCCATATCAATATCTCAAAAACTTTTTGGAGGTATGCAACCTCCATAAGCAAAACAATGTCTCTAATGACGCCATCCGCCTTAGGATATTCAAATACTCCTTGGCAGGAAAAGCCAGGGAGTGGTTGCACCATTTGCCTCCCAATTACATTCACGTGGACAGAGCTGGTCAACGTGTTCTTGAAGAAATGATTCCCATCTAGTAAGAAAGCTGAATGGAGGGATAAGATTTTCTATTTCATGTAGCTTTGGAGAGAATAATTGTTTGAAGTATGGGAACACTTCAAGCAATATATAATGAGGGCACCTAATCATGGGGTTTTCGATCATATTTTACTTGAAATTTTTTACACTAGGCCGGACTCCTTGACTTAATCTGTGGCCAAAAATGTGGCTGGGGGTTGCTTTATAGGCAAAACATACAACTGTATTACCATCATACTTGACCAGATTGTAAATCATAATCAAGCATGACACGAGATCAAAATGGGTATATGAATATGGCTACTCCTTCATTAACCTATTTGATGAAGGAGAACCAGGAGGGAGATCAGATGATGGCTACTATGACTACAAATATTGCTTTGTTGACCAAAAAATTGATTGAAAATAAGGTGAACAAAGTTCACGCAGTGAAAAAAGCACGCGGTGGTACTCTATATGGGCATGGATGCCCTAGTTGTTGCTTGTATTGGGTGTTGTGATGAGTTGCTATTTCATGGAAGCTAGTTGGGTAAGTTTTCTTGCTCCTTAATATTCATAATATATTGTAGATATAAACTCGTTGTTGTCATTATTTTCTCATCTTGATGTTCCTATAATTGCTTACATGGAAATCTTACTATATACGTCATTGTACTCCTTTTCTTTATCAAATAGTTATTGTGTTGTGGTGTATGGTCGAGTATCTATTTGTGGAAGTAGCTTGGTGCTTTGTAGCATGAATATTTGTCTAGGTTCTTGATCATTGATCAAGAGGTATGTTAAGTCCTTTACCAAATCTCTTTTTGGCATGTTTCCGTTGAATTTGAAATTTTTTGTAGCCCATAAATTTTACTCTTAATTTTGTGATTGATTTACTAGTTGTGTTGGTATTTGGAGTCGGTAATATAGCTCGAATTTGAGCTTAGACACATATGTTTGTGGTACGTCGTTGGGACGGTTGAATATGTGAAATTAGAGTCGCATTGTGAAGTCGATTTGTGGGTTGTTATATACATGTACTTGAATGTTGATTGTATTTCATATTCATGCTTGTTAAATGTTTATGAACTAACTATGAATTCCCTCAAGGCTTTGCGGTTACCCAACACACGAGATTTATTTTGACTGCGGGTCAAGCCCAAGTTTGAAGCTAACCTATAGGGTATAATGACTTCCTTCGGTAGCGCCAAGCTTGTGCATGTTCAAGAGTTGTTCCAATATAACTGAGCCTTCTTGGGGTTTGCGATAAGTTCCCCTAGTATGATTGAGCTTATATGAATTGCTAACTTGTAAGATTGAGAGTTTTTTCGGCATGGTTAAGCTAGGTACGAATAGCCTGTATAACTGTGAGAGCTTTTGGAAAGGCTTGTGATCGATTCTTTTTTGGATTAATGTATTATATTATAGTCTATATTATTGCTTGTTCTGGTTAGCTGTGAATTAGATACGTGAATAGGCTGAGAATTGTTTTTGTTGTTCTGAAGCCTGGCTTGATGCAGGTGAGTTGTTTGTGACTTGATATTGATTATAGGTTGGGTTTCTCTATTTATTTCTTTTTGATGTTCCTTGTGTATCCTTTCCTGTTGTCCTTGTATCTTGGATTTCTATCTCCTTATATATTCGATACATCTCCATACTGATGCCTTTAATTGAGAGGATGCACACATGCCTATAGGTGTTGATAAGAAAATGGACCGTGATCCACATAGCTGAGAGGGAATCCTTTCTATTGGTAAGATCTAGGTTGTTTGGAGTTGTCAATTATTTTGCTTTTGGTATATATGTATATTTAGATCAATCGTGGCCCTGTACTAATCGTATATCTACTGTTGAATTCTTAGAGACTCGTAGCCTTATATTTTGAGTTGTAGTGTTAATGTTTACCTTGTAAACTTTTATTTATGTTACAACCCCCAAAAGTCCCAAATATCAGATCCTAGACATGAAGTAAAAAACCAGCAGAAATGAACTACTTTCCACAGAACGGATCACAACACGAGTTGTGGTGAGAAACCATGACTCATGATGACCAACTAGGGTTTCCTAAGTCCTAGTTCCAACAAATCAAGTAATGCGTCATTGGTGCATCTAATGATTAGTTACTTCATCCGTTCTGAGCGACCTAGCCAAAGTACTAAAACTTGACATTTTCTTCCCAAGGACCACGAGAGGACATCACGACTGCTTACACCAAGGGATAACTTGTCCTGTCTGTCTATGAATTGAAGATTACAAATTGACCAAAGATGCCTCAGTGACCATGAGTCGTGGTCAGACATGACGACTTGTGGTATGACCCATCGTCACTGGACGAAAAATTTTGCAGACGGAATTCTAAGGTTATTTTAGTAACTTTCTATATTTTTATCACCTAAACTATAATATTTTGGGATTTTCTTAGGGGGATATTTAAGGATTTTATTAGTCTAAACTCTTATTCCCTCTCCTAACAACGTAAGTTCAAGATCACTAGCTCTCAATCTCTCAACCAAGTTAGGGATTCATCATCTTCAACCTAGGGATTCTTAAGCTAGAGTCAAAAGTTTTTTCTTCCAGGTGTGTAAGGCTATCTTAAGTGAGGAATTCCATTCTTCCTCATGCCCCTACATCTAGTGATGATTCCATTGAGGTTAAAGCTAGGGTTTTTACCCAATATCTTGATTTGATTTTCTTCCCTACATGTTGAATTGTTCATATATTGAGTTCTTCATCCTATTGTGATATATATATTGTATCTCATGATTGTTGTTCATAATCTTACTCTTTTGATTATTGATGGTATCTCTTGATTCTTGATTGGTTGTTTGTTGGTTCATGTCTCTTACCCCATGGACCCAATTGCATGAAAGTCATTATTTTTGAAATATTTGTATAGGAGATAAATGCATTGTTTTCATAACTAAAGTTGAGCAGATTTTTAGAGAGTTTTCATAAAGAGATTTTTTGAGGAAGAAAGTTCATTTTATAGCTTGATTTTCAAAAGTTAAATTAAAGTCTTATTTTTGAAACTCAAAGATTTTGAGCCTAGAAGCTCACAAGTTTTTAAGCTATAGATTTTGAGTCAAGGCTCATGTGTAAAGTTTAGATTTTGATCCAAGGATCAACAAGAGTTTTTAAAACATCTATTCTATCTATTGCTAAAGTGCTTTATAGAAGTTATATTCAGCTGCCTCAGATACGCATACTTATATGATCATAGTTTTTGTGAGGACTATTTAGCACCGAGATGGGTGAAGGATTCAGATAACCCGTAAGCTCTAGAATTACATAGTCAAGGATCGTGCCGTTGGTTCAGGCGACTCCTCAGATAGCCTTTGGTAAGGGCTTAGTATGGATCCACAGTTTAAGTTCGTCCTCTGCCCTGGCAAGGATTTGGATAGCTCTCCCAACTTGAGCAAGAAGTTGGACATCACGCGCTCATTCATGATGTATATCGATTATGAGAAACTCCGAACTAAAGTTATACATATATATACTTGTATTTTCAAAGATTGTTTAGATGCACAGTATTATTTCATAACTATTTACACATCTTTCATACTTGTGTTTTGTGCATCATTCAGAGTTTTAGATTTAGTCAATTTATATATAAGTTTAGATATTCTCGTTTACCTGTGTACATTCAAATGTACCGATGTAGCTGCATCTTATTATGATGCAGATTCAGGTAGATAGGACCGACAACAGATGTTTCATTCGGATTGTACTCGTTTAGCTTTTTGGAAAGGCCTTCTAGTTTCGGAGAGTCCTAGTCGAGATTATTTTGTTTTAGTAGAGCTTAAGGTGGCCATGGGAGCTTTGACCCAACACCTATCTTTTAGATATTAGAGGTTTCTTATACTAGTTAGAGAGTTGAGTCATAAATGTTACTTTTTAACATTGTTTTCAATTTTAGTTAATAAATCTTATTTTATTAAATTGATCTCATTACAATTGTTGCTTCCGCTATACATTATTTTGAACCTCAGCTGATAGTAAGCCAGGCCAAGGGTTCTCTTGGATCACTAGGTGGTTTGAGTGTCGTCCATGCCCAGGATATAAGCTTGAGGTGTGACAAACTTCGTATTAGAGCCTTAGGTTCAAGATTCCTAGGATATTTATGAAGATATTTGTAGTAGTGTCCTTCTTATAGGTATGAAGCACGCCACATCTATAATAGGGAGACTACAGGGTGTTAATAAATACCTCCCATCTTTCATACTCTAGTTCGTACGATAGAGTTTAACTCTATAAAGAATTCCTCCTAACTCGTGCATTCACGTGTTTCAGATAGTGCCTCTGAAACATACTGCGAGCCAGAGGAACGCAGTTAATCTCCTCTATAGACTAGGATGTAGACTAGGATTGATGTACGCACTATAGTTTAGGGAGCTAGTATTGGGGTCCAGAATGCACCGACTACTAGTGGAAGGGTCCTAGAAACACTAGTTCCTCAACCCTCTGGAGTTGGCACTTCAGAGGTAGAGTTTAGAAGAGCCATATAGATACTCAGTCAGTTGGTGGTTGCTCTGTCAGGCCATCAGGGCTCAGCACCAGCTAGTTTTATTTCTCATGATTCATCAGGAGCATTAAGGATTAGAGATTTCCTAAGGATGAACCCGCTAGTGTTCACAAGGTCTAAGGTCGATGAGGACCCCTAAAATCTTATTGATGAGATTTGGAAGATTTTGAGGGTAATGCAAGCCGTAGAGAAAGAAAGGGTCGAGTTTTCTTTGTATCAACTCAAGGACGTTTCAAATGTATAGTATGATTAGTGGGAGCAGGGACGTGGTGAGAATGCGGCCCCCACAACTTGGGATAGCTTTGAGGAGGCATTCTTGAACCACTTCTTTTCTCAGGATTTGAGAGAGGCGAAGGAAGAGGAGTTTGTGAACTTGAGGTAGCATACCATGAACATGAAGGACTATAGCCTCAAGTTCATCCAACTATCTAGGTACGCTTTGAAAATGGTACGGATATGAGGGCTAGAATGAGGAAGTTTGTATTTGGGTTGGGAAAGAATGTGAAGAAGGAGTGTAAGGGCTTACTATTGATCAATGATATGGACCTTTCCAGGCTCATGGTTTACGCCCAACAGTCAGAGGAGGATAAGAAGAAGGATAGGGAGGAACATCAGAGTAAGAGGGACAAGTTAGTAGGTAGTGAGACCACATAACAGAGGAAAAAAAATGGTAACAGGTCCTTCTTTAGGAAGAGATCCTATGGACCTGCATCATCAACCTCTAGTGCTCCAACTCCAGGTAACATGAATGATCATAAGCCTCGGATGCAGAGTAACACAGTTTAGGGAACCCCTTGACACCCACCTTTTGCTAAGTCAAGCAGATCCCATTTAAGGGAGTGTCGTTTAGGTGGAGATGGATGTTATGGGAGTGGCTAATAGGGCCACTTATTGAGGGATTTCCCATCCCAACAGAGAAATGGGGGTAAGAAGGCTTAAACTACCCTTTTAGCAGGCAGAGTTGCTCAAAAGGGCACTACTATAGCGACATGTGGAGGTCAGAACCATTTGTATGCTCTGTCTTGTAGCCAGGATCAGGGGAACTCCCCAGATGTTGTCACTGGTATGTCAAAAGTCTTCTCTATTGATGTGTATGCTTTACTTGTTCTAGGTGCTACTTTATCTTTTGTGACTCCTTATATAGCCATTAAGTTTGGGATGTGCCCAGAACAACTCTTAGAGCCTTTTAATATTTCTACTCTGGCTGGTAAGTTAGTCCTAGCCAAGAGAATCTATAGAAATTGTACCATTTCAATCCATCATATTAGGTATGGAGGTTGTATTCCTGTTATGTGAGAGCCATTTGTAGGACCCAACTAGTAGAGTTCCGATTCCCAATTGAGCCAGTCCTAGTTTGAGAAGGTAGTCCCGTTATGCCTAAGGGTAATTGTATCTCATACCTTAAGGATAGAAAGTTAATCTCTAAGGGATGTATATATCAGTTAGTAAGAGTGAGAGACTCTAATATTGAGACACCATACCTTCAGTCAATTCCAATTGTATGTAAGTTTCCAGAGGTCTTTTCAAATGATCTTCCCGGAGCCCCTACAGAAAAATAGATTTTGGAATAGATGTTCTTCTTGGCACTCATCCCTATCTCTATTCTGCCATATAGAATGGCTCTAGTCGATTAAAAGAGTTGAAAGAGCAGTTAAGAGGTATTCTTGATAAGGGTTTCATTTGCCCTAATGTTTCACCTTAGGGTGCTCCCGTTCTCCTCGTGTGAAAGAAAGATGGTACTTTTAAGATGTGTATCGATTATTGTCAGTTGAATAAAGTCACTACCAAAAATAAGTATTCCATTCCTAGAATTGATGAATTGTTCGACTAGCTACAAGGTGCCATTTGTTTCTCGAAAATAGATCTCAGATCAGGCTATCATCAGTTGAAGATTAGATAAAGTGATATTCCCAAAATGGCCTTCAAGACCCGTTATGGTCATTTTGAGTTTGTGGTTATGTCCTTTGGTTTGACCAACACTCCTGCAGCATTTATGAACCTCATTAACATAGTGTTTAAGTAATATCTAGATATGTTATTATATTTATTGGCGACATCTTGATTTACTCCAAATGTGAGGAGGAACATGCTAGTCATTTCAGAATAGCCCTGCAAACACTTAAGGACCATGAGTTATTTGCCAAGTTTTCTAAGTGTGAATTTCGGCTGAAGTCGGTGGCTTTCCTAGGCCATATAGTCTCCATCAAGGGTATTCATGCTGACTCTCAGAAGATTGAGGTTGTAAAGAGTGGCCCAAACCCACAACCTCGACCGACATTAGAAGTTTCTTCGATTTAGCTGGCTACTACAGAAGGTTATAAAGGGGGTTTTCAACCATTGCTGCTCAGTTGACTAAGTTAACTGAGAAGAAGGTTAAGGTTCAGTATTTTGAAGCTTTCTAAAAAAGCTTTCAGGAATTGAAGACAGATTTGACTATTGCTCCAGTATTGATCCTACCGGAGGGTACGAATGGTTTTGTGGTATATTGCAATGCATCCCGAGTATGCATTGATTGTGTATTGATGAAAGATGGTAAATTTATAGCTTATGCTTCTAGACAACTCAAGGTCCATGAGAAGAATATCTGACTCATGACCTCAAGTTCGCAGCAATAGTGTTTGCATTGAAGATTTGGCGCCCTTATCTCTCTGGTGAGCGTGTTGATGTGTTCACAGACCATAAGAGCTTGCAGTAAGTGTTCAACCAAAAGGAGTTGAATCTCAAATAGAGGAGGTGGCTTAAGTTGCTCAAGGATTATAACATGAGTATTCTCTACCACCCACATAAGGCGAACGTAGTTGTTGATGATCTTAGTAGGCTATTTATGGGAAGTACGACCCATGTAGAGAAAGAGAGAGGAAACTAGCTAAGGATGTGCATAGACTCTCATGCCTGGGAGTTCGTGTTTTAGATTCTGAAGAAGATAGTATGCTTGTACGAAATAACACTGATTCATCTTCAGTAGAAGAAGTTAAGGAAAAGAAGGATAGAGATCCCCTCTTGCTTCAATTAAATGAAGATGTACATAAGTAGAAAGTGTTGGATTTCACATAAGGGGAAGATGGTGTATTGAGATATCATGGAAGGTTATGCATTCCAGATGTAGATGGCCTCAAAGATAGGGTCATGGCAGAAACACACAGCTCCAGATATTTATTTCACCCAAGATCCATTAAAATGTACCATGACTTAAGGGAAGCCAACTAGTGGAATGGTATGAAGAGGGACATTGCAGACTTTGTGGCTAGACGCTCGAATTGTTAAAAGGTTAAGTTTGAGCATCAAAGGCCATGTGGTGTGGCCCAAAATATAACAATCCCCAAATGGAAGTGGGAGATGATCAATATGGACTTTAACACTGATCTACCAAAGTCACGCAGGCAACATGACTCTATTTGGGTGATTGTAGATCGAATGACCAAGTCAACTCATTTCTTGCCGGTTAAGACTATAGTTTCAATCAAGGACTATGCTAGATTGTACATTCGTGAAATATTCAGATTCCATGGAGTTCCATTATCCATCATATCAATAGGGGCACACAGTTTACTACTCAGTTTTGGAAGTCATTCCAGAGAGGTTTGGGTTCAAAGGTGAGCCTTAGCACAACTTTTCATCTACAGATAGATGGTTAGATAGAATGGATTATCCAGACACTGGAGTATATGTTGAGGGCGTGTGTTATTGATTTCAAGGGGAATTGGGATGACCACTAACCTCTTATAGATTCTGCATATAACAATAGTTATCACTCCAGTATTTAGATGGCTCCCTATGAGGCTTTTATGGCAGAGGTATAGATATCCAATTGGCTGGTTTGAAGTTAGTGAAGTGGAGTTGATAGGGCAAGACTTAGTGCAAAAATCCATGTAAAAAGTTTAGATCATTCAAGAAAGGCTGAAGACTGCACAGAGTCACCAAAAGTCTTATATAGATATTAGGCTTAGAGACTTGGAGTTCGCGGTAGATGATTGAGTTTACTTGAAGGTTTCACCCATGAAGGGTATCATGAAATTTGGGAAGAAACAGAAGCTCAGTCCCTGCTATATTGGTCCATATCAGATTTTAAAGAGAGTCAGCAAGGTAGCCTATGAGCTAGAGTTGCCAGCTGAACTAGCATCAGTCTGTCTAGGTTTCCACATCTCTATAATTAAGAAGTGTATGGGAGAAACCTCACCATTGTGACCATGGAGAATGTGGGAGTGAAGGACAACCTATTGTATGAGGAAGTACTAGTTGAGATTCTTGATCGATAGGTACGTAAGTTGAGGAACAAAAAAGTCGCATCTGTGAAGGTCTTATGGAGGAATCAGCTAGGTGAGGAGCTAATTAGGAAGCTGAAGCGGATATGATGGCCAAGTATCCTCATCTTTTTCCTCCTAGGTCAGATCCATCATCTTGAGGTAATAGTCTCCTCTCGAAGTACTCTTATCAGTTTCATGTCCTATTAGTCGTCATTGTAATTCTTAGTATGGTTGCATATTCCATGAATTTAGTTAAGTTCAGTTTAATTACTCATAGTTAGATCATCTACCAGTCCAGTTAAGTCTTTATTCGAGGACAAATGATCCCAGGAGGAGATAATGTAACAACCCCCAAAAGTTTCTAACATCAGATCCTAGATATGAAGCAAAAAACCAACAGAAACAGACAACTTTCCACAGAACTGATCACATCATAAGCTGTGGTGAGAGTCCATGACTCATAACGTGACTCGTGATGACCAACCAAAGTTTTCTAAGTCCTAGTTCCAATGACTCAAGCAACAATTCTTTGGTGCATCTAATGATTCATTACTTCATCCATTCTGAGCGACCTAGCCAAAGTCCTAAAACTTGAAATTTTCTTCCCAAGGACCACGAGAGGACATCACGACTCATTACACCAAGGGATGACTCATCCTGTATGTTTGTGACTTGAAGATTAAAAACTAACCAAATATGTCTTAGTGACCACATGAGGTAACCATGAGTGGTGGTCAGGCATGACAACTCATGGTATGACCTGTTGTCATTGGATGACAAATTTTGCAGACGAAATTCTAGGGTTATTTTAGTAGCTTTCTTTTTTTTATTAGCTAAATCAGAATGTTTTGGGATTTTCTTAGAGGGATATTTAAGGGTTTTATTATTCTAAACTCTCATTCCCTCTCCTAAAACGCAATTTCAAGATCATTAGCTCTCAAGCTCTCAAGCAAGCTAGGGCTTCATCATCTTCAACCTAGGGGATCTCATGCTAGAGTCAAGAGTTCTTTCTTCTAGGTATGTAAGGCTAACTTAAGTGAGAAATTCCATTCTTCCTCATTCCCTACATCTATTTATGATTTCATTGAGGTTAAAGCTAGGGTTTTTGCCCAATTTCTTGATTTGATTTTCTTCCCTACAAGTTGAATTGTTCATTGATTAAGTTCTTCATCCTATTGTGATATATCTATTGTATCTCTTGATATTCATAATTTTATTCTCTTGATTATTGATGATATCTCTTGACTCATGATTGGTTGATTGTTGGTTCATATCTCCTACCCCATAAACCCAATTGCATGAAAGTCATTATTTTTGAAAGCTTTGTATTAGGAGACAAATGCATTGTTTTCATGACTAATGTTGAGCATAATTTTAGAGGCTTTTCATAAAGAGATTTTTTAAGGAAGAAAGTTCAGTTTATAGCATGATTTTCAAAAGCTAAATAAAGTCTTATTTTTGAAACACAAAGGTTTTGAGCCTAGAAGCTCACAAGTTTTTAAACTATAGATTTTGAGCTAAGACTCAACAAGAGTTTTTAAAATATCTATTATATCTATAGCTAAAGTTCTTAATAAAAGAAGTTTCCAGCTGCCTCAAATAGGCATACTTATATGAGCATCGATTTTGGGAGAAGTATTTTGCACCGAGATGGGTGAAGGGTGTTCAGGTGTTTTGTGGGTATATAAAATGACACGCAAGTGTACGTGATCGAACAAGTAGTAAGTGGCTTTAGTAAGCCAAGTATCGATCCCACAGAGACTTGGATGAAGTGCAATTTGCTCAAGTGTACTATATTTTACTTCTAAAAATGCAGACAACAGTGTAACCAAAAGTTTGATAGTTTGTTTTATAATTTTTATACTAAAGCTAAAAACAATTATCTACTTTGAATCTGAACTATGAATGAGAGCATGCTGAGGTTAAACGAACATGTAATGAAATTATTTATCATCATAATTTGGTTGTTCTTTTCCTCCAGTTGCTAGCCAAGAACTATTGCCAAGAGATTAAAACTCTCATATTTAACCTCGCTTAAGAATCATGAACATCCACCTACATTTCTGTGATTAAATGCAATTCATGTTCTAGCCATACAATTCTGGTTCCTAAATTGACTAATACGACTTTCAGGTATATTTCTATCCTGAAAGCAAATCAAGACTCAATTTTCCCAAACCAAGTAAAGACCATATCCTATTAATTCACAACTTTCCAATTTCTTGCTCTCTCGAGTGAAACCGGACTTTTTAGATGTACATTAACGTAGGCCACACATTAATGCAGTAAGAACAAGAATTAATAGAACAACATGGAAGCAAAGATGAAAAACCAAAGAATCAATGATCAAATTTCATCACAATTGTTCATAACCTCAGCAAGGAGAGGAATTAGCCACTCATTTGTGGATTAAACATCTTAAAATGAGTGTTAATCATACAAGCAATTGAATTAAAGAAGAAAGAAAGAGAGAAAAAACCCTGATATTTTTGTCCCTCAACTGCCTGTAACCCACGTCCTTGCTCCACCAAGTCAGAATATTGAAAAATGAACCAAAGTGTTCTATTTATACTGCTGGGAATTTCTCCTGGAATAACGAGCAACGTGTCACGGAGTGCATCGCGGAGCACTGCCTCCGTGACACGCTACGGACGCGGACCCTCACTGGAACTGGGTGTCCAGGAATTAAAGCTCAATGTGGCACGGCGTGCAACGCGGAGCCAAGCCACTGTGCCACGCTACAAACGCGGACCCTCTCTGGAATTTGGGCGTAATTTCCCTGTCCAGGCAGAAGGCCTCCGCGATGGCAGCGTGACACGACTCTATCGCGGAGCCCCTTTATTTTATGCTGTCCAATGCCTTGTTCCTTGCTCGCATCCAAGTCCAACCCCGATATCATCCAACATGCATTTAAGCTTCCCAAAATCACATTTTACCTGCAAAACAATGCTAATCATGTTGGTTAGTATAGATTCACATTTTATTACCAATTACCTGAAAATGTATACACATTGGTAGATAAACAAGGCTAAAGTGGTACTTTTGAGTATCACTTGGGCATATAAATTTGCCCAAGATCACTTACCCCACACTTAAATCCTTGTTCATCCTCGAACAATAATCCTACACTTCATGCAATTTACATCCCAACCTCGCTACTTTGGTTCGACAATTTAGGCTACGGTCATACCGATTATTCAATACAGCAAATCATCAAGAAAACATGCATGGTCTTATCAATGCAATGACCTTCATTACATTAAGACCTCCTAGACTTTAAGAATCGACTCTCGATATTGGCAAACTCATGCAAATCAGCTGATCAAGATATCTGACACGAAAATTAATCTTTCATCAAGCATGTGCCCTCACAACACAAGAGTATCTTCCCCTTTTTGCTCATATGACTCACAAACATTCAAGCAGGGGCATGTAAACACAATTTCGCTCTCTCTCCCAAAAGAATTCACATGCATCATTTCATGACCCATAAGCTTGCCCTTAGTGTATTACTCCACTAATATAAAGAAGTGCGATGTAAGATCACGTAGGACTTGAACGGGTTGTAGTAAATATTGGGTTAGCCAATAATAGCCACTAGCATCCTTAAGCGCCTTTTCGACACATCCCATCAACTCAAGGACATTGTTTCTTTTTTTTCCATCGTCCCATTCTTGATTCTTTTCTTTAGCATGACCCATTGTATTAAGCACACTTGACACAACAACAAAGATTATTCATGCACCTTCATTATCGTTTATTTATAGCAAGTGCACCTTTAACCTTTTCTTTTCTCCCCTCACTCTGCTTTTCTTTTTCTTTTCACCATTCTCACTCTTTGACACTTTGGGAAAATGATTTTCTCTTCTTAAGCGATTAAGAGTTTTGTATAGACTTTACGGCTAATGAAAAGAAGGAATCAAGCTCGATTTACACTTTATGACAAAAGAAAAAATAATAGGCTAAAGGCTCAGCGGGCTGACTAGGGTATACAATCAAGGTGTGTACGACAAGGAAAAATAGAAACTCTCGGTTAAAACAAAGAAATGCCTACATCTTTTCCTACAATACACCTCCTTCATTTTGTTTTGTACACACACCAGGCAAGTTCTAGACACTTCACAATAGCATGGAATAACAACACCTCACTTCACACTTTTTGCACATGCTCAATTCAAGATGTATTCATAGACTCTTCAATCAGCTAATTACAGGAATTCAAACATTAAGCCTCAATCACACTGAATCGAACTCTATGGCCTAGGTATCTCAACATATTTACAAAGTTGCATGCTTTCATATGAATCACCTTTGAATTTTAAATATCATGTACAACACGCAACCAGAATTTCGCAACCATAGAGTAACTACAGGTTTTGGGATGCAACCCACCAAAGAAAAAACTGAAAAATAATTGAAAAAAAATCTACTCCTAATGACTACATTTCCCTTAAGACGGTCGTCATCCATCCATCATAGGGAACGGTCACTACTATGACTTCGGTTCAATGGGACCATTCTCGGTAAAAGAACCGAAAACAAACGCCGAAAACCCCAAGAAGTAAAAAAATGTTGAAAATATCGATCATTTTGATAGAAAAAATATGTACAATTTAAAAAAATTTATCGATCATTTCGATAACAAAAATATGTACAAAATCAGAATCAGCTAGCAACATTTAGCAACACACATCAATTTCACATAAATTTACAAATACAAAACAACTTAACAATTCACAACTCACAGGGACAAACAAATTTTCACATACACGACAACAGAATAGAGCATACATACAAAACAGCCCAGCCCAGCACCTAACTACTCCCACCCCACACTTAGTTCGAACACTGTCCCCAGTGTTCACAAAATTAAAATAGCACAAAATCGGGTGGTAGAACTCCCTGATCAGTCATAGTATTCCACTTCTTCGTCGGGTGCTGCTGCTTCATCTCCCATGTCCAAGTCGCCTCCGTCATCATCATCGGACTCCACATCGGAGTCCTCCCGATGTGTTTCCTCATCTGTGGGGACATCATCATCTGTGGGCTCTACAAATGCTGGCCCCACTCGGCATAGAGCCTTGGCGTTTTCGCCGAAAGGGTAGTCTAGCTCGAGCTGCCATAGCTCCTCCTCTGTCGCCGGCCTGCCACCTATCCTCAGCTGGAGCATCTGCATCCCATACATCCGAGCCATATATTGGTCGTCACGAGCATGTCGCTCGCTAAGTGTAAGCACTGGCCCGTGGGTGGTGTCGGGAGCCTTAGTTTTAGTAACATCTAAGGCCCGCCGATCCATCTGCGGGATATAGTCAAGGGCCTTCTCCTCGACATCTAGGCCCCTGAGGAAGGTGGTGATTAGTCCACCAAAGCCATACCTGTGCCCCTGGTGCAACCGGGCTCTCTTCATGGCGGAGATAATTACCGCCCCCACGTTGATCTCCAACCCTTTCATCAGGGCGTACACCAGGCATACACGATCCTGGGTTACATCTGTCATATGTACCCCCGGGATTAGGCATGAGCAGACTATCTTCAGCCAGATTCGGGCTTCCCTGTTCATCTATGAATATGGCAGAGTCTGGTGGTAGCCCCTCTCTTTGTGTATGCTCCATCTAGCTGTCGATCAGGTCCCACACAATGTGCGTCTGATGTCTGCATATGGTGGGGTAATGTTCAGCTGTCGGAGTACGTGGGCATCTGTGTCCCGCGCTCGTATGATGGCATTGAGGTGGTGGGGCTCCAAAGTGACTATTTGCCCTCTGATCTTGATGGTGTGGCTTCTGATAGTTGGGTTCCAATTGGCATAGAACTCCCGAACCAGGTGCAAATTACATTCCTTGGGCTCCTCAAATATGAAATTGAGCCCAACTGCCTCGATCCGGTGGACCATCCTAGGGAACTCCTGTGCCAATGGTTCCCGTGCTATATGCTCCTCGAGGAAATATTTGTTTTCTTTGTGCTTTGCGTACCACTTTTTCCCTTCATCAGTCACCCATCTTGTTCCATATTGGCGGCGTTGGCCGCGTGGAACTGCTGGTGCTGCTGGGACTGCTGTGCCCAGTCTGATTCGCTTCCTTCCGGCGCCCGAAGTTGATGTGCCTTTCCCTTTCTCTTGCCTGCTTGCCATTTTACCTGTCAACCCAAGTAGACAAGATCAATGTTAAGCGAACGGATATTAACTTCAGCTAAGGTCGAGTTAAGCTAGGTTACCCCACACTTAGTCCTTAGCTACAGTTACAACAATACGACAAGATTATCTTTATTTACACACAATAATCAACTATACAATCATGCTTAGTGCGTTCGAAAAATTCGATGGTATATCTTCTACGTACTACTCAGACTTCGTACAGCCAATCACAATCACTACCATCGCTAACATTTTACCCGTCACACTTAGCACAGAAAAACAAAGAAACAAAAATAACAACAAAAATTTATCTACACGAACCTATACAACTAACCAAATTCTTACAAATTTCAACATTCCCTTCACCAGAGAATCTGTCGTTCTATTAACATCCTAACAATTTGTACATCGACTCATCTCATTCAACACATCCATCCCGGCATGAAATTTACAAGTTCAATACATTTTCAACTCCAAATTCAACATACAATCCCTAAAATTGGTATTATCAAGCAAATTCGATTAATTTATGCAATCGACAAGTTCAAGCAATCATAACGATATTCTGAACATTCATCAATAACAATTAACTCGAATTCACGCTTAATTTCTACTTAGGGCAATTTAGCTCACCTCCCATGCTCAATATCGAAGAAAATCGACAAGAATTTGAGAGGAAATCAGAAAACATACCTTGACTTTGAAGAATCGAAGAAAACTTGTTGAATTTCTTGCCTTACTCCGTGTCACGTTGATGGGGGATGGGTTTTGGGGGGTTTGGTCGCGGAGGGATTAAAAAATGAGGGAAAAAGGGAGGGTTTTCGGGGTTAAAAAGTAAGGAAATCGCGCGGGTCACCCGGCGACCCGGTGTGACCCGTCGCGATATACAAGGCAACGTGTCACGGAGTGCATCGCGGTGCACTGCCTCCATGACACGGAGCCATCGCGAGACTGTTCTGGAAATTTTTAAAATTTCCGGGTTATACCTCAACGTGTCACGGAGGTAACGTGGAGGTCCACCTCTGTGAGACGGAGTTGTCGCCTCTGCTCACTGGTTGCCACTTTTTATTAATTTTTCATACCTCGACTTTTCCTTCGTGATTCCGTGCATATTTTTCTCCGTTTGACCTGAAAATTCATCTCACTATACAAAATTGGTTAGAATTATAGGTTTCACTCTAAATACAAATAAAACAAAAACTAAAATGAAATTTTTTTGTAGTAAATCAAGAAAAAGAAAAAGAAAAGAAAAGTCTATTTACACTTTACAAAAAGAAAGAAAAATTTTTCACGGGTTGCATCCCGTGCAGCGCCTGGTTTACCATCGCGGCTCGACGTCGTTAAGCTCAATTGTCCTCTAGGGTGATGGACGATTTCTCTCGATCACCGTCCTCCCCCCAGTAGTACTTACACCTCTGGCCATTTACTAAGTACGTGGCACTCCGATCTTCTTGCCACAACTCTACCGCCCCGTGCGGGGTCATTCTCACCACTTCAAATGGTCCCGACCATTTAGACCTCAGCTTTCCTGGAAACAACTTCAATCTTGAATTGAAGAGCAAGACTTTCTGTCCCGGCTTGAAAATGCGATGCACCACATGCTTGTCATGCCATCTTTTCGTTCTTTCCTTGTAGTACTTGGAACTCTCATAGGCATGCCAGCGGAACTCTTCAAGTTCACTGAGCTGCATTAGTCTCTTCTTGCCCACCAACTCTAAGTCCATATTTAGCTTCCTGTAATCCATGCAAATCCGCCAGCCTGTGACGGTTCGGGTAGGAATCAACTCATTTTTCTCATTGGTGACCACAGTCATCCCCCCTTTCTTTGGAACACACTGAACGGGGCTGACCCATTCACTGTCTGAAATCGGGTAGACCACACCTGCATCAAGCCACTTGATTATTTCTTTCCTCACCACATCCTTCATTGCCGGATTTAGTCTCCGTTGCAGCTGAACGGTTAGTTTGGCTCCTGTCTCCATGAATATCCTGTGTGTACAGAAAGCTGGATTGATACCCTGAATGTCTGACATTTGCCAACCCATTGCTTTCTTCCTCTTTCTGAGGACACCCAATGCTGCCTTCTCCTGTGCCTCTGTCAAATCTGCAGAGATGATAACTGGTAACGTCTCATCCTCCTCCAAAAAGATATATTTTAAGTGGGGAGGCAATTCTTTCAGCTCCAGCTTTGGTGCCTCCTCAACGGATGGTTTCGGCAGAGGTTCTAGAGACCTCATCAATGATTGAAATTCCTGTCTCCTAGGATGATTCTGTGCTTCATTCAACATTTGGACCATTCCATACGCCTCTCTATCTCCAAAATGATCGGAGTGCGTCAACACTCTTTCCAATGGGTCTTGAGATTCAACAATCTGACGAATTTCTTCATGTTCAACCACATTGATTGCTGAAAGCTCCTCATGTATAGCTGGCAGCTTCATGGCTTTAAACACATCAAATACCTCTATTTTGTCGTGTGCTTGCATTGTTAGCTGCCCCGAAACTACGTCAATTAGTGCTTTCCCGGTTGCCAAGAAAGGACATCCCAAAATAAATGGGACTTCCGCGTCTGGTTCAAAATCCAGCACGACAAAATCTACCGGGAAAATTAGGGAGCCAACTTGCACCAGAACGTCCTCTACAATGCCATCTGGTCTGGCTAAGGATCGATCCGCCAACTGCAAGATTACCGTTGTGGGTCTAGGACTCCCTAGACCCAACTTTCTAAATACCGAAGATGGCATCAAATTTATGCTCGCTCCCAAATCACACAATCCACGAGCTCGGATGCTCTGCCCAATAGTAATCTGGATAGTAAAACTCCCAGGGTCTTTTAGATTTGTGGGCAGTCTATTTTGAATCCGGGAAGTGCACTCCACCTTTAGAGCCACCGTAGCATACTCAGTCAATCGACTTTTGTTTGCCACGATGTCCTTTATATACTTAGCATATTTCGGCACTCCTTGCAAGACATCAACAAGAGGTAAGTTAATATGTACCTGTTTCAGCACCGCCATGAATTTCTTGAAACACGCCTCCTCCTTGTGTTTCTTTAGTCGTTGAGGGAACGGGGGTGGAGGTCTTTCTGATTCATCTTACTTAGTCTTCCCCCTTTCAGTACTTTGCTCCCTCTCAACTTCTGCTGCTCCCGACTACTGAGGTGGTATTTCTGGTTCCACCTCTTTCAGCTGCAAACCACTCCTTGTGGTCACTACATTTACCTGCTTGGGATTGGGATCCGTGTCGCTCGGCAGTCCTCCTCTGGGCCTTGTGTTTTGGGCACTAGAAAATTGCCCAAATTGATATTCAAGTGCCTTGGTAGCTAACTGGTTGTTTTTCACTTTGGCTGCCAATTTCACATAGTCAGCCTGCAATTGAGCTTGGTTAGCTATCATGGTCTTGAACATCTCCTCAATGCTGGGTGATGGTGGTGGAGGAGGTGCATTGTTGTTTTTGAATTGTGCTTGATAATTCTGCTGCCCTCCTTGGTTCCTTTGCACACCCTGACCCGAACTTTGGCCCTGATGGTTGTTGCTACCCCATGAGAAATTAGGGTGATTCCTCCAATTGGAATTATAGCTACTACCATACTGTTGGTGGTTCCTTTGCGCATTACCCACAAAGTTTACCGAGTCAGGATTTGCTCCACAACACTCATTTGAGTGCTCATTGCTTCCACACACTTCGCACCACATCTGCTGTACTGCATTAACTGGGGCTTGAGGCTGGTTCAATGTCATGTTGCTGAAGTGGGTATTAAGATGATTTTGCAATGCAGCTATCTGTGCAGCGATAGCTGTAAACCCATCCACTTCTAACACTCCTGCTGCTTTCCTTGTCCCACCTCTTGATAAATCAGCATTCCATTCTGGATTGCCCTGCGAAATACGGTTCAATAAGGTATACAGCTCCTCATAAGTTTTCTCCAGCGCTTGCCCTCCAACTGCTGAGTCTAGCAATATTTTGGTGTGGGGTTCCAAACCCTCTATAAAAGTGTGCACCAGCACATCATTGGACTGATGATGATGAGGACAATCCCGCAACATGGACTTGAATCTCTCCCAGGCCTGATATAAATTTTCTCCCTCTCTCTGTTTGAAACTTAGAATTTGACTTCTAAGTCTTGCTGTTTTACCAGAGGGAAAAAACCGTATCAAGAACTTCCGTGCAAGATCATCCCACGTAGAAATAGAATTCGGTGGCTCAGCTTTCAACCACCTCTTGGCTTCTCCCAATAATGAGAATGGAACAATGTAAGCCGGACATAGTCTGATGACACTCCAGCGGGGATGTAAGTGTCACTTATCTCCAAAAAATTTTGGAGATGCTGCTGTGGATCTTCATGAGGGAGACCGGTAAACTGCCCGCTAGTGTGCAGCAACTGCACCATATTCTGTTTAGGTTCAAATCTCCCTCCGGGCTCAGGTTTGCGGATACTAGATGTAACATTATTGGCATGTGGGATTGCCACCTCGCGAACCGGCCGAGCTGCTGCTTCTTCGGGAACTAACACTGCCCGTACTACCGGTGGATTCTGTTGTTGCTCCATGATCGTCTGTCTGAGCAATTGCAACTTTCTTTGTAGAGCTTCTCTCCGTTTACTGTGAAATATTCTTTCTGGTTCTATATACGATTCCACCAGCTCCTTGTCTCTTGCCAGTGTTCAACGACAATTAAGTCTGCAAAATACAGGCTAAGACCAAGTTGTCAACACTAAGAAAATAAAAATACAGTAAATTAACACTTAAAACAAATTCACCAATTGCCAAGTCCCCGGCAACGGCTCCAAAAACTTGTTTGGGTGTTTTGTGGGTATATAAAACGACACGCAAGTGCACGTGGTCGAACAAGTAGTAAGTGGCTTTAGTAAGCCAAGTATCGATCCCGCAGAGACTTGGATGAAGTGCAATTTGCTCAAGTGTACTATATTTTACTTCTAAAAATGCAGACAACAGTGTAACCAAAAGTTTGATAGTTTGTTTTATAATTTTTATACTAAAGCTAAAAACAATTATCTACTTTGAATCTGAACTATGAATGAGAGCATGCTGAGATTAAACGAACATGTAATGAAATTATCTATCATCATAATTTGGTTGATCTTTTCCTCCAGTTGCTAGCCAAGAACTATTGCCAAGAGATTAAAACTCTCGTATTTAACCTCACTTAAGAATCATGAACCATCCACCTACATTTCTGTGATTAAATGCAATTCATGTTCTAGCCATACAATTCCGGTTCCTAAATTGACTAATACGACTTTCAGGTATATTTCTATCCTGAAAGCAAATCAAGACTCAATTTTCCCAAACCAAGTAAAGAACATATCCTATTAATTCACAACTTTCCAATTTCTTGCTCTCTCGAGTGAAATCGGACTTTTTAGATGTACATTAACGTAGGCCACACATTAATGCAGTAAGAAAAAGAATTAATAGAACAACATGGAAGAAAAGATGAAAAACCAAAGAATCAATGATCAAATTTCATCACAATTGTTCATAACCTCAGCAAGGAGAGGAATTAGCCACTCATTTGTGGATTAAACATCTTAAAATGAGTGTTAATCATACAAGCAATTGAATTAAAGAAGAAAGAAAGAGAGAAAAAACCCTGATATTTTCGTCCCTCAACTGCCTGTAACCCACGTCCTTGCTCCACCAAGTCAGAATATTGAAAAATGAACCTAAGTGTTCTATTTATACTGTTGGGAATTTCTCCCGGAATAACGAGCAACGTGTAACGGAGTGCATTGCGGAGCACTGCCTCCGTGACATGCTACGGACGCGGACCCTCACTGGAGCTGGGGGTCTAGGAGTTAAACCTCAACGTGGCACGACGTGCAACGCGGAGCCAAGCCACCGTGCCACGCTACGAATGCGGACCCTCTCTGGAATTTGGGCGTAATTTCCCTGTCTAGACAGAAGGCCTCCACGATGGCAGCGTGACACGGCTCCATCGCGGAGCCCCTTTATTTTATGCTGTCCAATTCCTTGTTCCTTGCTCGCATCCAAGTCCAACCCCGATATCATCCAACATACATTTAAGCTTCCCAAAATCATATTTTACCTGCAAAACAATGCTAATCATGTTGGTTAGTATAGATTCACATTTTATTACCAATTACATGAAAATGTATACACATTGGTAGATAAACAAGGCTAAAGTGGTACTTTTGAGTATCACTTAGGCATACAAATTTGCCCTAGATCAAAGGGTTTAGATAACCCATAAACCCCAGAACTATGTATCCAACATTGGATAGGATCACATCGTTGGTTTGGGAGACTCCTCAGATAGCCTCTGGTAAGGTCTTAGTATGGATCTGTAGTTTAAGTTCATCATCTGCCCTAGCAAGGCTTTGGATGGCTCTCCCAATGTGGGAATAAAGTTAGACATCATACGCTCATGCATGATTTATGTTTATTATGAGAAAATTCCAACTAAAGTTATACATATATATACATGTATTTTCAGGGATTGTTTGGATGCATAGTATTATTGTATAACTATGTCCACATCTTTCATACTTGTGTTTTGTGCATCATTTAGAGTTTCTGATTCAATCAGTTTATTCTTTTAGTTCAGATGTTCTCATTTACCTATTGTTTCATTAAGCCATTTTACATACCATACATTTAATCGTATTGATACCACTTGATGTTGTATCTTATTATGATGCACATTTAGGAAGACAGAACCAACAGTAGACGTTCATTAGGATCACAATCGTTCAGCTTTTTGGTGAGTCCTCCTACTTTTAGAGAGTTGCAGTTGAGTTTAATTTGTTTTAGTGGAACTTAAGGTAGCCATGGGAGTTTTGACCCGACACCTATCTTTCCATACATTAGAGGCTTCTTAGACTAGATAGAGAGTTGAGTCATAAATGTTACTTTTTAACATTATTTCAGTTTCAGTTATAAATATTATTTTACAAAATTGAGCTCATAACAATTATTGCTTCCACTATACTTTATCTTGAACCTCAATTAATAATAAGCCAGGTCAAGGATTCGCTTGAATCACTAGGTGGTCTGAATACCGGCCAAACCTAGACATTGTGTTGGGTCACAAAAATATCGAATAAGGATATTGAAGTTGACCAAGCAAAGATAGAAGTTATTTCCAAATTTCCACCCCCATTACCATAACAGGTGTGAGGATTTTTTCTGGTCATGTCGGGTTCTATCGGTGGTTTATTAAAGATTCTTTTAAGGTGTCCAACCCAATGTGCAAGTTCTTAGACGAAGATGTAAAAGTTTATTTTGGATGATGCATGTCTTAGAGCATTTGAATGTTCGAAATAGAAGCTCACGTTGGCTCTAATTATTATTTCCCCAGATTGGGTTAAAACTCTTTAAACTCATGTGCGATGTGAGTGGGATAGCCTTGGGAGCCATGCTAGGCCAAAGTCATCAGGAAATTTTTGTCACACCCCGCCTTGGGGGGTATGATTGGCACCTGGTCCCCTACTAGGACCTGACCTGCTGGACTGTTAAGCCTGGGCGCATCTGGCGCCTGGCTGGCTCTAACTCACATTTCTGGAAACAAAGGGCTATATAACGGCTGTAAATACAGCCCCCGGCCTATTGGCCTATAGCCTTCTGTACCTGCACTAGCAGCTGACCAGAAACATAGTAATTCAGGGAAACCTATGCGGGCCGACAAGGCCACCATGCTGTCTAGTTATCTATAGCTCAAACATAACATACTGAAAAGCTACGTGACCGGCAAGGTCACCACTACTGACAAACTATGGCCCCACACGGCCAACATAAGAAAGCGGGAATACTGATAACGAAACAACTGCACGGCCTCACACGACCGGCTCAACTGACCACAGGGAATATTTACAGACTGCAAGCCTCTAGGAATAGTAATAGAACTGGTCGGGACAGGGCCCCGACCTACCCGAACTATATACAACAAAAGAAACTGAATTACACCTCTGAAATTCAGCCTCCGGATGACTGGAGCTGAATACTCAACCGCTGACAGGGAGTCACGTAGAATCGCCTGCTTGTCTAAGAGTACCTGCAGGCAAGTAATGCAGCGCCCCACCGGGCGTCAGTACCGCTGGTACTGAGTATGTAAAGCAAAGACTGAAAAAAAGATATCTGAAATCGATAACATAACTGACGAAACTGAAATAAGAAGAACCAGATTATCTGTCTGAAGATGTAAGTCGTACCTGTTCTCAATCATACGGGGAGGAATAGATGTCATATCTGGAGACGTATCATCCTACTACTAATCTACTCATGTCTAATATAACATAGCACAACATACATAACATAACATGGCATACACAACCTTACCCGGCCCCCATAAGCCGGGAGGTACAATCAACACAGAATCTATGCCCCTACCCCGGTCATCCCATCTCCTACAGTGGCTGTAAGCATCCTGCCGGTCCCTGGGTATGCACTTGGGCTCGCTGAGCCCCTGACTATAACTGTATGTGAGTCCGAAGGACTCCAAATCAACACCCCGGGCGTACCCGCTCGACGGGGGTGTATAAGGGCCGACCAAGGCACAATATGGGGAAACTGGCATCCCATCTTCGTCCCCTTGCGGGACGGCATATCACTCCGTAGAGCGACGTATCCTCGTCCTCTGGCGGACGAGTCGATACAGCTATTAACCCTGGGCGGTCAGGGATGCTAGGTAATCCAACCCCAATCAATACAACGGTCTCAACTAGTCATGCTGTCTGTGTATCTCATAAACTAAGACTAACAGGTGTAAGGTATCATATAAATCACATACTGAGCTAATAATAGTAATCTGTACATGTCTGATACATGCTGAGACTGTAAGTATAAATATAAATATATCCTCCTGTCAAACTATACTGGGGCAAAGGTTATACAAGAAGGTGTTTCTGCTGAAAGCTATAATGTTTACTGAGTTTCTGTATTAACATGATTTCTTACTTCTAACATGCTTTCTAAACCATATTTAGTTACTATTCTATGTTTGGAATGCCTCACGAATACGGTACTACTTCGCGAGGTTTCAGCTAAACACAACAATATCATAACATGGCATATTACCTCACATACTGAATATACTGGGCAATCTTAATCACTTACGTCAGAATCTATATCATACTGATAGGTCTCGTACACATTACAACCCCAAGTTTCTCATATTGCACCAATATTCATAATAACACGATAATCAACTTCTGAACATTTTACTGGTCTGTAAATTACCATACTGTCTCATTATTTCTTAACTTGCCGAGGAAACTAACTTTACATACCTTATCTTTGAATATTCGTCCGTCGGACGAGGCTCGGCCGGTACTTCAACTATTTTCTCCCAACTGCATTCATAAATACGTCAATCAATACTAAATACAACGTTATTGTAAAGAGCGACGTTACTTTCGATTTAATTTATAGCCTAAACTTAGGCTTATCGAAAGACGGTCAAAAACTCGCTATTTTTCAGCGGCCCAGAAGGGAGAAGTATTCACTTCTCAGCTAGGAACACATAGACATTAATTTAGAGCAATTCTACTTACTTTGGTTAGGTGGCTCGCCGATTCGTCGGCCGTATTTCGCGAAACTAATTCCGTAGAAATGCTCTCTGCTGCTAAATACCTTGGTATGTAGGATTAGTTTGAGTTTGGGCAGCATTTGGCAGCGTAATCGGACGATAATTTATAATTTTCCTTCGTTTTCCCTCTGTTCACTGCGGTTTCTGGAAATTATTAAGTGATGAAATGATTTTAAACCGAAGTGGGGGCTTATATACTTGGGCCTGGACAAGGCCAATGTGTCACGGAGCCATCGCGGAGGCCTCTCCTCCATGACACGCTGCCATCGCGGAGGGGCTCTGCCTCGGCTCCTTCCGCGATGGTTCGACGGGCTTCTCGTCCGATCTTTTCCCGGGTCTTTATCCAACACGTATGTCCTTCAAATATGCTTGACCAACGTGGGAATTGGTCATCTACGTGCCGGGAATTCTACGGGGTATAACATTCTCCCCCCTTAAGAACATTCGTCCTCGAATGTACACTGTTATCTAGAGGACTGCTTGCTTTACTTTTCTAGAAAAATTTTGGCAGAGTTTCCCCTGTAATATGGACTATCGCAAAAAAACCTGAAATGCAGAAAAGTCCAACACAGGCACTGCACACAATATTCTAAGATTCACTGGACAACTAAATATCACTTCTTCTTTATCATTTACAAACATACAATCGTAAGATACTGTATAAGTAATGATACGGACATACCTGTCGTCTGACTAGGCCTGAAATAGGTGAGGGTATCTGGTTTTCATATCTTCTTCAGCCTCCCACGTCATTTCCTCCCGATTTCTATTATGCCACAATACTTTGACAGATGCAACATCTTTAGTTCTCAGCCTGCGAATCTGTCTGTCTAAGATAGCTACGGGAACCTCTTCATAGGCTAACTCCTCTGTGACCTGAACATCCTGGACTGAAACTACTGTAGAAGGGTCCCCTATGAACTTTCTTAACATAGAAACATGGAATACTGGGTGAACCGACGCTAACTCTGGAGGCAAGTTCAGCTCGTATGCCACGCGGCCTATTCTTCGCCGAATCTGATACGGCCCAATGAATCTTGGGCTAAGCTTGCCTTTCTTGCCAAACCTCATTACCCCTTTCATCGGGGACACTTTCAGATATACCCAGTCGTTTACCAAAAATTCTAGATTTCTACGCCGCCTATCTGCGTATGACTTCTGGCGGCTCTGAGTGGTCAGTAAACGTTCTCGGATAAGCTTTATCTTTTCCTCGGACTGCCGAACAATGTCTGGGCCAATTAATGCTGATTCCCCTATTTCAAACCAGCCCACTGGCGATCTACATTTTCGCCCGTATAATGCCTCGAAAGGCGCCATCTGAATAGCTGAATGGTAGCTGTTATTATAAGCAAATTCGATTAACGAAAGATGTTCATCCCAGCTACCCCCAAAATCCAACACACACGCTCGTAGCATATCTTCGAGCGTCTGAATTGTACGTTCAGCCTGCCCGTCTGTCTGAGGATGAAATGCTGTGCTCAAATTAATCTGCGTCCCCAGACCTTTCTGAAATGACTGCCAGAACCTAGCTGTAAAATGTGCCCCTCTGTCTGAAATGATAGATGCCGGCACTCCATGCAATCTAACTATTTCTCTGATATACAATTCGACATAATCCTCAGCTGAGAAAGTAGCCCTTACTGGCAGGAAATGAGCTGATTTTGTCAGCCTATCAACTATTACCCAAATGGAATCATTTCTGCGTCTAGTATGGGGTAACCCTGTTACAAAATCCATATTTATTGCTTCCCATTTCCACGTTGGTATCATTATCTCTTGCGTCAAACCACCCGGTTTCTGGTGCTCTGCTTTCACCTGCTGACAATTAGCACATCGAGATACAAATTCAGCTACCTCAGTTTTCATACCTGGCCACCAGTAGATGTCTCTGATGTCGTGGTACATTTTCGTCGCCCCTGGATGAAGGGAATAGCGAGCGTAATGTACCTCGTGCATAATCTGCCCACGAAGGCCTGAGACGTTCGGGACACAAAGGCGGCCCTTACAGCGTAGCACACCATTCTCGGTTATCTGAAAATCTGGCTCCTTACCCTTCTGAACTCTATCTCTGAGCTGGACTAAATCGGGATCCTCGTACTGTCGTTCTTTTACCTCTGTAGCCAACGATGACACTGCAGAATTCTGAATTACGGCCCCATTATTTTCTGTTTCCATTACTCGAACGGCTAGCCCAGCTAACTTATGAATTTCTTTAGCTAATTTCTGTTTCTCGGGTCGCAAGTACGCCAAACTCCCCATTGACTTACGGCTCAGGGCGTCTGCCACAACATTGGCTTTTCCCGGATGGTACAGGATGTTCACATCATAATCCTTCAACAATTCTAACCAGCGACGTTGCCGCAGATTTAACTCCCTCTAAGTAAAAATGTACTGCAAGCTCTTATGATCTGTATATATATCAACATGGACGCCGTACAGGTAATGCCTCCACATCTTCAAGGCATGAATTACTGCGGCCAATTCTAGATCATGGGTGGGGTAATTCTTTTCGTGCTTCTTCAACTGTCTGGAAGCATATGCAATTACTCTACCATGCTGCATCAACACACAACCCAACCCGATACCTGACGCGTCACAATAAACTGAATACCCTTCTGTGCCTTCCGGCAGTGCTAGTACTGGGGCGGAGGTTAATCTGTCTTTCAGTTCCTGGAAACTCTGCTCGCATGCCTCCGTCCACTGGAACTTTGCTACCTTCTGTGTCAATTTGGTTAAAGGTGCTGCAATGGTTGAGAATCCCTCAACGAACCTCCGATAGTATCTTGCCAACCCCAGAAAGCTACGAACTTCAGTTGGGGTGGTAGGCCTAGGCCATGACTTAACTGCTTCTATCTTCTGCTTGTCTACCTGTATACCAGCGTCTGAAACAATATGCCCTAAAAAGGCTACTGAGTTAAGCCAGAATTCATATTTTGAAAACTTTCATACAACTGGCAGTCCCTGAGAATCTGGAGCACTGTCCGCAAATGAGTCCGGTGATCTGCTTCAGAGCGAGAATACACCAGAATGTCATCAATAAATACTATCACGAACAAGTCCAGGAAAGGTCTGAAAATACTGTTCATCAGGTCCATAAAGACTGCTGGGGCATTCGTTAGCCCGAAGGACATAACCAGAAATTCAAAATGTCCATATCGGGTCCTGAATGCTGTCTTAGGAATATCTCTCTCACGTACTCGGACCTGGTAATATCCGGACTGCAAGTCGATCTTAGAAAAGTATCTGGCTCCCTGTAGCTGATCAAATAGGTCATCAATTCTGGGAAGCAGATACTTGTTCTTTACTGTAACCTTGTTTAGATGCCGATAATCTATGCACATTCGGAGCGAGCCATCTTTCTTCCTCACAAACAAGACTGGCGCACCCCACGGGGAAGTACTCGGCCTGATAAAACCTTTATCTAACAAGTATTTCAACTGCTCCTTTAATTCTCTGAGTTCTGCAGGAGCCATACGATAAGGAGGTATTGATATTGGCTGAGTGCCTGGTAGCAAGTCAATAGCAAAGTCTATTTCCCTTTCTGGGGGAATACCAGGTAACTCATCAGGAAATACATCTGGGAATTCATTTACCACTGGGATAGATTGGAGTGTTGGAGATTCTGCTTGGACATCCTGAACTCTGACCAGATGATAAATACACCCCTTAGATATCAACTTTCTCGCCTAAAGGTAGAAAATAAACCTACCTTTTGGCGTCGCGGTGCTGCCCTTCCACTCCCGTACTGCCTCCCCCGGGAAGTGGAATCGGACCATTTTGGTCCAACATTCAACATTAGCAAAACATGGTACTAACCAATCCATACCCATTATGGCATCGAAGTCTATCATTTCTAACTCGATCAGATCTACTGTGGTCTGACGATCAGCAACCTCTACTGTACATCCGCGGTAAATTCGGCTAGCTGTGATAGAGTCACCAACGGGCGTAGATACTAGGAAGGGCTGCTGTAATGATTCTGGTACAATACTAAACTTCCGTGCCATAAATGGAGTAATATAGGACAAGGTAGACCCTGGATCAATTAGCACATAAGCAGGGTGTGAGCAGATAGTTAGCATACCTGTCACGACATCAGGCGATGCCTCTGAATCTTGCCTCCCTGGTAAGGCATATGTGCGGCTTGGACCCGCACCTGTACTGGAGGCCCCTGATCTGCCCCGACCCCTGCCTGCTGAAACTGAGGGCCTGCGCCTAGTCGGGGATGCTGTAACTCGCGATCCTGCTGATTCCCTATCCTGTCTGTCCCGGTCCTCACGACCTCTGGCTGGGCAATCTCTCATCAAATGGCCTTCATGGCCATAAATATAGCATGTGGTGGAACCATACCTGTATGCTCCAGAATGGCGTCGACTGCATATGGGGCAAAGTGGTAGGGTATACCTACTCTGCTCTGCCCTCCTCTGTAATGGTGAGTCTGCCATCTGCGAACCTCTACCAGCCTATGACTGCCCTCTACGACTGAATCTACCTCCCTGTGACTGCGGTGGAGGTGGGGGCCTGGGCGGCCTGTCTGACAATCGTGGCCTGGGTCCTCCCCGGGCCTCTCTCTGTAACTCAGCTGGCCTATCCCGGCGACGCTGCTCCTGATTGACCCTTCTAATCTCCCGATGCCGCTGTCTGATGCCCTCAATATTCTGGGCAAATGCCTGGATTCGGGAAATATCCATGTCCTCTCGCAGTGTGGCCGTGATACAAGTCTCGACATATTCTGGGTTCAACCCCATAATAAAACGGTGCACTCTGGATGCCATGGTATCCACGAAGGCTGGTGCATATCGAGCCAAAGAGTCAAACCGCAAGGAATATTCCCGAACACTCATGGCCCCCTGCTCTAGATGTAGGAACTGATCTACCCGGGCCTGTCGGATCTCCCACGGCAAATAATGATCTAGAAAGGCTCCCGAAAAGCTGGACCAGGTGGGAGGGGAAACATCTCTCCCTCGGGACCTCTCCCAGCTTTCATACCATAATACCGCAATATCTCTTAACCGAAATGTTGCTAATTCAACTGATTCAGTAGGCGTAGCATGCATAACCCTGAAGATTCTCTGCATCTGATCTAGAAAATCCTGAGGGTCCTATGTTCGGTCCGTGCCTGTGAACTGTGGGGGATTCAGGGCTAAGAACTCTCGGACCCTCGAACTACCGGGCCCTCTTGACGATTCTGCAACTGTGGATGGCACTTGCTGACACTGAGCAACCATCATCTGTGCTATCATAACTACAGCACTCCTAACCTCCTGGTCGGAAGGTGTCGGTATAGGGACTGCTGAAGGTACTGTCGCCCCAAATGGCTCCTGACGTGGTGGAGACTGCTGAGGAGGCTGGGATGAAGCCTCTGTAGGTCCCTCTGATTGGGCTGTCTCCAAATGAGGGGGAGGCATCCTGCTGGTGCCCTCCCCTGCTGCAATGTCTAAGCTCCGACCTGTGGTAGGATGTTGCTGGTCTGACATTATCTGTAACCAAAGAATATGGTAAGCTCTTAGGGACTCAACCCTATACTGTACCGCTCTATAGCAAGACTGAATCAGAATGAAAGACAACCATCCTATCATGCCTTGCAGCCTCCTACCCATAGTATGTGGTGCACAACACATCCGTGGACAGGACTCTACTTAGCACGGCTTGCAGACTCCCTGAGATACGACCTGCTCTGATACCAAGTTTGTCACACCCCGCCTTGGGGGGTATGACTGGCACCTGGTGCCCTACTAGGACCTGACCTGCTGGACTGTTAAGCCTGGGCGCATCTGGCGCCTGGCTGGCTCTAACTCACATTTCTAGAAACAAAGGGCTATATAACGGCTGTAAATACAGCCCCTGGCCTATTGGCCTATAGCCTTTTGTACCTGCACTAGCAGCTGACCAGAAACATAGTAATTCAGGGAAACCTATGCGGGCCGACAAGGCCACCATGCTGTCTAGTTATCTATAGCTCAAACATAACATACTGAAAAGCTACGTGACCGGCAAGGTCACCACTACTGACAAACTATGGCCCCACACGGCCAACATAAGAAAACGGGAATACTGATAACGAAACAACTGCACGGCCTCACACGACCGGCTCAACTGACCATAGGGAATATTTACAGACTGCAAGCCTCTAGGAATAGTAATAGAACTGGTCGGGATAGGGCCCCGACCTACCCGTACTATATACAACAAAAGAAACTGAATTACACCTCTGAAATTCAGCCTCCGGATGACTGGAGCTGAATACTCAACCGCTGACAGGGAGTCACGTAGAATCGCCTGCTCGTCTAAGAGTACCTGCAGGCAAGTAATGCAGCACCCCACCGGGCGTCAGTACCGCTGGTATTGAGTATGTAAACCAAAGACTGAAAAAAAGATATCTGAAATCAATAACATAACTGACGAAGCTGAAATAAGAAGAACCAGATTATCTGTCTGAAGATGTAAGTCGTACCTGTTCTCAATCATACGGGGAGGAATAGATGTCATATCTGGAGACGTATCGTCCTACTACTAATCTACTCATGTCTAATATAACATAGCACAACATACATAACATAACATGGCATACACAACCTTACCCGGCCCCCATAAGCCGGGAGGTACAATCAACACAGAATCTATGCCCCTACCCCGGTCATCCCATCTCCTACAGTGGCTGTAAGCATCCTGCCGGTCCCTGGGTATGCACTTGGGCTCGCTGAGCCCCTGACTATAACTGTATCTGAGTCCGAAGGACTCCAAATCAACACCCCGGGCGTACCCGCTCGACGGGGGTGTATAAGGGCCGACCAAGGCACAATATGAGGAAACTGGCATCCCATCTTCGTCCCCTTGCGGGACGGCATATCACTCCGTAGAGCGACGTATCCTCGTCCTCTGGCGGACGAGCAGATACAGCGATTAACCCTGGGCGGTCAGGGATGCTAGGTAATCCAACCCTAATCAATACAACGGTCTCAACTAGTCATGCTGTCTGTGTATCTCATAAACTAAGACTAACATGTGTAAGGTATCATATAAATCACATACTGAGCTAATAATAGTAATCTGTACGTGTCTGATACATGCTGAGACAGGTAAGTATAAATATAAATATAGCCTCCTGTCAAACTGTACTGGGGCAAAGGTTATACAAGAAGGTGTTTCTGCTGAAAGCTATACTGTTTACTGAGTTTCTGTATTAACATGATTTCCTACTTCTAACATGCTTTCTAAACCATATTTAGTTACTATTCTATGTTTGGAATGCCTCACGAATACGGTACTACTTCGCGAGGTTTCAGCTAAACACAACAATATCATAACATGGCATATTACCTCACATACTGAATATACTGGGCAATCTTAATCACTTACGTCAGAATCTATATCATACTGATAGGTCTCGTACACATTACAACCCCAAGTTTCTCATATTGCACAAATATTCATAATAACACGATAATCAACTTCTGAACATTCTACTGGTCTGTAAATTACCATACTGTCTCAATATTTCTTAACTTGCCGAGGAAACTAACTTTACATACCTTATCTTTGAATATTCGTCCGTCGGACGAGGCTCGGCCGGTACTTCAACTATTTTCTCCCAACTGCATTCATAAATACGTCAATCAATATTAAATACAACGTTATTGTAAAGAGCGACGTTACTTTCGATTTAATTTATAGCCTAAACTTAGGCTTATCGAAAGACGGTCAAAAACTCGCTATTTTTCAGCGGCCCAGAAGGGAGAAGTATTCACTTCTCAGCTAGGAACACATAGACATTAATTTAGAGCAATTCTACTTACTTTGGTTCGGTGGCTCGCCGATTCGTCGGCCGTATTTCGCAAAACTAATTCCGTAGAAATGCTCTCTGCTGCTAAATACCTTGGTATCTAGGATTAATTTGAGTTTGGGCAGCGTTTGGCAGCGTAATCGGACGATAATTTATAATTTTCCTTCGTTTTCCCTCTGTTCACTGCGGTTTGTGGAAATTTTTAAGTGATGAAATGATTTTAAACCGAAGTGGGGGCTTATATACTTGGGCCTGGACAAGGCCAACGTGTCACGGAGCCATCGCGGAGGCCTCTCCTCCGTGACACGCTGCCATCACGGAGGGGCTCTGCCTCGGCTCCTTCCGCGATGGTTCGACGGGCTTCTCGTCCGATCTTTTCCCGGCCCTTTATCCAACACGTATGGCCTTCAAATATGCTTGACCAACGTGGGAATAGGTCATCTACGTGCCGGGAATTCTACGGGGTATAACAATTTTCATCTCATTCAATATACAAGCAAGACTCTAAAAATTATAAAATGAATTATATGGTTACCGAACACGAGTTGCTTGCAATACTATATACTTTTGAGAAATTTCGAACTTATTTGTTAGGGACTAGTGAGTTCTCACCAATCATGTCGCCATTCACTATTTCATGGAAAAAAAGATGCTAAACCAAGATTTATTAAATGGTTACTCATTCTCCAAGAATTTGATTTTAAAGTGAAAGATAGGAAGGATTGTGAAAACCAAGTTACTACTAGAATTCTGCTGTTTTCCAACTACAAATGCTGACTACAATTTTATAGTTTGAAGTGTGGCTATTTTTCCGACTAACGTAGTCAAAATATTAAGAATTATATTCTTGTAATTTGTATTAATTGTATCTGACTACTATTTTAACTACAGTAATTATAAAGTTTTATGAAATAATTCATTTCTTTAAATCTTCTGATAATCACTATCAGTAAGTAGTCGAAAATGAAGTCAATAAAAATATTGACTAAATTTCTAATTACAGTAGTCAAAAATCTATATATATAATTAATATACTTATATTATTGAGCGACTACAGTAATCGACTATTTTAATTTTTTAAAATTTAAAATGCACTTAATCTCCTGACTACTGTAGTAAGAAAACTGTAAATATAATTAAATAATTTTAATATAGGGCGACTACTATAGTGGAAAACTTTTTAAAAAATTATTTATTTAAAATAATTCTAATTTTCAATTGCAATAGTCGAAAAATTAAAAAAATATTTTTTAAATTTAAAATTATTTAATTTTCTAACAACTGTAGTTTGTATGGTTGAAATATTATTTCAGGTCAATAGACCATTTTCATAATTTATTCTCTCTCGTCTGTTCCTCTCTCCTCGTCGCGCCTGTCCCCGTCTGTTCCTCGCTCCCTCTCCCTCTTACCCCTTGACTATATCTCATCCTTTAATTTATTGTGTTCTTACTCCTTTTTGTTTCCACAGATAACAACAATTTCGAGGATTTGGAGGAGCACATTCCACCTGCACTTTGCTTTTTCTCTGTTGAAGGTTGGTATATTATCTGTAAAGAACTCTAATCCTTTAATTTCTAGGGTAGTTTATGTATTGGTTAAGAATTTAAGAAAACCAATGCTCAGCAAATGTAGTCATCTAACTTCTCATTGTACTCTATGAACTTTCTCCTAATTTTGGATGTATCATCTCCAACTGCTATGTTTATAACTCTAATTCACAAATTCAATTTTAATAAATTCAACATATTAGTATTAAGGAGTCAAAAAATCTCAAGAATGGTGTAAATATCATTGGACAATAAGAGAACAGGAATAGGAGCAATCAATAATGCCAGCCTTTAACCAATGAGTGGTCTGTACTATTGTTGTACGAGTGGAATAAGGTTAGAAACTACATAACAAGAAGTTACAAATGAGTCATTAAGAAAAGTTAGTTTATGCAACTATCATTTTCTTCCCCCCATATGTAATATCCCAAAAGTCCCTAAGACCAGATCCGAGGCATGAAATGAAAAAATAGCAGAAATTGCACCAACACACTTAATGAGTCATTAAGTTAGGGCACTTAATGAATCATTAAATATGTTGTTGAGTGAGGGAAGGTGGTGAAATGGTGAGGTTCAGAGAGTCTTAATGGATAGAGCAATGATACGTTAAGTGTGACGACAAATCATTAAAAGGAGGCATTAAGTGAAGAGTAAAGAATTTGATTTTTGTTCCTAGGGTAACGAATGGCTCCTAACGAGTCGTTACTAGGCCTAATAGATCGGTAGGTGTTTTGTTAGGACTGTCGGAACATTTTTCTCAAACGGGTTTTTCAGGGTATTTTTGAAATTTCCCAGATTTCCACTCCTAAACTATGTCATTTTGGGGTAGTCATCAAGTGATTTAGAGAAAATAAACGGTTCTTCTCCCTCATTTCTTACTTAGGCTCTCAAGAGCATTATGAAAATGCTTTGGCATCTCTCAAGTCAGGAACTAGAGTTCTACATTCTTCTCAGAATTTAAGCTTTTTCTCAGGGATTTCTCCTATAGGTATGTGGGGATTCAACAAGGGTATCCTTTCACCATTGTGTCCTAAATTATGTTCAGAAGAACTTAATTATTTCTAGCCCTGTAGGAGATTACAAGTTAGGGTTTTTCAGTCAGCTTATGAGTTTCTTAATTTTAGTAATTTTTTAAGTTTTCCATGACTATTATTATCTGAAATTCATGTTTTGGTTTCATTTACAAAGTATGCTTTTCTAGCCCTGATGTTTAGTATGATGCTGGAATAAAACTTGCATGACTTAGAATCTGGTCAGAAATGTTGTATTATTATGATTCTATCACTTGAGTATGAATTTCAGCATAAATGCTTTAAATAAAAGTCAATATTTTTAGATTATAAGTATGCTTATTATTTTTAGAGAGATCACTTATCAGTTATCAATATTATCAGTTTATTCGGTCCTTTAGACTCTTAGGACACTTCTAGATAAGTAGTTTTGACTTAGTCTTAGTACATCCGTTTTGAGCTATCAGTACATTTAGATATATTTAGGTTTTCAGTTGGGAGTAGTACTTAGCTCTGAGTGGGCCAGAGTGCAGCGCACCCAGGTTCCTAAAACTACATGCCACCATAGGTTTTAGCCTAAATGGGCATCAGTTTAGTGATCACATAGCCATGCCTTTGTACCCTGGCAAGGTATAATGGATCCTGTCGATGAGGCATATATATCAAACTCCACATCTAGCTCACGTGATTATATGTACGTCAATAGGCACTCCCACAGTATAGTTACAACTCCTAGTCCAATCTCAGTTTCAGATTTCAGGATATGTATATGACCCTTAACCAATTTTTACTAGCTTTATAGTATTATCAAATTTTAGGCTACTTACAACATTTATGATTCAGATAAGGTCATTTCATGTCATTTTAGTATTACTTACAGTTTTTACTAGCATGTTTCTATTTTAATTTCATATCTCACATACTCAGTACATTCAAAGTACTGACTGCATACCTTCTATGCTATATCATCTTATGTTATAAGCTTAGGTACTCAGGCCCAACAATTCAGTTAGTCTTCTCCCGGTGTATCCAACAAACTGTCAGTGGTGAGTCCTGTTCTCATGAGTACTGGAGTGATTTGCTTTATTTCAGTTATCTTGTTTTAGTTACAGCTGATGTTGGGCATATTCTTATGCCCATTTCACATACTTTTACCTATCTTTTACCTTATTTTGAGATCATTATCCTTATCAAATGCATAAATTCATGATTGTTTGTTAAATAAGCTAACAAGTGTTTTTAGATGATTTTACTAGGTAATCAATGGAAAAGGACTGAAAAATGGCCTAAAGAGTAAAGAAAGAAGAGTTCAAGAAAAGTTGGCTTGGTAAGATAGTTGGTGTGGTGCGCCAACCACCAAACTATAGAGAAAATTATACTTAGGTGTCACGCCCCGAGCCTACACCATGGGCGTCACATGATACTTGAAGCCACATGTGACCCCAAGTCAACCCTTGATCTATAAGTTACTAACATTCTTAGTAAACAAGCACAACAGAACTTTGAAATAGTATCATAAAATATTTATGAGAGATAAGTCTGAAAACATAAAGTTTAAACAATTGAAAAATATTGATAAATCTGAAAATCATGTCTGTTTGAAAGCCATCTAATAGAGGAGTTGCTGGGACAAGCCCCCAGCTAACTCTAAGTCTAACTGAAACTAATACATGACTAAAAAAAGGAAAATAGTTCCCCTCGAATGATGAGGACTCACACTTCAACTGCTGCGATGGAGAATCTAAACTGTGGAAACTAACAGTGCTGACTCTGAGAACCTGTAGCTGTATCATGAAATGATACAACATAAAAGTATGTGTCAGTACTTTTAATGTATTGAGTAAGTGGGAGGAACATCACTGAATATAAAGTCTGAACTGAAATGACACGCAATGACCAACAGGTAAGCTGAACTGAGCTACTGATATAATCTGAAATGGTCAAGATGGCCCTGTTTGATGGTCAAGGACATGCCCTAAGTCTGAAACACTGAATCGAAGATACTGTACTGAACTGAGCTGCTTATTCTGATACTAGACTAGACTGGCTAGTGGGTGAGTCTATAACCAACATATAACCACGTGAGATAGACGTAGAGTCTGATGTATACACCCCACCGGTAGGACCCAATATACCTTGCCAAGTATAAAGGCATGAACTGAGTGATCACAAAGTCTGGGGCCAATCAGGCCAAGTAATACTGTAACCTACGCTCGCAATGTAGTTCTGGGAACCTAAAACCCCGGCTTGCTCGGTGCTAAGTTCTACTCCCACTGAAGAACCTAAACTGAACTACTAAGCTGATAGCTCGAAACTGCGGTCCAAGACTAGTCAGGGACGTATAACTGCATGTACCCTGAGAGTCTTATCGGACCAGATTATGAAATTTGGTTCTAGAATGGTCAGAGCTGCTTATATGGAAGCGTCGTGACCATGTAAGGACAAGCTGTAATTGAACTGTGGTCCAGGGGGCTGGTCAGAGCTATATACTAGAATGTCATGATGCCTAATAGACTAAAAACTATAAATCTGAGTCTGATTCTGATAACTGAGAGGCACCACTGACACCTCAAAATAAGACTGAAGTCCAGTTGATCAGTTGACAATTTTGTGAAAGATTCTGAAGAGACTCTACGTTCTAACTAGTCGAAATTGCTAGCAACTAATAGAGAACTCAACTTATCCCAAAAATACTGGAATTTTATAATATATAGCAATTTTAAGAATTCTAGGAATTTTATTCAATAGGGCTAAAGTCATTCTCATTAATGGAATATTTACTCAACATATATTTATATAGGAAATTCTAGAAATTTCAGCCCAAAGCATTCTTCATTCACTAGAGGAATTTTAATAAGCAAAATCATAACTCGAAAGTTAGGGCTTAGATTCACTTTTGTATAAACACTGACAATTTGATAAGGAATTTATAGGGATCATATCAACAATATACATGAACATCATTCTATGTGAAATCAACGAAATAAACATGAAACCTTTTCATACTCGAAAACTCAGGGCTTAAAATTGATAGAGGAAATTGAGGAGGATTTTGGAGACATGAGGGAAGAACGATCCCCTTGCTAAAACCCCACATACTTGACTAAAATTCACCCTAAGAAGGGGAATTGAACTGCTATGATAGATGAGAATCCTAAGCTTGGTTGAGAGTTTTCTTGAGGAACCCTTCGATAGATTTCTGAGAATAAACGTGAGAATAAGGGGAGGAACCATTCCAACCCTCTAATAAGTCTTATTTTACATTCAACACGACGTGGTTTAGAGCTTAGGATAATATAAAATTACTAAATAGCCCTTAAAATTTGCTGGGAAAAACTGTCAGGTGCCTCTAACGGGTGACCTAATGAGTCATGGTGAGTGATCACGACTCGTGGTTACTCCCATCAGGTACATTGCCTGGGATCCTTAGTAGGTCACCATGAGGGACCTAATGAGTCATTATCTATGACCATGACTCGTGGTCACCAGTTGTGGACCACACAGTCTCATTCTGGAGATTTAATACAAGTCCCATAATGAGTCACTTAACGAGTCGTTGCCACAGGTGACGACTCGTTTCACCCACTCGTCGAGTACACTGGTCAACTAAAATATTCCCAACTCAGGCTTGACCACGAGTGACTTAACGGGTCATGGTTAGTGACCAAGACTCGTGACGCCCTTCGTTAGGTACACTGCCTCCCTCTTTTACATTAACCAGCCTTCTCCTCATGGCTCACCTAACGAGTAGTGAGGTTACTTGACTCATAAGGTGAGCCCTCCCACAACATTTCTGCAGTTTTCCAAATTTTCTGATTTAAGTCTCGGAATTAGATTTTAAGTTTCTGGTGCACTACAGTATCTCCCCCTTATAAACATTCGTCCTCGAATGTTAGAAAATACACAGGAAGTAGAAAATAACAATCAAAATCTTCAAATACTGCTCATTTAACTCCAAAACTGTTGGAATGACTATCTCCATTTCAAAATACATATCTGAACTAAGTTTACTTATCATACATACATTCAAAAACATAAAAGAGACTTGAACTTCTGAATTGAGTCATGAAAACTTAACTGAGTTCTAGGGTCATAGCTAATATCTCAAGCTGTGTTGGAGCCGGTAGAGAACAAATGCGGGTATTTGGCCATCAAATCTGTTTCGGCCTCCCACGTAGCTCCCTCAACCTGCTGATTTCTCCATAAGACTTTGACTGAAGTTATTTCCTTTTTCCTCAGCTTACGCACCTGACAGCCAAGGATCTGGACTGGTACTTCCTCATATGAGAGACTATCCTTTATTCCCACGCTGTCCAATGGCACAATTGAAGTTGGATCTTCGATGCACTTCTTCAGAAATGACACATGAAAACTGGATGTACAACTGCTAGCTCTGAAGGTAACTCATAGGACACATTGCCAATACGCCTCAAAATTCTATAAGGTCCCACATACCTCGGACTGAGCTTTCCTTTCTTTTCAAACCTCATCACCCCTTTCATGGGCGAAACTTTCAGGTATACCCAATCATCAACTTCAAACTCCAACTCTGTTCTCCGCATATCGGCATAAGATTTCTGGCGGCTCTGAGCTGTTTTCAACCTTTCTCGAATGAGCCGAACTTTCTGCATTGCCTCGAGAACCGAGTTTGGCCCTATCAAGGTAGCTTCACCAACATCAAACCACCCTATAGGAGATCAACACCTTCTACCATATAATGCTTCAAAAGGGGCCATCTGGATACTAGAATGGTAACTGTTGTTGTACACAAACTCGATAAGAGACAAGTGGTCATCCCAATTACCCTTAAAATCAATCGCGCATGCTTTTACCATATCTTATAGGGTCTAAATGGTCCGTTCCGCTTGCCCATCTATCTGTGGGTAAAAAGCTGTACTGAGCTTGACCTGAGTGCCAAGTCCCTTTTGAAAAGACTTCCAGAAATGGGAGGTGAATTGGGTACCCCTGTCTGAAATAATGGCCAATGGCACCCCATGAAGTCTAACCAGCTCTCGAATATAAAGTTTAGCATAGTCCTCAGCTGAATCTATGGTTTTGATTGGGAGAACATGTGCCGACTAAGTCATTGGGTCTACTATTACCCAGATTGAGTCATGCTGTCAACGAGTTCGAGGTAGACCCGTAATGAAGTCCATATTTACTTCTTCCCACTTCTAGGTGGGTATGCTGATATCCTGGGTCATGCCTCCTGGTCTCTGGTTTTCTACCTTGACTTGTTGGAAGTTCGGGCACTTAGCTACAAATTCAACAATGTCTCTTTTCATGCCGTTCCACCAGTAAATATCCCGCAAATCGTAGTACATTTTGGTAGCACTGGGGTGAATGGTGTATTTTGAGCTGTGTGACTCAGCCAGTATTTGCTGTCTCATCTCATCAACATCCGGTACGCACAATCTGCCCAGGTATCGAAGCACACCATCTCCCCCTTGGCAAAAAGCCTCAACCTCCTTTCTGAGGACTGCTTCTTTAAGCTTAAGTAGAACTGGATCTTCATCTTGTCTGGACTTAACTTCAACTACCAAGGATGAATCCGACCCTCTTTGCATTACCACGCCACCTTCAGCTAAATCCACCAACTATACCCCTAACCGGGCTAGCCTGTGTACTTCTTTCTCTAGCTCTCTCTTGCCTTCCTCAATGTGAGTTACATTTCCCATAGACTGCCTGCTTAGGGCGTCAGCCACCACGTTGGCTTTGCCCGGATGATACAACACACTCATGTCATAATCCTTTAGCAGTTCCAACCACCATCTATGATGCAGGTTTAGGTCCTTCTGGATGAACACATACTAAAGGCTCTTGTGGTCTGTGAACATATCCACGTGAGCCCCGTACAAGTAGTGTCTCCATATTTTCAATGCGAATACCATCATTGCCAACTCTAAGTCATGAGTTGGATAATTCTTTTCATGAACTTTTAGCTTTCTGGAGGCGTAGGCTATCACCTTGCCCCGCTGCATCAGCACGCAACTGAGTCCAACTTTGGAGGTGTCGCAATATACAACAAACCCATCTGTTCCTTCTGGCAGGGTCAAAACTGGAGCAGTAGTGAGTCGAGTATTTAACTCCTGAAAACTTTTCTCACACTCATCTGACCACTGAAATTTCACCTTTTTTTTGGGTTAACTTGGTCAGAAGGGATGCTATAGAAGAGAAATCTTCCACAAACCATCGGTAATAACCCGCTAAGCCCAGGAAACTCCTGATTTCAGTAAGAGAGGTAGTTCTGGGCCAATCCTTCACTGCTGCTATTTTTTAAGGATCTACCTGTATTCCTTCACTTGAGACCACGTGAACCAAGAAAGTTACATACTTAAACCAAAATTCGCACTTACAGTATTTGGCAAAGAACTGGCGCTCCTTGAGGGTCTGTAATACTATCCTTAGGTGATTGGCATGCTCTTCCTCATTTCTGGAGTACACCAGAATGACGTCGATAAATACAATGACGAACATATCCAGGTATTGATTGAAAACCCTATTCATCAAATCCATGAAGGCATCTACGACGTTCGTTAACCCAAAGGACATCACCACAAACTCATAGTGACCATACCAAGTTCTGAATGTTGTTTTCGGTATGTCACACTCTCTGACCCTTAACTAATGGTATCTTGACCTAAGATCGATCTTGGAGAAATAATTGGCTCCCTAAAGTTGGTCGAACAGGTCATCAATTCTAGGTAGGGGGTATCTGTTCTTAACTGTGACCTTGTTCAGCTGATGGTAATCTATGTACATTATGACGGTACCGTCTTTCTTACGCATGAATAGCACTGGAGCACCCCAGGGATAGATGCTGGGTCTGATAAGACCCTTGTCAAGAAGATCTTTTAGATTCTCCTTCAACTCCTTAAGCTCAGCTAGAGCCATTCTATAAGGAGGGATAGAGATGGGCTGAGTATCTGGGAGGAGATCTATTCCGAAGTCTATCTACCATTCAGGGGGAACTCTGGGAAGATCCTCAGGAAAAACATCTGGGAACTCACTGACTACTGGAACTGACTGGATGGTTGGGGTCTCAGAGTTGGAATCCTTGACCGAAACCAGATGATATGTACATCCTCTGGAAATGAGTTTCTGGGCCTTAAGGTAGGAAATAAACCTACCCTTAGGCGCTGAACTGCTGCCCGACCATTCTAAAACTGGCTCATTAGGAAACTAGAATTTGACAACTCTAGTTCTGCAATCAACTGATGCATAGCAGGAGTGTAACCAATTTATGCCGAGAATAAGGTCGAAGCAAACCATGTCTAGCTCTACGAGATCAGCTAGAATTACTTTGTTCAGGATTGAGACTGGGCAATTTTTGTACACCTGGCTGGCTCTAACTGACTCGCCAACTGGGGTGGTGACTGAGAATGGTTCTAAGAGGACCTACGGACTTATATTGAATTAAACTGCTATATAAGGAGTCACAAAATAAAGAGTATCTCCTGGATCTAAGAGGCATATACATCTAGATGGAAGAAATATAACATACCAGTAACTACGTTAGGTGAGCTTTCCTAATCCTAACGAGAAGATAGAACATAGAAATAATTTTGGCACTGACCGCCACCTATACCTAATTGTTAGCCTACTTGGGTGATTGACCTGATGGAGCTGATGATGTGGCAGATTGTGATCTCCCTCGCCCGGCTGACTGGCACTCCCTAAGCCTGTGTCCAAGCTGTCCACACCCAAAGCAGCCCTCTCGTCCCTAAAGGAATTCTCCTGGGTGATTCCTACCACACTTGGGACAAGCTGGATACTTGTTCCCGGTACTGTGAGCCTGAGACTGAGTACTAGATGACCCACCCCTCCGATCCTGGCGGGATTGAAAGGTCGGGGAGATGGCTGAACTAGGTGCTGGGGCCCTCTACTATTGCTGCTGTAGGAGACTACCACCGCCAGATCTCTGGTGGCCAAAATCTGAATGACCCATTCTTGCCCGCTCGTTCTTACGTTCCATATCTTTCAGCTTCTCTGCCTCAATCTGCTGGGCATACACAATTAAGCTAGAGAGGTCCATGTCCTTGATTAGCATTGCCTTCCTGCACTCCTTGAGGACCAGATTAGATATTCCGTTTACGAACTTCAACATGCGGCCCTTGGCTCGGGTACCATCTCTGGAGCATACTTTGATAGTCTGATGAAATCTAGAGAATATTCCTCCACTGTTCTATTTCCCTAATGCAAATTCATAAATTCCTCCATCTTAGCCTCCCTCAGCTCCCGAGGGAAAAACCTGTCCAAAAAAGTTATGTGGAATTCTTCCCACTCCATTGGTCCTGCTCCGTTGGCCCTCCTTCCTTCCACTGGTCATGCCAGACTTGGGTTACTCCTTTCAGCTAGTAGGCAACCAAATTAGTACTTTCAAAGGAACCGACACCCATAATTCGGGTGATTTTTCTAATCTGATCTACAAACCCTTGTGGGTCCTCTCCCACCTTCGTTCCATGAAAATCTAGAGGGTTCATCGGGTAAAATTCCGCACCCGAGCAGCAGCTGTAGACCCATTTGTGGCTATTGGAACCACCTGCTGGTTCACCTGGTTGGTAACTATTTGAACTAGCAATTGAATGGCCGCCTTGAATTTGGCGGTAGATATGGATTCATCTTGAGGAGCTGCCGAGGCTGATGGGGTAGGTCTGTTGACATTAGTAGCCCTTCTTCCATTACTATGTCTTGGAGGAATGGTTCACTGAAATGAAATAGAGCACGAATTAGAAGGGCATTTCTAGAATTTGAACTTTAACGCATGATAAATAATATGAACAAAAGGGAATTTTCCTAATAACATCTCGTAGCCTCCTCATCATAAGTGTTGCGCGCTTCACACCCATAAATAGGAATCTACTCGATGCGGCTTTCAGACTTTCTGAGGATACTCTAAAACTAGGGCTCTGATATCATGTTTGTCACGCCCCGAGCCTGCACCCTGGGTGTAAGACGGTACTTGAAGCCATACGTGACCCCAAGTCAACCCTTGATCTATTAGTTACTAGCATTCTGAGTAAACAAGTACAGCAGAACTTTGAAATAATATCATAAAATATTTATGAGAGATAAGTCTGAAAACATAAAGTTCAAACAATTGAATAATACTGATAAATCTGAAAATCATGTTTGTCGGAAAGCCATCTAATAGAGGAGTTGCTCGAACAAGCCCCCAGCTAACTCTAAGTCTAACTGAAACTAATACATGACTAAAAAAGAAGGAAAATAGTGCCGTCGGATGATGAGGACTCACACTTCAACTGCTGTGATAGAGAATCTGAACTGCGGCAACTAATGATGCTGAGTCCGAGAACCTGCAGCTGTATCATGAAACGATACAACATAAAAGTATGCGTCAGTAGTTTGAATGTACTAATTAAGTGGGAAGAACATAATTGAATATAAAGTCTGAACTAAAATGACACGCAATGACCAACAGGTAAGCTGAACTAAACTACTGATATAATTTGAAATGGTCAAGATGACCCTGTCTGATAGTCAAGGACATGCCCTAAGTCTGAAACACTAAATCTGAGATACTTTATGTTATACCCCGTAGGATTCCCGACACCTAGATGACCTATTCGCACGTTGGTTAAGAATATTTGAAGGCCATGCGTGCTAGAGAAAGGCCCGGAAAAGGATCGGATGAGAAACCTGTCGAACCATCGCGGAACGAGCCGAGGCAAAGCCCCTCCGCGATGGCAGCGTGTCACGGGGGTGAAGCCTCCACGTTGGCTCCATGACACGTTGGCCTTGTCCATGCCCAAGTATATAAAGCCCCACTTCAGTTTAATCTCATTAAAATCTCTTAAAATTTCCAGAAAACGCAGGAGAACAGGGAGAGAACGAAGAAGTAATATAATTTTCATCCGATTACGCTGCTAAACGTTGTCCAAACTCAAATTAACCTCAGATACCAAGGTATTTAGCAGCAGCGAGCACTCCTACGGATCTAGTTTCGTGAAATACGGCCGACGAATCATCGAGCTACCGAGTTAAGGTAAGTGGAATTGCTCTAAACTAGTGTCTATGTGTTCCTAGCTGTGAAGTGAATATTTCTCCCTTCTGGACTTCTGAAAAATAGCGAGTTTTCGACCGTCTTTCGATAAGCCTAAGATTAGGCTATAAACTATATCGAAAGTGACGTTGCTCTTTACAATAAAGCTGTATTTAGTATTAATTGACATATATTTATGAATGCAGTTGGGAGAAAATAGTTGAAGTACCGGCCGAGCCTCGTCCGACAGACGGATAGTTCGAGGATAAGGTATGTAAAGCTAGTTCCCTCGGCAAGTTAGTAATCTTGGTACAGTACAGTAATTTAAAGGCCTGTAGAATATTCAGAAGCCATGTATGATGTTTACTACGAATGTTGGTGCGATATTAGAAGCATCGAGTTATACCTTGCGTGAAACTTGCTAGCACGATATAGATTCTAATACAAGTGTTAGAAACTGCACAGCATGCTCAGTATGTGATGTGACACAGAATGTTAGGATATCATTGTATTCAGTTGAAATCCAGTAAAGCAATGTAATATCTGTAAGACATCTCAGAAATAGAACGATAAGTTAAAGTAAAGTTAGAAAGCATATTAGGACTAGTAAATCATGTTACTATAGAAACTCAGTATACAACATAGTTTCAGTAGAAAGACTATATCTTGTTCAGCATTAGCCCCAGTACAGTCTGGTAGAAGACTATATTTGTACGTATATACTATTACCAGCCTCAGCATGCATTAAGTACGTACATATTACTATCGCTAGCTCAGTATATGGTATATACAAATACTTTACCACTATTAGCTTCAGTATGTGGGACATGCAGATAGTATTACTAGTTGAGACTGTTGTATAGTTTGGGGTTGGACTACCTAGCATCCATGACCGCCCAGGGTTGATAGCTGTATCGACTCATCCGCTAGAGGACGAGGATACGTCGCTCTACGGAGTGGCATGCCGTCCCACAGGGGACGAAGATGGGATGCCAGATTTCCCTATATTTGTGCCTTGATCGGCCCTTACACACCCCTGTCGAGCAGATACGCCCGGGTGTTGATTCAGGAGTCCTCCGGACTCAGATGCAGTTATAGTCAGGGGCTCAGCGAGCCTAAGTGCATACCCAGGGGACCGGTAGTATGCTTACAGGGTTTATAGGAGATGGGATGACCGGGGTAGGGTTATAGATTCTGTGCTGGTTGTACCTCCTGGCTTATGGGGGCCGGGTAAGATTTGTGTGTGCTATGTTATGTTATGTTATGTTATGCCATGTTAGGTTAGATACGAGTAGATCAGCAGTAGAATGATACGTCTCCAGGTATGACTCCTACTCCTTCCAGTATAATTGAGAGAAGGTATGACTTATATTATCAGACAGTTAATCCATTCCTTTCTACTTCAGTTTCATCATTTGTATTGTTGTTTCAAAAATTTCTTTCAGTTATTGCTTTACATACTCAGTACCAGCGGTACTGACGCCCGGTGGAGCGCTGCATTACTTGCCTGCAGGTACTCATAGATGAGCAGGCGATCCGTCGTGATTCCGGTCAGCGATTGAGTATTCAGCTCCCGTCATCCGGAGACTGAATTCCAGAGGTGTATTTCATTTCCTGTTGTTGTATAGTACGGGTAGGTCGGGGCCCTATCCCGATCATTCCTATTGTTATTCCTAGAGGCTTGCAGTCTGTATATATTTCCCTGTGGTCAGATGAGCCGGTCGTGTGAGGCCGTGCAGTTGTATAGCTGTTAGTACTTGTGTTTCCTTTATATTGGCGGTGTGGGGCCATAGTTTGACAGTAGTGGTGACCTTGTCGGTCACGTAGCTATCCTGTACTTCATGGTTAAGTTGTAGATAACTAGACAGCATGGTGGCCTTGTCGGCCTGCATAGATTTCCCCATATTGATATGTTTCTGGTCAGCTGTTAGTACAGGTACAGGAGGCTATAGGCCAATGGGCCGGGGGCTGTGTTTACAGCCGTTATATAGCCCTTTGTTTCCAGAAATGTGAGTTAGAGCCAGCTAGGCACCAGATGTGCCTAGGCTTAGCAGTCTAGCAGTTCAGGTCCTAGTAGGGCACCAGGTGCCAGTCATACCCCCCAAGGCGGGGTGTGACAAACTTGGTATCAGAGCAGGTCGTGTCCCAGGGAGTTTGCAAGCCGTGCTAAGTAGAGTCTTGTCTATGGATGTGTTGTGAACCACATACTATAGGCAGGAGGATGCGAGGGTGATAGGATGGTTACCCTTTCTTCTCAGTCAGTTGTGCTTTAAAGTGGTACAGTATAGGGTTGAGTCCCAAAAAAAAAAAAACTTACCGTATTCTTTGATTACAGATACAAAGGCAGATCAGCATTACCCTACTATAGGAAGAAGATCAGATATAACAACAGAAGAGGGCACCAGCCAGTTACATGATAACTACAGCAGCAGGAGGAGGTACCCGAGACCTCCCAGCATGATACCTTTGCCGGTACTATTCCCAGTATACGTTGATAACATCAGAATAGGAAGTTAGAAGTATAATGTATATATGAGTCGATTTATTTATTAGCTATATAAGATCTGATTAAGATTACAGACAAAGTTAGACTATCAGATAAGTATGAGAAGGAGAGGGAAATGCAGGAATCCCAAACACATCTTTTCAGATGTGGTATAGTTATATGTTCTATCTGTTGCAATAAGAAAAGGGCTATTCCTACCTCTTGACTTTGATTCTAGTACAGTAAAGGGGCATAAGACTTGAGATGAGGTTGCCAAGTCAAGCAGTAAGTAAAGATGGGCTGATTGATCCTAGTATGTATTAGAAAGTATAAGGAGTCCCTATGATTACGTGAGTTGTGCAGACCATTATGATAACAAGCCAGTAAGGAAAGTAAGACTGTTAGCTTACCCGAAGCAGGGGTAAAAGACCTGTTGGTAATGAATGCTTAGTAATAGTCAAATTTGAGTCAGAAAAAGGCTAAGTCCGCCATACACGCTAATAGACAGTAAGATATACCTGCAAGATTATAGATATGATTCAGTTATGATATCGAAAGGGTGAGAGGTCATGTGAATCAGATAGGTCTGACTGTAAGTCAGGGGAAATATGAGCCGATACTTGCTCAGTAATCTTATTAACAATGAAAAGCAGGTACCTTGAACCCCAGAGTTCAGTTTAAGCAAGATGAGGGGAAGAAGCAGGAGTGTCAGATGTTGTGGGGAAGTTAGGATTACCCCCGGATTGATAGAATATCGTATTAAGGATCAAGCCTCGGGCTGACAGTAAGATTGCAGTCCAGAATACTGCAGTATGTTCGCTTATGGGGAAGTTGAGAAATTGCCGACACAACGAATTTAATCTAGTGTGGCCTAGAGATAAGGCCCAGCAGACAGTCATGGGCCCTCAATATATGCCTAGTAAGGCCACAAGATTCGAACGTTGACCCCACGTCGCAAGAGTGGCAGAATTTCAAGCAGCAGACAATAACTAAAGTGTTTATATTTGTTACTTTCAGAATGGGGTGACAATACAATGAAATGTTAAGAGAAAGCAGGAGGTATTATTAGACCATAGAAGCAGTATATCATGTACAATATGAAATTTAGTAAAGTGTGTCAGAGATTACGTATCATTACAGAATTCAGTATGTATTGTACGTGTTTATTAATATATATATACAGATAATAGATATGATGTGAGTAGCTGCCTATAGGGGTTACAATCACAGATGCTGATTAGTACTAGAAAGCATGTGCAAATTACATTGCAGGACCCCCCCCCCTGCCAAAAAAGAAAGAGAAGAAAGAAAGAAAAGGAGAGAAGAAAGGAGAAGAGAAAGGGCAGATTAAGTGTGAATTACGTATGAAGTCATAGAAACTGTCTCAGTTGTTAGTTATTAAGTTAATGGACTTATGTGTTGTTGCCAGATCTAGGCTCTGGAAGCTTACTAGAGTTAATGGCCTGAATAAGATGGTTAGATGATAAGAGAACAGTTAGATGGTCTAACGACTAGCTGGCGCTTGTATTAGCAGGGAGGCATCTCTAAAAATCAATAGCATTATTGTATATGCCGGAACCAGAATTTTTCCAGTATGTTAAGTGGTCGTACATCATTTTCCCAGCCTTGTAGGTGAGAGTCGACCTTAGTCAACCTAGCAGTTATTACAAGGAATACTCCGCAAGTCAGACAAGCCCGTGGGCACCCCAAGAAAGGGGCCCACATCAGTTGTCAGTGACAGACTAGTACTTCAGCTGGTTCTTGTAAGGTATTCAGATACAAAGCCCTAGCAGAAGGCCAGTATTTACAGAATAGCTCATAAGACCCAGAATAGTAGTATAAATCCAAGTGGATACACACAAGGCGTAAGAAATTGATAGCACCCTGCTAGCACAGTGTTTATTAAGACCAGGAGATAAGTAGATTCCCCGTAAAGATTCAGAGATTGATCGCCTGGGAGTAAGTTTGATTAAGCCCAGCCTTACAATGGTTCAAGAAAAATAACAGAGCAATCAGATGCCCACAAGTCTGCGGTTATGCACGAACTATAAGCACTCAAGTAGAACAGTTAGAGCATTATTAGACTACTGCCACATTCGGGTCATTCAACCCGACTATTCAGTTATTTAAGGTTATGCAGCTAGATCATTAGAGGTCATGGTCAATATCAGGACCCTCTGATCAGATTAAGGCACAAGGTGCGCAGACGGTCGTTCAGGTTATCCCAGCAACAAGTAGCCTTAGCATGTGGCCGGAGGGCCAGATAAGCTCTAGCAACGCCTGTAAACTACTTGTCGATCTCTTCGGCAAGACAAGTCAGTATGACCGTCAATTATATGTCGAGCTCTCTAAGTATGAAAATGTTATATCAGCCAAGAAGAGGTAATGGGGCAATAACCGCTCTTAGCTATAGATCTATTAGAAGTGTGGTGTAAGTAGTTGGTCAGAAAGATACATCAAATGGTCGATTTAGCCATTCGTGTAATAGAAATGAAGGCCAATAGAGCGGTAATCGAAAACACCGCCGTGTCATCATCAGTTGTGAAAATAAAAAGAACGGTAATATAAGAATCCTGACCTGGTTAGCAGGGGAAAACGCCAGGTTTTCAGGTAACAGAGGGTGGAGTGCTGCGTTGTAAAGGCCGTCTATATGTTCTAGATGTTTCAGAACTCCACCAGCAGATTATGAATGAGGTACATTACGCCCGTTATTCTCTTCACCCCGGTATGACAAAAATATACCATGACATCAAAGAGAACTACTGGTGGCCAGGTATGAAAAGAGAAATTGTTGAATTTGTAGCCCAGTGTCCTAACTGCCAACAGGTGAAAGCAAAACATCAGAAACCAGGCGGGTTAACTCAGGACATAGCTGTGCCTCTCTGGAAATGGGAAGCAGTGAATAGGGATTTTGTGGCAGGATCACCCCATACCAGACATAGACATGACTCTATATGGGTAATAGTTGAAAAATTGACTAAATCAGCTCATTTCCTGCCAGTTAGAACTACTTTCTCGGCTGAAGACTATGCGGAGTTGTATATCCGAGAGATAGTCAGATTACATGGAGTGCCAGTATCCGTTATTTCAGACAGAGGAGCGCAGTTCACGGCTAGGTTTTGGAAATCGTTCCAGAAGGGGCTGGGGACGCAGATTAATCTAAGCACAGCTTCCCACCCTTAGACAGACGGACAGACTAAGCGCACTATTCAGACGCTCGAGGATATGTTGCGAGCGTGTGTGCTAGACTATGGTGGTAGCTGGGACGAGCCTTTGCCGCTGATAGAATTTGCTTATAGTAATAGCTATCACTCGGCTATTCAGATGGCACCTTTTGAGGCTTTATATGGGCGAAAGTGCAGATCGCCGGTTGGCTGGTTTGAAGTAGGAGAATCAGTGATGATTAGGCCAGACCTGGTTCAGCAGTCAGGAGGGAAAGTAGAGCTTATCAGAGAACGCCTATTGATTGCACAGAGTCGTCAGAAATTATATGCAGATGTATGGCGCAGAGATCTGGAGTTTAATGTGAATGACTGGGTATTTCTAAAAGTATCTCTGATGAAAGGGGTGATGAGATTCAGCAAGAAGGGTAAGCTCAGTCCAAGATTTGTTGGACCCTATCAGATTCGTCGGAGGATAGGCCGAGTAGCATATGAGTTGAACTTGCCTCCAGAGCTAGAATCCGTTCATCCCGTCTTTCATGTGTCCATGCTGAGGAAATGCATGGGAGACCCATCCAGAGCAGTTCCAGTCCAGGATATCTAGGTTACCGAAGAGCTGGCCTATGAAGAGATTCCAGTAACTATTCTAGACAGACAAATCGTAGATTGAGAACTAAGGATATTGCATCTGTCAATGTACTGTGACGTAACAGGAACCGAGAGGAGATGACGTGGGAGGCTGAAGAAGATATGAAAGCTAGATATCTTCACCTATTCCAGGCCTATTCAGATGACAGGTATGTCCGTATTATTGCTATGTAGTATCTTATGGTTGTATATGTATAAGTGAGGAAGATTGATACTTAGCCATCCAGTGGATCCTAAAGTATTGTGTACAGTACCTGTATTGGACTTTCCTGCATTTCAGGTTTTTACTATAGTCCATATTACAGGGGAGACTCTGGCGAAAGTTTTCTAAACAAGAAGTTAAGTAGTCCTCTAGATAGCAGTATACATTCGAGGACGAATGTTCTTAAGGGGGGGAGAATGTTATACCCCGTAGGATTCCCGGCACCTAGATGACCTATTCGCACGTTGGTTAAGCATATTTGAAGGCCATGCGTGCTAGAGAAAGGCCCGGGAAAGGATCGGACGAGAAGCCTATCGAACCATCGCGGAAGGAGCCGAGGCAGAGCCCCTCCGCGATGGCAGCGTGTCACGGAGGTGAAGCCTCTACGTTGGCTCCGTGACACGTTGGCCTTGTCCAGGCCCAAGTATATAAAGCCCCACTTCGGTTTAATCTCATTAAAATCTCTTAAAATTTCCAGAAAACGCAGGAGAACAGGGAGAGAATGAAGAAGTAATATAATTTTCATCCGATTACGCTGCTAAACGTTGTCCAAACTCAAATTAACCTCAGATACCGAGGTATTTAGCAGCAGAGAGCATTCCTACGGATTTAGTTTCGTGAAATACGGCTGACGAATCGTCGAGCTACCGAGTTAAGGTAAGTGGAATTGCTCTAAACTAGTGTCTATGTGTTCCTAGCTGTGAAGTGAATATTTCTCCCTTCTAGACTTCTGAAAAATAGCGAGTTTTCGACAAGCCTAAGTTTAGGCTATAAACTATATCGAAAGTGACGTTGCTCTTTACAATAAAGCTATATTTAGTATTAATTGACATATTTATGAATGCAGTTGGGAGAAAATAGTTGAAGTACCGGCCGAGCCTCGTCCGATAGACGGATAGTTCGAGGATAAGGTATGTAAAGCTAGTTCCCTTGGCAAGTTAGTAATCTTGGTACAGTATAGTAATTTAAAGGCCAGTAGAATATTTAGAAGCCATGTATTATGTTTACTATGAATGTTGGTGCGATATTAGAACCATCGAGTTATACCTTGCGTTAAACTTGCTAGCACGATATAGATTCTAATACAAGTGTTAGAAACTGCACAGCATGCTCAGTATGTGATGTGACACAGAATGTTAGGATATCATTGTATTCAGTTGAAATCCAGTAAAGCAATGTAATATCTGTAAGACATCTCAGAAATAGAACGATAAGTTAAAGAGAAGTTAGAAAGCATATTAGGACTAGTAAATCATGTTACTATAGAAACTCAGTATACAACATAGTTTCAACAGAAAGACTATATCTTGTTAAGCATTAGCCCCAGTACAGTCTGGCAGAAGACTATATTTGTACGTATATACTATTACCAGCCTCAGCATGCATTAAGTACGTACATATTACTATCGCTAGCTCAGTATATGGTATATACAAATACTTTACCACTATTAGCTTCAGTATGTGGGACATGCAGATAGTATTACTAGTTGAGACTGTTGTATGGTTTGGGGTTGGACTACCTAGAATCCATGACCGCCCAGGGTTGATATCTGTATCGACTCGTCCGCCAGAGGACGAGGATACATCGCTCTACGGAGTGGCATGCCGTCCCATAGTGGACGAAGATGGGATGCCAGTTTTCCCCATATTTGTGCCTTGATCGGCCCTTACACACCCCTGTCGAGCGGATATGCCCGGGTGTTGATTCAGGAGTCCTCCGGACTCAGATGCAGTTATAGTCAGGGGCTCAGCGAGCCCAAGTGCATACCCAGGGGACTAGCAGGATGCTTACAGGGTTTATAGGAGATGGGATGACCGGGGTAGGGGTATAGATTTTATGCTGGTTGTACCTCCCGGCTTATGGGGGCCGGGTAAGGTTTGTGTGTGCTATGTTATGTTATGTTATGTTATGCCATGTTATGTTAGATACGAGTATATCAGCAGTAGAACGATACGTCTCCAGGTATGACTCCTACTCCTTCCAGTATAATTGAGAGCAGGTATGACTTACATTATTAGACAGTTAATCCATTCCTTTCTACTTCGTTTCATCAGTTGTATTGTTGTTTCAGATATTTCTTTCAGTTATTGCTTTACATACTCAGTACCAGCGGTACTGACGTCCGGTGGGGCGCTGCATTACTTGCCTTCAGGTACTCATAGACGAGCAGGCGATCCGTCGTGATTCCGCTCAGCGATTGAGTATTCAGCTGCCGTCATCCGGAGACTGAATTCCAGAGGTGTATTTCATTTCCTTTTGTTGTATAGTATGGGTAGGTCGGATCCCTGTCCCGATCATTCCTATTGTTATTCCTAGAGGCTTGCAGTCTATATATATTTCCCTGTGGTCAGATGATCCGGTCGTGTGAGGCCGTGCAGTTGTATAGCTGTTAGTACTTGTGTTTCCTTTATGTTGGCCGTGTGGGGCCATAGTTCGACAGTAGTGGTGACCTTGGCGGTCACGTAGCTATCCAGTACTTCATGGTTAAGTTATAGATAACTAGACAGCATGGTGGCCTTGTCGGCCCGCATAGGTTTCCCCATATTGATATGTTTCTGGTCAGCTGTTAGTACAGGTACAGGAGGCTATAGGCCAATGGGCCGGGGGCTGTGTTTACAGCCGTTATATAGCCCTTTGTTTCCAGAAATGTGAGTTAGAGCCAGCCAGGCACCAGATGTGCCTAGGCTTAGCAGTCCAGCAGTTCAGGTCCTAGTAAGGCACCAGGTGCCAGTCATACCCCCCAAGGCGGGGTGTGACACTTTACTAAACTGAGCTGCTTATTATGATACTGGACTGGATTGACTAGTGGGAGAGTCTATAACCGACATATAACCACGTGAGCTAGACGTGGACTCTGATGTATACACCCCACCAGTAGGACCCAATATACCTTACCAGGTATAAACGCATGAACTGAGTGATCACAAAGTCTGGGGCCAATCAGGCCAAGTAATATTGTAACCTATGCTGGCAACATAGTTCTGGGAACTTGGAACCCCGGCTCGCTCGGTGCTAAGTTCTACCCCCATTGAAAAACCTAAACTGAACTACTAAGCTGATAGCTCAAAACTGGAGTTCAAGACTAGTCAGGGACATATAACTGCATGTACCCTGAGAGTCTTATCGGACCGGATTCTGAAATTGGGTTCTAGACTGGTCAGAGCTGCTTTATTAGAAGCGTTGTGACTATCTAAGAACAAGTTATAACTGAATTGTGGTCCTGGGGCTTGTCAGAGCTATATACTAGAATGTCATGACCACCTAATGGACCAAAAACTATAAATTTGAGTCTAATTCTGATAACTGAGAAGCACCACTGACACCTCGATATAAGATCGAAGTCCAACTGATCAGTTGACAATTTTCTGAAAGATTTTGAAGATACTCTACTTTCTAACTAGTGGAAACTACTAGCAGCTAATAGAGAACTCAACTTATCCCAAAAAATACGGGAATTTCATAATATAGAGAAATTTCAAGAATTCTAGGAATTTCATTCAATAGGGATAAATTCATTCTTATTAATGGAATATTTACTCAACATATATATATATATATATATATATATATATAAGAAATTCTAGAAAGTTCACCCCAAAGCATTCTTCATTCACTAGAGGAAATTTAATAAGCAAAATCATAACTCGGAAGTTAGGGTTTAGATTCACTTTTGTATAAACACTCACAATTTGATAAGGAATTTATGGGGATCATATCAACAATATACATGAACATTGTTCTAGGTGAAATCAATGAAATAAACATGAAACCTATTCATACTCGAAAACTCAGGGCTTAAAACTAATAGAGGAAATTGAGGAGGATTTTTGGGACACAAGGGAAGAACGATTCCCTTACAAAAACTCCACATACTTGACTTAAATTCACCCAAAGAAGGGGACTTGAACTGCTGAGATAGATGAGAACCCTAAGCTTGCTTGAGAGTTTTCTTGAGGAATTCTTTGATAGATTTCTGAGAATAAATGTGAGAATGAGGGGAGGAACTGTCCAACCCTCTAATATGTCTGATTTTACGTTCAAAACGACGTGGTTTAGAGCTTAGGAGAATAGAAAATTACTAAATAGCCCTTAGAAATTCGCTAGGAAAAACTGTCAGGTGCCCATAACGGGTGACCTAATGAGCCATGGTGACTGATCATGACTCGTGGTCACTCCCGTCAGGTGCACTGCCTGGGATCCTCAGTAGGTCACAACAAGGGACCTAACGAGTCGTTATCTATGACCATGACTCGTGGTCACCAGTCATGGACCACATTGTCTCATTCTGGAGATTTATACAAGTCCCATAACGAGTCACTTAATGAGTCATTGCCACAGGTGATGACTTGTTTCACCCACTCGTCGAGTACACTGGTCAACTAAAATATTCCCAACTCAGGCCTGACCATGAGTGACTTAACGGGTCGTGGTCAGTGACCATGACTCATGACGCCCCTCGTTGGTACACGACCTCCCTCCTTTACATTAATCAGCCTTCTCCTCACGGCTCACCTAATGAGTTGTCTGGTTACTTAACGACTCATCAGGTGGGCCGTCCTACAACATTTCTGCAGTTTTCCAGATTTATAGATGTAAGTCCCGGAATTAGATTTTATGTTTCCGGGGCATTACATCAGGCCAGTGCTTTGGGTGGTGCAACTCGCCAGAGCCTAAACTTTAGAAGAATTTTGATCAACACCATGGAAAACTGAGTGGCGTGGCGAGCTAGAGGTATTCTGGACTTGGGAAATTTTCTAACACTCTGGTATACTGAGAGGTCGGCACGCCAGGTCCCAGAAATGCAAAATTTTGACTAACACCTTGGTGAAATGGCTGGTACAACGTGCTAGAGGCTAAAATTCAAAGGAAATTCAAGCCAAATTCTAGTGAGATGGGAGGTGCAGCGCGCCAGGGCCTGTCCAGGGCGAATTTCCAAGTCTAAAAGCTGAACTTCTTAAGAGCAAAAAAGTCATTTGATATATTGCTTATAAATATATCATCTAGGGCATTTTGTTAGGAGTCTTCGATCAGAAAGATCAATTTGTATGCAGTTCTTGGGGGAAGATACAAGAAATTCATTTTCTTCTAAGTTTTCTTCTTTACTTTATGCTTTTGTTAATTCGAATGATGATTTATTTAGTTTTTATCTGATCATGAGCGACTAAACTCTTGTTCTAGGGTTTTGGCCATAGCTAATGGTTGTAGTTTGAATACTCTTTTGTTCTAGACTCTAATTTTTCATTCAAGATTGTTTCTGCTTTCTTGTTTTTATTTATTATTCATTATACTGATCACCTTGCGATTATTATCTGTTGGCTCTTGGTTGAGCTCGGGATAGGGAACTAAGAGGGTTAAAAGGAAGCATAGAATAGGTTTCAATTATCTAGTTCACATTAGTTCAAGAGTTGATTTTGCTGTCGACGATAGGGATATACCCTTCAACACTATTCAGTTGAATACAAGTAGCTTCAATCGTCGTCTCATGTCTTTCCTGGAACCATAGGGATATAGGTGTTAGGGTTCATGAAATAGTTCTTGCATATTCGAAAGAATAGTAAGAAATGGAATCATAACTTGCAACTAGCAATCTTAGAAGAGTTTAGTCTATTCCTAAAACTCAACCTGAAAACAAAAGAGCCAAGACCCTAGATTCTCACCATCATTTGAGTTAAAAACACTTTTGAAAGAGATTTTGTTCATTAGTTTAATTTACAGTTCAAGTTAGTAGAATAATCTCCAAAACCATTTCCCTATTTTACCTGTGTTTGTTTGAATAGTGAAATAAAATGTTAACCTTAAGCAATTAATTTGACAAGTCTCTGAGGGATTGATATCAGGACTTCACTGTCCTATATGACTTGGCGACCATGTTCGCTTGCATGCGCTTGGCGATATCAAGTTTTTGGCGCCGTTGCTGGGGACTTGAAGATTGATTAATTGTTTGTAGGTTAGGATTTTTATTTCGCTCTTATGCATTTTATATTTGTTTGTGGTTGTTGAGAATTTTAGGTGGTGTGTGCTCAGTGTATTCTATCTAGTAGAAGTCAGGGACCACCCTTGGCTCACTTTGATTCAAAAATTGAGAGAACTTTTCGCAGGTTAGCAATGGAAGAAAACCATGAGCAAGCACAGGGAAACAACCAGGACAAGATTCCAGTGTTAAATTTTGCTCGACCAACTTGGAGAATGCTTCTAAAGCGATCATCAAACCAGCCATCACTGGAAATTTTGAGTTGAAGTAGGGAACCGTGCGGTTAGTTCAAAACACTTTTCAATATCAAGGAAAGCCGCACAAGGATCTCCACAGGAATTTGATGACGTTCGTGGAACTTAGTGAAATTGTTTACTTTCAAAATGTTTCGGATGAGTATGTGAAGCTCACTCTGTTCGCGTTCTCATTAATTGGTGAAGCAAAGGAGTGGCTTCAGAATGAGCCAATTGGGTCCATTACTATCTGGGAAGTTCTTTCCAACAAGTAATAAATAGGTTTTTCTCTTCAAGGAGAATAAGGAGTTGAGAGGAAAGATCTCAAGATTTCTGCAAAAAGATGGTGAGACCTTGGCTCAAGCTTGGTAAAGATATAAGGGATACTTGAGATATTGCCCGCACCATATGTAGCCAAATGAGATTATTAGGCACAACTTCGTAGAAGGGCTGAAGAAAGATTCTAAGATATTATTGGATGTTATTGCACAGGGAAAAATCTTGTCCAAAAGCTGCGATGAGATAGAGGCTCTGTTGAATCTCATGTCAGTTGGGAGCTAAGATTATCAGGATTCGGGTGGAGGCTTTACAACATCGAAAGTTCCGGGGAACTTGGGGTTGACGGTGTAGCAACCATTAGGGTTGATATTAGCCAGTTGGTGAATGTAATTAGCAAGTTAGTGACCACACCAACTGTAAGCCAAGTCATCAGGTTTAGCAAGTTCAAACTCCACTGTCATCATGTGAGGCATGTGGAGAAGGCCATGCATATTTAGGTTCTCCACTAAACCCAGAGTCTATTTATTTTTTGGGACAACAAGGTCACGGTGAAGGTTTTAAAGGAATTTGTTTACAATCAAGGGTATAGAAATGCAGCAAATCCCTCCTAGGGAGGAAATCAAAACTTTCAGAATCCCTCGAACAACATTTAGAGACCTCAGGGACAGCAATATGACAGTTCTTTATAGGATACTATGAAGTAGTGGATGGTTTAGCAGACTCACATGGTTAATCAAATGCAAAAGTCAATCCATGAGTTGGAAAGGCAAATGGGGCAATTGGCCCTTCAACAGACAAACAGACTGCAAGCGGCACTTCTAAGCAATACTGAGAAGAACCCCAAGGAGAATATCAGCGTGATCTTGTTGCGCAGTGGAAAGGAGATGGATGAAGTGATACCCAGAGATGACAAAATAGAGGTAGAGCAGGTTGTGAAGTCTAAGCATAAGGTTGGTGAGTCAAGTAACTCACAACAAAAAGTGGTAGAAGCTAGACCACCTCCTCCATTCCCATAAATATTTAAAAAGCAGAAGGAGGATGAAGCTTGTAAGAAGTTTCTTGATGCGTTGAAGCAGATACATGTGAATCTACCATTGGTGGAGCCGTTGTAGGAGGTTCGAAATACGCTAGGTATCTGAAGTATATTGCTCGGTGCTATTCTGATTGGTATTATATATTATAAACCGACACGCAAGTGCACATGGTCAAACAAGTAATAAAGTGGCTAAGTAGCCAACTATCGATCCAAGGAGGCTCAAGATATGTAAAGTTGCCTAGTTTACTATATTCCTATCTTACTTCTAATTATGCTAACAACAGCGTAACCAACCGTTAAATAAGTTTTTGGTTATAAAATATATATATACTAAAACTATTAACAATTATTTACTGTGAATTTAAACTATGGATATGAGCATGCCAAGGTTAAGAACAAGTAATGAATTCGATTATAATAATAATTTGGTTAATCTCTTCTTCATGTTGCTAGCCAAGAACAGTAGCCTAGAAATTAAAACTCTCATATTTAATTTCACTTTAGAATCATAAACCATCCGTCTACATTTCTGTGATCAAATGCAATTTATGACCTAGCAATACAATTCCGGTTCCTAAACTGACTAATACGGCTTTCAAGTATATTTCTATCAGGAAAGCACATCAAAGCCCAATTTTCCCAAATCAAGTTAAGAACAATACCCTATTAATTCACAACTTTCCAATTTCTTGCTCTCTCGAGTGAAATTGGACTTTTTAGATGTACATTAATGTCGGCCACACACTAATGCAGTAAGAACAAGAATTAATAGAACAACATGGAAGAAGAAGATGAAAAACCATACAATTCAATAATAAAAATTCATCACCATTGTTCATAACCTCAGCAAGGAAGAGAATTAGCCACTCATTTGTGGATTAATCATCCTCAAACAAGTGTTAATCAAACAAACAATTGATTGAAAGAAGAAAGAAAGAGAGAAAAACCCTTAGCTTTTTCGTCCCTCAACTGCCTGTAACCCACGTCCTTGCTCCACCAAGTCTGAATTATGAAAAATAAACCTAAGTGTGCTATTTATATTAGTAGGAATCTTTCCTGGAATAACAAGAAACGTGTCACGGAGTGCATCGCGGAGCACGGCCTCCGTGACACGCTACGGACGTGGAGGCTCTCTGGAAAATCACCCGAAATTGGCCCAGGCAGCACCCTGCCGCGTTGGCAGCGTGTCACGCTGCCTGGGCAGCGCGTTGCAGCCCCTTGGTCGTGGAGGCCACCTGCCGTGGCATGTTGCCAATGCGCAGGTGGGCTGTTTTGAGCGGCCTGCCTGCTGTGGCACCTTGTCGACGCGCCGGTGGGCTGTTTTGTGCCTCTTCCTTGCCGACGTTTGCGTGTTAATTCCGTTTCCAAGCTTCTACTTCACCAACTCATGGATTAGTTACTCAAACATCATCAAAACCTACAAAACAAAGGCTAATCATGTTGGTTAGCACATATCTCCACATTATATAAAATTACATGAAACTGTATACAATAATTTAGATAAACAAGACTAATTTAAGTAATAAAGAGTATCTCGGGCATATATTTTTGCCCGTGATCACAACCCCACACTTAAAGCCTTGTTCGTCCTCGAACAACCTTTTACATATCATGCATATGGAGACTCCCCCATAACTAATTTAGCAAGATAATTCAAGTTACGGCTATAATGATTACGTAAGATACAAGCTAAAAATAGAGCATGCCTGATTTGATCATTGAAATGAAGTACAACTGTGTTAAGACTTCTTAACCTCAAGAGTCGACTCTCAATTTTAGCAAACTCATGTAAATTAACTGATTAAGAAATTCCACATGAATTTTATCCTTCATTAAACATGTGCCCCTCACGGAAAGAGAGTTACCCAATCACATGCAAAAACAATTTTTTACATCACAACATGTGTGGGTACATGAATAGAATTACGCTCACTCTCACAAAGAATTCACATGCATTATGTAATGACCCATAAGCTTGCCCTTAGTGTTTTATTCAACTAATTTAAGGATGTATGAATGTAAGATCAAGTAGGACTTTTTAGGTTGTAATGTAACTCAGGTGCGGGCAGGTACTATTATGATCAGTAATAGTGACTATCTTTCCTAAGCGCTTTTAATACATCACGCCTTCATTACGAACTTCCCTTCCCTCACTTCACCTTTTTCACTTTTCATCTTTCTTTTTCCTCTTTTGTTCCCCCATTTCTTTAGGCACTTTTAGCTTATTAGTAAGGAGTTCTATAAGCAACTTTTCATTTATTTGTTTTCTTACTCCCTACTAATACTCACTCATATTCAAAAAAAAAATGCACCCTCGACCTTTCTCAACTCTTACAATTGCTACTTTCCCTTTCTTTTCATTCTTATCACTCCTTTACTCTTCCGGATTTTCCCTTTAAGCGCTTAGGAGTTTTGGATCAAATTCAAGGCTAATGAAAGAAAAAGGATTAAGCTTATGTTGCAGCTGTCAAAGAATAGGCTCAAGGCTCAATGGGGTTAACTAGGATTAATTTTTCAAGGTAGGTATAATGAGGGATAAAAATTGGTTCATTCAAAGAAATGCCTAAGTCATCTCCTACAATTCACATCCTTCATTTCGTTTTAAATACACACCAGGCAAGTTCTAGACATTCCACAATAGCATAGACTACTCAAAAACCTTACACTCATGGCACATGCTCAAATCAAGACACACTCAGTAGACTCTTACTCAGCTAATCACAAGAATTCAGAATTAAGCTTCCATCATATTGAGTCAAATTCAAGAGCCTAAGTGTCTCGAACAAAGTTATACACTTGCATGCTTCCCACTGAACATACTTGCATCTTACAACCATGTATAGCACATAAAAAGAACATCAAGCACCAATTAGTTATGGTTTCAAAAACCCAAAACCTATCGACTAATTTTTCCTCAAGACAGTCGTCATCCATCCATCGTCGGAAACAGTCCCTAACTATGACTAAAAACACTATATACAGACAACGGAAAGAAAGAAAAAGAAAATTTTTATTCTTCGGTTCAAAGACCCCCCGTCGGAAAATAACCGAAAAGAAAAACCAACGGGTGATGAAGTCATGCTTAATTCACAAAAAATTTTCACAAGCATTACATTCACCAAAAATCGTTAAGCACAACAAAAATTTTTGAAATTTCCCTTGAAATTTCCCTCACTCCACACTTAAATCATGCTATGTCCTCATAGCATCAAATTAAAATTTACAAAGGGTGAGAAATACTCCCTGGGGCCTTTAGGCTTAGCTAACAACATGCGTTTCTTCGACTTTGCACAAGTGGGTGTTCAACCCCACACTTTTTCACTTCCATGCTTGTTAGCTTCCTCCTCCACGGGTACTCAGACTTCCCCTCCATCTGCGCTTAACTTTCTACCAAAACAACACAAGATGAAAATAAACAAAAATTAACTCAATTGCAAGAAATTAAAATGGTCCCTGTGGTACCCTTGGGTTGCCTCCCAAGCAGCGCCTAATTTTACGTCGCGGCACGACGTACCAAGTTTCACAACTTTTTCCTCCACCTTGAGGATATGAACCACACCCCTAATTTCTTCTCTAATTTCCTCTTATGCTCCAGGGGTGGTGGTGAAAAATTGTAAGGACCAAGCAGTAGATGTTTTCTTTTGAACCTATTGGCCCTTGAGTAAGTGAAGTCATTTCGTTGCTTCGAGTTAGCAAATTTCAGAATATACGGGGCTTGGTCCTCCTCTAAACATTTCTCTATAATCTTGGAAGACTCTATTTCTGTGTTGTCAACCAAACTTAATGTCGAAAAATGCTTCGAGTGTGGTCCAATCAACCTTAACTCTGAAATTGCTTTGTGCTTGACTTCCTTACTTGTGTACACCTTTTCAACATCGACATCTATTTCTCCATTAAGGTCAAATGGGAGACATTCTTTTTCTTCTTCCATGAATGGAATTTCTATATGTATGAGCCGATCACGGAGACACTCAAGAGATTCTAATTGTTGGGCTTCATCCAAAAATTCACCCTTGTATTCCTCTTGTAGTTCCTCTTGAATATCGGCTAAAACTGTCACCTGCAAATTATCACAAGCTTCAGCCTCAGCACACATCTCTGTGAGTTTGATGCTCATCCTGCTTACAGCCTCTGCATTCTCCTTTTGCTGAATTATCAATTCTGCCACCGACTCCTTCATTTCTTCTGATTGCTCCAGGAGTTGTTTCATCATGTCCTCTATTTGGACTTGGCGTCCCAAGTCCTCATTTTCAACATGCCTATATTCAGCAAAAGCAACAAAAGGATCATAGTAGGGGCTTGGGGGAGGGGAATATGCCTTTGGACAATCACGCCAATGGCAATATTGACACCCACACATATTGCACGTGTTACAGTTTTGCCACAAGTGGGGTCCTCCGCAATTCATGCAAGATTCGCCGAAATATGCGTATCCACCATTTATATTCCAAGATGTCATGTCAATGAGGGTATCCGAAAGAGAGAAAAATTAAAATGAACAAAAAATTAAAACAAATACTAAGACCAAGTTGTCAACACTTAAGAAAATAAAACAAAAATATAGTAAATTTACACTTAACACAATTTCACAAATCGCCTAGCCTCCCCGGCAACGGCGCCAAAAACTTGCTCGGTGCTATTCCGATTGGTATTATATATTATAAACAGACACGCAAGTGCACGTGGTCAAACAAGTAATAAAGTGGCTAAGTAGCCAAGTATCGATCCAAGGAGGCTCAAGATATGTAAAGTTGCCTAGTTTACTATATTCCAATCTTACTTCTAATTATGCTAACAACAGCGTAACCAACCGTTAAATAAGTTTTTGGTTATAAAATATATATATACTAAAACTATTAACAATTATTTACTGTGAATTTAAACTATGGATATGAGCATGCCAAGGTTAAGAACAAGTAATAAATTCGATTATAATAATAATTTGGTTAATCTCTTCTTCATGTTGCTAGCCAAGAACAGTAGCCTAGAAATTAAAACTCTCGTATTTAATTTCACTTTAGAATCATAAACCATCCGTCTACATTTCTGTGATCAAATGCAATTTATGACCTAGCAATACAATTCCGGTTCCTAAACTGACTAATACGGCTTTCAAGTATATTTCTATCAGGAAAGCACATCAAAACCCAATTTTCCCAAATCAAGTTAAGAACAATACCCTATTAATTCACAACTTTCCAATTTCTTGCTCTCTCGAGTGAAATTGGACTTTTTAGATGTACATTAATGTCGGCCACACACTAATGCAGTAAGAACAAGAATTAATAGAACAGCATGGAAGAAGAAGATGAAAAACCATACAATTTAATAATCAAAATTCATCACCATTGTTCATAACCTCAGCAAGGAAGAGAATTAGCCACTCATTTGTGGATTAATCATCCTCAAACAAGTGTTAATCATACAAACAATTGATTGAAAGAAGAAAGAAAGAGAGAAAAACCCTTAGCTTTTTCATCCCTCAACTGCCTGTAACCCACGTCCTTGCTCCACCAAGTCTGAATTATGAAAAATAAACCTAAGTGTGCTATTTATATTAGTAGGAATCATTCCCGGAATAACAAGCAACGTGTCACGGAGTGCATCGCGGAGCACGGCCTCCGTGACACGCTACGGACGCGGAGGCTCTCTGGAAAATCACCCGAAATTGGCCCAGGCAGCACCCTGCCGCGTTGGCAGCGTGTCACGCTGCCTGGGCAGCGCGTTGCAGCCCCTTGGTCGCGGAGGCCACCTGCCGTGGCACGTTGCCAACGTGCAGGTGGGCTGTTTTGAGCGGCCTGCCTGCCGTGGCACCTTGTCGACGCGCTGGTGGGCTGTTTTGTGCCTCTTCCTTGCCGACGTTCGCGTGTTAATTCCGTTTCCAAGCTTCTACTTCACCAACTCATGGATTAGTTACTCAAACATCATCAAAACCTACAAAACAAAGGCTAATCATGTTGGTTAGCACATATCTCCACATTATATAAAATTACATGAAAATGTATACAATAACTTAGATAAACAAGATTAATTTAAGTAATAAAGAGTATCTCGGGCATATATTTTTGCCCGTGATCATATATTGTGGAAAACAAAGGAAGGCTCATTTAGTTTGCGACTATAGCTTTCATGGAAGAGTGTAGTTTTCGGGTGCAAAACTAGATTCTGAAGAAGATGAAAGATCCTGAGAGCCTTCACTATTCCAGTGGTCATTGGGAGTAGAGAAGTTGGTTCAGCACTATGTGATATGGGTTCAAGCATCCATCTGATGTTTGCATCATTGTTTAGAACTTTGGGATTAGGTGAACTACGTCCCATAATAGTGATATTGTAGTTAGCCAACAAGTCCCTCGCTTATCCTGACAGTATCATTGAGGCTGTATTGATCAAAGTGTGCAACCATTCATCTTGCTGGTGGACTTTATTATCCTTGATTATGAGATGGATGTTGCAATTTCCATCATTTTGGGAAGAGTATTCTTAGCCACCGCGGATGCAGTTAAAAAGGTGAAGTTGGGCAAGATATCAATGATTGTGGATGGACGAAAGGCAGTTTTTGATGTGTTTAGAGTGACAAGGTTGCCACCTTACTATGAGGAGATGAAGACCATCATGGAAGTAGAGCCTAAAATGTCTACTAAGGCTTTAGAGCAGTATTTATCACAGGAACATCCACTTGGGAGAGCGTTGGTATATGGGAAAGAATAAGTGAAGAGTTCTGAGGTGACTGAATGTTTAGATGTCTTGGATGCTACTAGCTCCTGCCATAGGAGAGAGTCTCCTTTAGAGACACTTGACAAATCTTTGACTTGGGAGAAGCCGAAGCCTTTTACTGAAAAGGTGCCAGTTCTTGAATTAAAACCTTTACCTGCACACTTGAAATATGCTTATTTAGGCAGTGATAATACACTAGTTGTGATAATATCTGCTTTGTTGTCTGATGAATAGGTTGATAGGTTGCCAAAAGTGTTACGACATCATGTGACTGATAACGCTCAAATCACACTCTTGTAAAAATATTACGCGGACGCTGTCAATAAAGAACCCAACAAAGGTTGTGGTCGATCCCACAAAGAATATGGTCAAGATATAGAATAGCGCTAGTATTTAAGATTTTAAATGTGTTATGTCCAAAAAGGAAGTTTTATAAAAGGAATTATATGAAAAATATTGAGAATTGATTATTGTTTATCAAGATTATGCAATTAAATAGGGTAAGTTTTCTCCATGAGTTTATTACTACTTCAGGTTTTACACTTGTGATCTATCCCAATGCTTACTTGTAGAACTTGATAACTAGGTTTCATCAAAATGATGTATTCGTCCCTATTGAATGACTATACTCAATCACTAGGTGAGATCTCATGAGTGATTCCACTTCAACCGTTATCAATTTGTCCCAAATTAACTATCCTGCGATCACAGCTCAAGTCATACAATGACCCATAAAGATCAAGTCTTTGTTGTAATTCTCTTTTCCTAATCTATACTTCTATAGGTTCAAGCAAGTAGAGAATTGTACAACTCCTAACATTGTGCTCTGTTAAGAAACATTAAAGATGAAGAGAATACAATACAAGTGTTTAGTATTGGTTTAGAATCACTTTGTGCAACCTAGTTTATTAATTCACCATGGTTTCCAAAACCCTAGTTGTTGAGATTTTAGCCTCTCATGATTGTAAGATAATTATAATCATTCATAGACAAACACATAATTTAATACTTACAAAGATGAGTGGAAGAAGACCCACTTGATTAATTCAAGAATTTATGAAGAATGATTCAAGAACAATGTAGAAATCAAAGCAAGAAATTTTCCAAGACTTGAATAGAAAGTTAACAACTTTTTTTTACTCAATGTATTTCGTGTGCTAAGACTTTTCCCCACTAAAAATAACCTAAAATGTATTTATACAAATATTTAAAATTGTTTCCTAAGTAAACAGGGAAACTGCTAAAACTGCTGCCTGACTTTACCTACGACTCGTAACAAGATTATATGAGCCATACCTTGACTCGTATGTTGGCTGATATCTGCTAAATCTATCTAAGTGTTGGGATTTGGTACGACTCATACCATGAACCTATGAGTCCTACAATCTTTTCGTGGTTTGAACTTGCAACTTCTGGCACTCTGTGTTATCTTTCACGAGTGGCTTGGTATGACTTGTACCTTCATCCTACGACTCGTGACTTCCAGTCCTACATTGATATATGCCATTCTTCACTTATTTTTGGAGTTCACCATGACTCTTTGGTCGATTCTTAGGTAGATCTCGTGATTCTTCGTTTCTACCCATATCAGGAGACTTGGCCTATGCAAATCTTCTGAAATTTTCTACGAATGCTATGGTACAACTCGTACTAGGATGGTATGACTCATACCATGATCCGTAAGTTCCCTTTGCCTCAGCACTTTTGTCCTGGACCTTTTCACAACTCTCAGTACAGCTCGTACCGAGGTCTGTACTTAGCCATTTTTCTGCAATTTTCTCCATCTTTTGCACAATTCAACTCCAACATCTATTTTTCTTGAAAACAAAGTAAAAGTACCTCATATACATATAAACACACCTAAGTCCATGCTTATTTCCTTAGTTTTAAGCGTGAAAAGTTCTGTAAACCCATAGCACATCAATGACAATGATTGGTTGGACCATAGCTGAGATAAAGGGGATAAGTAGTTCTATTTTCATCATAAAATACTGTTAGAAGAGAGTGACAGACCCAGTGTTGGACACCAATGGAGACTAAACCCAATCATGAAGGAGGTGGTAAAGAAGGAAATAATAAAGTGGCTGGATGCAGGCGTCATCTACCCTATGTCGGACAGTCATTGTGTTAGCCCAGTTCAATGAGTCTCGAAAGGGTGGGGCGACGGTGGTGCGAAATGAGAGAGCTGAATTGATACTCCAGAGAACAGCACTAGGGTGGAGGATCTACATTAATTATCAGAAGCTTAATACAACCACCAGGAAAGATCACTTTCCATTGCCCTTCTTGGACTAGATGTTAGACAAATTACCTAGGCATGACTATTATTGTTTTCTGGATATGTATTCAAGATACAATCAAATCATGATTGCACGAGAGGACTAGGAGCAGACTACTTTCACGTGCCCTTTCGGCACCTTTGCATTTTGAAGGATGTCTTTTGGATTATGTAATGCCCCATGAACGTTTTAGAGGTGCATTGAAGTGTTCATAGATGACTACTCCATCTATGGAAGTGATTCTAGTGACTGTTTGAATCATCTGGATGTGCTGCTAGCCAGGTGTGAGAAGACAAATCTTATATTGAATTGGGAGAAGTGCCATTTCATGGTATGTGAAGGGATAGTCCTAGGTCACAAAATTTCAAAAGCTGGTATTGAGGTCAACAGGGCTAAGATTGAGGCTATTAGGAAGCTACCACCCCTGTCTCTGTAAAAAGGGTGCGCAGTTTTTTAATACATGTTGGGTTTTACAGAAGGTTCATTCAAGACTTTCCAAAGATAGGTTTCCTGATGTGCAAAATTTTGGAAAAGGATATGAGGTTTGATTTCAATAGAGAATGTGTACAGGCTTTTAATACTATGAAGGAAAAGCTAATAACAACTCCGATTATCATTGCTCTAGATTGGTCATTACCATTCATTGTAATGTGTGATGCTAGTGATTTTGCTATATGAGTTGTTTTAGGCAGAATAGAAGAAAGAGATTTTAGCCGATTTATTATGCAAGCAAATAATTAGATGTAGCTTAGAAAAACTACACCGTGACTGAAAAGGAGTTGTTGGTTGTAGTGTGGGCCTTTGATAAATTTTGAGCATACTTAGTGGGGACAAAGATGGTAGTGTACGCTAATCTTGCTACAATCAAATACTTGTTTGCAGAGAAGGATGCTAAACTCAGGCTCATTCGATGGATACTGCTAGTCTTAGAATTTATATTGAGATCAAAGATTGGAAAGGCCCAAGGAATTAGGTAGTAGATCATCACTCTCGGTTGGAGGATAGAAAGCATGTTGATTGCAAAGCTGAAATCATTGAGGCTTTCCTATATGAACAACAATTTGTTGTGACCATTCCTGAACTTCTTGGTATGCTGACATAGTGAACCTTTTGGTTAGTGGGGTATATCCATCGGATATGAGACCAGATATGAAAAGGAGACTTCTTCATGACAGTAGATTTTACATATAGGATTAGCCATTTTTGTACAAAGTAGGGTCAGATCAGCTGGTCTAAAGATGTGTTCCTTGGGGAGAAGTGCACCAGATTTTGGAAAGCTGCCATTCTTCACCTTACGACTGACATCACAAGGGAGATAGAACAATTTCAAAGGTCCTGCATGCTGGATTTTATTGCCCTACCCTGTTCAAGGATGCGTACTTGTTTGCAAAATCTTGTGACAGTTGTATGGGATCAGGGAATATATCAAAGAGGTAGGAAATGCCTCAAAGCGACATTATAAAGATGAAAATATTTGTCTAGGAATTGATTTCATGGGTCCATTCATCCCGTCAAATGGTAATAGGTATATCGGTAGCTGTAGATTATGTGTCAAAATGGGTGAAGGCTGCAACACTGCCTACAAAAGATGCAAAGGTAGTAACCAGGTTCCTGAAGAAGAATATCTTCACCCGTATTGGTACACCCAAAGCCATCATCATCGATGAAGGCACACACTTTTACCACCGACTTTTCAATAATTTGTTGGCAAAGTACAATGTGAAGCACAAAATAACAACGCCTTATCACCCACAGACTAGTGGACAAGCGGAAGTGCCAAATCAACAAGTCAAATGAATTCTTAATAAGACAGTGAGCACAAATCGGAAAGACTGATTTAACAAGTTGGATGATGCACTATGGGCTTACAGGATTGCTTTCAAAACTACTATTGGCACCTTGCCATATAGGTTAGTTGTTGGGAAAGCCTATTATCTACCGATTGAGCTAGAACACCGAGCATACTAGGCTATCCAAAGGTTAAATATGGATATGGAGGCTACTGGGGAGAAAAGATTATTGCAGCTCCAGGACCTAGATGATTTCCATTTCAATGCATATGAAAATACCAAAATGTACAAGGAGCGGACCAATAGTTTACATGATAAGCGCATTCAACCTCGTGAGTTTGATATAAGACAATTGGTGCTATTGTATAAATCAAGGTTGAAATTGTTTGGGGGAAAATTAAGATCAAAGTGGTTAGGCCCCTTTGAGATTGTGAATGTGACTGCACATGGCGCAATGGAGTTGAAATCTTTGGGGTCAGACAGAACTTTTTTGGTTAATGGAGAACGGGTGAAACACTACTATGAAGATGATCTTGATAGAAGGAAGACTTAAATTTCCTTGAAAAAGGATTAAGAAGTCTTGCGTCGTGCCATGATGTTAAATAAGGCTCTTGTTGGGAGTCAACCTATCTTTTTGACGCAATTCTATTTTAAAGAGGCGGATGACTATGATAAGGAGGATGATGGCACCACTAGCGCCATACAAGTTAATGATGCAGATGTAGAGGATGATGATCAGGAGTATAATTCTGATGATGAGGACTTTGCTTAGAGGCCCAGGAAGTTTCTTTTTCTCGCCCTACTTGATATGATTTGTTTTTGCATTGGGGACAGTGCACTATTTAAGTGTGGAGTGGAGGAATCACAATCAGCTATAAACCCCTTTTTTATTTTATTCAAACTAAGTCAGCTATGCACACATATAACCACAACCAATGACATACAGGGATCAAGATATGACATCTAACTATTAGCAGAGAATTAGGCTATCACCAATGTTATTCACACAGAGAATTGGTAAAATACAACATAAACCAAGTACCCTCTCAGTAAAGGAAGTCCCTAATACTCACAGATACATAAAATTATGAAACTTGGTACTAAACAAATGAGACTCTTACTCTCACAAAGAAGTTTCAAATACTGCACATCGGATACCATAGGCTTGCCCTTATTTTCTCTATTTTGGCTCTTCAGATAGTTTAGCTAGGATCACTATATGAGTTTGTTCGGCTTGTAAAGTAAGCTTCAGGATGGGTATGGTATATATGGAATTTAGTGACTAAACCCTCCTTGGAACTACATACTTGTAGCTTCACTTTTCACTTTTTACCCTATTTTTCACTTTTTTTTTAACTTTTCCTCCCTTTTCTCCATTTCAATACAATATGTGAGTGTGGCGTGTTTTTTTCATCTTTTTCATTTCTTTTTCTCTTGTGTTTTTCATTTTTATTTCTCGATTTTTTTTCTTTCTTTTTTTTTCTTTTCACACCACACCGCGCCCTTCTTTAAATTTTTTCCTTTCTTTTTCCACCTCCCCACAATCTATGCACCCCTACTATAGCTACCCTCAACTTAGGCATTTTACTTGAGTTGAGGTTCACAATGTCTAAGGAGGGACCATGGATAAGACAGGTTCATTATAAAAGTGGAAAAGGTGAAGGGTTAATCAAAGAAAAATAGTCAAAATTAGGCTCAAAATTGGGATCAAGGGATTCATTTTATTTGGTAGGGTAATTTAAGCTAAAGTGGCTATAACAAAAATGTCCTATGATCATTTCCTAATTAACTATCCTAAAACCTATATAAAGACCAACCGGGCAAGTTCTGTATCCTCAACACAGTATTGAACTAAATATGAATCCTCACTCACTCATGGTACTGGTTTGTATTGAATCTACTTGTTTGATGAGTTGGTAATTCACCACTCATTAGGCTCTTAAAACCTGGGTTTTTGCTTGGTTTTTGAGTTGTTTATGTGGATTTTATGCCTTTTTTATCTTTGTTGTATGCAGATGTCTAATGTGAAGAAAAGAGCAAGAAATATAGCAAAAATAAGGAAGTGGGATGAAATTCGACACTACACCAAAAAAGACTGGTGAAATGCCAGAGAAAAGATGATAAACACTGCCTCTGGGAAACAAAGCCACCGGTGAGCACGAGTTTCCATTGGTGACTCACTGGTATAGTCACCGAATGACACCTGAATTTGATGGATTGAAGAGCAAGGAATCGACGGTGCATGGATGGAGACCAGCGAAACGCCGAAGGGACCACAGAAGATTATTGGAATTCACTGAAGGCGCAGACAGTGTAGCCGACGGTCTGCAGATTACAACCGGCGAACTGCATGTACTTCCATTGGTTCCAGAATGCTGATCAGGGGAAAAATTGTCCAACATAGAAAAAGAGATATAAGATACCATATTTTTTTGGATATATTCTAGATAAAAGTACTGTGTACTCATCAAAATTCAATTTTTATCTTTTAAAACATTCTTTTGGCAGAGAAGAAAGTTAGAATTGGATTGGTGGAATTTGAAAAGAACTATTTTCTTTTTTCTTCTTCTTCTTCACAGAAAGGTACTACCATTGTTGAAGACTTCTTGTTGAATTTGATTTTTCTACTCCTATTATTGAATTCAATGAGTTTATTGTTAAATGTGCTTTTGAATTTCTTAATTATGAGTAGCTAAATCATTAACTATAGGTGTGTGATGATGAATGCTTAATTAGAGTGGGTATTGCTAGAGTCATCTTAATATTGTTTAACTTAGTGTAAATCTGTTAGATTCTCTCCAATCTATAATTGAAGATGCATTGATATTGATGTGGGTCTAATTGTTCTTACTTGATTGTTTCTTGCAAAAGAAGAATTGAGTATTGGGAGAGAATTTAATGGTTGGTATGGATGAGAGATTGTGAAATTGGGTTAGAAATAGCCAAAATTACATTCTCACTTCTAATTAATAGCTAATAGCTAGAAATTAGTGAATTTATTAATCCAAATCTGATCGGGTTGAGTTAATGGTGTTTAGAGGATTGAAAGAACTTCAGTAAGAGGTATTTATAATGCTGAAAAGTATTAAATGCCCATTTTTCCAAGATTATTTACACTAATTGAACTTATGAGATGACCTAACGTGACCCTTTTTAGTTAGCATATCATCTACACCACACCTCTAGTATTTCACATTCTTGTCAATAACCTTGGTAATTTTGCTATCGCAGTCAACCAAATTAGAAGTTATATTCTATTGTAAATTTCAATCTCCCCCAACCTATTTATTTCTATGTTATTCCTAAGTGGTGCAAGCTAAATTCAATTTCTCAAATGACACTCGTGCTTATCATTGACTAGTCCCTATGAGATTCGACCCCGATATCCGTTGGGATATTTGTTTTGATACAACGACCATTTATACTCTTTGCATGAAGAGTATATTTTGGATGTTATCAAAAATAGCACCGTTGCCAGGGACTAACACTTGATATTCTTGTGTTGATTGTTAATGTGAAATAGCTTTGCATCTTTGTTGGTTGACGTGATTTTGGTGTGCTTGTTAGGACACCATAACCATATGAGTCATCACTCCCAAGAAGGGGATAGCTTAGTGGAGGGTAACATGGAGCATGAGGAAGATAACCCGGTGATGCCGAAGATTGCGGGAGCCATTCGCCTACCACCCACGGTAAGGAATGCCTTGTTTCATGTTAGAAGCACCATGCTACATTTGCTGCAAATGAAGGGACCCTTTAGGGGTAAAACAAGTAGGGATGAAAATCGTCATTTGAGAAGTTTCTTGGAGACATGTCAGCCTTTCAACATCACTAACATAACTCAAGAGTCTATCAGGCTAAGGCTCTTTCCATTTTCTCTAACGAGAGACGTGACGATGTGGTTGGAGGAATTGCCTCCTAGTTGTATTACATCTTGGCAATGAATTAACCAAAGCCTTTTTGGATCTTTCTTCCCACCATAAAAAATGTTGCAGCTGAGGGATGACATCACAAATTTCAGGCAAGAGCCTGGAGAGCCTTTGCATAAGGCATGGCTCCGGTTAAAAAAGAAGGTTGCTCTTTGTCCCAATCATGGCCTTCCTGATGGAGTGCTTCTCTGGAGTTTTTAGTGAGCCTTCGATTCTATCAGTAAATTCATTGCCAATAATTTAGCTCGAAGGTCTATTATGGATCAAACATATGGGTTGGATAAAGCCCTATTGGACAGAATGACATAAACAAATAGGGCCTGACACACGAGAGACAAACGTATCTATACATGACATTAGCTCTAGTGCATTGGCAGCTGAGTTGCGGAAAAGGGATGAAGAGTGAGATGAAAACCTTACCAAAATGATAACGCAGCTAGAATTAATGACCAAACATGTGATAGGGGTAGGGACTAAGGTGGTGAATGTTGTAGGTATGCAAGGTCCGCTGCAATTCGAAGGAGAATCGTCGCCATCAAGGTACGATGAAGAATGCCAATACAAGGGAAATCATATAGAGGGTCCTTGACCTGGGTTTCAAGGGACCAATCAAGGCACTTGGCACCCAAGGGAAGAGAACTAAGGTTGGAGAAACTGTGATGCATAGGGATGACCTGAAAGAAATGAGAGATGGGGAAATAGAGAGCAGAATCAAGAGGGAGACTATTACCACCGAAGTTCAAACCCATGTGTTCCCCCTCCAAAAGCTGGAAACGCCCAAAGTTAGCTAGGTGTGAGCGATGAAGGTAGCTCAAAATTTGAAGAGATGCTAGCAAGAGTGCTCAAGAAAGTGGAATCAACTAATAGTGGGTTCAAGGAATTGAAAGGGGAGGTGTCTAACTTTGCCCAAACGGTGAGCTCTCATTCAGCCTCCATTAAGCTTTTGGAAGCTCAAATGAATCACTTGTCTGCTCAAATGAATCCCTGAATGAAGGGAACACTCACAAGTGACACAATGGCGAACCCAAAGAAAGATAGTCAATGCATGGCTATTGTTAATAGGAGTGGTAAATTGGTTGAAGATGCAAGAGTGAATCCCAACGAGGTTAATGCTCCCAAATCAAATGAGGAAAATGAATTCGAAAGATGCCAAAGACACCAAGGAGTGTTGAAAAGAGCGAAGAGGAAGGTGAGGGGAAGGATGATGAAAGTCCCTCACATGTTGATGAAGATGAGGTGGGCATGAAGGCCTAAAGTGATGACAAGGTTGAAACAAGAGCTCCACCCCCTTATTCACAATGGTTAGCTAAGAAAAAGAAGGACGATCAGTTCATCAAATTCATTGATATGTTCAGAAAATTGTCTATTAATATACCGTTGGTGGATTCCCTTTTCCAAATGCCAGGATATGCTAAATTCATGAAGGAGTTGCTGAAAAAGAAGAAGGTGGTTGATGTAGGTATAGGGGAGATGACACACCATTGTAGCGCGATGATGATGAGCAATCTTGGCCCCAAGAGGGAAGACCTAAGAACATTCACAATTCCCTTGTATAATTGGGATATGTATGTTTAAGAAAGCTCTATGTTATCTAGGTGCAAGCATAAATCTAATGCCCCTCATCATTTTCAAGAAGTTGGGACTCAGAAGCACCAAACCCATATTAATGAGGTCGCCAATGGCAGATCGTTCCATAAAAAAACTTGGTGAGAGTATTAGAAGATGTGTTGGTGAGAGTGGATAAATTTATCCTACCAGTTAATTTTGTATTCCTCGATTGTGAAATGGATGTGGAGGTACCAACTATTTTTGGGAGACCATTGCTCGCCATGGGGAGAGCATTGGTTGATGTGGAGCTAGGGGAGCTCAAGTTCAGAGTTGGATGTCAAGAAGTCACCTTCAAGATGTGTCTGTCAGTTGAATCTCCTGCCGAATACAAGGTGATTAGGGTGTTGCAAAAAGAGGATGAGGATAGAGGAATTGAGATGGAGGAGACTGAGGCGGAGGATGATCCATCGAAGAAAAATTGCTAAATGAGAGCTACGTCGTGCCACGAGGTTAAGGCGCTTCTTGGGAGGCAACCCAAGTATCTTATTTGAGTCTTTTAATGTCTTGGTTGTTTTTGTTTTTGTAGGACCAATGAAGTGAGGAGCAAGGAGGGAAAGCACCACAATAATGCAGGTAACGCACTGGACCGGTGAATCGCCGATCTAGAAACGCAAATCGCGCCTCATGATATAATAAGGAAGAAAGCTGGGAAAATAAGGTTTGACCGGAGGACTTGGATGGTCAGTAGCTGGTGGTGAAACAGTGAACTGGGCAATGTATCAAGTGCAAAAGGTAAAGCGGCAGAACCCCGGCTCATGTCGGCGAACCGCCGGTGTAACGCCGATCGAGGTATGATTTTGTTTCAGAATTCAAATCAAATGTGGACCCACCTAACCCCAAATTTTTGTTTGAGCCACCCTAATCTTAAAACATATTCCTTTAGGCTTCTATTTTTCCTCTTTTACCATTTTCCCACAAAACTTTTTGTCTTCCCAATACCTTACCTTTCCACATTCCCACAACTTCCTCTCTTCCACTTGCCATATACGCTTAACTCACCATTATTACCCCACCTTCTCCTCAACCAATCACTATCTCACCTGCCCCCTTATAAAACCTCTCCCTTTCTTCACCAAAATTCTCACTACACTCACATCCCCTCTCACCTACACAAGCCTTTGCAGCTGCCATTGTTGAACGTTGCTAAGCTCCCACAAGCTAGTCTTTGCAAAAATATTTCGTAAAGTGTGGTAATGTATCCTTGTCACTTTTATGTTCTCATTAATTGCACATTAATTGTGTTTTCATGTGGCTTTAACATGCCTTTCCCTTCATTTTTACTGTCCTTCCTTCCCATTAGGTTCATGGTTGATGCTCTATTTGTTGAAATGTATGTGGGATAGAAGTGTACGACTGAAATAAGTATGGGATAGGTGTGATATTTGTGTGGATTTGAATGGGGTGAAGTCTGAGTAACCTAATTGGATTGAAATGCCATGCTTTGCTCGCTGATAGATTTGGTGACGCCATTCTTAAGGGTAAATCATCATTGGAGTCCATTTTCATGTGTAGAGTTGATGTTTCACTAAAATGGGTGCGGGTGTTTATAAAAGGGGCGCCATTGAAATGTTTGGAATTGATTTAGGGACTACGACATTCGGCGATTCGCCAGTAGGGTCTAGCAAAATGTTGGTCCAATTTATAGTTGGTTTCAAGCCACTGTTTGGATCCTGTACTGCATCAGCGGTTCGCGGATCGGCACCAGCGAATCGCCTCCTTGTCGCCAATATACTCTAGATCTACTCAATCTTCTGCTTCGCATTGGCGGCTCAGCGGTGAACCGCGAGTTCCTCTTGTGACTCGCCGCTGTTTCGCCAATGCTGTTGGTTCTTTAAATGATGGTTTTTCATCTTTGCTTCTCGTTTCACCTTTAGAATAACTTTAGTTACTTCAGTTCAATTACATTGTGGCTGTCACTAACACCATGTCTGCATAAATATCATGTCTTTATCTAGGAACACTGAAAAGGGCAAGGCCCCAGCATCATCCACCAATAAGGTCAAGGGCAAAGCCAAGGCCTCCGCACCACATGCTACCTCCAAAGAGGCCACCATATTCTATGTGCCCAATATGAAGGAACATTGTGTCATATGCCAAGGCCAGTCTATAACTGTGGAGAAGAGATTTGATCTTGCAGGCTTGTGTGGTGATCTTTCTAACATCACCGCTCAATTCATAGACAGGCAATGGCATGCTTTTGCAAATCCTTTCCCGGCCTACTACCCCATCCTGGTACTGGAGTTTATGCTTCCTACCAAGCTAGGCAGGATAGCATAAAACACAGAGGCAAAGTTGATGACTTCCCTTGCCTATCATCGGTCATGATAAGGGGAGTGGAAGTAGACATCACTCCAGCTGCCATCAACTACTTGTTTTGGGAAGATGAGATTGACTCTGGCTCGGGAGGCGGACATGAAGGACCAACTCTCCTGGATAGCCCCAAGCATCGCTGTTGATACACCTTTGTGGGCATCCATGGTGGCAAAATCTCTCACCGTGATCTAAAGTTTGAGGCCAAGTTATAGTTGGATTTTATCTGTGGCCTCATCATTCCTTCCAAAAATGAGTAATGGCTCCACTTGGAAACAGAAATTCCCATCACCTGCATCATGTCCAGAGTCCCCATTAACTTTGGGGAGATTGTAGCCCAATAAATAAAACGGAAGGCACGATAGGCCAGCACTTCCATGCCATATGTTGTCCTCATTTCCCAACTGTGCTTACAAGCTGGAGTGCCTTTGTTACCAAATGAAACCCCTATCCCTTCTTCAGGAGTGATCGCCATAGACCGGAAAAGAGATGCCTAGGCACCCGCCATTAAGAGGAAAAGACTACAAGCTTTTGGGTTGGCTGAGGGATCACTATCCCATGGGCCGGACCACTCACCGCATGCCCCAAATTTAAGAATGCCCCATCATGAAGCATCAGGACAAGCTTCAGGCGACATGCCTCCTCGGGGAGCATCTCCCCCTCCTACATCGTCCCAATCAAGTGGTCTCCACAGACTTGTGGAAATGACCAACTATTATGAGGGCCAACTCCAAAGATTTGCCAAGAGTCTCCCTATACTTATTGCTCAAACAGTGAAGAAGGAGCTCAAATCTATGTATTAGAGCATCACTATATTGTGCAAATGGTTGGATGCAGTTGAGGGGGCAGTCACCTCTCTTCGAACTGAGGTGTAGAAATGGAAAAGCCAGACATCAATAGAGGTTCCGGACATGAGTGCCTTTGATGCTGCAATGGATGCTCCTTCCATAGTTCGACGCCCCATTGATGATCTATTTGAGGGCTTGGGGGATGCTTTTGATGGTATAGGTGAGGCTGGTGGTGATGGTGCAGGTGATGCACTGATGATAATGAGAAGGAATGACCCGCTCAGGGAGTCTCTTGCCCCTTTCCCTTTTGCATGCATACATTTGGGACAATGTATTCTCTTAAGTGGGGGAGGGATGAGGGTTTGTTTTTTGGGGGGGAGGTCATAGATGTTTTTGGAATTGAGTTGATATAGCCTTTGTCAGGCATTTGTTTGTTTTGTTTGTTAATGATTTCCCTTGTCGGGCTTGTTATGGGAAGGAAAATGAATGACATGATTGAGTCTTGAATGTTGATGTATTAGTGATAAAAATGGGTCTTCACTTTGAATTGATAAATTTTTCATGCGCGACCCAAATTGTTTTGTTTTCTTGTTCGCCTCTGTAAATTGTAGGGTAGTAATTGTTCGGTGCATTTGTTGGGGTTATAAAACCGACACGCAAGTGCACGTGGTCGAACAAGTAGTAAGTGGCTTTAGTAAGCCAAGTATCGATCCCACAGAGACTTGGGATAAGTGCAATCTGCTCAAGTATACTATATTTTTACTTCTAAATATGCTGACAACTAAACAGCCAAAAATTGAATAATTTGATTTATAAATTTTATACTAAACTACAAACAATTATCTACTTTGAATTTGGACTATGGATAAAAGCATGTCGAGGTTAAAGAACATGCAATGAAACTGATTATCATCATAAATTGGTTAATCTTTTCTTCCTGTTGCTAGCCAAGAACAATAGCCAAGAGATTAAAACTCTCGTATTTAATCTCACTTAAGAATCATGAACCATCCGTCTACATTTCTGTGATCAAATGCAATTCATGTTCTAGCCATACAATTCCGGTTCCTAAATTGACTAATACGGCTTTCAAGTATATTTCTATCAGGAAAGCACATCAAAACTCAATTTTCCCAAATCAAGTAAAGAACAATATCCTATTAATTCACAACTTTCCAATTTCGTGCTCTCTCGAGTGAAATCAGACTTTTTAGATGTACATTAATGTAGGCCACACACCAATGCAGTAAGAACAAGAATTAATAGAACAACATGGAAGAAAAAGATGAAAAACCATATAATCAATAATCAAAATTCATCACAAGTGTTCATAACCTCAGCAAGGAAGGGAATTAGCCACTCATTTGTGGATTAATCATCCTAAAACAAGTGTTAATCATACAAACAATTGAATCAGAGAAGAAAGAAAGAGAGAAAAACCCTGAACTTTTCGTCCCTCAACTGCCTGTAACCCACGTCCTTGCTCCACCAAGTCTGAATTCTGAAAAATAAACCTAAGTGTGCTATTTATAGTAGTAGGACTCTTTCCCGGAATAACAAGCAACGTGTCACGGAGTGCATCGCGGAGCACTGCCTCCGTGACACGCTACGGGCGCGGAGGCTCTCTGGAAATCACCCGAACTTGGCCCCGGCAGCACCCTGCCACGTTGGCAGCGTGTCACGCTGCTTGGGCAGCGTGTTGGCATCTCTTGGTCGTGCAGCCAACCTGCCGTGGCACGTTGCCAACGCGCAGGTGGGATGTTGTGGATGGCCTGCTTGCCGTGGCATGTTGCCAACGCGCAGGTGGCTGTTTTGTGCCTCTTCTTTGCCGACGTTCACGTGTTAATTCCGTTTCCAAGCCTCTACGTCACCAACTCATGGATTAGTTACTCAAAAGTCATCAAAACCTACAAAACAAAGACTAATCAAGTTGGTTAGCACATATCTTCACTTCATATAAAATTACATGAAAATGTATACAATAACTTAGATAAACAAGACTAATTTAAGTCATAAAGCATATCTCGGGCATGCTATTTTTGCCCGTGATCAGTAATCAAAACTCCTAGAGTTTTCTTTATACCACGGTTCTTTCCCGAGGAGCATTCATTTATTTTCTTTCTCTTTGCGTTATTGAACCGGGTTGGCATTTTCCGATGATAGATTGAGTGGCAACTTTCTTAAGAGAAAATGCCATGTCGCTTTTGAGTCTTTTATGAGCTGTTTTGAGAGGCACCATCGGAAAAATTTATGAAATGGAATTTTAAAATGGGGTATGAAAAAAATTAATGAGCAGATGTTTGGTTGAGAACATAGAACTCTTTGTCATACTTTGTCGATTTATTGCTTGACTTATGATTTGCATGTTTTGATGTCTTAAACCAAGATTTTGTGTGGATAATGACTTTTGTGGTCTCTTTAGGAGTGATGCCTTATGTGGTAAGGACTTTTGTGAATCCCATGTAAATCTTCTTTTCTAGAACTTTCCCCAAGTGTGAATCAAGGTGAAATCCTAGATGTAGTTGCACTTAGAACATGATCTTAGGCCTCCTTTTGGTAGTCACCTCACCCAAAATGACCTCCTTGAGCATTAATCTTTGATAGCCAATGTTTGAGCCTTGGACCCTTCCTTGAAAACCATATTACAAGCCTAACCATTTTTAATCCTTCTCTTTGGCACCCATCCTCCCTAATTGCTAGTAATAAAATAATGAAAAATGGGGGCTTCAAGCCAATGAATCGGGGAGTGATAAGGAAATGAGTGTGAGATGAGGAAAAAGCCTAATTTGGGGGATTTGCAAGAAAAAAAAACTTCAATGTGAGGTAGCACCTAAAATTTTGACGAAATGAATGAATCATTGGGTTAAAAAGTCTAAAATCACCAGAAAAGAAAAGAATGGTAAAAAGGGGCTATCTCTTGCATACAAAAGGATAATTTTGGAATTCATGGGTATTAAAAGGGTGGTTGGTATTACACAAATGAAGATAATGAATAAGGATAAATAAGGTGAAGTAATTTCTATAACATAATGGGATGTTGCAAGTGTTTATAAAGGCATTAGGGAGGCATTAGTCACTAAAGCTAAACATTTATCCTACCCTCAACTGTAGCCTACATCATTACCCGCAAGTCCTAAGTGATTTTAAGTCTAGTTGCTCTACATTAGTGGCGATTTACACGAAGGGAAAGCCTATGGATCAAGTTGGGTGCATGAAGATTTCTTTTGGGAGAGTGAGTTCAATCTTATCCTTGTGCAATCCCTTGTGTGAATGCATTGAGTCATGAGAAAATAGGGATTCTGTTTTCAGTGAGTGGCATCACCCCTTTTGAGGGCACAATTGTATTAAAGGTAAATTTGTGCATAAGGCTTGAGAAGTGCAAGCTCTAAGGCAAGTTTTGAATGTGCAATGATTATGAATTGAGTTGCTATGTGTATTTCATGGATGAGCAATTCCCTTGTTCTACAAAATGAAAACTCTTGTGAATCATGTTAGTGAATGATGGTAGCCTCTTGATATATCTTCATTATACTGGTTTTTGGGGGAATTTGCTTATCTTTTTTGGTGAGATTGGAGAGCATTTATGGCTTGTCATAGACCAAGTGGTTATTGATGTTTAAACTTGTGTGGAGTGGCATGTTTTTCAACTACTGAGAATTGCACTACCTGAGGACAAGCAATGGTTCAAATTTGGGGGTTTGGTGAGTTGGTAATTCACCAACTCATTAGGCTCTTAAGCCTGAATATTTGCTTAGTTTTTGAGTTGTTTATGTGGATTTTATGCTCTTTTTGCCTTTGTTATGTGCAGATGTATAATGTGAGGAAAAGAGTAAGAAATGGAGCAAAAAGAAGGAAGTGGGATGAAATTCGATGCTACACCGAAGAAGACCAGCGAAACATCAGTCAAAAACCGATAAAGACTACCTCTGGGAAACAAAGCCACCGACGAACACGAGCTTCCATCGGCGACTTGCTGGTCCAGTCACCGAATGACACCTGAACTTGCTGAATTAAAGAGCAAGGAATCAGTGGTGCACGGATAGAGATCGTAAAAATGCCGAAGATTATTGGAATTCATTAAAGGTGCAGATAGTGTAGCCGACGATTTGCGGATTGCAACCGGCGAACCACCAGTACTTCCGCCGGTGCTAGAACGCTGATCAGGGGCAAAATTGTCCAGCACAGAAAAAGAGATAGAAGATACCCCATTTTAAAGATATATTCCAGAGAAAAGTACTGTGTACTCATCAGACTTCAATTTTTAGCTTTTAGAACATTTTCTTGGCAGAGAAGAAAGTTAGAATTGGATTGGTGGAGTTTGAAAAGTACTATTTTCTTTTTTTTCTTCTTCTTCACAGCAAGGTACTACCATTGTTGAAGACTTCTTTTGAATTTGATTTTGCTATTCATATTATTGAATTCAATGAGTTTATTGTTAAATGCTCTTTTGAGTTTCTGAATTATGAGTAGCAAAATCATTAACTAGAGGTGTGAGATGATGAATGCTTAAATTAGAGTGGGTATTGCTAGAGTCATTGATGAGTTGGTAATTTACCAACTCATTAGGCTCTAAAACTTAAGTTTTTATCTCGTTCTTGAGTTGATTATTTGAATTTTATGCCCTTTTTACTTTAGTTGTGTGCAGATGACTAATGTGAAGAAAAGAGCAAAAATGGGGCAAAAAAGAAAGGAATGAGAGTAAATCAGTGATTAGCAGATGAAAACCGATGAGACATCGGCCAAAGGCCAAACATCACTACCTCATAGGATTAATGCCATCGGCGATTCACGACTTTCTAGCGGCGAGTCGCCGAAAGATACCCAAAGTTCTAGAAAATGGCTTGAAGACCCAGTGGTCACGGATTGGAATCCGTGAAACGCCGGGTGAATCTTCAGTGTTCACTGGAAGTGAGTAAGGATGCAGAAAAGATACCACTAGTTCACGGATTGTAACCAGTGAATCGCCGGTGTCTTTGCCGATTCCATAACGGTGCTCATAGGAGTATAATCATCCAACATTGGAAAAAAGATAAAAGGTGCCCTACTTTTCAGGAAATAAATAGAAAAGTGCTTGTACTGAGATATGCAGAAGGATAGATAGTAATAGAGATATTGAGAGAGAACAAAGCTTACACCAAATCATTATTTCCTTTTTTAGATGAAGAACATTCTCTTAGCTGAGATAGGGAGATTCTGATTGAAAATTGTAGAAAGTACCCTGCTCTATTTCTTCTTTGTACTAGTAAGTTTCAGCTATTGTTGGAGATTATCTTGTGAAGTTGATTTTTCTACTCTTTGCTATTAAATTCAATGATGCTATTGATAAATGTGTTTTTGAATTCTTAACCATGAGTAGCTAAAATCATTAACTAGAGGTGTGTGCTGATGAATACTTAATTGGATTGGGTATTGCTAGACTCATCTTCATATTGTTCATGAAAGTGTAAATATATTAGATTCTCTTCAATCTATGTAGGAAGATCCATGGATTATGATATGGTGATATTTATTCTTGCTTGATTATTGCTTGTAAAAGATTAATTAGGTATTGGAAGAGAATTTAGTAGTGGGTATGAAGAAGAGAGTGTGAGATTGGACTAGATACAGTTGAAATTGCATTCTTATTCCTTATTAGCAGCTAATAGCTAGAAATTAGTGCAGTTGCTAATTCAAATCAAATTGGGTTGAGCTAAATTGTTCAAACCTCTAGTGAGAGGTAATTAGAAGGATGAAAAGTTGTAATTACCCACTTCCCACGATTATTTACACTTGTTGAACTCATAAGATGACCTGACAAGTCCCGATCTAGTTCGTATTTCATCTACACTACACCTCTAGTCCTTCACATCCTTGTTGAAAACTTTGCTGATCTTGCTATTTTATTTCACTAAATCAACCAATACAATTCTCGGCAAATTTCAACTCCCCCAATTTTATTTATTTTTATATTAAATCTACGTGGTGCAAGCTAACGTCATTTCTCAATCGACACTTGTAACTATCATTCCCTAGTCCTTATTGGATTCAACCTCGACACTTGTTGGGTTAATTGTTTTGATACTTCGACCGTGTATATTTTTTGCACTAAGGATATATTTTCGACGTTATAAAAAATGGCGCCATTGCCGGGGACTAGCGCTTGATAATCTTGTGTTGATTGTTAAGTTGAAATAGTTTTGCATTGTAGCTACTTTACGTGAGTTTGCTGTGTTGTTAGGATCTCATAACCACATGAATCATCACTCCCAAGTAGGGGATAGCTCAATGGAGGGTAACATGGAACTCGAAGAAGATAATCCAGTGATGCCGAAAGTTGCAGGAGCCATTCGCCTACCACCGACGGTGGGGAATGTAGTGTTTAATGTCACAAGCACCACTCTTCACTTGTTGCAAATGAAGGGGCTCTTTGGCGGAAAACCAAGCGAGGGTGCGGATTGTTATTTGAGAAACTTCTTGGAAATATGCCAGCCGTTCAATATAACAAATATCAGTCAAGACTCAATTAGGTTGAGACCTTTCCTTTTTCATTGACGGGGGAGGCAACAATGTTGCTAGGGGAACTCCCTCCGGGATGTATTACTTCATGGAAGGAGATAATCAAGGCCTTCTTGGACAACTTTTTCCCTTCATCAAAGATGCTTTAGCTAAGGGATGATATTACAAATTTCAGGCAATAACCAGGAGAGCCTTTACATAAGGCGTGGTTAAGGTTTAAAAAGAAGCTTGCTCTTTACCCAAATCATGGATTGCTGGATGGAGTGCTTCTCCAAAGCATCTACAAGGACCTTGATTCAATCAACAAGTCTATGGCCTAAAACCTAGCTAGTGGTTCTATTATGGATCAAATATATGGGTTGGACAAAGCCCTCCTAGATAGAATGACAAAGACCAATAGGGCTTGGCACACGAGAGAAACAAGTGTGTCCACTCATGAGATCAGTTCAAGTACCTTGGCGGCTGAGATACAGAAACAAAATGAAGAGCGGGATGAAAATCTTGCCAAGATGATGACACAACTAGAATTGATGACCAAGCACGTGATGGAAGCAGGGCCAAAGGTGGTAAATATCGTGGGAGTGCAAGGTCCCTTACAATTTGAAGGAGAGTCATCACCGACAAGATATGAAGAGGAATACCAATATATGGGCAACCAAATGGGAGGTCCTCGACCTGGCTTCGATGGAGCAAACCAAGGCCCATGGTGCCTAAGGGATGAGAACCAAGGTTGGAGAAATCATGAGCCACAAGGATGGCCTGAAAGGAATGAAAGGTGGGGCAATAGAGAGACAAACCAAGAGAGTGATCGCTATCACCAGAGTTCAAACCCATATGTTCCCCCTCCTAAGGTTTGGTATCCCCAAAATCAGCTTGGGCGTGAGTGATGCAGGCAATTTGAAAATTGAAGAAATGCTATCGAGAGTTCTAAAGAAGGTTGAGTTGACCGAGAGTGGTGAAATAATTTAGAGGGGAGGTGTCTAACCTCACCGAAATAGTGAGTTCACATTCTGCCTCCATCAATCATTTGGAGGCCCAAATGAATCACTTGTCGGCTCAAATGAACCACTGGATGAAGGAAACACTACCTAGTGACACAATGCCTAATCCCAAGAAAGATGGTCAATGCATGGCCATTGTCACTAGGAGTGGCAAGGTGATTGGAGATGTGCCATGACCCAATAGTAGACCCGGATCATAGACACGGGACAAGGAACCCCGAGAGGCCCCAAGTTGACCCATGGCTTAATCATAGCATACATTTAACATGAGAAACATCTAATGTCATGAACAAGTGGAAGAAATGACAAAAACTGATGTAAACCATAATGACACTTTAATAACCTTTAAATACAACGCCAATCCTGTCTAACAAGTCTAAAAGCTTTTTAATAACTGATGAGTTGCTGAGACAAGCCCCCAGCTAACTCCAAAAGACTGAAAACTGAAACAAAATAAAACCAGAATGCTACTCACATCCTCGAAGGATGAGGACTCACCACTGACAGCTGGGAGAATGGGGTAGCGTATCTAAACACGCGGTGGAGCCTGAAGACCTGAATCTATATCATGAAATGATATAGCACAAGAGGTGTGCGGTCAGTACTTGGAATGTACTGAGTATGCAGGAAGCGTAAGTAAACTAACTCATAATATTAGCAAGAGAGAAGTAATATAAAACATATTAATAGCAATGTAATAAAAGTGAAGTACAACTATCTTACATGAGGTTTACATATTCAATTAACATAACCACATTATAAAGACATGCATTACTGTAGCAACCGCTGATGTGCAAAAAGTAATAATCAGAAATAATACAGAGTGTGATGCCGTGACTGATATCTAGAGGGTCCCTGACATCTAAAGGGGTGTCCTTGACAGTCGAAGGGAGCGTCCTTGACTATCAAAGGGGAAATATTCTCAACTAGAGAGAATCCCTGACTGTCATAGGGAGAGAGAAAGCTCTGATATAGAGAGTCACTAACTAAAAGAAGGTCCCCAACAATGCAGGGAAAATAAAATAGTCAACTGACTAGGGATATGAGTCCTGACTAACTACATGAAGACATTCTCCACTATCGTCTAGGTAAGACATTCTCCACTAGCGTCTAGGTAAGACATTCTCCACTAGCGTCTAGTAAGACATTCTCCACTATCGTCTAGGTAAGACATTCTCCACTATCGTGTAGGTAAGACATTCTCCACTATCGTGTAGGCAAGACATTCTCCACTATCGTCTATTAATGCTATCTCTCAAATAAGCATGGATTCACAACTCGACATGTTAATAACAAGCTAAATCATCGTGATTCATATTATTACAACACCAACTTCCTCATTAGATTTAACATCACATTATTAGCATGCTATAAATTCGTACTAGCATTATTCTATCATGGCATCTTGATTCCGTATTCACCTCATTCAATAGGTAATGTAAGATCCAACATGATTTATAGAACTCGCCTCATAATCTATCAAGGATGCATAACTTCATGTAATTAGGTCATAATCCTTTTCACACACTTGTCACAATCACTCTATTTATGAACTCTCTAGCCACGGGCATTTTAGATTCTAGGATTTTATAAAAACAATTTTAATGAGGAAAACAATATAGAATCCGCCCAAGCTTCATAGTTCAACAATGGAGATGCAATCTATTCATACCCAATCAATTTTATCTAAAACATGGTGATGGCACATAGTTTACTTCACTTACTCAAGCCCACAACTCTTACTCAATTTAGCATGGTCATCTACATCATAATCACATCATTAGGGTTAATTAAGCAACATTCCCATACTTTCATCATGGTCAAGAATTTCTACGATAATCAAGGAAGGCATAATCAATTCACATTCATTTCTCACGTTGACTTAGGAAGAACATGCTAAACACAAATATATTCAGCCCATATTTCCACCATTTCATCATTCCCATATGTTAATATGCAAATTAATCGAACAATAAGAAGCACCCATTCATTACTCAAGCCAATTTCCGATCGACATCTTACCCTCATGCATTCCAAATATATAATCCACATCCCAACAACCCATCACATCAACATTTGAAACAAATTCCATAATTGCAGTAAATATTAACATTTTAGAAAAGGATGAGGAAGAAATTATTCATTATTCAAAACCCTAGCTCATGATATTCTAAATAATAAGTCGGGTTCTTATTGAAAACATTTTGGTGAACAAGGATGAAAAGATATCCTTGTTGAAGTCCCACTACCTGGTAGATGAAAACCCCGCTTGATTATCTTCCTTGAAGCTTGAAGAACACCTTGGGAATTTCCTAAAATCTTTGGAGAAGAGAGGAGGAAGAAGGAGATTTAGAGAATGAGGGTTTAGGTCTAGAAAAACCCTTAAAATTGTGCAAGGTAGAGCCCAAAATGACGTAGTATAGCACGAAAAGTCGAAAATGCCCTTAAAATAATCTTCCTGAAAATTGTCCCGACTGGACCAACAACTGACCCTATGAGTCGTGATGACATACCGCGACTCGTGGTATTGGGTTGTCAGGTACACTGCCTCGAAGCACATCTCGGATTCTTCCCACGACTTGTGAAGACGAGTCGTTACTTCAAACGATGAGTCATTGGGTCGACCATTCCCAATTCCCTAACCAAACCTAGCTTTCCTTCCCACGAGCCTCATTACGACTCGTGGTGACTTCCAACGAGTCGTGGTTTCCATGCGTTGGATATACTAGAAAAATCCGCTACTCAACCCATGACTGGTGACAACGATTCGTCATAGCTCATAATGGGTCATGGGGTGGCCCATTGTATCCCCAACTACTGAAGTCCTCCTCGCACCACGACTCCAACCAATGACTCGTGGTTTCCCACAAGTCATGACACCCCTCGTCCTGCAAATTTTTCCCCCAGATCATCCCAACCCATGACTGCTCTGATGACTCGTGAAAACCTACCACGAGTCATAGGGTCACCCATCCTGAGATATTTTTGCCAGCTTTTTTTCCTACACTTTTCCAATTATACTTCCCGTGTCTATTCTTAGTCCCTTTCGGGGTATTACAAATGCCCTGGTGAAGCCTAGTGAGGTTGATAGCCCGAAATCAGTTGAAGAAAATGAGTCGACAAAACACCAATGACTCCAAAGAATGAAGAAAAGATTGATGAGGAAAAAGAGGGAAAGGATGATGAAACCCTCTTCCATGCTGCTGATGATGAGGCAGGCATGAAGAACCCGAATAATGAAAGGGTTGAATCGGAATCCCACCTCCTTATCCACAATGGCTGACTAAGAAAAAGAAGGATGACTAGTTTAGAAAGTTTGTAGACATATTTAGCAAGTTGTCCATAAATATACCGTTAGTGGATGCTTTACTCCAAATGTCCGATTATGCAAAGTTTATCAAAAATTTGTTGAAGAAGAAAAAGGTGGTTGATGTAGGCAATGAAGAGAAAATGCACCATTGTAGTGTAGTGATGATGAGTAATCTTGTCCCCAAAAGGGAGGACCCCGGAGGTTTCACAATCCCATGCACAATTGGGATATGTGTGTTTAAAAAGGGTCTATGTGATCTTGGCGCTAGCAGCTAGCATAAATTTGATGCCTTTCTTATTTTTAAGAAATTGGGACTCGGTAGCATGAAACCAACGTCAATGAGGCTGCTAATGGCAGATAGGTCAATAAAAAGACAGGTGGGGATGCTAGAAGATGTGCTAGTGAGAGTGGACAAGTATATTCTACCAGCGGATTTTGTTATTCTAGATTATGAGATGGATGCAGAGGTTCCCATTATTTTGGGAAGATCATTGTTGGCTATGGGGAGAGCCGTGGTGGACGTGGAGCTTGGAGAGCTTAAATTTTGAGTTGGAAGTGAGGAGGTCACCTTCAAGGTGTGTCCTTTAGCTGAAATGCCCCCCAAATGCAAGGTGGTTAGAGTATTGCAAAATGATGATGAGGACAAGGGATTGGAGTTGAAGGAGACGGAGTCGGGTGATGATCCATCAGAAAAGAGCTATTGACAAAAAAGGGTCTACATCGTGCCATGATGTTAACTAAGGCGCTTCTTCGGAGGCAACCCAAGTGTTTAGTGAATATTTAATGTCTTTATTGTTTTTGTTTGTGTAGGAGCTGTGAAATGAGGAACAAAGGGAGAAACAAACCATGAAGGAAGGAACGGTGAGGGACCGATGAGCCGCCAGTCCAGAAATGCGAACCACCGATGAAGGCGAGCACCAAAGCAGAAGGCCGAGGTTTGGATCAAAGAACCAGCAGATCCATTGGCGAACCGACGAATTAAATTTGTGGACGCCGGTAGATGGCCGATAAAGAAAAGAATACTTAAGGCTCGGGCACATAAGAGGCGGGTAATCGGCAGAACGCCGATTCAATTCGCGAACTGCCGGTGGATCACCGACCAAGAAACAGATAACCGGGAAAAATACATGGCACAGGAGAGAGATTAAAGCGATGGACCACTGGTGTGATTCACGAACCGCCGATGACCCTCCTATCGAGGTACGCATTTTTTTTCAAATTGAAATTTAAAAAGCCGGCCCACAAAATCCCAATTACCTGACCATCCGCCCTATTCTGCAAATATTCCCATAGTTCCCCTTTTTCCATCATTTTTTCATTCCATTTTTGTCTCTCCATTACCCAATATTCCCATTTCCCCATAGTCAACTATTTTCAACCTTTCCACTTCCCACCAACACAAACACATTAAACTCTCCACCTGCCCCGCAATCTATCAAACTTTCATTTTTCACCTATAAAACCCTCTCCATATTTCACTAACACACTCACTTCACTCAAACTTTCTTCTTCTACTACATATATCTCAAGGGGTCATTGCAAAATTTAGTTAAGCTTTTTGAAGTTCAAGTGTGCAAGAAATCCTCCAATTTGGTAAAAACTTTTTTTGCCCTTGTCTTAATTTTATCATTGGTGCTTGATTCTTCAGGAGTAATACTTTGTTTTCCTTCCTTGTTGAACTCTTGAATGTGTTATGCTTGTTGAATGGAATGTGGATGTGCTTTTGTGTGTGAAATTTTGAAAAGGGTGAAGTTTGAGTAACCCGGTTGCATAAAGTACGACATTTTGCCCATTGATGCACCAGGTGACACCATTCTTAAGGGCTAAACGTCATGAGTATGTGTTTGAATGGAGTAGTGCTGATTTTATTATGTTTGGTGTGAGTGTGTGTTAATGGGTGTCTATGAATAGTAAGCATAAAATTTGGGGATGATGGGGTCCGGCATTTCGCCGGTCAGATTCGGCGAATTGTTGATGGAATGCCGGATCACTCTAAAAATTGATTTTAAGCCACTGAGTGGATCTCGCACTACATCGGCGGTTCACGAACCTGGACCGGAGATTTTACGCTTAACCGCCGAAACCTCACCCCCTCACTTGCCTAGTTTTCTGTAAGGCATCAAAGGGCAACCGACTGTCCGCGAAATCCCATCTGCAAATCGTCGGTCCTCTGCCGGTGCTATTGGTTTATTAAATGATTGTTTGGTTCTCCATTGTTTCTCAGTTCTCCTTAGACTAGTTCTTTTTTATTTTTATTTTCTCTGCAAATGGTTGTCACTAACATCATTATTGCAAAAATACAAACCATGTCTTCATCAAGGAACACAGGAAAAGGAAAAGCCCCTGCCTCATTTGCTAGCAAGGGTAAGGGCAAGGCAAAGGTTGCAGCACCACGGGCCAACACCAAGGAGGAAAAAATCTTCTGCGTCCCCAACATGCAAGAGCACTATGTCATTTGTCAAGGCTGAACAATCACCATGGAGAAGCGGTTTGACTTGGCAGGGTTGAAAGGTGATTTTCCCAACATCACCGCGCAGTTCACCGACAGGCAGTGGCATGTATTCGCCAACCCTCTCCTTTCCTACTACCCCAGCTTGGTAATAGAATTCTATGCCTTATATCAGGCCCGACAAGAGAGTATGCAGCTCAGGGGCAAAGTGGATGATTTCCCATGCTTGCCATCAATGGTGATTCGAGGAGTGGAAGTTGATATAACCCCGGCTACCGTAAATTACTTGTTCTGGGAGGACAAAATTGACTCCACTATGAAGTACATGGCACGGGCAGCTAATATGAAGGATCAGTTCGCTTGGGTAGCCCATATCATAGCTATTGGCAATCCTCTTTGGGCTTCAATGGGTGGCGAAATCTCTCGCCATGACCTGAAATTCGAGGCCAAGATATGGCTAGATTTTGTTTGTGCTCGAATCATCCCCTCTAAAAATGAGAAGAGGGTTAGCCTTGAAACCACCATCCTTATTGCTTGCGTAATGTCAGGAGTCCCCATTAACTTGGGGAAATTGTCTCTTAGCAAATGAAGAAAAAGGCTCGTCAGTCCAGTACCTCAATGCTCTACACTGTCTTAATTTTCCAGCTTTGCACAGCAGCTGGGGTGCCTCTATTCCCTGATGAAACTCCTTTTGCTGCTTCGGGTGTGATAGACATTGAGTGGAAGAGAGATGCCGAGGCACCGACAGTGAAAAGAAAGATACTGCAAGCCTTTGGAGTGCAAGAAGGATCCCTCTCCCATGGGTCAGACCAATCACCAATCGCCTCAAGAGTTAAATATGCCCCATCCAGGAATGTCAGGCTAAGCATCAGGTGACATGCCTCAACGGGGAGCTTCTCCCCTGATAACGCTCAAAATCACACTTCTTAATAAAGTATGAAGCGAACATTGTCAATAAAGAACCCAACTAGAGGTTGGGGTCGATCCCACAGAGAATACGGAAGGATATAGAAGAACGCTAGTGCTTAAGCTTTTTAGTTAATTATTTCCTAAGAGGGGGAATTTGTAAAAGTAATAAATAACAATGTTGAGAAATTATTTGTTGTTTCCAAATTAATGAAACTAACTAGGGTAAGTGTTCCCCATGACTTCATAACCCCAAGGTATTTTATACTAGTGATCAATTCCGATGCTTAGCATGCAATATTGGTAAGTTAATTTCACCTAAATGGTTGGTCCCCTATTTAGATGTTTATCACCACGCAACTTGGTCTGTCTACGGGGGTATGCTTTACTAACCCTTACCCTTGATACCAGATTAGCTATTCCCGGACAAGGTCAAGCTATTAGATGAGGGTTGATAGCCTCAAATCTCAGCTATTAATCCTTTTTCCCATTCATCACCCCCTTGATCCGGTGAGTAAGAATAACCGTTAAGAAATAATTAAAATGAAGGGAAAAACAACACATTTATAAACTTCGTTCGAGAATCACTAAGTATTTTACCTATGTGTGTTAATTTGTCATGGTTCTCACAACTCTAGTTGTGGTGGTTTTAGCCTATCATGTTTATAAGTAAATTAATAGAATTCATAAATAAAAGAAAAAATTAATACTTACAACGATGATAGGAAGAAACTCACTTGATTATTAAAATAATAAAGAAGAACAATTCAACAATCATCTCGAAGTTCCAAACGTAAGACACCAAACCTGTATCTCAAAACTTGAGGCTTAAAACTCTAATCCTACTTGAAGACTTTTTGAACTTGAAACTTGATTTAAATCTTGATAGCTATTACATAAAAATAAAGGGTATTTATAGTAGTTAGATGCTTTCCTCATTCCTTGATGAATTTGTCTTGGGATTTAATTTTCCTTTTACTAGTTGAAGTGGGAAGTCAATTTTGCCCGTTGGAAACCTCCTTGCCGCATCGCCTGCCTCATTGCCGTGTCTCCCATGCCGCGTCGCACTCCTTGTCATGCAGGGAGTGAGCTGCTGCGCGCCTGCCAATGCACTGGAGGAGGGACTACTGCGCGTGCCTCATTGCGCTGGGACAAGGCTGCCTCGCGCATGCCATAGCACCGCAAGTACAAGCGCCTCACGCTGGGAGGCTAGTGAGCATGCCTTGCTACCGAGCTGCACACCCTGTAGCACCAACGTCCTAGCGCCTCACGCAACTGTTTACCATCCTCGTGTGGTTGGTCACTTCAAGCTTTGATCTTTACATCGTTCATTTCTACTTCTTCACATGTATTCCAAGGCCTCAAATAAATTCAAATCCATCATTTTAAGCCCTAAAAATATCTCATCACGTGTGTTAGCTAATTTCATAAATATATAACATAATCACATGCAAACACACATAATTTATTCTCGAAACATAGTAAAGTACCGGCAAAAATATGTCTATGAAGTGCATGAATACGCCTTTCATCAACACCCCACAATTAAACTATTGTTCATCCTCGAGTAATCTACTACTTCCCTTATCACATTTAAGCACAAAATTCATCCTACGAATGGGTCTACTTACACCAAATCAATGAAGCTCAAATAACCCACTCGCATGCATATAGGTTCAACTAAGATGTCAAAGTTCGAAATCACTTAGCTTTTGAAAACTAACTCATCAAGACATATTTTAGGCTGACATGAATTATATGTAATTTAGCAATCAAGATTAAACCAAAGTCTTACCATTGTTCCCCTCACAATTTGGAGAGATGCCCGTTCTCACACAAGATATAGAATAAGATTAACTTGGGCATAAATAAAATAATTTCCACTCACTCTCACAAAAGAACTCAACATACATGCAAAAGACGACCCATAGGTTTTCCCTTAGTGTAATACTCCGCTAATATAGAATTTTGAATCAAGGATCAATTAGGACTTAAATTTGGTTGTAATGTAGGCTACGGGACGTATAGGAACTATTTGTCCAAGATAGTGACTAATCTCCCTAAGCACTTTAATACTTCACAATACTTTGATTTTTAGCTCATTCATCAATTTCCAAATTTTCTCCTTATACCTCCTTTTATTTTTTAATTTTTCAACTTAGCTGACTAGTGGGGATTTTTCTTTTCATCATTGAGCTTATTCACACATATTTTTTTTCCTTTTCTTTTCTTTTTTTTTCATTCCCATCCTTTACGCACTCCTACTCTAGCCACCCTCAACTTAAGCATTTTTCTTATGTTGAGGTTTACAATATCCAAGGAAGGACCAAGGCCAAAACAGGTTCATTGTAAACAAATAGGTACGGTTAATTGGTAAATCATGATTTTTTTCATCTTCAATTTTTTCAAAGCTCTTTCTTCTTATTGTTTTCCCATTAAAAATCACCCTCCTTGTTTAGCAAAATTTCAAAATTTTCTTTTCTTCCAATTCATCACACTTTTTATCTTTTCCCTTCACTTCTCCAATTATGCTCCTTTCCTACAAAATTTTTTCATTAAAGTGCTCTGGGAGTCATTTGGGTCAAATAGAAGTCAATAGAACAAAAAGGGGTTCAATCTTATAACATGTCTATCAAAAGAATAGACTAAGGCTCAACATGACTAACTGGGATAATTACAATCAAAGTAGGTAAAAAAGGATAAAAATAAGACTATCAATGAAATGCCTATATCACTTCCTAAATCCATCATTCTTATTTTGCTTTGCACACACACCGGGCAAGTTCTAGACATCAATTTATAAGCATGGAGTATATAAAAAATAATTCCTCACACATTGACACAAGATGGTTTAACAATGGAAATCAAGATCATGTAAACACATATATCCATATTGCATGCATAATATAATTTAGCCCAATTTTTTTTCTTTTCAAGCCCAAGAGTCAATTTTCAAAAGACTAGGCGTCTCTTCCTTTTTCATGCATTTTTGAGTAAATTAAATAAAGTTCCAATGATACCTAGAGTGAAGCACCTAACATTCATAGGTTCCAAGTTTTGTTCTTCCTAATGACTAATTTACCCTTAAGACGGTTGTCATCCATCCATCATCGGGAAAAGTCATCACTCAATGACTAAAAAAAATCTAGACTCTCTAGTCGGTTCTAAGGGACTATCCACCGAAAAAGCACCAAAAACAAAAACCGGGGGAACCCAAAATAAAATTAAACTAACCTACTACACACAAACAAGCATGCAAGATAGATCATAAATCCCAAAAAACAACTAGGCCTACCATGTGCAAATTTAGCAGTTAAAGAATGCATGGTAATATGAAGTTCACTTCTCCCACCCCACACTAATTAGTAACACTGTCCCCAGTGCTAAAACAATAAAGCATAAAGTAAAAGAGTGAAAGAAGAACTACCTGGGCCTCTACTCCTCGTTTTCAATTTTTAAGCTCAATTTTTATTGAAATTCATGACCTATCACCTGCACACTTGAACAAACACATAAAAATGAAATATTTATCTTGGGTTGCTTCCCAAGTAGCGCTTGATTTAACATCGCGGCACAACACAAGTATCTTGATTACTCAGACTTCATCAAGATACCTGTTGAGACCGTGGTCACATCTTGGCCGCTTGTTTTTCCACACCATCTTGTGACACATCAGAAAATAAAAGAAAAACAAAAAATAGGAAATAAAGACTAAAAGTTAAACACAAGCAATTAATCTAATCCTAAACCGTATTCCCTGGCAACGACGCCACTTTTTGATTGTTATACCCCGTAGGATTTCTAGCACCTAGATGACCTATTCGCACATTGGTTAAGCGTATTTGAAGGCCATACGTGCTAAAGAAAGGCCCGGGAAAAAGATCGGACGAGAAACCTGTCGAACCATCGCGGAAGGAGCTGAGGCAGAGCCCCTCCGCAATGGCAATGTCACGGAGGTGGAGCCTCCGCGTTGGCTCCGTGACACGTTGGCCTTGTCCAGGCCCAAGTATATAAAGCCCCACTTCGGTTTTAATTCATTTAAACTTATAAATTTCCAGTGAAACAGAGAGAAAAAACAAGAGGAGAGAAAAGAACGAAGGGGGTAATATAATTTCGTCCGATTACGCTGCCAAACATTGTCCAAACTCAAATTAACCTCAGATACCGAGGTATTTAGCAGCAGAGAGCATTCCTACGAATTTAGTTTCGTGAAATACGGCTGACGAATCGTCGAGCTACCGAGCTAAGGTAAGTAGAATTGCTCCAAACTAATGTCTATGTGTTTCTAGCTGTGAAGTGAGTATTTCTCCCTGCCGGACTTCTGAAAAATAGCAAGTTTTCGACCGTCTTTCGATAGGACTAAGATTAGGCTATAATTATATCGAAAGTAATGTCGTTACTCAGAATAAAGTTGTATTTAGTACTGATTGATATATATATATGAATGAAGTTGGGAGGAATAACCGAAATACTGACCAAGCTACGCCAGTTAGTCGGGAAATCAGAAGCGAAGGTATGTAAAGTTAGTTTCCTCGGCAAGTTAGTAAGCTCGGTATAGTAAAGTAATTTAAAGGCCAGTAGAATATTCAGAAGTCATGTGTTATGTTTATCACGAATGTTGGTACGATATTAGAAGCATCATGTTATGATTAGCGCTAGACTTGCTAGTACGATATAGATTCTAATATAAGTGTTAGGAACTGCACAACATGCTCAGTATGTGATGTAATACAGAATGTTAGGATATTATTGTATTCAGTTGAAACCCAGTAAAACAATGTAATATCTATAAGGCATCTCAGAAGTAGAATGATAGGTTAAAAATGAAGTTTAGGAAGCATGTCAGAAATAGTAAATCATGTTATTACAGAAACTCAGTATACAGCACAGTATGGCAGAAGATTATATTTATACATATATACTATTATCAGTCTCAGCATGTATTGAGTACGTATACATTACCATTACTAGTTTAGTACACAGTATGTACGGATACTTTACTACTATTAGCTTCAGTATGTGGGATATGCAGATAGTATTACTAGTTGAGACCGTTGTATTGTTTTGGGGTTGGATTACCTAACATCCATGACCGCCCTAGGGTTGATAGCTGTATCGACTCGTCCGCCAGAGGACGAGGATACGTCGCTCTATGGAGTGGCATGCTGTCCCACAGGGGACGAAGATGGGATGCCAGTTTCCCCATATTGTGCCTTGGTCGGCCCTTACACACCCCTGTCGAGCGGATACGCCCGGGTGTTGATTCAGGAGTCCTCCGAACTCAGGTACAGTTATAGTCAGGGGCTCAGCGATCCCAAGTGCATACCCAGGGGACCGGCAGGATGCTTATAGCTATTATAGGAGATGGGATGACCGGGGTAGGGGTATAGATTTTGTGCTGGTTGTACCTCCCGGCTTATGGGGGCCGGGTAAGGTTTGTGTGTGCTATGTTATGTTATGTTATGTTATGCCATGTCACATTAGATACGAGTAGATCGACAGTAGAATGATACATCTCCAGGTATGACTCCTACTCCTTCCAGTATAGTTAAGAGTAGGCATAGTTTTACATTATCAGACAGTTAATCTTTTCCTTCCTATTTCAGTTTTATCAGTTGTATTGTTGTTTTCAGATATTCCTTTCAGTTATTGCTTTACATACTCAGTACCAGCGATACTGACGCCCGGTGGGGCGCTGCATTACTTGCCTGCAAATACCCATAGACGAGGAGGCGATTCCTCGTGATTCGTGTCAGTGATCGAGTATTCAGCTCCTGTCATCCGGAGACTGAATTCCAGAGGTGTATTTCGTTTTCTTTTGTTGTACAGTACGGGTAGGTCGGGGCCCTGTCCCGATCATTTGTATTGTTATTCCTAGAGGCTTACAGTCTGTATATATTTCCCTGTGGTCAGTTGAGCCGGTCGTGTGAGGACGTGCAGTTGTATAGCTGTTAGTACTTTTACTTCTTTTATGTTTGCCGTGTGGGGCCATAGCTTGATAGTAGTGGTGACCTTGCCGGTCACGTAGCCTTCCAGTATTTCATTGTTGAGTTACAGATAACTAAACAGCATGGTGACCTTGTCGGCCCGCATAGGTTTCCCTACAGTAGTATGTTTCTGGTTAGCTGTCATTACAGGTACATGTGGCTATAGGACAATGAGCCGGGGGCTGTGTTTACAGCCGTTATATAGCCCTTTGTTTCCAAAAATGTGAGTTAGAGCCAGCCAGGCACCAGATGTGCTTAGGCTCACCAGATAGCAGTCTAGGTCCTACTAGGGCACCAGGTGCCAGTCATACCCCCCAAGGCGGGGCGTGACATTGATAATGCTCAAACTCACACTTCTTAACAAAGTATGAAGTGGACGTTGTCAATAAAGAACCCAACTAGAGGTTGGGGTCAATCCCACAGAGAATACGAAAGGATATTGAAGAACGCTAGTGCTTAAGCTTTTTAGTTAATTATTTCCTAAGAGGGGGGAATTTGTAAAAGAAATAAATAACAATGTTGAGAAATTGTTAAGGTTGATTCCAAATTAATGCAACTAACTAGGGTAAGTGTTCCCCATGACTTCATAACCACAAGGCGCTTTATACTAGTTATCTATTCCGGTTCTTAGCATGCAATATTGGTAAGTTAGGTTCACCTAAATGGTTGGTCTCCTATCTAGATGATTTTCACCACGCAACTTGGTCCGTCTACGGGTGTACTTTAATTGACCCTTACCCTCATTATCGGATTAGCTATCCCCGGACAAGTTCAAGCTATTAGATGAGGGTTGATAGCCTCAAATCTCGATTGTACTCCCTTTTCCCATTCATTACCACCTTGGTCAGGTAAGTAAGAATAAGGCAAGTTATAACGTTTGCAACCGTTAAAAATCAATTAAAACGAAGGAAGAAACAATACATGCATAAAAATCCGTTCAAGAATCACTAAGTATTTTACCTATGTGTGTTAATTTGTCATGCTTCCCACAACCCTAGTTGTGGTAGTTTTAGCCTATCATGTTTATAAGTAAATTAATAGATTTCATAAATAAAAAAAATTAATACTTACAATGTTGATAGGAATAAACTCACTTGATTATTGCAACAATAAAGAAGAACAATTCAACAATCGTCTCGAAGTTCTAAGCTTAAGACACCAAACTTGTACTAAAAACTTGAGACTTAAAACTCTAGTCCTACTTGAAGACTTTTTGAACTTGAAACTTGATTTAAAGCTTGTAGCTATTACATAAAAATAAAGGGTATTTATAGTAGTTAGATGCTTTCCTCATTCCTTGATGAATTTGTCTTGGGATTTAATTTTCCTTTTACTAGTTGAAGTGGGAAGTCAATTTTGGCCGTTGGAAACCTCCTTGCCGCATCACCTGCCTAATTGCCGTGTATCCCATGCCGCGTCGCACTCCTTGTCATGCAGGGAGTGAGCTGCTGCGCGCCTGCCAATGCGCTGGAGGAGGGACTACTGCACGTGCCTCATTGCACTGGGACAAGGCTGCCTCGCGCATGCCATAGCACCGCAAGTACAAGCGCCTCGCGCATGGCCTAGAGCTGGGAGGGCAGCTCCTTGCGCCAGGCAGTGAGCATGCCTTACTTCCAGGCAGCACACCCTGTAGCGCCAATGGCCTAGCGCCTCGCGCGACTGTGTGCCATCCTTGTGCAGTTGGTTGCTTCAAGATTTGATCTTTACATCATTCATTCCTACTTCTTCACATGTATTCCAAAGGCCTTAAATAAATTCAAATCCATCATTTTAAGCCCTAAAAACATCTCATCACATGTGTTAGCTAATTTCACAAATATATAACACAATCACATGCAAACACACATAATTTATTCTCAAAACATAGTAAAGTAAGGGAAAAAATATGTATATGAGGTGCGTGAATGTGCCCTTCATCATCTCCCTCCACAATCATCTCAGCCAAGTGGTCTCCATAGACTTGTGGATATGACAAACTCGCACGAAAGGCAACTACAACGTTTGGCTAAGAGCCTCCCAGCACTCATTGCCAAAACAATCAAGAAGGAGCTCAAGTCATTGTATGAGACTGTCTCCACTCTGTGCAAGAGTGTAGATGCAGTGGAAGGGGCAGTCACTTCCCTCCGAACAGAGGTACATTAGTGGAAGAATCAGTCTTCAGTGGAAGAATCAGTCTTCAGTAGAAGTGCCAGACATGAGCGCGTTGGATGCTGCAATGGCTGCTCCTTCCTCAGTTCAGGGGCTAATTGATAATCTATTTGAAAGGCTGGGAGATGATTTCATTGGGCTAGGTGAGGCCAACGGTGGTGATGTAGGTGAGGTAGATGCTGACGATGAAGAGGAGTGACCCAGTTAGGAAGTTCCTTATCCCTTTCCCTTTTGCATATTTACATTGGGGACAATGTATGTTTTAAGTAGGGGAGGGATGAGTGTAATTGATTAGGGGGCCATGGATGGATTTTCTTTGTTTCTTTCAATTTTTTTATGTTTTTTTTTGCTTGAGTTTCAGTAAGTCCAGCCTTTGTCGGGCTATTGTTTTATTTCAATGATTGATGATTGCCCTTGTCGGGCGTGTCCTATCTTGAAATGAATGACTTGGTTCATTTTTTTATGATTGATGATTAATGACCAAATGGGGTCTTTGTTTTGAAATGTAAAATCTTGAAAATCTTGAATGAAATGACCCCAAAGTTCTGTTCTTTTTTTCGCCATTCTAAATAGTAGTGTAGAAATTAAAACTCCAAGGGTTTTCTTTTGACCACGGTTCTTTCCCAAGGAGCATTCTTTTATTTTTGTTATTTTTGTTGTCGAACCGAATTGGTTTTTCCTGATGATGGATTGAGTGATGACATTCTTAAGGGAAAATGCCATGTTGCTTTGAATCTTTTGTAAAGTTGTTTTGAGAGGCACCACTGAAAAAAATATTTTTGAAATGGAATTGTAAAAACAAGGGCATGAAAATGAAGATAATGAACAAGTGTTGACACCATAGCATAACATTCTTTGTCATACATTGTAAATTCCCTACTTGACTTATGATGGTTGCTTGCTTTGATGTCCTAATTTGGTGTCTTGTGTTGAGAATGACTCTTCTAGACCCTTTAAGGTTGATTCCATGTGAAGTGAGGACATTTTTGATGAATCTCATGCATTACATCTTGTCTAGAACTTGCCCCAAATGTGATTCAAGGCGATATCCTAGATGTAGTTGCGCCAAGAATATGAGTTTAGGCTTTCCTTTGTCTAGTCACTTCACCCATATGCCCTCCATGTGCTTGAACCTTGTTAGCCAATGTTGATCCTTAGACCCTTTCTTTAGCAACCACATTACAAGCTCTAAGACCATTCTTAATACCTCTTTTGTCCCCCATTCTCTCTAAATGTTAGTAACAAGATAAGTGATGAAATGAGGCTTAAAACCTAAGAGAGAGAGAGTGATAAATTTTTTTTGTGAAAAATGAGGCAAAAGCCTAAGTTTTGGGGTATGCAAAACAAAGAGGGAAGATAAGAATTATAGTGTGAAGGGAACATGGCCTTGTGTTAAAATGCACCAAAGGATAAATCAAAAATAAAAAGACAATTTGTGTGAACCGGTGTTTCCTCGTGAGGTGATAAGGCTAGTTGGGAAAGCCAAAGGGGTTATAAGGGGGATCATTAAAGAAATGAAAGTCATCAACAAGGAAAGAAGGGAAGGAAGGTGAAGTGAGTGGAATTGATGTAAGGTATGTCACAAAAAGTATTATGGAGGATCTAGTCACTATAGCCAAATTTTCATCCTACCCTTACCCCGAGCCTACATCATAATCTGCAAGCCCTAAATAATTCTAGGTGCAGCTACTCTACATTAGTGACAAATTACATGAAGGGCAAACCTATGGGTAAAGTGTATACATGAAGATTTCTTTTGGGAGAGTGAGTGTGAGTGTCTCTTTCAAAAAAATCCCTTGTGTGCATTCAAATGATCACATGACCAAAAGAATAGGGATCCTTATTTTGGTGAGTGGCATCATTACTTTTTAGGGGACGCAAGAGCATTTAGAGTTAATGTGGAAATAGGGCACAAGGAGTGTAAACTTTAAGGCAAGCTTTGAATTTGTATTACTTATAATTTGAGATGCTATGTGTGTTTCTTGGTTGAGCAATGCCCTTGTTTTGCTAAATGATTCTTTTCATAAGCCTTGCTTGGTAGAAAGTGGTTGCCTGTTTGAAACATCTTCATTGTTTTGGTCTTTTGGGGTTTGTTCTTCTCTTTCTCGGTGAGTGTAAGTATTTTTGGGTTTTCATAGTCCAGATAATTGGTGAGGTATAATTTGGAATAGAGGTGGCACATTTCTCAATAAATAAGTATTGCATTACTTGAGGAAGCAATGATTTAAGTTTGGGGGTTTGATGAGTTGGTAATTTACCAACTCATTAGGCTCTAAAACTTGAGTTCTTGTCTCATTCTTGAGTTGATTATTTGTATTTTATGCCCTTTTTGCTTTTGTTGTGTGCAGATGACTAAATGTGAAGAAAAGAGCAAAAAGGGAGCAAAAAAGAAGAGGGTGAGAATGAATCGGTGATTCGCAGATGAAAATCGGTGAGACGCTGAGTAAAGGCCGAACATCACTACCTCAGAGGATTAATGCCACCGTCGGTTCGTGACTTGCCAGCGGTGAGTCACCGGTTCAGTCGCTGAAAGATACCCAAAGTTTTGGAAAATGGCTTGAAGACCCGACGGTTCACGGATTGGCATCGGCGAAACGCCGGGTGAACTTCCGGTGTTCACTGAAAGTGAGTAAGGATGCAGAAAAGATACTCGGCTGTTAACAGATTGTAACTAGCGAATCGCCAGTGTCTCCATCGATTCCAAAATGGTGCTCATGGAGGTATAATCGTCCAACACTGGAAGAAATAAAACTTGTCTTACTTTTCAGGATATAAATAGAAGATAAAGTACTTTCTACTGAGAAATGCAGAAGGAGAGATAGAAATAGAGATATTGAGAGAGAATAAAGCTTACATCAAATCATTATTTCCCTTTTTAGCAGAAGAATATTCTCTTAGCTGAGATAGGGAGATTATGATTGAAAATTATAGAAAGTACTCTGCTCTATTCCTTCTTTGTACTAGTAAGTTTTAGCTATTGTTGGAGATTATCTTGTGAAGTTGATTTTTCTACTCTTGCTATTGAATTCAATGATTCTATTGATAAATGTGTTTTTGAATTTCTTAACCATGAGTAGCTAAAATCATTAACTAGAGGTGTGTGCTGATGAATACTTAATTGGATTGGATATTGCTAGAGTCATCTTCATATTATTCATGAAAGTGTAAATCTATTAGATTCTCTTCAATCTATAAAGGAAGATCCATTAATTATGATATGAGTCTATTTATTCTTGCATAATTGTTGCTTGTAAAAGAATAATTATGTTTCGAAAGAGAATTTAGTAGTGGGTATGAAGAAGAGAGTGTGAAATTGGATTAGAAATAGTTGAAATTGCATTCTCATTCCTTATTAGCAGCTAATAGCTAGAAATTAGTGCAGTTGCTAATCCAAATCAAATCGAGTTGAGCTAAATTGTACCTAGAGGTTTGACAAAACTCTAGTGAGATGTAATTAGAAAGCTGAAAAGCTATAATTACCCACTTCCCAAGATTATTTACACTTGTTGAACTCATAAGATGACTTGGCATATCCCGATCTAGTTAGTATTTCATTTACACAACACCTCTAGTCTTTCACATCCTTATTGACAACTTATCTGATCTTGCTGTTTTATTTCACTAAATCAACCAATACAATTATCTGCAAATTTCAACTCCCCCAATTTTATTTGTTTTTATATTAAATCTATGTGGTGCAAGATAACATCAATTTCTCAATCAACACTTGTAACTGTCATTCCCTAATCCTTATGGGATTCGACCCCGGCACTCATCGGGTTACTTGTTTTGATACTTCGTCCATGTATATTCTTTGCATTAAGGATATATTTTTGACGTTATCAGTCATCTCAATATTGTTTAACTAAGTGCAAATTTGTTAGATTCTCTCCAATCTATAATTGAAGATCTATTGATATTGATGTGGGTCTAATTGTTCTTACTTGATTGTTGCTTGCAAAAGAAGAATTGAGTATTGAGAGAGAATTTAATGGTGGGTATGTATGAGAGATTGTGAAATTGGGCTAGAAATAGACAAAATTACATTCTCACTCCTAATTAATAGATAATAGCAAGAAATTAGTGGAGCTATTTGTCCAAATCTGACCGGGTTGAGTTAATGGTGTCTAGAGGTTTGAAAGAACTCTAGAAAGAAGTATTTATAAGGATAAAAAGAATTACATGCATATTTTCCTGAGATTATGTACACTAATTAAACTTATGAGATGACCTAGCATAACCCTATTTAGTTAGCATATCATCTACACCACACCTCTAGTCTTTCACATTCTTGTCAACTGATAACGCTAAAACTCACACCTGCTGCTGAAGTATGAAGTGGACATTGTCAATAAAGAACCCAACAAAGAGGTTGGGTTCGAACCCACAGGGAATATGGAAGATCTAGACTAATGCCGATAAGTGAACTTGTTGGTTAGTTACTCTAATTTGGGGGTTTTAAGGAAACAATAATTAAAACAACAATTGAAATTATGATCTAAAATGAAGAGTTAAGAATAACTAGGGTTTTTGTTCCCCATGGGTTCATAACTGCTTCGGGTATACATATATCATCAATAGCAATGCTTACTTATAGAACTAATAACTAGGGTTCATCCAAATGACTGGTTCGTCCCTATTGGATGACTATACTCAATCACCAGATCAGGTCTCATGAGCGGTTTCAAAATATTCGTTATCAATAAGTTCAAAATTTAATTATCCCGCGACCACAACTCAAGTTAATACAATGATCATCAAGATCAAGGCTTTGTAGTAATTCTGTTTTCCTAATCTCTACCTCTCTAGTCTCAAACAAGTAAAGAATTTGGGGAAGTCCTGACATTGTACACCGTTAAGAAACATTTAAGCATGAAGAGAATAAAATATAAGCGTTTTGCATTGGTGTTGAATCACTTTTGTGTATCCCTAGGTTGTTATCCACCATGGTTCCCACAACCCTAGCTATGGAGATTGCAAGGTTGTGATATGCATTCAAAATTAAATGCTTAATTCAATACTTACAATGGTAGTCGAGAGAAAAGCTTCTTTGGTTATATCAGAAAAACCTCAAGAACAATTGGTAAAGATCAAGAAATAATCCATGAAAAGGTTGATCACAAGTCAATCAACTCAATTCTATGTTCTTCCCTCGAATCTCTATTGATTTCACACCTCTCTCACTTCTCTCTAATGTTCCCTATGATTCTCTACTGAAAATAAAACAATGGTATTTGTACAGACATAAGAATCCTTTTGCTAAGCTAACATGAAGATTTTCCATTACTGGCGCCGCCTGAGCGACGACTGATCATATGACCCATAGTAGGATTGTACAGGTTGTACCTGCTGTCCGTAAGTCCTTGGCTTGATGAAATTTTGGCTAAGTGTGGGCACTGGTATGACTTGTACATGCTTCCTATGAGTCATGGTTTGCTTCCTTGGTCTGGCTCTGAGAACTATGACTTTTTTTGAAACTATTCATTAGTGTTGTGGTACGACCCGTACCTCCCAGCCACGACTCATATTGCCTGAAGTTCTGCTTGGCATTGAAAATATTCTGAAGATCACCGCTGCTCCTGGTACGATTCATACATTGTTGCCACAGATCATAAGTCCATCCGTATCAGTAGTCTACCTTTGAGCAATTTCTTTTGAATATGTCAACGACTCAAGTTACGGCTCGTACCATTGTTGTACGGCTCGTACAGAGAGTCGTAGGTTGCATTCTCCCCAGTTCAGTCATCTGAAACTTTTCACGGTTCTCAGTATGGCTCGTACTATCAATGTACGGTTCATACTGAGACTGTCACTTTAGCTTATTTTCTGCACTTTCAGGCTTCTTTTGCACATTCTTGTTCCAACACTTATTTTTCCTATAATCTTATATCCATATAAACATACCTAAGTTCATGCTATTTCTTTAGTTTTGAGCATCGAAAGTGCTGTAAACTCACAGCACATCAACACCCTCAACTGAAGACTTTAGCATGTCCTCAGGCAAACAAAAGGAAAAAACTAAACATGACACTCAACTTGAAAATAAACCTAGGATACTACAGCCAATACAAAACAAAATTTTTACTATAAATCCAGCAACTTTTGACCCTTCTTCCGTGAACCAATATCAGTTAATGTACTACAAGCAACCACAAAACATGACAAGCAGGGATACAGACATCTCATCTAGCTATTAATAGGTAATCAAGTCATCACCAATGCTTTTCACATAGACCACTGGTAAAATTAAACACAAACCATGTACCCTCACATCAAATGAAGTCCCCACTCACAGATATAGTAAATAGATATGGCATGGGACTGAATAGGCGAGGCTCTCACTCTCACAAAGAAGTTGCAAGTACTGTGTATCAGATATCATAGGCTTGCCCTTATTTTTCTGCTTCGGTCTGTCAGATGGTTAGATCACTATAGGACTTCACTCGGCTTGTAATGTAGGCTTTAGGGTTGGACATGATAAATATGGGATCTTTTTAAGTGACTACCCCTTCCTTGGCACTACATACATTAGCTCTGTCATTCACCTATTTCACCCTTTTTTGCTTTTTCTTCCTTTTCCTCCCTTTTCACCTATTTTGTATGCATTTGTATGAGTGTGTTGTGTTTTCAACCCTTTTTTAAAAACATTTTTCTCGTTGAATTTCTTTGTCAAATTTTCCTCTTTTTCTTCTTTTTTAATTTGTTACACCACACCTCATTTTCACATTTTCTCTTTTCTCTCCTTTTTCCTCGTTCCCACTATTTATGCACCCCTACTCTAGCCACCCTCAACTTAGGCATTTTGCCTATGCTGAGGTTCACAATGTCCAAGAAAGGACCAGGGCCAAAATAGTTTCATTATAAAAAATGGGTACGGTTCATCGCTTAATAAAAGAAAAATGATTTATTAAAGGCTCAAAACTAGAATCAAGGGAATCATATGATTGTGGTAGGGTCATTTAGGATAAAAGTGGGGTCAACAAAAATGGCCTATGATCATATCCTAACCAACCATCCTTAAACTTTGCAAAGACCAACCAGGCAAGTTCTAGATCTTCAACACAGTACTGAACTAAGTATCAAACCTCATTCACTCATGGAACATGACTTATATTCACTTTACCTATCTGGTTTATGCATGGATTAACAAGACTACTCATGATAATACACCAAATTACATCAAAAAATCCACAGAACTAATTCATCAAAAATTTTTAAACAGGGTCAATTTTTTCAAGAATCCAAAACTAGTGCATTTTTATTGGATGAGTAAACCTAAGCTACTTTATAATTAAACAAAAATCACAAAATAAGAAAATAAAATCCTAAACATTCCGGTTCTACTAGATAGCATGTCTGAGGAAAAAAATACAGCAAGAAAAACCCTCGGACGAATCCAAAAACCCAAAAAATATAAGTACACCCCCTCCCCTTTATAAAATTGCGCTTCGTCCCCGAAGCATGAACTAAAAGAACAGAGGGAGGGGAACATACCAGTGGCTATTTAGACTTTACCATTCATGGGTTGCCCCCTATGTAGCGCCTGATTTAACGTCGCGACATGACGTAACTCTTGCAACTTTTCAGGCATCATCAAGGTATACTACCTCTATTCCTCTTAATCCTCCACATCTCCCAATATAACTTTATTCTTTGCCCATTCACTTTGAACCTTTTTCCTTGTTTATTCTCAAGTTCCACAGTATGGGGATACATGTACCACTCTGTAGGGTCCCATCCATCTAGATTTCATCTTACACAGGTGCAATCGGAGCCTTGAGTTGAACAGTAGGACCAAATTGCCTGTGAAAAACTCCCTTTTGCAATCTTCTTGTCATGGTAAATCTTCATTCTCTCTTTATAAATGGATGCACTCTCATAAGCTCTAAGTCAGAACTCATTTAACTTATTAAGCTGGTTAAGTCTCAACTTGGCTGCTTCATTCTAGTTCATATTCAGCTTTTTCAGAACCTATAACGCTTTATGCTCTAATTCAACCGGTAAGTGACATGATTTGCCATAAACTAGTTTGTACGAAGATGAACCAATGGGGGTCTTATAAGCTGTTCAGTAAGCCCACAGTGCATCATCGAGCTTCCAAGACCAATCTAACCAACTAATATTCACTGTGTTTCCAAGAATGGTCTTTATCTTCCCGTTTGAAACTTTCACTTGTCCACTTGACAGGGGGTGGTAAGGTGTTGCCACCTTGTGCTTGACACAAGATTTTTCCAACAGGGTTCTAAAGAGGTGGTTACAATAATGGGATCCACCATTAGTGGTAATAGTTTTGGGAGTGCCAAACCTAGCGAAGATGTGCCTCCACAGAAATGCTGTTACACTTTTGCCTTCATTGTTTGGTAGTGCAATAGTCTCTACCCATATGGAGACATAGTCCACTACCACCAAGATGTATTTCATCATAACATATGAGCTAACAAACGGGCCCATAAAGTCTATACCCCATACATCAAACAACTCAACTTCCAAAATAGGGGTCAATGGCAACTCATGTTTACAGCTAATACCACCCTGCCTTTGGCATTGATCACAGGATAGAGGGCCAGTAATATCCACATTGTAAGATTTTATGTGCAGTTATAATACCACTATGATGACCTCCAACTGGAGATGAATGACATACCTCTAGAATGCTCCACATCTCTACTTCCAGCACACACCTACGAATGATCCCATCTGCACAAATGAGAAATAAGTATGGTTCATCCCAGTATTTAGGAATCAAATAAGAACTTTTTCTTTTGCTGAGGAGTCAGGTCTGCCGGTATCATATCATTAACCAAGTAATTTCCAAAGTCGGCAAACCAGGGAATCAAATCCTGAGATGCAGCTAGTACCTATTCGTCTGGGAAAGCATCATCAATATCAATATCCTCTCTTGACCTAACTTCAGACTCTAGCCTGGATAGATGATCAGCTACTTGATTTTTTATTCCTTTCCAATCTTTAACCTTAAACTCAAATTCTTGAAGTAATAGCTCTCACTGAATCAATCTAGGTTTAGTATCCTTTCTGGACATCAGGTACCTCAAAGTGGCATAGTCTGTATGGATGATCATCTTGGTTCCAAAAAAGTATGCTCAAAATTTTTTGAATGCAAAAACCACCACTAATAGCTCATGTTCTGTGACCATGTAATTCTTTTGGGCTGTGTTGAGTGTTTTACTAGCATAGTAGATGGGATGAAAAATCTTTGCTCTTCGTTTGCCCAAAAAAGTACAAAGAGCAACCCCGCTAGCATTGCACATTACCTCGAATGGAAGAGACCAATCTGGAGATATAGTGATTGGAGTAGTGGTGAGTTTTTCTTTCAAGCACTCAAAAGCCCTCAAACATGCCTCATCAAACATAAACTTCACCTCCTTCTCAAGAAATTTGCACAATGGCTGTACAATTTTAGATAAGTCCTTGATAAATCATCTGTAGAATCCTACATGCCCCAAAAAGCTTCTGACCCCTTTTATAGAAATAGGGGGCGACAAACCAGCTATAACCTCAATTTTTGTCTTTTCCACCTCAATCCCTTTTCCCGAGATTTGACCCAACACTATCCTTTCCTTGACCATAAAGTGACATTTTTCCCAATTTAGGACCAGATTAGTTTCTTCACATCTTTTCAATACTTTGCCTAAGTGGTTGAGGCGAGATTCAAATGAGTCACCCACAACGTAGAAGTCGTCCATGAACACTTCAATGGTGTCCTCTACCATATCTGAGAATATAGACATCTTGCAGTGCTGGAATGTGTCGGTGCATTGTACAACCTAAATGGAATTCTTCTGAAAGCGAATGTTCCATAGGGACAGGTGAAGGTCGTCTTTTCTTGGTCTTCTGGAGTGATGGTAATCTGATTATATCCCGAGTAGCCGTCAAGAAAATAGTAGCAACCTCTACCTACCAATCGGTCAAGCATTATCCAAGAATGGCACTAGGAAGTGGTCCTTTTAGGTCCAGTGGTTGAGTTTCCTTAATCCATGCGTACACACCATCCTGTGACTGGTCGTGTCGGTATCAGCTCATTTTTATTATTGGGTACCACTATGATCCCACCTTTCTTCGGTACGCACTGTACCTGACTCACTTACTTGCTATCTGTGATGGGGTAGATTACACCAGCATATAACCACATGATGATCTCCTTTTTTACTACTTCTGGCATTGAGGGGTTCAGGCGTTGCTGATGTTCTATACGTAGTGTGCAATTTGGATCGAGTTGGATCTTGTGAGTACATATGCCTGGAAAGATTCTGATTATATCAGCTATGGTCCAGCCAATCTCCTTTTTGTACCTTTTTAGTATTTTGACCAAAGCTCCCACTTGCTCGTCCAATAGATTTGCTGCGGTTATTATTGGAAGAGTATTGTCTTCATTGAGAAATGCATACTTGATATGGGGATGTCGTGCCTTCAATTCAAGGACTGGTGGTACCTCCACAGATGGCTTAGCCGGTGGCGTTGAACGATTCTTTAGATCCAGGTATAACTTCTTTAGGATGAGGTTATATGACCCCATTCCATTTAAGGCATTCATCATCTCCATGTATTTCGACACTCCGTCTCCATCATAATTCATCAAGATAGCTTCTAATGTGTCAATAGTCATCATCTCCTCCACAGGCAATGGCAACTTCTCATATTTCATCTGGGTGTTTGAAAAAGAGATCGTTCCCTTGATGTGTCCTAACGAAATCACAAAGGAAAAACAAAGAAAACGTAAATAGGGAAATAACAACCAAAAGTCAAATACAAGCAATTAGTCTAGTCTTAGGCATATTCCTTGCCCACGACACCACTTTTTTATAACACTCAAACTCACACCTCCTGCTAAAGTATGAAGCGGATGTTGTCAAGAAAGAACACAACAAAGAGGTTGGGTTGAACCCACAGGGAATATGAAAGATCTAGACTGATGCTGGTAACTGAACTTGTTGGTTTGTTACTCCAATTTAGAGGTTTCAAGAAAAAAATAATTAAAACAACGATTGAAATTATGATTTAAAATCAAGAGTTAAGAATAATTAGGTTTGTGTTCCCCATGGGTTCATAACTGCTTCGGGTATACATATGTGATCTGTACCAATAATTACTTGTAGAACTGATAACTAGGGTTCATCCAAATGACTGGTTCGTCCCTATTAGATGACTATACTCAATCACTAGGCCAGGTCTCATGAGCGGTTCCAAATTATCCGTTATCAATAAGTTCCAAATTTAACTATCCTGCAACCACAACTCAAGTTAATACAATGATTATCAAGATCAAGGCTTATTGTAATTCTCTTTTCCTAATCTCAACCTCTCTAGGCTCAAGGAAGTAAAGAATTTGGGCAAGTCCTAACGTTATACACAACGTTTAAGCATGAAGAGAATACAATACAAGTGTTTCGTATTGATTTTGAATCACTTTTGTGTATCCCTAGCTCATTAATCCACCATTATTCCGACAACCCTAGCTATGGAGGTTTTAGCCTCTCATAATTGCAAGGTTATGATATGCATTCATAATTAAACACATAATTAATACTTACAATGGTAGTTGAGAGAAAATCTTCTTTGATTATGTTAGAAAAACCTCAAGAACAATTGATAAAGATCAAGAAAGAATCCAAGAAAAGGTTGATCACAAGTCAATCAACTCAATTCTATGTTTTTCCATCGAATATCTATTGATTTCACACCTCTCTCACATCTCTCTAATGTTCCCTTTGATTCTCTCCTGAAAAAAAAATACAAAAGGTATTTATACAGACATAAGAATCCTTTTCCTAAGCTAACAGGATGATTTTCCATAACTAGCGCCACCTGAGCCACGACTGATCATACGAACCATAGAAGGATTGTAAGGGTCGTACCTTCTGTCCATAAGTCCTTGTCTTGCTGAAATTTTGGCTAAGTATTGGGCCCTACTACTCGTACATACTTCCTACGAGTCATGCTTTGCTTCCGTGGTCTGGCTCTGAGAACTCTGACTTGTTCTAAAATTATTCACGAGTGTTGTGGTACGACTCGTACTGTCTGATGTTCTGATTAGCATTGAAAATCCTCTGAAGATCACCATTGCTCTTGGTACGATTTGTACATTGTTGCCACGGTTCGTAAGTCCATCCATATCAGGAGTCTGCCTTTGTGCAATTTCTTCTGAATATTTCCATGACTCATGTTACGGCTCGTACCATTGTTGTACGACTCGTATTGAGAGTCGTAGGTTGCATTCTCCCTAGTTCATCCATCTGCAACTGTTCACGATTCTCAATACGAATCGTACCATCAATGTACGACTCATACTGAGACTGTCACTTTAGCTCATTTTTTGCACTTTCAGGATTCTTTTGCACATTCTTGCTCCAATACTTATTTTTCCCTTAATAAAAGAAAAAGTGCCTTATATCCATATAAATGCACCTAAGTTCATGCTATTTTCTTAGTTTTGAGCATCGAAAGTGTTGTAAACTCACAACACATCATCAACAACCTAGGGAATTTTTCTATCGTAGTTAGCCAAATTAGAAGTTATATTCTATTGTAAATTTCAATCTCCCCCAACCTATTTATTTCTATGTTATTCCTTCGTGGTGCAAGATAAATTCAATTTCTTAAATGACACTTGTGTTTATCATTCACTAGTCCCCGTGGGATTCGACCTCGATATCCGTCGGGATATTTGTTTTGAAACAACGATCGTTTATACTCTTTGCATGAAGAGTATATTTTGGACGTTATCACTATCCAGTTCATGCACGGCTAAGATACAACTACACATCTAATAATACAAATGCGATAAAAAAATTCACAAAAATCATGCAATTGTAATTAACTACACAACTAACATCAAAATTTTTTAAACAAGGTCAATTATTTCAGAAATATCAAACTAGTGCATTTATTGGCTGTAAATTAATCCTAAGTTACTTCTAATTAGACAAATAAAAATCTAAACATGCCAGTTCTATTAGATAGCATGTCCATGGTAAAAGAAACATGGAAAGAAAAACACTCGAACGAACAAAAATCCAAATATACAAGTACACCCTCTCTTTTGAAAAACATGCTACGTCCCCGAAGCATAGAATATGAAAACAAGGGAAACGTACATACCTGTGGTGCTCTAGGCACTCCTGTCATCCTGCGGAGGTGGTACCTCCACTACATCAGTGGCGCTAGCTGTGGCCGGTGCACTCAATGGAACATTAGTTGGGGGAATGGTTACCCTCGCATCACTAGCAGTCGCTTCTATGAACTCAGTCTCCAATCTGGTTGAAAGTGGCTCCCCTGAAGGTTCCTCTCCACATGAAAGAACTCTCTGAGTAGTGGTGGAGCTCCCCACTCCTCTATCTTGCTCCTACAACTTCGACATATATGCGTCATGAGTTCGTTGGCTCTCCATTCTTGCCCGCTTGCTCTCCTTCTTCTCCTTCTGTTTCCTTTTCTTTGAGGCTCATCTCTAACTTCCTCTGAGACCCTCTTCTTACCCTTTCCTCCACTAGCCAAATATGGGACCAAATACGCCTCCAAATCATGCTACTCATCGAGCTCAACATCTAAGTCCGGAAGAGTGGGGGCTGATAGAATCACCGATTGTCTAGACAACAACTCAGTCACTTGGCTCCGAAGAGCGCTCAACTCCTCATTAAAGCGACGCTCAAAGTTATTCATTTGGCTATGCAACACCCTCACGACCTCCTCAATCTCCGCCTTCACCCAAGGCTTGACGTTCTCCATCATGTATTGGACCTTTCTCTCGGTCACTATCAGCCTTTTAGCCATCTTTTGGAGGAACTCATGTGGGACCAATATATACCCAGCTGGGGTCTATCTCGGAAGACCCGTCGGAGGTGCAGATGAAGTACTAGGAGCTGACTTTGTGTGGCCATTAGCACCATTAACCACGTTGACTCAAAAAGTAGCCAAGTTCCACTGGGCTGAGGCTTGTGAGCGGAGTTTTCAGGAGTTGAAAAATAGATTGACATCTGCACCAGTATTGGCCTTACCAGAGGGTTCAGTGGGTTATTCAATATACTGTGATGCTTCGGGCGTTGGGTTAGGGTGTATTCTGATGTAGCACGACAAGGTAATTGCCTATGCTTCAAGTAGCTAAGAAAGCATGAAAAGAACTACCCCACCAATGATTTGGAGTTAGCTGCAGTGGTCCATGCCTTAAAAATATGGAGGCATTATTTATATGGCGTGCACGTGGATATTTTTATTGATCATAAAAGCCTTCAATACATTTTTACGTAGAAAGAGATGAATTTATGATAGCGTCGTTGGCTAGAATTGCTGAAAGACCACGATGTGAACAAGATATTTTTGCTGATCATAAAAGCCTTCAATACATTTTTACGCAGAAAGAGCTGAATTTACAATAGCGCCGTTGGCTAGAATGCTGAAAGACCACGATGTGAACATCTTGTATCACCCAAGGAAGACTAATATCATAGTTGATGCACTTAGCTGTAGATCCATGGGAAGTTTAGCACATCTGAGGCCAGAACAACAAGAAATGGCCCGAGAATTGCGCCGGCTGGCCAGCTTAGCAGTCCGGGTAGTGGATTCAGAGGATAATAGGGCTATAATTCATAATACAGTAGTATCATCCCTGGTTGTAGAAGTAAAAGAGCGGCAGTACAAATACCCTAATATAGTACAACTCAGAAATAAGGTTCAGCAAGGTGAATTAATAGCATTTGTGTTAATGGAAGAAGGACTCTTGAGATTCAAAGGTCGCCTCTACATTGCAGATGTAGTAGGGCTCCGCCAGCAGATCATGGAAGAGGTACATTACTCTCATTACTCTCTTCATCCAGGCTCGACGAAGATGTACCATGATATAAAAGAGATATACTGGTGTCTTTGAATGAAGAAAAGTGTAGCCGAATTAGTAGGACAATGTCCTAATTGCCAGCAGGTAAAGGCTAAAAATCAAAAACCTGGTGGATTGACTCAGGATATAGCGGTGCCTATGTGGAAATGGGAAGCAATCAATATGGACTTTGTGACAGGGTTACCTCGCACCAGGCGTAAATTCAATTCAATTTGGCTCATTGTCAATCAACTGATGAAGTCAGCCCATTTCTTGCCAGTCAAGACTATCTTCTCCACCGAAGACTATGCTGAGTTGTATATTAGAGAGATAGTTTGACTTCACGGTGTCCCCACATCTACCATTTCTGACTGAGAGTCACAGTTTAAAGCTAGATTTTGGTAATAATTTCATAAAGGTTTGGAGATGGGTTAATTTGAGTACAGCTTTTCATCCCTTGATAGACGGCCAGGCAGAGCGCACTATTCAGACACTCGATGATATGTTATGGGAGTGTGTGCTATATTTTAGAGGGAGCTGGGACAAGCAGTTACCCATTATTGAATTCTCATACAATAACAGTTATCATTCTGCTATTCAGATGGCGTTGTATGAGGCTTTATACAGGTGAAAATGTAGATCCCCCATTGGCTGGTTTGAGGTAGGAAAGGCCGAGTTGATTGGACCTGATATGATCCATCAGTTAGAAGAAGTTTGAAACTTATCAGAGAACGCTTGCTAACAGCCTAGAGTCATCAAAAGTCCTATTCAGATGTTCGGCATAGAGAATTGGAATTTGATGTAGATGATTGGGTCAAGGTTTCTCCTATGAAAGGCGTGATGAGGTTTCGCAAGAAGGGAAAGCTTAGCCCTAGATTCATTGGCCCGTGTCGAATCCTCCGAAGAATAGGCTGAGTGGCATACAAGTTAGAACTGCCTTCAAAGCTAGAATCTATTTACCTAGTCTTCCACGTGTTAATGCTTCGAAAATGCATAGAGGACTCGTCGCTGGTTGTTCCAGTTGAGGATGTTCAAGTTATTGAGGAGTTAGCCTATGAAGAGGTTCCAGTTGCTATACTAGATCAATAGGTTCGTAGGTTAAGAAATAAAGATGTATCCTCCGTTAATGTTTTATGGAGGAATAGAAATGTAGAGGAAATAACCTGGGAAGCTGAAGACGACATGAGGGGTAGATATCCTCACTTATTCCAGACCTGATCCAGAGAATACAGTTGAGGTTAGATTGTTGTACAAATATTATCTTCTTGCTTATATTGCTAGTGTTGTTTAGTTATTCACGTTTAAGTTGCGGGATAGTTAGTTATAGTGTCCTATGAGACGCCTATGTTGGATTTTTCTATGTTTTAGGTGTTCAAGTATTCCAGATTACAGACAAGACTCTGCCGAAATTTTTCTGATAATAGTTAGGAAGGTTGAGTCTTTGGAGCTTAAAGACTACATTCGAGGACGAATGTTCCTAGGGGGGATGATGTTACACCCCGTAAGTATATTGAGAATTATAGCATAATGTACATGTGGGAGAAGGCCCGAGGGGTGAACACACAAGCGCGTCGTAAAATAGATGGGAGGCTGGCGCACTGGGCGCCACGTCGCGCAGCCTGCCCTACCGCAGGAAGTGGCGCGTTGCGCCCCTAATGCAGAGTGATGGGGGGTGTGCTGCACACCCCCTGGCCACTGGCCAATTATATATATATATATATATATATACACCTCTTGGTGATATTAGATCAGTAGATAATATTTCCCTCGGCCTAAACAGAGAACCCTTGCCATTTTTATCCAATTTCCTTCAAATTACGCCATCAAACTCCGTCTATACACAAATTCTCCTCAGATAACCAGTTCTAGGCCTAAAAGAAGCATCACTGCGGAGTTATTTTGTGAAAATTTGCTTGGTGTACCAGAACCCCGTCGAGTAAAGGTTGCCAAATTTACTTTAAATTTAGTCCTAAGAGGCTACAGGAAATAGGTAAGCAATTCTACCTTCTAAATTCTTGAGAATTAGTGAGTTTTTGGCTGAATTAATCAAACTGGAAGTTATAGTTAATTTTATTGAAAGATATTATTGTTTGCCGATTATTGGTATTGAAACAGCCTCATTTTCTCAGCGTGAGGGCTGCAAATTGGTGAAATTAGTGACTTCAGGTTGGAATTGCTCAAGCGCCTAAAAATCATTGAATAAGGTATGTTAAGGCTATCCCTTTTGGAAAGTTACGTTCGTCATAAAGTTAGTACGACCCTTTTATCTATAGTACTCTAGAATAAACCTATTATGGATAACTGTTATAAATAGAATCAAGAGGCAATGATGACATAATAACCCTCATCAGAATTAAACCTAGTTAGCTCGATCTCTACATACGACACTAGGATTACTAGATGTTTTGTTGCCTATGGGGCTATGCTCATGGGAGCAATATGATGTTCGAAGGGACCATATTGAGGTCGTAAGGGCCGTATTAAGGTCTAGTCACATTCAGATTCCTCTATGCTACAGTGGCATCATGACCCTCAGTCGAGCCAATGCTCAAGGTCTAGTTACAAGAGCCTAGATGGCTCAAATTCAGTTACAGGAGCCCAAACAACTCATATACAGTTACAGGAGCCCAGATAGCTCAAGCCTAGATGGCTCAGGCACAGACACAGCTACAGGAGCCTAGATGGCTCAACCTAGAAAAAAGAGCCTATCAGGCTCGGATACAGCTTTAGAGGATGAGTACTCCTGAGTTACAGTATGTTTATGAACCTTTAGTAGTCCAGATGTGAGAAGTGTGCATTGTTTGCACTTTCCGGGGCTTATGGGGGCCCAGGTAGGTTATTCTATGTTGATTGTACCTTCTAGGCTTATGGGGGCCCGGTTAGGTTTGTGTTTGCGCTTACACTTGTTAGTTATATTTCGTATTATGAAGCTATTTAGGTTGAAGTCCTATTATCCTTACTGATTACTTTCAATCCTTCTATTAGCTTTACTCAGCTTTCATTTCCGCCTTACATATTCGGTATATATTGTACTGACGCCCATCTTTGGGGCGCTGCATTACTTGCCTGCAGGTACGATTAGACTTGATCTAAGACCATCCTAGCTTCCAGTCAGAGTTAACAGTTCAGTCAGCTCCTTTTCTCCGGAGTTGATAGATAGAGAAGGTTTGTTCTTTTGTTGTATAGCTTTTGAGTAGGTAAGGGCCCTGTCCCGACCATTATTCCACTCTTAGAGACTTGCAGGCTATAATTTCTCAATTGTTAGTTGTTGTTGACCGTGTGGGGCCTATGTATATTATGTTTTGCATGATGGCCGTGTGGGTCCTGGTGTAGCTGTTTAGTTGGCGACCTTGTTGGCCATAGTATGAGTATGACTACCTATTTTTCATTTTGCTATAACTAGACAGCATGGTGGTCTTGTAAGCCCACATAGGGTCCCTTTTACCGCCTCGTTGTTGGGTTAGCTATTTTCTTTTATAGGTTTTATGTGGCCTTGTCGGCTTGAGGTTGTGTTTACAGCCGAGATATAGCTCATCATTTTCTTGATTTTGGTCACTGGCAAGCACTAGAGGTGCCTATGCCTAGTCAGGTCAGTCCAAGTTCCAGTTTGGCACAAGGTGCCAGTCATGATTCCCAAGGTGGGGCATGACAAACTAAATCTGAAAAACCAATTCAAATCCAAGAAGGAACAATGAAGGCTTCATCTACTATTATAAATACCCTTTATTTCATGTCTTAGGTGGTAGAAAAAATATCATAGTGTGTGGAATTTTAGTTCTAGAAAATATCATACATAGTTTACAATTCAAGTGTTGCACAATTCATACTTTTGACAATTTGGAATTTCATCAAGTTCTTTTGATTCAATATAATCTTGGAGATTTGCTACTCAATTATTTATTCTCTTAATCATTTAATTATGATTTTTTCTACATCTTTTATTTTTTTCCTCATAAACATGAGCGACTAAATCTCTTAGGCTAGGGTTGTGGCAACCAAGATAGATTAACGAATGTAGGCATAATACAATAGTGATTCTTGAATGGTGAACTAAGTGGATTATTATTCTCTTTATTTTAATTAATGTTTTAGTAATTGCAAATGTTGAAACGTGCCTGTATACACAATTTTGAGACCGAAAGAAGATGGGTGGAAAATATCTATTGTCTATTGACACTCTTAACACATGCACTTTAAGACCTAGAGGAGATAAGTGTAGTCTTTAAGTCAAGAAACATTAGATGTACTAAACATAACTCTTACACAAAATTCACCAGGATAGATCACTAGTAAAAGCTTACTAAGTTATCAAGTCATAGGAAACACAATCCTAGTTTAGCCTTAGTAATTTGATAAACAACTCAACAGCTGTTAGCATTATTTTCTTTTAATTTTTATTTGCAAACCCCCCTTCTGAAATATTGATTACAAGTTAGCTTATTTTCATCATTAAGATATTGTTTCTGCCTGTTCCATAGGGGGGTTGACCCCAATCTTTGTTGGGTTACTATATTTGACAGCGACCGCTTTATTCTTCAATTTCAAGGTGTAATTTGGGCGTGATCAAATTTTGGCGCCATTGCCGAGGAATGCTATTTTGAAATAGTTAATCGGTGTTTGAGCTTAACTTGTAATCTTATTTCATATTTTACATTTTTTTTGTTTTGTTTTTGATTAGACACAGGTTTGCATGGAGAACCCTAGGGCACAAGTCAACCTCCCAATGGAGGAAGAGTTGAACTAGATACAACAAGCTGAAGCAACATGAAGGGTGAAAGAGGCTCGACCAGTCAACATAGCTAGAAGAGCTGATGCTGCCCGATTGGCTGCTGCTTTAGTAGACAGGAACCGAGAGAACCCCCCTCATCATTAAGGATGAAACGCCATAATGAATGTGCTCTTTGAGGGGGAGTATGGGCAAGAGGATATCAACTACACTAGAGCCATTATTCCACCCCCACTTCCAATGAAAGCTAAATTTGATGTGACAAGTACTATGATGCACCTGCTGAGCATGAAGGGGTTGTTCAATGGTTTGTCCGATGAACATCCAAAATAGCATCTGATAAAATTTCACAGGTATCTCAAATGCATACAGACTGCCTGGAGTATCTTAAGAGGTGATTAGGCTCCTATTTCCATTCTTGTTAGTTGGGGAAGCCACTTTGCGGCTGAATGAGCTACCAGATGAGTCTATCACCACCTGGGCAGAGCTAACTGCTACTTTCTTGGAGAGATTCTTCCTACACTCGTGGATGATTTAATAGAGGGATAAGATTAACAATTTCAGATAATTAGCTGGGGAAGTTCTACATGATGCATCGCTAAGGTACAAGAAAAAGTTGAAGCAGTGCTCTAACCATAAGTTTCCTGAGGAGGTCCTTTTGGAAGTGTTCTATAGGTCACTTAGCATAGCGAACAAAGCCGTAGAAAATGAGATTGTTGAGGGGTCCATGATGACCCACACCTTTGCATAGGCTAGAGAGATACTAGATAATATGACCAAGACGATCAAGGCATGTCACACCAAAGAATTCAAGGTTGTATGAGCCACTGAAGAGGGATGACAATAGAGCAGCAAAAAAAGGAAGAGGAACGAGACCAAGACATGGCCCACCTTAAGATCCAGCTCAAGTTGATATCCAAGAACCTCACTACTATGAATACTCAAAAGGTGCATGCAATGAATGCACAAGAGAGAGGACCCAACTATGACGATTATTACCCTGATACTGAGAAAGAAGCAAATTTTTTTAACAATCAGGGGGATTTCCGAGCTAACACCCAAGGGCCTAACCAGGACTCTTGGCGTCAAGGCCAAAGAAATCAAATTCGGAACTATTACAAGAATAATGGCTATGACCGGACTAGGAAAAGGGACCAAGGGAAATGGAGGAATCGAGAAGCCCCAAAAAATGATAGAAGTGGAGCTTATGTGCCTCCACGAGTAAGGGGACCTACAGTGAACGACTTTGGAACATCAAGGCTAGAAGATATGATGAGTCACATGTTGAAGAAGTTGGACTCCATGGAATTGGGAGTTAAAGAGATGTGAGGGGAACTTTCAAGCCTGAGTCAATTGGTTGACTCTCATTCAATCTCTATCAAGCAAATGGAGCAGCAGCTGGGGCAAATCACGACCTCATTGAATCAAAGGAAAAAGGGAACTTTGCCTAGTGATACTGTTCCAAACCATCAAAATGAAGGTAACTGCATGTGACCATGAGCCCATTAGGTATATTGATGAAGTCTGAGTAATCAAGATACCTATTGTTGTGTCACGACATTAAATCAGGAACTACTTGAGAGGAAATCCAAGAAAATTTTGAGTTAATGTGTTTGTTCAAGTGTGCATAGGCTAAGTTATAATCCGAAAAAGGAGTTTTGAGCATAAAATATCAAAACGGAGTGCAAAAGGAAAAAATTTGGCTAAGCACCACACAAGCCAAGTAGCGCAAGGCCTGGAGTGATATGCAGGCATGGCGTCGCAAGGCTCGACATGACATGGAGGGAAAATGGCACATCCAGCGTCATGACGCGTGGAAAAAATTGCGCAGATAGCGCCACGCCACGGCAGATGGGTCCAAGAGGAAACAAATAAGGGTATTTTTGTAAAATCCAGCCTATGGGAGTGTTTTAAAAATCTAAAACCTAAATTTTTCATCCCATTTGCACTAAAGGCATGACGTACATCCCCTCTGACTTAAGATTTCTCTTCAAATATTTCATCTTTTCTCAAAATTCTTCCAAACTTTTTCACTAAAATCACAAAAGACAACATTTTTTCTCTGAAATCTACACAAATGGTACCAAAACCAACCAAGGGGAAGGGAGTATCTTCTTTAAGCCATGGTTCAAAGAGGTCAAAAAGAGCTAGTGAGGAGGAGCATGATGATACAAATATTCCACAACAACCATTGAGGTGTTTTAGGCTTTGTTGGGTTATGGAGCAAGAAGGTAAGAAATGGTTCGAAGAACATAAAGAATCAAAATACTCACATGACATGTTTATTGATAGAAAAGTTTGGCATATGTATTTCCTCACATGGTAGATAAATTACACACTCTTGGTCTTGATTTTGTATTTAATGCTTCGGGTGATTGTAATTTAAATATAGTGAGACAATTTCTTGCTAACTGGAAATCAAAAGAGAGGTCAAACCAAATCAAAATTAGAGGGCAAATTATCAATTTTCACCCACTATTTTGAACAAACTACTTGGTACACCTAATGTTGACCCATAACCTCTAGTGGATATTTTAAAGAAACCCTCTTATAAAGACATTAGACATACTCTTTGTGGCCCAAATTCAGTTGTAAGGTGGACCCGCCACCAACAATATGGATATCATGTATCATTCCCGTATTCTCACATGAGTAGAGAGGAATGTGTTTGATTGAAAATTGTTTGTGCTTGTTTAGTGCCTGAGAAACATGTGACTCATGTTACTAGGGAGAGAGTTTGTCTTGTCTATGCGTTGATGACTGGGGTGCCAGTGAATGTTGGGTGATCATTAAGAATGTGTTGAGGAGAGCAAGGGTGAAAAAGGGCCAACGTTTTGGGTTTGGGGGTCTCTTGACTCAATTTCTGCATGGACATCAGATTGAGGAGGAAGAGGCATATTATAGACCTATATATGACCCAAGGGGAATTGATGTGACCAAAACAAAAGAGCCCTAGGGTGTACATGGTCGAATCCTTTCTGTCAATGAGCATATTGTGCGAATTCATGACACATTGATTCACTTGTATGGCATGCAAATTCTATAGCTAAATATGAATGGAGTGAACGGAGCAGTAGCAGCTCAACATGGATATCCTCTGAGCGAGAACTTGAGAGCCCTTTAAAGAGTTGGGCCTTGATTTGAGGAGCCCCTTGATGATGACGTGGCCATAGAGGATGAGATGGTGAGAGTAGACTCTGACATAGAGTCTAGTGATGCTGAGGAGGAGGATTCTAAGATGGGGGAAGCTGATCTTGCCCCCACAGACGATGACGACTAAAGGCACAGGGAGTTCTATGTTCACTCTTTACTTTATGCTTTATTGTTTTAGCCCTGGGGATAGTGTTACAGATTAAGCGTAGAGTGGGAAAAGTAAACTTCATTACCATGCATGCTTTAATTGCTAAATTTATACATGGTGGGCTTAGTTTTTTTGAGTTGTTGACTTATCTTGCAGACTTGGTTTGTTTGTAGTAGTTTTCTTTAGTTTTATTCTATTTTGGGTTTCACCAGTTTTTGTTTTCGGTACTTTTCCAGTGGATAATCCCTTAGAATCGACTAGAGAGTCTAGATTTTTATTTTTTAGTTAGTCATTGAGTCATGACTTTTTCCGATGGAATGATGATGACTGTCTTAAGGAAAAATTAGCCATTAGAAAAAATAAGAATCTGAACCTTATGAATACTGGGTATTTTCACTTTAGGTATCATTAATACTTTGTGAAATTTACTAAAAGATGCATGAAAAAGGTAGAAACACTTAGACTTTTGAAACTTGGCTCCTACGCTTTAAAAAGTGGGCTTAATTATGTTATGCATGCAACATGGATATATGATTTTATGTGATCTTGATTTTCATTGTTAAATTATTTGTTCCATTGTGTGAGCAAGAAATTTTAGTATACTCCATGTTTGCAATTTGATGTCTAGAACTTTCCCGGTATGTGTGCAAAATGAAATAAGACTGTTGAGTCAAAGAAGTGATATAGGCATTTCTTTGGTATCCTATTTATATCCTATTTTACCTACCTTAATGTAATTATCCTAGTTAGCTATTTTGAGCCTTATCCTATTCTTTTGATTGCCACATTACAAGCTTAATCTCTTTTTGTTCTATTGACTTTTATTTGATCCAAATGACTCATAGAGCACTTCAATTGAAAAAATTTGCATGAAAGGAGCATGAATGGCGAAGTGAAGGGAAAATCGAAAAGTGTGGAAATTATAAGAAAAGAAAAGGGAGAAATTTGTTAAATAAGGAAGGTGATATTAGTGGGAAAATAAAAAAGAAGAAAGAGCTTTAAAAAATGATGAAGAGAAAAAAATTTTGTGAGCTTAAATTGAAAAATCCCCACTAGTCACCTAATGTTGTAAATTAAAGAAAATAAGGAGGTATAACGAGAAAAATAGGAGGTTGAAGAATGTGCTAAAAATCACAAAGTTGTGAAGTATTAAAGTTTTTAGAGAGATTAGTTACTTTATTGGCCAAATATTTCCTACCCTTCCCTTAGCCTACATTACAATCATCTTAAGTCCTAATTGATCCTTGATTTAATGTTCTATATTAGTTAAGTATTTACACTAAGGTAAAGCCTATGAGTCATTTTTTGCATGCATGTTGAGTTCCTTGGGAGAGTGAGTGATTTTGTTATATCTATGCCCAAATAAAAAAAAATAGTTATATCTTGAGTGTATAAGGGAATCTCTCCAAATAGTGAGGGGCACAATGATAATACTTTGGTATATTTTTATTATTAAATTACATATGATTTATGCTGGCCCAAAAATATGTCTTGTTGAGTTAGTACTAAAAGCTAAGTGATTTCGAATATTGACATTTTAATGTTGATCTTATATGCATGTGAGGTGAATTTTGGAGCTTTATTGATTTTTCTAATGATCCTAAGTGTAAGTAGTCCTATTTGTAGGGTGAATTTTGTGATTGAATTTGAGAAGGGAAGTAGTAGATTGTTCAAAGACGAACAATAGTTTAAGTGTAGAGTAGTGATGAACGGTGAAGTTACGCATTTCTTAGCCATATTTTGCCCATACCTTACTATGTTTTGAGAACAAATTGTGTGTCTTTGCATATGTTTTATGATATATTTGTGAAAAAGAGCTAACACACATGATTTGATTCTTTTAGGGCTTAAAGTGATGAATTTGGGCTTAAATATAGCTTAAAAGTGTAAAAATGGAAAAACGGGATTGATGGAGCAAACATATAAAAGTTTGCATCGTGTAGGCACAACTGTGACATGTTGCGCAGGTAGATTGGCGCCTTGAGCAGGTGGGGCACCAGTGATGCTGAGCAAGGAGAGGCGTGGCGCGCCACATATGCCGGACATCTAGACTTTGCAATCCCAATTCAATTAGGAGCTGAAGCTGCAAAATCCAATTCAAATCCAAGAAAGAACAATGAAGGATTCATCTAATATTATAAATACCCTTTATTTTATGCCTTAGGGGGTTGAAAAAATATCATAGTGTGTGGAATTTTAGCGCTAGAGAATATCATACATAGTTTACAATTCAAGTATTGCACAGTTTATACTTTGACAATTATTGAAATTTCATCAAGTTCTTGTGATTCAATATAGTCTTGGAGATTTGCTACTCAATTATTTATTCTCGTAAGTATTTAATTATGATTTCTTCTACATCTTCTATTTGTTTTCTCATAAATATGAGCGGCTAGATCTCTTAAGCTAGGGTTGTGGGAACCATGATGAATTAACAAATGTAGACATAATAAAATAGTGATTCTAGAATGGTGAATTAAGTGGATTCTTATTCTCTTTGTTTTAATTAAAGTTTTAGCGGTTGCAAATGTTAAAATGTGTCCATATCTTCAACTTGCCCGACCAAGGAGGTTAAAGTTAGGAAAAGAGAGTAACAATGGCTATTTGAGATTAATAATTCTCATCTAATCAACTTGAGCTCTAACCGAGGATACTTAAAGTCAAGACTTATTGTAAATCTATAATATACACACTTTTGAGACCAAGAGGAGATGGGTGGAAAATATCTATTGTCTATTGGAGCACTTAACACATGCACTTTTAGACTGAGAGGAGATAAGTGTAGTCTCTAAGTCGAGAAACATTAGATGTACTAAACATAACTCTTACACAAAATTCACCAGGATAGATCACTAGTAAAAGCTTACTAAGTTATCAAGTCATAGGAAACACAATCCTAGTTTAGCCTTAGTAATTTGATAAACAACTCAACAGCTGTTAGCATTATTTTCTTTTAATTTTTATTTGCAAACCCCCCTTCTGAAATATTGATTACAAGTTCGCTTATTTTCATCATTAAGATATTGTTTCTGCCTGTTCCATAGGGGGGTTGACCCCAATCTTTGTTGGGTTACTATATTTGACAGCGACCGCTTTATTCTTCAATTTCAAGGTGTAATTTGGGCGTGATCAGTGACCCTTCCCGAAGATGGATGGATGATGACTATCTTAATGGAAAATTAGTCATAATTTTTTCACTTTTTAGGATGGAGTAAAAAATGAACACTTGTGGTGCTCTTGACATTCCACTTATGAGCTAAGATAGAAGCAATGAAGTGGTCAGCGTGAATGCATAAAGAAGTGAGAATTCCATGAGAGAAACATAGGTTCTTTAACTTGACTCAAGAAAAAAAATTCTTAGGGCTTAATAATGAAATAATTCACTCAGTTTGATTGTGTGGATATGTGACCATAGGAAACTGACTCAGATCATGATTCCATGAGAGGTGAGCTTGAATTGCTGTGTTTTCTACATAGTGTAAAATCTAGAACTTGTCTAAGTGTGTATAGGATAGCTAGTTGCCAAAGAGGTAAGATGTGATTAAGGCATTTTTTTGAAACACCTGTTTTACCTTAATTTCCTTCTTAGCCACAAAAGAATCCTATTCCCGTTGTGTGACCTCCATAATTTTTGATCCAAAGATATTCTGAGGAACTTTGAGATTTAAGAATTAAGGTTCTATTGAAGTAGAAAAAGAAAAAAAAAGAACATATGGTGATGGAAAGAGGAGATAATAGAAAGAAGATGCACACAAAAAATAACATGTCTACTTGTTTCTAGAGCACAAATGAAAGATATTTAATGGTTGTTTATTCTTGTGGAATTTATAAGCAAAAACTAGCAGTCAAGTGGTATAAAGTGGTACATGAGGAAAAAAAAGGATTACTGAAGGAAAGGTTGAGCAGTAAGAAGAAGAAAATGGTGGACAAGAAAGATGAGGTAAAATTGTCTTAAAGTGCTTAGGATTGGTAGCCACTCTGAAAGAACATCATTCCTACCCATCCCTTAGCCGGCATTACAATCATGAAAAGTCCTTATGATCATACTCTCTTTGAAGTGATTAAGTAATTTGATTGTATATGAGAGGCAAGCCTATGATATATTGAATGTGTATGGTACACCATTTGTGAGAGTGAGTGTATCTTCCTTATTATTTTCCAAGTTTTGAATTGATAATATGAGGTAAGGAGCATCATCAAATAACTAAGGGCATATGATGGTCAGAGTCGGTGTACTAGGTGCTGCTTTTTCCATACTTAATCATATTATCCCTATTTTGAAAAGATGAGTCAGTTAGAGAAGTTATGTCGTTTCGAATGTGGAAACTTATGTGTGCGCTTGATGTGAATTAGATGAATTGATGAACCACTTAGTCATATGCTCTATGCTAGCTGCTTGAGTGAGAATTGATAGAGGTGACAAGTTGTGAGAAAATATGTTGGTGCATATAAGCAGAGATTGTTAGAGGACGAACAATGGTTTAAGTGTGGGGTAGTGATGTTGGGCATATTCTTATGCCAATTTACCATACTTTTACCCATTTTTTACCTTGTTTTGATACCGTTATCCTTATGAAATGCATAAATTCATGATTGCATTTGTTAAATGAGCTGACAAGTATTTTTGGATGATTTTAGTAGGTAATCAATGGAAAAGACTCAAAAATGGCCCAAGGTGTGAAGAAAGAAGAGTTCGAGAAAAGTTGGCCTGGTGAGATAGATGGCGTGGCGCGCTAGCCACAAAACTCAAGAGAAAATTGTACTCAGGATGGTGCATTGGGTGGTACGGTGCTTCAGACTCAAACATCAGAAGAATTTTGATCTACACAGTGGCGAACTGAGCGGCGTGATGCTCCAGAGGTATTCCTGACTTGTGAAATTTTTTAAAACTCTGGTATAGTCAGAGGTTCGGCGCGCCAGGTCCCAGAAGTGCATAATTTTCACTAACACCTTGGTGAAAAGGCTGGTGCGGCGCGCCAAAGGCTAAACTTCAGAGGAAATTAAAGCCAAAGTCCGGTGAGATGGGAGGTGCAGCACTCCTGGCCCTGTACGGGGCGGATTTCCAAGTCTAAAAGCTAAAATTCTCAAGGGAAAAAGAGTCATTACGTACATTTCTTATAAATATATCATGTAGGGCATTTTGTTAAGAGTCTTCGATCAGAAAGATCTATTTGTATGTTGTTCTGGGGGAAGAGATTATGCTTTTGTTAATCCAAATAATGATTTCTTTAGTTTTTTGCTTGAACATGAGTGGCTAAACTCTTGTTCTAGGGTTTTGGCCATAACTGATGGTTGTTGTTTGAATACACATTTGTGCTAGACTCTAATTCTTCATTCAAGATTGTTTATGCTTACTTGTTTTCATTGGTTATTCATTAGACTGGTCTCCTTGCCAATATTATCTGTTGTCTCTTAGTTGAACTAGGGAGAGGGAACTAAAAGGGTTAAAATGAAGCATAAAATTTGTTTCAATTATCTTGTTCACATTAGTTCAAGAGTTTATTTCATTGTTGCGGATAGGGATATACCCTTCAACCCACAAGTATCTTCAACCATCGTCTCATGTTTCTCCTAAATCATAGGAATATAGGTGTTAGGGTTCATGAGACAGTTCTTGCATATTTGGTATAATAGTAAGAAATAGAATTGTAACTTGCAACTACCAATCTTAGAAGAGTTTAGTCTAGTGTATTCGAGTCCTAAAACTCAACCTGAAAGCAAAAGTTCCAAGACCCTAAATTCTCATCATCATTTGAATTACAAACAATTTTTGAAAGCGATTTTGTTCATTAGTTTAATTTACATTTCAATTTTAGTAGAATAATCTGTAAAACCATTTCCCAATTTTACCTATGTTTATTTGAATACTGAAATAAAATGTTGAGCTTAAGCAATTAATCTAACAAGTCTCTGAGAGATCGATATCGAGAATTTGCCGTCCTATATACTTGATGACCACGTGCGCTTGGCGATATCAATAGACTTTGGAGTTAGCTAGGGACTTATCCTAGTAGCTCATCAGTAGTAGAAGATTTCAGATAGTATTAGAATTTGATCTTACGACTATATATTTATGTAGCTTTATTAGTATTCAATCCATTTCAGTATTTACTTAACTAATTTTTTCTATTAACTCAGTTAGCTTCTACTCAGTTTTCTATCTAATTTAGATTATATTAGTATTATGCTTTGTCATGGGTTAGCTTGGGGTCACTTATGGCTTTAGGCACCATGTCGCATCAAGGGTGTAGACTCAAATTGTGACAAACCTGACATCAGAGCATCATCTTTAAAGTGTCTTAGGATGTCTGAAAGTCATGTCAAGTTGATAACTCTCAAACTCACAATTCTTGATGAAGTATGGAGCGGACGTTGTCAATAGAGAACCCAACAAAGGTTGGGGTTGAACCCACAGGGAATAAGATCAGGACATAGAAGAATGCTAGTATTTAAGCTTTTAAGTCAATTATCTACTACAGGGGGGATTTGTAAAAGTAACAAGTAATATTATTGAGAAATTGAATGTTGATTCAAAATTAATGCAGCTAACTAGGGTAAGTGTTCCCCATAGGTTCATAACTTGTAATACCCCAAAAACCCTAAGATCAAATCTAGGAGTTGAAACGGAGAAAATAGAATTTTCTACACCAGGTCACAGGACGAGTAATCCAGTGACCCGTCAGGAACACCACGAGTCGTTAAATGACTCGTAGGGAGGGGTTTGACCATGACTGGAAATTTCAGATTTGGGGTGACCACGACTATGACCATGAGTTGTGGTCAGCCCCATGATTCGTTAGGTCAACCATGGTCAATGGTGATTTGAAGGAGGAAGGAAAATGGTAGTGTGCCTAATGGGTCAACACCACGAATAGTCGAGTACACCACGAGTCGTGGTATTCCCCATGGTAACCAAGGCAGGAAAGTTTCCAATGCTAATCACGAAAGGTGACCATGAGTCGTAGTCAGGGAAGATGAGTCGTCTAGTCCCTCGTTGGGACTGGCAGTGTGCTTTTCTCTGAGAATTTATTAAGGGATTTTCCGTAATTCCTATGTTTCTAAGGCCTATACTATGTTGTTTTAAGCTTAGAATAGTATGTTTTAAGAAGGGTTAAATCATTCTAAGCCTATTCTAATTCATGCATGCAAGCTTAGAGGTTTAAGAGGTGATCAAGCCTAGTCTCTTCAATGTTCTTCCTCAATTCTCACTGGGCAATCAAGGAAGTTGTGAAGTCAGATCTCTTCAGGAATGAAAGGCTATGAATGGGTGCAATAGTCCACACCCATGTCCAATTCTCTCTCAATTCATGAAAATTCTAATTGATGAATCTATGTAGTTTTTATCCAATATGTGAATTTCCTAAGTATCAATCATGGGTATGATATAAGCATGTTTCCAATATTGAATTATGATTAATGGGCAGATTTTATAATGTTTTAAGTTATAAGTTCTGTTTCAAGTTTTCTAAATTATGATGCCCATCTATGAAAGTCCGTGAAAGTTGAGATCTAATGAAGTATGTGTACAAGCATGATGAGATGTTGATGAAAAAAGTATGATTTCGAAATACCCATGTTTATGTTCATGTTATCGTATGATTAAGTCTATTCCAAGCATGTTTAAGTATTGGGCAAGCCCATATGATCAACTATGTTTTATGATTTCATGTAATTAGCTTACCACATGGTTTTGGAATCTAGACTCCTAATTATGTTCAGCTTGTGGTGTGGTTTAAGCCAAGGCTCCTCATGTTATGATTTTAGATTATTCATGTATGTTGTTATTCAGCTTTATCACTAGACGATGGTCAACTTCATTGGAAAACGATGGAGAATATGCATATTTTTGGGAGTAGTGTCTAGCACCGAGTAGGCTAAGGGCCAGTCATCTCTATGCCTTAGAACTATGCGCCAACATTGGTATGTTCAGATTATTTGGGACCTCCCTTGTGAGCTTCCCCTATCCCCAAGGGGCCTTCAACTTGATATCAATATCATGGTAGCATCCTTAGCCCTGGCAAGGTTTGGACGTCTCTGCCCAATTGAATATGATATTCGGGATCGCATAAGCTCTATCATGGTAATGTCGGTTATATGACGAGTCTCCCATTGTTCCTCATGATTTCGGTTATGCATGTTCATCAGTCATGATATTATGTTTTCAGCAGGTTCGACCCAATGTTTAGTTTTACTTATGATTATCAGTTTTCAGCTTTGGGTCATTGGATTTAGTTATGATATTCAATTATATTCAGGTCATGATTTCAGTAAATAGCATGCAAGTCTCACTCTCAGAATCTTATCTTGATTATGTTTAATGATATGCATGATTTATGATTTTATTAGAGATTTTACTTACCTTGCATAATCGGTACATTCCACGTACTGACCGCATATTGTTTGGGCTGTTTCGCAACTACACGCAAGTGCATGTGGTCGAACAAGTAGTAAAATGGCTAAAGTAAGGTATCGATCCCACAGAGACTGAACTAAGGTAATAATCGAATTAAGTATTAATGAACTCTAACTCTAAAAATGCAGACAACAATTTAAAGAAGATTTTGAGAGTTTGTTTCCTAATTTATACTAATCTAAGACAAAATGATAAAGTGAGTCTGAACTATAGTAATGAGCAAGCTGAGGCCAAAATGAATATGCAGGGAAGTAATTTATCCATACAATTCGGTTAATCTTTCCTTCGGTTGCTAGTCAAGAATTATTGCCTATGGTGAGAAACTTTCGTATTCTACCCAACTTAAGAATCATGAACCTTCAACCTATATTTCTGTGATAAAAGAATTTCATTTTCTAGCCATACGAAACCGATTCCTTAATTGACTAATACGACTTTCAGATATATTTCTATTCTGAAGGTAAATCAATTCTCAATTTTCCCAAACTAAGAAGAGATCATATCCTACCAATTCACTACTTTCCAATTTCTTTCCTTTTCAAGATAAAACTGGATTTTTTAGATATACATTAACATTGGCCAAACATTAATGCAGTAAGAACAAGAATTGATAGAAAAACCATGGAAGAAAAGATCAAAAACCAAAATGATCAACAATTACATTCCACTACAAATGTTCTTAACCTCAGCAAGAATGGAATTAGCCACTCATTTATGGATTAAACATCACCAAATGAGTATAAATCATACAAACAATTGAAATAAAGGAGAAAGAGTTAGAGAAGAACCTTAAGATTTTCGTCCCCTCAACTGCCTGTAACCCACGTCCTTGCTCAACTAAGTCAGAATAATTAAAAATAAACCTAAGTGTGCTATTTATACTAGTGGGAATTTTTTCTGGAATAACAAGCAACATGTCACGGAGTGCATCGCGGAGCACTGCCTCCGTGACACGGAGCTAACGCAGACCCTCTCTAGAATCAGGTCCCTCGGCATTTTACTCCTCAGCGTGCCACAACATGCAACACGGGGCTTAGCCAACGTGCCACGGCGTCGTCGCGAACCCTTACTGGAATTTGATGTTCCACGTAAATATCCCAAACGTGCCACGGCTTGTATCGCGTGGCATTTCCTCCGTGTCATGGAGGCAACGTGGGCCTTCACTTTAAATTTGCCAAAATAAATCATCCGAGGCAGAATGCCTCCGCGATGGCAGCGTGACACGACTCCATCGCGGAGCCCCTAGATTTGCTGCTTTTCCTTGACCTTTTCCACTGCTCGCTTCCGATTCCATTCCCGATTTTCACCAACATGCAACTTAGCCTCCTAAAATTACATTTTTCCTGCAAAACAACACTAATCATGTTGGTTAGTATAAATTCACATTTTAACTACAAATCACATGAGAATGTACAAATAATGATAGATAAACATGACGAAATGAAGCAATTGAGTATCACTTGGGCATATAATTCTGCCCAAGATCACTTACCCCACACTTAAAACCTTGTTCGTCCTCGAACAATACTCTCACATCTCATGCAATTGACACCCACTCATAGCTACTTTGGCTCGACAATTCAAGCTACGGTTATACCGATTATTTACTATTGCAAATCATCAAGGAAACATGCATAGTATCATCGCTACAACGACATTCACCACATTAAGACCTCCTAGACTCAAGAATCGACTCTCGATCTCGGCAAACTCATGCAAGTCAGCTGATCAAGACATCCGACATGAAATTCAATCTCTCGTCAAGCATGTGCCCTCACAACACAAGAGAATTTTCCCCCTTTTTAATCATATGATTTCCAAGGCATTACATGTAGGGGTATATGAACACGATTTCGCTCTCTCTCCCAAAGAATTCACATGCATCATGTCATGAACCATGAGCTTGCCTCTAGTGTATTACTCCACTAATATAAGGAAGCGTGATGTAAGATCACGTAGGACTTAACGAGTTGTAATGTAAGCTAAGGAACTAGTAAATATTGTGCTAACCAATAATAGCAACTAGCCTCCTTAAGCGCTTTTCAATATATCCCACCATCATTATGGGCATTGTTTCTTCCTTCATCCTCTCATTCTTGAATTTTTTTTTCTTTATTTTTGTTCCCATTTCTTTAAGCACACTCGACTTAATAACAAAGATTAGTTATACATCTTTATTTTCTTTAATTTCAGCAAGTGCACCCTTGACCTTTTCTTTACTTTCACCACTTCCGCTTTTCCTTCCTTTTCACAATTCTCACTTCTTGACACTATGGGAAAATTATTTTTTTCTTGAGTGCTTAAGAGTTTTGGATCAAATTCACGGCTAATGAAAAGAAGGGATTAAGCTCAGTTTCTACCTCTTCAACGAAAGAAAAAAAACAGGCTAAAGGCTCAATGGGGCTAACTAGGATGTACATTCAAGGTAGGTATGATAAGGAAAAAAACTTTCGGTTCAACCAAAGAAATGCCTACATTCTTTCCTACAATACACATCCTTCATTTCGTTTAGCACACACACCAGGCAAGTTTTAGACACTTCACAATAGCACGGAATAATTGAAACCTCACCTCACACTCATTGCACATGCTCAACTTAAGACTTATTCACAGACTCTTCCATCAGCTAATTACAAGAATTCAATATTAAGCCTCAATCACACCGAATCGAACTCTATGGCCTAGGTATCTCAACATGTTTACACATTTGCATGCTTTCATACGAATCATCTTTGCATCTCAATATCATGTACAACACGCAACAAGAATTTCGAACCATGAAGTAACGACACGTTTGGGAAACAAACAAAAGAAAGAAAATAAAAGAAAAGAACAAAACTACTCCTATCGACTACATTTCCCTTAAGACGGTCGTCATCCATCCATCATAGGGAACAGTTACTATTTACAACTTTCGTTCAATGGGACTATTCTCGGTAAAAGCACCGAAAATAAAGGCCGAGAAACCCAATCATAAAAAAATTCAACAAATTCTTTTTAAAATATCGATAATTTCGATAGAAAAAAAAATATTTACAAAACCAACCAACAACAACAACTCACCACAGCACACAATAACTTAACATTCATTACAACACCGAATTACAGTACAGAACATATGCACAAAATCACAGGGTCACATTTTTCACAGGCACAACAACACAAAACATAAACAAAAACAAAAACAACAACGAAACATCCAGCACCTAACTACTCCCACCCCACACTTAACCGAACACTGTCCCCAGTGTTCACAAAATTCAGTATATCACAAAGGTGGGTGGTAAAACTCCCTGATCAATCGAAGTATTCCACTTCTTCATCAGGTGTCATTTCCTCGTCTCACATATCCAAATCGCCCCCGCTATCCTCATCTAACTCAACATCTGAGCCCTCATGGCGGGTCTCCTCATCAGTGGGGACATCGTCATCTACCGACTCCACAAAAGCTGGCCCCGCTCGGCATAGATCCCGGGCATTCTCGGCAAAGGGGTAATCTAGCTCGAGCTGCCATAGCTCATATTTTGTTGCTGGCCTCCCGCCTATGAGCAACTGCAGCATCTTCATCCTGTACATGCGGACCATATATTGATCATCCCGAGCATGTCGCTCGACTAGTGTGAGAACTGGCCCGTGAGTGGTGTCGGGTGCCTTGGTTTTGGTGACGTCCAAGGCATGCCTATCCATTTGCAGGATGTAGTCCAGGGCCTCTTCCTCGATATCAAGGCCCCTCAGAAACGTGGTCAACAAACCACCAAACTCGTACCTGTGCCCTTGATGCAAACGGGCCCTCTTCATGGCAGAGATGATCACCACCCCAACATTTATCTCAAGCCCTTTCATCAGGGCATAAACCAAGAACACTCGATCCCGGGTGACATCTGTCATGTGCACCCCCGGGATCAGGCAGGAACACACAATTTTAAGCCAAATCCTGGCTTCCCTGTTCATTTGAGAGTAAGGCAATGTCTGATGGTAGCCCCTCTCCTTGTGCCTGCTCCACCGTGCTGTCGAACGGGCTCCACACATAGTGCGTCTGATGTCCGCATAAGGTGGAGTTATGTTCAGCTGCCAGAGTATATGGGCATCTGTGTCCCGTGCCCCCAAGATGGCATTCAGGTGATGGGGCTCAAAGGTGACAATCTGCCCTCTTATTTTGACGGTGTGACTGCGGATGGTCGGGTTCCAATTAGCATAGAACTCCCGAATCAGATGGAGATTGCACTCCTTGGGCTCTTCGAAGATGAAGTTCATCCCAGCAGTGTCAATCTGGTGTACGATTTTGGGGAATTCCTGTGCAAGTGGCTCCCTTGCAATGTGCTCCTTAGGAAAGTATTTGGTCTCCTTGTGTTTTGCATACCATTTCTTCCCTTCGTCAGTCACCCATCGGGTTCCGTATTGACAGCGTTGGCTGCACGGAACCACTGGTGCTGCTAGAACTGGTGTTCCCAGTCTAATCCTCTTTCTACCGGCGCCTGATGTAGATGCACCCTTTCCTTTGTCTTGCCTGCTTGACATCGTTCTGTCAAATCAAACAGACAGTCCCAATGTTATTCAAGTCAAAAATTAATTTTGACTAAGGTTGGGTTGAGTTAGGCCACCCCACACTTAGTCTTTAGCCCCAATTAAAACTATTCGGCAAGACACTCATGCTTTCCCAATTTTTACAATCAACATGCCTCGTGCATTCAGATAAATCAATGGAATAATTACTAAGTACTACTCAGACTTCGTACAACACATAACAATATCACCATCGATTCCATTTCATCACATAGCACTTAGCCAAGAATTGTTTCAACACAACAACCTATGCAATTCACCAATTTTATTTTCCCAAAAATTCCCTTGTTTATTTAGCATATTCATATATATATTCACAACATACTTCACCTCACCCAACATGCACAACCCAAAATTTTCACATTTCAACCACATTTAGTTTCTTCCTATTCAAATTCCAACCCTAGCTACCAATTTCGCAAAAATTCAATCAAACATGTATTCATTGAGTTCATATACTCATAACGATACTATGAACATCAATCAATCATACTTTAAACGAATTCAAGCTTAATTTACACTTAGGGCAAGCTTTACTCACCTCACATGCTCAAAAATTGAAAATTTAGGCAAAAATTGAGGTTAAGTTCAAGAACATACCATTAGTTCAATGAACTCGAAGAAAAGTTGAAGAAACTTCGATCCTACGTCCGTGTTACATTGGGGAAGGGGGGATTTTAAGGGGTTTGCCACGGAGGGGAGTGGGAAATGGGAAAATGAGGGGATTTCGGGGTTAAAAAGAGGTTTTTTCGCGTGGGTCACCCAGTGACCCGGTGTGACCCCATGCGAATAACACCTCAACGTGTCACGGAGGGTAACGCGGAGCACCCCCTCTGTGACACGGAGCCATCACGTAGGTGTTCTTGAATTTGTAAAAATTCCAGAATACCTTCAACGTGTCACGGAGGGTAACGCGGAGGCCCTCCTCCGTGACACAGAGCCATCGCGTAGGCTCACTGTCTTGCCACTTTTTTATTTTTTTTCTCACCTCGATTTTTTCCTTTGCGATCCTTCACATTTTTTCCCTCCGTTCCACGTGAAATTCATCTCACAACAAGAAATTGGTTAGAATTCATAGGTTTCAAACACGAACACAATTTTTGTTTTTATTTTTATTTTTTTTCTTTTTTTCTTTTTCTTTTTAACTAATTCTACTCATCTATTACAACAATTTCATGGGTTGCCTCCCATGCAGTGCCTGGTTTACCATCGCGGCTCGACGTCATTGACACTCAATCATCCTCTGGAGTGATGGACGTTTTCTCTCGAATAACGTCCTCACCCCAGTAATGCTTACACCGCTGCCCATTGACTAAGAATGTGGCACTTTGATCTTCTTGCCACAACTCCAGTTTTGGGGTGTCCTCAATCGGTGGTTTTCCCACTGGATCTCGAGAATCAACAATCTGAACAATATCTGCTTGATTTAGCACGTTGATTGTTGAAAGCTCCTCATATATGGGCAGAAGCTTCGTGGCCTTGTACACATCAAATACCTCCACCTTGTCATGCGCCCGCATAGTTAGCTGCCCTGCAGCTACATCAATCAAAGCTCTCCCGGTTGCCAAGAAAGGGCGTCCCAAAATAAATGGGACTTTCACATCCGGCTTAAAATCCAGAATAATAAAATCTACCGGGAAGATAAGGGAGCCCACTTGCACCAACACGGCCTCCACAATGCCATCGGGTCTGGCTAAAGAACGGTCCGCTAACTGCAAGATCACTGTAGTTGGTCTAGGACTTCCCAGCCCCAACTTTTTGAACACTGATGTCAGCATCAAGTTAATACTCGCTCCCAAATCGTATAGTCCACGAGCTCAGATACTTTGCCCAATTGTGATTTGAATTGTAAATATCCCAGGGTCCTTGAGCTTGGTTGGCAACCTGTTCTGTATCTGGGAAGTGCACTCCTCAATAAGTGCCACTGTAGCGTACTCCGTTAATTTGCTTTTGTTCGCTACAATGTCCTTGATATATTTTGCATACTTCGGCACTCCCTGCAAAACATCAACAAGAGGTAAATTAATGTGTACCTGTTTAAGAACCTCCATAAACTTTTTGAAACAAGCTTCCTCCTTGTGTTTCTTTAGTCTTTGAGGGAACGGGGGTGGTGGTTTTTCAGCTTCAGCTGCCTTCTCCTTCCCCCTCTCATCATCCTGTTCCCTTTCTTTCTCTACTACTCCTGACTGCTGAGGTGGTCTTTCTGGTTCCACCTCCTTGAGTTGTAAACCACTCCTTGTGGTCACTACATTTACTTGCTTGGGATTCGGGTCAGTGTCACTCGGTAGTCCTCCTCTTGGCCTGGTGTTTTGAGCTCCAACTAGTTGTCCAAACTGGTACTCCAACGCCTTTGTAGCTAATTGATTGTTCTTTACCTCTGCTGCCAATTTCACATAATCAGCCTGCAATTGAGCTTGGTTAGCTATCATTGTTTTAAATATTTCCTCAATGCTGGGTGGTGGTGGTGGAGGAGGTGCATTGATGCTTCTGTATTGAGTCTGATAGTTCTGCTGCCCTCCTTGATTTCTCTGCACACCCTGATTCGAACTCTGCCCTTGATGGCTGTTACTACCCCATGAGAAATTCGGATGATTCCTCCAATTAGAGTTGTAGTTGTTGCCATACTGTTGGTGATTATTTCTCTGTACATTACCAACAAAGTTCACTGAATCAGGATTTGCACCATAACACTCGGCTGAGTGTTCATTACTACCGCATACTTCACACCAAATCTGTTGCACTACATTAACTGGGGCCTGAGATTGATTCAAGCTCATATTGCTGAAGTGGGTGTTGAGTTGATTCTGTAACGCAGTTATCTGTGCAGCGATAGCAGTAAAACCATCCACTTCCAAGATTCCTACCGCTTTCCTAGTTCCTCCTCTAGAAGAATCCGCATTCCACTCTGGATTTAGCTGCGAAATACGGTTTAACAAAGTATACATCTCCTCATAAGTGTTTTCTAATGCTTGTCCCCCAGCTGCTGAGTCTAGCAAAACTTTTGTGTGGGGTTCCAAACCCTCTATGAAAGTATGCACCAGCACATCATTGGACTGGTGATGCTGAGGACAATCCCGTAACATGGATTTGAATCTTTCCTAAGCTTGATACAGATTCTCCCTCTCTCTTTGTTTAAAACTTAGAATCTGACTTTTAAGTCTTGCTGTTTTCCTAGATGGAAATAACCGTATCAAAAATTTTCTTGCAAGATCATCCCAAGTGGTGATGGAATTAGGTGGCTCAGCTTTCAACCACCTCTTTGCTTCTCCCAATAGTGCAAACGGGAACAATGTAAGCCTTACGTAATCAGATGATACTCCAGTAGGGATGTAAGTGTCACTTATCTCCAAAAAGTTTTGGAGATGTTGTTGTGGATCCTTGTGAGAGAGACCTGTGAATTGCCCGCTGGTGTGCAGCAATTGCACCATATTCTGTTTCAGCTCAAACCTCCCTCCTGGCTCGGGTTTGCGAATGCTTGATGTAACATTGATAGCATGTGGGATTGCCACTTCGTGAACCGGCCTAGCTGCCATTTCCTCGGGCACTAACACTACCCTTACAAGTGGTGGATTCTGTTGTTGCTCCAGGATTGTTTGTCTGAGCAACTGCATCTTTTTCTCTAGAGCTTCTCTCCTTTGACAATGAAATTGTCTTTCCGGCTATAAGTATGAGTCCACCAGCTCCTTGTCTCTTGCCAGTGTTCACCAGAATTCAATATCTGCAAAAGACAGGCTAAATTCAAGTTGTCAGCACTAATATAGAAATCATAAACTAACACTTAAGAAAACAATTTTACCAATTGCCAGTCCCCGACAACGGCGCCAAAAACTTGTTCGGGTTGTTTCGCAACTACACGCAAGTGCACGTAGTCGAACAAGTAGTAAAATGGCTAAAGTAAGCCAAGTATAGATCCCACAGGGACTGAACTAAGGTAATAATCGAATTAAGTATTAATGAACTCTAACTCTAATAATGCAGACAATAATTTAAAGAAGATTTTGAGAGTTTGTTTCCTAATTTATACTAATCTAATACAAAATGATAAAGTGAGTCTGAACTATTGTAATGAGCAAGCTGAGGCCAAAACGAACATGCAGGGAAGTAATTTATCGATACAATTCAGTTAATCTTACCTTCGGTTGCTAGTCAAGAATTATTGCCTATGGAGAGAAACTTTCGTATTCTACCTAACTTAAGAATCATGAACCTTCAACCTACATTTTTGTGATAAAAGAATTTCATGTTCTAGCCATAAGAAACCGATTCCTTAATTGACTAATACGACTTTCAGATATATTTCTATTCTGAAGGTAAATCAATTCTCAATTTTCCCAAACTAAGAAGTGATCATATCCTACCAATTCACAACTTTCCAACTTCTTTCCTTTTGAAGATAAAAATGGATTTTTTAGATATACATTAACATTGGCCAGACACTAATGCAGTAAGAACAAGAATTGATAGAACAACCATGGAAGAAAAGATGAAAAACCAAAATGATCAACAATTACATTCCACTACAAATGTTCTTAACCTCAGCAAGAAGTGAATTTAGCCACTAATTTATGGATTAAACATCATCAAATGAGTATAAATAAGACAAACAATTAAAATAAAGGAGAAAGAGTAAGAGAAGAGCCCAAAGATTTTTGTCCCCTCAACTGCCTGTAACCCACGTCCTTCCTCAACTAAGTCACAATAATTAAAAATAAGCCTAAGTGTGCTATTTATACTAGTGGGAATTTTTCCTGGAATAACAAGCAACGTGTCATGGAGTGCATCACGGAGCACTGCCTCCGTGACACAGAGCTAACGCAGACCCTCTCTGGAATTAGGTCCCTCAGCATTTTACTCCTCAGCGTGCCACGACATGCAATGCGGGGCTTGGCCAACGTGCCACGGCGCCGTCGCGAACCCTTCTGGAATTTGATGTTCCAGGTAAATATCCCTAACGTGCCACGACTTGTATCGCGGGGCATTGCCTCCATGACACGGAGGCAACGCGGACCTTCACTGGAAATTTGTCAAAATAAATCATCCGAGGCAGAATGCCTCCGCGATGGCAGCGTGACACGGCTCCATCGCGGAGCCCCTATATTTGCTACTTTTCCTTGACATTTTCCACTTCTCACTTCCGAGTCCATTCCCGATTTTCACCAATATGTAACTTAGCTTCCTAAAATTACATTTTTCCTGCAAAACAACACTAATCATGTTGGTTAGTATAAATTCACATTTTAACTACAAATCACATGAGAATGTATAAATAACAATAGACAAAAAAGACGAAATGAAGCAATTGAGTATGATTTGGGCATATAATTCTGCCCAAGCACATACTCTATGCTGTATCATTTCATGATACAGGCTCCGATATCCAGTCTCAGTCCTGCCACTAGCCAGATTCCCAGCATTAGTACTTCCCTATCAGAGTTGGTGAGTCCTCATCTTTCGATGGCCTTTCATATCAGATATGTTTCGTACTTTTGGTTTTCACACTTTAGTGAGTTAGTTAGGGTCTTGTCCCATCAGCTCGTCAGTATTAGAGGCTTTTCAGACATAGTATATATTCAGCTTTAGACTTATATATGTATTCAAATGTTATGTTATGTTCAGACTTCCGCTATGTTAATTATGTTGATCTTCCATTTATTTAAATGAATTAGATGTTATGTTCATGCCATGGGTCGACTTGAAGACTCTCGGGGTTCTTTGTCCCGTGTCTCAATCCAGGCCTATGTTCGGGTTGTGACAAATTATGGTATCATAGCGTTAGGTTTTGAAGTGTGTACAGTGTCTGAAAGCCGCATGAGGTAGAGTCTTTTTCATGGCTGTGAAGTGTGCCACACTTATGAAGATGAGTCTACAAAATGGTTAGGAAATATTCCCTTCTTTCATGATCCATGTCATGTGGTGAAGTATCTCTCTATCCTTCTAACTCATGCTATACGCGTTTATAGAATCATGCCTCCTCGCAGAGTTAATGGAAGAAGGAATCGAAATGGGAATAGCCATGAGAATGGCAATGTAGATGGGCACCAACAGGCCCCACCAGCCCATGAGGAGCACGTACCCGAGATGGTTGCCCACACTGAGTTCAGTGCAACCATACAGATGTTAGCTTAGGCCTTGACCGCCTAGGCCAATCAATAGGCAGTAGCGCATATCCCTCAGAATGGGAATGCGGCAACGGAAAGAGTCAGAGATTTTATAAGGATGAACCCTTCGAAGTTTCTTGGATCAAAGGTGGACGATGATTCACATGAGTTTATTGATGAGGTTCTGAAGATCACCTAGATCATCGGCATGACTAGATAGGAGTGCGCCAATCTAGCCTCAAATTAGTTGAAAGGGGTTGCACACATCTGGTTTAAGCAATGGAAGGATAGCGGGGCAGTTGGAGCAGGCCCTATTGGTTGGATGAGTTTCATGCCGCTTTTCTTGATCGGTTCTTCTCTGGTGAGATGAGAGAGATCAAAGCAGTCAAGTTTGTGAACCTAAAGGAAGGGAATATAAGTGTTCGGGAGTATTCCTTGGAGTTCACTCATTTTTCCAAGTATGCACTTGAGATGGTGGCGGATTAGAGAGCCTGAGTGAGTCGGTTCATGCATGGGGTAGCATACTACCTAGTCAAGGATTATCGGAATGCGATGCTTCATCAGGACATTGACTTTTCTAGGATAGTCCTGTACATCCACAGATAAGTGAGTGGGACAAAGAGGCTAAGAGGGCCAGGACTAATAGCTTCGGATTCTCCCAGCAGTGACCTAGTAAGCACCGTCAGTAGTCTCATCAGAGATCTTCAGCCCCAGCGCCTTCGGCTATGAGTGTTCCATCCAGACCCAAGCGTGATCAGAGGGGATAAGTATCAGGCTCGACATGTCAGAGTAGCTGACCCATAGAGATCAACCCTTTAGAGTGCAACAGATATGGCCGGAGGCACATGGGTCAATGTTTTGCGAGTATAGGTTCTTGATTCAGGTGCGAAAATCCCGGACATATGCTTAGAGATTTCCCACTAGCCAGACAGGGTCATGATAGGGGCTGCAGCCCAGCCTCCAGTTCAGCAGTTCCACCAGCACGCCCAGCTCAACAGCGGGTATCTACTAGTGCGAGTAGTTGTCAGCATCAAAATAGGTTCTATGCCGTAGCATCCTGTCAGGAGCAAGAGGTCTCCTTGGACGTAGTCATTGGTATGTTATGAGTATTCCACCTTGATGTATATTCCTTGTTAGATCCAAGGGCAACCTTATCTTTTGTGACGCCCTATGTTGCTAGTAGTTTCAAAGTTAGTCCCGAAATCTTGTTGGAACCCTTCCAGGTCTCTACTCCATTCGGTGATTCAGTTATAGCTAGACGGGTATATAGAAAATGCCCTATCATAGTCCTTCAGAAAGTCACCTTAGCATATTTAGTAGAGTTAGCCATGATTGATTTTGATGTTATCCTCGGCCTTGATTGTTATATGCATGTTATACCTCAGTTAATTATAGACCCCGTGCAATAGAGTTCAGATTTTCGGGTGAGACAGTCCAAAAATGGAAGAGTAGTTTAGTTGTGCCTGTAGGTCACTTCATTTCCTACCTTCAAGCCAGAAAGATGATTTATAAGGATTGCGTGTACCATTTAGTTAGGTTCAAGGATGAAACATCCGAAACCCCGACTATCCAGTCAGTTTCTGTAGTATGTGAGTATCCAGAGGTGTTTCCAGATGATTTACTTGGAATTCCTCCCGAGCGGGAGATTGATTTTGGTATTGGACTTCTTCCCGATATGCATCTTATATTTATTCCTCCTTACAGAATGGCTCCAACCGAGTTAGAGGAGTTGAAGGATCAATTGAAAGACATCTTAGAAAAGGGTTTCATTAGACCTAGCAAATCCCCATGGGGCACACCAGTTCTCTTTGTCCACAAGAAGGATGGTTCTCTTCCTATATGCATTGATTATCAACGATTGAACAAGGTCACAATCAAGAAAACATATCCTCTTCCCAGGATCAATGATTTATTTAACAAACTTTAGGGTGCTAAGTGCTTTTCAAAGAAAGATCTCAAATCCCAATACCATCAGCTCTGGGTTTGGGAGAGCGATATTCCGAATATAGCCTTCAGGACTCGGTATGGTCATTACGAGTTTTTAGTTATGTCTTTTGAACTAGCGAATGCTCCTGCAACTTTTATGGATTTGATGAACAGCGTGTTCAAGAAATATTTGGACATTTTCATGATTGTGTTCATAGATGATATTCTCATATACTCTCGGAGCGAGGAGGAGCATGCCGCCCATTTGAGGGTGGGGCTACAGACTCAGAAGGATCGCCAGTTTTATGCCAAATTTAGTAACTGTGAGTTTGGGTTAAGCTCGATGGCATTTTTGGGTCATGTGGTGTCAAGTGAGGGCGTACAGGTAGACTCTCAAAAGATAGAAGCAACGAAGAATTGGCATAGACCGGTGAATCCTTCAGATATTAGGAGTTTCTTGGGTTTAGCTGGTTATTATCAGAGATTTGTTAAGGGGTTTTCATCTATTGCAGCACCGTTGACCAAATTGACCCAGGAGAAAGTGAAGTTTCAATAGTCAAAGGCTTGTGAGAAGAGCTTCCAAGAGTTGAAGACTCGACTCACCTCAGTACAGAAGTTAACCCTACCTTAGGGTACCGATGGGTTTGTGGGGTATTGTGATACTTCAAGAATCGGCCTTGGTTGTGTATTCATGCAGCATAGTAAAGTTATAGCTTATGCTTCCAGGCAGCTGAAAGTCTACGAAAAGAATTATCCGACTCATGATCTTGACTTGGCGGCGGTAGTATTTGCCTGTATGATTTGGAGACATTATTTGTACGAGGTCCATGTAGATGTGTTTATGGACCACAACAACCTACGATATGTATTTACCTATAAGGATCTAAATCTACGACAAAGGAGGTGGTTGGAGTTACTCAAGGATTATGATAGTAGTGTCCTTTACCATCTGAGGAAGGCTAATGTGGTAGAATATGATCTTAGTAGACTTTCTATGGAGAGTGTGTCCCATGTAGGTGAGGAGAAGAAGGAGTTAGTAAAGGATGTGCATCGGCTTACACGGTTGGGAGTTCGTTTGGTTGACTCAACCGATGGTGGAGTTATTATTCAGAATGGATCAGAATCATTTTTAGTGACTGATGTTAAAGCTAGACAAGACGAGGATCCTGTTTTGGTAAAGTTGAAGGAATCTTTTCAAAATCAGAAGGTGGAGGTCTTCCCAAAGTGGAAGATGGTGTGCTTCGATATCAGGGTCATTTGTGTGTTCCGGATGTTGATAATTTGAGAGATCGAATGTTGCACGAGGTTCATGGTTCCAGATACTCTATACATCTAGGTGCCACCAACATGTACCGTGACCTACGGGAAGTCTATTAGTGGAGTGGCAAGAAGAAGGACATAGCAGAATTTGTAGCTAAGTATCCGAATTGTCAACAGGTGAAGGTTGAGCATCAAAGACCTGGAGGTGTGCTTCAAGACAGTAGTATCCCTAGTTGGAAGTGGAAGGAAATCAACATGGACTTCATCACAGGGTTGCTTCATACTTGCCAATAGTATGATTCTATTTGGGTGGTTGTGGATAGGTTGACTAAGGCAGCTCATTTCTTACCGGTCAAAACCACCGATTCAGTGGAGGATTATGCTAAATTATACATTTGAGAGTTAGTTCATTTGCATAGAGTGCCATTTTCCATCATATCAGATAGAGGTACTTAGTTTACCTCTCAGTTTCGGATAGCATTTCAAAAGGGACTTGGTACTCATGTCAAGCTTAGCACAACAGTTCACCCGCAGACAGATAGTCAAGCCGAATGGACCAATCAGACTCTTAAGGACATGTTGAGAGCATGTGTGATTGATTTCAAGGGTAGTTGGGATGATCATTTGCCTCATTGATTTTGCATATCACAGCAGCTACCATTCCAACATTCAGATGACTCCGTTTGAGGCTCTTTATGGGAAAAGATGTAGATTGCTTATTGGTTGGTTTGAAGTCGGTGAAGCTGCAGTGATAGGTTCAGATTTAGTTCATGAAGCTATGGAGAAAGTTCATCTTATAAGGGACTAGTAGAAAACAACTCGGTCCCCGTTATGTTGGGGTTTTTTGAAGGTATCTCCCATGAAAGGAGTGATGAGATTCGGGAAGAAAGGGAAACTCAGTCCCCGTTATGTTGGCTCATACAAGATTGTGAAACGAGTTGGCAAGGTAGCATATGAGTTAGAGTTACCCTCAGAATTAGCTTCAGTCCATCCAGTTTTCCATGTATCGCTCTTAAAGAAGTGCTTAGATGACCTAGCTCTAGTTGTTCTGATGGAGAGCATAGGTGTGAATGATAGCCTTAGTTAGAGGAGGTTCTGGTGGAAATACTGGATCATCAGGTTCGAAAGCTAAGAAACAAAGAAGTAGCGTCTATCAAGGTTTTATGGAGGAATCAGCATATTGAGGGAGCTACGTGGGAAGCTGAAGAATGTATGATGGCTAAATACCTGCATATATTCCCTTCCAGCTCAGTTTCAGCTTGAGGTAACAGTTTCCTCCTTAATACTCTATTTAGTTTAATGTTCAGCTCGTGTGCCTTAGTTTCTTTCATGTCAATGAATGTATATGTGATTCAGGAATTCAGTTCAGTCATGTAGGTCAAATTAGAGTCAGTCACCCCGTCAATTTTTAGCATGTATTTTCATTATTTGAGTACGATGATTGCACTTCTCTGCTTTTCAGTATGATTTTCAACATTCTTGTCATGCCCCAAAACTGGGGTAGGGCACAACTGACACTCGATTCATGATTGATCGAGAAGCCGGCTATATGACATCTGTAACTATAACACTTAGGCCATCCAGGCCACCTGTCGTAATCAATTGAAGAATAAACTGGACCCATAAGGTCTCAATAATACGGGGTAAACAATCGAAATGCAACCAAGGCAATTAGTGTGCTAAACCAAGCAACAATAAGCCGATGAGGCCATAAACTGAATAACACCGTACACACTAAGTCCACAAAGCCTCTAAAGAGTAAACTGACTGATGGTCGGAACAGGGCTCCGGCGTACCCATAACCGCATCTCAAAACTAAAGCATAAATAACTACGCCCTAGCTCCAAGAAGAAAGGAGCATACCAACTATCTGTTGATCTCACGAACTTCTACTCAAATGGCCATCCTGACCTCTACCTGCACCTGCGGCACGAACGCAGGTCCCCAAGCAAGGGGACGTCAGTACGAATGAAATATACTGGTATGTGAAGCTTAAATTGTAACCATGAGACAATAATCTTGTAATAACTAACTTAGCACATAAATATATAAAGGATAAATATAACCTGGAACTATGAAACCTGTAATTGATATCAACTAACTATAATATAACTAAACTCAAGATAACTGAACAAGGAATAAGGAATGGTAACAACCTGGAATCCTGGAAACTGAAACCTGATAATAACTCTATAATGAGATGAAAATGTAAATAAGAATTGTACAAGAAATAAACTATAACTGTAATGCCAACAACCAACCAACTTTAAATCCATATATAAAATTTGTCCAGCGGGTGTACCACACTGGGGTAAAATAAAAATATCTCCAGCCGGTGTACCACACCGGGGTAAAATAAAAAGATCTCCAGCCGATGTGCCATATCGGGGTACAATAAAAATATCTCCAGCCGGTGCAATACCGGGGTAAAATAAAAACATCTCCAGCTGGTGCAATACCAGGGTAAAACAAAAACATCTCCAGCCGGTGCAATACCGGGGTAAAATAAAAACATCTCCAGCCGGTGCAATACCGGGGTAAAAAAAAACTTCTTCTGCCGTTGTGCAACACCGGGGTAAAATAAAAACATCTCCAGCCGGTGTGCCATACTGGCGTAAAAATAAAAATATTCTCAATCATAATCATTAATGGAGACGATAAAGCTTATAGCGAATCAATTTAACTCATGTAGCACTGAAATGACAAATGCTTAATCTGTGGTCGTAATCGGTCTCATTCATAACATATAAATACAAGTGAGCACATATACCATGCAAAATTAGAAAATGTGCACATATATCACGTAAAGCTGTCAAATTATATACAAACATGTCAACTTAGTGACTCGACGAACCTTCAGGAGGCTTAGCCAACATAAGAGTTTTAGAAGACTTACAAGCAATGTCCTATAGATAGTCTTACCAATTTAACGTATCGCTTGAGTAGAAGCACATAGATTCCCATTTCTATACAATCCTTTGACATCTGGGAACTACATATATATACTGCCCACAGGGTGGTTCCTTTACATGTATTGACAACTATGCCTGGAATGTCATTTCCAAACTTATCACGTGGATGAGCACATGCAGTTCTCAATTCATTTGCCTTATTTGTAGGAAAACATGGGACTTATAACTTGAAGCTTGGAGTTATTGTCATAACGCTTAACATATATGTAGAGTTGAGAGATGAATTTCAGAAATACAACGTATGAGACTTCTGTCTAACGTATAAACTCGTATTTAGTTAGTTGAATGACCTCCAGGTGACTTCCTGGGATTAGAAGTTCTAAGCTTAACTGATCATTATCATAGCCTGCACTTATACTTACTTAGACATTAGGAACATTGGTACCTGGGAGAATCTCTCCTCTGAATTTAGGAAATTCAACTGATAGCTAAACAAGAGCTAAACATAAAGATGCATGACTTGAATATAACTGAAAGAATTCAACTGTATGTTATAACATGAAAATCGTATACATTAAGACTTCTTACTGGGAAGACATATAAAGACTTGAGTTCTTAGACTTGGATACAACATCAGACACTTCACCGAGACATTAGCATAATTCTCGAAATATGATCTCTCAAAAACTTCTTAGATCAGCTAGCACATTTCAACATAAATTAGGGATGTAAAGACATAACTTAAGGCTCTGAGACTTGGAGCACTATAACATGGGAACTCGTGAGTAACTCTCTAAGTGATGCCTTATAGGTAAATAAAGATACATAGTCGTAATTCGGATGATGCTGGATTAACTTACATAACTTTGAAATTATCTGCGGAACTTAAGAAAGCTTACATAATCATAAGTGACTTAGAAGATCCTAGGATTACCCGTTTCAGACATCGTAGAAAATTTCAACACTTAGAATAGATAACTTAACATTATCCTTTAGGGGTATAGCAGAGAGCTTCTCAACTTAAGTTACTATTTTTCAGACGTTCAACTCTAATTATTTCGTAGAAGGTTAACACTTTAGTGGTTATTCATCAACGTAACACATACTCAACATAAACAACTTAACTTGTAACTCTTTTGCTAAACGTCTTTAGAACAGGGTTAATCTTCCTAGCTGTTGCCTACCTCGTTCATAATCGTAACCCGTACCGTCTGATTTAACAATATTTAGCTCTACTTTCCTTATTCATCTTAACTTCTTTGCCAAAAATTATTCACTCTACACTCAAGTCGTTATCCTCGTGTTCACTATTCCATCAATTCTTATATACACTTTCCTCTTTTCCTAATTGACAATTTAGCCACGCTTTCCCTGTTAACAAGTATCGATTTAGCTTATTCGCTACGTGCCGCTTGCTTAGCTTTAAAGAGGAAAAACTATAATCTACTTTTTGTCTTAATCACTTTAAAACATAAACATATAGGAGGGATTAACAATATTATTAAAACGTCCTTTCAATAAGCTCGTTTACCCTCAATCGGCTTAGCGTCATCTTCTTAGGTTAAGTTCAATTACGTGTCGTCATCTTAGCATTTTGTACCAATTTCACTAAGTGACCAGATATTAACATAAATTTAACATCACATATACGGTATACTAAAAAGGACCACTCACTGTGCCCACGTTAAGGGGACTTCAGACTCGATTTAGAACTCCGGCAACAATTGTATAAAAATCACGTCTTTCCCTTCACGTTTGTTCGCTTCAACCATTCTTAACAATTCAAGCTTTATGCCAAGTAGTTCCAACCCTTTGGAGAGGATCATACATTCCTCTATATGATTTTAAGAACATAGGAATATTGATCCTTTCAATAACTTAGTTTCGTGCTTGAAAAAAACAAGGAAAGGGACGCCTTTACAAACCTGTGAACGTCGACTCTAATTTTGCAGAAAATCTTCCTTTCAAGCTTACTCCTTAAGGATCCTTCCAAGTCCAATTTACAAACCCAACAAGCAGCAACTTCACTTCACCAAAGTTATTGAAAAAATTGGGCAGCAACATGCCACCAAAACACACAAAGAAACACCAACACAATACTACAACATTCTCCAAGTTATAACCTCATAAACTTAAAGAAATCAAAAAGGGAATTACTTACCCTTTCTTAAAGATGTTATCAGCTAAAGTAGGAGTAAACTCCTACTGTTTCCTCTGCCTAGAATCATCTAAAAATGCAGCAATACCACAATCAACCACAAGACAACAATAAGTCATGACTTCCTTCCAAGGTTGTCATTTCAAAGCCCCAAAGAGACAAGAGTGAAGTTTCTTGCCTGGGATATCTTTTCACCATTGGATAGATCTCTTAATTCTGCGAATTTTAAAAAAAAAAGAGGTGAAACGATGTTGAAATGAGCTTTTTAGCTCAAAATTACTTCATATAGGCAAGCTGGGCGGTGCCCGCGTGCGGCGCCAGTGCGACGTGCCCTCGCGCGCGCTTGCGCTTGCTGCCTGTCTGTCTCGGCACCCGTACGCATGGGTGCTTTTCTAGCCGATAGTGCTGTCTTCAAACGAGCATAACGTTTTACTCCGAGCTTCGATTGATGAGTGGTTTTTTTCAATGTAAACTAGACTTAAATATATTTCATTTGATAGGCAATGGGACCTCTGAATAGTTATATATTTGGAAATATGTCCATTTAAAGTTGACCCTTATTTACAAACTTCACATACTCTTCGCTTTTCCCTTTGCACATGTTTCCCTCCTCACCTACGGACAACATACAACCCATAATCCCATTAATATGACATATAACCATCAAATAATCATCAAAAAAAATTCCGGGGTGTAACATCCTCCCCCCCTTAAAATCATTCATCCTCGAATGAGGGTTATACCTCGGTAGCCATAACTTTAGCCATAACATCTTTAACTTTTCCTTGCCTTGTGTCATAAACATACATTCTATTTTTGTAAGCACATCCTCTTTCTATTGCCGCTTCTTATCAAATCGTACTTACTCAACTCCATCTATTTGTTTGAAGTATGATAGACATGCTTTAGTACCATAAAATCGGTAACTTTTCTAACCCTAAGCAAATTAATACACTACCATGGGAGTTATGATTTATTCCAATACCACTTTTCCATTCATACCATTAGGAAATATCATAGAAAAAAAGAGTGAAAATCACAACTTAACCACTTAACATATAGAATCAGTGTCAAACCTGAAGTTGCTCTTTTACCTTTGCTTTTAACTGAAGGTACAACAGGTGCTGAAGGATCAATAACTGTACATTCTCTTATCTCTACCGAATCTGAAACAACAGGAGGGTTGAATCCCTTCCCACAATAATTCTGACTGGAACTTGGAGGAACTATGGTACAAGGAATAGGAAACTCGCTTTGATCCTCTAATCTATTTCTCGGATCGGCAGGAGGGTGATTAGGACCCTTTCAAACATCAGTGCCAATAAATCTCATAACAATTTGCCTTGCTCCAGGCAAATTTTAAAACATAAGCACGATATATATTTAACACACCTCTTACATCTTTGCTCTATAGCACGATCTATTAATGAATAAAGTGAAACAACTCCTAAATGACCTATAGCTTCCTGATTATAAGTATGGTGCACAACATACCCATAAAGCAAGACTCTACTAGACACGGCTTGTGGACTCCCTAGGATACGACTTCGCTCTGATACCAAGTCTTTCATGCCCCAAAACTGGGGTTGGGCGCAACTGGAACTCGATTCATGATTGGTCGAGAAGCCGGCTATATGACATCTGTAACTATAACACTTGGGCCATCCAGGCCACCTGTCATAATCAATTGAAGAATAAAATTAACCCATAAGGTCTCAACAATACGGGGTAAACAATCGAAATGCAACCAAGGCAATTAGTGTGCTAAACCAAGAAACAATAAGCCGACGAGGCCACAAACTGAATAACACCGTACACACTAAGTCCAAAAAGCCTCTAAAGAGTAAACTGACTGATGGTCGGAACAGGGCTCCGACCTACCCATAACCGCATCTCAAAACTCAAGCATAAATAACTACGCCATAGCTCTAGGAAGAAAGGAGCATACCAACCATCTGTTGATCTCACGAAGTGCTACTCAAATGGCCATCCTGACCTCTACCTGCACCTGCGGCACGAATGTAGGTCCCCAAGCAAGGGGACGTCAGTACGAATGAAATGTATTGGTATGTGAGGCTGAAACTGTAACCATGAGATAATAATCCTGTAATAACTAACTTAGCACATAAACATATAAAGGATAAATATAACCTGGAACTTTCCAACCTGTAATTGATATCAACTTACTATAACATAACTAAACTCAAGATAACTGAACAAGGAATAAGGAATGGTAACAACCTGGAATCCTGGAAGCTGAAACCTGATAATAACTCTATAATGATATGAAAACGCAATTAAGAATTTCACAAGAAAGAAACTCTAACTGTAATGCCAACGACAAACCAATCGTAAATCCATATATAAAATTCGTCCAGCGGGTGTACCACACTGGGGTAAAATAAAAATATCTCCAGTTGGTGTACCACACCGTGGTAAAATAAAAAGATCTCCAGCCGATGTGCCATATTGGGGTAAAATAAAAATATCTCCAGCCAGTGCAATACCGGGGTAAAATAAAAACATCTCCAGCTGGTGCAATTCCGGGGTAAAATGAAAACATCTCCAGCTGGTGCAATACCTGGGTAAAATAAAAACATCTCCTACCGGTGTGCAACATCGGGGTAAAATAAAAACATCTCCAGCCGGTGTACCATATCGGGGTAAAAATAAAAATATTCTCAATCATAATCATTAATGGAGCTGATAAAGCTTATACCGAGTCAATTTAACTCATATAGCATTGAAATGACAAATGCTTAATCTGTGGTCATAATCGGTCTCTTTCGTAACATATAAATACAAGTGAGCACATATACCATGTAAAATTAGAAAATGTGCACATATATCACATAAACCTGTCAAATTATGTACAAACATGTCAACTCAGTGACTCGACGGACCTTTAGGAGGTTTAGCCAACAATAAAGTTTTAGAAGACTGACAAGCAATTTCTTATAGATAGTCTTACCAATTTAACATATCTCTTGAGTAGAAGCACATAGATTCCCATTTCTATACAATCCTTTGACATCTGGGAATTACATATATATACTGCCCACAGGGTGGTTCCTTTACATGTATCGACAACTATGCCTGGAATTTAATTTCCAAACTTATCACATCGATGAGCACATGCAGTTCTCAATTCATTTGCCTTATTTGCAGAAAAACATGGGACTTATAACTTGAAGCTTGGAGTTATTGTCATAACGCTTAACATATACGTAGAGCTGAGAGCTGAATTACAGACATACAACGTATGAGACTTCTGTCTAACATATAAACTCGTATTTAGTTAGCTGAGTGACCTCTAAGTGACTTCCTGGGATTAGAAGTTCTAAGATTAATTGATCATTATCATAGCCTGCACTTATACTCACTTAGACATTCAGAACATTGGTAGCTGGGAGAATCTCTCCTCTGAATTTAGGAAATTCAAGTGATAGCTCAACAAGAGCTAAACATAAAGATGCATGACTTGAATATAACTGAAAGAATTCAACTGTATGTTATAACACAAAAATAGTACACATTAAGACTTCTTACTGGGAAGACATATAAAGACTTGAGTTCTTAGACTTGTATACAACATCTGATACTTCACCGAGACATTAGCATAATTCTCGAAATATGATCTCTCAAAAACTTCCTAGATCAGCTAGCACATTTCAACATAAATTAGGGATGTAAAGACATAACTTAAGGCTCTGAGACTTGGATCTCTATAACTTGGGAACTCGTAAGTAACTCTCTAAGTGATGCCTCATAGGTAAATAAAGATACATAGTCGTAATTCGGGTGATGCTGGATTAACTTACATAACTTTGAAATTATCTGCGGAGCTTAAGAAAGCTTACATAATCATAAGTGACTTAGAAGATCCTAGGATTACCCGTTTCAGACATCGTAGAAAATTTCAACACTTAGAATAGATAACTTAACATAATCCTTTAGGGGTATAGCAGAGAGCTTGTCAACTTAAGTTACTATTTTGCAGACGTTCAACTCTAATTATTTCGTAGAAGGTTAACACTTTAGTGGTTATTCATCAACGTAACACATACTGAACATAAACAACTTAATTTGTAACTCTTTTGCTAAACGTCTTTAGAACATGGTTAATCTTCCTAGCTGTTGCCTACCTCGTTCACAATCGTAACCCGTATCGTCTAATTTAACAATATTTAGCTGTACTTACCTTATCATCTTAACTTCTTTACCAAAAATTATTCACTCTACACTCAAGTATTTACCCTCGTGTTCACTATTCCATCTATTCTTATATACACTTACCTCTTTGCCTAATTGACAACTTGGCCACGCTTTCCCCGTTAACATGTATCGATTTAGCTTATTCTCTAGGTGCCGCTTGCTTAGCTTTAAAGAGGAAAAACATAAAATCTACTTTTTATCTTAAGCACTTTAAAACATAAACATATAGGAGGGATTAACAATATTATTAAAATGTCATTTCAATAAGCTCGTTTACCCTCAATCGGCTTAGCGTCATCTTCTTAGCTTAAGTTCAATTACGTGTCGTCGTCTTAGCATTTAGTACCAATTTCACTAAGTGACCAGATATTAACATATATTCAACATCACATATACGGTATACTGAAAAGGACCAGCTCACGGTACCAACGTTAAGGGGACTTCAGACTCGATTTGGAACTCCGGCAACAATTGTATAAAAATCACGCCTTTCCCTTCACGTTTGTTCGCTTCAACCATTCTTAACAATTCAAGCTTTATGCCAAGTAGTTCCAAGCCCTTTGGAAAGGATCATACATTCTTCAATATTATTTTAATAACATAGGAATATTGATCCTTTCAATAACTTAGTTTCGTGCTTGAAAAAAACAAGGAAAGGGTCGCCTTTACATACCTTGGAACATCGACTCTTATTTTGCCGAAAATCTTCCTTTCGAGCTTACTCCTTAAGAATCCTTCCAAGTCCAATTTACAAACCCAACAAGCAGCAACTTCACTTCACCAAAGTTCATGAAAAAATTGGGCAGCAACATGTCACAAAAACACACAAAGAAACATCAACACAATACTACAACATTCTCCAAGTTATAACCTCATAAACTTAAAGAAATCAAAAAGGGAATTACTTACCCTTTCTTAAAGATGTTATCAGCTAAAGTAGGAGTAAACTCCTACTGTTTCCTTTGCCTAGAATCATCTAAAAACGCAGCAATACCACAATCAACCACAAGACAACAACAAGTCATGACTTCCTTCCAAGGTTCTCATTTCAAAGCCCCAAAGAGACAAGAGTGAAGTTTCTTACCTGGGATATCTTTTCACCATTGGATAGAGCTCTTAATTCTGCGAATTTTGAAAAAACAAATGAGGTGAAACAGAGTAGAAATGAGCTTTTTAGCTCAAAATTACTTCATATAGCCAAGCTGGGCGGTGCCCGCGTGCGGCGCCCGTGCGACGTGCCCTGCGCGCGCGCGCCTGCTACCTGCCTGTCTCGGCGCCCGCGTGCATGGGCGCTTTTCTAGCCGATGGTGCTGTCTTCAAACGAGCATAATGTTTTACTTCGAACTCCGATTGACGAGCGTTTTTTTTCACTGTAGACTAGACTCAAATATCTTTCATTTGATAGGCTATAGGACCTCTGAATCATTATATATTTGGAGATATGTCCATTTAAAGCTTACCCTTATTTACAAACTTCACATACTCTTTGTTTTTCCCTTTGCACATGTTTTCCTCCTCAACTACGGACAACATACAGCCCATAATGCCCTTAATATGACATATAACCATCAAATAATCATAAAAAAAAATTTCGGGGTGTAACAATTCGAGGATGAATGTTCCCAAGGGGAAGATATTGTAATACCCCCAAAACCCTAAGATCAGACCAGGGAGTTGAAATAGAGAAAATAGAATTTTCTGCACCAGGTCATAGGACGAGTCATCCAGTGACCCGTCAGGAACACCACGAGTCATTAAATGACTCATGGAGAGGGGTTTGACCATGAATGGAAATTTTAGATTTGGGCTAGCCACGGATGTGACCACGAGTCGTGGTTAGCCCTATGATTCTTTAGGTCAACTGTGGTCACAGGTGATTTTAAGGAGGAAGGAAAATGTCAGTGTACCTAACAGGTCATCACCACGAATTTTCGGGTGCACCATGAGTCGTGGTGTTCCTCGTGGTGACCAAGGCAGGCAAGTTTTCACTGTTGATCATGAAAGGTGACCATGAGTCGTGGTCAGGGACAATGAGTCGTCCAGTCCCTCGTTGGGACTGGCAGTGTGTTTTTCCTTGCAAATTTATTAAGGGTTTTCCCGTAATTCCTAAGGCCTAAACTATGTCGTTTTAAGCTCATAATAGTATGTTTTAAGAAGGGTTAAGTCATTCTGATCCTATTCTAATTCATGCATGCAGGCTTAGAGGTTTAAGAGGTAATCAAGCCTAGTCTCTTCAAAGTTCTTCCACAATTCTCATTGGGCGATCAAGGAAGTTGAGAAATCAGATCTCTTCAGGTATGTAAGGCTAAGAATTGGTTCAATAGTCCTTACCCATGCCCAATTCTCTCTCAATTCATGAAAATTGTAATTGATAAATCTATGGGGGTTTTACCCAATGTGTGAATTTCCTAAGTATCAATCATGGGTATGAACTAAGCATGTTTCTGATGTTGAATTATGATTAATGAGAAGATTTTACAATGTTTTAAATTATAAAATATGTTTTCAAGTTTTCTAAATTATGACGCCCATCCATGAAAGTCCATGAAAGTTGAGATCTATGAAGTATATGTAGAAGCATGATGAGATGTTTATGAACAAAGTATGATTTTGAAATACCCATGTTTATGCTCATGTTATCATATGATTAAGTCTATGCCAAGCACGTTTAAGTATTGGGCAAGCCCATATGATCAAGTATGCTTTACGATTTAATGTAATTAGCTTACCATAGAGTTTTGGAGTCTAGACTCCCAATTTTGTTTAGCTTGTGGTATGGTTTGAGCCAAGACCCCTCATGTTATGATTTCAGATTATGCATGTATGTTATTATTCAGCTTCATCACTAGAGGATGGTCAGCTTCATTAAAAAAGGATGGAGAGCATATGCATGTTTTTGGGAGTAATGTCTAGCTCCGAGTAGGCTAAGGGTCAGTCAACCGTATGCCTTAGAACTACATGCCAATGTAGGTATGTTCATATTATTTGGGACATCTCTTGTAAGCTTACTCTTTCCCCAAGGGGACTTCAGCTTGATATCGATATCGTGGTAGCGTCCTTAGCCCTGGCAAGATTTTGGACGGATCTACCCACTTGAGTGTGATAGTCGCGATCATGTAAGCTCTATCTTGGTAATGTCAGATATATGATAAGTCTCCCATTATTCCTTATGATTTTAGTTATGCATGTTCATCAGTCATGATATTATGTTTTTAGCAGGTTTGACCCAATGTTCAATTTTACTTATGATTATTAGTTTTCAGCTTTGGGTCATTCAATTCAATTATGATATTCAGTTATGTTCAGATCATGATTTCAGAAAATAGCATGCAAGTCCCACTCTCAGAATCTTATCTTGATTATGTTTTATGATATGCAGGATTTATGATTTTACGTACTTAGCAGTTTTACTTACCTTGCATACTCGGTACATTCCATGTACTGACTTCATATTCTATGTTGTATTATTTCATGAAATAGGCTCCGATATACAGACTCAGTCCCGCTGCTAGCCAGATTCCCATCATTAGTACTTCCCGATTAGAGTTGGTGAGTGCTCATCTTTCGAGGGCCTTTCTTATCACATATGTTTCGTATATTCAGTTTCCAGACTTTAGTGAGTTAGTTGGGGTCTTGTCCTATCAAATCGTCAATATTAGAGGCTTTTCAAACATAGTATGTATTCAACTTTAGACTTATGTATGTATTCAGATGTTATGTTATGTTCAGACTTCCGCTATGTTAATTATGTTGATATTCCGTTTATTTTAATGAGTTAGATGTTATGTTCAAGACATGGGTCGACTTGGAGCCTCGCGGGGTTCTTTGTCCCGTGTCTCGATCCGGGCCTATGTTCGGGTTGTGACATAACTACTTCGGGTTTTACACTTGTGATCTATCCCAATATCTTAATTGTAGAACTGATAACTAGGGTTCATCCAAACGACTGGTTCGTCCCTATTGGATGAAAATACTCAATCATTGGTGAGTTCTCATTAGCGATTTCAATTTATCCTTTATCAATTTATTCCAAATCTAACTATCCTACCACCACAGCTCAAGTTAATACAATGATCATAAGAATCAAGGTTTTGTTGTAATTCTATTTTCCTATTCTCTACCTCTCTAGGCTCAAGCAAGTAAAGAATTAAGGCATGTCCTAACATTGCACACCATTAAGAAACGTTTAAAATGAAGAGAATACAATACATGCGTTTAGTATTTGTTTAGAAGCACTTCGTGCATACCCTAGCTCGTTAATTCACCATGACTCCCACAACCCTAGTTGTGGAGGTTTTAGCCTATAATGTTCATAAGTAAATTAATAGCATTAATAGACAAAATCATAAATTAATACTTACAACGATGATAGGAAAAAACTCACTTGATTATTACAAAAACAAGGAAGAACAATTCAACAACATGTATCACAATGTATTTCTAACTCTCAATTCTAAGTTGTAAATTGTCTCCAAAAATTCACTCTAAAATTGTGCATACATCTTCTTCTCTATTACATAAAAATAAAGGGTATTTATAGTAGTAGATTTATGCTTTTCTTTTTCCTTAAAAGATTTGATTTGGGACTTGTAGCTCCTTTTCCTAATTGAAGTGGGATAAACTTTTTGGTAGCCAAACATGCTTGGCGCATTGTGCATAGCATCGCGCAGCAATTGCCCCGCGTCGCACCTCTAGTTGCACTGGCATGCTGGCGGCTCACGCCCTTCATCGCACTGGAGTGGCTTCGCGCCGCGCTACTAGTCGTGCAGGTGTGCTAGTGCACTGTTTTGGCCTTGTTCTTGCTTTGTTCATTCCATCTTATTTACATTGGTTTCAAAAGCCTCAAATACACCCAAATCCATCACTTTTTAGCCCTGAAAACATCTAATCATGTGTGTTAGCTCTTTTCACAAATATATAACATAAACACATGCAAACACACATAATTTGTTCTCAAAACATAGTAAAGTATGGGCAAAATATGACTAAGAAGTTTGTAAGTATGACCTTCATCAACACCTAACACTTAAACTATTGTTCGTCCTTGAACAATCTATTGCTTCCCTTTTCACATTTAAGCAAAAAATTCATCCTACGAACAGGTCTAGTTGCACTTAGTATCATGAGACAAATCAATGAAGCTCAAACAATTCACTCGCATGCATATAGGATCAATATTAAAATATAAAAGTTCGAAATCACTTAGCTTTTTGAAAACTAACTCATCAAGACATATTTTGGGCCAACATGAATCATATGTAACTTAACAATCAAGTTTTATCAAAATCTTACCATTGTGCCCCTCACAATTTGGAGAGATGCCCTTTCACACACAAGATATAACACAATATTAACTTGGGCATGAATATAACAAAATCCGCTCACTCTCCCGAAGAACTCAACATACATGCAAAAGACGACCCATAAGCTTGCCCTTAGTGTAATATTCCGCTAATATAGAATTATGAATCAAGGATCAATTAGGACATAAATTTGGCTGTAATGTAGGCTAAGGGACGGGTAGGAACTATTTGGAAAAAATAGTGACTAAGCTCCCTAAGCACTTTAATACTTCACAACACTTCACTTCTTAAGCTCATTCTTCAATTTTCAAATTTTCTCCTTATACATCCTTTTATTTTTCAATTTACAACTTAGGTGACTAGTGGGGATTTTTTCAACATTGAGCTCATTCACACATTTTTTTTATCATTATTATTTTTTTCGAAGATCTTTCTTCTTTTTGTTTTCCCACTAACATTACCCTCCTTGTTTAGCAAATTTTCACCCTGTTCTTTTCTTTTAATCTCCACAGTCTTTAGCTTTTCTCTTCACTTTTCAACTTATGCTCCTTTTATACAAAATTTATCATTTAAAGTACTCTAGGAGTCATTTGGATCAAATACAAGTTAATAGAACAAAAAGGGATTAAGCTTATAATATGGCTATCAAAAGAATAGGCTAAGGCTCAACATTGATGCTAGGATAATTACAATCAAGGTAGGTAAAATAGGAATAAAAATAGGGCTACCAAAGAAATTCCTATATCACTTCCTAAATCCATCATTCTTATTTCATTTTGCAAACACACCGGGCAAGTTTTAGACATCAATTTGCAAGCATGGAGTATATAAAAAATTCCTCACACATAGGAACAAAATGGTTTAACAATGGAAATCAAGATCACATAAACACATATATTTATATTGCATGCATAACATAATTAAACCCATTTTTTTCAAGTACAAGAGTCAATTTTTAAAAACTAAGTGTTTCTCCCTTTTTCATGCATTTTTGAGTGAATTTTATAAAGTCTCAATGATACCTAAAGTGAAGCACCTAACACTCATTTGGACCAAGTTCTTGTTCTTTCTAATGACTCAATTATCGTTAAGACGGTCGTCATCCATCCATCATCCGCAAAGTCATGACTCAATGACTAAAAAAATAAAAATAAAAAAATTTTAAATACTAGTTAGTTATAAGGGACTATCCACTGGAAAAGTATCGAAAACAAAAATAGGAAGAACCCAAATTTTTTTTAAAAAACTACTACAAACCAATCAAGCATGCAAGATCAGTCATAAATCCCAAAAAACAACTAGGCCTACTATGTGCAAATTTAGCAATTAAGGCATGCATGGTAATATAAAGTTCACTTCTCCCACCCTACACTTAATTAGTAACACTATCCCTAGTGCTAAAATAACAAGGTATAAAGTAAAAGAGTGAAAGAAGAACTCCCTGGACCTCTATTCCTCATTGTCTATGGGGGCAAGAGCAGCTTCCCCCATCTCAGAATCCTCCTCATTATCATCACTAAACTCTATGTCAGAGTCTACTCTCTCCATCTCGTCCTCCATGGCCACATCATCATCAAAAGGCTCCTTGTATCCAGGCCTGACCCTGCAAAGGGCTCGCGAGTGCTTGATTAGAGGGTAGTCCATGTTAAGCTGCTGTATTTGCTCCTCAGTCACACCATTCATCCTCAACTGGAGCATTTATATCCTGTACAAGTGGCTCAACATGTTGTCAATTTGCGCATTGCGCTTAGTGATAGAAAGGACTGGACCTTTTATACCCTCGGGTTCCTTTGTTTTAGTCACATCAATCCCCCTAGGATCATAAGTAGGTCTATAGTCCACCTTCTCCTCCTCAATGTCATGCCCATGCAGAAATCGGGTCAAGAGAGCCCTAAATCCAAAGTTTCGACCCTTTTTTACCCTTTCTCTTCTTAACATTTTTAATGAGCGCCCCCACATTAATTGGCATTCCAGTCATAGCGCATATACAAGGCACACTCTTTCTCTAGTCACATGGGTTACATGCTTTCCGGGCACTAATTAAGGACATACTATATTTTTAACCAAACTCATGCCTCTACTTAAGTAAGCATATGGAAGTGAAACATGATGCCCAAATTGTTGGTGGTCAGTCCACCTTGCAACAGAGTTAGGGCCACACAAAGTATGTATAATATCCCTATACGGGGGTTTCTTCACCATGTTAACAAAGGTTGTTGGTCAACATGAGGTGTCCCAAGTAATATATTCAAAGCCATAGGTGCAAACTCAATAATTTGACCCCTAATTTAAAGTTGCTTTGACCTCGCCTTTGGCATCCAATTTGCGAGGAATTCCCTCACCATATTCAAAGTACAATACCCCGGCGCATCAAGCACAAAACCAAGACCAAGGGTTAGTATTCTATCTACCATGTGAGGGAAAACTATTGACAAGCAATTTCTATCAATAAACATATCATGTGAATATTTAGATTCTTTATGCTTCTTTAACTATTTTTTACCTTCTTGCTCCGTGACCTAATAGAGCCCATATCGCCTCAATAGTGGTGGTGCCATCCTCACATCTTCATGCTCCTCTTCACTAGGTCTCCTTGCTCTTTTTGACCCCTGGCTTGAAGAAGCCACACCTTCCCCTTTCTTTACTTTTGGCACCATTGATGGAAGTATCTCAAGAAAAATGTTACACTTTGTGTTTTGGGTGAAAATATTTGGAGGATTTTGATGAAGAGATGAAGTTTTGAAAGAGTTTTCTTGGGAAATCCAAGGGGTGCGGTGCAACTATGATGAAATTGAGATAAAATTTTTAGGTCTAGGCCTTTTAAAGTACACCTTTAGGATGTGAATTACATTTTTTCCCTTAAATTTTTTGCCTGGAGACCCTGCACTGTATCGCGGCGCTCAAAGTGCCAAATCTGTAGCCCGTCGAGAGACGGAACGCGTCAACTAGTTTGCACTTTGTGGCATTGTATGCGCTGACCTGCCTATGCATCACGCTAGGCCGTGCGGCACTTGTGCCTGCGCCTCGCGCCAGGCCTTATGCTGCTTGTCTTGGGCAATGCCCAATTCACACATTTAACTATTTTGCTCCCTATTTTAAATGTTTAAGCTCAAGTTTTGTTGAAAATCATGACCTATCACCTGCACACATAAACAAACACATAAAAATTAAAATTTTATCTTGGGTTGCCTCCCAAGTAGCGCCCGATTTAATGTCGCAATACGACACAAGTATCTTGATTACTCGAGCTTCATCAAGATACCAGTTGAGACTGTGGTCACATCTTGGCCGCTTATTTCACCATGCTGCCCTGTGACACAATAGAAAATAAAAGAAAAATGAAAAATAGGAAATAAAGACTAACATTTAAACACAAGGAATAAATCTAATCCTAAACGTATTCCCTAGCAACGACGCCACTTTTTAATAATGCTCAAACTCACACTTCCTGACGAAGTATGAAGCGGACGTTGCCAATAAAGAACCAAACAAAGGCTAGGGTCGAACCTAAAGGGAATAAGGTCAGGATATAGAAAAACGCTAGTATTTAAGCTTTTAAGTCAATTATCTCCTACAGGGGGGATTTGTAAAAGTAACAAGTAATATTATTGAGAAATTGAATGTTGATTCAAAATTAATGCAACTAACTAGGGTAGGTGTTTTCCATGGGTTCATAACTACTTCGGGTTCTACACTTGTGATCTATCCCAATACTTTAATTGTAGAACTAATAACTAGGGTTCATCCAAACGAATGATTCATCCCTATTGGATGACTATACTCAATAATCGAGTGAGGTCTCATGAGCAATTTCAATTTTAACATTATCAATTTGTTCCAAATTTAACTATCCTGTGACCACAGCTCAAGTTAATACAATGATCATAAAAATCAAAGCTTTGTTGTAATTCTCTTTTCCTAATCTCTACCTCTCTAGGCTCAAGTAAGTAAAGAATTCAGGCATGTCCTAACATTGCACACCATTAAGAAATGTTTAAAGATGAAGAGAATACAATACAAGTGTTTAGTATTTGTTTAGAATCACTTCATGCAAACCCTAGTTCGTTAATTCACTAAGGTTCCCACAATCCTAGATGTGGAGGTTTTAGCCTATCAAATTCAGAAGTAAATTAACAACATTCATAGACAAAAGCATAAATTAATACTTACAATGTTGATAGGAAGAAACTCACTTGATTATTGCAAAAATAAGGAAGAACAATTCAACAAGTATCTCAATGTATTTCTAACTCTCAATTCTATGTTGTAAATTATCTCCAAAAATTTACTCTAAAATTGTGCATACATCTTCTTCTCCATTACATAAAAATAAAGGGTATTTTTAGTAGTAGATTTATGCTTTTCTTATTCCTTAACGGATTTTATTTGGGACTTATAGCTTCTTTTCCTAATTGAAGTTGGGATAAACTTTTAGGCAATCGGAAATGCTTGGCTTGCCGCGCTGTTCGGGTGTTTTATGGGTATATAAAACGACACGCAAGTGCACGTGGTCGAACAAGTAGTAAGTGGCTTTAGTAAGCCAAGTATCGATCCCTCAGAGACATGGATGAAGTGCAATTTGCTAAAGCGTACTATATTTTACTTCTAAAAATGCATACAACAGTGTAACCAAAAGTTTGATAGTTTGTTTTATAAATTTTTATACTAAAACTAAGAACAATTATCTACTTTGAATCTGAACTATGAATGAAAGCATGCTGAAGTTAAACGAACATGTAATGAAATTAATTATCATCATACTTTGGTTAATCTTTTCCTCCAGTTGCTAGCCAAGAACATTTGCCAAGAGATTAAAACTCTCGTATTTAACCTCACTTAAGAATCATGAACCATCCGTCTACATTTCTGTGATCAAATGCAATTCATGTCCTAGCCATACAATTCCGGTTCCTAAATTGACTAATACGACTTTTAGGTATATTTCTATCCTGAAAGCAAATCAAGACTCAATTTTCCCAAACCAAGTAAAGAACATATCCTATTAATTCACAACTTTCCAATTTCTTGCTCTCTCGAGTGAAACCAGACTTTTTAGATGTACATTAATGTAGGCAACACATTAATGCAGTAAGAACAAGAATTAATAGAACAACATGGAAGAAAAGATGAAAAACCAAAGAATCAATACTCAAATTTCATTACAATTGTTCATAACCTCAGCAAGGAGAGGAATTAGCCACTCATTTGTGGACTAAACATCTTAAAATGAGTGTTAATCATACAAGCAATTGAATTAAAGAAGAAAGAAAGAGAGAAAAAACCCTGATATTTTCGTCCCTCAACTGCCTGTAACCCACGTCCTTGCTCCACCAAGTCAGAATATTGAAAAATGAACCTAAGTGTTCTATTTATACTGTTGGGAATTTTTCCCGGAATAACGAGCAACGTGTCACGGAGTGCATCGCGGAGCACTGCCTCTGTGACACGCTACGAACGCGGATCCTCACTGGAACTGGGGGTCCGGGAATTTAGGCTCAACGTGGCACGGCGTGCATCGCGCAGCACTGGCTCCGTGCCACGGAGCAAACGCGGACCCTCTCTGGAATTTGGGTGAATTTTCCCCATCCAGGCAGAATGCCTCCGCGATGGCAGCGTGACACGGCTCCATCACGGAGCCCCTTTAATTCATGCTGTCCAATGCCTTTTTCCTTGCTCACATCCAAGTCCAACTCCAATCTCATCCAACATGCATTTAAGCTTCCCGAAATCATATTTTACCTGCAAAACAATGCTAATCATGTTGGTTAGTATAAATTCACATTTTATTACCAATTACATGAGAATATATACACATTGATAGATAAACAAAGCGAAAATGGTACTTTTGAGTATCACTTGGGCATATAAATTTGCCCAAGATCACTTACCCCACACTTAAATCCTTGTTCGTCCTCGAACAACAAACATACAATTCATGCAATTTACATCCCAACCTCGCTACTTCGGTTCGACAATTTAAGCTACGGTCATACCAATTATTCAATACAGCAAATCATCAAGAAAACATGCATGGTCTTGTCAATGCAATGACCTTCAATACATTAAGACCTCCTAGACTTTAAGAATCGACTCTCGATATCGGCAAACTCATGCAAATTAGCTAATCAAGATATCCGACACGAAAATTAATCTTTCATCAAGCATGTGCTCTCACAACTCAAGAGAATCATCCCCTTTTTGCTCATATGACTCACAAACATTCAAACAGCGGCATGTACACACAATTTCACTCTCTCTCCCAAAAGAATTCACATGCATCATGTCATGACCCATAAGCATGCCCTTAGTGTATTACTCCACTAATATAAAGAAGTGCGATGTAAGATCACGTAGGACTTTAATGGGTTGTAATGGAAGCTACGGAATAGTAAATATTGGATCAGCCAATAATAGCCACTAGCATCCTTAAGCGTCTTTTCAACACATCCCATAAACTCATGGACATTGTTTTTTTTTTTTCATCATCCCATTCTTGATGATTTTCTTTAGTATGGTCCATTGCATTAAGCACACTTGACACAACAACAAAGATTGTTCATGCACCTTCATTATCGCCTATTTATAGCAAGTGCACCTTCAACCTTTTCTTTTCTTCTATCACTCTGCTTTTCTTTTTCTTTTCACCATTCTCACTCTTCGACACTTTGGGAAAATGATTTTCTCTTCTTAAGCGGTTAAGAGTTTTGTATAGACTTTACGGCTAATGAAAAGAAGGAATTAAGCTCGGTTTACACTTTTTGGACAAAAGAAAAGAATAATTGGCTGAAGGCTCAACGGGCTGACTAGGGTATACAATCACAGGGGGGTATGACAAGGAAAAATAGAAACTCTCGGTTAAAACAAAGAAATGCCTACATCCTTTCCTACAATATACCTCCTTCATTTCGTTTTGTACACACACCAGGCAAGTTCTAGACACTTCACAATAGCATGGAATATCAACACCTCACTTCACACTTTTTGCAGATGCTCGATTCAAGATGTATTCACAGACTCTTCAATCAGCTAATTACATGAATTCAAAATTAAGCCTCAATCACACTGAATCAAACTCTATAGCCTAGGTATCTCAACATATTTACAAATTTGCATGCTTTCATACGAATCACCTTTGCATTTTGATATCATGTACAACACGCAACCAGAATTTCGCAACCATAGAGTAACTACAGGTTTCGGGATGCAATCCACCAAAGAAAAACTGAAAAATTGAAAAATAATTGAAAACAATCTACTCCTAACGACTTCATTTCCCTTAAGACGGTCGTCATCCATCCATCATAGGGAACGGTCACTAACTATGACTTCAGTTCAATGGGACCATTCGCAGTAAAAGAACCGAAAACAAACGCCGAGAAACCTAAAATTAAAAATATATGTCAAAAATATCGATCATTTCGATAGAAAAATTATTTACAAAATATTTTAAAATTTACAAACTATTTTAAAATTTTTTAAAAATGTCGATCATTTTGATAACAAAAATATGTACAGAATCAGAATCAGCTAGCAACATTCAGCAACACACATCAATTTAACCAACATTTGCAAATACAGAACAACTAACACTTCACACTCACAGGGACAAACAACATACACGATAACAGAAGAGAGAATACAAACAAAATAGCCCAGCCCAACACCTAACTACTCCCACCCCACACTTAGCTCGAACACTGTCCCCAGTGTCCACAAAAATTCAAATAGCACAAATTCGGGTGGTGGAACTCCCTGATCAGTCAAAGTATTCCACTTCTTCGTCGGGTGCTGCTGCTTCATCTCCCATATCCGAGTCGCCTCCGTCGTCATCATCGGACTCCACATCGGAGTCCTCCCGACGTGTCTCCTCATCTGTGGGGACATCATCATCTATGGGCTCTATAAATGCTGGCCCCACTCGGCATAGAGCCCTGGCGTTTTCGCCAAAAGGGTAGTCTAGCTCGAGCTGCCATAACTCATCCTCTGTCGCCGGCCTCCCACCTATCCTTAGTTGGAGCATCTGCATCCCATACATCTGAGCCATATATTGGTCATCACGAGCATGTCGCTCGCCAAGTGTAAGAACTAGCCCGTGGGTGGTATCGGGAGCCTTAGTTTTAGTAACGTCTAAGGCCCGCCGCTCCAACTGCGGGATATAGTCAAGGGCCTCCTCCTCAACATCGAGGCCCCTGAGGAAGGTGGTCAGTAGTCCACCAAAGCCATACCTGTGCCCCTGGTGCAACCGGGATCTCTTCATGGCGGATATAATAACCGCCCCGACATTGATCTCCAGCCCTTTCATCAGGGCGTACACCAGGAAAACACGATCCCGGGTTACATCAGTCATATGTACCCCCGGGATGAGGCATGAGCAGACTATCTTCAGCCAGATTCGGGCTTCCCTGTTCATCTGTGAATAGGGCAACGTCTGGTGGTAGCCCCTCTCTTTATGTCTGCTCCATCTAGCTGTCGATCGGGTCCCACACAATGTGCGTCTGATGTCCGCATACGGTGGGGTAATGTTCAGCTGTCAGAGTACGTGGGCGTCTGTGTCCCGTGCTCCTATGATGGCATTGAGGTGGTGGGGCTCCAGAGTGACTATTTGCCCTCTGATCTTGATGGTGTGACTCCTGATCGTCGGGTTCCAATTGGCATAGAACTCCCGAACCAAGTGCAGATTGCATTCCTTGGGCTCCTCAAAGATGAACTTGAGCCCAGCTGCCTCGATCCGATGGACCATTCTAGGGAACTCCTTTGCCAATGGTTCCCGTGCTATGTGCTCCTCGGGGAAATATTTATTTTCTTTATGCTTCGCGTACCACTTTTTCCCCTCATCGGTCACCCATCTCGTTCTGTATTAGCGGCGTTGGCTCCGTGGAACTGCTGGTGCAGCTGGGACTGCTGCGCCCAGTCTGATTCGTTTCCTTCCGGTGCCTGAAGTTGATGCGCCTTTTCCTTTATCTTGCCGACTTGCCATTTCACCTGTCAACCCAAGTAAACAAGATCAATGTTAAGCTAACGGATATCAACTTTGGCTAAGGTAGGGTTACGCTAGGTTACCCCACACTTAGTCCTTATCTACAGTTACAACACTATGGCAAGATTATCTTTATTTACACACGATAAACAACTATACAATCATGCTTAGTGCGCTTGAAAAATTCGACGGTATAACTTCTGCGTACTACTCAGACTTCATATAGCTAATCACAATCACTACCATCGCTAACATTTTAACCAATCACACTTAGCAACGAAAAACAAAGAAACAAAAAGAACAACAAAAATTTATCTACATGAACCTATATAACCAACCAAATTCTTACAAATTTCCACATTTCCCCCAACCCGAGAATCCGTCGTTCTATTAACATCCTAACAATTTGTACATCAACTCATCTCATTCAACACATCCATCCCGGCATAAAATTCACAATTTCAATACATTTTCAACTTCAAATTCAACATACAAGCCCTAGAATTGATATTATCAATCAAATTCGATTAAGTTATGCAATCGACAAGTTCAAGTAATCATAACGACATTCCGAACATTCATCAACAACAATTAACTCGAATTCATGCTTAATTACTACGTAGGGCAACTTAGCTCACCTCCCATGCTCAAAATCGAAGAAAATCGACAAGAATTTGAGAGGGAATCGAAAAACATACCTTGACATTGAAGAATCGAAGAAAACTCGGTGAATTTCTTGCCTTACTCTGTGTCACGTTGATAGGGGATGGGTTTTGGGGGGTTTGGTCGCAGAGGGATTAAAAAATGAGGGAAAAGGGAAGGGTTTCGGGCTTAAAAAGTAAGAAAATCGCGCGGGTCACCCGGGGACCTGGTGTGACCCATCGCGATATACAAGGCAACGTGTCACGGAGTGCATCGCGGTGCACTGCCTCCGTGACACGGAGCCATCGCGAGACCATTCTGGAAATTTTTAGAATTTTTGGGTTATACCTCAACGTATCACGGAGGGTAACGCGGAGGTCTACCTCCGTGACACGGAGCTATCGCCCCAGCTCACTATTTTCCACTTTTTATTCATTTTTCATACCTCAACTTTTCCTTCGCGATTCCGTGCATATTTTTCTCCATTTGACATGAAATTCATCTCACTATACAAAATCGGTTAGAATTATAGGTTTCACTCTAAATAAAAATAAAACAAAAACTAAAACGAAATATTTTGTAGTAAATCAAGAAAAAGAAAAGGAAAAATCTATTTACACTTTACAAAATGAAAGAAAAATTTTTCACGGGTTGCCTCTCGTGCAGCGCCTGGTTTACCGTCTCGGCTCGACGTCGTTTAAGCTCAATTGTGCACTAGGGTGATGGACGATTTCTCTCGATCACCGTCCTCCCCCCAGTAGTGCTTACACCTTTCCGGTGGTATTCCCATTAACTCTCGGGAATCCTCCATCTGCTTATCATCACCTTGATCAATCACATTGATCACCGAGAGTTCTTCATGCACCGTCGGGAGCTTGGGTGCCTTGTACACATCGAACACCTCTACCTTGTCATGTGCTGCATTGTTAGCTGCCCCGCAGCTACGTCGATTAGTGCTTTCCCGGTTGCCAAGAAGGGACGTCCCAAAATAAATGGGACTTCCGCGTCTGGTTCAAAGTCCAGCACGACAAAATCTACCGGGAAAATTAGGGAGCCAACTTGCACCAGAACGTCCTCAACAATGCCATCCGGCCTGGCTAAGGATCGATCCGCCAACTACAAGATTATCGTTGTGGGTCTAGGACTCCCTAGGCCCAACTTTCTGAATACCGAAGACGGTATCAAATTTATGCTCGCTCCCAAGTCACACAATCCACGAGCTTGGATGCTCTGCCCAATAGTAATCTGGATAGTAAAACTCCCAGGGTCTTTTAGCTTTGTGGGCAGTCTATTTTGAATCCGGGAAGTGCACTCCTCCGTTAGAGCCACCATATCATACTCAGTCAACCGACTTTTGTTGGCCACGATGTCCTTTATGTACTTAGCATATTTCGGCACTCCCTACAAGACATCAACAAGAGGTAAGTTAACATGTACCTATTTCAGCACCTCCATGAATTTCTTGAAACACGCCTCCTCCTTGTATTTCTTTAGTCGTTGAGGGAACGGGGGTGGAGGTCTTTCTGATTCAGCTTCTTTGGCCTTCCCCTTCTCATAACTGTGCTCCCTCTCAACTTCTGCTGCTCCCGACTGTTGAGGTGGTCTTTCTGGTTCCACCTCTTTCAGCTGCAAACCACTCCTTGTGGTCACCGCATTTACCTGCTTGGGATTGGGATCCGTGTCTCTTGGCAGTCCTCCTCTAGGCCTTGTATTTTGGGCACTAGCAAATTGCCCAAACTGATATTCAAGTGCCTTGGTAGCTAACTGGTTGTTTTTCACTTCGGCTACCAATTTCACATAGTCAGCCTGCAATTGAGCTTGGTTAGCTATCATGGTCTTGAACATCTCCTCAATGCTGGGTGATGGTGGTGGAGGAGGTGCATTATTGTTTCTGAATTGAGCTTGATAGTTCTGCTGCCCTCCTTGGTTCCTTTGCACACCCTGACCCGAACTTTGGCCCTGATGGTTGTTGCTACCCCATGAGAAATTAGGGTGATTCCTCCAATTGGAGTTGTAGCTACTACCATACTGCTGGTGGTTCCTTTGTGCATTACCCACAAAGTTTACCGAGTCAGGATTGGCTCCACAACACTCAGCTGAGTGCTCACTACTTCCACACACTTCACACCACATCTGCTATATTGCATTAACTGGGGGTTGAGGCTGGTTCAATGTCATGTTGCTGAAGTGGGTGTTAAGTTGATTTTGCAATGCAGCTATCTGTGCAGCGATAGCTGTGAACCCATCCACTTCAAGCACTCCTGCTGCTTTCCTTGTCCCACCTCTTGATGAATCAGCATTCCATTCTGGATTGCCCTGTGAAATCTGGTTCAACAAGGTATACAGCTCCTCATAAGTCTTCTCCAGCGCTTGCCCTCCAGCTGTTGAGTCTAGCAATATTTTGGTGTGGGGTTCCAAACCCTCAATAAATGTGTGCACCAGCACATCATTGGACTGATGATTGTGAGGACAATCCCGCAACATGGATTTAAATCTCTCCCAGGCCTGATATAAATTTTCTCCCTCCCTCTGTTTGAAACTTAGAATCTGACTTCTAAGTCTTGCTGTTTTACCAGAGGGAAAAAACCGTATCAAAAACGTCCGTGCAAGATCATCCCACGTAGAAATAGAATTCAGTGGCTCAACTTTCAACCACCTCTTGGCTTCTCCCAATAATGACAATGGGAACAATGTAAGTCGGACATAGTCTGATGACACTCCAGCGGGTATGTAAGTGTCACTTATCTCCAAAAAATTTTGGAGATGCTGCTGTGGATCTTCATGAGGGAGACCAGTAAATTGCCCGCTAGTGTGCAACAACTGCACCATATTCTGCTTAAGTTCAAATCTCCCTCCGGGCTCTGGTTTGCGGATACTCGATGTAGCATTATTGGCATGTGGGATTGCCACCTCGCGAACCGGCCGTGCTGCTGCTTCTTCGGGCACTAACACTGCTCGTACTACCGGTGGATTCTGTTGTTGCTCCATGATCATCTGTCTGAGCAATTGCAGCTTTCTTTGTAGAGCTTCTCTTCGTTTACTGTGAAATATCCTTTCTGGTTCTATATACAATTCCACCAGATCCTTGTCTCTTGCCAGTGTTCAACAGCAATTAAGTCTACAAAATATAAGCTAAGACCAAGTTGTCAACACTAAGAAAATAAAAATACAGTAAATTAACACTTAAAACAAATTCACCAATTGCCAAGTCCCCGGCAACGATGCCAAAAACTTGTTCGGGTGTTTTATGGGTATATAAAACGACACGCAAGTGCACGTGGTCGAACAAGTAGTAAGTGGCTTTAGTAAGCCAAGTATCGATCCCTCAGAGACTTGGATGAAGTGCAATTTGCTAAAGCATACTATATTTTACTTCTAAAAATGCAGACAACAGTGTAACCAAAAGTTTGATAGTTTGTTTTATAAATTTTTATACTAAAACTAAGAACAATTATCTACTTTGAATCTGAACTATGAATGAAAGCATGCTGAGGTTAAACGAACATGTAATGAAATTAATTATCATCATTCTTTGGTTAATCTTTTCCTCCAGTTGCTAGCCAAGAACATTTGCCAAGAGATTAAAACTCTCGTATTTAACCTCACTTAAGAATCATGAACCATCCGTCTACATTTCTGTGATCAAATGCAATTCATGTCCTAGCCATACAATTCCGGTTCCTAAATTGACTAATACGACTTTCAAGTATATTTCTATCCTGAAAGCAAATCAAGACTCAATTTTCCCAAACCAAGTAAAGAACATATCCTATTAATTCACAACTTTCCAATTTCTTGCTCTCTCGAGTGAAACCGGACTTTTTAGATGTACATTAATGTAGGCCACATATTAATGCAGTAAGAACAAGAATTAATAGAACAACATGGAAGAAAAGATGAAAAACCAAAGAATCAATACTCAAATTTCATTACAATTGTTCATAACCTCAGCAAGGAGAGGAATTAGCCACTCATTTGTGCATTAAACATCTTAAAATGAGTGTTAATCATACAAGCAATTGAATTAAAGAAGAAAGAAAGAGATAAAAAACCCTGATATTTTCGTCCCTCAACTGCCTGTAACCCACGTCCTTGCTCCACCAAGTCAGAATATTGAAAAATGAACCTAAGTGTTCTATTTATACTGCTGGGAATTTTTCCCGGAATAATGAGCAACGTGTCACGGAGTGCATCGCGGAGCACTGCCTCCATGACATGCTACGAACACAGACCCTCACTGGAACTGAGGGTCCGGGAATTTAGGCTCAACGTGGAACGACGTGCATCGCCCAGCACTGGCTCCGTGCCACAGAGTAAACGCGGACCCTCTCTGGAATTTGGGTGAATTTTCCCCATCCAGGAAGAATGCCTCCGCGATGGCAGCGTGACACGGCTCCATCGCGGAGCCCCTTTAATTCATGCTGTCCAATGCCTTTTTCCTTGCTCGCATCCAAGTCCAACTCCGATCTCATCCAACATGCATTTAAGCTTCCCGAAATCACATTTTACCTGCAAAACAATGCTAATCATGTTGGTTAGTATAAATTCACATTTTATTACCAATTACATGAGAATGTTTACACATTGATAGCTAAAAAAAGCGAAAATGGTACTTTTGAGTATCACTTGGGCATATAAATTTGCCCAAGATCACGCGCCTGGCATCTTACAACAATTGCCCCATGTCGCGCCTCTAGTCACGCTGGCATGCTAGTGCCTCGCGCTGCGGTGCCTGCGCGCCGCGCTATTGGTCACTCAAGTGTGCTAGTGCACTGTTTTGGCATTGTTCTTGCTTTGTTCTTTCCATCTTCTTCACATTGGTTTCAAAAGCCTTAAATACACCCAAATCCATCTCTTTTTAGCCCTAAAAGCATCTAATCATGTGTGTTAGCTCTTTTCACAAATATATAACATAAACATATGCAAACACACATTATTTGTTCTCAAAACATTGTAATGTATGGAAAAAATATGACTAAGAAGTGCGTTAGCACGACCTCCATCAAAAGTAGAGTCTTTTTAATAGGTGTGAAGCACGCCACTGTTATGAGAAAGAGGCTAAGAGGCAATTTTAGGAAACTTCCCCTTTTTCATGATTCTTATTGTGCCATAGATAGTGAAACTCTAAGAGCATCCTTCTAACTCATGCTTTGTACATGTACATAAAATGCCTCCCAGATAAGTTAATGGTAGAAGGAGTGGAAATTGAGATCTACAGGCCCTGCTAGCTCCAACAGCCCCTTAGGACCAGCAAGTGTCACATGCCAAGTTCCGGGGTGCGTTTTAGCTAATCGCGTAGGCTGTGACCAACCAGGTCAGCCAGTAGGTCATTGCACCTACCAGTACCAGTGGAACTGCAACTTCTACCAGAGTTTGGGATTTTACTCGAATGAGTCCCCCAGAATTTCATGGGTCTAAGGTAGATGAGGAACCACAGGACTTTATTAACGAGGTTCAAAAGATCACCCAAATCATGGGTGTTACCTCCGTTCAAAGTGCAGACTTAGCTGCCTATCAGTTGAAAGGGGTGGCTCAAATATGGTATCGTCAATGGAAGAAAGGAAGAAGAGATGGTGCAGGTTTCGGTAGCATGGGATGACTTCGCGATGATGTTCTTGGATAGATTTTCCCCTCGTGAGTTTAGGGAAGCTAAGGTGGCAGAGTTTATTTATCTAAAAAAAACTCCATGACTGTTAAGGAGTATGCCCTGAAGTTTACTTAGCTCTCCAGGTATGCTCTAGAGATGGTGGTAGAACCAACAGCTCAGGTGAGCTAATTTGTGTCAGTAGTCTCAGACTTGGTGGTAACAGAGTGCAGGACCGCAATGCTGATTAGCAATATGGATATCTCCAGGCTCAGCAATTTGAGGAAGAGAAATTAAAAGAAATAGAACGGGATAGTAAGTGGGTGAGGACAATTTAGTTTGAGTATTTCCAGCAGAGGTCAGGCAATAGTATCGCTCACAGAAGCAATAGAGGTCTCCAACTCCATCTTCAACTAGTGCTTTTTCCTCTAGGCCCCATAATGATCGGAAGGGTAGAGCTTTAGGCTCTTAGTCTCAGAGTCATGTATCTAGTAGCCGCACCTTCCCCACATGTTTGAAGTGTGGTATGAACCATCCTATTGAGTGTCGTTTAGGAAAGAAAGGTTACATTGGTGTGGCCAGCTGGATCACAGGTTGATGGATTGCCCGTCAGTCAGATGAGGGAAGGCCCAATCCAAAAAGTCAGGAGCTCTAGCGGGTCGCCCAGATCAGTAGGGTACTACTTCAGGTGTAGGTGATGGTCAGTGCTAGAATCACTTTTATGCTCTATCTTGAGTCAAGACCAGGAGAACTCACCTAACATAGTTATTGGTAAGTTACATCTCTTCCACATTAATGTCTATGCTTTACTAGATGCAGGAGCCACACTTTCCTTTATGACTCGTTATGTTGCAGTTGGGTTTGAGATTAGTCTATCACTGAGAATCATTTTCAATCTGTACTCCTGTTGGTGAGTCAGTTAGAGCCAGTCGGGTATACAGAAATTGCCCGGTCACAGTTTTACAGATGGTCACCACAGTTGATCTAGTAGAGTTAGATATGGTCGATTTTGACCTCATGCTTGGTATGGACTTGTTATCCTCTTGCTATGCCTTAGTCGAATACAGATTCAGGGTTGTTAAGTTCCAGTTCCCAGGTGAACCAGTCCTAAAGTGGAAGGGTAGTACTTTAGTGCCTAAGGGTCGGTTTATTTCTTACCTTAAGGCTAGAAATATGATTTCTAAGGGATACATCTATCATATAGTTCGGGTCAGGGATTTTAGTTCTGAAGCCCCAACTCTTCAGTTGGTTCTAGTGGTGAATGAGTTCCTAGATGCATTCCTCGAGGATCTTTTCGGAGTTCTGAGTGAGTGAGAAATCGAATTTGGCATAGAACTCCTTCCAGATACCCTACCTATCTAAATTCCTCCTTCCAGAATGGATCTAGCTAAGCTTAAAAAGATGAAGGAACAATTGAAGGACCTTTTAGATAAGGCTTTATCAGACCCAGTATATCCCCATGGGGTGCCCTAATGTTATTTGTGCGAAAGAAGGATGATGCACTCAGAATGTGTATTAAGTACCTGATAATGTTCAAACTACACTCTTCTTTATGAAAGATCTTACACAGTCGTTGTTCAAAACAAATAACCCGACGGGTGTCGTGGTCAAATCCCACAAGGAATGTCAGCTAATCATACAATAGTCGTCTATTAAATTGAACTAATTCGCATAAATGTTGCAGGAAAAATAAGAGAAAATTTGGGGAATCACGAATTATAAAATAAAATATGGATTTGCACACTAAAAACAGGGGTGAAGTAAAGAAAAGACCAAAGGAGAGACTACTAGGGGTGTGATATAGATATGGGCTTCCATAGGTTGGAATTATTAATTGCTCTTATCTTTACTCAATAGTATGACTAGTTGTGGATTAAGCTACATCTTAAGTTTTTCAACTAATTAGATGTCATATTACTCGGGTTTTGTCAAATCCCGAGGTTCCTCTTTGCAACAACCACATCAACTTGGGATGGATTCACTATTTCTAGCTCTAATCCTTAATGAATGTCTAATAATGGGTTATGATTATGTCTAGCCCAACCCCACATAATTACCACCCAAATACCTATTAGTATTTCCTCACCCACACCTTAATTTTTTTTTCAAGCAAAATTAAAGTAAGGAAATACAACCCACATTTGCAACTATGAGTTTTCAATTTAAAATTCTATGGAAACACAAAAATTGTACTAATTGAGTAAATCTAAGATCAAATACACAATACCCAGCCCAAATCAACCCCAAGCATTCACACACCGACATTGTATCCAACAATAATTCAACATCCATTCACAAACTTTAGTAAGAAAAATTCAAGCAAGGTCTGAGCTCCAATGGAGTTCTCTACCTTCTCAACGAAGAAGATGACTCTTTCTTTTTCTACTTCTCTCTACTTTCCATACAAGATAAAAGCAATAGAATAATCCCTCCAAATAATTTCTAGAATGGAATATTTTGTTTCTTTATGAGAGGTAAAAAAAATATGATACAGATCTGCTCCTCTTTTTCCATGCTTGATGTTTTTACCCCTTCCTAACGGGCGTCACATGCGATTCACTGGTGGTTAGCCGGTGCAGGGTTCGCAAAATGCTGGTCAGTCCTAGCTGAAGGACACTGAGATTTTGGGCGCTTTGGCACTGGCACGGGTGGTTTGCCGGTGCTGATCTGTGGACCATTGGTTGGTCACGACTGATGGCAGTAAGTTCTTTAGCACTTCAGTGTTAGCACTGCTGGTTTGCCAGTGCTGATATGTGATTCACCAGTCTCCATCCCCTTCCGAAAAATAGGTAGGTGCAGTCCATTCAACATTTCTCCAGTGTCCTTCGGTGGAGCATCGGACTTCAACCCTCTTTTTATGCTTTTTGCTTAATTTCATGTATTTCTCCACTCATGCTAAGTACCTGGAAATATTAAGGAGAAAGGGCATAAAATCCACCTAAACGATTTGAAACCTAAGCAAAAACTCATGCTTAAGAGCCGAGTGAGTTGGTAAATTACTAACTCATCAAACCCCAAACTTGAACCATCGCTTGTCCTCAAGTAATGTAACTCTTTTCATTTGAGCATATGGACAACATGTCAATTATGAAGTTATACATCAAGGACCAATAAGCCTAAGACAACCCAAGAATGTTCACCAACTCAAGGAAAAAGAGAAACGACTCCCCCTAAAGTGTGAGAAAGTTTCAAGAGGTAACCACAATGATTAAGCATGATTCATAACTGCTTTTATTTTTCAAAATAAGGGCATGATTTATCTAATCAAACACGCATAACATCTCAAATCATAATCGTTTCGCATTCAAATCTTGTCTTAAAGCTCACATTGCTCATGCCTCAATCACATCTTTACATCAATGCAAGCATGTCTACAGAGGGAGTGATTCCACTCACCACAAGAGAGAATCCCCTTTCATTATCATTAAACAATGCACATAAGGGATTATGGAATAAGACGATCACACACACTCTCACAAGAGAATTCTCCATGCACACAACTTGACCCATAGGCTTGCCCTTCGTGTAACTCGCCACTAATGTAGAGCAACTACACTCAAAATCAATTAGGACTTGCGGGTCATGATGAAGGCTAGGGGTAAGGGTAGGACAAATATTTACCTCTAGTGACTAGAACCTCCTTAATGCCTTTTTGTGAACACTTTTATACTCTTATCAAACTCTTTTGATCACTCTGCCTTCTTTCTTTTTTTTTTCATCATCTTCATCTTTTAATTCTAAAGAGCCTTCCTTATAACTCCTTTGGATCTCATATTAAGCCTCATCTAAGCAAGAGGTAACACCATTTCACTATTGTTTTTCTCTTTTGATAATTCAAGGTTTCTCTACCCATCTTTTCATTTATGTTTTTATCACAATTTGGTGCTACCTCACATTTAAGCCCATCACATTTCTGCCCTTATTGTAAACCCCCAAATTTAGGCTTTTTGCCTCTTTCCCATTGATTTTTTCATCTCTCCCTATGTCTTGGGCTTCCATCCCCCCATCATTTTCATTCATTCATCACTAGCAATCAGGGAGAATGGGTGCCAAAGAAGATGATTAAAAAGGGACATTGGGCTTGTAATGGTTTCCAAGAATAGACAGTCCAATGGCTCTACATCGCTGGCAAAGGAAGATATTTCCAGAGGTTATTTTGGGTGAAGTGACTACTCAATAGAAAGCCTAAAATCATGTTCTAAGTGCAACTACGTCTAGGATTTCTCCTTGAGTCACACTTAGGGAAAGTTCTAGACAAGAAGATATGCATAAGACTCATTCAAATGACCTTACCACACAAGGCATCACACCCAAAGAGTTCACACAAGTCATTATTCTCACAAGATTTTGATTCAAGACAATAGAGTATGCGAACCTACAAGCCAAACAGGGAATACGCAATAAATGACAAGAGAGTGCTACATTTCCCATGTCAAATGCCTATTTGTTTCAAATTAATTTTTCATGCCATACAAAACGTTTTGGTGGTATTTAAAAAAGCAGTTTCACAAAAGACTCAAAGAAAGACATGGTATTTTCCCTTAAAAAAGTTGCCTAACAATCTATCATTAGAAAATGTCACCCAATTCGACAATAAAAAGAAAAGAAAAAGAAAGGTGAGAAAACCCTCAGAGTTTATTTATTATCTACTATTCACAAAGGCAAGAATCAAACTTGGGTCACGAACTTTTGGTAATAAAAACAAGACCAGCTCATTAGCACTAACAATCAAAAGATAATTTTTTTTTCATTTCATCCAGTTCGAGCCTGACAAAGGCTCACAAAACATCACCCAACTTAAAAATAAAAGCCCAACAAGGGCCACATCAATTAATCAACAAAAAATGACCATAACAACTAAAAGAAATACTCATCCCACCCCCAAATATAATAATACATTGTCCCCAATATATGCATACAAAAAAAGAGGGAGAGAACTTCCTGAAGTGATCATTATTCATCATCCTCATCATTTTTAGATACAGCCTCCCTACCATCTTCGTCTCCTAGGTCCTCCCCCTCTTTTCCCAAGCCCTTGAACAAGTCGTCAATGGGGCCTCTAACTATAGAAGGGGCAACCATTGATGCATCGAGGGCGCTCATGTCAGGAAGCTCCGTAGATGTCTAACCCTTCCATTCCCTTACTTCAGTCCAGAGAGAGGTGACAGCCCCCTATACAACAACCACACGAGAGCATAATTTTGTAAGGCTTTCGTACATTGATTTAATCTCCTTTTTTACCATCTGGGCAATGAGGGCAAGGAGACTTTTGGCCAATTTCTGACGTTGGCTCTCATGATAATAAGTCATCTTTGCAAGTTTGTAGAGGCTACTTGGCTGGGAAGATATGGGAGGAGGTGACGCTCCCCTAGTAGGGGCTTCTCCTGAAGCTTGTTCGGATGCCTCTAGCTGTGGCATGTTAAGATTGAGAGCTAGTGGAAACTACTCAGAACCATGAGAGAAAGAGCATTCTGGAACATCAAAGGCCTGCATCCGTTTTCGCTTGCTCTTGGGAGAATCCACGTCCTTTCTTCGATCTATTGTGATTAGATCAGTAGCAGAGCTAGGGGATTCATCTAGGAACAATGGCACTCTGGCTTGTAGGCATAGCTAAGATATAAGCACAACATAGGGCATTGAGGTGCTGGCTTGCCTAGCTTTTCTCTTCATCAGAACAGCCAAAATTTCCTCAAAATTTATGGGGACCCTTGTCATGATACAGGTGATGAGGATAGCTGCTTCCAAACTCACCCACTGCTCATTCTTTAAAGGTATGACACGACCACAAATGAAGTCCAACCACATTTTGTCCTCAAACTTAAGATCTTGGCGAGAAATCTCACTGCCTATCATGGCCTAGAAAGGCATGTCTATATCAATGACTGGAGCTATCCACGTGTACTGGTTCTCCTTGTCAGCAATTTTGGTTGTATATTTAGAGCTGATGCCAAGATTGTCTCCTAGAATAGAGTATTAATGGATGCTAGAGTGATGTACACCTCCACACCTTGCACCCTAAGTGAAGAAAGATAGGGAAATTTGTCCACCTTGCCTTTGTGATGCATGCTCTCCTGCTGGCTTGGTAGGAGGCATAAAATTCTGGGATGAGGCTGGGTAGTAATCTAGGAGTGTATTGGTAAAAACATGCCATTGATGGTCATTGTACTGAGCGGTGATGTTGGGGAGGTCAACCTGCAGCCCCACCAAGCCAAACCTCTTCTCAATAGTGATTGATCGACCCTTTTAAATAGCATAATGCCCCTTCATATCAAGCATGAAAATTATAATGGCATCGCAAGATTTGATGGGTGCTGCGGATGCCTTTGCTTTCTGATAACGCTCAAACCACACTTCCAACTGAAGTATGAAGCAGACGTTGTCAATAAAGAACCCAACTAAGAGGTTGGGGTCGAACCCACAGGGAATACGGAAGATCTAGATTACAGCCGGTAGATGAACTTGTATGGTAATTACTTCACAATGGGGGGAATTCTAATAAAAATCAATAATATAAATAAACAACAGTCAAGATTATAATTGTGAATCAATAATTAAAGGAATAACTAGGGTTTGTGTTTCCCATGGCTTCATAACAGCTTTGCGTATACACTCGTGATCTTTACCAATACTTACTTACATAACTGATGACGTAGGTTCATTTAAATGATCGACCAATCCTTATTGAATAACTATCCTCAATTAATCGACCAAGTCTTATGAGTTTTGCAAACTAACTGTTATCACTAAGTTCCAGATATAACTATCCTGCGACCCCAGCTCAAGTTAACACAATGATCATCAAGATCAACGCTCTGTTGTAATTCTCTTTTCCTAATCTCTACCTCTTCGACCAAAGCAAGTAAAGAATTCAGGCAGTTCCTAACTTTGTACACCACTAAGAATCATTAAAGATGAAGAGAATACAATATAAGTAATTAGTATTGGTTTCTGAATCACTTTGTGCAACCCTAACTTGTTAATCCACCATGGTTCCCACAACCCTAGCTATGGAGGTTTTAGCCTCTCATAGTTGCAAGGTTGTGATTTGTGTTCATGATTAAAAACATAAAACAATACTTACAAAGATGATTGAGAAAAAAAACAATTCCTTCAATTAAACCACGAAATCTTGAATATCAAGTAGCAAGAACAAGATGAATTCAAGAAAAGGTTGATCACAAGGTTGAACCAACTCAATTCTCTCTTCCAATGATGTAAAATCGCTTACTACAATGTTTTCCTACTAGAATTAAGTTTATTCGTCGTCCTCTCTCTCTCTAAAAAATAAAACATAAAAAGTATTTACACAGACACAAGAATCATTTTCCTAAACTAGCAGGACTTCTTTCCATATCTATAGCCGACCTCGTCAGGGGCCACCTACGACTCGTAGCAGCTTCTCACGAACTGTGAAATCAACTCGCGGCTTTGATTGTTGGCTGAATTTGGGCTAAGTGTTGGGCCAGGGTATGAATCGTACCTACTTCCTACGACTCGCACATTGCACCGATGGCTTGATCCTGGTACTCTCTAACTTTTTCTAAACTTCACCACGAGCATTATGTATGACTCGTACCTTCATCTGACGAGTCGTAAGGTGCACTAGTACTGAGAATCAGCCTTCTGTGCATTTCTTCTAGATTTCATCACGACTGGCATACCAGGAATCATACCACCATGATATGTCTCATGGGATCAATCTTCCAGGTTAAGTTTTCAGCTTCTTATCAGGGCCTTCAGTACGACTCGTAGGTCCATCCTACGGATCGTACTGTGGTCTGCACATTTTGCCCTTTTTTGCACACTTTTAGCTTCCTTTTACAATTTATTGTTCCAACACCCATTTATCCTGAAATCAAAGAAAAAATGCCTCATATCCACATATATACACCTAAGTCCATACTATTTTCTTAGTTTTGAGCGTCAATAATGTTGTAAATCCACAGCACATCAACATCCTCAACTTAAGACTTTTGCATGTCCTCAGGCAAAGAAAAATAAAAACTAAACACGACGCTCAACTAGAAAATAAACTTAAGGTACCACAGCCTAAACTCAAACAAATTTGTGCACTGTTTATACAAACTCTATTGACCCTTCCTCTTGAAACATCATCAGCTAATGTATTGCAAGCAACATAAAAACATCATATTCAGGAATCAAGACATGTCATCTAGCTATCAACAAGCAATCAAGTCATCACCTATGTGTTTCACACAGACCAATGGTAAGAGCAAACATAATCCATGTATCCTCACAAAAAACGAAGTCCCCACTCTAGTATGAAGTATCAATTGAAACATGAGCCTAGGCAAATGAAGCACTCACTCTCTCAAAGAACTGCAAGTATTATGCATCAAATACCATATGCTTGCCCTTATTTTCTCTGCTTTGATTTGTTAGATAGTCAAATTAAGATTACTATAGGACTTGATATGGCTTGTAATGTAGGCTTAGGGCTGGGCATGATAAAGATGAAAGATTTTATTAGTGACTATCTCTTCCTTGGCACTACATTCTTTGGCTACACCATTCTCCTATTTCACCCTTCATTCCTTTTGTCTTCTTTTCTTCCCTTTTTCCCATTTTAAGAATATTTGCATGGGTGAGGTGATTTTTCACATTTTTCGACACTTTCAAGCTATTTTGAATTTCTCTCTTTTTTTCCTCTCAATATTCTCAAATTTTCAGCTTTTTACTTTTTCACCTCACCACACCTTTTTTCACTTTTTTTTCCTTTTTTTTTCTCTTTTCCTTTTCTCCTGCTCCCACCATTTAGGCACCCCTACTCTAGCCACCCTCAACTTAAGCATTTTGCTTATGTTGAGGTTCACAATATCCAAGGAAGGACCAGGGCCAAACAGGTTCATTATAAACAAATGGGTACGATTAACAAGTAAATCAAAGAAACATGGTCTAGTAAGGCTCAAACTTGGGATCAAGGGATTCATAAAACTTTGGTAGGGCAATATAGGCTAAAAGTGAGCTAACACAAAAATGGCCTATGCTCATATTCTAACCAACCATCCTCAACCTATGCAGAGACCAACCAGGCAAGTTCTAGATCTTCAACAACATACCACAATAAATACTAAGACCTCACTCACACATGGTACATGAACTATTTTCACTTTACCTGTCTGGTTCATACATGGCTTAACAAGACTAACACTATCAATAACTAAATGACATAAAAAGATCCACATAAAACATGCATTGTTGTCACAAATACATAGCAAATTTTTTTTAAACAAAATCAATTTTTCAAAAACCACAAAAGTAGTGCATATCCATTGGCTGAGTATTCCTAAGTTACTTTCTAATCAAACAAAAATCACAACTAAAAAGAAGAAAATCCTAACACATGTCGGTTCTACTAGATAACATGCCCGAGGAAAAAGAAACACGGCAAGAAAAACCCTCATACGAACAAAAATCTCCCAAAAATAAAAAGCACACCCCCCTTTTTGAAAAATGAGCTTTGTCCCCGAAGCATAAAATATAAGCATGAAGGGAAAAAGGGACATACCTGTGGCTACTCAAACTTCGCCTCTGTCATCTTACGAAGATGGTACCTCCGCGGTAGTAGTGGCGCTAGCGGTGGCCGACACACTCAATGGTGTAACAATGGGGGTAGTGGTCCCCCCTTCAATGACTGTAGCCGTTTGAACGACCTCTGTGGAAATCGGGGCTGAATGTGGCTCACCCGAAGGGTTATGGCCACTAGCAAGCTCGGGCTGAGCTGTGGTGGAGCTTCCCGCTCCTCTTACTCTCTCATGTAGCTCAGTCATATGCTCCTCATGAGCTCGCGTACTCTCCGCTCGAGCCCTCTTGTGCTCTTTCTTCTCCTTCTTTCTCTTCTTTCTCAAACTCTCCTCACTAGCATCTTCAGCAACTCTCTTCATGCCTTTATCATAGGCTGCAGTTGGCCCCCGATATGCTGCCAAATCAATATCTTCCTCAAGCTCTACATCCAGATCCGGGAGAGTGGGGACTTCTATAACAGTTGGTTACCGTAAAGAAAACTCAACCACTTGGCTTCGAAGAGCCCCCAACTCTGCACGGAGACTGCCGGTGTCTGACTGTTCCGCCATTCTCATGTTAAATCTACTCCCAAAACTATCCAGGAGGGCATGAAGGGCCTGAGCTGCTGCATCTATCTCGAATTTGACCCATGGATAAAACATTCTCCATCATCGCCTAAATTTTGTGCTCAGCCATGGTCAATCTCTAAGCTTCTTTTGGAGGAAATCCTGCGGTACCAAGATGTACCCTGCTGGAGTCTGAGTCTATACACTAGGCAGCGGTGTAGCTGAGGTGTTGGGAGCTTAATCTGAATGACTAACATTTGAGGGCGGTGTCTCGCTTTTCTCCTGAGTACTGGGGACATTCACTTATACATCCCCTGTTGGCTGAACTGCTGGGATGGCTGTGGGCATTCTGGATCTGCTTACCTGGTTTATCTCATCCTGGATAAGGCCTATGTATGCATTTCTTTGGCCTCCGATCAATCTCTCATCACCCTGCTGTACTCTTGCCTCCCTACACAAACTGTATACAAGGCTCGGGAATGGAATAGTACTGCTTACTTCGACTGCTCGGTCTCGTATCACTGTAGCTATGATCCTCGGGATGTTAATAGGGCAGCGAGACATGAGGCATGTCACCAATGCTGATCTATCAGCACTCAACGTATTATCATCGACTGTGGGCGCTAATCGATGTCTCACTAATGTCCAGAAGGCCTTTGCTATGAAATTCAGTGAATTCTTTGTCACCTGCTTGCCACCTGTAATCCACTCGGCCTTATCCTTGTTCTCAGCTATCACTTCTGCTAGCCATTACAGCTACCTCTGTCGCTCACCCCTGCTCAAACTCCTAATCTGCTTCATCACCTAAACCCGGTAATCATACTCTGGGGTTATTCTTGCTGGTCTAAACTGAGGTCCATATAACATCCGTGCAATAGTCCAATCACATATATCCACTACTCGCCCTTGGACTAGAACACTCTCCAAGCAGGGCTGCTCCTTTATCTTTTGCCCCTCATTTGCTTTCTCCTCCATTTTGGCCAGGTAGTTGGTGTAGAACTCCTTGACGATCTCCTCAGTGTACTGTGAAGGGGTCTTGGCCATCCACTCTAGCCCATAGAAGCTAAAAATATGCTTCATCTCCTCAAGTTCATTCAAGGAATTAGTGAGGATCCGTGGTTCTTCTTGGATGCTTCTTTTTGGTTTGTTTTTGGCGTTGAGAGCGATGCCTTGTTCATATATCTCTTTAGCACCCGACACTCTCCACCGCATTGTTCTGTTCTCTCTGGCAGGGGTTTCCTCTTCCATTTCTTCCTCACTGCTTTCTGCATCATTCTGGTCCCTTTTGGCCCTTCCTCAATGTTGGAGTCTGTTCCTGGCCTTTGTTGTTCCTCTCTAGCTCCCTCTTCAGACTGGGGAGCTTGAGCGGATGTGGCTATGGTTTCTTCGGCTGGGGCCTTTGCTTTTTCCCTAGTTGTTCTTGTTCCATCTGTGTCTGAGCTGTCTAATTGATAATCCTCAAGTGAACCCCTAGGTGAATCTCCAGCTTGATCAGACTCTTAGTCTGTTGTTTCATCTTTCAATGTCCTGCGGGCTTGTGTTTTGTCTGCCCTGTGTTTGTATGTCATTGTACCTGGTGGGAAAAAGGTTATCATTCCATTTTTGAAAAAGAAAGAGCAGATAGAAGAAGTTTAGAATCTCATCACGGGTCCTCAGTACGAGTCGTACCTCGGAGGTACGACTCGTGAGAAGCCCTGATGGTGTCCCACGTCTTGCAGGTACGACTCGTACCATGAAGGTACGATCTGTACCTTGAGTCGTCTGATGAAGTCCCATTTTGCATAAATTCTAGTTTTCATCACGACTCATGGTATGACCCATAGGTCAATTCCACGAGTCGTAGGGTGGGCTTCCTAGATCAATTTTTTCAAGATAAGTGGTACGAGCACTTAGTACGACTCGTAGTGTCAACCTACGATCCGTACCGTGCTGCGCAGCCTTTTTCAGCCCATTTTTACAATTCTTTTGCTCAGTGTGTAAGTGTTTGTTTTGCACATTTTTGGGGACTCAAATTTCCCCCAAGTCTAGCATTTGGTAAACTCCCTATTTACACCACTTAATCCTACCCTACCCGTAACTCCCTTTAGGTGTTCTTGGTTCAAAATTCCATAAATTTCCAGTGAATTTTGAGTTAAGATGGATTTTTTCGCATATACCCATTGATTTTCAAGCATATGAAGTGATTCTTATGGGTTTTCAATTCCCTTACGTTCACTTTAAAGCATTTAAGAACTTAGAATGTAAATCACTTACTTGATTGTCGATTCATAGACAGGAAATCAACTTCTAGGGCTTTGCAGACTCAATTAAAACAAGAATTTCGTGTTTTAATTTCTTAATGATGGGAAGCTACGGGTGTTGGGAATAGGGTTCTCAAGTCATGGGTCATGGGTTTTGAGGTGTTCGCGTGGGAAGATGGTAAATTTTGAAGTTTAAGTAGGTGAGGGCCAATTTAAAAATCTGGGCCGAATCGGGTAAATTTGACCTGTTACGACTCGTAGCATGAGTCGTAGGAGCAACCTACGACTCGTCCCTAGCCCGTAATGACTTTAGCCATAGAGAACTTACCTGGTGGCCTACGAGTGCATCCTACGACTCGTACCATTGAGGTATGAATCGTAGGATGAGTCATGGGTAAAGCTTCTCTTAGAATTTTCTTTGCTTCTCACCACCACTGCTACCATGACTCGTAGGACCTCACACAAGTCGTACAAAGATCTTGTAGAAGTAGATTTTTCAGCCACCTATTTTTGTTTTCCTACAAACTGAACACACATTAGTTCAATAACTTGGGTTGCCTCCCAAGAAGCGCCTGATTTACCGGCGCGGCACGACGCAAGTCTCTTGACTACTCAAAATTCGTCAAGTGACTCATACTCATCCTCAAGTGCTGAGATCACACTAAATTCCTTTGGTTGCTTCATGTTCCGACAGACGTTGAAAGTGACCTCTTTTTTGTTTAGCCTAAATTTTAACAGGCCAGCTTCCTCATCCACTAGAGCTCTCCCGGTATTGAGGAATGGTCGCCCCAGGATGATGGGGACCTCATAATCGACCTCGCAATACAAATTCACGAAGTCCATAGGGAATATGAACTTATCAACCTTGACAAGCACATCAACTAGGATGCCCACTGGTCTCTTTACTGTTCTATCGGCCATCAGTAGCCGCATGTTGGTTGGTGTGGGGGCTCCCAATCCTAACTTCTTGAAGACCGCCAAGGGTATTAGATTAATGCTAGCTACCAGATCATAGAGTGCCCTTGGAACTCAACATTTCCAATGGTGCGAGGTATCATGAAGGAACCTGGGTCTTCCTTTTTCTGAGCTAAGACCCTTGTTGCTATGGCACTACAGTGATGGACATTGTCATCCAGCTCGTAGCTTACAGATCTTTTCTTCGTCTCCAGGTCCTTCATGAATTTTGCATACCCCGGCAACTGCTCTAGTGCTTCGACCAACGGTGTATTCACAGAAAGTTATTTAAGCATTGAAAGAAATTTTTGGAACTTACAATTGTCCGCATTTTTCTTCATCCTTTGTGGGAATGGTGGCGGTGTCTCGAGATAGCCTTTTGCACTAGAGTTGCCCCTTGATTAATGTCGAATTCCTTCTCACCCTTAGGGGCCTCTTGTAACTCATAATGCTGTGTCTCATCACCAATCTCTTCTTCCTCAATCACGCTCTCTTTCCTCCTTTCCACTTCAACAGGGAACGGGGGGTCAACTGTGGTTTTACCACTCCTAGTCATCACTGCCATGCAATGAGCATCATTCTTTGGATTCTGGACAGTGTTGCTAGGAAGTGTACCCTTTTTCCTAGGGTTCATTGATGCCAACAGTTTCCCAGGTTGGTGTTCTATCTGCTTGATGGCGGTGGCGTGAGATTCCACTTTCTGACCCATGCTAGATAAATTACATCGAATTTCTTTTAACTAATCATCCGTGGACCTCACCTTTTTCAACATTTTGGCCATCATACTCTCCAACTTTGATTGTCTGCCTCCCTTTCTTGTGCGTTAGGAGGCACATAAATTCCAACCCCGTCATTGCGATATCTGTCATTTCTTCTCCATTCTCCCTCTCGCTCACGACCATGACTCCTATCTCTAAACCCGTTCCTGTTGTAGTTATTTCTGTTTTCGTTCCGACCATGATTTCCAAAACCTTGGCACCAATTATCTTGTCTAGACGCTTGGGCGTTGGCCTGGAAACCCGCCACCTGGCTATCTAGGATGTTTGCCTCTTCCTCAGAATCAGAGTGATCTGCTCCCTGCTCCCTTCCTTGAGTTCGCACTGCATTTACCTTATTGGTTCCTGCTCCTATGAAATGCTTTGTCAGCAAATCCAATGATGTGCGCATGTGAGCCAACTCCTGATCACGTTCTTCCTCCTTCCTTCATTAGTCTGCAGTCAAACCAACAACATATGTACCTTCCACAACATCATCCTCCCTCATATGCTAGGCCTTGTTTGTCTTTGTCACCCTGTCAAGGATAGTGGTTTCTTCCTCCCAAGTGTGACTCATCAATGCTGCACCTGCCACTGTATCTTCTACAGCCTTGGTGCTATTATTAAGAGACCTATAAAATATTTCCAACAAACTGTTATCTGGGATTTTATGGATCGGGTACTTAGTCAACTTCTTTTTGAACCTCAACCAGGTTTCGTGAAGTGCCTCCATCTTAATTTTCCAGAAGTTGTAGATCTCATCTTTTAACTGTAACATCCTTGATGGGGGAAAGAATCTCTCCAAGAAGGCTTGTTTAAGCTCCCTCCAATTGGTTATGGAGTCGTTGGGCAACTCCGATAACCACAAAGTAGCTTCCCCTGATAGAGAGAAAGGGAAGAGTTGGAGTCTTATTGCATCCTGGCTTACTCTGGGCAATCTGTATGCCTTGCATATTCCTACAAAATCATCAAGTGCAGGTTGGCATCATCCGTTGCGTGTCCACTAAACACCCCTTTCATGTTTAGCAATTGAATCATGGTGCTTGTAATGTCAAATTTGGCCCCAGCGGGCAGTGGTGGTGGCACAATTGCTCCAGTTGACCCAACCTTGTCTATATCTGGGTCATCATCATTGAAGAACTGAGGGGAAAATATCTGAGGTCGGTTTCCCCTCCCATGTCGACCAGCGTTTACCACCTCATCTCTGTCATCACTAGCCTGTTGAAGTGCAGCTAACCGAGCTAGCTCAGCTTGCCTAGCTTCTTCAGCTAAACGGGCTTTTCTCTGCTCAGGGTTCTCCATTCTATGCAGTGCTCATTCGATTTTAGGATTTAGTGGAACAAGGGGGTCTCCTCTAATCCGAGTGCTTGGCATTCACTGGAGGACATCCTATGGGTATCAAATAAAAACACAAAAATAAATGTAATTCAGGAAATAATAACCAAAAAGTTAAATACAAGCAAATAACCTAATCTTAGCAGTATTCCCAGCAACGATGCCACTTTTTGATAACGCTCAAACCACACTTCCAGCTAAAGTATGAAGCAGATGTTGTGAATAAAGAACCCAACTAAGAGGTTGGGGTCGAACCCACATGGAATATGAAAGATCTAGATTACAGCCGGTAGATGAACTTGTATGGTAATTACTTCACAATGGGGGGATTTTAATAAAAATCAATAATAGAAATAAACAACGGTCAAGATTATATTTGTGAATCAATAATTAAAGGAATAACTAGGGTTTGTGTTCCCAATGGGTTCATAACAGCTTTAGGTATACACTCGTGATCTTTACCAATACTTACTTACAGAACTGATAACTTAGGTTCATTCAAGCGATCGACCAATCCCTATTGAATGACTATCCTCAATTACTCGACAAAGTATCATGAGTTTTGCAAACTAACCGTTATCACTAAGTTCCAGATATAACTATCCTACGACCATAGCTCAAGTTAATACAATGATCATCAAGATCAAGGCTCTGTTGTAATTCTCTTTTCCAAATCTCTACCCCTTCGACCAAAGCAAGTAAAGAATTCAGGCACTTCCTAAAGTTGTACACCACTAAGAATCATTAAAGATGAAGAGAATACAATATAAGTAATTAGTATTGGTTTCAGACTCACTTTGTGCAACCCTAACATGTTAATCCATCATGGTTCCCACAACCCTAGCTATGGAGGTTTTAGCCTCTCATAGTTGCAAGGTTGTGATTTGTGTTCATGATTGAAAACATAAAAAAATACTTACAAAGATGATTGAGAAAAAACAATTTCTTCAATTAAACTACGAAATCTTGAATAACAAGTAGCAAGAACAAGATGAATTCAAGAAAAGGTTGATCACAAGGTTGAACCAACTCAATTCTCTCTTCCAACGATGTAAAATTGCTTACTACAATGTTTTCCTACTACAATTAAGTGTATTCGTCGTCCCCTCTCTCTCTCTCTGAAAAATAAAACATAAAAAGAATTTATAGAGACACAAGAATCCTTTTCCTAAACTAACAGGATTGCTTTCCATATTTGTAGCCGACCTCGTCATGGGTCCACCTACGACTCATAGGGGCTTCTCACGAACCGTGACATTAACTCATGGCTTGGATTATTGGATGAATTTTTTCTAAGTATTTGGCCAAGGTACGATTCGTACCTACTTCCTACGACTTATACAATGCTCCCGTGGCCTTATCCTGGTACTCTTGAACTTTTTTGGAACTTCACCACGACCAGTATGGTATGAATTGTACCTTCATCTCATGGGTCGTAAGGTGCTCTCGCACTGAGAATCATCCTTTTGTGCATTTCTTCTGGATTTCATCACGACTGACTTACCACGATTTGTACCACCATGGTACGATCCGTGACAAGTCTCATGGGATCAAGCTTCTAGGTTAAGTTTTCAGCTTCTTATAAGGGCCTTCAGTATGACTCGTAGGTCCATCCTATGGATCATACTACGGTCTGCACTTTTTACCTTTTTTGCAGACTTTTAGCTTCCTTTTATAATTTATTGTTCCAACACCAATTTATCCTGAAATCAAAGGAAAAGTGCCTCATATCCACATAAATACACCTAAGTCCATGCTATTTTCTTAGTTTTGAGCATCAATAGTGTTGTAAATCCACAGCACATCACTTTCCCCTTTCCTTTGGTGGAAGATGAGGCTGGTGCCTTGCCCTTTCTCAGGTTCCTGGATGAAGTCATACTCTACAGTACCATGTTAGTGCAATCCTACAATATGTAACAACTAACATCTATTCGAACTAAGGCAAGAAAAGTTAACAATTGGATAACAAACAAGTAAAATTGTTGAGATGTGAAGCATTGGCAGTACTGGCGAGATTCCAGTGAAACGCAGATGAAGATCCACGAGCCATTGGATCATAACAGAACACTGGGAATACTAGGATTATTCGGAGATACACTGGAATTTCTCCAGTCTCAACTCGCGGAACGCCGGTGTAATGCAGGTATGGGATAGTGGCCCGAGGCCCTGAACCCCAACCTGCGTTTCATCTGGCATTTCACTGGTCCTGACCGACGTTTCACCGGTGAACGCCTGAAAATGAAATTCCTCCCAAACTTAGTGAAATTGCAAAACACTCAGATTCAAAACTCACCCACTAAATATAGAAACAACCAAAGAAGTAAAAGTGACAATTTACCCTTAAGAAAGACGTCACTCCATCTATCATTGGGTAAATTGTGCATTTTAAGCACACATAGGGCTACTCAAACTTCACCCTCAACTAAAATCAAACATACTAAGAAGCAAGAATTTGGGCATAGAGAAGACCCACATTGTCGTTGAACAATATATCACCACCCCCACATACCCACAAAATGAATAATAGCAAAGTACCAACAATCATAATCATGGGAGTAATGGGGATACATGAGTAGGGACATTTCGAGGTTCACACGCCCAAAATAACCGATATTTTTCCAATCAATGATCAAAAATAGAGTTAGAGTTACAAACCGAATGGATTTGAAATCAAAAAGAGCAGAAAGGTAAAAGCTTGAACAAAGGAGTTCCACACAACTCTTTCTTACCTTAGTGTAGCGAGAATATGGGTGAGTAGTGATGAAATGATGGGAATCCAGTTTCTTTTAGCTTGTTTGAGTTAGTTGGGGTCTTGTCCCATCAACTCATCATGTTTATAAGCTTTTTAGACATAGGATGTATTCAACTTTAGATTATGTATTCTATCATTATGTTTATTTCAGACTTCCACTAAGATTATGATGTTGATTCTTCAGTTTTAGTAATTGAGTTAGATGTATGTTCAAGTCATGGGTCAACTTGGAGTCTCTCGGGGCTCCTTGTCCCATGTCTCGATCCGGGCCTCCGTTCGGGTCGTGAGAAACTTTGTATCAAAGTAATAGGTTTGAAGTGTCCTAGGGTGTTTGAAATCCACGTAAAGTAGAGTCTTCTTTATGGGTATGAAGGCGCCAAATTTATAACGAAAAGGCTACGAAACGTTTAGGAAATATTCCCATCTTTCGTGATGTATGTCATGTGATGAAATGTCTCCCTATCCTTCTAATTCATGTTACTCGTGATTGTAGAATTAGGGCTCCCCGAAGAGTAAATGGTAGAAGAAATAGGAATAGAGACGGCCATGAGGATGGCAACAAAAACGGGCACCAGCAGGCCCCACTAGTCCAGGAGCACCATGCACCGGAGCCGGTTGCCCATGCTGAGTTTTGGGCAGCTATTCAGATGCTCATGCAAGCCTTGACCACGCAGGTTAATCATTATGTAGTTGCCCATGTCCCGCAAAATGGTAAAGAGGTGGTGGCTCGAGTCAGGGATTTCTTGAGGATGAACCCGCCAGAGTTCCTCGGGTCAAAAGTAGATGAGGACCCACATAAGTTCATTGACAAGATTGTGAAAATCACCCAAGTCATGGGGGTGAATGGGGTTGAGTGTGCGAAGTTGGCCTTATATCAGCTAAAAGGTGTTGCACACATTTGGTTTCATCAATGGAAAGATAGCAGGATTGCCGGAGCAGGCCCGATCATTTAAGAGGAGTTCCATGTTGCGTCCTTGGATCAGTTCTTCCCTCGTGAGATGAGGGAGCTGAAGGCAGCTGAATTCATAAATCTGAAGAAAGGGAGGATGATGGTGTAGGAGTCTTCACTTTAGTCACTCGCCTATTGAAGTACGTCCCGGAGTTAGTGGCTGATCAGAGGGCGTAGGTGAGCAGGTTCATTCATGGAGTGGCGGGCTATTTGGACAAGAATTGCAGGACCGCCATGCTCCATCAGGATATGGATTTCCTTAGATAGTCTTGTATGCCCAGCAGATAGAGGCGACACCATATGAGGGAGAGAGAGGCCAAGAGGGCCAGGACTGATAGTTATGTATTTTCTCAGTCGAGGTCAAGTAGTGGTCACCGATAGCATACCCACTAGAGATCTTCAGTCCTAGCATCCTCAGCATTGAGTGTGCCATCCAAGCCTAGGCATGATCAGAGGGGGCAAGCATCAGGCTCGAGGGATCAGAGAAGTAGACCCGCAGATTCTAGTATCCCAGCTTGCCGCAGATGTGGTCGGGGGCACACGAGCCAGTGCTTGGTAGGTTTAACTGCTTGCTTCGGGTGTGGGAAACCCGTTCACATGCTCAAAGATTTCCCAGTAGTGAGATAGGATCATGATGGGGGTAGAGGCCCAACGTTTAGTCCATCCGCCCATCCCGCATGCTCAGCTCATCAGGGGGCATCTACTAGCGCAGTTGGCAGTCAGCGCCAAAACAGATGCAATGCCTTAGCATCCCGTTAGGAGCAAGACGTCTACACGGATGTGGTCACTGGTATGTTACGAGTTTTCAATCTTGATGTTTATGCTTTGTTAGATCTGGGGGCTACCTTATCTTTTCTGATACCTTATGTGGCCAGCAGCTTCAGAGTCAGTCCCGAAGTCTTGTCAGAACCCTTCTCAGCCTCTACTCCAGTAGGTGATTTAGTGATAGCTAGACGGGTGTACAGAGGTTTCCCGATCTCAATCCTTCAGAAAGTCACCTCAACAGATTTGATAGAGTTAACCATGGCCGATTTCGATGTTATCCTCAGCATGGATTGGCTATTTTGCATGTTATGCCTCAGTTAATTATAGAACCCGGGCAGTAGAGTTCAGATTTCTGAGAGAGCCATTCTTAGATTGGAAGGGTAGTTCATCTGTTCCTCCGTACAGAATGGCTCCAGCCGAGCTAAATCAGTTGAAAGAACATTTGAAGGACCTATTAGATAAGGGTTTCATGAGACCTTGCAAGTCCCCATGGGGTGCACTAGTTCCCTTCCTCCGAGAGAAAGATGGTTCTCTTTGCATGTGTATGGATTACCGGCAATTGAACAAGGTCACCGTCAAGAATAGGTATCCTCTACCCAGTATTGATGATTTATTTTACCAGCTTCAGGTTTCCAAGTGTTTCTTGAATATAGATTACCAGCTTCAGGTTGCCAAGTGTTTCTCGAATATAGATCTCAGATCCAGGTACCATCAACTCAAAGTTTGGGAGAGCGATATCCCGAATACAGCCTTCAGGATGCGGTATGGTCATTATGAGTTTATAGTTATGTCTTTTGGACTAACGAATTCTCCTGCATCTTTTATGGACTTGATGAACAGGGTGTTCAAACCATACTTGTATATGTTTGTGATTGTGTTTATTGATGACATCTTGATATACTTTCGGATCGAGGAGGAGCATGCTGCTCATTTGAGAGTACTGCTACAGAATCTCAAGGATCACCAATTATATGCCAAATTCAGCAAGTGTGAGTTTTGATTGAACTCAGTGGAATTTTTGGGCTATGTGGTATCAAGCGATGGCATAATAGTGGCCTCTCAGAAAATAGAGGCGGCGATGAATTGACCTAGACCAGTGAATCGTTCAAAAATCTGAAGCTTTTTGTGTTTAGTCGGCTACAATTGAAGATTCATTGAAGGTTTCTCATCGGTTGCAGCACCTTTGACTAAATTGACCCATAAGAAGGTGAAATTCTAATGGTCCAAAGCTTGTGAGAGGAGCGTCTAGGAGTTGAAGGCTCGACTTACTTCAGCACTGGTGTTAACTCTACTAGAGGGTACTAATGGGTTCGTGGTGTATTGTGATGCTTCGAGGATTGAACTTGGGTATGTGTTGATACAGTGCAGGAAAGTTATAGCATAGGCCTCCAAACAGCTAAAAGTTCTTGAGAAGAATTACCCGACCCATGATCTTGAATTGGCCGTGGTGGTATTCGCATTGAAGGTATGGCGACATTACTTCCCCCCCGATCCACATGGATATGTGTACGGACCATAAGAATTTACAATATGTGTTTACCCAGAAGCATCTCAATCTTCAGAAAAGGAGGTGGTTGGAGCTACTCAAGGACTATGATATGAGTGTCCTTTACAATCTGGGTAAGGCCAACATAGTGGCAGACGCACTTAGTAAACTCTCTTTGGAGAGTGTGTCCTATGTGGATGAGGGGAAGAAGGAGCTAGTGAAAGATGTGCATTGACTTGCAAGGTTGGGAGTTTCCTGATAACTATTATTATAGGAAACTTTTATCAAGGGAATATTTTCATCTCCGCTCTCTCCAAAGTCTAAGATACGGGCATGCAACGTATCTTAGAGCATCTGAATGGTGCGTTCAGCTTGTCCATCTGTCTAGGGATAGAATGCGATACTAAGATTTACCTGAGTGCCTAGGCCTTTTTTGAAGGACTTCCAGAAGTTTGTCGTGAACTAAGCACCTCTATCTAAAATAATGGATAAGGGAACGCCATGTAGGCGAACTATCTCACGGATATACAGCTTGGCATAATCCTCTGCGGCATAAGTCGTCCTGACAGGCAGAAAGTGAGCTAATTTAGTCAATTTTTGTCTACTATTACCCAGATGGAATCACACTTCCTATTCATCCGCTGCAATCCAGTAATAAAATCCATATTAATCACTTCCCATTTCCAGGATAGAATTTCCATATTCTAAGTCAAGCCTCCAGGTCTCTGCTGCTCGACCTTCACCTGCTTGCAATTAGAACACTAGACTACAAAACTTATAATGTCCTTTTACATGCCATTCCACCAGTATAGATGTCTTAGGTCACTATACATCTTCATGGCACTTGGATGTACTGAACACTGAGAGTAATGAGTCTTACTCATGATTTGCTCTCATAGCTTGCCCACATAGGGCACACATAAAAGAGTATGGTATTTGAGAACTCTATCTGGCCCACACTCAAACAAGGCGAACTTCTTCTGTTGAATGCTATCTCTTAGCAGTACTAATTTAAGATCCTCATATTGTCGCTGCTTGGCTTCTGACACTAGGGAGGATTCTGAAGTGTTCTGAACTACTTCACCTCCATCTTCAGTATCTAGCAATCAAATGTGCAAATTAACTAACTGTTGTATGGTCTTCACCATTTTAACTTTGTCGGCTACTATATCACTCAAACTGCCCATAGACTTGTAGTTTAATGCATCAGCCACAAAATTAGTTTTACTAGCATGGTATAGAATGCTAACATAATAATCTATTAGCAATTCCAACCACCTTCTCTGGCGTAAATTCAACTCCTTCTGTTGGAACAAGTTCTGAAGGCTCTTATGATATGTAAAAATATCAACATGTACCCCATACAAGTAGTGACGCCAAATCTTCAACGTGAACATCACCATTGCCAACTCTAGATTGTGGGTAGGGTAATTCTGCTCGTTCTTCTTCTGGTTCCTTGAAGCATAGGCAATGACTTTGCTATGTTGCATCAAAACACAGCCTAACCCAAACTTGGAAGCATTACAGTAAACCATATAATACTCTGTGCCTTCTGGAAGAGTCAACATAGGTGCTGAAGTCAACCTATCTTTCAACTCCTGAAAATTGTGCTCGCATGCCTCTAACTACTAGAATTTACCTACTTTATAGGTCAACTTTTTCAACAGTTTGGAGATAGTAGAAAAATGTTGTACAAATCTACGATAGTAACCTGCCAAACCCAGAAAACTACGAGCCTCTGTAGGATTCAAGGGTCTGGGCCAACTCTTTACTGCCTCTAATTTCTGACTATCCACTCTTATACCTTTAAATTGTAATTACATGACCAAGGAAAGCCATAGATGTAGCAAAAATTCACATTTAGAAAATTTATCGTATAACATGTGCTCCTAGAGAGTCTGTAACACAACTCTCAGGCGATCTGCATGGTCAGCCTTTGATCGTGAATTAACCAAGATGTCATCAATAAAGGCAATCATAAATACATCAAGGAAGGGCATAAACACGCTATTCATCAAATCCATAAAAGCTTCTGGGGCATTAATAAGCCGAAATAACATCACTAAAAACTCATAATGGTCGTATCTGGTTCTGAAGGCAGTCTTAGGGATATAAACTTCCCTAACCCGTAACTGATGGTACCCAAATCTGAAGTCAATCTTTCAGAAGAACCTGGCACCGTATAACTGATCAAATAAGTCATCAATCCTAGGAAGTGGATACTTATTCTTTACCATCATTTTATTAAATTGGTTGTAGTCAATACACATCCTTAATGACCTGTCTTTCTTTTGCACAAAAAAGCACTGGTGCACCCCAAGGTGATACACTAGGTCGAATGAATCCTTTCTTAAGAAAATCTCTCATCTTCTCCTTCAATTCCCTTAGCTCTGCCAAAGCTATTCTATAACGAGAGATCGATATAGGCTTAGTACATGGAAGTTGATTAATGGAAAACTCTATCCCCCTTTCAGGAAGAACTCCAAGTAAGTCCTCTAGGAAGACTGCTGGAAACTCATTTACAACTGAGACTAACTGGAAAGTCACTGACTCACTAGTCAAGTCTCTAACTCGGACTATTTGAGAAATGTATCCTTTGGATGCCATCTTTTGGGCCTTAAGTTATGAAATAAACTTACCTTTAGGCATAGCGGTATTGCCCTTCCATTCTAGAACTAGTTCGTCCAAAAACTGGAATCTAACAATATTTGTTCGGCAATCAACATTAGCATAACATGTTGCTAAACAGTCCATGCCCATGATAACATCAAAGCCAACTATTCCAAGTTCAACTAGATTATCTAATGTACACCTATCACATACTCGAACCATATAACCACAGTACACTCTTTCAGCTAACATAGATTCACTATTTGGCATAGATACAACAAACGTCATAGCTAACAATTAGGAGCTATCTCAAACTGACTCTCTATCAAAGGAGTAACATACAAAAAAGTAGATCCTAGATCAATCAATGTATAAACAGCACGGGCAAATATAATCAAAGTACTTCTAACAACACCAGGTGATGACTTCTAGTCCTGGTGACCACCTAGAGCATAAAAATGGTTTTGTACTATCCCTGAACCCAAAACTTCTCCCTTCTTACCCTGACCACTACCTGCTGCAGGTTGAGACTGAGCTAGGAAGGTCTAACTGAGGTTGATGATGTTGCTACTGAACCCATCAGCAGTGCGGCACCACCTTTGGTCCCCATTGGAAACTTTCATATATAATCGCCAGGCTATCCACACTGGTAACATACATCTTGAGCCAAATGGCACTACCGTAGATGATTCTTATCGCACAGAGCACATGGGGTTATTAGAGGTCTCTCCTGAGGTAGGAACCGGATAGAGCGTAACTCTAGCCTCTCCTCAATCCTCATAGCTGAGGTGGAGCACTCTCTGCAGGTCGAGCTGGCTATCTGGACAACTGAACTCAAGAGTCCCCTCTAGACTCTCTATGTGACCTCACAATTCTGGCTCTCTTCCTCTGCTTGTGCCCCCTACAAGTATCACAAATCATGAGGACTAAATCCTCAACCCTCTGAACAAAGGCCTGTATCTGTGAAATGTCCATATTCACCTGGGTAGATATACCCAAACAATCGTGAGCTATGTTGGTGCCTAGCCCTCACACGAACTGATAAATGCTATCCTCCATCATCTTAACTAGGTGCAGAGCATACTTGGCCAAATAATTAAACTGAAGGCAATACTCCCGCACACTTATATTTCCTTGCTACAAAAATTGCTCAAATCAAGCCTATAGAAGCTCTCGAGGTAGATACTGGTTCATGAAGTCCTCAGAGAACTCCTCCAACTTGCTGGCTATGCATCGACTCCTCTAGATTGAGCCTAAGTGTCATACCACAAAATAGCCACATCACGCAGTCTGAAGGCTTCCAACTCTACCCCATCTGTCCCTACAGACAACATGACCTTTAACACACTATAGTTCTGATCAATGAAATCATGGGGGTCCTCATTTGGGTCTGACCCTGCAAGCACTGAAGTGCTCAAGCCCAAGAACTCACGATCTTTAGAACTCTCAACTGCCTGATCTCTATGTCCTTCCATTGCCTTCAATCGTTGCTCCTATCAAGCAGTAATATGAGCTACTAGCTAAATCGCTCCCTCAAGACCCTGCCCTTCCGGAGCAAACTGAGGTGCCACAGGCGTAGAAGGTAGAGGAAAATGTAACACCTGGGACAGTGGACTCACTCTGAGCCTCTAATATGTCCCCCTGATCCATTGGAGGGCGACTGGTACCCTCTCCTGCAGCTGTGCACGAACTATAAGTAAAAGAACTGAAACAACTCCTAAATGCCCTGTAGCCTTTTAATTATAAGTATGGTGCACTATATACCCATAAGCAAGACTCTACTAGACACCACTTTGTGGATTCCCTAGGACATGACTTCATTCTAATGCCAGGTTTGTCATGCCCCAAAACTGGGGTAGGGTGCAATTGGTACTCGAGTCCAAAGTGATCAAGAAAATCGGTTATATAGCGTCTGAACTATAACCCTTAGGCCAACAAGCCCACTTATCACAGTCAACTATAAAATAAAAATGGACCAACCAAGTCTTTATAAACATAACAAAGATAATATGTCGACATGGCCACAATGGAAATTGAAAAGAACTGAATAAAACTAGCTAGGCTAGAAACTAAACAACTGTACAACTAGTCCACAAAAGCGCCTAAAAGAGTACAATAACACTAATTGCATGGGATTGGGACTCGTCCTACCCATACATATATCAAAACTCAAAATGACCAAAGAAAACATAGGGCTCCTGAAAGAAAGGAGCATACCAAATCACGGATATGCATCTTGGAATAATCCTTTGCAGCATAAGTCCTCCTGACTGGTAGAAAGTGAGTTGATTTAGTCAATTTGTCTACTATTACCTAGATGGAATCACACTTTCTACTCGTCCACGGCAATCCAGTAACAAAATTCATATTAATCACTTCCCATTTCAAGGATAGAATTTCCATATTCTAAGTCAAGACTCCAGGTCTCTAGTGCTCGACCTTCACCTGCTGGCAATTAGGACACTGGACTACATAACCTGTAATGTCCTTTTTCATGCTATTCCACCAGTATAGCTGTCTCAGGTTACAATACATCTTCGTGGCACCTGGATGTACTAAATACTGAGAGTAATGGGCCTTACTCATGATTTTCTCTCATAGCTTTCCCATATTCAGCATAGATAAACGAGTTTGGTATCTGAGAACTGTATCTGGCCCACGCTGAAACAAGGTCTGCTTCTTCTATGGAAAGCTATCTCTTAGTATTGCCAATTTCATATCTTCATACTGTCGCTGCTTGACTGCTGACAATAGGGAGGATTCTAAAGTGTTCTGAACTACTATACCTCCATCTTAAGTATCTATATATCAAATGTGCAAATTAACTAACTACTGTATGGTCTACACCATTTCAACTTTTGTCGGTTGCTATATCACTCAAGTTGCCCATAGACTTGCGGCTTAATGCATCAGCCACAACATTAGCTTTGCCAGGATGGTACAGAATGCTAACATAATAATCTATTAGCAATTTTAACAAACTTCTATGGCATAAATTAAACTCTTTCTGCTGGAACAAGTACTAAATGCTCTTATGATCTGTAAAAATATCAACATGTACCCCATACAAGTAGTGACTCTAGATCTTCAGCACGAACATTACCACTGCTAACTCTAGATCAGGATTAGGTAATTTTTCTCATGCTTTTTCAGGTTTTTTGAAGCATAGGCAATGACTTTGCTATGTTGCATCGAAACACAGCCTAAGCCAATCCTGGAAGCATCAAAATAAACCACATTAGCCTCTAAACCTTTTGGAAGAGTCAACATAGGTGCTGAAGTCAACCTATCGTTCAACTTCTGAAAACTGCAATCTCACGCCCCTAACCACTGGAATTTAGCTGTTTCATGGGTCAACTTTGTCAATGGTGTAGAGATAGTAGAAAAAAGGTTCTACAAATTTGTGGTAGTAAGCTGCAAAACCCAGAAAATTACGAACCTCTATAGGATTCCAAGGTCTGGGTCAAGTCTTTACTGCCTCTATTTTCTGACTATCCACTCTTATACCTTTCAGCTGTAATTACATGACCAAGGTAAGCCACATATGTTATCCAAAATTCACATTCAGAAAATTTAGGTTACAACATGTGCTCCTGGAGAGAGCCTGTAACACAGCTCTCAGGTGACCTACATTCTCAACCTCTAATCGTGAACAAATCAAGATGTCATTAATAAAGATAATCACAAATACATCAAGGAAGGGCCTAAACACCCTATTCATCAAATCCATAAAATCTTTTGGGGAATTAGTAAGCCCAAATGACATCACTAAGAACTCATAATGGTCATATCTGGTTCTGAAGGCAGTCTTAGGGATATCAACTTCCATATCCCGTAACTAATGGTACCAGATCTCAATTCAATCTTTGAGAAGCATCTAGCACCCTGTAACTGATCAAATAATTCATCAATTCTGGGAAGTGGATACCTATTCTAAATCATCATTTTATTCAATAGCTTGTAGTCAATACACATCCTTAATGACCCATCATTCTTTCACACAAAGAGCACTGGTGCACCCAAAGGCGACACTAGGTCGAATGAATCCCTTCTAGTGCAAATCTCTCAGCTACTCATTTAATTCCCTTAGCTCTACCGGAGCCATTCTATAAGGAGGGATCAATATAGGCTGAGTACATGGAAGTAGATCAACGGAAAAGTCTATTTCCCTTTTAGGAGGAACTCTAGGTAAGTCCTCTAGGAAGACTTCTACAAACTCATTTACCACTAAGACTGACTGGAAAGTCACCGGCTCACTAGTCAAGTTCTAACTCAGACTATGTGAAAAATGTAGCCTTTGGAAAACATATTTTGGGCCATAAGGTATGAAATAAACTTACTTTTAGGTGTAGCAGCATTGCCCTTTTATTCTAGAATTGGCTCATCTAAAAACTGGAATCTAACAACCTTTGCTCGGCAATCAACATTAGTGTTACGTGTCACTAACCAATGTTTGCCCATGATAACATCAAAGTCAACGATTCCAAGTTCAACTAGATTAGCTAATGTAAATCTATCACATACTTGAACCATACAACCATGGTGCACTCTTTAATCTTACCTTGATTCACCAATTGGAGAAGATACAATAAATGGCTTAGCTAACAATTCAGGAGCTATCTCAAACTGACTTGCTATAAAAGGAGTAACATACAAAAAAGTAGATCATGGATCAATAAATCATAAACAGCACGGGTGAATATAATCAAACTACTTATAACAACACCAGGTGATGACTCCTAGTCCTAGTGACCACCTAGAGCATAAAAATGGTTTTGTACTATCCCTGAACCTGAAGCTTCTCCCCTCTTACCCTTGCTATGACCTATTACAGGCTGAGAACTGGGCCTGGGAGGTCTAACTGAGGGTGATAATACTACCACTGAACCTGTTAGTTGTGTGGTACCACCTCTGGTCCCCAACGAACAGTATCCTTATAATGGCTAGGTTATCGACACTGATAACATACATCCTAACCCAAACGGCACTACCCTAGATGAATCTTACCACACTGAGCACATGGGGTTATCAGAGGTCTCTCCTGACATCGGGAACTGGATGAAGCTGAACTCTAGTGTTATACCCCGTAAGATTTCCAACACTTAGATGGCCTATTCGCACGTTGGTTAAGCATATTTGAAAGCCTTACGTGCTAGAGAAAGGCCCGGGGAAGGATCGGAGAGATAACCTGTCGAAAAATTGCATAATTCTTCAATTTCTATACATGGGTATGATTAGATTATGTTTATATTGATGAATTGTGAAACTTGGGTAGATTTTAAATTGTTTTCAATCAAAAATTTTGTTTTCTAAATAATGAAATTTAAATGCCCATGGACGTATGATGATGAGAATGATGAAAAATTTTGTTTTCATGAGAGAAGAGAATGATGATGAATGTATGATGATGATGAGATTTGATGATTAAAAACATGTTTCTAAAACTACCCATGATTATGATATTGTTTTCAAAATGAATTGAGTAGATCCAAGCATGATAAAGTTTTTGGGCAAGGCCCTTATTTCAAGTATGATGATATAGTATCTCTAAAGAAAGCATACCACATGGTTTTGGAGTAGATGCTCCCACTTATCTTTGAGCTTGTGGTATGTTTCGAAATAAAGTTTCTCATATGCATGAATTCATAAATTGAGATGCATGTATTATTGAGCTTCGTTTTCACATGATGTTAAGTCTATGCATGATTTCATTATTGAGTTTGTGAAATGACAATGTTGAGCTTCGTTTCATTCGATGTTGAGATATGCATGATTCCATTGTCGAGCTTCATTATATACGATGTAGAGCATTGCATGTTTTTGGGAGAAGAGTTTAGCACCGAGCGGGCTAAGGGTCGATCATCCTATACCCCAAAACTACGCGCCAATGTACGTTGATACTATTATGTTATTGGGACCTCCCTTTTGATCTATCCCCGGCCCTATGGCCCATGAGTTTTATATCTATATCATGGTAACATCCTTAGCCCTGGAAAGGTTTTGGACGGCCTGCCCACTTATGTGTGATAGCCGAGGCCACGTAAGCTTTATCATTGTATGTCGGTTAAGTGACGAGTCTCTCATTGTATACATGATTCAGATTTTCATATCCATTACTCATGACTATTACTATAAGCACGCATGTTCTAAAAGCAAGGTTTTGCTCATTGTTTAGCTTTTCCATAAATGTCGTATTTCAGCTTTGAGTCATTCGAGTCAGTTATATTGTTATGAAGTTATGCATGGTTATATTATGGAATGATTACAATTTCAGAATGAATGCACGTAGTCCTTCCTCTTAGATTTGAAATCTTATGATATGTTATGAAATGCTCTAAATGATTTACTTTACTTAAGCGGTTTTACTTGCCTTGCATACTCGGTATATTCCACGTACTGACCGCATACTTGCTATGTTGTATCGTTTCATGATACAAGACCCAGCTCCCAGGCTCAGACCCACTCGTAGTCAGTTGTTAGAGTTAGCTACTACTCGGTTGGTGAGTTCTCATCCTTCGAGGGCTAGACTTTCAGTTTCTTATGTATTTTCAGTTTCAGTATTGTTGAGTTAGTTGGGGACTTGCCCCATCAACTCGTCCAGATTAGATGGGAAAACCACCGGAAAGGTGTAAGCACTACTGGGGGGAGGACGGTGATCGAGAGAAATCGTCCATCACCCTAGAGGACAGTTGAGCTTAACGACGTCGAGCCGCGACGGTAAACCAGGCAATGCACGGGAGGCAACACGTGAAAAATTTTTTCTTTTTATTTTGTAAAGTGTAAATAGATTTTTCTTTTCTTTTTCTTTTTCTTGATTTACTACAAAAAAATTTCGTTTTAGTTTTTGTTTTATTTGTATTTAGAGTGAAACCTATAATTCTAACCAATTTTGTATAGTGAGATGAATTTCAGGTCAAACGGAGAAAAACATGCATGGAATCGCGAAGGAAAAGTTGAGGTATGAAAAATTAATAAAAAGTGGCAAACAGTGAGCTGAGGCGACAGCTCCGTGTCACGGAGGTGGACCTCCGCGTTACCTCCGTGACACGTTGAGGTAGAATCTGGAAATTTTAAAAATTTCCAGAACAGTCTCGCGATGGCTCCGTGTCACGGAGGCAGTACACCGCGATGCACTCCGTGACACGATGCCTTGTATATCGCGACGGGTCACACCGGGTCGCCGGGTGACCCGCGCGATTTCCTTACTTTTTAACCCAGAAAACCCTCCCTTTTCCCTCATTTTTAATCCCTCCGCGACCAAACCCCCCAAAACCCATCCCCCATCAACGTGACACGGAGTAAGGCAAGAAATTCAACAAGTTTTCTTCGATTCTTCAAAGTCAAGGTATTTTTTTCGATTTCCTCTCAAATTCTTGTCGATTTTTTTCGATAGTGAGCATGGGCGGTGAGCTAAATTACCTTACGTAGTAATTAATCATGAATTTGAGTTAATTGTTGTTGATGAATGTTCGAAATGTTGTTATGATTGCTTGAACTTGTCAATTGCATAAATTAATCGAATTTGATTAATAATATCAATTCTAGGGCTTGTATGTTGAATTTGAAGTTGAAAATGTATTGAACTTGTGAATGTCATGCCGGGATGGATGTGTTGAATGAGATGAGTCGAGGTACAAATTGTTAGGATGTTAATAGAACGACTGATTCTCGGGTTAAGGGAATGTTGAAATTTGTAAGAATTTGGTTGGTTGTATGGTTCGTGTAGATAAATTTTGGTTGTTGTTTTTTGTTTCTTTGTTTTTCTTTGCTAAGTGCGATGGTTAAGATGTTAGCGATGGTAGTGATTGTGATTAGTTGTACGAAGTCTGAGTAGTACGCAAAAGTTATACCGTCGAATTTTTCGAATGCACTAAGCATGATTGTATAGTTGTTTATTGTGTGTAAATAAAGATAATCTTGCCGTGTTGTTGTAACTGTAGCTAAGGACTAAGTGTGGGGTAACCTAGCGTAACCCGACCTTAGCCGAAGTTAATATCTCTTAGCTTCACACTAATCTTGTTTACTTGGGTTGACAGGTAAAATGGCAAGCCGGCAAGATAAAGGAAAAGGCGCATCAACTTCGGGCGCCGGAAGGAAGCGAATCAGACTGGGCACAGCAGTCCCAGCTGCACCAGCAGTTCCACGCGACCAACGCTGCCAATACGGAACGAGATGGGTGACTGATGAGGGGAAAAAGTGGTACGCAAAGCACAAAGAAAACAAATATTTCCCCGAGGAGCATATAGCACGGGAACCATTGGCACAGGAGTTTCCTAGGATGGTCCACCGGATCGAGGCAGCTGGGCTCAATTTCATATTTGAGGAGCCCAAGGAATGTAATTTGCACCTGGTTTGGGAGTTCTATGCCAATTGGAACCCGACGATAAGAAGTCACACCATCAAGATCAGAGGGCAAATAGTCACTTTGGAGCCCCACCACCTCAATGCCATCATAGGAGCGCGGGACACAGACGCCCACGTACTCCGACAGCTAAACATTACCCCACCGTATGCGGACATCAGACGCACATTGTGTGGGACCCGATCGATAGCTAGATGGAGCAGACACAAAGAGAAGGGCTACCACCAGACTCTGCCATATTCACAGATGAGCAGGGAAGCCCGAATCTGGCTGAAGATAGTCTGCTCATGCCTAATCCCGGGGGTACATATGACAGATGTAACCTGGGATCGTGTATGCCTGGTGTACGCCCTGATGAAAGGGATGGAGATCAACGTGGGGGCGGTAATTATCTCCGCCATGAAGAGAGCCCGGTTGCACCAGGGGCACAGGTATGGCTTTGGTGGAATACTCACCACCTTCCTCAGGGGCCTAGATATCGAGGTGGAGGCCCTTGACTATATCCCGCAGATGGAGCGGCGGGCCTTAGATGTTACTAAAACTAAGGCTCCCGACACCACCCACGGGCCACTTCTTACACTTGGCGAGCGACATGCTCGTGACGACCAGTATATGGCTTGGATGTATGGGATGCAGATGCTCCAGCTGAGGATAGGTGGGAGGCCGGCGACAGAGGAGGAGCTATGGCAGCTCGAGCTAGACTACCCTTTCGGTGAAAACGCCAGGGCTCTATGCCGAGTAGGGCCAGCATTTGTAGAGCCCACAGATGATGATGTCCCCACAGACGAGGAGACACGTCGGGAGGACTCCGATGTGGAGTCCGATGATGACGACGGAGGCGACTCGGACATGGGAGATGAAGCAGCAGCACCCGACGAAGAAGTGGAATACTTTGAATGATCAGGGAGTTCCACCACCCGATTTTGTGTTATTTTAATTTTGTGAACACTGGGGACAGTGTTCGAACTAAGTGTGGGGTGGGGTAGTTAGGTGCTTAGCTGGGCTGTTTTGTATGTATGCTCTATTCTGTTGTCATGTATGTGAAAATTTGTTTGTCCCCGTGAGTTGTGAATTTGTTGTTCTGTTTGTAAGGTTATGTGAATTGATGTGTGTTGCTGAATGTTGCTAGCTGATTTTGATTCTGTACATATTTTTGTTATCGAAATGATCGATATTTTTAAAATTTTAAATATTTTGTACATATTTTTTCTATTGAAATGATCGATATTTTCAAATTTGTTTACTTCTTGGGTTTCTCGGCGTTTGTTTTCGGTTCTTTTACCGAGATTAGTTCCATTGAACCGAAGTCATAGTAGTGACCGTTCCCTATGATTGATGGATGACGACCGTCTTAAGGGAAATGTAGTCGGTAGGAGTAATTATTTTTCAATTATTTTTCAGTTTTTTTTCTTTGGTGGATTGCATCCCAAAACCTGTAGTTACTCTATGGTTGCGAAATTCTGGTTACGTGTTGTACATGATATTTAAAATGCAGAGGTGATTCGTATGAAAGCATGCAACTTTGTAAATATGTTGAGATACCTCGGCCATAGAGTTCGATTCAGTGTGATTGAGGCTTAATGTTTGAATTCCTGTAATTAGCTGATTGAAGAGTCTGTGAATACATATTGAATTGAGCATGTGCAAAAAGTGTGAAGTGAGGTGTTGATATTCCATGCTATTGTTAAGTGTCTAGAACTTGCCTGGTGTGTGTACAAAACGAAATGAAGGAGGTGTACTGTAGGAAAGGATGTAGGCATTTCTTTGTTTTAACCGAGAGTTTCTATTTTTCCTTGTTGTACCCACCTTGATTGTATACCCTAGTCAGCCTGTTGAGCCTTTAGCCGATTATTTTTTTTCTTTTGTCATAAAGTGTAAACCGAGCTTAATTCCTTCTTTTCATTAGCTGTAAAGTCTATACAAAACTCTTAAGCGCTTAAGAAGAGAAAATCATTTTCCCAAAGTGTCAAAGAGTGAGAATGGTGAAAAGAAAAAGAAAAGCAGAGTGATAGAAGAAAGGAAAAGGTTGAAGGTGCACTTGCTATAAATAAACTTTAATGAAGGTGCATGAATAATCTTTGTTTTTGTGTAAAGTGTGCTTAATACGATGGGCCATACTAAAGAAAAACATCAAGAATGGGATGATGAAAAAAAGAAACAATGTCCATGAGTGGATGGGATGTGTTGAAAAGGCGCTTAAGGATGCTAGTGGCTATTATTGGCTAACCCAATATTTACTAGTTCCGTAGCTTCCATTACAACTAGTTAAAGTCCTACGTGATCTTACATCACACTTCTTTATATTAGTGGAGTAATACACTAAGGGCAAGCTTATGGGTCATGACATGATGCATGTGAATTCTTTTGGGAGAGAGAGCGAAAGTGTTTTTACATGCCCCTGCTTGAATTCTTGTGAGTCATGTGAGCAAAAAGGGGAAGATTCTCTTGTGTTGTGAGGGCACATGCTTGATGAAAGATTAATTTTCGTGTCGGATATCTTGATCAGCTGATTTGCATGAGTTTACCAATATCCAGAGTCGATTCTTAAAGTCTAGGAGGTCTTGATGTATTGAAGGTCATTGCATTGATAAGACCATGCATGTTTTCTTGATGATTTGCTGTATTGAATAATCGGTATGACCGTAACCTAAATTGTCGAACCAAAGTAGCGAGGCTGGGATGTAAATTGCATGAAGTGTAGGATTGTTGTTCAAGGACGAACAAGGATTTAAGTGTGGGGTAAGTGATCTTGGGCAAATTTATATGCCCAAGTGATACTCAAAAGTACCATTTTAGCCTTGTTTATCTATCAATGTGTATACATTCTCATGTAATTGGTAATAAAATGTGAATTTATACTAACCAACATGATTAGCATTGTTTTGCAGGTAAAATGTAATTTCGGGAAGCTAAAATACATGTTGGATGATATCGGAGTTGGACTTGGATGCGAGCAAGGGAAAAGGCATTGGACAGCATGAAATAAAGGGGCTCCGCGATGGAGCCGTGTCACGCTGCCATCGCGGAGGCCTTCTGCCTGGATAGGGAAATTTCGCCCAAATTCCAGTGGAGGTCCGCATCCGCTCCGTGGCACGGTGGCTTGGCTCCGCGATGCACTCCGTGACACGTTGCTCGTTATTCTGGGAAAAATTCCCAGCAGTATAAATAGAACACTTAGGTTCATTTTTCAACATTCTGACTTGGTGGAGCAAGGACGTGGGTTACAGGCAATTGAGGGAAGAAAATATCAGGGTTTTTTCTCTCTTTCTTTCTTCTTTAATTCAATTGCTTGTATGATTAACACTCATTTTAAGATGTTTAATCCACAAATGAGTGGCTAATTCCTCTCCTTGCTTAGGTTATGAACAAGTGTGATGAAATTTGATCATTCATTCTTTGGTTTTTCATCTTTTCTTCCATGTTGTTCTATTAATTCTTGTTCTTACTGCATTAATGTGTGGCCTACGTTAATGTACATCCAAAAAGTCCGGTTTCACTCGAGAGAGCAAGAAATTGGAAAGTTGTGAATTAATAGGATATGTCTTTACTTGGTTTGGGAAAATTGAGTCTTGATTTGCTTTCAAGATAGAAATATACCTGAAAGTCGTATTAGTCAATTTAGGAACCGAAATTGTATGGCTAGAACATGAATTGCATTTGATCACAGAAATGTAGACGGATGGTTCATGATTCTTAAGTGAGGTTAAATACGAGAGATTTAATCTCTTGGCAAATGTTCTTGGCTAGCAACTGGAGGAAAAGATTAACCAAAGTATGACGACAAGTAATTTCATTACATGTTCGTTTAACCTCAGCATGCTCTCATTCATAGTTCAGATTCAAAGTAGATAATTATTTTAGCTTTAGTATAAAAAATTATAAAACAAACAATCAAACTTTTGGTTACACTGTTGTCTGTATTTTTAGAAGTAAAATATAGTACACTTGAGCAAATTGCACTTCATCCAAGTCTCTGTGGGATCGATACTTGGCTTACTAAAGTCACTTGCTACTTGTTTGACCATGTGCACTTGCGTGTCATTTTATACCCCACAAATCACGCGAACACTATCTTACATGTTTATAGTTTTATGTCCCACATACCAGTACATTTCATTCGTACTGACGTCCCTTCGCCTGGGGACCTGCGTTGGTGCCGCAGGTGCAGGTAGAGGTCGGGATTGCCAGTTGCGGTAGCAGTTCGTGAGATTAGTGGATGTGTTGGTATGCTCCTTCCTTTCTGGAGCTAAGACTGGTTTTGTTTCAGTTAGAGTCTTGAGATGCAGTTATGGGTAGGTTGGAGCCCCGTTCCGACCATCAGTCAGTTTACTCTTTAGAGGCTTTGTGGACTTAGTGTTTACAATGGTATTCAGTTTGTGGCCTTGTCGGCTTTTTGTTGTTTAGTTTAGCATACTCATAGCCTTGTTTGCATTTCAGTTGTTTACCCTATATTGTTGAGACATTATGGGTCCAGTTTGTGCTGCAGTTGATTCTGACCGGTGGCTTGGACAACCTAAGTGTTACAGTTACAGATGTCATATAGTCGTCTTCTTATTCAGTCAGGTATAGGGAGCCAGTCGCGCACTCCCCCAAGTTATGGGGCGTGAAAAACTTGGTATCAGAGCGAAGTCGTATCCTAGGGAGTCCACAAGCCGTGTCTAGTATAGTCTTGCTTATAGGTATGTCGTGCACCATACTTATAATGGAGAGGCTACAGGGCATTTAGGGGTTGTTTCACTTTGTTCATTAATAGATCGTGCTATAGAGCAATGATGTAAGGGAAGTTTGAAATCTAATTGTGCTTATGCTTTAGAATTCAACTGGAGTAAGAAAGATGGCTATGAGATTTATTGACATTGATGCTTGAAAGGGTCCTAGTCACTCTCCTGTCGATCTGAGAAATAGATTAGAGGCTCGAAGCGAGTTTCTCATTCCTTGTACCATAGTTCCTCCAAGTTCCAGTCAGAATTACTGTGGGAAGGGATTCAGCCCCTCCTATTGTTTCAGATTCGATAGAGCTAAGAGAATGTAGAGTTATTGATCCTTCAGCATCTGTTGTACCTTCAGGTATATAAAATGGATGAGATTTTGAGAAAGCATTTCAAATGTTAGCCCGAGCAGTGACGTTTCAAAATAAATAGTTAAAATTAATGTTAGGGTCCAAGGGAACCTTTGAGAGCTCTAGTGGCCATAAGTTTTGATCCTAAATCCCCTAGCCTTCATGAATTAGTACTTACCACGGGAACTTCGACGGGTTCGAGCTAATAAGGTTTTGTACCTTGAGCAGGGCAGCATGAGTATTCATGAATATAGTCTTAGGTTTAATTCTTTGGCCCATATGTTTCAGATAGGTTCCGAAATACGAGGGATAGAGTATATCGATTGTATTAGGTTTGGGACCCTATTTGGTCTGAGAGTGTTTAGGAATGTCTACCCTGACAAAAATATCTACTACTTGGATGCTAGTATTTGCTCAAAAGACGGACGATCTGATTCATCGTCTCCCAAGTAATGTCAAGGTAGTGGAACAGAGTAAGCAAAATGTTATACCCCGTAGGATTCCCGGCACCAAGATGACCTATTCGCACGTTGGTTAAGCATATTTGAAGGCCATACGTGCTAGAGAAAGGCCCAGGAAAAGATCGGACGTGAAACCTGTCGAACCATCGCGGAAGGAGCTGAGGCAGAGCCCCTCCGCGATGGCAGCGTGTCACGGAGGAGGAGCCTCCGCGTTGGCTCCGTGACACGTTGGCCTTGTCCAGGCCAAAGTATATAAAGCCCCACTTCGGTTTTAAATCATTAATCACTTATAAATTTCCAGAAAACAGAGCAACCCAGCAAAGAGGGAAAAAGGAACGAAGTATTAATATAATTTTCGTCCGATTACGCTGCTAAACGTTGTCCAAACTCAAATTAACCTCAGATACCGAGGTATTTAGCAGCAGAGAGCATTCCTGCGGATTTAGTTTCGTGAAATACGGCTGACGAATCGTCGAGCTACCGGGCTAAGGTAAGTGGAATTGCTCTAAATTAGTGTCTATGTGTTCCTAGCTGTGAAGTGAATATTTCTCCCTTCCGGACCGCTGAAAAATAGCGAGTTTTCGACCGTATTTCGATAAGCCTAAGTTTAGGCTATAAACTATATTGAAAGTGACGCTACTCTTTAAAGTAAAGTTGTATTTAGTATTGATTGACATATTTATGAATGCAATTGGGAGAAAACAGTTGAAGTACCGGCTGAGCCTCGTCCGACAGAAAAATAGTTTAAGGATAAGGTATGTAAAGTTAGTTTCCTCGGCAAGTTAGTAATCTTGGTACAGTACAGTAATTTAAAGGCCAGAAGAATATTCAGAAGCCATGTATGATGTTTACTATGAATGATGGTACGATACTAGAAACGTTATGCTATGATCAGCGTGAGATTTGCTAGCACGGTATAGATTCTAAAATAAGTGTTAAGAACTGCTCAGCATGCTCAGTATGTGATGTGATACGAAATGTTAAGATATTATTGTATTCAGTTGAAACCCCGTAAAGCGATGCAATATCTGTAAAGCACCTTAGAAATAGAATGGCAGGCTAAAATAAAGTTAGAATGCACATTAGGAATAGTAAATCATGTTAATACAGAAACTCAGTATACAGTATAGGTTGCAGCAGAAATACTATATTTCGTATAGCATTTGCCCCAGTACAGTCTGGCAGGAGACTATATTCATATATATATATTTACCAGTCTCAGCACGTATTAAATACGTACAGATTACTATCATTAGTTCAACATGTAATATATACGATACTTTACCCCTATTAGCCTCAGCATGTGAGATATGCAGACAGTATTACTAGTTGAGACCGTTGTGTTGTTTGGGTTGGATTACCTAGCATCCATGACCGCCCAGGGTTAATACCTGTATCGACTCGTCCGCCAGAGGACGAGGATACGTCACTCTACGGATTGGCATGCCGTCCCACAAGGGACGAAGATGGGATGCTAGTTTTCCCCATATTGTGCCTTGGTCGGCCCTTATACACCCCCGTCGAGCGGATACGCCCGGGGTGTTGATTTAGGAGTCCTTCGGACTCAGGTGCAGTTATAGTCAGGGGCTCAGCGAGCCCAAGTGCGTACCCAGGGGACCGTCAGGATGCTTACATGGTTTATAGGAGATGGGATAACCGGGGTAGGGGTATAGATTCTGTGCTGATTGTACCTCCCGGCTTATGGGGGCCGGGTAAGGTTTGTGTGTGCTATGTTATGTTATGCCATGCTATGTTAGATACGAGTAGATCAGCAGTAGCATGATACGTCTCCAGGTAGGGCTCCTATCCCTTCCAGTAAAGATTGAGAGAAGGTATGATTTACATTACAAGACAGTTAATCTATTCTCTTTACTTCAGTTTCATCAGTTATATTATTGTTTTCAGATATTCCTTTCAGTTATTGCTTTGCATACTCAGTACCAGCGGTACTGACGCTCGGTGGGGCGCTGCATTACTTGCCTGCAGGTACTCGTAGACGAGCAGGCGATACCACGTGATTCCTGTCAGCGATCGAGTATTCAGCTCCTGTCATCCGGAGGCTGAATTCCAGAGGTGTATTTCAGTTCTTTTGTTGTATAGTACGGGTAGGTCGGGGCCCTGTCCCGATCATTTCTATTGCTATTCCTAGAGGCTTGCAGTCTGTATATTTCCCTGTGGTCAGTTGAGCCAGTCGTGTGAGGCTGTGCAGTTGTTAGCTGTTAGTACTTTTGCTTCTTTTATGTTGGCCGTGTGGGGCCATAAGTTTGACAGTAGTGGTGACCTTGCCGGTCACGTAGCCTTCTAGTATTTTATTGCTGAGTTGCAGATAACTAGACAGCATGGTGGCCTTGTCGTCCCGCATAGGTTTCCCTATAGTTGCATGTGCTGGCCAGCTGTTATTACAGGTACAAGAGGCTATAGGCCAATGGGTCGGGGGCTGTGTTTACAGCCGTTATATAGCCCTTTGTTTCCAGAAATATGAGTTAGAGCCAGCCAGGCACCAGATGTGCCTAGGCTTAGCAGTCCAGTAGTTCAAGTCCTAGTAGGGCACCAGGTGCCAGTCATACCCCCCAAGGCGGGGCGTGACAAACTTGGTATCAGAGCAGGTCGTATCCCAGGGAGTCTGCACGCCGTGCTAAGTAGAGTCTTGTCTATGGATGTGTTGTGCACCACATACTATAGGCAGGAGGCTGCGAGGCATGATAGGATGGTTACCCTTCCTTCTCAGTCAGTCGTGCTTTAGAACGGTACAGTATAGGGTTGAGTCCCTAAGAACTTACCGTATTCTTTGATTATAGATACAAAGGCAGATCAGCATTACCCTACTACAGGCAGAAGGTTAGATATAACAACAGAAGAGGGCATTAGCCAGTTACGTGATAACTACAGCAGCAGGAGGAGGTACCTGAGGCCTCCCAGCATGATACCTTTGTCGGTACTATTCCCAGTATACGTTGATAACGTCAGAATAGGAAGTCAGAAGTATAATATATATGAGTTGATTTATTTATTAGCTATATGATATCTGATTATGATTACAGATAAGGTCAGACCACCAGGTAAGTATAAGAAAGAGAGGGAAATGCAGGAATCCCAAATACATCTTTTTGGATATGATATAGTTAAATGCTTTTATTTGTTGCAATAAGAAAAGGGCTATTCCTACCTCTTGAATTTGATTCCAGTATAGTAAAGGGGCATAAGACTTGAGATGGGGTTGCCAAATCCAGCGGTAAGTAAAGATGGGATGATTGATCCTAGTAAGTATTAGAAAGTATAAAGAGCCCCTATGACTCCGTATGTTGTGCAGACCCTTATGATAATAAGCTAGTAGAGAAAGTAAGACTGTTAGCTTACCCGAAGCAGGGGTAAAAGACCTGTTAGTGATGAATGGCGGGTAATAGTCAATTTCGAGTCAGAAAAAGGCTAAGTCCGCCACATATGCTAACAGATAGCAAGACATACCTGTAAGATTGTGGTTATGATCCAGTTGTCATATCAAAAGGGTGAGGGATCATGTGAATCAGATAGGTCTGACTGCAAGTCAGGGGAAGTATGAACTGATACAGGACCAACAATCTTGTTAACGATGAAGAGCAGGTACTTTGAACCCCAGAATTCAGCTTAAGTAAGATAAAGGAAAGAAGAAGGAATGTCAGATCTTGTGGGGAAATTAGAGCTACCCCGGATTGGTAAAATATCGTATTAAGGATTAAGCCTCGGGCTGACAGTAGGATTGCGGTTCAGAATATCGCAGTATGTCCGCTATGGAAAAGTTAAGAAGTTACCGGTACAGCAATTCTAATCTAGTGTAGCCTAGAGATAAGGCCCAGCAGACAGTCATGGGCTCTCAATATATGCCTAGTAAGGCTACAAGATTCGAACATCGACCCCACATCGCAAGAGTGGCGGAATTTCAAACAGCAGACAATAACTAAAGTGTTTATGTTTGTTACTTTCAGAATGGGGTGACAATGCAATGAAATAATAAGTCAGGGCAGGAGATACTATTAGGCCGTAGAGGCGGTGTATCATGTACGGTATGAGACTCAGCAGAGCATGTCAGAGATTATGTGTTACCGCAGAATTCAGTACATATTGTACGTAGCTAACGATATATATATATATATACAGATAATAGGTATGCTATGAGTAGCTGCCTCAGGGGGTATAATCACCGATACTGATTAGTAATAGAAAGCTTGTACAAATTGCATTGCAGGATCCCCTAGCTAAAAAAGAAAAAAAAAAGAAGAAGAAAGAGGGAGAAGAAAGAAAGAAAAGAAGAAGAGAAAAGGGCGGATTAAGTGTGAATTACGTATGAAGTCATTGAAACTATCTCAGTTTTCAGTTATTAAGTTAATAGACCTATGTGTTGTTGCCAGATCTAGGCTCTAGGAGCTTACCAGATTTAATGGCCTAAAACAGATGGCTAGATGATAAGGGCGCAGTTAGACGGTCTACCGACCAGCTGGCGCCTGCATTAGCAGGGAGGCGTCCCTGAAGATCGGTAACAGTAGTGCATGTACTAGAACCAGGATTAGAGGCCGAATAGGCAAATTTCAGAGATTAGCAATACCAGAATTGTTCTAGTATGTTAAGTGGTCGTACGTCATTTTCCCAGCCATGTAGGTGAGAGTCGGCCTTAGCCAACCTAGCAGTTATTATGTGGAACACCCCATAAGTCAGCCGGCCGTCCCAGTCAGAATACTGTGGGTACCCCAAGGAAGGGTCCACATCAGTAGTCAGCGACAGACTAGTACTTCAGCTGGTTCTCGTAACATATTTAGATACAGCACCCTAGCAGAAGGCCAGTATTTACAGAATAGCTCATAAGACCGAGAATTCCCCAGAATAGCAGTATAAATCCAAGTGGATACACACAAGGCGTAAGAAATTGATAGTACCCTGCTAGAACAGTGTTTATTAAGACCAGGGGATCAGTAGACTCCCCGTGAAGATCCAGAGATTGATCGCCTGGGAGTAAGTGTGATTAAGCCCAGCCTTACAGTGGTTTAAGCAAAATAACAGAGCAATTAGATGCCCACGAGTCTGCGGTTATGCACGAACTATAAGCACTCAAGTAGAACAGTTAGAGTATTGTTAGACTACTACCACATTCGGGTCATTCAACCCGACTATTCAGTTATTTAAGGTTATGCAGCCAGGTCATTAGAGGTCATGGTCAATATCAGGACCCCCTGACCAGATACGGGCACGTGGTGTGCAGATAGTCGTTCAAGGTTACCTTAGCAACAAGTAGCCTTAGCATGCGGCCAGGAGGCCAGATAAGCTCTAGTTATACCGGTAGATTACTTGTCAGATTCTCTGGTATAATAAACCAGTATGACCGTCAGTTATATGTCAATTTTTGTAAATGTGAATTTTGGTTGAGTTTAGTAGCCTTTTTGGTCACGTTGTGTCAGAGGCTGGTGTACAGATAGGTACACAGAAAATCGAAGTAGTGAAGACATAGCCTAGACCTACCACTTCGATTGAAGTACGCAATTCCTGAGGTTAGCCGGGTACTGCAGAGGGTTTGTGGAAGGATTTTCCACCTTAGCAGCACCTCTGACTAAATTGACACAGAAGGCAGCAAAGTCCTAGTAGACTGAGGTGTGTGAGCAGAACTTCCAAGAGTTAAAAGCCAGGTTAACATCAACTCCAGTGTTAGTATCGCCAGGAGGTACAGAGGGTTGATGCAGCATGGTAAAGTAGCAGCTTATGCTTTCAGGGAGTTGAAGAAACATGAAGAGAATTATCTTACCCACGACCTGGAGTTAGCTGCAGTAGTTTATGCCTTAATGAGTGAAAATTTTGTATCACCCAGGAAGGACTAATATGGTAGCAGATGCCCTTAGCCGTAAATCTATGGGGAGTTGGCATACTTGCAGCCTAAACAGCGAGAATAGACCGGAGAATTACACTAGTTAGCCGACTTAGCCGTTCACATAGCAGAAATAAAGGATAACAGAACGATAATACATAATGTCGCAGCGTTGTCGTTAATGGTGGAAGTAGAGGAACGACAGTATGGAGACCCTAGCCGTGTTCAACTTAAACACAAGGTTCAGTAAGGAGAGATGACATATTTTTAGATAACCGGGGATGAAGTGTGGCGATATAAAGGCCGCATTTGTGCTCCAGATATTTTGGGGCATCGCCAACAGTTTATGAGCAAGGCGCATTACGCCCGCTATTCTCTTCATCCCGATACGACAAAGAGGTACCATGACATTAAAGAGAACTACTGGTAGCCCAGTGTCCTAACTGCCAACAGGCGAAAGCAGAACATCAGAAACCAAGTGGGTTAACTCAGGACATAGCTGTGCCTCTCTGGAAATGGGAAGCAGTGAATGTGGATTTTGTGGCAGGATTACCCCGTACCAGACACAGACATGACTCTATATGGGTGATAGTTGACAAATTGACAAAATCAGCTCATTTCCTGCCAGTGAAAGCTACCTTCTCGGCTGAGGATTATGCTGAATTATATATCAGAAAAATAGTTATATTGCATGGAGTGCTGGTATCTATCATTTCTGATAGGGGAGCACAGTTTACAGCTAGATTCTGGCAGTCATTCCAGAGGGGTCTGGAAACGCAGATTAATTTAAGCACAGCATTCTATCCTCAGACAGATGAGCAGGCTAAGCGCACAATTCAGACGCTCGAAGACATGTTGCGAGCGTGTGTGCTAGATTTCAGTAGTAGCCAAAGAGAGCATTTACCGTTAATTGAATTTGCCTACAATAATAGCTATCATTCAGCCATCCAGATGGCGCCTTTTGAGGCATTATACGAGCGAAAATGCAGATCGCCGAATGGTTGGTTTGAAATCAGAGAGTCAGTGTTGGTTGGCCCAGACATTGTTCAGCAGTCAAAGGAAAAGGTAAAGCTTATCCGAAGAATGCTTACTGACTGCTAAGAGCCGCCAGAAGTCTTGTGCAGACATGCGGCGCAGAAATCTAGAATTTGTGCTAAATGACTGGGTATATCTGAAAGTGTCCCCGATGAAAGGGGTAATGAGGTTTTGGCAAGAAAGGCTAGCATAGACCGAGATTTATTGGGCCATATCAGAGTCGGCGAAGAATAGGCCGAGTAGCATATGAGTTGAATTTGCCTCCAGAATTAGAATCCGTTCATCCGGTCTTTCATGTATCTATGCTGAGGAAATGCATAGGAGACCCGTCCAGAGCAGTCCCAGTCCAGAATATCCAGGTTACGAAAAAGCTGGCCTATGAAGAGGTTCCAATAACTATCTTAAACAGACAGATTCGCAGATTGAGGACTAAAGATATTACGTCTATCAAGGTATTGAGGCGTAACAGGAACCGAGAGGAGATGACTTGGGAAGCGGAGGAAGATATGAGGACCAGATATCCTCACCTATTTCAAGCCTAGTCAGGCGACAGGTATGTCCGTATTATTGCTTATGTAGTATCTTATGGTTGTATATGTATAAGTGAGAAAGATTGATACTTAGCCATCCAGTGGATCCTAAAGTATTGTATACAGTACCTGTATTAGACTTTTCTGCATTTCAGGTTTTTGGTATAGTCCATATTGTCGGGGAGATTCTGGCGAAATTTTTCTAAACAAGTAAGTTAAGTGGTCCTCTAGATAGCAGTATACATTCGAGGACGAATGTTCTTAAGGAGGGGAGAATGTTATACCCCGTAGGATTCCCGGCACCTAGATGACCTATTCGCACGTTGGTTAAGCATATTTGAAGGCCATACGTGCTAGAGAAAGGCCCGGGAAAAGATCGGACGAGAAACCTGTCGAACCATCGCAGAAGGAGACGAGGCAGAGCCCCTCCGCGATGGCAGCGTGTCACGGAGGAGGAGCCTCCGCGTTGGCTCCGTGACACGTTGGCCTTGTCCAGGCCCAAGTATATAATGCCCCACTTCGGTTTTAAATCATTAATCACTTATAAATTTCCAGAAAACAGAGCAACCCAGCAAAGAGGGAAAAAGGAACGAAGTATTAATATAATTTTTGTCCGATTACGCTGCTAAACATTGTCCAAACTCAAATTACCCTCAGATACCGAGGTATTTAGCAGCAGAGAGAATTCCTGCGGATTTAGTTTCGTGAAATACGGCCGACGAATCATCGAGCTACCGGGCTAAGGTAAGTGGAATTGCTCTAAATTAGTGTCTATGTGTTCCTAGCTGTGAAGTGAATATTTCTCCCTTCTGGACCGCTAAAAAATAGCAAGTTTTCGACCATCTTTCGATAAGCCTAAGTTTAGGCTATAAACTATATTGAAAGTGACGCTACTCTTTAAAGTAAAGTTGTATTTAGTATTGATTGACATATTTATGAATGCAATTGGGAGAAAACAGTTGAAGTACCGGCTGAGCCTCGTCCGACAGACGAATAGTTTAAGGATAAGGTATGTAAAGTTAGTTTCCTCGGCAAGTTAGTAATCTTGGTACAGTACAGTAATTTAAAGGCCAGTAGAATATTCAGAAGCCATGTATGATGTTTAATATGAATGATGGTACGATACTAGAAACGTTATGCTATGATCAGCGTGAGATTTGCTAGCACGGTATAGATTCTAAAATAAGTGTTAAGAACTGCTCAGCATGCTCAGTATGTGATGTGATACGAAATGTTAAGATATTATTGTATTCAGTTGAAACCCCGTAAAGCGATGCAATATCTGTAAAGCACCTTAGAAATAGAATGGCAGGCTAAAATAAAGTTAGAATGCACATTAGGAATAGTAAATCATGTTAATACAGAAACTCAGTATACAGTATAGGTTGCAGCAGAGATACTATATTTTGTATAGCATTTGCCCCAGTACAGTCTGGCAGGAGACTATATTCATATATACATATTTACCAGTCTCAGCACGTATTAAATACGTATAGATTACTATCATTAGTTTAGCATGTAATATATACGATACTTTACCCCTATTAGCCTCAGCATGTGAGATATGCAGACAGTATTACTAGTTGAGACCGTTGTGTTGTTTGGGGTTGGATTACCTAGCATCCATGACCGCCCAGGGTTAATAGCTATATCGACTCGTCCACCAGAGGACGAGGATACGTCGCTCTACGGAGTGGCATGCCGTCCCACAGGGGACGAAGATGGGATGCCAGTTTTCCCCATATTGTGCCTTGGTCGGCCCTTATACACCCCCGTCGAGCGGATATGCCCGGGGTGTTGATTCAGGAGTCCTCCGGACTCAGGTGCAGTTATAGTCAGGGGCTCAGCGAGCCCAAGTGCATACCCAGGGGACCGGCAGGATGCTTACAAGGTTTATAGGAGATGGGATGACCGGGGTAGGGGTATAGATTCTGTGCTGATTGTACCTCCCGGCTTATGGGGGCCGGGTAAGGTTTGTGTGTGCTATGTTATGTTATGCCATGCTATGTTAGATACGAGTAAATTAGCAGTAGCACGATACCTCTCCAGGTAGGGCTCCTATCCCTCCCAGTAAAGATTGAGAGAAGGTGTGATTTACATTACCAGACAGTTAATCTATTCTCTTTACTTCAGTTTCATCAGTTATATTATTGTTTTCAAATATTCCTTTCAGTTATTGCTTTGTATACTCAGTACCAGCGGTACTGACGCCCGGTGGGACGCTGCATTACTTGCCTGCAGGTTCTCATAGACGAGCAGGAGATACCACGTGATTCCTATCAGCGATCGAGTATTCAGCTCCTGTCATCCGGAGACTGAATTCCAGAGGTGTATTTCAGTTCTTTTGTTGTATAGTACGGTTAGGTCGGGGCCCTGTCCCAATCATTTCTATAGCTATTCCTAGAGGCTTGCAGTCTGTATATTTCTCTGTGGTCAGTTGAGCCGGTCGTGTGAGGCCGTGCAGTTGTTAGCTGTTGTACTTTTGCTTCTTTTATGTTGGCCGTGTGGGGCCATAAGTTTGACAGTAGTGGTGACCTTGCCGGTCACGTAGCCTTCTATATTTTATTGCTGAGTTGCAGATAACTAGACAGCATGGTGGCCTTGTCGGCCCGCATAGGTTTCCCTATAGTTGCATGTTCTGGCCAGCTGTTATTACAGGTACAGGATGCTATAGGCCAATGGGCCGGGGGCTGTGTTTACAGCCATTATATAGCCCTTTGTTTCCAGAAATATGAGTTAGAGCCAGCCAGGCACCAGATGTGCCTAGGCTTAGCAGTCCAGTAGTTCAAGTCCTAGTAGGGCACCAGGTGCCAGTCATACCCCCCAAGGCGGGGCGTGACACAAAACTAGGTCTATAAGACTATTTAAGGACCCTCGTAGTGCTTGGAGACCCCGTCCATCCATACATTCAGTTTCTCCTTAAGATTCAGTCTCTACTTTGTCCCTAGATTAGACTACAATTTCTTTTAGCCCCCATTTCCAAGATAGGCAGTGACTGGTTGTGGTAAAAGCAAAGGTAAAAGAGCAACTTCAGGTTTTACACTGATTCTATATGTTAAGTGGTTAAGTTGTGATTTTCACTTTTTTTCTATGATATTTCCTAATGGTATGAATGGAAAGGCGGTATTGGAGTAAATCATAACTCCCATGGTAGTTTATTAATTTGCTTAGGGTTAGAATAGTTACCAATTTTACAGTACTAAAGCATGTCTATCATACGATAGACAAATAGATGGAGTTGAGTAAGTACGGTTTGATAAGAAACAGCAATAGAAAGAGAATGTTCTTACGAAAAAAAGGATGTATGTTTATGACACAAGGCAAGGAAAATTTAAAGATGTTATGGCTAAAGTTACAGCTATCGAGGTACAACCCTCATTCGAGGATGAATGGTTTTAAGGGAGGAGGATGTTACACCCCAGAATTTTTTTTTATGATTATTTGATGGTTATATGTCATATTAAGTGAAATATGGGTTGTATGTCATCTATAGGTGAGGAGGGAAACATGTGCAAAGGGAAAAGCAAAGAGTATGTGCACTTTGTAAATAAGGGTCAACTTTAAATGGTCATATATCTAAACATATAATGATACAAAAGTCCTATAACATGTCAAATGAAAGGTATTTAAGTCTAGCTTACATCGAAAAAAACCTCTCGTCAATCAGGGTTCGGAGTAAAAAGTTATGCTCATTTGAAGGCAGCACTGTCGACTGGGAAAGCACCTAGGCGCGCGGGCGCCAAGACAGGGAGGCAGCAGGCGCGCGTGCGAGGGCATGTCGCACGGGCGCCACCCAAACACTTGCCAGCCCGCCTATATGAAGTAAAATTGAGCTAGAAAGATCATTTTTACTCCATTTTTGTTGATTTGTTTTCCCAAAATTCAGAGAATTCAAAGCCCTATTACATTGTGAAAAGATATTCCAGGTAAGAAACTTCACTCTTGTCTCTTTTGGGCTTTGACAAGAGAACCTTGGAAGGAAGTCATCACTTGTTGTTGTCTTGTGGTTGATTGTTGTATTGCTGCGGTTTTATATGATTCTAGGCAGAGGAAACAGTAGGATTTTACTCTTACTTTAGCTGATAACATCTCCAAGAAAGGGTAAGTAATTCCCTTTTTGATTTCTTTAAGTGTATGAGGTTATAACTTGGAGAATGATGTAGTATTGAGTTGTTGTTTCTTTGTGTGTTTTTGTCGCATGTTGTTGCCCAATTTTTCCAGAACTTTGGTGAAGTGAAGTTGCTGCTTGTAAATTGGACTTGGAAGGATCCTTAAGGAGTAAGCTTGAAAGGAAGATTTTCAGCAAAATTAGAGTCGACGTTCCAAGGTATGTAAAGGCGTCCCTTTCCTTGTTTTTCAAGCACGAAACTAAGTTATTGAAAGGATCAATATTCCTATGTTTTAAAAATCATATTGAGGCATGTATGATCCTTTCCAAAGGGTTGGAAATACTTGGCATAAATCTTTAATCGTTAAGAATGGTTGAAGCGAACAAATGTGAAGCGAAAGGTGTAATTTTTATACGATTGTTGCTGTAGTTCCAAATAGAGTCTGAAGTCCCCTTAACGTGGGCGCCGTGAGCTGGTCCTTTGCAGTATACAGCATATGTGATGTTTAATATATTTTAATATCTTTTCACTCAGTGAAATTGATAGGAAATGCGAAGACAACAACAAGTAATTGAAGTTAAGCTAAGAATATGACGCTAAGCCGATTGAGGGTAAACAAGCTTATTGAAATGACGTTTTAATAATATTGTTAATCCCTCCTATATTTTTTTGTTTTAAAGTTCTTAAGATAAAAAGTATATTTTATGTTTTTCCTCTTTAAAGCTAAGCAAGCAGAACGTAGCGAATAAGCTAAATCGATACATGTTAACGGGGAAAGCGTGGCTAAGTTGTCAATTAGGCAAAGAGGTAAGTGTGTATAAGAATTGATTAAATAGTGAACACGAGGGTAAAGACTTGAGTGTAGAGTGACTAATTTTTGGCAAAGAAATTAAGATGAATAAGGAAAGTAGAGCTAATATTGTTAAATTAGACGATACAGGTTACGATTGTGAATGAGGTAGGCAATAGCTAGGAAGATTAACCCTGTTCTAAAGACGTTTAGCAAAAGAGCTATAAATTAAGTTGTTTATGTTCAGTATGTGTTACGTTGATAAATAACCACTAAAGTGTTAACCTTCTACGAAATAATTAGAGTTGAACATTTGCAAAATAGTAACTTAAGTTGAGAAGCTCTCTGTTATACCCCTAAAGGATTATGTTAAGTTATCTATTCTAAGTGTTGAAATTTTCTACCATGTTTGAAAAGGGTAATCCTAGAATCTTCTAAGTCACTTATGATTATTGAAGCTTTTTTAAGCTCTGCAGATAATTGCAAAGTTATGTAAGTCAATATAGCATCACCTGAATTACGACCATATATCTTTATTTACCTATAAGGCATCACTTAGAGAGTTACTCACGAGTTCCCAAGTTATAGAGCTCCAAGTCTCAGATCCTTAAGTTATGTCTTTACGTCCCTAATTGAAGTTGAAATGTGCTAGCTGATCTAAGATGTTTTTGAGAGATCATATTTCGAGAATTATGCTAATGTCTCGGTCAAGTATCTGATGTTGTATACAAGTCTAAGAACTCAAGTCTTTACATGTCTTCCCAGTAAGAAGTCTTAATGTGTACAATTTTCATTTTATAGCACATAGTTGAATTCTTTCATTATATTCAAGTCATGCATCTTTGTGTTTAGCTCTTGTTGAGTTATCAGTTGAATTTCCTAAATTCAGAGGAGAGATTCCCCCAGGTACCAATGTTCCTAATGTCATAAGTTCAAGTAATGATCAGTTAAGCTCAGAACTTTGAATACCAAGAAGTCTCCTGGAGGTCACCTAGTTAACTAAATACGAGTTATACATTATATAGAAGTCTTATACGTTGTATGTTTGTAGTTCAGTTCTCAGCTCTATGTATATGAAAAATAACTCCAAGTTCCTAATTATAATTTCCATGTTTTCCTGCAAATAAGTCAAATGAATTACAAACTATATGTGCTTATCTACATGATAAATTTGGCAATGAAATTCCAATGTATAGTTGCCGATACAGGTTAAAGGAACCACCTGGTAGGCAGTATATATTTGTAGTTCCCAAATGTTAAAGAATTGTGTAGAAATGAGCTCTATGTGTTTCTATCCAAGTAATATGTTCAATTGGTAGGATTATTTGTAGGACATTATTTGTAACCCTACAAAAGTTCTTATGCTGTCTAAACCTCTTGAAGGTCCTTCAAGTAACTGAGTCGACATGTTCATATATAATTTGACAACTTACGTGTTATATATACATATTTTCTTACTTTACATGATATGGGTGCTCACTTGCATTTATGGGTTACGAAAGAGGCCTATTCCGGTCACAGATTAAACATTTGTCATTTATATGTCATGAGTGTTAAATTGACTCAATATAAGCCATATCGACCCTATTTATGATTATGATTGAGAATTATTTTTATTTTACCCCGGTGTGGTACATCGGCTGGAGATATTTATATTTTACCTCGGTGTGGTACATTGGCTGGTGATATTTTTATTTTACCCCGATGTGGTACAACGGCTAGAGATATTTTTATTTTACCCCGGTGTGGTACATCGGCTGGAAATATTTTTATTTTACCCCAGTGTGGTACATCAGCTGGAGATATTTTTATTTTACCCATATGTGAGAGTCAGCTGAAGATACTTTTATTTTTCCTTGGTATGGTACACCGGCTGGACGAATTTTATATATGGATTTATGGTTGGTTGGTCGTTGGCATTACAGTTATAGTTTTTCTTGTGCATTACTTGGTTGCATTTGCACTGTAGTATTGACTTATTGCCAGGTTTTAGTTTCCAGGATTCTAGGTTGTTGTTATTCCTTATTTCTGGCTCAGATATCATTGATATATTACATGTTTATAGTTTTCTGCCTTACATACCAGTACATTTCATTCGTACTGACCTCCATTCGCCTGGGGACCTGCGTTCATGCCGCAGGTGCAGGTAGAGGTCGGGATTGCCGGTTGCAGTAGCAGTTCACGAGATTAGTAGATGTGTTGGTATGCTCCTTTCTTTCTGGAGCTAAGACTGGTTTTGTTTCAGTTAGAGTTTTTATATGCAGTTATGGGTAGGTCGGAGCCCATTCCGACCATCAGTCAGTTTACTCTTTAGAGGTTTGTGGACTTAGTGTGTACAATGGTATTCAGTTTGTGGCCTTGTCGGCTTTTTGTTGTTTAGTTTAGCATACTCATAGCCTTGTTTGCATTTCAGTTGTTTACCCTGTATTTTTGAGACATTATGGGTCCAGTTTATGCTCCAGTTGATTCTGACAGGTGGCTTGGATGGCCTAAGTGTTACAATTATAGATATCATATAGTCGGCTTCCCAGTCAGTCAGGTATGGGGAGCCAGTTGCGCCCTCCCCCCAGTTATGGGGCGTGACAAGTTCAGACACTTGGCTACGAATTCTGCAATATCCTTCTTCATGCCATTCCATCAATAGATTTTTCGTAAGTCATGGTACATCTTGGTGGCACCCGGATCGATTGAATACTTGGATCCATGAGCCTCATGCAGCATCTGACTCCTCGAATCGTCGATTTTTGGAACATACAAGCGACCTTGGTACCGAAGCACACCATCTCCCCCTTTGGAGAATACCTCTACCTTATGCTTTTGAATGGCTTCCTTCAACTTTACCAAACTTGGGTCCTTATCTTGTCTAGCTTTCATATCAGTCACCAAGGACAACTTTGATCCATTCTGTACAATAACACCACCATTGGTCGATATCGACCAACCTAAGTGCCAACCTAGCATGTCGATGTACATCTCTCACCAGCTCCTTTTTCCCCTCATCCACATGGGACACACTCTCCATAGAGAGTCTACTAAGTGTGTACGCTACCATATTAGCCTTACCCAGATGATAAAGGACACTCATATCATAGTCCTTGAGTAGTTCCAACCACCTTCTTTGTCGAAGATTGAGATACTTCTGAGTGAACACATATTATAAGCTCTTATGGTCCTTAAAAACATCCACATGGACCACATACAAATAATGTCTCCATATCTTCAATACGAACACCACTGCAGCCAATTCAAGATCATGGGTCGGGTAATTCCTCTCATGGACTTTCAATTGTCTGGACGCATAGGCTATGACTTTCCCGTGCTGCATCAAAACACACCCAAGTCCGATTCTTGAAGCATCAAAATACACCACGAATCCATCAGTACCCTCGGGTAGGTTCAACACCGATGCTGAACTAAGTCGGTCTTCAACTCTTAGAAGCTCTTCTCACAAGCCTCCGACCATTGGAATTTCACCTTCTTCTAAGTCAACTTGGTCAAAGGTGATGCAATAAATAAGAAACCCTCAAAAAATCTTTGATAATAGTCGGCTAGACCCAAGAAACTCCAAATATCTGAAGGGTTCACCAGTCTAGGCCAATTCCTCACCGCCTCGACTTTCTCAAAATCCACCTTTATACCCTCACTTGATAACACATGGCCCAAGAATGTTACAGAGTTCAACCAGAACTTGCACTTGCTAATCTTGGCATACAATTGGAGATCCTTAAGAGTCTGAAGCACTATTCTCAAATGAGCGGAATGTTCCTCCTCACTCCGAGAGTATATCAAGATATCATCGATGAACACAATCACAAACATATCCAAGTATGGCTTGAACACCCTGTTCATCAGGTCCATAAAAGCTTAAGGAGAATTCATTAGTCCAAAAGACATGACTACAAACTCATAATGACCATACCGCGTCCTAAAGGCTGTCTTCTGAATGTCACTCTCCCGAACTCTGTGCTGATGGTACCCGAATATGAGATCTATCTTGGAGAAACACTTGGCACCCTGAAGCTGGTCGAATAAATCATCAATCCTGGGTAGAGGATACCTGTTCTTGATGGTGACTTTATTCAATTACCGATAGTCAATGCACATTCTAAGGGAACCATCCTTGTTTCGGACAAATAAGACTAGTGCATCCCATGGAGACTTGCTCGGTCTAATGAAACCCTTATCTAACAGGTCCTTCAACTCATCCTTCAACTCCTTTAGGTCGGCTGGAGCCATCCAGTAAGGAGGGATAGATATAGGCTGCGTGTCGGGGAGAATGTCAATACCAAAATTGATCTCCCGCTCGGGAGGGATTCCTGGTAAATCATTTGGAAAGACCTCTGAATACTCACGTACTAGTGGAAATGACTGGATAGTCAAGGTCTCGAACTCAACATCCTTAACCTTAACTAGATGGTACAAACAACCCTTAGAAATCATCTTTCTGGCCTTATGGTAGGAAATGAATCGACCTACAGGAACAATTGAACTACTCTTCCACTCTAAGACTGGGTCACCAAGAAATCTAAACTCTACTTGTAACATCCCAGGCCACCTCTTGTAGAAATTGTCCGCTTTGGAGCCTTCGCCCCTCACGGTTTTAAAACGCATGTACAAGGGAAAGGTATCCAAACACTTATAAAGCACTCTTCATTCTCCTCCCCAACCGATGTGGGATTCACCTAAACCAATGTGGCATTTGCCTAAAGCAAGTCTTACACTCACCCTCCCTTGGGACTCAGCGTCCTCGCTGAGGTTTACCCCACCATCGGCACGACATCGGCTCTAATAACATGTAACAGCCCAGGCCACCGCTTGTACAAATTGTCCTCTTTGGAGCCTTCACCCCTCATGATTTTAAAACGTGTCAACAAGGGAAAGGTATCCAAGCACTTATAAAACGCTCTTTATTCTCCTCCCCAACCAATATGGAATTCGCCTAAACCAATGTGGGATTTGCCTAAGGCAAGCCTTACACTACTTCCCAGGTTCTACAATTAACTGAAGCATAGTATGAAAATAGCCAATCCATGCCGAGAATAACATTAAAGTTAGTCATGGCTAACTGTATCAAATCTGTTGAGGTGACCTTCTAAAGGACTGAGACTAGGCAACCTCTATACACCCATCTAGCTATAACTGAGTCACCTACTGGAGTATAAATTGAGAAGGGTTCTAACAAGACCTTGGGACTGACTCCGAAGCTACTGGCCACATAAGGTGTCACAAAAGACAAGGTAGCCCCCGGATCTAAAAAAGCATAAACATCAATATGGAAAACTCGTAACATACTAGTGACCACATCCCCCGAGACCTCCTTCTCCCGATGGGATGCTAAGACATAGAATCTGTTCTGGTGCTGATCACTAGCTGTGCTAGCCGATGCCCCCTTATGGGCTGAGCATGCAGGAGGGACTGCTGAACTAGAAGCTGGGCCTCGGCCCCCAACCTAGTCTTGCCTTGCTGCTGGGCAATCTCTAAGCATGATTCTGGGCTTTGCACACCTGAAACAAGCACCTGAACCTACCAAGCACTGGCCTATGTGCCCCCGACCATATCTGGGACAAGCTAGGATGCTAGAATCTATAGGTCTGCTGCTCTGACCCCTTGAGCCTAATGCTCTCTCTCTCTGATCATGTCTAGGCCTGGATGGCACACTCAATGCAGAAGATGCTGGAGCTGATGATCTCTGGTGAGCCTACTATCGGTGCCCACAACTTAACCTCAGCTGGGAGAATATGTAGTCATCGGTCTTGGCCCTCTTGGCCTCCCTCTCTCACAGGTCTGCCGCCTCCATCTGTTGGGTGTACAACACTATCAATGGGAAATCCATATCTTGATGGAGCATAGCGGTCCCACAATCCTTGTCCAAGTAGCCCGCTACTCCATGGATGAATCTACTCACCCACACCCTTTGATCGGCTACCAACTCCGCGGCATATTTCGATAGACGGGTGAATTCAAGGGCATACTCTTGCACTATCATTCTCCTTTGCTTCAAATTCACGAACTCAGCTGCCTTCATCTCCCTTATCTCACGAGGGAAGAACAAATTAAAGAATGCAACGTGAAACTCTTCTCAAGTGACAGGATCTGCTCTGGTGACCCTGCTACCCTTCCATTGGCAAAACCAGATATGCGTGACTCCTTTCAACTGGGAAGACGCCAACTCTGCGCACTCAACTCCACTCACCCCCATGATTTGGGTGATCTTCATAATCTCATCCAAAAACTCATGCGGGTCCTCATCTACATTTGACTCGAGGAACTCCAATGTGTTCATTCTTAAGAAGTCTCTGACTCGAGCCTCCTCTACATTGCCATTTTGCGAAATAGGCGCAATAGCCTGCTGATTGACCTGAACGGTTAAAGCCTGCGTAAGCATCTGAATAGCGGCCCAAAACTCAGCATTGGCAACTGGCTACGGTGCCTAGTGCTCCTGAACTGGTGGGGCCTGCTGGTGCCTGTTCCTATTACCATCCCCGTGGCCTTCACCATTCCCATTTCTCCTACCATTCGTTCTTCGAGGAGCCATGACTCTACAATCGCGAATAGCATAAATTAGAAGGATAGAAAAACTTTTCATCACACGATATAGATCATAAAACAAAGGAACATTTCCTAAACGTCTCGTAGCCTCTTCATCATAAGTGTGCGCGCTTTACACCCATGAAAAATACCCTACTTAATGTGGCTTTCAGACACCCTAGGACACTTCAAACCTGGCTCTGCTACCAAGTTTGTGACAACCCGAATGGAGGCTCGGATAGTAACACGGGACAAGGAGCCCCGAGACACATCAAGTCGACCCATGGCATAAGCATACATCTAACTCAATCAAGGGAACTAAATAATCAACAACATAATCGTAGTGGAAGTCAAAATCAACCATAACATTAGAATATGATATCCGAAGCGGAATACATACATATGTTTGAAAAGCCTCTAAACATGATGAGTTGATGCGACAAGACCCCCATAAACTCAATAAGACTAAAACTGAAATACACTTAAGAACTCTGAATAGTCTAGTCCTTGAGAGATGAGGACTCACCAACAATGCAACTGCAAACTCTGTTAAGCTGACTACAAGAGGGGCTGAACCTGAGAGCCGAGTCCTGTATTATCAAACAATACATCATAGAGTATGCGGTAAGTACTTGAAATGTACCAAATATGTAGGGTAAGTAAAACTGCTACAGTAAATAAAATCATTTAAAGACAATGCATAATATAACATAAACATTAAGAGTCTGAGAGTAGGGATTGCATGCATTCTTTCTGAAATCATGATCTTTTCATAACATAACATAGCATAACTTCATAACATCATAACTGAATCGGTTGACTCAAAGCTGAATTCTGACATTTATAAGCAAAGTTGAAGATTGAGTCAAAGCTGCTTTAGAACATACATATATGTATAAATATATAAGTCTCATGAGTAATGAATATACATATTTGAAATCATGAGGAACAATGGGAGACTCGTCTTTTAACCGACATACCATGATAGAGCTTACTTGGTCCCAATTATCACAATCAAGTGGATAGAGTCGTCCAAAGCCTTTCCAGGGCTAGGGACGATACCATGATATCGATATCAAGTTGAGGCCAATTCAGGCAGGGGAAGCTCACAAAGGAGGTCCCAAAGCAATATATAATAGTATAAACCTACAGCGGCGCGTAGTTTTTAGGCATAGGATGATTGACCCTTAGCCTACTCGGTGCTAGACATTTCTCCCAAAACGTGTATGTGCTCTACATCATTTTATAACGAAGCTCAACATCGTATATTAAAGAAGCTCAATAATCAAATACATCTCAAATATGAAACCATGCATATGAGAAGCTTTAGCTCAAAACATACCACAAGCTGAAAATATAATTAGGAGCCTTCGCTCCAAAACCATGTAGTAAGATATGCATAGGAAAACTTTAACTCAAAATATACCACAAGCTGAAAATATATTTGGGAATCTTTGCTCCAAAACAATATGGTAAGCTTAATTTGGGAAAAACATCATTCATACTTAACATGTGGGCATTGACTAAAGCTTTATCATACTTAGGAATACTCAATTCTTATCAAAAACATAATTGTAAACATGGGTAGCTTCAAAACATGCTTTTCATTATAATATCTCATCATCATCATATATCCTTCTCAAATCTCATCTTTCATGAACATCTCATCAATGGGCTTTTAAGTCACAAAACTAGAAACATGATTTTAAATCGGAAACATTACAAAAATTTCCCATGCTTCATAATTCAATACTAGAATCATAATGAAATCATACCCAAGTATAGAAATAGAAGATTCATGCATTTGGGTTAAAACTCCATAGATTATACATATGAATTTCATACTTTCGAGAGGGATTGGGCATGGGTGCGAAGGGAATTACCCATTCATAACCCTACATACCTATTGGTAGCTGATTCTAACACTTCTTTAGATGCCCAATAGGAAATTGAAAAGAAATTGATGAATGCTAAGCTTGATCACCCTCTCAAGTCTTCTACCTTGCATGCATGAATGAATGAGGCATAAAATGAACTTAACCCCTTTAAAAGTCACTATTCATAACTCAAAACATCATAGTTTAGTCCTTAGGATCTTAGAAATTACGAAAAACCCTTACTGAATTCGCAGAAAATAACTGTCAGGTGGTCCCAATAGGGGACCTAGCGATTCATCGCCAAGGACCACGACTCATGGAGTCATTTGTGAAGTACACTGTTCAACTATTCTCCTGGGCTCATAACGGGAGACCTAAAAACTCGTGATCTGGTGAGCACGACTCGTGGTCACCATCCATGAAGTACACTGCCTGGGATTCAACAAAACCTTCCCTGTTTGACCACGACTTACCCCCATGAATTGTGGGGACTGACCACAACTCATGGGGTCCTCCCGTCGAGTGCACTACCTCCCTCCTTCTTTTTTCTACCCTTACCCACCCCACGACTAATCTAACGACTTATGGGGTCTGACCACGAGTAATTTTCACGCCCGTTGGGGTCCTTTTTCTCAAACATCCCAAACTCCTCACTAGCCTCCCCACAAGTCACGTCACGACTCATGGGCTAAACCAACAAGTCATCCCACGACTCGTTCTGTTCCTGGTGCCAGTTTTTAAGCTTTTCTCCAATTCAACTCCTAGGTCTAATCTTTGGGCTTTCGAGGTATAACAGCTAGCCTGCACGGCAGCCTCAATTTCTTAGCAACATGCATGCTTGTTCATTGAAAGTCATTCCAAATTCCCTTCTTGTGCATTGAACTTCATAATTAGCTTCCTCCTTAGTATTTTCACCTATAAAACAAGCTAATCATGTAGGTTAGTTCATGCACACAAATATACATAGAGTACATAAGATTATAGTTAATTTAATTGACAAACATGACTTAAACTTAGTTATAGAATAACACTTGGGCATGTAAATATGCCCAAGGTCATTACCCCATACTTAAAGCCTTATTCGTCCTCGAACAACACCATTATATCTCATGCACACGAAGGACTCACACATAACCAATTGAAGTAAGATAACTCAAGCTAAGGCTACAACGGTTGGTTCAGATAGCAAGTTTAAGATAAAGCATGCTATATATATCCAAATTAAATGCACATATAACCAAGTCAAGACCTCCCAGCCACAAGAATCAACTCTAAATCCAAACTTAGGCACATTAGTCAACAAAGAAGTCCAATATGAATCTTATATTTCCTCAAATATGTGCCCTCACAACAAGAGAGATACCCATTTTCACTCACAAATTTTACGAGTTATAATAAGCATGGATATACGAATAAGAAATAAGCTCACTCTCAAAAAGAATTCACATGAAACATGTAATGACCCATAAGCTTGCCTTTATTGTTTTACTCCACAAATTTAGGAATGTTTGAAAGTAAGATCAAGTAAGAATTATCGATTTGTAATGTAAGCTAAGGGATGGTTAGGTACTATTCTGGCCAGTAATAGTGAATATCTTCCCTAAGCACTGTTAAAACATCACTTTTTCTCTCATTGAGCATCTTCTCTTCTTTTACTCCATCTCTTGTTCTTTTCAACTCATCAATTTCCTTTTTTGTTTCCCCATCTCCTTAAGCACACTAATATTATTGATAAGGAGTACTTAAACACTTTTTGATTCTTATGTTTTTTACTCCGTACCAACACTTATGCATCTTAACCAAGTGCACCTCTAATCTTTTATTCAACTTCTACAACCACTATTTCCCCTCAAAATTCTCACTCCTTCAACTCTTTTGCTTTTCACTTATGCGATTAAGAGTTTTGGATAAATTCAAGGCTATTGAAAGAAAAGGATTAATCTTTTAATGTGGCTAATCAAAGAATAGGCTTAAGGATCAATGGGGTGAACTCAGATTAGACGTTAAGGGTAGGTAAAGCAAAGTATAAAAATAATGCTCATTCGAGGAAATGCCTGCATCATCTCTTACATTGAACATCCCTCATTTCATTTTTTATACACACCAGGAAAGTTCCAGACTCTACATAATAGCATGGAATATTCAATAAACCTTACACTCATTGCACATGCTCAATTCAAGACAGACTCATACAGATTCTTAACTCAACTAATCACAAGAATTCAGAATTAAGCTTTAAGCATACCAAGTCAGATTCCTGAGTCTAAATGTCTTAAACAAAGTCATACAAATGCTAAACATACTTCACAATTAGAACTACTTGCATTTTACAATCATGTGCATCCCTAAACAAAAGCATCAAGTAATTAATCAATCAGTTAAGGGTTCAACAAAAATCCTATTGACTAATGTTCCCTCAAGATGGTCATCAACCATCCATCATTCGGAAAAGTCCTTAACTATGACTAAAAAAACTATTAACAAACAAAACAAAAAGTTTATTTTCAATTCAAAGTGCCCCCTTCATAAAAGAACCGAAAAGAAAAACCAAAGGGTGGGTAAATGTGCTCAACTCAGACTTCAACTTAAATAATTTCAGACCAAGCACTAAATTCACCCTAAATCAACCTCAAAAAATTTAAATTTCCCTCACCCCACACTTAAAATATGCTATGTCCCCAAAGCATGAATTGAAATTAAAGCAAGGGTTAGGGATACTTCCTAAGGCCTATAGGCGTAGCTGGCAACATGTTTTGTCATTTTTTTTATCTTGGGGGTCATCACTCCACACTCATGTTTTTCCATGCTCCTTAGGTTCTGCTTCTAAGGGTACTCAGACTTTCCCTCAATCTGTGCTTAACTCACAAAAACAAAAGTGAAAATAAAAAAAAATTAAAACAAATGTAAAAGAAATTATACTTGTGGTACCCTTGGATTGCCTCCCAAGCAGCACCTGATTTTTGTCGCGGCACGATTTAAACCATCCTTTTCAGGATGTCCTCAAACAACTTGTCCCTTTCAGGAAACATATCCTTTTATTCTTTTATTTAGAGGGAACAACCTACACATTCCCCTTCTTCACCTCTATCACTTCATTCAAAATCGCATTCCTCCCTGCATTACCCGCAACAGACTTGGGCTTAATTGTTATGATGTCCTACAATAGTGGACCAGTGGAATCCACCACCCCATACTTAGTATTTGTCACCAAACTGATCTTGCAAAGATCTCTAGGGTGGGTTGATATCTTTATATACTCTGAAGAGCTCTTCCTCATCATTTACCATCATTTTCAAAGTGCCAGCTCTTACATCTATAATAGCTCCACCAGTGGCCAGGAATGGACGTCCCAGGATGAGGGGTACCTTGTCATCAATTTTAAATAATAAAATCACCAGGTATGATAAGTTTACCTACTTTGATAAGAAGGTCCTCAATAATCCCCTTTGGGGCTAGCGTTGACTTGTCTGCCTGCTACAACATCACTCTTATGAGTCTTGGTTTCCCCAAACCAAGTGTATTGAATAGAGATTGGGGAATCAAATTCACTGCCACGCCTAAATCACACAAGGCCCTCATTATGCTTACTTCACCTATTTGTAGTGGAGGGTGAAACTCCTCGGGTCTTTGATCTTTTGGGGAATTTTGCTCATTATCCTAAAACTGCACTCCTCAATGAGTGCCACAGTCTGGACATCCACCAGCCTCACTTTGTTGTCCACCACATCCTTTAAGTACATAGCATACTTAGGCATTTCCAGCAAAATATCTATCAGTGGCAAATTTACGTGAAGTTCTTTGAAGATATCAAAGAACTTCTTAAAGCATGCATCTCCTTGCTCTTCTTGAGCCTTTGGGGGAATGGTGGTGGTGGTCTCTGTCTTGGATGCAATGATGATTGTGCATTGTCTAATGCAGCACTCTGATTATCTCCTCTCTCAGCTAATGGACCCGGTTTGGCTAGCTCTAGTTGCACCTTATTTTTCCTTTCTTTCTTTGGTGCATCAGTCAACTGCTTTCCACTCCTCAGATTTATGGCCATGACCTACCTTGAGTTTTTGTTAGTGTCACTGTGTAAAGTCCCCTAAGGTCTATTATGCTGAGCAGCTACCAACTGAACCATCTGCTTCTCCAAGTTCCGGGTTGCCAGCTGTTGATTCTTTAAGTCTAAGTCCATCCTTTCCTGATCGGCTGCTATCTGGGTCTAGTTGGCCATGATCTTCTACAACATCTCCTCAATGTTTCTAGATGGCCACTATTCTGCCTGCTCTACTACTGGTACTGCTACTGTTGAGGCTTCTGGTAGCTTTGACTCTGATTACCACCCCAATAGAGATTCGGGTGATTCTGTCAGTTCTTGTTGTAGGTGTTTCCATAGTTCTGATTACCTCTTGGCACATAACCTACAAAATTTACTGACTCCAGATTGGCCCTGCATGAGTATGAACCATGTCCGCTATTTCCATATATCTCACACTAGCTAGGAGCTAGTTGAACTGCATTAACCTGTGCCTGCAACTATTTCATACTCAGTTTATTGAACTGAGCCATCATTTGGTGCTTAAGTGAAGCTAACTGAGCTGCAAATGTGTTTTCACCGTCGACCTCAATAAGCCCTATTGCTCTCTTACCTGCCCCTCTGGATGACTCATAGTGCCACTCTAGGTTCCCTTGTGAAATCTTGTTCAGCAGAGTGTACAGTTCAGCATAAGTCTTTCCAAGTGCTTTCCAACCTGATGAGGAGTCTAGTAAGATTTTAGTGTGAGGATCTAGACTCTCCACAAAGGTGTGGGCTAACACTTCATTAGACTAATGATGGTGAGGGCAGTCTCTCAACAATGACTTGAACCTCTCTCAGGCCAAGTATAAATTTTCCTCTTGTCTCTGCTTGAAACTAAGTATCTCACTTCTAAGCATTGCAGTCTTTCCAGAGGGAAAGAATCTCATGAGGAACTTTCTTGCTAGGTCATACCAGGTTATGATGAAATTTGGTGGCTCTTCCTTTAGCCACCTCTTCGCCTCTCCCAACAGTGAAAATGGAAAGAGGGTGAGTCTGACATAATCAGTTAACACTCTGGTAGGGACGAAAGTGTCACTGATTTCAAGAAAGTTCTTTAGGTGCTGTTGGTGGTCTTCATGTGTCATGCAAGTGAATTTTCCACTCGAGTGTAATAGTTGCATATTTTGTTTTAGCTCAAAATTGCCTCTGGGCTCCGGTTTGCGTATGCTGGAGGTCACATTTGTCGCGAGTGGAATTGCCACTTCACAAACTGGTCTGGCTGCCATTTTCTCGGGCAACAACTCTTCCTTCCCAACTGGTGCATGCTATCATTCAAGAAAATATCTTTGTAACAACTACAACTTTCACTCAAGAGCCTCTCTCCGTAACAAATGTAATTGTCATTCAAGCTTCAACAATGGATCCACCAGTTCTCTATCCCTTGCCAGTGTGTTCCAAGGAAAAATCTGGTACCTGCAATGAAATAGACTAAGACCAAGATTTTCAACACTTAAGAAAATTAAAAATTACACTAAAACTAAAAATCACCAAAAGTCGCTAGCCCCTGGCAACGGCGCCAAAAACTTGTTCGCGCTTCGATGCACGCACAAGCATATGCGTTCGTATAAGTAATACAGTGACTCTTCAAGAGCCGGATGTCAAACCCACAGGGACTAGTCTATAAAGAGAATATTCAATTTCACGTGTTAAATTAAATTTCAAATGTTTTAGTTTTCAAGATTTAAAGTTTGGTTTTTAAATCTATAGGTGATCACAAATTAATTGGAAAACAATAATGAGAAACATCTAAAGTTAAGGCCTGACAATCATGCAAGGCTACATTCAACTTGGTTCAAGTATTGAAAATTCATTTGTTGTCTCACAATATATATGAATGTTCATGGTCTTTCAAGCCTCTAAACATAACAAATTAATCTCACAACTAAATCGTTGAGCGGGGATGTAACATCCTAATTTGTATGCATTTTTCTACGTGGAGTGGTTTACGGGGTTAGTTCCCTTGGTTATGGAGTTTCGAACCTCTAACCATCTAACCTAACTTAGTTTCACAACTACTTGTACTAGTGGTTATGTGACAATTCTAAGTCAGTGTCTAGCTATCTTCCCATTTTACAACCAAGCAAGGTGAATTAGGTATATTGCTATCCTAACCGTGAATCAAGTCTTGAATACTTTGAACTTGCTTCCTGCATTCTTAGTTCTAACCTAGGTTTTCTCTTTCGAATTTTTGCCTAAGCTTAACGAATTTCAATGGTGATCAGTAATTAAAATGAATAAAATTAAAAATGCAAGACAAAACACAAACGAAAACTTGAACCAAAGTAGAAATCAAGCAATTACAATCATGTTATGTGGCCTCAACCCTAGAAGAAGGATTTTATCCACTCATGTTCATACAAGAATTCATAAACATAGTTAAATTCAAGTAATTACAAGAATGGAATAAAAGAGAATTAAAGAAAGTGAACCATAGGTGTTTCTTCCGTTCTTCCTTCGCTCCTCTGTGCATTCCCAAAAATATATTGTGATATCCTCAGAAAATGACCTATGTCTCCAATTTATAATAAGTGAAAAATGTCAAAAATTAGTCGTAGGTGAAATAGCTCCATGTCAAACTGCTGGTCGCGCAGCACAGCCAGCATGTCACGGCCTTGTTACGCAGTCCTATTGGAAGTCAGCATCGACATGGCATGGGCGAGGGTTGTGAGCGTCGCCTGGCGTGGCATGACACTAGACACAGAGATCATATGTTATGGCATGGAATCTGGAATGGAGAAGGCATAGCATGGCACGACGCTATCGCATGCAAAAACTGGATGTTTGGCACTCGCGTGCATACGCCCAGGTATGGCACAGCGCCTAACACGCAAAATGGGTAGCATGGAATGCTATCCTACGCGGTAGCCTCAATTTTCTAGCAACATGCGTTCTTCTTCATTGAAAGTCATTCCAAACTCCCTTCTTGTGCATTGAACCTCATAATTAGCTTCCTCCTTAGTATTTTCACCTATAAAACAAGCTAATCATGTAGGTTAGTTCATGCACACAAATATACATAGAATACATGAGATTATAGTTAATTGACAAACATGACTTAAACTTAGTAATAGAATAGCACTTGGGCGTATAAATATGCCCAAGGTCAAGTAATCCTATAATGAAGTCCATATTGTTCTATTGCCACTTCCATGTAGGAATACCACTATCGTGAAAGATACTTCCCGGTCTCTGATGCTCAACCTTCACTTGTTGGTAATTTAGACACTTAGCCACATACGCTGCAATGTCCTTTTTCATTCCATTCCACCAATAGACTTCCCATAGATCACGGTACATCTTGGTAGCACTTGGATCGATAGAATACTAAGAGCTATGAGCCTCTCTCAACATCTTCTCTCAAGTCATCTACCTTTGGAAACATATTCGGCCCTGATATCAAAGTACAGCATGTCCCTCTTGGGAGGAAACCTCCACTTTCTGATTCCGAACAACTTTCTTTAATTTTTCCAAGATAGGATCCTCATCTTGCCTTGGCTTAACATTTGTCACCAATGAAGATTCTAACCCATTCTGAATAATAGCACCACCATCTGTCGAATCTATAAGGCGAACCCCTAAATGTGAAAACCTATGGACATCCTTCACCAACTCCTTCCTTCCCTCCTCCACATGGGATACACTCTCTATGGAAAGCCTACTAAGAGTATCAACCACTACATTGGCCTTGACCAAAATTGTAAAGGACACTCTTATCATAGTCCTTAAGAAGCTCAAGCCATCTCTTTTGCCGAAAATTCAAGTCCTTCAGAGTAAGCACATGATGAAGGCTCTTGTGGTCCGTGAACACATCTACATGCACCCCATACAAGTAATGCCTCCAAATCATAAAGGAATACACCACCGTTGCTAACTTAAGTTCATGCGTCGAGTAATTTTTCTCATGAGCCTTAAGATAACTAGAAGCATAAGCAATGACCTTTTCATGCTACATCAACACACATCCAAATACCAATCTGAGAAGCATCACAATACACAATAAAGCCATAAGCGCCCTCCAGTAGGGTCAAAACTGGGGTTGAAGTGAGTTGAGTCTTTAACTCCTGAAAGCTCTTCTCATAGGCATCGGACCATTGAAATTTGACCTTCTTCTAGGTCAACTTAGTCAAAGGTGTTGTAATGGATGAAAATCCCTCTATGAACCTCTTGTAGTAGTCAGCTAAACCCAAAAAGCTTATAATGTCAGTAGGGCTAACAGGTCTATGCCAGTTCTTCACTGCCTCTATCTTTTGAGAATTTACCTGAACACCCTCACTAGAAACCACATGGACCAAAAATGCAATTGACTTCAGCAAAAAATCACACTTGCTAAACTCAGCAAACAGCTGACAATCCTGAAGAGTCGGTAACACAATCCTCAAATGAGTGGCATGCTTCTCCTCACTCCGAAAGTATATGAGGATATCATCTATGAAGATGATGATGAACATATCCAAATACTGTCTGAACACTCTATTCATCAAATCCATGAAAGCTACAAAAGCATTCGTTAGCCCAAAAGACATAACCACAAACTCATAGTGACTATATCGAGTCATGAAAGTTATCTTTGGGATGTCACTCTCCCTAACCCTGAGCTGATGATAGTTGAATCTAAGGTCTAACTTGTAAAAGTATTTGGCACCTTGAAGTTGGTCAAACAAGTCATCAATCCTGGGTAGGGTACATGTTTTCTTGATTGTGACCTTGTTCAACTAACAATAATCAATGCACATCATGAGGGAACCATCTTTCTTCCGAACAAAGAGGACTGGAACACCCCATGGGGACTTACTAGGCCTAGTGAAACCCTTATCTAGGAGATCTTTCAACTATTCTTTCAACTCCTTAAGCTCGATTAGAGCTATTATATAAGGAGGAATAGGATATGGGCTTTGTATTAGGGATAAGGTCAATACCAAAGTCAATTTTCGATCAGGAGAGACTCCTTGTAGGTCATCTCAAAACACCTCAAGATACTCGCAAACAACAAGAACTAACTAAAGAATTGGGGTTTCGGACATAGAATCCTTAACCCGAACTAGGCGGTATACACAACCCTTGAAGATCATCTTCCTAGCCTTAAGAAAGGGAATGAAGCGACCTACAGGCACCACTGAACTATCCTTCCATTCTAGGACTGGGTCACCTGGGAATCAAAACTCTACTGACTGTGCTACTTAATTAAAGCATAGCAAGCATACAACCAATCCATACCATAGATTACATCAAAATCTGTCACATCTAACTCCATTAAGTCGGCTGAGATCATTTTCTGAAGAACTGTAATAGGGCAATTTTTTTATACTGGTCGAGCTATAACTAACTCATGGACAAGAGTAGAGACTGAGAAAGGCTAAGAGGATTTCGAGACTGACATTGAAACTAATAGCAACATAAGGAGTCAGAAGGACAGTGTGGCCCTTGGGTCTAGCAATGCATAGACATAATGATGGAAGATTCGTAAGATACCCGTGACCATATCTGGTGAGCTCTCCTGCTCCTGACGTGGGGAAAGGGTGTAGAAGCAGTTCTGGCACTGATGGCCACCAGCACTAGAAGATGCACCCTGCTGAGGTGGGCGAGCTATTGGGATTGCTGAAGTTTGCCTCTACCATCACCCGTCTGGCTGATGGATAATCCCCAAGTCTGTGCTCAGGATTCTTACACCCGTAGCAAGTATCTGAGCCAATGAATCACTCTCCTAGGTGGTTCTTACCACACGTCCTACAAGCTGGAAAAGTGCACTCCCCTGACAAGCTCCTCTGACCCCTAGAGCCTGATGCTCTACCTCTCTAATCACCTCTGGGCCTGGATGGAACACTAGATGATGATGAAGCTAGGGCTGATGACCTCTGATGGGACTGTGGCTGATGTCCACCACCAAACCTCTACTAAGAATACCCAAAGCTCCCTGTCCTAGCCCTCTCGGCCTCTGTCTCCCTCTCCTTCATATGCTCCTCCTCTATCTGTTGAGCATAAATCATCAATTGGGAGATATCCATGTCATTGATGAGCATAGTAGTCCTGCACTCCTTGACCAGAAAATTTGCAACCCCTGATACAAATTTGCTCATACGAGCTCTTGGCTCGGGCATCATCTTCGGAGCATACTTGGACAAGTAGGTGAACCTCAAGGCATACTCCCGAACCGTCATGTCATTTTTCTTCAAATTGATGAACTCTAACGCCTTTGCTTCCCTCAACTCTTAGGGAAGTACCTATCCAAGAATGTCATAATGAACTCATCCCAACCAATAGGAGCTGCACCTACTCCACAGCCCTCCTTCCACTGTCACAACCAAATATGAGCTACCCCCTTCAGCTGATAGGAGGCCAAATCTGCAATGTCCTCTCCTAAAACACCTATAATCTGTGTAATCATCTGGATCTCCTCTATGAACTCCTATTCTTCCTAGTCCACCTTAGAACCATGAAACTCTAGTGGGTTCATCCTGGTGAAGTCTCGCACCTTAGCCGCTGCAGCATTCCCATTCATGTACACATGAGCCACAGCCCGCTGGTTGACTTAGGCCATCATAGCATATGCTAATATCTAAAATGCAGCCTTGAATTCAGCATAAGTCACCTACTTATGCAGAGGATCGGCTAGAGCTGGTGGGGCTGGCTAATGCCCATCTCCATTGCCATTTTTATAGCCATTGTTGTTTCCATTTCTTCTTCCATTGACTCAGCGAAGAGGCATTTTTTTGCAAATACAGATAGAACGAGTTAAAAGGAGAGAAAGAGTTGAAATTCACTACACATAGATCATGAGAGAAGGAATGTTTCCTAAAACGTCTTGTATCCTCTTCCACATAAGTGTGGTGCACTTCACACCCATTAAAAAGACTCTACTTAACGTGGCTTTCAGATACTCTAGGATACACCTAAACCTGTTGCTATGATACCAAGTTTTTCATGACTCAAGCATGGACCTCAGACTGCGTAACAAGACTTGGATCCATGAATGGCTCCAAGCTAACACATGGCACATACAAAGCATGATTAAGATCATATGACTAAGCAGAAGTAAACATAAACCATAACATGAGCAGGAGTCTGAAATTTTATAAAGCATAAATGTATATAAACCAGCATCACTGAACATTTATACATAACTGTTTGAAAATCCTCTAATCATAGATGAGCTAATGGGACAACACCCCCAATAGCTCTACCAAAATTTGAAAATTGAAAAATAATAAAGAAAGAACATATGACAAAACTGATGTCCTCGGGTAATAAGGACTCACCCAAGCTAGGGCTGAACTGCATTGATGTGGGAGGAAGCTAACATTGAGGCTGAGACTGAGCACCTGATCCTATATCATGAAATGGTATAGCATAGAAGTATTGATGTGTTGTGGGTTTACAGCACTTTCGACACTTAAAACTTAGGGAAAATGCTTGGTGTTGGGTATGTTTATACAGATATGAGGTGCTTTTACTTTGTTTTCAGGGAAATCATGGTTCAGAGTTGAATTCTAGAAAAGGAGATGAAAAAGTGTAGAAAATGGGCCAAGTGTAATCCTTAGTACGAGCCGTACCATGTAGCCATAATGGGAACTAGAGGTTATGCACAAGTGCTAGGGACAAGTACAACTCTTGGTACAAGCTGTAGAATCATGGTACGAGCCATACCAAGGAGTCATGAAATGAAGCAGAAGTTTGCACTTGCCTAAGTTCTTGGTATGAATAGAAGGAACTAGTCATGACAAAATCATACGACTCATAACAAGGAGCCGTCATGAAGTCCAGTGAATATGTCAAGTTGGCAAGTCTCGGAGTACGAACAAGGACCACAAGTTGTAACATCAATGTGCATACTGTATCTTGTACTCGTGACAAATTCCAGAGAATGTCAGACTTTTCAAGATCAGACTACATTAGGCATTATACTGCCTGAAGTGTGATTGTACGAGTCATACCTTCTCCCAAGACCTAGAAGATTTCAAGACTCCATTGCATGTTATGGACGGAAGCCACGACTCATTGGTTATGGAGGCAGCAGTTTTAGGAGTTTCCCTATTAATTTAGGAAAGATTTCCAATTATTTGTATAAAATACTTTTTAGGTTATTTTCATAGGAGGACTAATTCATTATTGTTGTAATCGTGTTTTTTTGTTTTTCCTAACATTACTTGGAGATCAAATTCACGAATTGCTTGGAGATTCCATTGATTTTTCTTGAATTAATCATACTTTTGATTGTGCAATAATCAATTGGAGTTTTGTTCAATCATTGTTGTAAGTTGTTAATTATACCTTCTTTCATGAAATCTAATTCTTTTATTGCAACCATGAATAGCTAAACATCCATAACTAGGGTTGTGGGAACCATGGTGAATTAACTAACTAGAGTTAACATAAAAGTGATTCTATACTCATATGCATGCTTGTATTGTTCATCTCTTCATCTTAAATGTTTCCTAATGATGTGCAACATTAGGACTCACCCGAATTCTCTACTTGCTTGAACCTAGAGAAGTAGAGATTAGGAAAAGAGAAAACCCACAAAGCCTTGAACTTTAAGTTTCATTGAATAACTTGAGTTGCATTCGCAGGATAGTAAATTTAGAATAGTTGATAACAGTTAAAGTGAAAACACTGAAGAGACCTAATCCCGTAATAGAGTATAGTCATCCAATAGGGACGAACCTGTCACGCCCCGCCTTGGGAGGCATGATTGGCACCTGGTGCCCTACTAGGACCTGGACTGCTGGACTACTGAGCCTAAGAAATTCTGGTGCCAGGCTAGCTCTAATTCTGGATTTATGAAAACAACGGGCTATATAACAGTTGTAAATACAGCCTCGGCTGACAAGGCCTATAGCCACCTGTAGGAATATAACAGCTACCCAGAACAACTAAACATAAGGGAACCTATGTGGGCCGACAAGGCCACCATGCTGACTAGTTATCACTGAAAAGTAGAATCAAGCGCTAAACTAATCTATGACCGACAAGGTCACCAACTGACAACTGAACAAGGCCCCACACGGCCATCACATGCAAACTAAAAACATACACACGGCCCCACACGACCGGTACAACTAACCACAGGTACTATACAATCTGCAAACCTCTAAGAATAATAAGATGGTCGGGACAGGGCCCCGACCTACCCATACTGTACAAATAAAAAGGGAAGTAAACCTTTAGTTGTCAAGCTCCGGATGATAGGAGCTGAAGACTCTGTACGCTGGCTAGAACTACGAGGGATCTGCTCCTCGTCTATGAGTACCTGCAGGCAAGTGATGCAGTGCAACAAAATGGGCGTGGTACCACTGGTACTGAGTATGCAAAACAATAACTGAAAATAACTTAAAGCAAACAATAATACTGATAGATACTGAAGTAATAGCAGACGGGCTGAGACTGACTGAAAAGAGCGTAACTTTACTAAAGAGAGTAAGAGTCACGCCTGATAACATGGCGATCTACTTTTTATCTATTAACAACTAACACAACATAGCATACAAGAACCTTACCAGCCCCCATAAGCCGCAAGGTACCAACCAGCACACAATCTATATACCCTTACCCAGGTCATACCATCCACCTAATAACTATGAGCATCCTGTCGGCCCCCTGGGTATGCAACTTGGGCTCACTGGACCCCTGACTATAGTTGTATCTGAGTCTGGAGGACTCCTGAAATTTGAAATCTGAAATCTAAAATCTGCACCCCCGGCGCAAGCGCTCGACAGGGGGTGTGGTATAGTGCTGATCAGCCTGCTATGGAGAATTTGCATCCCATCTTCGTTAGCTGGCGGACGGCATGCCACTCCATAGAGCGACGTATACTCACCCTCTGGCGGGCGAGTCGACACAGCTATTAACCCTAGGGCGGTCAAGGAAGCTCTAAGGGTGCCCAACACAGAACAATCATGTCTCCACAGATAGCAATAGGCACATGTAATATATATACTAGATCTGATAATAATATTTACGTTCTGGTATTCTGTTATGAATCTCATATTGAAATGTACTTAATCTGATATTGAAACATAATAAATCTGTAATAATATTTCTGGAATACTCTACTGGGGCTTATACTGTTTTACTAAATTTCATGCTGAACATTTTATTATATTTCTAACATGCTTACTAAATTTCATACTGAATATAATATACAACTTCTGAAACACTCTACTGAAGTTCGTACTATTTTTCTATACTAGAACTACTAGCTTGCCGAAAGAAACTGGCTTTACATACCTCAACTGCTGGCTTTCTGATTAACTAGCGTAGCTCGGCTAGTATTAAGCTATTTCTCCCAATTGTATTCATATTCACGAAAGAATAAAATTAATTCTACTATTATTTTGGAAAGAAATCATACTTATGGATATACCTACTTCCTATTCTTCGACTTATCAAAGAACGGCCAAAAACTCGCTATTTCTCGATAGTCTAGAAGGGAGAAATACTCACTTTAATGATGGGAGTATATTAACACTAGTTTGGAGCAATTCCACTTACCTTGGTTCGGTGTGACGACAATTCGCCGGCCGAATTTCACAAAAATAACTCTATAGGAATGCTCCTTGCAGCTTTATACTTCGCTACCCAAAGTTAATTTGAGTTTGGACTGCGTTTGATGGCGTAAACGGAAGGAAATTTAATCAAACCCTTCGTTCCCCTCTGTTTCTGTTCATTTACTGGAAATTATATGAAGGAAAAATGATTTAAAACGAAGTGAGAGCCTTATATACTTGGGGCCTTTAAGTCGCATTTGTCGAATGCGATTTATAAGTCGCATTTGTCGAATGCGATTTATAAGTCGAATTTGCCTTGCGACGCTCCGACTTAGTGCTTGTCCGGTCTCTCCCCGGGCCCTTTTCTCGCACGTACGGCATTCTAAAACTCTTAACCAACATGCGAATAGGCCAACTAAGTATCAAGAACTTACAGGGTGTAACAGAACCATTCATTTGGATGAATCTATGTTATCAGTTATGCAAGTTAAGTATGGGGATAGATCACTAGTTTAAGAACCCAAAGTTGTTATGAATCCATAGGGAACACTTCCCTAGTTAATTGCATGAATTTGATCACAACCACAATCTACTACTTTTCCACTTAATTCTTTCTTTAAAACCCCTCATAAGGAAATAACTGTACTAAAAGCATAAATACTAGCATTATTCTATATCCTGACCATATTCCCTGTGGGATCGACCCCAGCCTAGTTGGGTTCTTTATTGACAACGTATGCATCATACTTTTATAGGTGTGTGATTTTAGAGTTATTAAGTATGTGGTCAGTACTTTTAATATGCTAAGTGTTTAAGGTAAGTAAAACATGGTAGTAAAGCGATATTCTGATATCATGAGTATAGAATAAGATAAAACATGAGTTTTTGATCATAAACTAAGTATAATGGCTCAAGGTTTTCAAAACTGATACTTAGAGCTAGACATGGATGATATCAAAAGTAAAACCTCATAAAAACATATATTGAGCCAAGATATCATAAGTCATAAAAGCATAAGTCATGAACATGAACATGCATAAAAAATCAAGGAATAATGAGAGACTCGTCATAACCGACACCATCATGAATGAGTACATAATTCCCAATTATCTCGCTCAAGTTGGCAGAGCTGTCCTAAGCCTTACCAGGGCAAAGAACAATAGAGGCATGATATGAATTTTGAGCCCCATCGGGCTGGGGGAAACACTCTCTGGTGAGGCCCCAAACATGAATATATACATACAATGGCACGTTATTCTGAGACTTGGGTATACTAAACCCTAGCCTACTCGATGCTAGATACTACTCTCAAAATATGCATATTGCTCATAGACATAATCATGAAATATACTTGGTTTTGCATGGGCTAGTTGAAAATCATAAAAATCATAGTCATACTTGTCATACGTGAACTAGTCATGAAAAACAATGTCGCTGAGTCGGCCATGATACATAAGCTTGAGATTCATGAAATTATACATAATTGGGTAAAATCATCATTACTTGAAAATCGTAGGTTCATATGAAATACTTGTAGAAAACATGCATTCATAATCATAAAACGTTGATTGAATCATAAGAGAATTGAATTCATAGAAGGTCATGAGAGACTTCATCAAAATTGGGTCTAACCCTAGAATTCCATAAAATCATGGTTGGAGACCTGAATTCATGAGATTGAAATGAAATTAGGAATGAGGATGGAAGAAATCCCTCATTCATGACTCCACATACCTGGGCTTGTTGAACCTTTAACTTGATTTGAATACCCAAGAGAAATTGGGAAGAAGATGATGGAGAACCCTAGCTTTGTCTTGAGAAGAGAAATCCAACCTATGATGTTTTGAAAACAGTGAGGCTTAGGCTTAGATAAACCCTATAATCAGCCCTTTAGGAAGCCTAAAACAACTCCACTTAGGAGTTAAAAACAAAGAATTTTACCAAAATACCCCTAAATTGCCGAACTTAAACTAGAACTAGCAGAACCAACAACCATAACCACGGGTCATTGGTACATACAGTGATTCATTGTATCCTCCCATTATTTCCTTCTCTGCATCTAAATCACTCTCTGAACCTGCTCTATAGGCTAGAAACAATGGTCGGTATAATCTAACAATGGGTTATATGATCCACTTATTTGTTCTGGATAGATTTTGATAGGTTTTTAGGACTCCTCACCACGAACCAACAAATGAGTCGTTGGTCCCTTGTACGACTTGTTCTGAGGTCATAGGTTTGGCCTAGTGCCATTTTCTGCTGGTTTCTGCTGCAAGTCCCTAATCTAATCTTAGGGGCTTTACGGGGTATTACAAGAATACTACTTCTCCTTATCGTGAGAATCACTTTACCTCAAGTTCTAATCAGGAGTCACTAGTCACACAGCACAACAATTCACTAATACACCATCACTGAAGCGTATCACTATAATCATCTTGCGGCTCCTCTGAAGCTTATAATACCCAAGAACCTTCCTGTCTCCTTGGCCTAGCTAATAACCTATACTTCATGAACTTCCACCTACAGGGCATCTAAGGCATGAACAAGAAGTCATCCCAAATGTACACGATGCAACCATCATTTCTATCATGGGTGCATATACATAAGGCTTAAAGTAAGGAAAGGAGATCGTAAGCATGAATCATTCAAGAAATCTAAACTGAGCATATACATGATGTAGCACGATCTTATGAGCCGTTAAGGAGAATCTTAAGGACTGAGTTTATAGAGATGAGCATATTGTGAGACATGAGTTTACATACATAACGTGTCTCATGACATGAAATTAGGATTTATAGGACCATGGAGTAAGACTGGGATCGTAATCGAAAGCGGGTACTTCTCTTTCTAAGAATCTGAGTAAGGGCAGATGTACGGAATACTTGGATCTTAGACGTGGGCATAACATGTTTACATACGGAATTAGTAAAGTGTCATATTGACTAAAGTATAGGGAAACACTTGAATAAGAATGGATCGATCTCCCATAGTTACTATTTGTGGAGCCTTCACACTAAGAAACTCAAAACATGACTTTGTCTCTCACATCATCTCCCCCTTCGGTCAAAACCCATCCTTCCCTCTTCGCTCAAAACCCATCCTTCTAAGACTTTGGACCTCTTCACTAGGATGGGCTATCAGTACTAACTCCCGTGAGGGAGGTATTACTATATAAGGATTCCAAACTCTTCCTTAGGTAACTCTATCACTAAAGGCTTCACAGCTCTCTCATCGTATTCCTCCATTCATCGAAAATCCCCTCCCTATTCAACATCATACACTGAATAAACTCCTACCAAGATACTTAAAGGAGTCATATGCTTTATATTGTAGCTCCTGAGCCTAACAACATATAAGGATCGATATGAAAAGCTCATAATATACCTGTGACTATATCTGTAGCTAGATGCCACCTACACTAGATGATCAGCCCTACTGAGACAGGCGAGCTACTGGAGCTACTGAAGGGGTGGCGGGGGCACGACCTCTCTTGTCACCCTACTTGGCTGATGGGTAGTCTCTAAGTTTGTGACCCAATTTACCAAAGCAGAAGCAAGCATTACCCACCAAGCACATTCCTAGGTAGTTCTTCTCGCATCCCTTGTAAATTAGATATGTAATATCCCTTACCCTGGACCTTCTCCACTGAATCTTAGAGCCTGACGCTCTTCCCCTTTAATCTCCTTCAGATCTGGGTAGTGGGACACTGACTGGCAAAGGTGCTAGAGCCAATGATCTCTGTTGGAGCTGTGAGTGATTCCACCACCTGACCTTTACTAGGAGAACTCTAAGTTGCCAGTTCTGGCTCTCTTATTCTCCCTTTCTTTTTCCTTAAACCTCCCGTCTACCTTCGAACCGTGAATTTTAGACGGACTCTTTTTAGTGAAATCCCAAACCCTAGTAGTTGTAGTCTCTGCTGTAGTGTTCGCAGATGCAATTGCTTGCTGGTTAAGCTGAGTGGTCATGTCCTGTACCAATATTCTAAAGGCAACCTCAAGCTCTGTATCATAACTTTCCCACTCAGGGGGCCTTCCAGAGTTGATGGGGCCAGTGTCACAACCCGAGCATAGATCCCAAATGTAATACGGGACCTAGAACCATAAATGACTCCAAGCTAACTCATGACACATGCATAACATATTCTTGAGTATAAACTAAGCAGGAGTAAAGCATAATATAAGGCATAAGCAGAAGTCTAAGATATCATAAAATGTAAATAGGACTATCAGTCAACATCGCTGAATATCTAAACATAATTGTCTGAAAAACCTCTAGTCATAAAGATGAGCTATTGGGACAAACCCTGAACTAGCTCAACTAAGCTGTTGGGACAAACCCTGAACTAGCTCAACTAAGTCTGAAAATTGAAATCCAAATAGCATTATAAAGAGTATAGCTAATGTCCTCAAATGATAAGGACTCATTCACAAGGCTGGGGATGGGCTGACTGGGGCTAGAGTAAGGCTAATGTCGGGGCTGACACCGATCATCCGAACCTACATCATGAGCTGATATAGCACAAAAGTATACGGTTAGTACTTGGAATGTACTGAGTATGTAGGATAAGTAAAACATGATAGTAAAATGATATTCTGAAATCACGAGTTTAAGGTAAGCTAAAACATGAGTATGTAGGCCTTTCTGAGCCAGCTGATTTTATAATTACTTCCATGACTATCTGACTAGTTGTGTCCACATAGAATATGCCTATTAGCTGCTATTTAAGAGGCTACAGGAGAAAGTAATAGTTTGTTAGCCCTAAAGGGGCTATGTACGCCCACTGAGCGACGCGTTAGGCCAGTCAGATGTTATACAGGCTGCTCAAAGAGCAAAGGATAATCATGAAGTGCCTATGGGGCTATACTATGCTCACTAGGCAAGCGACTTTACTAAGGCCTGGAGAGCCATTTAAAGTCTGGTGTCCTTACCAGCCTCTCTTACGCCTGAGTTGGTATTATTGATAGTGAGCCCAAACGGCTCAAACACAATTAGAGGAGCCCAGACAGCTCATACATAATTACAGGATCCTAGACGGCTCATATATTATTACAAGAGCCCAAATGGCTCATATACAGTTACAGGAGCCCAGATGGCTCATATAGAGTTAAAGGATCCCAGATGGATCACATATAGTTAGAGGAGCCCAGATGGCTCCTATACAGTTATAAGAGCCCAGAGGGCTCATATATAGTCATAGGAGCCCAGATGACTCAGATACAATTACAGAGCCTAGAAGGCTCAGTGTTATGCCCCCGAATCCCAAAGATCAAACCCAAGAGTTGAAATGGACAAAAATGTAAAATCTGGCACCAAACACAGAATGAGTCGTGAGGAGACCTGTGAGAAGAGCCCATGAGTCATGATGTGACTTGTGGGGAGGCTCAGGGAATGGATTTGGAACTCGAAGAAGTGAGACCCCACGGGAATGACCATGACTCGTGGTCAGGCCCCATGAGTCGTTAGGTCAGTTGTGTGGTGGGGGAGAAAGAAAAGAGAGGAAGGGAGGCACTGCACCCGACGGTAGAACCCCACGAGTCGTGGTCTGCCCTACGATTCATGGGGTGAGTCGTGACCAAGCAGGGAATGATTTTATTGAACTAAGGTAGTGCATTCCACGGTTAGTGACTATGAGTCGTGGTCACAAGGTCACGAGTCATTAAGTCATCCGTCATGAGCCTAGGAGACATGTCGAGCAGTGTACTTCACGAGCGAAGCCACGAGTCGTGACCCTTGATGATGAATCTTTAGGTCCCTCGTTGTGACCACCTGACAGTTATTTTCTTTAAATTTAGTAAGGGCTTTTCCATAATTTCTAAGATTCTAAGGCCTAAACTACGTCGTTTTGAGTGTAGTGACTTTTAAAGGGGTTAAGTTCATTTTAGGCCTTATTTCTTCATGCATGCAAGGTAGAAGACTAGAGAGGGTGATCAAGCCTAGCATTCTTCAATTTCTTTTTGGGCTACTAAAGAAGTGTAAGAATCAGCTACCAACAGGTATGTAGGATTATGAATTGGTGATTTCTTTCACACCCATGTCTAATCCCTCTCTAAATCATGAATGTTCTATGTCTAATCGATGGGGTTTTAACCCAATGCGTGAAGTTCCTAATTCTTTACATGGGTGTGATTTAATTATGTTTATACCATTGAATTATGAAGCATGGCAACTTTTATAATATTTTCAATTAAAAACTCATGTTTCTAGTTTTAAGGATTAAAAAGCCCATTGATGAGAAGTTCATAAAAGATGAGATTTGTGATGAATGTACGATGATGATGAGATATTACGATGAAAATCATGTTTTCAAGTTACCCATGTTTATAATCATGTTTTTTTATATGAATTGAGTATTTCAAAATATGATAAAGCTTTGGGAAATGCCCACATGTTTAAGTACGATTGATGATTTACCGAAATTAAGCTTACCACATGGTTTTGGAGGGAAGACTCCCAACTAAATTTTTAGCTTGTGGTATGTTTTGAGTTAAAGGTTCTCATACGCATGATTCTGCTTTGAGATGTATTTGATTTATGAGCTTCATCAATATGTGTAGAGCATAAAAATGATGTAGAGCATATGTGTATTTTCGGAGTAGTTTCTAGAATCGAGTAGGCTAAGGATCGATCACCCTATGCCTCAGAACTACGCATCAACGTAGGTTTATACATTGTGACTTTGGGACCTCCCTTGTGAATCCTATGCCTTATTGGGCTACGAGCTTGATATCGATATCATGGTATCATCCTTAGCCCCTGGCAAGGCTTTAGATGGCTCTACCCACTTGAGTGTGATAGTTGGGACCACGTAAGCTCTATCGTGGTATATCAGTTAAAAGACAAGTCTCCCATTGTTCCTCATAATTTCAGTTATGCATGTTCATTACTCATAGTATTTACAGATGTACGCATGTTCTAAAGCAGGTTTGACTCAATGTTCAGCTTTACTTATAAATATCAGATTTCTGCTTTGAGTCAATCGATTATATTATGATATGTTATGATGATATGGTATGTTATGATGATATATTATGTTATGATGAGATCATGATTTCATAAAGAATGCATGAAAGCTCTACTATCAGTTTCTTAATATTTAAGTTTTACATCATGCATTGTCTTTAAATGATTTTACTTACTTAAGTGGTTTTATTTACTCTGCATACTCAGTACATTCAACGTACTGAATGCATACTCTATGTTGTATCATTTCATGATACAAGATCTGGCTCTGAGGTTCAGCCCCATTCGTAGTCAGCTTATCAGAGTTAGCCGTTGCGTTGTTGGTGAGTCCTCACCACCGGAGGACTAGATTATTTAGATCTCCTTATGGATTTTCAGTTTCAGCTTGTTGAGTTAGTTGGGGTCTTGTCCAATCAATTCATTATGTTAGAGGCTTTTTAGACATATGGTTGTATTCATCTTCAAATTGTGTATTTTGATGTTATGTTTAAGTTAGACTTCCACTATATTTATATTGTTGGTTATTCAGTTTCTTTGATTGAGTTCGATGTATGTTTATGTCATGGGTTGACTTGGGGTCTCTCGGGGCTCCTTGTCCGGTGTTGCGATCCGGGCCTCCGTTTAGGTCGTGACAAACTTGGTATCAGAGTAATAGGTTTGAAGTGTCCTAGAGTGTCTGAAAGCCGCGTTAAGTAGAGTCTTTTTCATGGGTGTGAAGCATGCCACACTTATGACCAAGAGGCTACAAAACGTTTAAGAAATATTCCCTTCTTTCATGATCTATGTCGTGGGATGAAATGCCTTCCTATCCCTCTAATTCATGCTATTCACGATTGCAGAATCATGTATCCATTAAGAATGAATGGTAGAAGGAATGGTAATGGTGAAGGCCACAAGTATGGCAATGGAAACGGGCACCAGCAGGCCCCACCAGTTCAGGAGCCCCAGGCACCGGAGTTAGTTGCCCATGCCGAGTTCCGGACATTTATTCAGATGCTTGCACAGGCCTTGATCGCTCAGGTCAATTAGCAGGCGGTTGTGCATGTTCCACAAAATGGCAATGAAGTAGTGGCTCGAGTCCGAGACTTCTTGAGAATGAACCCGTCAGTGTTCCTCAGGTCAAAAGTGAATGAGGACCCACACTGAGTTCCTAGATCAGATTGTGAAGATCACCCAGATCATGGGGATGAATGGATTTGATTGCATGGAGTTGGCCTCATATCAATTGAAAGGGATCGCGCATATTTGGTTTCGCCAATAGAAAGATAGCAGGGTCGCCACAGCAGGCCCTGTCACTTGGTAAGAGTTCCATGTTGCATTCTTAGATCGGTTCTTCCCTCGCGAGATGAGGGAGTTGAAGGTAGATGAGTTCATAAATCTGAAGCAAGGGAGAATGAAGGTGCAGGAGTATGCCCTTGAGTCACTCGCCTATCGAAGTACGCCCCAGAGTTAGTAGTCGATCAGAGGGCGTGGGTGACCAGGTTCGTTCATGGTGTAGTGGGCTATTTGAATAAGGATTGTAGGACCTAAATACTTCATCAGGACATGGACTACCCTTGGATAGTCTTTTACGCCCAGCAGATGGAGGCGGCACATCTGAGAGAGAGAGAGGGAAAGAGGGCCAAGACCGATGACCACAGATTTTCTCAGCCGAGGTCAGATGGTGGACACCGACAACAGACCCACCAGAGATCATTAGCCTCAACATCTTCAGCATTGAGTGTGCCATTCAGACCGAGGCACAATCAAAGGGGGCGAACATTTGGCTCTCGGGGTCAGAGTAGTAAACCCATAGATTCTAGTGTCCTAGCTTGCCGCAGATGTGGTCTGGGGCACATAGGCTAGTGCTTAGCAGGTACAGGTGCTTGTTTCGGGTGTGAGAAGCTTGGAAACATGCTCAGATACTACCCACCTGTGAGACAGGATTAGGATGGGGCCCAGGCCTAGTTTCTAGTACAACGACCCCTCTTGCACGCTCAGCACATCAGGGGGTTTCTACTAGCAAAGGTGGCGGTCAGTGCCAAAACAGGTTCTATGCCTTAGCATCCCACCAGGAGAAAAAGGTCTCCTCGGATGTAGTCACTAGTATGTTATGAGTTTTTCATCTTGATGTTTATTCTTTGCGAGATCCGGGGGATACACTATCTTTTATGACACCTTATCTGGAAAGTAGCTTCGTATTCAGTCCTGAAGTCTTGTCAGAACCCTTCTCAGTTTCTACTCTAGTAGGTGACTCAATTATATCTAAACGATTGTATAGAGGTTGCTCGATCTCAGTCCTTCAAAAAGTCACCTCAACAGATTTGATAGAGTTATCCATGACTGATTTTGATGTTATCCTTTGCATAGATTGGGTATTTGCATGCTATTCTTCAGTTAATGGTAGAACCCGGGCAGTAGAGTTTAGATTTCTAGGTTAACCAGTCTTAGAATAGAAGGGTAGTTCAGTTGTGCTTGTAGGTCATTTCATTTCCTACCTTAAGGCCAGAAAGATGATTTCTAAAGGTTGTGTGTACCATCTAGTTAGGGTTAAGGATGTTGAATTCGAGACCCCAACTATTCAGTTAGTTCCAGTAGTACGTGAATATCTAGAGGTCTTTCCATATGATTTACCAAGAATCCCTCCCAAGCGGGAAATTGATTTTGGTATTGACCTTCTTCCCGACACGCAGCCTATATCTATTCCTCCCTACAGAATGGCTCCATCCAAGCTAAAGGAGCTGTAAGGGCAATTGAAGGACCTGTTAGATAAGGGTTTCAATAGACCGAGTAAGTCCCCATGGGGTGCACCAGTTCTCTTTGTCCAAAAAAGAAAGATGATTCTCTTCAAATGTGTATTGATTATAGGTAATTGAACAAGGTCACTGTCAAGAATAGTATCCTCTACCCAAGATTGATGATTTATTTGACCAGCTTCAGGGTGCCAAGTGTTTCTCAAAGATAGACCTTAGATCCGGGTATCATCATCTCAGAGTTCGGGAGAGCAATATCCCAAAGACAGCCTTTAGGACGCGGTATGGTCATTACAAGTTTGTAGTTATGTCTTTTGGACTAACCAATGTTCCTGCAGATTTTATGGACTTGATGAACAGGGTGTTCAAACTATTCCTGGATATGTTCGTGATCGTGTTATTGATGACATCCTGATATACTCTCGCAACGAGGAGGAACATGCCGCTCATTTGAGAATGGTGCTTCATATTCTCAAGGATCGCCAATTATATGCCAAATTCAGCAAGTGCAAGTTTTGGTTGAACTCTGTAGCATTTTTGGGCCATGTGGTATCAAGTGAGGGTATAAAGGTGGATTCTCAGAAAATAGAAGCGGTGAAGAATTGGCCTAGACTGGTGAATCCTTCAGATATTCAGAGCTTCTTGGGTTTAGCTGGCTATTAACGGAGATTTGTTGAAGGTTTCTTATTGATTGCAGCACATTTGACCAAATTGACCCAGGAAAAGGTGAAATTCCAATGGTTGGAGACTTGTGAGAAGAGCTTACAAGAGTTAAAGTCTCGACTTACTTCAGCACCGGTGTTAACTCTACTGGAGGGTACTGATGGGTTTGTGTTGTATTGTGATGCTTCACAATCGGACTTGAGTGTGTGTTGATGCAGCACGGGAAGGTTATAGCATATTCCTCTAGATAGATGAAAGTTCATGAGAAGAATTACCCGACCCATGATCTTGAATTGGGCGCAGTGGTATTCTCCTTGAAGATATGGTGACATTATTTGTACAGGGTTCACGTGGATGTGTTTACGAACCATAAGAGCTTACAATATGTGTTTACTCAAAAGGGTCTCAACCTTCGGCAAAGGAGGTGGTTGGAGCTACTCAAGGACTATGATAAGAGTGTCCTTTACCATCCGCGTAAGGCCAACGTAGTAGCGGACACACTTAGTAATCTCTCTATGAAGAGTGTGTCCCATGTAGATGAGGGGAAGAAGGAGTTGGTGAAGGATGTGCATCGACTCGCAAGGTTGGGAATTAGGTTGGTTGACTCAACTGATGGAGATATTTTTGTTCAGCGCGGATCATAATTGTCATTGGTGACTGATGTAAGAGCTAGGCAAGATGAGGACCCGATTTTGGTAAAGCTAAAGGAAGCCATTCAAAATCAGAAGGTTGAGGTCTTCTACAAAGGAGAGGATGGTGTGCTGCGGTACCAAGGTCGCCTATGTGTTCTAGATGTTGATGATTTGAGGAGCCGAGGCTCATGGATCCAGGTATTCTATCCATCCAGGTGCCACCAAGATGTACTGTGACTTACCGAAAATCTATTGGTGGAATGGCATGAAGAAGGATATCGCAGAATTCGTAGCAATGTGTCTGAACTGTCAGCAAGTAAAGGTTGAGCATCAGAGACCGGGAGGTGTACTTCAAGATGTCAGTATTCCTACTTGGTAGTGGGAAGAAATCAATATGGACTTCATCACAGGTTTACCTCGTACTCGTCGATAATATGACTCCATTTGGATTGTGCTAGACATGTTGACCAAAGCTGCACATTTTCTACTGGTTAAGACCACGGATTCAGCAGTTATGCCAAATTATATATACGGGAGCTAGTTCGATTGCATGGAGTGTCCTTATCCATCATTTCAAATAGAGGTACTCAGTTTACCTCTCAATTTTGGAAGTCGTTTCAAAAAGGATTGGGTACACAGGTTAAGCTCAACATAGCATTTCACCCGCAAAGAGATGGTCAAGCAAAGTGGACAATTCAGACCCTCAAGGACATGTTGAGAGCATGTATGATTGACTTCAAGGTAGCTGGGATGAGCATTTTTCTCTTATCTAGTCTGCATAAAATAACAGCTATCATTCCAGTATCCAGATGGTACCGTTCGAGGCTCTCTATAAGCTGAGGTGTAGGTCACTCATCGGATAGTTTGAGGTTGGAAAAGTGGTGATGATAGGACCAAATTTGGTTCACGAGGTTATGGAGAAGGTTCAACTGCTAAGGGACAGGTTGAAAACTACCCAGAGTCGCCAAAAGTCCTATGCCGATGTGAAGAGGAGAGAATTAGAATTTGAGGTCCATGATTTGGTATTTCTGAACGTGTCTCCCATGAAAGGAGTGATGAGGTTCGAAAAGAAAGGGAAACTTAGTCCCTATTATGTCGGCCCGTTCCGGATCGTGAGACGTTTGGGCAAGGTGGCCTATGTATTGGAGTTGCCCTTAGAATTAGCTTCCGTGCATCCCGTATTCCATGTATCGCTCTTGAAGAAGTGTTTGGGTGACCTAGCTCTAGTTGTCTCGGTGGACAGTGTTGGTGTAAAAGACAGCCTCTGCTATGAGGAGGATCCAGTAGAAATACTGGATCGTCAGGTTCGAAGGCTAAGAAACAAGGAAGTAGCTTCAGTTAAAGTGTTATGGACGAATCAGCATGTTGATGGAGCTAGCAAAGCGGATATGATGGCTAGATACTCACATTTATTCTCTACCGGCTCAATTTCAGCTTGAGGTGTCCCTTTTTGACCTAAAACCTTATTTAGTTTTCATGTTTAGTTCATGTGTACAAGTTTCTATTATGTATATGGATGTGTGTATGGTTTGTGAAATCAGTTCAGCTATGTAGTTTGAATCGAGGGTAGTCATACCGTCAGTTTTCGGTTTAAATGATCGGTATTTGAATATGATAATTATAATTCTCTACTTTTCTGTATGTTTTCCAATATTTGAGGACGAATGTTCCCAATGGGGAGATTTGTTTATGCTCCGGAAGCCCAAAAATCAGACCCGGAGTTGAAACGGAGAAAAACCTAAAATCTGGCACTGGACACAGAATGAGTCGTGAGGAGACCCATGAAAGGAGCCCACTAGTTGTGATGTGACTCATGGGGAGGCTCAAGGAATGGATTTGGAACTTGAAGAATTGAGACCCCAAGGGCATGACCACGACTCGTGGTCAGGCCCCACGAGTCGTTAGGTTAGTCATGGGGTGGGGGAGTAAGAAAAGAGAGGAAGGGAGGCAATGAACTCGACGGGAGGACCCCACGAGTCGTAGTCAGTCCCCACGATTTGTGGAGTAAGCCATGACCAAGCAGGGAATGATTTTATTGACCTAAGGTGGTGCACTCCACAGATGGTGGCCACGAGTCATTGTCACAAGGTCACGGGTCATTAAGTTATCCGTCAGGAGCCCAGGAGACCTGTCGAGCAGTGTACTTCACGAGCGAAGCCACAAGTTGTGACCCTTGACTACTAATCGTTAGGTCCCTCATTGGGACCACCTGACAGTTATTTTTTGCGTGTTTAGCATGGGATTTTCCGTAATTCCTAAGCTTCTAAGGCCTAAACTACGTCGTTTTGAGTTATGAATAGTGACTTTTAAAGGGGTTAAGTTCATTTTAGGCCTTATTTCTTCATGCATGCAAGGTAGAAGACTAGAGAGGGTGATCAAGCCTAGCATTCTTCAATTTCGCTTCAATTTCTTCTTGGGCTACTAAAGAAGTGTAAGAATCAGCTACCAACAGGTATGTAGGGTTATGAATGGGTGATTTCTTTCACACCCATGTCTAATCCCTCTCTAGATCATGAATGTTCTATGTCTAATTGATAGGGTTTTTAACCCAATGCATCAAGTTACTAATTCTTTACATTGATATGATTTAATTATGTTTATACCATTGAATTATGAAGCATGGGCGACTTTTATAATGTTTTCAATTTAAAACTCATGTTTCTAGTTTTAAGAATTAAAAATCTCATTGATGAGAATTCATGAAAGATGAGATTTGTGAAGAATGTATGATGATGATGAGATATTATGATGAAAAGCATGTTTTCAATCTACCCATGTTTATAATCATGTTTTCAATATGAAGTGAGTATTTCAAAGTATAATAAAGCTTTGGGCAATGCCCACATGTCTAAATATGATTGATGATTTCCCAAAATTAAGCTTACCACATGGTTTTGGAGCGAAGACTCCCAATTATATTTTCATCTTGTGGTATGTTTTGAGTTAAAGCTTCTCATATACATGATTCCACGTTGGGATGTATTTGATTATGAGCTTCGTCAATAGATGATGTTGAGGTTCGTTGAAAAATGACATAGAGCATATGCATGTTTTTAGGAGTAGTGTCTAGCACCGAGCAGGCTAAGGGTCAATTATCCTATGCCTCAAAACTACGCGCCAACGTAGGTTTATATATTATGACTTTGGGACCTCCCTTGCAAGATATCCCCTTCCCTATTGTGCCACGAGCTTGATATTAATATCATGGTATCATCCCTAGCCCTGGTAAGACTTTGGACGGTTCTACCCACTTGAGTGTGATAGTTCAGACAACGTAAGCTCTATCATGGTATGTCGGTTAAAAGACGAGTCTCCCATTGTTCCTCTTGATTTCAGTTATGCATGTTCATTACTCATAAGACTTATAGATGTACATATGTTCTAAAGCAGGTTTGACTCAATGTTCACCTTTACTTATAAATATTTGATTTCATCTTTGAGTCAATCGATTATGTTATGATATGTTATGATGATATGTTATGTTACGATGAGATCATGATTTCATAAAGAATGCATGCAAGTGCTACTCTCAGATTGTTAATGTTTAAGTTTTACATCATGCATTGTTTTTAAATGATTTTACTTAATTAAGCAGTTTTATTTACCCTGCATATTCGGTACATTCCATATACTGACCGCATACTTTATGTTGTATCGTTTCATGATACAAGATCTGGCTCTCAGGTTAAGCCCCGTTAATAGTCATCTTATTAGAGTTAGCCTTTGCGTTGTTGGTGAGTCCTCAATTATCGAGGACTAGATTATTCATATCTCCTTATGTATTTTCAATTTTAGCTTGTTGAGTTAGTTGGGGTCTTGTCCCATCAACTCGTCATGTTTAGAGACTTTTTAGACATATGTTGTATTCAGCTTCAGATTGTGTATTCTGATGTTATTTTTAAGTTAGACTTTCTCTATGTTTATATTGTTTATTATTCAGTTTCTTTGATTGAGTTAGATGTATGCTTATGCCATGGGTCGACTTGGGGTCTCTCAGGGCTCCTTGTCTCGTGTTGCAATTCGAGCCTCCATTAGGGTCTTGACACTCAAATACAGTTACAGGAGCCTAGATGGCTCAGACGTAGTTGCAGAAGCCTAGAAGCCTCGGATACAGTCTTAGAGGTCAAGTATGCTTTTGTTACATCTTGCCTACAAGGCCACAGTGAAACTGATAGGAATTATAGTTTGCTTGCACTTGTTGTGGCTTATGGGGGCCTAGGTAGGTTATTTCTGTGTTGCTTGTACCTTCCAGGCTTATGGGGGCTAGGTTAGGTTCTTGTTTGTATAGTTTCTTTCTAGATATAGTTATGAACATATAATCATTCGGCTTAAGTTCCTGTTTGTATAATTGATTACTAGATGCAGGCTATGGTTGTGATATCATACAAGCTAACTTTTGGCCCTTACTGCTGATTACTTTCAGTTGTTTATCAGCTTTCATTCAATTTTTATTACTGCCTTACATATTCGATACATATTGTACTGACGCCCACACATGGGCGCTGCATACTTGCCTGCAGGTTTAGACAAATAGGTTTCCAGACCTCCTTAGTAGTTATTCAGAGTCAGCAGATTGGTTAGCTCCTTTCCATCAGAGTTTCCAGATAGTAGAGGTTTGCCTGTCTTTGTTACATAGCTTTTGGGTAGGTCGAGGCCCTATCCCAACCAATATTTCACTCTTAAAGGCTTGTAGACTACAGTTTATAGTTATTGGTGCATTGTTGGCCGTGCGGGGCCTATATGTGTTGTGATTTGAGTGTTATCCGCATGGGGCCTAGTTATAATACCTGTTAGATAGCATGGTGGTCTTGTCATCCCGCATAGGATGATATTGTTATTGCACCTATTGGGTTAGCTGTTTTTGCACAAGTTTATATTGCAGCCTTGTTGGCCTGAAGCTACATTTATAGTTGAGATACAGCCATTTATTTTCTTGCTATGTGATGTTAGTATGCACTTGAAGTGTATGGCTCCATCCAGGTCAGCTTAGAGTCCAGTGTGGCAATGACGCCAGTTACGCCTCCTGTTTGGTTCCCACTACACGCAACTGCACGTGGTCATACAAGTAGTAAAGTGGCTTTATTTCAAGCCAAGTATCGATCCCACAGGGACTGTATATGGTAGTAATTATCCTAATTGTTAGTGAACGATTTTGTTATGAAGGTATACAACCAAACAAATAATGCTTTTGAGTCAAGATTAGTAGTTAATGTGAACCTAAGTGAATATTGTAAATTAATGTCTGAACAATAGCAATGAACAAGCTGAGGTTAAGGAAAACATGCAGGGGTGTAATTTATTAATTAAAATCAGTCTATCTTCTCTTCGGTTGTTAGTCAGGAATTAATAACCCATGGATTAGATCTTTCGGCTCCTCACCAATTAAAGAATCATGAGACTTACATTACACATTTCTGTGATGCAAAAACCCCATGTTCTAGCTATACATAACACATTCCATAAATCACTAATATGACATTACAGATATATTTCTATTCTGAACGTAAATCTTCTCTTAATTTTCTTGACCAAGAAAAGATCATATTCCACCAATTCACATCTATCCAATTAATTTCCCTTTCAGAATCAAAATTGGAATTCTAGAATATACATTAACATTGGCCAAACCTTAACGTAGTAAAAACAAGAATTGGTATAACAACCATTATAGAGAAGATGAAAACTGAAATAATCATTAATTACATTCCTCTACAATAATCCTCAACCTGAGCAAGAGGTGAATTAGCCACTCATTTGCGGATTAAACATCTTCAAACAAGTAGAATTCATACAAGCAATTGAAATTAAAGAGAAAAAGGAAGAGAATTAACCCTAGGAATTCTTCTTCTTTACTGCCTGCTATCCCACGTTCTTTCTCAAAATGTCAGATACTTTAAAATAAAACCTAAGTGTGCTATTTATACTAGTGAAAATTTTTCCTGGAATAACTGGCAACGTGGCACGGAGTGTATCGTGAAGCCTCAGCTCCATGCCACGGCCCTATCGCGGACCTTCACTGGGACTCAGCTTCCAGGTAATTGTCTTCAGCGTGGCACGGTGTGTATCGCGGAGTCTCACCTCCGTGCCAAGGTGCCATCGCGCACCTCCACTGGAATTTGGGGTTCCAGATTATTATCCTCAGCGTGGCACGGCGTGTATCGCAGAGCATCAGCTCCGTGCCACGGAGGTAACGCGCACCTCCACTGGAATTTGATATAAAATTCACCTCTAGGCAGACTGCTTCCACAATGGTAGCGTGACACGGCCTCCATCGTGGAGCACCAAACTTGGCCCATTTCCTTGTCGACTTCCGCTTCTTGCTTTCGAGTCCATTTCCACACTTCATGAACTTGTAGATTAGCTTCCAAAAATTCCTTCTAGACTGCAAAACAACACTAATCATGTTGGTTAGTATAAATCCACATTTACATGCAAATCACATGAGAATGCACACATAAAAGTGGATAAACAAGTAGAAATGAAGTATTAAAGTATCACTTGGGCATGCAATTATGCCCAAGATCACCTACCCCACACTTAAAACCTTGTTCGTCCGTGAACAATCCTTTCACATCTCATGCAATTGAAACCCACGCATAGCTAATTTGGCAAGACCATTCAAGCTACGACTATAAGGATTATTTAAGATAGCAAATCATCAAGAGAGCATGCACGGTTTTATCAATGAAATGAAATACATCACATTAAGACCTCCTACCCTCAAGAATCGACTCTCGATCTTGGCTAACTCGTGCAAATCAACCGATCAAGACATCCGACACGAATGTTATCTCTCATTAAGCATGTGCCCTCACAACACAAGAGAGTTACCCCATGTGCACTCATAAAATTTCCAAAGCACTACATGTAGGGGTATGTGAATAATATTACGCTCGCTCCCAAAGAATTCACATGCATCATGTCGTGAACCATAAGCTTTCCCTTAGTGTTTTACTCCACTAATTTAAGGATGCATGACGTAATATCACGTAGGACTTAATGGGTTGTAATGTAAGCTAAGGAACTAGTAAATACTAGGCTAACAAATAATAGTAACTAGCTTCCCTAAGCGCTTTTAATACATCCCACATTCATTACGGACATTGCTTCTTCCTCAATCCTCTCACTCTTGAATTTTCTCTTTGTTTTTGTTCTCATTTCTTTAGGCACACTCGACTTACTAGCAAAGAGTATTTAAGCAACTTCCTTTTTTTTCATTCATTGATTTTATTTCTCTCTACTAATAATTAATCAATTCCAAACACGTGCACCTTTGACCTTTTCTTTAACTTTCACAACTTCCACTTTCCCTTCCGTTTCAAGCTTCTCACTCCTTCAATCTTTGAGAAAATTGTTTCTTAAGCGCTTATGAGTTTTGGATCAAATTCACGGCTAATGACAAAAGAAAGGATTAAGCTTGGTTTGTATCTATAGAAGAATAGGCTAAAGGCTCAATGGGGCTAACTAGGATTTAACATTCCAGGTGGGTACAATAAGGGAGAAAATTTTGGTTCATTCAAAGAAATGCCTACATCCTTTCCTACAATCCACATCCTTCATTTTGTTTAATATACACACCAGGGAAGTTCTAGACACTTCACAATAGCATGAAATATTCGAAAACTCACACTCACTGCACATGCTCAACTCAAGACATATTCACAGACTCTTCATTCAGTTAATTACAAGAATTCACTAATTAAGCCTTGATCACACCGAATCAAATTCTCAGGCCTAGGTATCTCAACATGTTTAACATATTTTCATGCTTCCATACGAATCACATTTGCATCTTACAATCATGTGTAGCACATAACAAAAAATGTCGAACCATTAATTAGCTACACATTTGGGAAACAAACGAAAGAAAAAAAAATCTAAACCTATCGACTAAATTTCCCTTAAGATGATCGTCATCCATCCATCATAGGGAACAGTTGCTATCTAAGACATCGGTTCAAGGGGACTATTCTCGGGAAAAGCACCGAAAACAAAAATCGAGAAACCCAAATAGAAAATTTTCGATAGAGAAAAAATTAAATATAATCCAAAAATTTACACATTACAAGCAGAAGCAACGTAATATTTATTACAACACCAGCTACCACAATTTCATCAGTCGCATAACATGAAACACAGAGTCACAGAGTAACAATTAGCACAACCGCACAAACACAAACACAACAGCTAGCACCTAACTACTTCCACCCCACACTTAATCGGAACATTGTCCCCAGTGTTCACATAGTTGCAATTAAAAACAAAGTTTGGGTGGTGTAACTCCCTGATCAATCAAAATACTCAATCTCTTTATCAGGTGCCAACGCCTCATCGCCAAGATCAGAATCGTCCCCGCCGTCCTCCTCCGACTCAAAGTCTGAGTCCTCCCGGCGTGTTTCCTCATCAGTAGGGACGTCATCATCCATAGACTCTACAAATATGGGCCCCACTCAGCATAAAGCTTGGGCATGCTCATTGAATGGATAATCCATGTCGAGCTGCCACAATTCATCCTCCATCGTAGGCCTTCCACCAATGCGCAGCTGCAACATCTGCATCCCATACATTCGAGCCATGTATTTATCATCCCGAGCATGTCGCTTGGCTAGTGTAAGCACAGGCCCATATGTAGTATCAGGTGCTTTGGTTTTAGTAACATCCAAAGCACGCTTGTCATTCTAGGGAATGTAGTCCAGGGCCTCTTCTTCAATACTGTGGCCCCTGAGGAAAGTGGTGAGAAGACCACCAAACCCATACCGATGCCTCTGATGCAGTCGTGCTCTCTTCATGGCGGAGATGATCACCGCCCCAACATTAATTTCCAGCCCTTTCATCAGTGCGTAAACCAGACAAACTCTATCCCGAGTGACATCAGTCATGTGCACCCCCGGGATCAGATAAGAGCAAACTATCTTCAACCATATCCGAGCTTCTCTATTCATTTGGGAATATTGCAATGTCTAGTGGTAGCCCCTTTCCTTGTGCCGACCCCACCTGGCTGTCGATCGAGCTCCACATAAAGTGCATCTGATATTCGCGTATGGTGGAGTAATGTTCAGTTGGCGGAGGACATGAGTGTCTGTGTCCCAAGCCCCCAGGATTGCATTTAAATGGTGTGGTTCAAATGTAACCACCTGCCCTATGATCTTAATGGTGCGGTTGCGCAAAGTCGGGTTCCAGTTAGCGTAGAATTCCCAGATAAGATGGAGATTGCACTCTTTGGGTTCTTCAAAAATGAAGTTTAACCCAGTAGTGTCAATCCTATGTAGGATCCATGGGAATTCCTATGCTAGTGGTTCCTGTGCTATATGTTCCTCTGGGAAGTACTTGGTTTTCTTGTGTTTTGAATACCATTTCTTCCCCTCATATGTCACCCATCGTGTTCCATACTGTCGGCGTTGCCCTCGAGGAACAGCTGATGTTGTTGCCCCAGTTCTTACTCTTTTTCTGCTAGCGCCAGATGTGGATGCGCCCTTGCCTTTATCCTACCTTCCAAACATTTGTCCTGTGCATTCAACAACATACAGTTCAAATGTTATTCAAGGCATAGTTGGCTACGACTAAGGTTGGGCTTAATTTGATCACCCCACACTTAGTCGTTAGCCACAATCAACACAATTCGATAAAAACATTCACATTTTTTTTTCAGTTCTTAATTTCCAACATGCTCAGTGCATTCATACAAGTCGATGGAACAATTTCTTTGTACTACTCAGACTTCATACAATGCATTATGAAAGTTCCTCCATCGATTCAATTATATAATCATGAGCACTTTGCACTTTGCGCACAACAACCTATGAAAATTCCCTACTTTCATCCCCCAAAAATCCATCTTCTACCACAGCATAATCCACTTCAGTCACAATATCTTTCAATTCAAACAACATGCACAACCCAAAATATCTCCATTTTAACCCATTTCTTCTTCTTCCTATTTAAATTCTCAACCCTAGTTATCAACATCGTAAGATTTTTAACAAATCATGTATCTATTGAGTTAATCTAATCACAACGATCATATAAACCTCATTCATCCATAACTCAATTGATTACACACTTATTAATCACTTAGGGCCAAATTTCATCAAAGAAATCATATTCACGAGTCAAAATATTCAGCAATAATGAGAACAAATTCGAGAACATACCTTTACTTGATGAATTCTAAGATGAATCAAAGAAATTTGCTCACTAGGTCCATGGCACATTGAGGGAGAAGGGGTTTCGGGGTGTTGGTCGTGGAGGGTTTGAGGAAATGGGGAAAAATTAAAGAATTTGGGGTTAAAAGGGTTAATTTCGCGCGGGTTTACCCGATGACCCAAGGTGACCCGACACGAAATGAGCCTCAACGTGTCACGGAGGCCATCGCGGAGGCCAGGCTCTGTGACACGGAGCCATTGCGGAGGCTCACTGGAATTTGTTAAAAATTCCAAAATTGCCTCAACGTGTCACGGAGGGTAATGCGGAGGTCCTCCTCCGTGACACGGAGCCAACACGAGGGCTCTCTGGAAATTTCCCCAAGTTTTATTTTCTTACCTTGATTTTTCCTTTGCACTTTTGTATTTTGGCCCTCCATTTCTCCTAAAAATCATTCAACCACAAAAATTTGTTAGAAATCATAGGTTGCCTCTCAACTATTGCTAGCCCTTTTCTTTTTTTCTTTTTTTTTTTCCAATAATCCTAACTAATCTATTACATTACATTCACGGGTTGCCTCCCGTCCAGCGCCTGGTTTACCGTCGCGGCTCGACGCTTTTCATCCTTAATCATCTACTAAAGTGATAGACGTCTTCTCTCGAATAACGTCTTCACCCTAGTAGTGCTTACATCGCTGCCCGTTCACCAAAAATGTGGCACTTTTATCCTCTTGCCACAACTCAACTGCCCCGTGTGGGGTCATTCTCACAACTTCAAACGGCCCTGACCACTTGGACCGCAACTTCCCTGGGAAGAGTTTCAACCTCGAGTTGAACAACAACACTTTTTTCCCTGGCTCAAAGATCCGATGCACCATGTGCCTGTCGTGCCACCTTTTAGTTTTCTCCTTGTAGCATTTAGCACTTTCATAGGCGTGCCATCAAAACTTGTCTAACTTACTCAGCTACATCAACCTCTTCTTTCCTGCTAGCTCAGGATCCATATTTAGCTTTCTTACGGCCCAAAAAGCTCGATGTTCCAGCTCCGCAGGTAGATGACATGCCTTTCCATAAACCAATCTATACGGAGAAGTCCCAATGGGTGTCTTGTATGCAGTTCTGTAAGCCCACAACACATCGTCAAGTTTGCTTGCCCAATCAATTCGTTGTGCATTCACTGTTTTCCGCAGAATCTGCTTAATCTCCCTGTTTGACACCTTTACTTGCCCGCTAGTTTGGGGATGATACGTTGTCGCCACCTTGTGCCGCACCCCATACTTAGCTAGCAAGTTTCTGAAACTTGCATTCATAAAATGAGCTCCTCCATCACTGATAATAGCTCGGGTGTACCAAACCTGGTGAAAATCTGCTTCTTCACAAATTTCGTCACCACCTTGTTGTCGTTCCTGGGACAAGCTACTGCCTCAACCCACTTAGACACGTAGTACACTGCTACGAAGATGTAATGATTACCAAATGACGGTGGAAACAGGCCCATAAAGTCTATCCCTCATACATCAAAAACCTCAACTTCTAATATCTGATGCAATGGCATCTCCTGTCTCCTGCCGATTGTGCCTGTTCTTTGACATCTATCACACATTTTGACATAAGTTGTAGCGTCTCTGAGCAGTGTAGGCAAAAAGAAACCTGACTGCAGCACCTTGTGAGTTGTTCGCTCTCCTCCATGGTGACCTCCATACAGCGATGAATGGCAAGTCCTCAGTACTTCTACAATCTGGCTTTCTGGAATGCATCGTCTCATCTCTTGATCCGGTCCCTACTTAAACAGATACGGCTCATCTCATATGTAGTATCGGGAATCATGCCTCAACTTCTTTCTTTGCTGAGTCGTTGCCTCAGGTGGGTATACTCCACTTACCAGCAAGTTCACAATATCTGCATACGAAGGGATTTCAGCTTCCTTTATTGCCAAGAGTTGTCCATCGGGAAACTCTTCTCTGATGCTATCACCTTCCTGTACATGCGAACGGCTCTCCAGTCGCGATAGGTGATCTGCAACCTGATTCTCGCTTCCCTTTCTGTCTCGGATCTGTAGATCAAACTCTTGCAGCAACAATATCCACCTGATTAGCCTGGGCTTCACATCCTTCTTGCCAAACAAATACCGAATTGCTGCATGATCAGTATATACCACCACTTTCGACCCCACCAGGTAGGATTTGAACTTGTCAAATGCAAACACTAAAGCCAGCATCTCTTTCTCCGTGACTGTATAATTGACTTGGGCAGCATCAAGTGTTTTACTTGCATAATAAATGGAATGGAAAATTTTATTCCTACGCTGCCCTAATACAGCTCCTACAGCCACATCACTTGCATCACACATCAACTCAAAAGGATGTTCCCAATCTGGAGAAATGAGAATAGGCGCTTCCACCGGCTTTTGTTTTAGCTCCTCGAATGCTTCTACACAATTCTTGTCAAATTCGAACTTCACCTCTTTTTCTAGCAACCGCATATCGGTCTAGAAATTTTTGAGAAGTTCTTGATGAACCGTCTATAAAACCCAGCATGTCCTAGAAAGCTGCGAACACCTTTCACTAACACTGGTGGTGGTAGCTTTTCTATCACCTCAATCTTTGCACGATCGACTTCTAACCCTTTGCATGACACCTTATGGCTAAGAACGATACCCTCCTTGACTAAAAAGTGGCACTTCTCCCAATTGAGCACTAGGTTTGAGTGTTCACATCGAGATATCACCCTATCAAGATTCTGTAGACACATAGCAAACGAATTACCAAAAATAGAAAAGTCATCCATAAATACCTCGATAAAATCTTCCACCATATCGTGGAAGATCGCCATCATGCATTGTTGGAATGTGGCTGGTGCATTACATAGACCAAATGGCATTCGCCTAAAAGCGTATGTCCCATAAGGACATGTAAAAGTGGTCTTCTCCTGATCCTCCGGTGCTATGGCTATTTGATTATAGCCGGAATACCCATCCAGAAAACAATAATATTCCTAACCTGCCAACTTGTCCAAAATATTATCAATAAATGGAATAGGATAATGATCTTTCCTCGTGGCCTCATTGAGCTTCCTGTAATCCATGCAAATTTGCCAGCTCGTGACTATGCGTGTAGGAATCATCTCATTCTTTTCGTTGGTGACCACGGTCATCCCTCCTTTCCTTGGAACACACTGAACTGGGCTAACCTATTCACTGTCTGAGATAGGATATACCACACCTACATCAAGCCACTTGATCACTTCCTTTCTGACTATGTCTTTCATCACCGGGTTCAACCTCCGCTGATGTTGCACAGTTGGCTTGGATCCTTCTAACATGAATATCCTGTGTGTGCAGAAAGCTGGACTAATTCCCTTAATGTCCGACATCTGCCAACCCATTGCTCTCTTCCGCCTCTTAAGGACCACCAATGCATCTTTCACTTGTGCATCTGTCAGTTCTGCTGAAATGATGACTGGCAAGGTGTCATCCTCACCTAAAAATACATACTGCAGATGTGGAGGCAATGTCTTTAACTCCAATTTTTGTACCTCCTCAATTGATGGTCTTGGCGAGGGTTCAAAGGACCTCTTCAATGGTTCAAAGTCCTGCTTCCTGAAGAACCATTTTGGCTTATTCAAAGTCTGCACCATCTTATATGTAGTGTTGTCCCCAAAATGATCATAGCCCACCAAGGCTCTCTCCAATGGGTCCTGTGAGTCAACAATCTTAAGGGTTGACTCCTGATTTAGAACACTAATTGCTGATAGCTCCTCATAAATGGACGGTAGCTTCATGGCCTTATACACATCAAAAACCTCTACTTTGTCATGCGCTCGCATGGTTAGCTGCCCAACAGCCACATCAATTAAGGCTCGCCCAGTTGCCAAGAATGGACGTCCCAAAATAAATGGGACTTCCGCATCTGGCTCAAAATCCAGAATTATAAAATCCACCGGGAAAATGAGGGAGCCCACTTGCACTAGCACATCCTCCACAATACCATCAGGTCTGACCAATGAACGGTCAGCTAGCTGCAAGATCACAGTAGTTGGTCTAGGGCTGCCCAACCCCAACTTCTTAAACACTGATGTGGGCATCAAGTTTATCCTTGCTCCCAAATCACACAATCCGCGAGCTTGAATAGACTGCCCAATTGTAATCTGAATAGTGAAGCTCCCAAGATCGTTGAGCTTTGTCGGCAATCAATTCTGTATTCGGGAGGTGCACTCCTAAGTAAGCGCCACTGTTGCGTACTCCATCAATCTGCTTTTGTTTGCTACAATGTCCTTGATGTACTTGGCATATTTTGGCACTCCCTACAAAACATCAACTAAAGGTAAATTAATATGTACCTTTTTCAACACTTCCATGAATTTCTTGAAGCAAGCTTCCTCCTTATGCTTTTTTAATCTCTGAGGAAACGGGGGCGGTGGTCTTTCTATCTCAGCTTCCTTTTCCTTCCCCCTCACATCATCATGTCCTTCATCCTTTTCTGTTGCTCCAGATTGGTGAGGTGGCCTTTCTGGTTCCACCTCCTTGAGTTGAGTTCCACTCCTGGTAGTAACTGCATTGACCTGCTTAGGATTTGGGTCAGTATCGCTTGGTAATCCTCCCCTCGGTCTAGTGTTTTGAGCTCCAGCTAACTGTCCAAACTGATACTCCAATGCTTTTGTAGCCAACTACTGATTTTTCATGTCAGCCGCTAATTTCACATAATCAGCCTGCATCTGTGCTTGGTTAGCTATTATGGTTTTGAACATATCCTCGATGTTGCTGGGTGGTGGAGGAGGTGCATTGTTTCCTCTATATTGTGGCTGATAATTTTGATGCCCCCCTTGGTTTCTCTGCACACCCTAATTTGAACTGTGTCCCTGATGACTAGTACTCCCCCATGAAAAATTCAGATGATTCCTCCAATTGGGTTGTAACTATTGCCATACTGTTGATTACTGTTCCTCTAGACGTTTCCAACAAAATTCACCGATTCTGGATTGGCACCACAACACTCAGCTGAGTGTTCACTACTTCCACAGACTTCACACCATACCTGATGAACTGCATTGACTGGGGCTTGCGCATGGCTCAAGCTGATACTGTTGAAATGGGTGTTAAGTTGATTTTGCAAAACAGCTATCTGTGCAGCGATAGCTGTGAAACCATCCACTTCAAAGACCCCTGCTGCTTTCTTTGCTCCTCCTCGAGTTGAATCCGCATTCCATTTTGGATTTCCCTGTGAAATACAGTTTAATAAAGTGTAAAGCTCTTCATAGGTCTTCTCCAATGCCTGCCCACCGGCTGCTGAATCTAACAAAATCTTAGTATGCGGTTCCAAACCCTCAATGAACGTATGCACCAACACATCATTAGACTGGTGATGATGAGGACAATCCCTTAGCATTGACTTGAACCTCTCCCAAGCCTAATACAAATTCTCACCCTCTCTTTGTTTGAAACTTAGAATCTGACTTCTAAGTCCGGCTGTCTTCCCTGATGGAAAGAATCGTATCAAAAACTTCCTTGCGAGGTCATCCCAAGTAGTGATAGAATTTGGTGGTTCAGCTTTCAACCACCTCTTTGCTTCCCCCAGCAGTGAGAACGGGAATAATGTAAGCCTCACATAGTCGGATGATACTCCAGCGGGAATATAGGTGTCACATATCTCCAAAAAGTTTTGGAGATGTTGTTGTGGATCTTCATGAGGGAGACCTATAAATTGCCCGCTGGTGTGCAATAACTGCACCATATTCTGCTTGAGTTCGAATCTCCCTCCTGGCTCCGGTCTGCGAATGTTGGATGTTACATTATTTGCATGTGGGATTGCCACTTCGCGGACCGGTCTTGCTGCCATCTCTTCGGGCACTAAAACTTCCCTTACAATCGGTGGATACTATTGCTGCTCCAGAATTGCCTGTCTTAACAACTGCAGCTTCTTCTCTAGAGCTTCCCTTCTTTGTCGATGAAATTGTCTCTCTGGCTCTATAAATGAATCCACCAATTCCTTGTCTATTGCCAGTGTTCAGAAAACAATTCAATACCTGCAAGATAAAGGCTAAGTTCAAGTCATCAACACTTATATCGAACTTGTAAACTAACACTAAGAGAATTAAATAACTAATTGCCAGTCCCCGATAACAGCGCCAAAAACTTGTTCGGTTCCCACTACACGCAAGTAAACATGGTCGTACAAGTAGTAAAGTGGCTTTATTTCAAGCCAAGTATCAATCCCACAGGGACTGTATATGGTAGTAATTATCCTAATCTTTAGTGAACGATTTCGTTATGAAGGTAGACAACCAAACAAATAATGCTTTTGACTCAAGATTAATAGTTAATGTGAACCTAAGTGAATATTATAAATTAAAGTCTGAACAATAGCAACGAACAAGCTAAGGTTAAGGCAAACATGCATGGATGTAATTTGTTAATTAAAATCAATCTATCTTCTCTTTGGTTGTTAGTCAGGAATTAATAACCCATGGATTAGATCTTTCGACTCCTCACCAATTAAAGAATCATGAGACTTACATTACACATTTCTGTGATGCAAAAACCCCATGTTCTAGCTATACATAACACATTCCACAAATCACTAATATGACATTACAGATATATTTCTATTCTGAACGTAAATCTTCTCTTAATTTTCTTAACCAAGAAAAAATCATATTCCACCAATTCACATCTATCCAATTAATTTCCCTTTCAGAATCAAAATTGGAATTCTAGAATATACATTAACATTAGCCAAACATTAACGTAGTAAAAACAAGAATTGGTAGAACAACCATTATATAGAAGATGAAAACTGAAATAATCATTAATTACATTCCTCTACAATTATCCTCAACCTCAACAAGAGGTGAATTAGCCACTCATTTGTGGATTAAACATCTTCAAACAAGTAGAATTCATACAAGCAATTGAAATTAAAGAGAAAAAGGAAGAGAATTAACCCTAGGAATTCTTCTTATCAACTGCCTGCTATCCACGTTCTTGCTCAAAATGTCAGATACTTTAAAATAAAACCTAAGTGTGCTATTTATACTAGTGATAATTTTTCCCAGAATAACTGGCAACGTGGCACGGAGTGTATCGCGGAGCCTCAGCTCCGTGCCACGGCCCTATTGCTGACCTTCACTGGAACTTAGCTTCTAGGTAATTATCTTCAGCATGGCACGACGTGTATCGTGGAGCCTCACCTCCGTGCCACGGTGCCATCGCGCACCTCCACTGGAATTTGGGGCTCCGGATAATTATCCTCAGCGTGGCACGAAGTGTATCGCGGAGCATCAGCTCCGTGCCATGGAGGTAACACGCACCTCCACTGGAATTTGATATAAAATTCACCTCTAGGCAGACTGCTTCCGCGATGGTAGCGTGACACGGCCTCCATCGCGGAGCACCAAACTTGGCCCATTTCCTTGTCGACTTCTGCTTCTTGCTTCTGAGTCCATTTCCACACTTCACCAACTTGTAGATTAGCTTCCAAAAATTCCTTCTAGATTCCTTTTAGACTGCAAAACAACACTAATCATGTTGGTTAGTATAAATCCATATTTACATACAAATCACATGAGAATGCACACAAAAAAGTGGATAAACAAGTAGAAATGAATTATTAAAGTATCACTTGGGCATGCAATTATGCCCAAGATCACCTCCCATGGTGGGCGTGACAAACATGGTATCAGAGCAACGTCGCATCCTAGGGAGTCTGAAAGTTGTGTCTAATAGAGTCTTGTTTAAAAATGTTTTATGCACCACAATTCATAAGAAGGAAGCTATGAGGCATGATAATATGGTTACCCCTCCTTCTTTCCAGATCGTGCTATAGTGCCGAGTTGTATAGGGTTGAGTCCTTAAGCTTATATTATTATATCTGTCTACAATGATGTCTGATATAGGTATACTACAACCAGCCATGAGTTAGATATAGTAGCAAGAGAGGGTACCAACCGGGTGCCATAGTTGGGGATAGCCCAGCCTGAAGGCAAAAGGGAGACATCTTTCAATCTCCCCAACATTCTCCAGGGAACCAGGAACCTTATAGGGCAACAGGTATGCCGACACCACATTCAGTTCTTCTTACACTCTTAGATCAGTATCTTAGGAATGCAATATGCATGTTGGCTCAGATGATGGCCACTCAGTGTCGGCCAGTAGTACCAGTTGTTGCTGGGTCTACAGAGAGACCCAAAAGTTTAAGGGTTCGTGAGTTTCTTACTTTGATTCCTCTACCATTCACGGGGATAGAGTATAGAGAAGACCCCTAGAACCTCATAGACTAATTCTAAAGGATATTCAGGGTTATGTATGGTCCATCCACAGAGTCAATTAAGTTAGCAATGTTTCGATTTCAGGATATAGCAGTTTTGTGGTACAAAAGTTAAGAAAGATCTAGAGGCAGAGATACACCTTCAACTACTTGGCCGATTTCTCTGAGGCCTTCATAGACCATTGTTTGCCTCGAGAGATTCGATAGCTCAGGATAGAGCAGTTCTTACACTTGAAACGGGGTATAGTGAGATCAGAAAGTATGCATTGAGGTCTGATTCCTTGGATAGATATACGCCAACATTAGTTGATACCATGCCAGCCAGGGTACACTAGTTCATAGTAGGGCTTGCACCAGAATATGTGGAGCATGTATTATAGACACATTGTTAGGAGACATGGATATCTCGCGAATTCAGTACTCCAGATCCTCAAATATTGCAACTTATATCAGAGGTTCTTTAAAAGTTAGTTCTGGTGAAACTCTGTAGCTTTCTTGGGCCATATTGCATTAGATACAAGTATTTAAGTTGACTCTCAAAAGCTAGAGACTATTAAGATTTGGCCCAGACCCACGACTCCAATAAAAGGTTGCAGCTTTCTGGGGTTAGCTAGGTATTACAGAAGATTGGTGGAAGGATTTTCCACCCTATCACCACCATTGGCGAAGCTGACTCAGAAAGCAGCTAAGTTCCAGTGGGCTGAGGCTTGTGAGCAGAGTTTCTAGGGGCTGAAAGATAGATTGACATCTACACCAGTATTAGCCTTTCCATAGAGCTTAGAGGGCTACATGATATACTGCGACATTTTAGGTGCAGGGTTAAGATGTGTTTTGATGCAACACGAAAAGTTGATTGCTTATGCTTCAAGGCAGCTAAGAAAGCACGAAAAGAACTACCCTACCATGTCCTAGAATTGGCAGCAGTAGTCCATGTTTCGAAAATTTGGAGGCATTATTTGTATGGCGTCTATGTAGACATCTCCACTAGTCACAAGATCTTCAAATATATTTATAAGAAGAAAGAGTTAAATTTGTGACAATGTGGTTGGCTTGAGTTGCTAAAGGATTATGATGTATACATCTTGTATCACCCAGAGAAGGCTAACATCGTAGCTAATGCCCTTAGTCATAGATCCATAAGCATCCTATCATATTTAAGACCAGAAGAGAGAAAATCGGCTTGAGAGCTGCACCAATTAGCCATTTAGGGGTTTGGTTGATAGACTCATACAATAGTGAGGTTGTGATCCAGATTACTGCAGTGTCATCTCTAGTTGTGGAGGTGAAAGAGCGACAGTATGAAGACTCTAGCCTAGTATAGATAATAAGGGCAAGGCTCGGTAGGAGAAGTCCTTGGCCTATGAGATAACAGGGGACCGAGTCTTAGGGTTTGGAGGCCGACTCTATGTTCCAGATGTGGTAGGGCTTCGCCAGCAGATTATGGAAGAGGTACATAATTCTCGTTATTCTTTACATCAAGGTTCGACAAAGATATACCTTCATGAAATGTACAATGATATAAAATAGATTTAGTGGTGGCATGGAAAGAAGAAAGATGTTGCCAAGTAGCCTAGTGTCCCAATTGCCAGCAGGTAAACACTGAACATTAGAAACCTGGCCGGCTGACTCAGGAGATAGTTGTGCCTATGTGGAATTGGAATACAGTTAATATAAACCTTGTTATAGGTTCACTAAGTACCAAGCATAAATTTGAATCCATTGGGGTCATTATTGATAGGTTGACAGAATTAGTTCATTTCTTGTCGGTCAAGGCTATGTTTTCAGCTGAAAATTATATTGAGTTGTACATTAATGAGATAGTCCAACTACACAGTATCCCAGTGTCTAACGTCTCTGACGAAGGGGCCTAATTTACAGCTAGATTCTGGAAGTCATTTCAGAAAAGTTTGGGAACATGGGTTAACTTGAGTACAGGCTTTTGTCCCCAGATAGTGGCAAAGAAGAGAACACGATTCAGATGCCCGAAGATATGTTATGGGCGTGTGTGCTAGACTTCAAAAGTCAAGTTGGGATGAACATTTACATCTTATTGAGTTTGCATAATAACAATTACCATTTTACCATCAAGATGGCACCTTATAAGGCTTTGTATGAGCAAAAATATAAATTCCCCCTAGTATGGGTTGAAATAGGCAAGTCAGGGTTGCTTGAACCTGAAATGATACATCAGGCAGAAGGAAATGTTAAGCTCATTAGAGAGTGTCTATCGACAACTCAGAGTCGTCAAAAGTCCTATTCTGATATATGGCGTAGAGACTAAGAGTTATGTGTTGACGACTGGGTATCCCTAAAAGTTTCGCCACTGAGGGGCAATATGAGATTTGGTAAGAAGGGCAAGCTCAGCCCTAGATTTATTGGGCCATATCAGATCTTTCTGAAGATATGTCAAGTGGCCTATGAGTTAAAATTGGCTTCGGGGCTAGAATTTGTTCATTCAGTCTTTCATGTATCAATTTTACAAAGGTGCATAGGAGACCCTTCTCGAATTACCCTAGTCGAGGATGTTTAGGTCACAGAAGAGTCGTCCTACAAGGAAACCCCAATAGCTATAACAGGTCCACAGATTAAGAACCAAAGATGTAGCCTCTGTTAAGAATTTTACAGAGGGACAGAAATATAGAAGAGATAACTTTGAGAGTTCAGAACGACATGAGGTGAGATAGTTGTTCAGATATTATTTTGTTGCTTTAGTTACTATTATTGTCAGTTGATCACTTATTTATTGTAGAGCTATGTACTCAGTTGTTTGTAGAGTCCTGTGAGACACCTGTGTTGGACTTTTCTGTGTTTTAAGTTTCCGGATCGTCCATATTACAAGAGAGACTGACGAAATTTTTTAAGCAAATCTTAAGGACTGAGTATCTTAAGATTAGATTTCAAGGACGAATGTTCCTAAGGGGGGATTGATGTTACACTCCGTAAGTTTCCGTTGTTCAACCAATGCGTACGTATGTATATTGAGAGTTATAGAGCACAACGCAAGCGGGAGAAGGCTCGAGGGAGGAGCACTTGAGCGTGTCATCGGGCTAGCGAGTGGAAGAAGACTGTAGGCAGGTCGCACCGGGCGCCGCTTCGCCGACCTCCCTCCCCCGCATTGAGCGGAGCGTCACGCCCGTAAAGCGGCATGATAGGGGGCGCGCCGTGGACCCTGCTGTCATGACTCGAACGTACACCCAGATCAAAGACACGGGACAAGGGACCCCAAGTCGACCCATGGCTCATGCATGCAACTAATCTCATTCAAATAAGCAGAATGATAATCATAAAAACATAGCGGAAACGCAATCATAGCATAACATTAGAAAATATTGGACGTACACATAAGCTGAATACTATGCATGGTTTGAAAGCCTCTACAACATATGATGGGATGATGAGACAACATTCCCAACTAACCCGAACGATAGTGAAACGTAAGATAACATAAAATCCAGCCAAACAGCCCTCGAAACATGAGGACTCACCAATAAGCTTCGAACGAGAGCTGATATGGACTAAGGATGAGGATGAGCTTGAAAACTAGGACATGTATCATGAAACGATATAGCATAGGAAGTATATGGTCATTACGTGGAATGTACTGAGTATGCAAGGTAAGTAAAATAGACATTGAAAGTAAAATAAACTCATAAATAAACATAGGAGAAGGACATCATGCTTGTATCATCAACTTCATAAGAAAACATAAGGCTCAAGACTTTCAAATCATTCATTATAATAGTCATAAGTAAACTTTATCAAAACATAACTTGAGCCAATAAAATAAACATAATAATACATACGACATGCGGAACAATGGGAGGACTCTTCATAACCGACACTAATGGTAGAGCCTTTCATGATGCCCCACTATCTCGCTCAAGTGGGCAGAGCCGACCCTGGCTTGCCAGGCGAGGGTCGTGCATAAGGCGTGATATCACATTTGAGGGGATCATTATCATTACCTCATATCATTTAGAAACCCACGGTGGCACGTGGTTATGAGACACCGGTGTAGTCCTTTGAACGTCGGGTTATCGGTGCTAGACACGGCTCCCAAAAACATGCATATAGGCTCATACATAAATCAATAACATCATGCATTAAGATTCATTGGCTAAAATATAACATTTATCATCATTGATCCCCTTTAAACATGCTTAGCCAAGAATCAAGCCCTTTTTATCGGCCAACATCATAAATCGATAAATCATGTAATTCATTTCATAAATCGTAATTCATTCTTCAACATGTGGGCATTGCCCAATACTTTATCATATTCATCTATTTCAAAATATGCTCATAAACATGGGAGTTTGGAATCATGCTTTTCCATCATCAATAAACTCAGAATATACAGTATTCATCGTAAATCATAACTTCCATGAACTTTCATCAAATGGGCATTTTAGACTTAAAAGAGTGAAACATAATTTTAAAGAAAATAATTTAAAACCTGCCCATCATTCATAATTCAATAATTAACACTCAATTAATTCAACCCCATAAAGAGAAATCACATTTTCATGCTTTCGGGTAAAACCCCATGGAATTAAATAGGAGGATTCATGATTAAATTCGAAATTTTGGCATGGGTGTGAAAGGATTTCACCCATTCTAAAACCCTAAATACCTGGGAATGGATTGATTTGAAGTTCCTTGAAAACCCACAAAGAAATTGGTGAAAACTTAACGAAGAAGACCTTGAATCTCCCAAAAATCTCTCTAAAGTTCTTGAATGAGAATGGGCATTCATAAAGGACTTAACTCAACTTATCACACTCAGAAAATATCCAAAACGACGTAGTTTAGGTGTTAGGAGCTTGAAAATTATGAAAACACCCTTATTAAAACGCAGGAAATTTTTGATCGCCAATCCCCACAAAGGACCTCAAGGGTCGTTGCCACAGGGCACGACTCGTGGCCATAGTCCATTGAGTCCACTTCCCAAAACATCCAAGGGGACCCCAAAGGTGACTTCACGAGTCGTGAGGTCAGACCACAACTCGTGGTCACCTTCTGTGGCCTACACTGTCCATCGCAACTTGCCAAAACATCCAAGGTAGATCACGGGTGACCTCATGATTCGTGAAGTCTGACCATGACTTGTGGTCAGGCCCGTGACCTCCTCACTCAGGCCTTTCCAAACCATGCTGACCATGAGTCACCTCACGACTCGTGGTCACTCCTCACGACCCACCTCACGGGTCATTCTGTGACCTGGTGCGAATTTTCAGTTTTTCTCCATTTTTACTTCCGGGTCTGATCCTTGGGTTCCCATGGTATAACAATATCTCCCCCTTGGGAACATTCATCCTCGAATGTTAGAAACATGCTGAAAACTCATAAACAAGTTATCACCATATACAATTAACAGTCATTTAAGCCGAAAACTGACGGAATGACTACCTCCAAAAAGAACTACATAGCTGAACTAAATTCAGACATCACATACATATACCATATCATAAAACAAACTTGTACACATAAATTGAACATGAAAAGTTGATTAATGGTTTAGGGAAAAACTGATACCTCAAATTGAAACTGAGTCAGTAGGGAACAAATGAAGGGTATTTAGCTATCATATCTACTTTGGCTTCCTACGTAGCTCCCTCAACATGTTGATTTCTCCATAATACTTTAACTAAAGCTACTTCTTTGTTCCTCAGCCTCCGAACCTGATGATCCAAGATTTCAACGGGAATTTCTTCATAACTGAGGCTATCCCTCACTTCAATGCTGTCTACCGGAACTACAAAGGCTGGATCACCCAAACACTTCTTCATATGTGACACATGAAAGATGGGATGAACCGAAGATAACTCCGATGGCAAGTCCAACGCATACGCCACCTTACCAACTCTTCTCACAACCCGGTAGGAGCCAACATAGCAGGGACTGAGTTTCCCTTTCTTCCTAAACCGCATGATTCCCTTCATGGGAGATACCTTTAAAAATACCCAGTCGTCCACATCAAACTCCAAATCTATTCTCCTCACATCAGCATATGATTTTTGACAACTCTAAGCGGTTTCCAACCGGTCCCTTATCAACTGAACCTTCACCATCACCTCATGAACTGAATCTGGCCCTATCATGGCTGCATCACCAACCTCGAACCATCCAATGGGAGATATACACCTTCACCCATAAATAGCCTCGAACGGTGCCACCTGGATACTAGAGTGATAACTGTTATTATAGGCAAACTCGATCAAGGGAAAATAGTCATCCCAACTCCCTTTGAAATCCATAACGTATGCCCTCAACATATCCTCGAGGGTGTGAATGGTTCATTCTGCTTGGCCATCTGTTTACGGATAGAAGGTATGCGTCCCAAGTCCTCTTTGAAAGGAATGCCAGAATTGAGAGGTAAACTGAGTACCTTGGTCTGAAATGATACACAAGGGCACTCCATGAACTCGAACCAACTCCCAAATATACAACTTAGCATAATCATCCGCTGAATCCGTAGTCTTGACCGGTAAGAAGTGTGCAGCCTTGGTTAGCCTGTCGACCCCACCCAAATGGAGTCGTATTGCCGGCGAGTACGAGGTAGACCTATAACGAAATCCATATTAATCTCTTCCCACTTCCAAGTGGGGATGTTTATATCCTAAAGTACGCCTCCCGGCATTTGATGTTTGACTTTCACTTGCTGGCAGTTTGGACATTTTGCTACGAACTCTGCAATATCTTTCTTCATACCATCCCACTAATAGATTTCTCGCAAGTACCGATACATATTTGTGGATCCTAGATGAATAGAATATTCGGTACCATGTGCCTCATGCAATATCCGAACTCTCAAATCATCAACATCTGGGACACATAGATGACCCTGGTATCGTAGCACACCATCTCGCCCTTGGGAGAAAACCTCCACTTTCTGACTTTGCACCGCCTCCTTCAGCTTCCTTAAAACTGTATCCTCATCTTTCTTAGACTTGATGTCAACCACCAAGGACGATTCTACCCCATTCTGCACAATAACTCCTCCATCGGTCGAGTCAATCAATCTAACTCCTAGTCTTGCAAGTCGGTGGACGTCCTTCACCAACTCCTTCCTTCCCTCATCCACATGGGACACATTCTCTATAGAGAGCCTACTAAGTGCATCTGCAACCACATTGGTCTTGCCCGCGTGGTAAAGGACACTCATGTCATAGTCCTTAAGTAACTCCAACCACCTCCTTTGCCGAAGATTTAGATCTTTCTGTGTGAACACATATTGAAAGATTTTGTGATCCGTAAATACATCCATATGGACCCCATACAAGTAATGTCTCCATATCTTCAATGCAAACACCACTGCGGCCAACTCAAGATCATGGGTCAGGAATTCTTTTCATGAACCTTCAGCTATCTCGGGGCATATGCTATTACCTTCCCACGCTGCATCAACACACATCCCAGTCCAACTCTTGAAGCATCACAATATACAACAAAGCCATTAGTACCCTCGGGTAAGGTCAACACTGGTGCTGAAGTGAGTCGGGTCTTCAACTATTGGAAGCTTTTCTCACAAGCATCTGACCATTGGAACTTCACCTTTTTCTGAGTCAACTTAGTCAAAGGTGACGCAATAGATGAGAAACCCTCCACAAACCTTCGGTAGTAACCTGCTAGGCCCAAGAAACTCTGAATTTCTAAAGGATTCATCGGTCTAGGCCAATTCTTCACCGCCTTGATCTTCTAGAAATCTATCTTTATGCCTTCGCTTGATACCACACGTCCCAGAAATGCTACCGAGTTTAGCCAAAATTCAAACTTGCTAAACTTTGCATACAGCTGACGATCCTTGAGGGTTTGTAGCACTATTCTCGAATGAGTGGCATTCTCCTCCTTGCTCCGGGAGTATATAAGAATGTCGTCGATGAACACGATCATGAACATATCCAAATATTTCTTGAACACCCTATTCATCAGGTCCATAAAAGCTGCAGGAGCATTGGTTAGTCCAAAAGACATAACTACAAACTCATAATGGCCATACCGGGTTTTGAAGGCTGTCTCTGGAATATCACACTCCCGTACTGTGAGCTAGTAATATCCGGACTTGAGATCTATCTTTGAGACACACCTGGCACCCTGGAGCTGGTCAAATAAATCATCAATCCTGGGCAAGAGGTACCTATCTTGCTGGTGACCTTATTAAGTTGCCAATAACCAATACTCATCTGAAGGGACCCATCCTTCTTTCTAACAAAAAGAACCAGTGCACCCCATGGTGACTTGATCGGTCTAATGAAACCCTTATCCAGCAAGTCCTTTAACTGATCCTTTAATTCCTTTAGCTCGGCTAGAGCCATCCTGTAAGAAGGGATAGAAATAGGTTGCGTATCTGGCAATAGATCAATCTCGAAATTGATTTCCCTTTCTGAAGGAACATTGGGAAAATCGTCAGGAAACACCTCCAAAAATTCGCACACCCCCGAAACTGACTGAATAGTCGGGGTCTCGGATTCCACATCCTTAACCCTAACTAGGTGGTACATGCAACCTTTAGAGATCATTTTCCTGGCCTTAAGATATGAAATAAACCGACCTGCTGGTACCGCTGAACTACCCTTCCACTCCAACACTGACTCACCCGAAAAATGAAATTCCACTATACGGGTCCTATAATTAATCGAAGCATAAGATGCAAACAACCAATCCATGCCAAGAATAATGTCAAAGTCAGTCATGGCTAACTCTACAAGGTCTGCGGAGGTAACCTTGTGCAACACTGTGACCAGGCACCCCCTATATACACGCCTAGCTACAACTGAATCACCAACAGGGGTAGAAACTAAAAATGGTTCTTACAAGGTCTCGGGACTAACTCCAAGGCTACTAGCAATGTAAGGAGTCACGAAATATAATGTAGCTCCCGGGTCTAACAAGGCATAAACATTAATATGAGAGAGACGTAACATACCAACGACCTCTTTTAGCTGATAAGAGGCCAAGTGAACACATTCCCCATTTGTCACCCCCATAACCTAAGTAACCTTCAAGATCCCTTCAATAAACTCGTGTGGATCCTCATCCACCTTTGATACCGTGAACTCAGGAGGGTTAATCCTCAAGAAGTCTCTAATCCAAGTAGTCGCTGCATTGCCATTCTGTGGGACCTGCGCAACAGCCTGTTGGTTGACTTGAGCGGTCAAGGCCTGTGCCAATATATAGATAGCTGCCCGAAACTTAGTGTGGGCAGCTGGCTCTGGTGCTTGGGGCTCCTGAATAGGTGGGGCTTGCTGATGCCCATGGTCATTGCCACCTTCGTGGCCTTCATCATTTCCATTCCACCTTCTATTCATTCTTCTAGGAGCCATAATTCTACAATGATTAATCGCACGAGTTAGAAGAATGGAGAGTTTTTTCATTGCACGACATAGAACATGAAAGAAGGGGACATTTCCTAAACGTCTACTAGCCTCTTCGTCATAAGTGTAGTGCGTTTCACACCCACGAAAAAGACTCTACTTAATGTGACTTTCAAACACCCTAGGACACTTCAAACCTATTTCTCTGATACTAAGTTTGTCACGACTCGAACGTACACCTGGATCGTAGACACGGGACAAGGGACCCTGAGGGACCCCAAGTCAACCCATGGATCACGCATACAACTAATCTCATTCAAATAAGTGGAATGATAATCATAAAAACATAGCGAAAACATAATCATAGCATAACATTAGAAAATACTGGACGTATACATAATTTGAATACTATGCATGGTCTGAAAGCCTCTACAACATACGATGGGTTGATGGGACAATATTCCCAACTAACCCGAACGATAATGAAATGTAAGATAACATAAAAGCCTGCAAAACAGCCCTCGAAACATGAGGACTCACCAATAAGCTGAGACTGAGAGCTGAGATGGACTAAGGATGAGGATGAGCCTGAGAACTGGAACTTGTATGATGAAACGATACAGCATAGGAAGTATGCGGTCAGTACGTGGAATGTACTGAGTATGCAAGGTAAGTAAAATGGATATTAAATGAAAAATAAACTCATAAATAAACATAGGAGAAGGACATCATGTTTGTATCATAAACTTCATAAGAAAATATATGGCTCAAGACTTTCAAATCATTCATAAATCATTCATTATCATAATTGTAAGTAAACTTTATCAAAACACAAATTGAGCCAATAACAAAAACATAACAATACATAAGACATGCAGAACAATGGTAGTACTCCTCATAATCGACACCATCATGGTAGAGCCTTTCATGATGCCCCACTATCTCGCTCAAGTGGGCAGAGCCGACCCTGGCTTGCCAGGCTAGGGTCGTCGTGCGTAAGGCGTGATATCGCATTTGAGGGGATCATTATCATTACATCATATCATTTAGAAACCCATAGTGGCACATGGTTATGAGACACCGGCGTAGTCCTTTGAACGTCAGGCTGCTCAGTGCTAGACACGACTCCCAAAAATCTGCATATAGGCTCATACATAAATCAATAACATCATGCATTAAGATTCATTGGCTAAAATATAAAATTTATCATCATTGATCCCCTTTAAACATGATTATCCAAGAATCAAGCCCTTTTTATTGGCCAACATCATAAATCGATAAATCATGTAATTCATTTCATAAATCGTAATTCATTCTTCAACATGTGGGCATTGCCCAATACTTCATCATATTCAATGCTTTCAAAATATGCTCATAAACATGGGAGTTTGGAATCATGCTTTTTCATCATCAATAAACTCAAAATATAGAGTATTCATCGTAAATCATAACTTTCATGAAATTTCATCAAATGGGCATTTTCGATTTAAGAGATTGAAACATAATATTAAAGAAAATAATGTAAACCTGCCCATCATTCATAATTCAATAATTAAAACTCAATTAATTCAAACCCACAAAGAGAAATCACATTTTCATGCTTTTGAGTAAAACCCCATGGAATTAAATAGGAGGATTAATGATTAAATTCGAAATATGGGCATGAGTGTGAAAGGATTTCACCCATTCTAAAACCCTACATAACTGAGAATGGATTGATTTGAAGTTCCTTGAAAACCCACAAATAAATTGGTGGAAACTTGAGGAAGAAGACCTTGAATCTCCCAAAAATCTCTCCAAAGTTCTTGCATGAGAACGGGCATGCATAAAGGACTTAACTCATCTTATCACACTAAGAAAATATCCAAAACAACGTAGTTTAGGCCTTAGGAACTTAGAAATTACAAAAACACCCTTATTAAAACATAGGAAATTTCTGGTCGCCAGTCCCATCGAGGGACCTCATGGGTCGTTGCCACAAGGCACGACTCTTGGCCATGGTCCGTTGAGTCCACTGCCCAAAACATCCAAGGAGACCCCACGGGTGACTTCACGAGTCGTGAGGTCCGACCACAAATCATGGCCACTTTCCGTGGCCTACACTTCCCATCCAACTTGCCAAAACATCCAAGGTAGACCACGGGTGACCTCACGAGTCGTGAGGTCTGACCAAGACTTATGGTCAGGCCCGTGTCCTCCTCACTCAGGCCTTGCCAAACCATGCTGACCACGAGTCACCTCACGACTTGTGGTCACTCCTCACGACCCACCTCACGGGTCGTTCTATTACTTGGTGCGAATTTTTAGTGTTTCTCCATTTTTACTTTCGGGTCTGATCCTTGGGTTCCTGGGGTATAACACCTGCCCACTACCTCAAGTATATATATTTTTAAGTGTGAAATGTTATTTCATTAAAATATTTCCAATGAGCGCTATGGACTTGGGGAAATTAGTTATGAGGTTTTCATCGAATTGGAGCCGGATTATGCTACTAAACATCATTTGTTTGTAAATTCATCTTGGGTAATGACTCCTGGACCTATGAAGAACGTATCTATAGAGTTGAACCTTTGAAATAGCCCGGCTTGACGGAGTCCATCCAAGTAGAGGTCATGCAAATCAGTTCTAATTGAGTTCTAAGTGTTCACAAGCGATAAGTAAGTATTTCTACCTTCGAAATTCTCTGAAATTTGTAAGCTTTTGGCTAAATTGGACAGAGTATGACTTGTGATCATTGGTTCATATTTGATGTTGTTGGCTATTTTCTTGAATTAGAACAGCTTTATTCCCTTAACGTAAGAGCTGGAATATGGAAGGAAACAAGTTATGGATAGAAGCAGGATTGATTAAAACAAGAATTCAGCAATTAAGATATGTTAAGGCTAACCTCTTTCGGCAAGTTGTTCTCGTCGTATAGTTGATACGACTTGTACTTTGTAGTAGCTTATGCTTATACATGTTGTGGTTACCTATGAATGAGATGGATTGAGGTTGTAACATAGTATCCCTTGTCAGGAAAGATTATTTCCAATATTTACTATTGCTAGAAGCGACAAAGAGATTCCATATTCAGTTATTTATCATCTAGAGAGACTAGTAGTGGTTTGCTACCGTACTAAGGCCAAAGAGGCCTATGGTTAGCAGTTAGCCTACTTTTTTAAGTTAGGTAGCCTAAGGCGTAGCGTGGCGAAATAATTTTCTGTTTGATGCCTATATATATCGTAAAGCTCGCCTACAGACCATTGGCGTACCTTGATGCCTACAGGACTAGAATCATGATAGAATGGCCTTATCTTCGAGTCAGTGACGTTGGGGTTGCCTAATGAACCGGGTGGTAGCTTTCTAGGTGAACTACCTTCTGTCAGTGACTGCATAGCTTCTTTCTACATACAGTTGGTCATATCGATCGCTCAGGAAACTACCCTAGTTGCCAGAAGTCTAATGGACCATGTAATATCCTAAGTAAGTATCTTAGCAGCTGTTATACATGGGGCTAACACCTCTGGCTATTCATATAGATTCCCACATACACGTTTCTTAGAAGGGCTAAGTCTAAGTACGCTTGCCTGCGGAGCTACAGATTTGTCACAGGAGCTATATGTTGTCAGAATAGACCAAATTGACGCCTATGGAACCAGAACCTTAGTATTATATATTACCCTTCGGTTTAATAATTGTTTTGGATGCCCATAGGGCTATTGTGGCTAACTGTTGAGAATCATATCTAATTATTAGTAGCCCTATAGTCATTCTAGACAAGGGAACCATATAGCTGGTCGCCTATGACCTCGTTGTCCACTTATGAACTACTATAGTGCTAGTATGACCTTCAGAATATCACCAGGCCGCTCAAACCTTGCCTTTTCCTTTCTGAGCCAGCTGATTTTATAATTACTTGCACAACTATCTGGCTATCTGTGGACATATAGAATATGCCTGTGAGCTGCTATTTAGGAGGCTAAAGGAGCAAGTAACAATGTGTTAGGCCTAAAGGGGCTATGTACGCCCACTGAGCAACGCGTAGTACATAAGTTAGGCCTACCGAATGTTATATAGGTTGTTCAAGGAGAAAAGGATAATCATGAAGTGCCTACGAAGCTATACTATGCTCACAGGCCAATATGAAGTCGCAACTGACTATACTAAGGCCCGGAGAGCCATTTGAAGTCTGGTGTCCTTACCAGCCTTCCTTATGCTTGAGTTGGAGTTACTAACAGTTACAGGAGCCCAGATGGCTCATACATAGTTATAGGGGCCCAGGCGGCTCTTATACAGTTACAGGAGCCCAGTTAGTTCATATACAGTTACAGGAGCCCAGATGGCTCATATATAGTTATAGGAGCCCAGATGGCTCATATACAGTTACAGGAGCCCAGACGACTCATATATAGTCATAGGAGCCTAGATGGATCAATTATAATTACAAGAGCCTAGAAGGCTCAGATACGATTACAGGAGCCCATATGGATCAAACACAGTTGCAAAAGCCTAGAAGGCTGGATATAGTCTTAAAGGTCAAATATGCTTTAGTTACATCTTTCCTATAGGGCTACAGTAAAACAGATAGGAAGAATAGTTTGCTTGCACTTGTCGGGGCTTATGGGGGCCCAGGTAGGTTATTTCTGTGTTGCTGAACCTTCCAGGCTTATGGGGGCCAGGTTAGGTTGTTGTTTGTATACTTTCTTGCTAGATATAGTTATGAACATATAATCATTCAGCTTAAGTTCCTGTTTGTACAATTGATTACTAGATGCAGGCTATGGTTGTAATGTCATGCAGGTTAACTTCTGGCCCTTACTGCTGATTACTTTTAGTTCCTTATCAGATTTCATTTAGCTATTATTACTACCTTACATATTCCGTACATATTGTACTGATGCCCATACATGGGGCGCTACATACTTGCCTCCAAGTTTAGACAGATATGTTCCGGGACCTTCTTAGTAGTTATTCATAGTCAGCAGATTGGTCAGTTCCTTTCCTTCGGAGTTGCCAGATAGTAGAGGTTTTTCTGTCTTTGTTATATAGCTTTTGGGTAGATCGGGCCCTGTCCCCATCAATATTTCACTCTTAGAGGCTTGTAGACTACAATTTATAGTTGTTGGTGCGTTGTTGGTTGTGTGGGGCCTATATGTGTTGTGATTTGAGTGTTGTCCATGTAGGGCCTAGCACCTATTAGATAGCATGGTGGTCTTATCGGCCCACATAGGATTATATTGTTATTGCACCTTTTGGGTTTGCTATTTTTGCGCAGGTTTATATTGCGGCCTTGTCAGCCTGAGGCTACGTTTATAGTTGAGATATAGCTGTTTATTTTCTTGTTATGTGTTGTTGGCATGCACCAAAAGTGTATGGGTCCCGTAAGGTTAGCTCAGAGTCCAGCGTGGCATTAGGTGCCAGTTACGCCTCCCAAGGTAGGGCGTGATAGTCAAGACCCATATCTCCACTCCATTAAAGGGTTGAGGCTAGAGATAGCTCAACACTTCCTCAAGCTTTGTGGCTGATTTGTGTTGGGACTTTGATGTTTGAGAAAACCCAAAGCAAAAACACCCTTGTGCTTCAAAAACAAGAGGGTGTAATGTTATTCATTGCTATCCATGCTAAAAATTAAGTCTAAGGCATTTCAGTCAACCTAAACCTAGTTGACATCCCATCAATAGCACATCCCTAGTTCCCTCTCATTAGTTGCAACAAATTTCAATTGCCCAATTTCATTTTACAAATTTAGATTTGATATTGCTTCCCTTTTCCCCCAAATTTTTCTTTTCGAATGTCAAACAATGATGCATACTAGTTTGAGTTAATTTACAACTTTTGGAGTATCGTTCTCAATTCTTTATGGGTTCAACCCCGACATCTATAGGGTATTTTGTTTTTCGACAATGACCGTAGCCACCTCCTCTAAATAGGAGAGATGTAATGAGAATATCAAAAAATGACGTTGTTGCCAGGGAATTGAGTTGTGATTGCCATTAGTTGTTTAGTGATTCAAATTTTTTTTGCATCTTGCATTTCTTTAACTTTATTTTGGGTTGTTTTTTATTGCATAGGAGTGTGAAAATGAGCCACGCTAGTGATGTTGGTAGCGTGGAAGGATTCATGGATGTAGAGGATGAACCTATGGGCAATAATGTAGCTGGTGTCGTTCACCTACCACCCACGGTAGGGAATGTTGTATTCCACATAATAAGCACCATGTAATATCTTTTGCAAATGAAAGGACTATTCGGAGGGCAAGTTAGTGAGGATACCAATCGGCATCGCCAGAAATTCATTGAAATTTATCAACTGTTCAACATAACCAACATTAGAAAAGAATCAATTCGTTTGAAACTATTCCCATTTTCTTTGACCGAGAGGCCACGGTATGGTTGGAGGAGTTGCCTCCAGGATCCATCACATCTTGGAACAAGCTGACTGAAGCATTCCTCAATAGATTCTTTCCACCATCCCAGATGCTCCAATTAAGGGATGAGATCACAAATTTTAGGCAACTTCAAGGAGAGATAATTCATGAAGTGTGGCTCCATTTTAAGATGAAGGTTTCTATTTGCCCAAATCATGGACCACCAAATGGGGTACTTCTCCAAAGGCTCTATGGGTCTCTTGATTCGATCAACACATTGGTGGCAAACAATCTAGCAGGTGGTTCAATTATGGACCAAAAGTTTGGAGTTACCAAGGCCTTTCTTGATATGATGACAAAGACTAATAGAGCTTGGAACACTAGCGACACGAAGTGACCTCAAGTGATGCATCTTCCAAACACCTAGCAGCCGAGTTGAAAAGGAGAGATGCAGAGCGGATCGAAATGTTGGCCAAGATGATGACCCAAGTGGAGTTGATAGCCAAGCATATGTTGGGGTCCAGAACCAAAAGCATTAATGTTGTTGGGACCCAAGGTCATGATTCATATGAAAAGGAGGTTTTATAGCCAAGATATGATGAAGAGTGCCAATTTATAGCAGGACAGATGATGGGTTCTCGTCAAGGATATCAAGGTGCCAACCAAGGCCCTTGGCATCCTCGTGATGGGAATCAAGGTTGGACAAATAAAGATAATTTAAGATTGGGAGATAGAGATAATCGGTGAAAAAACTATGAGCCTAAACGGGATGGGGATAGGTATCACCGAAGTGTAAACCCATACAACACTCCTCCTAAAGCTAATGTAGCCCCAATGCAACCGAGTGTACGTAATCTTGGAAATTCCAAGATTGAGGAGATGCTGGTCAGAGTATTAAAAGAAGTGGAGTCCACTGATAGCACTGTCAAAGAATTAAAAAGGGAGATGTCCAACCTTGCCCAAATGGTGAGCTGCCATTCAGCTTCAATCAAGCACTTGGAAGCCCAAATGAATCATTTATCCATCCAAATGAATCCAAAAATAAAAGGAACCCTTCCTCGTGACACTATATCGAATCCCAAGAAAGATAGCCATAGCATAACGATAGTCACAAGGAGTGGGAAGATTGTTACAAATGCAAGCGATAAGCCCAAAGTGATTGTTGGCTCCAAACCAAATAAAGAAGAATTGAATGATGAGGTTCCAAAAACACCAATTTATTTTGAGAATGAAGAAGTGTTAAAGGATCAAGAGGATGAGACTCCTCCTAAAGATGTGAATGTTGATGAAGAGGGCAAAGAGGCCCAAAGTGCTAAAGTCCAGGCGCCTAGAGTTCCACCTCCTTAACCCCAGCGGTAAACCAAAACAAAGAGGACAACCAATTCAAGAAGTTTATCAATATGTTTAGAAAGTTGTCCATCAACATACCGCTGGTAGACACATTGCTCCAAATACTAGGATATGCGATAATGCTCAAATCACACTCTTGTAAAAGTATAATGCAGATGTTGTCAATAAAGAACCCAACTAGGTTAGGGTCGATCCCACAAGTAATATGATCAAGATATAGAATAATTCTAGTATTTAAGTTGTTAAGTATGTTATTTCCTAAAGGGGAGTTTTGTAAAGAAGTAAACACGTAACAATATTGACAATTGGATTGTTATCAAGATTATGCAATTAACTAGGGAAGTGTCCCCCATGCATTTATAACTACTTTGAGTTTTAGACTAGTGATCTATCCTAATACTTAGCTTCTAGAACTGATAATATAGATTCATCGAAACAACTTGCTCATCCCTATTGGATGAATATACTCAATTACTAGGTTAGGTATCTTGAGTGATTTCACTTTAACCGCTATCAATTTGTTCCAAATTAATATCCTGCTACCGCAGCTCAAGTCATACAATGAACTATAAAGTTCAAGGCTTTGTTGTTATTCTCTTTTCCTAATATCTACCTCTCTAGATTCAAGCAAGTAGAGACTTCAGGCAAGTCCTAACATTGCGCTCCTTTAAGAAATGTATAAGATGAAGAGAATACAATACAAGCATTAGCATTAGTGTAGAATCACTTTGTGCAAATCCTAGTTTGTTAATTCACCATGATTCTCACAGCCTTAGTTGTGGAAGTTTTAGCCTCTCATGATTATAAGAAAACAATTAGAATTCATAGAAAAGAAATATAATTTAGAACTAACAACAATGATTGAAAAGTAAACCCACTTGATTATTGCTAAAGATCAATGAAGAACAATTCAAGAACAATGGAATAATCAATGCAACAAACTCTCCAAAAGTTGTTCTCAATATTCCCAAAAGTCGAATACTATTCAAAAGAATCAAATTCCTAATTAAAATAACCTAGAAAATTATTTACACAAATAATTATAATCTTTTCCTAAATTAATAGGAAAACTGCTAAACTATTATTGCCTTCACCTACGACTCGTACCATGACTATACGAGTCATACCTCTGCTCATACAATGTCTAGCAACTTCTGATTTTGGCTAAGTGTTAGAAATTGGTATGACTTGTACATTGATCCTACGAGACTTCAAGTTTAGTTGTGGTCTTAACCTGAGACTTCTGGCACCCTCTCAATATTTCCACGAGTGTCTTGGTATGGCTCATACCTTACACCTACAACTCGTGACTGCCTTTCATACCTTGAGACCTTCTAGTGCAACTTCTTCAAAAATTTTGTACGACTGCCTTGGTACGGCTCGTACCATGAGTCATAACTTGTCCTTTTCCTTGAGCTCAACTTCTAGACTTTTCCTTGACTCTTAGTACAGTTCATACCATGATTGTATGGCTCATACTGAGGTGTGTACCTAGCCCTTTTCTTCACTCTTTTCACTGTTTTTGCACATTTCAACTCCAACACCTTATTTTTCTAATAAAAAGCAAAAGTTCATCATATCCATATAAACACACCAAAGACCATGCTTGTTTTCTCAATTTTAAGCGTCGAAAGTGTTGTAAACCCACAGCACATCAATATGCTAAGTTTATAAAAGAGTTTTTGAAGAAGAAAAGAGTTGTGGATGCAGGAATGGTGGACGTGTTGCATCATTGTAGTTCAATGATGGCAAGTAACCTTTTTTCCGAAAAGAGATGACTTTGGAGCATTCATTATTTTGTGCACCATCAGGGTGCATTTGTTCAATAAAGCTTTGTGCGACCTTGCGGCAAGTATTAACTTGATGTCCCTAGTGATCTTCAAAAAGTTAGGATTGGGAAATCCTAAGGCTACCAAAATGAGGTTGCTCATGGTTGATCGGTCTATTAAGCACCCCGCGGGAATCCTTGTGGATGTGTTGGTCAAGGTAGACAAATTCATTCTTTTAGCCAACTTCATTGTGTTGGATTGTGATGTTGACATGGAGGTGCCCATTATCTTTGGGAGACCATTCTTGGTCACAGGGAGATCTCTAGTATATGTCGAGCTTGGTAAGCTAAAATTTTGGGTTGGTGGTGATGAAGTGACATTTAATGTATGCCAACCAATGAAACCACCCGATGAGTGCAAGGTGATAGTTGTGATGGATGATGGAGATGAGCAGGGAAATAATCTTAATGAGGAGGACAAACCTCCAGATGATTGATTCAATTGTGAGGTAAAACCATCGTGCATGATGCTAAATCAAGCGCTTCTTTGGAGTCAATCCAAGTGTCATTAAATTCCTTTTTACTTCACATTATTGTTGTCTTTGTTTTGTAGGATGATTGGATTGTGGACAAACTGGAAAAAAAATAGAGGATGAACACATGTGTTGGACATGCAAAATGCAAGTACCAATATGCAAAGCATAGGACAAGCACGGACTGGTCTAGAAGGCCTTGTAAAATGAGGAGTACCCGCGCCTCACCTGTGAAATATAGTCATTGACCTGCGGAGTGCAGGTGTCACGCAGATCTAAACCAGTGCACCTGGGAAAAATCTGTAAAACTTATGGACTTGTGTCTCACCTGCGTCTCACTTATGAAATGCAGGTGCAGATCAGTGAGACACAGGTGTACCGCACCTCCAAGATAGTGCACTGGACAAAATGAGATCGACCTGCATTTGACTTGCAGCTTGCAGATCCAAATATGCGACCATAGGTCTAGCGCAAGTATAGGTATGAGGTAAATTTTAAAATGTTTGACCGCCTATTTACCAACCCGACCCAGATCTGATCCATGGCTCTTCAACTTCTTTCCCCACTTCCCAAAACCCCTAATTTATGTACCTCACCATTTTCTTGACCCCTCAACCACCATTTCAACTTCCCACATTCCTCCATTAACTCCCCATTAATTCCACCAAAACCTTCACCCTCTTTCCCTCCTATAAAAACCACCATTCCTTCCACTTTTCTACAATCACACACCATTTAAAACACCAAATAAAACAAGAAAAGGCTTGGGTCGGCCATTTTTGAGAAAAAGTTTCAAGTTTCAACTTACTCTGTACTTACTCCATTTCGTACTTCTTTAAAAGTATTTCTTTGTTTCCTTTGAGCTTGATGCCATGTGTAGCACAAAAAGCAGAATAGTTTTAATTTCCATGACCCATGTTTTCCTCATTTCCCCTAATGGATGATTCTTCATGTCTATGTTGAAATTGATTCTTGTGGGTGTTTGTGAAGCAAGCTCAAAATTGCAGATGGAATGGGCAGAAATTCTTGTTCATGATGCTATATCTATTGGGTGTGCTATTGTGCTTTGAATTTTTAGTTAGGGGTGAAGCCTGAGTAACCCATTTTCTTGTAATGAATTATTTTTTTTATGATGGAGAGTGACGTCTTTCTAAAGGAAAAATTGTCAATTCTTCTTATATGCTCAGTAGTGTTGATGTAAGAGGATAATGTTAGTGATTATGTTAGATTTTTGAACTAAAATTGATTCTTGTTGGTAGAATTGGTCACTTGACATTTTCCAATAATAAATGGGGTAACTTCCTTCTTAAGGGAAGTCATTAAGTGGTCATAATGGTCAAATTGGAAGTTGATAGTGTTAGAAAATCTTTTGGGGAAGTCTAAGTTCCCGTTAGGTAATAATTTTGCTCATACTTGTTGAAAACATTTGAAGTGAAAGCATGAAAATTGAAGTTTAGGCACTGTTGAGCAAATGGGGGTCGTAGATCTTGCTCTGCGGAACACAAGTTATAACGCGGGTTTGGGTGTTGGGCTTCAGGTTCACTGCCTTACTCCATCGTTTCACCTGTATGCTAGAGATTACCATCTGCGAAGCGCAAGTCTTACACAGGTGCTGAACTATTTTGCAGGGATTCTGCCATACACCTGTGACACACCTGCGGGCAGCAGTGCAGTGCAGGTGCTGTCACTGATTTTAATTGTTATTTTATTTTGTGGCAATCCAATTTCCTTATTTTTCTTTCCTTAAATTAGCATAGTTGTTTTCTTTTATTTTCCTTAAAGAAAAATACAAAAAGAGTATCATTTGTGTGTGGCACTCACATTGTCTTGCAGGAAAATGTCTTCTTCTAGGCGACAAGAAAAGGGAAAAGCCCCAGCCTCCTCCAAAAACAAAGGAAAGGGCAAGGCTAGAGACACTCAACACTAGGTTACCAGTGTAGATGCCATCTAGTTCTATGTGGAAGGGATGAAATAATACTACATTAAATACCAAAATTGGTCCATAACGCTAGAGAAACACTTTGTTACACCCCAGATAATTTGAGCGATAAAATCGTTCTTTCGAGGTAGGACTAAGAGTACCTAATTGGCTAAGAAGGAAGTGTTATGATTTATTTGAGTCACTCTATGGTTGTATTTTAGTTTGAACGTCGATCAAGTTGTAGAAAAAAGTTTGGAAAAAGTTGTCGCAAAATTTCCTTCTTGAGATTCTTTGAAATTTAGGTCAAACTTCTCGAAGCTTTTCTCCCAATATAAAAGGAGTTAGGGGGTGTGAGACCTATCAAATTAAATATATATGAGTCTTGTTTCCAGTATATCAAACCATTTGTTAATCCAACTTCGTAGTAGAGAGATATTCGTGTTTTCGCTAGACCGCACAAGCAGGCACCTCACAAGGTCTTAACGCGGTGGAGGATTATTTAATCCCCTTTGGTCGGTTGTTGGTCATAAATAATTCATTTTCCAGAATATATTTCATATGAAACCTCTCTAAAGTTCTCTCCATGGTTTCCTTTGGGTTTTGGGGCTAGAATCCATGGTTCAACATGATTTCTGTGTTGAGAAGGCAGGAATCGCGTGTAGTCCATGGTTTGGTGTCTTTTCCCGGATGTTGGTGGCTGTTTCGTGGTGAATCTGCTGGTAAGCCTTCTTTATTTTGTTCTCCTTAGTTTTTAAGGTTGTTTATAGGTGTTTTAATGCCGATAGGGTGTCGTCTCAGAGTTTCTACCATCGAATTTCTATGAATCTTATCGGGTAAGCTTTGTTTGTCTCGTTTTGTTGTTGCATTGTATTGGCTGCGTTTTGGCAGAATTTTGGACTGAATTTAGGCAGTAGGTTCATGGTTATTGAAGGTTCAAGTTTATCTAGGCTTGAAGCTAAGGTATATTAGGCTTGTCCCTCCCTTTGTTGGCATGAATTCCATAGTCGTTACCATTCGTATTGACGTGTGCGTTGGCTTTTTTTTGATGGCTTGTGTTTTTGCTATTATTGAACTCTTTTTATGCTTTTTATATGGTGATAATGGTGTGTTTAAGGTGCTTGTTTGGTTGGTGGCTCGGGTTTGAGTGCGGAGAATCCTAATCATGGCAAATTGTTAGGCTCGTGTCGAGAGGCTGTGTGTGAGGCTTGTGGTTCTTGTAGAAAGTTGTGGGATGTTTGAGTGAATAAGATTAGGTGATTATATTGGCAAGTGAATGAGGTATTACAGTAGTTAAGGTCGATGGCTGCAATGATCTTTTGTTATATTTGAATCGATGATCGTGTTGATCGTGTCGATAGCACATGACGGCCATGGTGACACTTGGGCTGGTTTGGCCATGTCCATTGATGTTAGTGGTGAGTAGAGTGGCTTGTGGGCTGTTTGATCATGTATTATTATTGTTTTTTATTGTGTGTGTGTTGTGCTTGAGGCCTTGTTTCTTGTGGATACCCGATACACAAGAGTTGTTCCGGCTAGGGGTCAGCTCAAGGCACCTTGTGGCTTAAGGATACCCGATGCACGAGAGTGTTTCGGGCTTAGGAGTTGAGCCCACGGAGTGATATGACCTTCGGGGTTGAGTATGATGTCTTCCATAGTGTCGAGTTGAGACATGATTCGAGAGTGGTCCGACATGTTTGAGCCTTCCTAGGATTGTGATTTGGTTCTACCAGATGGATTGAGCTCCGCTAACTGTGCGCAGATGAGAGAGAGTCCGACAGTGCTTGATTGATGATATGCACTAACTGGTGTTTACTTTTTATATGCTTGGCATTATATTGTAATTTCTGCTAGTGTTATATGTTATATGATAGCAGTGGATGCTAGATGTTGGCTACTGTTAGATGAAGGTCATCGAGAGGTCTAGAGTCGATGACAGGTGAGCTATGTTGGCTAGGTGCCGCTGTGTTATTGTTTACTTTTGGACTTACCGGGCTTATGGGGGCCAGGTAGGTTTTATTTGTATGCTTGTTTATACTTATCAAGCTTATGGGGGCCAAGTAGGTTCTATGTGTTTACTTATGTTGAGTTCTCCTTCTGTGATATCTGGTATATCGGTTGATCTATAATCTATATCTTCCAGTTGTTTATGCCTTTCATGCTCAGTACACTATTGTACTGATGCCCTAGTTGGGGCGTTGCATTCATTCCTGCGGGTGATGGTAGGCTATTAGATCGAGTTCTTGGGTGCTGAGTGGAGTTCCAGATGAGTCGGTGTGCTCTAGTTCATTCATAGTTTCCAGAGGTTGAGTTATGGGTAGTTCGGGGCCCTGACCCGAGCAGTTGATTTCTATTATATTTTTAGAGGCTCGTAGACATTAATTGTGGGTGTAGTGTCATTGTTATAGGCCATGCGGGCCATGTTGTATAGTTGTTCTTCCATTTTATGGCCTCGAAAGAATATTGTATTTATTTTTCTTGGTTGGTCAGGTGAGCCAACTTCCGCTATAGTCTATCATCTCATTTTAATTGTATAATTATTGTGTTGCTGAACCTCATCGGTTCTGGCCTTTGTTTTATATTTTGAACATCGGGTATGCTCATATCAGGGGTGGCACAGGGTGCCAGTCATGCCTCCCCAGGTTTGAGATGTGACACGCTTAAACTTGCGGGGCTGGGGCAGGAGTTCCCCAACATCACCAAATAATTTGCTGAGAGAAAGTGGCACCCCTTCTTGGATGTTTTACCTGGGTTTTATCCTAACCTGGTGGTGGAATTCTATGCCTCCTATCAAGCAAAGCAAGATTCCATGAAACACACAAGGAAGGTGGACGAGTTCCCAAATCTCCCATCAGTCAAAATCTATGAGTAAAGGTGGACATCACCCTGGATGAAATAAACTCTATATATTGGGGTGAGCCAAATGAACCAGGGACAGAGTTTGCAGAGAGAGTGGCTACCGAGGGTGACCAACTACAATAGGTGGCCCAAACTATTTCAATTGGGCAACCACTGTGGGTCATGATATGCTATGGGTTTACTGCAACTTTGATGCATAAAAATAAGGAAATATGCATGGTCTTGGGTATGTTTATACAGATATGATGCACTTTTTCCGTATTTTTAGAGAAATCATGTGCCGAAGTTGAATTCTGTAAAATAAGTGAAAAGAGTATAGAAAATGGTGAAGTTCCAGGCCTCAGTACAAGTTGTACCTTGGTGGTACAAGAAATACTATGCATTCGTGAAAAAATCTTGAGAAACTGCACAAGTTGATGGCCAAGTATGAATCTTGGTATGAGCCGTACCAGAGCAATCATGGAAAATTACAGAAGAATGCACTTGTCTAATCTCCTGGTATGGGTAGCAATCACGAGTCATGATGACCATATACGACTCGTACCAAGAAGACGTGATGAACTTCAGAACAAAAGTTATTTGGCTGGTTCCAAGGTACGAGAGGATACCATGAGTCATGAGTTCAAGGTACGAGTCGTACCAAAGCACTCAAGGAAATATTTCGAGGATGCCAGACTTCACAGTATCAGACCATGATAGAAACGTATGACCCGTAATAGCATTGTACGAGTCATACCAGCTCTCAGGACTTAACCAATTTCAAAGTTGCCTAGCATCGTACGGATGGAAGGTGCGACTCGTAGCTACAAGGTATGACTCATAGGATCTGGAAACGACAGTTATAACAGTTTCCCTGTTAATTTAGGAAAGGTTTCTGATTATTTGTATAAATACTTTTCTAGGTTATTTTTGTTAGGAGACCAACTTTTTGATAGAGAACATATACTTTTGAGATTCTTCTTGAGTATTCCAATATTCTAGGAGATATTATTCATTTTTCTTGAATTGTTCGAAGTTGAATTTTGCAATAATCAATTGGGTTTTTATTTCAATCATCATCATAAGCCTCTAATTATAATTTCTTCCATGAATTCTAATTCTTTTCTTATAAACATGAGAGGTTAAAACCTCCACAACTAGGGTTGTGGGAACCATGGTGCAATAACTAACTAGGGTTTGGACATAGTGATTTAAAACCAATACTTATGTTTGTATTGTCTTCTTTCCATCTTAAACATTTCTTAGCGTAGTGCAACATTAGGACTTGTCCGAATTCTCTACATGCTTGAACCTAGAGAGGTAGAGATTCCAAAAAGAGGAGAACAACAGAGCCACGAACTTTATGATTCATTGAATAACTTGAGCTGTGGTCACAGGATAGTTAATTTGGATCAAACTAATAACGTTAAAGTGAAAACACTCAAGAGACCAAATCTAGTGATTGAGTATAGTCATTCAATAGGAACGAATCAGTCGTTTGGATGAACCTATGTTATTAGTTCTACAGGCTAAGTATTGAGATCGATCACTAGCATATTCACCCGAAGTTGTTATTGAATCCATGGGGATCACTTCCATATTTAATGGCATAAACTTGACGACAAAAACATCAATTTACAATACTTTTACTTTATAACTCTTTTAAAAAACCCCATTAGGAAATAACTCTACTAAAAGCATAAATACTAGCGTTATTCTACATCCTAAACATATTCCCTGTTGGATCGATCCCAACCTAGTTGGGTTCTTTATTGACAACGTCTGTGTCATACTTTTACAGGGGTGAGAATTGAGCGTTATCAAAAATAACATCGTTGATGGGGAGTACAGCTCAGGATTAGATTAATTGATTGTGTTTAACTTTTAGTCGTTATTTCCTTATTTACATTTTTCTTTTGTTTTTGACACCTACAGGTTGCCACTTGATGAATGCCACGGTAAAGTGGAAACCCTTTGATCCCACTTGATCCAGAGCTTGAAATGACACTACAAAATATGGAGCAATGAAACCCCTGAGCAGATGCAAGCCAAATTAGCCGCTAAGGCTCATCAGGCAGAGTTAGCACGGTAAGCTACTCTTTAGGGAGCAGATGATCCCTAGGGAGTGGTAGATAATGTTGATCAACACAGATGGGGTAACAGAGGCCATAGATATGCTTCTCAATTTGATGATGATGAAGTCTCAAATATTGATGTAGCCGGGTCAACAAGAGCCATTCTGCCACCACCTTTGCCTGCTGGGGCAAAGTTTGATATAACTAGCACCATGATCTAGTTGCTCAATATGAAAGGGTGTTTAGTGGTCATGAAACTGACGATGCAAATCTACAGCTGGTTAACTTTGTAGGGATTTGCAAGGCATACAGGTTTCCAGGTGTGAGCCAGGATGCTATCAGGCTGAGGCTCTTCCTATTCTCTCTATCAGGAGAGGCCACTTTATGATTGCCGGAGTTTCCCAACAACTCCATCACCAACTGGAGGGAATTAAAACAAGCCTTTTTGGAAAGTTTCTTCCCACCTTCCAGGATGCTACAGCTAAAGGATGAAATCTATAATTTTTGATAGTTGAAGACATAGGCACTCCATGAGACATGGCTGTAATTCAAGAAGAAGCTAACAAAGTGCCCAAATCACAAAATTCCTGATGACAGTTTGTTGGAATTATTTACAGTTCTTTGAACAACAGCACTAAGGTTGTAGAAGATACAGAGGCAGGAGTAGCATTAATGAGTCACTCGTGGGAGCAAGCAATTATCATACTAGATTGAGTGACCAAAACAAACAGAGCCTAGCACATATGGGAAGCTGAAGCAGTTGCAGGTACATATGCTATAGGGATGACTACAGATCAATACAGAAAAGAGGAGGAACATGAGCAGGAGTTGGCTCACATAAGGACATCTTTAGACCTACTCATGAAGCACATTATGGGTTCTGGATCTCAAAAGGTGAATGCAGTGGGTGCTCAGGATCAGGAACAAGGGTATGAGCAGTCGGATTCCGAAGAGGAGGAAAACTTTTTGGATAGCTAGGTGGCAGGTTTTTGAGCCATCACCCAAGGGTCTGGATATGACACTTAGAACCAAGGTTCTGGAAATCAAAGCCAGAACCAATACAGATACACCTACAATAGGAACGAGTATAGGGATAGGAGCAGAGGTCGTGAGCGAGAAGGTGAGTGGAGAAAGAATGATGGTTACTACAATGACCGCACATGTTTATATATTCCTCCTAGGGTTTATGAAGGTGATGTTGGACCCTAAAAGTTGGAGAACATGATGGATGAGTTGTTTAAGAAAGCAAAATACATAGATGATCAGTTAAAGGACATTAGGAGATACATATCAAGCATGAGGCAGAAAGTTGAATCGCATGCCATAGTGATCAAGCAAATTGAGAAGCAGTTGGGGAAGATGTCTGCATCCCTAATCAAAGATAGAAGGGTACCCTTCCTAGAAACACAATCCAAAATTTGAAAAATGATAGTCACTGTATGGCTACGATGACTAGGAGTGGGAAGACCACCATTGACCCTCCCTTACCGGTTGTAGTTAAGATGGAGAGATAGAAGGAGATTGAGCTGAATAAGGAGGATGAGATTGTTGAATAAGATATTACAAGTGATGTTGATTTGACTAAGGCTCCAAGTGATGTAAAGAAGTCTAAAACTGATGAAGGAAAGGAGAAAGAGGCCACACATATTAACAAGCCTATCCATCGACCACCACCACCATTCCCTCAGAGGATGAAGAAGAAGGCGGAAGATGGGAAGTTCCAGAAGTTCTTGTCGATGTTGAAATAATTGTCTGTGAACATCCTATTGGTCGAGGCACTAGAATAGATGCCTGGATATGCTAAGTTCATGAAGGACCTGGTGACTAGGAAGAGGTCAATGAGCTATGAGCCGGTTGGTAACTTGCATCATTATAGTGCTATAGCCTCATGAGTCCTTGCTAAAAAAAAGAAAGATCAAGGTGCGTTCACCATTTCGTGCAAAATTGGTGAATTTGAGTTCGCAAATGCATTATATGACTTAGGTGCTAGCATCAACTTGATGCCATTAGCTGTGTTCAGACAGTTGGGCTTGGGAGCCCCCACATTGACTGCAATGCAGCTATTGATGGTGGACTGCACAATGAAGAAGCCAGTGGGGATCCTTTTTGATGTGCTAGTCAAGGTGGACAGGTTTATCTTCCCAGCTGATTTCGTGATTTTGGATTTCGAGGTCGATTTCCAGGTCCACATCATCTTGGGGTGACCATTCCTTGCCACTGGTAGAGCCTTAGTGGATGTTGAGGTTGGCCAGTTGAAGTTTAGACCGAACGAAGAGGAGGTCACCTTCAATGTTTGTAGGTCAATGAAGCAGCCTAATGAGTTTACAGTGGTGTTATCAATTAAGGATGAGTCTAAGTTTCTTGATGAACTCTGAGTAGTCAAGAGACTTGTGACATGTCGCGACATTAAATCAGGCACTTCTTGGGAGGCAACCCATAAGGTAGTTTGGTGAAGTCTGAGTACTGAACCACCTGCATCATGTCGCGACATTAAATCAAGTGCTTCTTAGGAGGCACCCCAAGTATCTTGACTTATGTGTGTTCACTGTGCAAGTGAAACAACTGGTGGGTGAAAAATTTGCAGAACAAGACTATACTACGAGCCTTAGTACGAACCGTAGGATGATTGTATGGCTCATAGTATTGTCCTTGGTGAAAAACAGAGACTTGTCCAAGTGCATGAGTTCACATTACAGTTGTCCTTTACGAACCATACCTCCATGGTATGAGTCATAGTATCCACTGTAATGATGAACTATTCTAAGGATGGAAGTGTAGAAACTATGACTTATGAGCCATGATATGGGTCGTGGTTTTTTTGTACGACTCGTACAACACACTTGTAAATCCCTAAGTAAGTTCCTAGTCTTCTGATATGAGTCCATGAGACGAGTCATAGGTATGACCTACAAGTCATGACAGGCAACTTTAAATGAAACAACCCAACTCAACCCAGATTTTTTAATTCGCCCCAACCTATTTAAAACCAAAATTTTTGGACTTAAACTCCCATGCAAACAAAATCACAACTCACGATCACCTCCCTTCAAGCTTCAATCACCCATAACTCATGCACAAATTGATGAGCTTAAATATGTGCAAATAAATTTCCACAAATTACTTGAATTCCTAACCCAAAACTAAAGCAAGCAAGAAATCGTGCAAGTAAGTGATTACTTTTTAATTGAAATTTCTTGCTAAGTGTTATTCACAAGTGAACTATGATTTCTCAACTCATGAAAATGAGGAAGAGGAATGTGACCAGTGGCTAGATATGCATATCAATTGATGGGTTAGGAACAAAAATATTCTCAAACATTAAAATTAATTATGGGTACTGAGTACAGGGTATGAATCATGTTTGGTATCGTATGGGTAGGTGAAATGATATAGTTGCATAAATAGGGTGGGGAATTTTGAGTACCCATCTCAAAAATGTACTTACTTGCACAACTGAACCTGCTTAAGGTGAGGACAGGCTTCACGAGCCTTCCTACGACTCGTAGTTTCATACTACTACTCGTGGGATGATTTGTTGGACTGTCCCAAGTATCTTAAACTGGAAACTCATGGTACGAGACCTAGTACGAGTCGTGGTATCTCAAAAAAAGTCGTACCTAGTGGTCTTACCAAGAATCAGGAAAGGGTCAAGTTCAAAAGCAACAGTACAACCCTTAGTATGACTTGTAGAATCCAACTACGATCCATAACAATGAGTCGTACAAACATACTGAGCGTCACAATTTTCTAGAATTTCTCCTACGACCATTAGTACGAATCATACTATCCTATTATGAGTCATACCAATTAGTTGAGACAGTGTTATAAGATACTACGAGTCTTAATACAAATTATACCATCTAGGTACGACTCGTATTGGTGACTCATGGTTAAATACTGAAGTAGTTTTTCTTGCTTCCTTTTTCTCAGATCACATGTACTAACCTTTTTTCCACAGGTACAATGACATTCAAGAAGTGAGCAACCAAGAAGGACCAAGAGAAGGAGGCCAGAGCTGAAATTGTTGCCTGGAGGGAATTGGTACATGAGCCATTAATGAGTTGGTAATTTACCAACTTGTTAGGCTCTTAAGCATGAGCTTTAGCTTACTTTTTAGGTCATTTAGATGAATTTTATGCCCTTTTTGCCTTTTTATGTGTAGGCATCTGAGTTGAAGACAAAGAGCAAGAAGTGGAGTAAAAAGGATGAAATCAGGTGAAAATTGGCGCTCCACCAGAGGACACTAGTGAAATCAAACGCAGATAAAAACTTATTTGAGGATAAAATGCAACCAGCGGCCGCGAACATCAACCAGCAATTCGCTAGTTAAATCGCTGACATGTGCTAGATCTTGCTGGACCGAGGAGGAAATTAATTAGTGGATCGTAGGTGGAAGCCGACGAACTGCCGAAGATGTCATTGAATGGTCCTGGAACATCACTGGAGTGTAGAAGAAAATGAGCGGAGGTTCACAGAATGCAACCGATAGACCACCGGTTTTCGGTGCTTTGGTATATGGGTTAAAAACCGACACGCAAGTGCACGTGGTCAAACAAGTAGTAAAGTGGCTAAGTAAGCCAAGTATCGAACCAAGGAGACTCTGGATAAGTAAAAATTGCTCAAGTATACTATATTATATCTTACTTCTATATATGCTGACAACAACGTAACCAAAAGTTAAATAATTTTGTTTATAACTTATATACTAAAACTATTAACAAATATCTACTTTGAATTGAAACTATGGATATGAGCATGCCAAGGTTAAGAACAAGTAATGAACTTGATTATAATCATAATTTATTTAATCTTTTCTTCCTGTTGCTAGCCAAGAACTTTAGCCTAGAGATTAAAACTCTCGTATTTAATCTCACTTAAGAATCATAAACCATCCGTCTACATTTCTGTGATCAAATGCAATTTATGACCTAGCAATACAATTCCGGTTCCTAAATTGACTAATACGGCTTTCAAGTATATTTCTATGAGGAAAGCACATCAAAACCCAATTTTCCCAAATCAAGTTAAGAACAATACCCTATTAATTCACAACTTTCCAATTTCGTGCTCTCTCGAGTGAAATCGGACTTTTTAGATGTACATTAATGTCGGCCACACACCAATGCAGTAGAAACAAGAATTAATAAAACAACATGGAAGAAGAAGATGAAAAACCATATAATTCAATAATCACAATTCATCACCATTGTTCATAACCTCAGCAAGGAAGAGAATTAGCCACTCATTTGTGGATTAATCATCCTAAAACAAGTGTTAATCATACAAACAATTGATTGAAAGAAGAAAGAAAGAGAGAAAAACCCTGAGCTTTTTCGTCCCTCAACTGCCTGTAACCCACGTCCTTGCTCCACCAAGTCTGAATTTTTAAAATATAAGCCTAAGTGTTCTATTTATACTACTGGGAATTTTTCCCGGAATAACAAGCAACGTGTCACGGAGGCCAACGCGGAGCACTGCCTCCGTGACACGGCGTGGACGCGGACCCTCACTTGAAATCTGGGGTCCGGGAATAAAGCCTCAACGTGGCACGGCATGCAACGCGGAAGCTTGCCTCCGTGCCACGGAGCTGTCGCGAGGCTTCACTGGAAATTGAAAAATTAATCACCCTCCAGGCAATGTGCCTCCGCGATGGTAGCGTGGCACGGCTCCATCGCGGAGCCCCTTTACATTGTGCAGTCCAATGTCTTTTTCGTGCTCGCATCCAAGTCCAACTCAGATATTGTTCCAACATGCATTTTAGCTCCTCAAAATCATACTTTACCTACAAAACAATGCTAATCATGTTGGTTAGTATAAATTCACATTTTATTACCAATTACATGAAAATGTATACACATTGCACAATAAACAAGGCGAAAATGATACGTTTGAGTATCACTTGGGCATATAAATCTGCCCAAGATCACTTACCCCACACTTAAATCCTTGTTCGTCCTCGAACAACACATACACAACTCATGCAAATTACATCCCAACTTTCGCCACTATGGTGCGACAATTTACGCTACGGTCATACCGATCATTCAATATTGTAAATCATCAAGAAAACATGCATGGTCTTAACAATGCAATGACCTGTAATACATCAAGACTTCCTAGACTTAAAGAATTGACTCTCGATATCGGCAAACTCATGCAAATCAGCTAATCAAGATATCCGACACGAACATCAATCTTTCATCAAGCATGTGCCCTCACAACTCAAGAGAATCTTCCCCTTTATGTTCATGCAACACACAAGCATTCAAGTTGGGGCATGTAAAAATTAATTTCACTCTCTCTCCCAAAAGAATTCACATGCATCATGTCATGACCCATAGGCTTGCCCTTAGTGTATTACTCCACTAATATAAAGAAATGCAATGCAAGATCACGTAGGACTTTAATGGGTTGTAATGGAAGCTATGGAACTAGTATATATTGGATTAGCCCATATTAGTCACTAGCATCCTTAAGCGCCTTTTCAACACATTCCCATCAACTCATGGACATTGTTTCTCTCTTTTTCTTTTTTTCATCATCCCATTCATGATAGTTTTACTTTCGTATGGCCCATTTCATCAAACACACTTGACACGACACAAAGGGTTTTCATGTACCCTCATTATCATTTAGTTATGACAAGTGCACCTTCAACTTTTTTCTTTTCTTTCCTCACTCTGCTTTTCTTTTTCTTTTCACCATTCTCACTCTTTGACACTTTGGGAAAAATTTTTCTGTTCTTCTTAAGCGCTTAAGAGTTTTGTATAGACTTTACGGCTAATGAAAAGAAAGGATTAAGCTCAGTTTATACAATTTTGGACAAAAGAAAGAAAGAATCGGCTAAAGGCTCAACGGGCTGACTAGGGTATACAATCACATAAAAAGGAGAGTATGACAAGAAAAAATAGAAATTCTCGGTTAAGACAAAGAAATGCCTACATCCTTTCCAACACTACACCTCCTTCATTTCATTTTGTACACACACCAGGCAAGTTCTAGACACTTCACAATAGCATAGAATAACAATACCTCACTTCACACATTATGCACATGCTCGAATCAAGATGCATTCACAGACTCTTTAATTAGCCAATTACATGAATTCAAAAATTAAGCCTCAATCACACCGAATCAAATTCTACAGCCAAGGTAACTCAACATATTTACAAAATTGCATGCTTTCATATGAATCACTTTTACACTTTGAATATCAGTTACAACACGCAACCAAAATTTCACAACTATATAGTAACTACGGGTTCTGTGATGCAATCCACCAAAGAAAAAAAAACTGAAAACAAATTAACATCACTACTCCTACCGACTACATTTCCCTTAAGACGGTCGTCATCCATCCATCATAGGGAACGGTCACTAACTATGACATCGGTTCAATGGGACTATTCTCGATAAAAGAACCGAAAACAAACTCCGAGAAATCCAAAAATAAAAATTGAAAAATTTTGCAAACATCGATAATTTCGATGGAAAAATATTTACAAAATTTTTAATATGTACAAAATATTTTCGCAAAATTTTAAAAATATTGATCATTTCGATAGAGAGAAAAAAATAAATTAAGAAAATATTTACAAAAATTTTTTTTGTTCTACAGACTTAGCTGGCAAACCACAACATTTCACAACACACATCATCAATTACCACAAATATATACAGATACAAACCAGTTTGCACTTCACAAACACAGGGAAACATACGCATACATACAAAACAGAGGAAAGAACATACAAGCAAACCAGCCCAGCCCCAGCACCTAGCTACTCCCCACCCCACACTTAAATCGAACACTGTCCCCAGTGTTCACAAAAATTAAAAATCACAAAATTAGGTGGTGGCACTCCCTGATCAGTCGAAATATTCGACTTCTTCATCCGGTGCTGCTGCCTCATAGCCCATGTCCGAGTCACCTCCGTCGTCGTCATCGGACTCCACATCGGAGTCCTCCCGACGTGTCTCCTCGTCCGTGGGGACATCATCGTCAGTGGGCTCTACAAAGGCTGGCCCCAATCGGCATAAAGCCCTGGCGTTTTTGCCAAATGGGTAATCCAGCTCAAGCTGCCATAACTCCTCCTCTGTGGCTGGTCTCCCACCAATCCTAAGCTGAAGCATTTGCATACCAAACATCCGTGCCATGTACTGGTCGTCACGAGCATGTCGCTCGCCAAGTGTCAGCACTGGCCCGTGTGTGGTGTTGGGGGCCTTAGTTTTGGTCACATCAAGGGCCCACCGCTCCAACTGCCGGATGTAGTCCAAAGCCTCTTCCTCGACGTCGAGGCCCCGGAGAAAGGTGGTGATAAGTCCGCCGAACCCATACCTGTGTCCCTAGTGTAGTCGGGCTCTCTTCATGGCGGATATGATGACCGCCCCGACATTAATCTCTAGCCCTTTCATAAGGGCATACACCAGGCAGACACGGTCCCGGGTCACATCAGTCATGTGCACCCCCGGGATCAGGCACGAACAGACTATCTTCAGCCATATTATGGCCTCCCTGTTCATTTGAGAATACGGCAAAGTCTGGTGGTAACCCCTCTCCTTATGTCTGCTCCATCTGGCTGTGGATCGAGCCCCACACAACGTGCATCTAATATCGGCATATGGTGGGGTGATGTTCAGCTGGCGGAGAACGTGGGCGTCTGTGTCCCGCGCTCCAATGATGGCATTCAATTGCTGGGGTTCCAAAGTGACAATCTGCCCTCTGATTTTTATTGTGTGGCTTCTGATTGCCGGGTTCCAATTTGCATAGAACTCCCGGACTAGATGTAAGTTGCATTCCTTGGGCTCCTGAAATATGAAGCTGAGCCCAGCTGCCTCGATCCTTTGCACTATGCGGGGGAACTCCTGCGCTAGTGGTTCCCGTGCAATATGCTCCTCGGGGAAGTACTTATTTTCCTTGTGTTTAGCGTACCACTTCTTCCCTTCATCGGTTACCCACCTCGTTCCGTATTGGCGGCGTTGGCCGCGTGGAACAGCTGGTGCAGCTGGGACTGCTGTGCCCAGTCTAAGTCGTTTTCTCCCGGTGCCTGAAGTAGATGCACCTTTACCCTTATCCTGCCTCATTGCCATTGTACCTGTCAACACAAATAAACAGCGCAATGTCAAGCTAAATGCATGTTAACTTCGGCTAAGGTCGGGTTAAGCTAAGTTTACCCCACACTTAGTCCTTAGCTACGGTTACGATACTACGGCAAGGATCACTTTATTTACACCAAAAACAAACAACTATACAATTTATGCTTAGTGCGTTCGCAAAGAAAAATTTCGACAGCATAACTTTTAGCGTACTACTCAGACTTCATACAGCTAATCCCAATCCTACCATCACTAGCAATTCAACCATCGCACTTAGCAAAGAAAACAACACACAAAAACAACAACAAAAATTCTATATACATATGAACCTATGTAATCAACCCAATTCGAACAATTTTCCACTTTTTCCCAAAATCCCGAGAATTCGTCATCTATTACATTCAAACAATATTTACAACGACTTATCTCAATTCACAAGCACACCCCGACATATAATTCACCAATTTACCAAGTTACCCATTTCGATTTCAACAACCCAAGCCCTAGAATTGAATTTCACAATCAAATTCGAATCATTCACGCAATCGACAAGTTCAAACGCTCATTACAACATTCCGAACATTTATCAATCAAGGAATAACTCAATTTCATGCTAAATTTTTACTTAGGGTGATTTATCTCACCTCCCATGCTCAAATTCGACTAAAAATAACAAAAACTTGAGAGAGAAGAAGAAAACATACCTTGAAGTTGAATAATCGAAGAAAACTCGGGAATTTTTTTGCTTAATACCGTGGCACGTTGGTTGGGGGAGGGAAATTTGGGTGTTTGGTCGCGGAGAAGTGAGAAAATGAGGGGGAAAGGGGTTTTTCGGGGTTTAAAATGAAGAAAAACACGCGGGTCACCCGGCAACCCGGTGTGACCCATCACAAATTATAGGGCAATGTGTCACGGAGTACATCGCGGTGCACTGCCTCCGTGACACGGAGCCATCGCGATGGCTTACTGGAATTTTAAAAAAAATCCAGATTTAACCTCAACGTATCACGGAGGGTAACGCGGAGGTCCTCCTCCGTGACATGGAGCCATCGCCCCAGCTCACTGTCTCTTCATTTTATTCATTTTTTCATACCTTGCCTTTTCCTTCCCGATTCCATGCATATTTTTCTCCGTTTGACCTGAAAATCACCTCACTAAACAAAATTAGTTAGATTAATAGATTTCCCTAACTAAAATGAAAAATACTAACTAAAACTAAAAATTTGTACCTAATCAAGAAAAAGAAAAATAAAATAAAATCTATTTACACTTTCCAAAACAAAAGAAAAAAATTATTTTTCACGGGTTGCTTCCCGCGCAGCGCCTGGTTTACCGTCGCGGCTCGACGTCCTTTATGCTCAATTGTCCACTAGGGTGACGGACGATTTCTCACGATCCTTTTCCTCCCCCCAGTAGTTCTCACCCTTATCTGGTGGTCTTCCCATCAACTCTCAGGAATCATTCATTTGTTTAGCATTCCCATGATCAATTACATTGATCACCGAGAGTTCTTCATTCACTATCGGGAGCTTGGGTGCTTTGTACACATCGAACACCTCTACCTTGTCATGTGCTCGCATTGTAAGTTGACCCGCAGCCACGTCGATTAATGCTTTCCCGGTTTCCAAGAAGGGTCGTCCCAAAATAAATGGGACTTCAGCGTCTGGTTCAAAATCCAGAACAATAAAATCAACCGGAGAAATGAGGGAGCCCACTTGCACTAGAACATCCTCAACAATGCCATCCGGCCTAGCTAAGGATCTGTCTGCTAACTGCAAGATTATGGTTGTAGGTCTAGGACTCCCTAGACCCAACTTTCTGAATACCGAAGATGGCATCAGATTTATGCTCGCCCCCAAGTCACACAATCCACGAGATCGGATACTCTGCCCAATAGTAAGCTGGATAGTAAAACTTCCAGGGTCTTTTAGCTTCGTGGGTAATCTATTTTGGATTCGGGAAGTGCATTCCTCCGTCAAAGCTACCGTGGCATACTCAGTCAAACGACTTTTGTTGGCCACGATGTCTTTAATATATTTGGCATATTTTGGCACTCCCTACAAGACATCAACAAGAGGTAAATTAACATGTACCTGTTTAAGCACCTCCATGAATTTCTTGAAACACGCCTCCTCCTTGTGTTTCTTGAGTCGATGAGGGAACGGGGGTGGAGGCCTTTCTGATTCAGCTTCTTTGGTCTTCCCCCTATCCGAACTTTGTTCTTCCTCAACATCTGCTGCTCCTGAATTTTGAGGCGGTCTTTCTGGTTCCACCTCCTTCAACTACAAACCACTCCTTGTGGTCACTACATTTACCTGCTTCGGATTAGGATCCGTGTCTCTAGGCAGTCCTCCTCTGGGCCTTGTGTTTTGGGCACTAGCAAATTGCCCAAATTGATACTCAAGAGCCTTGGTCGCTAACTGATTATTTTTCACTTCGGCTGCCAATTTAACATAGTCAGCCTGCAATTGCGCCTAATTAGCGATCATGGTCTTGAACATCTCCTCAATGCTCGGTGATGGTGGTGGAGGAGGGGCATTGTGATTTCTGAATTGAGATTGGTAGTTCTGTTTCCCTCCTTGATTTCTTTGCATACCCTGGCCCGAACTTTGGCCTTGTTGGTTGTTGCTACCCCACGAAAAAATTGGATGGTTCCTCCAATTTGAGTTGTAGCCGCTACCAAACTGCTGCTGATTTCTTTGTGCATTACCCACAAAGTTAACCGAATCTGGGTTTGCTCCACAGCACTCAGCTGAGTGCTCACTGCTTCCACACACTTCACACCACATTTGCTGGACCGCATTGACTGAAACTGAAGGCTGGTTCAAGTTCATATTGCTGAAGTGGTTGTTCAATTGATTCTACAAGGCAGCTATCTGTGCAGCGATAACTGTAAATCCATCCACTTCAAGCACTCCTGCTGCTTTCCTTGCTCCACCTCGTGATGAATCAGCATTCCATTTTGGATTGCCCTGTGAAATCCGGTTGAGCAAAGTGTACAGCTCCTCATAAGTCTTTTCCAGCGCTTGCCCTCCAGCTGCTGAATCTAGCAAAATTTTAGTATATGGTTCCAAACCCGCAATAATTGTGTGTACCAACACCTCATTGGACTGATGATGATGAGGACAGTCCCGCAACATGGATTTGAATCTTTCCCAGGCTTGATATAAATTTTCTCCCTCCCTCTGTTTGAAATTTAGAATTTGACTTCTAAGTCTGGCGGTTTTACCAGAGGGAAAAAATCTTATCAAAAACTTCCGTGCTAGATCATCCCACGTTGAGATAGAATTTGGTGGCTCAGCTTTTAACCACCTCTTGGCTTCACCAAGTAAGGAAAACGGAAATAGTGTGAGCCGAACATAATCAGGTGACACTCCAGCGGGTATATAAGTGTCACTTATCTCCAAAAAGTTCTGGAGATGTTGTTGTGGGTCTTCATGAGGGAGACCGGTAAATTGCCCGCTTGTGTGCAATAGTTGCACCATGTTCTGTTTGAGTTCAAATCTCCCTCCAGGCTCTGGTTTGCGGATACTTGAATGTACATTGTTGGCATGTGGGATTGCCACCTCGCGAACCGGCCTTGCTGCTGCTTCGTCGGGCACTAACACTGCCCTCACAACCGGTGGATTTTGTTGCTCCATAATAGTCTATCTGAGCAACTGCAGCTTCTTTTGTAGAGCTTCTCTGCGTTTACTATGAAATTCACGTTCAGGCTCTATATAAGATTCCACCAGCTCCTTGTCCTTTGCCAATGTTCACAGAAATCAAGTCTGCAAAATACAGGCTAAGACCAAGTTGTCAACACTTAAGAAAATAAAACAAAAATACAATAAATTTACACTTAACACAATTTCACCAATTGCCTAGTCTCCCCGGCAACGGCACCAAAAACTTGTTCGGTGCTTTGGTATATGGGTTAAAAACCGACACGCAAGTGCACGTGGTCAAACAAGTAGTAAAGTGGCTAAGTAAGCCAAGTATCGAACCAAGGAGACTCTGGATAAGTAAAAAATTTCTCAAGTATACTATATTCTATCTTACTTCTATATATGCTGACAACAACGTAACCAAAAGTTAAATAATTTTGTTTATAACTTATATACTAAAACTATTAACAAATATCTACTTTGAATTGAAACTATGGATATGAGCATGCCAAGGTTAAGAACAAGTAATGAACTTGATTATAATCATAATTTGGTTAATCTTTTCTTCCTGTTGCTAGCCAAGAACTTTAGCCTAGAGATTAAAACTCTCGTATTTAATCTCACTTAAGAATCATAAACCATCCATCTACATTTCTGTGATCAAATGCAATTTATGACCTAGCAATACAATTCCGGTTCCTAAATTGACTAATACGGCTTTCAAGTATATTTCTATCAGGAAAGCACATCAAAACCCAATTTTCCCAAATCAAGTTAAGAACAATACCCTATTAATTCACAACTTTCCAATTTTGTGCTCTCTCGAGTGAAATCGAACTTTTTAGATGTACATTAATGTCGGCCACACACCAATGCAGTAGAAACAAGAATTAATAGAACAACATGGAAGAAGAAGATGAAAAACCATATAATTCAATAATCACAATTCATCACCATTGTTCATAACCTCAGCAAGGAAGAGAATTAGCCACTCATTTGTGGATTAATCATCCTAAAACAAGTATTAATCAAACAAGCAATTGATTGAAAGAAGAAAGAAAGAGAGAAAAACCCTGAGCTTTTTCGTCCCTCAACTGCATGTAACCCACGTCCTTGCTCCACCAAGTCTGAATTTTTAAAAAATAAGCCTAAGTGTTCTATTTATACTACTTGGAATTTTTTCCGGAATAACAAGCAACGTGTCACGGAGGCCAACGCGGAGCACTACCTCCGTGACACGGCGTGGACGCGGACCCTCACTGGAAATCTGGGGTCCGGGAATAAAGCCTCAACGTGGCACGGCATGCAACGCGGAGGCTTGCCTCCGTGCCACGGAGCTGTCGCGAGGCTTCACTGGAAATTGACAAATTAATCATCCTCCAGGCAGTGTGCCTCCGCGATGGTAGCGTGGCACGGCTCCATCGCGGAGCCCCTTTACATTGTGCAGTCCAATGTCTTTTTCGTGCTCGCATCTAAGTCCAACTCTGATATTGTTCCAACATGCATTTTAGCTCCTCAAAATCATATTTTACCTACAAAACAATGCTAATCATGTTGGTTAGTATCAATTCACATTTTATTACCAATTACATGAAAATGTATACACATTGCACAATAAACAAGGAGAAAATGATACGTTTGAGTATCACTTGGGCATATAAATCTGCCCAAGAACAACCGGTTCCACCGCAAGTGAAAAAACGCCTGAACAGGGGAAATTATGTCTAGCACTGGAAAAGAGGAGATTGGTTGCCTTATTTTTATATATAGTCTAGAAGAAAGTACTCTGCACATACTTTTTAGCTTTTTGAACATTCCTTTTTCTTGGGAGAGAGAAGAACCTCATTGGAGGAGCTTGTAGAATATTACTTTTCCTATTTACATCTTCTTCCTTAGCAAGATATAACCATTGTTGCAGGCATAATTTGAGTTTGATTTTTCTTGATCTTGGTAATAAATCATTGAGTTTATTAATGAATATACTCTTTAGTTTCTTAATCATGAGTAGCTAAATCATCAACTAGAGGTATGTAATGATGGGTGCTTAATTAGATTGGGTATTGCTAGATTCATCTCAATATTGCTCAATTAGTGTAAATCTGTTGAGTTTTCTCCAATTTATAATTGATGATCCATAGTTGCAAATGTGGGTCTACTTTTCTTACTTGATTTCAGCTTGAAAGAGAAGAATTCAAGTATTGAGAGGGAAGTTGATGATGGGAATGGATGTGATTGTGTGGAGTTGGGTTAGAAATAGCCAAAACCCATATTTATAATCCTAATTAGTAGTTAATAACTAGAGATAGCTCATCTATTAACCCAAACTCTATTGGGATAATTGAATTGTGTCTTCAGGTTTGAAAGGACTCAAGAAAAAGGCATCTATGAGATTGAAAAACATAGGGAACCATCTCGTCCAAAGTTATTTACACTTATCCACAATGATTTGATAAGCTAGCATATCATTATTTGATTAGCACCCCATCTACACCACACCTTTAGTCTTCACTCATTATTTTATATCAATTTTGGTTATTTTGCTATTTTGGCTAGCTAGTTTAGAATCCATAATATTGTTGACTTCATTTTCCCTCCAAAATTTACTGTTTTATTTCCCTCGATTGGTGCGAGTTAATTTAAATTTTCTAAAACTACGCTTGCGAAAATCATTCACTAGTCTCTGTGGGATTCGACCCCAATATCTGTCGGGAATATTTATTTTGAGCAACAACTGTGTACGCTCTCTTGTTAAGTGGGGTGTTGTTTGGTTGTTATCAAAAATGGCGTCGTTGCCGGGGACTAGTGCTTGATATCCTTGTGTTGTTTGTTAATTTGAGTTAGTCTTGCATCTTAGTTGTTGACGTTGATCTTGCTGTTGGCTATTAGGGTGAATTTATATTAGCCAACATTCACAAGCAAGGGATAGTTCAGTTGAAGGTAACATGGAGCATGAAGAGGATAACCCGGTTATGCCTGAAATTGCAGGGGTCATTCGCTTACTAACCACGGTAGGAAATGCAGTGTTTCATGTCACGAGTTCAATATTACACTTCTTACAGATGAAAGGGTTCTTTGGGGGTAAACCAAATGAGGATGCAAACTGCCACTTGAGGAATTTCTTAGAGATTTCCAACCCTTTAACATAATGAATATAAGTCAAGAGTCTATCCGGTTAAGGAGCTTTCCATTCTCCCTAACATGAGAGGTGACTATGTGGTTGGAGGAGATCCGTCCGGGTTGTATCACCTCGTGGCAGAACTGACTGAATCTTTTTTGGATCATTGTTTCCCTCTCTCAAGAATGTTGCAGCTGAGGGATGATATTACAAACTTTAGGCAAGAGTAAGGGAGCCTTTTGCATGAAGCACGACTAAGGTTCAAGAAGAAGGTGTCCCTTTGCCTTAACCATGGTCTCCCTGATGGAGTGCTCCTCCAAAGCTTTTATCGATCCCTAGACTCCATCAATAAATCCGTTGCCAATAATTTAGTCGGAGGATCAATTATGGATGAGACATATGGGTTAGCTAAGGCCCTCTTGGATAGAATGACAAAGACGAATCGGGCATGGCATACAAGGGAGACTAATGTATCGTCGCATGATGTTGGTTCTAGTGTGTTAGCAGCTTAAATGCAAAAAAGAGATGAAGAGCGAGATGAAAATCTTTCTAGAATGATGACTTAGTTGGAGTTAATAACCAAACATGTGATAGGGGTCGGGCCTAAAGTTGTGAACGTTATAGGAATGCAAGGTCCAATGCATTTTGAAGGAGAATTGTCGCCACCAAGATATAATGAAAAGTTCCAATACATGGAAAATCAAATTAGGGGTTCTCAACTCGAATATCAAAGGAATAACCAAAGCTCTTGGAACCCACAGAAAGAGAAACCGCGACACACAGGGATGGCCCGATAGAAATGAGAGATGGGGCAATAGAGAGCAAAACCGTGAGCTCTACCTCTATCATCGAAGTTCGAATCCATATGTTCCCCCTCCTAAGGTTGAGAACACCCAAGCTAAACCAGGTGTGAGCGATGCAGGGAGCTCAAAAATTAAAGAGATGTTAGCAAGGGTTCTCAAGAAATTGGAATCAATCGATAGTGGGGTCATGGAATTGAAAGGGGAGGTGTCTAACCTTGCCCAAACTGTGATTTCACACTCAGCTTCCATCAAGTATTTGGAAGCTCAAATGAACCACTTATCATCTCAAATGAACTCAATGAAGGGAACACTTTCGAGTGATATAATGCCAAACTCCAAGAAGGATAGTCAATGCATGGCCATTGTCATGAGAGTGGTAAAATGCTTGGAGATGCAGGTGTTAAGCCCAAGGAAGTTGTTGCTCCTAAGGCAAATGATGCAAAGAATCTGATGTTGTGCCAAAAGCACCAAATGGTTGTGATAATGTTGAGGATGAAGGTGAGGGAGATTTGATGAAGTTCCCTCAAATGCTAATGAAGAAGAGGTAGGTATGAAGGCCTCAAGTGAGAAAGAACAAGAACCAAGAGTTTCACCTCCTTATCCACAGCGGTTAGCCAAGAGAAAGAAGGATGATTAGTTCAGCAAGTTTATCAACATGTTCAACAACTTGTCCATAAATATACTATTGGTAGATGCTTTACTTCAAATGACCGGATATGCAAAGTTCATAAAGGAGCTGCTGAAGAAGGAGAAGGTTGTAGATGTGGGCACTAGAGAGACAACACATCATTGTAGTGCTATGATGATGAGCAATCTTGCCCCAAAATGGGAGGATCTGGGAGCCTTCACAATCCCTTGCACTACTGGGTTGTGAGTGTTCAAGAAAGCCTTTTGTGATCTTCGGGAAAGTATAAATCTGATTCCCCTCATAACATTCAAGAAATTGGAGCTTGGGAACACGAAGCCTACATCAATGAGATTGTTAATGGTTGATCGCTCTATCAAGAAACCTATGGGTGTTTTAGAGGATGTATTGGTGAGGGTAGATAAATTTATCATACCATCTAATTTTGTGATTCTTGATTGTGAGATGGATGTAGAAGTTCCAATCAATTTAGGGAGACCATTGCTCGCCACAAGTAGAGCTTTGGTAGATGTAGATCTAGGTGAGCTCAATTTCGGATTGGAGGTGAAGAGGTTACCTTCAAGGTGTGCCAATCTGTTGAACCTCCCGATGAATGCAAAGTGATTGGAGTGTTGCATGAGGATAATGAGTATGGAGGAGTTGATATGGAGGAGTCTGAGTCGGAGGATGATTTCGGAGAATGAATTTCAAATGAGAGATACGTCGTGTCACGATGTTAACTAAGGCGCTTCTTGGGAGGCAACCCAAGTGTCTTCTTTTGAATGTTTTTAATGTCATTGTTGTTTTTTGTTTTGTAGAACTAAGTAGGTGAGAAGCAAGGAGGAGAAGCACAAAATAAGGCAGGCACCGCATTAGATCGGCGAACCGCCAGACCAGATGCGAGAACTGTCGCACCCTAGAGTCATGAAAGTAGAAACCTGGGAACAAAATAGTCAAATCGGCGAGTCACCAGCGGGACGCTGATACAAGTTCACAAACCGCTGCTTGACCATCCGCAGAGTCACCGACAAAATGCCGATACAAGTTCGTGAACCGCCAGTTGACTCCCACGCAAGTCAGAATACTTGAGTAGTGGGTGCACAAACGGTGATCCACTGGTGGAACGTAGAACCTAATCCATGAACCACTGGTCAATCGCCGGTTACAAAGTACTAAAATGGTTATAAATTCAGGAATCCCACCTTTTTTCCACCTTTTAACACCTCCCAACACACCTTTTCATTTTCCCAACATCCTACCTTTCCATATTCCAAAAATTCTCTCTCTCCCACTTCCTCGACATTTAAAGCTCTATTAAACATCCACCTTCTCCTCAACCAATACCAATTACCCCTTCTCACCTATAAAATCCCCCATTCCTTTCACCTACCTCTCACTATACTTTCACACTCTACTAGAAAAGCTCCAAAATTCAACCATTACTGAGCACTCTCAAGCTTCCACATCTATTCTTTGCACTCATTCTCATGTTGTGGTAACATATTCTTAAGTTCCTAATTTTCTTATTAATGGTATTTTGGTTGCATGGCATGTATCTCCCTTCTTTTAATTGCCCTTTTCCCCAACAATTTCATTATTGAGACCATACTTGTTGAATGATGATGATTGATACAATGTGAGATTTGGGGGGTGGTAGAAACCTAATGTGTAAATGGGTGTGAGGGAATGGTTGTTCTTGTGTAGTTGAGTGGGGTGAAGTCTGAGTAACCCCAAGGGATTAAAAGTACCCAATTTGCCCGATGATAAATCGGGTGACGCCATTCTTAAGGGTAAATCATCATTTTATCCCTTTTCATGTGTGTAGGTAATGCTTTGATATGATGTGAGTGAGTGTTTGAGAGTTTTGATATTGGATTACATTGTGAAGCATTAGGGACAACGACCATCGGCTATTCACCGGTTAGGTCTGGTAAAACAATTATTCGGGCAAATATTTGCTTCAGGCCACTGCCTTAACCCCGCGTAACATCAGCGCTTCACGAATCGCAACCAGTGGTTCGCCGATAAGTCACTGGTAGAAAAGTTTCCACCCTAGTTCTCTGCCTATCACCGACGGTTCTTTGGCATTTTGCGGATAACCTCCTGCGGTTCACCGGCATTTCATCGGTGTTGTGTCACGCTCCACCTTAGGAGGAATGACTGGTGCCCTATTAGGTTCTGAACTGGCCTGACTGAGCTTACGCACCTATGGTGCTTGACCAACACTAAATCTCAAATCAAGAAAACAAGGGGCTATATCTCGGCTTTAAACATAGCCCCCAGCCGACAAGGCCTTATAGCCACCTGTAAAAGAAAATAGCTACCCAGAAACAGATAGTAATAGGGAATCCTATGTGGGCCAACAAAACCACCATGATGTCTATTTATGACTGTCAAATAAATCCAGTACTAAACTAAGCTATGGTCAACAAGGCCACTAACTAACAGCTACACAAGGCCCTACACGGTCAACACGCAAGATAAAACATATATGGGCCCCACACGGCCAACAACAACTAACCACAGGGAATCATAAACAATATGCAAGCCTCTAGGAATGGTATACTGGTTGAGACAAGGCCCCGACCTACCCGCAAACTGTACAAACAAAAGGAGAGTCAACCTTCTAACTATGAGCTCCAGAGGAAAGGAGCCGACGGCACTGCTAATCTAGCTGAAAACTAGAAAGATCTTGATCCACATCTATCCGCACCTGCAGGCAAGTAATGCAGCTTCTAGAGGAGGGCGTTAGTACAATATGTACTGAATATGTAAGGCAATAATTGTAAATAACTGAATGAAACTGAAAGTAACTGAAAAGAAGGGATAGAAATACCACCTAAATAGTTGAACTTCCTACTATCTAATCTACTAGTAACTAATGCAAATAAGAATCTTACCTGGCTCCCACAAGCCAGAAGGTACAACCAGAACAGAATAACCCACTTGGGGCCCCTATAAGCCCTGGTGAGTACACTTCAATCTATATACCTCTAATAAGGTCATACTGAGTCATCTAATAATTATACCCTTCCTACCAGTCCCCTGGGTCTGCAATTAAGGCCGCTCGACCCCTAAACTGTAGCTGTGTCTGAGTTTGGTGGACTCCTGATATCTGATTTCTGCACCCGGGCACCAGGCTCGACAGGGGGTGTGGTGTAGTGCCAATCAGCATATAAATAGACAAACCGTGAAATGGACTGTATGAGGACCTTGGATCCCATATTTGTCCCTTGCGGACAGCATACCGCTCCTTGGAGCTATGTAATCTCGCCCCTGGTGGGCTTCGACATAGCTATTAACCCTAGGGTTGGATATGGAAAGCTATACAGGGCAAAGTCAATCCCCAACTGAACTTGGAATATTGGTCTCAGCTAATAACAACTGCTAATCACAATAGATATACTTCTGGCTTTCTTACTGGGATTCAAACTAAATTATAGTACTGAAGAAACTAACTTGCTGAACAAATTTGCCTTAACATACCTGGATTGCCGATTTCTGATTAACTAGCGAGTTTCAAATTGTACTCAACAACTCTTTCCAACTATAATTGTATTACTAGGAGAATGAGACTAGTTTCAGTACTAAAGTCGGCAAAAATGATAACTTTCTATATAAATATTAACTATACTTCAGCTTAATGGAACACGATCGAAAACGTATAATTTCTCAAAAGTTCAGAAGGGAGAAATGCTTACTTGATGCCTATGATCATATAGCAATTAGTTTGGAGAAATTTGGACAACTATGGCATGGAGGTATTTCGATTTGCCGGGCGAATTTCACGAAAATAACTCCGTAGTAGTGCTCCCTGTGGGCTTAAACTTCAATACTCGAAGTTAATTTGAATTCGGGAGGCATTTTGTAGAGTAAACGAATGAAAATTTATTAATTTCCTCGTGTTTCCTCCTCTCTGGTCATGTGAACTATGGAAAATGAAATGAAATAAAATAAGGGAGCCTTATATACATATTTGGAGAGTGTCAGGGGGCTCCCCATGCCTCCTAGGGCACCAGAACCAGCCCCACGATGCGGCCCCCATAGCGCCAGGATGCTGGCGCGCCGCGCTGGCCGGTGCCCTATCGGTTGGCGCGTTGCACTGGCGCGGCCTCGCCTCGCCCACCCCTGCTTTTGAGGCTTCCCTACATACTTCGTACTCTCTTTATTTACCTCAAATCCATGAGTACGCTTACTAACCGTAAACTTTTATAGGGTGTAACATCCTCCCCCTTAGGAACATTCGTCCCCAAATGTCAACTACAATTTATAGGAATTTAACTTTCTTAACTATTATTCTGGAAAAATTTCGGCAGAGTCTCCCCTGTAATATGGACTATCTGAAAATCCTAAAATGCAGAAAAGTCCAACATTGGCACTTCACATAACACTATAACAACTATTTCACAACATGATTGTAGTCAACTGAGTAATATATGTAACACAAATCATAAAATAGCAACTGAATCAAGAATTTACCTCAACCGCATAGTCTGGACTAAGCCTGAAACAAATGAGGATATCTCGATCTCATATGGTCCTCAGCTTCCCAGGTCATCTCTTCTCTATTCCTGTTCCTCCACAATACCTTAATAGAGGCGACATCTTTAGTTCTCAACCTACGAACCTGTCGGTCTAATATGGCCACTAGAACCTCTTCATAGGCTAACTCCTCAGTAATCTGGACATCCTTAACTGGCACAATTCGGGGCGGATCTCCTATGCACTTTCATATCATCGACACATGAAAGACCGGGTGAACAAATTTCAACTCTGGAGGCATTTCTAGCTCATATGCCACCTGGCCTATTAACCAAATGATTCGGTACGGTCCTATAAATCTCGGTCTGAGCTTTCCCTTTTTACCGAATCTCACTATGCCTTTCATCGATGAAACTTTCAGAAATACCCAGTCACCTACATCGAACTCCAGGTTTCTATGTCGTACATCAGCATAGGATTTCTAGCGGCTCTGAGCTGTCAGTAGGCGTTCTCTGATAAGCTTTACTTTCTCTTCTGACTGGTGGATTATTTCTAGCCCAATCAACTCTTATTCTCCTACCTCGAACCAACCAACTGGGGACCTGCATTTCCACCCATATAAGGCCTCATAAGGAGCCATCTGGATTGTTGAATGATAATTGTTATTGTAAGAAAATTCAATAAGGGGTAAATGCCCATCCCAACTACCTCCAAAGTCTAACACGCACACCCGTAACATATCCTCTAGCGTTTGAATTGTACGTTCTGCCTGCCTATCTGTTATAGGATGGAAGGTTGTACTCAGGTTAACTTTTATCCCCACGCCCTTCTGAAAGGACTGCCAAAATTTAGTTTTAACTACACTCCTCTGGCAGAAATGCTTGATACTGGAACACCATGCAATCGAACTATCTCTCTGATATACAGTTCACCATAGTCCTTGGCTGAGAAGGTAGCTCTGACTGGCATAAAATGAGTTGACTTTGTCAATATGTCGACAATCACCCAGATGGAATCAAATCTTCCTCTTGTACGGGGTAGTTCGGTCACAAAATCCATGTTGATTGTTTCCCATTTCCACATAGGCACTGCTATTTCTTGTGTCAATCTACTGGGCTTTTGATGTTCTGCCTTCACTTGCTGGCAATTAGGACATTGTGCTACAAATTCTTCTACCTCCTTCATCATTCCCGGCCACTAGTAAATTTTTGTTATGTCATGATACATCTTTGTTGAACTTGGGTGAAGAGAATAACGGGAATAATGTACCTCTGCCATAATCTGTTGGCGAAGTCCTGCCACATTTGGAACACAAAGGCGACCCCTATATTTCAAGACCCCGTCTGCGGTTACTTTGAAAGGTGATACTTCCCCTTGCTGAGCTTTATCTTTGAGTTATACCAGGTTAGGGTCTTCATATTGCCGTTCTTTCACCTCTACAACCAAGGATGATACCGCAGTATTCTGGATCACTATTCCACTGTCTCCCGAGTCTACTATTCGGATGGCCAAACTGGCTAATTGATGCAATTCTCAGGCTAGTTCCCACTGTTCGGACTTCAAGTATGCCAAACTTCCCATGGATTTGCAGCTAAGGGCATCTTCTACGACGTTGGCCTTCCCTGGGTGATATAAAATGTTCACTTCGTAATCCTTCAATAGTTCTAACCAGTGACACTAACGTAGATTCAATTCTTTTTGTGTAAAAATGTACTGGAGACTCTTATGATCAGTAAAAATATGTACGTGGATGCCATACAAATAGTGTCTCCATATTTTCAAGGCATTAAATACAGCAGCCAATTCCAGATCATGAGTGGGGTAGTTCTTTTCATGCTTCCTCAACTTTCTTAAAGCATAAGCAATTACCTTACAATGTTGCATCAGAACACATCCTAACCCAACGCCCGAAGCATCACAGTACACTGCATAACCCTTTGATCCTTCTGGTAAAGCTACTACTGGTGCTGATGTCAACATGTTTCTCAACTCCTGGAAGCTTTGTTCATATGCTTCAGTCTAGTGAAATTTAGCTGCTTTATAAGCTAACTTGGTCAAGGGCACTGATAAGGTAGAAAATCCTTCTACAAACCTTCTGTAATACCCAGCTAAACCCAGGAAACTGCGTACCTCAGTCGGAGTTGTCGGTCTAGGCCATGACTTTACTTCCTCGATTTTCTATGAATCTACCTAAATACCAGCTTCTAACACAATGTGACCTAAAAAGGCCACTGAATTCAGCCAAAACTCACATTTAGAAAATTTCTCATATGATTGGCGATCTCTGAGAATCTGAAGCACTGTCTGTAGGTGATCTCGATGTTTTTCTTCTGAACAGGAATACACCAGAATATCATCAATAAACACTATCAAAAATAGGTCTAGATACGGCCTGAAGATGTTGTTCATCAAATTCATAAACAAAGCAGGAGCATTCGCTAGTCCGAAGGACATGACTAGGTATTCAAAATGGCCATACCTGGTCCTGAAAGCGGTTTTCGGGATATCCATCTCTCGAACCCGAACCTGATGATACCCAGATCTTAAGTCAATTTTTGAGAAGTACTTCGCCCCCTGTAATTGGTCAAACAAGTCATCTATTCTGGGGAGTGGGTATTTATTTTTGATGGTGACTTTATTCAGCTGCCCGTAGTCTAACACATGCGGACGGAGCCATCCTTCTTTCTCACAAATAGAAATGGTGCATCCCACGGTGAAGTACTCATCCTGATGAAGCCCTTATCTAACAGATCTTTCAACTGTTATTTTAATTCTCTGAGCTCGTCAGGAGCTATTCGGTATGGAGGGATGGAGATAGGCTGAGTACTTGGTAATAAATCGATTGCAAAATCCATCTCCTGTTATGGAGGGATACCAGGAAGTTCATCTGGGAATACTTCTAGGAATTCATTGACTACTAGAATGGACTGGAGAGTTGGGGACTCGGCTTGAACATCCTGAACCCTGACAATATAATAGATACAACCCTTTGCTATTAACTTCCTCGCCTGAAGATAGGAAATAAACCTATCTTTTGGCATGGTTGCATTACATTTCCACTCCCGTACTACCTCCCCTGGAAAGTGAAGTCGGACAATTTTGGTCCAACATTCTACATTGGCATAACATGGTGCTAGCCAATCCATACCCATAATTGCATCAAAGTCAATCATTTCTAATTCTACCAAATTTGCTAAAGTCTAGCAACCAACAACCTCTACAATGCACCCCCGATAGACCCTCTTGGCTATGATGGAGTCACCAATGGGGGTAGATACTAAAAAAGGTTGCTGAAGCAATTCTAGCGTAATACCGAACTTTCGGGAGACTGATGGTGTAACATAAGACAAAGTGGAGCCTGGGTCTATCAAGACATAGTCAGAATGAGAGTAGATGTCCAGCATACCTGTCACCACATCCGGCGATGACTTTGACTCTTGTGATCCCAGTAATGCATAAGTGCGATCTGGACCGGTGCTTGAGCTAGATGCCCCTGATTTGCCTCATCCTCTGTCGGTTGGAGTTGAGGGCCTACACCTTGTTGGAGATACTGGGGCACGTGACCCTACTAAAGATTTGTCCTGTCCGTTCCAATCACTCTGATCCCTGCTGGACAGTCTCTCATCTGGTGACCCTTCTGCCCGCAGATGTAACACGCAGAAGAACCATACCTACATGCCCCAGGATGACAGCAACTACAAATAAGGCAAAGTGAAACGGTAAATCTACTCTGCTCTGACCCCCTCTGCTGCTGCGAGCCTAATGGTCGTGAACTCTCGTTGGGTCCTGACTGCCCCCGACGGCCTAATCTACTACCCTGCTACTGATGTGGGGGTAGAGGTCTGGGTGGTCTTCCTGATAATCATGGCCTAGGGCTGCCCTTAAATTCTGCCTGCAAATCATTAGGTCTAGCCCTGCAGTGCTGCTCCTGATTTATCCTTTCTATCTCTCGTTGTCGTTGTCTGATTCCCTCAATATTTTGAGCAAATGCCGGAACACGAGCAATATCTATGTCCTCTGGAAAAGTAGCCGTAATAAAAGTCTCTACATATGCTGGATTCAATCCCATGCCCCCTGGCTGGCATGGTATCTACAAAAGCTGGTGCATATCGGCTAAGGAGTCAAATCTCATGGAATACTCCCGAACACTCATCGAGCCCTGCTCCAGATGCAAAAACAGATCTACTTGGTCCTGTCGGATCTCCTTCAGCAAATAATGGTCCAAGAAGGCCTCTAAAAAGCTGGACCAATTCATAGGGGGGACATCTCTACCTTGGGACCTTTCCCAACTCTCATACCATAATATGCTATGTCCCATAGTCGAAATACCGTTAACTCAACTGATTCTGCAGGTGTGGCATGCATTACTCTAAAGATCCACTGTAGTTGGTCCAAAAAGTCCTGAGGGTCCTCATCCCGATCCATCCTTGTAAACTGCGGGGGATTCGAGCAAGGAACTCTCGAACCCTCGAACTACCTGGTCCTCCAAAAGATTCCACAACTACAGGTGCCACTGGCTAACGTTGTGCTGCCATCATTTGAGCTATCATAAAAACAGCACTCCTGACTTCCTAATCTAATGGCATTGGAATATAGACTACTGGAGGTGTTGCTGACACATCTGCCACTATGGACAACTTCTAGTGTGGCAGAGAGTACTGGAGAGACCGAGATGTAGTCTCCCTGTTGCCCTCAGATCGGGCCGACTCTGACTGGGGCACCTTACTAGTGCCTTCTCCTACTGCAACATCTAACTTCGTGCCAGTCGTGGTCTATTGCGCGTCCAACATCTCTCTGTAGAAAAGTTGATTATGGTAAGCTTAAAGACTCATCTCTATACAGCACGGCTCTATAGCACGACTGGAAGAGAAAGAAGAGTAACCATCCTAACATGCCTCGCAGCCTCTTGTATATAGTATGTGGTGCACAACACATCCACAAGAAAGACTCTACTTAGCATGGCTTGCAGACTCCTTGGGATACGACCTTCTCTAATACCAAGTTTGTCACGCCCCACCTTGGGAGGCATGACTAGCACCTGGTGCCCTACTAGGGTCTGAACTAGCCTGACTAAGCTTACGCACCTCTGGTGCTTGACCAACACTAAATCTCAAATCAAGAAAATAACAGGCTATATCTTGGCTGTAAACACAGTCCCCGGCCGACAAGGCCTTATAGCCACCTATAAAAGAAAACAACTGCCCATAAACAGATAATAATAGGGAATCCTATGCGGGCCGACAAGACCACCATGATGTCTAGTTATGACTGTAAAGTAAATCCAGTACTAAACAAAGCTATGGCCAACAAGGCCACTAATTAACAGCTAAAAAAGGCCCCACATGACCAACACGCAAAATAAAACACATATGGGCCCCACACGATCAACAACAACTAACCACAGGGAATCAGAAACAATCTGCAAGCCTCTAGGAATGGTATACTAGTCGAGACAAGGCCTCGACCTACCTGTAAACTATACAAAAAAAAGGAGAGACAACCTTCTAACTATGAGCTTCGAAGGAAAGGAGTCGACTGCACTGCTAATATGGCTAAAAACTAGGAAGATCCTGAACTACGTCTATCCGCACCTGTAGGAAAGTAATGCAGCGCCCCAAGAAGGGAGGCAGTACAATATGTACTGAATATGTAAGGCAGTAATTGTAAATAACTGAATGAATTGAAATAAAACTGAAAGTAACTGAAAAGAAGGGATAGAAATACCAACTGAATAGTTGAACTTCCTGCTGTCTTATCTACTAGTAACTAATGCAAACAAGAACCTTACTTGGCTCCCATATGTCAAAGGTACAACCAGCCCAGAATAACCCACTCAAGGCCCCCCATAAGCCCTGGTGAGTACACTTCAAACTATATACCCCTAACAAGGTCATACTAAGTCATCTAATAACTATAGCCATCCTACCAGTCCCTTGGGTCTGCGACTAAGCCCGCTCGGCCCCTGAACTGTAGTTTTGTCTGAGTCTGGTGGACTCCTGATATTTGATATCTACACCTTGGGCACCAGGCTCGATAGGGGGTGTGGTGTAGTGATGATCGGCATAAAAATAGTCCATCCATGGAATGAACTGTATGAGGACCTTGGAACCCATCTTCGTCCCTTGCGGACGACATACTGCTCCTTCGAGCAACATCATCTCACCCTTGGTGGGCGTCGACACAGCTATTAACCTTGGGGTTGGTTATGGAAGGCTATACAGGGCAAAGTTGATCACGGGCAAAAATATATGCCCGAGATACGCTTTACAACTTAAATTAGTCTTGTTTATCTAAGATTGTTGTATACATTTTCATGTAATTTTAGATAAAGTAAAGATATGTGCTAACCAACATGATTAGTCTTTGTTTTGTAGGTTTTGATGACTTTTGAGTAACTAATCCATGAGTTGGTGAAGTAGAGGCTTGGAAACGGAATCAACACGCGAACGTCGGCAAAGAGGAGGCACAAAACAGCCCACCGGCGCGTCGACAAGGTGCCACGGAAGGCAGGCCGCTCACAACAGCCCACCTGCGCATTGGCAACGTGCCAAGGCAGGTGGCCTCCGTGACCAAGGGCTGCCAACGCGCTGCCCAAGCAGCTGACACGCTGCCAACGCAGCAGGGTGCTGCCCGGGCCAATTTCGGGTGATTTCCAGAGGGCCTCCGCGTCCGTAGCGTGTCACGGAGGCTGTGCTCCGCGATGCACTCCGTGACACGTTTCTTGTTATTCCGAGAAAGAGTCCTACTACTAAAAATAGCACACGTAGGTTTATTTTTCATAATGCAGAGTTGGTGGAGCAAGGACGTGGGTTACAGGCAGTTGAGGGACGAAAAAGCTCAGGGTTTTTCTCTCTTTCTTTCTTCTTTCAATCAATTGTTTGTATGATTAACACTTGTTTTAGGATGATTAATCCACAAATGAGTGGCTAATTCTCTTCCTTGCTGAGGTTATGAACAATGGTGATGAATTTTGATTATTGAATTATACGGTTTTTCATCTTCTTCTTCCATGTGGTTCTATTAATTCTTGTTTCTACTGCATTAGTGTGTAGCTGACATTAATGTACATCTAAAAAGTCCGATTTCACTCGAGAGAGCACGAAATTGGAAAGTTGTGAATTAATAGGGTATTGTTCTTAACTTGATTTGGGAAAATTGGGTTTTGATGTGCTTTCCTGATAGAAATATACTTGGAAGCCGTATTAGTCAATTTAGGAACCGGAATTGTATTGCTAGGTCATAAATTGCATTTGATCACAGAAATGTAGACGGATGGTTTATGATTCTTAAGTGAGATTAAATACGAGAGTTTTAATCTCTAGGCTAATGTTCTTGGCTAGCAACTGGAAGAGAAGACTAACCAAATTATGATTATAATCAAGTTCATTACATGTTCTTAACCTTGGCATGCTCATATCCATAGTTTCAATTCAAAGTAGATATTTGTTAATAGTTTTAGTATATAATTTATAAACAAAATTATTTAACTTTTGGTTACTTTGTTGTCAGCATATATAGAAGTAAGATAGAATATAGTATACTTGAGCAATTTTTACTTATCCAGAGTCTCCTTGGTTCGATACTTGGCTTACTTAAGCCACTTTACTACTTGTTTGACCACGTGCACTTGTGTGTCGGTTTTTAACCCCAACCAAAGCAACCGAACAAGTTTTTGGCGCCGTTGCCGGGGAGACTTGGCAATTGGTGAATTTTCTTTAAGTGTTAATTTACTATAAATTTTTTCTCAAGTGCTGACAACTTAGTCTTAGTGTTTGTTTTAATTCTTTTGCATTTTACTCTTTCTTTTTCGAATACCCTTATTGACATGACATCGTGGAATATAAATGGTTTCAATGGTGGATACTCATATTTTAGTGAATCTTGTCTGAATTGCGGAGGACACCACTTGTGGCAACAATGTAACACGTGTAATATATGTGGTGATCAAGATGGCCATTGGGATGGCTGTCCGAATGCATATTCCCCTCCCCCAAGCCCATACTATGATCCTTCTGTTGTTTTTCCTGAGTATAGGCATGCTAAAAATGAGGACTTGGGACGCCAAGCCCGAATAAAAGACATGCTGAAACAACTCTTGGAGCAATCAGAAGCAATGAAGGAGGCGATGGCAGTGTTGAGAATTCAGCAAGAAGAGAATGCAGAGGCTCTAGAAAGGATGAGCATCAAATTCACGGAGATGATCGCTGAAGCTGAAGCTTGTGATAAATTGCAGGTAACAACTTTAGCCGATATTCAAGAGGAACTACAAGAGGACGACAAGGATGAATTTTTGGATGAAGCCCAACAATTAGAATCTCTTGAGTGTCCCCGTGACGGGCTCACACTTATGGAAAATCCATTCATGGAAGAAGAGATAGAGTACCCCCCATTTGACATTAATGAAGAGATAGATGTCGATGCTGAGAAGGAGTATACACGTAAGGAGGTCAAGCAAAATGCAGTTTCAGAGTTGAGGTGTATTGGACCTCACTCTACGAATTTTTCGATGTTAAATTTGGTTGACAACATAGAAAGAGAGTCTTCCAAGCCTATAGAGAAATGTCTAGAGGAGGACCAAGCCCCGTATATTTTGAAATTTGCTAACTCGGAGAGACAAAATGACTTCGCTTACTTAAGGACCAATAAATGCAAAAGGCAACATCTACTGCTTGGTCCTTACAATTTTTCACCACCACCCCTGAAGCATAAGAGGAAATTAGAGAAGAAATTAGGGGTGAGATTCATATCCTCAGGGTGGAGGAAAAAGTGGTGAAACTTGGTACGTCGTGCCGCGACGTAAAATTAGGCGCTCCTTGGGAGGCAACCCAAGGGTACCACAGGTACCATTTTAATTTCTTGCAATTGAGTTAATTTTTGTTTATTTTCATCTTGTGTTGTTTTGGTGGAAAGTTAAGCGCAGATGGAGGGGAAGTCTGAGTACCCGTGGAGGAGGAAGCTAACAAGCATAGAAGAGAAAAAGTGTGGGGTCGAACACCCACTTGTGCAAAGTTGAAGGAAGGCATGCTATTAGCTAGGCCTAAAGGCCCCAGGGAGTATTTCTCACCCTTTTTAAATTTTAATTTGATGCTATGAGGACATAGCATGATTTAAGTGTGGGGTGAGGGAAATTTCAAGGGAAATTTCAAAAAATTTTGTTGTGCTTAATGATTTTTGGTGAATGTAATGCTTGTGAGAAATTTGAAAAATGTGAAATTTTTTTTTTTGTGAATTAAGCATGACTTCATCACCCGTTGGTTTTTCTTTTCGGTTCTTTTCCGACGGGGGGTCTTTGAACCGAAAAATAAAAATTTTCTTTTTCTTTTCTTTGTCTGTATATAAGGTTTTTAGTCATAGCTAGGGACTGTTTTCGACGATGGATGGATGACGACCGTCTTGAGGAAAAATTAGTCGATAGGTTGTGGGTTTGTGAACCCATAACTAATCGATGCTTGAGGTTCTTGCTATGTGCTATACATGATTATAAGATGCAAGTATGTTCAGTGTTGAAGCATGCAAGTGTACAACTTTGTGTGAGACACTTAGGCTCTTGAATTTGACTCAATCTGATTGAAGCTTAATTCTGAATTCTTGTGATTAGCTGAGTAAGAGTCTACTGAATGCTTCTTGATTTGAGCATGTGCCATGAGTATAAGGTTTTTGAGCATTCCGTGCTATTGTGGATTGTCTAGAACTTTGCTGGTGTGTTTATAAAACGAAATGAAGGATGTGAATTGTAGGAAATTATATAGGCATTTCTTTGAATGAACCAAACTTTTATCCCTCATTATACCTACCTTGAAAAATTAATCCTAGTTAACCCCATTGAGCCTTGAGCCTATTCTTTGACAGCTGCAACATAAGCTTAACCCTTTTTCTTTCAGTAGCCTTGAAATTGAACCAAAACTCCAAAGCGCTTAAAGGAAAAATCCGAAAGAGTAAAGGAGTGAGAAGAATGAAAAAGAAGGGAAAGTAGCAATTGTAAAAGTTGAGAAAGGTCGAGGGTGCACTTGTTTGAATATGGGTGAGTATTAGTAGGGAGTAAGAAAATAAATAAATGAAAAGTTATGTATAGAACTCCTTACTAATAAGCTAAAAGTGCCGAAAGAAATGGGGGAACAAAAGAGGAAAAAGAAAACTAAAAGGAGAAAAAGGTGAAGTAAGAGAAGGGAAGTTTGTAATGAAGGCGTGATGTATTAAAAGCGCTTAGGAAAGATAGTCACTATTACTGATCATAATAGTACTTACCCGCACCTGAGTTACATTACAACCTAAAAAGTCCTACTTGATCTTACATTCACCCATCCTTAAATTAGTGGAATAAAACACTAAGGGCAAGCTTATGGGTCATTACATGATGCATGTGAATTCTTTGTGAGAGTGAGTGTAATTCTATGCATGTACCCACACATGTTGTGATATAAAAATTATTTTTGCGTGTGAAATTGGGTAACTCTCATTCCGTGAGGGGCACATGTTGAATGAAGGATATAATTCATGTGAGATTTCTTAATCAGTTGATTTGCATGAGTTTGCTAAAATTGAGAGTCGATTCTTGAGGTTAAGAAGTCTTAACATAGTTGTACTTCATTTCAATGATCAAATCAGGCATGCTCTATTTTTAGCTTGTATCTTACGTAATCATTATAGTCGTAACTTGAATTCTCTTGCTTAATTAGTTATGTGGGAGTCTCCATATGCATGATATGTAAAAGGTTGTTCGAGGACGAACAAGGCTTTAAGTGTGGGGTTGTGATCACGGGCAAAAATATATGCCCGAGATACGCTTTACAACTTAAATTAGTCTTGTTTATCTAAGATTGTTGTATACATTTTCATGCAATTTTAGATAAAGTAAAGATATGTGCTAACCAACATGATTAGCCTTTGTTTTGTAGGTTTTGATGACTTTTGAGTAACTAATCCATGAGTTGGTGAAGTAGAGGCTTGGAAACGGAATCAACATGCGAACGTCGGCAAAGAGGAGGCACAAAACAGCCCACCAGCGCGTCGACAAGGTGCCACGGCAGGCAGGCCGCTCACAACAGCCCACCTGCGTGTTGGCAATGTGCTACGGCAGGTGGCCTCCGCGACCTAGGGCTTCCAACACGCTGCCCAAGCAGCGTGACACGCTGCCAACGCGGCAGGGTGCTGCCCGGGCCGATTTCGGGTGATTTCCATAGGGCCTCCGCGTCCGTAGCGTGTCACAGAGGTTGTGCTCCGCGATGCACTCCGTGACACGTTGCTTGTTATTCCGGTAAAGAGTCCTACTACTATAAATAGCACACGTAGGTTTATTTTTCATAATGCAGAGTTGGTGGAGCAAGGACGTGGGTTACAGGCAGTTGAGGGACGAAAAAGCTCAGGGTTTTTCTCTCTTTCTTTCTTCTTTCAATCAATTGTTTGTATGATTAACACTTGTTTTAGGATGATTAATCCACAAATGAGTGGATAATTCTCTTCCTTGCTGAGGTTATGAACAATGGTGATGAATTTTGATTATTGAATTATATGATTTTTCATCTTCTTCTTCCATGTTGTTCTATTAATTCTTGTTTCTACTGCATTAGTGTGTGGCCGACATTAATGTACATCTAAAAGGTCCGATTTCACTCGATAGAGCACGAAATTGGAAAGTTGTGAATTAATAGGGTATTGTTCTTAACTTGATTTGGGAAAATGGGGTTTTGATGTGCTTTCCTGATAGAAATATACTTGGAAGCCGTATTAGTCAATTTAGGAACCGGAATTGTATTGCTAGGTCATAAATTGCATTTGATCACAGAAATGTAGACGGGTGGTTTATGATTCTTAAGTGAGATTAAATACAAGAGTTTTAATCTCTAGGCTAATGTTCTTGGCTAGCAACTGGAAGAGAAGACTAACCAAATTATGATTATAATCAAGTTCATTACATGTTCTTAACCTTGGCATGCTCATATCCATAGTTTCAATTCAAAGTAGATATTTGATAATAGTTTTAGTATATAATTTATAAACAAAATTATTTAACTTTTGGTTACTTTGTTGTCAGCATATATAGAAGTAAGATAGAATATAGTATACTTGAGCAATTTTTACTTATCCAGAGTCTCCTTGGTTCGATACTTGGCTTACTTAAGCCACTTTACTACTTGTTTGACCACGTGCACTTGCGTGTCGGTTTTTAACCCCAACCAAAGCAACCAAACAAAAGTCAATCCCCAACTAAACCTGGAATACTGGTCTCAGCTAATAACAACTGCTAATCGCAATGGATATACTTCTGGCTTTCTTACTGGGATTCAAACTAAATTATAGTACTAAAAAAACAAACTTGCCAAATGAATTTTCCTTAGCATACCTGGATTGCAGATTTCTGATTAACTAGTGAGTTTCAAATTATACTCAACAACTCTTTCAAACTATAATCATATTACTGGGAGAATGAGACTTGTTTCAGTACTAAAGTAGGCAAAAATGATAACTTTCTATATAAATATTAACTATACTTCAATTTAACGGAACACGATCGAAAATGTGTAGTTTCTCGAAAGTTCAGAAGGGAGAAATGCTTACTTGAAGCCTGTGATTGTATAGAAATTAGTTTGGAGCAATTCTGAAAACTTTGGCTCGGCGGGATTTCAATTCGTCGGGCGAATTTCTTGAAAATAACTCCATAGTAATGCACCCAGTGGGCTTAAACTTCAATACCCGTAGTTAATTTGTATTCGGGCGTCATTTCATAGCGTAAATGGACAAAAATTTATTAATTTCCTCGTGTTTCCTCCTCTCTGGTCATGTGAACTATGGAAAATGAAATGAAATAAAACAAGGGAGCCTTATATACATATTTGGGCGGTGGCAAGGGGCGCCCCATGATGCGGCCCCCATAGCGCCAGGATGCGGCGCGCCGCGCTGGCTGGTGCCCTGCCGGCTGGCGCATCACGCTGGCCCTTTGCGGCCTCACCTCGCCCAACTATGCTTCCAAGGTTTCCCTACATTCTTCATACTCTCTTTATTTACCTCAAATTCACGTGTACGCTTACTAATCGTTAACTTTTACGAGGTGTAACATGTTGTCAGTTCATTCTTGCTAATTCCTCCACTTGTTTCTCATTAAAACTTTTAGAGTAGTTGTAAGTTGTTTTTGTTTTATCAATGGAAAAATATAAAAAGATACATTGTGGGTGCCACTAACATCTTTTTTTGTAGAAAATGACTTCATCCAGGAATTCCATCAAGGGAAAAGCCCCATCCTCCTCATCCACAAAGGGCAAAGGAAAGGCAAAGGCATCTGTAGAACCCACCAACTCTCAAGAGGCCATCATGTTTTGTTTGCTCGACATGAAGGGACACTACGACATTTGCAAGGGCCGATCAATCACCATTGAAAAGATATTTGATTTGGTGGGGCTGTGGGGTGACCTTCCCAACATCACAGCACAGTTCACTGACAGACAATGGCATGCTTTTGCCAATCTTCTCCTGGATTACTATCCAAGATTAGTCCCAAAGTTCTACGCTTCCTACCAGGCTAGGCAGGAAAGCATGAACCATAAAGTCAAGGTGGATGAATTTACCTGCCTATCTTTAGTTATGGTGCGAGGAGTGGAGCTCGACATTACTCCAGCAGCCATCAATTATTTGTTCTAGGAGGACGAGCTTGACACCGGCTCAAAATATATGGCCAGGATTGCTGATAAGGAGAACCAATTCTCATGGATAGATCCTATCATTGCTGCAGACACACCCTTCTGGGCTATTATGTCCAGCGAAATTTATCACCATGATCTGAAATTTGAAGCCAAGTTGTGGCTAGATTTCATTTGTTGCCGCATCGTACCTTCCAAGAACGAGCAATGGGTCAGCTTGGAAGCATCTATCCTTATCGCATGCATCATGATAGGGGTTACTGTAAACTTTGGGGAGATTGTGGCTCTACAAATGAAGAGGAAAGCAAGGCAGGTCAGCACCTTCATGCCATATGTCGTACTGATTTCTCAGTTACGCTTGCAAGCCAAAGTGCCAATGTTCCTAGATGAGACCCCTAGTCCACCTGCTTCGGCTGTAATTATAATAGATCATAAAAGGAATGTTGATGCATCCAAGGTCAAGCAAAAGAGAATATAGGACTTTGATTTGTCAGAGGCTTCTTTATCTCATGGTTCTGAGCAGTCTCCACAAGCCCCAGATTTGAACATACCTCACCTAGAAGCTTTAGGTTAAACCTCCAGTGACATACCTCTTAAGGGAGCATCACCCCCTCCAACATCCTCCCAACCAAGCATTCTCCACAAGCTTGTGGAAATGACCAACTCTCATGAGAGTCAGCTTCATAAGTTGGCTAGGAGCCTCCCTACCCTCATCGCCCAAACGGTGAAAAGGGAAATGAAGTCTATGTATGAGAGTATTAACACATGGTGCAAATGGGTAGATGTTGTGGAGGGGGTTATCACCTCTCTTCGAACTAAATTAAGGGAGTGGAAAAGTCGTACGTCTATGGAGGTGCCTGACTTGACTGCTCTTGATACCGCAATGGCTGCCCCTTCTATAGTTTGAGGCAATTAATGACTTGTTTGAGGGCTTGGGAGATGACGTTGAAGTGCAGTTGATGATGGAGACTTTGATGGAGAGGAAGGAGAAAGTGCAGTTGATGATGTGGATGAGGAGGAGTGACCCACTCAGATAGTCTCTCGCCCCCTTTATTTTGCATGCGTACATTGGGGACAATGAATATTAAAGTTGGGGGTGGGATGAGTGTTTTTCTAGGTGGTCATTTGTGTCCTATTTTTTTATGGCTTGATTTAGTCCTTGTCGGGCTCTTGTTTTTATCTGATGAGGAGTTGTGAGCCTATGTTGGGCTCATTTTAGTATTGTTGATGATTGCCCTTGTTGGGCCAGTTATTTTGATAAAATTGTGAATGGATGAAATGAATTATTTTTGGATGCTAGTGTTGAAAAATGGGTCTTTACTTTGAATTGCCAAATGTTGCATTATGACCCAAATATTTTGTTCACCTGTGTAAATAGTAGAATAGTAATTAAACTCCAAGGGTTTTCTTCATACCACATTTCTTTTCCAAGGAGCATTCTGCTTTTTCTTTTTTTATTGTCGAACCAGATTGGCACTTCCTGATGATAGACTGTGAGGTGACTCTCTTATGGGAAAATGCCATGTCTTTCTTGAGTCTTCTGTGGAGCTGTTTTGAGAGGTACCGCCAAATATTTTGAGATGTTGCATGAAAATGAGAAATGATGAAAATGAGAAATGAGAAATGGGCATTTGAAATGAGAAATTTAGTACTCTTTTGTCATACATTGCAGATTCCTTGTTTGGCTTATGAATTTGCATGCTCTAATGTCTTGAATCAAAATCTTGTGATGATAATGACTTTTTTGGACTCTTTGGTTGTGATGCCTTGTGTGGTAAGGATCTTTGTGAATCTCATGCATAGCTTCTTGTCTAGAACTTGCCTTAAGTGTGACTCAAGGCAAAATCCTAGATGTAGCTACACTTAGAACATGATTTTAGGCTTTCATTTGACTAGTCATTCTATCCAAAATGACCTCCGAAAATGTCTTCCGTTGGTAGCCAATGTTGAGCCTTTTGAACTGTTTATTCTTGAAAACCACATTACAAGCCAATGTCCTTTTTTGATCCCCTCTTCTTGGAACCCATCCTCCCTAATTGCTAGTGGTGAGCGAATGAGAAAAATGAGGTCTGAAAACCCAAAGGCATAAAGAGAGATAAGGAAATCAGTGAGTAAGAGGAAAAGAGCCTAAGTTTGGGGGTTTTTCAAGAAAGGGGGTATATAAGAAGCTTAAATATGAGGTACCACCAAATTATGAGTAAAAGGAATGAAATAATGAGCTGAGGAACCTTAAGGTACCAAAAGAGAAAAGAAAAGTGAAATGGTGTTACCTCTTGAGTAGACAAGGCTTAATGTGATAAGGCTACAAGGAAGGTCATTGAACAATAAAAGAGAGAAATGGTTGCAAAAGGACGAATAAGGTGGAGCGATATTCAAAGTTAGATAAGAAGGGTTAAAGTGTTCACATAAAGGAATTATGGAGGATCTAGTCACTAGAGACAAATAACTGTCCTACCATTACCCCTAGCCTTCATCATGACCCACAAGTCCTAATTGATTTTGAGTGTAGTTGTTCCACATTAGTGGTGAATTACATGAAGGCAAGCCTATGGGTCGAGTTGTGTGCATGAAAATTTTTTTGGGGAGAGTGAGCGTGATCATCTTTTTCTATACTCCTTTATGTGTGCATTGATTCATGATAAAGAAAAGGGATTCTCTCTTTGGTGAGTGGCATCATTCCTTTTGAGGACATATTTGCATTAAGGTAAAGGTGTGATTGAGGCATGAGTAGTGCGAGCTCTAAGGAAAACTTTGAATGTGTAGTGATTATGAATTAAGATGCCATGCGTATTTTGTGGGATTAGTTATGCCCTTGTCTTGCAAAATGAAAGCATTTGTGTATCATGCCTTTGAATTGTGGTGGCCTCTTGAAACTTTTCCATTTATTTTTTAAGGGAATTTTCTTCTCTTTTTCTGTGAGTTGGTGACATTTTTAGGTTGTCATGGATTAAGTGGTGATTGATGTATAAACTCTTGTGGAGTGGCATATTTCTCAACTGATAAGAATTGCATTACTTGAGGACAAGCAATGGTTCAACTTTGGGGGTTTGATGAGTTGGTAATTTACCAACTCATTAGGCTCTTAAGCATGAGCTTTAGCTTAGTTTTAAAGTCATTTAGATGAATTTTATGCCCTTTTTGCCTTCTTATGTGAAGGTATCTGAGTTGAAGAAAAAGAGAAAGAAGTGGAGTGAAAAGGATAAAATCAGGTGAAAATTGGCGCTCCACCAGAGGTGTCATGACCCGAACATAGGCCTGGATAGAGACACGGGAAAAGGAAACCCGAGAGGCTCCAAGTCGACCCATGGCATGAACATAGCATCTAGGAGCATATAATAAGCGAAAACTGAAATAATAAAACATGCTTAAGCGGAAGTCTACATACATATCAAGCTAAAATAGAGTCAACAATGACAAGCTGATTTTCTACATACTGTCTGAAAAGCCTCTAACATAACTGAGGAGCTGGTGTGACAACATCCCTAACTATCTCGACAAAAGTATGTAACTGAAATAACATAAAAATGGATAACTGAATGTCCTCGAAGGATGATGACTCACCAACGCTAGCTAAAATAGGTCTGAGAGGAAAGCAAGACTAATGATGTGGCTGAGACTGATCCCTCGGACCTGTATCATGAAAAGATACAGCATAGGGTATGTGGTCAGTACTTAGAATGTACTGAGTATGCAAGGTAAGTAAAATGGATAGTTAAAAATACATAAGAGTTCATAAGAGTAGGACAGTATGAACATGAAGTAAAATATCATAATATAAACATGAGGCTCAAGGTTTTCGAACCATTCATAATCTAGTCATAATCATAGTCATAAGACAAACATTATGAAAACATAACTTAATCCAAAGTAACATAAAAGTAATAATGCGTAAATCCTGAGGAATACTGGGAGAACTCGTCTTAACTGATACCATCATGATAGAGCTTACACGATGCCCCAACTATCTCGCTCATGTGGGTAGATCTGTCCCAGACTTACCAGGCAAGGGATGTGCATGATGTGATATCACAAGGGTGAATCCATAAATACATATACCTATAGTGGAATGTAGTTTTGAGACCACGAGGTTTACCTGAACATGAGGTCTACTCGGTGCTAGACACTGTTCCCAAAAACATGCACATGAGGCTCATATCGTAATCGTAAAATCATTCATGAAGTTCATGGACAAATAAATCATAACATACTTGATCATATTTGAAATACATGATTAGCCATGAGTAAAGGCCCATGAGTCGGCCAAAAGTCATAAATTCGTAAATCATGAAGAGCATGCATAGTTGTAGAAAATTCATATACTTGACATTCATAAATTCATGAGGAGTAATTGAAGAGAAATCATATCATAAATCATAATTTCATAATTTAGGGTTAGGAAGATCAAAATCATAATAGAATCATAACTTGACTTTTCAAGAAGCTTTGCATAATTGGGCATAGATTGATTAGGATTTGAGACCATATATTAGAATCAATTTAAATATAAAATCTAACCATAGATCTTAAAAGAACATTTAGAGCATGAAGGGAATTGACCCATAATCAAATCAAAGAGAATTCCATAAATTTGGGCTTAAACCCCATAAGATCATCAAATTACTTCAATACTTGAATTCAGGAACATAGAGGGAAATTGGGGCATGAGAGTGAAGAGGGACTCTCATTAACAAACCTACATACCTGGGTAATCTGATCTTACACTCTCCCTTGAAAGCCCAAAGTAATTGGAGAAGGAATTGGGGAATTCTCAAGCGTGATCTCCAATGGAATACTCTAAACTTGTATGCATGGAATAGAAAGGCTTATGATAGGTTAAGTACTCTTAAAACCCTTCTAACTTAGCTTAATACGACATAGTTTAGGGTCTTAGAGCTTATGATTTATGAAAATACCCTTAATGAAAAATCTGAAAATTGAACACTGCCAATCATCACGGGCCTCACCATGAGTTGTAACATGAAGTAACAATTCGTCGTAGCCACTCGTGATCACCACTAGCCACCTGGCAACTTACTGTATTCTCACCACGACTTCATCCCATGACTCATGATTTCCTACCATGAGTCGTAACATCACTCGTGACTTCATCTCCCCTACGACCTTTGACCACGAGTCGTACCCACATACCAGACTCGTGGTGTGACTCGTGGTCTGGACCCTAGATTCCAAGTCTTCTTCACAACTCCTCCCACGACTCGTACCATGAGTCGTCCTGAGTCAATTTTTCAAGCATTTTCTGCTGATCACACTCTCAAATCCCGAGTCTAGTCTTAGGCACTTCCAGAGTATTACAATATCTCCCCCTTTGGAACATTTCTCCTCGAATGTGAATGATCATACTGAAGAGCTGGGGAATAGAATTGTTATCCAAATTACTAAAAATTAAAGCTGAAAACTGACGGAGTGGCTGACTCTAGACTATAATACATGAATGAAATGAATTCATGAATCACACATACATGTATTGACATGAAAGAAACTGGAACACATAATCTAAACATGCAGCTGAATAGAGTACTAAGGAGGAAACTAGTACCTTTAGTTGGAACTAAACCAGAAGGGAATAGATGTGGGTATTAAGCCATTATGTCTGCTTCGGCTTCCCACATAGCTCCCTCAACATGCTGATTTCTCCATAAAACCTTTATCGAAGCTACTTCTATGTTTCTTAGCTTTCGAACCTGATGATCAAGTATTTCAACCAGAACCTCTTCGTAGCTAAGGTTATCCTTCACACCTACGCTCTCCACCGGAACAACCACGCTGGATCACCCATGCACATCTTTAAAAGCGACACATGGAAAACTAGATATACTGAAGCCAATTCTGAGGGAAACTCCAACTCATAAGCCACCTTGCCAACACGTCTCACAATACGGTGCGAGCCAACATAACGGAGACTAAGTTTCCCCTTATTTTTGAATATCATCACTCCCTTCATAGGAGACACCTTCAAAAACACCCAATCATCAACTTCAAACTCAAGTTCTCTCCTCCTCACATCTGCATAGGATTTTTGGCGACTCTGAGCTATTTTCAGCCTTTCCCTTATAAGTTGAACTTTCTCCATAGCATTTTGAACTGAATTTGGTTCTATCAACGTAGCTTCACTAACTTCAAACCAACCAATGGGCGATCTACACCTCTGCCCATAAAGAGCCTCAAACGGAGCCATCTGAATGTTGGAATGGTAACTATTATTATATGCGAATTCGATGAGAGGTAAATGATCATCCAACTACCCTTGAAATCAATCACATGCTCTCAAAATATCCTAAGAGTCTAAATGGTCCATTCATTCTAACCATCTATTTGCAAGTGAAAAGCTTTACTAATATTAACCTGAGTATTGAGGCCCTTCTGAATCGATCTCCAAAACTGGAAGGTAAACTGAGTACCTCTATCTGATATGATGGAAAAGGGCACTCCATGCAATCAAACTAACTCCCAAATATACAATTTAGCATAATCCTCCATTGAGTCGGTAGTCTTGACTGGTAGGAAATAAGCTACTTTGGTCAACCTATCCACAATCACCCATATGGAGTCATGTTGTCGGCGAGTACGAGGCAACCCTGTAATGAAGTCCATATTGATTTCCTCCCACTTTCAAGTAGGAATACTAATGTCTTGAAGCACAGCTCCAGGTCTTTGATGCTCAACTTTCACCTGTTGACAATTCGGACACTTTGCCACAAACTCTGTAGATATCCTTCATGTCATTCCAGTAATAGACTTCCCGTAGGTCATGGTACATCTTGGTGGCACATGGATGTATAGAATATATAGAACCATGAGCCTCATGAAACATCTGCTCCCTCAAGTCTTCAACACCAAGAACACACAAATGACCCTGATATCATAGTACACCATCTCCCCTTTGGGAGAAAACCTCCACCTTCTGATTTTGAACAGCTTCCTTCAACTTTACCAAAATAGGATCCTCGTCTTTCCTAGCCTTGACCTCAGTCACCAAGGAAGATTTTGACCCATTCTGAACAATGACACCACCATTTACTGATTCAATAAGAAGAACTCCGAGTCATGCAAGTGATGCACATCCTTCACTAAATCTTTCCTCTCCTCATCTACATGGGACACACTCTCGATAGAAAGCCTGCTACGAGCGTCTACCACTATATTAGCCTTGCCCGAATGATGAAGGACACTCATATCGTAATCCTTAAAAAGCTCCAACCACCTTCTTTGACGTAGATTTAGATACTTTCGGGTGAACACATACTGTAGGCCTTTGTGGTCCGTAAACACATCCACATGGACCTCGTATAGATAGTGTCTCTAAATCTTCAAGGAAAATACTACCACTGCCAACTCGAGGTCATGAGTTTGATAGTTCTTTTCATGGACCTTAAGCTGCCTAGAAACGTAGGCTATAATCTTACCGTGTTGCATTAATACACAACCGAGGCTGATCCTTGAGGTGTCAAAATATACCAAAAACTCATCGGTATCCTCAAGTAGAGTCAACACTGGTGCTGAGGTGAGTCGAGTCTTTAACTCTTGGAAGATTTTCTCACAGGCCACCGACCATTGAAACTTTTCTTTCTTATGGGTCAACTTAGTCAATGATGCTGCAATGGAAGAAAACCCTTCAACAAACCTCAAGTAGTAACCAGACAAGCCTAAGAAACTCCTGATATCCGAAAGACTCACTAGTCTGGGCCATCACAGCTTCTATCTTTTGAGAGTCCACTTGTACACCCTCTTTTAACACCACATGACCTAGAAATTCCACTAAGTTTATCCAAAACTCACACTTGATGAATTTAGCATACAGTTGGTGATCCTTAAGAGTCTATAGCACCACCCTCAAATGAGCGGCATGCTCCTCCTCACTCCGAGAGTATATGAGAATGTCATCTATGAACATAATCACGAACATGTTCAAATACAGCTTGAACACCCTGTTCATCAAATCCATAAAAGCTGCAGGAGCATTCGTTAGTCTAAATTACATAACTACAAACTCATAGTGACCATACTGAGTCCTAAAGGCTGTCTTCGGGATGTCACTCTCTCTAACCCTGAGCTAATGATGTTTGGATTTGAGGTCTATTTTTGGAAAACACTTGGCACCCTGAAGCTGGTCAAACAAGTCATCAATTCTGGGAAGGGGATACTTGTTCTTGACGGTGACCTTATTCAACTGCCGATAGTCAATGCACATCCGAAGGGAACCATCCTTCTTTCGGACAAAGAGTATTGGTGCACCCCACTGGGATTTTCTAGGTTTTATGAAACCCTTGTCTAAGAGATCCCTCAACTGCTCCTTTAACTCCTTTAACTCAGCCAGAGCCATTCTGTAAGGAGGAATAGATATAGGTTGCGTATCAAGAAGAAGGTCACTACAAAAATTGTCTCCCACTCGGGAGGAATTCCCTGTAGATCAACTAGAAACACTTTTGGATATTCACACACTACAAGAACTGACTGGATAGTCGGGGTTTTGGATGTGGCATCATTAACCCTAACTAGATGGTACACGCAACCTTTAGAGATTATCTTTCTGGCCTTAAGGTAGAAAATGAAGCGACCTACAGGCATAGCTGAACTACAATTCCACTCTAGGACTGGCTCACCCAAAAATCAAAACTCTACCGCACGGGTTCTACAATTCATGAAGGCATAACATGCATGTAGCCAATCCACGCCAAAGATAACATCAAAATCTGTCATGGCTAGCTCTACTAGATCTGCTGAGGTGACTTTTTGAAGGACTATGACAGGGCAATTTGTGTACACCCATCGAGCTATAACTGAATCACTGACTAGATAGAGACTGAGATAGCTTCTGATAAGATTTCGAGACTGACTCTGAAACTACTAGCAACATAGGGCATCACAAAAGATAAAGTAGCCCTTGGGTCTAACAATGCATATACATTAAAGTGATATACTCGTAACATGCCAGTGACCATATCTGGTGAAGTCTCCTGCTCTTTACGAGATGCGAGGGCATAAAACCTATTCTAGTGTTGACCACCACCTACACTTGTGGGTGTAACCTGCTGAGTTGGGCGTTCTAGTGTTGCTGCAAAATTGGTAGCCTGAATACGACCCCTACCATCACCTATCTGGCCAACAGACACTCTCGGTGCTTGTGTCCGGATCTACCACACCCAAAATAGATATCTGATCCAATCAAGCACTCCCATATGTTATTCTTGCCATACTTCCCATAGACCGGGAAGGTACGCTCTACCTGCATTCTCCTATATCGCCTGGAACCTGATGCTCTGCTCCTTTGATCAACTTGCGATCTAGATGGAGCACTGGCCAATGATGGCGCTAGAGCTAATGACCTCTGATGGGAATGTTTACGATGTCTGCCTCCCGACCTCTGCTGGGAGAACCCAAAACTATCTATCCTAGACCTCTTGGCCTCCCTTTTCGTCAAATATGCTGCTTCTATCTTCTAGGAATACAAAACTAATTGAGGAAAGTTGATGTCCTGATGAAGCAAAGTGGTCCTATAATCCTTAACCAGGTAGTCCGCTACTCCATGCACAAACCTACTCACCCAAGCTCCCTAATCAGCCACCATCTGTGGTGCATATTTGGACAAGCGGGTGACTCTAAAGCATACTCCTGGACTGTCATATTATTCTGCTTCAGCTTCACAAACTCAGTTGCCTTGATCTCCCTCATCTCATGGGGAAAGAACCGATCCAGGAATGCAGTGAGGAACTCATCCCAACCAATGGGACCCGCTCCAACTACGCTGCTATCTTTTCACTATCTGAACCAGATATGGGCAACTCCTTTAAACTAATAAGAGTCTAGGTCTGTGCACTTCTCCCCTATCACCCCCATAATCTGGGTGATCTTCTGGATCTCATCAATAAACTCATGCGAATCCTCGTCCATCTTCGATCAGAGGAACTCCGGAGGGTTCATCCTAATAAAGTCTCTGACTCTTGTCGCTATCGCATTCCTATTCTAGGGAACATGCGCTACTCCTGTTGGTTGAACTGGGTGGTCAATTCATATGCCAACATCTGGATGGCTACCCTAAACTCCGCATGGGCAACCTGCTCGGGCACATGATCTTTGGGGGATGGTGGGCCTTGCTAGTGCCTATCCCCATTGCCATTATCATGGCCATTTCCGTTTTCGTTTCTTCTTCCATTAACTTGGCGAGGAGGCATGATTATGCAAATGCATATAGCACGAGTTAGAAGGATAGAGAGACATTTCACGCACGACATAGATCATGAAAGAAGGAAAATTTCCTAAAATGCTTCATAGCCTCTTCATCAGAAGTGTGGCACGCTTCATACCCATGAAAAATACTATACTTAATGCGGCTTTCAAATACTCTAGGACACTTCAAAACCTAATGCTCTGATACCAAGTTTATCAAAACTTGAACATAGGCCCAGATAGATACATAGGACAAGAAACCCCGAGAGGCTCCAAGTCGACCCATGGCATGAACATAGCAGCTAGGAGCATACAACAAGCGAAAACTGAAATAATAAAAAATGCTCAAATAGAAGTCTATATACATATCAAGCTACAATAGAGTCAATAATGAAAAGCTAATTTTTTACATACTGTCTGAAAAGCATCTAACAAAACTGATGAGTTGATGGGACAGCATCCCCAACAAGCTCGACAAAAGTCTATAACTGAAATAACATAAGAATGGATAACTAAATGTCCTAGAAGGATAAGGACTCACCAATGCTGGCTAAAACAGGTCTGAGAGGAAAGCAGGACTAATGATACAGTTGAGACTGATCCCTGGAACCTGTATCATGAAACGATACAGCATAGGGTATGCAGTCAGTACTTGGAATGTACTGAGTATGCAAGGTAAGTAAAATGGACATATAAAAATACATAAGAGTTCATACGAGTAGGACAACATGAACATGAAGTAAATATCATAATATAAACATGAGGGCTCAAGGTTTTCAAACCATTCATAATCTAGTCATAATCATAGTCATAAGAGAAACCTTATAAAAACATAACTTGATCCAAAGTAACATAAATGTAACAATGCATAAATCATGAGGAACACTGGGAGAACTCATCTTAATCGACATCATCATGATAGAGCTTACGTGATGCCCTAACTATCTCGCTCAAGTAGGCAGAGCCGTCCCAGGCTTTCCAGGTAAGGGACGTGCATGATGTGATATCACAAGGGGGAATCCATAGATACATATACCTACGGTGGCATGTAGTTCTGATACCATGAGGTTTACCTGAATGTCGGGTTCACTCGGTGCTAGACATTATTCCCAAACACATGCACATGAGGCTCATATCATAATCGTGATATCATTCATGAAGTTCATGTCCAATAAATCATAACTTACTTGATCATACTTGAAAAACATGATTAGTCATGAGTAAGGGCCCGTGAGTCGGCCAAAAGTCGTAAATTCGTAAATCATGAAGACCATGCATTGTTGTAAAAAAATTCATATACTTGACAGTCATAAACCCATGAAGAGTACTTAAAGAGAAATCATATCATAAATCATAATTTCATAATTTAGGGTTAGGAAGAGCAAAATCATAATAGAATCATAACTTGACTTTTCATGAAGCTTTGCATAATTGGGCATAGATTGACTAGGATTTGAGATCATAAAATTATAATCGATTTAAATATAAATCTTCCCATAGATCTTAAAACAACATTTAGAACATGAAGGGAATGGACCTATAATCAAATCAAAGAGAATTCCATAAATTTGAGCTTAAACCCTATAAGATCATCAAATTACTTTAATACTTGAATTCATGAACATAGAGGGAAATTAGGGCATGAGAGTGATGATGGATTCTCATTCGCAACCCTACATACCTGTGTAATCTGATCTCACACTCTCCCTTGAAATCCCAAAGGAATTGGAGAAGGAATTGGGGAATTCTTAAGCATGATCTCTAATGGAATACTCTAAACTTGCATGCATGGAATGGAAAGGCTTATGATAGGTTAATTACTCTTAAAACCCTTATAACTTAGCGTAAAACGATGTAGTGTAGGGCCTTAGATCTTAGGATTTACAAAAATACCCTTAATAAAAAATTTAAAAATTAAACATTGCTAGTTATCATGAGCCTCACCACGAGTTGTACCATGAAATAACGACTCATGGTCGCAACTCGTGATCACCACTGGCCACCTGGCAACTTACTAGATTCTCACCATGACTTCATCCTATGATTCGTAGTTTCCTACCACAATTCATAACATTACTCGTGACTTCATCTCCCCTACAACCCTAACCACGAGTGGTACCCACATACCACGACTCATGGTGTGATCGTGGTCTAGACCCTAGACTCTAGGACTTTTTCATGAATCCTCCCACGACTCGTCCTTCCTTTCCACGACTCATACCAAGAGTCATTTTTCAAGCATTTTCTGCTGATCACACTACCAAATCCCGAGTCTAGTCTTAGGCACTTCCGGGGTATTAGTGGAGTACATTGGTAAAATGTCGTTCAAACACATATAACCACTGATTTAAGGAGAAAATGCAACCGGCAGCCGCAGACATCAACCGGTGATTTGCCGATTAAATCCCCGACAGGTGCTGGATCTTGCTGGACCGAGGAGGAAATTGATCGGTGGATCACAGATGGAAGCCGGAGAACCATAGAAGATGTCTCCAAATGGTCCTATAACATCACTGGAGTGCAAAAGAAAACAAATGGCGGTTCGTGAAATGCAACCGGCGAACCGTCGGTTCTATCACAAGTTAAAAAATGCCTGGACAGGGGCAATTATGTCTAGCACTAAAAAGAGGATATTGATTGCCCTATTTTTGTATATAGTCTAGAAGAAAGTACTTTGTACATACTTTTTAGCTTTTTGAACATTCCTTTTGCTTTGGAGAGAGAAGAACCTCATTAGAGGAGCTTGCTAAATATTGCTTTTCCTATTTTCATATTCTTCCCTAGCAAGGTATAACCATTAGTACAGACATAATTGAGTTTGATTTTTCTTTCTCTTAGTAATGAAATCATTGAGTTTACTAATGAATATACTCTTTAGTTTCTTAATCATGAGTAGCTAAATCATCAACTAGAGGAGTGTGTAATGATGGGTGCTTAGTTAGATTGGATATTGCTTGATTCATCTCCATATTGCTTAATTAATGTAAATATATTGAGTTCTCTCCAATTTATAGTTGATAATCCATAGTTGTAAATGTGGGTCTACTTTACTTACTTGATTTCAGCTTGAAAGGGAAGAATTCAAGTATTGGGAGGGAATTTGATGGCGGAGGAATGGATGTGATTGTGTGGAGTTAGGCTAGAAATAGCCAAAACCTATATTCATAATCCTAATTAATAGTTGATGACTAGATATAGCTCAGGTATTAACCCAAACTTTATTGGGCTAATTGACATGTGTCTTGAGATTCAAAAAGACTCGAGAAAAAGGTGTCCATGAGGTTGAAAAATATTGGGAGCCATGTCCAAAGTTATTACACTTATTCACAATGATTTGATGAGCTAGAATATCCTTATTTGATTAGCTCCCCATCTACACCATACCTCTAGTCTTCACTCATTATTGTCTATCAATTTTGGTTATTTTGTTATTTTGGCTAGCTGGTTTAGAATCCACAATATTGTTGACTTCATTTTTCTCCTAAAAATTTACTGTTTTATTTCCCTTGATTGGTGCGAGTTAATTTAAAGTTCCTAAAACAACGGTTGTGAAAATCATTCACTAGTCTCTTTGGGATTCGACCCTAACATCCGTCGAAAATATTTATTTTGAGCAATGACCGTGTACGCTTTCTCGTTAAGAGGGGTGTAGTTTGGATGTTATCAGCCTTTAGCCTCTGAGCAGGAGAAGGATACCCATAGTGGTTCACTGGAGGATTATCAAATTGATACTGATGACACTAAGGAGCCACGGGCCACTAGGGCACAGGCCAAGTCTAAGGCCGATGCTACCTCTGCCGCTCTAGTAAATGCTCCCCAGCCTGAGAAGGGAGCCAGTGAACAGCCTCAAAAGTCTGGCAGTGGCTCCAATGCTGAGAAAGGGTCTAATGATGTCCAATCTGGATAGGGTGCAGATGAGACCGGGTCTAAGGATAAGGCCCAAGAGGATGATGATGACCAGAATTTGCCTCTAGAGAGTTGTTCAATTAGGTGGAGTGTGCCCGGTGCTCGGGAGATATATGAGCAGGGACTCACTCTCACCTCCAAACAACACTCTATGCAGAGCATTTAGGAGGAACCGCGAATCCTGACCAGTTCTCTAAATGAGGTCAAGGAGATGAAGTGGCTCTTCAACTTTTATGGGTTCGAATGGATAGCTAGAACCCTTGACAGCTACAGTGCTGAACTAGTTTGGGAGTCCTATGCCAACTACTTGGAAATGATGGAGCAAAAGGCAAAGGCCGGGAAGAAACTAGAGAAGCAACCCAGGCTTGATAGTGTCATGGTCCGAAGACGAGTAGTTAATATCTCTGAGTGGACCATTTCCTAGATGTTGTATGGGCCAGAGTTTCGAGTTCCAGCTATCACAGCCGAGTTTGACTACATAGTAGATGCCTTGAAAAGGGTTAAGCAGTTGATCCTCTAACAGAGATAGAGGCAAATAAGATGGATAGATGGGGTTATAGCCGAGGATAAGGAGGAGGTAGAGTGGGTGATCAGTGGACGGCAGGTCACAAAGGCTTCGCTCAAATTCATCGCGAGGGCCTGTTGGACACTAGTTCACCACAAGCTTCCACTGACGGTAAATGACAACACCCTGAGTGATGATAAAGTAATGTTGGTGGCATGCATCATGTATAGATATTCCATCAACATCCCGAGAGTGATAGCTAATGAGATTCAAGATTGCGATCTGGGCTTGAGCACCACTATCCCGTTCTCGAATCTCATACATAGACTCTGTAGGGACTCCGGAGTTAGGGTGATAGAGGAGATTGATATTGAGATTGGATGACACAAAACTAAGGATATAGGGCTAATTCGAGATGACATGAACCCCGTGATATAGGTTAGATTACCATCAACAGTCACACCATCACAGCCAGTAGGGGGCGAGTAGATAGATGCCCCTACCTCGGTGGAGCAGAGTGAGATACCGGCTACATAAGCTAGCCACATAGTAGTTGACCCCAGCAGTTCCTCCATAATTCCACTGGCTACATTGGGGTAGGTTCCTTTAGGATGTATATTGGTGGCCCATGATTTCCTCCAGAAGTTGGCAAAGAGATTGACGTTGACCGAGAAAAAGGTCAACTTGATGATAGAGAATGTCAAGCCTTGGGTCAAGACTGAGATCGAGAGGGTTGCTACAGGACTGCACGGTCGATTAGATAGTGTTGAACTCTGGTTCAATGAGCGATTAACTAAGTAATCAGACACAAGGTGCTTGAGAGAGAAGTTGGGGGCCCTACGGAGTCAGGTAGTCGAGCTATCATCTAGATAGCCGGCCATATTTGCGACCTCCACCATTCCAGAGTTAGATGTTGAGCTTGATGAGGAGCTCGGCCTTGGGGCATTCTGGGCTCCAATAGAAGCTGGCGGAGAGAAGGGGAAGAAGAGGGCCTCTGAGGTAGTTGATGACGAGCCCTCAAAGAGGAGAAAGATAAAACAGAGGAAGGAGCACAAGAGGGCAATAGCAGAGAGCCTGTTGACTCAAGACCAGCATAGGTCAAAGCTACGGGAGAAAGCTAGAGGAGTGGGGAGTTCCATTGTTGTTCCTCGAGAGCTTGCCGATGGAAAGGACCCTTCGGGTGAGCCACATCCAGCCCAAGTTGATGCAAGGGTTTCTGAGGCGTCCAAAATTACTGGGGGGTGACCACAGCCCCTTGGACTACACCACTGAGTGCAGCGGCCACCGTTGGTGCCATGATTACGGTGGAAGGGAGTGTACATTCACACTCGCCTTCATGAGATGACAAAAGCACTTAGAGCGCCACAGGTCTGTCCTTCTCCTAGTTCTTCATTTTTTTAACCACTTTGGGGACAAAGCATGACTTTTGAAAAAGGAGGGTATACTTGTTTTTTGAGTCTTTGATCGTCTGAGGGTTCTTTGTCGTGTTTCTTTTCTCTCAAACATGCTATCTAGTAGAACTGGCATATTTAGTATTTTATTTTTTTATTTAACTAAAAGTAGTTTAGAAGTACCTTACAACCAATAAATGCACAAGTTTTTGATGTTTTGGAAATTATTGAAAAAATGGCCCTTTTTAGAATTTTGTGTTTAGCTGTGTATGTTGATTGCAAAGCATGACTACTGTGGATCTTTTTATGGAATTATGATAGATTACCATGTGTCATTGTAGCTTACTTGTGCATGAACCAGATAGGCAGAATAAATGCAAACTTGTACCATGTGTGAGTGAGGATTCTTACTTAGTTCAATACTGTGTAGAGGATATAGAACTTGCCTGGTTGGTCTTTACATCAGTTGTAGGATAGTTGGTTAGGAAAGTATTTAGCCCACTTTTAGCCTATATTACCCGACCAAATAAAATGAATCCCTTGATCCTATGTTTGAGCCTAAAAGTGACCTTTTCATTGATTAGCCCATTCACCTTCCCTATTTCGTTTATAATGAACTTGTTTTGGCCCTGGTCCTTCCTTGGACATTGTGAATCTCAAATCAGGAAAAATTCCTAAGTTGAGGGTGGCTATTATAGGGGTGCATAGATGAGGTGGGGGTCGAATAGAAAATGTTGGTTAATGAAAGGTTGGGTGTGGTGAAGAAAAAAATGAAAAAAAAAGAGAAAAAGAAAAAAATGCTAGAAATAAAGTTGAAATAAAAAAGAGAAAATTCATCACATCCACAAATGACAATTAAATGGAGAAAAGGGGAGGAAAAGAGTAAAAAGGAGAAAGGAGTAAAAAGTAAAAAGTGAAGCACTCGTGGAAATATTCAGAGGATGCCAGACTTCACAATATCATACCATAACAGAAATGTAAGACTCGTAATAGCATTGTACAAGTCATAATAGCTCCTAGGACTTAACCATTTTCAAAGTTGCCTAGCATTATATGGATGGAAGGTACGACTCGTAGCTACAAGCTACGACTCGTAGGATCTGGCAGCAACAGTTATAGCAGTTTCTTTATTAATTTAGAAAAGGTTTTTGATTATTTATATAAATATTTTTCTAGGTTATTTTTGTTAGGAGACCGACTTTTTGATAAAGACCTGATACTTTTGAGATTTTCTTGAGTATTCCAATATTTTGGGAGATATTATTCATTGTTCTTGAATTGTTCAAAGTTGAATTGTGCAATAAGCAATTGGGTTTTTATTTCAATCATATTATAAGTCTCTAATTATGATTTCTTCCATGAATTCTAATTTTTTTTTACAAACATGAGAGGCAAAAACCTCCACAACTAGGGTTGTGGGAACCATAGTGGAACAACTAACTAGGGTTTTCACATAGTGATTCGAAACCAATAGTTATGTTTGTAGCATCTTCTCTTCATCTTAAATGTTTTTTAACAGAGCGCAATGTTAGGACTTGCCCGAATTCTCTACTTTCTTGAACCTAGAGAGGTAGAGATTAGGAAAAAAGAAGAGAAACAAATCCTTGAACTTTATGATTCATTGAATAATTTGAGTTGCGGTCACAGGATAGTTAATTTGGAATAAACTGATGATAGTTAAAATGAAAACACTCAAGAGACCTAATCCGGTGATTGAGTATAGTCATTCAATAGAGACGAATCAGTCATTTGGATGAACCTATGTTATCAGTTCTACAGGCTAAGTATTGAGATCAATCACTAGTGCATTCACCCGAAGTTGTTATGAATCCATTGGGATCACTTCCCTAGTTAATGGCATAAACTTGACAACAACATCAGTTACAATACTCTTACTTGATTACTCCTTTAAAAACCCCCATTAGGAAATAACTATACTAAAAGTATAAATACTAGCGTTATTTCTTCCTGACCATTTCCTATGGGATCGACTCCAACCTAGTTGAGTTCTTTATTGACAACGTCCGCGTTGTACTTTTATAGGGGTGTGATTTAAGCATTATCAAGCCACCATGGGAGGTGAAATTCCAAGGCAAGACCTCCAATTCGAGTCCAAACTATGGCTAGACTTGGTGTGTTGTCGCCTCATGCCCTCCAAGAATGATCAGCAGATACATAACAAGGTCACCATCCTGATAGCAAGCATCATGTCTAGAGAGAATGTCAACTTTGGTGAGATAGTCAACACACAAATGAAAAGAAAAGCCAGGCAATAAGGTCTCTCAATGCCTTTTCCCATTCTCATCAGCCAACTATATGCTAGAGCGGGGGTCCCATACTTTCCAAATGAACAACCTAGCTTCGCTGTCGGGGTAATTAATATTGACAAAAAGTGGGACGTCGATTCTCCCAAGAGAAAGCGGAAGAGAATACAAATCTGGGATGTCCAAAAAGGCTCCACAACCCATGACTTTTGATGAGGTCCCACTTTCCCCTGACCTCAATGATCCCACTCCCAAATATCGAGGCATGCTTCGGAAAAGGTTCCACTTCAGGGGTCTTCACCACCACCTTCATCTTATAGGCCAAGTGGGCTACAAGATTTGACTGATATGACCCACTCTCATGAGAATCAGCTTGTTAAATTGGCCAAGAATCTGCTAGCCCTCATCCAGAAATTGGTGAATACTGCAATAAAGGATGTTTTTAACAGCTTGAACAAGTTGTGCACTTGAGTTGATATTATTGAGGATGCAATTTCTTCTCTCAAGGCTGATGTGAGAGAGTTGAAGGGCAGGGCCCCCCTTTCAGGTCCAAATATGAGCTTCTTAGATGAAGCTATAGCCGCCCCACACAAAACTTGAGGCCCTATTGATTATTTTCTGGATACTTGGGGTGGAGGATGATGTTGATAGTGGAAACACTGAGGTTGATGATGATGGGAAGGAATAGCTGGTTCAGGAAGTTCTTACCCCTTCTTATTCTTCATTTGTACATTGAGGACAATGTATAATTTTTAGTTGGGGTGGGGTATGCTCTTTTTTTGTTGGTCATTGACTTTTGTTTCCCTTGTTGGGAAAGTATGTTGATGTTTTTAATTATTTTGCATTGTTGCCTTGATGAATGAATGTCCTTGTGGGGCTTATTTTGATATTGATTACATTGTTGGGCTGATTTTCTTATTTTGATGACATGAGTTGCCATTAACGGGTTAGTTTTATATGCCAATTAATTCTTGACCCGTGCTTTGCAATCATTTTTGTAGATAGTAGATAGTAATAAACTCCAAGGGTTTTTCAATACCATGGTTATTTCCTATGGAGCAAATTTTTTTTTTATAGAACTAGGTGACATTTCTCTATGATAGATTGAGAGGCGACTTTCTTAAGGGAAAATGCCAAGTTTAATTTATCTTTTTGAGTCATTGTTGTACATACTTTGAGCGGTACCACCAAAATATTTTAAAAGTGAAAGGGGCACATGAATTTAATTATGAGAATTCTCTTGTCATGAATTGTACATTCTTTGTTTGGCTTTTGATTCGCAAAATGATTATGGAAAAATCGTAATAGCTTGTCTAAAGTCATGCCTTTGAATTGATCATGAGAATTACTGAACTTTTTGGATTGTGATGTCTTGTGTGGTGAGATCTTTAGCTTAACTCTTGTGTATGCATATTGTCTAGAACTTATCTCGAATGTGATTCAAGGCAAAATCTTAGATGTAGATGCATTTGGGAAATGACCTTAGGCTTTTTGTTTGGTTAGTCACTTCACTATAAAATGACCTCTTGAACATCAACCTTTGTTAACCATTGTTTGAGCCTTAAGCCCTTTTTCTTGGCAACCATGTTACAAGCCTTATACCCTTTTTAATCCTCCTCTTTGGCACCCATCCTCCCAAATTGCTAGTGATGAAAGAAAAAAATGGGGCTTGAAGCCCAAGACTTGGGAAAGGATAAGAAAATATAATGTGATGTAGGCAAAATCCTAAGTTTGGAGGTGTGCACTAAATAGGAAATAGAGGAATGAGTTTCAACATGAGATAGCACCTATTGCTTGATGAAAAGACAATTTATTCGGGTGAAAAAACCTTGATCAAAAATAAGAAAGAGAAAAGTTGAATGGTTTTATCTCTTGTTTAGATAAGACTTAATAGAGATTTTAAGGTGTTGAAAGGATGTCTTTTGAGAAAAATTGTGAATGATGAAAAGGGAGAGATAAGGTGAAATAGATTCACTAAGTGTAGCAGGATGTTTGAATGTTCTCACAAAGGTGTTAGGGAGGTTCTAGTTACTAGAGCTAAATATTGTCCTATCCTTACCCCCCAGACTTCATTATCACCCGCAAGTCCTTAGTGATTACAAGTGTAGCAACTCTACATTAGTAGTGAGTTACATGAAGGGCAAGCCTATAGTTTAATATGTATGCACTTGAATATCTTTCAGAGAGTGAGCTCTTTGCATCAATTTATAATATCTATGTGTGAAATGCATGTATGTGAGTAGGACTCTCTTTATGTCTCTTTTGGTGAGTGGCATCACTTTCTTGGAGTAAATGCTAAAATTGTACTTTCAATTAAGAGGTATGAATGCAACAAGTTGAGTAGTGAACTTCTAGGCAAACCTTTAATGTTGATTGTCAATGATTTGAGATGCTTGTGAATCTTGATTTGATTAAATATGCCCCTTATTTTTTAGTGAAAGAATGATTTTGTGCAACATGTTTTGAGTTTTTCATATTCTCTTGAGTCAGTGTGTGATTTTGGGGTTGTCTTAAGTTTTAGAGGTCTCCTGTGCAGATTGATGTGTATGCTTAATTCAATTCTAAGTTGTGATAAAATGCCTTGCTTGAGGACAAGCAATGGTTCAAGTTTGGGGGTTTGATGAGTTGATAATTTACCAACTCATTAGGCTTTTAAGCAAGAGTTATTGCTTTGTTTTCATACAAATTAGGAAGGTTTTATGCCTTTTCTATTTGATCGTACAGGTATTTGGCTGAGACAAAGAACATAGAAGAATTAAACAAAAAGCACTATGTTGGAAGCAAGGAACATGTATGTCGCATATTGGCACCTATGAAATGCAGGTGCCACATAGTTAGCACTGGGAATTGAATAGAAAAGAACCAACAAATCTAAGGTTGGCACCTGCAAAACACAAGTGCAACCGCAGAAGGTCTTATAGAAACACTACTTGAACCTATGAAGAACCTGTGTCTCATGTATAGGCACCTGGAAAAAACAGGTGTCACGCAAGTGGCCCAGACACTGACAAGGGAAAATTGTCCTGTTTGGCATAAAAGTACTTGAGAAGCTTCCAATGGAAAAATTGAAAAGTTGTGCAAGGATAATGTGCAGATTTTATCCCAATTGTACACACCCATGATAAATAACACATCATAGCATAGAGTTGAATGGTAAAGAGAAGTGGAGAGAGATAGAGAGTACACTTTCCTTTTCTTCTTCTTCAATTTCAAACTTTCCTTTTCTTATTTTTCTTCAATTTTATTAGGAAATACACCATTGTTGAAGATTTTAAAAGCATAATTGCTTATTCAATATGATGGTTGTTGATGATTTACCCATGGATATAATTTTTTCTTCTGTATTTATGAGTAGCTAAATTACTAGCTAGGGTGTGTGCTTAATGGGTATTTAGACTTGGTTGGGTGTTGATGATTAGTTCTTAATTTCAATTTATAAGTATGGATCTATTGTTTCCTCTAAGTTCTAATTGAAAAATTAATGAATACAAATATTGATTTAGTTTGCTTATCTTGCTTTTGTTTGAGAAAGAGGAGTGGGATTTGGGTGAGAAATTAATAGTGAGGATTTAGAGTGTAGGTGTGTGGGCGTGAGCTAGAGATAGTCAAGACCCATATCTCCACTACAATAAAGGGTTGAGGCTAGAGATAGCTCAACCTTCCTCGAGCTTTGTAGCTGATTTGTGTTGTGACTTTGGGGTTTGAGAAAATCCAAAGCAAAAACACCCTTGTCGTTGAGAAACAAGATGGTATAATGTTATCCATTGCTATCCATACTAAAAATTCAGTTTAAGTTATTCCAATCAACCTCATCCTAGTTTACACCACATCAATAGCACATCCCTACTTCCCTGTCATTAGTTGCACGAAATTTCAATTGCCCAATTTCTTTTTACAATTTTGGATTCAATATTACTTCCCTTTTTCTCCTAATTTTACTTTTTGACTGTCAAATAATGATGTATACTAGTTTGAGTTAATTTACAACCTTTGGAGTATAGTTCTCAATTCCTTATGGATTCGACCCCGACATCCATTGCGTATTTTATTTTTGGATAACTACCACAGCCACCTCCTTTAAATGGGAGAGATGTATTGAGTGTTTTCAAAGACCCAAGAGAAATTGAGAAGAAGATGATGAAGAACCCTAGCCTTTCCTTGAGAGAGAAATTCCAACTTATGGTGTTTGAAGAGAATGAGGGTTTAGGCTAAGTATAACCCCTTAATCAATCCTTTAGGAAGCTTAAACGATGTCACTTAAGAGTTAAAAGATAGGGTTTTACTAAAATACCCTTGAACTGCCGAACTAAAATTTTAACTCGTAGAACCAACGACCCGTGGTTCAATAAATGGACCATTGGTCCTCTCATTGGTTCTACTTTTGCTCTGAACCTGCTTCAATGACTAAAAAAATGGCTCGTACAATCTAACAATAGGTCATACAATCCACTCGTTGATTTTGGGTAAATTTTGATAAATTCCTAAAGTTCATCATCACGGGGTAACCAATGACTCATTGGTTCATAGGATGACCCGTCCTATTGATCATTCAATGTCCTGGTGCCATTTCTTTCTTGCTGGTTTCTACTGCAAGTCTCGGTTCTGATCTTAGGGATTGTCAGGGTATTATAAGTGAACTCAAGATAACTGAACCAGAAGTAGGGACAGACTCAACCTAACTCTAGCAACTGTAATCTGACTAGAATCTCATATGTGCCAATGCAATTTGTGCAGTCACATAAATTCCTTATAACAACAAATATATGCATCAATTAAATTATGAGTATGTATGCAATGCTTGTCTACCCAACCGGTAAATGTTCTAGTGGTCGGTGCCTCTACCCATCCGATATAGTCACTCAGAGGTTTGTATGTATCATCTGTCTAGCCAGCTGATATATGTTTCGTTAGTACCATATGTCTATAGGGTCACCAGGTACATAATCATAAGTAACATAATGCAACCTTGCATGTTTGTGATGTAACAGTACTCAGGCACAACCTCTGACCCCGGTGACTCAATAATAACCCTCCTTGGATAACCTGCTAGAACAACTGGATATTGACTCAATTGAAGAGAGCCTTTAGCTCGATACATAAATATCCATATCTGAGAGGATAAAACTGTACACATTAAGACTTCTCATAGAAGGGGCTTATAGAGACTTGAGTATAACTAGAGGAATTCAACTGTATGCTATAACATGAGAACCGTATGCATTATCCTAATTCTCAAAACATGATTACTTGGGAATTCTTAAATTAGCATTACGCATTTTAACATAACATATGGACGTGAAGACATAGCTTAAGGATCTGAGACCTAGAGTTTTTTAGCTTGGAAACTCGTACATAATTCTCTTATTACTACCTTATAGGCATATAAAAACTTATAGTTGTAACCCGAACAACATTGGAATAACTTACACCATCTTAATACCACGCCCTACCTCTATTGAACCTCACCAGGCCACAGCTGCATCAAGAGCATTAGGTGCTATGTTCCTCCTCACCTGAGAGAATTTGGCAAACATGGTCATAAAGGCAGAGCGAATAGATAAGAAGGTGAGTAACATGCTAAGTGAAATGCTAGTGTTTGTGAACTGAGCCATTAAAAAGTCTCTGAAGCTTATGAGAGAGGCATTAACAACTTTACAGTAATTAGCAGCTACTAGGATGGAGATTTTGGAGGCTAAAGTGGACAATTTAGAATAGAGCTCTAGCATGGCAGAGATGGAAAAATTGCAAACTGAGCTGAACCAGGCAAAGGCCATTGTGAAAGAGCTACAAGAATGGGAAATTCTCATCCTCGACACAATGGTTGATCCATCCACTGTTGACCCTCAGGCTGGAGTGTCCATAGTAAGCCTATTGGCCAATACTACCCCTCCCACAGATACTGGCAAACAACCCTTGGAGGAGAGTGATAAGACAGATAAAGATGCTCTAAGAGAAGATGTAGACCGTATGTTCAGCATACCAATGGATTTTAATCATATCTTGCTCTCTGTGCAAGTATTCCATAGCAATCACAAAGAGATAAGGGGAAATAAGGTCACCCTTCCTTATCCCCCTCTTCCCCTGAAAAGGTTGAGTTAAACCCCCATTCAAGACTAGTGAATAAGTGGCAGTAGATACATATTCCATGACCCACTAAATGAATTTAAAGGGAAAAGCTCATTCAACACTGTCATAAGCCTTCCTAAGTTCCACTTTTATCACACACCTAGGAGACAGGCCTTTCCTATGATAACGCTCAAACTCACACTTTCTGGCAAAGTATGAAGCATACGTTGTTAATAAGGAACCCAACAAAGAGGTTGGGTTCTAACCCACAGGGAATAAGGTAAGATCTAGACTAATGCTGGTACTTAAACTTATTGGTAAGTTATATCTCCAAATTGGGTTCAAAGAAAAACAATATTAAAACAAGAGCGTAATTGTGTTTATCAAGATTTGAAAATAACTAGGGTAAGTGTTCCCCATGGGTTCATAACTACTTCGGGTATACACATGTGATCAATCCCAATGATTACTTGTAGAAATGATAACTAGGCTTCATCCAAACGAGTGGTTCGTCCCTATTGTATGACTATACTCAATCACCAGGTCAGGTTTCATGAGCGATTTCTTTCTAATCATTGTCAATATGTTCCAAATTAACTTTCCTATGATCACAGCTCAAGTTCATACAATGATCATAAAAATCAAGGTTTTGTTGTAATTCTCTTTTCCTAATCTCTACTTCTCTAGGTTCACGCAAGTAAAGAATTCGGGCAAGTCCTAACATTGTACACCGTTAAGAAACATTTAAAGATGAAAATAATACAATACAAGCATTTAGTATTGGTTTTGAATCACTTTTGTGTAACCCTATATTGTTATTCTACCATGGTTCCCACAACCTTAGTTATGGAGGTTTTAGCCTCTCATGATTGTAAGATTATATTTTGCATTCATAGACAAACACATAATTAAATACTTACAACAATAATTGGAAAAAATCTACTTTGAATATCAATGAACAATCTCAAGAGCAATTGATAAAATCAAGTGTTGATCCTAAAAATTTCTCTCCAAAACTTAATAAAAAATCAGAAATAATACTTTTCACATGTCTCTACTACCTTCTCTCTAGTTGTTATACTAAAATAAAACATAAAAGATATTTCTACAGACATTAGAAATCTTTTCCTAAGCTAACAGTGAATTTTCAAAATCTGGCGCCGGTTTGACTCATAACCGATCCTACGACCCATAACAGGATTATACTTGTCATACCTGCCTCTCGTACATCCTTGGCTGCTGCATATTTGACTAAGTGTTGGAAGTTGGTATGACTCGTACCATGGTCCTACGAGTCGTACAATCCATCCATGGTTTGGCCTTATGAACTCTGACATCTTCTGAAGTTTTCTATGAGTGTTGCGGTATGCCTCGTACCTTCCTCCTATGACTCATACTTTCTTGTTGCATCTGGAGTTTTTCCAAATCTTTAAGAATCACTGAAGCTCCCAACGGCTCATGGTATGGGTCATAAGTGGTTCTTACAATCCATGGGTTCCACCCGTACTAAGAGACCGCCTTGTGCAAATTTCTTTGAAGATTTCCACGACTCCAGTTACGGGTCTTACCATCTTGGTACAGCTCATACTAAGATTCGTACCTTGCCTTCCTCTTGTTTCAGCCTTCTGATTTTCACCATGATTCTCAGTACGACTCATACAATCAAGGTATAGCTCATACTGAGATTTGTACTTGGCTGATTTTATTCACTTTTATGCATCTTTTGCATAATTTTGCTCCAACACATATTTTTCCTGAAAACAAAATAAAAGTACTTCATATCCATGTAAATATACCTAAGTCCATGCTATTTTCTCAATTTTAAGCATCGAAAGTGTTATAAACTCACAACATATCATCCTAGTATACCATTTTAGCACCTCGTGGTTATATAGGATATTGTCAATGATGCTTCTCTTCTCAATAAAAGCAGCCTGTGTAAGACTCACAATATGACTAATAACCTCTTTGATTCTATTTGTTAAGATTTTTACAATAATCTTATAAATGATGGTGCAACAGGCTATAGGTCTGTAATCCTTCACAAGGGAGGGATTAGGTACTTTGGGTACCAGAGTGACAACAGTAACACTAATGTCTTTAAGAATTTTTCTAGTTTTAAAGAATTATTTGACTTCCCCAAGAACATTATCTTTTACCATTTTCTAGTTGTGAGTGAAGAATTCTATTGGGAACCCATCAATACCTTGGGATTTGTCTTATGGCATACCTTTGATACCTTCCAATATCCAATGATAGAAGAGATCAATTTACATTTTAGATGATATCTTAGGCATGGGCTACTCCTTATGACCTCTACACTTAGTCAGGTGAGCATTCCAGTAGCCTTCCCCAATAAGTTTGAAAAGAAAGTATGAAATTCGGCCTCCACTAGATTAGGATCCTGTAGTTTAGAACCATTAGTATCGTAAATAGAAGTAATTTCATTTTTATGGGTTCTGATCTTCACTTGGGCATGGAAATATCTTATGTTTACATCTCCACTAGACATCTAGGAGTTGGATTTCTACTGAGCACTTGTTTTTCAACTTTACTCCATTTCCTAATATCACTCAAATAGATCTTTTCTTGTTCTATCACGTTTGCACATAATGGTTGGTTGCTAAGTTGTGTTTGTATAATATCTAACCCTTATCTTGCCTGTTATAAATTTTGAATATAAGTGGCCATATATGTAATCAACACCTTGAGTCACTTTTTCACAACTTTAAGTTTTAATTATTTTTGGGGAGAATTTTGACATTTTTTTTGACAAAATATGCTAATATAATATTTATACATACATATATATATATATTATTCATTCCAAAATCCAAGACGTCTCAAAAATGATTTTCGACTAAATGTCGTTTCATTTTCTTATTTTATTTTTTTGTTAAATCAAGAAAGTTGCAATTATAGTTAGATTTCTCAAAAAAATAATAATTTTATTATATTAAGTTAAGAAGTTTGATTAATTAATTATGATAAATAATTTATCTCAAACTTTTATTTTAATTATGTCGATTTTAATTGCTTGGTTCAATTTGACTATAATTTTAATACTTGTTGGCTATATATATATTTTTTAAAAGAATATTGTTGTCCATATTTTCACTCACATTTTAGCCCTTATGTATCCACGCAATTGGGCCAAGAACATCTGACCCACTCTCAATTCTTCGGCGACCCAATCCAAAATAGCCCAACCCCTAACCCGTCCCTTTATATTCTAGAACACCCTATCCTCTTAGCAGCTCATACCAAAACGACACCCCACCTTTCTTTTTCCTCTTCCAAAACGACGCACACAGCAACCAAACGACGCTGTCCCTCTCTATCTTTGAAGACAAATCAAACGACACCCATTCACAGCAACAGTCACACCATCAATCCCAGAATCCCACATCGATGATGCCTCTCTTCTTCTTCGTCATACGACAATGAGCGTGTCACGCCCCGAGTCTAAACCCTGGACGTAACACGGTACTTGAAGTCATAAGTGACACCAAGTCAACTCCTGGTCTATCATTCACTACCATTCTGAGTAAACATGCACAGCGGAACTTTTAAATAATATCATAAAAATATTTATGAAAGACAATTCTGAAAACATAAAGTTCAAAATACTTGAGTACTACTGATAAATCTGAAAATCATGTATGTCTGCAAGCCATATAACTGAGGAGTTGCTGGGACAAGCCCCCAGCTAACTCTAAGTCTAACTGAAACTAATAAATGACTGAAAGGAAGAAATAATGCCCCCGGATGATGAGGACTCACACTTCAACTCCTGAGGTAGAGAATCTAAACTGTGGCGTCTAGCGGTGCTGAGTCTGAGAACCTGCAACTGTATCATCAAATGGTACAGCATAAAAGTATCCGGCAGTACTTTGAATGTACTGAGTAAGTGAGAGAAACATGAATAACATGATAGAACTGGTAACTGAACTGATGCGACATGAAATGACCAACTGAAATGCTGAAAACTGATACAACTAGTATAAAACTGATAGGGTCAAAAGTGTCCCTAACTGATGGCCATAGACATGTCCTAAGTCTGAAGTACTGCACTGAACTGATCTGGACTAAAGAGTTTGAGAGTAACTGTACTGACTAGTGGGAGAGGCTTTAACCGACATATAACCATGTGAGCTAGACGTGGAGTCCGATATATACACCCCACCAGTAGGACACAATATACCTTGCCAGGGTATAAAGGCATGGACTTTGAGAATCACTGCCAGAAGGGGGGAGCCATGAGGCCAAGTAAATATATATCCTACGTGGCAACGTAGTTCTGGAACCTGGGCGCGCTGGAACCCCAGCCCTTTCGGTACTAAGTCCTACTCCCACTGGATAATCCTATTACTGCTACTACTGGCAAGCGAATAGCTCGATACTGGGGCCCAAGACTGTACTGACCCAGGGATACTATCAGAGAGTTCCCTGATCATCTTATAGGACCATATTTGGAAACTGAGTTCTAAGACTAGTCAGAGCTGCTTAACTGAAGCGTCGTAACCGTCTAAGGAACAAATTGATAACTAGACTGGGATCCTTGGGCTGGTCAGAGCTATATAACTGGAATGTCATGACCGCCTAATTGACCAAATAAAAATAAATCCTGAGTCTGATTCTGTTAACTGGGAGACACCACTGACACCTCAGAAATAGACTGAAGTCAAACTAATCAACTGACATTTCTGACTAACACTGAATATTCTAGTACTTTGACTGAAGCTGAACTAACAATTCTGAGAAAATACAAAGTATATAGGCTTTCTGACTAAATCTGAATATCATACAAGTAACTGAATTTTAACACATACAAGTATTATGGAAGCCCCTAACTTTGAAAGATGCTAACCATTTTCAAGAATTCAAAGCTTAAGCAGGATTCTAATTTCTGAATTTTTAAAAGTTTAAGCCTGAATTTCTAAATTGATGGAACAAACATCATTTTGATTACAAGATGGTGGAAAATAGCTACAATTAACATAGGATGGGATTCCACATGAAATTATCCAAGAAACAATAGAAATAATTTCGAATTCACAATCTCAGGGCTATGATTGAAAGTTAACCGGGAGAGAGCTCTAGGGGACGCAAGGGGAGAACAATCTCCTTTCCAAATTCCCACATACCTGTAGAAGAAACCCTGGTGAAAATCCCTGAGAAGTACTAAGAAGAAAATCAACCCTTGCTCCTGCTCTATGCTTTATGTCGAGTTTCTATGCACTGTTCTTGAGGGAAGCTGAGAGGAATGAATAAAAAGGTCGCTCTAACCCTTTAACTTCCCCCTATACGAACCTAAAATGACACGGTTTAGGGATTAAAAAGGTGAAAAATTACAAAAGTAACCCTGGGAACTGAAACTGAAATCTGGCCGACAGGAACCAACGGGCCTCAAGACGGGTCGTTGGTCAAAACGACGGCCCGTTGAATCCAGCTGTGGTTTCTGGGTTCAGAAACTAAATTTACAAGAGTGACCCACGGTTAGGTACAATGGCCCATTGGAAGTAACAATGGACCGTTGATACCTCCCATTGGAACTGGAAAGAAAATAGGGCACGGGGACAACAAGTGATAACAACAACTCGTTCGTACAACCAACGTGCCGTTGTATCCCCTCGTGGTTCACACTGCTAGGTTCTGGAACTGAATGACGGTTGGTAGCAATGGCTCGTTCATAGAAACAAGGGGTCGTTGTTACATATTGTTGTCTCAGGGAAAGGTCCAGTAGACCTCTAAACTCGGGATTCAACGGACGAAAGGACGGCTCTTTGTTAGGAACAACGGGTTGTCCTATGTCTCATTATTTCCCCTCGAAGGAAATCTGCTACTAATCACAACCACTTACAACGGTCTGTTGGTTCCACCAATGGTCCATTGTGGGGGTCATCTGAGACAAAAAAATTTCTGGTTTCCTGTGGTTTTTCATGCAATGACTGAATTTGGTCTAGAAAAGTTTCGGGGTGTTACAATATATCTCCCTTGGGATCATTCGTCCTCGAATGAGGACCAAAACTAGTAAAAGAGCTGCGACTTCAAAAATTAAGACTATGAACTATTTTCTGAAGGAGTAACTGACTCCATACTGACTTACCCGTACTAATAGAGTTGATGCAACTAGGATGCTCATAGAAAATCCAAATAGAGCTAATTAGTACGGAACTGAGTAGAGTATTGAGAAGGGATTTAGTACCTGATTCTGAAACTGAACTGGAAGAGAACAAGTGAGAGTATCTGGCTATCATGTCTGCTTCTGCTTCCCATGTGGATCCCTCAACTTGCTGGTTTCTCCAAAGGACCTTGACTGACGCTATCTCCTTATTCCTCAGCTTATGAACCTGATGGTCAAGGATCTGGACTGGTACCTCCTCATATGTGAGACTATCCTTTATCCCCAAACTATCCAATGGCACTATTGAAGTTGGATCACCAATGCACTTTTTCAGTAGTGACACGTGGAAGACTGGGTGCACAGCTGCTAACTCTGAAGGTAACTCTAACTCGTAAGCTACTTTACTAATCTGCCTCAAAATCTTGTAGGGTCCCAAATATCTTGGACTGAGCTTTCCCTTCTTTCCAAACCTCACCACCCCTTCCATGGGTGAAATTTTTAAGTATACCCAGTAATCAACTGCAAACTCCAATTCTCTTCTCCACACATCGGCATAAGATTTATGACGGCGCTAAGCTATTTTCAACCTCTCCCGGATGAGCTGAACTTTCTGCATTGCCTCATGTGCTGAGTCTGGTCCTATCAAGGAAGCTTCACCAACTTCAAACCACCCTATAGGAGATCTACACCTTCTACCATACAGTGCTTTAAATGGGGCTATCTGGATGCTGGAATGGTAGTTGTTGTTGTACGCAAACTCGATAAGAGGCAAATGGTCATCCCAATTACCCTTAAATCAATCGCGCACACTCTTAGCATATCTTCTAGGGTCTAAATGGTCCACTCAGCTTGTCCATTGGTCTGCGGGTGGAAGGTTGCGTGGAGCTTGACCTGGGTACCTAGTCCTTTCTGAAAAAACTTCCAAAAGTGAGAGGTGAATTAGGTACCTCTATCAGAGATAATAGATAAGGGAACCCCATGAAGTCTGACTAGCTCTCGAATATAAAGTCTAGCATAGTCCTCAGTTGAGTCTATGGTTTTAACTGGGAGGAAGTGAGCTGACTTAGTCATCCAATCTACTACCACCCAGATTGAGTCATGCTGCCGCCGAGTCCGGGGCAGACCTGTAATGAAGTCCATATTTACTTTTTCCCACTTCCATGTGGGTATACTAATATCTTGAGTCATGCCTCCAGGTCTCTGGTGTTATACCTTGACTTGTTGGTAGTTCGGGCACTGTGCTACAAATTCAGCGATATCCCTTTTCATGTCGTTCCACCAGTAAATATCCCGCAAGTCGCGGTACATTTTGGTAGCACTAGGGTGAATAGAGTATATCGAGCTGTGTGCCTCGGCCAGTATCTGCTGTCTCAACTTACCAACATCCGGCACACACAACCTGCCCTGGTAGTGGAGCACCCCATCTCCCCTTTGGGAGAAAGCATCTATATCTTTTCTGATGACTGCTTCCTTAAGCTTAAGTAAAATGGGATCCTCATCCTGTCTGGATTTGACTTCAACTACCAAGGATGAATCTGACCCGCTTTGCATTACCACGCCACCTTTATCTGAATCTACCAACTGCACCCCTAATCGGGCTAGCCTGTGAACTTCTTTCGCTAGCTCTCTGTTGTCTTCCTCAATGTGAGCCACACTTCCCATAGACGGTTTGCTTAGGGCGTCAGCCACCACATTAGCCTTACTCGGGTGATACAACACACTCATGTCATAATCCTTTAGCAGCTCCAACCACCATCTCTAATGCAGGTTTAGGTCCTTCTGGCTGAACACATACTGAAGGATCTTGTGATCTGTAAACACATCCACGTGAGCCCCATACAAGTAATGCCTCCATATTTTTAACGTGAATACCACCGCTGCCAACTCCAAGTCATGAGTTGGATAATTCTTCTCATGAATTTTGAGTTGTCTTGAGGCGTAGGCTGTCACTTTGCCCCGCTGCATCAAACGCAATCGAGTCCAACTCTGAAGGTGTCACAATAAACAACCAACCCATATGATCCTTCCGACAATATTAACACTAGAGCGGTAGTGAGTCGAGTCTTCAACTCCTGGAAACTCTTCTCACACTCGTCCGACCACTGGAATTTCACCTTCTTCTGGGTTAGCTTGGTCAGAGTAGATGCTATGGAGGAGAAACCTTCCACAAACCATCGGTAATAACCTGCTAAACCCAGGAAACTCCTGATTTCAGTAGGAGAGGTAGGTCTGGGCCAATCCTTCACTGCTGCTATCTTATGAGGATCTACTTGTATCCGCTCACCTGAGACCACATGACCCAAGAAAGTCACTGACTTCAACCAAAATTTACACTTGCTGAACTTGGTGAATAACTGGCGATCTCTGAGGGTCTGTAATGCTTACCTTAGGTGATTGCATGCTCTTCCTCATTTCTGGAGTACACTAGAATGTTGTCGATAAATACAATGACGAACATATCCAGGTACTGCTTGAAGACCATATTCATCAAATCCATGAAGGCTGTTGGGGTGTTCGTTAACCGAAAGAACATCACCACAAACTCGTAGTGACCATACCGAGTTTTGAATGTTGTTTTCGGTATGTCACACTCCCTAACCCTTAGCTGATTGTACAATAACCTGAAATCGATCTTGGAGAAACAGCTAGCTCCCTGAAGTTGCTTAAATAGATCGTTAATTCTGAGCAAAGGTACTTGTTCTTAACTGTGACCTTGTTCAGCTGACGACAATCTATGCACATTCTGAGGGTACCATCTTTCTTACACATGAATAGCACTAGAGCACCCCAGGGAGAAATGTTGGGTCTAATAAAACCCTTGTTAAGAAGATCGTTTAACTACTCCTTCAGCTCCTTAAGCTCAGATGGAGCCATTCTATAAGGAGGGATGGAGATGGGCTGAGTGTCTGAGAGTCTATTTCGAAGTCTATTTCCTGCTCAGGGGGAACTCCGAGAAGATCCTCAAAGAACACATCTGGGAACTTACTGACAACTGGAACTAACTAAATGGCTGGGGTCTCAGAGTTGGAATTCTTGACCCAAACCAGATGGTATAGACATCCTTTGGAAATGAGTTTCTGGGCCTTAAGGTAAGAAATAAACCTACCATTAGGCGTTGAGCTGCCGCCCAACCATTCTAACGCTGGTTCATTCAAAAACTGAAACTTGAAAACTCTAGTGCTACAATCGACTGAGGCATAGCAGGAATGTAACCAATCCATGCTAAGAATAAGGTCGAAGTCTACCATGTCTAGCTCTATGAGATCAGCTGGAATTACTTTATTCAAGACTGAGATTGGGCAGTTTCTATACACCCGGCTAGCTCTAACTAACTCGCCATCTGGGGTGGAGACTGAGAATGGTTCTGAGAGGACCTCTGGACTTATATTGAACTGAACCGCTATATATGGAGTCACGAATGAAAGAGTAGCTCTTGGATCTAAAAGGGTATATACGTCTAGATAGAAAAGACGTAACATACTAGTAATTACGTCAGGTGAGCTTTCCTGATCCTGATGAAAAGATAGAGCATAGAAATGATTCTGGCGTTGACCGCCATCTGAACATAATGAGTTGCCCTGCTGAGCTGGTCGGCCCACTGGAGCTGCTGAGGTAGTGGATTGTGATCTCCCTCGCCCTGCTGACGGGCACTCTCAGAGTCGGTGCCCAAGTTGTCCACATCCAAAACAACCCTCTCTGCCCTATAGACACTCTCCAAGATGATTCTTGCCGCACTTGGGGCAAACTAGCTACTTGTTCCCTACAGTGTGAGCCCGAGACTGAGTGCTAGATGACCCACCCCTCTGATCCTAATGGGACTGAAAGGTTGGGGCGCTGGCTGAACTAGGTACTGGGGCACGCTACTGTTGCTGTTGTGGGTGGCTTCCACTGCTAGATCTCTGATGGTCGAAATTTGAATCACCAGTTCTTGCCCGATTGTTCTTTCTCTCCATATCCTTCAGCTTTTCAGCCTCAATTTGCTGGGCATAAACAATCAGGCTAGAAAGGTCCATGTCCTTTATCAGCATCGTGGTCCTACACTCCTTGAGGACTAGATTAAATACCCCATTAACGAACTTCAGCATATGAGCCCTTGGCTTGGCTACCATCTCTGGAGCATACTTTGATAGCCTGGTAAACTCCAAAGCATACTCCTCCACTGTCCTGTTGCCCTGTCACAAGTTCATAAACTCTGCCATCTTAGCCTCCCTCAGCTCCCGATGGAAAAACCTATCCAGGAAAGCTGTGTGGAACTACTCTCACTCCACCGGTCCTTCTTCCGCCAGCCGCCCCTCCTTCCATTGCTCATACTAAACCTGCGCTACCCCTTTAAGCTGGTAGGCAACCAGATCAGCACTCTCGGAAGAGTTAACACCCATAATACGGGTAATCTTCCTGACCTCATCTACAAACTCTTGGGGGTCCTCCCCCACTTTAGATCCATAAAACGATGGAGGGTTCATACGGGTGAAGTCCTTCACCCTTGCAGGTGTTGAAAACCCGTTCGTGTTCACTGGCACAACCTGTTGATTCACCTGGTTGGTCACAATTTGATCCAGTAACTAATGGCCGCTCTAAACTCTGCGGTGGAAACCAAATCATCTTGAGGAGCTGTCGGGGCTGGTGGGGCAGGTCTATTGGCATGATTGGCCCTTCTTCCAATACTATGTTTGGGAGGCATAGTTCACTGAAATGAAACAGAGCATGAATTAGAAGGGCATTTCTGGAATTAAACTTTAACGCATGACAAAGAATATGAACAAAAGGGAATTTTCCTAATAACATCTCGTAGCCTCCTCGTCATAAGTGTGGTGCACTTCAAACCCATGAAAAGGACTCTACCCGATGCGGCTTTCAGACATTCCAAGGATACTTTAAACCTAGCGCTCTGATACCAAGTTTGTCACGCCTCGAGTCCACACCCTGGACGTAACACGGTACTTGAAGCCACAAGTGACCCCAAGTCAACCCCTGGTCTATCATTCACCAGCATTCTAAGTAAACATGCACAGCGAAAATTTTAAATAATATCATAAAAATATTTATGAAAGACAATCCTGAAAACTTAAAGTTCAAAATACTTGAGTACAACTGATAAATCTGAAAATCATGTCTGTCTGCAAGCCATCTAACTGAGGAGTTGCTGGGACAAGCCCCCAGGTAACTCTAAGTCTAACTAAAACTAATAAATGACTGAAAGAAAGAAATAATGCCCTCGGATGATGAGGACTCACACTTCAACTGCTGAGGTGGAGAATCTGAACTGCGGTGCGGAGTCTGAAAACCTGTAATTGTATCATGAAACGATACAACATAAAAGTATGCATCAGTACTTTGGATGTATTGAGTAAGTGAGAGAAACATATATAACATGATAGAACTGGTAACTGAACTGATGCGACATGAAATGACAACCTGAAATACTAAAAGCTGATACAACTGGTATAAAACTGATAGGGTCAAAAGTGACCCTGACTGATGGCCATAGATATGTCCTAAGTCTGAAGTACTCTATTGAACTGATCTAGACTAAAGAGTTTGAGAGTAATTGTACTGACAAGTGGAAGAGGCTTTAATCGACATATAACCACGTGAGCTAGACGTGGAGTCCGATGTATACACCCCACCGGTAGGACCCAATATACCTTGCCAGGGTATAAAGGCATGGACTGTGAGAATCAATATCAGAGAAGAGGGCATGAGGCCAAGTAAATATATATCCTACAGTGGCAACGTAAAACTGGAACCTGGGTAAGCTGGAACCCCGACCCTTTCGATGCTAAGTCCTACTCCTACTGGATAATCCTATTACTGCTACTACTGACAAGCAGATAACTCAATACTGGGCCCAAGACTATGTTGACCCAGGGATACTATCAGGGAGTTCCCTGAGCATCTTATAGGACCAGATTTGGAAACTGAGTTCTAAGACTAGTCAGAGCTGCTTATCTGGAAGCGTCGTAATCGTCTAAGGAAAAAATTGATAACTGAACTGGGGTCCTAGGGATGGTCAGAGCTATATAACTGGAATGTCATGAATGCCTAATAGACCAAATAAAAATAAATCCTAAGTCAGATTCTGTTAACTGCGAGGCATCACTGACACCTCAGAAATAGACTGAAGTCAAACTGATCAGCTGACATTTCTAACTAACACTAAATATTCTAGTACTTTAACTAAAGCTGAACTAACAATTTTGAGAAAATACAAAGTATATAGGCTTTCTGACTGAATCTGAATATCATACAAGTAACTGAGTTTTTAACACATACAAGTATTATAGAAGCCCCTAACTCTGAAAGATGCTAACAATTTTCAAGAATTCAAAGTTTAAGCAGAATTCTAATTCTGACTTTTCAAAAGTTAAGGCTGAATTTCAAAATTGATGGAACAAGCATCAATTTAAATATAAGATGGTGGAAAATAGCTACAATTAACATAGGATGGGATTCCACATGAAATAATCCAAGAACAATAGCAATAATTTCGAATTCACAATCTCAGGGTTATGACTAAAAGTGAATCGGAAGAGAGCTCTAGGGGACACAAGGGGAGAACAATCTCCTTGCCAAATTTTGACATACCTGTAGAAGAAACCCTGGTGAAAATCCCCGAGAAGAACTGAGAATAAAATCAACCCTTGCTCCTGCTCTATGCTTTCTGTCGGAGTTTCTACACACTGTTCTTGAGGGAAGTTGAGAGGAATGAATAAAAGGTCATTCTAACCCTTTAACTTCCCCCTATACGAACCTAAAATGACACGGTTTAGGGATTAAAAAGGTGGTAAATTACAAAAGTAACCCTGGGAACTGAAACTGAAATCTGGCCGACAGGAACCAATGGGCCTCAGGACGGGTCGTTGGTCAAAACGATGGCCCGTTGAATCCAGCCGTGGTTTCTGGGTTCAGAAACTAAATTTATAAGGGTGACCCACGGTTAGGTACAACAGTCCATTGGAAGTAACAATGGGCCATTGATATCTCCTGTTGGAACTGGTAAGAAAATAGGGCACGGGGACAACGAGTGATAACAATGACTCATTGGTAGAACCAACGTGCCGTTGTATCCCCTCATGGTTCACACTACTGGGTTTTGGAACTGAACAATGGTTGGTAGCAATGGCTCATTCGTAGAAACAACGGGCCATTGTTACATCTCGTTCTCTCAGGGAAAGGTCCTGTAGACCTCTAAACTCAAGATTCAACAAAAGAAAAGATGGCTCGTTGTTAGGAACAACAGGTCATCCTATACCTCATTGTTTCCCCTTGAAGGAAGGCTGCTACTAATCATGACCACTTACAACGGTCTGTTGGTTCCACCAATGGTCCGTTGTGGGGGTCGTCTGAGACAAAAAAAATTTGGGTTCCTGTGGTTTTTCATGCAACGTTTGAATTTGGTCTAGGAAAATTTTGGGGTGTTACAGAGCATGCCAAGCACGGATTTCAATTTGTCTCTTTCTAACTGAAGCTTCAAGAAAGCATCCCCTGTAATATCTGCTCCTCATCTTTTCTTCTTTTTTTTCTTTCTTCAATTTCTTACAAATTCGTACAACCCAGCTTGCACCTTATCCCTTAAGGGATTTTTGAAAATCCTTTGCTTTCACATTGATTGGGAGCCTCATTTTTTAGGGATTTAGCTCCCTATATAAACTCCTTTCTTTTACTGTTCAGGGGGAGCGGATTTGAGGGTAAGAACAATATTCTTTGAAAAAGACATTGAAAATAGTCTAGACTTTAAAAATATTCTAGCCTAAAAATCTAATCTTTTTCTCTCGTTTAATTTTTTGGTTCCGCAAAAGTGTCATGGTGGAATCGAGCATAGTCAACTCATTGTTCCAGTCGCTGCTCTCTAAAAGCCTATTGGGCTGGATTCAACTTTTTTTCCAGAGTCAGCCTCCTCTCAGCATTGAAAGGAAAGCTAATATTCAGTATTGTTTCAAAATAATACAGCAGATTACAAAACCGCTAGTGTGGAATGACTAAATTTGGGCAGAAAGCCCAAATTTTGTATATATTGCCTTGCCTTATCCTTGTTATATTATACTCATTATGAACTGCCAATTTTTTTCATTTATTTAAACTTAGATGAATTTCCTCAAGAGTTCTGGCTATAGATTCAAGTTTGGTTTTTTTTCTACTCAATTCATGATTGTTTTAATGTTTACTCGCATCATTATTTCAAATACTAAATTCTTAAATTGAAGTTAATTCATTTTCTTTTAGGTAAATTTAAGCTATGAGGCTAACTTGAGAATTGTCTATATTCTTTCACAGTTAGTAATTAGCTCGAAATCCATATTTAAGGGATTGGACTAATTTTTACTTAGTTCGAGAACTTAATTCGGATAACAGAGGAAGATAGAATTATTTGAAAGTTAGCCGTTCGAATGATTACATGACGAATATTCTACTCATGTTTAAAAGATTTTTTAAAAAATAATTCAAAGAATTTTTTTATGAGTTAGCCAAATAAACCCGTTGGGACCCAGTTTTCGTGAAAATTTTTAAGTGCCTAACCCCTTATTAAAAATTTAACTTGAGCCCTTACCCATTCTTTGGTTTAATAAAAGGTTTTTTTATTGTTAATTACCTTTTAATGGTTTCTTAATTTTCCTAAAAAATTAAGTGGTGACTTTGATTTCAAAAATAAAATAGCGCCAAGTTATGAAAAGATTTTCAAAATTCGATTCAAAATCAATGCATAACATAAATGGAGACTCTGGTGCGGATATTCATCTAGGTTCTAACCCAAAAATAATTTATTATTTGGAAAATTATTTTGTTTGTATTAGTTGTTCAATTGTATATTTATTTGTTTCAAAATATTATATATGTCATTGCATTTTATGGCATAAACTCTGTCAATCGGCACAAAACACAAATCACACGAATACAAAGCAGTTATGCGGGTCGCAGCTGTTTCTCACTAAAAAACCAAATATTTTTCGAGGCACCCTGACGAGTAGTTGGTTCACTGGGCGACCAAACAGTCGTCATTATCCCACCCCGAGTTGTCTGCTCGGGTACCAAGTCTTTTCAAAAGCCAAATCTAGTCAACCTAGCATAGAGCAAAAACCAAAACTTTATTACCACATTTTCCTAAGACATCTTAATACCCAAGACGTATTAAGCCCATTAGAAAGACCACTCTTTGTCTAAAATTGGCTCCGGGCCCAAAAAAAGATAGTTCATCCAACTACGTGTTTAAATTGAAGGATGTGTACGTCATTATGACAAACCATTGAATCTAAGGGTAGGGGGTTTATAATTAGTTGTTTTATTTTGTATAATGGTTAGAAGATTTTTGAACTTCAACATGGTTACCGAGACCCCGGAACTAATAAGGAACCGGTGGAATAGTTTTGACTCGGAGAAAAAGAAAGAGGTCACCAGTAACATAGGTTATTTACCCTCACTAATGGAGATTAAGGTTTGACTTGAGTTTGTCGAAGTACTTACTCAATATTGGGATAGCGAGAGGTTGGTTTTTCGGTTTGGAGACTTAGAAATGACTCTGACCGTTGAGGAGATTAGAGACTTTTTAGATACTGTTGGGACGTGTGTCAAATGAAAGAACAAACCTGATCAAAATATTCTAATCCCTCACAAACCGAGTCACAGAGAAAAGCTAAACATGTTGCTTCTCATTGAAGGAGACTGGTTAAAAACTAATGACGTTCCACTTGCAGAATTTTATCAACGCTTTGGGAGACCGAGTGGATTTGAATTATTTAGAAAGGAGTTCAACAATTATCAGAATTGGGATGATACACGAGCCTTAGCTTTCACCATATGTTTCTTAGGAACTATGGTCTTTCCCCGAGATCGAGAGCATAACATAGACTCTTGAGTGATCATGGTTGCCCATGCCATTTTTCATGGCATCAGAAAAGATCAGATGATTAAATACTTTTCCTTGGCCCCAGTTATTTTGGCTGATATCTACCGATCGTTAGGGAGGTGTAAAAATGGGCATCCTTACTTTCAAGGTTGTAACCTGATACTACAATGGTCCATAGTGCGACACCTCATCAAAGACAAGAACAAAGAACAAGCGTTGACTACTCAAAATGAGGGAGATGAGTTGGGTTTTCAGGACATGAGTTTGAGCTTAACCCATTTTCAAAGAAGACAGAGAATGGAGGGATGGTCCCAAATATTCTCCAAATTGAGAGAACACGACATACAGTGGATGTTCAGGAAGTTTAGATCTCAAAAGGTCGTCATCAAAGGACGAAGGCTGCCTCTTTTGGCAATCATGGTCATTAGAGGGATACGACCTTATGCCCCAAATATAGTCTTAAGACAATTCAGAAGAAAACAAGTTGTACCTCTTATAGGGGACATGCATTAGTACACCATTGATTATGAAGATTTGGACGTGGTGCCATTTGCTAAAGATATCCTTAAGGAATGGAAAGGATGTAATTTTCTAGCAAGAAAGATATGGTCATAGATAGATTTCAAGCCAGGTGTGATGGAACATACAAAGCCTAGTTGCAAGAAGATTTGTTGGGAACTCTCATCCCGGGACTGAATATAGGCCTACAAATAGAGGATGAAGAATCCAAAACTCAGGTACAACTACACTTGCTTCAAGAGGCTCCGGAAGAGATACAATGGGAAATTCAAAGAGTGCGAAGAGAACATCAAAGAGAAAGAATGAAAGAAAAAAGAGCTTTGGAATACGCAAGCGAAGAGTTGATAATCGCCAGAGGATGTTTCATTGAATTGGATAGGCATATGGAAGAAAAAATTAGGTCCCTGGAGAGATTAAGTTTCAAACAAAGAGATCAGTTGTTCAGTTCTCACTTGATAATGAACCGGTATCTGATTTGGGAGGAGGTGGACAAATCCAAGAACGTAGGAATCAGTTAAGGATCATCCACGACCTAGCGGGAATGCCAATGCGTATCGTCTGCTATTTTTTCCCCTACGTGGGACTCTATTTTAGTTTTTTTACCCTGTGTGGGACTCTGTTTAGTATTTACCCCTGCGCGGGATTGTTTTAGTATTGTATTTATACATACATATATATATATATATATATATATATATCCCTAAATGTACCCCTTTTGTTCTATTTTAAGTGTTGTTGTAAAAACTTTATCAATATTAATGAAATATTTTTGGGGGAAATGGATTGACTTAAAAATGGCATACACATCCTTCAATTCGATTAGGCCCTCCTTTGGCACAAAAAGGTCATTCATATAGGACCCGCTATATATTGTATACATGCTACTTGATATAACTGTCTTTTGTGATTATGTGTTGTTTGGATTTGAGAGATGAATTGATCCGCTCTCGTACTAAAGCCTTCATTTTAGAGCTTTTAAGCATACATATGAACCCACAATATTAAAAGTTCATCCAATTTCTTCTCAGGTCCTCAAGATCCTCAGAATTGTACCTACAACTCTATCAAACCCACAAAATCATACTTTTTCTACTATTTCAGAATAGATCAGAAAATGTCTCAAAGGAAGTAGTAATGCACCCAGCCACCCACTGGAAGAACCGATCCAATTAGCGACCTGGAAATGAAAGAATTCCTATGGAGAAATATCGCTGAAATAGACAGGAATATAGCGGCAACGGAGAACAAATGTGAAGAGGTAGACCAGGATGAAGAGACGGCACGATAGGAAATCGCCAAACTCGATGATGCGAAAGAGAATCATGGATATAGATCGCAAGATCATCCACATACTCAAACCATCATAAAGACATTCAGCGTTTGAACACCATACGACGAGACTCAGAGAAGACATTGGTCATTTTGTTAGGAAGCATCTTGCCTCAATCGGTAAAGGAAAGGGAATGATGCATAGAGACTCGGACGAAGATAGCACTGGATCATCGCCAATGTGAAGAAGATTTAGACAGTCTAAGTTATTTTCTTTTGTTGTCCTTCTTTTTCATTGTAATCAAAAGAACTACACGAGACCTGATCCCCACATGGGTACATAGGAAGATCTATCAAGCCTAATCTCCTTGTCATCCTCTTTCCTTAAAAATGATTTCCTATTGTAAATTCAAACTACGTAGGGCCTGAATTCCCTTAGAGGGATACATAGGCAGTCTATCAAAGCTCGGCCCCTATCCTACAAAATTTTATTTTCTCCCTCCATCACGTTTTATATATATGACTCGGACAAACTTTTTTCCATTTAAATCTTTTCACCAAATTTCTATGCGTGGATCAAAAAAACAAAAAAAACAAAAAAAAACATTCTAGGTGTTTAATTTTCAGTCAAATATCTTGCATCAGTCATTACAAATGTAAACTAACACAACTACTTTTGAGGTATTTTCCTCAACAAGTACTTGAGATTGATCTGTGTTGAAAACTGGCAGAGCATCCATACTTCACCATATCCAAAGCCAAATCCCTTTTGGTTCGTGAAATCAATAAGGCCAAAGGAGAGATGAGTGCTAAGGAAACGCATTTAACTGAGATAACTGTGAGAGATGCTAACATTGCTAAGCAGAATAAAGTAATTGCACAATTGGTGTAATAGGTTGCCGAAATGAGAGCTGAAATACATCGGACCTAAGATTTGGCTAAGATAGCCATCGCAGCAAACACTCCTCCGACAAACAACCGAAGGCCCCCCACCAACTTTCCACCATCGAACATCCCAACACCGGAATCTTTTCCCATTTCTTTTGCCACACCCACTGCCCTAACCGCTACAGGAAGATCAAAAAACCCTTTACATGTTGATTCCTCTCACCAAGCTTCACCCTCGCTTCACCAAAACCAAGTATGAGCTGCCATCTATTCCCAGCATACTGAACCTACCCTCCCAAATTCACCACATACAATCCCAAATGTGACTACCATTCCTAGCCAAACTGCACCACCCGTCAGGACTTCCCATGCTCAAGAAGTCCCCAATCATATCCTGCTCCTGCTGGGTAGCTGGAGATTGATCCCTATGAAGATGTGGAGGAATACTGGAGAAACAAGGAGAAAGAGAGAGATCAAGAGATGAGAGTTATGAAGGAAACCATTGAAAAAGCCATGGAAGAGCTTCACATCTCTCACGACACAGTTGGCCTTGACTATGATGATTTGTGCATGCACCCTAATCTGGATCTGCCAGAGGGATATAAAATACCTAAGTTCTACGCTTTTAATGGTGTGGGGAATCTCCTGGCTCATTTACGGGCTTACTGTGACAAGCTCGTCGGGGTTTGAAGAAATGAAGCATTGATAATGAGGCTTTTTAGTCGTAGCCTAAGCAACAAGGCTTTATAGTGGTTCACCTCGTAGGAGTTGCGACAATTGCCAAATTGGAGAACCTTAGCAAAGGATTTCTTTGAAATATTTTCATATAATGTGGAGGTTGTTCCCGAACGATATTCCTTGGAAAAGATCACACAAAAGTTCAAAGAAAGCTATCGCAAATATCCATACCATTGGAGGAAGAAAGTTGTACGAGTCTGACCTCCGATGTCTAAAAAGGAGATTACTGATGTGTTCATCCAAACGCTAGAGCCTGAATACTATGAGAGAATGTTGCCCGTGATGGGGCAAAAATTTGCAGAATTGGTAAAGATTGGCGAGACTATTGAGGACGGCCTCATGAATGGGAAGATTATCAGTAGAGCAGTACAAACCAGCTCTGCGGGATTTTCGCGGAAGAAGAAGGAAGATGTGTCTGATATATCAAGAAATTCTAGTTTGAGGACACAAAGATATACTGGTTCTTTCCATCTAGAGAAACCTTTATCCTTTTCCCCCCATAAAAGACTACCCATTAGCTCCATATAATCCACCTCCTATTTTTAATGCTCAACCCAACTTCCAAGCACCACCAATTTACCAAAGCCCTCCTCAAATATACCAAAACTTTAGACTCGTCCGACCAAGCCCTCCAACATATAACCAAACACCTCCCCCTACTTATCCAAATGCTCCTCACAATCGCCCAAATAATTACCATCTACCACGACCTAACCAAGAGAGAAGACCTCCCCGTACCTTCACCCCATTAGCTGAAAGCCGCACTCAATTATTTGAGTGTCTGAAGGCGGGTGCACTAATCCAAACCATAGACCCTAAATCCATCAATACCACCTCAAGGTTTTTTCGGCCAGACCTAAGGTGTTCCTATCACTCTGGAGGAGTCGGGAACGATACAGAGAATTGCCTTAATCTAAAGCATAAAATTCAAGATCTGATAGATCATAAAGTTATTACTTTGCAAACCACTGCTCCTAATGTCAACAACAATCCGCTGCCAAACCATAGTGAAGGGATAATAGACATGATCGAAGCAGAGGAAAATTGGCACGTAAGCGATGTCTATAATTAAGATACAGCCCCGCGGCCTTGAGCAAGCAGTATCCTCAGTAACTGTGAATGAGAAATTTGCATTTGTGGCATTCACACCACATATGGCATTCGATTTAATACTGAAAAGCAACCTTGTCAAGGAGAAGAAAGAATCCATTGTACAAACAGCAGTTGCTCAGGGAATAACTTGATCCGGAAGGTTTTACACCCCAGAAGAGCTTGCACAGGTAGTTCCCAAGAAAGATTATCAAAAACAACCGATCACAGAGGGTGAGGCCGAAGAGTTCTGGAGAAGAATGCAGCCAAAAGAGTATTCCATCATGAAACACTTGGAGAAAACACCCGCCCAGATCTCTATATGGGCCCTACTTATGAGTTCGCAGCATTACCGTCAGGAATTGTTGAAAGTGCTTGATGTAGCTTATGTCCCAACAGGGACGAGTGGTGAAAACTTGGCTGCGATGGTAAGTCGTGTCATAGCATACCCTCAGATCTTTTTCCAGAAAGACGAGTTGCCATTTGAGGGTCAGATGCACAATAGGGCCCTGCACATTACAATCAAATGTAGAAACAAGTTTGTATCTCGAGTTTTGATTGATGATGGTTTTGGTATTGATATATGTCCCATGACCACTCTCACTCAGTTGGGTTATGATGTTGGGAAAATCTGTCAAAGTCATATGAATGTGAGCGCTTTTGATGGCGCCCAAAGAGGGAAGATTGGGGAAGTTGACTTGTGCATCGAGGTAGGGCCAACTGAGTTCACTGTGGATTTTTAGGTGATGGACATTGCAACTAGCTATAATTATTATTAGGAAGGCCAGGGACACATGCAGCTGGGGCGGTGCCCTCAACCTTGCACTAATTATTGAAATTTGTTTGGGAAGCTCATGAGATAGTTGTCCACGGAGAGGGAACCAATGGAAATTATCCTGACTTTTCTATTCCTGCTATTGAAAAATCCCCCAAGAGCCTAGATTTTCATACCGTGGAGGTAGTAAATACTATCTATGAAGACACTAATCCACAAACACCTAAGCCTTCGATTTACGAGATGTTAATTCTGCAGAAAAATGGATTTGAACTTGGTCATGGTCTAGGAAAGGACCTAGGGGGCATGCTAGAACCGTCCCTATTCCTCAGAAGGTTTTTCATTTCGGGTTAGGATATATCCCAACAGATAAAAAGATAGCTCATGTTGAGACGAGAAAGAAGAGCGATCGTTGTCTGCCCAAATCGATTCTAGATTTATACCAGTCTTTTTCTCTAGTGGGTTATGAGTTCGAGTCTGAGGTTGATGGTCCAACAAAAGGGATTGAAGTGTTGTTCAACAAAGAAGATTGTGATGTGATTCTAAAAGAAGACTCCTCGACTCCGACCATCAGAGATGCTGAACCTGAGGAGACCTTACCAAATTAGACATCCACTCCATGCTTGATCCTCCGGAAGTCTCAGTAGAGATAGATGTATAGTTTTTATTAATTCAAAATTGGTGTGGCTTGGATGAGTCCCAAGACCCTCCCTTTCTATTTATATTTTCCTCCTTTGCGCATTTACTTTTCTGCAAAGCTTCAAGAAGGTTAATGACTTCTGTTGATATTAGTTGCTAGCCAGAGTTACATGTTTTTTCTTGCATATTTAATGGAAGACTCTTCCTCTATTTTGAAACTAACAATGATTTATTTTTATTTTTTCATTTTGTTATTACATTCTATTTTTACTACCCTGCACTAATAAATTTTCTTTAATTTCAGTAAAAATACTTTTAAACCTGCCAAGGTCATGACATGTCACGAGCTCAATGAACAAAGTGGACTTGGTAATGATGAGGCTAAAGAATATGATGAAGAGGCCATAACACCTAAGAAACTTATAGAAGACTTGAGACAGTTCCTAGAAAGGGAAAAATCCAACCTAGAGGAGACCATAGCCGATAATCTAGGTGATGATGGCAAAATCAAGGAAATTAGAATCAGTACTCATTTGATGAAGGAACAAATGAAAGAATTGATCAGCCTTCTTCGATGATATATTAATGTGTTTGTTTTGCTCTTATGAAGACATGCTAGGATTGAGTACCGATATAGTGTCTCACAAATTACCTATTGATCCCAGCTTCAGCACTGTGAAACAGAAGATGCAGAAATTCAAGCCAGACCTGAGTTTGAAAATTACGGATGAGGTCACTAAGCAAATTCAGGTCAAAGTAGTAGAAGTAAACAAGTATCCGACATGATTGGCTAATATCGTCCCTGTGCCAAAGAAAGATGGCAAGATCAGAATTTGTGTTGATTATAGGAATCTCAATAAAGCTAGTCCCAAAGACAACTTTCCGTTGCCAAATATTCATATTCTCATTGATAATTGTGCTAAGCATGAAATGCAATCATTTGTGGTTGTTTTGCCGGATATCATCAGATCTTAATGGATGAAGAATATACGAAGAAAACTACTTTCATCACACCCTAGGGTGTCTACCATTACCGAATGATGCCATTTGGCCTTAAAAATGTTAGGGCCACTTACATGAGAGCCATGACAACCATTTTTCATGATATGATCCACAAAGAAATTGAGGTGTATGTGGATGACATTATCATCAAGTCCCACGGGAGTTCAGGCCACTTTTCTCACTTAGAAAAGTTCTTCCAGAGGCTGCGAAAGTATAACTTGAAGTTTAATGCACCCAAGTATGCATTTGGAGTTTCCACCGGCAAACTGTTGGGTTTCATAGTGAGTAGAAGAGGTATTGAGCTTGATCCCTCCAAGATCAAGGCTATTCAAGAGTTTCCTCCCCTGAAGACTAAGAAAGAGGTGATGAGTTTCTTGGGGAGACTTAATTACATCAGCCGATTCAAAGAAAAACCGACTGTGATTTGTGAACCAATACTAAAGCTGTTGAAGAAAGATGAACCGACATAATGGACCAAAGAGTGTCAAAAGGCTTTTGACACTATTAAAGGATATATGTCCAAGCCTCCAGTGTTGGTACCACCGCGCAAAAGGAAGCACTTTGTTGCGACATTTGTCTATATCAGAACACACATTTGGATGCATATTAGGGCAACATGATGAGTCAGGATAAAAAGAATGAGCAATTAATTATTTGAGCAAGAAGTTCATACCCTATGAGGCTCGTTATACTCTATTGGAAAGAACTTGTTGTGCTTTAACATAGATTGTTCAGAAGTTGAGACATCATTTGTCGGCATATACTACCTACCTTATTTCCAGGATGGACCCTTTAAAGTATATCTTTCAGAAACCAATGTCGATTGGGAAGTTGGCAAAGTGGCAGATGTTGTAAAGTGAGTTCGATATAACATATGTGACTCAAAAAGCAATTAAAGTACAAGCTTTAGCTGACCACCTGATGGAGAACCTAGTAGATGAAGAATATGAACCTCTCAGAACTTACTTTCCAAATGAAGAAGTAATGTTCGTGGGAGAAGACATTGGTGAAGCCTATCCGGGATGGAGAGTATTTTTTGAAGATGCAGTAAACTTCAAGGGTTTTGGAATTGGAGCAGTGTTGGTACTAGAATCGGGACATCATTACCCAGTGACGGCGAAGTTGCATTTTCCATGCACCAACAACATGGCTGAATATAAAACATGTATCCTTGGCATCAGGTTAGCCCTCAATATGAATGTTCAGGAGTTGTTGCTGGTTGGAGATTCGGATTTTCTAATTCATCAAGTTCAAGGAGAATGGGCTACAAAAAGTTCCAAAATCTTACCTTACATGAACTTGGTATAAAGGTTGTGTAAAAGGTTCAAAAAGATTGAGTTCAGGCACACGCCGAGGATGCAAAATGAGTTTATCAATGCCCTTGACACTATTTCATTCATGATACAACATCCAGACAAGAATTATATTGATCCGTTGGAAATAAGTCTCAAGGAGCAACCTGCTTACTATTGGCATGTAGAAGCGAAACCGGATGAAAAACCATGGTATGCGGACATAAAGCAGTATTTGGAAAGCAGGGTGTGTCCAACAAATGCGACAAGTAATCAAAAGAAGAAAATTCATCAGATGTCCAACAATTTCTTCATAAGTGGGAAAATCCTTTATAGAAGGACTCTAGACTTGGGTTTGTTAAGATGTGTGGATGTGACAGAAGCTACAAAGTTACTCGAAAAAGTACATGTCGGAGTATGCGGGACCGCATATGAATGGATTCATTTTACCAAGAAAGATTCTACGTGTGGGATTTTTTTGGATGACCATGGAGAATGATTGTAGCCGCTTCGTTTGGAAATGTCATCAATGCCAAATACATGGAGATCTAATACAGGTGCCTCCAAATGAACTTCATATGATGAATTCACCTTAGCCTTTTGCAGTCTGGGGCATGGATGTTATCAGTCCTATAGAGCCAGCTTTCTCTGATGGACATAGATTCACTGTAGTTGCCGTTGATTATTTTACTAAATGAGTTGAAGCCGCCTCTTACAAGTTTGTGACAAAGAAGGTAGTAGCTAACTTTGTTTGTGGGAATCTGATATATCGCTTTGGAGTGCCAGAATCTATTATTACAGACAATGGAGCAAACTTGAACAGTCACATGATGAAAGAAATTTGTGAGCAATTCAAGATTTCTCATCGAAATTCAACTGTTTACCGTCCCCAGATGAATGGAGTTATAGAAGCCACCAATAAGAAAATCAAGAGGATATTGAGAAAGATGGTTGATAATGATCGATCCTGGCATGAGAAGTTTCCCTATGCCTTGTTGGGTTATTGCACAACGGTTCGCACTTCAACTGGCGCAACTCCCTATTTATTAGTGTATAGAACAGAAGCAGTGATACCTGTTGAGGTTGAGATACCTTCGTTGAGAATCATCTAAGAAGCCGAGTTAAATGATGTTGAATAGGTTCGTAGTCGGTATGAAAAATTAGCAATGATTAATGAAAAGAGGTTGAACATTGTATGTCATGGTCAATTGTACCATAGAAGAATGACTCGTGCTTTCAACAAAAAAGTAAGAGTTCGAAACTTTGAAGTAGGATAGTTGGTGTTGAAGTGCATATTTCCTAATCAGGACGAGTACAAAGGTAAGTTTGCTCCAAATTGGCAAGGGCCCTACATCGTTCATAAGGTATTGTCAGGAGGAGCTTTGGTTTTAGCTGAGATGGATGGCCAAGTATGGCCAAAAGTTATCAATTTAGACGCTATCAAGAGATATTATATTTGAAGATTGTTACATTTCTTCATGTCTTTCCTTGTAATTGCATATTTGCTTGTAATTGTTATTATGCTTTGTCATAGCTTGAAAATATATTTCCATATAACCATGAACTACGTGATGACCTGAATTCCCAAGGTGGGATATATAGGCAGCTGTTTTGGCCTCGGTCATATCTTTATCAATTTCAATTATTTTTTATATAATCATAACTATGTTTGACCTAATTCCTGCCTCAACGGGATATGTAGGCACCACACTAGCTCGGTCATATTCCCCGTAAGATTTCCAGTTTCCTTTACAATGAAAACTGGGGTAGAATTTTTGAGAGAACCTCAAAAATCCTATAAGACGGATTACTTTCTTGAAGATGAGTTGAAGATTTTTTCAGATATGCAACTGGGGCAGAATTTTTGAGAAGGATATCAAAAATTCCGCAGGATGTCATTTACTTGTACCGAAAAAATGAGTTTGATTTGAAGTATGTAACTAGGGTAGAATTTTTGAGGAAGGCCTCAAAAATTTCATCATGTTTTAGAAGATAGTACTCATCAGTTCTGATAGAGTCTTTGGAGACCCTCAACATTTTCCAACAAGTCATCTATCAAGTTGTGAATCAGAGGACGTTCATTGAGTCGTGTGTGTCATGACGATTAGCAAAAATTTTAAAAACTTTACCTTCTAAAAGAATTTTCGTTAAGTTTGCAAAAAAATATTTATATAAATGTATGTGTGTAATTTTATCCTCCATCTACCGAAGTTCGGAGGATCAAGCAAATACTGGAAGCTGATAAGACAAGGAGCGAGGCGACTAGAAGAAGTCAACACAGATAATTTTCATAAAAACTAACAATTTTTCTGTGGATGCAGGTTACCAAAGATCATCAGGAAGCTCTATTTTATTTCTCTAATCAAGAGATCATTTCATATTTGGGCATGGGCCCCACTCACCCGAATGAGTAATCAAAATAGCAATATTTTTGAATGAATAATAGTATATAATTTTCCAAAGAGCATTCGGAGTATTACATTTATCATGGATCATCACGTGGAATACCCGTGGAGGCCGACATTTATTTTGTCAAATATGTCAAATACCAGTGGAGGCCGACATTTGTTACGGTCCCCTCAATGGACTATCATTTATCAAAGTCTTGTCGATGGACTATCACGTCGAGTACCGGTGGAGGATGACATTTTCATATTTATCAATTATGTCGAATATCGATGGAGGCTGACGTTTGTCATATTTATCAATTATGTCGAATACGGATGGAGGCCGACATTTATACTGTCCTACCAATGGACCATCATTTATCAAAGTCCTATTGATGGAATACCACACCGAATACCGATGGAGGTCGACATTTGTCATATTTATCAATTATATCGAATACCAATGGAGATCGATATTCATTATTGCCCTGCCAATGGACCATCACGTTAAATACCGGTAGAGGACGACGTTTATTACCGAAGACTCATTATTTGATGGTATACCCTAAGTGTTCAAAAGAACACAAGATGCCAACATCTGACAAAACAGTTGGATATTATATTATGATGAGGATCCAGGTGCATGCGGAGCAACGTGGAACTTTTTCTTAGCAGCAAACTGGGGCATAGTTTCGAACTGGGCATAGTTTCAAAGAGGAATATCAAACTTTTTGGATATTAGCTAAGGATTGACTTTCACTACATTCAAACCACACCCCTGTAAGAAGGCATGTGGGTTACTTCTTTTGTTTTGCTTTTTCAGTTTTGCATCCAGTGTAATTTTTTAACTCACACTGGAGCACATTCTTTATTTCTTGAATTTGGGAGACAAAACACCAAGAGTGTTGGAAATTATGTCTGTGTAAATTCTTACTTATGGGTGTGAAGTGCATCACATTCATGATTGAGAGATTGCAAGCCTCTTTTCTACACTCAATTTATTTGTCATTCATCTTGAGCTACAAAGATTACCTCGACATAAAAGATACCTTTTCAACCGATTGAGTTGAACTACAAATATCCTGATTCTCATTTTTAGAGATATGTAGGTGAACTCAATGTTAAAATCTCGGATGTATTCCAACGATTATCTACTTCTCGCATTTCAAGGTTTCCAGTCTCTCCATAGTCCGACACTGAAACAACTTTTGAATTCCTTGAGAATCATGCCCAAATCAAGCATTTTAAATTATATGAGGCCTGAATTATCATGCAACCTGAGATATGTAGGATACTCAATATCGGAGTCTGTCCATAATTCCTTTAAATAGCGCCATTTTTCAGAGATTAATTGGTGGTTGGACAAAATTGGATTCGTAATTTTCTTTGCCTAGGCCTTCCTTCCGTCATCCCTGGCCAAAGAAGGGGGCAGTTGTTGACACTCAATTTTATCCTTCCAAGATCTTAAATAATTATTCAAGCTTCTTTAATATCAAACGGAGTAGAATAAAGCTGAAATTTTTTAAAATTATTTTTGGGACGAATATTTGACATTTTATTTGACAAAATATGCTAATGTAATATTTACACACACACATACACATATATATATACATTTCATAATTTTAGTGTATATATATATATATATATATATATATATGTATATGTATATATTATTCATTCTAAAATCCAAGACGTCTCAAAAATGATTTTCGACTAAATGTCATTTCATTTTTTTATTTTATTTTTTTTATTAAATCAAGTAAGTTGAAATTATAGTTAGTTTGTTTTAAAAAATAATTATTTTATTCTGTTAAGTTAAGAAGCTTGATTAATTAATTAGAATAAATAATTTATCTCGAACTTTTATTTTAATTATGTCGATTTGAATTGCTTGGTTCAATTTGACTATAATTTTAATACATGTTGGATATATATATATATATATATATATATATATATATATATATATATATATGTATGTATGTATTTTAAACATTGTTGGCTATATTTTCACTCACATTTCAGCCCTCATTTATCCATGCAATTGGGCCAAGAACGTCTGACCTACTCTCAATTCTTCTGCGACCTAATCCAAAATAGCCCAACCCTTAACCCGCATACGTACCCGGCCCAATCCCTTTATATTCTAGAACACCCTATCCTCTCAGCAGCTCACACCAAAACGACACCCCACCTTTCTTTTTCCTCTTACCAAAATGACGCACACAACAACCAAACGACACACACTCTCTCTCTCTCTCTCTTTGAAGACAGATCAAACAACGCCCATTCACAACAACAGTCGCACCATCAAACCTAGAATCCCACATTGATGATGCCTCTAGTCTTCTTCGTCCGTACGACAATGAGCATGCCTAGCACGAATTTCAATTTGTCTCTTTCCTGTCGAAGCTTGGGGAAAGCAGCCTCGATAATATCGGCTCCTCATCTTCTTTTTTTTTATTTCTTCGATTTCATACAAATTAGTAAAACCCATATTGCACCTTATCCCTTAAAGGATTTTTGAAAATTCTTTGCTTCCAAATTGATTGGGAGCCTTATTTTTTAGGGATATAGCTCCCTATATAAACTCCTTTCTTTTACTATTCAGGGGGAGCGGATTTGAGGGCAAGAACAATGTTCTTTGAAAAAGACTTTGAAAATAGTCTAGCCTAAAAATCTAATCTTTTTCTCTCATTTAATTTTCTAGTTTCACGAAGGTGTCGTGGTGGAGTCGAGCATAGTCAACTCATTATTTCAGTCACTGCTCTCTAAGAACCTGTTGGACTGGGATCCAATTTTTATTTTTTTTCCAGATTCAACCTCCTCTCAGCATTGAAAAAGAAGCTAATATTCAGTATTGGTTCAAAATACTGCAGCAAATCACGGAACCGACAATCTGGAATGACTGAGAGGTCATCAGACAATATGAAGCTTATGCACAATGCTATGTCAGTCATGTTCTATGAAATCCATGTCAAATGATCAATGTAGTAAAGCTATGTTAATGTTCCATCCATAACGTCTCTTATAGGGGCCGAAAGCCCAAATTTTTTATATATCGCCTTGCCTTATCCTTGTTATATTATACTCATTATGAACTGCCAATTTTTTTCATTTATTTAAACTTAGATGAATTCCCTCAAGAGTTTTGGTTTATTAATTCAAGTTCGGTTTCTTTTCTACTCAATTCATAATTGTTTTGATGTTTAGTCGCATTATTATTTCAAATACTTAGTTCTTAAATTGAAGTTAATTCATTTTTTTGTAAGCAAATTTAAGCTATGAGACTAACTTGAGAATTATCTATATTCTTTCATAGTTAGTAATTAGCTCGAAATCCATATTTAAGGGATTGGACTAATTTTTATTTAGTTCAAGAACTTAATTCGGATAATAGAGAAAGATAGAATTATTTGAAAGTTAGCCGTTCAAATGACTAAATGAAAAACATTCTACTCATGTTTAAAAAAAATTCAAAAAATAATTTAAATAATTTTTTCATGAGTTGTTGGGACCCATTTGTGGAAATTTTTAAGTGCCTAAGCCTTTTTAAAAATTTAACTTGAACCCTTATCCATTCTTTGGTTTAATAAAAGGTTTTTTTATTGTTAATTACCTTTTTAACGGTTTCTTAATTTTCCTAAAAAATTAAGTGGTGACTCTGATTCCAAAAATAAAATAGCGTCAAGTTATGAAAAGATTTCCGAACTTCGATTCAAAATCAACACGTAACAATCTCCCTATTTAGAGCTTCATTCTTTGCATAGACCATTCTTAGATCCGCACTAAATTGCTCCCCTAGGTCTTAGATCCTGTAGCGTATGTACTGTTCATGGATAGGTACCACTTGAAGATGAATAGTAGGGTTCCAAAGAAGTCATATTCTCTCATTATAAGTTTTGGGATAATTACAACAAGAAGACCAATTACAGTGACCTTTCTTCATTATGTCTATTGTCTTATGTTCCTTAACTCTAGTTTTAATAACACCCATTATATCTATCTTGTGCTTCTACAGAAAGAGTTTGAGCTCCTTCTGTTTCAAGGGCTGATTGAGCCCTCGTATATTCCAGATTAATAAAATTCATATAGAGTTTTTTATATCCCCCGAAATTTCAATTGGACATATCTTCATCTTAGAGGACAACAAAGGGATTACATGTTCTAATAGTCAAGCAACCCTCAAGATCAGCATTTGGATCAGATGGTGCTTGCAGTTGAGTTGCAGGAGGTCTGGAGGTCACAGACAGATTATCGTGGAATCCATTTTCATCCTTTATCTCATCACTCCCCTTTCAATAGTACATCGAATCATGACCAAACTTCATACAATCAGAGTAGAACTCGGGCTTCTAGTCATAGTCAATAAGCTGGTGGAAACTTCCAGTAGGAGTGATGATTTCAATAGATTCAAAGAGAGGTTGGGAAATACTAGTTTCAATAAGGATTCATGCATAGGATATTCTATTCATAGTAGCAATAAATTCATCAATGTACAGTGACTTCCCAATTGCACTAGCCACTTTGCTGAGAGCCTCACTCGACCAATATCCCACCGGTAAGCAAGGAAGATGGTCTAGAATAAAAAAGTGGTTATGTAGTCCGGATTGAACTTAAAATTGATGTCCCTTGCCTGGAACACAAAAGGTTTGTTCTAAAAAGTTTAAGGTCCCACTTGCAAGACCTTTTCACAATCCTCTACAGGTGCAAATCAAAAGATGAAGTACCCCTTATTATGTAAGAGCACCTGAGGCCTACTAGTGAAATACCATGAGTTTGTAATATAGTTATCCATTATTTTCATGTATGGTGTTTTACCTATAACATATCCTATTAGGGTACATTTCCAATAGTCCTCTTTTTTTCTTTCAAGTCATCAGCTTCAATGTTGATCTAGATTTTCCCTTCCTTGGAGCTAGGAGAGACATAAGCTAGGGCTTTACCTTTTTGTGTGATTTCGTTGTCTTGATATGATTTCTATTAAATTGGAGATAGGTGTACATATATTTCCATATTAGAGAATTACAGTCAATTGTAGTCCGTTCTAAATTGCAATTTGCTCACAATATGGTTCAACATGAAAAGATTTCTGAGAATCAGAATCCTATAGATCTTTTTCATTCCTTTTTTAGAATTGATTGAAAATAAGGGGGAAGAAAACTTCCAAAAGTGAGAGAGGGACGTTTACCACTAACCCCTCATCCGGGGTAACCAATTTCCTTGCCTTCGTTTCCAACACACTAGAGCTCAGTTGCTTATTCCTGGTGGATTACCCTAAATGGTGCATTTTAGCATAACCTATCTAAAATGTGCTGAGAGCATTCCTTCCACAATGGCCTCTATTTGTAGTAAAGTGGGGAATGAGTGTTTTCTTTTATCTTTCGTCTGTTGTCCCTATGTTCATTATAATTATAACTATATGATAGGATAATATTTTGGTCTAAGTGAGGGCACGTGGATGAAAACAGCTAAAAAAATTACTTTCCAAGATAGTTGTCTTGCATGAAATAGTTGGGAGAATTAAAATAATCCAGGAATAGAGGTTGCATAGTTAGTCTAGTCTTGATGATTATGCGAAATAAAGTGTTTTTGGTTCAAAAAGGTGATAGAAGGGGGTTAGTATGAAAATGGATACTGGTAGCTGATTGTTAAGTCCATCATAGATATTGCGCTTTGTGAAACCTGAATAGTAGGAAGGGTAGTGTTTCTTGTTCTAGTTGTTTGAGGACAAACAAAGACTTTAAGTTGGGGGTGTTGATGCATAAGGATTTTATGACACATTCTGATACCTTTTTTTTTTATAAACTTTAAACATCTTTTAGCATTATTGCAAGCAATTCTAATGTTAAAATGTTGTATTGCATGCATTTGGATAAAAAGGAGAAAAATGCACAAGATCAGAGAGAATCGTACTTGAATTGGTCACATACGAACCGTATATAGATTCTGCAGGCCATATGTCCCATTGTGGATGCAATACGGAGGTCAGGCAGAAGATATAAAAATCGGCTAAGCACGAATGGATTTACGGAGGAACTTTGTGGTCATAGACTCAACCTATGAGTCGCGGGTGGAATCATAAGATCTAAATAGAGAGTTGGACAATGGAGGAATCGACTTACGATGGCCAGTTATAAATCACAAGTAAAATCTATGGTCTGCAAATGAAGAACATAGGAGCTCACAGAAAGATGATCTACGAGCCGTAGAAGGAAAGTACGAACCACAAGTCAAAGTGTGGAGGAGTCTATTCAAGTGCAAAGCCAACCACGATAGTCATCTGTGGGCTGTAAATAAATTTCACAAACCGTACGTCACTTACGAAGATTGAACAGACCTCAGAAGGAAGTGATTTGAGGCCACTAGGAGACTCACCTGCAGGTCGTAAGTCAATTCTATGGCCCGTAAGTTATACCTGTACAGTTTTGAGTGAAAATAGAATTTGGATACTTGGACCAATATAAATACTTTTTTCTATGCCTTTTTTGTTGGTTTGTTAGACATTATAGCAGGTGGATATTTTTTTAAGCTCTTGATCTGAATTTCTTAGGATTTTTACTTAGCTAATTATTGTTCCTGACTCGAACATTTCTTAATCTTAATCTTAATCGTAAGTAATTCATGATTTTTTTAATCTTTCTTTATTTTTACTCTAGAAATGAGTAGTTAAATCTCTTACTAAGGTTGTGAACTCAATTGAATTGTGACACCAAAGAGAATATCATCTTAATATCTGATAGCAATTTAGATATATTTATTAATCCTCATATTTCATTAAAGATTGATGGTTGCAAACATCAAACCAAGTCAGATTACTCTAATAAAGCTTGAAAAAGTTGGTTAGGGTTTGAAAGGATTAATTAATAAGAACTCGAGGCGTTAATCCTCATTTAATAAATTTTCTTAGGAATAAGTTAAATTTACTTTGCAGGAAATAATCATGCGTAATGCAACTTTAGTTATTTTGGAAGAATCAACTAAGAAAAATATTACTTAAATATTGAAAAACAGTAAGTGATCATTTATAGATTATCTACATATAAATTAAATATTGGTAATAGTATTTTGATTGAGAGTCAGGTGGAGGAGTCCGTAACGGGAGTACGACCTTGGTTCTTCAATATATTGATTACATAAAAAGATCAAATGAGATTAGTATTTTATTTTATAAATTCTAAATCTTTCATTAGTTACGGAATAGAATGATAAGACGGCCAATTAAGTATTTATCATTTCAGTAATCTTTTCACGCCTATTTCTTAAGGAATTCGACCCCAACCTAGTTGGGTTACTATATCCACATACGATCGCATTACATCATATTTAGGTGTAATTTTGAGCATATCAAACTTTTGATTTACAACAGAGTGTACTTTAATTATACTAATTTCTACATAATATTGGGCAGAAGACAAAGTTAACAATTTCTCCAAAATATATTTCTGGTCTGAGACATTCTTGAAAATATCAAGATATTCAATATTCATTTTATTTATTATCTCAACATGATACCCATTTTGGCAGGATATTTTTAAAACTTAACAATTTTTTGGAGACTTGGAAGAGAACAATGCATCGTCTATAACAACTTTTGTTTCCTTAGGCAGAAATATAGTGGTTCTTCCGAAACCTTCAATTAATTTAAATTTCCAGAAATTGTAGTAACATTTACTTTCTCCAAAGCAAATAATAAAAAAATTTCTCATCTTTGGATATAGCGCGCATTGTTCTTCTATAAATCACACAATGTCTTTATAATTGATCGTTGACTCAAATAAAATTTGAGGAATATCCATATATTCTACAAGAAGAAAAATATAGATAAAACGGACATTATAGTATTATTACTAGACGAAATATTATATAAACTTCATTTAATTTACAAGACTATGGAAACATGATCTTACTAGTTAATACAAACAACAAGAAATATTTAGGCTATTACAGATCCATCACCAATTAAATGATCTATTTTTCTTTAGAATGTCAAAGAATTCTGTTACATCTGGATGCATGTACTCAACATTATCTTCAGAAATAAAATTTGCTTCAACATTATTATTCATCTTCTTCAGAAATGCTTGATAGAGCTCAACGAGGTGCTTTGACGTACGACAAATACATAACCATTGTCCTTTTCCTCCATATCAATAACATTTATTTTCTTAATTTTTCTTTTGCACCGCTTTATGTTTTTCATCCTTCTTTTTATACTGTTGGTGGTAAAAGTTATTATTTGGTATAAGATGACAAACATGATTAGAATTTCTTCCTCGATCATGACTAGGGCCATGACCTTTTTCACACTTAGATTGGTGAAAATTTATCTCATTCACTTCAGGAAATGAAATAGTACCAGTAGGTTGTGAAATAGAATCACTACGTTAATTTTCATGATTTTTCATTAATAGGTCATTATGTTGTTCAGCAACAAGAAACTATTAAATTAATTCAAAATATTTATTGAACTCCATTTCTTGGTATTGGTGTTATAGGAGCATACTCGAAAGAGGAAAAATGGAGAATATTCTCTTCAGCATATCATGATCAGTGATTTTTTTCTACATAATTTTAATTGTGAAATAATTTTAAACATGAAAGAATTATACTCATTGAAAATTTTAAAGTCTTGTAGCCACAAAAGAATCTATAGATAACGTGCTTGTGGAAGTACGATCATTTTCGGGTGGTCATATCTATCTTTTAAATTATTTTACAACACAAGAAGATCATTAACAGTGAGATATTCCATTTTCAAGTCTTCATCAAGGTGATGACGGAGGAATATCATTGCCTTGATATGATGATTTGATGCTTGATTTTTATCATTAATAGTGTCTATCAGAACCATTGCATCAAGATGAATTTCGACATACAACATCCAAAATAGGTAGCTTTTGCCAATATATCTAACACAAGTTTTTCTAAAGTGATAATGACGTGGACATTCACTTTTACAACAGATTGAATATAAAGAGAAATGGGGGGCCTTTTTGTTACTGGATAAGGGCCAAAATAATACATGAATAAGTTATTCATGTATTAATTTTATGCATTATTTGGTTACCAAATAGGATAAAAGTTATTCATGTATTAATTTTATACAATGTTTGGTTGGTAGATTTCAAATATTGTACAAAAGTTATTCATGTATTAATACAATGTTTAGTTGTGTTTTTAGTAATTCTACATAATTAAAACTTACATAACTTATGAAGAAATTTATGTATAATTTTATATGGCTAGTAGGTGGAATAAGTTAAATGGGTATTAGTTATATATAGATTAAAATAATAAAATTACATATTTACTCCTATCAATTTACTTTTAAAATCTTTTTTAATTTGGTACTTCTTTTTAAAAAAATTATACTTTATTCCGTGTATATTTACCCAGAATTAGTTATTTTTTTATTTGGTGTATTTTTTCCCGATAATATGAATGTTATATATATATATATATATATATATATATATATATATATATATATATATAAAATTAAACTATTATTGATCCTTTTTTTTATTCGATGTATATTTACACCTTTATTTTCTTTTTAAAAAAAATTAAATTATATAATATTTTTATATTTAATTATTTGTAAATAATATATATTAATTTACAACAAAATAAATATTTAATAATCAATAATTCATGTATTGTAATCTCTACATAACTAATACACACATAATTAATACTTGCATAATTAATAGCTATATAATTAATATTTACATAACTAATACCTACATAACTAATATATAAATTACTAAAACCTGCCTAACTAATCTTTATATAAAATAATATATAAATTCCTCATAACATATATTATTAATACTTACGTAACTGTAATCTGTAATGAAACGGCCTAAGTTAAAATCATGAAACAGAAAAAGCATTAAATTGGTGACAAAAATGAATTCGAAGATCACAATCGGCAAATTAAAGTGCAAGGTTCTATGTTATCCGTTAACTAACCCTCCCTCACACGTCAATATTTTTCTTCTTTTTACATACAACAACAAAATAAGCCAAAACTGCCGTCTCACCAGCCTTCTTCCTTATAAAAATTATAATTATAATAATTATTAATATATATATATAACTCATGGGCACATGGCACATCCATAGGAAAGAAAATCTGAAAATTGGAAAAGAACAGTGGGTGTAGGTGGAGCCTAGAGCCATGTCTTTTCTTGCAATTGTGAATCTGCGGATGCTATTTGTGTTGATCGCAGTATGTTGTATTCTCACCGCAGTCAACGGTGGATGGGATGTGGAAGTAGGATTACTGAAAAGAGGAGGATATCAGAGAGAGTTCGATTACTTCAAGCTATCTCTTCAATGGCCAGCCACCTTTTGCCGGAGAACTCGCCATTGCTGCTCTTCCAACGCCTGTTGCAGCCGGTATACGCTTCGACTAGATTAAAGTTTGGACAAAATAGATACGGAAGATTCATATGGTCAATTAGTTTATCTGATTGAATGCTTACTTCTTCTCTATATGTCAATTATCATTCCAAGAGACAAAAAAAAAAAAAAAAAAAAAAAAAACAGAAATTTAAATATATCTTTTTTTATATATAGCATGCGTTTGAAAATAGGAGCTTACCTGTGATTTTTGTGTATTTTTCCAGCTCGAACTCGCCATCTGTATTCACAATTCGTAAGTTCTACTCCTTTTGAGAATGGTGTGTAATTACTTTTTCATGTGGTGAGAAGTGAAGATAGAACTGAATAAGGTTTATTGTGTTCCAGATGGACTTTGGACAGAGTACAGCGATGGAACTTGGCCTGCCTGCTGTTCTGGTCGCCCATTTGATGAGAGGGAGGTATGTTTGCTTATTGTGCTTTTTTGCCCTTTTTTCATGAGAGAGCAGCTTTGAATGTGAGAATTGATTTGTGGAACTATCTGCATTGCTATTGAAAAGTTTGTCTTCTGATGCCATAACTAAATCCACAGGAGTTCACAAGGATCTTTTTTCTTTTTGTTCTTGTTGTGATAGCAGTGGTGGTCAGGTAGAAATCACCTAGAATTTTCGCTTCTGTTGGGGTTCAAATCTTTGTCTCCAATGGTCCTCGTTCCAGCTTATCACTAGCGACACCCTTGGGTGCAGTTTTCTGATAAAGTTTAAGCATTCAAGAACGTAGGATTTCCCAAATTTTCACCTTCATATTGAGCATTTCTTCTTGTGTGAACACTTATGCTTTGGTCTACTTGCTATGATCTTAACTATTAATCATGAAGTGTGCAGTATAAAACCTTATGTCTACTTATGAATTTAATTTTTCAGATCTTAATATTGTGAAATAATTTGACCAATCAAAAACAAAGAATATATGAAATGATTTGCACATATTGATGTGCACCAAAGTATTTATGCAAATACAAAGAGAGCTTAAGCCATCAACCATCTTTTGTCATGAAGTGGCTTCAAGTGATTTTATTTTAAATTAGCAGCGGCAAGCTTCTGTGAACATTATTGGTTTGCTAGGATTGCAAATTCCACAATGAGGTCATTGAGAACTTAGATTTCTTTAATCTTCGTGGTGCTTCCCTTTTTTCAATTTCATGCTTACTCCTCATCACTCAGGTCAAATTTATTTGTTTATGAACCAAGTATTTTTGTCATCTCAGATTTCAACATTGCTTGAGCCATTGAGGAAGTATTGGCCTTCCTTAAGTTGTGGTTCCCCCAGGTCTTGCCATCGCAAAAGAGGACCATTCTGGGCTCATGAGGTGGTTTCACTGTTATCTTTATTCATTGATTGCTTGAATTTGACACAATTTAAGGAACTGACACATTCTCCTTGCATTCCTCTATGCTGACTCTGGAGATACTAAATTACAGTGGGGTAATTACCTTGCCTTGTTCTATTTTATATTAAATTAATCATACAAGATATTGACTAGGAGAGTGGATGAACTTAACTACTATCTGTAATGCTATAGTTTACTAGCTGATACTTGAGGACCTAGGGGTTATGAGTAGTTTGCTGTCAGTTGCTGCTGGCTTGGGGCTTTATGTCCAGGCATCTGCTTTTCTGTTTTTTTTTTTTCTGGATTGTAATGTTTAAATTTTGTAATTAAATTGTTCATTTAACAAAAAAATTTTAAAATTTTTTTAAGAGCTTGCTTTTATTTAGAATTTTATTGAGAAGCAAGGTTTTAGATTTTTGCTACAAGGAGCCAAAGATGTAAAAACCTAGAAAGTACTTGATTTTTGACATCTCTTAATAGATTAAGAGTAGCTTCCACCTTCTCCTTGGATACTGAAATTAGTTCTTTAATTATTTTATTATAATTACTAGTATTAATTTATTTATTTCTTATCCTTCTAAAACTGAGCTAGAAGGTAGTTTTTTACTTTTGCTTTTGTCATGGCATCATTGAGATGTCTTTGTGTATGCACTTACTGTGCACACCAAGATTATGCCGTAATCTCCCTTGGGTATTGACAATAATGTGCCAACAAAGGGCTAAAAGACAAAATTTTGTGTTTATTAGCTAGCAAGGCCTATGTATAACTTTTGTTATCAAAATTTTTACGTCTAATTTCAATTGAGATATTTGTAATCGGACAATTTTGGGGAAGCATGAAGAAGACACCATACAAAGTTATGCTATTCCTTTGCTTGGATGTATCTCAAATTCAGTTGCCAATGCATTTATTGAGAGTTTACTTCAGCGGTGGATTGTGAGGATCATAATGCAACCAGATCTAGAGAGATTCACCGAACTAGATTAGGGATGGGCTTTACTTTGCCTACTTTTTAGCCAATCAAAAAAAGATTGTGGATAGGCTTGAGTAACTCATATTCTGCATTTGGTAGCGGTTGAGGAGTCACTACTAGAAAACAAGAAATCAGCTACGAGATTTGTCGGTAATTCCTAGCTAATCCGTCACTAAAAAGCTCCTAGCTAATTAATTTTTTTTTAATTATCCCTAGCTAAATGGGATTAACATGAAATTTTTGTTGTTTAGCTGCAAAATTTTTATCCGTCACTAATTTCTTTTTTTTTTTAGTAGTGAAAAACATTGGCCATCTTTCTTTTATAATTGAGTTTCAAGAAAGGATTAGTCTTTCTACGTTTCTGGTGCGCGAATTTGAAAGAGAACAACTTGATAAAAACATAGACATGCCCAAAGATCTGTCGAGGGGGAGCGTGGGGTTATTGGGAGCATTAATCCCTCTACATTACACTTAGGATCCACCTACTACTCCCAGTGGTTGTCATATTTCTTTGCAATACAATATGTAAAAGATATCATGTTCTTTCTTCAATCAACACTTCATAGTATTATGATGGGGATATAATATATTAAAGTTACCAACAAAACACCTGGTTTTCAATAGGGAGGTATGCGGGGATTGACACAGGGCCTTATCGCTTTACTAAATCCAATCTGATTATAGTACAGAAGGTCTGGTACAGTTCTATGCACTTTAAATATATCATAGGGACTAAGTCAGATAGGATCTTCTTAAATTTATCAGTTGTGACTATATTTTCATGCTTATTGATTGCAGAAAAACATGGGACATGTGCTTATCCAGTTGTTCATGACGAATATGAGTTCTTTCTGACGACGTTGAATGTTTACTTCAAATATAACGTCACGGTAAGTGATTTTTCAAGCTATGTATTATAGTTCTGATATAATATCCTTGGAAGACCTATATATTTTTTATTGTAGCAATTTCATGTCCTTTTCCTTCTTTTTGCTTGTACATTCTTTTGTTGCTGGATAATTTCATTCTATGAACTTGTTAATGATTTCAAATACAGAAGAAATTGCATCTTGAATAAGTATATGTCAAAACTTACTCATGGATGTTTATTAGTGCCTAGTTCTGGTCGATGCAAAATATACCAAGAGGGAAATCTTTGCGACTCGGTAATTAACAGCAGAATTAGGGAGGGGACCTAATCTGGACATGCAATGTCTTAATATATATGCTGTAACTTATCAATTAATCAACTGTATCAAACATTCTCGATATCATTATGTATGCATTAAAAACTCTTTATAATGGTATTCTTGTTGATACAGTTTCTTTTTGTTTTCAGTTGAATATTAACAAGATTTCTTCAATTTCAATGAACTAGTGATTAAACCTGATAATTGCATATGAACATACTGTTGCTCATTGATTGGTCTCTACTGTTTCCTTCTCTATGCTATTGAATACTTACAAGTTTTCCTTCATTATTAAGTGAACTAACCAAATCGTGATTATGCGTGGTACTTGGCTAACATTATTGCAACTCCAACACAATGCCAGGAAGTTCTGTTTGAAGCTGGATATGTACCATCAAACTCCGAAAAGTATCCATTAGGAGGCATTATTTCAGCCATTGAAAATGCTTTTCATACAACCCCAGAGTTGATATGCTCAGGTGATGCCTTGGAGGAACTTCATATATGTTTCCGTAAGAATTTTGAGGTTGGTCGTCTCTCTGATGCTCTGATGGAAATACTGCAACAGATGTTTTGTGATCTCACATTTATTGTTATGTAACCATGATGTTGGTAGCATGAAATGAAAAATATCAGACACATTGTATAGTGTTGCCTCTATGGAAATCTTTTTCAGTTCCTGATCAAGAAAATAAATCTGTCAGCATCAATGAAGTACTTTTCATTTTATAAACTTCTTTGCTATCCTGGACAGCCTTCGCAATAGATATCACATGACCATAATGCAGAGAGGTTCATGACTTGATTGTTAAGGACGTATTTCTTGTTCATATGTCAAGGGTTACTAAGGTTTTGTGCATTGCCGAAAGGCCAACTGATAAAGACAAATGAACATAAGACTATGACCTTCTTTCTTTTTTATTATCCATTACCGCCTTGGTCATCCTTTAAATCAATATCCTAGATGTTAAGAGCAGGGGGATTAGGGAGAATATGGGCTTTGTTTTGGTATTCAGATTTTATTCATCTTACAAGTTACTTGGAAAAGTTAATTACATGTTTACCTTGAATCTCTATTATTGGCCGACCTTCATTCCCCTAATCTTCCCTATTACAATTAGAAGTGAACAGTAAACATGTGTTTAACTACCATCCTTTTTACAGCCTTGTGACTGTGCACATGATACAAGCTCAAGAGGGTCATGTCCTCGGTACGTCAGCCTGCCAGCCCATGGATCATGGGGTAAGTTCTCTTTGTTTTTTCTTCTTTGGCTGCTACTTTCTTTATTTAGCTTAATTAATCTGAATGTGATAAAAGTATTCTCTTACGTAACAAACTTGAAGTTTCGGGAGCCATTCTTACGATTGTTCCAAGTACTAAGAAAAATATGACATGGTAGATGATGTACATACTGAGTGAAGTACAGCAGAGAATGGAGTAGCTCCCTCCTCTCTGATTTCCCTACATACTGAGTAAATTGCAGTAGAGAATGGAGTCAGTGAGCACACCTATGCATTGATATTCTACTTGCTTTTTCAAAAAGAGAGTACTCCAAGGTATTGATGTGATGGATGCCATCTTCAAACAACAACAACAACAAACCTAGTGCAATCTCACTAATGTGGTCTAGGGTGGATAGGATGTACGCAGACGCACCCTTACCTTTGTAGGGTAGACAGGTTATTTACGATAATGGATGCCATCTTCATTAACCTATTTGCCAGGTGAAACAGCGGACCTGGTTTTCTTTTGATATAAGTGCATGCACAATAGTGTAGGATGCCTCATTGATGTAAATACTTTGTCATGGTCTCTTGATATGGATCTAGTTATGGGACGACACAAGATGAAATCAGATGTTCTCTTCCTATGACCTATTGTGCTGGTTCGTTAAGAGAGAACCTGCAATCTCTTAAGTTAAGTACTCAAAAACTGGAACAAATTTCTGCCTAGATTTCATGGGATAGACAGAGTTTAAAATACAATACTGTTAAAATAACTACCCTGGAAACTAGGACATGGTTTCTTAACATTACTGAAATGAGAAACTGCAAATAACTACTACTGTAAACCGCTGGGAGACCAAGGAGTGCTAACGATACTCCCCTCCTTCAAAATCGCGCTTGTCTTTAAGCACTAAGTGTGGAAACTACTAGTATAACCCTCTTTTTCAGAAAATTCTTCCTCATCGTTTATAAATTCAATCCAGAATAATTTCTTGCATTGATGACCTCGAGTGAATGGTTCATCACATTGAAACAAAAAGTCCCTTGAGTCGTCTTTCCTCCATTTCAAATCTGGTCAATTTCTTCACAAATCTGGCATGCTGTTGAGGTGAGAAATATGTTGTCTTTGATATACATGCATCTAACGATTGCAAACAAAGGGGTTGTTCCTTGCTTTCATAAAGCCGGGAAATACTCTTCACCATAGAAAATCTGGAGGTTTATGCAACTCTACCTCAATTGCTATGTAATCAACAAGACAACTAATGTAAAGATCAATTTTCACACCCTTATGTAAGTGTACCGACTCTTAAAACCAATTGCTCAAACTTTTCTTGGTAATCTGCCATAGATCCAATTTAGCGTAGCGTAGCCAATTTCCCAACTTTTGACTTCTAATTGGTGGTCCAAAGGTTGCTTGACGTTTGAACTCATCCCAAGAGTGTTGAGGCATATCTTTCTGTAGTTGAAGAAACCAGAGTTGTGCAATTCCTTCCAAATGAAAATAAGCAAGTCCAATTTTTTCTTCTTCTGGTGTTTGCTGGTGTTGAAAGAGATTTTCACACCTGTTCAGCCATCCCAAGGGGTCCTGTTGGCCATTAAATTGTGGTAATCCAACTTTGTATATTTAGGAATGATGGAACTTCCTCCTGTTTCTAATCTTGACCCTCCTGCCACTGTAGCTTTACCCTTCCAACCTCGAGTATGACTGACTTTTTCAGTTGATTTAGAATTGGCCTTCGAATTTGCTAAATCCTTTGTGAGTGCATCCAAGCGAACATTCATGGCTTCATGTCTGGCTAAATTGGCTGCACATTCTTCTTGGAACTAGTTCACCAATTGCGCAAGTTGTTTGGATTTGGTCTCCCATAACTCCCGTTTCTGATAACAAGTTGTTACGGTCCCCTTAATGAATCTGGTTATGAGATGCCGCAAGATGAAATCATATGTTTTCTTCCTATGGCTATGATGCTGGTTCGTTGAGAGAGAACCTGCAATCTCTCAAGTTAAAAGTACCCAAAAACTAGAATAAGTTTCTACATAAATTTCATGGATATATAGAGTTTAAATACAATACTAATAAAATAACTGTTAGGATCGAAATAATCAGGGCATCAAGCAGAAGCTAATAATTGCAAATCTTGACGGACGATAAATCAAATAACAAAGAAAAGCTATACAAAAATATTTATGATATGGGTTTGTTAATTGACCTACATATGATAATACTAATATAAAAAAATATTCCAAAACTATTAAGAGGATAAATCTCCCTGTAAACACTACATTGTGAATGCTATTGTATTGCATAAGAGAAAAAAAGATCTTTTATTTTTAGAAGTCTAAAACTTTTCCTCTATGAAAAATGATAATTATGGTAGAGTTCTTTTTCACAAAGAAAACTTTATGTACCAAGAAAATCTTTTTGAAGTAAAGCACATTTATGGTAGAATCCAAATAAGCTAGAAAATTCAAGGCAAATCGTGACAAATCTCCCCTTGACTTGAATTTTTTGGCAAAATAATCTTTAACTCCTTCACATAATTTTCGTCACTGCTACTTACCATGATTTAAAAATAAAGTTTAAAATATTATGGTGGTTAAAATGGTTTAAAAAATATTTTAGTTTTACTTTTAAAGATGTAGCAGCAGAAATGTTGAGAATATGACTGAAAATTCATCTCCACATGTAGTACTTTAGACAAAATTTCATTATCGTGAAATTGGCTGTAACCTGATTTGAAATGTCTTGAACCTGTCTTCAAACTTGCTGAATTATTGGCTTTGATACCACTTATTATGATTGAAATAATAAGGACATCATGTGGAAGTTAGTAATTACAAATCTTGATGGACGATAGCTCAGATGACAAAGAAAAGCTATAGAAATAATTTATGATATGGGTTCGTCAATTGACCTACATATGATAATACTAATATAAAAGATATTCTAAAACTATTGAGAGAATAAATTTCCCCATAAACACAACTCTGTAAACGACTACATTGTGAATGCTATTGTGTTGTGTAAGAAAAAAAAATCTATTTATAGAAGTCTAAAACTTCTCTTTTAAGAAAAAAGGTAGCTGTGGTAGAATCCTTTTCCACAAAGGTAACCGTATGTACTAAGAAAACCTTTTTGAAGTAAAACACAATTGTTGTAGAATCCAAATAAGGTAGAAAATTTAAGGCAAACCCTAACAATAACTACCCCTAGAAAATAGATCATGGTTTCCTAACATTACTGGAATGAGAAACTGCAAATAACTACTACAAAGAAATAACAACTGCAAATAACTACTGCTGTAAACCGTTGGGAGACCAGGGAGTCTAACATACTTTTATGCATATTTCTTTTGGTTGGTTCATACACTAAAATAAAAATGGAATATAGTAAAAGTTATGCTGCATTATTGGTTACATGAATTGAGAAACAATTGTAAGCAACTTTTATATATAATTAGCAATGAATTGTCCGTACTTGTAAAATTTCAATTCCTTCATAAATCATAAGCGCAGTATCTGTCTTTGATTAACCAGGCCTATGAACATTTTTTTTTTTGATAAAGTATGGTATTTAATTCAAAAGCGCATCAAGAAGATACATATTTACAACTTACAATGAAAGAAAAAATGACAAAGAAACTAGATCCCTTTACAAAATTTCAATCTAAGACAAGGAAACTAATAAACTCCAAAAATTGTTCAGTGCTAGATACATTAGCCAATTTAGACCAGCAAATAAGTAAGAGTAGACATCTAGTTTTAAGAGAGTGATTTCGAGTTGAGGTTCCAGCAAAAGACCTCTTATTCCTCTCATTCCAAATACTCCAGAAGATAGCAGCAGGGATCATTAGCCAGATTCTTTAGGTTTCATCAACTCTCCACATGCTCCCGTTCATATGTACCTCTTTTATGGTATGTGGCATGACCCATATCAACCCAAAAATGTATAAGAACATGTTCCAAAGATTAGTGGCCACCTTGCCGTGCAAAAACAGATGATTCACAGTTCTAACTTTTTCAAACATAGGTATTATCTGTTCACTAATGGGAGACCTTTCCTTTTAAGAGGTTTTCTTGTGGCAAGCTAGCTTCATGGAGAGCAATCCTTAAAGCAAATAATCTTGAGAGGCAGCTTTGTCTTCTAAATAAATTTTCAGGGCCAATTGTCAACTACTTGGTTTTGTGTAGCAATCTTCCTTCGCATTCTTTCACTGTGAAAGTGCCCTTCCTCCCCCAACACAAAATATCTCCCATGATCACGTCAATATTATATCTCTCCACATTTGCTACTATTTCATCAGTTGGTCCAACTCCCAATGTTGAACTGACCTTCTGAATAGAGTATCCAAGTTGTTTCCATTTCTATTTTGAGCTATAGTGGAATTCTTATTCCTAGCAATCTGATACATAGAAGGGAACTTCTCCATGGGGGTAGTGCCATTGAGCCATTTGTACTTCTTCCAGAATCTAATGAGCTCCATTACAAGTTTGTAATAGATGCACCAGAAGAAATCAATCCCTAACTTGCTAATGAATTTCCAAAACCCAACTCATAAGGAGCGTTAGAGCTATTTGTGCTCCAGCGATCATTTTCATTATGCTTTGCCTTGACCACCTCCTTCCATAGGCTTGGCTCACCAGTGTTGTACCTCCAAAGTCATTTCATTAAGAGACTCTTGTTATGTGAGGCCAAATCCCTAACTCCCAGATCTCCTTTGTATTTAGGCAGTGTGACTTTATCCCAATCAATCAAGTGAAAATCTGTGAGATCTACTATCTGAATAGAGTATCCCAGTTGTTTCCATTTCTATTTTGAGCTATAGTGGAATTCTTATTCCTAGCAATCTGATACATAGAAGGGAACTTCTCCATGGGGGTAGTGCCATTGAGCCATTTGTACTTCTTCGAGAATCTAATGAGCTCCATTACCAGTTTGTAATAGATGCACCAGAAGAAATCAATCCCTAACTTGCTAATGAATTTCTAAAACCCAACTCATAAGGAGCGTTAGAGCTATTTGTGCTCCAGTGATCATTTTCATTATGCTTTGCCTTGACCACCTCCTTCCATAGGCTTGGCTCACCAGTGTTGTACCTCCAAAGTCATTTCATTAAGAGACTCTTGTTATGTGAGGCCAAATCCCTAACTCCCAGATCTCCTTTGTATTTAGGTAGTGTGACTTTATCCCAATTAATCAAGTGAAAATCTGTGAGATCTACTATCTGAATAGAGTATCCCAGTTGTTTCCATTTCTATTTTGAGCTATAGTGGAATTCTTATTCCTAGCAGTCTGATACATAGAAGGGAACTTCTCCATGGGGTAGTGCCATTGAGCCATTTGTACTTCTTCCAGAATCTAATGAGCTCCATTACCAGTTTGTAATAGATGCACCAAGAAATCAATCCCTAACTTGCTAATGAATTTCCAAAACCCAACTCATAAGGAGCGTTAGAGCTATTTGTGCTCCAGTGATCATTTTCATTATGCTTTGCCTTGACCACCTCCTTCCATAGGCTTGGCTCACCAGTGTTGTACCTCCAAAGTCATTTCATTAAGAGACTCTTGTTATGTGAGGCCAAATCCCTAACTCCCAGATCTCCTTTGTATTTAGGCAGTGTGACTTTATCCCAATTAATCAAGTGAAAATCTGTGAGATCTACTATCTGAATAGAGTATCCCAGTTGTTTCCATTTCTATTTTGAGCTATAGTGGAATTCTTATTCCTAGCAATCTAATACATAGAAGGGAACTTCTCCATGGGGGTAGTGCCATTGAGCCATTTGTACTTCTTCGAGAATCTAATGAGCTCCATTACCAGTTTGTAATAGATGCACCAGAAGAAATCAATCCCTAACTTGCTAATGAATTTCCAAAACCCAACTCATAAGGAGCGTTAGAGCTATTTGTGCTCCAGCGATCATTTTCATTATGCTTTGCCTTGACCACCTCCTTCCATAGGCTTGGCTCATCAGTGTTGTACCTCCAAAGTCATTTCATTAAGAGACTCTTGTTATGTGAGGCCAAATCCCTAACTCCCAGATCTCCTTTGTATTTAGGCAGTGTGACTTTATCCCAATTAATCAAGTGAAAATCTGTGAGATCTACTATCTGAATAGAGTATCCCAGTTGTTTCCATTTCTATTTTGAGCTATAGTGGAATTCTTATTCCTAGCAATCTGATACATAGAAGGGAACTTCTCCATGGGGGTAGTGCCATTGAGCCATTTGTACTTCTTCGAGAATCTAATGAGCTCCATTACCAGTGAGATCTACTATCCACATTGCCCCCCCCCCCCCCCCAAAGAAAGTCCCTTCTGATTTTTCTAACTGCTTTAGAACCTTGTCAGGAATAGGAAACAAAGGCATGTAATAAGTTGGCAGGCTGTCAAGCACACTGTTGATGAGAGTCAGTCTTCCACCCATAGATAGGTATTGCAATTGCCAGGAAGCTAGCCTTTTTTCAAATTTCTCAATGATACCATTCCACAACTCACAATTCTTGTATTCTGCACCCAAAGGTAGGCCTAGGTATGTGTTAGGAAGAACCCCAATGCTACAACCCAAAATATTTGCAAGTTCCTCTATGTTTTGTACATTGTTGACAGGGTAAATAATACTTTTCAGCACATTGACATGTTGTCCTGAGAGAGTGTTAGGTTTAGGTACCTAAGTTGTGACTCTTTTGCCTCATAAAATATTAGTGTGTGATTGGCATACAATAGGTGTGACTGTGTGAGATGGTGACTGAGTTCTCAACAACTGGCCCTACTTTGAACCCGTTAGGTTTAGGTACCTAAGTTGTGACTCTTTTGCCTCATAAAATATTAGTGTGTGATTGGCATACAATAGGTGTGACTGTGTGAGATGGTGACTGAGTTCTCAACAACTGGCCCTACTTTGAACCCCCGACTCCACTGTAAATCCCTAGCCTTCTCCATCATCTTGATTAAACCGTCAATTGCTAATATGAACAGGAAAGGAATAGAGGGTCCCCTTGCCTGATCCCTCTTTGAGGAGACAAGATGCCCATTGGTTCCCTGTTTACCAACACTGAGTATTTGACAGTTGTAATACTGAATCTTGTCCATCTAATCAATTTTTCATCAGACCCATCTTCCTCAAAATAGAGATTAGATAAGACTAATTTAGCTTGTCAAAAGCTTTCTGTATGTCAAGCTTGCACATTATGCCAGAGATCCCAGATTTAATCCTCCAATCTAGAGATTCATTAGCTATAAGTGCTGCATCAGTAATCCATCTTTGCTTGATGAAAGCATTCTGAGAGTTGGAGACTAAATTGCTAATAACTTTCTTTAATCTTTTTTCTAGTATCTTGGCCACAATCGTGTATATACACTTCCAATAAGACTTAGTGGCCTTTAGTCTCTAAGTTCAATTGCCCCTCAGATTGGAGGACTTAAACACCGAGTAGAAACAATCCTATTTTCTATGGGGTATAATCTGAAGAATGAAAGGGACTTGGGAAGAGATCTGTACGCCAGAACAGACAGAAATAGAGATGACTGGTTGTTGTCGGCGTCGACTCACCACAGCTGACTAAAGGTGATCAGAGCAGTAGTGGACTCGAAACAGGGGTTATCACAGTGGGAAGTTTTGGGTTATTTCAGTGACTAGCTATTTCAGGAAGAAAGAGGTTTGAGAGGGAAGGAGAAGATCAGTGGAAGATTTGATGAGAGAGAAGGCAGAAATTCTAAGCTGGGTCATGTCAGAATATCACTTGCGATGGTCGGAGAGACGTTTGGAGGAGAGAGAATGTCGGCTGTTGAAGTTTTTGGACTTACCTTCTGAGAGCATTTTTGAATTTATTTCTTTTTCTTGAGACAGTAAAACATTTACAAATAGTTGTAAACATTTATGATGACGGTGTATTAAACAAAGAATAAGAAAATTGTGAAAGTTGACCCCGTAGTGTACCCTAGAAATCTGGTCAAACTTAGGAATTTTTGGGCTCCTTACACATGGCATATGAATTTGGTGGGCATTTGCAGATCCCTTTGAAGAAACATTCTTTACTTGTGATATGTCAGAGTAATAGGAGACACTATCATTAAAGAGTAAATGAACATCACACATTAATTTATTGTTTCATCTCCTTTGTCCCCTTTGGCTCTTGGTGGCATAGTTCATCTTCATGTGACATTTGGGCTCTTTAAGAAGGTTTTGTCCTGCATCTTAGGGATGTAGTAACATTTTGCTTTTATCAACTTAAAGCTTTGGTTTGGCGTCTACTTACTATTAATTTTGTCTCTATTCCCTCAACAAAAGAGTAGCTGAACTTGCAAACTGAATATTTATGATGGTCGAATTAGCAGAAATGTAGTTCTTACTGTTTCCACCATGAGACCGAATGACCGAGACCAGCAAGGGGTGTGGAAAGTGGTGTACCACTCCTGTTTGCATTGGCAGCATACACTGTCAAATGTTTATATACATAACACACTGTTTTTTCCTACAGTCTTTATGTATCCACTATCCATTGTTATAGGGCATTCTCAATCATGTTCTTTGTTCCTTTTGTTCATTTGCTAGGTCAAAGTTGCTAGAGAGATTGTACCTAGCTGAATAGGTACATATTGGTGTTCTCAATGGGACAAGTTTTTGTTTTGACTTTTGGTTTTACAGGGCTCAGAAGCAATACAACAGCAGCTTCTTAGTCTACAGAATGGTCTCTGGATTCATCAGCTAATTTGACAAAGGTGCCGAATGACCTTGGCTTTATTGCTTTACGCTGAAGCCTGTCATAATACAAGTTTCAGCTTGGGATTGGTTAACTCTTTCTCACATGAAAATCTACAAGTGGATGAATAATGTTTCTTTCTATACTTTCCAGGTCTATGATCAATGTAACCTTAACCAGATAATAATGTTCCCTTTTATGCTCTTCCAGTTTATCAAAGTAACTTTTCAACATGATTTATACATGCTGATGCATGAATATAAAGAACTGTAGGGTTTCTTTTGTTGCTATTTTAGTATTTACCAGATATGAAACACGAAAAAGTTTTATTCCAAGGGTGTTCCCGTCTAGAATAGTGAGTTCGGGGTGTTTATAGTACCGTGAAGCTATGTTCATTTCATGTCAATATTTGATCGCTGCCCAAGCATGTAATGGGGGTCGGGATGGAGGATGCAATGCCTAAATGAAACATTTCAAAAAGACATCCATCTGTGTTTTGTGCTTGCTCTACGTGAACGAGGTTATATTTCACAGGAAGAGAAAAGCAGTACAAACTAGAGAAAATTTCACAAATAGCGGCACTTCTATGAATGCTTATTTACCAAACATAGCGATAGTTTGGCTAATTATCAGTGTATTAGTGTATTTTCAAAATTTTGGAGTACATGCATCACGTATGTATCAAAAATGGACTTTTGATACATGTATGTATCATTTATGCTTACTTATATTTTATGAGGTACACTTGTATTATCACCAGAAAATATCCTAGAGAAAAATCAGAAACACTTCACATACAACTTAGCAGCAACTTTGAAAATCATTGAATTCCTAATTAAAATCCAGAAATATTTCAAATATAATATAGCCACAACTTTGAAAGATCACTAGATTCCTAGATACACTTAGAAATATTTCAAATACAATACATTTAAAATCTATCCATAACGTGGAAAATCACAAGATACAATTCAATTTTTTTTATTTTATGTGGAGCCTAATTTCTAGAAAGGTATCAGTACATAGGACCATCTACTTAAGTAGAACTTTTAGGACCAAAGAAAGAAGAAGAAGGGTTGAAGAGGATAAACAAAGAGTCAAAAGAAGATGATGGGAGAGAGAAGAAGGAAAATAAAGTTGCTATAGGGAGAGAGAAGAAGAAGCAACAGTAGGTGAAGAAAGAGAAAGGGCGAGGAAGGACTTTAGAGTTAATTTTTAGGAATTTGTTATAAAATTCAAAATATCGTAATATTTGGTAAATTTTTACACGATTATTATAAAAGATAATTAAAACTGAAATTTGTTCTGTCTAATAATTATTTCTATAAATTATAAGCTCATTTGACCATCTTATAAGCTTTTTTTAAACACTCTCATTGTTAAGTCCATAATTGATATCCTAGTCCATGGTATGACTGATGAATTTCAAAACATACTAGAGTCAAAACGCAGCGGAAAAATAAGTAGGAACGTACCTTCAACCATTGTTGTTCAAGTATTGTCAAGAATCGTCTTTGTTTTAAGCAAACTTGTAACTCTAAAAAGAATAATAAAAATCACGTACTATTCTAACTTATGCCTATCAAAGTGTATGTCAGACTGATGGAGTCAAGGGAATATTTATAGGTAGGCTAGAGACTCTTAGACAAAATACTTTAACCCTAGGGATTTCTCCATAAAATACGATTTTCTGAAGGAATCCTAATTAATAGTTTCCTTCCATCAAGAAAACTTCCTTATATGCATAACCAAAACTATTGTCTGTCATATATTATTTACTTAGAAGACAAGGCAAATAATTTATTACCAAATATATTGACCACATAATAGTCTCTAATAAGAGACTTACATTTTTTTTCTCTTATATTCTCCTACTTGGGCCACATATTATAATCAGATAATTCATTATGAGTGATAAACATAATAATATGGCCATGGACTTTATTCACTCAACTAAACTGTTATGTAACAATCACTTTAATTAGAGCACATTAATACATGAATCATAGCGGTCATGCTCTTAATCAAACATTTCCTTCCATGTATTATAATGTATAATTTATTCTAACAAAGTGTCCAATAACTTTATGAATGAGCTTAATATATGTCATTCAAAGTCCAATTTTTCTAATCCAACGATCACAATATAATACATGAAAATAAATATGCACGACCATGTATCACAAAGAAAATGATAATGTCTAGATAAAATATTAGAGTACAAAGCAAGACTAAAATGAGTTATCAAGACCCATATGAGTTACATGATCCTTGAAAATATTAGCTGGTAAATCTTTAGTTATAGGACTAGCAATCATCAAAGTTGTACTAACGTGTTCAAAACTCATATCTTGCCTCTTGACATAGTCTCTAACCATCAAATATTTTATGTTAATGTGCTTACTTCGGCTTTCACTTTTATTATTCTTAGAAAAAAAATATTGCAAATGAATTATCACAAAACATTCTCAATGGACTTGAAATGGAATTGATAATTTAAAGGCCCGAAATGAAGTTCTTCAATCATAACGCCTGTGATATAGCTTCATAGCATGCTATAAATTCAGCTTCCATTATGGATGTTGCGACAATGGTTTGCTTAACACTTCTCGAAGACACAGAACCTCATGTATGGAGAAAAATATATCCATAAGTAGATTTACCATTGTCTTTGCATCTACCCAAATTAGAGTTTGAGTATCTAATTACTTCCAATGAGTCAGAATATTTATATGTGTGCTTATGATCCTTGGTTTCTTGCAAATATCTCAAAACTCTTTTTTTCAGCTTTTCAATGATCAAGACCAGGGTTACTTTGATATTTGCCAAATATTCCTACCACAAAAGCAATATCAAATCTAATGCAGACCTATGCATACATAAGGCTCCCAACAAGTGAAGGGTATGAAATGTCTTTCATTTACATTTGTTCCAATGCATTTTGCACATATTGATTCAATGAAAATTGGTCACCATTTATGATGGGTGCTATTATTGGTGAACAGTTCTTCATTTCATATTTTTCCAGTTGTCTTTCAATATAGGCCCTTTGAGATAGTTCAAGCAGTCTTTGAGATCTATTTATGTGAATCTCTATGCTAATGACATAGGAGGCTTCACTCATATCCCTTATTTCAAAATTTTGGATAAGAAACTGTTTCGTCTGATGCAACAATCCCAAATCACAACTAGCAAGTAAAATGTCATCCACATATAAGACTAGAAGAATATATTTGCTCCCTCTAATCTTAAGGTATATACATTGAGTAACAATGTTCTTCGTAAATTTGAATGAAGAAACAACATTATGAAATTTAATATACAATTCACGGGAAGCCTAGTTTAGTCCATAGATTGATTTATTCAACTTGCAAATGAGGTGACTTTTATCCTTATCACAAATCCTTCAGGCTGCCGCATATAGACCTCCTCTTCGAGATATTTATTCAAGAATGTCATTTTCACATCCATTTGATGTAGCTCTAAATCAAATTGAGCTACTAATGCCATGATTATTTTTAATGAATCCTTCTTAGACATCGGAGAGTAGGTTTCATGGTAATCAATGCCTTTCTTTTGAGTGAAATCTTTGGCTACAAGTCTGGCTTTATATCATTCAATATTACCAGATGAGTTTATTTTAGTTTTATAAATCCAATTGGATCTTATAGTAGAGATTCCTTTTGATAATTCAACTAGATTCAAACTTTATTTTTGGCTATACATTCCAACTCTTTCTTCATGGAATCATACCAAAGTGTAGAGTTTTCTCCACTCATGGCTTGTGAAAATGAGCATGGATCATCTTTAAGTCCAATATCGTAATCAGACTCTTGGAGATACCCAACATAGTCACTAGAAATTGCTGGTTTACGAACTCTTGAGGATTTTCTTACTCCCACTTATTCAAACGTTTCTTCACTAGGTTTTGGTAAAGTGGATTATTCTTCACGTGGCTCTTTAGGTAATGGTGGATCTTAAACGTGTTGCTCTTTAGAGAATTTGTCTGATTAGCATTTAAGTTTTCAATATATAAAGGTACCACAGGTGGTTCTCTTACTTCTTCTAGTCCCACCACTTGAGTCAAACCACTCTCACTTACTTCATATTCCTAAAAAATTTTAATATTTCTAGCCTCAACAATTTTAGGAGAATGAGAAGAACAATAGAACCTAAATCCTTTAGAGTTAATTGCATAGTCTATAAAGAAACCATTTTTTGTTCTTTCATCCAACTTTTGTAATTGTGGGTTATAACCCCTCACCTCAGTTGGACATCCCCAAATGTGTAAAATGACTTACACTAGGTTTCCATCCTTTTCATAATTCAAAAGGTGTCTTGGGGACAAACTTGGATGGAACCCTATTTAAAATATACACAACAGTTTTTAAGGCTTTACTCTATAAGGATAAAGGTAAACTTGATCGGCTAATCATGCTTCTTACCATGTCTATTAATGTCCGGTTCCTTCTTTCTGCCACACCATTTTGTTGTGGTGTTCTGGCATAGTATATTGAGCAATTATACTTTCATTTTCAAGGAACTCATCAAATGGACCTTTAACTTGTCCTTTATCTGTGTACCTACCATAATATTTTTCACCCCTATCAGACCTTACGATTTTAATCCAAGCTCCAGTTTGTTTCTTTACTTCTGTTTTGAAAGGTTTAAAAGCATCAAGTGCTTCTAATTTGTTAAACAGAAAATAGAGATACATGTATCTTGAATAGTTGTCAATAAATGAGATAAAACATCTCTCACTATTCAAGCAAGGAGTAGGAAAAGATCCACAAATATCTATATGTATGATCTCAAGCAATTGAGAACTCCTTTTGGCACCTTTAGTGGATTTGTTGGTTTGCTCTCTCTTTACGTAGTCCATACAAGTCTCAAAGTTAGAAAATCAAGAGCTTATAGAATTCTATCATTAATCATTGTTTTTACTGTTTCAATAGAGATGTGTTCCAATCTCTTGTGTCAAAGACTTGATGAGTTCTCATTAATAATATATCGCTTAGCACCAAATTCTTTATTATGTAGGGTTACAACATTACATTTGTGGGGTCTAGCTCAAATTTAAATAACTTTTCATCTAAATTTCTCAAACCAATTACTTTATTGTCTTTCAAAAGTTTCACTAAAGAATAATCAAAATTGAAATCATAACCAATAATTGATAGTCTTAAAAGGGAAATTAGATTTCTAGAATACAATGGAACATAAAAAGATATTTTCTAAATCTAATTGAAAACTAACTTTTAAAATGAGCCTACAAGCCCCCATGTCTTCCATAAGTGATGTTGTCCTATTGCTAGAAGAAATATTTTACTCACTTCTCATCGGCTTTCTTAGTGTTAGAAAATCCTGCATGCTCTTAGCAATGTGAGCTGTGGAACCAGAATCGATCCACCATGTATTATTAGAAACTTCAGTAAAATTAGATTCATAACATAAAAAGGTAAAATTACCTTTATTTTCAAGCCATTTCTTGTATTTCAGGAAATCTTTCTTCCAATGTCCCTTTTTTTGCAAAAATGACAAGAAACTTTATCAAGACTGCCTTTATTCTTCATAGGAACACTTTTGCCTCTCTTTTCATTTCTCTTATCATGAGTCATCAAATTTACACATTCAGGTATCTCATGTTTCAACCTTTTTTCTTCTTGACCACACATGGTCAAAAGTTCGTTAATTGACCATTTATCTTTATGTGTGTTATAAGATATCTTGAGCGGATCATATTTCGTAGAGAGAGAGTTGAGGATAAAATTGTAACGATCCGTCCGGTCGTGATAACACCTTATCGACATAAATGCAGGAGAGTTTTAAAATATTTTACGAGTCTGGGATATGTCCTCGTATTAAGGAATTATTTGAATGATGAATTTAGAATAGACTAAGTTAAAAGCAGATGGGCCTAGGTGTAGGGCCGTCATGGCGGGCGGATCTCCGTTGTAACGGGACTACTGTAGCGGAAGATCCCTCGCTGCAGCAGGTGATGCAGACTAGAAGTCCGTGATTCTGTCCAGGTTTGGATTTAAATCCTATATTCATAAGGTTTGGTGAATAAATATGCTTAAAAATAAAAGTTGGGGTTTCTAACAAGGAAAAAGGGTATGGTAGCTAGAAAGGGCAAGGATTCCACATTCCTCCATGATAATTCTCTGCAAGAACCCGAGATTCAATACAAGAACGCAGCCCCATGATTTTCTTGACCGCAGCTTGGCGCCCAAGTAGGCTATGGCTTACCTTCGTGTTAGACTTTGATTAGTGATTCGTATATGTGTGTATGGTTGATGCATTGTTGATAGGTAAAATTAAAGTTATTGTGTTAATGACAACTAGTCCGGACTATGGTTAGTAATTAGTAAGTATGAGAAATAATTGTTGAAGTAACAAGAGAGGAAAGAGAGAACTTATGGTTTCAAGTGATCACGGGGGCGCGAATATATTTTGACAATAGATTATCAATTGCCCCCTCTAGGTTTAAGGTCTTAATGGTTACTTCCAAGGTATGCTCCCGAATAAGATGGCTAGATTATATTTATATATGTATGTTATTATATGTTTTCATGAATGTGTGCACTCTCCTTGTAACGGTAGGAGGAAATAGGGAATCATGGTGAGGGGCCGTAGTCAGAAATAGGAAAAACTTGATAAGAGGAGAGCTCTATGGTTAATATGGTCTTGAATATTAGGATTCGCGAGGACGAACCCACATATAATTGTAATAGGAATATGATGTATAAAATTATAAAGATTAGAGTAGATGTTTGAATATCGTGTGGGTCTAGGAAGGTGAATTAAGCTTGCATACTTTGCTTGTCGTAAATAAAAAATATGGGGAATAAAATTACAATTGGGGCCTCGAATATTGAGAAATTGATCTATTTAATTGAACGGCCTTCGAACAATGATGGTGTTAGAATTTGTGGTGACTAATTCTTGTTGCTGAATGTATTCTGTTAAGTGAATTGAATTGTGATAAATTATTCTAGAACAGAGAGTGGAGTTTATGGTAATTGATGGAGAGAATGAGGAAGTGTGTTGAGGTATAAAGGTAAGCTATCCTTACCCTGAGATGAGAGACTCGTGTTCGAGGTGAGCATTCGGATGAGAGAATTAGTACGATCGAGCATGTGCGCGAGCACTTAGATATGAGTGGCTCATGCCCAAGGTGAGCATCGGGGTGAGCAGTATGGAATGAGTACACAAACAAGTATTATTCGATGTTCATACGACTGGTGTACAGATATGAGTACATAGACAGGTATGATATGACATTTATATAGCTGGGTGTACAATACATAGATTTATAAAGTATTCTGTATGTCATGACTGGAAGGACAGAAATAAGACCCTCAAGCTTGTGTGTACAGGTATACATATGCGTGACAGACGTACAGGTCTATAGATGTGTGACAAATGTACCAATATACACACTTGATATGTATACCAACATAATTCGGTCATGATGTAAGAGACACGAATTTGAGATAATGTATAGGGATATAAATATGGTATGAAGGTTGATCTTGGGAATAATTACGTGCCTAAGTGCTATTTTATAACTTAGTTTAGGCGTGTTTGTCAATTTAATTAATTATATTCTCATGTGATTTTGTATAATTTCGTGCAAAAACTAACCAATGTGATTAGCTCTTTATTTTGTAGGTGAAAAATGCTAAGGATGAGCTTAATATGATGATGCATGAAGATAAAGGGAGTTCAGATTGAGTGCAAAGAAGAAGACATGAAGAAAACATGGAAGTGCCATGGGTGTGTCAGCCAACGTGCCACGCCGGCAGGAGGGCGCGCCAGGCAGCATGTCAGGCTGGCCCTATGTCGCGTTCACTTCCGTTCCACGAAAAGGCATGCGCGTGCGTGCGCGAGGGATAAGGAAACAGCAGCGCGCAATGGCGCCGTGCTACACCCTACAGCCTGCGCAATTGATGCCATGCCACGCTGGGTGACGCGCAGCAGTGGAGCACAAGAGCTGCCGAGAAGCCCAAACCAGTAAGCCTACGGGTTGCCTCCATGTCATAGAGGAAAATCAAGGCGTTAGGATCCATGACACAGAGCAAGTTCATGGCCAGCCAAAAAATGTAAATTTCCACTAAGTATAAATAGAACACTTAGCTCCTAAAATCATTTTATCACGAAATATTTTGAGAACACCGAAAAGGAGCAAAGGGAGAAGTGAAGAACTCTACCTAGGGTTCATTATTTTTTCATTCTCTTTTAACTACTCTTGTAAGTATCATACTCTAATCATGTTTCTAAGTATTTGTACGAACATGAGTGGCTAAAACCCTTCCTCTAGGGTTGAGGCCACATGATATGATTGTAAATGCATGAATTCTTCTTGGTTTGAGTTTTTAGTTGTTGTTTTGTCTTAAATTCTTTATTATTAATATTTTTATGCTTGATCATCATGAGATCAAACGCGTTAAGCTTAGGTAAAAGCTTGAAAGAGTAACTCTAGGCTAGAACACAAGAATGTAGAGAGCAAGTTTTATCTTTACGATAGGATTAGCGGTTAGGATAGAAATTATACCTAATTTACCTTGCTTGGTTACTAAAACTGGATGAGCTAGACACCGACTTAGAATTGTCACATCACCTCTCGTAGAAGTAGTTGTGAAGTTAAGTCCGGTTAAATGATTAGAGGTATGAAAGTCCATAATCAAGGGTACAAACTACGTAAACCACATCTAAGTAGTTAACTTGCTCACGAATTAGGACGTAACATCCCCGCTCAACGATGTAAGTGTGAGACTAGTTTATCGTGTTTAGAGGCTCGAAAGACCATGAACATCACATTTTAACTATTTGAGACAACAAATGAAGTTTTCATACTCGAACCATTGTGAATTGTAGTATTGCATGATCATTAGGCCTTAACTCTAATTGCTTCTTGTATTGTTTCTCAATTATTTTGTGATCATCCCTAGATTTAATTAAAATTTTTTGAAATTTCTACATTCAATACTTGTGAAGGTTAAATTAGCACTTGAACTTGAATATTCGCTGAATTAGTCTAGTCCCTGTGGGCTCGACATCCGACTCTAAAAAAGGGCTACTGTATTAGTTGTACGACCGTGTATGCTTGCGTGTGCGCTGGGGCGCAAATAAGTTTTTGGCGCCGTTGCTGGGGACTGGATAAATTTAGTAAATTGTTAGTTTTTGTATGATTTTTAATTTCCCTAAGTGTTGAAAAACTTGGCCTTAGTCTGCTATATTGCAGGTAACAGGTTGTCCTTGCAGAATTAGCAAGGAACAGAGAGCTGGTGGAACCTTTGTTGGAACCTGAATGCCAACTGTATTTGCTCAGGAGGGAAGCTTTAGAGCGAAAGTTGAAAAGGTTACAAGAGCAGTTGCAACAACATCCACCAATGGGGGAAGCAGAGTTGTTACCTAATCATATGGCAGCCCGACCAATTCGCGAAGTGGCAATCCCACTAGAGACGAATGTGAACTCTAGTATCCGCAAATTGGAGCCTGGAGGGAACTTTGAGCTTAAGAAGAACATGGTGCACTGTTACATTCTAGTGGCTAGTTCACTGGAATGAGTCATGAGGAGCCACAACAACACTTACAGAATTTCCTAGAGATCAGTGACACTCTTGTCCCCACCGGAGTGTCAACTGACTATGTACGACTCACACTCTTCCCATTTTCACTGTTGGGAGAGGCAAAGAGTGGTTGAAGGCTGAGCAACTGAATTCCATTACTTCTTTGAACGACCTAGCAAGGAAGTTCCTCATCAGATTCTTCCCCTCAAGCAAGACTGGCAAGCTCAGAAGTGAGATATTAAGCTTTAAGCAAAGGCCGGAGGAGAACTTATATTTGGCTTGGGAGATATTCAAGTCATTGTTAAGAGACTGCCCCCATCACCAGCAGTCCAATGAGGTGTTATCCCATAACTTTGTGGAGAGTCTAGACCCACATACAAAAATTCTATTAGACTCTGTATCAGGTGGGCAAGCATTGGAGAAGACTTATGATGAGTTGTACACTCTGTTGAGCCGGATGGATCAAGGAAATCCAGAATGGCACAGCGAATCATCGAGAGGGGCAGGGCTAATAGAAGTGGACAGTGTCAATGCCATAGCAGCACAGCTAGCATCATTTCAGCATCAGATGATGACTCAATTCAATAAACTGAGTATGAACCAACCGCAGGGACAGGTGAATGCAATTCAGTAGGCTCTGAGTTGGTGTAAAATTTGTGGTAACAATGGGTACAATGCAGAATCTTGCGGGGCAAATCTAGAATCTGTCAATTTTGTAGGGAATGTTCAAAGAAGCAATCAGAATTATGGGAACACCTACAATAAGAATTGGCAGAGGTACCCAAATTTTTCTTGGGGTGGCAATTAGAGTTAGAGCTACCAGCAACCTCAGCAACAACAGTATCAGCAGCAGAACAAGAAGAATAGTGGCCAGTTGAGCAGCAACAACATTGAGAAGATGTTGCAAAAGATTATGGCTACTCAAATCCAATTGGCAGAGAATCAGGAACAGATGGCTTCAGATTTGAAAAATCAGCAGTTGGCCACACGCAATCTAGAGAAGTAGATGGGTCAATTAGCAGCTGCTCAGCATACTAGACCTCAGGGAGGGTTACCCAGCGACACAGATACAAACCCCCGACAGGTCTATGCCATTAGTTTGAGGAGTGACAAGCAATTGGCTGATGCACTACCAAAGGAAAAGAGAAATGAGGTGCAGCCGGAGCTGGTCAGACAGGGTCCATCTACCAACAAGCTAGATAACTAGAGTGCTATGCAAAAAAATGCAAAATCATCACTGCGGCCAACACAGAGACCACTACCACCATTCCTGCAATGACTCAAGAAGAGCAAGGAGGAGGAATGTTTTAAAAAATTCTTTGATATTTTCAAAGAACTTCACATCAATTTGCCCTTACTTGATGTTTTGCAAGGGAATGCCAAAGTACTCTAAGTACTTGAAAGATGTGGTAGACAACAAAGTTAGAGTGATGGATGTCCAAACGGTGGCACTGATTGAGGAGTGTAGCTATAGGGTAATGAGCAAGATGCCGAAAAAGCTCAAGGACATAGGGAGTTTTACCCTCCCCATACAAATTGGTAAAACTAAAGTGATAAGAGATCTCTATGACTGAGAAGTAGCAGTAAATCTAATGCCTCTATCTTTGTTTAACACCCTAAGGTTGGGTCAGCCGAAGACAACACGAGTAATGCTGCAGCTGGCAGACAAGTCCACAGTGGCACTAGAGGGAATAATTGAGGACCTTCTCATCAAAGTGGATAAGTTCATTATACCCGCTGATTTCATCATACTTGACTTTAAAGTTGATGACAAGGTATCCCTGATCTTGGGACGACCATTCTTGACAACTGGAGGAGCTATTATAAATGTGAGAGCTGGTTCCCTTAAAATGAGGGTCGATGATGAGGAAGAGCTCTTCCGAGTTTACCAAGAGATCAACCCACCCACACACTACAGAGATCTTTGCAAGATCAATGTGTTGTCAGATGCTAAGTGTGGGGTGGTAGATTTCATGGGTCCACTGCCACTGGAGATGATCACATTTCAGCCAGAATCTGAAGGAGGGCTTAAGTTAAAGAAGAAGTTGGAAGAAGAGAGGGACAGAGTGGAGGCTGTTCCCTCGAAAAATAAAAAGAGAAGAAGATGGTTCTCAAAAGGGAACACTGGTTTGAGGATGTCCTGAGAAGGATAGTCCACGTCGTGCCGCGATGTAAAATCAGGCGCTGATTGAGAGGCAACCCAAGGGTATCACAGGTACAATTTTATTTTTATTTTGTTTTGATTTTGTTTATTTTCACTTTTTATTGTTGTTGTGGTGATTTAAGCACATATTGAGGGAAAGTCTGAGTATCCTTAGAAGAGGAAGCTAAGGAGCATGGAAGAAAATGAGTGTGGGGTAGATAACCCACTTGTGAAAAAATGATGGAAAACATGTTGTTATCTAAGCCTAGAGGCCTCAGGGAGTATTTCTCACCCTTGTAGTATATTTTTTTGATGCTTTGGGAACATAGCATGATTCAAGTGTAGGGTGAAGGGAATTTCAAATTTTTGTGCTTAATAAATTCGGGTGAAATTAGTGCTTTGTATGGTATTGTTTGATGAAAACTTTTGAGTTGAGCATAATTCACCCACCCGTTGTTTTTTTTTTGTTTTTTTCCACCGGGGGCCACTTTGAACTGATGAATAAAATTTTTCTTTATCTGGACATAGCTGTTTTTAGTCATAGTTAGGGACTATTCCTGACGATGCATGAGTGACGACCGTCTTGAGGAAAAATTAGTCAATAGGTTTTTGGTTGTGCATCCTTAGCTAATTGATGGCTTGATGTTCTTTTTATGTGCTATACATGATTGTAAGATGCAAGTGTTATTAATTTTGAAGCATGCTTAACAGTGGTATAGCTCTGTTTAAGACACCTAGGCTCTTGAATGTGACTCGATCTGAGTTTTGCATTGTTGTGATTAGCTGAGTTAAGAATTTGCTGAAATATTCTTGAATTGAGCATGTGCTGTGAGTGTAAGGTTTTTGAATGTTTCATGCTATGGTGTAGCGTCTAGAACTTTCCTGGTGTGTATACAAAACGAAATGAGGGATGTCGATTGTAAGAGATGATTTAGGCATGTCTTTGTATGAGCCAAAATTTTTTTATCCCTTGCTTTACCTACCTTGAATGTCTGATCCTAGTTAATCCCATTGAGCTTTAGCCTATTCTTTTCTAGCCACAAAATGAGCTTAACCCCTTCTTTTTCAATAGCCTTGAATTTGATCCAAAACTCCTAAGCACTTATGTGAAAATGCAAAAGAGATTTAAAGAGTGAGGAGATGGAAGAAGAAACAAAGAATAGTTGTGGGAGTTAAAGAAAAGACTAGAGGTGCACTTGTTTAAAATGAATAAGAGTTAGTAGGAAGTAAAAGAAGAAGAAAAGAGCGAAAAAGAAAATTAAAGAAAATTGCTCAAGTACTCCTTATTAACAGCTTAAATGTGCCTAATAAAATGGGGAAACTAAAGAAGAAAATGGGAGTTGAAAAGAAAAAAAGGTGAAGTAAGGGGATGGAAATTCCTAATGAAAGTGTGATGTACTAAAAGCGCTTAGGGAAGATAGTCACTATTACTGGCCAGAATAGTACCTACCCGTCCCTTAGCTTACATTACAACCCATTAAGTCCTACTTGATCTTACTTTCAAATATTCCTAAATTAGTGGAGTAAAACACTAAAGGCAAGCTTATGGGTCAATATATATTGCATGTGAACTCTTTTTGAGAGAGTATATTTCTTATTCATATATCCATATATGTCATAATTTGAAAACTGATGAGTGGAAAAATGGGTAACTCTCTTGTTGTGAGGGCACACGTTTGATGAAGGATAAAATTCATGTTAGATTTTTTTAATTGGTTAATTTGCATGAGTTTGTTGAGATTGAGAGTCGATTCTTGAGGTTGGGACGTCTTAATGGAGTTATATGTGATTTTAGTGGTTATATCTTGCATGCTCTATTTTTAACTTTCTATTTAAAATAATCAGTGTAGCCTTAGCTTGAATTGTCTTGCTTCAATTAGTTATGTGTAAGTTTTTCCAGTGCATGAGATGTAATAGAGTTGTTCGAGGACGAACAAGGATTTAAGTGTGAGGTAGTGATATTGGGCATAATTATGTGCCCAAGTGCTATTTTATAACTTAGTTTAAGTGTGTTTGTCAATTTAATTAATTATATTCTCATGTGATTTTGTATAATTTCATGGATAAACTAACCAATGTGATTAGCTCTTTGTTTTGTAGGTGAAAAATGCTAAGGATGAGCTTAATATGATGATGCACGAAGATAAAGGGAGTTCAGGATTGAGTGCAAAGAAGGAGACACGAAGAAAACATGGAAGTGCCATGGGTGTGCCAGCCAACGTGTCACGCTGGCAGGAGGGCGCACTAGGCAGTGTGTCATGCTGGCCCTATGTTGCGTTCACTGTCGTGCCATGCAAAGGCATGTGCGCACGCGCAAGGGAAAAGGTAGCAGTAGTGTGCTATGGCGCCGTGCCATGGCCTGCAGCCTGCGTGATAGATGTCGTGCCACGCCGGGCGACGCGCAACAGTGGAGCACAAAAGCTGCCGAGAAGCCCAAACCAGTAAGCCTACGCGTTGCCTCTGTGTCACGGAGGCAAATCAGGGCATTAGGGCCGTGACACGAAGCAAGTTCATGGCTGGCCAAAAATTGTAAATTTTCACCAAGTATAAATAGAACTTAGCTCCTAAAATTATTTTATCACGAAATATTTTGCGAACACCAAAAAGGAGCGAAGGGAGAAGTGAAGAACTCTACTTAGGGTTCGTTATTTTTCATTCTCTTTTAACTACTCTTGTAAGTATCGTACTCTAATCATGTTTATAGTATTTGTACGAACATGAGTGGCTAAAACTCTTCCTCTAGGGTTGAGGCCACATGATATGATTGTAAATGCATGAATTCTTCTTGGTTTGAGTTTTTAGTTGTTGTTTTGACTTACATTCTTTATTATTAATGTTTTTATGCTTGATCACCATGAGAACAAACGCGTTAAGCTTAGGTAAAAGCTTGAAAGAGTAACCCCAGGCTAGAACACAAGAATGTAGGGAGTAAGTTTTTATCTTTACGATAGGATTAACAGTTAGGATAGAAATTATACCTAATTTTCCTTGGTTGGTTACTAAAACGGGATGAGTTAGACACCGACTTAGAATTGTCACATCATCGCTCGTAGAAATAGTTGTGAAGCTAAGTCCGGTTAAATGATTAGAGGTACGAAAGTCCATAATCAAGGGTACAAACTCTGAAAACCACATCCAAGTGGTTAACTTGCTCACGAATTAGGACGTCACATCCCTGCTCAACGATGTAGGTGTGAGACTAGTTTGTCGTGTTTAGAGGCTCGAAAGACCACGGACATTGCATTTTAACTATTTGAGACAACAACTGAAGTTTTCATACTCGAACCATTGTGAATTGTAGCATTGCATGATCATTAGGCCTTTAGTCTAGTTGCTTCTTGTATTATTTCTCAATTATTTTGTGATCATCCCAAGATTTAATTAGAAGTTTCTGAAATTTCTACATTCATCAGTTGTGAAGGTTAAATTAACACTTGAACTTAAATATTCACTGAATTAGTCTAGTCCCTGTGGGTTCGACATTTGGCTCTGAAAAAGGGCCACTTTATTACTTGTACAACTGCGTAGGCTTGCACGTGCGCTGGGGCGCAAACAAAGTGTACAAAAAAAATCACAGAATAAGAGAATAGGCAGAACCTACACATCCCTTATTAAGTTTATACATTAAAAAACCTCATTATAATATTATCACAACCTCAAATGTAAGTCGTAAAAATGTAATTTGACATAATAAAAAAAATAAAAAGCCAATAGTTAAAGTATTTATAAACCTTAACTTCGTCTTAAATTAGTCACTTTAGTAATTCAAATACACATCAATTGGAACACTTTGTACAGTAATTTTGAGCAACATAAGATGAACTAGTTTTAGAATAAAAAATTTCTTATCCCTTCAGATGATAACAATTACAATCTTAAGCCAATCGATTAAATAAATAATTTTAAAGGTCCCGATAATAGAGAATTCATTAAAGAATCACGAAGGTTGACTTATATAGGAAAACATGTATTGAAACATAATCGACTCATTTGGACAATTTCATCTACCAAAACAATAACTCCAGTCTTTAAAAACAAAGACCGTGGGTGTTATATACAATAAAAACATACGGGTTTGTCCAAAATTAGATTCAAAACCTCGTGAACTTAATTTTGAAACCAAGAAACATGACTAAAAATAGGCTCTGATACCACATGCTAGAGCAAAAGGCAGTGAAAAATTAAATAGGAATGTATCTTCAACCATTGTTGTTTCAAATGTTGTCAAGAATCGCCTTTGTATTAAGCAAACTTGTGACTCTAAAAAGAATAGTTAAAACCATGTAGTCTTCTAGCTTATGCCTATCAAAGTGTATGCCATACTGATGGAATCACAAACGTATTTATAGATAGGCTAGGCACTCTTAGAAAAAATACTTGAACTCTAGGAACTTCTGCACAAAATATGATTTCCATAAGGAATTCTAATTAATAATTTCCTTCCATCAAGAAAACTTTCTTATATTAATAACCAAAAATATTATCTTCCATATACAATATTTACTTGAGAGAAAAGGTAAATAATTTATTATCAAATATGTGGACCACATAATTGTCTCTAATAAGAGACACGTTTTTTTTCCTTACAAGAATTCCATGTTTGATGTTCTATCTCCTAGTTATGTTAGATATTTTAAAAAAGTTTCTATTACGCTTCATATTTGGTTACTAGTAATAAGAAAATATTATTATGGTATAAAAAAATGGTTATAGGAAAATTCTATTATTTGATCTGAACGAAAGAATAATTATGAAGCATGCTTCAACATAAACCCCTTTTAGATTGTATTTCAAGAGTTCATTTCAATTAGAAATATAACTTTTCAAAGATATTTAATACTTCTTATTTATTAGTTGTAATTCGATCCTATTTTGTTTTTTTTCTTTTGTATTACATAAAACAAAGGAAAAAATAACTCGATAATATTTTATTTAATTTTGATTCTATAAAAAATAAACCAGAAAAATAATTAAATCAAATCAATGATTATACACAACTTTTAAAAATTATTTGTATATATGAAATTATTTTTTTTATAAATAATTATAAGTTATTCATTTCTTTTAGTCATTAATTTGATTTTAGTCTTTACTTATTTCACATGTATATCAGTGTCTAATCACACACACACACACACATATATATATATATATACACACACACGCTCAAGCCCAACATACTGTCTAATAGTAAATATGTAGTATAGTGTGATGTATTATCAATTTTAATTTTTTTCTTGCTAAGACATTCATATACTCTTTAATAGCTTACTCTTTTGATTTTTGAAGGATTGTCCATTCTATTTAAGGTGTGCAATTATTTTGTGGATATCGGACATGTGAAGTGGAGGTACATCTACTATTATACAACTTAAACATGCAAAATTTCAAAATAGTGTTGAAAACTAACAAAAGATTAAGATACATTAATCTTGTGATAGTAAAGAGAAATTTGACGATTTCTAATGTTCATCTGAAATAGTTGTATCATATCTATATTTTTTTTACTATTATCAATTTATACTAGTTATAAATTGAAAAATTGAATCAAATTAATGATTTTTTTTATTTTATTTGGTTTGGTTTGATTTTAACAACTCAAAAATCAAATAAATGATTTGGTTTTAATTTTAATCAAAAATCGATCCGATCCAAATTATAAACACTCTTATAACTAGTATAATATTTTATTTCAAGTATTAAACTTTGTATAACTTATGTAAGATTTAATATCGGTAATAAAATATTGTATAACTAATATAAGTATAAATTTAACTAATATAGATATAAGACAAGAAGGGGTCTTTGGTAGCTGGTTAGAGTTATACAGGTATTAATAATACATGAATCAGTTATGAGGGAATCTGTGTATTATTTATGCAGAGATTAGTTATGTAGGGTTAAGTTATTCATGTATTATTTATTCCGTCTTCTATCGTGCATAAAATAATACGTAGATTCTCTCATAACTTATACATGTATTAATCATGCAAATTTTAAAATTACAAACCAAACACCATATTAATTTTTTATATGAATAACTTACCTTCTAACCAACTACCAAATATAGTATTATTTATGTAAGATTTAATACCTGCATAACTCATATCTAAACAAACTACCAAACGGCCCCTAAATTATGTGAGAATCAGTATTTATACGAAATTAAAAGTTGGATAAATAATACGTGCTTGCTTGATTGCATAAATAAGATGTTATAAAACTTGCATATATAATGCTTAAAATTCAGAATTATATAATACTTTATTTTGGTGCATTTTTATTTATTTGATTATAAGATTACTAATCGATAGAGAAAATTAAAAATTCTTAAAAGATATAGATCAATTCAAGCATTTATTTAGTAGTTTTAAATAAAATATGTTGATTTTCAAAACGTACGTAGAGTCAAACTATGGAACATTAAAATCGTAACATACCTTCAATCTTAATTGTTCAGGTGATGTGGTGAATTGCCTTTATTTTTCACAAACTTCAACAAGAAAGTGATGAAGAAAACGTAAGACTCTTCTAGACCATGTTTATCGAAGTGTGTGCCAGTGTCACGACTCGAGTCTATACCCTGGATAAGACACGATACTTGGAGTCATAAGTGACTCCAAGTCAACGATGGTCTACCATAACACTGGTAACCTGAGTAATCATAGTGGAAGATTTAAAATAATAAAAAGACATTTATGAATAAAAACTAAATCATAAAACTTTATACAACTGAAAACAAAGCTGAAAATCTAAATCTGTGTCTAAAAGCCATCTATATCTGATGAGTTGCTGGGACAAGCCCCCAGCTAACTCTAAAATCTACTAAATGAAAATAACTGAAGAAAATAGCATCGTCCTTAAAAGATGAGGACTCACCACTGATGCAGCTGATAACTCCTGGAGAAGATTTGCTAACGCTGCTGAGACTGAGAACCTACAACGTATCATAATACGATACAAAATAGAAGGTATGAGTTAGTACTTTGAATGTACTGAGTAAGTAGGAGAAAACATAACACAGAGAATAAATAACTGAACTGTAATGACATGCAATGACCAACTGAAATGCTGAAACTGAATAAACTAAAATATACTGAGATGGTCAAAAAGACCATGTCTGGAGGTCAAAGACATGCCCCAAATCTGAGATACTGATCTGAACTACTATATTGAATTAAGTAACTGAAACTATTTTGAGCTGAGCTAAACAGAGACTGTACTGACTAGTAAGAGAGTCTATAATCGACATATAACCATGTGAGCTAGATGTGGAGTCCGATGTATACACCCCATCAGTAGGATACAATATACCTTTCCAGGTTATAAAGGCATGAATTGGGTGATCACAAGTCTGGGGCCATAAGGCTAATAAAAAAAAAACCTACGGTGGCAATGTAGTTCTGGGAACCTGGGTGTGCTGGAACCCCGGTCCAATCGGTGCTAAGTCCTATTCCCATTGGATAGTCCTAGACTAACTACTAAGCTGATAGCTCAAAACTGGGGCCCAAGACTAAGTTAGGAATACCTATCTAGAAGTACCCTGAGAGTCTTATGGAACCGAATTCTGTAACTGGTGTTCTAAGACTGGCCAGAGCTTCTTATCTAGAAGCATCGTAATCGTCTAAATAACAAACTGAGATTTGAAGCTGGGGGTTCTAAGACTTGTTAGAGCAGCTTATCTAAAAGCGTCATAACCATCTAAAGAACTACTAAAATCTGATATCTGAGTCTAATAACTGATAACTGGGAGGCACCACTGACACCTCAAAAAATGATTGTAGTCAAACTGATCAGCTGACATTTCTAGACAATATTGAGTATGCTAATAATCTGACTGAGATTAGACTAGCATGCATCTGACTGAGATTTCAACATATGTTAACAATACGGGGATCTCAAAACTGATAGAATCAAGCTACATAGAAACTAGTCCAACACCCAAGAAACTTCTGATTTCGGTTGAGGATCTACCTAAATACCCTCACTCGAGACCACGTGACCAAGGAAAGTCACAAACTTCAAACCAAAATTCGCATTTTCTAAACTTAGCAAACAACTGGCCATCTCTGAGCGTCTGTAGCACTATCCTCAGATGGTTAGCATGTTCTTCCTCGCTTCTGGAGTATACCAGAATGTCATTAATAAATACAATGACGAACATGTTTAGATATCGCTTGAAAACCATATTCATCAGGTCCATGAAAGATGCAGGGGCATTAGTTAGTCCGAAGGACATAACCACAAATTCGTGTGACCATACTGAGTTCTCAAAGCTATCTTCGATATGTCACATTCTCTAACCCTTAGCTGATGGTACCCCGACTTGAGATCTACCTTGGAGAAACAACTGGCTCCATGAATGCTGATCGAACAAGTCGTTAATCCTGGGTAAGGGGTACCTGTCCTTAATTGTGATCTTATTCAACTGACGGTAGTTAATACACATTCTGAGGGTACCATCTTTCTTTCTCACGAATAATACTGGAGCACCCCGTGGGGAGATGCTGGGCCTAATGAAGACTTTATCAAGGAGGTATTTTAGCTGCTCCTTCAACCCCTTAAGCTCAGTTGGAGCCATTTTGTAAGGAGAGATGGAGACGGGCTGAGTGTCTAGGAGGAGGTCTATGCCGAAGTCTATTATCCGCTCAAGAGGAACTCTGGGAAGATCTTCAGGAAACACATCAGGGAACTCGCTGACAACTGAAACTGACTGAATAGTCGGGGTCTCAGAGCTGGAATCTTTAACCCGAACTAGGTGATAAATACATCCTTTAGAAATAAGCTTCCTGACCTTAAGGTAGGAAATAAACCGACCCTTAGGCTCTGAAGTATTGCCTGTCCACTCTAGAACTGGCTCATTAGGGAACTGAAATCTGACGATCCTAGTTCTGCAGTTGACTGAGGCATAACTGGAGTGTAACCAATCCATGCCAAGAATGAGGTCGAAATCAACCATGTCTAACTCTAACAGATCAACTGGAATGACCTTATTTAAGATTGAGACTGGGCAGTTTCTATAAACCCGGCTGACTCTAACTAATTCACCAATTGGGGTGGAGACTGAGAACGGTTTTGAGATGACTTCTGGACTGATATAAAACTGGACAGCTACATACGAATTCACGAATGATAGTGTGGCTCCTGGATCTATCTAGATGGAAAAGACGTAACATATTCGTGACCACATCAAGTGAGCTCTCCTGATCCTGACGAGAGGATAAAGCATAAAAATGGTTTTGGTGCTGGCCGCCATCCATACGTGAAGTGTTGGCCTGCTGAGCTGGTCGGCGTGCTGGAGATGCTGAAGCGGTGGATCGAGATCTCCACCATCCTGCTGAAGGGCATTCTTTGAGCCGATGACCTAGCTGTCCACACCCAAAACAACCCTCTCCGCCCTGAAGGCATTCCCCTGGATGGTTATTGCCACACTTAGGGCAATATGGGTAGTGATTGCTGGTGCTGTGACTCTGGGACTGTGAGCCAGATGCTCCACTCCTCCGATCCTTGCGGGACCGGAAAGTAGGGGCACTGGATGAAGTGGGTGCTGGAGCCCTCTACTGCTGCTACTGTGGGCGACTACTACCGCCATACCTATGGTGGCCATAATCTGATTGGTCAGTCCTTGCCTGCTTATTCTCTTGCTCCAAGTCTTTTAGCTTTTCTGCCTCAATCTGCGAGCATGAACGATGAGGCTGGAGAGGTCAATATCTTTGATAAGCATCATAGTCCTGCACTCCTTGAGGACCAAGTTCGTTACTCCATTGATGAACTTCAGCATGCGAGCCTTTGGCTCGACTACCATCTCCGGAGTTTATTTAGACAACTGGGTGAACTCCAGTGCATACTCTTCCACCGTCCTATTGCCCTGTTTCAGATTCATAAATTCTACCACCTTAGCCTCCTTGAGCTCTCGGGGAAAGAATCTGTCCAGGAAGACTGTTTTGAACTCCTCCCACTCCACCGGTTCTACTCCCGCTGGTCTCCCTTCCTTCCGTTGATCGTACTAGATCTGGGCTACCCCTTTCAGCTGGTAGGCAGCCAGGTCAGCACTCTCAGAGGAGCTAACACCTGTAATTCGGGTGATCTTCCTACTTTCATCTATGAACTCTTGTGGGTCCACTCCCACCTTAGCTCCATGGAAGGCTGGAGGGTTCATTCGGGTGAAATCCCAAACTCGGGCAGCTGCTGCTGACCCATTAGTGCTAACCGAAATCACCTGCTGGTTCACCTGGTTCGTGACTATCTGTGCGAGCAGCTGGATTACCACTCTGAACTCTGAGGAGGACATTGGGTCGTCTTGAGGGGCTACTGGAGCTGGTGGGGCAGGTCGGTGAGCGTTTCCTGCCCTCTTCCGTTACCACATCTTGGAGGCATGATTTCACTAAAAATATAGAGCACTTGTTAGGAGAATGATTCTGGAATTGAACTTCAACGCATGATAAAGAGTATGAACAAAAGGGATTTTTCATAATTACATCTTGTAGCCTCCTCATCATAAGTGTGGCGCGCTTTACATCCATGAAAGGGACTCCACTTGACGCGGCTCTTAGACATCCTAGGATACCTAATCCTAGGGCTCTGATACCAAGTTTATCATAACCTGAGTCTATACCCTGGACGATACACGGTACTTGGAGTCACAAGTAACCCCAAGTCAATCCATGGTCTATCATAACACTGGTAATCTGAGAAATCATAACGGAAGCTTTAAGATAATAAAAAGACATTTATGAATAAAAACTAAATCATAAAGCTTTATACAACTGAAAAACAAAGATGAAAATCTGAATCTGTGTCTGAAAGCCATCTATATCTGATGAGTTGCTGGGACAAGCCCCCAGCAAACTCTAAAATCTACTGAATGAAAATAACTGAAGAAAATAACATCGTCCTTAAAAGATGAGGACTCACCACTGATGCAGCTGATAACTCCTGGAGAAGATTTGCTAACGCTGCTGAGACCGAGAACCTACAACGTATCATAATATGATACAAAATAGAAGGTATGAGTCAGTACTTTGAATGTACTGAGTAAGTAGGAGAAAACATAACACAGGTAATAAATATACACTGTAATGACATGCAATGACCAACTGAAATGCTAAAATTGAATAAAGTAAAATATACTGAGATGGTCAAAAAGTCCCTTTCTAGAGGTCAAAGACATGCCCCAAATCTGAGATACTGATCTGAACTACTGTACTGAACTAATCTGAACTAAGTAACTAAATCTATTTTGAGCTGAGCTAAACAGAGACTGTACCGACTAGTGGAAGAGTCTATAACCGACATATAACCACGTGAGCTAGACGAGTCCGATGTATACACCCCATCAGTAGGACCCAATATACCTTGACAGGGTATAAAGGCATGAACTGGGTGATCGCAAGTCTGGGGCCATAAGGCCAATAAAAAGATTAATCTATGGTGGCAATGTAGTTCTGGGAACCTTGGTGCACTGGAACCCCGGTTCACTCGGTGCTAAGTCCCACTCTCACTGGATAGTCCTAGACTGACTACTGAGTTGATAACTCAAAATAGAGGCCCAAGACTGAGTCAGGAATACCTATTTGTAAGTATCATGAGAGTCTTATTGGACTGGATTCTGTAACTGGTGTTTTAAGACTGGCCAGAGTTGCTTTTCTGGAAGCGTCATAACCGTCTAAAGAAGAAACTGAGATCTGAAGATAGGGGTTCTAAGACTGGTTAGAGATGCTTATATAGAAGTGTCATAATCGTCTAAAGAACCACTAAAATTTGATATTTGAGTCTAATAACTGATAACTGGGAGGCACCACTGACACCTCAAGAAATGACTGACTATAGTCAAACTGATCAGCTGACATTTCTGGACACTACTAAGTTTTCTAATAATCTAATTGAGACAGGACTAGCATTCATCTGACTAAGATTTCAATTTATACTAATAATACGGGGATTTCAAAACTGATAGAATCAAGCTACAGGGAAACTAGTCCAACACACAAGATTCTACTTCTTCTGAATTGATAATTGGGGCTTAATTCCAGTAGATACCAGTTTCAAAAATTTCTAGAAATAGGGAATAAATAATCAGTTAATATCATGAATAATCTTCCACTGGAATTCTTAAAGAAACTTATCTAAGAACTTTCTACATTTTGAATCCATAGGGCTGTAACTGATAGAAGAAATAGAGAAAGGTTGGGGACACAAGGGAATAACAATTTCTTTGTTGAATTCTCACATACCTAGATAAGAAATCTCTAGAGAAGAAAGCTTGAACTTCTGTATTGATAAACAACCATAGTTCTTGCTTGAGAGGAATGACCTGGGTTCTACGACCGTTTTTTGAAAGTCTAAGTGGGGAATGGGGGAGGAGAATTGTTTAACCCCTATAAATTCTTTGAAATTATGCTTAAAATGACATATTTTAGGGACTAAATAGGTGAGAAATTACAAAAAAATCCCTGGAATAAAATCTGAAAAACTGCCCGGCAAGGGACCAACAGGTCACTCAACGAGTCGTTGGTTGAGACCACGACTCATTGGGACCAGTCGTTGGTCCTACTTTCTGGGTTCTCAGGTCACTGGATTTGGAAACGGGAGGCACCATGGCTCATTGGATGAACCAACGGGTCATTGGTTCCTCCCGTGATTACTGGATGAGAAAATCTGAAAGGTCTGGCAATGGGCAACACAATGACTTATTGGTGGATCCAACGGGTCGTTGTGTCCAGTCGTTACCTTCACTAGAACATTTCTAAAAATCCTTGACTTGATACGACGGGTGGTGATAATGAATCGTTGTGTGGTACAACGGATCGTTGCTACCATTCATTGCCACTGACAAGTGTTCCTGGGACTCTCAACCAACGACTCACACCACGAGTCGTTGTTTCTAATGACAACTCATTGGTTGAGTCATGGGGTCCTGGAAAAGGAGTTCTGAGCTGGGGAACCAATGAGTGATAGGAAGAGTCGTTGTTTCTCACAATGGGTTGTTCCATGTCCCGTAGGTTCCCGAGGGACCAAGCATTGCTGACCACGATTGGCACAACGAGTCGTTAGAGTTTACCACGACTTGTTGTCTCAAGCGTTCTGAGACAACTTTTCTGGTTTTCTTCTGGATTTTTTCTTTCAAGGTTTGAGTTTGGTCTAGAAAAGTTTCAGGGTGTTACAGCCAGACTGATGGAGTCACAAATGTATTTATAGGTAGGCTATGGATTCTTTTGTAAGAACTTTAACCCTAGGAACTTCTCCATAACATATGATTATCCTAGGGACTCATAATTAATAGTTTTCTTCCACCAATGAAACTTTCAGATATGAATAACCAAAAATTATTATCTGATATATATATATTATTTACTTAGAAAATAAGGTAAATAATTTATTACCAAATATTTAAGTCACATTAAATGTCTTATTAAAGAGACTTTAATCTTACATTCTCCACTTGGACCTTACATTCTCCCATTTGGTCCACATATTTTAATTAGATAATTCTTTATGAGTGATAAACATAATAATACGGTCATAGACTTTATTCACTCAACTAAACTGTTATGCAACTAACACTTTAACTAAAACACATTTCTATATGAATCATGGCGGTCACGCTCTTAAACAAAATAATTCCTTCTATATGTGTATAATATATTTTAATAAAATATCCAGTAACTTTATGAATGATCTTAATATAGGTCATCTAGAGTCCAATTTTATTGATCAAATGATCATAACATAGTACATGAAAATTAAAATATGCACCATTACGTATAACCAAAAAAAGCTAGTATCTAAATAAACTATTAGAGAATAAAGTCAGAACAAAATGAGCTAGTGAGTTCTATGTGGGTTACATGATCCTTGAAAATATTAGCTGGTAAATCTTTAGTCATAGAATTAGCAATCATCAAAAGTATTACTACCAAACTCAAAATTCAATATTACTTTTTCACGCATTCTCTAACCATCAAAAACTTTATGTCGATATAACAAAAGATTCTCAATAGGCCTTGAAATAAAAATAGACAACTTTAACGCCCCAAATGAAATACTTCAATTATAATGCATGTGATATATTTTCATAGCATGTTCTTAACTCAAACAATGTGGGTGTTAAAACAATAGTTTTGTTAAGACCATGCAAGACATATCACCTCCAATAAAAAGGAAAAGTAAATTTAATAGTAGTTTTGCATCCACCCTAGTTAGAGTCTGAATATCCAATGACCTGAATGAGTCAAAATATTTGTATGTGAGTTTAACATCCTTGGTTCCTTGTAAATATCTTAAAACTCTTTCACCAGCTTTCCAACGACCAAAACTGAGATTATTTTGATATATGTCAAACGTTCCTACTTTAAAGGCAATATTAGTACAAATATATGCATATATAAGGCTTCCAAAAAGTAACGCATAGAAAATGTCTTTCATTTTCTCTTTTTACAATGCATTTTGTGGACATAGATTTAATTAGAATTTGTCACCTTTAATAATGGGTGTTGTTATATGTGAATAGTTCTTCATTTTGAATCTTTTCAGATTTCTTTCAATGTAAGCCTTTTGAGATAGTTCAAGTAATCATTGAGATCTATCTCTGTGAATCTATAAGCCAATGACATAGGATGCTTCACTCATATCCTTCATTTCAAAATTATAGATAAGGAATTGTTTCATTTCATGCAATAATTTTAAATCGCTACTAGTAAATAAAATATTATCCACATATATGACTAGAAAAGTATATTTTCTCCCACTTATCTTAAAGTATATTCAATCAACGATGTTCTCCATAAATTCAAACGAAGAAATAATATTATGAAATATTGACAGAAAGTTTGTTTTAGTCCTTAAATATATTTATTCAACTTGCAAATATAGTAATTTTCATCCTTATCACAAATTCTTCAACCTGACGCGTGTTTACCTATTCTTCAAGATCTCCATTCAAGAAAATCATCTTTTCATCCATTTGATGTAACTCTAAATCAAATTAAGCTACTAATATCATGATTATTCTTAATGAATCCTTCCTTGACACAGGAAAAGAGGGCTTCATGATAATCAATGCTTTTTTTTTGAGTGAAACTTTTGGCTACAAATCTAGCTTTATATCATTTAATATTATGATCAGACTCTTGAAAGTATACAACATAATCACTAGATATTGTTGATTTATGAACTTTTGAAGGTATACAACATAATTACTAGACATTGTTGATTTATGAACTCTTGAGGATTTTCTTATTCCCACTGATTCAAACACTCTTTCAATGGTTTAGATAAAATGGGTTATTCTTCAAATGGTTCCTCAAGTGGTGGTGGCTCTTGAACTTTTTGCTCTTTAGATAATTCATGAGAATTTTCTGATTAGCATTCAAGTCCTAAATATATAAAGATACTAAGGATGATTTTCTAATTTTTTTCAGTTCCACCACTTGAGTTGAATCACTCTCACTTACTTCATGCTCCTCAAGAAATTTAGTTTACATTTCTATAACACCTCGAAACTTTCCTAGGCCAAATTCAGACATTGCATAAAAAATCACAGAAAACGAGAAAATTTTCTTTCTCAGACGACCCCCACAACAGACCGTTGGTGGAACCAACGGATCGTTGTAAGTGGTCGTGGTTAGAAGTAGCCTTTATTAGAGGGGAAACAATGAGTCATAGGATGACCCGTTGATTCTAACAACGGGCCATCCTATCGTCCATTGAATCCCAACTCAGAGGTCTATCGGACCCTTCCCTGAGACAACGAGAGGTAACCATGACCCGTTGTTCCTATCAACGAGCCGTTGATACCAACCGTCGTTCAGTTTCAAACCTCAGCAGGGTGGACCACAGGAGGATACAATGACCCGTTTATTCTACCAACGAGCCGTTGTTATCACCCTTTATCCACGTGCCCTATTTTCTTACCTGTTCCAATGGGAGGTTACAACCGACTGTCCCTTGTTCAAACAGACCATTGTACCCAACCGTTGCTTGTTCCAGTAGACCTAGTTTCTGAACCCAAAAACTATGGCCAGGTTTAACGGGCCGTTGTTTGAACCAACCCCATTCTGAGGTCCGTTGTTTCCTGTTTGGGCAGTTCTTAGTTCTTTCTGCCAGGGGTATTTTTAGTATTTTACCATCTTTTTAATTCCTAAACCTTGTCGTTTTGGGGTATTGGGAGGGAGTAAAAAGGGGTAGAATGACAATTCCCCTTCCTCCTTCACTCATCCTCTCAAAAACCAAAGCGTAGAAATTGTCAGGAGTTCAGAGCAGAAGCTAGGGCAAACGTTCATCTCCTCAGTTTTCTATGAGATTTTTTACCGGATTCTCTTCTATAGGTATATGGGAATTCAGCAAGGATATTTTTCTCCCCTTGCGTTCCCCAAAACTCTCCCTCTGTTAACTTTCAGCCCTAGCCCTGAGTTTGCAAATTTGAAAATATTGCTATCGTTCTTTGATTATTTCATGTGGAATCCTATCCTATGATAATTGTAGTTATTTTCCACTAGCTTATAATTAAAATGATTCTTGTTCCATCAATTTAGAAATTCATTCCTAACTGTTGAAAAATCAGGAATTAGGATCCTGGTTAAGCTTTGAATTCTTGAAAATTGTTTGTATCTTTCAGAGTTAAGGGCTTCTATAATACTTGTATGTGTTAAAGAAACTCAGTTACTTGCATGATATTCACATTCAGTCAGCAAGTCTATGTACTATATATATTTTCTCAGAATTGTCAGTTCAGCTTTAGTCAAAGTACTAGAATATTCAGTGTTAGTCAGAAATGTCAGCTGATCAGTTTGACTATAGTCTTTTCCCGAGGTGTTAGTGGTGCCTCTCTGTTATCAGACTCAGACTCAAATTTAAGTTATTTGGTCTATTAGGCTATCATGACATTCCAGTTATAGCTCTGACCAGCCCCCGGACCCCAGTTCAGTTATCAGTTTGTTTTCTAGACAGTTACGACGCTTACAGATAAGCAGCTCTGATCAGTCGTAGAACTTAGTTTCCAAATCTGGTCCTATAAGACGCTCAGGGAACCCTTTGACAGTATCCCTGGGTAAGTATAGTCTTGGACCCCAATCTCAAGCTATCCTCTTATTAGTAGTAGTAGTAACAGAATTATCCAGTGGGAGTAGGACTTAACACCAAAACGGCCGGGGTTCAAGCGCACCCAGGTTCCAGAACTGCGTTTCAACCTTAGGTTATATATTTTACTTGGCCTCATGGCCCCCTTTGACAGTGATTCTCACAGTCCATGCCTTTATACCCTGGCAAGGTATATTGGGTCCTACCGGTGGGGCATATACATCAGACTCCGCATCTAGCTCACGTGGTTATTGTTCGGTTATAGCCTCTCCCACTATTCAGTATAGTTACTATCAGATTCCTCAGTACAGATCAGTTCAGTGTAGTAATTCAGACTCAGTATTTTAGACTTAGGACATGTCTATGACCATTCGCCAGGGTCACTTTTGACAATTTCAGTTTATTATTAGTGTATTCAGTTTTCAGCATTTCAGTTGGTCATATCATGTCGTATCAGTTCAGTCACCAGTTCTATCATGCTATTCATGGTTCTCTTACTTACTCAGTACGTTCAAAGTACTAACGCATACTTTTATGCTGTATCATCTCATGATACAACTGCAGGTTCTCAGGCTCAGCATAGCTAGACACTGCAGTTCAGATTCTCCGCCCAGTAGTTGAAGTGTGAGTCCTCATCATCTGAGGACATTATTTCTTTCTTTCAGTCAATATTTGGTTCAGTTAGACTTACAATTAGCTGGGGGCTTATCGCAACAACTCTTCAGTTAGATGGCTTTCAGACAGATATGATTTTCAGATTTTCCAGTATTATTCAAATGTGTTGAACTTTATGTTTTCAGACTTGTCTTTCATAAATATTTTATGATATTCTTTCAAAGTTCTACTGTGCATGTTTACTCAGAATGCTAGTGACTGATAGACCAGGGGTTGACTTGGGGTCACTTGTGGCTTCAAGTACCGTGTTACGTCCAGGATGTAGACTCGGGGCATGACATACTTAGTATCAGAGCCCTAGGTTTTGAGTATCCTTGGAATGTCTGAAAGCCATATCGAGTAAAGTCCTTTTCATGAGTGTGAAACGCGCCACACTTATGAAGAGGAGGCTTGGAGATGTTATTAGGAAAAACTCCATTTTGTTCATATTCTTTATCGTGTGTTAAAGTTTAATTCCAGAAATGTTCTTCTAAGTCGTGCTCCATTTTTTTCGAGTGAACCATGTCTCCTAGACGCGGTAACGAAAGGAAGCCCGAAAATGTGAATAGACCTATCCCACAAGCCCTATAAGCTCCTCAAGATGATTCAATTTCTACCGCAGAGTTTAGAGCGACCATTTAGTTACTGGCTCAAACTGTGACCATCAGGTGAATCAGTAGGTGGTACCGGTGAACACAAATGGGTCTGCGGTAGCTGCTCGGGTACGATATTTTACCCAAATGAATCCTCTGGATTTCCACAGAAAAAAGGTGGGGGAGGACCCCCAAGAGTTTGTAGATGAGGTCAGGAAGATTACTTGCATTATGGGTGCCCTCTACTCTGAGAGCACTGACCTGGCTGCCTACCAGCTTAAAGGGGTAGCCCAGGTTTGGTATGAGGAGTGGAAGGAGGGGCGGACAACGAAAGCAGGACCAGTGGAGTGGGAAGAATTCTGCACAGCTTTCTTGGATAGGTTTTTTCCCCAGGAGCTGAGGGAGGCTAAGATGGCAGAGTTTATGAACCTACGACAAGGCAACCGTACAGTGGAGGAGTATGCTTTGGAGTTTACCAGGTTATCAAAGTATGCTCCAGAGATGGTGGCCGAGCCAAGGGATTGCATGATGAAGTTCGTTAATGGAGTATCTAATCTAGTCCTCAAGGAGTGCAGGACCGCGATGCTGATCAAGGACATAGACCTCTCTAGCCTGATTATTTATGCCCAACAGATTGAGGCCGAGAAGTTGAAATATATGGAGCGCAAGAACTAGTGGGCAAGAACTGGTCATTCAGATTTTGGCCACCAGAGATTTGGCAGTGGTAGCTGCCCACAACAGCAACAACAGTAGAGGGCCCCAACACCTAGCTCAGCCAGCGCCCCAACCTTCCGGTACCGCCAGGATCGGAGGGGTGGGTCATCTAGCACTCAGTCTCAGGCCCACAGTATAGGGAACAGGTATCCAGCTTTCCCCAAGTGTGGCAAGAATTATCCTGGAGAGTGTCTACAGGGCAGAGAGGGCTGTTTTGGATGTGGACAGCATGGGCACCGACTCAGAGAGTGCCCGTCAGCAGCGCAAGGGAGATCACAATCCACTACCTCAGCAGCTCTACAAGGCCGACCAGCTCAGTAGGCCAACTCATCAAGTACAAATGGCGGTTAGCGCCAGAATCATTTCTATGCTTTATCTTCTCTTCAGGATCAGGAAAGCTCACCTGACGTAGTTACTGGTATGTTATGTCTCTTCTATCTAGACGTATCTGCCCTTTTAGATCCAGGAGACACTCTTTCGTTTGTGACTCCATATATAGAAGTTCAGTTCAATATAAGTCCAGAGGTCCTTGGAGAATCACTCTCTGTCTCTACCCCAATTGGCGAGTCAGTTAGAGCCAACCGAGTGTGTAGAAACTGCCCAATCTCAGTCTTGAATAAAGTAATTCCAGCTGATCTCATAGAGCTAGACATGGTCAACTTCGATCTTATTCTCGACATGGATTGGTTACACTCCTGCTATGCCTCAGTTGACTGCAGAACTAGAGTTGTCAGATTCTAGTTTCCGAATGAACCAATGTTAGAATGGTCGGGCAGTAGTTCAGCACCTAAGGGTAGGTTTATTTTCTCCTAAATGCCCAAAAACTCATTTCTAAAGGATGTCTACATCATCTGGTTTGGGTCAAGGATTCCAACTCTGAGACCCCGGCCATACAGTCAATTCCAGTTATCAGCGAGTTCCCAGATGTGTTTCCTGAGGATCTTCTCAGAGTTCCTCCTGAACGAGAAATAGACTTCAGAATGTATCTCCTCCCAGACACTTAGCCCATCTCCATCCCTCCTCATAGAATGGCTCTAGCTAAGCTTAAGGAGTTGAAGGAGCAGTTAAAGGACTTTCCTGATAAGGGTTTTATCAGACCCACCATCTCTCCCTGGGGTGCTCTAGTATTATTCGTGCGTAAGAAAGATGGTACCCTTAGAATATGCATAGATTACCATCAGCTGAAAAAGGGTCACAGTTAAGAACAAGTATCCTCTACCCCAAATTGACAATCTGTTTGACCAACTTCAGGGAGCCAGCTGTTTCTCCAAGATCGATCTCAGGTCAGGGTACCATCAGCTAAGGGTTAGGGAATGTGACATATCGAAAACAACATTCACAACTCGGTATGGTCACTACGAGTTTGTGGTGATGTCCTTTGGGTTAACGAATGACCCAACAACCTTCATGGACTTGATGAACAGAGTTTTCAATCAGTACCTGGATACGTTCTTCATTATATATATCGACGACATTCTAGTGTACTCTAGAAATGAGGAGGAGCACGCCAATCACCTAAGGTTAGCATTACAGACCCTCAGAAATTGCCAGTTATTCGCCAAGTTCAACAAGTGTGAATTCTGGTTGAAGTCTGTGACTTTCTTGGGTCATGTGGTCTCAGGTGAGGGGATACAAGTAGATCCCCATAAAATAGCAGCAGTGAAGGATTGGCCCAGACCTACCTCTCCTATCGAAATCAGGAGTTTCCTGGGCTTAGCGGGCTATTACCGACGGTTTGTGGAAGGTTTCTCCTCCATAGCATCCCCTATGACCAAGTTAACCCAGAAGAAGGTGAAATTTCAGTGGTCGAATGAGTGTGAGAAGAGTTTTCAGGAGTTAAAGACTCGACTCACTACCGCTCCAGTTTTGGCCCATCCAGAAGGGACAGATGGGTTTGTTGTATATTGTGACGCCTCCAGAGTTGGACTTGGTTGTGTTCTGATGCAGCGGGGCAAAGTGACAGCCTATGCCTCCAGACAGGTCAAAGTTCATGAGAAGAATTATCCAACTCATGACTTGGAGTTGGTAGCGGTGTTGTTCGCGTTGAAAATATGGAGACACTAATTGTACGGGGCTCACATAGATGTGTTCATAGATCATAGAGCCTTCAGTATGTGTTCAGCCAGAAGGACCTAAACTTGCGTCAGATATGGTGGTTGGAGCTCCTAAAGGATTACGACATGAGTGTGTCGTACCACCCAAGAAAGGCCAATGTGGTGGTTGACGCCCTAAGAATACGGTCTATGGGAAGTGTAGTTCACATTGAGGAAGACAAGAGGGAGCTAGTGAAGGAAGTTCACAGGCTAGCTCAGTTAGGGGTGCAGTTGGTGGATTCAGCTAAAGGTGGCGTGGTGATGCAAAGTGGGTCAGATTCATCCTTGGTAGTTGAATTCAAATCCAGAAAGGATGAGGACCCCATTTTACTTAAACTTAAGGAAGTAGTCACCAGAAAAGAGATAGAAGCTTTCTCCTAAGGGGGAGATAGGGTGCTCCGTTACCAGGGAAGGTTGTGCATACCGGATGTTGGTAAGTTGAGACAGTAGATGCTGGTCGAGGCACATAGCTCAAGATACTCTATTCACCCTGGTGCTACTAAAATGTACCATGACTTGCGGAATATTTACTGGTGGAACAACATGAAAAGGGATATCGCTGAAGTTGTAGCACAGTGTCCAAACTGTCAACAAGTTAAGGTAGAACACCAGAGACCTGGAGGCATGACTCAAGATATCAGTATACCCATTTGGAAGTGGGAAGAAGTAAATATGGACTTCATTACAAGTCTACCCCGGACTCGGCGGCAACATGATTCGATCTGGATAGTAGTAGATCGGATGACTAAGTCAACTCACTTTCTCCCAGTCAAAACCACAGACTCAGCCGAGGATTATGCTAGGTTTTATATTCGAGAGCTAGTCAGACTTCATGGAATGCCCTTATCCATTATCTTAGACAGAGGTATCCAATTCACCTCTCATTTCTTGAAGTCTTTTCAGAAAGGACTAGGTACCCAGGTCAAGTTCAGCACAACCTTTCACCCGCAGACCGATGGACAAGTTGAGAGGACCATTCAGACCCTAGAAGATATGCTAAGAGCACGCGTGATTGATTTTAAGGGTAATTGGGATGATCATTTGCCTCTTATCGATTTTGCGTACAACAACTACCATTCCAACATCCAGATGGTCCCATTTGAAGCATTGTATGGTAGAAGGTGTGGATCTCCTATAGGGTGGTTTGAAGTTGGTGAAGCTACCTTGATAGGGGCAGACTCAGTACATGAGGCAATGTAGAAAGTTCGCTCATTCGAGAGAGGTTGAAAACAGCTAAGAGCTGTCAGAAATCTTATGCCAATGTGCGGAGAAGAGACTTGGAGTTTGTAGTTGATGACTGGGTATACTTGAAAATTTCACCCATGAAAGGGGTGATGAGGTTTGGAAAGAAGGGAAATCTCAGTCCAAGATATATGGGACCCTACAAAATTTTGAGGCGGATTGGTAAGGTAGCTTACGAGTTGGAGTTACCTTCAGAGTTAGCAGCTGTGCACCCAATTTTCCATGTGTCACTTTTGAAGAAGTGCATTGGTGATCCAACTTCAGTAGTGCCATTGGAGAGTGTGGGGATAAAAGATAGTCTCACATATGAAGAGGTACCATTCCAGATTCTTGAACTTCAAGTTCGTAAGCCGAGGAATAAGGAGATAGCTTCAGTCAAGGTGCTTTGGAGAAATCAGCAAGTTGAGGGAGCCACATGAGAAGCAGAAGCAGACATGGTGGGCAGATACCCTCACTTGTTCTCTTCCAGTTTAGTTCCAGAATCAGGTACAAAATCCCTTCTCAGTACTCTAATCAGTTCCATACTCATCAACTCTATTTAGATTTCCTATGAGCATCCTAGTTGCATCAGCTCTGTTAGTACGGTTAAGTCAGTCTGGATTCAGTTACTCCTTTAGAAAACAATTCATAGTCTCAATTTTTGAAATCTTAGCTCTTTTCCTGGTCTTGGTCCTCATTCGAGGATGAATGACCCCAAGGGGGAGATATTGTAACACCCCAAAACATTCCTAGACCAAATTCAGACATTGCATGAAAAACCACAGGAAACCAAAAAATTTTCTGTCTCAAACGACCCCTACAACGGACCGTTGGTGGAACCAACGGACCATTGTAAGTGGTAGTGGTTAGAAGCATCCTTTCTTAGAGGGGAAACAACGAGTCATAGGATGACCCGTTGATTCTATTAATGGGTCGTCTTATTGACGTGCCCGATTCGCGCGTCCGCAAGTGTACGGGTCGTGCAAGTAATATAGTGGCTCTTTTTAAGATCCGGATTGTCGAACTCACAGGGACTGGACCCATTCCTCTAACTATCCATTTCTAGTGCGATCTTAAATACCTCAAGTGTTGGTTATAGACATTTTCGATAGAGATTAATTAAGTCTAAGTTTGGGTCAACGAAATATTCTGAAATCACTCTAAGAGCAACATAGAGTTAAAACCAATTAATCATGCGATCCTACGATTTGCAATGGGTTAAGCATGGAACTATCAATTGTTATTTCACATAATTAGAATTGCATGTTTATGGTCTTTCGAGCCTCTAAACACGGCAATCTAGCCTCACTGCATCATTGTGAGCGAGGAGTTTAATTTTCTAGTCGCGGGCAATCAATTATGTTGTGGTTTACGGGGAAACGATTAGGGACTTTCGTATGTCTAACCATTTAACTAAACTTAGCCTCACAACTACTTCTTCGAGTGGTGATGTGACATCCCAAGTTGGTCTTTCATAACCCCCGTGTGTCAACCAAGCAAGGTGTGAGGTATATTTCTATCCTAACACAATATCTCTCCCTAGAGACAAACATGCTCCTTACATTCTCATGTCCTGACCTAGGTAATGCTTTCTCAAGCTATTACTCAAGATAACAAATATGCTTTCATGGTGATCAATCATAAAAACAACCAACAATCCAGAATGCAAGACGAAAACAACAATCAATAACTTAATTCCAAAACAAATTCATAAAAGCACAATCATAATTCATGGCTTCAACCCTAGAGGAAGGGTTCTTGCCATTCATGTTCGTAAAACTACAATTAACTAAAACTAAACTAACATACATGAATTTGGTAGATGAGAAGGGAATTTGATAAACCCTAGATGAGTTCTCCCACTTCTCCCTTCACTCCTAGGTGGTTTTTCAGAATAAAATCGTGACCAAATGATTTTAGGAGCTAAGGGTCCTATTTATAGTAAATGGAAAACGTGCATAATTTAGCCTGTCATGGAACGTCTCCGTGTCACGGAGTGTATCGCGGAGCAATGACTCCGTGACATGGAGGCAACGCGAAAGCTCTCTGGAAAGTGCCTCTGGAAACCAAGCTGCCGAGGGTCATCGCGCTAGCCAACGTGGCACGCTGCTCATGCAGCGCGTTGGCATGCTGCTGTCGCGCAACTGTCCTAGCGTGGCACGGCGCTGGCGCGCTAGTTTACTGCCTGCTGCTGCCGTTTGCTGCCTTCTCTCGTGTGCTTGGCAAGGGCGTGGCACGGCGCTGGGCGGCACGCTGCCTGGCGCGGCCAGCCTTGCCAAGGCATGCTCCTTGCCGACTTTCGCCACTTGCTTCCACTCCATTCCTTGCTTTCACCAACTTGTGAATTAGTTCCTTAAAATCCTTGAAACCTACAAAAGAAGGACTAATCATGTTGGTTAGCACATCTATTCACATTTATGTAAAATCACATGAAAGTATGTAAAATAACTTAGATAAACAAGATTACATTAAGGTATAAAGCGTATCTCGGGCATGCTATTTTTCCCGTGATCACTTATCGTCCGTTGAATCCCAACTCAGGGGTCTATCAAACCCTTCCCTGAGACAATGAGAGGTAACTATGGCCTGTTGTTCCTATCAATGAGCCGTTGCTACCAATCGTCATTCAGTTCTAGACCTCAGCAGGGTGGACCATGGGAGGATACAATGGCCCATTGATTCTACCAATGAGCCGTTGTTATCACCCATTGTCCCCGTGCCCTGTTTTCTTACCTATCCTAACGGGAGGTTACAATCAGTCGTCCCTTGTTCAAACGGACTGTTGTACCAAACCATTGGTTGTTAGTAGACCTAGTTTCTAAACCCGGAACTACAGCCAGGTTTAACGGGCCATTGTTTGAACCAACGACCCGTTCTGAGGTCCGTTGTTTCGTGTCAAGCAGTTCTCAGTTCTTTCTGATAGGGGTATTTTAGTATTTTCCCATATTTTTAATTCCTAAACCTTGTCATTTTGGGGTCTTGGGAGGGAGTAAAAAAGGGTAGAATGAAAATTCCCCTTCCTCCATCACTCATCCTCTCAGAAACCAGAGCATAGAAGCAGTCAAGAGTTCAGAGCAGAAGCTAGGGCAAACATTCATCTCCTCAGTTTTCTCCAAGATTTTTTACCGGATTCTCTTCTACAGGTATGTGGGAATTCAACAAGGAGATTGTTCTCCCCTTGCGTTCCCCAAAACTCTCCCTCTGTTAACTTTCAGCCCTAGCCCTGAGTTTGCAAATTTGAAAATATTGTTATCGTTCTTTGATTATTTCATGTGGAATCCTATCCTATGATAATTGTAGCTATTTTCCACTAGCTTGTAACTAAAATGATGCTTGTGTCATCAATTTAGAAATTCAGCTCTAACTGTTGAAAAGTTAGGAATTAGGATCCTGCTTAAGCTTTGAATTCTTGAAAATTGTTTGTATCTTTCAGAGTTAAGGGCTTCTATGATACTTGTATGTGTTAAAGAAACTCAGTTACTTGCATGATATTCACATTCAGTTAGAAAATCTATATACTATATATATTTTCTCAGAATTTTCAGTTCAACTTTAGTCAAAGTACTAGAATATTCAGTGTTAGTTAGAAATGTCAGCTGATCAGTTTGACTATAGTCTTTTCCCGAGGTGTCAGTGGTGCCTCTCAATTATTAGACTCAGACTCAAATTTTAGTTATTTGGTCCATTAGGCAGTCATGACATTGCAGTTATAGCTCTGACCAGCCCCTGGACCCTAGTTTAGTTATCAGTTTGTTCTCTAGACGGTTACAACGCTTACAATGCTTACAGATAAGCAACTCTGACCAGTTGTAGAAATTAGTTTCCAAATCTGATCCTATAAGACGCTCAGGGAAGCCTCTAACAGTATCCCTGGGTCAGTATAGTCTTGGACCCCAGTATGGAGCTATCCGCTTGTCAGTAGTAGTAGTAACAAAATTATGCAGTGGGAGTAGGACTTAGCACCGAAAGGGCTAGGGTTCTAGCGCATCCAGGTTCCAAAACTACATTGCCACCGTAGGTTATATATTTTACTTGGCCTAATGGCCCCCTTTGACAGTGATTCTCATAGTCCATGCCTTTATACCCTGGCAAGGTATATTGGGTCCTATTGGTGGGGTGTACACATCAGACTCCACGTCTAGCTCACGTGTTTATTTGTCGGTTATAGCCTCTCCCACTATTCGGTATAGTTACTATCAGATTCCTCGGTCCAGATCAGTTCAATGAAGTAATTCAGACTCGGTATTTCAGACTTAGGACATGTCTATAACCATCTGCCAGGGTCACTTTTGACCATTTCAGTTTATTATTAGTTGTATTCAGTTTTCAGCATTTCAGTTGGTCATATCATGTCGTATCAGTTCAGTCACTAGTTCTATCATGCTATTCATGGTTCTCTCACTTACTCAGTACGTTCAAAGTACTAATGCATACTTTTATGCTGTATCATCTCATGATACAGCTTCAGGTTCTCAGGCTCAGCATAGCTAGACACCGCAGTTCAGATTCTCCGCCCAGTAGTTGAAGTGTGAGTCCTCATCATCTGAGGGCATTATTTCTTTCTTTCAGTCAATATTTGGTTCAGTTAGACTTAGATTTAGTTAAGGGCTTGTCCCAGCAACTCTTCAGTTAGATGGCTTTCAGACAGATATGATTTTCAGATTTTCCAGTATTATTCAAATGTGTTGAACTTTATGTTTTCAGACTTGTCTTTCATAAATATTTTATGATATTATTTCAAAGTTCCGCTGTGCATGTTTATTCAGAATGCTAGTGACTGATAGACCATGGGTTGACTGGGGTCACTTGTGGCTTCAAGTACCGTGTTGGTCCAGGGTGTAGGCTCGGGGCGTGACAATTTCTAGCCTAAATAATTTTAGGTGAATAAGAAGGGAAATAAAATCTAAACCCTTTAGAGTTAACCGCATAACCTATAAAAACCTCTTATTGTTCTTTCATCCAATTATTTAGAATGTGTTTGTAAACCCTCAACTGAGTTGGACATCCCCAAGTATGTAAATGGCTTAAACTAGACTTTCATCCTTTCATAATTCAAAAAGCGTCTTGCAGACAACCTTGGATGGAAAATATACACAACAATTTTAATGATTTACTCTATAAGGATAAAGATAAACTTGATTTACTAATCAGGCTTCTCACCATGTCCATCAGCATTGTAACAATCCATTTTTTGTTATTGGAGAAAAAATAAGACTGAACACCCATCTTTAACCTAAGTGTTGGTGGGAAGGTGTGGAGTAAATGTTAAGGAAATTTTGAGCTGGGGAATGATTTGTGTGTAAGAAATAGGAGCTAATGGTTACGGAGACCACTTCAGTGGAGGGATAACCACTGCAGAGAGATCATTACCACCATTAGAGGCCCGCTGTAATGTACCGAGAAACATACCGTCAGATCTGTTGTGACGGTGTCTTGGGCGCTGTAGCCGATTCGTTGCAGCAGAAATGTGACTGCTGCAGTGGATGATAATGCTCAAATTACACTCCTGAAGAAGTATAACGCGAACTTGTCAATAAAAAATCTAACTAAGAGTATAACGTGAACGTTGTCAAAAAAATCTAACTAAGGTTGGGATCAATCCCATAGGGAATATCATTAAGATACAGACTAATGCTAGTATTCACACTTTTAGTTCAATTATTTCCTAAAGGGGAGTTTTTAAATCAAGTAACAACATTTTAAAATGGAGTTGTGGCCAATAGTTATGCAATTAACTAGGGAGGTGTTCTCCATGGATTCCTAACTAGGTTAGATTATTACACTCGTGATCTATCCCAATACTTAGTTTGAAGAACTGATAACTTATGCTCACCTAAACAACTGATTCATCCCTATTATATGACTCTACTCAATCACCGAGTTAGGTCTCATGAGTGATTTCAATTCAACCTTTATCAATAGTTCCAAATTAATTCTCTTGCAACCGCAGCTCAAGCTATTCAATGAAACTCAATTTCAAGGCTTTGTTGTTATTTTCTTTTTCTACTACTTCTCTAGGTTTAAGCAAGAAGAGAATTCGGGCTAGTAATAACGTTGCACATCGTTAAGAAAAGTTAATCATAAAGAAAAGAACAATACATGCATTCATATTCATTTAGAATCACTTTGTATTAATCCTAGTTTGTTATTCCGCCATGGTTCCCACAACTCTAGTTATGGAGAGTTTAGCAATTCATAATTGCAAAAATAAAATTAGATTTGATGAAAAAAAACACAATTGAAGACTTACAATATTGATAAAAGAAGAACCCAAGAATCAATTGCACAATTACTTGTCAAAAACCCAAGAACAATGATTAATTATGTCCAAGTATTTGAGTATTTGATCTCCAAGAACTTAGGAAACCTAAAAACTATGAATACAATATCAAAAGTGTTGAATACCCTTCAGCAAAATAACTAAAAGTATTTATACAATTAATGAAAACCTTTCCTAAATTAACAGGGAAACTCTTGATGCCTCGTCCTACGAGTTTTAGTATGATGCTACGAGTCATAGCTTCTTTCCGTAGTATGAAATGCAACATCTGAATTTGTCAAGTCCTGGAGGTTGGTACAACTCGTACAATGCCACTACGAGTCGTAAGTGCTTGTCGTGGTCTGAACTTCTAAAATCTGACATGCTATGAATCTCACCACGAGTCCTTGGTACAGTCAGTACCTTGGTGCTATGACTCGTGGAATCTACTCGTACCCTGGGATCTTCCAGTTGACATATTCTCTGAAGTTTTACATGACACCTTGGTACATTTCGTATGTTATCATTACGATTCTTGGCTTCCACTTGTACCATAAGCTTCTACAAGTGCACATCTTCTGAATTTTTTCACGACTCCTTGGTATGGCTTGTACCGTGAGTTGTACTTTGTCCCAACACTTGTGCATTTTCTCTAAAGTTTTTCTACGGGTGCTAGGTACGACTCATACTAAGATGGTACGACTCATACTTAGACCTGTAGCAAGGCATGTTTTTACTCCTTTTTCATAATACAACTCCCGGACCTGATTTCCCTAAAAACATGGTTAAAACACCTCATATCTGCATAAACATACCTAATTCACAATATATTTTCTATGTTTTAAGCATCGAAAGTGTCATAAATCCACGGCACATCAACACCCCCAACTTAGAACTTTTTCATGTCCTCAGCCAAACAAAAACACTACTAGAACAACGATGCTTAACTAAAAAGTAAAACAGAAGACCTACAGCCAACAACACCAAAATTTGCACACATGAGCACTATCAAGTATTAACCCCTTTTTCATTCAAAACCAAGCTAGCTATGCTTACATGCAACTGTAACTCGTGACACAAAGGGATCTAGAGATGGCATTCAATCATTAACAGACAACTGAGCTATCACTAATATTGTTTACATAGACAACTGGCAGAATGCAATACAACTCATATACCCTCACAATAAACAAAGTCCCAAACACTCACAATGATATATATAAAACCAGGACTATCAAGCGAAGCTCTCACTCTCATTAAAAAGTTTCAAATACTGCACAAGTGATACTATAGGCTTGCCCTTATTTTCTCTACTCTGGATTTTCGGACAGTTAGGTTAGGATCTCTGTAGGACTTTTATTGGCTTATAATGTAGGCTTGGGGATGGGTGTGGTACATATGGACAATAGTGACTAACCCTTCTTGGCGATATACAACTCTTAGCTTCACTTTTACTTTTTTCTCCCTTTTTTCCCTCCCTTTCTCCATTTTATTTAGCTTTCAACTGGTGGGTGTGGTGCATTTTTCACTTTTCTTTTTTTTTTTTCAAATTTCTTTCTTTCCTTTTCTTTTTTCTCTTTTTATTCACACCACACTCCACATTCTACTGACTAGCTTTTTCTTTTCTCCCCATCTCATCTATGCACCCCTACAATATTCACCCTCAACTTAGGCATTTTGCCTTAGTTGAGGTTCACAATGTCTAAGGAGGGACCAGGGCCAAAACAGGTTCATTATAAATAAAATAGGGACGGTGAATAGGCTAATCAATCAGAAGGTCAACTTTAGGTTCAAACATGGGGATCAAAGGATTCATTTCATTTGGTAGGGAAATTTAAGCTAAAGTGGGCTAAATCAAAAACAGTCTATGATCCTTTCCTAACCAACTATCCTACAACGCAACGACTAACCGCGCAAGTTCTAGATCACCTACACAGTATTGAACTAAGTAAGAACTCACTAACACATGGTACATGTTTTCATCACACACTAACTATCTGGTTCATGCACAACTATGCTACAGTTACTCATGCTAATCAATCAAATGCCACAAAAAGATCCACAATAGTCATGCATTGCAGTAAACCAACACAACTAATCATATACATTTTAAAAAGGTTTTTTTTTTCAAAAATATCAAAACATCAAAAAGATATGCATTTTCATTAGTTGTTAAGTAATCCTAAGCTACTTCTAGTTAAACAAAAACAAAAAATCCTCAACATGTCGATTCTACTAGATAGCATGTTCGAGGGAACAGAAACACGACAATAAAAACCCTCGGATGAACAAAACAGATACATACACCCCCTTTTGAAAAACATGATTTGTCCCCAAAGCAAAGAATTAAGAACTAGAAGATAGACATACCTGTGGCACTCTAGGTTCTCCTGTCATCCTATGGACGCGGGTGTGAAGGCACGCTCTCCGTCTTTGCAATCGTGGCAACGCACTCAATGGTGTGATAGTGGGGGTTGTGGTTTCCCCCTCAGCCTCTGTAACTCTCTGGGATAAATGTGGCACACTTGAAGGGTCCTTGCCACTCGCAAGCTCCCTAGGCCAAGCAGCTGAACTCCCAGATCCTCTTGCTCTCTCCTGCAGCTCAGACATATGCTGGTCATGAGTCTGCAGGCTAGCTTTTGTCGCCCACTTGTGCTCCTTTTTCTCTCTATTTCTTCTATTCTTGGTGGCCTCCTCATCAACCACCTCCACTGACTTCTTCTTTCCTCTATCCCCTCCAGCCGACTCATGACTCCAAAAGGCCCCTATGTCAAACTCCTCATCGGGATCGTCCTCAATAGTGGAATGGAGGGGTTGGTAATATGGCCAACTGTTGAGATGAAAACTCATCTACCTAACTCCTAATATACCCCAACTCATCCCATAGACTCTGCACATTCGGTTTCTCAACTAATCTCTTATTGACTTATATCTCAAAGCTATCTAGTCTGGTATACAACCCTCTAGTTGTCTCCTCAATCTCATCCTTGACCCAAGGCTTGACCTGCTCCATCATTACATTGACTTTTTTCTCAGTCAAGGTCAGCCTCTTGGCCAACTTCTGTAAGAACTCCTGAGGCACAAGTATGTATTCGACTAGGACCTAGCCTGGTGTGGCTAGTGGAGGAGTAGAGGAAGTATTAGGAGCAGTTGTTATATGGACGGATTTAGTAGCCGACATCTCACTCTCCTCAACTTAGCTGGGGAATTTACTTGCTCGCCCGTTACTAACTGTGATGTCTGGACTGCTGTTGGTGCTTTATTGGCTCACCAGTTCATCTCATCTCTTATTAAGCCAATATCAACAATCTGTATGCCTCCGACTCTTGCATCTATCTCTATATCACCCGAATACCTGACTCTCTACAGAGCCTATATATAAGACTCGAGAATGGAATCGTGGTGCTTAAGGCTAGAGATCGATCCTAAATCTCCTTTGTTATAACCATCGGGATGTTGATAGCATAAACTGATATGATGCTCGCCACCAATGCTGCTCTATCAGTGTTTAAAGTGTTATTATTCATTGTTGGCGCCAACATGTGGTGAACTAGTGTCCATTAGGCCTAGCTTTGGTGACGTGTCGTCCACTAGTCACCCAATCTGCATCCTCCTTTTCCTCAGCTATAACTCTATCCAGCCATCTTACCTATCTTTGCCTCTCCCCTAAGCTCAACTGCTTGACCTTTTTTAGGGCCTCGACATGGTAATCAAAATCTTTTGTGAAGGTTGGGGCCTGATAATCTAGCCCATATAACATTTGAGCAATGGCCCACTCAGAGACGTCAACAGCTCGCCCTCGGACCATCACACTCTCCAGTATAGATTGCTCCTTCATCCTCTGCCCAGCCAGAGTCTGCTACTTTATAGTATCCAAGTAGTTGGCATAGAACTCCCTGACCATGTCAGTACTGAAGATGTCAGGGGTTCTTGCCATCCACCTAAACCCATATAAATCGAACATCCGTTTTATCTCCTCGGCCTCATTCAGGGCACTAGTCAAGATCCGCAGCTCCTCCTGTATGCTTTGCCTCGGGTTTAGCTTTGATGTAAGGGTGAGGCCCTACTCATAAATCTCTCGAGCCTCTACCACAACCTACCTGATGGTACAACTCTCTTAGGGTGGGGTCTGATCATCGTCCTCATACTATTCCTCATCCTCACACTCGACCTCACCTGAACCGTCTCCAACTTGGGCCTCAGATGATCCTTCCTCTACAATTGAGCCACTACCGTACTCTTGAGGTTGTACATCATCTCCCTCCTCAGACTGGGGAGCATCTGCTGGTGTGGCTGAAGTAGCTTCGACCTGAGCCTTGGCATGTGCCCTAGTGGTTCGGGACCCATCTGTCCCGTCAATGTCAACTTCGTACTTCTCCACCGAACCACTAGGCGTATTTTTTTCCTACTCGAATACATAGGTCTCATCTCTTAGGGCCCTCCGAGATGTAGTCTCAACTCTTTCCCTCTTGTCCTGGGCATCCTTAGTTTCTCATCTTTTGTGAGTCATTGTACCTGTGGGGAAGAGGTTAGTATATCGCATCTCAGAGAAAGAAAGCAAAAAGAGCATATTCGGTATCATATTATGGCTTATCAGTATGAGTCGTACCAAGGTGGTATGATCCGTACTATGACTCGTAATACCTTTTATAACAGTCATGATTGATTGTATGACTCGTACCTAGGTGGTACAATTCGTACTGATTGCCATATGATGAACTTATGAGAATGTGAGTTTTTGTATTTTGTATGACTCATTATCACAATTCGTAGTGGGATTCTACGAGTTGTACCAGGGGTCATGATTTTAATTTTGAATTTGACCCTTTTTGTTTCTTTGGTATGACTCGTGGTGTGATACCATGACCCATACCAAATACATATTGATCTTGGGCGAATTTATATGCCCAAGTGATACTCAAAAGTACCATTTTAGCCTTGTTTATCTACCAATGTGTATACATTCTCATGTAATTGGTAATAAAATGTGAATTTATGCTAACCAACATGATTAGCATTGTTTTGCAGGTAAAATGTAATTTCGGGAAGCTAAAATGCATGTTGGAGGATATCAGGGTTGGACTTGGATGCGAGCAAGGAACAAGACATTGGACAACATGAATTAAAGGGGCTCCGCGATGGAGCCGTGTCACGCTGCCATCGTGGAGGCCTTCTGCCTGGATAGGGAAATTTCGCCCAAATTCCAGAGAGGGTCCGCATCTGGTCCATGGCACGGTGGCTTGGATCCGCGTTGCACGCCGTGCCACGTTGAGCTTTAATTCCTGGACCCCCAGTTCCAGTGAGGGTCCGCGTCCATAGCGTGTCACGGAGGCAGTGCTCCGCGATGCACTCCATGACACGTTGCTCGTTATTTCGGGAAAAATTTCCAGCAGTATAAATAGAACACTTAGGTTCATTTTTCAATATTCTGACTTGGTGGAGCAAGAACGTGGGTTACAGGCAGTTGAGGGACGAAAATATTAGGGTTTTTTCTCTCTTTCTTTCTTCTTGAATTCAATTGCTTGTATGATTAACACTCATTTAAAGATGTTTAATCCACAAATGAGTGGCTAATTCCTCTTCTTGCTGAGGTTATGAACAATTGTGATGAAATGTGATCATTGATTCTTTGGTTTTTCATCTTTTCTTCCATGTTGTTCTATTAATTCTTGTTCTTACTGCATTAATGTGTGGCCTACGTTAATGTACATCTAAAAAGTCCGGTTTCACTCGAGAGAGCAAGAAATTAGAAAGTTGTGAATTAATAGGATATGATCTTTACTTGATTTGGGAAAATTGGGAATTGATTTACTTTCAGGATAGAAATATACCTGAAAGTCGTATTAGTCAATTTAGGAACCGGATTTGTATGGATAAAACATGAATTGCATTTAATCACAGAAATGTAGGTGGATGGTTCATGATTCTTAAGTGAGGTTAAATACGAGAGTTTTAATCTCTTGGCAATAGTTCTTGGCTAGCAACTGGAGGAAAAGATTAACCAAATTATGATGATAATTAATTTCATTACATGTTCGTTTAACCTCAGCAAGCTCTCATTCATAGTTCAGACTCAAAGTAGATAATTGTTTTAGCTTTAGTATAAAAATTATAAAACAAACTATCAAACTCTTGGTTACACTGTTGTCTGCATTTTTAGAAGTAAAATATAGTACACTTGAGCAGATTGCACTTCACCCAAGTCTCTGTGGGATCGATACTTGGCTTACTAAAGCCACTTACTACTTGTTCGACCACGTGCACTTGCATGTAGTTATATACCCATATAATAGAAACGAACAAGTTTTTGGCGCCGTTGCCGGGGACTTGGCAATTGGTGAATTTGTTTTAAGTGTTAATTTACTGTATTTTATTTTCTTAGTGTTGACAACTTGGTCTTAGCCTGTATTTTGCAGACTTAATTTCTGTTGAACACTGGCAAGAGACAAGGAGCTGGTGGAATCGTATATAGAGCCAGATCGGATATTTCACAGTAAACGGAGAGAAGCTCTGCAAAAAAAGCTGTAGTTGCTCAGACAGACGATCATGGAGCAACAATAGAATCCACCAGTAGTACGGGCACTGTTAGTGCCCGAAGAAGTAGCAGCTCGGTCGGTTCGCGAGGTGGCAATCCCACATGCTAATAATGTCACATCTAGCATCCGCAAACCTGAGCCAGGAGGGAGGTTTGAACTTAAACAGAATATGGTGCAATTGCTGCACACCAGCGGGCAGTTTACCGATCTCCCTCATGAAGATCCACAGCAGCATCTCCAAAATTTTTTGGAGATAAGTGACACTTACATCCCCGCTGGAGTGTCATCAGATTTTGTCCGGCTTACATTGTTCCCATTCTCACTATTGGGAGAAGCCAAGAGGTGGTTGAAAGCTGAGCCACCAAATTCTATTTCTACGTGGGATGATCTTGCAAGGAAATTCTTGATATGGTTTTTTCCCTCCGGTAAAACAACAAGACTTAGAAGTCAAATTCTAAGTTTCAAACAGAGAGACGGAGAGAATTTATATCAGGCCTGGGAGAGATTCAAGTCCATGTTGCGGGATTGTCCTCATCATCATCAGTCTAATGAAGATGTGCTGGTGCACACTTTTATAGAGGGTTTGGAACCCCACACCAAAATATTGCTAGACTCGATAGCTGGAGGACAAGCGCTGGAGAAAACTTATGAGGAGCTGTATACCTTGTTGAACCGTATTTCGCAGGGCAATCCAGAATGGAATGCTGATTCATCAAGAGGCGGGACAAGGAAAGCAGCAGGAGTGCTCGAAGTGGATGGGTTTACAACTATCGCTGCACAGATAGCTGCATTGCAAAATCAACTTAACACCCACTTCGGCAACATGACAATGAACCAGGCTCAAGCCCCAGTGAATGCTGTGCAGCAAATGTGGTGTGAAGTGTGTGGAAGCAGTGAGCACTCAACTGAGTGTTGCGGAGCCAATCCTGACTTGGTAAACTTTGTGGGTAATGCGCAAAGGAACCACCAACAGTATGGTAGTAGCTACAATTCCAATTGGAGGAATCACCCTAATTTCTCATGGGGTAGCAACAACCATCAGGGGCAAAGTTCGGGTCAGGGTGTGCAAAGGAACCAAGGAGGGCAGCAAAATTATCAAGCACAATTCAGAAACAACAATGCACCTCCTCCACCACCATCACCCAGCATTGAGGAGATGTTCAAGACCATGATAGCTAACCAAGCTCAATTGCAGGCTGACTATGTGAAATTGGCACCCGAAGTGAAAAACAACCAGTTAGCTACCAAGACACTTGAATATCAATTTGGGCAATTTGCTAGTGCCCAAAACACAAGGCCTAGAGGAGGACTGCCGAGCGACACGGATCCCAATCCCAAGCAGGTAAATGTAGTGACCACAAGGAGTGGTTTGCAACTGAAAGAGGTGGAACCAGAAAGACCACCTCAACAGTCGGGAACAGCAGAAGTTGAGAGGGAGCAAAGTACTGAGAGGGGGAAGACTAAGGAAGCAGAATCAGAAAGACCTCCACCCCCGTTCCCTCAACGACTAAAGAAACACAAGGAGGAGGCGTGTTTCAAGAAATTCATGGAGGTGCTGAAACAGGTACATATTAACTTACCTCTTGTGGATGTTTTGCAGGGAGTGCCAAAATATGCTAAGTATATAAAGGACATCGTAGCAAACAAAAGTCGGTTGACTGAATATGCTACGGTGGCTCTAACGGAGGAGTGAACTTCCCGGATTCAAAATAGACTGCCCACAAAGCTCAAAGATCCTGGGAGCTTTACTATCCAGATTACCATTGGGCAGAGAATCCCAGCTCGTGGATTGTGTGATTTGGGAGCGAGCATAAATTTGATGCCATCTTCGGTATTCAGAAAGTTGGGTCTAGGGAGTCCTAGACCCACAACAGTAATCTTGCAATTGGTGGATCGATCCTTAGCCAGACCTGATGGCATTGTGGAGGACGTTCTGGTGCAAGTTGGCTCCCTAATTTTCCCGGTAGATTTTGTCGTGCTAGATTTTGAACCAGACGTGGAAGTCCCATTTATTTTGGGACGTCCCTTCTTGGCGACCGGGAAATCACTAATTGACGTAGCTGCGGGGCAGCTAACAATGCGAGCACATGACAAGGTGGAGGTGTTCGATGTGTACAAGGCACCCAAGCTCCCGATGGTGCACGAAGAACTCTCGGTGATCAATGTGATTGATCAAGGTGAGGATAAGCAGATTAAGGATTCATGGGAGTTGTTGGGAAAACCACCGGATCGGTGTAAGCACTACTGGGGGGAGGACGGTGATCGAGAGAAATCGTCCATCAGCCTAGAGGACAACTGAGCTTAACGACGTCGAGCCGCGACGGTAAACCAGGCGCTGCACGGGAGGCAACCCGTGAAAAATTTTTCTTTCTTTTTGTAAAGTGTAAATAGATTTTTCTTTTCTTTTTCCTTTTCTTGATTTACTACAAAATTTTTCGTTTTAGTTTTTGTTTTATTTGTATTTAGAGTGAAACCTATAATTCTAACCAATTTTGTATAGTGAGATGAATTTCAGGTCAAACAGAGAAAAATATGCACGGAATCGCGAAGGAAAAGTCGAGGTATGAAAATTAACAAAACAGTGAGCTGGGGCGATAGCTCCGTGTCACGGAGGTGGACCTCCGCGTTACCTCCGTGACACGTTGAGGTATAATCTGGATTTTTTAAAAATTTCCAGAACAGGCTCGCGATGGCTCCGTGTCACGGAGGCAGTGCACCGCGATGCAGTTCGTGACACGTTGCCTTGTATATCGCGACGGGTCACACCGGGTCGCCGGGTGACCCGCGCGATTTCCCTACTTTTTAACCCCGAAAACCCTCCCTTTTCCCTTATTTTTCAATCTCTCCGCGACCAAACCCCCCAAAACCCATCCCCCATCAACGTGACATGGAGTAGGCTAAGAAATTCAACAAGTTTTCTTTGATTCTTCAAAGTCAAGGTATGTTTTTCGATTTCCTCTCAAATTCTCGTCGAATTTCTTCGATATTGAGCATGTGAGGTGAGCTAAATTGCCCTAAGTAGAAATTAATCATGAATTCAATTGAATTGTTATTGATGAGTGTTCGAAATGTCGTTATGATTGCTTGAACTCGTCAATTGCATAAATTAATCGAATTTGCTTGATAATATCAATTCTAGGGGTTGTATTTTGAATGTGAAGTTGAACACGTAGTGAACTTGTGAGTTTCATGCCGGGATGTATATGTTGAATGAGATGAGTCGATGTACTAATTGTTAGGATGTTAATAGAACGACGGATTCTCGGGTTAAGGGAATGTTGAAATTTGTAAGAATTTGGTTGGTTGTATAGGTTCGTGTAGATAAATTTTTGTTGTTGTTTTCATTTCTTTGTTTTACTTTGCTAAGTGCGATGGGTAAAATGTTAGCGATGGTAGTGATTGTGATTGGCTGTACGAAGTCTGAGTAGTACACAGAAGATATACCGTCGAATTTTTCGAACGCACTAAGCATGATTGTATAGTTGGTTATTGTGTGTAAATAAAGATAATCCTGCCGTATTGTTGTAACTGTAGCTAAGGACTAAGTGTGGGGTAACCTAGCTTAACCCGACCTTAGCCGAAGTTAATATCCGTTAGCTTAACATTGATCTTGTCTACTTGGGTTGACAGGTAAAATGGCAAGCAGGCAAGAGAAAGGGAAAGGCGCATCAACTTCGGGCGCCGGAAGGAAGCGAATTAGACTGGGCACAGCAGTCCCAGCAGCACCAGCAGTTCCACGTGGCCAACGCTGCCAATACGAAATGAGATGGGTAACTGATGAGGGGAAAAAGTGGTACGCGAAGAAGAAAGAAAATAAATATTTCCCCGAGGAGCATATAGCACGGGAACCATTGGCACAGGAGTTCCCTAGGATGGTCCACCGAATCGAGGCAGCTGGGCTCAATTTCATCTTTGAAGAGCCCAAGGAATGTAATTTGCACCTGGTTCGAGAGTTCTATGCCAATTGGAACCCGACTATCAGAAGCCACATCATGAAAATTAGAAAGCAAATAGTCACTTTGGAGCCCCACCACCTCAATGCCATCATAGGAGCGCGGGACACAGACGCCCACGTACTCCGACAGCTGAACATTACCCCACCGTATGCGGACATCAGACGCACATTGTGTGGGACTCGATCGACAGCTAGATGGAGCAGACACAAAGAGAGGGGCTACCACCAGACTCTGCCCTATTCACAGATGAACAGGGAAGCCAGAATATGGCTAAAGATTGTATGCTCCTGCCTCATCCCGGGGGTACATATGACAGATGTAACCCGGGATCGTGTATGCCTGGTGTACGCCCTGATGAAAGGGCTGGAGATCAACGTGGGGGCGGTAATTATCTCCGCCATGAAGAGAGCCCGGTTGCATCAGGGGCACAGGTATGGCTTTGGTGGACTATTCACCACCTTCCTCAGGGGCCTAGATGTTGAGGAGGAGGCCCTTGACTATATCCTGCAGATGGAGCGGCGGGCCTTAGATGTTACTAAAACTAAGGCTCCCGACACCACCCACGGGCCAGTGCTTACACTTGGCGAGCGACATGCTCGTGATGATCAGTATATGGCTCGAATGTATGGGATGCAGATGCTCCAGCTGAGGATAGGCGGGAGGCCGGCGACAGAGGAGGAGCTATGGCAGCTCGAGCTAGACTACCCCTTCGGCGAAAATGCCAGGGCTCTATGCCGAGTGGGGCCAGCATTTGTAGAGCCCACAGATGATGACGTCCCCACAGACGAGGAGACACGTCAGGAGGACTCTGATGTGGAGTCCGATGAAGACGACGGGGGCGATTCAGACATGGGAGATGAAGCAGCAGCACCCGACGAAGAAGTGGAATACTTTGACTGATCAGGGAGTTCCACCACCCGATTTTGTGCTATGTTAATTTTTGTGAACACTGGGGACAGTGTTCGAGCTAAGTGTGGGGTGGGATTAGTTAGGTGCTAGGCTGTGCTGTTTTGTATGTATGCTCTCATTTGTTGTCGTGCAGGTGAAATTTTGTGTTCCCTGTGAGTTGTGAATTGTTAAGTTGTTGTTTTGTATTTGTAAATTTATGTGAAATTGATGTGTGTTACTGAATGTTGCTAGCTGATTCTGTACATATTTTTGTTATCGAAATGATCGATATTTTTTTTTTAAAAATTTCAAAATATTTTGTACATATTTTTTCTATCGAAATGATCGATATTTTCAACATTATTTTACTTCTTGGGTTTCTCGGCGTTTGTTTTCGATTCTTTTACCGAGAATGGTCCCATTTAACCGAAGTCATAGTAGTGACCGTTCCCTATGATGGATGGATGACGACCGTCTTAAGGGAAATGTAGTCGTTAGGAGTAGATGTTTTTCAATTATTTTTCAGTTTTTTCTTTGGTGGGTTGCATCCCAAAACCTGTAGTTACTGTATGGTTGCGAAATTCTGGTTGCGTGTTGTACATGATATTTAAAATGCAAAGGTAATTCATATGAAAGCATGCAACTTTGTAAATATGTTGAGATACCTAGGCCATAGAGTTCGATTCAGTGTGATTGAGGGTTAATGTTTGAATTCCTGTAATTAGCTGATTAAAGAGTCTGTGAATACATCTTGAATTGAGCATGTGCAAAAAAAGTGTGAAGTGAGGTGTTGTTATTCCATGCTATTGTGAAGTGTCTAGAACTTGCCTGGTGTGTGTACAAAATGAAATGAAGGAGGTGTATTGTAGGAAAGGATGTAGGCATTTCTTTGTTTTAACCGAGAGTTTCTATTTTTCCTTGTTGTACCCACCTTGATTGTATACCCTAGTCAGCCCGTTGAGCCTTTAGCCTATTATTTTTTTTCTTTCTTTTGTCATAAAGTGTAAACCGAGCTTAATTCCTTCTTTTCATTAGCCGTAAAGTCTATACAAAACTCTTAAGCACTTAAGAAGAGAAAATCATTTTCCCGAAGTGTCGAAGAGTGAGAATGGTGAAAAGAAAAAGAAAAGCAGAGTGAGAGAAGAAAAGAAAAGGTTGAAGGTGCACTTGCTATAAATAAACTATAATGAAGGTGCACGAATAATCTTTGTTGTTGTGTCAAGTGTGCTTAATACGATGGGCCAAACTAAAGAAAAACATCAAGAATGGGATGATGAAAAAAAAAGAAACAATGTCCATGAGTTGATGGGATGTGTTGAGAAGGCGCTTAAGGATGCTAGCGGCTATTATTGGCTAATCCAATATTTACTAGTTCCATAGCTTCCATTACAACCAGTTAAAGTCCTACGTGATCTTACATCACACTTCTTTATATTAGTGGAGTAATACACTAAGGGCAAGCTTATGGGTCATGACATGATGCATGTGAATTCTTTTGGGAGAGAGAGCGAAATTGTGTTTACATGCCCCTGCTTAAAATTTTGTGAGTCATATGAGCAAAAAGGGGAAGATTCTCTTGTGTTGTGAGGGCACATGCTTGATGAAAGATTAATTTTCGTGTCGGATATCTTGATCAGCTGATTTGCATGAGTTTGCCAATATCGAGAGTCGATTCTTAAAGTCTAGGGGGTCTTGATGTATTGAAGGTCATTGCATTGATAAGACCATGCATGTTTTCTTGATGATTTGCTGTATTGAATAATCGGTATGACCGTAGCCTAAAGTGTCGAACCAAAGTAGCGAGGTTGGGATGTAAATTGCATGAAGTGTAGGATTGTTGTTCGAGGACGAACAAGGATTTAAGTGTGGGGTAAGTGATCTTGGGCGAATTTATATGCCCAAGTGATACTCAAAAGTATCATTTTAGCCTTGTTTATCTACCAATGTGTATACATTCTCATGTAATTGGTAATAAAATGTGAATTTATACTAACCAACATGATTAGCATTGTTTTGCAGGTAAAATGTAATTTTGGGAAGCTAAAATGCATGTTGGAGGATATCGGGGTTGGACTTGGATGCGAGCAAGGAACAAGGCATTGGACAGCATGAATTAAAGGGGCTCCACGATGGAGCCGTGTCACGCTGCCATCGCGGAGGCCTTCTGCCTGGATAGGGAAATTTCGCCCAAATTCCAGAGAGGGTCCGCGTCTGGTCCGTGGCACGGTGGCTTGGCTCTGCATTGCACACCGTGCCACGTTGAGCTTTAATTCCTGGACCCCCAGTTCCAGTGAGGGTCCGCGTCCGTAGCGTGTCATGGAGGCAGTGCTCCGCGATGCACTCCGTGACACGTTGCTCGTTATTCAGGGAAAAATTTCCAGCAGTATAAATAGAACACTTAGGTTCATTTTTCAATATTCTGACTTGGTGGAGCAAGATCGTGGGTTACAGGTAGTTGAGGGACAAACATATCAGGGTTTTTTCTCTCTTTCTTTCTTCTTGAATTCAATTGATTTTATGATTAACACTCATTTAAAGATGTTTAATCCACAAATGAGTGGCTAATTCCTCTTCTTGCTGAGGTTATGAACAATTGTGATGAAATGTGATCATTGATTCTTTGGTTTTTCATCTTTTCTTCCATGTTGTTCTATTAATTCTTGTTCTTACTACATTAATGTGTGGCCTACGTTAATGTACATCTAAAAAGTCCGGTTTCACTCGAGAGAGAAAGAAATTGGAAAGTTGTGAGTTAATAGGATATGATCTTTACTTGATTTGGGAAAATTGGGAATTGATTTACTTTCAGGATAGAAATATACCTGAAAGTCGTATTAGTCAATTTAGGAACCGGATATGTATGGATAGAACATGAATTGCATTTAATCACAGAAATGTAGGTGGATGGTTCATGATTCTTAAGTGAGGTTAAATACGAGAGTTTTAATCTCTTGGCAATAGTTCTTGGCTAGCAACTGGAGGAAAAGATTAACCAAATTATGATGATAATTAATTTCATTACATGTTCGTTTAACCTCAGCATGCTCTCATTCATAGTTCAGACTCAAAGTAGATAATTGTTTTAGCTTTAGTATAAAAATTATAAAACAAACCATCAAACTCTTGGTTACACTGTTGTCTGCATTTTTAGAAGTAAAATATAGTACACTTGAGCAGATTGCATTTCATCCAAGTCTCTGTGGGATCGATACTTGGCTTACTAAAGCCACTTACTACTTGTTCGACCACGTGCACTTGCGTGTAGTTATATACCCATATAACAGACCCGAACACATATCATGATTTTCAAATTTAGTGTTCCCGGGACAAGTCCCAACAAATCATCCTGTGAGTCATAGTAGGAAACCACGAGTAGTAGGATGGCTCGTGAAGCCTGTTCTCACTATGTGCATCAACAAGTGTGTAGGCAACCAAATTTTTGGGGTGGATACTTAGACCTCACCAACCCTTTACTTCATAAAATACCCAGATTCACTACCCCACACTACCACAATTTAATTTTCCCAATAACTCATTGCCCACAAGCTAACAAAAATTCACAAAGCATTTCTTCTTCCATACCCCGTCATATAACATCCTCATAGCTTACTGATCATGTTTTTACTCCACTTCATTTTCATGAGTGGAGGATTCACAGTGCATTCAACTATTATTAACAAGAAGAGATGAGCAAAATTTCCAACTTACTTGCAAAGTTTCTTGAATAATTCTTGCTTGCTTTGGGTTTGGAATAGGAATTCGCGATGCTGTGATTTTATTGCAAACTCTTGTGCAAATGGAACGGGGCATGAGTTACAAGTGAGTGGAGAGTGAAGGGGGCTGATTGTAGGTTTATGTGAGAAATTACAGACCAGTTTTTATTTTAAATAGGTTATTGGCGGATTTAAAAATCCAGGTCGAGTGCCTGGTACAATTCATACCAAGATGTCACAACTCGTACCACGACTTGTAGGGATGAATTTCTGCACTTTGATACTTAGAAGAGTTCATCACTATGGTGGGTACTACCACTCGTACCATGTAGGTACGATTCGTAGTGATCAACCATAGTATGAACTTTTGCACCTTGTCAAGTCTCTGCTACTTACTACAGACGGGACTAAAACTTCTAGGACTTCCCATCATCCACCTTCTTCTTCATCCTCTAAGGGAACGGTGGAGGTGGTCGAGGGATGGGTCTGAAAACCTGCGGGGCCTCTTTTTCCTTCCCTTTTTCTACCTCAGACTCCTTTGCATTAATCAGAGTCTTGGTCAACTCAGCATCACCTTTAATCGTCTGCTCTGCAGCCTCATCCTCCTCATCTACCTTGATCTCACTTTATTTTCTCATATCAATTACAACCGGCATGGGCGAATCAATTGTAGTTTTTCCACTCCTAGTCATTATAGCCATGCAGTGGATGTCATTCTTTGGATTTTGTTTGGTATTGCTAGGAAGTGTGCCTTATGCCTCTAATTTAGGGATGCAAACATCTGACCTAGTTGTCACTCAATCTGCTTGAGCACTGTGGCATGCGATTTAACTTTCTGGCTCATGCCAGATATATCTCCCCTAATGTCCTTCAGTTGATCATCTAGCGACTTTGCCTTCTTTAGCAGCTCATCCATCATACTCTCCAACTTTGATGGCCTAGCATCACCCTCTCGAGCCTTAGGAGGGACATAAAGGCCTCCTGTGATCATTTTTGTAGCCATCATTCTTTCTCCAATCACCTTCCCTCTCTCAACCTCTGTTCCTATCCTTGTAACCATTCCTATTATAATTTTCCCTGTACTGGCTCCGACCTTGATTTATGGAACCTTGGCACCAAGTGTCTTGACCAGACCCTTGGGTGTTGGCCCCAAAACCTGCCACCTGGTTATCTAAAAAGTTTGCCTCCTTTCAAAATCTGAGTGCTTGAACCCCTATTCCTGACCCTATGCTTCCACTTCATTTACCTTCTGCGCTCCACACCCTATGATATATTTTGTGAGCAGGTCTATAGATGTTCTCATATAAGCTAACTCCTTATCATGCTCCTCCTCCTTGTTGCGCTGCTCCGCAGTCATCCCTATAGCATATGTACCCGCAGCTGTCTTCGTCTCTCTAGTATGCTATGCGTTGTTTGTCTTGGTCACTCGATCAAGTATGGTGGTTTCTTACTCCCATGACTGACTCATCAATGCTTCACCTGTCACTGTATCACCTACAGCCTTTGTGTTGCTATTCAGAGACCTGTAAAAAATTTCCAACAAGCTGTCATTAGGAATTCTGTGATTCGGGCACTTGGTCAGCTGCTTCTTGAACCTCAGCCATCTCTCATGAAGTGCCTCTGTCTTTAGCTGTCAGAAGTTGTAGATCTCATCTTTGAGCTGCAGCATCCTAGAGGGTGGAAAGAACCTCTCCAGAAAGACATGTTTTAGCTTCCTCCAGTTGGTGATGGAGTTGGTTGGCAACTTTGACAACCAAAGGATAGCCTCACCAGATATGGAGAATGGAAAGAGCCTTAGCCTGGTAGCATCCTAACTCACTACCGGCAACCTGTAAGCCTTGCAAATACCCATAAAGTTCATCAGGTGGAGATTTCTATCATCAGCTGCATTACCACAGAACACAACTTTCATTTTAAGCAACTGGATTATTATACTTGTGATATCAAATTTTTCCCCAGTAGGCAAAGGTGGGGGTACAATAGCTCATGTTGACCCGGCTTCATCAATATCCAGGTCCTCGTCATCATCAAAGTAAGGAGCATATCTATGGAACTAGTGTGGATCACGACCTCTATTACCCTTTCTGTTTCGGCCGGCATTGTCCACCTCTTCTTGGGAATCATCTGCCTCCTGAAGAGCAGCTTGCCGGGCTAACTCAACCTGGTGGGCCTCATTAGCTCGACGCTCTTCAACAGCCAACCTAGCTTCCATATGTTTTGGGGTATCCAAACCAACCATTTTCCACAGTTTTCTTTGGCTCTTGATCAATTAGGACTAGAAGGTTTCCGCTACTCCATGTACTTGGCATTCACTAAGATCTCCTGTGTAAAAACAAAAAGAAAAGAAACATAAATGAAGAAATAATGACTAAAAGTTAAATAAAAGCAATTAATCTAATCCTAAGCGGTATTCCCCGGCAATGGCACCATTTTCTATAACGCTCAAATTACACCCCTGAAGAAGTATAACGTGGACGCTGTCAATAAAGAACCAAACTAAGGTTGGAGTCAATCCAACAGGGAATATGGTCAAGATACAGACTAATACTAGTACTCACACTTTTAGTTCAATTATTTTCTAAAAAGGATTTTTAAATCAAGTACCAGTATTTTGAAATGGAGTTGTGACCAATAGTTATGCAATCAACTAGGGAGGTGTTCCCCATGGCTTCGTAACTAGGTCAGATTATTACACTCATGATCTATCCCAATACATAGCCTGAAGAACTGATAACTTATGCTAATATAAAAGATTGATTCATCCCTATTAGATGACTCTACTCAATCATCGAGTTAGGTCTCATGAGTGATTTCAATTTCACCTTTATCAATAGTTCCAAATTAACTCTCCTGCGACCGCAGCTCAAGCTATTCAATGAAACTCAATTTCAAGGCTTTGTTGTTCTTTTCTTTTCCTAATATCTACTTCTCTAGGTTCAAGGAAGAAGAGAATTCAGGCTAATCCTAACGTTGCACATCATTAAGAAATTTTAATAATGAATAAAAAAACAATACAGGAATTCGTATTGGCTTAGAATCACTTTAAGTTAACCCTTGTTTGTTATTCCATCATGGTTCCCATAATTCTAGTTGTGGATTGTTTAGATATTCATAATTGCAAGAATAAAATCAGATTTCATGGAAGAAAATATAATTGAAGACTTACAATATTGATGAAAGAAGATTACAATATTGATGAATGAAGAACCCAAGAATCAATTGCACAATTACTTGTCAAAAACCAAGAAAAATGATGAATTATGTCCAAGCATTCGAGTATTTGATCTCCAAGAACTTAGGAAATCTAAAAACTATGAATACAATGTCAAAAGTGTCGAATCCCTTTCAAGAAAATGACTAAAAAATATTTATACAATTAATGAAAATATTTCCTAAATTAACAGGTAAACTACTGTCCTTGGTCCTATGAGTCATAGCATGATGCTACGAGTTGTAGATTTTGTCCGTAGTATGAAATGCAACACTTGAATCTATCAAGTCTTGGAGGTTGGTATGACTAATACAATGCCATTACGAGTTGTAAGTGCCTCGTGGTGTAGACTTCTGAAATATGACATCTTTCGAATCTCACCACGAGTCCTTGGTAAGGTCCGTAGCTTGGTGCTACGACTTGTGGAATCTACTCGTACCCTGGAATCTGCCAGTTGACATATTCTTTCAAATTTTCAATGACTCATTGGTATGGTTCGTATTTTGTCATTATGATTTGTGGCTTTCACTTGTCCAGGAGCTTCTGGAAGTGCATATCTTTTGAAGTTTTTCACAACTCCTTGGTACGACTAATACTAGGATGGTACGACTCAGACCATGAGTCGTACTTTGCCCCAAAACTCGTGCATTTTCTCTGAAGTTCTACTACGGGTGTTGGTACAGCTCGTAATGAGACCTGTAGCAAGCCATTGTTCTGCTCCTTTTTCACAATCCAACTCTTGGGCCTGATTTCCTTGAAAATAAGGTTAAAGCACCTTATATCTTTAAAAAATTACCAAATCCACAACATATTTTCTATGTTTTAAGCATCAAAAGTGTCGTAAATCCATGGTATATCAGTGGACGACGGAAACCAGTAAATGGGTTTAATTGAGATTTCAGGGGGTTTACCCTATTATTTCAAACATGAACTGTGAGACCTCAGAGTGAATTCCCCAAGTGTAGAGTAGTTTTTCCTTATCAAAGGTAAGAATCTTAGTCTATTCTCTTTACTTTAATACCCTAACCCCGTAGAATCAATGGGGCCTATAATGGTGGAAATTCTAGGTTAAAAAACCCTAGAACCATGAGAGTAGGGGAAATCGATTGGGTGTCAAAGATTATTGACTCCTAGGTCTGTAAGCATGTAATTGTTACTCCCTAGGGTGATGAGATTGTTCTAGTTCATCATTCCTAAAATTGGAGACCTGGAATTTGGTAGAAGTGGGGAATTTAGTGTTAAAACTTGCTGAAAGAGGGTTTGGGGAGTATAAACCCCATGAACCGGGGTTGAATGATAATGGTAGGATTAGAGGAGGATGACTTACTCACAGGTAATGATTAAAACCCCATGAGACGGGTAGAAATGGGGAAGGTTGAATTTCCAAAACCCTTGTTTCCCTAAATAGTCTATTGATTCTCCATTAATCTTTTGTTCTAGATTTTTAACATTTGTAAGCACTGAGAAGAGGCAAGGATCAAGTGGAATAACTAGTGAATTCTGTCTTCAATCGATGTAGGTTATGGTTTAGAAGGAGTTAGACTTGAATAATAAGATGTATTAGGTGGAATGACAATGTATGGATTTGGTCTTCGGACATTGCTTGTTGTCATAATTTTATGTCGAATTCTAATATTTAATGGTTTTACAATGGAATCGTTATTTATGTGATGTGAAAAATGGATGCTAAGAGGTTATTCTTATTCGTTTGTATTGTCTGAACATGATCGCTGAATTGTGTGAGTATTTGAGTTGAGGGAGGTGAGATGAGGCCTCCCAAGGGTCAAATAAACTGACTGAGTGGTAAAATACTGAGATGTGTGAATGAAAGTAGATAATATGAATGTCCTGAGATGAGTGGATCGTGCCTAAGGGAAGCATCCGGGAAAGCAATGATGGTTAAGTGTCTCGTTCCTAAGGGAAGCATCCGGGAAAGCAATGATGGTTAAGTGGCTCGTGTTCGAAGAAAGCATTTGGATGAGCAGATGAGCAGGAGTGGGTACCACACCAGTATAGTACATTAATTCCTAGAGTCTCCTGTAGGTCATGACTGGAAGGATAGAAATAAGATCCTCTGGCACGTGTGTACATCGATGTTCAGTGTTCAAGTGTTCATGGTGATGTGATGGAGGCATGTGCCCGACATATCACCATTTGTTATATATGTTATTATTTAAGGTTAGCCAATGATGCCTACTGATATTGTGTTTTGTACTGACGCTACTCCTGCACTTCTTTTCTGAGTGAATACTGTTCGGTGCTTTTGGGTATATAGCTACACGCAAGTGCACGTGGTCGAACAAGTAGTAAAGTGGCTTAAGTAAGCCAAGTATCGATCCCACAGGGAATGGGTAAGGGTAACAATCTACTCAAGTGTCACTATACTTTAACTCTAAAAATGCAGACAACAGTGTGAAGAAGAGTTTGATATTTTGGTTTCTTATGCTAAGTCTAAAATGAATATATAATTTGAGTCTGAACTATGAATATGAGCATGCTGAGGTTAAATGAACATGTAAAGAAACAAATTATCGATACAATTTGGTTAATTTTTCCTCCGGTTGCTAGTCAAGAATTATTGCCAATGGATAAAAACTCTTGTATTTAACCCAACTTAAGAATCATGAACCGTCCACCTACATTTCTGTGATAAAACGAAATTCATGTTCTAGCCATACAAAACTGATTCCTTAATTGACTAATACGACTTTCAGGTATATTTCTATCCTGAAGGTAAATCAATTCTCAATTTTCCCAAACTAAGAAAAGATCATATCCTATCAATTCACAACTTTCCAATTTATTGCTCTCTCGAGTGAAACCGGACTTTTTAGATATACATTAACATTGGCCACACATTAATGCAGTAAGAACAAGAATCAATAGAACCATGGAAGAAAAGATGAAAAACCAATTGATCAATAACTACATTTCAATACAATTGTTCTTAACCTCAGCAAGAAGTGGATTTAGCCACTCATTTGTGGATTAAACATCGTTAAATGAGTGTTAATCATACAAGCAATTGAATTAAAGAAGAAGGAGATAGAGAAAAACCCTGAGATTTTCGTCCCCTCAACTGCCTGTAACCCACGTTCTTGCTCCACCAAGTCAGAATAATTAAAAATGAACCTAAGTGTTCTATTTATACTAGTGGGAATTTTACCCGAAATAACAAGCAACGTGTCACGGAGTGCATCGCGGAGCACTGCCTCCGTGACACGCCACTGACGCGGACCCTTACTGGAATTTGGTTGTCCAAGTATTAAGGCCCAACGTGGCACTGCGTGCAACGCGGGGTTAGGCCAACGTGCCACGGCCCCAACGCGCACCATCACTGGAATTTGGCAAAAATTCCATATCCAGGCAGAAGGCATCCGCGATGGCAGCGTGACACGGCTCCATCGCGGAGCCCCTTTAATTTGTGCCTTCAAGTGCTTTTTCCCTTGCTAGCGTTCGAGTCCAACCCCGATCTCTCCCAACATGCATTTTAGCTTCCCAAAATTATATTTCACCTGCAAAACAACGCTGATCATGTTGGTTAGTATAAATTCACATTTTATTACAAATCACATGAGAATGTATAAACATCGATAGATAAACAAGGCAAAAATGACACATTTGAGTATCACTTGAGCATATAAATTTTCCCAAGATCACTTACCCCACACTTAAATCCTTGTTCGTCCCCGAACAACAATCTTACACCTCATGCAATTGACACCCCACCTGGCTACTTTGGTTCAAAAATTCAAGCTACGGTTATACTGATTATTTAATACAACAAATCATTAAGAAAACATGCATGGTCTTATCAATACGATGGCCTACAACACATTAAGACTTCCTAGACTCAAGAATCGACTCTCGATATCGGCAAACTCATGCAAATCAGATGATCAAGATATCCGACACAAATTTTAATCTCTCGTCAAGCATGTGCCCTCATAACACAAGAGAATTTTTCCCTTTTTAATCACATGAACTCAAAAGATTACATGCAGGGGCATATAAACACAATTTCACTCTTTCTCCCAAAAGAATTCACATGCATCATGTCATGAACCATAGGCTTGCCCTTAGTGTATTACTCCACTAATATAAGGAAATGTGATGTAGGATCACGTAGGACTTAACGGGTTGTAATGTAAGCTACAGAACTAGTAAATATTGGGCTAACCAATAATAGCCACTAGCATCCTTAAGCGCTTTTCCAAAACATCCCATCAACCTCATGGGTATTGTTTCTTCCTTCATTCTCCCATTCTTGAAGTCTGTCTTTATTTTGATCCATATCTTTGAGCACACTTAACTCAATAACAAAGATTATTCATACATCTTCATTATATTTAATTTATAACGAGTGCACCTTCAACCTTTTCTTTCCTTTCATCACTCTGCTTTTCTTTTCTTTTCACCATTCTCACTCTTTGACACTTTGGGAAAATTATTTTCTTTTCTTGAGCGCTTAAGAGTTTTGGATCAAATTCACGGATAATGAAAAGAAGGGGTTAAGCTCGGTTTACACCTTTTTGACAAAAGAAAAATAATAGGCTAAAGGCTCAATGGGCTAACTAGGGTGTACATTCAAGGTGGGTACAATAATGAAAAAGAGAAACTTTCGGTTAAAACAAAGAAATGCCTACATCCTTTCCTACAATACACGTCCTTCATTTTGTTTCGTACACACACCAGGCAAGTTCTAGACATTTCACAATAGCATGGAATAAACAAAACCTCACCATACACTTATTGCACATGCTCAATTCAAGACGTATTCACAGACTCTTCAACCAGCTAATTACAAGAATTCAAACATTAAGCCTCAATCACACTGAATAGACTCTATGGCCTATGTATCTCAACATATTTACACAGTTGCATGCTTTCATACAAATCACCTTTGCATTTCAAATATCATGTACAACACGCAACCAGAATTCCGCAACCATAAAGTAACTACAGGTTTTGGGATGCAACCCACAAAAGAAAAAACTGAAAAATAAATGAGAAAAAAAAAACTGCTCCTAACGACTACATTTCTCTTAAGACGGTCGTCATCCATCCATCATAGGGAACGGTCACTAATTAAGACTTCGGTTCAATGGGACTATTCTCGGTAAAAGAACGGAAAACAAATGCCGAGAAACCCAAAAATTTAAAAATTCATGAAAAAATTTTAAAAATATCGATCATTTCGATAAAACAAAAATATGTACAAAGCCAGCTAACAACATTCAACAGTATACAACAGCTTCACATTAATTAGAATACAAAACATACCCATCACAATCACAGGGTCACAATTTTATCACATGCACGACAACAGAACAGAAACATACATTAAAAAAATAGCAACCAACACCTAACTACTCCCACCCCACACTTAAATCGAACACTGTCCCCAGTGTTCACAAAAATTAGCTTAGTACAAGAGTGGGTGGTGAAACTCCCTGATCAATCAAAGTATCCACTTCTTCATCAGGTGTTGTTGCCTCGTCTCCCATTTCTGAATTGCCCCCATCGTCATCATCTGACTCCACATCGGAGTCGTCACGGCGTGTCTCCTCATCTGTGGGGACATCATCATCCGTGGGCTCCACAAAAGCTGGCCCCACTCGACATAGAGCCCTGACATTTTCGCCAAAAGGGTAGTCTAGCTCGAGCTGCCACAACTCCTCTTCTGTTGCCGGCCTCCCACCTATTCGCAGCTGGAGCATCTGCATCCCGTACATGCGAGCCATGTACTGATCATCCCGAGCATGTCGCTCGACTAGTGTAAGAACTGTCCCGTGAGTGGTGTTGGGTGCCTTAGTTTTGGTGACATCTAAGGCCCGCCGCTCCATCAGTGGGATGTAGTCAAGGGCCTCCTCCTCAATATCCAGGCCCCTCAGGAATGTGGTGAGTAATCCACCAAACCCGTATCGGTGCCCTTAATGCAAACGGGCTCTCTTCATGGAGGAGATAATCACCGCCCCCACGTTGATCTCCAGCCCTTTCATCAGGGAGTATACCAAGCATACACGATCCCGAGTAACATCTATCATATGCACCCCCGGGATCAGGCAGGAACAAACAATCTTCAGCCATATCCTGGCTTCCCTGTTCATCTGTGAGTAGGGAAAGGTCTGATGGTAGCCCCTCTCCTTATGCCTGCTCCACCGATCTATCGACTGGGTTCCACACAAAGTGCGTCTAATGTCCGCATATGGTGGAGTGATATTCAGCTGTCGAAACACATGGGCGTCTGTGTCCCGCGCCCCTAAGATAGCATTAAGGTGGTGGGGCTCAAAAGTGACTCTTTGCCCCTTATCTTGATGGTGTGACTTTTGAGAGTCGGGTTCCAGTTGGCGTAGAATTCCCGAATCAAGTGCAAGTTGCATTCCTTGGGCTCTTCAAAGATGAATTCAGCTCGGATGCCTCGATCCTGTGGACAATCCTGGGGAACTCCTGTGCCAACGGTTCCCTGTCAATGTGTTCTTCGGGGAAGTATTTGCTTTCCTTGTGCTTCACATACCATTTCTTCCCCTCCTCTGTCACCCATCTGGTTCCATATTGATGGCGTTGGCCGCGTGGAACCGCTGGTGCTGCTGGGACTGCAGTTCCCAGCCTAATTCTTTTTCTTCCGGCGCCTGATGTTGATGCTCCTTTTCCCTTGTCTTGCCTGCTTGCCATTGTTCCTGTCAAACCAAACAGATAAGTTCAATGTTAAGCCAATTAAAATTAGCTTCGACTAAGGTTGGGTTAAGCTAGGCTGCCCCACACTTAGTCTTTAGCTAAAATCACAACATTACGACAAGATCGTACTTATTTCCACAAACAAACAACAAAACATAACAAATATGCTTAGTGCATTTAGAGAATTCGACGGTATACATTCTATGTACTACTCAGACTTCGTACAGCTAATCACAATAATAACCATCGATAACATTTCATCACATAGCACTTAGCAAGGAGAACAAAGAAACAAGAAAAGAATTTATCTACATGAATCCATATAATTCATCCATTTCTTGCAATTTCCACAATTTCCTTAACCCAGAAATCCGTCGGTCTTTTAACATATTATAGTTAGCACAACCGACTCATCTCACCCAACATAAACAACCCAGCTAGAATTCCAAAGTTCAACTCAATTTTTCGGTTTCACACTCAAATTCAAGCCCTAGCTATGCTTTTATTAAAAATCCTATCAAGCTATGTAATTTTCGAGTTCATGCAATCACGATGATTCTACGAATGTCAATCAACAATAACTCAATCGAATTTAAGCTTAATTTCTACTTAGGGCAAGTTTTCTTCACTTCCTATGCTAAAAATCAAAAAAATAATGTAAGAAATGAGATGAAGTTAACAACATACCTTAAATTCGATGATATCGAAGAAAAGTTGATAAAATTGAACTCCTAGGCCGTGTCACGTTGGGGAAGGGGGGAATTTTGGGTTGTTTGTCGCGGAGGAGGTGAGGAATGGGAAACAATGAGGGAAAATCGGGGTTAAAAGGGGGGTTTTTCGCGCGGGTCACCCAGCGACCCGGTGTGACCCGTCGCGATATACACCTCAACGTGTCACGGAGGGTAACGTGGAGCATGCCCTCTGTGACACGGAGCCATAGCGCAGGTGTTCTGGAATTTGTAAAAATTCTAGAACTACCTTCAACGTGTCACGGAGGGTAACACGGAGGCCTTACTCCGTGACACGGAGCCATCGCGTGGGCTCACTGTTTTGCCACTTTTGATTATTTTTCATACCTCAATTTTTCCTTTGCGATTCTTTGCATATTTATCCTCTGTTCAACCTGAAATTCATCTCACAACAAGAAATTTGTTAGAATTATAGGTTTCACTAAAAAAAAAAAAAAAAATAACAAATATAAAAATTTTGTTTTTAATTATTTTTTCCTCTTTCTTTTTTCATTTTTCTTTTTCTACGAAATCTATTCACATTTTACAAAGAAAATTTCACGGGTTGCCTCCCGTGCAGTGCCTGGTTTACCGTCGCGACTCGACGTCCTTAAGCTCAGTCATCTCCTAGGGTGACGAACGTTTTCTATCGACCACCGTCCTCACCCCAGTAATGCTTACATCGCTCCGGTGGTTTTCCCAATAACTCTCGTGACTCAACTATCTGTGCATCATTAGCTCGATCAATCACGTTGACCACCGAGAGTTCCTCATACACAGCCGGGAGCTTGGTGGCCTTGTATACATCAAACACTTCCACCTTGTTGTGTGCTCGCATGGTTAGCTTCCCTGCAGCTACATCAATTAGTGCTTTCCCAGTCGCCAAGAAAGGACGTCCCAAAATAAATGGGACTTCCGCGTCTGGCTTAAAATCCAGCACGATGAAATCTACCGGGAAGATAAGGGAGCCCACTTGCACCAGCACGTCCTCCACAATGCCATCAGGTCTGGCTAAGGACCAATCCGCTAGTTGCAAGATCATTGTTGTTGGTCTAGGACTCCCTAGACCCAACTTCTTGAGTACCGATGACGGCATCAAATTAATGCTTGCTCCCAAATCACATAATCCACGAGCTCGGATACTTTGCCCAATTGTAATTTGTCTAGTAAAGCTCCCAGGGTCTTTGAGCTTTGTGGGCAACCGGTTTTGTATCCGGGAAGTGCACTCCTCCGTGAGAGCCACCGTAGCATACTCAGTCAACCGACTTTTGTTTGCCACGATGTCCTTAATATACTTTGCATACTTTGGCACTCCCTGCAAAACATCAACAAGAGGTAAGTTAATATGTACCTGTTTCAGCACCTCCATGAATTTCTTGAAACACGCCTCCTCCTTGTGTTTCTTTAATCTTTGAGGGAACGGGGGTGGTGGTCTTTCTGGTTCAGCCTCCTTTTTCTTCCCCCTCTCATCACTTTGCTCCCTCTCAACTTCTGCTGCTCCCGATTGTTGAGGTGGTCTTTCCAGTTCCACCTCTTTAAGCTGCAAACCACTCCTTGTGGTCACTACATTCACTTGCTTGGGGTTGGGATCCGTGTCGCTTGGGAGTCCTCCTCTAGGCCTGGTGTTTTGGGGTCCAGCAAATTGCCCAAATTGATACTCCAGTGCCTTAGTAGCTAACTGGTTATTCTTTACCTCGGCTGCCAATTTCACATAGTCAGCCTGGAATTGAGCTTGGTTAGCTATCATTGTCTTGAACATCTCCTCAATGCTGGGTGATGGTGGTGGAGGAGGTGCATTGTTGCTTTTATATTGTGCCTGATAGTTTTGCTGCCCTCCTTGATTCCTCTGCGCCCCCTGACTCGAACTTTGCCCTTGATAGTTGTTGCTACCCCAAGAGAAATTCGGGTGATTCCTCTAGTTGGAATTGTAGCTGTTGCCATACTGTATGTGGTTGTTCCTCTGTACATTTCCCACAAAGTTCACCGAATCGGGATTTGCTCCATAACACTCAGCTGAGTGCTCACTACTCCCGCACACTTCACACCAAATCTGCTGCACTACATTCACTGGGGCTTGATTCTGGTTCATTGTCATGTTAAGAGTGGGTGTTGAGTTGATTCTGTAAAGCAGCTATCTGTGCAGCAATAGCTGTAAAACCATCTACTTCTAGGACTCCTGCAGCTTTCCTTGTTCCTCCTCTTGACGAATCAGCATTCCACTCCGGATTTCCCTGCGAAATACTATTTAACAAGGTATACAACTCCTCATAAGTTTTCTCCAATGCTTGTCCCCCAGCTGCTGAGTCTAGCAAGATTTTTGTGTGGGGTTCCAAACCCTCTATAAAAGTGTGCACCAGCACATCATTGGATTGGTGATGATGAGGACAATCCCGCAACATAGACTTGAATCTCTCCCAATCCTGATACAGATTCTCTCCCTCTCTTTGTTTAAAACTTAGAATTTGACTTCTAAATCTTGCTGTTTACCGGATGGAAAAAATCCTATAAAGAATTTCCTTGCAAGATCATCCCACGTAGTAATAGAATTAGGTGGCTCAGCTTTCAACCACCTCTTGGCTTCTCCCAAAAGTGAAAATGGGAACAATTTAAGCCTGACATAATCTGATGACACTCCAGCGGGGATGTAAGTGTCACTTATCTCCAAAAAATTTTGGAGATGCTGCTGTGGATCCTCATGAGGGAGACCTGTGAACTGCCCGCTGGTGTGCAGCAATTGCACCATGTTTTGTTTGAGCTCGAACCTCCCTCCTGGCTCAGGTTTGCGGATGCTAGATGTGACATTGTTAGCATGTGGGATTGCCACCTCGCGAACCGGCCTAGCTGCCATTTCCTCGGGCACTAACATTGCCCTTACAACTGGTGGATTCTGTTGTTGATCCATGATTGTTCGTCTGAGCAACTGCAGCTTTTTCTCTAGAGCTTCTCTACTTTGACGATGAAATTGTCTTTCAGGCTCTAAATATGAGTCCACCAGCTCCTTGTCTCTTGCCAGTGTTCAACAGAGATTAGTATCTGTAAAATACAGGCTAAGACCAAGTTGTCAACACTAAGAAGAAATAGTAAACTAACACTTAAGAAAAATTTACCAATTGCCAGTCCCCGGAAACGATGCCAAAAACTTGTTCGGTGCTTTTGGGTATATAGCTACACACAAGTGCACGTGGTCGAACAAGTAGTAAAGTGGCTTAAGTAAGACAAGTATCGATCCCACAGGGACTGGGCTAGGGTAACAATCTACTCAAGTGTCACTATACTTTAACTCTAAAAATGCAGACAATAGTGTGAAGAAGAGTTTGATATTTTTGTTTCTAATTTTATGCTAAGTCTAAAATGAATATATAATTTGAGTCTGAACTATGAATATGAGCACGCTGAGGTTAAATGAACATGTAAAGAAACAAATTATCAATACAATTTGGTTAATCTTTCCTCTGGTTTCTAGTCAAGAATTATTGCCAATGGATTAAAACTCTTGTATTTAACCCAACTTAAGAATCATGAACCATCCACCTACATTTCTGTGATAAAATGAAATTCATGTTCTAGCCATACAAAATCGATTCCTTAATTGACTAATACGACTTTTAGGTATATTTGTATCCTGAAGGTAAATCAATTCTCAATTTTCCCAAACTAAGAAAAGATCATATCTTATCAATTCACAACTTTCCAATTTCTTGCTCTCTCGAGTGAAGCCGGACTTTTTAGATATATATTAACATTGGCCACACATTAATGCAGTAAGAATAAGAATCAATAGAACAACCATGGAAGAAAAGATGAAAAACCAATTGATCAATAACTACATTTCAATACAATTGTTCTTAACCTCAGCAAGAAGAGGATTTAGCCACTCATTTGTGGATTAAACATCGTTAAATGAGTGTTAATCATACAAGCAATTGAATTAAAGAAGAAGGAGATAGAGAAAAACCCTGAGATTTTCATCCCCTCAACTGCCTGTAACCCACGTTCTTGCTCCACCAAGTCAGAATAATTAAAAATGAACCTAAGTGTTCTATTTATACTAGTGGGAATTTTTTCCGGAATAACAAGCAACGTGTCACGGAGTGCATCGCGGAGCACTACCTCCGTGACACGCCACTGACGCGGACCCTTACTGGAATTTGGTTGTCCAGGTATTAAGGCCCAACGTGGCACGACGTGCAACGCGGGGCTAGGCCAACGTGCCACGGCCCCAACGCGCACCTTCACTGGAATTTGGCAAAAATTCCATATCCAGGCAGAAGGCATCCGCGATGGAAGCGTGACACGACTCCATCGCGGAGCCCCTTTAATTTGTGCCTTCAAGTGCTTTTTCCCTTGCTAGCGTCCATGTCCAACCCCGATCTCTCCCAACATGCATTTTAGCTTCCCAAAATTATATTTCACCTGCAAAACAACCCTAATCATGTTGGTTAGTATAAATTCGCATTTTATTACAAATCACATGAGAATGTATAAACATCGATAGATAAACAAGGCAAAAATGACACATTTGAGTATCACTTGGGCATATAAATTTGCCCAAGATCAAATACCTTGATTCCAGAAGTTCATCCTGTCCTCACCTCTAGAGCACAACAGATTAATAGAAAGGTGAGTGGCTTAAGATGTGCTGTTCTACTTCTCCGCAGAGGATGTCTCTTGTCCAAACATTGATTGTTCTCTTGTTCTTTTCCTTTCTAGATTACTTCTAGATAATATTAGGTAAATGTCCTCATGTACAATGATTATCAGGTTTTGGGTGTGTTTTAAATAGTGGGTTATTATGATTTCCTTTTTATTTTAGTGGTGTTCCGGTATTCATTTCCACAACTGTGATCTATATCTAATAATTATTGACAGTTGTGGGTAATTAGTTGGGAATCGTTGGTTCGCCCACAGGGGGTTAGTGTAGGTGTAATCACGACCACCTGGATCATGATAAAGTTGGTATCAGAGCTCTAAATTCATTGATCTCATTGCACGAGGATTAGTCTAGTAGAGTCTCACAGATTGGTGCAGATACGTCCGTAACTTATCTTCGAGAGGCTACATGACATTAGCAACACTCCCTTCTTTATTTACTTTTCATGCTATTACTTGATTCCAATTGGTATCTGGTGATCCAAATTGGTATCTGACAATTCTTCTTTATTTCTCTCATAGATGGTGAGAACATGTGCAAGCAGAAACTGAGAGGAAACACCCGAGCTAGCAGCAATAGCCACAGTTTGTGGCAAAGCATGGGGAATCGGTACGGGTGGGGCCTGCTACTGCTAGAGAGGAGGGGCCTTCACTCTTGCTCCAATTCGGGAGAGGTCAGCATCTCTAGTACCACTGGCGGTGTAAGAGAGGGTGGCTGTGGAGATGTAGCTTTCGACTAAGGGAGAGGCTGCAGCCGCTCCAACATCCTTTGAGGTCCTGGCTCAGGTCCTTAACCTTCTGAGTAGCCTCGTGGGTAATGGAGTAGCGCCAACGACTCCTGTAGGGAAGCAGTTGGGGATACAGTATACAACTGTTGTGGCTCCCCGTATTGATGATATATAAGAGGTCATGATGTTCCTGAGGCCGGTAGCAGGACCAGTAATGACTGATGAGGAGCATGACTTGTTCTAGAGGTTCACAAAGATGAAGCCTCCCACCTTCTATGGTACTGAGGCAAAGGACTCCTATGATTTTATCATTGATTGTCACGAAAGGCTCCACAAAATGGGGGAAGTGTAAAAGTATGGGGTGGAGTTTGTCATCTTCTAGCTGATGGGTGATGCTAAGCTCTGGTGGAGGACTTCTGTGGAGTGTAGACTGGAGGGTTCACCACCATTGACCTGGACCCAATTCTACTCCACTTTCCTAGAGAAGTACGTGTTGTGTACTCTGCAAGATCGGAAGCGGGACGAGTTCACCACCTTTGAGTAGGGGACCTCTTCAGTTGCAGCATATGAGGCTCAATTCCATTCGCTTTCCAGGTATGATCTTCCTTTATTGCCCGTAGAGAAGGAGAGGATTAGGCGATTTGTTAAGGGCCTGAATATGGGTCTCCAGCTATCATCCCTTCAAATGGTCTCTATAGGTAAGACCTTCAAGGAGGTAGTAGAAAAATGTGGAGGGGGTGAATAGGATGGTTATGCGAAGAATACTGAGAACAAGGCTCTGAAGATGGGTACTTACAGTGGTTTCTTTGCTAGGACTCCAATTTCCCAGGGCTACTCGAGATTCCCTGTTTAGTCAGCCATGCAAGTGTCACCTAGGGATCTTCTAGGGACCACTCAACGACCATTAGTTACAGTTAGGGGTAGTCAGATAGTTCGTTTGATTTTAGGGCTTGCCCTATTTCCTCTATCCGACTCAGAGACTAGTGATTGAGATGGTAAGTTATGAGTGTGCGAAGTATGTCCATATCTACAGATGGTGTCCCAAGTTTGGTCAGGGCGGGCATACTGTTCCACACCCAGCTCCTCGAGCTCCAGCCCCTGCTGGGAAAGGAGGGAGTGCATTCAGCAGAGATCGCCCACAGCTAGGGAGGGGCAATCAGCCAGCGGTTAGAGGTAGCACCAAGTCAGTTAAAGGAGGTGCCCCAGTTGGAAGGGGTGGCAATCAGATGAGTAGAGGGGTTGCACAACCCAATAGGGATGGGTCTCATGCACAAGAACATGGGAATCATCTGAGGATTGTGTTGGGTTGTTGAAGGAGAAACAACTGTACACCAAGTTCACCAAATATGAATTTTAGCTGGAGTCGGTATCTTTTTTGGGACATATAGTCTCCAAGGAGGGGATTAAGGTGGAGGTGGTCCAAAACTGGTCTAGGCCTACTACAGTGATAGAGATTCGGAGTTTTGTGGGGCTGGCCAGCTATTACCACTAGTTTGTGAAGGGATTTGCATCCATTGCCTCGGTGTTGACAAGGCTGACTCAGAAGGATGTGCCTTTCCAATGGTCCAATAAATGTGAAGAGAGTTTTCAGAAGCTCAAAACCCTGGTAACCACGACACCTATCCTCATGGTCTAGGTTGGCTGCTGTGTTAATGCAGGAAAGATAGGTCATTGCTTATGCTTTGAGACAGTTGAAGGTTTACTAGAAAAATTATCCCACACATGACTTGGAGTTGGCAGCAGTGGTGTTCTCCTTGAAACTTTGAAGGCATTACTTGTATGGGGCCCATTGTGAGGTGCTCACAGACCATCGCAGCCTGTAGTATGTGTTCTCCCAGAAAGACCTTAATCTGAGGCAGTGAAGAATGATGGAACTACTTAAGGAGTATGATGTCACAATCCTGTATCACCCAGGGAAGGCCAATGTGTGGCAGATGCCTTGAGCCGGAAAGCAGTGCATATGGGCTGTCTAGCTTGTTTGGAAGCAGTCCAATGGCTAATTGCTAGAGAAGTCCAAACACTAGCAACTAGTATGATGAGACTTTGATTGACAAAAACAGGTGGGATACTAGCCAGCGTGGAGGCTAAGTCATCATTGCTAGAAGAGGTAAAATCTAGGCAGTTTGAGGATGCAAAATTGAGTAAGATTCAGGACAAGGTCTTACGAGGGGAAGCTAAGGAAGCAGCATTAGATGATGAAGGGGTCCTAAGAATAAGGGGATATGTATGTGTTCCCTGGGTTGGTGAGCTGATCAAAACCATCCTGTCAGAAGCTCACAACTCAAGTGTCACGACCCAAGATGGGACCCCGGATTGAGACTCGAGACCTAGAACCACGAATGACTCCAAGCTAACCCATGTCAAATGCATACAAACTCGAGAGAATAAATTAAAGCAGAAAAACTATAACTTAAACTGAATACGTGGAGTCTATACAACATAAAATAAGAGCAAGAGTGACGTATCCAACAACTGAGTCAACTAATACATGTTTGTCAGAAAAGCCTCTAGTCATAGATGGACTGATGGGACAACTCCCCCAACTAGTCCACTAAGTCTGAAACTGAAATGACATAACACATAACTAAAAGAATTCCCTCGGAAGATGAGGACTCACCAACACAGGGACTGAACTGGACTAATATGGGAGCAGGGCTAACAATGGCTAAATTTGATCACTGAAATCTATATCATGAAATGATATTGCATAGAGTATGCAGTCAGTACTTTGAATGTACTGAGTATGCAAGGTAAGTAAAACAGGCTAATAAAATGCATAAAAAGTTCATGAGAGTAGGACGGTTCAAATATGAAGAAATAATCATAATTTAGACATGAAGGCTTAAGGCTTCCAAAACTGTTCATAAACTAGTCATAAATATGTTCATAAAATAAACCTTGTAAAAACACAACTTGAGTCAAATTATCATAATCATGAACATGCATAAATCATAAAGAATAGTGGGAGGATTCATCATAACCGACACCATCATGATAGAGCTTACATGATACACCAACTATCTCACTCAAGTGGATAGAGCCGCACCAAGCTTGCCAGGCAAGGGACGATGACAAGGCGTGATATCACTAAAGAGACCCGTAGCGTTAAAATGAGTATAGTCCTATGTTGGCATGTAGTTCTAAGGCCTGGATTCTCGGAACCCCTGACCTACTCGGTGCTAGATACTACTCCCAAAAACATGCACATGAATCGTATTGTAATCATGAAACATACTTAAAGTATATGAGATAGTTTAAATCATAAGATACATGAAAACGTTTAAAATACGTGAACTATCCATGAAAGAGGCCCGTGAGTCGGCCATAAACATAAACATAATACTTGTAAAAGCTACACATACTTGAGAAAGTCATTGTACTTGAAATTCATAAGTTCATAAAGGGTTCTTGTAAAAAAATCATATTTCCTGATCATAATACATAACTTAAAACTTGAGAGTTGATATCATAAGCCAATCACGGGATTTCATTAGAAAGGAATTTAACCCTGAAGTTCATAATCATTCTTGTAATCTAGGAATCGAAATTTCGTAGAAGGCTTAATAGGAATATAAAACCCCAATCATAGGATCATCAATTTGATCAAGATAGCTAATACCATATATGAATCATGGAGGAATTAAACAACACCCAACTTAGCCCTAGAATTTTTAAATCAGGGCATGAGGAATTGGGAGATCATGATTTTATATTAAAGAAGGGGCCTGAGGGTGGAAGAACCCCTCATTGACAATCTCCACACACCTTGGTTTGTTGATTCCTTGACCTAGCTTGAGACCCAAAAAGAATTTGAGAGGATGAGAGTGAAGAACCCTAGCTTGTTCTTGTGAGCCTTGAGAGATTTTGATCTTCAAATTAGAGTGTTAGGAGTAGAATAAGAGTTCTAGAGTGAATTTTTCCCCTTAAGCACTCTTCCCCAAGATTAAAAAAACATAGCTTAGGAGTTAGGAGATTAAAAATTATGAAAACACCCTTAATGATTCGACAAGAAATTACATACTGCAAGACCCAACAAGCGACCTAACGACTCATTGGGGGACATGATGGGTCATTCCTTGACCCATTGCCACTATGCACTTCTTCCCATTCTTTGATCTTTCTCACCTAACGAGTCATCATGGACTTGATGACTCGTTCCCTCCATCCATTCTGATCACTGGAAAATCCACTCTTCACCACCATTGCACACTTAACGGGTCATAAAATGACTCATTGTGAGACTTAACGACTCTTCATTCCCACTCGTCATGACCTCCAGAAGCCAACTCTTCTCTAATTGAGCACCACTTAACGGGTCAATAAATTATCTGGTTAAGTCACTTGATGAGTTGTTCTATGACCTAGTGCAAATTTTCTTGCTTTATTCGTTTCAACCCTTGGGTCTGATTTTAGGGACTTTTGGGGTGTTACATTATATCCTTCTTGGGAACATTCATCCTTGAATGTAGTTTGAGCATATTGAAAGGATGGGGAAGGAACTACAATCCCAAAACTAAACAAATATAGCTGAAACCTGACTGACTCCAGACTGAAATACATGATTAAACTGAATTCATGAATCGTACATGCACGCTAGGACATGAAAGGAACTTAGAGACATGACCTAACATGAAACTGAATAGAGTACTATGGAGAAAACGGATACCTTATGGTGGAACAGATCCATAAGGCGAAAAGATGTGGGTATCTAGCCATTATATCTGCTTCGGCTTTCCACGTAGCTCCCTCAATAAGATGATTTCTCGACAACACCTTAACTGAAGCTACTTCATTGTTTCTCAATATCCAAACTTGATGATCAAGGATCTCGATGGAAACCTCCTCATAGGTAAGGTTATCCTTCACATCTATGCTCTCCAGCGGAATAACTAAGGTCGGGTCACTAATGCATTTCTTCAATAGAGATACATGAAAAATGAGGTGCACCGAAGATAACTTTGCTGGTAGCTCTAACTCATATATCACCTTGCCAACTCGCCTCAGAATCCTATAAGGACCAACATATCGAGGAATGAGCTTCCCTTTTTCATCGAACCCCATCACTCCCTTCATGGGAGACACCTTCAGAAATATCCAATCATCAACCTCAAAACTCAAGCTCCCTCTGCCTAACATCCGCACAAGATTTTTATGGCTCTGAGAAATTTTTAGCCTTTCTCTAAAAAGTTGAACTTTCTCCATGGCCTCATGAACAGAATTCAATCCTACCAACGCAGCCTCACCTACCTCGAACCATCTAATAGGTGATTTGCACCTCCACCCATAAAGAGCTTCAAAAGGAGACATAAGAATCTAGAGTGATAATTGTTATTATAGGCAAAGTCGATGAGGGGAAAGTGATCATCCCAACTATCCTTAAAATCTATCACATACTCTCTCAATATGTAACACCCCGGAAGTTCCTAAGATCAGACTCCAGAGTTAGATGGAGTTTAGCAGAAAAACCAGCAGAAATTTATCCTGAAAAAAGACGTGGAATGACTCATTAGGTAACCTAAAAGGTCGTGGTCAGACTCATGAGGAGTAGTCAGGAGGTGCAGCAAGGTCCAGTAATCACGTACGACCTGATGAGTCATCATGTCAAGAAATGACTTGTCAGGGCAGTCGTGGGAGGGGGAGTAGGAATAGTGAGGTTCAATGGCAACGGACGACCCAATGATTCATTAGGTAGGCGACGACTCATTTGGTCGGCCGTCGGGTGGAGGCTAGTGATCAAGGATGGGTCCCGAGGCAGTGGTGATCACGGAAGAGGAATGAGTCATCATGCACTTGATGACTCGTCATCTAACCCGTGGGGAGAGGAGAGAAGAAATTAAGCAAAACCAGTGTACTCCACAATAGAGCTCCACGATTCATTGCCAACCCCACGACTTATGGAGTGCCTCGTGAGGACTGGCAAGGTGGATTTTTCCTGCATTTTTCTAGGGGTGTTTTCATAAAAACCTATGTTTCTAACTCCTAAACTACACTGTTTTGAGTATCTAATAGGACATTTTTATGGGGATATCTATCCAAAACCTCATTCTATACAAAACACTCTCAGACTCTTCTTCCTCCTATCTTTCTAGACTCAAGGATTCATCAAGTTTTCCTCAAGGCTTCAAGGTGCAAGTTCAAGTGGGGGTTTATTCTAATCAGGTATGCGGGCTTCTCAACAAGGATATCATTCCATCCTTGTGCCCCACGATTTTTATACTAAAACCCCCAAACTCATAGATCTCTAGTAAAGCATGATCTAGGGTTTCGATTTATGGGTGATTCCTTCTATGTCTCTTATGAAATTCTAAGACCCATTATGCTTGATAGTCATGTGTGCTTATGAGATTTCTTTTAATATCTTGAATTATGTACTTGAGATGAGAAATGCATGATTATAGAATTTTCACCATGAGATAGCCTAGAACTTTGAATGGGACTTCGCAAATTGCTTACATGCTCTTATCATGAACTTATTTCCATGTCTAAAGTATGGAAAGAACATATGAATTCTCTTAAACCTAGAATATATGATTTAATAGATGTGTTGAGATGCGATTAGAACTTATGGGCCTGATCAATGTGAAGTATGTATGCATTTTCACTATGATTTCGATGCAAATGGTTTGGGTATAAGTTGAACCTATGGGAATTGAATGATTATCGAACCTTCTTCATGAATTAGAGTAAATTTTGAAGTGGAGTCCGGGAAAATGTTATATGCTTTCTGTTCGTGGTCTGCTCGGTATATATTAAAAACCGACACGCAAGTGCACGTGGTCAAACAAGTAATAAAGTGGCTAAGTAGCCAAGTATCGATCCAAGGAGGCTGCTCTAGATACGTAAAATTGCCTAGTTTACTATATCTCTATTCTATTCCTAATTATGTTAACAACAATGCAACCAAGAGTTATTTTGAGTTTTTGTTTCTAACTATATGTATACTACAATTAATCACACTTAATTACTTTTGAATTTAGACAATGGATATGAACATGCCAAGGTTAAGAACGAGTAATGAACTTGATAATCATGATAATTTGGTTATCCTCTTCCTCATGTTGCTAGCCAAGAACGTTTGCCTAGAAATTAAAACTTTCGTATTTAATTTCACTTTAGAATCATAAACCATTCGTCTATATTTCTGTGATCAAATGCAATTTATGACCTAGCACTACAATTCCGGTTCCTAAGTTGACTAATACGGCTTCCAAGTATATTTCTATCAGGAAAGCACATCAAAACCCAATTTTCCCAAATCAAGTTAAGAACAATACCCTATTAATTCACAACTTTCCAATTTCTTGCTCTCTCGAGTGAAATTGGACTTTTTAGATATACATTAATGTTGGCCAATCAATAATGTAGTAAGAACAAGAATTAATAGAACAACATGCAAGAAGAAGAAGAAACCATATCAATTATCATCAAAATTCATTACACAAGTTCGAAACCTCAGCAGGAAAGGGAATTAGCCACTCATTCTTGGATTAATCATCCTAAAATGAGTGTAAATCATGCATACAATTGAAGGAAAGAAGAAAGGAAGAGAAGAAAACTCTTAGCTTTTCTGTTCTTCAACTGCTACTAACCCACGTTCCTGCTCTCCACTTCTGAACTCAGTCTAAAAACTAAAAACTACTTAAAATAAACCTAAGTGTGCTATTTATACTAGTGGGAAATTTTTCCCGGAATAACAAGCAACGTGTCACGGAGGCCAACGTGGAGCCTTGCCTCCGTGACACGGCGTGGACGCGGACCCTCACTGGAATTTCCAGGGTCCAGTAATTTAACCTCAACGTGGCATGGAGGCCATCGCGGAGGCCTATCTCCGTGCCACGGAGCTGACGCGCATGCACACTGGAAATTGCAAATTTAATTCCTGCTCAGGCAGTGTGCTACTGCGATGGTAGCGTGGCACGGAGCCATCGCGGAGCCCCTATAAATCCTACATTCCCGGGTCTTTTCCACGCTCGCATCCAAGTCCAACTCCGGCATAGTTCCAACATGCATTTTAGCTCCTAAAAATCACATTTTCCTGCAAAACAAATGCTAATCATGTTGGTTAGTATAAATTCGCATTTTATTACCAATTACATGATATTATATACACATTGCACAACAAACAAGGTAAAAATGATACGTTTGAGTATCACTTGGGCATATAAATCTGCCCAAGATCACTTACCCCACACTTAAATCCTTGTTCGTCCTCGAACAACACATACACAACTCATGCAAATTACATCCCAACTTTCGTCATTATGGTGCAACAATTTACGCTACGGTCATACCGATTATTCAATTTTTGCAAATCATCACGAAAACATGCTTGGTCGTACAAGACAATGACCTTAATACATCAAGGCTTCCTAGACTTTTGAGAATTGATTCTTGATATCGGCAAACTCATGCAAATCAACTAATCAAGAAATCCGACACGAAAATCAATCTTTCATCAAGCATGTGCCCTCACAACTCGAGAGAAATTTCCCCTTTATGTTCATGCAACACACAAACTTGCAAGTAGGGGCATATAAAAATTAATTTCACTCTCTCTCCCAAAAGAATTCACATGCATCATGTCATGACCCATATGCTTGCCCTTAGTGTATTACTCCACTAATATAAAGAAATGCAATGTAGGATCAAATAGGACTTTTAATGGGTTGTAACGGGGCTATGGATCTAGTATGCATATATTGGATTAGCCAATAATAATCGCTAGCATCCTTAAGCGCCTTTTCACTCATTCCCATCGACTCATGGACATTGTTCCTCTCTTTTCTCTTTTTCTCCCATTCATGCTGGTTTACTTTCATACAGCCCATTTCATCAACCACACTTGACACAAAACAGAGGGTTTTCATGTACCCTCAATATCAATTAATTACAACAAGTGCCTCTTCAACGTCATCTTTTCTTTCCTCACTTTGCTTTTCTTTTTCTTTTCACTCTTTTCTCTCTTTAACACTTTGGGAAACATTTTCTGTTCTTTGTAAGCGCTTAAGAGCTTCTTAAAGACTTTAAGGCTAATGAAAAGAAGGAATAAAGCTTAGTTCATACACTTTTGGACAAAAGAAAGAAATCGGCTAAAGGCTCAACGGGCTGACTAGGGTATACAACATATAAAAAGGTAGAATTTGACAAGAAAAAAATGGAAACTATCGGTTAAAACAAAGAAATGCCTACATCCTTTCCAACACTACACCTCCTTCATTTCGCTTCGTATACACACCAGGCAAGTTCTAGACAATTCACAATGACATGGAATAGCAAATCCTCACTTCACACTTCATGCACATGCTCGAATCAAGATGCATTCACAGACTCTTTAATTAGTCAATTACATGAATTCAAGATTAAGCCTCAACCATAATGAACCAAATTCTATATCCTAGGTAACCCAACATATTTACAGAATTTCATGCTTTCAAACGAATCATTTTCACAATTTGAACATCAATTACAACACGCAACGAAATTTTAGCAACCATAAGCAACTACAGTTCATTGATGCAATCCACCAAAGAAAACTAAAACAACAATTAAAAATCCTACTCCTACCGACTACATTTCCCTTAAGACGGTCATCATCCATCCATCATAGGGAACGGTCACTAACTATGACATCGGTTCAATGGGACTATTCTCGGTAAAAGAACCGAAAACAAACTCCGAGAAATCCAAAAAAAAAATAAAAATCGACTAAATTTTTGCAACACATCGATCATTTCGATAGAAAGAAAATATTTACAAGTGCAATATATTTTCGCAAAAATTTTGAAAAATATCGATCATGTCGATATAGAAAAAAAAATTATTTACAAAATTTACAAAATATTTACCATTGCAACCATAACATTCAAAAACACACATCATTAGCCACAAAACAAATATATACGTACATCACAAATCAGTTCACAACAGGGAAGGCACAACATACATAAACAGCAAGGAAAAATTATACAGCAATTTAGAGCCTTGACCTAGCACCTAACTACTCCCCACCCCACACTTAAATCGAACACTGTCCCCAGTGTTCACAAAAATACAAAGCACAAAATTTGGGTGGTGGAACTCCCTGCTCAGTCGAAATATTCGACTTCCTCATCCGGTGCTGCAGCCTCGTCGCCCATGTCTGAATCAGCTCCATCGTCGTCATCGGACTCCACATCAGAGTCCTCACGACGTGTCTCCTCATCAGTAGGGACATCATCGTCTGTCGGCTCCACAAAGGCTGGCCCCACCTTACATAAGGCTCTGGCGTTCTCGCCAAAGGGGTAGTCCAGCTCCAGCTGCCATAACTCCTCCTCGGTGGCTGGTCTCCCACCTATCCGTAGCTGCAGCATCTGCATGCCGAACATACGGGCCATGTACTGATCATCACGAGCATGTCGCTCGCCCAAAGTTAGCACGGGTCTGTGTGTAGTGTCGGGGGCCTTAGTCTTTGTCACATCAAGGGCCCTCTGCTCCAGCTGCGGAATGTAATCCAAGGCTTCTTCCTCAATGTCGAGGCCTCGGAGGAAGGTGGTGATGAGTCCGCCAAACCCGTATCTGTGACCCTGGTGCAGTCTGGCTCTGTTCATGGCGGATATTATGACCGCCCCAACATTAATCTCAAGCCCTTTCATAAGGGCATACACCAAGCAGACACGGTCCCGGGTCACGTCTGTCATATGAACTCCCGGGATCAAGCACGAACACACAATTTTTAGCCAGATTCTGGCCTCCCTGTTCATCTGCGAATAGGGCAGAGTCTGGTGGTAACCCCTCTCCTTGTGTCTACTCCATCGGGCTGTGGATCGAGCCCCACACAACGTACGTCTGATGTCGGCGTACGGTGGGGTGATGTTTAGCTGGCGGAGAACGTGGGCGTCTGTGTCCCGCGCTCCAACGATGGCATTCAGCTGTTGGGGTTCCAGAGTGACAATCTGCCCTCTGATTTTAATAGTGTGGCTTCTGATGGCCGGGTTCCAGTTGGCATAAAATTCCCGGACCAAATGAAGGTTGCACTCCTTGGGCTCCTGAAAAATAAAGCTGAGCCCAGCTGCCTCAATCCTCTGTACAATGCGAGGGAACTCCTGAGCAAGTGGTTCCCTAGCAATATGTTCCTCGGGGAAGTACTTGTTCTCCTTATGCTTTGCGTACCATTTCTTCCCTTCATCGGTGACCCATCTTGTTCCGTATCGGCGGTGTTGGCCGCGCGGAACAGCGGGTGCAGCTGGGACTGCAGTGCCCAGTCTCATCCGTTTCCTTCCGGTGCCTGAGGTAGAAGCACCCTTGCCTTTGTCTTGCCTGCTAGCCATTGTACCTGTCAATTTACACAAACAAGCACACCGTTAAGCTAAATAGTTGTTAGCTTCGGCTAAGGTTGGGTTACATAAAATTTACCCCACACTTAGTCCTTAACAATATTTACAAAATTTCAGCAAGGATAGCTCTATTTACAACCCCAAACACAAACAACTATACACATATTGCTTAGTGCGTTCGTAACAAAATTTCGACAGCATAATGGTTAGCGTACTACTCAGACTTCATACAGCGAATTCCCAATCCTACTATCGCTAGCAATTCAACCATCGCACAAGCAACAAAACAACCACAAACTAAAAACAACTAGAAAAATATTTTATATACAAGCTAATCTAACAATCTAACCAATTCACACATTATGCCTTTTCCCACAAAAATTCAAGAATTAGTCGTCTTTTAACAGTTATACAAGATTTACCACGACTTATCTCAAATAATAACCACACCTCGGCATCAATTTCACCAAACAATCAAGTTGCCCAAGTCAAATTTAACAACCCAAGCCCTAGAATAGAGTTCGACAATCAAATTTTTAATTATTTACATAATCGACAAGTTCAAACGCTAACTACAACAATCCGAACATAATCAATCACAAAATAATTCAACATCATGTTTAATTTCTACCTAGGGTGATATTTCTCACCTTACATGCCCAAATTTGACAAAAATAGCCAAAAAATTGAGTTAGGCGATGAAAACATACCTTAGAATTGAAGAATCGGAGAAACTTGACGTTTTTCTTTGCCTATCAACGTGGCACATTGCTTGGGGAGGGGGAAATAGGTGTTTGGTCGTGGAGGGAAGAGAGAATGGTGGAATTTGGGGCGAAATCGGGGTTATTATTTAAAGGAAACACGCGGGTCACCCGGAAACCCGGTGTGACCCGGTACTGGGATAAGGGCAACGTGTCACGGAGGGTAACGCGGAGCCCCTCCTCCGTGACACGGAGCCAACGCGTTGGCTTACTGGAATTTTGAAAAATCCAGACTTGCCTTCAACGTGTCACGGAGGCCAACGCGGAGCATTGCCTCCGTGACACGGCGCCAACGCGCCAGTGCTCTGTTTCACCAATAAATTTAATTTTCATACCTGGCCTCATTTTCTCGAATCCATGTATATTTCCTCCGTTATACCTGAAAATCACCTCACTAAACAAAAATTGGTTAAATTAATAGATTTCCCTAACTAAAAATAAAAGATACTAACTAAAATGCAAATCTAAACCTAGTCAAGAAAAAGAAAAGAAAAGTAAAAATTATTTACACTAAAAAGAAAGAGAGAAAATATTTTTCACGGGTTGCCTCCCGTGCAGCGCCTGGTTTACCATCGCGGCTCGACGTCCTTTAAGCTCATTTATCTACTAGGGAGATGGACGATTTGTCCCGATCATGATCATCCTCCCAGTAGTGCTCTACCTTATCCGGTGGCCTACCTAGTAACTCTCGGGAATCACTCAATCTGTTAGCCTTCCTATGATCAATTACGTTGATCACCGAGAGATCCTTATAAACAGTCGGGAGCTTAGGTACCTTGTACACGTCGAACACTTCGACCTTGTCATGTGCTCGCATCGTGAGTTGACCCGCAGCTACATCGATTAATGCTTTTCCGGTTGCCAAAAAGGGTCGTCCCAAAATAAATGGGACTTCAGCATCTGGTTCAAAGTCCAGAACAATAAAATCGACCGGAAAAATGAGGGAGCCTACCTGCACCAACACATCCTCAACAATGCCATCCGGCTTAGCCAAAGACCTGTCTGCTAGCTGCAAGATTATCGTTGTAGGTCTAGGACTGCCTAGACCTAACTTTCTGAATACCGAAACTTGCCCCCAAGTCGCATAATCCACGCGCTCGGATACTTTGCCCAATAGTCAGCTGGATAGTGAAACTTCCAAGGTCTTTCAGTTTTGTGGGCAACCTATTCTGAATACGGGAAGTGCATTCCTCCGTTAAAGCTACCATGGCATACTCAGTCAAACGACTTTTGTTAGCCACGATGTCTTTAATATACTTCGCATATTTTGGCACTCCCTGCAAGACATCAACAAGAGGTAAGTTAACATGTACCTGTTTAAGTACCTCCATGAATTTCTGGAAACACGCCTCCTCCTTGTGTTTCTTAAGTCGTTGAGGGAACGGGGGTGGAGGCCTTTCTGGTTCAGCTTCTTTACTCTTCCCCTTATCAGAACTTTGCTCTCCCTCAACATCTGCTGCTCCTGACTTTTGAGGCGGTCTTTCCGGTTCCACCTCCTTTAATTGTAAATGACTCCTCGTGGTCACTGCATTCACCTGCTTAGGATTGGGATCCGTGTCGCTAGGTAGTCCTCCTCTTCGTCTAGTATTTTGGGCACTAGCAAATTGCCCAAACTGATATTCAAGAGCCTTGGTCGCCAATTGATTGTTCTTCACTTCGGCTGCCAATTTGACATAGTCAGCCTGCAATTGTGCCTGATTAGCGATCATGGTTTTGAACATCTCCTCAATAGTCGGTGATGGTGGTGGAGGAGGGGCATTGTGATTTCTAAAATGCGTCTGATAGCCTTGTTGCCCTCCTTGGTTTCTGTGCATACCCTGTCCTGAACCTTGGCCTTGTTGATTGTTGCTACCCCACGAAAAATTCGGATGGTTCCTCCAATTCGAGTTGTAGCCACTACCAAACTGCTGTTGACTCCTTTGTGCATTGCCCACAAAGTTAACAGAATCAGGATTTGCACCACAGCATTCAGCTGAATGCTCACTACTACCACACACTTCACACCACATCTGTTGAACTGCATTGACTGAAGCTGAAGGCTGGTTCAAATTGATATTGCTGAAGTGAGTGTTTAACTGATTTTGCAAAGCAGCTATCTGTGCAGCGATAGCTGTGAATCCATCCACTTCAAGCACTCCCACTGCTTTCCTTGCTCCACCTCTTGAAGAATCTGCATTCCATTCTGGATTGCCTTGTGAAATTCGGTTGAGCAAAGTGTACAGCTCCTCATAAGTCTTCTCCAGCGCTTGCCCTCCAGCTGCTGAATCTAACAGAATTTTAGTGTGGGGTTCCAAACCCTCAATAAAAGTGTGTACCAACACCTCATTGGACTGATGATGATGAGGACAGTCCCGCAACATGGACTTGAATCTTTCCCAAGCTTGATAAAGATTTTCTCCTTCCCTCTGTTTAAAACTTAGAATCTGACTTCTAAGTTTAGCTGTTTTACCCGAAGGGAAAAATCTGATCAAACACTTCCTTGCAAGATCATCCCACATTGATATAGAGTTGGGTGGTTCAGCTTTTAACCACCTCTTGGCTTCACCAAGTAAGGAAAATGGAAGTAAGGTGAGCCGAACATAATCAGGTGACACTCCAGCGGGTATGTAAGTGTCACTTATCTCCAAAAAGTTCTGGAGATGTTGTTACGGATCTTCGTGAGGGAGACCGGTAAACTGCCCGCTAGTGTGCAAAAGTTGCACCATATTTTGCTTTAACTCAAATCTCCCTCCAGGCTCTGGTTTGCGGATGCTGGAATGTACATTATTAGCGTGTGGGATTGCCACCTCGTGAACCGGCCTGACTGCTACTTCCTCGGGCACTAACACTGCCCGCACAACTGGTGGATTTGGTTGCTCCATCATAGACTGTTTAAGCAAGTGCAGCTTCTTCCAAAGAGCTTCTCTACGTTGACTATGCAATTCACGTTCTAGCTCTAAGTAAGATTCCACAAGCTCCTTGTCCCTTGCCAGTGTTCACAGAAATAAAAATCTACAAAATACAGGCTAAGACCAAGTTGTTAACACTTAAGAAAATAAAAATACAAATACAGTAAATTTACATTAAACAAAATTTTACAAATCGCCTAGCCTCCCCGGCAACGGCGCCAAAAACTTGTTCGCGGTCTGCTCGGTATATATTAAAAACCGACACGCAAGTGCACGTGGTCAAACAAGTAATAAAGTGGCTAAGTAGCCAAGTATCGATCCAAGGAGGCTGCTCTAGATACGTAAAATTGCCTAGTTTACTATATCTCTATTCTATTCCTAATTATGTTAACAACAATGCAACCAAGAGTTATTTTGAGTTTTTGTTTCTAACTATATGTATACTACAATTAATCACACTTAATTACTTTTGAATTTAGACAATGGATATGTACATGCCAAGGTTAAGAACGAGTAATGAACTTGATAATCATGATAATTTGGTTATCCTCTTCCTCATGTTGCTAGCCAAGAACGTTTGCCTAGAAATTAAAACTTTCGTATTTAATTTCACTTTAGAATCATAAACCATCCGTCTACATTTCTGTGATCAAATGCAATTTATGACCTAGCACTACAATTCCGGTTCCTAAGTTGACTAATACGGCTTCCAAGTATATTTCTATCAGGAAAGCACATCAAAACCCAATTTTCCCAAATCAAGTTAAGAACAATACCCTATTAATTCACAACTTTCCAATTTCTTGCTCTCTCGAGTGAAATTGGACTTTTTAGATATACATTAATGTTGGCCAATCAATAATGTAGTAAGAACAAGAATTAATAGAACAACATGCAAGAAGAAGAAGAAACCATATCAATTATCATCAAAATTCATTACACAAGTTCGAAACCTCAGCAGGAAAGGGAATTAGCCACTCATTCTTGGATTAATCATCCTAAAATGAGTGTAAATCATGCATACAATTGAAGGAAAGAAGAAAGGAAGAGAAGAAAACTCTTAGCTTTTCTGTTCTTCAACTGCTACTAACCCACGTTCCTGCTCTCCACTTCTGAACTCAGTCTAAAAACTAAAAACTACTTAAAATAAACCTAAGTGTGCTATTTATACTAGTGGGAAATTTTTCCCGGAATAACAAGCAACGTGTCACGGAGGCCAACGCGGAGCCTTGCCTCCGTGACACGGCGTGGACGCGGACCCTCACTGGAATTTCCAGGGTCCAGTAATTTAACCTCAACATGGCATGGAGGCCATCGCGGAGGCCTATCTCCGTGCCACGGAGCTACCGCGCATGCACACTGGAAATTGCAAATTTAATTCCTGCTCAGGCAGTGTGCTACCGCGATGGTAGCGTGGCACGGAGCCATCACGGAGCCCCTATAAATCCTGCATTCCCGGGTCTTTTCCACGCTCGCATCCAAGTCCAACTCCGACATAGTTCCAACATGCATTTTAGCTCCTAAAAATCACATTTTCTTGCAAAACAAATGCTAATCATGTTGGTTAGTATAAATTCGCATTTTATTACCAATTACATGATATTATATACACATTGCACAACAAACAAGGTAAAAATGATACGTTTGAGTATCACTTGGGCATATAAATCTGCCCAAGATCACTTTCACCATAATCTTAATGTATATGATAAAGTATGAAATAAACCCACGGATCTTAAATGAATCTAAGATATACGTCGCATGCTATGTAATGGGAATTCGAGATTCAAATGTGGTGGACATGTTTAAAGTATGATCTGATCTTATCAATTCTTATGAAACTAGAATGTATGTTTTAAACAATGATTGTGTAATATGATGATAAGCATGAGAACGATCCTTCAGACTTTTGGGCTTGTTGTTACTAGAAAGTAGCCTTAATCAATTCTAAATGAATGTAGTGTGATGAAATCAACAAATGCTCATGTCTCTGATTAGCTGTAGTAGCTTAGACTACATGAGTAATGTCAAATCAATATTCTTCATGTTCTAGTACAGTCAGGGACTCTCCATAGCTGAGAATGTTTCCCTTAGTTTAGTTGGGACTCTCCATAGCTGAGAATATTTTCCTTAGTTCAGTTTGGACTTTCCATAGCTGAGAATGGTTCCCTTAGTTCAGTTGGGACTCTCCATAGCTGAGAATATTTCCCTTAGTTAGTTAGAGACTCTCCATAGCAGAGAATGACTCCCTTAGTTCATGTTATTAGTTTGGCTCAGTTCTATATAGTTCAGACTTTAGTTTAAATTAGATATAACAGAATGCAGTGTCATTACCAGTGGATAGCCAGTATAGTGTATGATATCAGTTTTAGCTTCATCTTTCATTATATGTTCAGTACATGACCTTTACGCATGAGTTGATGATGCTTAAGAATTTGAATTCCAAATAAAAGTTTCATATCGATATGCGTATGTAACTCATAAAGGGTTGTTGCATTCTAATTTAGTTATATGTAGATGTACTCAGTCTATTTCCTTCTTATATACTTGTATGTTTTAGTTTATTTACATTTCCCGCATGCTCAGAACATTTCAAGTACTGACTGCATACTTTATGTGCTATATCATTTCATGATATAGATTCAGGTTTTCAGACTCCGCCTCGTGGTTAGATATGCTCCATTCCTATCTCAGCTTCTTTTGGTGAGTCCTCATCTTCTGAGGATGTGATTTATGTTTCTTATTTCATCATGTTTAGTTTTCAGACTTGAGGAGTTAGCTGGGGGCTTGTTCCAGCAACTCATCAGTTCAGTAGAGGCTTTCAGACTTGTATAGACAGATTCAACTTGTATTGGAGTTTTATAAGAATTTATTATTTTGGGTTTTAAATTAGACTCTTTCAGCTAGCTTCCGCTCAGTTATGTTCTGCTGCAGTTTCTATTATTAAGTGTTATGCTATGATCATGCCATGGGTCTACTTGGAGCCTCTCAGGGTTCCTTGTCCTGTGTCTCAATCCGGGCCTATGTTTGGGTCATGACAAACTTGGTATCAAAGCAAAGGTTTAGAGTGTCCTAGGGTGTCTGAAAGTCGCGTTTAAGTAGAGTCTTCTTCATGGGTGTGAAGTGCGTCATACTTATAAAGAAGAGGCTATGAGACATTCTAGGAATGTTCCCTTTTATTCATCATTCTTATCGCGTGTAAAGTATGAAAATCTAACAACTCCTCTTCTGACTCGTGCTTTACGCGCTCGCAGATAATGCCTCCCGTATGCGCAAATGAAATAAGAAATGGTAATGGGCGCCAACAAGCCCCACCAACCCCAGCGAACCCGATGGATGAACATGTCACTCATGCCGATTTCAAGGAAACCCTTCATATGTTGGCGCAGGCCATAATCGCCCAGATTAATCAGTAGGCAATGACTCATGCTCCCCAGAATGGGAACATAGCAGTGACTAGGGTAAGAGACTTGCTCATAATGAATCCACACGAATTCTTGGGGTCAAAGGTAGTTGAGGACCCGCATGAGTCTTGGAAGAGATCCAGAAGATCACCCAAATCATGGGGGTGATGAGTATTGAGAGCATAGACTTAGCCTCCTACCACTGAAAGGAGTCGCTTATATATGGTTTTGCCAGTGGAGAGACAGTCGAGGAGTTGAAGCATCCCCCGTAGGTTGGGATGAGTTTATGACTGCGTTCTTGGATAGGTTTTTCTCTAGGGAGTTGAGAGAGGCAAAGGGCATAATTCATCAACTTAAGACAAAATAACATGACTATCCAGGAGTATGCTTTGGAATTTACCCAGTTGTCCAAGTATGCCCTGGAGATGGTAGCCGACCAGAGGGCTCGCGTGAGCAGGTTCGTGAATGGAGTGTCAGACTCCTTGATCAAAGAATGCAGGACAACTATGTTGCACAAAGATATAAACTTTCCACGTTTGCTGATATTCGCTCAACAAATAGAGGTGGAGCAGGTGAAAGAAAAAGAGAGAGAGGCCAAGAGGGCTAGGGTAGGAGATTAAGAGTTTTCCCCGAAGAGGACGAGTGGTGGACACCGCTCACACTCCCAGCAGAAATCATCAGCCCCAACACTTTTGACAGTTAGTGCTTCGTACAAACCCACGGTAAGGGAGATTACGTATCCGTTGTGTACCAGTTGCGGGAAGCACCATTTGGGAGAATGCATGGCTGGCTTGGATACTTGTTTTTGGTGCAGCAAGTTGGCCCATAAGCACTGAGATTGTGCAGCGGCTAAGCGAGGCAAGAGTAGAGCCTCTGCCACCTCTTTAGTAGCTCCGGTAGACCATCCATTCCAGTAGGGTGCATCATCTAGCGCGGGTGGCGGACAACGTCAGAACCGCTCTTATGCCATAGCAGCACACCAGGATAAGGGTAAGTCTCTAGTAGTAGTCATATGTATGTTGTGAATTTTGTGTTACTCTTTGTATGTTGCTAGCCCCAGAACCCCGGTATTTAATAAGAAGCTCTATGATGTTGTTGGGAAGAGATTGTCGATGTGTGATGTGAATAGTTGTGAGGATAAGGTTTGCAGTGAATGTTAGAGGTGAAAGAGAAACTAAGAGTTAGTGATTTAGCCCTGACCTTAAGAAGGATTCAAGAACCTTAAAATGATGGATTTAAGCTAAGGGGGATATGGAAAGTATGTGAGACAAGCGGGTCTTGAGTATGATAGTGGGCGGGTTGGGGGGGGGGGGGAGTTCCAACCATGACAGTTGCGGTATGTCAACCTCTTCAGCCTTAGATAACCTCTCCTGTATTTCAGTTAAAGATAAGTATTACCCATCTCTATGTGTAGATTTCAAGAATTTTTAGATAACCGCTTCATGACAACAATGCCAGTCTACAGCGATGCCAGTCTTACTCTACAAATCCTTAAGGGTCATCGTCATGTTATGAATCCTCTATGTGTGTTAACTTATGTCTTCCAGTATGATCAAATCAAACTCAGTCTTTAAAAGTTTCTTTAGTAGCTCAGTAGAATAAGGTTAAATCATGTGTGTGCTCAGTTATAGATGTCATGAATAATTCGTTGTTATAAGTCCTTTACTTTCAGTTAGACCAGATATCATGAATTCCAACCCCATAATAGAAATCGATTTGAGAATGAAGGCTCAATCCGTATCAATTCAGTGCCAATTAGAGGAAAAGAATCCTTCTCAATGTTCTATCTAGTTGCATGTTAGGTTCACGTCTTTCAGTCCCTCTTATGCCTTAGCATGCATGTATGGTTCAGATGTTCGATTTAGATATATAAAATCAGTTGAAGTCAAATACTCCCTTGGTATCAACTGTGAGTAATCAAACTTGGGATTTTAGTTCCGTCCCTATCCTTTTTATATGTTTAGCTAACATAGAAGGACGAATATTCCCAAGGGGGAGATATTGTAACACCCCGGAAGTTTCTAAGATCAGACCCAGAGTTAGATAGTATTCAATAGAAAAAACAGCAGAAATTTGCCTCAGAACGAGTCGTGGAATGACTTTTTAGGTAACCTAATGGGTCGTGGTCTGACCCATGAGGAGCAGTCAGGATGTGCAGCAAGGTCCAGTGATCATGGATGACCGGATGAGTCGTCATGTCAAGTAACGACTCGTTAGGGCAGCGTGGGAAGGGGAAGCAGGAATAGTGAGGTTCAGTTGAAAAGGATGACCCAACGCGTCGTTAGGCAGGCAAAGACTCGTAAGGTCGACCATCGGGTGGAGGCTAGAGATCAAGGATGGGTCTCGAGGTAGTGGTGATCACAGAACAGGGGACGAGTCGTCATGCACTTGATAACTTGTCATGTGACCCATGGGGAGAAGAGAGTAGAAATTAAGCGAAACCAGTGTACTCCACGACAGGGCCCCATGAGTCATTGCCAACCCCACGACTCGTGGAGTGCCTCGTGGAGACTGGTAGGGTGGATTTTTCCCGCGGTTTTCCAAAGGTGTTTTTGAAAAAACCTACACTTCTAACTCCTAAACTTCATCATTTTGAGTATGTAATGGGACATTTTTAAGCGGATATCTAGCCTAAACTCTCATGCTATCAGAAAACATTCTCAAACTCTTCTTCCTCCTTGCTTTTTAGACTCAAGGATTCATCAAGGGTTCCTCAAGGCTTCAAGGTGCAAGTTCAAGTGGGGGTTTCTTCTAATTAGGTATGTGGGCTTTTCAAAAAGGATATCCTTCCATCCTTGTGCCCCTGATTTTTATACTAAAACCCCCAAACTCACAGATCTCCAGTAAAGCATGATCTAGGGTTTCGATTTATGGGTGATTCCTTCTATGTCTCTTATGATATTCTAAGAACCATTATGCTTGACAGTCATGTGTGCTTATGAGATTTCTTTTAATATCTTGAATTATGTACTTGATATGGAAATGCATGATTATAGAATTTTAACCATGAGATAGACTAGAACTTTGAATGGGACTTCGCTAATTGCTTACATGCTCTTATCATGAACTTATTTCCATGTCTAAAGTATGGAAAGATCGTATGAATTCTCTTAAACCTATAATATATTATTTAATAGATGTGTTGAGATGTGATTAGAACTTATGGGCCTGATCAATGTGAAGTATGTATATGTTTTCACTATGATTTTGGAGTAAATGGTTTGTTTATGAGTTGAACCTATGCGAATTGCATGATTATCGAACCTTCTTCTTAAATTAGAGTAAATTTCGAAATGGAGTCCGGGAAAATGTTATATGCTTTCACCATGATCTCAATGTACATGCTAAAGTGTAAAATGAACCCATGGGTCTTACATGAATCTAAGATATACGTCACATGCTATGTAATGGGAATCTGAGATTTAAATGTAGTGGACATGTTTAAAGTATTATCTGATCTTATCAATGCTTATGAAAGTAGAATATATGTTTTAAAAAATGATTCAGGACTATGATGATAAGCATGAAAACGGTCCTTCAGACTTTTGGGCTTGTTGTTAGTAGAAAGTAGCCTTAATCAATTCTAAATGAATGTAGTGTGATGAAATCACCAAATGCTCATGTCTCTGATTAACTGTAGTAGCTTAGACTAGATGAATAATGTAGATCAATATTCTTCATGTTCTAGTACAGTCAGGGACTCTTCATAGCTGAGAATGTTTCCCTTAGTTCAGTTGGGACTCTCCACAGCTGAGAATTTTTTCCTTAGTTCAGTTGTGACTATTTATAGCTGAGAATGTTTCCCTTAGTTTAGTTGGGACTCTCCATAGCTGAGAATGTTTCCCTTAGTTTAGTTGGGACTCTCAATAGTTGACAATGTTTCCCTTAGTCAGTTAGGGACTCTCTATAGTAGAGAATGACTCCCTTAGTTCATGTTGTCAGTTTGTCTTAGTTCTATTTATTTCAGACTTCAGTTTAAATCAGATATAGCAGAATACGGTCTCATTTACTAGAGGATAACCAGTACAATGTATGATATCAGTTTCTGCTTTAGCTTTCATTATATGTTCAGTAGATGACCTTTACGCATGAGTTGATGATGCTTCAGAATATGAATTCCAAATAAAAGTTTCATGTCGATATGTGTATGTAACTCATAAAGAGTTGTTGCATTCTAGTTCAGTTATATGTAGATGTACCCAGTTTATTTACTTCTTGTGTACTTGTATGTTTTAGTTTATTTATGTTTTCCGTATGCTCAGTACATTCCAATACTAACTGAATACTTTATTACTATATCATTTCATGATATAGATTCAGGTTTCCAGACTCAGCGTCGTGGTTAGATACGCTCCATTCCCATCTCAACTGCTTGTGGTAAATCCTCATCTTCCGAGGATGCGATTTATGTTTCTTATTTCATCATGTTCAGTTTTCGGACTTTAGGAGTTAGTTGGGGGCTTGTCCCAACACTAGTTCACTAAAGGCTTTCAGACTTGTATAGACAGATTCAACTTGTATCAGAGTTTTATAAGAATTTGTTATTTTGGGTTTTAAATTAGACTCTTTCAGTTAGTTTCCACTTAGTTATGTTCTGTTAGCTGTTTCTATTATTAAGTATCATGCTGTGATCATGCCATGGGTTGACTTGGAGCCTTTCGGGGTTCTTTGTCATGTGTCTCAATCTGGGCCTATGTTTGGGTCATGAAAAACTTGTTATCAAAGCAAAGGTTTAGAGTGTCCTAGGGTATCTGAAAGCCGCGTTAAGTAGAGTCTTCTTCATGGGTGTGAAGCGCGTCATACTTATGAAGAAAAGGCTAGGAGACATTCTAGGAATGTTCCCTTTTATTCATGATTCTTATCGCGTGTAAAGTATGAAAATCTAACAGCTCCTCTTCTGACTCATGCTTTATGCGCTCGCAGATAATGCCTCCCGTATGTGCAAATGAAATAAGAAATGGTAATGGGCGCCAACAAGCCCCACCAACCCCAGCGAACCCTATGGATGAACATGTCACTCTTGCCGAGTTCAGGGCAACCCTTCATATGTTGCACAGGCCATAACCTCCCAGATTAATCAGCGGGCAATGGCTCATATTCCCTAGAATGGGAACATAGCATCGACTAGGGTAAGAGACTTCCTCATAATGAATCCACCCAAATTCTTGGGGTAAAAGGTAGATGAGGACCCATATGAGTCTTGGAAGAGATCCAGAAGATCACCCAAATCATGGGGGTGACGAGTATTGAGAGCATAGACTTAGCCTCCTACCACTGAAAAGAGTCTCTTATATATGGTTTTGCCAGTGGAGAGACAGTCGAGGAGTTGGAGCAGCCCCCATAGGTTGGGATGAGTTTATGACTGCGTTCCTGGACAGGTTTTTCTCTAGGGAGTTGAGAGAGGCAAAGGGCATAATTCATCAACTTGAGACAGAATAACATGACTGTCTAGGAGTATGCTCTGGAATTTACCCAGTTGTCCAAGTATGCCCTGGAGATGGTAGCCGACCAGAGGGCTCGCGTGAGCAGGTTCGTGAATGGAGTGTCAGACTCCTTGATCAAAGAATGCAGGACAACTATGTTGCACAAATATATAAACTTTCCACGTTTGCTGATATTCGCTCAACAAATAGAGGCGGAGCAGGTGAAAGAAAAAGAGAGAGAGGCCAAGAGGGCTAGGGTAGGAGATTAAGAGTTTTCCCCGAAGAGGACGAGTGGTGGACACCGCTCACACGCCCAGCAGAAATCATCAGCCCCAACACTTTTGACAGTTAGTGCTTCGTACAAACCCAGGGTAAGGGAGATTACGTATCCGTTGTGTACCAGTTGCGGGAAGCACCATTTGGGAGAATGCATGGCTGGCTTGGATACTTGTTTTTGGTGCAGCAAGTTGGCCCATAAGCACTGAGATTGTGCAGCGGCTAAGCGCGGCAAGAGTAGAGCCTGTGCCAACTCTTTAGTAGCTCCGATAGCCCATCCATTCCAGTAGGGTGCATCATCTAGCGCGGGTGGCGGACAACGTCAGAACCGCTCTTATGCCGTAGCAGCACACCAGGATAAGGGTAAGTCTCTAGTAGTAGTCATATGTATGTTGTGAATTTTGTGTTACTCTTTGTATGTTGCTAGCCCCAGAACCCCGGTATTTAATAAGAAGCTCTATGATGTTGTTGAGAAGAGATTGTCGATGTGTGATGTGAATAGTTGTGAGGATAAGGTTTGCAGTGAATGTTAGAGGTGAAAGAGAAACTAAGAGTTAGTGATTTAGCCCTGACCTTAAGAAGGATTCAAGAATCTTAGAATGATGGCTTTAAGCTAAGGGGAAGATGGAAAGTATGTGAGACAAGCAGGTCTTGAGTATGATAGTGGGTGGGTTGGGGGGGGGGGATTTCCAACCCTGACAGTTGCGGTATGTCAACCTCTTCAGCCTTAGATAACCTCTATTGTATTTCAGTTGAAGCTAAGTTTTACCCATCCCTATGTGTAGATTTCAAGAATTTTTAGATAACCGCTTCATAACAACAATGCCAGTCTACAACGATGCCAGTCTTACTCTACAAATCCTTAAGGGTCATCTTCATGTTATGAATCCTCTATGTGTGTTAACTCATGTCTTCCAGTATGATCAAATCAAACTCAGTCTTTAGAAGTTTCTTTAGTAGCTTAGTAGAATAAGGTTAAGTCATGTGTGTGCTCAGTTATAGATGTCGTGAATAATTCGTTCTTATGAGTCCTTTACTTTCAGTTAGACCAGATATCATGAATTCCAACCCCATAACAGAAAGTGATTTGAGAATGAAGGCTCAATCCGCATCAATTCAGTGCCAGTTAGAGGAAAAGAATCCTTCTCAATGTTCTATCTAGTTGCATGTTGGGTTCACGTCTTTCAGTCCCTCTTATGCCTTAGCATGCACGTATGGTTCAGATGTTCGGTTTAGATATATAAAATCAGTTGAAGTCAAATACTCCCTTGGTATCAACTGTAAGTAATCAAATTTGGGATTTCAGTTCCGTCCCTATCCTCTCAATATGTTTAGCTAACATAGAAGGACGAATATTCCCAAGGGGGAGATATTGTAACACCCCGGAAGTTTCTAAGATCAGACCCAGAATTAGATGGAGTTCAACAGAAAAAACAAAAGAAATTTGCCTCAGAACGAGTCGTGGAATGACTTGTTAGGTAACCTTATGAGTCGTGGTCAGACCCGTGAGGAGCAGTCAGGAGGTGCAGCAAGGTCCAGTGATCACGGATGACCTGATGAGTCATCATGTCAAGTAACGACTCGTTAGGGCAGCGTCGGAAGGGGAAGCAGGAATAGTGAGGTTCAGTGGAAAAGGATGACCCAACGAGTCGTTAGGCAGGCAAAGACTCATAAGGTCGACCATCGGGTGGAGGCTGGAGATCAAGGATGGGCCTCGAGGTAGTGGTGATCACGAAAGAGGGGACGAGTTGTCATGCACTTGATAACTTGTGAAGGGACCCATGGGGAGAAGAGAGTAGAAATTAAGCGAAACCAGTGTACTCCACGACAGGGCCCATGAGTCATTGCCAACCCCACGACTCGTGGAGTGCCTCGTGGAGACAAGTAGGGTGAATTTTTCCCTCATTTTTCCAAGGGTGTTTTTGTAAAAATCTACACTTCTAACTCCTAAACTTCATCGTTTTGAGTATCTAATGGGACGTTTTTAAGGGGATATCTAGCCTAAACTCTCATTCTATCACAAAACATTCTCAAACCCTTCTTCCTCCTCTCTTTTTAGAGTCAAGGATTCATCAAGGGTTCCTCAAGGCTTCAAGGTGCAAGTTCAAGTGGGGGTTTCTTCTAATTAGGTATGTGGGCTTTTCAAAAAGGATATCCTTCCATCCTTGTGCCCCAGATTTTTATACTAAAACCCCCAAACTCACAGATCTCCAGTAAAGCATGATCTAGGGTTTTGATTTATGGGTGATTCCTTCTATGTCTCTTATGATATTCTAAGACCCATTATTCTTGACAGTCATGTGTGCATATAAGATCTCTTTTAATATCTTAAATTATGTACTTTATATGGAAATGCATGATTATAGAATTTTAACAATGGGATAGACTAGAACTTTGAATGGGACTTCGCTAATTGCTTACATGCTCTTATCATGAACTTATTTCCATGTCTAAAGTATGGAAAGATAGTATGAATTCTCTTAAACCTATAATATATTATTTAATAGATGTGTTGAGATGTGATTAGAACTTATGGGCCTGATCAATGTGAAGTATGTATATGTTTTCACTATGATTTTTGTGTAAATGGTTTGTTTATGAGTTGAACCTATGCGAATTGCATGATTATTGAACCTTCTTCTTAAATTAGAGTAAATTTCGAAATGGAGTCCGGGAAAATGTTATATGCTTTCACCATGATCTCAATGTACATGCTAAAGTATGAAATGAACCCATGGATCTTACATGAATCTAAGATATACGTCACATGCTATGTAATGGGAATTCAAGATTTAAATGTAGTGGACATGTTTAAAGTATTATCTGATCTTATCAATGCTTATGAAAGTAGAATATATGTTTTAAACAATGATTCAGGACTATGATGATAAGCATGAGAACGGTCCTTTAGACTTTTGGGCTTGTTGTTAGTAGAAAGTAGCCTTAATCAATTCTAAATGAATGTAGTGTGATGAAATCAGCAAATGCTCATGTCTCTGATTAGCTGTAGTAGCTTAGACTAGATGAATAATGTAGATCAATATTCTTCATGTTCTAGTACAGTCAGGGACTCTTCATAGCTGAGAATGTTTCCCTTAGTTCAGTTGGGACTCTCCATAGCTGAGAATATTTTCCTTAGTTTAGTTGTGACTCTTCATAGCTGAGAATGTTTCCCTTAGTTTAGTTGGGACTCTCAATAGTTGAGAATGTTTCCCTTAGCTATTTAGGGACTCTCTATAGTAGAGAATGACTCCCTTAGTTCATGTTGTCAGTTTGTCTTAGTTCTATTTACTTCAGACTTCAGTTTAAATCAGATATAGCAGAATGCAGTCTCATTCACTAGAGGATAACCAGTACAGTGTATGATATCAGTTTCAGCTTTAGCTTTCATTATATGTTCAGTACATGACCTTTACGCATGAGTTGATGATGCTTCAGAATATGAATTCCAAATAAAAGTTTCATGTCGATATGTGTATGTAACTCATAAAGGGTTGTTGCATTCTAGTTCAGTTATATGTAGATGTACTCAGTTTATTTCCTTCTTGTGTACTTGTATGTTTTAGTTTATTTATGTTTTCCGTATGCTCAGTACATTCCAATACTAATTGAATACTTTATTACTATATCATTTCATGATATAGATTCAGGTTTCCAGACTCAGCCTCGTGGTTAGATATGCTCCATTCCCATCTCAACTGCTTGTGGTGAATCCTCATCTTCCGAGGATGCGATTTATGTTTCTTATTTCATCATGTTCAGTTTTCAAACTTTAGGAGTTAGTTGGGGGCTTGTCCCAACTCACCAGTTCACTAGAGGCTTTCAGACTTGTATAGACAGATTCAACTTGTATCAGAGTTTTATAAGAATTTGTTATTTTGGGTTTTAAATTAGACTCTTTCAGTTAGTTTCCACTTAGTTATGTTCTGTTAGCTGTTTCTATTATTAAGTATTATGCTATGATCATTCCATGGGTTGACTTGGAGCCTTTCGGGGTTCCTTGTCCTGTTTCTCAATATGGGCCTATGTTCGGGTCATGACACAACATGTATGCAAGAGTCTGAATAGTCTGCTCGTCCTGATCATCTGTCTACGGGTGAAAAGTTGTGCTAAGCTTCTCTTGAGTACCAAGGCCTCACTGAAACAACCTCCAAAACTAAGAGGTAAATTAAGTACCCCAATCTAAGATTATGGACAAAGGAACTCCATACAACCAAACTAACTCATGAACGTACAATCTAGCATAATCCTCGGTTGAGTCGGTAGTTTTAACTTGTAGAAAATGGGTTGATTTGGTCAACCTGTCCACAATCACCCATTAGAGTCATACTATCGGCATGTGTGAGGCAAATCTATAATGAAGTCCATGTTGATTTCCTCCCACTTTCGAGTAGGAATTCTAATGTCCTGAAGCATACCTCCAGGTCACTAATGCTCAACCTTCACATGTTAGCAATTCGAACACTTAGCCACAAACTCCGCTATGTCCTTCTTCATGTCATTTCATCATTAGATTTCTCATAGATCACGATACATCTTAGTGGCACCTAGATGGATAGAGTACCAAGAGCCATGAGCCTCATGCAACATCTGCTCTCTTAAATCCTCAACACTCGGAACACATAAATAGCCATGATATCGAAGCGCACTATCTCCCCCTTGGGAGAAGACCTCTACTTTGTAATTCTATGCAGTTTCCTTTAGCTTCACTAGGATAGGATCCTCATCTTGCTTGACTTTGACTTTCGTCACCAATAAAAATTCTGACCCATTCTGAAAAAGGACACCACTATCCTTTGAGTCGATAAGGCGAACCCCTAAACGACATGCTCTGCCAATTCCTTTCTCCCATCCTCGACAAGAGACACACTCTCCACGGAAAACCTGCTAAGAGCATCCGCCACTACATTGACCTTGCCTGGATGATAAAGGACATTCATGTCAGAGTCCTTGAGAAGCTCTAGCCATCTCCTTTGCCACAATTTCAGGTCCTTTTGAGTGAACACATACTGAAGGCTCTTGTGGTCTGTGAACACATCCACATGAACCCCATACAAATAATGCCTCCAAATCTCCAAGCAAATCACAGCTGCCAACTCTAGGTCATGCGTCGTATAATTTTTCTTATGAGTCTTAAGCTGTCTAGAGGCACACACAATGACCTTCTCATGTTGCATCAACAAACAACCAATAATAGCCCTAGAGGTATCACAATACACAACAAAACCATCTATCCCTCCGGTAGTGTAACACCCCGTATAGTTTAAGCGATAAAATCGTTCTTTCGAGCTATGGCCAAGAGTGCTTAGTGCCATAATAAGGATGTGTTATGAGGTATTCATATCACTCAATGATTGTACGTTAAAATTTGGAGTCGAGAAAGTTGTAAAACGAAAATCGGCAAAGTTATCGCAAGTTACTTTTAGAAATTTTTTGAAATTTGGACCAAATGTCTTAGGGATTTTGTCCTAATATAAAAGATTTAGGAGACCTAATGTCGCTCAAATTACACCTCACAATTGAGATATAAGTGGTCGATTGTCAAATATAGAACCCAACAAAGGTTGAGGTCGATCCCACAGGGAATATGATAAGAACTTAAGTTAATGCGAATAACTATTACTATTGAGTTACTTATTTGCAAAGGGGGAAAATATAGAATAATAGACAAAGTAAAAATTACTAATGCTGAAATCAAATTTGGTTTGTATTAAATTAATGACTTGACTAGGATTGTGTTCCCCGGGATTTCATAACCACAAGACTTATACACTAGTGATCTATTCCGGTGTTTAACATGTAATATTGGTAAGTTAGGTTCACCTAAATGGTTGGTCACCTATCTAGATGATTATCACCACACAACTTGGTCCGTATACGGGTGTACTTTAATTGACCCTTACCCTTAATATCGGATTAGCCGTCCCCGGAAAACTTCAAGCTATTAGATGAGGGTTGATAGCCTCAAATCTCCATTGTTAATCCCTTTTCCCATTCATTACCTCCTTGGTCCAATAAGTAAGAATAAGGCAAGTCCTAACATTTGCAACCGTCAAGAATCAATCAAAACGAAGGAAAAAACAATACATGCATAAAACCCCGTTCAAGAATCACTAAGTGTTTTTACCTATGTGTGTTAATTCATCTTGGTTCCCACAAACCTAGTTTATGGGTTTAGCTACTCATACTTGTATTATCGCAATCACAAGATATTGAAGAAATCATAATTGCAACTTATTAATTATCGTAGAATAAAAACCACGTAGATAGAATAAAAACTCCACAATAGATGAATAAACTCCAATGTTACTTTTGTTTCTTGAATCAAGAACAATTGATCAATACCAAATTCTAGTTGAAAACTAATAAAGTCGGCTCTCTCAATTACTCTAGAACTGTAAGAAAAATCATCTAAAAGTCCTCTGAAAATCGTCGTCCAAAAATAAACCTAAACTGTGTATTTATAGTTCCTAGAAATCCTTTACCTAATTAAAACTGGAAACCAGGTCGGCATTGGCAACGGGCTTGGTGACGTTTCATTTGGCCCTCTGACGAGTTTTTCCTTGCTTAAAACAGTCGTCCTCAGCAACGTACCCTATCGTGAAAACGGGTCACCTAGCGACTCGTCATTCCTAAGCACGAGTCATTAGGTCCCTCATAGTCTAGAGTGGCTGGTTGAAGGGAAAGGGAAGCCAGAAAATCCAGGGAATCGAGGTCCCCCAAACTGCACCCTACAGTTGGTCCCAGTGATCTGCCAACGAGTCGTTCCTTCATATGATCTATCGTCAACTATACTATCCACTTTGTTAAAATTTACTCTTTCATCTTTCACGGTTGACCTCATTACTCGTTACCAGGTGTAACGAGTCACTTCCTCAACTAGTCAAGTACACTGTCTTGCATCATCAAAAATTCATCTTTTGCCCATGCCTTAAGCAACGGGTCGAGCCTCCTGCCAATGACTCGTGAAGTGCCTGGTAGTCACCCTTTCAGTTGTTTTCAGCATTAATTCAACCAGTTCACTCCCGAACCTATTTTCCCTGCAACATTAAGCACAAAACACATCATACCTATATAAACATACTTGGAATGTGCATAATTTCTTGGTTTTAAGTGTCGAAAGTTTCATAAAATCATGGCACATCAAGACCTACAATATATAAAATTAAATATCTTTGAGTCTATTTTTCAGAACATCAAACCGCTCATCAATCCGACATAGGAGGAAAGAGTTATGAGTATTTTACCACGAACTGTTCGGGCAGAAATGGGTCACGGGCCAGCTGGATCGGGATGCCTTTTGGGTAACCTATTTAAGGTGATTTTTGGCTGAAAGTTCATTATTTTTTCTCCCATAATTTCCAGAGATCTGGGAAGCTTTTTCTCCCAACATTTACTCTACCTACTGTCAAGGATCGTATAGCTTCGTCGACTCACAGTTAGTCGCATTGGTCGCTCAGAAGACCACCTTAGTCGTCAAAAGTCTAGTAGAATATGTTTTATCCTAAGTATGGATCTTACCATATGTTATATGTGGGGCTAACACCTCTAGCTATTCATATAGTTGCCCATGTATATGTCGCCAAATGGCTCAGATATAGTTACAAGAGCCCAGATAGCTTAGATAGAGTTATATGAGCCCAAACAACTTAGATACAGTTATAGGAGCCCAGATGGCTCAGATACAGATAAAGGAGCCTAGACGACTCAGATACAGTTACAGGAGCCCAGACGACTAGATACAGTTACAGGAGCCCAAATGGCTTGATACAGTTACAGGAGCCCAGAAGGCTCGATCACAGTTTCAGAGGTCAAATATACCTTAGTTACAACTTACCTATAAGCTTACAGTGATACAGATAGGAGGGTATGGATTGCTTGCACTTGTCAGGGCTTATGGGGGCCCAGGTAGGTTATTCTATGTTGTTTGTATCTTCCAGGCTTATGGGACCAGGTTAGGTTCTTGGTTGCATATTTTCTTGTTAGTTATAGTTCATACTGTATTTAGGTTAACTTCTGGGCCTTATTACTGATTACTTTCAGTTTCTTATCAGCTTTTATTCAGTTATTATATTTCTGCCTTACATATTTCGTACATATTGTACTGACGCCCATGCATGGGGCACTGCATACTTGCCAGTAGGTTCAGACAGATAGGTTCCGAGACCTTCTTAGTAGTTGTTTAGACTTAGCAGATTGGCCAGCTCCTTTCCTCCGGAGTTGCCAGACATTAGAGGTTTTCCTATCTTTTGTTGTATAGTTTTGGGTAGACTGGAGCCTTGTCCCGACCAATATTTAACTCTTTAGAGGCTTGCATACTATAGTACTTGTTAGATATGTGTTATTGGTCGTGTGGGGCCTAGTTGTGTTATTTGTTAGCAGCCTTTTCGGCTTATATATATTTATATGTGCGCCTGCTTTCCTTTTGTCATGATTTAGTCAGCATGGTGGTCTTGTAGGCCTGCATAGGATGCCATTATGCAACTGTTGGGTTAGCTAATTTAATGCAGATGTTTATGTAGCATCCTTGTCGGCCCAAGTCCATGTTTTGAGCTGAGATATAGCTATTTGTTTTCTTGATATGTGCAGCTGGTAAGCACCAGAAGTGTATATGTCCAGCTAGGTCATCTCAGAGTCCAGTATGGCATTAGGTGCCAGTTACAACTCCTAAGGCGGGGCGTGACAAACTTGGTATCAGAGCAACATCGTATCCTGGGGAGTCTGCAAGTCGTGTCTAGTAGAGTCTTATTTATAAATGTGTTGTGCACCATATTTTATAAGTAGGAGGCTACGGGGCATGATAGTATGGTTACCCCTCCTTCTTCTCAAATCATACTATAGAACTAAGTTATATAGGGTTGAGTCCCTAAGCTTATATTGTTATATCTTTCTATAGAGATGTCTGATAAAAGACAGACTACAGCCAGTCGTGAGTTAGATACAACAGCAAGGGAGGGTACCAGCAGGGTGCCACAGTTGGAGATAGCCCATCCTAAGGCGAAAGGAAGACATCTTCTCGATTTCCCCAGCACTCTCTAGGACACCAAGAATCTCCTAGGGAAATAGAAGCACCGAAACCACTTTCCATTCCTCCTACACAATCAGATCAGGATGTCAGGAGTGCAGTATATATGTTGGTTCAGATGATGGCTGCTCAATGTCATCCAATAGTACCAGTTGTTGATGAGCCTACTGAGGGGCTCGAAAGTTCGAGGGTTCGTAAGTTTCTTGCCTTGAGTCCTTCATAGTTTACAGGGACAGACCGTAGAGAGGACCCTTATAACATCGTAGATCAGTTACAGAGGATATTCAGAGTCATGCATGCTTCATCCACAGAATCAATTGAGTTAGTACTGTTCTGACTATGAGAGATCGCGGTTCTGTGGTACGAATGAAAAAGGTCCAGAGGTAGAGATGCACCTTCACCTACTTGGCCTAGTTTCTCTAAGGCCTTCATAGACCATTACTTGCCTCGAGAGATCCAATAGGACAGAGTAGATCATTTCTTACACTTGGAGCAGGGCAGGATGAGTGTTAGAGAGTAAGCATTGAGGTTTGAGTCCTTGGCTAGATATGCGCCAGCATTTGTTGATACCATGCCAGCTAGGATACATCAGTTTATTATGGGTCTTGCACCATAGTATGTAGAGTCTTGTATTATAGCTACATTACAAGAGGATATGGATATCTCACAAATTCAGGCCTTTTCTCAGAATATAGAAGAGATCAGGTAGCGTCAGTATGGGACAAAAAGGGTAGGTCAGGAGCAGCGTCGGAGGGCTAGACCCGCTGATTTTCAGGTAGAGTTTCAGGGTGGGCCCAGGCCCTACTGGTCAGGTAGACCACCTAGGACCTCATCTTAGTAGTAACAAGGCAGCAGATTAAATTGTCATTGACAGTCAGGTCCCGGTGAGAGTTCACGAGCGTCAGGCTCACAACAGCAAAGAGGCCCAAATCAGGTGAGGCCCGTGGTACCATATTGTAGTACTTGCGATAGGCGACATCTTGGGAGATGCATATATGACTCCGTTTCCTATTACTTCTATGGGCAGGAGGGTTATATGATGAGAGATTGTCCGACAAAGTGATGGGGACTAGCAGAGTAGGTACTCAGCAGGGTCTCATTCTCCAGCACCCTCTGCAAGGCGCATGACCGCAGCTCTCGCAAGCAGGGGCAGAGGTAGACCAGGAGCTCCAGTTCTGGTAGTGGTCTGGATCGTACTTACGCATTAGCAGGGCGGCAGGATTCTGAGGCATTGCTAGATGTTGTGATAGGTACATTGAATGTTTGCTCCCACTTAGTTTATGCTTTGATAGATCCAGGCTCTACCTTGTCTTATGTTACCCCGCTAGAGGCATTAAATTTTGGTATAGTGCCAGAGTTACGTCAGCAACCATTTTCTGTGTCTACACCTATTGGCGAATCTATTATCGCCAGGAGAATCTATCAAGATTGTACGGTGGAGATTTTTGGCCGCCAAACCTCTGCAAACCTAGTAGAACTAGAAATGATTGATTTCAATGTAATTATGGGCATGGATTGGCTAGCGCCATGTTATGCTAGTGTCTAATATTGAACAAAGGCTGTCTGATTCCACTTTCTAAGAGAGGTAGTACGAGAATGGAAAGGAAATGCAGCTACGTCAAAAGGTAAGTTCACATCCTATCTTCAGGAAAGAAAGATAATTGCAAAAGGTTGTACCTATTATATTATCAGGGCTTGAGATATGCAAGCAGAATCCCCGACTCTTTAGTCCATTCTAGTGGTTAGTGAGTTCCCAGATGTATTTTCAGATGAACTTCCTGGTATTCCCCAAAACGGGAAATTGAATTCCTCATTGATACACTACCAAATACACAACCCATATCTATTCCTCCATATAGAATGGATCCTGCCAAACTAAAGGAATTGAAGGATCAGCTGAAAGACTTGTTAGATAAGGGTTTCATTAGGCCTAATGCTTCACCGTGGGGTGCGCCAGTCTTAGTCGTGAAAAAAAAGATGGCTCACTGCGAGTGTGTATAGATTATTGACAATTGAAAAAGTTACTATTAAGAACAGATATCACCGACCAAGAATAGATGATTGTTTTGATCAGCTACAGGGGGCAAAATACTTCTCAAAGATTGACTTAAGGTCAGGGCACCACCAGGTAAGGGTTCGGGAGAAGGATATTTCAAAAATAGCCTTTAGAACTAGATATGACCATTTTGAGTTCCTTGTTATGTCTTTCGAGTTGACAAATGCCCCATCAGTATTTATGGATTTGATGAACAGCATATTCAGGACATTTTATTTTTGTTCGTGATAGTGTTTACTGATAATATTCTGGTATATTCATGTTCAAAAGCTGAACTTAGAGATTATTTATGAGTGGTACTTCAAGTCCTCAGAGATCATAGGTTGTATGTGAAGTTCTCGAAATGTGAGTTCTAGTTAAATTTTGTGGCCTTCTTGGGCCATATTGTGTCAAATGCGGCCATTCAGGTGGACTCACAGAAAATTGAGGCTGTAGAGACTTGGACCAGACCCACAACTCCAACTAAGGTTCATTGTTTCCTGGAGTTAGTAGGTATTACAGAAGGTTTGTGGATAGATTCACTTCCCTATCAACACCATTGACCAAGCTGATTCAGAAAGCAGTTAATTTCCAATGGAATGAGGCTTGTGAATAGAGTTTCCAGGAGTTAAAAAATAGACTGACATTTGCGCCAGTATTAGCCTTGCTAGCGAGTTCAGAGGGCTACGCTGTATATTGTGACGCTTCATGTAGTGGATTAGGATGTGTCCTGATGCAACATGGTAAGGCAATTTCTATGCTTCGAGGAAATTAAGAGAACACGACAAGAATTACCCCACTCATGATCTAGAATTAGCTGCAATTATTCATGCCCTAAAAATTTGGAGGCACTACTTATATGGTGTTCATGCAGATATCTTCACTGATCACAAGAGCCTCCAATATGTTTTTGCATAGAAAGAGTTGAATTTGCGACAACTTCATTGGCTTGAGTTGTTAAAGGACTATGATGTAAATATCTTATATCACCCAGGAAAGGCTAACATTGTAGCCGATGCCCTTAGTCGCAGATCCATGGGCAGCTTATCATACCTAAGGCCAAAAAGATAGAATTGGCCTGAGAGCTGCACCAGTTGGCCTGTCTAGCAGTTCGATTAGTGGATTCAGATAATAACGAGGTTGTGATTCAGAATATTGTGGTGTCATCTCTAGTGGTGAAAGTGAAAGAGCGACAGTACGAAGACCCTAGCCTGGTACATCTTAGAAGTAAAGTTTGACAAGGAGGGCTATTGGACTTTGAGATAATAAGGGACGGAGTTTTGAGATTCAAAGGTCGGCTCTACGTTCCAGATATAGCAGGACTTCGCCAGTAGATTATGGCAAAGGTGTGTTATTCTCGTTATTCACTTCACCCAGGTTTGACGAGAATGTACCATGATATAAAGGAGATCTATTGGTGGCATGGGATGAAGAAAAATATTGTTGAGTTTGTAGCACAGTGTCCCAATTGCCAGGAGGTAAAAGCTGAACATCAAAAATTGGGCAGGCTGACACAGGAGATAGCCGTGTCAATGTGGAAGTGGGAATCAATCAATATGAATTTTGTTATAGGTTTACCTCGCACCATGCATAAATTTGACTCTATCTGGGTCATTGATGACAGGCTGATGAAATCAACTTATTTCTTACCGATTAGGACCTCGTTCTCGCCAAAGATTATGTTGAGCTGTATATTAAAGAGATAGTCCAACTGCATGGTGTCCCATTATCTATCATCTCTGACAGAGGGGCACAATTTACAACTATATTCTGGAAGTTGTTTCAGAAAGGTTTGGGGACACAGGTTAGCTTGAGTACAACCTTTTATCCCCAGATAGATGGCCAAGCAGAGCACACCATTCAGATGCTCGAAGATATGTTACGGGCATATGTGTTAGACTTTGGAGAAAGTTGGGATGATCACCTACCTCTTATTGAGTTTTCATGTAATAATAGTTACCGTTCTACCATTAAGATGGTGCCTTATGAGACTTTATATGGGAGAAAATACAGGTCCCCTGTAGGATGATTTGAAGTAGATGAGTTAGAATTGATCAGACTTGACATGATACATCAATCTAAAGAGAAAGTTAAACTCATCAGAGGGCATTTATTGACAACCCAGAGTCATCAAAAGTCCTATTTTGATGTACGATGCAGAGACTTAGAGTTTGATGTTGATGATTAGGTATACCTAAAAATTTCGGTAATGAAGGGCGTTATGAGTTTTGGCAAGAAGGGAAAGCTTAGCCCTAGATTCATCGGGCCATATGGGATCCTTCAGAAGGTAGGCCAAGTGGCTTATGAGTTAGATTTGCCTTCGGAGCTAGAATATGTTCATCCAGTTTTTCATGTATCGATGTTACGCAAGTGCGTAGGAGACCCTTCTCGAATTATTCTAATTGAGGATGTTCAGGTCATAGAAGAGTTGTCCTACAAGGAGACTCCAATAGCTATACTAGATCGACAGGTCCATAGATTCAGGACCAAAGATATAGCCTCAGTTAAAGTTTAATGGAGGAAAAAAAATGTAAAAGAGATGACTTGGGAAGCTGAGGATGATTTGAGGTCTAGATATGCTCACTTGTTCCAGACCCCATGATAATAGTACTCAGACTCACACTCCGGTTGTACAGTTGGGGGAGACAGTTGTTCAGATATTGTTTTGTTGCTTATATCATCATTATTGTTGATTGCTGATCTTGGGCATAATTGCATGCCCAAGTGATACTTTATTACTTAATTTGGACTTGTTTATCTACTTTTATGTGTACATTCTAATGTGGTTTTTATGTAAATGTGGATTTATACTAACCAACATGATTAGTTATTGTTTCTGCAGTTTAGAATGAATTTTGGAAACTAATCTACAAGTTAGTCAAGTGGAGGAATGGACTCGGAAGCAAAACGCAGAAGTCGGCAAGAAAATACTAAAAACTTGATGCTCCGCGATAGAGGCCGTGTCACGCTACCATCGCGGAAGCATTCTGCCTAGTGTAAAATTTTAGGCGAATTCTAGTGAAGGTGCGCGATGGCACCGTGTCACGGAGCCTATGCTCCGCGTTCACTTTCGTGACACATTGGGAAGACTTTGTTGCACACCTGAATTCCAGTGAAGGTGGGCAACAAGTCCGTGGCACGGAGCTGAGGCTCTGCGATAACCTCCGTGCAACACTGAGGCTAAGAAGTTGTGCATCCAAGTTCTAGTGAGGCTCCGCGACAAGACTGTGGCACGGAGCTGATGCTTCGCGGTAGCCTCCATGCCACGTTGCCAGTTTATTCCGGGAAATTTATCACTTGTATAAATAGCACACTTAGGTTTTATTTTAAAAGATCTGACATTTTCATGCTAGAACGTGGGTATCAAGCAGTTGAGCTGAAGAAGTCCTAGGGTTAATTCTCTTCCTTTTTCTCTTAAATTTCAATTGCTTATATATTTTCTACTTGTTTTGAAGATGTTTAATCCTCAAATGAGTGGCTAATTCACCTTTGGCTGAGGTTGAGGATAATTGCAGTAGTATGTAATTGATGTTATTTCAGTTTTTATCTTCTCTAAAACGGTTGTTCTACTGATTCTTGTTTTTACTACATTAATGATTGACCATTGTTAATGTATATATTAAAATTCCAATTTTATTTCCGAAAGGAAGATTATTTGGATGGATGTGAATTGGTAGAATATGTTCTTGTCTTGGTTGAGAAATTAGGAGAAGATTAACGTTCAGAATAGAAATATATCTGTAATGTCATATTTGGTCATCTATGGAATTTAGTTTGGTTTATGGCAATATGAGTTGTTGCATCACAGAAATGTGTAATGTAAATGTCATAATTCTTTAATTGGTGAGGAGTTCGAAAGATCCAATCCATTGTTAATAATTCCTGACTAACAACCGAAGAGAAGTGTTGACTGAAATTTAATCAATAAATTATATATCTGCATGTTTTGCCTTAACCTCAGCTTGTTCGTGCTATTGTTTAGATTATTATTCATAATTTTCACTTAAGGTTACATTCACTAATATTCTTGAAAAATCACCATTTGTTTTGCTTGCCTACTTGTATAAAGAAGTGTGTATACTAAACATTTACAGAAAAATTACTTCTTCGTTACAGTCCCTATGGGTTCGATACCTGGCTTTAAATAAAGCCACTTTATTCTTGTACGACCATGTGCACTTGCGTGCGATTAGGAGTGAACAAGTTTTTGGTGCCATTGCTGGGACTGGCGTAATTGGTGATTTAATTTTCTTAGTGTTAGTTTACAAGTTCTATACAAGTGTTGATAACTTGATCTTAGCGATTTCTCTTGCAGGTACTAAGTTGTTTCTGTACGCTGGCAAGAGATAAAGAGTTGTTAGATCCATTTTTAGAGCCTGAGAGACAATTTCATCTACAGAAGAGGGAAGCTCTAGAAAAGAAGTTGCAGTTATTAAGGAGGTCAATTCTGGAGCAATAACAGCATCCACCGATTGTAAGGGCGGTTTTAGGTCCAGAAGAGGTGGCAGCAAGACTGGTCCATGAGGTGGAAATCCCACATGCGAATATTGTAACATCCAGCATTCGCAGGCCGGAACCAGGAGGGAGATTTGAACTTAAGCAGAACATGGTGCAGTTATTGTACACCAGCGGGCAATTTACAGGTCTCCCTCATGAAGATCCACAGCAGCATCTCCAAAACTTCTTGGAGATAAGTGACACATATATACCCGCTGGAGTATCATCTAATTATGTGAGGCTTACACTATTCCCGTTTTCACTGCTAGGGGAAGCCAAGAGGTGGTTAAAGGCTGAACCGCCAAATTCTATTACTACTTGGGATGACCTAGCGAGAAAGTTTTTGATACAATTCTTTCCATCAGGGAAGACAGCCAGGCTTAAAAGTCAGATTCTAAGTTTCAAACAGAGAGAGGGTGAGAATTTGTATCAGGCTTGGGAGAGGTTCAAGTCAATGTTAAGAGATTGTCCTCACCATCATCAGTCTAATGATATGTTGGTGCATACATTCATTGAAGGCTTGGAACCGCATACAAAGATTTTGTTAGACTCAGCAGCCAGGGGGCAGGCATTGGAAAAGACATACGAAGAGCTATACACCTTGTTGAATCGTATTTCACAAGGTAATCCTGCATGGAATGCTGATACAACCCGAGGGGGAGTGAAGAAAGCAGCAGGGGTCTTGGAGGTAGATGGATTCACAATGATTGCTGCACAAACAGCTGCTTTACAAAATCAAATTAACACTCATTTCAGTAGCATGAGTTTGAGTCAGGCACAAGCCCCAATCAATGCAGTTCAGCAGGTGTCGTGTGAAGTCTGTGGAAGTAGTGAACACTCAGCTGAGTGTTGTGGTGCCAATCCAGATTCGGTAAATTTTGTTGGAAATGCCCAGAGGAGCAACAATCAGCAGTATGGCAATAGTTACAACCCAAATTGGAGAAATCATCCGAATTTTTCATGGGGGAGTAATAGTCATCAGGGACAGAGTTCAAATCAGGGCGTGCACAGAAATCAAGGGGGTCATCACAATTTTCAGCTGCAATTCAGAAGAAATAATGCACCTCCTCATTCCAGAACATCGAGGATATGCTTAAAACCATAATAGCTAACCAGGCGCAGATGCAGGCTGATCAGGTAAAATTGACAGATGACATGAAAAATCAGTAGTTAGCTACAAAGGCATTGGAGTATCAGTTGGGACAGTTAGATGGAGCCCAAATTACTAGACCGAGGGGAGGATTACCAAGTGATACAGACCCAAATCCTAAGCAGGTTAATGCAGTTACTACCCGGAGTGGAAAGCAACTCGGGGAGGTGGAACCCGAAAGGCCACCTCAAAAATCTGGAGCAACAGAAAAGGATGAAGGAAATGATGATGTGAGGGGGAATGAAAAGGCAGCAGATATGGAAAGACCACCGCCCCCATTTCCTCAAAGATTGAAAAAGCACAAGGAGGAAGCATGCTTCAAGAAGTTCATGGAAGTGTTGAAGAAGGTACGTGTTAATCTTCCTTTAGTAGATGTGCTGCAGGGAGTGCCAAAATATGCTAAGTACATCAAAGACATTGTAGCAAACAAGAGCAGACTGACAGAGTATGCTACAGTTGCACTTACTGAGGAGTGCACCTCCCGTATACAGAATCGATTGCCAACCAAGCTCAAGGATCCTGGGAGCTTCACTATTCAGATTACAATTGGGCAGTCTATTCGAGCTCGTGGTTTGTGCGATTTGGGAGCAAGTATAAATTTGATGCCAACATCAGTATTCAAGAAGTTGGGGCTGGGCAGTCCTAGACCCACCACTATGATCTTGTAGCTAGCTGACCGTTCATTGGCCAGACCTGATGGAATTGTGGAGGATGTGCTAGTGCAAGTAGGCTCCCTCATTTTCCTAGTGGATTTTATAATTCTTGATTTTGAGCCAGATGTGGAAGTCCCATTTATTTTGGGACGTCCCTTCTTGGAAATCGGGCGAGCCTTAATTGGTGTAGCTGCTGGGTAGCTAACCACGGGAGCTCATGATAAGGTAGAGGTCTTTGATGTCTACAAGGCCATGAAGCTACCTGCCATCTATGAAGAGTTATCAGCAATCAGTGTTCTGAATCAGGAATCGACCCTTCAGATTATTGACTCACAGGATCCCTTGGAGAGAGCCTTGGTGGGACGTGATCATTTTGGGGGAAGTGCGACATATGAGATGGTGCAGACTCTGAATGAGCCAAAATGGTTCTTCAGGAAGCAAGATTTTGAACCATTGAAGAGGTCCTTGTAACCATCCCCAAAGCCATCAATAGAGGAGGCACCTAAATTGGAGTTAAAGACATTGCCTCCACATCTGCAGTATGTATTCTTGGGTGAAGATGACACCTTACCAGTCATCATTTTAGTAGAACTGACAGATGCACAAGTGAAAGATGCATTAGTGGTCCTTAAGAGGTGAAAGAGAGCAATGGGATGACAGATGTCAGACATTAAGGGGATCAGTCCAGCTTTTTGCATGCATAAGATATTCGTGGAAGAGGGATCCAAGCCAACCGTGCAACATCAGCGGAGGTTGAACCCGGTGATGAAGGATATAGTCAGAAAGAAAGTGATCAAGTGGCTGGATGCAGGAGTGGTATATCCCATCTCAGACAGTGAATGGGTTAGCCCAGTTTAATGCGTTCCCAAGAAAGGGGGAATGACAATGGTCACAAATGAAAAGAATGAGCTACTTCCCACACGCACAGTCACGGGCTGGCGAATTTGGATGGATTATAGGAAGCTCAATGAGGCCACTCGGAAAGATCACTATCCGATTCCATTCATTGATCAGATGTTGGACAGGCTGGCAGGGCAGGAATATTAGTGCTTTCTAGATAGTTACTCTAGCTATAATCAAATAGCCATAGCACCAGAAGATTAGTAGAAGACCACGTTTACATGTCCTTATGGGACTTATGCTTTCAGGCGAATGTCCTTTGGTCTATGTAATGCACCAGCCACATTCCAGCGATGTATGATGGCAATATTCCACGATATGGTCGAAGACTATGTTGAGGTATTTATGGATGACTTTTCTGTTTTTGGTAACTTGTTCGCTATGTGTTTACAGAATCTAGACAGGGTGTTAGCCAAATGTGAAGACTCAAACCTGGTGCTCAACAGGGAAAAGTGTAACATTTTAGTCAAGGAGGGTATTGTCCTTGGCCATAAGGTGTCATGTAGAGGTTTGGAGGTTGATCGTGCAAATGTAGAGGTGATTAAAAAGCTACCACCACTAGTATCAGTTAAGGGTGTTCGTAGCTTCTTAGGACATGCTGGGTTTTACAGACGGTTTATTCAAGACTTCTCTAAGATTTCTAGACCGATATGTCAGTTGTTAGAAAAAGAGGTGAAGTTTGAATTTGACAAGGAATGTGTAGAAGCATTTGAGGAGCTGAAAAAGAAGCTGGTGGAAGCTCCTATTCTCATTGCTCCTGATTGGGAATATCCTTTTGAGTTAATGTGTAATGCAAGTGATGCAGTTGTAGGAGCGGTATTGCGGCAGCGAAGGAATAAGATTTTTCATTCCATCTACTATGCAAGCAAAACACTTGATGCTGCACAAGTTAGTTATACAGTCACGGAGAAGGAGATGTTGGCTCTAGTGTTTGCATTTTACAAGTTTAGATCCTACCTGGTGGAGTCGAAAGTGGTGGTACACACTGATCATGCGGCAATTCGGTACTTATTTGGCAAGAAAGATGCGAAGCCCAGGCTAATCAGGTGGATATTATTGCTGTAAGAGTTTGATCTGGAGATCTGAGACAGGAAGGGAAGTGAAAATCAGGTTGCAGATCACCTATCACGACTAGAGAACCGTTCACATGTGAAGAAAGGTGAGCACATCCGAGAAGAGTTCCCTGATGAACAACTCTTGGCAATAAAGGAAGCTGAACTCCATTGGTATGCAAATATTGTGAACTTGTTATTAAGTGGAATATACCCACCTGAGGCAACGACTCAACAAAGGAAGAAGCTGAAGCATGAGTCCAGGTATTACATGTGGGATGAGTCGTATCTATTCAAGCAAGGACCAGATCAAGTGATGAGGCGGTGCATTCCAGAAATTCAAATGGCTGAGGTGCTGAGGAGTTGTCATTCATCGCCGCATGGAGGTCATCATGGAGGAGAGTGTACTGCTCACAAAGTGCTGCAATCCGAGTTCTTTTGGCCCACACTGTTCAAAGATGCTGCAACTTATGTCAAAGTATGTGATCGATGTCAAAGAGTAGGAACAATCGGCAGGAGATATGAGATGCCATTGCATCACATATTGGAAGTTGAGGTGTTTGATGTGTGGGGGATAGATTTTATGGGCCCGTTTCTACCATCGTTTGGAAATCAATACATCTTGGTGGTAGTGGACTACGTGTCCAAGTGGGTTGAGGCAGCAGCATGTCCCAGGAACAACAACAAGGTGGTGGATAGATTTGTAAAGAAGCAGATTTTCACCAGGTTTGGTACGCCACGAGCAATTATCAGTGATGGAGGGGCACATTTTGTGAATGCAGGATTCAGGAATTTGCTAGCGAAATACAGGGTGCGACATAAAGTGGCTATAGCATATCATCCCCAAACTAGCGGAAGTAGAGGTGTCAAACAGGGAAATTAAATAGATTTTGTAGAGAACAGTGAATGCAAAACGCAAGGATTGGGCAAGCAAACTGGATGATGTGTTGTGGGCTTATCGAACTACATATAAGACACCCATTGGGACTTCACCGTACAGATTGGTTTATGGGAAGGCATGTCATCTCCCTGTAGAGCTTGAACATCGAGCTTATTGGGCTGTACGAAAGCTAAACATGGATCCTGAGCTAGCAGGAAAGAGGAGATTGATGCAGCTGAGTTAGTTGGACGAATTTTGATGGCACGCATGTGAAAGTGCAAAATGCTACAAAGAAAAACTGAAAAGGTGGCACGACAGGCATATGGTGCATCGAATCTTTGAGCCGGGCGAAATGGTGCTGCTATTCAACTCTAGATTGAAACTCTTCCAAGGGAAATTGCGCTCCAAGTGGTCAGGGCCGTTGAAGTAGTAAGGATGACCCCATACGGGGCGGTTGAATTGTGGCAAGAAGATAAAAGTGCCACATTTTTAGTGAATGGACAAAGGTGTAAGCACTACTGGGGAAGGGTAATAATTGAGAGAAGACGTCTATCACCTTAGTAGAAGAATGAGGATGAGAGGCGTCGAGCCGCGACGGTAAACCAGGCGCTGTACGGGAGGCAACCCATGAATGTAATGTACTATAATAGTTAGAAACTAGTTTTAAAAAAAATGGTCATGCCATGACAAAAACTAAGGCTCTAGGTGGGAGGCAACCCACTATTTTCTAACTAAGTGTTGTTTTTGGATGAATTTCAGGGGATACGAAGTGCAAATAGAAATCGCAAGAGGGTGAGAAAAGGTAAAAATTGGGGCACTGAGGCAGTAAGGGTCCGCGATGGCCCCGTGTCAGGGAGCTCAGGCTCCGTGATGGCCTCCGTGCCACGCTGGGGCAAAATTCTAGGTAAGCCTAAGTCCAGTAAGGGTTCGCGATGGCTCCGTGTCACGGAGCCTGAGCTCCACGATGGCCTCCATGACACGTTGAGGCCAATCTCGCAACGGATCAGTTTAAGCAGTCGGGTCGACCCACTCGAAATCTATTTTTTTAACCCCAAACACACAATTCCACTCTCATTTTCTTCATCCCTCCACGACAACACTCCCAATCCCCCTTCTCCCTCAACGTGCCAAGCCCCAGGCTTCAAGCATTCTTCCTCTTTTCTTCAATTACACAAGATACCAGGTATGTTCTTCTATACTTTTTCGAAAATTTTGAATCTGGAACATGTGGTAGGTTTAAATTTTTCCCTAAATAGTGAAAAATTGTTGTAATCGATTGGGTTGTAAATAAATGCTTCTATTATGATAGTCTTGATTTGGCGAACCCATTGATTACACGATACTTGCTGAAATTCTGAAATTTTCCACAATAAGGGCAGGAAGTTGAGTTGAAAGAGGTAAAAGCTTGAAAAAGTAGAAATTGGGTTGTACATTCTGCTTGTCTTTGTTAAAAATTTGACAATCAAGTTTGAACATGTGGTAGTCAGAATGTTGATCTTTGTAGATTAAGGTAGGAATAATTCCATAGGCCGTTGTACATAATCTTGAATTACCTCTTGATTGTAAGCCCAAGTTAAGCATCATTTATTTTGTGAAGTTGATAGATGGATGAACTTTAAAAATGAATTGTACAAAGTCTGAGTAGTACAAAGAAGTTATTCCATCGATTTTACTGATGCATTGCACCTTGTGGTTGATGATAGTTGGTAGTATGTTTGTTTATCTTGTCGAATTGAAATTCAATTATGTTTGAAGAGTAGCGAGCATGGAAATATGAAGAAGGGGAAGTCTGAGTACCCGACTGACCATGACTCGTGAAATAAGACTAACAACTAAGTGTGGGGTGACCAATTTAAGCCCAGCCTTAGTAGTAGCCAACTATACCATGAATGACATTTGAAATATATGCTTTTGATGAACAGGAAAAATGTTTGGATGGCAAGACAAGGGAAAAGGTGCATCCACATCTGGCGCTAACCGAAAAAGATTTAGAGTTGGGGCAGTAGTGCAAACAGCACCACCAGTTCCAAGGGGGCAACGAAGGCAGTATGGAACACGATGGGTATTGGATGAGGGGAAGAAATGGTACTCCAAGCACAAGGAAACCAAGTACTTCCCTGAGGAGCAAATAGCAAGGGATCCAATAGCTTAAGAATTCCCGAGAATCTTACACAGGATAAACACTATGGGGTTAAACTTCATCTTCGAAGAACCCAAAGAGTGTAATCTTCATCTCATAAAGGAATTCTACGCTAATTGGAACCCCACCATGCGCAGCCACACAGTCAAGATCAGAGGACAGGTGGTTACTTTTGAACCACAACATCTTAATGCCATCTTGGGGACGCAGGACACAGACGTGCATGTCCTTCACCAGCTGAACATCACTCCACCGTATGCGGATATCAGACCCACATTATGTGGAGCATGATCAACAGCCAGGTGGAGTCGTCATAAGGAAAGAGGATATCACCAGACATTACCATACTCCCAAATGAACAGAGAAGCACAGATTTGGTTGAAGATAGTGTGTACTTGCCTGATCCCGGGGGTGCATATGACTGATGTCACCCAGGACAGAGTTTGTTTGGTATATGCATTAATGAAAGGGCTCGAGATAAATGTTGGAGCGGTGATTATTTCAGCAATGAAGAAAGCCAGACTTCATCAAGGGCATCGGTATGGGTTCGGTGGTCTTCTAACAGCTTTCCTCAGGGGCCATGGCATCGAAGAAGAGGCCCTGGATTACATTCCTCAATTTGACCGGCGTGCTTTGGATGTCACTAAGACCAAAGCACCTGATACCACATTCGGGCCTGTGCTTACACTCATCGAGCGACATGCGCGGGACGACCAATACATGGCCTGAATGTATGGAATGCAGATGTTGCAACTGCGGATGGGTGGAAGGCCTACTACGGACGATGAATTGTGGAAGCTCGAGATGGATTATCCATTTAATGAGCATGCCCGAGCATTATGCAGAGTTGGGCCCGCATTTGTAGAACCAGTTGATGATAACGTACCCACTGATGAGGAAACTCACCGGGATGACTCAGACATTGAGTCAGAGGAAGACGGCGGAGAAGATTCTGATCTGGGAGATGAGGCATTGACACCTGATGAAGAGATTGAGCATTTTGATTGATCAGGGAGTTACACCACCCAAACTATGTTTTTAATTGCAGATATGTGAACACTGAGGACAGTGTTCCGACTAAGTGTGGGGTGGGAGTAGTTAGGTGCTGGTGTAGTAAGACTGTGTTGTGCTTGTGCTTGTGCTTAAGTGGTTGAATGTGTGACATTGTGTTGCGTGTTGTGTTGATGATTGTGTGTGTGTGTGGTGCTTGTTAAGGATTTATTTGTGTAATTATTTGTGCAAGTTGTTTCTATTTTTAAATTTTTTGGGTTTCTCGATTTTTGTTTTCGGTGCTTTTTTCGAGAATAGTCCCTTTGAACCGAAGTCTTAGATAGAGATTATTCCCTATGATGGATGGATGACGACTGTCTTAAGGAAAATTTAGTCAGTAGGTTTAGATTTTTTTGAACACATAGCTAATTAATGGTTCGACATTCTTGTTATGTGCTATATTGTAAGATGCAAATGTGATTAGGATGGAAGCATGAAAGTGTTTTAAACATGTTGAGACACCTAGGCTCTAGAATTTGACTTAATGTGATTAAAGTTTAATTTTAAATTCTTGTAATTAACTGAGTTAAGAGTCTGTGAATATGTCTTAAATTGAGCATGTGTAGTGAGTGTGAGTTTTTTTCGAATATTCCATGCTATTGTGAAGTGTCTAGAACTTGTCTGGTGTGTATACAAAACGAAATGAAGGATGTGGATTGTAGGAAAGGATATAGGCATTTCTTTGCATGAACCTAAATTTTATCCCTTATTTACCTACCTTGAATATTGAATCCTAGTTAGCCCCATTGAGCCTTAAGCCTATTCTTTCATAGCTACAACATATGCTTAATCCTTTTTCTTTCATTAGCTTTGAATTTGATCCAAAACTCCTAAGCGCTTAAGTGAAAAATTCCAAAGAGTGAAGGAGTGAGAAGCATGAAAAAGAAAAAAAAGTAGCAGTTGTAAAAGTTGAGAAAGGTCAAGGGTGCACTTGTTTGAAAATGCCTGAGTATTGGTAGGGAGTAAGAAAGTAAATGAATGAAAAGGTTGTGTAAGTACCCCTTACTAATCAGCTAAGTGTGCTTAAAGAAATGGGAACAAGAAGAGAATATTCAAGAGTGAGAAGAGTGAGGAGGAAGTATAGAGGAGATGTCTTTAATGAATGTGGATGTATTAAAAGCTCTTGGGGGAAGATAGTCACTATTACTGGCCAGAATAGTACCTACCCGTCCCTTAGCTTACATTACAACCCATTAAGTCCTACTTGATCTTATTTTCATACATCCTTAAATTAGTGGAGTAAAACACTAAGGGAAAGCTTATGGTTCACTATATGATGCATGTGAATTCTTTGAGAGAGTGAGCGTAATTTTATTCATATACCCATACATGTTGTGATTTGAAAATTTTGTGAGTAAAAATGGGTAACTCTCTTGTGTTGTGAGGGCACATATTTAATGAGAGATAACTTTCATGTTGGATTTCTTGATCGGTTGATTTGCATGAGTTTGCAAAGATTACGAGTCGATTCTTGAGGTTAGGAAGTCTTAACATAGTTGTATTTCATTTCAATGATTAAATCATGGATGCCCTATTTTAACTTGCTATCTTAAATAATCATTATAGCCATAGCTTGAATTGTCTTGCTAAATTAGCTATGCGTGAATCTTCAATTATATGAGATGTGAAAGGGTTGTTCGAGGACGAACAAGGCTTTAAGTGTGGGGTAGGTGATCTTGGGCATAATTGCATGCCCAAGTGATACTTTATTATTTAATTTGGACTTGTTTATCTACTTTTATGTGTACATTCTCATGTGGTTTTTATGTAAATATGGATTTATACTAATCAACATGATTAGTTATTGTTTTTGTAGTTTAGAATGAATTTTGAAAACTGATCTACAAGTTGGTGAAGTGGAGGAATGGACTCGAAAGCAAAACGCGGAAGTCGGCAAGAAAATACTAAAAACTTGATGCTCCACGATAGAGGCCGTGTCACACTACCATCGCGGAAGCATTCTGCCTAGAGTAAAATTTTAGGCGAATTCCAGTGAAGGTGCGCGATGGCACCGTGTCACGGAGCCTATGCTCTGCGTTCAATTCCATGACACGTTGGGAAGACTTTGTTGCACACCCGAATTCTAGTGAAGGTGCGCGACAAGTCTGTGGCATGGAGCTGAGGCTTCGCGATATCCTCCGTGCCACGCTGAGTCTAAGAAGTTGTGCATCCAAGTTCCAGTGAGGCTCCACGACAAGACTGTGGCACGGAACTGATGCTCCGCGATAGCCTCTGTGCCACGTTGCCAGTTTATTCCAGGAAATTTCTCACTTTTATAAATAGCACACTTAGGTTTTATTTTAAAAGATCTCACATTTTCATGCTAGAACATGGGTATCAAGCAGTTGAGCTGAAGCAGTCCTAGGGTTAATTCTCTTCCTTTTCTCTTAAATTTCAATTGCTTGTATGTTTTATACTTGTTTTGAAGATTTTTAATCCTCAAATGAGTGGCTAATTCACCTTTGGCTGAGGTTGAGGATAATTGCAGTAGTATGTAATTGATGTTATTTCAGTTTTTATCTTCTCCAAAACGGTTGTTCTACTGATTCTTGTTTTTACTACATTAATGATTGGCCATTGTTAATGTATATATTAAAATTCCAATTTTATTTCCGAAAGGAAGATTATTTGGATGGATGTGAATTGGTAGAATATGTTCTTGTCTTGGTTGAGAAATTAAGAGAAGATTAACATTCAGAATAGAAATATATTTGTAATGTCACATTTAGTCATTTACGGAATTTAGTTTGGTTTATGAGAATATAAGTTGTTGCATCATAGAAATGTGTAATGTAAATATCATAATTCTTTAATTGGTGAGGAGTTCGAAAGACCCAATCCATTGTTAATAATTCCTGACTAACAATCGAAGAGAAGTGTTGACTGAAATTTAATCAATAAATTATATATCTGCATGTTTTGCCTTAACCTCAGCTTGTTCATGCTATTGTTCAGATTATAATTCATAATTTTCACTTAAGGTTACATTCACTAATATTCTTAAAAAATCACCATTTGTTTTGCTTGTCTACTTGTATAAAGAGTGTATACTAAGCACTTAGAGAAAAATTACTTCTTCGTTACAGTCCCTGTGGCTTTGATATCTGGCTTGAAATAAAGCCACTTTATTACTTATACGACCACGTGCACTTGCGTGCGATTGGGAGTGAACAATTGTGCCTTGCAGCCTCCTGCCTATAGTATGTGGTGCACAACACATCCATAGACAAGACTCTACTTAGCACGGCTTGCAGACTCCCCTGGAATACGACCTGCTCTGATACCAAGTTTGTCATGCCCTACCTTGGGAGGCATGACTGGCACTTGGTACCCTACTAGGATCTGGACTGCTAAACTAATTGAGCCTAATCACTTCTGGTGTAAGGCTGGCTCTAACTCTGGAATCAGGAAAACGATGGGCTATATAGCGGCTATAAATACAGTCCCCGACTGACAAGCCCTATAGCCACCTTTAAAAGATAAAGAGCTAACCAGAACAACCAACTATAAGGAGTCCTATGCGAGCTGACAAGGCCACTATGATTTCTAGTTATAACTGAAAATGAAATATGGCACTAAACCGATCTCTGGCCGACAAGGTCATCAACTAACAGCTGAACAAGGCCCCACACAGCCACCATAGATAATTTGAAATACATATATGGCCCCACATGGCCGATACATCTAATCACATGGGATATAATGCAATCTGCAAGCCTTTAAGAATAATAAGATGGTCGGGACAAGGCCCCGACCTACCCATACAGCACAATCAAAAGGAGAGTAAACCTCTGTCTTTCAAGCTCCAGATGAAAGGAGTTGAAGGCTCTATATCGCTGACTGGGACTACGAGGGATCTGCTCGTCGTCTATGTGTACCTGCAGGCAAGTAATGTAGCGCCCAAAAAGCGGGCGTTAGTACCACAGGTATTGAGTATGTAAAGCAATAACTGAAAACATCTGAAAGTAAGTAATAAGGTTGATAGTAACTGAAGTAATAGGAAACAGACTAAAACTGACTGAGATAGAGGAATCGGGGCTAACATAGCTATACTGAGAAGAGTAAGAGTCATACCTGATAACGTGGCATTCTACTGTCTATCTATCAATAACTAAAACAACATAACATAAACCTTACCTGGCCCCCATAAGCCGTAAGGTGAAATCATCACAATCTATTTACCCCTACCCAGGTCATACCACATCACCTAGTAGCTATAAGCATCCTGTCGGTCCCCTGGGTATGCAGCTTGGGCTCGCTGGCCTCTGACTATAGCTGTACCTGAGTCCGAAGGACTCCTGAAATCAACACCCCGGGCGCAAGCGCTCGACAAGGGTGTATAAAGGCCAACCACGGCAAAATATGGGGAACTGGCATCCCATCTTCATCCATAGTGGACAGTATGCCACTCCGTAGAGCGACGTATCCTCGCCCTCTGGTGACGAGTCGATACAGCCATTTACCCTGGGGTGGTCACGGAAGCTATACGGGTAATCCAACCCAAAACAATACAATCAAGTCTCAACTGATAGCAATAACTACATATAATACACACTGAATATGATAATAATATAATCTCTGACATGCTGTACTAAGTCTCATACTGCACATGATATAACATTTTTGAAATACTCTACTGGATTTTATGTTGTTTTACTATACTGGAGAAAGTAACTTGCCGAAAGAGACTATCTTTACATACCTCGACTGTCGATTTACCAATTATCTAGCGAGGTTCGGCTAGTATTCAGTTGTTCTTTCCAACTGTAATCACATTCACGAAAGAATAGAACTAACTTCATTACTATGCTTGAAGGAAACAATACTTTATATGTATATATATACTGACTATTCTTCATCTTATCGAAGAACGATCGAAAACTCATAATTTCTCGGGGATCTAGAAGGGAGAAATACTTACTTTAAGCCTGGGATTGTATTAACACTAGTTTGGAGCAATTCCAATCACTTTGACTCGGTGGAACGACGATTTGTCGGGCAAATTTCACAAAACTAACTCCGTAGAAATGCTACCTGCAGCCTTATACTTCGATACCCGAAGTTAATTTGAATTTGGACGGTGTTTGGCAGCGTAATCGGAAGAAAATTATATATTCTCTTCATCCCCATCTCTACTGATCGTGTGGTATATATGGAGAATGATAATAATCTAAGGGTGAGCCCTATATATACTTGCAGCAAAATCCATGGCAATGTGGCACACTGGCCAACGCGCTATTTTTGCTTCGTGCCACGTTGGCTATCGCGGAGGTCCCAGCTCCATGCCACTTTGCCCCTCTGGGCAGCGCGGTTCAACCTCCTCTTGCGAAATTCTGACTTAGCACTCGTTCAACCATTCCCCAGGCCCTTTTCTCACACGTATGGCATTCTAAAACTCTCAACCAACATGCCAATAGGTCGACTAAATGCTAGAAACTTACGGGGTGTAACATCCTTCCCCCTTAAGAACATTCGTCCTCGAATGTTACCTTCTGCTTGCAAGAATCTTAACTTGACACTATTTATTCTGGAGAAATTTCGGCGGAGTCTCCCATATAATATGGACTATCCAAAAATCCTAAAACATAGAAAAGTCCAATACAGGTACTCCACACGATACTATAGCATTCATCTTCACAATAAACTGGAGTCAACTACTCCACATATACATGAATATAAAGCAACTCATGAAGCAACATTAACAACATACCTCTGGCTGCATAATCTGACTAGGTCTGAAACAAGTGAGGATATCTGATTTTTATATCATCTTCTACTTCCCAAGTCATCTCCTCTCGGTTCCTATTACGCCACAACACTTTGACAGAAGCAACATCTTTAGTTCTTAACCTACGAATCTGCCGGTCTAGTATGGCTACTGGAACTTTTTCATAAGCTAACTCTTCTGTGACCTGAACATCTTGGACTGGGACAATTCGGGAGGGGTCTCCTATGCACTTCCTCAGCATTGATATATGAAAAACTGGGTGAACAGATTCTAATTCATAAGGTAGGTCCAATTCATATGCCACCTGGCCTATCCTTCAGCAAATCCGATAAGGCCCAACAAACCTCGGGCTGAGCATGCCTTTTGGCGTAACTATACTACCTTTCCACTCCCGTACTGCCTCCCCTAGAAAGTGGAATCAGACAGTCTTGGTCCAGCACTCAACATTGGCATAACATGGAGCTAACAAATCCATACCCACAATGGCGTCAAAATCAACCATCTTTAGCTCTATCAAGTCTGCTATCGTCTGACGACTAGCAACCTCTACTGTACACCCCCGATAGACCCTTCTAGCTATGATAGAGTCACCAACGGGTGTAGATACTGAAAAAGGTCACCGAAGCAATTCATGCGCAATACTAAACTTCCGAGCCACTAACGGTGTAATATAGGACAAGGTGGATCCCGAATCTATCAACACATAAGCAGGATGAGAGCAAATATTCAGCATACCTATCACGACATCTGGTGATGACTCTGAATCCTGTCTCCCCGATAATGCATAGGTATGATCTGGGCCTGCACCTAAATTGGAGTCCCCTGATCTGCCTTGGCCTCTACCTGCTGAAACTAAGGGCCTGCGCCCTGCCGGGGATGCTGGAGCTCACGACCCTACTAATGACCTATCCTGTTGATCCCGGACACCCTGACCCCTAGATGGACAATCTTTGATCTGATGACCCTCCTGCACAAATATAACATCCCGTGGAGCCATATCTGCACGCTCTAGAGTGGCGTCGGCTGCAAATAGGGCAAAGTGGTATTGTATACCTACTCTGCTCTGCCCTCCTCTGCTATGGTGAATCTACCATTCGCGAACCTCTGCCAGGATGTGACTGCCCTCGGTGACTAAACCTGCTCCTCTGCCACTGTGATGGAGGCGGGGGTCTAGGCGGCCTATTTTATAACCGTAGCCTAGGTCCTACCCGGGCCTCCTCCTGTAAATCATCTGGCCTGTCCCTGCGGCGCTGTTCCTGACTTGTTCTCCTGATCTCCCGTTGCCGCTGCCTGATGCCCTCAATATTATGAGCAAAAGCCTGTACTCGGGCAATATCCATATCCTCTCACAGAGTAGCTGTGATACAAGTCTCAACATATTTTGGGTTCAGCCCCATAATGAAACGGTGTACCCTGGATGACATTGTATCCACAAAAGCTGGCGCATATCGGGCCAAGGAATTGAATCGCAGGGCATATTCTCGAACACTCATCGACCCCTGCTCCAAGTGTAGGAACTGATCAACCTGGGCCTGTCAAACCTCCCATGGTAGATAATGATCCAGAAAAGCCTCTGAAAAGCTGGGCCAGGTTGAAGGGGAAGCATCTCTCCCTTGGGACCTCTCCCAACTCTCATACCACAGTCAGCGATGTCTCGTAGCCGGAATATCGCCAATTCAACTAACTCTGTGGGTGTAGCATGCATTACCCTGAAGATCCTCTGCATTTGGTCTAAGAAATCCTGGGGATCCTCTGTCCGATCTGTCCCTGTAAACTGCGGGGGACTTAATGCCAGGAATTCTCGAACACTCGAACTACCAGGTCCTCCTGATGCTTCTGCAGCGGTAGGTGGTATTGACTGGCGCTGAGCAGCCATCATCTGCGCTAACATAACCACCGCACTCCTGACCTCCTGATAAGATGCTATAGGTATAGGAACTGTCGGAGGTGGTGCCGTTCAAAGCGGCTCCTGATGTAATGGTGACTGTTGGGAAGGTCGAGAAGATGCATCCGTATCGCCCTCATATCGAGCTGATTCTAATCGAGGCTGAGGCATCCTGCTAGTGCCCTCTCCTGCTGCTATATCCAACCTCCTGCTTGTCGTAGGATGTCATTGGTCTGACATTTTATCTGTAAACAAAGAGTATGATAAGCTCAGGGACTCAACCCTATACTGTATCGCTCTATAGCACGACTGAATAAGAAGAAAGAGTAACCAACCTATCATGCCTTCTAGCCTCCTACCTATAGTATGTGGTGCACAACACATCCATAGATAAGACTCTACTTAGCACGGCTTGCAGAATCCCTGGAATACGACTTGCTCTAATACCAAGTTTGTCACGCCCTACCTTGGAAGGCATGACTGGCACCTAGTACCCTACTAGGATCTGGACTGCTAAACTAACTAAGCCTAATCACTTCTGGTGCAAGGCTGGCTCTAACTCTGGAATCTGAAAAACGACGGGCTATATAGCGGCTATAAATACAGTCCCCGGCCGACAAGGCCTATATCCACCTGTAAAAGATAAACAACTAACCAGAAAAACCAACTATAAGGAGTCCTATAAGGGCCAACAAGGCCACCATGATGTCAAGTTATAACTGAAAAAAATGAAATATCGCGCTAAACCGATCTATGACCGACAAGGTCATCAACTAACAGCTGAACAACGCCCCACACGGCCACCACAGATAATCTGAAACACATATATGGCCCCACACGGTCGATACATCTAATCACATGGGATATAATGCAATCTACAAGCCTCTAAGAATAATAAGATGGTCGGGATAGGGCCCTAGCCTACCCATACTGTACAATCAAAAGGAGAGTAAACCTTTGTCTTTCAAGCTCCGGATGAAAGGAGCTGAAGGCTCTGTATCGCTGACTGGGACTACGAGGGATCTGCTCCTCATCTGTGTGTACCTGCAGGCAAGTAATGCAGCGCCCCAAAAGCGGGCGTCAGTACCACAAGTACTGAGTATGTAAAGCAATAACTGAAAACAACTAAAAGTAAGTAATAAGGCTGACAGTAACTGAAGTAATAGGAAACAGACTAAAATTGAAAGAGATAGAGGAATCAAGGCTAACATAGCTATACTGAGAAGAGTAAGAGTCATACCTAATAACGTGGTGTTCTACTGTCTATCTATCAATAACTAAAACAACATAACATAAACCTTACCTGGCCCCCATAAGCCGTAAGCTGAAATCATCACAATCTATTTACCCCTACCCCAGGTCATACCATATCACCTAGTAGCTGCAAGCATCCTATCGGTCCCCTGAGTATGCAGCTTCGGCCCGCTGGCCCCTGACTATAGTTGTACATGAGTCTGGAGGACTCCTGAAATCAACACCCTGGGCGCAAGCGCTCGACGGGGGTGTATAAAGGCCAACCATGGTAAAATAGGGGAACTGGCATCCCATCTTCGTCCCTAGCAGACGGTACGCCACTCTGTAGAGCGACGTATGCTCGCCCTCTAGCGAATAAGTCGATACAACCATTAACCCTAGGGCGGTCACGGAAGCTATACGGGTAATCCAACCCAAAACAATACAATCAAGTCTCAACTGATAGCAATAACTACATATAATACACACTGAATATGATAATAATATAATCTCTAACATGTTGTACTGAGTCTCATACTGCACATGATATAACATTTCTGAAAAACTCTACTGGATTTTATGTTGTTTTACTATACTGGAGAAACTAACTTGCCGAAAGAGACTGTCTTTACATACCTCGACTGCCGGTTTACCGATTATCTAGCCAGGTTCGGCTAGTATTCAGCTATTCTTTCCAACTGTAATCACATTCATGAAAGAATAGAACTAACTTCATTACTATGCTGGAAGGAAACAATACTTTATGTGTATATACACTAACTATTCTTCAGCTTATCAAAGAACGACCGAAAACTTGTAATTTCTCGGGGATCTATAAGGGAGAAATACTTACTTTAAGCCTGGGATTGTATTAACACTAGTTTGGAGCAATTCCAATCACTTTGACTCAGCGGGATGATGATTTGCTGATTTCACGAAACTAACTCCGTAGAAATGCTCCCTGCAGCCTTATACTTCGATACCCGAAGTTAATTTGAATTTGGACGGTGTTTTGCAGCATAATTGGAAGAAAATTGTATATTCTCTTCGTCCCTATCTCTACTGATCGCGTGGTATATATGGAGAATGATAATAATCTAAGGGTGAGGCCTATATATACTTGCAGCAAAATACATGGCAACGTGGCAAGCTGGCCAACGTGCCATTTTGGCTCTGTGCCACGTTGGCTAACGCGGAGGTCCCAGCTCTGTGCCACTTTGCCCCTTTAGGCAGCGCAGTTCGACCTCCTCTTGCGAAGTGACAACCTCCTCTTGCGAAATTCCAACTTGGCACTCGTTCGACCTATCCCGAGACTCTTTTCTCGCACGTATGGCATTCTAAAACTCTCAACCAACATGCGAATAGGTCGACTAAATTCTAGAAACTTATGGGGTGTAACACCTTGACTAGTGAATCTACAACCCCATTCACAAACTTGTTTATACGCTCCCTCGGGTCAGCAACCATCTCCGATGCATACTTAGACAATCGGGAAAGCTCCAAGGCATACTCTTGGACAGTCATATGGTTTTGGTTCAAATTGGCGAACTCCGCCGCCTTTGCCTCTCTCAAATCCCTAGGAAAGAACTTATCTAAGAAATCAGTCACAAACTCATCCCAACCCATGTGAACTGCTTCAACTCCCCTACTACCACTGATGGAACCATATGTGAGAAACCCCCAGATCTTGGGCAAATTTATATGCCCAAGTGATACTCAAATGTGTCATTTTAGCCTTGTTTATCTATCAATGTTTATACATTCTCATGTGATTGGTAATAAAATGTGAATTTATACTAACCAACATGATTAGCATTGTTTTGCAGGTAAAATGTGATTTTGGGAAGCTAAAATGCATGTTGGAATAGATCGGGGTTGGACTCGGATGTGAGCAAAGGACAAGGCGTTGGAAGGCACAAAATAAAGAGGCTCCGCGATGGAGCCGTGTCATGCTACCATCGCGGAGGCATTCTGCCTGGATAGGGAATTTTTGCCCAATTTCTAGTGAGGGTTCGCGTTGGGTCCATGGCACAGTGGCCTAGCTCCACGTTGCACGCCGTGCCACGTTGAGCCTGATTACCTGGACCCCCAACTTCCAGTGAGGGTCCGCATCGGTGGCGTGTCACGGAGGCAGTGCTCCGCGATGCACTCCGTGACACGTTGCTTGTTATTCCGGAAAAAATTCCCACTAGTATAAATAGAACACTTAGGTTCATTTTTCAATATTCTGACTTGGTGGAGCAAGAACGTGGGTTACAGGCAGTTGAGGGGACAAAATTATTAGGGTTTTTCTCTCTTTCCTTCTCCTTGAATTCAATTTTTTTTATGTTTAACACTCATTTAACGATGTTTAATCCACAAATGAGTGGCTAATTCCTCTTCTTGTTGAGGTTAAGAACAATTGTATAGAAATGTGATTGTTGATTAAATTGGTTTTTCATCTTTTCTTCTATGGTTGTTCTATTGATTCTTGTTTCTACTGCATTAATGTGTGGCCTACGTTAATGTACATCTAAAAAGTCCGGTTTCACTCGAGAGAGCAAGAAATTGGAAAGTTGTGAATTAATAGGATATGATCTTTTCTTAGTTTGGGAAAATTGAGAATTGATTTACCTTCAGGATAGAAATATACCTGAAAGTCATATTAGTCAATTTAGGAACCAGGTTCGTATGGCTAGAACATGAATTTTCATTTTTAATCACAGAAATGTAGGTGGACAGTTCATGATTCTTAAGTTGGGTTAAATACGAGAGTTTTAATCCATTGGCATTAGTTCTTGACTAGCAACCGGAGGAAAGATTAACCAAATTATATCAATAATTAATTTCTTTACATGTTCAATTAACCTCAGTATGCTCACATTCATAGTTCAGACTCACATTAGATACTTGTTTTAGACTTAGCATAAAATTTAGAATCCAAAAATATCAGCTCTTGGTTACACTGTTGTCTTCATTGTTAAACTAAAAATATAGTAACACTTGATTAATTGTTACCTTATCCCAGTCCTTGTGGGATCGATACTTGGCTTACTTGAGCCACTTTACTACTTGTTCGACCACGTGCACTTGCGTGTAGTTATATACCCATATAACAAACGACCGAACAAGTTTTTGGCGCCGTTGCCGGGGACTGGAAATTGGTGAAATTTTCTTAAGTGTAAATTTACTATATTTTTATTTTCTTAGTGTTGACAACTTGGTCTTAGCCTGTATTTTGCAGATTTAATCTCTGTTGAACACTGGAAAGAGACAAGGAGCTGGTGGACTCGTATTTAGAGCCAGAGAGATTATTTCATCGTCAGCGGAGAGAAGCTCTAGAAAGAAAGCTGCAGTTGCTCAGACAAACACTTATGGAGCAACAACAGAATCCACCAGTAGTACAGGCAATGTTAGTGCCTGAAGAAGTAGCAGCTCAGCCGGTTCGCGAGGTGGCAATCCCACATGCTAATAATGTCACATCTAGCATCCGCAAACCTGAGCCAGGAGGGAGGTTCGAGCATAAACAAAACATGGTGCAATTGCTGCACACTAGCGGGCAATTTACAGGTCTCCCTCATGAAGATCCACAACAACATCTCCAAAATTTCTTGGAGATAAGGGACACTTACATCCCCGCTGGAGTGTCATCAGATTATGTCCGGCTTACATTGTTCCCATTTTCACTATTGGGAGAAGCCAAGAGGTGGTTGAAAGCTGAGCCACCTAATTCTATTTCTATGTGGGATGATCTTGCAAGGAAATTCTTGATATGATTTTTTCCCTCCGGTAAAACAACAAGACTTAGAAGTCAAATTCTAAGTTTCAAACAGAGAGAGGGAGAGAATCTATATCAGGCTTGGGAGAGATTCAAGTCCATGTTGCAGGATTGTCCTCATCATCATCAATCCAATGATGTGCTGGTGCACACTTTTATAGAGGGTTTGGAACCCCATACAAAAATATTGCTAGACTCAACAGCTGGGGGACAAGCGCTGGAGAAAACTTATGAGGAGTTGTATATCTTGTTGAACCGTATTTCGCAGGGCAATCCGGAGTGGAATGCTGATTCATCAAGAGGAGGGACAAGGAAAGCAACAGGAGTTCTAGAAGTGGATGGTTTTACAGCTATTACTGCACAGATAGCTGCCTTACAGAGTAACCTCAACACCCACTTCAGTAACATGACAATGAGCCAGCCTCAAGTCCCAGTGAATGCAGTGCAGCAGATTTGGTGTGAAGTGTGCGGGAGCAGTGAGCACTCAGCTGAGTGTTGTGGAGCAAACCCGAACTCGGTGAACTTTGTGGGAAATGTACAAAGGAACAACCACCAACAAAATGGAAACAACTACAATTCCAATTGGAGGAATCACCCAAATTTCCCCTGGGGTAGCAACAACCATCAGGGGCAAAGTTCGAGTCAGGGTGTGCAAAGGAACCAAGGAGGGCAGCAGAATTGTCAAGCATAATTTAGAAACAACAATGCACCTCCTCCACCACCATCACCCAACATTGAGGAGATGTTCAAGACGATGATAGCTAACCAAGCTCAATTGCAAGTTGACTATGTGAAATTGGCAGCCGAGGTGAAAAACAACCAGTTAGCTACCAAGGCACTTGAATATCAATTTGGGCAATTTGCTGGAGCCCAAAATACCAGGCCTAGAGGAGGACTTCCGAGTGACACAGATCCCAACCCCAAGCAGGTGAATGCGGTGACCACAAGGAGTGGGTTGCAGTTGAAAGAGGTGGAACCAGAAAGACCACCTCAACAGTCGGGAGCAGCAGAAGTTGAGAGGGAGCAAGGTGATGAGAGGGGGAAGACTAAGGAAGCTGAATCAGAAAGACCACCACCCCCGTTCCCTCAACGATTAAAGAAACACAAGGAGGAGGCGTGTTTCAAGAAATTCATGGAGGTGCTGAAACAGGTACTTATTAACTTACCTCCTGTTGATGTTTTGCAGGGAGTGCCGAAGTATGCCAAGTATATAAAGGACATTGTGGCAAACAAAAGTCGGTTGACTGAGTATGCTACGGTGGCTCTTACGGAGGAGTGCACTTCCCGGATACAAAATCGACTGCCCACAAAGCTCAAATATCCTGGGAGCTTTACTATACAGATTACTATTGGGCAAAGTATCCGAGCTCGTGGGTTATGTGATTTGGGAGCGAGCATTAATTTGATGCCGTCATCGATATTCAAAAAGCTGGGTCTAGGAAGTCCTAGACCCACAACAGTGATCTTGCAATTGGCGGATCGGTCCTTAGCCAGACCTGATGGCATTGTGGAGGACGTTCTGGTGCAAGTTGGCTCCCTGATCTTCCCGGTAGATTTCGTCGAGCTGGATTTTGAACCAGACGTGAAAGTCCCATTTATTTTGGGACGTCCTTTCTTGGCGACCGGGAAAGCGCTGATTGATGTAGCTGCGGGGCAGCTAACAATGCGAGCACACGACAAGATTGAGGTATTTGATGTGTTTAAAGCCATGAAGCTGCCAACAATACATGAGGAGCTTTCAGCAATCAGTGTGGTTGAACATGAAGAAATTCGTCAGATTGTTGAATCTCAGGACCCACTGGAAAGAGTGTTGATGCATTCTGATCATTTTAGAGACAGAGATGCTTATGAGATGGTCCAAATGTTGAATGAATCACAAAGGCATCCAAGGAGACAGGAATTTCAATCCTTGATGAGGTCCCTAGAACCGTTGCCGAAACCATCCGTTGAAGAGGCACCAAAGCTGGAACTGAAAGAATTGCCTCCTCACTTAAAATATGTCTTTTTGGGGGAAGATGAGACATTACCAGTCATCATCTCCGCAGAATTGACGGAGGCACAGGAGAAAGAAGCATTGGGTGTCCTCAGAAAAAGGAAGAAAGCAATGGGTTGGCAAATGTCAGATATTCAGGGTATCAATCCAGCTTTTTGCACACACAGGATTTTCATGGAGACAGGAGCCAAACCAACCGTTCAGCCATAATGAAGGCTAAATCCAGCAATGAAGGATGTGGTGAGGAAAGAAATAATCAAGTGGCTTGATGCAGGTGTGGTCTACCCGATTTCAGACAGTGAATGGGTCAGCCCCGTTCAGTGCGTTCCAAAGAAAGGAGGGATGACCGTGGTCACCAATTAGAAAAATGAGTTGATTCCTACACGAACCGTCACAGGCTGGTGGATTTGCATGGATTACAGGAAGCTTAATGAAGCCACAAGGAAAGATAATTACCCTATCCCGTTCATTGATCAAATATTGGATAGGTTGGCTGGACAGGAATATTATTGTTTCCTTGATGGGTACTCTGGTTATAACCAAATATCCATAGCCCCGGAGGACCAAGAAAAGACTACTTTTACCTGTCCTTATGGGACATATGCCTTCAGGCGAATGCCGTTTGGGTTGTGCACTGCACCCGCCACATTCCAGAGATGCATGATGGCTATTTTCCACGACATGGTGGAGGATTTTGTTGAGGTATTTATGGATGATTTTTCTGTTTTCGGTAATTCGTTTGCTACTTGTTTGCAGAATCTTGACAGGGTGCTGGCTCGCTGCGAGGAATCCAACCTTGTACTAAACTGGGAGAAATGCCACTTCTTATTGAAGGAGGGTATTTTCCTTGGCCACAAAGTGTCTCGAAATGGGTTGGAAGTCGATCGTGCTAAGATCGAGGTTATTGAAAAGTTGCCACCACCTGTGTCAGTGAAAGGTGTTCGCAGTTTTCTTGGGCATGCAGGATTCTACAGACGGTTCATCAGAAACTTTTCCAAAATCTCTAGACCACTATGCAGATTGCTAGAAAAAGAGGTAAAGTTTGAGTTGAATGATGAGTGTGTTAAAGCATTCGAAGAGTTGAAGCAGAAATTGATAGAAGCACCTATCCTTACTTCTCCGAATCGGGGACAACCATTTGAGCTGATGTGTGATGCCAGTGATGCGGCTGTGGGAGCTGTGCTGGGGCAAAGAAAAAATAGAATCTTTCATTCTATTCATTATGCAAGCAAAACACTGAATACGGCCCAAAGTAATTACACAGTCACAGAGAAGGAAATGCAAGCATTGGTGTTTGCATTTGACAAATTTAGGTCATATTTGGTGGGGACAAATTTAGGTCATATTTGGTGGGTTCAAAAGTAGTGGTGTACACCGACCATGCAGCGATTCGGTATCTATTCAACAAGAAGGATGCTAAGCCCAGGCTGATCAGATGGATCCTGTTGTTGCAAGAGTTCGACCTTGAGATCAAAGATAGAAAGGGGAGCGAGAATCAGGTGGCAGATCACTTATCATGATTGGAGAGTCGGTCGCATGTGATGGAAAGTGATAACATCAATGAAGAGTTCCCAGATGAGCAACTCTTGGCAGTAGGGGAAGCTGAAGTTCCCTGGTACGTAGACATAGTTAACTTGCTAGTGAGCGGAGTCTACCCACCTGAGGCAACAGACCAGCAGAGAAGGAAATTAAGGCATGATTGCCGGCACTTTGTTTGGGATGAACCATACTTATTTAAACAGGGACCGAATCAGGTAATGAGAAGATGCATCCCAGAGAGTCAGATTGCAGAGGTGTTGAGGAGCTGTCATTCTTCGTTGTATGGGGGTCATCATGGAGGTGAGCGAATAGCACACAAGGTTCTACAGTCAGGGTTCTTTTGGCCTACACTGTTCAGAGACTCGATGGCATACGTCAAAATGTGTGATAAATGTCAGCGTACAGGAACAATTGGTAGAAGACAAGAGATGCCACTGATGTATGGGGCATTGATTTCATGGGCCCATTCCCACCGTCATTTGGTAATCGTTACATCTTGGTGGCCGTAGATTATGTATCAAAATGGGTGGAAGCAATAGCTTGTCCCAGGAATGACAACAAGGTAGTAACGAAGTTTGTGAAAAAACACATTCTCACCAGATTCGGGACACCCCGAGCCATTATCAGCGATGGAGGGGCTCATTTTGTCAATGCAAGTTTCAAGAAACTACTAGCTAAGTATGGGGTGCACCATAAAGTGGCAACAACATACCACCCCCAAACAAGGGGGCAAGTAGAGGTGTCGAATAGAGAAGTGAAGCAGATTCTCCAGAAAACGGTAAATACATAAAGGAATGATTGGTCAAGCAAACTTGATGATGTGTTGTGGGCGTACAGAACTGCTTACAAGACACCGATTGGAACCTCACCATACCGATTGGTCTATAGTAAAGTGTGTCATCTTCCGGTGGAGCTAGAGCACCGAGCCTTCTGGGCTATGAGGAAGCTAAATATGGACTTAGAGCTGGCGGGTAAGAAAAGACTAATGCAGCTCAGTGAACTTGAAGAGTTCCGCTGGCATGCCTATGAGAGTGCCAAGTACTACAAGGAAAGAACGAAAAGGTGGAATGACAAGCATGTGGTGCATCGCATTTTCGAGCCAGGGCAGAAAGTATTGCTCTTCAATTCAAGATTGAAGTTGTTTCCAGGAAAGCTGAGGTCTAAATGGTCAGGACCATTTGAAGTGGTGAGAATGACCCCGCACGGGGTAGTAGAGTTGTGGCAAGAAGATCTGAGTGCCACGTTCTTAGTGAATGGGTAGAGGTGTAAGCACTACTGGGGGGAGGATGGTTTTCGAGAGAAAACGTCCATCAACCTAGAGGACAACTGAGTTGAATGACGTCGAGCCGCGATGATAAACCAGGCGCTGCACGGGAGGCAACCCGTGAAATTTTTCTTTGTAAATTGTGAATAGATTTTTTTTATTTAATTTTATTCATTTTCTTTTCTTTTCTTGATTAACAACAAAATTTTTAGTTCTTGTTTTTGTTTTTATTTTGAGTGAAACCTATAATTCTAACCAATTTCTTGTAGTAGAATGAATTTCAGGTCGAACGGAGGGAAAATATACAAAGAAGCGCAAAGGAAAATTCGAGGTATGAAAATCAAGAAAAAGGGCAAAACAGTGAGCTAGGGTGATAGCTCCGTGTCACGGAGGAGGGCCTCCGCGTTACCCTCCGTGACACGTTGAGGTATAAATCTGGAATTTTAAAAAAATTCCAAAACGCCCTCGCGACAGCTCCGTGTCACGGAGGTAGTGCTCCGCGATGCACTCCGTGACACGTTGTCGTGTATATCGCGACGGGTCACACCGGGTCTCCGGGTGACCCGCGCGAGTTTTCCACTTTTAAACCCCGAATCGCTCTCACTTTTCCTTATTTCTCACACACTCCGCGACCAGACTCCCTAAAACCCCTCCCCCTTCAACATGACACGGAATAGGCCAAGGATTTCATTGAGTTTTCTTCAATTCTTCAAAGTTAATCTCAGTTCTTGTCGATTTTCTTCGATATTGAGCATGTGATGTGAGCTAAACTTGCCCTAAGTAGAAATTAAGCGTAAATTCAATTGAATTGGTGTTGATGAAAGTTTAGAGTATCATTGTGATCGCTTGAACTCATTAATTGCATAATTTAATCGAATTTTTGTTGATACAATCATAACTAGGGCTTGTTTTTGAATTTGAAGTGGAAAAATATAGTGAACGAGTGAAATTCATGATGGGTTGTACATGTTGAGTGAGATGAGTCGATGTGCTAGTTGTTATTATGCTAAAAGACCGACGGATTCTCGGGTTAGGGGAATATTGAAATTTGCAAGAATTAGGTGAGTTGTATAGGTTCATGTAGATAAATTCTTGTTGTTTTCGTTTCTTTGTTTTTCCTTGCTAAGTGCGATGAGATAAAATGTTATCGATGGTGATCTTGGGCAAATTTATATGCCCAAGTGATACTCAAATGTGGAATTTTAGCCTTGTTTATCTATCAATGTGTATACATTCTCATGTAATTGGTAATAAAATGTGAATTTATACTAACCAACATGATTAGCATTGTTTTGCAGGTAAAATGTAATTTTGGGCAGCTTAAATGCATTTTGGAAGATATCGGGGTTGGACTCGGATGCGAGCAAGGGACAAGGCATTGGAAAGCATAAAATAAAGGGGCTCCGCGATGGAGCTGTGTCACGCTGCCATCGCGGAAGCCTTCTGCCTGGATAGGAATTTTCGCCCAATTTCCCGAGAGGGTACGCGATAGGTCCGTGGCACGGTAGCATGGCTCCGCGTTGCACGCCGTGCCACGTTGGGCCTTATTTCCTGGACCCCCAGTTCCAGTGAAGGTCCGCGTCGGTAGCGTGTCACAGAGGCAGTGCTCCGCGATGCACTCCGTGACACGTTGCTTGTTATTCCGGGAAAAATTCCCACTAGTATAAATAGAAAACTTAGGTTCATTTTTCAATATTCTGACTTGGTGGAGCAAGAACGTGGGTTACAGGCAGTTGAGGGGACAAAATTATCAGGGTTTTTCTCTCTTTCCTTCTCCTTGAATTCAATTGCTTGTATGTTTAACACTTATTTAACGATGTTTAATCCACAAATGAGTGGCTAATTCATCTTCTTGCTGAGGTTATGAACAATTGTAGTGAAATGTGATTGTTGATCATATTGGTTTTTTATCTTTTCTTCCATGGTTGTTCTATTAATTCTTGTTCTTACTGCATTAATGTGTGGCCTACGTTAATGTATATCCAAAAAGTCCGGTTTCACTTGAGAGAGCAAGAAATTGGAAAGTTGTGAATTAATAGGATATGATCTTTTCTTAGTTTGGGAAAATTGAGAATTGATTTACTTTCTGGATAGAAATATACCTGAAAGTCGTATTAGTCAATTTAGGAACCGGGTTTGTATGGCTAGAACATGAATTGCATTTAATCACAGAAATATAGGTGGATGGTTCATGATTCTTAAGTGGGGTTAAATACGAGAGTTTTAATCTCTTGGCAATAGTTCTTGACTAGAAACCGGAGGAAAAGACTAACCAAATTATGTCGATAATTAATTTCATTACATGTTCGTTTAACCTCAGCATGCTCTCATTCATAGTTTAGGCTCACATTAGATAGTTGTTTTAGATTTAGCATAAAAATTATAAATCAAAGTATCAAACTTTTGGTTACGCTGTTGTCTGCATTTTTAGAATTAAAATATAGTACACTTGAGCAGATTGCACTTCATCCCAGTCCCTGTGGGATCGATACTTGGCTTACTTAAGACACTTTACTACTTGTTCGACCACGTGCACTTGCGTGTAGTTATACACCCAACAAATGAGCGAACAAGTTTTTGGCGCCGTTGCCGGGGACTGGCAATTGGTGAATTTGTTTTAAGTGTTAATTTACTATATTTTTATTCTCTTAGTGTTGACAACTTGGTCTTAGCCTGTATTTTGCAGATTTAATCTTTGTTAAACACTGGCAAGAGACAAGGAGCTGGTGGACTCGTATATAGAGCCAGAAGTAATATTTCATAGTAAGCGGAGAGAAGCTCTAGAAAGAAAGCTGCAGTTGCTCAGACAGACGATCATGGAGCAACAACAGAATCCACCGGTAGTACGGGCAGTGTTAGTGCCCGAAGAAGTAGCAGCTTGGCCGGTTTGCGAGGTGGAAATCCCACATGCTAATAATGTTACATCTAGCAATCGCAAACCTGAGCTAGGAGGGAGGTTCGAACTTAAGCAGAATATGGTGCAATTGTTGCACACTAGCGGGCAGTTTACAGGTTTCCCTAATGAAGATCCACAGTAGCATCTCTAAAACTTTTTGGAGATAAGTGACACTTACATCCCCGCTGGAGTGTCATCAGATTATGTCCGGCTTACATTGTTCCCATTTTCACTATTGGGAGAAGCCAAGAGGTGGTTGAAAGCTGAGCCACCGAATTCTATTTGTACGTGGGATGATCTTGCAAGGAAATTCTTGATACGGTTTTTTCCCTCTAGCAAAACAGCAAGACTTAGAAGTCAGATTCTAAGTTTCAAACAGAGGGAGAGAGAGAATTTATATCAGGCTTGGGAGAGATTCAAGTCCATGTTGCGGGATTGTCCTCATCATCATCAGTCCAATGATGTGCTGGTGCATACTTTTATAGAGGGTTTGGAACCCCATACAAAAATTATTGCTAGACTCAGCAGCTGGAGGACAAGCGCTGGAGAAAACTTATGAGGAGCTGTATACCTTGTTGAACCGTATTTCGCAGGGCAATCCGGAATGGAATGCTGATTCGTCAAGAGGCGGGACAAGGAAAGCAGCAGGAGTGCTAGAAGTGGATGGGTTTACAGCTATTGCTGCACAGATAGCTGCATTACAAAATCAACTTAACACCCACTTTAGCAACATGACAATGAACCAGCCCCAAGCCCCAGTTAATGCAGTGCAGCAGATGTGGTGTGAAGTGTGCGGAAGCAGTGAGCACTCAGCTGAGTGTTGTGGAGATAATCCTGACTCGATAAAATTTGTGGGAAATGTGCAAAGGAACAACCACCAACAGTATGGTAATAGCTACAATTCCAATTGGAGGAATCACCCGAATTTCTCCTGGGGTAGCAACAACCATCAGGGGCAAAGTTCGGGTTAAGGTGTGAAAAGGAACCAAGGAGGGCAGCAGAATTATCAAGCACAATTCAGAAACAACAATGCACCTCCTCCACCACCATCACCCAGCATTGAGGAGATGTTCAAGACCATGATAGCTAACCAAGCTCAATTTCAGGCTGACTATGTGAAATTGGCAGCCGAAGTGAAAAACAACCAGTTAGCTACCAAGGCACTTGAATATCAATTTGGGCAATTTGCTGGAGCCCAAAATGCCAGGCCTAGAGGAGGACTTCCGAGCGACACAGATCCTAATCCCAAGTAGGTGAATGCAGTGACCAAAAGGAGTGGTTTGCAGCTGAAAGAGGTGGAACCAGAAAGACCACCTCAACAATCGAGAGCAGCAAAAGTCGAGAGGGAGCAAAGTACTGAGAGGGGGATGACTAAGGAAGCTGAATCAGAAAGACCACCACCCCCGTTCCCTCAACGATTAAAGAAACACAAGGAGAAGGCGTGTTTCAAGAAATTCATGGAGGTGCTGAAACAGGTACATATTAACTTACCTCTTGTTGATGTTTTGCAGGGAGTGCCGAAATATGCCAAGTATATAAAGGACATCGTGGCAAACAAAAGTCGGTTGACTGAGTATGCTACAGTGGCTCTGACGGAGGAGTGCACTTCCAGGATTCAAAACCGACTGCCCACAAAGCTCAAAGACCCTGGGAGCTTTACTATACAGATTACTATTGGGCAGAGTATCCGAGCTCGTGGATTGTGTGATTTGGGAGCGAGCATAAATTTGATGCCATCATCGGTATTCAAAAAGCTGGGTCTAGGGAGTCCTAGACCCACAACAGTGATCTTGCAATTGGAGGATTGGTCCTTAGCCAGACCTGATGGCATTGTGGAGGACATTCTGGTGCAAGTTGGCTCCCTGATTTTCCCGGTAGATTTTGTCGTACTGGATTTTGAACCAGACGCGGAAGTCCCATTTATTTTAGGACGTCCCTTCTTGGCAACCGGGAAAGCACTGATTGACGTAGCTGCGGGGCAGCTAACAATGCGAGCACACGACAAGGTGGAGGTGTTTGATGTGTACAAGGCACCCAAGCTCCCGATGGTGCATGAAGAACTCTCGGTGATCAATGTGATTGATCAAGGCGAGAATGAGCAGAGGAAGGATTCACGAGAGTTATTGGGAAAACCACCAGAACGGAGTAAGCACTACTGGGGGAGGACGGTGATCGAGAGAAATCGTCCATCACCCTAGAGGACAACTAAGCTAAACGACGTCGAGCCGCGATGGTAAACCAGGCGCTGCACGGGAGGCAGCCCGTGAAAAAAATTTTCTTTGTAAAGTGTGAATAGATTTTTCTTTTTCTTTTTCTTGATTAACAACAAAATTTTTAGTTTTTGTTTTTGTTTTTGTTTTTATTTTTATTTAGAGTGAAACCTATAATTCTAACCAATTTCATGTAGTGAGATGAATTTCAGGTCAAACGGAGGAAAATATGCACGGAATCGCAAAGGAAAATTCGAGGTATGAAAATTAATAAAAAGTGGCGAAACAGTGAGCTAGGGCGATAGCTCCGTGTCACGAAGGAGGACCTCCGTGTTACCCTCCGTGACACGTTGAGTTATAAATCCGGAATTTTTAAAAAAATTCCAGAACAGGCTCGCGAAAGCTCCGTGTCACGGAGGCAGTGCACCGTGATGCACTCCGTGACACGTTGTCGTGTATATTGCGACGGGTCACACCGGGTCGCCGGGTGACCCGCGCGATTTTCCCACTTTTAAACCTCGAAACCCCCTCACTTTTTCTTATTTTTCACTCACTCCGCGACCAAACTCCCTAAAACCCATCCCCCTTCAACGTGCCACGGAATAGGCCAAGAAAATCATTGAGTTTTCTTCAATTCTTCAACTTCAAGGTATGTTCTTCGATTCCATCTCATTTCTTGTTGATTTTCTTCGATATTGAGCATGTGAGGTGAGCTAAGTTTGCCCTAAGTAGAAATTAATCATGAATTCAATTGAATTGTTGTTGATGAATGTTCGGAATATCATTATGATTGCTTGAACTCGTTAATTACATAATTTAATCGAATTTTCTTGATATCATCATTTCTAGGGCTTGTTTTTGAATTTGAAGTGGAAAAATGTAGTGAACTTGTGAAATTCATGCCGGGATGTACATGTTGAGTGAGATGAGTCGATGTGCTAGTTGTTATCACGTTAAAAGACCGACGGATTCTCGGGTTAGGGGAATATTGAAATTTGCAAGAATTGGGTTGGTTGTATAGGTTCGTGTAGATAAATTCTTGTTGTTTTCGTTTCTTTGTTTTTTTTCCTTGCTAAGTGCGATGGATTAAAAGGTTGTCGATGGTAATGATTGTGGTTAGCTGTACGAAGTCTGAGTAGTACATAGTATATATACCATCGAATTCTTCGTATGCACTAAGCATGTTTGTATAGTTGGTTGTTTGTTTGTGAAAATAAGCATGATCTTGCCAGTATGTTGTAACTGTAGCTAAGGACTAAGTGTGGGGTAGCCTAGCTTAACCCGAACTTAGTCGAAGTTAATATTCATTGGCTTAACATTGATCTTGTCTACTTGGGTTGACAGGTAAGATGGCAAGCAGGCAAGAAAAAGGGAAAGGCGCATCAACATCTGGCGCCGGAAGAAAGCGAATCAGACTGGGCACAGCAGTCCCAGCAGCACTAGCGGTTCCACGCGGCCAACGCCGCCAATACGGAACCAGATGGGTGACAGATGAGGGGAAGAAGTGGTATGCAAAGCACAAAGAAAACAAGTACTTCCCCGAGGAACATATCGCATGGGAACCATTGGCACAGGAGTTCCCTAGGATTGTCCACCGGATCGAGGCAGCTGGGCTCAACTTCATCTTTGAAGAGCCCAAGGAAAGAAACTTGCACCTGATTTGGGAATTCTATGCCAATTGGAACCCGACCCTAAGAAGTCACACCATAAAAATCAGAGGGCAAATAGTTACATTTGAGCCCCACCACCTCAATGCTATCATAGGGGCGCGGGACACAGACGCCCACGTGCTTCGACAACTGAACATTACCCCACTGTATGCGGACATCAGACGCACATTGTGTGGGACCCGATCGACAGCTAGATGGAGCAGACACAAAGAGAGGGGCTACCATCAGACTTTGCCCTATTCACAGATGAACAGGGAAATAAGAATATGGCTAAAGATTGTCTGTTTCTGCCTAATCCCGGAGGTACATATGACAGATGTAACCCGGGATCGTGTATGCCTGGTGTACGCCCTAATGAAAGTGCTGGAGATTAACATGGGCGCGGTGATTATCTCCGCCATGAAGAGAGCCCTGTTGCATCAGGGGCACAGATACGGATTTGGTGGGCTACTCACCACCTTCCTGAGGGGCCTAGATGTTGAGGAAGTGGCCCTTGATTATATCCCGCAGATGGAGTGGCGGGCCTTAGATGTCACTAAAACTAAGGTACCCGACACCACCCACAGGCCAGTGCTTACACTTGGCGAGCGACATGCTCGTGATGATCAGTATATGGCTCTCATGTATGGGATGCAGATGCTCCAGCTGAGGATAGGCGGGAAGCCGGCTACAGAGGAGGATCTATGGCAGCTCGAGCTAGACTACCCTTTCGGCGAGAACGCCAGGGCTCTATGCCGAGTGGGGCCAGCATTTGTAGAGCCCACGGATGATTATGTCCCCACAGATGAGGAGACACGTTGGGAGGACTCCGATGTGGAGTCCGATGATGATGATGGAGGTGATTCAGACATGGGAGATGAAGCAGCAGCACCTGATGAAGAAGTGGAGTACTTTGATTGATCAGGGAGTTCCACCACCCAATTTTTGTGCTATTTTAACTTTTGTGAACACTGGGAACAGTGTTCGAGATAAGTGTGGGGTGGGAGTAGTTAGGTGCTGGCTGTGTTGTTATGTATATATTCTAATTTGTTGTCATTCCTGTGAAATTTTGTTGTTCCCTGTGATTTGTGAATTGTTAAGTTGTTGTTCTGTATTGTAAATATATGTGTAATTGATGTGTGTTGCTGAATGTTGCTAGATGATTTTGTACATATTTTTGTTTATCGAAATGATCGATATTTTAAAAATTTATTCTCAAATTTCTTTTTTTTTCTTCTTGGGTTTCTCGACGTTTGTTTTCGGTTCTTTTACCGAGAATGGTCCCATTGAAATGAAGTCATAGTTAGTGACCGTTCCCTATGATGGATGGATGACGACCGTCTTAAGGGAAATGTAGTCGTTAGGAGTAGGTTTTTCAATTATTTTTCAGTTGTTTTTCTTTTGTGGGTTGCATCCCAAAACCTGTAGTTACTTTATGGTTGCGAAATTCTAGTTGCGTGTTGTACATGACATTTAAAATGCAAAGGTGATTCGTATGAAAGCATGCAACTTTGTAAATATGTTGAGATACCTAGGCCATAGAGTTCGATTCAGTGTGATTGAGGCTTAATATTTGAATTCCTGTAATTAGCTGATTGAAGAGTCTGTGAATACATCTTGAATTGAGCATGTGCAATAAGTGTGAAGTGAGGTTTTGTTATTCCATGCTATTGTGAAGTGTCTAGAACTTGCCTGGTGTGTGTACAAAACGAAATGAAGGAGGTGTATTGTAGGAGAGGATGTAGGCATTTCTTTGTTTTAACCGAAAGTTTCTAGTTTTCATTGTCGTACCCACCTTGATTATATACCCTAGTCAGCCCGTTGAGCCTTTAGCCTATTATTCTTTTCTTTTGTCAAAAAGTGTAAACCGAGCTTAATCCTTTTTCTTTCATTAGCCGTAAAGTCTATACAAAACTCTTAAGCGCTTAAGAAGAGAAAATCATTTTCCCAAATTGTCAAAAGAGTGAGAATGGTGAAAAGAAAAGAAAAGCCGAGTGATGGAAGAAAAGAAAAGGTTGAAGGTGCACTTGTTATAAATAAACTATAATGAAGGTGCATGAATAATCTTTGTTGTTGTGTCAAGTGTGCTTAATAAGATGGGCCAAACTAAAGAAAAACGTCAAGAATGGGAGGATGAAAAAGAAAAAAAGAAACAATGTCCATGAGTTGATAGGATGTGTTGAAAAGGCACTTAAGGATGCTAGTGGCTATTATTGGCTAACCCAATATTTACTAGTTTCGTAGCTTCCATTACAACCAGTTAAATTCCTACGTGATCTTACATCGCATTTCTTTATATTAGTGGAGTAATACACTAAGGGCAAGCTTATGGTCATGACATGATGCATGTGAATTCTTTTGGGAGAGAGAGCGAAATTGTGTTTACATGCCCCTGCTTGAAATTTTGTGAGTTCATACGAGCAAAAAGGGGAAGACTCTCTTGTGTTGTGAGGGCACATGCTTGATGAGAGATTAACTTTCGTGTCGGATGTCTTGATCAGCTGATTTGCATGAGTTTGCCAATATCGATAGTCGACTCTTAAGTCTAGGAGGTCTAGATGTATTGAAGGTCATTGCATTGATAGAACCATGCATGTTTTCTTGATGATTTGCTGTATTGAATAATCGGTATGATCGTAGCCTAAATTGTCGAACCAAAGTAGCGAGGTTGGGATGTAAATTGCATGAGCTGTAGGATTGTTGTTCGAGGACGAACAAGGATTTAAGTGTGGGGTAAGTGATCTTGGGCAAATTTATATGCCCAAGTGATACTCAAATGTGGAATTTTAGCCTTGTTTATCTATCAATGTGTATACATTCTCATGTAATTGGTAATAAAATGTGAATTTATACTAACCAACATGATTAGCATTGTTTTGCAGGTAAAATGTAATTTTGGGCAGCTTAAATGCATGTTGGAAGATATCGGGGTTGGACTCGGATGCGAGCAAGGGACAAGGCATTGGAAAGCATAAAATAAAGGGGCTCCGCGATGGAGCTGTGTCACGCTGCCATCGCGGAGGCCTTCTGCCTGGATAGGAATTTTTGCCCAATTTCCAGAGAGGGTACGCGATAGGTCCGTGGCACGGTAGCATGGCTCCGCGTTGCACGTCGTGCCACGTTGGGCCTTATTTCCTGGACCCCCAGTTCCAGTGAAGGTCCGCGTCGGTAGCGTGTCACGGAGGCAGTGCTCTTCGATGCACTCCGTGACACGTTGCTTGTTATTCCGGGAAAAATTCCCACTAGTATAAATAGAACACTTAGGTTCATTTTTAAATATTCTGACTTGGTGGAGCAAGAACGTGGGTTACAGGCAGTTGAGGGGACGAAATTATCAGGGTTTTTCTCTCTTTCCTTCTCCTTGAATTCAATTGCTTGTATGTTTAACACTAATTTAACGATGTTTAATCCACAAATGAGTGGCTAATTCATCTTCTTGCTGAGGTTATGAACAATTGTTGTGAAATGTGATTGTTGATCATATTGGTTTTTCATCTTTTCTTCCATGGTTGTTCTATTAATTCTTGTTCTTACTGCATTAATGTGTGGCCTACGTTAATGTATATCCAAAAAGTCCGGTTTCACTCGAGAGAGCAAGAAATTGGAAAGTTGTGAATTAATAGCATATGATCTTTTCTTAGTTTGGGAAAATTGAGAATTGATTTACTTTCAGGATAGAAATATACCTGAAAGTCGTATTAGTCAATTTAGGAACCGGGTTTGTATGGCTAGAACATGAATTGCATTTAATCACAGAAATGTAGGTGGATGGTTCATGATTCTTAAGTGGGGTTAAATACGAGAGTTTTAATCTCTTGGCAATAGTTCTTGACTAGCAACCGGAGGAAAAGACTAACCAAATTATGTCGATAATTAATTTCATTACATGTTCGTTTAACCTCAGCATGCTTTCATTCATAGTTCAGACTCACATTAGATAGTTGTTTTAGATTTAGCATAAAAATTATAAATCAAAATATCAAACTTTTGGTTACGCTGTTGTCTGCATTTTTAGAATTAAAATATAGTACACTTGAGCAGATTGCACTTCATCCCAGTCCGTGTGGGATCGATACTTGGCTTACTTAAGCCACTTTAGTACTTGTTCGACCACGTGCACTTGCGTGTTGTTATATACCCAACAAACGACCGAACAGATGGTAATGGTTGTGGTTAGCTGTACGAAGTTTGAGTATTACATAGAATATATACCGTCGAATTCTTCGAATGCACTGACCATGTTTGTATATTTGGCTGTTTGTTGTGTAAATAGGTATGATCTTGCCGTAATATTGTAATGGTAGCTAAGGACTAAGTGTGGGGTGGCCTAGCTTAACCCGACCTTAGTCGAAGCTAATACTCATGGGCTTAACATTGATCTTGTCTATTTGGGTTGACAGGAAAAAAAATGGCAAGCAGGCAAGAAAAGGGGAAAGGCGCATCAACGTCTGGCGCCGGAAGAAAGAGAATCAGACTGGGCACAGCAGTCCCAGCAGCACCAGCGGTTCCACGCAGCCAACGCCGCCAATACGGAACCAGGTGGGTGACATAAGAGGGGAAGAAGTGGTATGCCAAGCGCAAGGAGAGCAAGTACTTCCCCGAGGAACACATAGCTCGGGAACCATTGGCACAGGAGTTCCCTAGGATTGTCCACAGGATCGAGGCAGCTGGGCTCAATTTCATCTTTGAAGAGCCCAAGGAATGCAACTTGCACCTGATTCGGGAATTCTATGCCAATTGGAACCCGACTCTCAGAAGTCACACCATAAAAATCAGAGGGCAAATAGTCACCTTTGAGCCCCACCACCTCAATGCTATCATAGGGGCGCGGAACACAGATGCCCACGTGCTTAGACAGTTGAACATCACTCCACCATATGCAGACATCAGACGCACCTTGTGTGGAACCCGATCGACAGCTAGATGGAGCAGACACAAGGAGAGGGGCTACCATCAGACTTTGCCCTATTCACAGATGAACAAGGAAGCCAGTATATGGCTTAAGATCGTCTGTTCCTGCCTAATCCTGGGGGTACATATGACAGATGTAACCCGGGATCGTGTATGCCTGGTGTACGCTCTGATGAAAGGGCTGGAGATCAACATAGGGGTGGTGATTATCTCCGCCATGAAGAGAGCCTGGTTGCATCAGGGGCACAGATACGGATTTGGTGGGCTACTCACCACATTCCTGAGGGGCCTAGATGTTGAGGAAGAGGCCCTTAATTATATCCCGCAGATGGAGCGGCGGGCCTTAGATGTCACCAAAACTAAGGCTCCCGACACCACCCACGGGCTAGTGCTTACACTAGGCGAGCGACATGCTCATGATGATCAGTATATGTCTCGTATGTATGGGATGCAGATGCTCCAGCTGAGGATAGGCGGGAGGCCGGCAATAGAGGAGGAGCTATGGAAGCTCGAGCTAGACTACCCTTTTGGCAAAAATGCCAGGGCTCTATGCCGAGTGGGGCCAGCATTTGTAGAGCCCACGGATGATGATGTCCCCACAGACGAGGAGACACGTCGGGAGGACTCCGATGTGGAGTCCGATGATGACGATGGGGGTGATTCATACATGGGAGATGAAGCAGCAGCACCTGATGAAGAAGTGGAGTACTTTGATTGATCAGGGAGTTCCACCACCCAATTTTTGTGCTATTTTAATTTTTGAGAACACTGGGGATAGTGTTCGAGATAAGTGTGGGGTGGGAGTAGTTAGGTGCTGGTTATGCTGTTATGTATGTCCTAATCTGTTGTTGTGTCTGTGAACAAAATTTTCTGACCCTGTGACTTGTGATTGTTAAGTTGTTGTTCTGTATTGTAAATATATGTGAAACTATTGTGTGTTGCTGAATGTTGCTAGCTGAGTCTGTACATATGTTTGTTTATCGAATTGATCGATATTTTTAAAATTGAAATGATCGATATTTTTTTAAAAAAAATTTCAATTCTTGGGTTTCTCGGCGTTTGTTTTCGGTTCTTTTACCGAGAATGGTCCCATTGAACCGAAGTCATAGTTAGTGACCGTTCCCTATGATGGATGGATGACGGCCGTCTTAAGGGAAATGTAGTCTTTAGGAGTAGATTTTTCATTTATTTTTCAGTTGGTTTTCTTTTATGGGGTGCATCCCAAAACTTGTAGTTACTTTATGGTTGCGGAATTATGGTTGCTTGTTGTACATGATATTTAAAATGCAAATGTGATTCATATGAAAGCGTGCAACTTTGTAAATATGTTGAGATACCTAGGCCATAGAGTCGATTCAGTGTGATTGAGGCTTAATGTTTGAATTCCTGTAATTAGCTGATTGGAGAGTTTGTGAATACGTCTCGAATTGAGCATGTGGAATAAGTGTGTGACGTGAGGTTTTGTTATTCAATGCCATTGTGAATTGTCTAGAACTTTCCTGGTGTGCGTACAAAACGAAATGAAGGAGGTGTATTGTAGGAAAGGATGTAGGCATTTCTTTGTGTTTAACCGAAAGTTTCTATTTTTCATTATTGTACCCACCTTGATTGTGTACCCTAGTCAGCCTGTTGAGCCTTTAGCCTATTAATTTTTTCTTTGGTCAAAAAGTGTAAACCGAGCTTAATCCCTTCTTTTCATTAGCCGCAAATTTGATCCAAAACTCTTAAGCACTTAAGAAGAGAAAGTCATTTTCCCAAAATGTCAAATAGTGAGAATGGTGAAAAGAAAAGAAAAGCCGAGTGATGGAAGAAAAGAAAAGGTTGAAGGTGCACTTGTTATAAATAAACTATAATGAAGGTGCATGAATAATCTTTGTTGTTGTGTCAAGTGTGCTTAATAAGATGGGCCAAACTAAAGAAATACTTCAAGAATGGGAGGATGAAGAAAGAAACAATGACCATGAGTTTGATGGGATGTATTGAAAAGGCGCTTAAGGATGCTAGTGGCTATTATTCGCTAGCCCAATATTTACTAGTTTCGTAGCTTACATTACAACCCGTTAAAGTCCTACGTGATCCTACATCACACTTCTTTATATTAGTGGAGTAATACACTAAAGGCAAGCTTATGGGTCATGACATGATGCATGTGAATTCTTTTGGGAGAGAGAGCGAAATTGTGTTTTTATGCCCCTGCTTGAAATTTTGTGAGTTCATATGATCAAAAAAGGGAAAATTCTCTTGTGTTGTAAGGGCACATGCTTGATGAAAGATTAATTTTCATGTCAGATCTCTTGATCGGCTGATTTGCATGAGTCTGCCAATATCGAGAGTCGATTCTTAAGTCTAGGAGGTCTTGATGTATTGAAGGTCATTGCATTGATAGGACCATGCATGTTTTCTTGATGATTTGTTGTATTGAATAATCGGTATGACCGTAACCTAAATTGTCGAACCAAAGTAGCGAGGTTTGGGTGTAAATTGCATGAGGTGTAAGATTGTTGTTCGAGGACGAACAAGGATTTAAGTGTGGGGTAAGTGATCTTGGGCACCCCCTTCAGCTGATAGGAGGCTAAGTTTGTACTCTCCTCTCCCGTCACCCCCATAAGGATCAGAAAGGTTCAAATCCAGACCGTGCATCTGGAAAGCACCGGTTCAAATCCTGTTCGTGACAAGGCCTTGGTCCATACAGATGGGATCGCGACCTTTCCTTTCCCTCACCGATGTGGCTGTAGCTGGTCACACTCAATTTAGACTTTGGGTGATCTTCTGCACCTCCTCAATGAACTCATAAGGGTCCTCATCCACCTTCAACCCAAGAAACTCGGGTGGGTTCATCCAGAGGAAGTTTCGCACTCTTTCCGCTGTTGAGTTCTCATTCTAAGGTACATGGGCCACCGCCTACTGGTTGACCTGAGCGATCATGGCCTATGCTAACATCTGAAATGCAGCCCTAAACTCGTCATGAGTGACCTGCTTGAGCAAAGGGTCCACTAGAGCGAGTGGGGCTGGTTGGTGCCTATCTCCGTTGCCATTGTCATAGCCATTTCCATTGCAATTTCTCCTTCCATTCACTCGACATAGAGGCATGCTTCTATAAATGTGTATAGCACGAGTTAGAGGTATAGAGAGAAATTTCATCGCAGGACATGGATCATGAAAGAAGGGAAATTTAATAAGACAACCTTTTCCCCATAAGTGTGGCGCACTTCACATCAATGGAAAAAACTCTACTTAATGAGGCTTTCAGATATCCTAGGTTTGTCATGACCCACGCTGAAACCCCGGATTAATACACGAGACCTAGACCACGAATGACTCCAAGCTAACCCATGTCATGTGCATAGAAACTTGAGACTAAAACTTAAACATGAATACGCGAAAGTATATACAGCATAAAATAAGAGCAAGTGTGACATATCCAACAACTGAGTCAACTAATACATGTTTGTCAGAAAAGCCTCTAGTCATAGATGGACTGATGGGACAACTCCCCCAACTAGTCCACTAAGTCTGAAACTGAAATGACATAACACATAACTAAAGAATGACCCCAAAAGATGAGGATTCACCAACACAGGGACTGAACTGGACTGATATGGGAGCACGGCTAACGGCGCGACTGAGTTTGATCACCCAAACTTATATCATGAAATGATATAGCATAGAGTATGCGGTCAGTACTTTGAATGTACTAAGTATGCGAGTAAGTAAAACGGGCTAATAAAATGCATAAAGAATTCATGATAGTAGGACGTTTCAAACATGAAGCAATAATCATAATTTAGACATGAGGGCTCAAGGCTTTAAAAACTGTTCATAAACTAGTCATAAATATGTTCATAAGAGAAACCTTGTAAAAACATAACTGGAGACAACTTATCATAATCATGAACATACATAAATCATAAGGAACAGTGGGAAGATTCATCATAACCGACACCATCATGATAGAGCTTACATGATGCCCCAACTATCTCACTCAAGTGGGTAGAGCCACCCCAAGCTTGCCAGACAAGGGACAATGACATGGCATGATATCATAATAAAGACCCCGTAGGGTTAACATGAGTATAGTCCTTCGTCGGCACGTAGTGTGAGGGCTGAGTTTCCGAAATCCCCGACCTACTCGGTGCTAGGTACTACTCCCAAAAATATGCAAATGGCTCATATTATAATCATGAAACATACTTAAAGTACATGGCTAGTTAAAATCATAAGATACATGAACATGCTTAAAATATGTGAACTATCCATGAAAGAGGCTAATGAGTTGGCCATAAACATAAACATGATACTTGTAAAAGCTAAGCATACTTGAGAAAGTCATCGTACTTAAAATTCAAAAGTTCATGAAGGGTTCTTGTAAAAAAATCATACATCATGATCATAATAAATAATTTAAAACTTGAGAGTTGATATCATAAGAGAATCATGGGATTTTATTAGAAAGGAATTTAACCCTAGAAGTTCATAATCATTCTTGTAATCTAGGAATCAAAATTTCATAGAAGAATTAATAGGAATATAAATCCCTAATCATAGGATCATCAATTTGATCAAGATAGCTAAGCCCATAGATGAATCATGGAGGAATTCAAAAACACCCAACTTAGCCCTAGAATTTTGAAATTAAGGCATGGGGAATTGGGAGATCATGATTTTCAATTAATAAAGGGGCATGAGGGTGAAAGAACCCCTCATTGACAATCCCCACATACCTTGGTTCACTGATTCGTTGACCTAGCTTGAGATCCAAAGAGAATTTGAGAGGATGAGAGTGAAGAACCCTAACTTGTTCTTATGAGCCTTAAGAGATTTTGATCTTCAAATTAGAGTGTTCAGAGTAGAATGAAAATTCTAGGGTGAATTTTCCCCTTAAAGCACTCTTTCCCAAGCTAAAAATGATGTAGTTTAGGAGTTAGGAGTTTGAAAATTACAAAAATGCCCTTAATGATTTGACAGAAAATTACATACTGCCAAACCCAATGAGCGACCTAATGACTCATCAGGAGACATGACGGGTCGTTCCTTGACATTGCTACTGGCCACTTCTTTCCATTCTCTGATCTTTCTCACCTAATGAGACACTTAACGAGTCATCATGGACTTCAGACTCATTCCCTCGGTCCATTCTAATCACCATAAAATCCACTCTTCACCACATCTTCACACTTAACGGGTCATACAATGACTCATTGTGAGACTTAACGACTCATTCCCACTCATCATGTCGTCTAGAATCCAACTCTTCTCCAATTTAGCACCACTTAACGGGTCACTAATGATTTTTCAAGTGACTTAACGAGTCACCTGATGAGTAATTCTGTGACCTGGTGTAGATTTTCTTGCTTTCTCTATTTCAACCCTCGAATCTAATCTTAGAGACTTTTGGGGTGTTACATCGAGATACTTCATCCATCCTGGGGTTACTAAAATGTATCATAACCTAAAACTACATTATTGATGGGGCCAAATGAAGAGGGACATCATCAATCATGTCACTCAGTTTCTAAACTGTCAGTAGGTGAAGTATGAGCATCAGAACCTGGGGGAGTACTTCATAGGATGCCCACCCCATAGTGGAAGTGGGAGCTAGTAGAAATGGACTTTGTGGTTGGCCTGCTGAAGACGTTAGGGAAGTTTGACTCTATTTGAGTCATTGTTGATAGACTGACTAAGTCTACCCGCTTCTTACTTGTTCAAGTAACTTACAATGTTGAGAGACTGGCCAAACTGTATGTGAAAGAGGTGATTCAGTTGCATAGGGTGCCAGTTTCGATCATTTCAAATAGAGGTACACAGTTCACCTCCCATTTCTGGAGGACCTTGCAGGTAGAGTTAGGTACCAGGTTGGAATTGAGCACAGCCTTCCATCCTAGACAGATGGGCAGTTGGAAAGGACAATTCAGGTGTTAGAGGAAATGCTCTGGGCTTACGTGATTGATTTTGGTGGTCATTGGGATAAATTTTTACCTTTGGCAAAGTTTTCTTACAATAACAACTATCATTTGAGTATTGGCATGGCGTCATTTAAAGCTTTGTATGAGAGAAAATGCAGGTCTCCAATCGGATGGCTTGATGCATTTAAGGTGAGGCCTTGGGGTACTGACTTGCTTAAGGAATCCTTGGAAAAGGTTTGGGTGATTCAGGAACAACTGGTAGTACTCAAAGCAGGCAGAAGTAATATGCAGACAGAAAGGTGAGGGACATGGAGTTCATGATGAGAGAGAAAGTGTTGCTCAAGGTCTCTCCCATGAAGGGGATGATGAGGTTTGGAAAGTGGGGCAAACTTAGCATGAGTTACATTGGGCAATTCAAGATCCTTCAGCATATGAGGGAAGTAGCTTATGAATTAGTTTTTCCAATAGGACTGTTAGAGATACATCAAGCCTTCCATGTCTCCATGTTGAAGAAATACCATAGGGATTGATCGTACATAATCAAATGAAACTCGGTGTTATTGGATGAGAACTTGTCCTATGAGCAGGAGCCTGTGGCTATAGTAGATGGGGAGGTCCACATGTTGAGATCAAAGTAGGTTGCAATAATGAAGGTCCAGTGGAAGAATTGACCCATAGAGGAAAACACTCGAGAGACCGAGGCCAACATGCAGAACAAATATCCACAACTATTTGTAGAATCTGGTATGTCCTCTTCCTTGCCTTTGTAGCTCATTCGGGTATGAATGGTATTTTAATTGGTACCTAATGTAAAGACCTGTCTGTCGTTATAGGGGGAAAAATAATATCGAACACCCCTCTCTAGCCTAAGCGTTGGGGTGAAGGTGTAGAGTAAGTGTTAAGGAAATTTTGAGCTGGGAATGGTTTGTGTGCAAGAAATAGGAGCTACTAGTTATGGGGGCCGCTGAAGCGGAGGGATAACCACTGCAATGAGACCGTTACCCCGATCTGAGGCCCACTGTAACGGACTGGGAAATATACCGTTGGATTCGCTGTGACGGTGTCTTGGGCACTGTAGCGGGTCTACTACAGCAGAAATGTGACCGCTACAGCAGACGATGGGAACAAGTGGGTTTTAAGGGGTATTTCAGGGGGTTTACCCCCATTATTTCAAACACGAACTATGAGAACTTAGAGAGAATTCTCCAAGTGTAGAGCAGTTTTCCCTTCTTAAAAGTAAGAATATTAGTCAATTCTCTTTACTTTGATGCCCTAACCCATAGAATCAATAAGAGGGCCTGTGATGGTGGAAATTCTAGGTTGAAAAATCCTAGAACCATGAGAGTAAGGGAAATTTATTAGGTGTTAAAGGTTGTTGATTCCTAGGTCTGTAAGCATGTATTTGTTACTCTCTAGGGTGAATGAGATGGTGCTAGTTCATCATTCCTAATATTGGAGACCTAGAGTTTGATAGAAGTGGGGAATTTATTGTTAAAACTGCTTGAAAGAGAGTTTGGGGAGTATAGATCCCATGAACCAGGGTTGAATGATATAGGATTAAAGGGGGATGACATACTCGCAAGTAATGATTAAAGCCCTATGAGACGGGTAGAATGGCGGCAGGATTGAATTTCAAAACCTTATTTCTCGAAATAGTCTACTGATTCTCCGTTAATCTATTATTCTAGATTTTGAACATTCGAAAGCACTGAAGAAAGACAAGGCTCCAGCGGAGTAACTAGTGAATTCCGTCTTTAATCGAGGTAGGTTATGGTTTAGAAGGAGCTAAGATGTATTGTGTAGAATGACTATGTATGGATTTGGTCTTCGAACATTGCTTGTTCTCATAATTTTATGTTGAGTTCTAATATTGAATGGTTTTTCTATGCAATCACTATTTATGTGATGTGGAAAATGGATGCTAAGAGGTCGTTCTTGTTTGTTTGTATTGTCTGAACATAATCCCTGAATTATGTGAGTATTTGAGTTGAGGGAGGTAAGATGAGGCCTCCCAAGGGTCAAATAAACTGGCTGAATGGCAAAACACTGAGATTAGTGAAGGAAAGTGGATAATATGAATGTCTTGAGATGAGTGGCTCGTGCACGAAAGGAGCATCCGAGTGAGCAATGATGGTTGAGTGGCTCGTATCTGAGGGAGCATCCAGATGAGCAGATGAGTGGGAGCGGGTACCACATCGGTATAGTACATGAATTTCTAGAGTCTCCTAGAGGTCATGACTGGAAGGGCAGAAATAAGACTATTTGGCATGTACGTACATCGATGTTCAGTGTTGGAGTGTTCATGGTGATGTGACGGAGGCGTGTACCCAGAATATCACCATTCGTTACATTATCTGACTAAGTATACATTAATAAGATCGGTCTTCAAATGTGAGAACTTAAATTAGCTAAGCTTATGTTTACGTATTTTGTGAATTCGAATTGTTGAAGCGTTTACAATGATCTGGCCGTTTATGTGAAGTTAATTGAGGACTCATGATGAGTTGTGAAGTCTATTGCGAATGGTTCATTGTATATTCCCTAAGTTGTCATACGTAGAACTTTTAATGGCAACTATGAATAGCTTGGATGAACATGATGAGTATAATGTTGAAAAGAGTTAAGAGAATGGTGGGTGTGCAGCTAAGTCGAGCTACTACCAAGGCAGTACCGCTGCAATGGGACATATTTCATTACGGCTAGACCGTGGCAGCAGTTAAGACCTCTGCAGCGAGACCTAACCAGTGAGCAGGTGATGTGCTATGGGTTTACAACACTTTCGACGCTTAATATTGGAAAAATACGTTTGGTATTAGGTGTGCTTTATACGGATATGATGAGCTTTTGCTTTGTTTTCAGCGAAATTAGGTGTTGGAATTGAAATCTGCAAAAGAAGTGGAAAGAGTGCAAAAAGGGCAAAGTACAGACCTCAGTACGAGCCTTACAATCATGGTATAAGCAGTACTGAGAGTCGTGGAAAAGTCCATAGGATGAGCTTAAGGTAAAGGCCAAGTTACGACTCGTGGTATGAGTCGTACTATTCTGGTACGAGCCGTACCAAGGCAGTCGTAGAAAATTTCAGAAGAAGAAGTACTGGATTAGTCTCCTGGTATGGGTAGCCACCACGAATGGTGATATCTACCTATGACCAGTACTAAGGAGGCGTGGTAAAGTTTAGAAAGATTGATGAATGTAAAATTCAAGGTACGAGAGGCAGTCACGAATCATAGGTCTGAAAGCCATCTACAAATCAGGAGTTGTGGGACAAGCCCCCAACTAACTCTAAAGTCTAACTGAAAGAAAAATAACTGAAAATAAACATCATCCTCGAAAGATGAGGACCCACCAAAAGCTGATACTGGTATCGCCTGAAGGAATCTACTAACGATGTTAGGGATGAGAACCTGAGCCTGTATCATGATACGATACAACATAGAAGGTATGCGTCATTACTTGGAATGTACTGACTAAGCGAGAGATATAATAAACATGAAAGAGTAAGTAATTAAACTGAGATGACATGAAATGACCCACTAAAAATTGAAAACTGAACAACTGAATTATAACTGATATCGTCAATAATGACCCTATCTGATGGTCATAGATATGGCCTGAATCTGAAATACTAAGATGAGCTAAACTGAACTGAACTGAGATAAACTGAACTGACTAGTGGGAGAGTCTATAACCGACATATAACCACGTGAGCTAGACATGGATTCGATGTAAGCCCCATCGAAAGGACTCAATATACCTTACCAGGGTATAAAGGCATGAACTGGGTGATCACAAATTTGGGGCCATAGGGCCAATAAAATAACCTATGGTGGCAACGTAGTTATGGGAATCTGGGTGCACTGGAACTCTGGTCTGCTCGGTGCTAAGTCCTACTCTCACCAGATAATTCTAATCTAACTACTGAGCTAATAGCTCGAAATTGGGGTCCAAGACTAAATAAAGGATACTTATCTGGAAGTAACCTGAGAGTCTTATCGGACTGGATTCTGTAATTGGGGTTCTAAGACTTGCCAGAGCTGCGTATCTGGAAGCGTCGTGGCCGTCTAACGAAGAAACTAAAGCTGAAACTGGTGATTCTAAGATTGGTCAGAGCTGCTTATCTAGAAGCTTCGTAACCGTTTAAAGAACCCACTGATATCTGATAACTGGGGGGCCATACTGACACCTCTAGAAAGGACTATAGCCAAACTGATCAGCTAATATTTCTGAAAATACTGAGAATGCTAATTATGACTGAAATTGGACTAGCATGCAACTGACTAAGATTTCAATTGATATTAATAACATGGAAATCTTAACACTAATAGAATCAAGCAACATGAATAACTAATCAACTGTGCAAGACTCTAATTACTGTATTCAAAAACTAGGGATAAAACCATCTTTATAGGACAAGTATCAACATGATCACTAGATAGTGAAAATATAGTAACAATTAACATGAACAATATTCCACATGATATAGACGGAATCTAGCTGAAAATTTATTCACATTTGAAAGCTCAAGGCCTAGAACTGATAAGAAAATTTAGATGGATTCTGGGGGCACAAGGTAAGGGCAATTCCCTTGCTAAATCCTCACATACCTGGTGAAGGATTTTTTAGAAAATCCTTAAGAAATTCTGAGAAGAATAAATCGAACCCTTTGCCCTGCTTTATGCTTCCTGACTGAGATTCTACGTTCTGACTTCTGAGGGAATGAGAGGAATGAAGTATAAACATGGATTAGCCTTGTAAATACCCTGAATATAACCCAAAATGACGTAGTTTAGGGATTAAAAAGCTGAGAATTTACAAAAATTCCCCTGAAAGAAAATCTGGAAAACTGCCCGACAAGGACCAACGGGTCACCCAACGAGTCATTGGTTGACAGTACGATTCATTGGTACCAGTTGTCTATCCTGGGCTTAAACCTAGGGCTTACTAGAACTGGAAAAGTATGGGGACCATGACTCTTTGGAAGAACCAATGGGTCATTGGTACCTCCCGTGGCCACTGGCAGGGTCTTTGAACAAAACACTAGGCCCCCTCCTCTAACGGGTGATGCCACGACTTGTTGGTTGATCGAACGAGTTGTTATATGCTCTCATCCTGGCTACTGGAATTTTCTTGGGTTTATCTCACGGATGGAAACAACAACTCATTGTATGGGACAATGGGTCATTGTTTTCCCTCGTCATCACTGGAAGGACTTTCTTACCTTCTCCCAACGGCTCCACAGGATGGGTCGTTGGTCTCTTCCACGACCCGTTACTTGGCTCATTGGTTCTGAAGGGACTTCCTGCAGGCCTGGCGATGACTCAGACAATGGGTCATTACAGCTGACCACGACTTATTGTTTGGGTCGTTCTGAGAAAAAAAATTTCTAGTTCTTCTAGATTTTTCATGCAAGGTCTGAGTTTGGTCTAGGAAAATTTTGGGGTGTTACATATGCCCTTTATTCAGGGCCTATAAATTCGATTCTACCCCATTCTAGCCGATATAATAATCATATTCAATATTCCCAGGGTTAATTTATCCCGTCTCTCCCCCACATAGATCATTCCCTTCTTTTGCATGAAGTTTCTACTCCAAAAACCCTTCCCATTAGTTCTAATGGAAAAAGGCTTCACCTTTATCAATTTCTAAGTTTTAAACCATAGTGAGATAGCTGTTCTATAGTCACATTCTTCCTAGAAAGTGTCAATTACCCATTTTTAGACCTAGGAACCGGCATCCCATCCATTTTTTTCAATTCTCCCTATGTTCCATAACTTAGAGTTTCTACCTTTAAGAACTTATCTAAGATCACCCATTGAATCCTATGATGCTAGGGAATCGAAAGGGAAGAGAAACAGTCAAGAATCTTACCTTGAAGTGAACCATGGCTTCAACCTTTGTAAAATCGCCTTAACCCTTCTTCAAGATCGTGCCTTAGAGTTATGGGTGAAAAATTCTGAAATTCTAACTTAAATAGTCTTACTGTCTCTCGTGGTCTACTGCAACGGTCACATCACCACTGCAGCAGACCCGCTATAATGGCTAGGACCCCATCATGGTGGACCCACAGGAAAATCCTCCTTCTCGTTAAGGCGGGCCTCCTACCGTCATGACGGTCTCGCTGTAGCAGTTTTCCCCACCACTACAGCGGCCCCCCGTTGGAAAGTAGCTCACATTTTATTTCACATATTCCATTCTTCAACCCCAAGATCAACTATTACTCACCCAACACTTTTCCCCGAGCACCTAGGCGAAAGTAGGGTGTTCTGGACTTATTTTCCCGTAATGATGGACGGGTCGCTACGATGATCTCAAGCAATTAAGAACTCCTTTTGGCACCTTTAGTGGATTTTTTGGTCTGCTTACCCTTTATGCAGTCCACACAAGTTTCAAAATGCAAATATTAAGATTTTTTAGAACTCCATAATTAAGCAACCTTTTGTTCTATCAATAGAAATATGTCCCATTATATTGTTCCATTGACTTGATGAGTTCTCATTGATAATACATAAGTTAATGTCAATTTATTTATCATGCAGAATTAAAACATTACAGTTAATCGTGGGGTCTAACTCAAATTTAAATAACATTTCATCCAAATTTTAAAAATCATTGTCTTTCAAAAGTTTCACTGAAGAATAATGAAAATGAAATCATAACCAGCAATTGATAGTCTTGAAAAACTTCTTAATTTCAATAGTTGAAGTATTTAGCAAAGACTCAGAATAAGTAAGAACAGAAAATTCGACTTAAGTTTTACATAAGTTTAAGTTAGTCTATATTTTGGAAACCTCATCTCGGACTGAGTTTCCCTTCCTTTCCAAACCTCATCACCCATTTCATGGGTAAAATTTTCAGGTAAACCCAATTATCTACGGAAAATTCTAACTCTCTTCTCCTCGCATCAGCATAAGATTTATGTCGGCTTTGAGTTGTTTTCAAACTTTCCTCGATTAGTTGCACTTTATGCATAGCTTCATGAACTGAGTCTGGCCCTATCGAGGTAGCTTCACCAACTTCAAACCACCCTATAGGAGACCTACGCCTCCTACCATATAATGCCTCAAATGGGGACATCTAAATACTGGAGTAGTAGCTGTTGTTGTACGCAAACTCGATGAGAGGCAAGTGATCATTCCAACTACCCTTGAAATTGATCACACAAGCTCTCAGCATATCTTCTAAGGTCTGAATAGTCTGCTCTGCTTGTCCACTGGTCTGAGGGTAAAAACCTGTGCTGAGCTTGACTTGGGTACCGAGTCTTTTCAAATGACTTCCAGACATGCGAGGTGAACTGGGTACCTCTTTCTGAAATGATGGACAAGGGCACCCCATGTAGTCTAACTAACTCCCGGATATATAGCGTAGCATAATGCTCTGCTGAGTCCGTAGTTTTAACTAGGAGGAAATATGCTGACTTGGTCATCCGATCCATTATCACCTAAATTGAGTCATCCTGTAGGCGAGTACGAGGTAGACCTATAACAAAGTCCACATTCACTTCTTCCCACTTCCAGGTGGATATGCTGATATCCTAAGTTATGCCCCTAGGGCTCTGATGTTCCACCTTAACCTGTTGGCAGTTCGGGCACTTGGCCACAAATTCTGCGATGTCTCTTTTCATGTCGTTCCACCAGTAGATATCCCATACATTACGGTACATCTTAGTGGCACCTGGGTGGATAAAATATCTGGAACTATGTGCTTCTGCCAGTATTTCTTGTCTCAAGTCACCTACATTCGGTACACATAGTCTGACCTAGTAATGAATCACACCATCTCCCTTTTTGGAGAAAGCCTCCACTTCTTTTCTGAGAACTACTTCTTTTAGCTTAAAAAGTGTGGGGTCTTCATCCTGCCTTGACTTAACTTCAACAACTAATGAGGAATCTGACCCACTTTGCATTACTACTCCGCCCTTAACTGAATCAACCAACTGCACTCCCAACTGAGCTAACTTGTGAATATCTTTTGCTAGTTCTTTTCTGCCCTCTTCAACATGAGCAACGCTCCCCATGGACATCCTGCTTAGGGAATCAGCCACCACATTGGCCTTTCCCCGGTGGTATAGCACACTCATGTCGTAATCCTTCAATAGCTCCAACCACCTTCTCTGACAAAGATTCAAGTCTTTCTGACTGAACACATACTAAAGGCTCTTGTGGTCAGTGAAAACATCCACGTGAGCTCCTTAAAGATAATGCCTCCATATCTTCAAAGCAAACACCACCGCTGCCAACTCGAGATCATGAGTCGAATAGTTCTTTTCATGATCCTTGAGTTGTTTGGAAACGTAAGCTATCACCTTACCCAGCTACATTAGAATGCAACCGAGTCTAACTCTGGAAGTGTTGCAATATACTACAAACCCATATGTTCCTTCTAGTAAGGTTAAAACTAGAGCAGTAGTGAGTCAAGTCTTCAACTCCTAACAACTCTTCTCACACGCATCTGACCACTTAAACTTCACCTTTTTCTGAGTTAACTTGGTCAGAGGAGATGCAATAGAGGAAAATACTTCTACAAAACATCGGTAATAACCGGCTAGACCCAAGAAACTTTTGATAGCAGTTGGGGAAGTTTTTCTTGGCCAGTCTTTCACCGTTGTTATCTTTTGAGGATCTACCTGAATACCCTCACCTGAGACCATGTGACCAAGGAAAGTCACATACTTCAACCAGAACTCACATTTGTTGAATTTAGCGAATAACTGGCGGTCTCTAAGAGTCTATACTCACTATCCTCATATGGTTAGCATGTTCTTCATCGTTTCTGGAGTATACCAGAGTGTCATCAATGAATACAATGATGAACATGTCTAGATACTGCTTGAAAACCCTGTTCATCCAGTCCATGAAAGCTGTAGGGGCATTAGTTATTCCAAAGGACATAACCATGAATTCATAGTGACCATACCAAGTTCTAAAGGCTATTTTTGGTATGTCACATTCTCTGACTCTAAGCTGATGATACCCAACCTGAGATCTACCTTGGAAAAACAACTGGCTCCTTGAAGCTGATCAAACAAGTCATCAATCCTGGGTAGGGAATATCTATTCTTAACTATAACTTTATTTGGTTGGCAGTAGTCGATACTCATTCTGAGAGTACCGTCTTTCTTTCGTACGAATAACACTGGAGCACCCCATTGAAAGATGTTGGGACTGATGAAACCTTTATCAAGAAGATCCTTTAGCTACTCCTTGAATTTCTTAAGCTCAACTGAAGTCATTCTATAAGGAGGAATAGAGATGGGTTAAGTGTCTGGAAGAAGGTCTATGCCGAAGTCTATTTCCCGCTCGGGAGGGACTCCAGGAAGATCTTCGGGAAACACGTTACGGAATTCGCTAACAACTGGAACTGACTGGATAGTTGGGGTCTCAGAGTTGGAATCTTTGACCCGAACTAGGTGACAAATGTACCCTTTCGTGATGATCTTCCTTGCATTAAGGTAGGAAATAAACTGACCCTTAGGCGTTGAACTACTGCCCATCCATTCTACAACTAGTTCATTTGGAAACTGAAATTTGACGACTTTAGTTTTGCAGTCGACTGAGGCATAATTGGAGTGTAACCAATCCATGCCAAGAATGAGATCGAAATCGACCATGTATAACTCTACTTGATCATCTGGAATGACTTTTTTCGATACTAAGACTGGATAGTTTCTATACACCCAGCTGGCTCTAACTGACTCACCAACTGGGGTAGAGACTGAGAATGGTTCTGAGAGGACTTCTGGACTGATTTCAAAATGGACAGCTACATAGGGAGTCATGAATGATAGTGTGGCTCCTGGATCAAGTAGGGCATACATATCTAGATGGAAGAGACGTAACATACTCTTGACCACGTCAGGTGAGCTCTCCTGATCCTGATAAGAGGACAAAGCATAAAAGAAGTTTTGGCGCTAACCGCTATCCGTACCTGAAGTGTTGGCCTTCTGAGCTGGTCGGCCTACTAGAGCTGCTGAAGTGGTAGACTGTGATCTCTCCAGTACTATCGACGTACATTCCCTTAGCCGGTAACCTATTTGTCCACACCCAAAGCAACCCTCTTTTCCCTAGAGGCATTCACCTAGATAGTTCTTGCCATACTTAGGGCAAGATGGATAATGGTTGCTGGCACTGTGACTCTGGTACTGAGAGCCAGATGCTCCACCCTTTCGATCCTTGCGGGATTGGAAGGTAGGGGTGCTAGCTGAGGTGGGCGTTGGAGTCCTCTGCTGCTGCTGCTGTAGGATGTTAACGCCACCGGACCTCTAGTGGCTGTAATCTGATAGACCAGTTCTAGCCCACTTGTTCTCCTAGTTCATATCTTTCAGCTTTTCTGCCTCAATCTAATGGGCATGAACGATGAGGTTGGAGAGGTCAATATCCTGTATGAGCATCGAGATCCTGCACTCCTTAAGTACCAGGTTTGATACTCCATTGATGAACTTAAGCATGCGATCCCTTGGTTGGGCTACAATCTCTGGAGCATACCTTGATAACCGCGTGAACTCCAATGCATATTCCTCCACGGTCTTGTTACCCTGCTTCAAGTTCATGAACTCTATGACCTTAGCCTCCCTCAACTCCCAAGGGAAGAATCTGTCTAAGAATGTGATGGTGAACGTTTCCCACTCTACCGATTCTGCTCTTGCTGGTCTCCCTTTCTTCCATTGATCGTACCAAATCTGTGCCACCCCTTTCAATTTGTAGGCTGCTAGATTGAAACTTTCTGTGGAACTAACACCCATAATCCAGGTGATATTCCACACCTCATCTACAAAATTCTATGGGCCCTCTCCCACCTTGGATCCATGAAAGGCTGGAGGGTTCATTCGAGTGAAGTCCCGAACCCTAGCAGTTGCTGCAAACCCATTTGTTTTTATCGGAACCACCTACTCGTTCACTTGGTTTGTTACTGTCTAAGCTAGCAGCTGGATTGCCGCTTTGAATTTTGCTGAGGACACTTGATCATCCTGACGGGCTGCTGGAGCTGGTGGGGTATGTCGGTTAGCATTGCCAGCCCTTCTTCCGTTTCCTCGTCTTGGAGGCATAGTTTCACTGAAACGAAATAGATCACGAGTTTGGAGAATGTTTCTGGAATTTAAGTTCAACACACGATAAGGAGTATGAACAAAAGGGAGTTTTCCTAATAACGTCTCGTATCCTCCCCGTCATAAGTGTGGTGTGCTTCACACCCATAAAAAAGACTCTACTTGATGCGGCTTTCAAACATCCTAGGATACTGTAAACCTAGTGCTCTAATACCAAGTTTGTCACAACCCGAGTCTATACCCTGGATGAGACATGGTACTTGGAGTCAAAAGTAACCCCAAGCCAACTCATGGTCTATCTTAATACTGGTAAACTGAGTAAACATAATGGAAGCTTTAAATAAATAAGATCATTCAAGAAAAATAAAACTGATTTGACAAAAGTCCATACATCTGAAGACTATACTGAATATCTAAGTCTAGGTCTGAAAGTCATCTACTAATGAGGAGTTGCTGGGACAAGCCCCCAGCTAACTCTAAAGTATAACTGAAAGAAAAATGACTGAAGATAAACATCGTCCTCGAAAGATGAGGACCAACCAAAAGCTGTTGCTGGTATCGCTTGAAGGAATCTACTAACGATGCTGGAGCTGAGAACCTAAGCCTATATCATGATATGATACAGCATAGAAAGTATGCGTCAGTACTTGTAAAGTACTGAGTAAGCGAGAGATATAATAAACATGAAAGAGTAAGTAATTAAACTGAGATGACATGAAAGGGCCCACTGAAAACTAAACAACTGAACAACTGAAATATAACTAATATGGTCGATAATGATCCTGGCTGATGGTCATAGACATATCCTAAATCTAAATACTAAGCTGAGCTAAACTGAACTGAACTAAATTGAACTAAACTGACTAGTGGGAGAGTCTATCACCGATATATAACTACGTGATCTAAACATGGAGTTTGATGTATGCGCCCCATCCATAGGACCCAATATACCTTGCCAGGGTATAAAGGCATGAACTGTGTGATCACGAATCTGGGGCCATAGGGCTGATAAAATAACCTACAGTGGCAATGTAGATTTGGAAACCTGGGTGCGTTGGAACCCCAGTCTGCTCGGTGCTAACTCCTACTCCCACTGAGTAGTCTTAATCTGATTACTAAGCTGATAGCTCAAAACTGGGGTCCAAGACTAAATCAAGGATAATTATCTGGAAGTACCCTAAGAGTCTTATTGGATCGTATTTTGTAACTGGGGGTTCTAAAACTAGCCAGAGCTGCTTATCTGGAAGCATCGTGGCTGTCTAAAGAACAAATTGAAGCTGAAACTGGTAGTTCTAAGACTAGTCAGAGCTTCTTATCTGGAAGCATCATAACCGCCTAAAGAACCAACTGTTATCTAATAACTGATAACTGGGAGGCATTACTGACACCTCAAGAAAGGACTATAGTCAAACTGATCAGCTGACATTTATGAAAATGCTGAGAATGCTAATTATGACTGAAACTGGACTAGCATGCAACTGATTGAGATTTCAACTGATATTAATAACATGGAAATCTTAACACTGATAGAATCATGCAACATGAATAACTAATCAACTGTGCAAGACTCTAATTACTTTATTCAAAAGCTAGGGCTAAAGCCATCTTTATAGGACAAGTGCCAACATGATCACTCAATAGTGAAAATATATTAACAATTAACATGAATAATATTCCACATGATATAGACGAAAGCTGGCTGAAAATTTATTCACATTCGAAAGATCAGGGCCTAGAACTGATACGAAATTTTAGATGGACTCTGGGGGCACAAGGGAAATTTTAGGGCAAGTTTTGCTCATATCACATGTTCAACATTGAAAAAATTCGACAAGAATTGAGATAGGGTTGAAGAACATACCTTGAATTCGAAGAAATGACGAAAACTTGATGAAATTATGTGCCTAAGTCCGTGTCACGTTGAGGGGGAATGGTTTTTTGGGGTGTTGGTCGCGGGGGATATGAAAAATGAGGAAAAATGAGGGGAAATCGGGGTTAAAAAGTGGGAATTTCGCGTGGGTCACCCGGTGTGACCCGTCGCGATATACACCTCAACGTGTCACGAAAGGTAACGCGGAGCATGCCCTCCGTGACACGGAGCCATCGCGCAGGTGTTCTGGAATTTGTAAAAATTCCAGAATTACCTTCAACGTGTCATGGAGGGTAACGCGGAGGCCCTCCTCCGTGACACGAAGCCAATGCCCTGGCTCACTGTTTTGCCACTTTTTATTATTTTTCATACCTCGGATTTTCCTTTGCGATTCCTTGCATGTTTATCCTCCGTTCAACCTGAAATTCATCTTGCGACAAGAAATTGGTTAGAATTATAGGTTTCACTAAAAATAAAAATAAATACAAACTAAAAATTTTGTTGTTAATAAAAAAATATTTTTCTTTTTTATTCTTTTCTTTTTTTTCTATGAATTCTATTCACATTTTACAAAGAAAAATTTCACGGGTTGCCTCCCGTGCAACGCCTGGTTTACCGTCGTGGCTCGACGTCATTCAGCTCAGTCATCTTCTAGGGTGACGGACGTTTTCTCTCGACCACCGTCCTCACCCCAGTAGTGCTTACATCTTGCTGGTGGGTTTCCCAATAACTCTCGTGATTCAACTATCTGCGCATCATCAGCTCGATCAATCACGTTGATCACTGAGAGTTCCTCGTATACAGTCGGGAGCTTGGTAGCCTTGTATACATCAAACACTTCCACCTTATGGTGTGCTCGCATGGTTAGCTGCCCTGCAGCTACATCAATCAGCGCTTTCCCAATCGCCAAGAAAGGACGTCCCAAAATAAATGGGACTTCCGCGTCTGGCTCAAAGTCTAGCACGACAAAATCTACCGGGAAGATAAGGGAGCCCACTTGCACCAGCAGATCATCCACAATGCCATCAGGTCTGGCTAAGGCCGATCCGCTAGTTGCAAGATCACTGTTGTTGGTCTAGGACTCCCCAGACCCAACTTCTTGAATACCGATGACGGCATCAAATTAATGCTCGCTCCCAAATCACATAATCCGCGAGCTCGGATACTCTGCCCAATTGTAATTTGTATAGTAAAGCTCCCAGGATCTTTGAGCTTTGTGGGCAACCGGTTTTGTATCCGGGAAGTGCACTCCTCCATAAGAGCCACCGTAGCATACTCAGTCAACCGACTTTTGTTCGCCACGATGTCCTTAATGTACTTTGCATACTTCGGCACTCCCTGCAAAACATCAACAAGAGGTAAGTTAATATGTACCTGTTTCAGCACCTCCATGAATTTCTTGAAACACGCCTCCTCCTTGTGTTTCTTTAATCTTTGAGGGAACGGGGGTGGTGGTCTTTCTGATTCAGCTTCCTTTTTCTTCCCCCTCTCATCACTTTGCTCCCTCTCAGCTTCTGCTGCTCCCGATTGTTGAGGTGGTCTTTCTGGCTCCACCTCTTTAAGCTGCAAACCACTCCTTGTGGTCATTGCATTCACCTGCTTGGGGTTGGGATCTGTGTCGCTCGGGAGTCCTCCTCTAGGCCTGGTGTTTTGGGCTCCAGCAAATTGCCCAAATTGATATTCAAGTGCCTTAGTAGCTAACTGGTTGTTCTTCACCTCGGCTGCCAATTTCACATAGTCAGCCTGCAATTAAGCTTGGTTAGCTATCATTGTCTTGAACATCTCCTCAATGCTGGGTGATGGTGGCGGAGGAGGTGCATTGTTGTTTCTATATTGTGCCTGATAGTTCTGCTGCCCTCCTTGATTCCTCTACGCCCCCTGACTCGAACTTTGCCCTTGATGGTTGTTGCTACCCCAAGAGAAATTCGGGTGATTCCTCCAGTTGGAATTGTAACGGTTGCCATACTGTTGGTGGTTGTTCCTCTGTACATATCCCACAAAGTTCACCGAATCAGGATTTGCTCCACAACACTCAGTTGAGTGCTCACTACTCCTGCACACTTCACACCAAATCTGTTGTACTACATTCACTGGGGCTTGAGTCTGGTTCATTGTCATGTTACTAAAGTGGGTGTTGAGTTGATTCTGTAAAGCAGCTATCTGTGCAGCAATAGCTGTAAAACCATCCACTTCTAGGACTCTTGCTGCTTTCCTTGTTCCTCCTCTTGACGAATCAGCATTCCACTCCGGATTTCCCTGCGAAATACGGTTTAACAAGGTATACAGCTCCTCATAAGTTTTCTCCAATGCTTGTCCCCCAGCTGCTAAGTCTAGCAAGATCTTTGTATGGGGTTCCAAACCCTCTATAAAAGTGTGCACCAGCACATCATTGGATTGATGATGATGAGGACAATCCCGCAACATAGACTTGAATCTCTCCCAAGCCTGATACAGATTCTCTCCCTCTCTCTGTTTAAAACTTAGAATTTGACTTCTAAGTCTTGCTGTTTTACCGGATGGAAAAAATCGTATCAAGAATTTCCTTGCAAGATCATCCCACGTAGTAATAGAATTAGGTGGCTCAGCTTTCAACCACCTCTTGGCTTCTCCCAGTAGTGAAAATGGGAACAATGTAAGCCTGACATAATCTGATGACACCCCAGCGGGGATGTAAGTGTCACTTATCTCCAAGAAATTTTGGAGATGCTGTTGTGGATCCTCATGAGGGAGACCTGTGAACTGCCCGCTGGTGTGCAGCAATTGCACTATGTTTTATTTGAGCTCGAACCTCCCTCCTAGCTCAGGTTTGCGGATGCTAGATGTGACATTGTTAGCATGTGGGATTGCCACCTCGCGAACCGGCCTAGCTGCCATTTCCTCGGGCACTAACATTGCCCTTACAACTGGTGGATTCTATTGTTGCTCCATGATTGTTTGTCTGAGCAACTGCAGTTTTTTCTCTAGAGCTTCTCTCCTTTGACGATGAAATTGTCTTTCAGGCTCTAAATATGAGTCCACCAGCTCCTTGTTTCTTGCCAGTGTTCAACAGAAATTAGTATCTGCAAAATACAGGCTAAGAGCAAGTTGTCAACACTAAGAAAAGAATATAGTAAATTAACACTTAAGAAAAATTCACCAATTGCCAGTCCCCGGCAATGGCGTCAAAACCTTGTTCGTTTGCTTTTGGGTATATAGCTACACACAAGTGCACGTGGTCGAACAAGTAGTAAAGTGGCTTAAGTAAGCCAAGTATCGATCCCACAGGGACTGGGCTAGGGTAACAATCTACTCAAGTGTCACTATACTTTAACTCTAAAAATGCAGACAACAGTGTGAAAAAGAGTTTGATATTTTGGTTTCTAGTTTTATGCTAAGTCTAAACTAAATATAAAATTTGAGTCTGAACTATGAATATGAGCATGCTGAGGTTAAATGAACATGTAAAGAAACAAATTATCGATTCAATTTGGTTAATATTTCCTCCGGTTGCTAGTCAAGAATTATTGTCAATGGATTAAAACTCTCGTATTTAACCCAACTTAAGAAGCATGAACCATCCACCTACATTTCTGTGATAAAACGAAATTCATGTTCTAGCCATACGAAACTGATTCCTTAATTAACTAATACGACTTTCAGGTATATTTCTATCCTGAAGGTAAATCAATTCTCAATTTTTCCAAACTAAGAAAAGATCATATCCTATTAATTCACAATTTTCCAATTTCTTGCTCTCTCGAGTGAAACCGAACTTTTTAGATGTACATTAATGTTGGCCACACATTAATGCAGTAAGAACAAGAATCAATAGAACAACCATGGAAGCAAAGATGAAAACCCAAATTGATCAATAATCACATTTCAATACAATTTTTCTTAACCTCGGCAAGAAGAGGATTTAGCCACTCATTTGTGGATTAAACATCGTTAAATGAGTGTTAAACATACAAGCAATTGAATTAAAGAAGAAGGAGATAGAGAAAAACCCTGAAATTTTCGTCCCCTTAACTGCCTGTAACCCACGTTCTTGCTCCACCAAGTCAGAATTATTAAAAATGAACCTAAGTGTTCTATTTATACTGGTGGGAATTTTTTCCGGAATAACAAGCAATGTGTCACGGAGTGCATCCCGGAGCACTGCCTCCGTGACACGCCACTAACGCGGAGCCTTAGTGGAATTTGGTTGTCCCGGTATTCAGGCCCAATGTGGCACGGCGTGCAACGCGGGGCTAGGCCAACGTGCCATGGCCCCAACGCGCACCTCCACTGGAATTTGGCAAAAGTCCACCCTCCAAGCAGAAGGCATCCGCGATGGTAGCGTGACACGGCTCCATCGCGGAGCCCCTTTAATTCGTGCCTTCAAGTGCTTTTTCCCTTGCTCGCATCCGAGTCCAACCCCAATCTCTCTCAACACTCATTTTAGCTTTGTATTTCACCTGCAAAACAACGCTAATCATGTTGGTTAGTATAATTTCACATTTTATTATCAATCACATGAGAATGTATAAACATAAATAGATAAACAAGGCTAAAATGGCACATTTGAGTATCACTTGGGCATATAAATTTGCCCAAGATCACCCCGCTGAGTAAAGGTTGTCAGAATTACTGCAAATTGGATCCTAAACAGCCACAGGATTAGGTATGCATTTCTCCCTTCTAAACTCTAGAGAATTGGCAGGTTTTCGGCAAAATTGATTGAAGTTGAAATTATAATTAATTTTATTAAATGATATTGTTAATTGTCAATCGTTAATATTGAAAGATCCTCGTTTTCTCAGCGTGAGGGATGCAAATTGGTGAAATTACTGACTTCAGGATTGAAAGTGTTCGAGCTCCTAGAAATCATCGAATAAGGTATGTTAAGGCTTATGGCTTATTCCTTCAGCAAGTTATTCTTGTCGTATAATGATACGACCTATGTTTTTTAACATAGACAATGATCCTACATGTTGTAATTAGCTGCTATCAATATATTGTGATTGCATATGTTATGGATAGCTTCTAGAAAGCATGTTAAGAGTATATTGCAGTATCCCTTATCAAAAAGAAGATGTTAAGTGTGACTTACGCTAGAAGCATCGTAGAAACTCCTATTCCCTTCTGTTCACTGTGTTAGTAGAATTGATGTTTTGCTGTCATGCCTAGGCTTTAGAAGTTTGTGGATAGTTGTTGGGCCTGAGTTAGTGAGTTAAACAGCATAGGCGCAGTTGACGATATTACTATCAGTTTGGCGCCTGTATTGTCAGTAAAGCTCACCCAGAGGTCATTGGCATACCTTGACGCCTCTAGGGCCAGAATTAGGTTAGTATGGTCTTACCCTAGAGTCAGCGGCATCAGAGTTGCATAGTGAGTTGGGGGTCGGTCTGCCACATAGTGGCTACCGCCAGTGACAGTTAATTTCTGTCGACGCAGTGCTTATCATACAGGTTACTTAGGGCACCACCCCAGTTGTTACCAATCTAATGGAGCAGTAAATACCCTAAGGAGGAAGCCTTGTTAGTAGCTAGATACGGGGTCAACACCCCAGCCTAATTTTATAAGATACTTAGGTATAAATTTTCGGGAATGGCTAAGTCTAGATAAACACACCTACGAGGTTAGAAATCTCCCAGAGAAAGCACATGAAATCTAATAAGACCAAGTTAGTGTCTAAGAGACTAGAACCACAGTATTACAGTATTACCTCCAGGCTAAGAGTTACAATAAGTTGTCTATGGAAGGTTAGGGCTGACTGCTCAAGAGTATATCTGATTGGTAGCATCCCCACAGTTGTTCTACGTAAAGGACAAGTATCCTAGAGTAAGCCTATTATGTTCAGCAGCTACAAATAGAATTGAGACGACAGCGATGACATAGTAACTCTCGACAGAGTTAACCCTAGTTAGCTTGGTCTATGTATATGATGTTTGGGTTGTTAGGAGTTTTGTTCCCTACAGGGCTACGCTTGTAAGAGAAATATGATGTCTATGGGGACCAGAGTGAGGCCGTGAGGGCTGTATTAAGGATGTAAGGCTGTATAGAGGCTGTGAGGGCTGTATTGAGGTCGTGAGGGTCGTATTGAGGTTATGAGGGCCATATCGAGGTCGTGAGGGCCGTATTAAGGCCGTGAGGGTCGTATTGAGGTCGTGAGAGCCGTATTGAGGCTGTGAGGACAGTATTGAGGTCGTGAGGACCATATTAAAGTTGTGAGGGTTGTATAGAGATACAGTTACAATTACTTATAGGGTCTAAGGGGTACCAGTAGGGGTATATTGTAATACTACAGAAGTGCCTAAGACTAGACTTGGGAATTGGAAATGAATTCTGCAGAAAAAACCTGAGTTTTTTCATTAGAACGACTTGTGGTATGAGTCGTGATGGAGTTTTGGAGTTTCCAGGAAGACCACGAGTCACACTGTGAATCGTGATGAGTAGGTATGACTCGTGGCTAGTAGTTGTGATGAATTTCCTTGTGGTGTCAGGGTAGGGTGTCACGGGTCATGGCACGACTCATAGAAAGTGGAAATGAGTCATGATGAGGAGTCATGGTTAGGTTGTCCCATGTGAATGTGTATGATGCCACGATTGACAGTATGACTCATGGTAGGACACCACGAGTCATGATATGCGAGTAGTGGTCAGATTCTGAGATGATTAAAGGATGAGACATTGGTGACCACGAGTCATTACATCGTGGTACAACTCGTGGTAAAAGTCGCGGTCACTAACAGTTTAGTTTTTCCAGGATTTTCATTAAGGGTATTTTCATAATTCCTAAGCCCTAGGGTCCTAAACTACATCGTATTAAGCTCAAAATAGAGTGTTCTAAGAGGGGTTATGTAATTTTAAACATATCCTAATTCATGCATTAAAGTTTAAGGGTTTAGAGGGTGATCAAGTATAGTTCATCAAGGTTCTTCCCCAATTCTTCTTCAATTTATCTTTAGGCAATCAAGGGAGTGGTAGAATCAGATCCTCTCATATATGTAGGGTTATGAATGCTTGAATGAATTCACACCCATGCCCAATTTATCCCAAATTCATGAAATTCTATTGATAATTCTATGGGGTTTTATCCCAATTCTTATGAAATCCTTATGATCTACCTATGGGTTAATTTCTCTAATGTATAAATTCACGTTTTACGAATCATGGGAAGATTTTACAACTATTTCAATTATAAACTTATGGATTTAAATCTCTACAAAACTATGTCCAACTATGCATGTTTTACGGAAGTTCAAGTTATGATTCGACCTTGATGTTGATGTTCATTAACCCATTATGATTTATGGCTTACGATATAATTTCTCTCAAATGCTCATCATAAATTTATGAATATCAAGTATATACATGTTTTTCAAGTACGCATGAACCTCATGATTTATGATTTATGACTTTGGCCGACTCACAGGCCTTATTTCATGGCTAGTTCACGTATTTTCAAGCATGCTTATGATTATCATGGTTTAACTAGTCCATGAATTTCATGTATATTATCCTATGAGCACTATATATATTTTGAGAGTAGTATTTAACACCGAGTAGGTTCGGGGCTCAGGTTTTGCCCTGAGTCTCAGAACTACATGCCACCGTAGGTCAGGATGGGACCTCCCTTGAGACTGTCCCCTTTGACTGAATGGGTCGTTCATGAGTGATATCACACCTTTTTCATGGTTCTATCCTTGGAAAGGTACGAACACCCTCCCGACTAGGGGTTTATAGGTCCGGCTCCATGTATGCTCATATGAGATATGTCGGTTATAAGAATCTCTTACTGTTCCTCGTGATTTATGTATGATTATGATTTTATACTTTGGCTCAAGTCATGTTTAATAAAGCTCTTCTCTTATGATTATGGTTATGAATGTTTTGAAAACCTTGAGCCTTATGTTGCGTTATGATATTTATGTTATGATCATGTTGTCCTACTCTTATGAACTTTTATGTATTTTAAATTATTCATTTTACTTACCTTACATACTCAGCACATTCCACATACTGACCGCATACTCTATGTTGTATCATTTCATGATACAGGCTCTGGCACTCAGACTCAACCTCGGCCCTGGCCAGCTTTTCTAGAGATAGCAGCTTGTCTCAGTTGGTGAGTCCTCATCTCCTGAGGACCATCTCTTATCAGTTATCTTGTATTTTCAATTTCAGTTTTAAGGAGTTAGTTGGGGTCTTGTCCCATCAACTTGTCGGTGTTAGAGGCTTTCTCGGACATAGTTTATATTCAGCTTTAAACACATGCGATATATCTCAGATTTCATATTATGTTTATACTTCCGCTATGTTATTCATGTTGATCTTTCGTTCTTGTTGATTGATTTAGATGACTATTCATGCCATGGGTTGACTTGGAGTCCCTCGAGGTTCTTTTTCCCGTGTCTCAATCCAGGCCTATGTTCGGATCAAGACAAACTTGGTATCAGAGCAATAGGTTTGAAGTGTCCCTAAGGTGTACGAAAGCTGCTTTAGGTAGATTCTTTTTCATGGGTGTGAAGCGTGCCACACTTATGATGAAGAGGCTACGATACATTTAGGAAATGTTCCCTTCTTTCATGATCTATTTCATACATTGAAATGTCTCTCTATCCTTCTAACTTGTGCTATTCGCGATTGCAGAATCATGCCTCCCTACAGAGTTAACGGTAGAAGGAATAGAAATGAACATGGCCACGAGGATGGAAATAGGGACGGGCACCAACAAGCCCCACGTTGAATTTAGGGCATCCATTCAGATGCTAGCGCAGCCCCTGACCAGCCAGGTCAACCAGCAGGCAGTGGCGCATATTTCGCAGAACGGGTATGCAGCGATAGCAGGAGTCAGAGATTTCCTAAGGATAAACCCACCATAGTTTCTTGGGTCAAAGGTGGACGAATCCACATGAGTTTATTGATGAGATCTTGAAGATCACCCAAGTCATGGGGGTGAATGGAGAAAAGTGTGCTGACTTGGCCTCATATCAGTTGTAGGGAGTCGCACACATTTGCTTTAAACAATGGAAGAATAGTAGGAAAGCCGGAGCAGGCCTATCAGTTGGGAGGAGTTTCACGTCGCTTTTCTAGATCGGTTTTTCCCTCATGAGATGAGGGAGTTGAAGGTGGCCGAGTTCATGAATCTAAAACAAGGGAAGATCATAGTGTAGGAATACGCCCTTGAGTACAGCGTCCATCAAAGTATGCCCCGGAGTTAGTGGTTGATCAGAGGGTGCGAGTGAGCAGGTTTGTTCATGGGGTGGCAGACTATCTAGACAAGGATTGCAGAACCACCATGCTCCATCAGGATATGGATTTCCCTCATGTAGTCTTGTATGCCCAGCAGATGGAGGTGGCACATCTGAGGGAGAGGGAGGCCAAGAGGGCCAAGACAGACAGCTATAGGTTCTCTCAGCCAAGGCCAGGTGGTGGCAACCGAAAGCAATCCCACCAGAGGTCTTCAGCCCCAGCATCTTCAGCAATGAGTGTGCCATCTAGATCTAGGCACAACCAGAGAGGGAGAGCATTAGGCTCTAGGGATCAGAGCAACAGGCCCACGGATTCCAGTATTCCAGTTTGCAACGGGTGTGATTAGGGGCACACAAGTCAGTGTTTGGTGGGTATAGGTACTTGCTTCAGGTGCGGAAAGTCTGGAGATATGCTCAGAGATTTCCCAGTAGCTAGACAGGGCCATGATAGGGCTGAGGCCCAGCTTCCAGTTCAGAAACTCCACCCACACGCCTATCCCAGCAGGAGGCATCTACTAGCACAAGTGGCGTTCAGCGCCAAAGTAGATTTTATGCCTTAGCATCTCTCCAGGAGTAGGAGGTCTCCCCAGATGTAGTCACTGGTATGTTACGAGTTTTCCATCTTGATGTGTATGCTTTGTTAAACCAAGGGGCTACCTTGTCTTTTGTGACACCTTATATGGCTAGTAGTTTCGGAGTCAATCCCGAAATATTGTCAGAACCCTTCTCAATCTCTACTCCAGTGGGTGATTCAGTTGTAGCTAGGCGGGTGTATAAAAGTTTCTCGGTCACAGTCCTTCAGAAAGTCGCCTCAACTTTCTTAGTAGAGTTAGCCATGAATAATTTTGATGTTATCCTAGGCATGGATTGGCTATTTTCATGTTATTCCTTAGTTAATTGTAGAACCCGGGCATTAGAGTTCAAATTTCCAGGAGAGCCAGTCATAGAATGAAAGGGTAGTTTAATTGTGCCTGTAGGTCATTTCATTTCCTACCTTAAGGCCAGAAAGATGATCTCCAAGGGTTACGTGTACCATTTAGTTAGGGTTAAGGATGTCATGTCCAAGATCTCGACTATCCAACCAGTCCCAGTAGTATGTGAGTATCTAGAAGTCTTTCCAGATGATCTACCGAGAATCCCTCCCAGCGGCAGATTGATTTTCGTATTGATTTTCTTCCCGATATGCAGCCTATATCTATTCCTCCTTATAGAATGGCTCCAGCCAAGCTAAAGGAGTTAAAGGAGTGGTTGAAAGACCTTTTAGATAAGGAATTCATCAGTTTGAGCAAATCCCCATGGGGTGCACCAGTTCTCTTTGTCCGAAAGAAAGATGGTTCTTTTCGTATGTGTATTGATTATCAGTAATTAAACAAGGTCATTATAAGGAATAGGTATCCTCTACCCAGGATTGATGATTTGTTTGACCAGTTTTGGGGTGCCAAGTGTTTTTCAAAGATAGACCTTAGGTTCAGATACCATCAAGTTAGGGTACGGGAGAGTGATATCCCGAAGACAGGCTTCAGACGCGGTATGGTCATTATGAGTTTATGGTTATGTCTTTTGGACTACGAATGCTCCTGTAGCCTTTATGGATTTGATGAATAAGGTGTTCAATCCATACTTGAATATGTTTGTGATCGTGTTTATTGATGACATCTTGATATATTCTCGAGGCGAGGAGGAGCATGTCGCTCATCTGAGGGTGGTACTACAGACTCTCAAGGACCGCCAATTATATGCCAAATTCAGCAAGTGCGAGTTTTGGTTGAACTCAATGGCATTTTTTGGCCATGTGGTGTAAAGTGAGGGCATAAAGGTGGATTCTCAGAAAATAGAGGCGGTAAAGAATTAGCCTAGATCGGTGAATCCTTCAGACATCAGGAGTTTCTTGGGCTTAGCTAGTTATTATCAGATATTTGTTGAGCGATTTTCAGCTATTGCAGCGCCATTGACTAAATTTACCCAAAAGAAAGTGAAATTCCAATGGTCGGATGCTTGTGAGAGGAGCTTCCAGGAGTTGAAGACTCGACTCACCTCAGCACCGGTGTTAACTCTACCGGAGGGTACCGACGGGTTGTGGTGTATTGCGATGCTTCTAGAATCGGCCTTGGTTGTGTATTGATGCAGCATGGTAAAGTCAAAGCATACTCTTCCAGGCAGCTGAAGGTTCATGAGAAGAATTCGACCCATGATCTTAAATTGGCGGCGGTGGTATTATCTTAGAAGATATGGAGAGACTATTTGTACAGAGTCCATGTAGATGTGTTTACAGACCACAAGAGTCTACAATATATGTTTATCCGTAAGGATCTAAATCTATGGCAAAGGAGGTGGTTGGAGCTACTTAAGGATTATGACATGAGTGTCCTTTATCATTCGGGCAAGGCCAATGTAGTAGCAGACGCACTTAGTAGACTCTCTATGGAGAGTGTGCCCCATGTGGATAAGGGGAGGAAGGAGCTAGTGACGGATGTGCATCAGCTTGCAAGGTTGGGAGTTCATTTGGTTGACTCGACCAATGGCAGTTTTATAGTCCAGAACGGATCAGAATCTTCCTTGGTGACTGATGTAAAAGCTAGACAAGACGAGGACCCCATTTTGGTAAATTTAAAGGAAGTTGTTCAGAATCAGAAGGTAGAGGTCTTCTCCAAAGGGGGAGATGGTGTGCTTCGATATCAGGGTCGCTTGTGTGTCTCAGACGTTAATGATTTGAGAAGTTGGATATTACATAAGGCCCGCGGTTCTAGATATTCGATACATCTAGGTGCCACCAAGATGTACTGTGACCTACGGGAAAGTCTATTGGTGGAATGGCATGAAGAAGGACATTGCAGAATTTGTCGCTAAGTGTCCAAATTGTCAGCAGGTGAAGGTTGAGCACCAGAGACCGGGAGGTGCGCATTAGGATATCAGTATTCCCACTTGAAAGTGGGAGTAAATCAACATGGACTTCATCACAAGGTTGCCTCGCACTCGTCGGTAGCATGACTCCATTTGGGTAGTCCTGGACAGGTTGACCAAAACCGCTCATTTTCTATCGGTTAAAACCACGGATTCAGCGGAGGATTATGCCAAACTATACATCCGAGAGCTAGTTCGGTTGCATGGAGTGTCCTTATCCATCATATCAGATAGAGGTACCTAGTTTACCTCTAAGTTTTGGAAGTCATTTCAAAAAGGACTAGGTACTCAGATTAGGCTCAGTACAACATTTTATCCGCGAATGGATGGCCAATTGAAGTGGACAATTTAGACTCTCGAGGACATGTTGAGAGCATATGTGATTGACTTCAATGGTAGTTGGGATGACCACTTTCCTCTTATTGAGTTTGCATATAATAACAGTTACCATTCCAGCATTCAGATGGCTCCGTTTGAGGCTCTCTATGGGCGGAGATATAGATCGCCTATTGGTTGGTTTGAAGTCGGTGAAGCTGCGATGATAGGACCAGATTCACTCCATGAGGCCATGGAGAAGGTTCAGCTCATAGGGGACAGGTTGAAAATAGCTCAAAGTCACCAAAAGACCTATGCCGATATGATAAGGAGGGAACTTGAGTTCAAAGTTGATGATTGGGTATTTCTAAAGGTGTCTCCTATGAAGGGAGTGATGAGGTTCGGAAAGAAAGGAAAACTCAGTCCCTGTTATGTTGGCTCCTACTAGATTGTGAAACAGGTTGGCAAGGTGGCATATGAATTGGAGTTGCCCTCAAAATTAGCTTCCGTTCATCCTGTTTCTCATGTATCACTCTTAAAGAAGTGTTTGGGGATCCAGCTCTTGTTGTTCCGGTGGAGAGTGTAGGGGTGAAGTACAGCCTTAGCTATGAGGAGGTTTCGGTGAAAATACTAGATCGCCAGGTTCAAAAGCTAAGAAACAAGTAGCTTTAGTTAAGGTTTTGTGGAGAAATCATCATGTTGAGGGAGCTACATGCTAGATACCCACATTTATTCCTTACCGGCTCAGTTCCAGCTTGAGGTATCAATTTTTTCCCTAAAACCCTATTTATTATCATGTTCAGCTCATGTACATCAGTTTCTTTCATGTGAAAGTACGTATGTATGATTCATCAATTCAGTTCAGTCATGTAGTTTAAATCAGAGTTAGTTATTCTGTCAGTTTCAGTTTATATGATCAGTATTTAAATATGATGATTTCATTTCTCTGCTTTTCTATATGTTTACCAACATTCGAGAATGAATATTCCCAAGGGGGAGATATTGTAATACCCGGAAAGTGCCTAAGACTAGACTCGGGAATTGAAAATGAATTCTACAGAAAAAACCTGAGTTTTTGCATCAGAACAACTTGTGGTACGAGTCATGATGGGATCGATGGGTTGTGGTTCCAGTCGTGATGGAGTTTTAGAGTTTGGCAGTAGACCATGAGGGACACTACAATCGTGATGAGTAGGTACGACTCGTCCCTAGTAGTCGTGATGAATATCCTTGTGGTGTCAGGGTAGGATGTCACCGGTCATGGCATCACTCGTAGGAAGTGGCAACGGGTCGTGATGAGGAGTCGTGGTTAGGTTGTCCCAGGTGAAGGTGTATGATGCCACGACTGACAGTACGACTCGTGGTAGGATACCATGAGTCATGATATATGTGTCATGGTCAGATTCTAAGATGAATGAAGGATAAGACAGTGGTGACCACGAGAGGTGACCACGAGTCGTTACGTCGTGGTACGACTCATGGTACAAGTCTCGGTCACTAATAGTTTAGTTTTTCCAGGATTTTTATTATGGGTATTTTCATAATTCCTAAGCTCTAGGGTCCTAAACTACGTCGTTTTAAGCTCGAAATAGAGTATTTTAAGAGGGGTTTTGTCATTCTAAACCTATCTTATTTCATGCATGCAAGTTTAAGGGTTTAGAGGGTGATCAAGTATAGTTCATCAAGGTTCTTCCCCAATTCTTCTTCAATTTCTCTTTGGGCAATCAAGGGAGTGGTAGAATCAGATCATCTTATGTATGTAGCATTATGAATGGGTGCATTTGTTCAAACCCATGCCCAATTTCTCCCAAATTCATGAAATTCTATTGATAATTCTATGGAGTTATATCCCAATTCTTATGAAATCCCTATGATCTACCTATGGGTTAATTCCTCTCATATATAAATTCACGTTTTAGGAATCATGGGCAGATTTTACAACTATTTCAATTATAAACTTATGGATTTAAATCTCTACAAAACTATGTCCAATTATGCATGTTTTATGGAAGTTCAAGTTATGATTCAACCTTGATGTTAATGTTCATTAACCCATTATGATTTATGGCTTATGATATAATTTCTCTCAAATGCTCATCATAAATGTATGAATATCAAGTATATACATGTTTTGCAAGTACGCATGAACCTCATGATTTATGATTCATGACTTTGGCCGACTCACAGGCCTTATTTCATGGCTAGTTCACGTATTTTCAAGCATGCTAATGATTATCATGGTTTAAATAGTCCATGAATTTCATGTATATTATCTTATGAGTACTATATATATTTTGGGAGTAGTATTTAACACCGAGTAGGTTCGGAGCCTAGGTTTTGCTTCGAGTCTCAGAACTACGTGCCACCGTAGGTCACGATGGGACCTCCCTTGAGACTGTCCCCTTTGCCCGAATGGGCCGTTCATGAGTGATATCACACCTTTTTCATGGTTCTACCCTTGGCAAGGTACAAACACCCTCCTGACTAGGGGTTTACAGGTCGGGCTCCATGTGTGATCATATGGGGTATGTCGATTATAAGAATCTCCCATTATTCCTCATTATTTATGTATGATTATGATTTTATACTTTGGCTCAAGTCATGTTTAATGAACCTCTTCTCTTATGATTATGGTTATGAATGTTTTACGAATGTTTTAAAAACCTTGAGCCTGATGTTGCATTATGATATTTATGTTATGATCTTGCTATCCTACTCTTATGAACTTTTATGTATTTTAAATTATCCGTTTTACTTACCTTTCATACTTGGTATATTCCATGTACTGACCGCATACTCTATGTTGTATCGTTTCATGATACAGGCTTTGGTACTCAGACTCAACCTCGGCCCTAGCCAGCTTTTCCAGAGTTAGCAGCCTGTCTAAATTGGTGAGTCCTCATCTCCCGACGACCATCTCTTATCAGCAATCTTGTATTTTCAGTTTCAGTTTTAGAGATTTAATTGAGGTCTTGTCCCATCAACTTGTTGGTGTTAGAGGCTTTCTTGAACATAGTTTATATTCAGTTTCAGACTTGTCGTCACCAGATGTTATGACAGGTATGTTGGATGTTTGCTCTCACCTGGTTTATGCTTTAATGGATCCAGGTTTTATTTTGTCTTATGTTACTCTGTTAGTGGCACGGAAATTTGGTATAACACCAGAATTGCTTCGACAGCCATTTCTTTATCCACACCCATTGGTGACTTTATCATTGCTAAGAGAATTTACCAAGGTTGTACAGTAAAGGTTGTTGGTCGTCAGACTTCAGTGGATTTGGTGGAGCTAGATATGGTTGATTTTGATGTAATTATGGGCATGGATTGGCTAGCACCAAGTTATGCCAATGTGGGGTGCTGGACCAGGACCATATGATTTCACTTTCCTGGGGAAGTAGTGTGTCAAGACCCGAACATAGGTCTGAATCGAGACATAGGACAAAGAACCCCGAGAGGCTCCAAGTTGACCCATGGCATGAACATAACATCTGTGCTCAACATTCTACATGTGGAAATCTAACATATAATATAGAGAAAGTATAAAAATCTCATAACATCTGAACATCTTAATACATAACACAAGTCATAAGCTGAATACATACTATGTCTGATAAGCCTCAACTACTGACGAGTTGATGGGACAAGACCCCAACTAACTCATTAAGGTTTGAAATTGAAAATACTGAATATAACTGATAAGAAGGGCCCTATAAAGATGAGGACTAACCAATTCTGACTGGGAGATGCTAACACTGAAGATCTGGCTAGCGGCGGGACTGAGCCTGAATGTCTGCGCTTGTATCATGAAATGATACAGCATAGAGTATGCGGTCAGTACGTGGAATGTACCGAGTATGCAAGGAAAGTAAAACCACTAAGTAAAATCAGAGATCATGAATATCATAAATATTTCATCATAAGAGTCTGAGAGTAGGGCTTGCATGCTGTTATCTGAAACATGACTTAAACATAACTGAATATCATAACTGAATCGAATGACCTAAAGCTGAAAACTGATAATCATAAGTAAAATTGAACATTGGGTTAAACCTGCTGAAAACATAATATCTTAACTGACGAACTGCATAACTGAAATCATGAGCAACAATGGGAGACTTGTCATATAACCGACATTATCACGATAGAGCTTATGTGGTCCCGACTATTACACTCAAGTGGGCAGAGACGTCCAAAGCTTTTCCTGGGCTAAGGACGCTACCATGATATCGATATCAAGTTAAAGGCCCCTTGGGGGTAGGGGAAACTCACAAGGGAGGTCCCAAATAATCCGAACATACCTACGTTGGCATGTAGTTCTGAGGCACAGGGTTGACTGACCCTTAGCCTACTCGGTGCTAGACACTACTCCCAAAAACATGCATATGCTCTCCATCATTTTTCAACGAAGCTGACCATCGTCTAGTGACAAGATGAATCATAACATACATGCATAGTCTGAAAACATAACATGAGGAGCCTTGGGGTCAAACCATACCACAAGCTGAAAAGAGTGGGAGTCTAGACTCCAAAATCCATGTGATAAGCTAATAACATGAAATCGAGATAAATCATGAAACATACTTGATCATATAGGCATGCCCAATACTTGAACATAGTTGAAATAGACTTTGATTACTCAAAACATGAACATAGACATGGGCAATTCGAAATCATACCTTCATCATGAACATCTCAACATAACTAGAAGAATAGGTCATAATCTCATCTTTTCATGAACTACTATAGATGGGCATCTTATTTGAAAAACTTTGAAATCAAAATTTGTAATTGAAAACATTATAAAACATGCTCATGAATCATAATTCAACATTATAAATATGCATAGAGAATACCTATTATAGATACTTAGAGAATTCAAGTTGGGTTAAAACCCCATAGATTCATCAACTTAGAAATCACATGAAATTGAAGAGGCATTCGGCATGGGAGTGGATGAGTACACCCATTCATAACCTTACATACCTGAGAAATTATGATTTCACAACCCTCTTGAAAACCCAAATGAAATTGAAGAAAAAATTGATGAATTTCTAGGCTTGATCACCCTTAGAAACTTTTAGGATTGCATGCATGGAGAGGGATAGGCTTTGAATGAGCTAACCCTCTTAAAACACACTTATCTGAGCTTAACTTTTTTGTGCAACCTAGTGTATATTCATAGAAGTTATTAGATGGAGCTCTTTAATTTTTTACCTAGAAGATTTTAATTATAACGACGTAGTTTAGGACCGTAGAGCTTAAAATTTATGAAAATACCCTTAATGAAAATTTTAAAACTTCTGCACTGCCAGTGACAACGAGTGATACCAAAAGTCGAACCTTGCTACCACAACTTGTGGTGACTGTCCGTTACTTCCCTTCCTCATTCTTCAGTTCTTAGGTCCTGATACCAAGACTCAAAAGGACGAGTCATTACATCAAACAATGATCCGATGTATCCTCTCATTACTTCCTCTAATGAAACTGCATCTGAACTTCCCACAAGTCACACCATGACTCATACCTTCCTCGTACTAGTCGCGGGTTTACTTGACTGGGGAATTATCTCTACTCTTCCCACAGGCACTTAAAATGACTCGTTGTTCCTCACAACAAGTCATAGCACAACCCCTACTACCCATCACTGACTATTCAAGAACCAACCCACGACTCCTACCTACGAGTCATACCTTCTAATAACGGGCTGTTACAAGGCCCGTTGCTCCAACTCCTTCCCTCATAACTGCTAACCACGAGTGGTTCCTACGGGTCGTGGGTCTTTCCTATGACTCATACCTCAATCGTCCTGAGGTAAAAATTTCAGATTTCTGCTGCTTCTCATTTCCAATTCCCGAGTCTATTCTTTGGCACTTTCGGGGTATTACAATGTCTCCCCCTTGTGAACATTCGTCCTCGAATGTGAATGAACATACTGAAAGCTGGAAAGGACTGACATCTCAAATACTGAACACTTAACATTGAAAATTGATGGAGTAACTGACTCCAGACTAGAATACATGACTGAACTGAATTCGTGAATCACACATACATGCATCGACATAAAAGAAACTTGAACACATGATCTGAACATGAAAATGAATAGAGTGATAGAGAGGAAACTAATAACTCAAGCTGAAACTAAACCTGGAGGGAAAAGATGCGGGTATCTGGCCATCATATCTTCTTTGGCTTCCTATGTAGCTCCTCAACATGATGATTCCTCCATAAAACCTTTACTAAAGCTACTTTTTTGTTTGTTATCTTTCAGACCTGATGATCAAGTATTTCCACTGGAGCCTCCTCATAGCTAAGACTATCCTTCACACCCAAGCTCTCCACTGGGACAACCAAAGCTGGGTCACCCAGGCACTTCTTCAAAAGTAATACATGGAACACTAGATGTACAGAAGCCAATTCTAAGGCAACTCCAACTCATATGCTACCTTGTCAACTAGTCTCACAATCCGGTACGGGCTAACATAACAGGGACTGAGTTTCCCTTTCTTTCCGAACCTCATCACTCCCTTCATGGGAGACACCTTTAGAAATACCCAATCATCAACTTCAAACTCAAGTTCTCTCCTCCTCACATCCGCATAGGACTTTTGGCGACTCTGAGCTATTTTCAACCTATCCCTTATAAGTTGAACCTTCTCCATAGCCTCATGGACTGAATTTGGACCTATCAACGCAACTTCACCGACTTCGAACCAACCAATAGACGATCTACATCTCCGCCCATAGAGAGCCTCAAATGGAGCCATTTGAATGCTGGAATGATAAATATTTTATATGCAAACTCAATGAGAGGTAAATGATCATACCAACTACCTTTGAAATCAATCACATATGCCTGTGAATCGTAATTCAATATGCCCATGAATCGTAATTCAACATGCCCATGAATCATAATTCAACATTAGAAATATGCATAGAGAATACCCATTATAGATACTTAGAAAATTCAAGTTAGGTTAAAACCCATAGATTCATCAACTTAAAAATCACATGAAATTGAAGAGTGATTGGGCATGGGAGTGGATGGGTACACCCATTCATAATCCTACATACCTGAGAAATTTTGATTTCACAACCCTCTTGAAAACCCAAATGAAATTGAAGAAAAATTGATGAACTTCTAGGCTTGATCACCCTTAGAAACTTCTAGGATTGCATGCATGGAGAGGGATAGGGTTTGAATGAGCTAAACCCTCTTAAAACATACTTATCAGAGCTTAAAACTACGTAGTTTAGGACCGTAGAGCTTAGAAATTATGAAAATACCCTTAATGAAAATTTTAAAATTTCTGCACTGCCAGTGACGACGAGTGATACCACAAGTCATACCTTGCTACCACGACTCGTGGTGATTGTCCTTTACTTCCCTTCCTCATTCTTCAGTTCTTAGGTCCTGATACCACGACTCAAAAGGACAAGTCTTACATCAAACAATGATCCATCATATCCTCTCATTACTGCCTCTAATGAAACTGCATCTGAACTTCCCACGAGTCACACCATGACTCATACCTTCCTCTACGAGTCGCGGGTTTACTTGACTGGGGAATTATCTCTACTCTTCCCATGGGCATTTAAAATGACTCGTTGTTCCTCACAACAAGTCATAGCACAAACTCGTGCTACCCATCACTGACTATTCCAAAACTAACCCACGACTCCTACCTATGAGTCATACCTTCTTATAACGGGTCGTTACAAGGCCCGTTGCTCCAACTCGTTCCCTCATAACTGCTAACCATGGGTGGTTCCTACGGGTCGTGGGTCTTTCCTATGACTCGTACCTCAATCGTCCTAAGGCAAAATTTTCAAATTTCTGCTGGTTCTCATTTCCAATTTTGGAGTCTATTCTTTGGCACTTTGGGGGTATTACAATATCTCCCCCTTGTGAACATTCATCCTCGAATGTGAATGAACATACTGAAAGTTGGGGAAAAGGACTGACATCTCAAATACTAAACATTTAAAGCTGAAAGCTGACGGAGTAACTGACTCCAGATTTGAATACATGACTAAATTGAATTCATGAATCACACATACTTGCATCGACATAAAAGAAACTTGAATACATGATCTGAACATGACACTGAATAGAGTGCTAGAGAGGAAATTGATAACTCAAGCTGAAACTGAGCCTGGAGGGAAAAGATGTCGGTATCTGGCCATCGTATCTGCTTTGGCTTCCCACGTAGCTCCCTCAACATGTTGCTTCCTCCATAAAATCTTTACTGAAGCTACTTCTTTGTTTCTTAGCTTTCAGACCTAACGATCAAGTATTTCCACTAGAACCTTCTCATAGCAAAGACTATCCTTCACACCCACGCTCTCCACCGAGACAACCAAAGTTGGGTCACCCAGGCACTTCTTTAAAAGTGATACATGGAACACTGGATGTACAGAAGCCAATTCTATGGCAACTCCAACACATACGCTACCTTGCCAACCCGTCTCACAATCCGGTACGGGCCAACATAACGGGGACTGAGTTTCCCTTTCTTTCTGAACCTTATCACTCCCTTTATGGGAGAAACCTTCAGAAACACCCAATCATCAATGTCAAACTCAAGTTCTCTCCTCCTCACATCCAATAGGAATTTTGGCGACTCTAAGCTATTTTCAACCTATCCCTTATAAGTTGAACCTTCTCCATAGCTCATGGACTGAATCTGGTCATATCAATGCAACTTCACCAACTTCGAACACACCAATAGACGATCTACATATCCACCCATAGAGAACCTTAAACGGAACCATCTGAATGCTGGAATGATAAATGTTGTTATATGCAAACTCAATGAGAGGTAAATGATCATACCAACTACCTTTGAAATCAATCACATATGCCCTCAACATATCTTCAAGAGTCTGAATGGTCCACTCGGCCTGACCATGTGTTTGCGGGTGAAAAGTTGTGCTAAGCTTAACCTGAGTACCAAGTGCTTTTTGAAACGATCTCCAAAACTGGGAGGTAAACTGAGTACCTCTATCTGATATAATGGACAAGGCACCCCATGCAACCTATTAACTCCCGAATGTATAACTTAGCATAATCCTCCACTGAGTCAGTAGTTTTGACTGGTAGAAAATGAATTGCTTTAGTCAACCTGTCTACAACCACCCAAATAGACTCATATTGTCGGCGAGTACAAGGCAACCCTGTAATAAAGTCCATATTGGTTTCCTCCCACTTCCAAATAGAAATACTAATATCTTGAAGCACACCTCTAGGTCTTTGATGCTCAACCTTCACCTGTTGACAATTCGGACACTTAGCCATAAATTCTGCTATGTCCTTCTTCATGCCATTCCACCAAAAGACCTCATGTAGGTCACGGTACATCTTAGTGGATCCTGGATTAATAGAATATCTGGAACCATGATCCTCATGCAACATCCACTTTCTCAAGTCATGAACTCCCGATACACACAAACGACCCTGATATAGTAGAACACTGTCTCCCCCTTGGGAGAAGACCTCCACCTTCTTTCGAATGGCTTCCTTCAACATTACTAAAATAGGATCCTCGTCTTTTCTAGCTTTGACCTCGGTCACCAAGGAAGATTTTGATTCATTCTACACAATGACACCACCATCCGTCGAGTCGGCAAGACGAACTCCTAGCCGTGCAAGCCGATGCACATCCCTCACTAACTCTTTTCTCTCCTCATCTACATGGGTCACACTCTCCATAGAAAGCCTGCTAAGAGCGTCTGCCACCACATTGGCCTTGCCCGGATGGTAAAGGACACTCATTTCATAATCTTTAAGAATCTCCAACCACCTTCTCTGTCATAGATTTAGATCCTTCTAGATGCACACGTATTGTAGGCTTTTGTGGTCCCTAAACACATTTTCATGAACCCCAAACAGATAGTGTCTCCAAATCTTCAAGGAAAATACTATCGCCGCTAACTCGAGGTCGTGAGTCGGATAGTTCTTTTCGTGGACCTTCAGTTGCCTGGAAGCATAGGCTATAACTTTACTATGTTGCATTAGTACACAACCAAGGCCGATCCTCGAGGCGTCACAATATACCACAAACCCATCGGTACCCTCAGGTGGGGTCAACACTAGTGTTGAGGTGAGTCAAGTCTTCAACTCTTGGAAGCTCTTCTCACAAGCCTCCGACCATTGAAACTTCACCTTCTTCTGAGTTAACTTAGTCACGGTGTCACAATGGATGAAAACCCTTCAACAAACCTTCGGTAGTAACTAGCTAAACGCAAGAAACTCCTGATATCTGAAGGACTAACTGGTCTGGGCCAATTCTTCATAGCTTCTATCTTTTGAGAGTCCACCTGTACACCATCACTTGACACCACATGGCCCAAAAATGCTACTAAGTCTAGAAAAAAATCACACTTGCTGAACTTAGCATACAATTGGCGATCCTTAAGAGTCTGTAGCACCACCCTTAAATGAGTGACATGCTCCTCCTCGCTCCGATAGTATATGAGAATATCATCTATGAAAACGGCCACGAACATATCCAAATATGGCTTGAACATCCTATTCATCAAATCCTTAAAAGCTACAGAAGCATTCGTTAGTCCAAAATACATAACTACAAACTCATAGTGACCATACCGAGCCTTGAAGGTTGTCTTCGAAATGTCGCTCTCTCCAACCCTAAGCTGATGATACTCGGATCTGAGGTCTATCTTTGAAAAGTACTTAGAACCCTGAAGTTGGTAAAACAAATCATCAATCCTGTAGAGAGGATACCTATTCTTGATTTTAACTTTGTTCAATTGTCGATAGTCAGTGCACAAGGGAACCATCATTCTTTCGAACAAAGAGAACTAGTGCACCCCACGGGGATTTGCTTGGTCTGATGAAACCCTTGTCAAAGATATCCTTCAACTGCTCCTTCAACTCGTTTAGCTCAGCTGGAGCCATTCTGTAAGGAGGAATAGATATAGGCTACGTATCAGGAAGAATGTCAATACCAAAATCGATCTCCCGCTCAAGAGGAATTCCCGGTAAATCATCTGGAAACACCTCAAGATATTCACACACTACAGGAACTTATTGGATAGTTAGGGTTTCGGACGTAGCATCCTTAACCCTAACTATATGGTATACGCAACCCTTAGAAATCATCTTTCTGGCCTTAAGGTAGGAAATGAAGCGACCTACAGGCACAGTTGAACTACCCTTCCATTCTAGGACTGGCTCACCTGGAAATCAAAACTCTACCATATGGGTTCTACAATGTTATTGAAGCATAACATGAAAGTAGCCAATCCATGCCAAGGATAACATCAAAATCTGTCATAGCTAGCTCTACTAAATCTACTGAGGTAACTTTCTGAAGGACTGTGATAGGGCAATTTCTATATACCCGTCGAGCTATAATTGAATCACCAACTGGAGTAGATATTGAGAAGGGTTCTAACAGGATTTCGGGACTGGTTCCGAAACTACTAGCAACATAGGGCGTCACAAAAGATAAGGTAGCCCCTAGATCTAACAAATGCATATACATCAAGGTGGAATACTCGTAACATGCCAGTGACTACATTTGGGGAGACCTCCTTCTCCTAACGAGATGCTAGGGCATAGAATCTGTTCTAGCACTGACCACCACCTACACTAGAGGATGCACCCTGCTGAGCTGAGCATGTTGTTAGGGCTGCTAAGTTAGTGGCTGGGCCTCTGCCCCTATCATGGCCCCATCTGGATGTTGGACAATATCTGAGCATATGTCCGAGCTTCCCACACCCGAAACAAGAACCTGAACTAGCTAAACACCGATCAGTGTGTCTCCAGCCATACCTGTCACACTATAGGATGCTGGACTCTGCGGGTCTGCTCCCCTGACCTCGAGAGCCTGATGTTTGACCCCTCTGGTCGCGCCTAGATCTGGATGGCATACTTATAGCTGACAGCGCTGGGGCTGATGATCTCTGGTGGGACTACTGATGGTACCCACCACTAGGTCTCTGCTGGGAGAATCCAAAGCTATTGGACCTGGCCCTCTTGGCCTCTCTTTCCTACTTACTTACCTACATCGCCTCTATCTGTTGGGCGTATAGAACTATCTGAGGAAAGTCAATGTCCTGATAAAGCATCGCAGTTTGGAAATCATTGACCAAATAGTTTGCTATCCCGTGCACGAACTGACTCACTCGGGCTCTCTGATCTGTAACCATCTCAGGTGCATACTCGGACAAGCGAGTGAAATCCAAAGGATACTCCTGAACCATCATGTTACCCTTTCTTAGGTTCACATACTCAGCTGCTTTAATCTCCCTCATCTCACAAGGGAAGAGCCAATCTAGAAATGAGGTATGGAACTCATTCCAACCAATGGGGCCTACCCAATTGTCCTTCTTTCTTTCCATTGCCTGAACCAGATGTGAGAAGCCCCTTTCAACAGATCCGAGCCTAGATCTGTACACTCCTCCCCAGTCACACCCATGATCTGGGTGATCTTCAGAACTTTATCAATAAACTTATGTGGATCCTCGTCCACCGTTGACCCAAGGACTCCGGAGGGTTCATCTTCAGAAAATATCTTATTCTAACCGCTGCCGCATTCCCATTTTGAGGGACATGCGCTACCGCCTGTTGGTTGACCTGGGTGGTCAAAGCTTGAGCTAGCATCTGTATGGATTCCCTAAACTCTACGTGGGCAACCTATTCGGGTACATGATCCTCGGGAGCTGGTGGGGCCTACTGGTGCCCATCCCCATTGCCATTCTCATGGACATTTCCGTTTCTATTCCTTCTTCTATTAACTTGGCGAGGAGGCATGATTTTGCAAATGCGTATAGCACGAGTTATAAGGGTAGAGAGATATTTCATCGCACGGCATAGATCATCAAAGAAGGGAACATCTCCTAAACATTTCATAGCCTCTTCGTCATAAGTGTGGCGCACTTCACACTCATGAAAAAGACTCTACTTAATGTGTCTTTCAGACACCCTAGGACACTACAAAACCTAATGCTCTAATACCACATTTGTCACAACCTGAACATAGGCTCGGATTGAGACACGGGACAAAGAACCCCGGAAGCTCCAAGTCGACACATGACATGAACATAACATCTAAGCTCAACATTTTACATGCGGAAATCTAACATATAACAAAGCAGAAGTTTGAAAATCTCATAACATCTGAACATCTGAATACCAAACACAAGTCTTAAGCTGAATACATACTATGTCTCATAAGCCTCTACTACTAACGAGTTAATGGGACAAGATCCCAACTAACTCATTAAAGTCTAAAACTGAAAATATTGAATATAACCGACAAGAAGGGCCCACAAAAGATGAGGACTCATCAACTCTGACTGGGAGATGCTAACACTGAAGATCTAGCTAACGGTGGGACTGAGCTTGAATGTCTAGGTCTGTATCATGAAACCATACAGCATAGAGTATGTGGTCAGTACATGGAATGTACTGAGTATGAAAGGTAAGTAAAACCGCTAAGTAAGTAAAATCAGAGATCATGCATATCATAAACATTTCATCATAAGAGTCTGAGAATAGGTCTTGCATGCTATTATCTGAAAGATGACTTAAACATAACTGAATTTCATAACTAAATCAAATGACCCAAAGCTGAAAACTAATAATAATAAGTAAAATTGAACATTAGTCAAACCTACTGAAAACATAATATCTTAACTGATGAACATGCATAACTGAAATCATAAAGAATAATGGGAGACTTGTCATATAACCGACATTACCACGATAGAGCTTACATGGTCCCAGCTATTACACTCAAGTAGGCAGAGCCGTCCAAAGTATTGTCAGGGCTAAGGACGCTACCATGATATCGATATCAAGTTGAAGGCCCCTTGGGGGCAGGGGAAAATCATAAGGGAGGTCCCAAATAATCTGAACATACCTACATTGGCACATAGTTCTGAGGCACAGGGTTGACTGACCCTTAGCCTACTTGGTGCTAGACACTACTCCCAAAAATATGCATATGCTCAAGTTGACCATCATCTAGTGACGAAGATGAATCATAACATACATGCATAATCTAAAATCATAACATGAGGAGCCTTGGGCTCAAACCATACTACAAGCTGAAAAGAGTGGGAGTTAGACTCGAAAAAACAAGTGTTAAGTTAATCACATGAAATTGATATAAATTATGAAACATGCTTGATCATATGGGCTTGCCAAATATTTTAAAATGTTTGAAATAGACTTTGATTACTAAAAACGTGAACATAGACATGGATAATTCAAAATCATACTTTCATCATGAACATCTCATCATAACTTGAAGCATAGGTCATAATCTCATCTTTTCATGAACTTCCATAGATGGGCATCTTATTTGAAAAACATTGAAATCAAAACTTGTAATTGAAAATGTTATAAAAACATGCCAATGAATCATAATTCAACATTATAAACATGCATAGAGAATACTCATGATAGATACTTAGAGAATTCACAAGTTGGGTTAAAACCCCATAAATTCATCAACTTAGAAATCACATGAATCAGAAGAGGGATTGGTCATGTGAGTGGATGGATACACCCATTCATAACCCTACATACCTGGAAAACTCTAATTTCACAACTCTCCTGAAAACCCAAATTAAATTGAAGAAGAATTGATAAACTTCTAGGCTTGCTCACCCTTAGAAACTTCTAGGATTGCATGCATGGAGAGGGATAGCTTTGAATGAGCTAAACCCTCTTAAAACACACTTATCTGAGCTTAAAAAGATGTAGTTTGGGACTTTAGAGATTATGAATTATGAAAATACCCTTAATAAAAAATCTGAAATTTCTACACTACTAGTGACAACGAGTGATACCACGAGTCGTACCTTGCTACCACGACTCATGGTGACTATTCGTTACTTCCCTTCCTCATTCTTTAGTTCTCATGTCCTAATACCACGACTCAACAGGATGAGTCATTACATCAAACAATGATCCATCTTATCCTCTCGTTACTGCCTTTGATGAAACTGCATCTGAACTTCCTACGAGTCACACCACGGCTCGTACCTTCCTCCTATGATTCGTGGGTTCCATTTGTTAATTGACTGTGGAAGTTTCCTTACTCTTCCCATGAGCACTTACAACGACCCGTTGTTCCTCACAATAAGTCGTAGCATGACTCTTACTACCCATCACTAACTATTCTAGAACCAACCCACAGCTCTTGCATACGAGTCGTACTTTCTTATAACGGGTCATTACAAGGCCCATTGCTCCAACTCCTTCCCTCATAACTGCTAACCACGGGTGGTTCATACGGGTCATGGGTCCTTGCTACGACTCGTACCCTCAATCGTCCTAGGGCAAAAATTTTAGATTTATGCTGCTTCTCATTTCCCATTCCTAAGTCTATTCTTAAGTGCTTCCGAGGTATTACATAATGCAAGAGTGGAAAGGAAATGCAGCCACGCCAAAAGGTAGGTTCATATCCTATTTTCGGGCGAGGAAGCTAATAGCAAAGGGCTGTATTTACCACATTATTAGGGTTCAGGATATGCAGGCAGAATCTCCAAACTCTTCAGTCCATTCCTGTGGTTTGTGAATTTCTGGATGTATTCCCGGATGCGCTTCCTGGTATTCCCCCAGATCGTGAGATTGATTTCTTTATCGACCTGCCACCAAGTACACAACCTATATCCATCCCTTGATACCGAATGGATCCTTCCGAACTGAAGGAATTGAAAGAACAATTGAAAGATTTGCTAGAAAAAGGCTTTATCAAGCCTAGTGCTTTCCCGTGGGGTGCGCCGGTTCCATTTGTAAGAAAGAAGGATGGATCTCTACGAATGTTTATCGATTATCGGCAGTTGAATAAAGTTACTATTAAGAATAAATATCCTCTTCCAAGGATAGATGATTTATTTGATCAGCTGCAGGGGTCGAAATATTTCTCCAAAATAGACTTAAGGTCCGGGTATCATCAAGTGCGAGTCCGGGAGAAAGATATTCCGAAGATAGCCTTCAAGACCAAGTATGGTCATTTTGAATTCTTTATCATGTACTTCAGATTGACGAACGCCCCAGCAGTGTGTATGGATTTGATGAACAGCATCTTCTGGCCATATTTAGATCTGCTTGTGATAGTGTTTATTGATGATATTCTGCTATATTCCCGCTCAAAATCTGAACACATAGATCATTTATGAATAGTAATCTAGCTCCTCAAAGATCGCCAGTTATATGCAAAGTTCTTGAAATGTGAGTTCTGGTTAAATTTTGTTGCTTTATTGGACCATATTGTGTCAGATGCAGGTATTCAGGTTGATTCACAGAAAATCAAGGCAGTAAAGACATGGCCAAGAACCACGACACCTACCGAGGTTCGTAGCTTCCTGGGGTTAGCTGGGTATTACAAAAGGTTCATGGAAGGATTTTCTGCTTTATCAGCACCATTGACAAGATTGACTTAGAAAGCAGCTAAATTCTACTGGACCGAGGCTTGTGAGTAGAGTTTTCATGAGCTGAAAAATAGATTGACATCTGCACCAGTATTAGCCTTACCGAAAGGTTCGGAAGGCTACATTGTATACTATGACGCTTCAGGCATTGGATTAGGGTGTGTTTTGATGCAGCATGGCAAGGTGATTTCCTATACTTCGAGACAGCTAAGATAGCACGAAAAGAACTACCCACCCATGATTTAGAGTTAGCTGCAGTTTTTCATGCTTTGAAAATTTGGAGGCACTATTATATGGTATTCATGTAGATATCTTTACGGATCACAAAAGCCTCTAGTATATCTTCAGGCAGAAAGAGTTGAATTTGCAGTAGTGTCATTGGCTAGAGTTGCTAAAAGACTATGATGTGAATATCTTATATCACCCAGGGAACGCTAATATTGTAGCCAATGCCCTTAGCCATAGGTCCATAGGCCACCTAGCATATTTAAGGCTAGAACAGTGGGAAATGGCTCAAGAGCTACACCAGTTAGCCAATTTAGCGGTTCGGGTAGTAGATTCAGAAGATAATGGGGTCGTGATCCAAACTATAGCAGTGTCATCTCTAGTTGTAAAGGTGAAAGAGAAACAATACGAGGACCCTAGCCTAGTACAGCTCCGATACAAGCTTCAGCAGGGCGAACTATCGGCCTTTGAGTTAAGGGAGATGGCTTCTTGAGATTTAGAGGTCGACTCTATGTTCCAGATATAGCAGGGCTTCGCCAGCAGATCATGGAAGAGGCAGCAGATCATGGAAGAGGTACATTATTCTCGTTACTCTCTTCACCCAGGTTCGAATTGTACCATGATATAAAGGATATATATTGGTTCCCTGGAATGAAGAAAGTTATAGCTGAGTTTGTAGCACAGTGCCCTAATTGCTAGCAGGTGAAAGCTGAACATCAGGTGAAAGCTGAACATCAGAAACCTAGTAGAATGACTTAGGAGATAGTTGTACCTATGTGGAAATGGGAAGCAATTAATATGGATTTTGTTACAGGGTTACTCACACCATGCATAAGTTCGACTCCATTTGGGTCATCGTCGACAGATTGACGAAATTAGCCCATTTATTGTCAGTCAGGACTACATTTTTGGCCGAAGATTATGCTGAATTATATATTAAGAAAATAGTCCAAATGCATGGCGTCTCAGCATCTATTATTTCTGATAGAAGGGCACAATTCACACCTAACATTTCAAAAGGGTTTGGGGACACAGGTTAACTTGAGTACAGCATTCCATCCCCAGACAAACGGCCAAGCTGAGCGCATCATTTAGACACTCGAGGATATATTACAGGTGTGCGTGCTAGACTTTGGAGGGGTTGGGACGAGCATTTACCTCTTATTGAGTTTGCATACAATAACAGTTATCACTCTGCTATTCAGATGGCGCCTTATGAGGCTTTATATGGGCAGAAATGTAGGTCCCCCATAGGATGGTTTGAAGTAGGGGAAGCAAGATTGATCAGACCTGATATGAATCATCAATAATAAGAAAAGGTGAAACTTATCAGAGAATGTTTGCTGACAACCCAGAGTCATCAGAAGTCCTATTCTAATGTAACAGAGACTTGGAATTCAACGTTGATGATTGGGTATTTCTTAAAGTTTTGCCTATGAAGGGCATGATAAGATTTGGCAGGAAGGGAAAGCTTGGCCCTAGGTTCATTGGCTCATATCGAATCCTTCGAAGGATAGGCCAGGTAGCTTATGAGTTAGAACTTCCTTCAGGGCTAGAATCTGTTCATTCAGTTTTCACGTGTCAATGTTATGAGAGTTCATAGGAGACCCCTCTCGGATTGTCCCGGTTGACGATGTTCAAGTCACTGAAAAATTGTCCTATGAAGAGACTCCAGTTGCTATACTAGATCAGTAGGTTTGTAGACTGAGAACTAAAGATGTAGCCTCCATTAAAGTCCTGTGAAAGAACAAAAATGTAGAGGAGATGACTTGGGAAGCTGAGGACGATATGAGGTCTAAATATCCTCTCTTATTTCAGGCTTGATCCAGATTATACAGTTAAGGAGAGATTATGGTTTAATTATTGTCTTGTTGCTTATATTATATAGTATTACTAGTTGCTCACTTTTTAAGTTATCAAGTAGTTGTTAGCGTCTTGTGAGATGCCTATATTGGACTCTTATACATTTTAGGTTTTCAGATAGTCCATATTAAAGAGGAGACTCTGCCAAAATTTTTCTGGCAATGTTTAAAATAGTTGAGTCTCTTAAGCTCAAGATTACATTCGAGGACGAATGTTCATAAGGGGGTGTCACACCCCGCCTTGGGGTATGACTAGCACCTGGTGCCCTACTAGGGTCTAGACTAATCTGACTGGACTTATGCACTTCTAGTCCAAACTTACTTTTCAAGTCAGGAAAACAACGGGCTATATCTCATCTCTAAACACAGCTCCCAGCCAACAAGGTCGCATAGCCACATGTAAAATAAAACAGCTACCCAAAAACAGATAATGATAGGGAGTCCTGCGGCCGACAAGGCCACCGTGCTGTCTAGTTATAACTGAAATGAAAATTAGGTGACTTACACATGTTCTAGCCGACAAGGCCACAACTCAACAGCTAAACAAGGCCCCACACAGCCGTCATCACAAAATGAAACATACATTTGGGCCCCACACGGCCAATAACAGACTAACCACAGAGTACTGTACATCTGCAAGCCTCTAGGAGTAGAATAGTGGTTGAGACAGGGCCTCGACCTACCCATAAACTGAATAATCAAAAAAAGTAGTCCTTCTAACTATTAGCTCCTAAGGAAGGGAGCTAACTGTGCTGCTAACCCTGGTTGAAAGCTACGAAGGCCCTGGTCTGTGCCTATCCGCACCTGCAGGCAAGTAATGTAGCACCCACGGAGGGCGTCAGTATAATATATACCGAATATGTAAGGCAGTAAAGTAATAACTGAATGAGAGCTAAAGAACTGAAATCATCATACAAAAGAAACAGAGTTTAACCTGAACGATCTCGCTATCTGTAGTATTTAATTAATGATTACAAATATACACAAACAAGAATAATTGTGCCCCATAAGCCTGGAAGGTACAACACATACAAAAATAACCTACCTGGGCCCCTATAAGCCTCGGCAGGTACTCCCAATATATGTCCCACTATCTGGTTGCTAATGATTGTGGTATACGGTACCTCCTGTAATACCTGGCTATACCTAGAAAAATGCAAACTTTCGTGGGAGTGGTAGGTCTGGGCCATGTCTTTACTGCCTCTATTTTCTGTGAATTAACTTGAATACCAGCCTCTGATACAATGTGGCCCAAGAAAGCTACAAAACTAAACCAAAACTCACATTTAGAAAATTTCACAAAAAGTTGGCGGTCTCTGAGGGTCTGAAGTACTGTCCATAGATGATTGATCGTGGGCAAAATAGCATGCCCGAGTGATACTTTATACCTTAATTTAGTCTTGTTTATCTAAGTTATTTTATACATTTTCATGTGATTCTATATAAATGTGAATATATGTGCTAACCAACATGATTAGTCCTTGTTTTGTAGGTTTCAAGGATTTTGAGGAACTAATTCATAAGTTGGTGAAGTAGAGGAATGGAGTCGGGAGCAAATGGCGAAAGCCGGCAAAGAAGCATGCCTTGGCAACGCTGGCCGCGCCAGGCAGCATGCCACGCTGTGCATCTGCCGCGCCCAGCGCCTTGCCACACCTATTCCAGGCGCACGAGAGAAGGCAGCATGCAGGCAGGCGAGCTGCACGCCAGCGTCGCGCCACGCCAGGCCAGTTGCGCGCCAGCAGCATGCCATTACGCCGCTTGAGCAGCGTGCCACGCCGGGCATCGTAGCAAGGGGCAGCCTAGAGTCGATATTTGTTGATTTCCAGTGTGCCTCCGCGTTACATCTTTTTCATGGAGGCGGTGCTCCGCGATACACTCCATGACACGGAGCCATTCCACGACAGGCTAAATTGTGCATGTTTCTCATTTATTATAAATAGGTCCCTTAGCTCCTAAAACCACTTTGTCGCGATTTTATTCTGGAAAACCACCTAGGAGTGAAGGGAGAAGTGGGAGAACTCATCTAGGGTTTGGCAAATTCCCTTCTCATCTACCAAATTCAGGTAAGTATGTTAGTTTAGTAGTAGTTAGTTGTAGTTTTACGAACATGAATGGAAAGAACCCTTCCTCTAGGGTTGAAGCCATGAATTATTATTGTGATTTTATGAAATTGTTTTGGAATTAAGTTATTGATTGTTGTTTTCGTCTTGCATTCTGGATTGTTGGTTGCTTTTATGATTGATCACCATGAAAACATATATGATAGCTTGGGCAATTTCTTGAGAAAGAATTACCTAGGTCAGGACATGAGAACGTAAGGAGCATATTTGTATCTCAGCGATATAATTTTGTGTTAGGATAGAAATATACCTAACACCTTGCTTGGTTGATAGACTGGGGTTATTAAGAGACCAACTTAGGATTATCACATCACCACTCGAAGAAGTAGTTGTGAGGCTAATTTGAGTTAAATTGTTAGACGCACGAAAGTCCCTAATCATTTCCCTATAAACCACAACATAATTAATTGCCCGCGAACTAGAAATTAGCATCCTCGCTCACACTGATGCAGTGAGGCTAGTTTGCCTTGTTTAGAGGCTCGAAAGACCATGAACATTCAATTCTAATTATGTGAAAAAACAATTGATAGTTCCATGCTTAACCCATTGCAAATCGTAGTATTGCATGATTATCTGGTTTTAACCCTATGTTTCTCCTAGAGTGACTTCAAAATATTTCGTTGACCAAAACTAGACTTAATTAAATCTCCCTCGAAAACTTCTATAACCGACACTTGCGAAAGTTAAGATCACACTTGAAATGGATAGTTAGTGTAATGGGTCCAGTCCCTGTGGGTTCGACATTCCGGTTCTTAAAAAGAGCCACTATATTACTTGCACGACCCGTACACTTGCGGACGCGCGAATAAGGGCACGTCAAGTTTTTGGCACGGTTGACGGGGACTCGGTGAAGTTTTGATAACTTATCTATTTTTGTGTGATTTTTGAATTTTCTTAAGTGTTGAGAAACTTGGTCTTATTCTAAATTATTGCAGGTGACAGGTTGTCCTACCGAGTTGGCTAAAAATAGAGAGCTTTTGGAACCGTTGCATGAACCTGAACGTCAAATTCATTTGCGAAGGAGAGTAGCTCTAGAGAAAAAGCTGAAGAGACTTCAAGAAAAGGTGCAACAATAACCACCCGCGGGACAAGCAAAATTGTCATCAGCAGCAATGGTAGCTAGACCAGTTCGCGAAGTGGCAATCCCACTAGCGACTAATGTGACCTCTAGTATCCGTAAACCGGAGCCTGGAGGGAACTTTGAGCTTAAACAGAACATGGTGCAGCTGTTACATTCTAGTGGTCAATTCACTGGGATGGCACATGAGGACCCGCAGCAGCATCTACAGAGCTTTTTAGAGATTAGTGATACGTTTGTCCCCACCGGCGTGTCCACAGATTTTGTCTGACTTACTCTCTTCCCATTTTCATTGTTGGGAGAGGCGAAAAAGTGGTTAAAGGCTGAGCCACCGAACTCCATAACTTTGTGGAATGACTTGGCTAAGAAGTTCCTCATCAGATTCTTTCCTTCAGGCAAAACTGCAAAGTTGAGAAGTGAAATACTCAGTTTCAAGCAGAGGCCTGATGAGAACTTATATATAGCTTGGGAAAGATTCAAGTCATTGTTGAGAGACTGCCCCCATCACCAATAATCAAATGAAGTACTGGCTCATACCTTTGTAGAAAGTCTAGACCCACACACAAAAATAGTACTAGACTCTACATCGGGTGGGCAAGCCTTGGAGAAGACGTATGATGAGTTGTACACTTTGTTGAATAGAATTGCACAAGGAAATCCAGAGCGGCACAACGAGTCATCGAGGGGGGCAGGAAAGAGATCGGGGTTGATAGAAGTAGATGGTTTGAATGCCTTGGCAGCACAGTTAGCTTCGTTCCAACATCAAATGATGACTCAGTTTAATAAACTGAGTATGAACCAACACCAGGGCCAGGTTAATGCAGTTCAGCAAGCTCTGAGTTGGTGTGAAATTTGTGGTAATAATGGGCACAATGCAGAATCTTGTGGAGCCAATCCGGAATCAGTCAATTTTGTTGGTAATGTGCATAGGAATCAGAATTTTGGGAACAACTCCAACAGAAATTGGCAGGGCCACCCAAATTCTTCTTGGGGTGGAAACCAAAAGTAGAGTTATATGCACCCCCAACAATAGCAGTATCAGCAGAATAGGCAGAATGATGGGCAATTGAGCAGCAGCATTTAGGAAACATTGCAGAAAAACATGGAGACCCAGACTCAGTTAGTGGAAAATCAGGCGAGGATGGCAACAGACTTAAAGAATCAGCAAATGGCCACCCGCAATCTTGAAAGACAAGTGGGTCAGATAGCAGCTGCTCAAAACATGAGATCACAAGGGGGATTACCAAGCGATACAGATCCTAACCCCCGGCAGATCAATGCCATAAGTCTGAGAAGCGGTAAGCAATTAGCTGATGCAATGCCAAAAGAGATGAGAAAGGGGTGCAGTCGAAGTTGGTTAGACCAGGACCATCCATCACAATGGGAGATAATCAGAGTGCTGGGCAACAAAATGCGCAACTTTCATTGCAGCCAGCACAAAGACCACCGCCACCATTCCCTCAGAAATTCAAAAAGAGCAAGGAGGAGGAATGCTTCAAAAAGTTCTTTGAGAGCTTCAAAGAACTTCACATAAATTTGCCTCTTATTGATGTCTTGCAGGGAATGCCCAAGTATGCTAAATACTTGAAGGACGTGATGGCGAACAAAGTTAGATTGGTGGACGTCCAGACTGTAGCACTGACTGAGGAGTGCAGTCACAGGGTATTGAGCAAAATGCCAAAGAAGCTCAAAGACCCAGGGAGTTTTACCCTCCCCATACAAATTGGTAAAGCTGAGGTGCTACGAGCTTTGTGTGACTTAGGGGCAGCAGTTAATCTAATGCCCCTATCCTTATTCAACACCCTGGGGTTAGGAAAACCGAGGCCGACAAGGTTGATGCTGCAGCTGGCTGACAAGTCGCGATTGACACCTGATGGAATAATAGAGGACCTTCTCATCAAAGTAGGTAAGTTCATTATACATGCTGATTTTATTATCTTAGATTTTCAGGTTGATGACCAGGTACCCCTGATCTTGAGATGGCCATTCTTGGCCACCAGAGGAGCGGTGATTGACTTGAAAGCAGGGACCCTGAAAATGAGGGTTGAGGATGAAGAAGAAATCTTCCGCATTTACCAAGAAATGAACTCATATGCACACTACATAAACCTTTGACGGGTTAGTGTGTTGGTGGAGGATGAGTGTGGGGTGGAGGATTCCACAGGTGTAGGGCCAAAGGCAATGACAAGTGTTCAGCCCGAGTCTGATAAAAGGCTTCAAATTGTGAAGAAGTTGGAGAAAGAGAGGAACGGAGTGGAGGTTATTTCCTCTAAACAGCAAAAGAAAAGGAGATGGTTCTCGAAAGAGAACCCAGGTATGTGAATGTCTTGAAAAGGACAGTCCACGTCGGGCCACGACATAAAATAAGGCGCTACTTGGGAGGCAACCCAAGGGTACCTCAGGTACAATTTGTAATTTTCACTTTTTGTTGATTTTGTTATTTTCATTTTGTTTGTGTTTTTGGTGTAAAGTTAAGCACAGATGGAGGGAAGTCTGAGCACCGAGAAGGTGGAAGCTAAAGAGCATGGAATAGAAGAAGTGTGGGGTTGAACACCCACCTCTTAAAACTTGAAAGGAAAGCATGCTTTTAGCTTGGCATAGAGGCTCGGGGAGTATCTCTCATCCTTTAAATGTTAATTTAATGCTATGAGGACATAGCATGATGTAAGTGGGGGATGAGAAAAATTTCAAATTTTTGTGCTTAACAAGTTTTTGGTGAATGTGATGCTTGTGTGAAATTTGGGAGAAATTTGAAAATTTTTTAGAGTCAAGCATGAATTCATCACCCGTTGGTTTTTCTTTTCGGCTCTTTTCCGATAGGGGGTCTTTGAACCAAAGAATTAAAAAAATTCTTTTTCTTTCCTTTGTCTGTATATAGTGTTTTTAGTCATAATTAGGGACTGTTTCCGACGATGGATGGATGACGACCGTCTTGAGGAAAAATTAGTCGATAGGTTTTGGGTTTTTGAAACCATAACTAATTGGTGCTTGATGTTCTTGTTATGTGCTATACGTGATTGTAAGATGCAAGTATGTTCGGTGTGAAGCATGCAGGTGTATAACATTGTGTAAGACACTTAGGCTCTTGAATTTGACTCAATATGATTGAAGCTTAATTCTGAATTCTTGTGATTAGCTGAGTAAGGGTCTACTGAATGTGTCTTGATTTGAGCATATGCCATGAGTGTAAGGTTTTTGAGTATTCTGTGCTATTGTGGATTGTCTAGAACTTGCCTGGTGTGTTTATACAACGAAATGAAGGATATGAATTGTAGGAGATCATATAGGCATTTCTTTGAATGAACCAAATTTTTATCCCTCATTCTACCTACCTTGAAAAATTAATCCTAGTTAGCCCCATTGAGCCTTGAGCCTATTCTTTGATAGCTGCAACATAAGCTTAGTCCTTTTTCTTTCATTAGCCTTGAACTTGATCCAAAACTCCTAAGCGCTTAAGAGAAATATATGAAAGAGTAAAGGAGTGAGAAGAAGGAAAATAAAGGAAAAGTAGCAAGTTGTAGAAGTGGAGAAAAGTACAAAGGTGCACTTGTGTAAAAATGGTTGATTATTAGTAGGGAGTAAGAAAATAAATGAATGAAAGAAAAATTTTTGCTTAAGTACTCCTTACTACTAAGCTGAGTGTGTTTAAAGGAATGGGAACAAGAAGAGAAAATTCAAGATTGAAAAGAATGAGGAGGAAGTAAGAAAAGAGATGTCCTTAATGAATGTTTGATGTATTAAAAGCGCTTGGGGGAGATAGTCACTATTACTGGCCAGAATAGTACATACTCGCACCTGAGTTACATTACAACCTAAAAAGTCCTACTTGATCTTACATTCATACATCCTTAAATTAGTGGAATAAAACACTAAGGGCAAGCTTATGGGTCATTACATGATGCATGTGAATTCTTTGTGAGAGTGAGCGAAATTCTATTCATGTACCCATACATGTTGTGATTTAAAAAGTTTTTGGCGTGTGAAAATGGGTAACTCTAGTTCCGTGAGGGCACATGTTGAATGAAGGATATAATTCATGTGGGATTGCTTAATCAGTTGATTTGCATGAGTTTGCTAAGATTGAGAGTCGCTTCTTGAGGTTAAGAAGTCTTAACAGGGTTGTATCACATTTCAATGTTCAAATCGTGCATGCTCTATTTTTAACTTGCTATATTAAATAATCAGTACAGCTGTAGCTTGAATTCTCTTACTAAATTAGTTATGTGTGAGTCTCCATATGCATGAGATGTAAAAGGTTTGTTCGAGGAGGAACAAGGCTTTAAGAGTGGGGTAGGTGATAGTGGGCAAAAATAGCATGCCCGAGTGATGCTTTATACCTTAATTTAGTCTTGTTTATCTAAGTTATTTTATACATTTCATGTGATTCTATATAAATGTGAATATATGTGCTAACCAACATGATTAGTCCTTGTTTTGTAGGTTTCAAGGATTTTGAGGAACTAATTCATAAGTTGGTGAAGTAGAGGAATGGAGTCGGGAGCAAATGGCGAAAGCCGGCAAAGAAGCATGCCTTGGCAACGCTGGCCGCGCCAGGCAGCGTGCCATGCTGTGCGTGTGCCGCGCCCAGCGCCGTGCCACGCCTATGCCAGGTGCACGAGAGAAGGCAGCATGCAGGCAGGCGAGCTGCACGCCAGCGTCGCGCCACGCCAGGCCAGTTGCGCGCCAGCAGCATGCCATCACGCCGCTTGAGCAGCGTGCCACGCCGGGCATCGCGGTAAGGGGCTGCCTAGAGTCGATATTTGTTGATTTCCAGTGTGCCTCCGCGTTACCTCCATGTCACGGAGGCAGTGCTCCGCGATACACTCCATGACACGGAGCCATTCCACGACAGGCTAAATTGTGCACGTTTCTCATTTATTATAAATAGGTCCCTTAGCTCCTAAAACCACTTTGTCACGATTTTATTCTGGAAAACCACCTAGGAGTGAAGGGAGAAATGGGAGAACTCAGCTAGGGTTTGGAAAATTCCCTTCTCATCTACCAAATTCATGTAAGTATGTTAGTTTAGTAGTAGTTAGTTGTAGCTTTACGAACATGAATGGAAAGAACCCTTCCTCTAGGGTTGAAGCCATGAATTATGATTGTGATTTTATGAAATTATTTTGGAATTAAGTTATTGATTGTTGTTTTCGTCTTGCATTCTGGATTGTTGGTTGTTTATATGATTGATCACCCTGAAAACATATACGTTAGCTTGGGCAATTGCTTGAGAAAGAATTACCTAGGTCAGGACATGAGAATGTAAGGAGCATGTTTGTATGTCACGATATAATTTTGTGTTAGGATAGAAATATACCTAACACCTTGCTTGGTTGATAGACTGGGGTTATTAAGAGACCAACTTAGGATTATCACATCACCACTCGAAGAAGTAGTTGTGAGGCTAAGTTGAGTTAAATGGTTAGACGCACGAAAGTCCCTAATCATTTCCCTATAAACCACAACATAACTAATTGCCCGCGAACTAGAAATTAGCATCCTCGGTCACACTGATGCAGTGAGGCTAGTTTTCCTTGTTTAAAGGCTCGAAAGACCATGAACATGCAATTCTAATTATGTGAAACAACAATTGATAGTTCCATGCTTAACCCATTGCAAATCGTAGTATTGAATGATTATCTGGTTTTAACCCTATATTGCTCCTAGAGTGACTTCAGAATATTTCGTTGACCAAAACTAGACTTAATTAAATCTCCCTCGAAAACTTCTATAACCGACACTTGCGAAAGTTAAGATCACACTAGAAATGGATATTTAGAGGAATGGGTCCAATCCCTGTGGGTTCGACATTTTGATTCTTAAAAAGAGCCACTATATTACTTGCACGACCCGTACACTTGCGGACGCGCGAATAAGGGCACGTCAATGATCCCTGTGTTCTGCTTCTGAGCGGGAGTACACCAAAATAATGTCAATAAAAACGATCACAAACAAATCTAAGTATGGCCGAAAGATATTGTTCATTAAGTCCATGAATACTGTTGGGGCATTTGTCAACCCGAAGGACATAACTAGGAACTCGAAATGACCATACCTGGTCCTAAAAGACGTCTTCGGGGTATCCTTCTCTCGCACTCGAACTTGATAGTATCCAGATCTCATGTCAATCTTGGAAAAATATTTTTCCCCTTGTAGCTGATAAAAAAATCATCTATCTTGGGAAATGGGTGTTTATTTTTAATAGTCACTTAATTCAACTGTCGATAATCTATGCACATACGGAGAGAGCCATCTTTCTTTCTCACAAATAGAACTAGTTCACCCCACGGTGATGTACTTGGCCTAATAAAACCCTTATCTAACAAATCTTTCAGTTGTTCTTTCAATTCCCTCAATTTAGCTGGAGCCATTTTGTATGAAGGGATGGATATAGGCTGAGTATCTAGCAGCAAATCAATAGAGAAATCAATTTCCCTTTCTGGAGGGATGCCAGGGAGTTCATCTGGAAATTCATTATCCACTGGGATGGATTGAAGAGTCGAGGGCTCTTTTTGCATATCCTGGACCCTGACAATATAGTATATGCAACCTTTTGCTATCAAATATTTTGCTCTAAGATGGGATATGAACTTACCCTCTAGCGTAGTTGTACTACCTCTCCATTATCGCACTACTTCCCTCGGGAAGTGGAATCGAATGATTCTGGTCCAACATTCTACAATAGCATAACACAGTGCCAATCAATCCATACCCATAATCACATCAAAACCAATCATCTCTAGCTCTACTAAATCTGCTGAGATCTGACGACCCATAATCTCTATTGTACAACCCCGGTAAATTCTTTTAGAAATAATAGAGTCACCTACAGGTGTAGATACTGAAAAAGGTCGCTGAAGTAGTTTTGGCACTATATCAAACTTCCGGGCTACTAATGGAGTGACATATGATAGAGTAGAGATCGGATCTATCAAAGCATAAATTGAGTGAGAACAAACATCTAATATACCTGTCACAACATCTGCAAACGACTCTGACTCCTGTCGCCCTGGTAGTGTATATGTGCAATCCTGGCTGCAGCCTAAACTGGATGCCCCGGATCTGCCTCCGCCCCTGCCAGCTAGAGCTGAGGGCCCACGCCCTACAGAGGGTGTTGGGGCATACGAACCTGCTGAAGATCTATCCTGCTGATCTTGGATGCTATGGCATCTAGTCGGACAATTTCTCATCATATGTCCCTCCTGCCCGCAAGAATAGCAGGCTGTGGAACCATACCTGCACCTCCTCAGGTTCTGCCTGTGGCAAATAATACATCGAGGCACTGCTAATTCTATCTGATTCGGTCCTCTCTGCTACTGTGAGCCTAATGCCTGAGAACTCTTGACGGGACTTAACTGTCCACGACGATCTGATCTGCTACCCTGTCGCTGCTGGAATGAGGGCCTGGGCGGCCTACCTAACAAGCAAGGCCTGGGTCCACCTGGAAAATCTGCCTGAAAATTTGCGGGCCTACCCCTCCAACGCTGCTCCTGACCTACCCTTTCCATGGCGTACTAATGCTGCCTGAGCTCCTTTATATTCTGAGCAAATGCCTTCACCCATGAAATATCCATATCCTCTCGCAATGTGGCCGTAATACATGACTCCACATACCTTGGCGCAAGTCCCATAATGAACCGATGCACCATGGCTAGCATGGTGTCAACAGGTATGGCTGGAAAATCTTATGAATAAGAGTGCAAAATGTGGCTGGTGCCTTATCGAACGGCATCACGAGCCAATCAAACTCTCCATACCTTTTAAACGAGGGCGCATAACTGGCTAAGGAATCAAAACTCAACGCAATTCCTTGACGCTCATTCTGTCCTGCTTTAGGTGCAAGAACTGTTCTACTCTGGCCTGCCAGACCTCTCGGGGCAAGTAATGATCTATGAAATCCTCAAAGAAAATAGGCCACATAGGTGAATGTGCATCTCTACCTCGAGATCTCTCCCAACTCACGTACCATAAAACTGCTACATCTCACAATCGGAATACCGTTAGCTCAACTGATTCGGTAGATGAGGCATGCATAACCCTGAATATCTTCTGCATTTGATCTATAAAATTCTGGGGATCCTCCCTACGATCGGTCCCTGTAAACTGTAGGGGACTCAGAGCGAGAAATTCACGACTCTCTAGCTATCAAGCCCCTCAGCGGGCTCAGCGGCAGTTGGTACTACTGCTGAGGCTGATACTGGGCAACCATCATCAACCCACATATAAAATGTACCCCTAAGCTCCTGATCTAATGGTATTGGAATAGCTGGGGGTGGTACTGGTGCATCTGCTACCCTAGTGGGCTCTGAGTGCGGTGGTAAGGGCTGGGGAGATCGAGGGAATGTCTCCCTATCGCCCTAAAACCGGGTCGAATCTGACTGGGGCCCCCTACCAGTGCCCTCTCCTGCCGTCATATCTAAGTATCGACCAGTCGTAGTCCGTCGTGCATCTGACATTTTTCTCTGTAAATAACAAAATAACATAAGCTTAGGGAAGTACCCTATACAACTCATCTCTATAGCACGACTGGAGGAAAAAGAAGAGTAACCACACTATTATGTCTTAGCCTCCTGTCTATAGAATGTGGTGCACAACACATCCATAGACAAGACTCTACTTGACACGGCTTGCAGACTCGCTGGGATACAACCTGCTCTGATACCAAGTTTGTCACGCCCAGCCTAGAGGGGTATGACTGGCACCAGGTTCCCTACTAAGGTCTAGACTAATCTGACTGGACTTATGCACTTCTGGTGCAAACTTACTTCTCAAGTTAGGAAAACAATGGGCTATATCTTGGCTATAAACACAGGCCCCAGCCAACAAGGCCGCATAGCCACCTGTAAAATAAAATAGCTACCCAAAAATAGATAATGATAGGGAGTCCTATATGGGCCGACAAGGCCACCATGCTGTCTAGTTATAACTGAAATGAAAATTAGGTGACTTAAACATGCTATAGCCGGCAAGTCCACGACTCAACAGCTAAACAAGGCCCCACACGGGCATCACAGCCAACAACAGACTAACCACAGGGTACTGTACATCTGCAAGCCTCTAGGAGTAGAATAGTGGTCGAGATAGGGCCTCGACCTACCCATAAACTAAATAATCAAAAAAAGCAGTCCTTCTAACTATTATCTCCAGAGGAAGGGAGCTAACTGTGTTGCTAACCCTGGCTGGAAGCTACGAAGGCCTTGGTCTGTGCCTATCCGCACCTGCACGCAAGTAATGCAGCACCCACGGAGGGCGTCAATATAATATGTATCGAATATGTAAGGCAGTAAAGTAATAACTAAATGAGAGCTGAAGAACTGAAATCATCATACGGAAGGAACAGAGTTTAACCTGAAAGATCTCGCTATTTGTAGTATTTAATTAACGATTACAAATATACACAAACAAGAACCTAATCGAGCCCCCATAAGCCTGGAAGGTACAATCCATACAAGAATAACCTACTTGGGTCCCCATAATCCTCAGCAGGTACACCCAATATATGTCCCACTATCTGGTTGCTAATGATTGTGGTATACGGTATCTCAGAACTTCCCTCACAGCCTTGATCTGATAGAACTCATTATGGACCTCACGGCCCCAATCTAATGGAACTTGCTATGGCCCTCGCGGCCTCTATACAATGGAACTCAGTACGGCCCTCGCGGCCTCTGTATAATAGAACTCAGTATGGACCTCGCGGCCTCAATATAACAAAACTCAATATGGCCCTCGCGGCCTCTGTATAACAGAACTCAGTATGGCCCTCACAGCCTCAAGCTAAAAGAACTCAATATGGCCCTTGTGACCTCTATATAACAACCACAGCTAATCACAATAGATATGCCTTTGACTCTCTTACTTAGACTCATACTGTGTTACAACACTTGAGGGAGCTAACTTGCCGAAAGAATTCGCCATAACATACCTCGATTGTCATTTCCTCAGTAACTGGAGAGTTTCAACTAGTATTTAGTAGCCCTTCCTAGCTGTAATCATACTACTGAGAGAATGAAACTAGTTTCAGTACTAAATTCGGCAAAAATAATGACTTGTAATTCTATTATTGACTATACTTTAACTCAACAAAACACGGCCGGAAAGGTATAATTTCCTGAGAGTTTAGAAGGGAGAAATACTTACTTGAAGTCTGTGATCGTATAGAAATAAGTTTGAAGCAATTTTGATAGCTTTTGCTCGGTAGAGTTACGATTCGTCGGGTGAATTTCACGAAAGTAACTCCTTTGTAATGCTCCTACGAGCTTAGGATTCAATACCTAAAGTTAATTTGAATTTAGACGGTGTTTCATAGTGTAAACGAACAAAAATCTCTCAATTCACTTGACTTTTACTCTCTCTGCCCGAAGATATATATGTATCAAATGAACCAAATAACAGCAACTTAATATATATAACATTTGGGCGGTGGACAAGGGGTCCATGGCACGGATCCCATCATGCCAAAACATGGGCGTGTCACAGAGCCCAACGCGGAGGGGGAGGGTCTGTGACATGTTGCCTCTTTGGCAGCCTGCTCCGGCCTTCTCCCTCGCTTCCCCGATTCCGCGCTCGTTCAACCTTTTCCCGGGCTCTTTCTCATACGCACCGTACTCTAAGACTCTTGACTAAAGTGCAAATAGATGGACTAAATGTTAGAAATTTATGGGGTGTAACAAGGGGGATGACGTTGCACCCCATAAGTTTTTATTGTTTAACCAACGCATGCATACGCATGTTGATAGTGTTGGTGTATGACGCATGCAAGGAAGGGCTATGGAAGGGAAACTACGAGCATGTTATTGAGAGAGCAGGAGTCAGGGGCCGGAGGCTAGGCGCACTGGGCACCACGCCCAACAGGTTATGCCAGCGCACTGGCCGATGCATCGTGACAGTAGCCTAGCACTGTGGCCGGTGCGCCGCACCCCTGCCACTGCCTCAAAAACTATATAAACCCCCTCAAGTATTGAATTAAATCATTCCACACATTTTCTCGGTAGAATAGAGAACTTGGGCACCTATTTTATTTGATTTTTGCCGAATTACGCTGCTAAACTCTGTTCAAACGCAATTCGTCTTGGATAACGATTTTGGGGCCTATGAAGAACATTCCTATGGATTTATATCTTGAAATATTGCTCGAATTTACGGAACCCCGCCGAGTAAAATTCGTAGAAATCACTTTTAATTGAGTCCTCAGCGGCTACAAGTGATAGGTAAGCATTTCTACCTTCTAAACTCTCGGAAATTTGTAAGCTTTAGACCGAATTGAACAAAGTTTAAGTTGTAGTTAATGTTTTTTAAAGATATTGTTATTGGTCATTTCCTATTATTGAAGATAGCCTTGTTCTCTCAGCATAAGTACTGCAATTTGGTGGAACTACCAGCTTCAGGTTGGAACTGGTTGGGTGAACAGAAACCGACAATTGAGATATGTTAAGTCTTACCTCTTCGGCAAGCTATTCTTGTCGTATTATGATACGACTTATGCCTTTGTAAGTAAGTTGCGAGCGTGTATATTGTGATTAGCTACTACAGATAGATTTGAAACAAAAGTGTAGTACTTCAGTTGAGATTGACCCCACCTAATATAGCCTTCCGTCGACCAACCTCAGGGTTGCTAGCTATGTCATTGCCTACGGGGCTATAGATCGCCAGAGGAGCTATATGACGTCTAAAAGGACTATACTCAGGCCTATAATGCCATATTATAGTCCATCCATGAATGACCTTCTTTTATTCCATAACGGCATTACTGACCCTTCATCGAGCCTTGTGAGCCCAGGGTGCAGTCACAGGAGCCAAAGGGCTTAGACACAGCTACAGGAGCCCAGCGGGCTCAATTGCAGACACAGAGGCCAGGTAGGTTGGCTATAGTTACCTGTTGCATCATATTGACCCGATTAGGGGTATATAGATTGAATTGTACTTGTCAGGCTTATGGGAGCCTAGGTAGGTTATTTTGTGCTGATTATACCTTCTAGGCTTATGGGGGCCAAGTAAGGTTCTTGTTTGTATACTTATTTGTTAGCTATACTTTAGGTTGTGAGGCTATTCAGGTTATAACCCTTATCCTTCTTATTGATTACTTTCAGATTTTTTATCAGTTCTATTCAGTCATTTTCATTACTGCATTACATATTCAGTACATATTGTATTGACACCCATCTGCGGGGCGCTGCATACTTACCTGTAGGTACAGACAGACGTGTTTCAGGACCTCCTTAGCAGTCATCCAGGGTTAGCAGATCAGTCAGCTCCTTTTCTCCGAAGTTGAAAGTTATAAATTTTTGCTCTTTTGTTGTACAACTTTTAGAGGCTTACGGACTACAGCTTTTAGTTGTTGGTTGTTGTTAGCCATGTGGGGCCTATATATGTTATGTTTTGCGTGTTGGTCATGTGGGGCCCAGTTTAGCTATCAGTTAGCAGCCTTGTTGTCCTATCATTTATATATGACTTCCTATTTTCCTTTGTTATGACTTAGACAACATGGTGGCTTGTCGGCCAGCATAGGATCCTTTTATTATTATGACTGCTGAGTTAGCTGTTTTCTTTACAGGTTTGCTGTGTGGCCTTGTCGGCCCGAGGCTGTGTTTACAATCGAGATAGAGCTGTTTGTTTTCTTAATTCTGTGCTGCTGGCAGGCACCAGAGGTGCATATGCCCAACTAGGTCAGCATGGGTCCCAGTGTGGCATTAGGTATCAGTCATGCCTCCCAAGGTGGAGCGTGACACTTAACCTATGAGAAATAGCTCATAAATACCCTCCTTCCACCTTTTGGTCTAAAAATACTCTCAACCCTTAGTTTTGGCTCAAGAATACCCCTCCCCTTCTATCTTTTGGTCTAAAACTACCCTCAATCTTGAAAATTTAATATTTAAAGGTTTGAAATTTTATTTTCTTTACTTTTTATTTGAGGAATTAATGAAATCGACATAATTTACACATACAATCAAAAAATTTAAAATATCAAAAATATTATTTTTAATATATATTTTCATCATTAAAAATATTATTCTCTTGATAATCTTGTATAAAATGGAGAAAAAGTGTTAATATTTAGGATAATGTATCAACTTTATTTTATTTTTAATTAATGAAAATACATATATTTTGAGACTTTAAATTTAAATAATTTTTTAAAATCTCTTTATGAGATTAAGAAATGGGTGCAATAATTAAATATTATTTAAACATTAAATATTAGTATAAGTATATAATTGTTATTCACTATAAAAATCAAAAACAATTGTTAAAATATTATTATTATTATTATTATTATTATTATTGTTATTATTATTATTATTGAGAAATTTGATCATACATACACCACTAAAGACAGAAATGGAGGAAGTTAGTAAATAATTAAAAATAAGTACTATGTTAATTTGTGTACAAATAACAGCAAGCGGTTTTAGTAATAAATAAATTGAAAAAGGATCAAATATATCTTTAACCTATTTCTAGCTAAGTATTTAATATTAAAACAAAGAAAGTATCAAAATTTAAAATAGAAAATTCTCATTTTTACGTATAAGAGATTATCATTTTTACTTATAAAGTGTCTAGAAATACCCTCAACCTTGAAAATTTGAATATTTAGATAAGTGAAATTTTATTTTCTTTACTTTTTATTTTAGAAATCAATAAAACTGATATAGTTTACACTTTACTAAATGTTAGCACTTCTTCTCCATTTTATACAAGATTTTCAAGAGAATACTATTTTTAATAATGAAAATATATATTAAAAATAGTATTTTTATTATTTTAAAATTTTTGATTTTTATGTGTAAATTATGTCAATTTTATTAATTTATAAAATAAAAAGTAAAGAAAATAAAATTTCAAACTTTTAAATATTAAATTTTCAAGGTTGAGGGTAGTTTTAGACCAAAAGGTGGAAGGGAAGGGGTATTCTTGAGCCCAAACTAAAGGTTGAGGGTATTTTTAGACCAAAAGGTGGAAGGAAGGTACTTATGAGTCATTTCTCATAGGTTAGGGGTATTTTTGGCCTTTTCTCCTAAAATAATTAACAATCTTATTCATGACATTAGTTGGTATTTCATATTGCAGTCCTATAAATAGAAACATTGTAAGACTTTGTAAAAATAATCACATTAACCTTTTAATTGTTGTATTTTTTATGTTGCCTTTATTATTGTATATAGTTGCTTTAATTTTACTTGAAGAATAAGATGAAGGTTGTTGAATGGTGATCGGCTTGTGAGAGTGGATATCGACAAGAGCTCAAAATATTATGTATTAATTTCGTATTTTTTTCTTTTATTTTTTAAGGATTAAGGTTGTAAGAATGATGTTCGATTATTTATATGTTCTTACTACGATTTCTCTTTACTTTGTATTTGTGAATTTTTTATTATCATAAGTTTAAATCTTTTTTGGTTTAAAATAATAACTTGTAATTTTGTTGGAAGTTTGCTAAGTACTAACCAAATAATTTCCTCTATAAAATTAATTAAACATATATATATATATATATATATAGTGAGAGAGAAGAGAGTGGGATATATTATGTTATACCTCGGAAGCCTAAAGATCATACCCAGGAGTTGAAACAGAGAAAATTTAAAATTTTGCATCAGCACACAGAACGGGTCATGAGGTGACCCATGGGAGCAGACCATAAGTCGTGATGTGACTCGTGGTGAGGCTCAAGAGATGAGTTGAAAATTGGAAATTTGGATTCCCACAGATGAGACCACGAGTCGTGGTCAGGCCCCACAACTCGTTAGGTCAATTGTGGAAAGTGGTGATTGAGGAAGGAGAAGAAGCAGGTAGTGTAGATAATGAGTGGTGACCACGAATAATGAGTCATGAAGTCAACCGTGACAAGCCCAGATGACTTGATAAACAGTGTACTTGACGGATCATGCCATGAGTCGTCATGTCCCTCGTGGGGACTGACTAGCAGTTATTTTCTGCGAATTTAGTAAGGGATTTTTCGTAATTCCTAATATCCTAAGGCCTAAACTACATCGTTTTAAGTTATGAATGATGTCTTTTAAGAGGGTTAAGTTCATTTTAGGCCATTTTCATTCATGCATGCAAAGATAGAAGGTTAGAGGGGGTGATCAAGCTTGTTCTTCTTCAAATTCTTTTCAATTCCTCTTGGGCAATCAGAGAAGTGTAAGAACCAGCTATAATCAGGTATGTAGGGTCATGAATGGGTGGATCCTTTCAAATCCATGCCTAATCCCTCTCTAAATCATGAATTTCCTATGTCTAATTTATGGGATTTTAACCCAATGCATAAAATTTCTAATTTTTCTACATGGGTATGATATAAATATGTTTCTACTATCAAATTATGATTCATGGGCAAGTTTTATATTATTTTCAATTAAAAATCATGTTTCAAGTTTTATGAATTAAAAGGCCCATTGATGAAAAATTCATGAAAGATGAATTTTGTGATGAATATATGATTATGCTAAGATGTTATGATGAAAAGCATGTTTTCAAGCTACCCATGTTTATAATCATGTTTTCAATGTGAATTGAGTATTTTCAAGCATGTGAAAGTATTGGGAAATGCCCACATGTTCAAGTATAATTTACGATTTCTCGAATTAAGCTTACCACATGGTTTTGGAGTGAAGACTCCCAATTATCTTTCAGCTTGTGGCATGGTTGAGTTAAAGCTTCTCATATACATGATTTCATATTTGAGATGTATTTGATTATTGAACTTCGTCAATTGATGATGGTAAGTTTCATTGAAGAACGGAGAGCATATGCATGTTTTTGCGAGTAATGTCTAGCACTGAGTAGGCTAAGGGTCGATCACCGTATGCCTCAGAACTATGCGCCCACATAGGTTTATTCTTATATATATTACCTTGGGACCTCCCTTGTGAGCTATCCCCTGCCCTATTGGGCCACGAGCTTGATATCGATATCATGGTATCATCCCTAGCCCTGGAAAGGCTTTGGACGGCTTTATCCACTTGAATGTGATAGCTGGGACCACGTAAGCTCTATCGTGGTATGTCGGTTAAAAGATGAGTCTCCCATTGTTCCTCATGATTTCAGTTATGCATGTTCATCATTCATGAGATTTATATGTTCCAAAGCAAGTTTGACTCAATGTTCAGTTTTACTCATGACTATCAGATTTCAGCTTTGAGTCAATCGAATCAGTTATGACGTTATGTTATGTTATGTTATTATAAGATCATGATTTCAGAAAGAATGCACGCAAGCTGTCACGCTCCATCTTAGGAGGCATGACTGGCACCTAGTGCCATACTGGAATCTGACTGACCGGGGTGGGCTTCTGCACGTCTGTTGTATGCCTGCGACTAAATTCAAGAAACAATGAGCTATATCTCTGTTGTAAACACAGTCTCTGGTTGACAAGGTCGTATAGCCACCTGTAAACGAAAATAGCTAACCAACAACAGGCAACAAAAGGGATCCTATGTGGGCCAACAAGACCACCATGCTGTCTAGTTATAACAGAAATAAGAACAAGCTACTATACTAGGCCCCACATGGCTAACATACGAAAGATAACTAATTTAGGCCCCACACTGCCAACAACAACTAACTAACTGACGATTGTAGTCTGCAAGCCTCTAAGAATACAAATAGTGGTCGGGACAGGGCCCCGGCCTATCCAAATGTTATACAAATGAAAGACTATAATCTCTACAACCTGGCAACGAATAAAAGGAGCTGGCCAAACTGTTGACTCTGGACAGCTGCTACTGAAGATCCTAAACTCGGTCCTTCTAAACCTGCAGGCGAGTAATGCAGCGGCCAAGGATGGGCGTCAGTACAACATGTACCGAATATGTAAGGCAGTAAATAAGTTGTTAAAGACTGAAAGTAAGTAGAAAGAAGGGGAAGAAAGATTTACATGTAATCTGGCTTATTCATAATCTGTATCTAGCAAAATACTACACGTACATGATAGGCCGAGTAGCATATGAGCTGAACTTACCTCCAGAGCTAGAATCCGTTCATCCCGTCTTTCATGTGTCCATGCTAAGGAAATGCATAGGAGACCCATCCAGAGCAGTTCCAGTCCAGGATATCTAGGTTACCGAAGAGCTGGCCTATGAAGAGGTTCCAGTAACTATTCTAGACAGACAGATTCATAGATTGAGAACTAAGGATATTGCATCTGTCAAGGTACTGTGACATAACAGGAACCGAGAGGAGATGACGTGGGAGGCTGAAGAAGATATGAAAGCTAGATATCCTCACCTATTCCAGGCCTAGTCAGACAACAGGCATGTTCGTGTTGTTACTTATGCAGTATCTTATGGTTGTATATGTATAGATGAGAAAGATTGATGATTAGCTATCCTGTGAATCTTAAAGTATTGCGTGCAGTACCTGTATTGGACTTTTCTGCATTTCAGGTTCTTAGGATAGTCCATATTACAGGGGAAACTCTACCGGAATTTTCCTAAGTAGTGAGTTGAGAAGTCCTCTAGATAGAGGTTTACATTCGGGGACGAATGTTCTTAAGGGGGGGAGAATGTTATACCCCGTAAGATTCCCGGCACCTAGATGACCTATTCGCACGTTGGTTAAGCATATTTGAAGGCCATTCGTGCTAAAGAAAGGCCCGGGAAGAAAAGATCAGATGAGAAACCTGTCGAACCATCGCGGAAGGAGCCGAGGCAGAGCCCCTCCGCGATGGCAGCGTGTCATGGAGGTGAAGCCTCCGTGTTGGCTCTGTGACACGTTGGCCTTGTCTAGGCCCAAGTATATAAAGCCCCACTTCAGTTTTAAATCATTTTAACTTATAAATTTTCAGTGAAACAGAGGGGAAAAACCAGAGGAATAAAAGGAACGAAGAGGGTAATATAATTTTCATCCGATTACGCTGCTAAACGTTGTCCAAACTCAAATTAACCTCAGATACTGAGGTATTTAGCAGCAGAGAGCATTCCTACGGATTTGGTTTCGTGAAATACGACCGACAAATCGTCGAGCTACCGAGCTAGGGTAAGTAGAATTGCTCCAAACTAGTGTCTATGTGTTCCTAGCTGTGAAGTGAACATTTCTCCCTTCTGGACCTCTGAAAAATAGCGAGTTTTCGACCGTCTTTCGATAAGCCTAAGTTAGGCTATAAATTACATCGAAGTGACATTGTTCATTAAAATAAAGCTATATTTGGTATTAATTGACATATTTATGAATGCAGTTGGGAGAAATAGTTGAAGTATTGGCCGAGCCTCGTCCGACAGACGGATAGTTCGGGAATAAGGTATGTAAAGCTAGTTTCCTCGGCAAGTTAGTAAATCTCGGTATAGTAAAGCAATTTAAAGGCCAGTAGAATGTTCAGAAGTCATGTGTTGTGTTTATTACGAATGTTGTTACGATATTAGAAGCATCAGGTTATAATTAGCATGAAACTTGTTAGCACGATATAGATTCTAATACAAGTGTTAGGAACTGCACAGCATGCTCAATATATGATGTAGTACAAAATGTCAGGATATTATCGTATTCAGTTGAAACCCAGTAAAGAAATGTAATATTTGTAAGACATCTCAGAAGTAGAATGATAGGTTAAAATGAAGTTTATAAAACATATTAGAAATAGCAAATCATGTTACTATAGAAACTCAGCATACAGCATGGTTTTCAGCAGAAAGACTATATCTTGTCCAGCATTAGACTCAGTACGGTATGGCAGAAGATTATATATTATACATGCATACTATTGTCAGTCTCAGCATGTGTTAAGTATGTACATATTACTATTACTAGCTCAGCATATAGTATGTACAAATACTTTACTACTATTAGCTTTAGTATATGGGATATGCAGATAGTATTACCAGTTGAGACCGTTGTATTGTTTTGGGGTTGGATTACCTAGCATCCATGACCGCCCCAGGGTTAATAGCTGTATCGACTCGTCCGCTAGAGGACGAGGATACGTCGCTCTACGGAGTGGCATGCCGTCCCACAGGGGACGAAGATGGGATGCCAGTTTTCCCCATATTGTGCCTTCATCGGCCGTTACACACCCCTGTCGAGCGGATACGCCCGTTGATTCAGGAGTCCTCCAGACTCAGATGCAGTTATAGTCAGGGGCTCAGCGAGCCCAAGTGCATACCCAGGGGACTGGCAGGATGCTTATAGCGATTATAGGAGATGGGATGACCGGGGTAGGGGTATAGATTCTGTGCTGGTTGTAACTCCCGGCTTATGGGGGCCGGGTAAGGTTTGTGTGCGCTATGTTATGTTATGTTATGTTATGCCATGTTACATTAGGAACGAGTAGATTGGAAGTAGAACGATATGTCTCTAGGTATGACTCCTACTCCTTCCAGTATAGTTAAGAGTAGGCATGATTTACATTATCAGACAGCTAATCTATTCCTTCCTATTTCAGTTTCATCAGTTGTATTGTTGCTTTCAGATATTTCTTTCAGTTATTGCTTTACATACTCAGTACTAGCTGTATTGACGCCCGGTGGGGCACTGCATTACTTGCCTGCAGGTACTCACAGATGAGGAGGCGATCCCTCGTGATTTCTGTCAGCGATCGAGTATTCAGCTCCTGTCATCCGGAGACTGAATTCCAGAGGTGTATTTCGTCTTCTTTTGTTGTATAGTACGGGTAGGTCGGGGCCCTGTCCCGATCAATTCTATTGCTATTCCTAGAGGCTTGCAGTCTGTATATGTTTCCCTGTGGTCAGTTGAGTCGGTCGTGTGAGGTCGTGCAGTTGTATAGCTGTTAGTACCTTTATTTCTTTTATGTTGGTCGTGTGGGGCCATAGCTTGACAGTAGTGGTGACCTTGCTGGTCACGCAGCCTTCTAGTATTTCATTGTTGAGTTGCAGATAACTAGACAGCATGGTGGCCTTGTCGGCCCGCATAAGTTTCCCTATATTGATATGTTTCTGGTTAGCTGTCACCACAGGTACAGGTGGCTATAGGCCTAGTCGGCCGGAGACTGTTTTTACAACCGTCATATAGCCCATTGTTTCCCTGAATCTGAGTTAGAGCCAGCCAGGCACCAGATGTGCTTAGGCTTAGCAGTCCATCAGTTCAGGTCCTAGTAGGGCACCAGGTGCCAGTCATACCCCCCAAGGCGGGGTGTCACAGAAGGTTCATGATTCTTAAGTTGGGTTAAATACGAGAGTTTTAATCCATAGGCAATAATTCTTGACTAGCAACCGAAGGAAAGATTAACCAATTTGTATCCATAAATTGCTCTCTGCATGTTCGTTTTAGCCTCAGCATGCTCATTACTATAGTTCAGACTCAATTTGTACATTTGTTTTAGATTAGTTTAAATTAGAAAACAAACTCCCAAAATCTTCTTGAAACTATTGTCTGCATTATTAGAGTTAGAGTTTATTAACACTTGATTCGATTATTACCTTGGTCCAGTCCCTGTGGGATCGATACTTGGCTACTCTAGTCATTTTACTACTTGTTCGACCACGTGCACTTGCGTGTAGGCATTCCAAACCACCTAACAAGTTTTTGGCGTCGTTGCCGGGGACTGGAAATTGGTAAAATTATTTTCTTAAGTGTTAGTTTATGATTTCTTATTAGTGCTGACAACTTGGTCTTAGCCTGTCTTTTGCAGATATCGAATTCTGTTGAACACTGGCAAGAGACAAGGAGCTGGTGGATTCACACTTAGAGCCGTTAAGACAATTCCATCGTCAAAGGAGAGAAGCTCTAGAGAGAAAGCTGCAGTTGCTCAGACAGACAATCCTGGAGCAACAACTGAATCCACCCATTGTAAGGGCAGTGTTAGTGCCCGAGGAAATGGTAGCTAGGCCGGTTCGCGAAGTGGCGATCCCACATACTAACAACGTTACATCTAGCATTCGCAAACCTGAGCCAGGAGGGAGGTTTGAGCTTAAATAGAATATGGTGCAATTGCTGCACACCAGCGGGCAATTCACAGGTCTCCCTCACGAGGATGCACAACAACATCTCCAAAACCTTTTGGAGATAAGTGACACTTACATCCCCGCTGGAGTGTCACCTGATTATGTCAGGCTTACATTGTTCCCATTTTCACTTTTGGGAGAAGCAGAGAGGTGGCTGAAAGCTGAACCACCTAATTCCATCACTACTTGGGATGATCTTGCACGGAAATTTTTGATACGGTTCTTTCCATCCGGTAAAACAGCAAGACTTAGAAGTCAAATTCTAAGTTTTAAATAAAGAGAGGGGGAGAATCTGTATCAAGCTTGGGAACGATTCAAATCTATGTTGCGGGATTGTCCTCATCATCACCAATCCAATGATGTGCTGGTGCATACTTTCATAGAGGGTTTGGAACTCCACACAAAAATCTTGCTAGACTCAGCAGCTGGGGGGACAAGCACTAGAAAAAACTTATGAGGAGCTGTATACTTTATTGAACCGTATTTCGCAGGGAAATCCAGAGTGGAATGCGGACTCTTCTAGAGGAGGAACAAGGAAAGCGGCAGGAGTCTTGGAAGTGGATGGTTTTACAGCTATCGTTGCATAGATAGTTGCGTTACAGAATCAACTCAATACCCACTTCAGCAATATGAGCATGAATCAGTCTCAAGCCCCAGTGAATGTAGTGCAGCGATTTGGTGTGAAGTGTGCGGCAGTAATGAACACTCAGCTGAGTTTTGTGGTGCGAATCCTGATTTAGTGAACTTTGTTGGTAATGTACAGAGAAATAATCACCAATAGTATGGCAACAACTACAACTCTAATAGGAGGAGTCACCCGAATTTCTCTTGGGGTAGTAACAGCCATCAAGGGCAGAGTTCGAGTCAGGGGGCGCAGAGAAATCAAGGAGGGCAGCAGCACTATCAGTCGCAATACAGAAGCAACAATGCACCTCCTCCACCACCGTCACCCAGCATCGAGGACATGTTCAAAACGATGATAGCTAACCAAGCTCAATTGTAGGCTGACTATGTGAAATTGGCAGCCGATGTAAAGAACAATCAGTTAGCTACAAAGGCATTAGAGTACCAGTTTGGGCAACTAGCTGGAGCTCAGAACACCAGGCCGAGAGGAGGACTTCCGAGTGACACTGACCCCAACCCCAAGCAAGTGAATGCAGTGACCACAAGGAGTGGTTTACAACTCAAGGAGGTGGAACCAAAAAGACCATCGCAGCAGTCGGGAGCAGCGGATCGTCCTTTGGCCAGACCGGATGGCATTGTGGAGGATGTGCTGGTGCAAGTGGGCTCCCCTATCTTCCCGGTAGACTTCGTTGTGCCTGGATTTTGAGCCGGATGCGGAAGTCCTATTTATTTTGGGACGTCCTTTCTTGGCGACCGGGAAAGCACTGATTGATGTAGTTGCAGGGCAGCTAACCATGCGGACACACGACAAGATGGAGGTATTTGATGTATTTAAGGCCATGAAGCTTCCGGCCATACATGAGGAGCTTTCAGCAATCAGTGTGCTTGATCAAGCAGAAATTCGTCAGATTGTTGAATCTCAAGACCCATTGGAAAGAGTGTTGATGAGCTCCGATCATTTCGGAGATAGAGATGCTTATGAGGTGGTGCAAATGCTGAATGAGCCACAAAGGCATCCCAGGAAGCAGGAATTTCAGTCTCTAATGAGGTCTCTGGAACCATTGCCGAAACCATCTATTGAGGAAGCACCAAAGCTGGAATTGAAAGAACTGCCTCCCCATTTAAAATATGTCTTTTGGGGGGAAGATGATACTTTGCCAGTCATCATCTCCGCAGAATTGACGGAGGCACAGGAAAAGGAAGCATTGGGTGTCCTCAGAAAAAGGAAGAAAGCAATGGGCTGGCAAATGTCAGATATTCAGGGTATCAATCCAGCTTTTTGCACACACAGAATTTTCATGGAGATAGGAGCAAAGTCAACTGTTCAGCCTCAGCGAAGGTTGAATCCGGCAATGAAGAATGTGGTTAGGAAAGAAATAATTAAGTGGCTTGATGCAGGTGTGGTCTATCCTATCTCGGACAGCGAATGGGTCAGCCCCGTTCAGTGCATTCCAAAGAAAGGAGGGATGACCATGGTCACCAATGAAAAAAATGAGCTCATCCCTACACGAACCGTCACAGGCTGGCGGATTTGCATGGACTATAGAAAGCTTAATGAAGCCACAAGGAAAGATCACTATCCTATCCCGTTCATTGATCAAATATTGGACAGGTTGGCTAGACAAGAATATTATTGTTTCCTTGATGGGTACTCTGGCTATAACAAAATAGCCATAGCACCAGAGGATCAAGAGAAGACTACTTTCACATGTCCTTATGGGACATATGCTTTTAGGCGGATGCCATTTGGGTTATGCAATGCACCCGCCACATTCCAGAGATGCATGATAGCTATCTTCCACGACATGGTGGAGGATTTCGTCGAGGTATTTATGGATGATTTTTCTATTTTCGGTAATTCGTTTGCTACTTGTTTGTAGAATCTTGACAGGGTGCTAGCTCGCTACGAAGAATCCAACCTTGTACTCAACTGGGAGAAATGCCATTTCTTAGTCAAGGAGGGTATCATCCTTGGCCATAAAGTGTCTTGCAAGGGGATGGAGGTCGATCGTGCTAAGATCGAAGTTATTGAGAAGCTACCACCACCTGTGTCGGTGAAGGGTGTTCGCAGTTTTCTCGGGCATACGGGGTTCTACAGACGGTTCATCAAAAACTTGTCCAAAATTTCTAGACCATTATGCAGATTGCTAGAAAAAGAGGTGAAGTTCGAGTTGGATGATGAGTGTGTCAAAGCATTCGAGGAGTTGAAGTATAAATTGATAGAAGCACCTATCCTTATTTCTCCGGATTGGGAACAACTATTTGAACTGATGTGTGATGCAAGTGATGTGGTTGTGGGAGCTGTATTGGGGCAGCGGAGAAATAGAATCTTTCGTTCTATTCATTATGCAAGCAAAACACTGAACACTGCCCAAAGTAATTATACAGTCACAAAGAAGGAGATGCTAGCATTGGTGTTTGCGTTTGATAAATTCAGGTCCGATTTGGTGGGTTCGAGAGTAGTGGTGTATACCGATCATGCAGCGATTTGGTATCTATTTAACAAGAAGAATGCAAAGCCCAGGCTGATCAGATGGATTCTGTTGTTGCAAGAGTTCGACCAAGAAATTAAGGACAGAAAGGGGAGCAAAAATCAGGTGGCAGATCACCTATCGTGATTGGAAAGCCGGTCGCATGTGAAGGAAGGTGATAACATCAAAGAGGAGTTCCCAGATGAGCAGCTCTTGGAAATAGGGGAAGCTGAAGTTCCCTGGTATGCTGGAAATAGTGAACTTGCTAGTGAGTGGAGTCTATCCACCGGAGGCTACGACTCAACAGAGAAAAAAATTGAGGCATGATTGCCAGTATTTTATTTGGGATGAGCCATACTTGTTTAAACAGGGACCAGATCAGGTTATGAGAAGATGCATCCTGGAGAGCCAGATTGCAGAGGTTTTGAGGAGTTGTCACTCTTCATTGTATGGAGGGCACCACGGAGGCGAGCGGACAGCGCACAAGGTTCTACGGTCAGGTTTCTTTTGGCCTACACTGTTCAGAGACTCTATGGCATATGTCAAAATGTGCGATAGATGTCAGCGGACAGGCACAATTGGTAGGAGGCAAGAGATGTCGCTATAGAATGTACTGGAAGTGGAGACCTTTGATGTATGGGGCATAGATTTCATAGGCCCGTTCCCACCGTCATTTGGTAATCGTTACATCTTGGTGGCCGTTGATTATGTATCAAAGTGGGTTGAAGCAATAGCTTTCCCCGAGAATGACAACAAGGTGGTAACAAAATTTGTGAAATAACACATTCTCACCAGGTTTGGGACACCCCGAGCCATTATCAGTGATGGAGGGGTTCATTTTGTCAATTCAAGTTTCAAGAAGCTACTAGCTAAGTATGGGGTGCGCCACAAGGTGGCAACAGCATATCATCCCCAAACTAGTGGGTAAGTGGAGGTGTCGAATAGAGAGGTGAAGCAGATTCTCCAGAAAACAGTGAATGCACAACGTAATGATTGGTTAAGCAAACTCGATGATGTGTTGTGGGTTTACAGAACTGCTTAAAAGACACCGATTGGAACTTCTCCATACCGATTGGTCTATGGTAAAGCATGTCATCTGCCAGTGGAGCTACAGCACTGAGCTTTCTAGGCCGTGAGGAAATTGAATATGGACTTAGAGCTAGCGGGAAAGAAGAGGCTGATGCAACTCAGCGAACTTGAGGAGTTTTGTTGGCATGCTTATGAGAGTGCCAAGTACTACAAAGAAAAAACAAAGAGGTGGCACGACAAGCATGTGGTGCATCGTATTTTCGAGCCGGGGCAGAAAGTGTTGCTCTTCAATTCAAGATTGAAGCTATTTCTAGGGAAGCTGCGGTCCAAATGGTCAGGACCGTTTGAGGTAGTGAGAATGACCCCGCACGGGGCAGTAGAGTTGTGGCAAGAAGATCGAAGTTCCACGTTCTTAGTCAAAGGGCAGCGATGTAAGCATTACTGGGGTGAGGACGGTAGTCGAGAGAAGACGTCCGTCACCCTAGAGGATGACTAAGCTTCAATGACGTCGAGCCACGACGGTAAACCAGGCACTACACGGGAGGCAACCTGTGAAATTATTGTAATGATTGAGTAGAATTAGTAGAAAAGCAAGAAAAAAGAGAGAAAAACAAAAATAGAAAAACAAAAATAAAAACAAAAATTGTGTTTTATGTTGAAACCTATGAATTCTAACCAATTTCTTATTGTGAGATGAATTTCAGGTTGAACGGAGGGCAAAAATGCAAAGGATCGCAAAGGAAAAATCGAGGTGAGAAAAATAATAAAAAGTGGCAAAACAGTGAGCCTACACGATGGCTCCATGTCACGGAGGAGGGCCGCCGCGTTGACCTCTGTGACATGTTGAGGTGTAATTCTGGAATTTTAAAATTCCAGAACACCTCCATGTTGGCTCCGTGTCATGGAGGGGGTGCTCCGCGTTACCCTCCGTGACACATTGAGGCGTTAATCGCGACGGGTCACACCGGGTCGTCGGGTGACCCGCGTGAAAATCCCCCTTTTTAACCCCAATTTCCCTCATTTTTCCCTCATTTCTCATCCCCTCCGCGACAAACACCCAAAAATTCCCCCTTCCCCAATGTGACACGGACCTAGGCACAAGTTTTCTTCAACTTTTCTTCAATTTCATCGAATTAAAGGTATGTTCTTTAACTTCATCTCAATTCTTGACAAATTTTTCAATTTTGAGCATGTGAACTAAGTAAAACTTGCCCTAATTGTAAATTGAGCTTGAATTCATTTAAGTTATTGTTGATTGATGTTCGTAGTATCATTTTGATTGTATGAACTCGATAAATACATGCTTGATCTAATTTTGGTGAAATATGTAGCTAGGGTTAAAATTTGATTGCGAAGAAACTAAATGTGATTGAAAATGTGGAAATTATGGGTTGGGCATGTTGGGTAAGGTGAATTGTGTTGTGCTTGATGTGAATATGCTAAATAAATGATGGGTTTTTGGGAGAATGAAATTGTTGAATTGCATAGAAATTGGTGACTTGCATAGGTTGTGTTGAGAGAAGTTTTTGCTTAGTGCTATGTGATGAAATGGTATCGATGGTGATATTTTGATTAGCTGTACGAAGTCTGAGTAGTACATAGAATTTATTCCATCGAATTCTCTGAATGCACGAGGCATGTTGTTGTTTTCTTTTTGTAAATTGGAAAATGAGAATTGTCTTGCCGTAATGTCGTAATTGTGGCTAAAGACTAAGTGTGGGGTGGCCTAGCTTAACCCAACCTTAGTCGAAGCTAATTTTGATTTGATTAACATTGAGACTGTCTGTTTGATTTGACAGGAACAATGGCAAGCAGGCAAGACAAAGGAAAGGGCGCATCTACATCGGGCGTCAGAAGGAAAAGAATTAGACTGGGAACAGCAGTCCCAGCAGCACCAGCGGTTCCACGCAGCCAACACCGTCAATACGGAACCCGATGGGTAACAGACGAAGGGAAGAAAACCATAAGGAGAACAAATACTTCCCCGAGGAGCACATTCAAGGGAGCCGTTGGCACAGGAATTCCCCAGAATTGTACACCAGATTGACGCTGTCGGGCTGAACTTCATCTTTGAAGAGCCCACGGAGTGCAATCTCCACCTGATTCGGGAGTTCTACGCCAACTGGAACCCGACACTCCGCAGTCACACCTTCAAGATAAGGGGGGAGGTAGTCACCTTTGAGCCCCATCACTTTAATGCCATTTTGGGGGCGCGGGACACAGACGCCCATGTACTCTGGCAGCTGAACATCACTCCACCATATGCGGATATCAGACGCACTCTGTGTGGAGCCCGTTCTACAGCACGATGGAGCAGGCATAAGGAGAGGGGCTACCATCAGACGCTGCCCTACTCTCAAATGAACAGGGAAGCCAGAATTTAGCTTAAGATCATGTGTTCCTGCCTGATCCTGGGGGTGCACATGACAGATGTCACCCAGGATCGTGTGTGCTTGGTTTATGCCCTGATGAAAGGGCTAGAGATTAATGTTGGGGCGGTGGTTATCTCCGCCATGAAGAGAGCCCATTTGCATCAAGGGCACAGGTACGAGTTTGGTGGCTTGCTGACCACGTTCTTGAGGGGCCTGGATATTAAGGAAGAGGCCCTAGACTACATCCCGCAGATGGAGAGGTGTGCCTTGGACGTCACCAAAACTAAGGCACCCGACACCACTCACTGGCCAGTTCTCACATTAGCCAAGCGACATGATCGGGATGATCAGTATATGGCCCGCATGTTCGGGATGCAGATGCTACAGCTGCGCATAGGCGGGAGGCCAGCAACAGAAAATGAGCTGTGGCAGTTCGAGTTAGACTACCCCTTCGGCGAAAATGCCAGGGCTCTATGCCGAGTGGGGCCAGCTTTTGTGGAGCCCATTGATGATGATGTCCCCACAGACGAGGAGACATGCCGCGATGACTCAGATGTTGAGTCAGATGAGGATAGCGGGGGTGATTCGGATATGGGGTGGGAGTAGTTAGGTGTAGGTTGTTTTGTTGTTGTTTATGTTTATGTTTTGTTGTGATGCCTAAAAAAAATTGTGACCCTGTGATTTTGGTGTTTATGTTTTGTATTGTAATTCGGTGCTGTAATTAATGTGAATCTGTTGTGTGCTGTATGGAGTTGTTGTTAGATGGTTGTGTAAATATTTTTGTTTTATCAAAATTATCGATATTTTTAAAAATTTTCATTGAAATATTTTTATGATTGGGTTTCTCGGCGTTTGTTTTCGGTGCTTTTACCGAGAATAGTCCCATTGAACCGAAGTCGTAAATAGTGACCGTTCCCTATGATGGATGGATGACGACCGTCTTAAGGGAAATGTAGTCAATAGGAGTAGATTCTTTGTTCTTTTTAATTTTTTTTTCTTTTGTTTGTTTGTATCCCAAACGTGTCGTTACTTTATGGTTCGGAATTCTTGTTGCGTGTTATACATGATATTTAGAATGCAAAGGTGATTCATATGAAAGCATGCAACTTTGTAAACATGTTGAGATGCCTAGACCATAGAGTTCGATTCGGTGTGATTGAGGCTTAATGTTTGAATTCTTGTAATTAGCTGATTGAAGAGTCTGTGAATATGTCTTGAGTTGAGCATGTGCAATGAGTGTGTGGTGAGGTTTTGATTCTTCCATGCTATTGTGAAGTGTCTAGAACTTGCCTAGTGTGTGTACGAAGCGAAATGAAGGATGTGTATTGTAGGAAAAGATGTAGGCATTTCTTTGATTTAACCGTTTTTTTCATTATCGTACCGACCTTGAATGTACCTCCTAGTTAGCCCATTAAGCCTTTAGCCTATTTTTTTTCTTTTGTCGAAAAGGTACAAACCGAGCTTAACCCCTTCTTTTCATTATCCGTGAATTTGATCAAAAACTCTTAAGCGCTAAAGAAAAATAATTTTTCCACAGTGTCAAGGAGTGAAAAGTGTGAAAAAGAAAGGAAAAGCGGAAGTGGTGAAAGTAAAGAAAAGGTCAAAGGTGCACTTGCCGAATTTAATGAAATGAAGATGTATAACTAATCTTTGTTATTAAGTCGAGTGTGCTTAATGAAATGGGAACAAAAATAAAGAAAGGCTTCAAGAAAGGGAGGATAAAGGAAGAAACAATGCCCATAATGTGGTGGGATGTATTGAAAAGCGCTTAAGGGTGCTAGTTGCTATTATTGGTTAGCCCAGTATGTACTAGTTCCTTAGCTTACATTACAACCCGTTAAGTCCTACGTGATCTTACATCACTCGTCCTTATATTAGTGGAGTAATACACTAGAGGCAAGCTTATGGGTCATGACATGATGCATGTGAATTCTTTGGGAGAGAGAGCGAAATCATGTTCATATGCCCCTGCATATAATGTTTTTGAGATCATATGATTGAAAAGGGGGAAATTCTCTTGTGTTGTGAGGGCACATGCTTGACGAGAGATTTATTTTTTGTCGGATGTCTTGATCAGCTGATTTGCATGAGTTTGCCAAGATCGAGAGTCGACTCTTGAGTCTAGGAGGTCTTAATGTGTTGAATGTCATTGTATTGATGAGACTATGCATGTTTTCTTGATGATTTGCTATGTAAAGAATCGGTGTAATCGTAGCTTGAATTGTCGAGCCAAAGTAGCTATGATTGGGTGTCAATTGCATGAGATGTGAGATTTTTGTTCGAGGACGAACAAGGTTTTAAGTGTGGGGTAAGTGATCTTGGGCAGAATTATATGCCCAAGTGATATTCAAATGCTTCATTTCGTCTTGTTTATCCATTGATATTTGTACATTTTCATGTGATTTGTAGTTAAAAGGTGAATTTATACTAACCAACATGATTAGTGTTGTTTTGTAGGAAAAATGTAATTTTAGGAAGCTAAGATGCAAGTTGGGAGAAATCGGGAATGGACTCGGAAGCGAGCAGTGGAAAAGGCCAAGGAAATGCAGCAAATTAAGGGGCTCCGCGATGGAGCCGTGCCACGCTGCCATCGCGGAGGCATTCTGCCCCGGATGATTAAAATAGTCCAAGTTCCAGTGAAGGTGCGCGTTCGTGCCATGGCACGTTGGCCAAGCCACGCGTTGCACGTCGTGGCATGTTGGGCGTAATTAACTGGACGACCGGATTCCAGTGAGGGTCCGCGTTTGTGGCGTGTCACAGAGGCAGTGCTCCGCGATGCACTCCGTGACACGTTGCTTGTTATTTCGGGAAAAATTTTCACTAGTATAAATAGCACACTTAGGTTTATTTTCAATAATTCTGACTTGGTTGAGCAAGAACGTGGGTTACAAGCAGTTGCGGGGATGAAATTCTTAGGGTTCTTCTCTATCTCTTTCTTCCTTATTTCAATTATTTGTATGATTTACACTCATTTAACGATGTTTAATCCACAAATGAGTGGCTAAATTCACTTCTTGCTGAGGTTAAGAACATTTGTAGTGGAATGTAATTATTGATCATTTTGGTTTTTCATCTTTTCTTCTATGGTTGTTCTATTAATTCTTGTTCTTACTACATTAATGTGTGGCCAATATTAATGTATATCTAAAAAATCCGGTTTGCGCTCGAAAGAGAAAGAAATTGCAAAGTTGTGAATTGGCAGGATATGATCTCTTCTTGGTTTAGGAAAATTGAGAATTGATTTACTTCAGAATAGAAATATATCTGAAAGTCGTATTAGTCAATTAAGGAATCGATTTCGTATGGCTAGAACATGAATTTCTTCTTATCACATAAATGTAGGTGGAAGGTTCATGATTCTTAAGTTGGGTTAAATGAGTTTTAATCCATAGGCAATAATTCTTGACTAGCAACCGAAGGAAAGATTAACCAATTTGTATCCATAAATTGCTTCCTTGCATGTTCGTTTTAGCCTCAGCATGCTCATTACTATAGTTCAGACTCAACTTGTACATTTGTTTTAGATTAGTTTAAATTAGAAAACAAACTCCCAAAATCTTCTTGAAACTGTTGTCTGCATTATTAGAGTTAGAGTTTATTAACACATTAGATTATTACCTTGGTCCAGTCCCTGTGGGATCGATACTTGGCTACTCTAGCCATTTTACTACTTGTTCGACCACGTGCACTTGCGTGTAGGCATTCCAAACCACCGAACATTTACCGAAACTGCATAGTATTGGTATGTGATAGATCAACCTTAGCTGATCTAGTTGAGCTTGAAATGGTTGATTTTGATGTCATTTTGGGTATGGATTGGTTGGTGGCATGTTATGCTAATGTTGATTGCAGAGCTAAGGTTGTCAGATTCAATTTTCCCGGTGTGCCAGTCCGGGAATGGCAAGGTGATGCCACTATGTCTAAAGGTAAGTTTATTTCATACCTTAAGGCTCAGGAGTTGATATCCAAGGGTTGTATTTCTCACTTGGTTCGAGTAAGAAACTTGGAATGTGAGCCTACGACTCTCCAGTCAATTCCTATTGCAAATGAGTTCCTTGAGGTCATTCTAGAGGATTTGCCTGGAATTCCTCCTGAAAGGGAGATAGATTTTGCTATTTATCTACTTCCAAGTACTCAGCCTATATCGATCCCTCCTTACAGAATGGCTCCAGCAGAGCTAAGGGAATTAACGGAGTAGTTGAGAGATCTGCTCGAGAAGGGATTCATTCGTCCTAGTATATCGCCTTGGGGTGCACCAGTGCTCTTTGTGCGAAAGAAAGACGGGTTGTTAAGAATGTGTATCGACTATAGGTAGCTAAATAAGGTTACAATTAAGAATAAGTACCCACTTCCCAGGATTAACGACCTATTTGATCAGTTACAAGGTGCCAGATGCTTCACAAAGATTGATTTGAGATCCGGGTACCATCAATTACAGGTTAGGGAAGTTGATATCCCAAGAATGCCTTCAGGACTATATATGGCCATTATGAGTTCTTAGTGATGTCATTTGGTCTTATTAATGCCCAGCAGCTTTTATGGACCTGATGAATCGAGTGTTTAGGCCTTTTCTTAATGTATTTGTGTCATCTTCATTGATGATATTCTAATTTACTCGCGATCCGAGACCGAGCATGCAGGTCATTTGAGAGCAGTATTACAAACTCTACAGGAGCACAGGTTATATGCAAAATTTTCTAAATGTGAGTTTTGGGTAACATCTGTGGCTTTCCTTGGTCATGTAATTACAACTGAAGGTATAAGAGTGGATAGTCTGAAGATAGAGGCAGTAAAGACTTGGCCAAGACCCTTGAATCCTACAGAGGTTCGCAGCTTTCTGGGGTTAGTAGGTTATTAACACCGATTTGAGGAAGGTTTCTCTACTATAGCTGCACCATTGACAAAGTTGACTCATAAAGCAGCTAAGTTTCAGTGGACAGAGGCATGTGAGTGAAGTTTTCAGGAATTGAAGGATATGCTGACTTCAGCACCTGTCATGACACTTCCAGAGGGTGTCGAGGGTTATGTGTTCTATTGTGATGCTTCGAGAGTTGGGCTAGGTTATGTGCTGATGCAACACGACAAGGTCATTGCTTATTCCTCTAGACAGTTGAGGAAGCACGAGCAAAATTATCCTACCCATGATCTTGTGTTGGCCGCAGTGGTATTTGCATTGAAGATTTAGCGCCATTACTTATACGGAGTACATGTTGATATCTTCACAGATCATAAGAGCCTCCAGTATTTGTTTCAGCAGAAGGAGTTGAATTTACGCTAGAGAAGGTGGTTAGAATTGCTGAAATATTATGATGTTAGCATTCTGTATCATCCAGGCAAGGCAAATGTTGTAGCTGATGCGCTAAGTCGCAAGTCTATTGGGTAGCTTGAGTCATATTCAGGTTGATAGGATTGAAATGATGAAGGCTCTACACCAGTTGGCTGACTTACAGATTCGGTTACTGGATGCCGAAGATGGGGGCGTTATTGTAAAAAAATACAGCAGAATCGTCCTTGGTAGCGGAAGTTAAGCAATGACAATATGATGATGCAGAGTTAGTCTTACTGAGAGACAGTATACCACAACAGAAGCAGAGCCTATTTGATTGTGGACCCGATGGAGTTCTTAGATACCAAGGCCGTCTATGTGTACCTAATGTGGGTGAACTACGGGAACAAATTATGAATGAAGCTCATTATTCTTGATATTCAGTAAAACTAGGTGCCACAAAGATGTATTGTAACTTGAGGCAGCTATATTGGTGGAATGGCATAAAAACGGACATCACCGGTCTTGTGAATCAGTGTCGCAATTTCCAATAGGTAAAGGTTGAGCACCAGAGGCCTGGAGGTTTGGTGCAGGATATAGAAATTCCAGCCTGGAAGTGGGTGGTGATTAATATGGATTTTATTACAAGATTTCCTAGAACGAGCAGGAAGCATGATTCTATCTGGGTAATAGTTGATAGATTAACTAAATCAGCTCACTTCTTGCCAGTTAAGACCACATATGCTGCAGAGGATTATGCTTGGCTTTATATACGAGAGATAGTTCGCCTGCATGGTGTCCCCTTGTCCATTATTTCTGACAGAGGTGCTCAGTTCACAGCAAACTTCTGGAAGTCCTTCTAGAAAGGCCTGGGCACTCAGGTAAGCCTCAGTACCGCATTTCATCCTCAGACAGACGGACAGGCTGAACACACCATTCAAACGCTTGAAGACATGTTGCGTGCCTGTGTTTTAGATTTTGGCGGAAGCTGGGATGATCATGTTTCCTTGATTGAGTTCACCTATAATAACAGCTACCAGGCAAGTATTCAGATGGCTCCATATGAAGCTTTATATGGGCGAAAATGCAGGTCACCAGTGGGCTGGTTTGAACTCAGTGAGGCAGAGTTATTGGGGCCATACTTAGTGCAGCAAGCTATTGACAAGGTGAAACTCATTAGAGATCGACTTCAGACAGCCCAGAGCAGGCAGAAGTCTTATGCAGATGTACACCGTCGAGCACTGGAGTTTGTTGTTAATGATTGGGTCTTCCTAAAAGTGTCACCTATGAAAGGCGTTATGCGATTTGGCCGAAAAGGCAAGCTGAGTCCTAGATATGTTGGGCCCTACAAAGTTATCCGCAGGATAGGAAAAGTGGCCTATGAGTTGGAGTTGCCACCAGAGTTAGCAGCAGTCCACCTAGTATTTCATGTATCGATGTTGCGGAAGTGTGTAGGAGACCCAACTCGTGTTATGCCTATCGATGATGTCCAAATATCTGAGGAGATGACCTATACCGAGGTTCCAGTTGCTATTCTTGACCGGCAAGTCAGGAGACTTCGAACCAAAGAAGTCACCTCAGTTAAAGTATTATGGTGAAGTAATAACATTGAGGAGGTGACTTGGGAGGCTGAGGAGGAAATGAAGAATAAATATCCTCACCCATTTATGATGTCGACTTGATGTTAAGGTATGTGTCTGATACTTAAGTTACTAGGTATCTATTTTGATGCATATTAAGTGAAATTAATTTCCATTCGGGGACGAATGTTTCTAGCGGGGGAGAATATAACACCCCAAAAAATTTATGGTGATTATTTGATGTCTTATGCTAGGTTAGGGAAAGTACGGGTTGTATATTGGTCGTAGGTGACAAGGGAAATGTGTTCGGTCAAAAAACCAAAGAGTATGTGAAGTTCATAAGGTTCAACTTTAAATGACCATATCTCCCATATATAATGAATTAGAAGCCCCACAACCTATCAAATTAAATGTCTTTGAGTCTAGTTTTCAGAACATCAAACCGCTTGTCAATTGGAGTTCGGAGTAAGAAGCTATGGACATTTTACCGAACCATCGTGAGCGGTGATGTAGGCATGACGCCCTAGCGCCTCCACCGCCCTATTTACTTAAAATCTGATTTTTCACTTGTAGAAAACATTTCCAGCTAAATCTAATTCGACCGGCATGCTAAGGATTCCATTTCTCTCTCAATTCTAGCATCTAGGACAAAGAAAATCAAGGAGGAACATCAAGCAAAGTTCAAGAAAATCACAAGATAAGTTGAGATTACCTTGCCAAGTATGTTAGGGGTTGTTTTGGAGCTCGGTTTGGCAAGGTTTTGAAGAAGCTTTTCTGCGTTTCAAAATCTATTTGGACTGCCTATATATCCATCTTTAAGTAGGTGTTTAAATCAGGAGAAAAGGTAAGGATTTCTCTCCTTTTAAACCTCTCAAATTGCAAAGCGAAAATCTGGAAATTGGCAGCTAAGTGAGTTGTCGATGGACTGTTTGTTAGCTGAGTTTTGCTCGTTTTCCTTAGGATTTTTGGCTATTTCTTTTGCTTGAATTATACTTCATATTGAGGGGTAGAATCACAGAAAAACTAAAGTAAAATTTCTACTATTTTCTCCCTCAAATGTTAGTGAAAATTAGTTGAGAAAATGGCTAAATGTTGTTGATGTTGCCGTGTGTTGTTGTTGCTAATTTGACTGCCTCTGATTAGTTATGTTGGCTGCATTTTTTTTATATAGATTAAGCTTGTTGTTGGCCTATAAAACCACTTGATTAAGGAGGTTGAAGGCTGATCATTGAGATAGGAAATCGGCTAGAGAAAAGTTCATCGGAGAAAGGTATGTAAAGCGCCCCGTCCATCATTCTTTTAAGCACGATTCGTGTGTTGTGATTCGAATGAGACAGCAACCTATTTAAAAGTCTTGAGGCAGTATGTTAAGCTTCATTTAAGCTTTAAAGTCCCATGTTTTATTGAGGATAAGTGTTAAGATTATGCCTTGCCGAAGTGAGACACCTAAAGTGTGATATTGTGTTGATTGTTGTCGTAGTTGTACATGGAGTTGGAGACCCCTCAGCGTGGGAATTGTTAGCTAGTACTTACTGTATGTCATGTGTATATATATGTGATATTAAATGTGTTTAAAGGTCTGGTTGCTAACTGAAATTGGTGAAAGAGCCGAGATGAGGACGTGTAAACGATTTTAAGCCACGTAAAGACGTCGCAAGCTATTGAGGGTAAACGAGATTACCAAATTAGTATTACCTGCTTATGGTTGTCCTTTATCTTATGTGTATGTTATTAAATATTTCAGGCCAAGGGGAGATTTCATAATCCCTTTACCTTAAGCCGAACAACAAACTAGCGAGTTTCTGAGCTCTAATGTCCCTTGGAGACGATCTATAAATTTTGTTGAAACTCTTAGGTTATCCGTAGTTCCTTATGATTTATAAAAGTTTTTAATACATGCATTTAAGTTCTATTTTCTAGCTTTACATGTTATATGTACTCAGTTCCAGTTATGCATTACGAAGGAGGCCTATGCAAGCCACATGTTTAGTATTCATCATTTCTATGTTGTATGTATTGAGTTGGTCCAGTATAAGTCATATCGGCTCCATTTATGATTTTGTCTAAGCTTTATTGATTTTACCTCGGTGTGGTCCGGCTGGAGGTCTTGTTATTTTACCTCTATGTGGTACACCAGTTGAACGAAGTTTACCCCGGTATGGTACACTGGCTGGAGGCATTTTTATTTTTACCCCGGTGTGGTACACTGGCTGGACGGATTGTATATAGATTTTATGGTCGGCTGCCTGCTGGCATGTCAGTTATAGTCTTTGTTGTGCATTAGATGGTTGTATTTACACTTCAATAATGAGTTATTGTCAGGTTTTTGTTTTCAGAATTTCGGGTTGTTACTACTCTTTTCTGGCCTAGTTATCATTTTTATCTTACATGTTTATAGTTTTCAACCTTACGTACCAGTACATTTTATTCGTACTGATGTCCCTTCATCTCTGGACCCTTCCTGCAATCGTGCTGCAGGTACATGCCGAGGCTCATATCATCGGACGTAGTAGGAGCCAGACTTCAGCAGAATAGTGGTATGCTCCTCTCTTCTAGGAATCATGTCCTAGTTTGGACTATTTTCAGTTTTGTGTACAACATGGGTAGGCCGGGGCCCTGTCCCATGTATTTTAGTTTGTTTACTCTGTAGAGGGTGATGTGGACTAGTTTGTATAGCAGTGTGGGTTGGTAGTCATATCGGTTTTTCATTGCCTTGCTTATCTTTATTGTATCCTTGTCGGCTTTCCAAGTTGCATATTTATAATTGTCAAGGCATTATTGGCCCAGTATTTATCTTGGTTGGTTGTGACAGGTGGCTTGGTCAGCCTTAGTGTTACATTTATAGATGCTATATAGCCGGCTTCTCGATCGATCATGAATCGAGTGTCAGTTGCACCCTACCCTAGTTCTGGGGCATGACAGTCTCCCTTTCTACCCACTAAGGAACCCATTCCGTTCGATTCATATAGTAATCATTCCTAATTCAAATCATGGAGTTTCCACTCCTCAGCCTCTCATTAAGACTTTACTAGGGATAATAGTCTTGTTTTATCAAATTACGAGTCTCCATTACTCTACCCTTATGCACATGCATTTACAATCCAAAAAAGGTGTTCATTGCTCTCTTATAGACCTAGGAACCAACACCCTCTAGTTCTTCATTAGTCAGCCCTAGTTTCACCATTCTAGGGTTCTTCTACTAGGAATTTCACTATTGGAGGTCTTCCTTTCAATTCAACAGGGTTAGGGAGTCAAAAGTAGAGAGAATAGACCGAAGTTCTTAACTTGGGGAAGGAGAATTGCTCTGCCCTTGGAAGATCGCTCTGAGTTTCATAACAGGTCGTGCTCTGAATAATGGGGTAAACCCCCTGAAATCCCACTTAAAACCCATTTACTAACTCCCGTCATCCCCTATAGCAGTTACATTTTCGTTGCAGTGGACCCGCTATAGCACTCAGGACGCCGTCACAGCGGATCTGACGGTTACTATCTTGGTCCGTTACAGTGGGCCTTCGACCATGGTAATGGTATCACTGTAGTGATTTTTCGTGCGCTGCAGCAGTCCCTCGGTAACCAGTAGTTCCCACTCCCTTCACACAAACCATTCCTCAATTTCAAGCTTTAACTAACACTCACCTAACACCTTTCCACCAACAACCTAGGCAAAGAGAGTATTTCGGACTTATTTTTTCCCGTAACAATGGACGGGTCATCATAAAATATATTAAAAAGAAAGTATAAATAATTTTCTTCTTGAATCTATTACACAAAAAAAATATTTCAATTAAGATAGAGTAGTCAAAGTTCCGATGTCTAAATAACTAGTTTTGTACTAATACTATTTTATATATTTTCTAGTACTATAATAGTAATATGTATTAATTATATATGTACCTATATACTTTGGTACGGTATTCGGTATTTAGGTATTTTTTTAATAAATACCAAATATCAGAATATTTTTAAAATCATACTATACACAATAATGTCAAAACCACGATATCAAAAAATTCAGTTTCAGTATGATATTCGGTATATACCACACCATACTCACCCTAGCCGTAAATAATTGAATCATTGCTGATAAGAATAAAGCTTAGTGGGTTGATCTATGACATAATATATTACATACAATAACACTTGTATGTGATCAATAAATTATGATTAATCTCCCTCTGCTTAATTGGCTAAGGGTCAGGAACTAGATATTTTTTATATAATAATTGTTGATGTATGATATATGATTGATGAATCTAATACGATGCCACAAATGAAAATTTTAAAGAAGACTAGGGATATATGTTAGTTTTTCCAACATGAGGGGGAGAAAATAAGCAACTAAAAAATATATTGTGAATTATCATTAGTATGATGCTCATTCAAAAATAATTCAAGTCAAATGCCTAAAGCATATGTTGACCCAAAATTAATTTCATATTTCATCTATAAAAGCTCCTATTAAATAATGTCCCTAAAGGACAGAGCATACAGTATGCATGAAGCATTGCAGATTAATCGATTTCTCTTGCAATAATATTTGAAAAAAATAATGAGCAAATAATCATAATAAGGAGGCAGTGTGTTCTTGAAGATTCTATGACATAATACTTCATGAAACCTCATGAGAGGTTTAGGTACCTAAGAAAAAGACTAAAAGTGATGAGATCTCAATGAGTTATATCGAATTGCAAACCGAATATAAATGATATACCGTTGATGATATCTTTGATACAATATAGTGTATAATACTGTAAAAGATTGTGAGAATCTAAATTTTATGTCTATTAAAGCAAGTAGATGTAGAAATAATTATTAAGTAAAATATAATATATCATGATAAGCGTAAAGCTTATTAGACCTGTAGTCCAGGCATCAAAAGATGTCACACGTTTAAATACTAATGAATGTTATCATTTGACAAATATTATATAAAAATTACTAAAGAATTCAAAGTGCCTGAAACATTTATAAGTTCCTGCAAACTTGTTCATAAATCCTCTATGGAGAAAATCAAGTAAGATGACATAAACCTTATCACAACTCCAGCAGAGCTTCAAAATGTAATAAATTATTCAAAGAAGGAATTTGAGATCTTCAAAAGACAAAATTATATCTTGATTTGCAAATTGAATATTTGACAAATGATATGTTTATCCATCAATTTGCCTATATAGAAAAGAATGTATATGACAGAGATCAATGATATATCTCATTCGATAAAAAATGAGGTTTGAAATTTGATAAAATACTCACGATCTTATATGAAGATAATGCAGCATGCATGGCACCATCAAAGGGAGGATTCATAAAAGGAGATATAATGAAACACATTTCACTAAAGTTTTTTCTTCACACATGATCTCCAAAAGAATTGTGATATCAACGTGCAACAAATTCGTTTGAGTGATAATATGGCTGATTTATTCACCAATTCTCTACTAATTACAACTTTTGAGAAGATGATACACAAGATTGTGATGCGAAGATTCAAGTTTTTAAATTGATGCTCTCATCGGGGGGAGTTAATACGCGTTGTACTCTTTTTTTTCTTGAAAGGTTTTTTCTCATTAAGTTTTCCTTGTAAGATTTTTAATGAGGCAGCCAAAATGCATATTATTAGATATGTGTACTTTTTTTCCTTCACTAGAATTTTTTTCTAATGGTTATTTTTTCAAGTAAGGTTTTAATGAGGCACATTATCTATCAAATAAATATCCAAGGTGGAGTGTTCCAAATATATTTTCTTTATTATAGTGAATGTCTATTTCTTTGGAGAAAAGTTTGGGTTAGTAACTTTAGGACCAAATTAGTTTTCCCCTATAAATAAAGGAGTTTTCATTCATTGTAATTCACCCCTCAAGAGAAATAAGAAATCTTCTTTCTCTATAATAGTCTCCTTCTTACTTTATCATTTTATAATGATTTGTCTTTTTTTTTTTGGATCTTTAGACTATTTCTTCTGCTAAAGATATAATATATTCATAATAATATAATGACATTAATGTTTAAAATAATTTTCAAACTTTTATATTCCTTTAAAAGGAAGAAGAATCCATAAAATCTCTAATATAATATAAAAAATATAATAATGCAAAATATGATTTCTGCTACAGCTACTGAAATAGCTAAAATAAAAAGTGATTTACAAAATTGAAATATTCCAAAAGAATGTTTTGAAAAGGTTTATATAACTAGACACTTTAATTTTATAAAGAATTATAATATTAAAACCTCTGAATCTACAATTGCTATTAATAAGTCTATTGAGACTATTAAATTATTAGACATCAACAGGTATAGTAAAACTTACAAGTTTCTTCACATAGAAATTGTCCAAGTCACAGTTAAACCATTGTATTGATTAGGCTTAGATGTACCTATATGTCTTCTTTTAAGAGACAATAGACTACTAAATTTTGATGATTCATTATTAGCAGTATTACAAAGTATTCTAGCTAATAGCTCGGTATATTTTAATTGTTATCCTAATTTTTCTATAGATATTAATGATCAAAACGTTGTCAATACCCTAACATTGAATGTTAAAACAAAAAATATGAATAGCAAAGCAAATACAAGAGAAATAACCATAATATATAGAGTATATTATAGGATAATGAAAACTACCCTAGCTCCAAAGGCAAAGATAGTAAGTAACAAAGGGGTTACCATGCTTATGGAAGCCAATCACAGTCACAATAATATTTTTATCCCAAAAATGATAAAATGGAATAATGTGTTAGTAAAGGATAATTAGCATTTTAACTCCATAAAGGGGTCAGAAATTGAGGAAGAACATTCAAATATTGAGCAGGTAATACAATTTCCGGATGGATCTATAGATTTAAAATTTCTAAGATCCCAATCCTTTCCTCATGCTTCTTCAAGTAAAAGAATGTCTTTTTCAAAACCTTCATTCTCAAAAACCCAAGACGAAAAGGAGGTAACTGATCTTTGACAAATTTATATGCCCAAGTGATACTCAAAAGTACCATTTTAGCCTTGTTTATCTATCAATGTGTATACATTCTCATGTAATTGGTAATAAAATGTGAATTTATACTAACCAACATGATTAGCATTGTTTTGCAGGTAAAATGTAATTTCGGGAAGCTAAAATGCATGTTGGAGGATATCGGGGTTGGACTTGGATGCGAGCAAGGGACAAGACATTGGACAGCATAAAATAAAGGGGCTCCGCGATGGAGCCGTGTCACGTTGCCATCGCGGAGGCCTTCTGCCTGGATGGGAATTTTCAGCCCAATTCCAGTGTGGGTTCGCGATGGGTCCGTGGCACGGTGGCTTGGCTCCGCGTTGCACGCCGTGCCACATTGGGCTTTATTTCCTGGACCCCCAATTCCAGTGAAGGTCCGTGTCCGTAGCGTGTCACGGAGGCAGTGCTCCGCGATGCACTCCGTGACACGTTGCTTGTTATTCCGGGAAAAATTCCCACTAGTATAAATAGAACACTTAGGTTCATTTTTCAATATTCTGACTTGGTGGAGCAAGAACGTGGGTTACAGGCAGTTGAGGGGACGAAATTATCAGGGTTTTTCTCTCTTTCCTTCTCCTTGAATTCAATTGCTTGTATGTTTAACACTCATTTAACGATGTTTAATCCACAAATGAGTGGCTAATTCATCTTCTTGCTGAGGTTATGAACAATTGTAGTTAAATGTGATTGTTGAACATATTGGTTTTTCTTCTTTTCTTCCATGGTTGTTCTATTAATTCTTGTTCTTACTGCATTAATGTGTGGCCTACGTTAATGTATATCCAAAAAGTCCGGTTTCACTCGAGAGAGCAAGAAATTGGAAAGTTGTGAATTAATAGGATATGATCTTTTCTTGGTTTGGAAAAATTGGGAATTGATTTACTTCAAGGATAGAAATATACCTGAAAGTCGTATTAGTCAATTTAGGAACCGGGTTTGTATGGCTAGAACATGAATTGCATTTAATCACAGAAATGTAGGTGGATGGTTCATGATTCTTAAGTGAGGTTAAATATGTTCGGCTGGTTCGGTTAGGGGTTAAAAACCAACACGCAAGTGCACGTGGTCAAACAAGTAATAAAGTGGCTAAGTAAGCCAAGTATTGAACCAAGGAGACTCTGGATAAGTAAAAATTGCTCAAGTATACTATATTCTATCTTACTTCTATATATGCTGACAATAACGTAACCAAAAGTTAAATAATTTTTGTTTGTAAATCATATACTAAAACTATTAACAAATATCTACTTTGAATTGAAACTATGGATATGAGCATGCCAAGGTTAACAACAAGTAATGAACTTGATTCTAATCATAATTTGGTTATTCTTCTCTTCCAGTTGCTAGCCAAGAACATTAGCCTAGAGATTAAAACTCTCGTATTTAATCTCGCTTAAGAATCATAAACCATCCGTCTACATTTCTGTGATCAAATGCAATTTATGACCTAGCAATACAATTCCGGTTCCTAAATTGACTAATACGGCTTTCAAGTATATTTCTATCAGGAAAGCACATCAAAACCCAATTTTCCCAAATCAAGTTAAGAACAATACCCTATTAATTCACCACTTTCCAATTTCGTGCTCTATCGAGTGAAATCGGACTTTTTAGATGTACATTAATGTCGGCCACACACTAATACAGTAGAAACAAGAATTAATAGAACAACATAGAAGAAGAAGATGAAAAACCATATAATTCAATAATCAAAATTCATCACCATTGTTCATAACCTCAGCAAGGAAGAGAATTAGCCACTCATTTGTGGATTAATCATCCTAAAACAAGTGTTAATCATACAAACAATTGATTGAAAGAAGAAAGAAAGAGAGAAAAACCCTGAGCTTTTTTGTCCCTCAACTGCCTGTAACCCACGTCCTTGCTCCACCAAGTCTGAATTTATTAAAAATAAGCCTAAGTGTTCTATTTATACTACTGGGAATTTTTCCCAGAATAACAAGAAACGTGTCACGGAGGCCAACGCGGAGCACTGCCTCCGTGACACGGCGTGGACGCGGACCCTCACTGGAAATCTGGGGTCCGGAAATAAAGCCTCAACGTGGCACGGCATGCAACACGGAGGCTTGGCTCCGTGCCACGGAGTTGTCGCGAGGCTTCACTGGAAATTGACAAATGAATCACCCTCCAGGCAGTGTGCCTCCTCGATGGTAGCGTGACACGGCTCCATCGCGGAGCCCCTTTATATTGTGCAGTCCAATGCCTTTTTCGTGCTCGAATCCAAGTCCAACTCCGATATTGTTCCAACATGCATTTTAGCTCCTCAAAATCACCTTTTACCTACAAAACAATGCCAATCATGTTGGTTAGTATAAATTCACATTTTATTACCAATTACATGAAAATGTATACACATTGCACAATAAACAAGGCGAAAATGATACGTTTGAGTATCACTTGGGCATATAAATCTGCCCAAGATCACTTACCCCACACTTAAATCCTTGTTCGTCCTCGAACAACACATACACAACTCATGCAAATTACATCCCAACCTTCACCACTATGGTGCGACAATTTACGCTACGGTCATACCGATCATTCAATATTGTAAATCATCAAGAAAACATGCATGATCTTAACAATGCAATGACCTGTAATACATCAAGACTTCCTAGACTTAAAGAATCGACTCTCGATATCGGCAAACTCATGCAAATCAGCTAATCAAGATATCCGACACGAACATCAATCCTTCATCAAGCATGTGCCCTCACAACTCAAGAGAATCTTCCCCTTTATGTTCATGCGACACACAAGCATTCAAGTAGGGGCATGTAAAAATTAATTTCACTCTCTCTCCCAAAAGAGTTCACATGCATCATGTCATGACCCATAGGCTTGCCCTTAGTGTATTACTCCACTAATATAAAGAAATGCAATGTAAGATCACGTAGGACTTTAATGGGTTGTAATGGAAGCTATGGAACTAGTATATATTGGATTAGCCAATATTAGTCACTAGCATCCTTAAGCGCCTTTTCAACACATTCCCATCAACTCATGGACATTGTTTCTCTCTTTTTCTTTTTTTCATCATCCCATTCATGATAGTTTTACTTTCGTATAGCCCATTTCATCAAACACACTTGACACAACACAAAGGGTTTTCATGTATCCTCATTATCATTTAATTATGACAAGTGCAACCTCCACCTTTTTCTTTTCTTTCCTCACTCTGCTTTTCTTTTTCTTTCCACCATTCTCACTCTTTGACACTTTGGGGAAAAACTTTTGTTCTTCTTAAGCGCTTAAGAGTTTTGTATAGACTTTACGGCTAATGAAAAGAAAGGATTAAGCTAAGTTTATACAATTTTTAACAAAAGAAAGAAAGAATCGGCTAAAGGCTCAACGGGCTGACTAGGGTATACAATCACATAAAAAGGAGAGTATGACAAGAAAAAATAGAAACTCTCGGTTAAGACAAAGAAATGCCTACATCCTTTCCAACACTACACCTCCTTCATTTCGTTTTGTACACACACCAGGCAAGTTCTAGACACTTCACAACAGCATGGAGTAACAATACCTCACTTCACACTTTTATGCACATGCCCGATTCCAGATGCATTCACAGACTCTTTAATTAACCAATTACATGAATTCAAAAATTAAGTCTCAATCACATCGAATCAAATTCTACAGCCTAGGTAACTCAACATATTTACAAAATTGCATGCTTTCATATGAATCACTTTTACATTTTGAATATCAGTTACAACACGCAACCAAAATTTCACAGCCATATAGTAACTTCATGTTCCGTGATGCAATCCACCAAAGGAAAAAACTGAAAACAAATTAACATCACTACTCCTACCGACTACATTTCCCTTAAGACGGTCGTCATCCATCCATCATAGGGAACAGTCACTAACTATGACTTCGGTTCAATGGGACTATTCTCGGTAAAAGAACCGAAAACAAACTCCGAGAAACCCAAAAATAAAAATTTCAGAATTTTGCAAAACATCGATCATTTCGATGGACAAATATTTACAAAATTTTTAATATGTACAAAATATTTTCGCAAAATTTTAAAAATATCGATCATTTAAGAAAATATTTACAAAAATTTTTTTTACAGAGACTTAGCTGGCAACCACAATATTTCACAACGCACATCATTAATTACCACAAATATGTACAAATACGGAGCAGTTTGCAGTTTGCACTTAACAAACACAGGGCAACATAAACATACAAAACAAAAAGAGGAAAAACATACAAACAAACCAGCCCAGCCCCAGCACCTAACTACTCCCCACCCCACACTTAAATCGAACACTGTCCCCAGTGTTCACAAAAATTAAAATCACAAAATTTTGGGTGGTGGAACTCCCTGATCAGTCGAAATATTCGACTTCTTCATCCGGTGCTGCTGCCTCATCGCCCATGTCCGAGTCACCTCCTTCGTCATCATCGGACTCCACATCAGAGTCCTCCCGACGTGTCTCCTCATCCGTGGGGACATCATCATCAGTGGGCTCTACAAAGGCTGGCCCCACTCGGCATAGAGCCCGGGCGTTTTCGCCAAACGGGTAATCCAGCTCGAGCTGCCATAATTCCTCCTCCGTGGCTGGTCTCCCACCAATCCGAAGCTGGAGCATTTGCATACCAAACATCCGTGCCATGTACTGGTCGTCACGAGCATGTCGCTCGCCAAGTGTCAGCACTAGCCCGTGTGTGGTGTCGGGGGCCTTACTTTTGGTCACATCAAGGGCCCTCCGCTCCAACTGCAGGATGTAGTCCAAAGCCTCTTCCTCGACGTCGAGGCCTCGGAGAAAGGTGGTGATAAGTCCGCCGAACCCATACCTGTGGCCCTGGTGTAGTCGGGCTCTCTTCATGGCGGATATGATGACCACCCCGACATTAATCTCTAGCCCTTTCATCAGGGCATACACCAGGCAGACACGGTCCCGGGTCACATCAGTCATGTGCACCCCCAGGATTAGGCATGAACAGACTATCTTCAGCCAGATTCTGGCCTCCCTATTCATTTGAGAATACGGCAAAGTCTGGTGGTAACCCCTCTCCTTATGTCTGCTCCATCTGGCTGTGGATCGAGCCCCACACAATGTGCATCTGATATCGGCATATGGTGGGGTGATGTTCAGTTGGTGGAGAACGTGGGCGTCTGTGTCCCGCGCTCCAATGATGGCATTTAATTGCTGGGGTTCCAGAGTGACAATCTGCCCTCTGATCTTGATTGTGTGGCTTCTGATTGTCGGGTTCCAATTTGCATAGAACTCCTGGACTAGATGTAGGTTGCACTCCTTGGGCTCCTGAAATATGAAGCTGAGCCCAGCTGCCTCGATCCTTTGCACTATGCAGGGGAACTCTTGTGCTAGTGGTTCCCGTGCAATATGCTCCTCGGGGAAGTATTTGTTTTCCTTGTGTTTAGTGTACCACTTCTTCCCTTCATCGGTTACCCACCTCGTTCCGTATTGGCGGCGTTGGCCGCGCGGAACTGCTGGTGCAGCTGGGACTGCTGTGCCCAGTCTAAGTCGTTTTCTCCCGGTGCCTGAAGTAGATGCACCCTTACCCTTATCCTGCCTACTTGCCATTGTACCTGTCAACACAAACAAACAAGCGCAATGTCAAGCTAAATGCATGTTAACTTCGGCTAAGGTCGGGTTAAGCTAAGTTTACCCCACACTTAGTCCTTAGCTACGTTTACGATACTACGGCAAGGATCACTTTATTTACACCCAGAAACAAACAACTATACAATTTATGCTTAGTGCGTTTGCAAAGAAAAATTTCGACAGCATAACTTTAGCGTACTACTCAGACTTCATACAGCTAATCCCAATCCTACCATCGCTAGCAATTCAACCATCGCACTTAGCAAAGAAAACAACACACAAAAACAACAACAAAAACTCTATATACATATGAACCTATATAATCAACCAATTCGAACAATTTTCCACTTTTTCCAAAAATTCCGAGAATTCGTCGTCTATTACATTCAAACAATATTTACAACGACTTATCTCAATTCACAAGCACACCCCGGCATATAATTCACCAATTTACCAAGTTACCCATTTCGATTTCAACAACCAAAGCCCTAGAATTGAACTTCACAATCAAATTCGAATCATTCAAGCAATTGACAAGTTCAAACGCGTATTACAACATTCCGAACATTTATCAATCAAAGAATAACTCAATTTCATGCTAAATTTTGACTTAGGGTGATATATCTCACCTCCCATGCTCAAATTCGACTAAAATTGACAAAAACTTGAGAGAGAATAGGAAAACATACCTCGTAGTTGAAGAACCGAAGAAAACTCGATAATTAGCTTAATACCGTGGCACGTTGGTTGGGGTGGGAAATTTGGGTGTTTGGTCGCGGAGAAGTGAGAAAATGAGGGAAAAGGGAATAAAATCGGGGTTTAAAATGAAGGAAATACGCGGGTCACCCGGCAACCCGGTGTGACCCGTCACAAAATATAGGGCAACGTGTCACGGAGTGCATCGCGGTGCACTGCCTCCGTGACACGGAGCCATTGCAATGGCGTACTGGAATTTTAAAAAAATCCAGATTTAACCTCAACGTGTCACGGAGGGTAACGCGGAGGTCCTCCTCCGTGACACGGAGCCATCGCCCCAGCTCACTGTCTCTTCATTTTATTCATTTTTTCATACCTTGCCTTTTCCTTCACGATTTCGTGCACATTTTTATCCGGTAGACCTGAAAATCACCTCACTAAACAAAAGTGGTTAGATTAATAGATTTCACTAACTAAGATGAAAAATATTAACTAAAACAAAAATTTTGTACTAAATCTAGAAAAAAAGAAAAATAAAATAAAATCTATTTACACTTTACAAAATAAAAGAAAAAAATATTTTTCACGGGTTGCCTCCCGTGCAGCGCCTGGTTTACCGTCGCGGCTCGACGTCCTTTATGCTCAATTGTCCACTAGCGTGATGGACGATTTCTCACGATCCTTGTCCTCCCCCCAGTAGTTCTCACACCTATCCGGTGGTCTTCCTGTCAACTCTCGGGAATCATTCATTTGTTTAGCATTCCCATGATCAATTACATTGATCACCGAGAGTTCTTCATTCACCATCGGGAGCTTGGGTGCTTTGTACACATCGAACACCTCTACCTTGTCATGTGATCGCATTGTAAGTTGACCCGCAGCTACGTCAATTAATGCTTTCCCGGTTGCCAAAAAGGGTCGTCCCAAAATAAATGGGACTTCAGCATCTGGTTCAAAATCCAAAACAATAAAATCTACCGAAAAAATGAGGGAGCCCACTTGCACTAGAACATCCTCAACAATGCCATCCGGCCTAGCTAAGGATCTGTCTGCTAACTGCAAGATTACGGTTGTAGGTCTAGGACTCCCTAGACCCAACTTTCTGAATACCGAAGATGGCATCAGATTTATGCTCGCCCCCAAGTCACACAATCCACGAGCTCGGATACTCTGCCCCAATAGTAAGTTGGATAGTAAAACTTCCAGGGTCTTTTAGCTTCATGGCAGTCTATTTTGGATTCGGGAAGTGCATTCCTCCGTCAAAGCTACCGTGGCATACTCAGTTAAACGACTTTTGTTGGCCACGATGTCTTTAATATATTTGGCATATTTTGGCACTCCCTGCAAGACATCAACAAGAGGTAAATTAACATGTACCTGTTTAAGCACCTCCATGAATTTCTTGAAACACGCCTCCTCCTTGTGTTTCTTGAGTCGTTGAGGGAACGGGGGTGGAGACCTTTCTGATTTAGCTTCTTTGGTCTTCCCCCTATCCGAACTTTGTTCTTCCTCAACATCTGCTGCTCCTGACTTTTGAGGTGGTCTTTCCGGTTCCACCTCCTTTAGCTGCAAACCACTCCTTGTGGTCACTGCATTTACCTGCTTCGAATTTGGATCCGTGTCGCTAGGCAGTCTTCCTCTGGGCCTTGTGTTTTGGGCACTAGCAAATTGCCCAAATTGATACTCAAGAGCCTTGGTCGCTAACTGATTATTTTTCACTTCGGCTGCCAATTTAACATAGTCAGCCTGCAATTGCGCCTGATTAGCGATCATGGTCTTGAACATCTCCTCAATGGTAGGTGATGGTGGTGGAGGAGGGGCATTGTGATTTCTGAATTGATATTGGTAGTTCTGTTGCCCTCCTTGATTTCTTTGCATACCCTGACCCGAACTTTGGCCTTGTTGGTTGTTGCTACCCCATGAAAAATTTGGATGGTTCCTCCAATTTGAGTTGTAGCCGCTACCAAACTGCTGCTGATTTCTTTGTGCATTGCCCACAAAGTTAACCGAATCTGGGTTTGCTCCACAGCACTCAGCTGAGTGCTCACTGCTTCCACACACTTCACACCACATTTGCTGGACCGCATTGACTGAAGCTGAAGGCTGGTTCAAGTTCATATTGCTGAAGTGGTTGTTCAATTAATTTTGCAAGGCAGCTATCTGTGCAGCGATAGCTGTAAATCCATCCACTTCAAGCACTCCTGCTGCTTTCCTTGCTCCACCTCGTGATGAATCAGCATTCCATTCTGGATTGCCCTGTGAAATCCGGTTGAGCAAGGTGTACAGCTCCTCATAAGTCTTTTCCAGCGCTTGCCCTCCAGCTGCTGAATCTAGCAAAATTTTAGTATGGGGTTCCAAACCCTCAATAAATGTGTGCACCAACACCTCATTGGACTGATGATGATGAGGACAGTCCCGCAACATGGATTTGAATCTTTCCCAGACTTGATATAAATTTTCTCCCTCCCTCTGTTTGAAACTTAGAATTTGACTTCTAAGTCTGGCTGTTTTACCAGAGGGAAAAAATCTTATCAAGAACTTCCGTGCTAGATCATCCCACGTTGATATAGAATTTGGTGGCTCAGCTTTTAACCACCTCTTGGCTTCACCAAGTAAAGAAAACGGAAATAGTGTGAGCCGAACATAATCAGGTGACACTCCAGCGGGTATATAAGTGTCACTTATTTCCAAAAAGTTTTGGAGATGTTGTTGTGGGTCTTCATGAGGGAGACCGGTAAATTGCCCGCTTGTGTGCAATAGTTGCACCATATTCTACTTGAGTTCAAATCTCCCTCCAGGCTCTGGTTTGCGGATACTTGAATGTACATTTTTGGCATGTGGGATTGCCACCTCGCGAACCGGCCTTGCTGCTGCTTCGTCGGGCACTAACACTGCCCTCACAACCGGTGGATTTTGTTGCTCCATAATAGTCTGTCTGAGCAACTGCAGCTTCTTTTGTAGAGCTTCTCTGCGTTTACTATGAAATTCACGTCCAGGCTCTATATAAGATTCCACCAGCTCCTTGTCCTTTGCCAGTGTTCACAGAAATCAAGTATGCAAAATACAGGCTAAGACCAAGTTGTCAACACTAAAGAAAATAAAACAAAAATACAGTAAGTTTACACTTAACACAATTTCACCAATTGCCTAGTCTCCCCGGCAACGGCGCCAAAAACTTGTTCGGCTGGTTCGGTTAGGAGTTAAAAACTGACACGCAAGTGCACGTGGTCAAAAGAGTAATAAAGTGGCTAAGTAAGCCAAGTATCGAACCAAGGAGACTCTGGATAAGTAAAAATTGCTCAAGTATACTATATTCTATCTTACTTCTATATATGCTGACAACAACGTAACCAAAAGTTAAATAATTTTTGTTTGTAAATTATATACTAAAACTATTAACAAATATCTACTTTGAATTGAAACTATGGATATGAGCATGCCAAGGTTAAGAACAAGTAATGAACTTGATTCTAATCATAATTTGGTTAGTCTTCTCTTCCAGTTGCTAGCCAAGAACATTAGCCTAGAGATTAAAACTCTCGTATTTAATCTCACTTAAGAATCATAAACCATCCGTCTACATTTTTGTGATCAAATGCAATTTATGACCTAGCAATACAATTCCGGTTCCTAAATTGACTAATACGGCTTTCAAGTATATTTCTATCAGGAAAGCACATCAAAACCCAATTTTCCCAAATCAAGTTAAGAACAATACCCTATTAATTCATCACTTTCCAATTTCGTGCTCTCTCGAGTGAAATCGGACTTTTTAGATGTACATTAATGTCGACCACACACTAATGCAGTAGAAACAAGAATTAATAGAACAACATAGAAGAAGAAGATGAAAAACCATATAATTCAATAATCAAAATTCATCACCATTGTTCATAACCTCAGCAAGGAAGAGAATTAGCCACTCATTTGTGGATTAATCATCCTAAAACAAGTGTTAATCATACAAACAATTGATTGAAAGAAGAAAGAAAGAGAGAAAAACCCTGAGCTTTTTTGTCCCTCAACTGCCTGTAACCCACGTCCTTGCTCCACCAAGTCTGAATTTATTAAAAATAAGCCTAAGTGTTCTATTTATACTACTGGGAATTTTTCCCGGAATAACAAGCAACGTGTCACGGAGGCCAACGCGGAGCACTGCCTCCGTGACACGGCGTGGACGCGGACCCTCACTAGAAATCTGGGGTCCGGGAATAAAGCCTCAACGTGGCACGGCATGAAACGTGAAGGCTTGCCTCCGTGCCACGGAGCTGTCGCGAGGCTTCACTGGAAATTGACAAATTAATCACCCTCCAGGCAGTGTGCCTCCGCGATGGTAGCGTGACACAGCTCCATCGCGGAGCCCCTTTATATTGTGCAGTCCAATGCCTTTTTTGTGCTCGAATCCAAGTCCAACTCCGATATTGTTCCAACATGCATTTTAGCTCCTCAAAATCACCTTTTACCTACAAAACAATGCCAATCATGTTGGTTAGTATAAATTCACATTTTATTACCAATTACATGAAAATGTATACACATTGCACAATAAACAAGGCGAAAATGATACATTTGAGTATCAGTTGGGCATATAAATCTGCCCAAGATCACTTACCCCACACTTAAATCCTTGTTCGTCCTCGAACAACACATACACAACTCATGCAAATTACATCCCAACCTTCGCCACTATGGTGCGACAATTTACGCTACGGTCATACCGATCATTCAATATTGTAAATCATCAAGAAAACATGCATGGTCTTAACAATGCAATGACCTATAATACATCAAGACTTCCTAGACTTAAAGAATCGACTCTCGATATCGGCAAACTCATGCAAATCAGCTAATCAAGATATCCGACACGAACATCAATCCTTCATCAAGCATGTGCCCTCACAACTCAAGAGAATCTTCCCCTTTATGTTCATGCGACACACAAGCATTCAAGTAGGGGCATGTAAAAATTAATTTCACTCTCTCTCTCAAAAGAGTTCACATGCATCATGTCATGACCCATAGGCTTGCCCTTAGTGTATTACTCCACTAAAAAGAAATGTAATGTAAGATCACGTAGGACTTTAATGGGTTGTAATGGAAGCTATGGAACTAGTATATATTGGATTAGCCAATATTAGTCACTAGCATCCTTAAGCGCCTTTTCAACACATTCCCATCAACTCATGGACATTGTTTCTCTCTTTTTCTTTTTTTCATCATCCCATTCATGATAGTTTTACTTTCGTATGGCCCATTTCATCAAACACACTTGACACGACACAAAGCGTTTTCATGTACCCTCATTATCATTTAATTATGACAAGTGCAACCTCCACCTTTTTCTTTTCTTTCCTCACTCTGCTTTTCTTTTTTTTTCCACCATTCTCACTCTTTGACACCTTGGGGAAAAAACTTTTGTTCTTCTTAAGCGCTTAAGAGTTTTGTATAGACTTTACGGCTAATGAAAAGAAAGGATTAAGCTCAGTTTATACAATTTTGGACAAAAGAAAGAAAGAATCGGCTAAAGGCTCAACGGGCTGACTAGGGTATACAATCACATAAAAAGGAGAGTATGACAAGAAAAAATAGAAACTCTCGGTTAAGACAAAGAAATGCCTACATTCTTTCCAACACTACACCTCCTTCATTTCGTTTTGTACACACACCAGGCAAGTTCTAGACACTTCACAACAGCATGGAGTAACAATACCTCACTTCACACTTTTATGCACATGCCCGATTCCAGATGCATTCACAGACTCTTTAATTAACCAATTACATGAATTCAAAAATTAAGCCTCAATCACATCGAATCAAATTCTACAGCCTAGGTAACTCAACATATTTATAAAATTGCATGCTTTCATACGAATCACTTTTATATTTTGAATATCAGTTACAACACGCAACCAAAATTTCACAACCATATAGTACATATTTAAAAATATCGATCATTTAAGAAAATATTTACAAAAATTTTTTTTTACAGAGACTTAGCTGGCAACCACAACATTTCACAACACACATCATCAATTACCACAAATATGTACAAATACAGAGCAGTTTGCAGTTTGCACTTCACAAACACAGGGCAACATAAACATACAAAACAAACAGAGGAAAAACATACAAACAAACCAGCTCAGCCCCAGCACCTAACTACTCCCCACCCCACACTTAAATCGAACACTGTCCCCAGTGTTCACAAAAATTAAAATCACAAAATTTTGGGTGGTGGAACTCCCTGATCAGTCGAAATATTCGACTTCTTCATTCGGTGCTGCTGCCTCATCGCCCATGTCCGAGTCACCTCCTTCGTCATCATCGGACTCCACATCGGAGTCCTCCCGATGTGTCTCCTCATCCGTGGGGACATCATCGTCAGTGGGCTCTACAAAGGTTGGCCCCACTCGGCATAGAGCCCGGGCGTTTTCGCCAAACGGGTAATCCAGCTCGAGCTGCCATAATTCCTCCTCCATGGCTGGTCTCCCACCAATCCGAAGCTAGAGCATTGGCATACCAAACATCCGTGCCATGTACTGGTCGTCACGAGCATGTCGCTCACCAAGTGTCAGCACTGGCCCGTGTGTGGTGTCGGGGGCCTTAGTTTTGGTCACATCAAGGGCCCTCCGCTTCAACTGCGGGATGTAGTCCAAAGCCTCTTCCTCGACGTCGAGGCCCCGGAGAAAGGTGGTGATAAGTACGCCAAACCCATACCTGTGGCCCTGGTGTAGTCGGGCTCTCTTCATGACGGATATGATGACCGCCCCGACATTAATCTCTAGCCCTTTCATCAGGGCATACACCAGGCAGACACGGTCCCGGGTCACATCAGTCATGTGCACCCCCGGGATTAGGTACGAACAGACTATCTTCAGCCAGATTCTGGCCTTCCTGTTCATTTGAGAATACGGCAAAGTCTGGTGGTAACCCCTCTCCATATGTCTGCTCCATCTGGCTGTGGATCGAGCCCCACACAATGTGCGTCTGATATCGGCATATGGTGGGGTGATGTTCAGCTGGTGGAGAATGTGGGCGGTTGTTCCATGGTTGTTCTATTAATTCTTGTTCTTACTGTATTAATGTGTGGCCTACGTTAATGTATATTTAAAAAGTCCGGTTTCACTCGAGAGAGCAAGAAATTGGAAAGTTGTGAATTAATAGGATATGATCTTTTCTTGGTTTGGGAAAATTGGGAATTGATTTACTTCCAGGATAGAAATATACCTGAAAGTCGTATTAGTCAATTTAGGAACCGGGTTTGTATGGCTAGAACATGAATTGCATTTAATCACAGAAATGTAGGTGGATGGTTCATGATTCTTAAGTGAGGTTAAATATGAGAGTTTTAATCTCTTGGCAAATGTTCTTGGCTAGCAACCGGAGGAAAAGACTAACCAAATTACATCGATAATTAATTTCATTACATGTTCGTTTAACCTCAGCATGCTCTCATTCATAGTTCAGACTCAAATTAGATAGTTGTTTTAGCTTTAGCATAAAAATTATAAGACAAAATATCAAACTCTTGGTTACACTGTTGTCTGCATTTTTAGAATCGAAATATAGTACACTTGAGCAGATTGCACTTCATCCCAGTCCCTGTGGGATCGATACTTGGCTTACTTAAGCCACTTTACTACTTGTTCGACCACGTGCACTTGCGTGTGAGTTTTATACCCATATAACACCCCGAACAGTAACTCTTGAAGACATAGAGAAAAAATTAAAAGGAGTAGATTTCTCTGAAACAATTCCTAAGATTTAATATGAACCTAGAATTACCAAAAGAACAAGTCCCACTGCTAGTGAGATGCTAGGAGTAAGAGATTCTTTATGCATGATCAGATCAGATGAGAAGTTCGAACCTGACTTTGAATATTTAAATAAACTCTGGTTAGATCCAGAAAATAACATAAAAAAATAATGGTATGTAGAAAAATATTTATTAAAGGAAAGGTTATCCTTTAGGAAAAATTGGTGTGCTGATATGCAAAGAATGAGATACAATATAGAGTTCATTAAATGGTTTGAGTAGACAGAAAATTGGATGATCAAAAGGAATCATTAAGCATGATCGTTAATAAATGGCATACCAAAACTAAGGTGGTTGAATCTATAATTCCTTCATTAGAAGAAATTAGTTTACCAATAGATAGTAGAATTGTTACAGCTACATCTTTTAAAATTGATATAGTAGATATCCAGGGTGATCCTAAGAATAAAGATATAAATAGATTAATTCAACAAAATAATTATATTAATCAACTACTATACGTAGTCTCTAATCAAATCCTTAAGACTGATAATAAATCAATTTTTAAAGATAAACCAAGCCCTTACTATAACAATAAGAAATTAAAAACCCATCCAATATTTAAATTATCAGAATTTTTAAAGATAAATTTCTCAAATTTCAAGAAAAGTTTGAAATCACAGATGATCTTATAGAAAAGATTAATGAAAAATTAAAAACTGAATTAAAATTAAAAAATGAATTAAAATTAAAGGATGAATTAAATTAAAAGATGATAAGGTCATAAAAACAATATCCGAAAAGTCTGATAATGACATTAATAAGTTAAGCTCTAAATATTCCATGAAAAAGAATTATTATAACAAACCCTCGTTATCGGATATGCACTATGAGGAAAATGAATTTCTATCTCATACTTCACACTCTGGAAATGAAATTGCTGAACGGAATATTGATGGACTTGCATAACATCAGATATACAACAAGTTATATGAAATGTGAATGCCCATTACGGCCTATAAAATGAAAAACTGCATGGATAAATAAGTTGCCACTTTAATTATATCTGGATTCACAGGGACATTAAAATATTGGTGGATAATTATCTCACTGAAAATAATAGACATAGCGTAACAAATGCTATAACCATCACTCAAGTTATTAAGACTGAATTGATAGGACAAACTTTTGAAGGTCTATGCGTAGAAGACGCCACCACTACCTTAATTTATAGTATAGCCAAATATTTTATAGGGGAACCTCAACTTTTTCGAGATAGGAGTTTAGAAATATTATCTAACCTATCTTGCCCTAAGTTAGATGATTTTAGATGGTATAAGGATGTTTTCCTCAACAAAATTATGGTCAGAGAAGACTGTAGTCATGATTATTGGAAAGAAAAATTCATAAATAGTTTACCAACATTATTTTCCGAAAAGGTTAGGATAAAATTAAAAGATAGATTTGATGAAAAAATTTCTTATAGCCAATTAACCTATAGTGACCTTATAAGTTTTATAAATGTTACAGGACTTGAATTATGTACAGATATAAAGCTTAAAAATCAACTTAAAAAGGACAATAAAATATCCACAAAAGAAATAGGAAGCTTTTGTCAAAGACTTTGGATACATCAAGTTGTATGCCCCTTCAAAAGAAGCATCCAAGAAAATTAAAAAAAGATACAAACATTGTAAGAATAAATCTGAAAAACCCCATTATTACAAAAAAAAATTTTAGAAGGCATAAACGAGAAGCCAACAAAGGTGACTTTAAAGGAAGTACTGATAGTGTTTGAACTGTGGAAAATTTGGCCACAAGGCTAAGGATTGTCGGTCCCTAATAAAAAGAAAGATAAGATCAATATGTTAGAACTTGAGCCAGAAATAAAAGATAGATTATATTCTATTTTTGAAGAAAATGAGAATAATTCTTTCCCGGAAGAAAATTTCAGTGACAAAGACCAGCTTAATATTGCATATAGTTCTGACAGTAGTGACTCAACTGATCATTGTGGATGCATGGGAGCAATCTGCACCTGTAATAGCCACTCAATAAATGTCATTATCAATAATAACAAGGAGATCTTCTTTGATATGATTGATCATATTGAGGATAAAGATCTTAAAAGAAAATATTTAGTAGAATTAAAAAATATAGTTTTTAACCAACAACATGACAAAGAAACAATTGAGCCTTTTAATATGAAAAATGTACTAAATAAATTTAAAGAACAAAAATCTAGTACAACAGTATAAGGTCTTCAAACTGAATTATTATATATTAAAAATGATGTTAAAGAAGTTAAGCAAGGACTTGACAAACTAGAAACAAAAGCCCTTGCTAATAAACTATTAATTGAACTAAAACCTATGCAAGGATCTGAATTATATCAACTAGGAGAAACATCTAGAGAAAGACGAAGAAGAAATTGAGTCTTTAGAAAGCCCTTTAGAAACCAAATCAGGAGTAAAAACTATTGCAATAGTTAAAGCCTAGAGTTGGCATATACCTATCGCATTAGTTATAAATAAAAATTATACTATTCACAAAATTGCATTATTAGAGATAGGTGCAAACCAAAACTGCATTATTGAAGGAATAATCCCTACTAAGTACCTTGAAAAGAGTACAACACGGTTATTCTCTGCGACGGGAGAAAGGCTCAAAACAAATTATAAACTCCATAAGGCACACATATGCAATAATGGAATCTGCTTTATTAATGATTTTGTAATAACTAAAGATATAAACGAAAAAAATAATATTAGGCACCCCCTTTGTAACCCAAATAAAATCATATGCCACTAATTTAAACGGCATCCACACCGCTACTCCAGGAAAAGAGATCATTTCCCTACCTAAATAACATGTCAAAAGAAGAAAGTGAATTTATAAAAGAAAAAACTATCTTTAAAATAAATCTTCTTTCCCAACAAATAAACTATTTGAAGAATGAGATAAAATTTAAACGAATTGAATCCGCTTTAAAGCATCCGGAGGTAGAAGCCAAAATTAAAAGCCTACAAGAAGTCATAGAACGAGAAGTCTATTCAGAATTTCCTAATGCCTATCCCATTAGTCAGCTGCAAAAGCTCCTATTAAATAATGAACCTAAAGGACAGAGCGTACAATATGCATGAAGCATTGCAGATTAATCGATTTCTCTTGCAATAATATTTGAAAAAAAGAATGAGCAAATAATCATAATAAAGAGGCAATGTGTTCTTGAAGAGCCTATGACATAATACTTCATGAAACCTCATGAGAGGTTTAGGTACCTAAGAAAAAGACTGAAAGTGATGATATCTCAATGAGTTATGTCCAATTGCAAATCAAATATAAATGATATACCGTTGATGATATCATTGATACAATATAATGCATAATATTGTAAAAGATTGTGAGGATCTGAATTCTATGTCTACTAAAACATGTAGATGTAGAAATAATTATTAAGAAAAAGAATATCTTGATAAGCGTAAAGCTTATTATACCTGTAGTCCAGGCACCAGAAGATGTCACACATTTAAATACTAATGAATGTTGTCACTTGACAAATATTATATAAAAATTACCAAAAAATTCAAAGTGTCTGAAGCATTTATAAGTTCCTACAAACTTGTTCATAAATCATATATGGAGAAAATCAAGTAAGATGACGTAAACCTTATCACAACTCCAACAGAGCTTAAAAGGATAATAAATTATTCAAAGAAGGAATTTGAGATCTTGGAAAGACAAAATTATATCTTGATTTGCAAATTGAATATTTGAAAAATGATATGTTTATCCATCAATTTGCCTATACAGAAAAAAATGTATATGACAGAGATCAATAATACATCTCATTCGATAAAAAATGAGGTTTTAAATGTGATAAAATACTCATGATCTTATATGAAGATAATGCAGCATGTATATCACCAATAAAGGGAGGATTCATAAAAAGAGATATAATGAAACATATTTCACTAAAACTTTTTCTTCACACATAATCTCCAAAAAAATTATGATGTCAACGTGCAACAGATTCGTCAAGTGATAATATGGCTGATTTATTCACCAAGTCTCTACCAATTGCAACTTTTTGAGAAGATGGTACACAAGATTGTGATGCGAAGATTCAAGTTTTTAGATTGATGCTCTCATTAGGGGGATTTAATACGCGTTGTACTCTTTTTTTTCTTGAAAGGTTTTTTCTCATTAAGTTTTCCTTGTAAGGTTTTTAATGAGGCAGCCAAAATGCGTATTATTAGATATATCTACTCTTTTTCGTTCACTAGAATTTTTTCTACTGGTTATTTTTTCTAGTAAGATTTTAATGAGGCAATACTATCAAATAGAAATCCAAGTGGGAGAGTTATAAATATATTTTCTTATTATAGTGAATGTCTATTTCTTTGGAGAAAAGTTAGGGTTAGTAACTTTAGGACCAAGTTAGTTTTCCCTATAAATAAAAGGGTTTGCATTCATTATAATTCACCCTCAAGAGAAATAAGAAATCTTCTTTCTTCTCTCTTTCTCTATGACATTCTGCTTTCTTTTTATCATTTTATAATGATTTAGCATTTTTTTTGGATCTTTAGATTATTTCTTATGCTAAAGATATAATATATTCATAATAAATAATGACATTAATATTTACAATAATTTTCAACCTTTTATATTCCTTTTAAAGGAAGAAGAATCCAAAAAGTCTCTAATATAATATGAAAAATATAATAATGCAAAATATGAATCAAATCAAATACTCCAAACTAGCAAAGGATGCCAAAGTTATGAGATCTAGCTAGCTAAGCCTTTAAAAGGACTCACAGAAGTTTCACAAGCTTAATTAAAACACTGAAGAAGGAGAGGAAGCCACACATCCTCTTATATATCAATGCAACATGAAATATCATGAAATTGAACAAGTTGAATCATTTTCAAATACTTCCACAAGCCTAAGACATTGAAAAAATATAATACTATGAATTAAAAATAATAATATACTTGTTAAACAAAAATAAAAAGAGGAAGACCAAGTAACATAATAACAACAACATAATCAGTGAGGACAAAATAAAACATATATTTGTAAAAAGAAAATAAGAAAAAAGAAATTAGAAATTTTCAAAAAAAATATTCTATTTTTTAATGTTGAAATGCTATTTCTCTTTTGTTTTCTCTTCTCGTATTTGCTCTTATTTTTTGGTTTAGATTATTTTTAACAAGTGAGATTAATAATATTCTAAATCTTTTAGTTAGGTTAATATACCTTATTATGCTTGGAGTCTTCTCTGGAGAACTTCAATATTCACGTTTATCAATGATCTCATAGGTAATGAAGGAAGAGTAAAAGAATATTTTTTATTAATTATATTTTTTTAATCAAATAAAGATGTTTAAATGAGAATTTTGTAAGTTCAACAACCGAGATGAAAAATGAGTGCAAATGTATGTGACAACTATACCATTTAGCCTTTTTATTATGCGTAGAATCTCTTTGTGTTCTTATCTTAATTATTTATAGTAAGTTAGACAAGAAGAAGAAATTGAGGGAGATTTAACTTTTTTTCTTTCTGTTGAGAAATCAGTTAGCAGGTAGTTGGTTGTGTATCCAACAATTAGTATTAGATTTATAGTTAAGATCAAGTTAGTTAGAAAACCATTAAGAGAAGCAATTATATATTAGCTCTTCCCTCAGATTGTATGAAATATAATTTTTATGAAAGAAATGAGATATCCATCTCTTACACATCATCTTCTCAAATCTCTTGTTTCTCTCTAAAAACCTTCATTATATCATAGCTTTTCTGAAAGCCAATACTTGTTAGGGGGGTTTGAACTGATTGTTGGTGTTGATCATAAGTGGTTATAGTCATTATGAGTTAAAATTGCTTCAAGGCCGTAAGAATCTTGGAGTTGCTTCCCCGAAAGAAATCAGATTTTTGAATTGATTAAAGTTCTGGAAAAAAGATCAACAAGAATGAGAATCAACGATGAACATAAAGCTGCAGATTTACTTAACTATCTAAGTAACAATCACAATAATGTGGTTGCTTCTTCTCAGGATGGAAACACCACTCCACAACTAAGTGTTGACCAAGGTATTGATTACAATTATCCCTTATTCTTGAGTCCAACATATGTTAGTGGAATAAGTATAATATCATTTCAACTTCTTGGAATTGAAAATTACATTCTGTGGTGTCGATCAATAAAATTGGCTCTATCTAAAAGAAATAAAATAGGACTAATTAATTGATACTGCAAGAAATAAAGGTTCTGGGAAGAACTATGGGGATAATGGGAAAGCGTCAATGCCATTGTCCCCTCGTGACTTATGAACTTTGTGTCCAAGAGTCTTCTTGGAGGAGTGACATTTGCTTCCAGTGCATTCACTGTATTACATCTAAGGGAGAGGTTTGATCGATTAGATGGTTTAAGAATCTTCAGTCTTCACAAGGAGATTTTATTTACAATAATGAACTACATCTATATCTACTTACTACACTAAACTGAGGAACTTATGGGATGAATTTAAAGTGTTAGTGCCTTCACCAACCTATGATTGTGAAAAATTCAGAGGATTTGTGTATCATCTGAATAGACAAAAATTATACCAATTTCTGTTCAGTTTAAATAACTCATATCAATAGGCAAGAAGCCAAATTCTCTGAATTCCTTGCTTAGCATTAACCAAGCTTATGCAATGATAGTTGGAGACGAAGGTAAAAAATCTATTGGATCAAGTAGTAGAAGTCTTGATCTAAATTTCATGTCTTCAAATAATATTGTCACACCCCGCCTTGGGGGGTATGACTGGCACCTGGTGCCCTACTAGGACCTGACCTGCTGGACTGTTAAGCCTGGGCGCATCTGGCGTGTCACGCCCCACCTTGGGGTTTATGACTGGCACCTGGTGCCCTACTAAGACCTGACCTGCTAAACTGTTAAGCCTGGGCGCGTCTGGCGCCTGACTGGCTCTAGCTCAAATTTCTGGAAACAAAGGGCTATATAGCGGTTGTAAATACAGCCCCCGGCCCATTGGCCTATAGCCTTCTGTACCTGTATTACAGCTGACCAGAAACAAGGTAATTCAGGGGAACCTATGCGGGCCGACAAGGCCACCATGCTGTCTAGTTATCTGCAAACTCAAGCATAACATACTGAAAAGCTACGTGACCGGCAAGGTCACCACTACTGGTAAACTATGGCCCCACATGGCCATCACAGAAGAAAGAAGTAGTAAAGGCAACTATACAACTGCACGGCCCCACACGACCGGCTCATCTGACCACAGGGAATATAAACAGACTGCAAGCCTCTAGGAAGGATAATAGAAATGATCGGGACAGGGCCCCGACCTACCCGTACTGTACAACAAAAGAACTGGACTACACCTCTAGAAATTCAGTCTCCGGATGACAGGAGCTGAATACTCAACCGCTGATGGGGATCACGTGGTATCGCCTGCTCGTCTATGGGTACCTGCAGGCAAGTAATGCAGCGCCCCACTGGGCGTCAGTACCGCTGGTACTGAGTATGTAAAGCAAACTGAATACAGCTGAATACAAGTAATATAACTAAAAATTCTGAATAGTATGAGATAACTGAATCTGTAAAAACTGAAGGGATATCTGAAATCAATAACATAACTGTCAAAACTGAAATAAGAAGGAGTAGATCAACCGTCTGATGGTGTAGATCGTACCTGTTCTTAATCATACTGAAGGGAGTAGGAATCATACCTGGAGACGTATCATTCTACTACTAATCTACCCGTATCTACTGTAATATGACGTAACATACATAACATAACATGGCATACACAACCTTACCCGACCCCCATAAGCCGGGAGGTACAATCAACACAGAATCTATACCCCTACCCCGGTCAACCCATCTCCTACACTGGCTGTAAGCATCCTGCCGGTCCCCTGGGTATGCACTTGGGCTCGCTGAGCCCCTGACTATAACTGCATCTGAGTCCGGAGGACTCCTGAATCTGCACCCGGGCGTATCCGCTCGACTGGGGTGTGTAAGGGCCGATCAAGGCACAAGTATGGGGAAAAACTGGCATCCCATCTTCGTCCCCTGGCGGGACGGCATGCCACTCCATAGAGTGACGTATCCTCGTCCTCTGGCGGACGAGTCGATACAGCTATTAACCCTGGGCGGTCATGGATGCTAGGTAATCCGACCCCAAACAATACAACGGTCTCAACTGGTATAGCTAGAGCTTATCTACCGGTATAGCTAGAGCTTATCTGGCCTTCTGGCCGTATGCTAAGGCTACCTGTTGCTAAGGTAACCTGAACGACCGTCTGTGCGCCTTGTGCCTTTATCTGATCAGAGGATCCTGATATTGATCATGACCTCTAACGATCTGGCTGCATAACCTTAAATAACTGAATAGTCGGGTTGAATGACCCGAATGTGGCTGTAGTCTAACAATGCTCTAACTGTTCTACTTGAGTGCTTATAGTTCATGCATAACCGCAGACTTGTGGGCATCTAATTGCTCTGTTATTTTGCTTAAACCACTGTAAGGCTGGACTTAATTAAACTTACTCCCAGGCGATCAATCTCTGGATCTTCACGGGGAGTCTACTGATCCCCTGGTCTTAATAAACACTATGCTAGCAGGGTACTATCAATTTCTTACGCCTTGTGTGTATCCACTTGGATTTATACTACTATTCTGGGGAATTCCCGGTCTTATGAGCTATTCTGTAAATACTGGCCTTTTGCTAGGGCTCTGTATCTAAATATCTTACGAGAACCAGCTGAAGTACTAGTCTGTCGCTGACTACTGAGGTGGACCCTTCTTTGGGGTACCCACGGGTATTCTGACTGGGGCGGCCGGCTGACTTATGGGGTGTTTCACATAATAACTGCTAGGTTGACTAAGGCCGACTCTCACCTACAAGGATGGGAAAATGACGTACGACTACTTAACATACTAGAACAATTCTGGTATTGCTAATCTATGAAATTTGCCTATTCGGCCTCTAATCCTGGTTCTAGCATGTGCACTAATGTTACCGATCTTCAGGAATGCTTCCCTGCTAATGCAGGCGCCAGCTGGTCGGTAGACCGTCTAACTGCGCCCTTATCATCTAGTCATTTGGTTTAGGCCATTAACTCTGATAAACTCCTAGAGCCTAGATCTGGCAACAACACATAAGTCTATTAACTTAATAACTGAGAACTGAGATAGTTTCTATGACTTCATACGTAATTCACACTTAATTTGTCCCTTCTCTTCTCCTTTCCCTTTCTCCTTTCTTCTCTCCTTTTCTTTCTTTCTTCTCCCCTTTTTTTTTGGGAAGGGGGGGGGGGTCCTGCAATGCAATTGTACATGCTTTCTATTACTAATCAACATCTGTAACTGTACCCCTTATAGGCGACTACTCACAGCACATCTATTATCTGTATATATATATATATATATCAATAGCTACATACGATATGTACTGAATTCTGCGGTAATACATAATCTCTGACATGCTTTGCTGAGTCTCATACCGTACATGATACACCGCTTCTACGGCCTAATAATATCTCCTGCCCTGACTTATCATTTCATTGTATTGTCACCCCATTCTGAAAGTAACAAACATAAACACTTTAGTTATTGTCTGCTGTTTGAAATTCCGCCACTCTTGCGATATGGGGTCGACGTTCAAATCTTGTAGCCTTACTAGGCATATATTGAGAGCCCATGACTGTCTGCTGGGCCTTATCTCTAGGCTACACTAGATTAGAATTGTTGTATCAGTAACTTCTTAACTTTTCCATAGCGGACATACTGCGGTATTCTGAACCGCAATCTTACTGTCAGTCCGAGGCTTAATCCTTAATACGATATTTTATCAATCCGGGGGTAATTCTAGTTTCCCCACAAGATCTGACATTCCTGCTTCTTTCCCTCATCTTACTTAAGCTGAACTCTGGGGTTCAAGGTACCTACTCTTCATTGTTAACAAGATTGCTGGTCCAATATCAGTTCACACTTCCCCTGACTTGCAGTCAGACCTACCGGATTCACATGACCCCTCACCTTTTCGATATCACAACCGGATCATAACTACAATCTTACAGGTATGTCTTGCTATCTGTTAACATACGTGGCGGCCTTGGCCTTTTTCTGACTCGAACTTGACTATTACCCGGCATTCATCACTAACAGGTCTTTTACCCCTGCTTCGGGTAAGCTATCAGTCTTACTTTCTCTACTGGCTTATTATCATAAGGGTCTGCACAACTTACGGAATCATAGGGGCTCTTTATACTTTCTAATACTTACTAGGATCAATCAGCCCATCTTTACTTACCGCCGGATTTGGCAACCCCATCTCAAGCCTTATGCCCCTTTACTATACTGGCATCAAAATCAAGAAGTAGGAATAGCCCTTTTTTTTATTGCAACAAATAAAAGCATTTAACTGTACTATATCCAGAAAGATGTATTTGGGATTCCTGCATTTCCCTTTCATTCTTATACTTACCTAGTAGTCTAACCTTGTCTGTAATCTTAATCAGATCTTATACAGCTAATAAATAAATCAACTCGTATGCACATTATACTTCTCACTTCCTATTCTGACGTTATCAACGTATACTGGGAATAGTGCCAATAAAGGTATCACGCTGGGAGGTCTCTGATACCTCTTCCTGCTGCTGTAGTTATCATATAACTGGCTGATGCTCTCTTCTGTTGCTATATCTGATCTTCTGCCTGTAATAGGGTAATGCTGATCTGCCTTTGTATCTGTAATCAAAGAATACGATAAGTATTTAGGGACTCAACCCTATATTGTACCGTTCTAAAGCACGACTGACTGAGAAGGAAGGGTAACCATCCTATCATGCCTCGCAGCCTCCTGCCTATAGTATGTGGTGCACAATACATCCATAGACAAGAATCTACTTAGCACGGCTTGCAGACTCCCTGGGACACGACCTGCTCTGATACCAAGTTTGTCACACCCCGCCTTGGGGGGTATGACTGGCACCTGGTGCCCTACTAGGACCTGAACTGCTGGACTGCTAAGCCTGGGCACATCTGGTGCCTGGCTGGCTCTAACTCACATTTCTGGAAACAAAGGGCTATATAACGGCTGTAAACACAGCCCCCGGGCCATTGGCCTATAGCCTCCTGTACCTGTACTAACAGCTGACCAGAAACATGTCAATATAGGGAAAACTATGCGGGCCGACAAGGCCACCATGTTGTCTAGTTATGTATAACTCAACCTTGAAGTACTGGATAACTACGTGACCGGCAAGGTCGCCACTACTGTCGAACTATGGCCCCACACGGCCAACATAAAAGAAACAGAAGTACTAACAGCTAACCACTGCACGACCTCACACGACCGGCTCATCTGACCACAGGGAAACATATACAGACTGCAAGCCTCTAGGAATAGCAATAGAAATGATCGGGACAGGGCCCCGACCTACCCGTACTATACAACAAAAAGGAACTGAAATACACCTCTGAAATTCAGCCTCCGGATGACAGGAGCTGAATACTCGACCGCTGACAGGAAGTCACGTTGTATCGCCTGCTCGTCTATGAGTACCTGCAGGCAAGTAATTCAGCACCCCACCGGGCGTCAGTACCGCTGGTACTGAGTATGCAAAGCAATAACTGAAAGCAAAGTCTGAAAACAACAATGTAACTGATAAACTGAAGTAGGAAGAATTAGATTAACTGCCTGATACTGTAAGTCATACCTTTTCTCATTTATACTGGAAGGAATTAGGAGTCATACCTGGAGACATATCCTTCTACTGCTGATCTACTCGTATCTAACGTAACATGGCATAACATGAAATAGCACAACATGGCACACACAAACCTTACCCGGCCCCCATAAGCCGGGAGGTACAACCAGCACAGAATCTACACCCCTACCCCGGTCATCCCATCTCCTATAATGGCTGTAAGCATCCTGCCGGTCCCCTGGGTATGCACTTGGGCTCGCTGAGCCCCTGACTATAACTGTACCTGAGTCTGGAGGACTCCTAAATCAACACCCGGGCGTTTCCGCTCGACGGGGGTGTATAAAAGCTGACCAAGGAAAAATATAGGGAAACTGGCATCCCATCTTCATCCCCTGTGGGACGGCATGCCACTCCGTAGAGCGACGTATCCTCGTCCTCTGGCGGACGAGTCGATACAGCTATCAACCCTGGGGCGGTCATGGATGCTAGGTAGTCCAACCCCAAACAATACAACGGTCTCAACTAGTAATACTATCTGCATATCTCACATGCTGAGGCTAATAGGGGTAAAGTATCATATATATTACATGCTGAACTAATGATAGTAATCTGTACGTATTTAATACGTGCTGAGACTGGTAAGTATATATATATATAAGTATAGTCTCCTACCAAACTATACTGGGGCAAATGCTATACAAGATAGTGTTTCTGCTGAAAACTATGTTGTTTATTGAGTTTCTGTATTAACATGATTTACTATTCCTAACATGCGTTCTAAACTTTATTTTAGCCTGCCATTCTATCTCTGAAGTGCTTTACGGATATTGCATCACTTTACGGGGTTTCAACTGAATACAATAAAATCTTAACATTTCATATTACATCACATACTGAGCATACTGGGCAGTTTCTAACACTTGTGTCAGAATCTATGTCGTACTAGTAAGTTTCACACAAGTTACAACTCGATGCTTCTCATATCGTATCAACATTCACAATAAACGTAACCTCGACTTCTGAACATTCTACTGGTCTGTAAATTATTATATTGTACCGATATTACTTAACTTGCCGAGGGAACTAGCTTTACATACCTTATTCTTGAACTATTCGTCCGTCGGACGAGACTCGGCCGGTACTTCAACTATTTTCTCCCAACTGCATTCATAAATACGTTAATTAATACTAAATACAGCTTTATTGTAAAGAGCAACGTCACTTTCGATATAGTTTATAGCCTAAACTTAGGCCTATCGAAAGGCGGTCGAGAACTCGCTATTTTTCAGCGGTCCCGAAGGGAGAACTATTCACTTCTCAGCTGGGAACACATAGACATTAATTTAGAGCAATTCTACTCACCTTAGTTCGGTGGCTCGCCGATTCGTCGGCCGTATTTCACGAAACTAATTCCGCAGGAATGCTCTCTGCTGCTAAATACTTCGGTATCTGGGATTAATTTGAGTTTGGGTAACGTTTAGCAGCGTAATCGGACGAAAATTACTTAATTTCCTTCGTCCCCCCTTTCTCTCTGCGTGTAACCTCTGTTTTCTGAAATTTCCTTTGATTAAAATGAAATTAAACCGAAGTGGGGCTTATATACTTGAGCCTGAACCTGGGCAACGTGTCATGGAGCCATCGCGGAGGCCTCACCTCCGTGACACGCTGCCATCGCGGAGGGGCTCTACCTCGGCTCCTCCCGCGATGGTTCGACGGGTTTCTCGTCCGATCTTTTTCCCGGCCTTTCTCTAGCACGTATGGCCTTCAAATATACTTAACCAACGTGCGAATAGGTCGTCTAGGTGCCGGGAGTTCTACGGGGTATAACAGATACTACATCTTATTTTATCCATTACCCTATTCTTTTTTATAGTAGCTCTACCATGTACACTTTTCTTGTAGGTTTATCCTTAAAATTGTTGATGTCTTTTCTTGTAGGTTTATTCTTGAAATTGTTGATCACTTTTTGGAGATTTATCCTTTAAATTATTGATGTGTGATATTATGTAATGATGAAAAATAACACAATCTATCCAAACATTGTATTCATTAAAAAATTACAGTACGATGTATACAACACAATACTTAAAATACGATACATTATGAAATAATATGTAACAACCACCCAAGCAGAATGTAAGAAACTCCATGTAACTAATCTTTAGGGGTCGTTTGATACATGAGATAAAAATAATAACTCCGAGATAAAATTTGAGATTAACTTTATCTCATATTTGATTTGAGGTCTTAGCTAATTCACACCTTATTTAATTTCACTATATACTAAAAAAATAGAATAAAATAATCTCATAAAATATCCAACCTATAAAATATACTCATTGTATTTGCGTATCAAACGACCCCCTTAAATTACTAACCCTTAAATTCTCTATATCATAATTTATGCATAACTTGCTTTTGGGTATGTATGACCCGACAATGAATAGAGGAATATTATGTTGTACCATATGCTATAGAGTATAAATCTCACTCACCTTGGGGGCGATTCACTTGAATCTCCGTTAAAATTTTGAAAGAAAGGTAATACTAAAGGTAGACAATTCGGTTTAGGTTGTTCCCTCTCGTCCCTGTAGTACTACTGCCCACGAACAACAAGAGGAAGTGAGAAGAAAAGGAAGTCCCCTGCTTGCAATTTTTGTGAAGAGAAATCAAGTCCTCTCTCTTGTCATTCTTCTGATTTGTTTGTTTAGTTTTGAGTTTCCTCGTTAAGCGAGGAGCCCCGGAAGAGAAGAGGAATGACGGAGGTGAAAAAGGAGCTCACGCCGGAGGAAGAGAAGCTCACTATCAGAGATATATCTATTGCTGCCGAAGCCCAAACCAAACAAGGCGATACTTTTTATTTAATCACTCAGCGGTAAACTACCCTCTTTTTTTATTTTTTATTTTTTATCTATAGCTGCTGCTGCTCTAATTGACTACTTTGGTGTATTATTTCTAGGGTTTTTTTTGCACGCACCGTTTTTTCCCCTTCTCATGCACCATATCTGCCGTATGATAGGTTTAAGAGAGCATTCTTGAATGCCATCAGGATATCAGAGACAACAGTATGTCATTCCCCTGGCTAATTTTTGGGGTTCCTTTGCTCCAACTATTTCACCTTGGGTTTGCTTTCTGGCTGTTAAAATTTGAGTCTTAGAACTATAAGCCATGTTCTTTATCCATACAACGATGCAAAGGCAAACATTAACAATGGCTTACAGTCCTATGCAGCCTCCCCTTTGCATTTCTACAAAGATGCTTTTCCTTTCCTTGACATCATTGCCTGCAGATCACTAAAGGAGCAACTTTACCAATTGCGCTATGGCTACTTTGAAAGGAGAAAGACTAGATCTTTAGGAAGCATTTTTCGATGCCAATTAGGGTATCAAATAAAACACTACACCGTTCCTCCACTAATTTTTAGGGTTCCTGGGTTCTCCCTATTTTGTTAGAGGCTTTTGCCCCTGGAAACCCCCAACCCTTCCCAAAAAAGTAGAGAAAGAATAAATTGAAAAAAGGGGAAAGAGTACTAATCTCTACTACACTGACCCAAAAGTGTTGTCTAGTGGTCAAATATTCAATGAAGCGGCTAAAAACATGGGGTTTTGGGTTCAAATCCAGCAAAGACAAAAAAAAAATTTCATCCTATTTACCTAAGCCCCAACGGGTAGAGTAAGCAGTTATTGGTGGAATAGTATAGATGTGCATAATGTGGCGCGAACACAACCCTTACAAAGAGAAGGCGTAGTTTGCTATCGGGCTGTAATAACTAAGTATTACTCCCTCTGCTTCATTTTTAAGTTGCACTATTTTCTTTTTAGTTCATTCCAATAAGTATGATACATTTCTATATTTGGAGATAATTTAGCTTCAAAATTTTCATTTTACCCTTACTGGCCTGATTTTATAGCTACACAAATATCATGACTTATTTAAGACCACAAGTTCTAAAATTCTTCCTTTCTTTCTTAAATTTTGTGTCTAGTCAAACACCGCCACATAAAATGAAACGGAAGGAGTAAAACCATAAGTCATGTTTTTTTACTGTGGGCATTGCAAATGCAAAAACTGACCCTTCTGAAGTATGTTGCTATTTCATCCCCTAATTTCTTCTTTAGTAATATCGGAAAAATGCAACTTTCTGTTCCTTAGGGGGACATTGGATACAAGTTATGCAACTTTAGAATTTAACTTACTTGAACAGTAAGGACAAAATGAAAATTTTACTTTTGGTATACTGAAACAGGATCTATTTAAAGAAGAGTGTGGACTTTGAGGAGTTATTTACTTCTCTGGAAGCCATTATTGAGTTGTTTATGTTCTTCTTCTTGGCATTTTTGTTAGCAAAAGGTAAGGTAGTGTAATAGATAAACAAGCAGCGTTTTTTTTTTTTGGGAGAATGAAATAACTAAACAAGCACAAAAGATGTGCTGTAACAGCTGTACAGTAATTACAGAAGCAAAAATCAGCAAAAATCTGCCTGTTCTAATCTAATTTTCTAATCCTTTAGGGCTCCTAAAATTTTGTAAGACTAATTTAGCATCATTTGCATTTTCCATTCTACACCATGAGCAAAACAAGATAATACATCTGGACTTTATTCTAATGACAGAACTAGCAGTGCTCAAAGTATCTTTTGTTCCTCTCAGTCCAAGTAGTCCACCAAATATATGCAGGTATCATATTCAACCAAAGTTTACCCATCCTTGGTCCAATTTTGTTCCAGAAGCTTAGTCAATCAGTCTATGAACTAGGCATGGCCCACTGCATATGAAGTGAGAGGACAACTGTGAGGTCTTAGGTTCAAATTTCAATGGAGGCATAACGGATGTTTCTGCCCATATGTGCAATAAAATCTTGTTACTTAATCGGAAAAAAATGATGCTATCTTCTGATTCAGTAAGCGGTTGGAGTGTGCATAAGTGGTTGAAAAATTCAGCAGTCCTGCAAACCTCCCAGTCATTGGATCTCCTCTTCTGAAGTTGATATCCAAGTCCCATTTTCTCTGTTTTGTGCCACAAAAGCTGAAGCATTCTGCCAGTTAAAATAGATCAGGAAAAGAGTCCATCAATGGCTCATGTCCTATACAGTTGTCCTTCCAGAAGGATATCTTTGTCCCATTATCCACCTGGAAACCTTTTCTAGACTTGAAACAGGGCATGTGAGCTCTAGTATTTCTCCAAACTAAGACTCCATATGCAGTTTATACTTTTTTGGTGTATCAATGGTCCTCAATTCCATATTTGTTCTTAATCACACCAACCCCAAAGGCCACATACCTCTGAGTTTTTCTTCTAGCATTGTGGCCGTTGGTTTATCTTTGAGAGGTTTTGGTCCTTTATGAAAACAGTTTCTATGAGTTCCAGACCTCAATGTATTTGTTGTTTGAATATTTTGTTATAAATGTCAGATTATCACTTGAAATTCGGAGAGGATTTGCGTCATATATGTGTATGTAAATGCTTTTCTGCAGAGTAAGACTGTTGGGTAAATGATTATCAAAATTTTAATGGGTTTCTACAGATGGTGGCAAGAATGGTTGGAATATGTGAACCAAAACCAGACTAATGCTGTAAATGATGGATCTGCTTCTGAGCATTGCTTAGATGGTTCTAGTGCTTTGAAGAGGCCTTCCAGTATTGATAATTCTGACTTGATATATGAAGCAGCCTCAGGGGATGCTAGTGCGGGGATTGAGCTGCATGATACCCTCGTTGAAGGCACCGATTATATATTACTTCCTCAGGAAGTGTGGAATCAACTATATGAATGGTGAGCTTTTATTAGAGAATGTTCTTGGTTATACCTTTTCGTATATGCTGTATGTTAGTCATGTAGTACATACATTCATTAAACACAGTTAATTTGTTAGATTATAGAACTCGAAGGTTAGACAAAGTGGAAAATATAAAACTATGATAAATCATTCAAAGAAATCATGATATAGCTACTTATAGGACTTTGGATTTATGTAAAGGTAGATCTTCTACTGCCGCAATTACCTCTGGAATAAAACCTACTCCCTCCGTCCCAATTTATATGACATGCTCTCCTTCCTAGTCTGTCCCAAAAAGAATGTCACCTTTCTATAGTTATAAAAAAACCTTAACTTTAAAGTTTCTCTTTTACCTTTAATGAAATAATTATAGCCACACAAATGTCTAAGCTTTGTGATAGACCACAAATTTTAGACGTATAATTTCCTTATTAAACTTTGTCCAAGTCAAATGGTGTCACATAAATTGGGACGGAGGGAGTACAACATTATGGTAGTTGTGTAAAGAGACTTGAGGGCGAAAACAGTTTGTAAGAGTTGATGGACTTTGAAGAGTACCTCTTACTCGACCCTTCACCAGTGTGTCAAAGGCTCATTTAAGGCTTGCTTAAGCCTTGAAGCTCAGAAAAGCTCAGGGAGGGTGCTTTGCCTTGCTTAAGCTGCGCATCATGGTAGGTAAGGGCATTAAGACGTGCGCCTCATTGCCCATGATTTCTATCTTGAACTGAGTGGTAATAAACAACAAATGTAATCGGCAAAATAAGTGTATTAGTTGTTAAGGAAAATATTATGATTGAGTTTGTTACTTTTTCTTTGGAATTACATATATATTTTTGTATTTTTTTTCGATCATTGCACTTTTTTCACTCGAGCCATATTTAAGTTGCGCTTTGTGCTTAAAGCCCTTATAGACTTGGAGTGCGTTTAGAGCTTTTCACCTTTGACAACACTGCCCTTCACTTGTTGCTTGGTTTTTTTTTTTTTTTTTGGGGGGGGGGGGGGGTTGGAGTAATAGTAGATGATGTCAAATGTCTTGGTTCAAATGTTTCCTCTTTTATCAGAGAATTGGTTACCTAAAATATTCCGAGCTTTAAGAGTAAGCTGGTATTTATTTTTGACAAGGTAACAGAATTTGTATATATAACTCATCAACATAAAAGTGCTGGAAACCAGAATTTATATCAATGATTCATCAATTACCGAAGAGTGAAAACCAAAAGACTATCTCTAAATCCTATTTCTTATTACAAGGATCCTAGGATTTCGATCCTATTTCTTATTACAAGGATCCTAGGATGTCTGTACCCGAAACTGGATCATCTACATATTCTGAGCTACACCAATCACAAAAACTAATAATGCAGTTCAGTTTTAACTTCTGTATAGGGCTGTTTTTGCCTTCAAAACACCTAGAGTTTCTCTCCCTCCATGTAGTCCACCATATTATTGCTAGGACAATTCTCCATCTGCTTCTGTTGTTGCTGCCTTCCCCTTTCTTCTGTTGTTGCTGCCTTTCCCTCTGGTGTTCATGCTTACTAAGACCTCTTTGTTCTACCTGGCATAGTCCATGTAATACCTCTGAAACTGGTGAACAGATTCCACAGCTGCTTTGCCACTTTGCAGTGTGAAGGAACAGATGGTTAATTGTCTCTGCATTTTTTTCACAAAAATAGCATCTGGAGCACATATGTATGCCCCTCTTCTGTAGATTCTCCTGAGTTAAAGCAACTTCTTTTACCACCAGCCAGGTAAAAATTGCTACTTTGTATGGGATTTTAATTTTCTATATGAGCTTCCATGTTAGGAAATTTATCTGGGATCCCATTTGATTTGAATCCTTCTAGGCAGAACTTACTGTGAAGATGCCCTTGCGGTTGCATCTCCAGATTAAATTGTCTTCTCCTTCCTGCAAAATCTTGTATTGATCCAAGTGCCATAAAAGCAGGCCATTCTTTCTATCTCTCAGTCTTGCATCAATCTTCTATATGTTAAAATTCCAGCCTTGGTTAGACCATACTTCCTGTAAAGTAGCATCCTGCTGCTGATTTAGTGAGAAAATGTCAAGGAACAGTTGCTTGAGGCAATCATTCCCTAACCAGTTATCCTCCCAAAACAGAATCTTCTTCCCATCTTTCACATTTAGACTGATTCTTTGTGAAAATATATGCCATATGTTCCTGATTGATCTCCACAAACTGGTTCCATATGTAGTGTTCAATTCCTTTGTCTTCCAAAAACCATCATTTTCGTATTTGGCTGTAATCACAGTGCCCCATAGAGTTTTCTTTTCCCTAGGAGGCTTCTATTTTTCTTTCTCAGGTTTCTGATGCCTAACCCTTCATGCTTCTTGGCCAATACTAAGGTTTCCCATTTCACTAAGTGGTAGCCTTTTTTCTCCTTGTTCCCATGCCATAGGAAGTTCCTCCTAGGAGCATCAATCCTCTCTTCCACATTATTTGGCATTCGAAATAAAGACATCATGTAAGTGGGTAGAACATCTAAAACTGATCAGTACTAACTTGCCATCCATTGGTAAGTACTATGTTTTACATCTGGTTAATCTTTTTTCACACCTTTCTACGACACGATTCCATATCTCTCTAGACTTACTTTTTGCTCCCAGGGGCATTCCTTGATAAACTGTTGGGGTGTTACCTATCTCACCACCCAAAATCTCAGCCAAGATTTGAATTCTTGTCACCTCATTAATTGAGAAATGTGGCCTTTACCCCAATTAATGTGCAGACCTGAGGTGGCCTAAAAAAGAACAAGGATAATCCTCAAATACTTCTACTGGCATTCCTTTGCTTCACCAAAAATGAGAGTATCATCAGCATATTGTAGATGTGTCACTTCTACAGCCTCATTCTGTTCCTTTGCTACATTGAAACCCCTTATTCATCCGTTGTGGTGAGCAGTCTTCACCATGTTGTTGAGTCCCTCCATTACCGAAATAAAACAGAAAGGGTGGTAGGAGGTCACCTTGTCTCAGTCCTCTTTTGAAGGGAAGGTACCTTCAGGATATCATTTATCAACACAGAGAATCTAATAGTGCTAATACAAAACCTCATCCATTTCTCACCAAAACCCATTTTCTGCATTCCTAGTAGAAAGTTTCAGTTTGCATGATCATATGCCTTTTCAATATCCAATTTACACATGATCCCTGGTGTATTATCCTTGAGTCTGGAATCTATACATTCATTTGCAATCAGGACTGCATCTGTAATCTGTCTGCCTCTCAAAAATGTCATTTGATGCGTGTCTACTAGCTTGTGCATCACTTTCTTCAGCCTCTCTGTAGGTATCTTGGAGATCAATTTGTGCATGCTTCCTATTAAATTAATTGGTCTAAACTCTCAACTTACTTTAAGAGTAAGTTGGTACTGCAATATGCTAATCTTACATATGTAAATTATTTAGTGCAACAACTTATAAAATAAGTGGTCCCCAAGGCTTTGGTCTATTGGTAAAAGCGCAATGCCATGATGTGTGGGTTAGGCATACGTTCTGGGTTCGAACTTTATTGCAGACAAAATCCTAGTGTTTAAGTGTAGAAGGTTAGAGGGGCATATCTATTGTTCACTGAGTTTCAAATCTTGCGTTGGTTGCACCCTCGGGGATTTCTCGGTTATAAAAAAAGCTTATAGAGTAAATGACATGTAAACGTGCAGTGTCCTTTTTTTAATATGAGTATAGCAAGTATTATTCACAAGTGAAATAGCCAAGCCCCAAGGATGCCAAAAAAGGGAGGATCTTTTACAAAATCAGATCTGCAAAAAAAGTAATGTCTTATCGTTTTGTCCTACTCCTACTCGTATTTGTTTTCAAGTTTACACAGAAAACCAAAAGTCCTAAGCATTTTTTCTTCGAAAGAAGTTTGCTGTTGTCTTGTCTTCAAGTAATCTGCTCCTTCATTCCAAAGGATAAACACTATACAGGCGAGGACATACAGGCTAGGATAGTTTACCCTGTCTTTTTAATTTTCTTTGCGCGCCTATAGCCTTACCGGTAGCTAAAGAGCTCCTTTGCTATATGCAGCATCATCCATTAAGTCCCGAGCAATTTTGAAAAACTTCACAGCTTTGGCTAGCAATGATACAATGTATCAATGGATGGCTACTGTTCTTTTCCTTTCCGCACATGTATGTAGTTTGTGCCCTTGTGAAACTACTAGAGTTCATGCAAGAAAAACTTAGCTTGGCTTTCTTCTATATTGTTTTCTTATAATCAAGAAAATCCCGAAAGTCAGTACAGCTGCATGGTTCAAAACTCGATGGAGAATGGGCTTATCCCTCTAACATCCTTCATTTCAATACTCGGCTTTTGTCTGCTGCAGGGTTTGCACATGTGACATGCGCCAACTGAGGTGTCCTGAGAACTCACCATTTGTCCATCATATGTGTCGCGGACTATACCTTTTCTCACTGGCTTTTTCTTCTTCATTCAATTTTTAGATTTCTAATAAGGGTATAATAGAATGGATGGTATTGGTTTCAGGAAATGACTAGTTCTGAGAATATAGTATTCTTTTAAATTTGGTCCCGTCTTTAATTATAAGCTCCTATACTAATGTTCTCAATATCTACAACTACAATTAGAAAAAGGCACTGTTATAAATAAAAGTAGAAAAGGGATAGAGAGAAGAAAAAATGAAACTTGATTTGACCATCTCTTATTTTCGCTTCCATAGGTGTTGTTGACTGCTGTCCCCTCCCAAATTGTTGATTGTAAAGGCATGTGTCCTCTGTAAGCCACAATTTCTTTTCATTTTACTAAACACCTTAATCTTCTCTGTTATTTTTTTAACATTGGTAACTTTGTATTTTTCTATAAATGATCAAAATCAAAACAGTATATAGGTTGTACTGATACCATATTTACAGCAAAAGGCTCTATGAAACTGAAGCTATTCTAATCTTCTAGATGGAATCTAGTACATCTAGAATTTCAACAATTTCTTCCAAGTGAGACTGTACAATTCATTTTGATGTGCTGGACAGAATTGCTCCTATTTTCAAAGCATTTGGAATTCCTTTCCATATTATCCACCATATAAAAATTTGTACCATTCTCCATCTTTCCTCTGTCTCTAGTCTCCCGTCTTGCTTCTTCCCAACTTGGTAAAGTTGCAGAAATCTTTCCGGGCATTATCCATGTGATACCTCTGAGATCCAGGAACATCTACATACTTGACCTGTTATCTTGCAATGAAGGAACATGTGATTTACTGTCTCTGCAGTTTCCCTACAAACAACATCTGGGGCAGATAGTAATCCCTCTTTTCATCAAGTTGTCCCAAGTAAGAACTGCTTCCTTTGCCAAAAGCCAAACAAAACAAGAAACCTTATATGGTATCTTTGTCTTCCAAATGTGCTTCCAAGGCCATTCTTTGATCTGATGGTTGGTTCGGTTCTTATCTTTATAAGCTACCTTCACTTTATAAGCACCACTACTATGTCCATTCCACCATAATCTTATCATCCCCTTCTTGTAAGCCACCAAAAGTCCCAACAAATTGTAAAATGCAGTCACCCTACTTAACTCCCCGTATTAGGCATTCTTCTGAAAGTAATATCCCATCCTTGGCTTGACCACTGTGCCACTGTATTGTGTTGATGAAGTACAACAATGTAGATGTCAGGAAATTTCTCTTGTAAACTCTCAGTTCCAAGCCATTTATACTTCCAGAAATCAGTTTTACTATCATTTGCAACTTTAATAGAGAATTTGTTCTTCAGCATTGGCCACAAGGCCCTGATAGATCTCCATAAATTGACCCTATAAGGTGTGTTGATCTCCTTAGTCATGCACCTGTCTTCTACCTTCTGCTTTGATGACACTTCCCCATAACATCTGGTCTTCTTGTGTGAATCTCCAAAGCCATTTTATTTTTAGAGCCTTGTTCTGGAACTTCAGGTCTCTAATCCCCCCCTCCCCCTCCCCTTCTTTTTACTCATTGCCTTCCATTTAACCTGATGGAAACCTTTCTTCTCTTTGTTCTCTTGCCACAAAAAAGATCTTCTAATATTTTCCAATCTTTTGATAACACTTGCTGGAATTGGAAATAGTCATATCATGTAGGAGGGGAGGACATCTAACACAGAGTTGATGAGTATGACTCTACCTCCCAGTGCCAAGTATTGGGATTTCCACCTGGATAGTTTCTTCTCGCACTTCTCGATAACACCATTCTAGATTTCCTTGGATTTTGATTTGGCCCCTAAAGGCATGCCAAGATATACAAATGGCAAGGACCCTACTTCTCCTCCCAGTATTGAATCTAGGAACTCCATATCATTGACTTCATTAATTGGATGCGGGGAGCTCTTCCGCCAATTGATGTGAAGACCATACACATTCAAATAGAACCAATATCACCCTCAGATACTTCAGTTGATCCACATTTGCATCACAGAAAACCAGAGTGTCATCTGCATACTGTAAGTGTGTGATCTCCATGCTACTGTTGTCCCTCCTATCCATTTCAAAACCATTAATCCAGCGAAAGATCTTTGCAGTTTTCACCATATTATTTAATCCTTCCATTTCCAAAATGAACAAAAAGGGGATAAAGGATTACCTTGTCTTAGCCCTCTTTGGGTTTTGACAAAACCAGCAGGAGAGCCATTGATCAGGATTGAAAAGACTGAAAAGCATACTGTGGAAGTGCAATGCCTGATCCAATTGATCCATTTGCCTCCAAAACCAAACCTCTTCAAATTCTCCCATAAGAACCCCAAATTAACATGATCATATGCCTTTTCTATATCAAGCTTGCATAAAATACCAGGTTTATTTTGTTTGAGTCTCGAAGCAACAACGTCATTAGCCACTAAGACAACATCAATAATTTGCCTCCCCTTGAAAAAAGCCATTTGTTGAGAATCTACCAATTTTGCCATCACCTTTTTAACCTCTTAGTCAGTGCCTCTGAAAACAATCTTTAGATACCGCCTATTAAACTAATAGGTCTGAAGTCTCTAAATTCTTTAGCTCCTTTCTTTTTTGGGATTAGAGCTATAAAAGTTGCATTAAAACTCTTTTCAAATACCACATGTTCTTGAAAATTCCTGACTGCAGCCATGACGTCTTGTTTCTTTATCTCCCAACAATTGTGGATGAAATCCATAGCGAAGCCATCGGTTCCTGGGGTTTTGTCTCTTGCACACCACTTAAGGCACTGCAAAACCTTGTGTTCTATAAAGCTAGATTGCAAAGCCGCTTTCTCTTGCTTTCAAATAGTGAGGCAGTTGGCAAAATTGTAAACAGGTCTCCAAATCTCTTTTTCTTTTTGTATATAACTTCTGATAAAAGTCAATGATCTCCCCCCAAATTCATGATGGATCTTCAGTAGTTTCTCCTTGAATCATCAACTGGTCTATGTTATTATATCTCTTATGAGCAGTTGTCATTTTATGGAAGAACTTGGTGTTCTTATCTCCTTTTAGCCACTGTGTCCTGAGTCTCTTTCTCCATGAAATTTCTTCATTTTTGCCAAACTCCTTATAGTCCATAAACAAAGCAGCTTTCCTCACTTTCTCCTCATTCACTGTTCTGTTTTCCAGTATAGCCTCCCATTCATCTAATTGCCCAAGTAGAACCTTTCACTGAGAGTTGAGGTTTCCTTGATAGCTTTTACTCCATTCCTTAAGCTTTGTTTTGATAGCTTTGAATTTATAAGCCAGGATGAAGTCTGGCTTCCCCGAGGGCTTAAAAGAGCTCCAGCAGTTCCTGATTCTGTCAATGAATCATTAGTTCCTAACAACCACTTATCTACCTTGAAATAAGATTTATTGTGTGCCCATATTCCACATTGCAAGGTAACTGGATTGTGATCTGAAAGAAATCTCCGCATTAGAATTTGCTTAATGTTGCTGAATTGTTATCCCATTCATTTGAAGTAAGGATTCTGTCAATCCTAGATGCTGTGAGGTGGTTATCCCCTTTAAACCATGTGTAGGTTCTCCTTTCCAAGTTAAGAGCAAACAGTTTCATGTCTTCTAGAAAGCCAGAGAATTCCACCATATTTGTGGATCTTCCTTCTCTTGCAATTCCTCTTTTCTGTTGGGTATCTGATTGTATTAAAGTCCCCACAATCAACCCAGGCTCCTTCCATCAAACCCCTAATTGCACTAATTTCATGCCATGATATTCTTCTTTCAATGCAACAATTAGGGGAATATACACCTGTTATATGATATGACTATTCCTGAAGAAGTGCTTCAAATTTGCAAGTAAATAGTATAAGCTCCAATTTTTGACCTCCCCTTTCCACACTCTACTGTCCCACAACAAGAAAATTCCCCTCTTGAACCACTAGCCTCCAGATATGCATACCTCATCAATCTGCCTCCCGATGTGTGGTCAACCATCTCCTTTATATCCCCCTCCAATTTGGTTTCTTGAAGGAAGGATGATATCTGTGTTCCAATCCATAACCAAACTCTTCACTAGTCTTCTTTTATCCCTCCCATTCAGTCCTCTTACAGTCCATGAAACAAGTTTGAAATTCATGGGTCATTTGTTGTCGAACTACCCCTGCTCCCATTACCACTGTCCTTAAATTTCATGTCAAAAGATACTAGGCCTTTTAGTTCCTGTGCACCTTTGAATCTAGCTTTCTTGAAATCCTGCTCCATCTTCCTTGCTTGTCTACTATTGTCTATTTGTCTCAAGAGTTCCATTGCCTCCTCCTCATGTCCCTGAAAATCCATCCCAATCAATTTGCTCAACTTGATTAATTTTGATGAAACCAAATAGCTGTATCCATCTCTTTAATCAAGAGTCGCGTTTAGGGTTGCATGTGAAGTGGCTCTGCATCTTCCATTACTCGACTCTCCTCCTATGGGATTGTATTTAGAATTGCCCACTGGAGATTCATCTTCTTCCAATGTCAAACTGACCTTTCCCTTATCATTATCTTGTACCCCTGTTCGAAATCTCTGTCTGTGCTTTCCTCAGTTGCCACAGAGTCGCAATTCCAGACTGCTTCTGCGTGTGAAAGAGGCTCTGTGGTTTTCTGGTGGTTGGCATGAATCTCTATCTGTAAAAGAGGGACACAAAGATCCAGCAATTCTACGACAGGGTCATGTATTGTTTCTCCTAATTGATTCCCTTGCACTTTTTTGAAATCAAAAGAGCCGCTGGGTCAGGCCCAACTGATTTTTTGCGTCCAGTCCGAAATTCTACTCTATTTATGTGGCCCAATTCTTCATTAAGAGTTTGCTCTTTTAACTTAGCAATTCTGTGCTACCGACGTGCCTATTACATGTGCATTTATTAAAATCTGCTCTGGCTGTCAATGTACCACTTATCCAGAAGCCTGTGTTGGCATGAAATCTGTTAAAATAGTGCTAGGTTTCTCAGATATAGATACACAACCTCTATTACCCTGCGGTCTGAAGGTCTCGTCTTCTCTGATCATCTTTTTCCTTCTCACGGTTGCCGAATCTCACACCAAATCGGCAATTTGAAAATATAACCGTCTTTTTCTTTCTCCACCTTTCTTGGGCCTTTCCCCTAACTTTAACCCTAACCCAACACAGATGATCTTTTAGGTGTTGTTCCTCCTCTGTTTCAATCCATCCCCCACACATCTCGACGATCTGCTTGAAGGTGGTTCGTGACCACAATTTCAGAGGCAGAGCATAAATACGGATCCATACCCCGCTTCTTACGACCTCTTGTGGCCAGCATCCAGCAGAGGGGGACCCCCGTTCTAGTGACAATTTGGTTTTCGTCCATCTCCATTCTCCATCGATGACATGCTCTGCTGCCTTTCTAGATGGAAGGTCAGAAATGAAACTGGGAATCATTCATAATGTATCCGTGAGAAGACTTCCACACACTCCATTTCAGTACTTCCACGTTGGGATTAGTTACTATTTCAAATTTGATACAAATTTATATTTTTTGAGAATTGATTGGGCTGTGTTCCTTAACTGCAAGGAGGAGGGGGATGTCGAAGGCAGGGCTAGTGACCGGAGTGAAGTCGTAACATGGTAGTCTTACTGGAAGGTGCGGCTGGATCACCTCCGTATGTGATTAGTTGGCGTTTCTTGTCTTAAGTCCGGAAATTTCCCCACAATACATCTGCCAAGCGCAACGTCTTCTGAAACTATAGAGCTTCCAGGGAGGGTGATACTGCAGTTGGTGATCTGCGGTGTCAATCCTTTTATAGCTTCTGTCGCCTATTTGTTGCTTCTGATGGCTTCAGCCAAAGAAGATTTGGTCTGATGTTGTCTAATAACTGCTGCTTTCTCACCCCTTTCTTAGACCACAATGAACTTTGTATTTCTGAGCTGTTGCTATCCATCCAGCATCTAATGTAATCTCAGGAGTTATTATCACTGATCTGTTTCCCCCTTGTATTGCAGAAAACTGATAGCTACCAAGCTCATTATATTTAAGAGTGCGAAAGATTCCAGCAAAGTGGTCCCTTGTTTTCCATCTCCTAACTGTCATTCTTTGCTCCTTTGAAGCTTCAATAAATATATGAACTAGGCATCTCATAACTTCAAGACTTAAAGTTCCAAGTCCATTTCTAGGTCAGAAACATGGTTTGAATGGACTGAGCGTAGCAGGAATTTAATGAGGAAGGTAACTTATTTATTTATTTTTAGATTTCAAAAAGAAGTTACCTTCCTCATTAAATTCCTGCTACGCTCAGTCCATTCAAACCATGTTTCTGACCTAGAAATGGACTTGGAGATGTCATACGATTTAAATTCAGCGTGAAAGTAAATCCTTTATTCACCCATGTTAACTCTGGGGTTCTAAAGCCTGAGAAAGTGATAGAAAGAAAAGGTGAAAGCTACACAGAAGGTGATAGTTTGGCCTGAGAAGACAAAAGAAAGTTTGCGGCCAAGAGAATTACTGGAAAAAGGGTGATCTACCCTCCCCAAGAAGTAGGAGAGAAGATTCTTGGAGAAAGTGCCTGGTCTTCTCTGTTATTTGATAGTCTTTAATCCTCTCTCTTCATTGTTGTGGTTTAGATAAGAGATTTTTTTATTTTGGTTGATTACATAAGCATTAAAGGTTCCTAGGAGCCATATTGAGGAAGTATTTAGGAAGTTTAATAGCCTTTTCGGTTGAAGCCACTATTGAGGAAATAGAATAACCATTTCTTGGTTTAGGTACAGAGGAGGTCCTATATTGCCACGGAAGGTGATCAACTCTGGTCTCTCTCAGACTGAGTTGGCTGTAGAAGTTTATCCTCTGCGCCTTCAGTTACACCTGATGCCAAAAGATGAGCATTCTACCATAAGAATAAGTAAAAAGGTAAGATCATTAGACCTTTTACTTAAACACAACCCAATTTTTGATAAAGCATACAACACAACCACTATACACTTATATCTCTTTAATTGTTTTTTCACTGTCTCATTGAAAGAGGGGAAGAAAAAGTCCGCTTTTCCATCCCCTCTTTCAATGAGACTGAAAAAACAATTAAAGAGAAATAACCTTACAGGAAAATTATCCTTATTTGATCATGAAGCCTATAACCTTATGATGTTTAAGAGGTTATTTCTTTGTTGTTTTGTTTGAGCAGGAAACAATTAGTCAACTTCATAAGAAAGCTTGTGAGATTTTCTCTCTCAATCCAGAACTAGTAAGAGAATCTGTTTGTATACATTTTTGAGTCTTCAGTTGGTTCTTGAAAGATATAGATCTTTCATCACTTCTGTAATTTGAACCCTTTCTGTTCTTTTCAGGTATGCATTTGGGATTACTTCAGCCATCAAAAGCATGGTTTGATGAATGACATGGATAAGACACTCGATGATGCAAATATACAAATGGATCAGGATGTATGTTTCTGTATGCTGCAATTAATTATTTTAAGACTATTATCTCTGCCACAGACAAACCAGTTAAAGATCTAGAAATCTGGTGCAACTTCAATGCTCTTTGGTTTTATCCATCAGTAAAGCTATATTTACATTTATTTGTTCAGTTTTGGTTGAATGTGAAATATTTCTCTAGCATTTGGCGAAACAAGTTAGGAAAGAACTGCTCTTTGGTATCCTTACTTCTTCTTGGAGATGTGGAATGGAGCTCTTCGCAAACTCTACATATATGGATGCAATGCTTGAATCTGTTCATGTTAGTTTTCCTTTGTGATAAATTCAAAGATATTTCATGGCAGTCATGTAAGGTTCAAATTTCTTGTGTTTCCTATTTGATTACCTATCAAATAAAAGGGAAAAAGAAACAGAGCTGATGAATGAGTGCCTGCATATCTCTCCATTGTACAACTTTGTGAGACAAGTTAGAAGATAGTCAGGGTTTGGTCTGCAGTTGGGTCTATTTTGAAACAGAGTAATTGTCTTTCACTTTCTTTAGGTTTCCTAGTTTCTGGCCTCTACAGTAATGGACCCTGGAATGAAGTAGGTGCAAATGTTGGGCATCAATGTTCAAATCCCAGCTGAGACCAGAGACCAAAAACACTAGGTGGTTTCTTCTTATTTACCTAAGCCTTTGGTGGTTAGAGTTACTCAGCACCTGTGCTGGTGGGAGGTATCATGTACACGGTTGAATGATCGAGATGTGCTCAAGCTGACTCATCACCATTAACCCCCCCCCCCCCCCCAAAAAAAAAAAAAACAAACAAACAAACAAACAAACAAGTAATGGACCCCAGCAAATATGGACCTATTCATTATTTTTTGATTTAAGTTCTGCCATGCATTTCCAGTATACTGAATAAACATTTATAGTTCCATATACGTCTGAATCTAACTGTTACAGTTTATAGCAGAAAGCCCTGAAGAGGATTATGATTTTTTTTTTTTTTTTGGAAAAAGTAAAGGTTAAGATTTGCAATTTCTAGTACACAAAATTCAAATTACAGGCTTTTTCTTTTTCTTCTATATGAGTTCATGGTGTCACTGAATGGGTCAGTATTTTGTGAACATGAATGATGAGATTAGGATGTCAAATGGGCTGAATTTGGGCATGTCAAAATGGACGGGTCAATGACTTGTCCAAAAGTTACTTGGGCTGATATGGACTAAAAATTGGATCATAACCCATCCCGCCCAATATTTATCTTTTTAAAAATATTTAGACAGTTTCTCATTGGATCACATCAGTTTTAAAATGGGCTGAATTGAGCGGGTCAAAATGGGTTGTTAATAAAATAAGCGGGTCATTAACCCGTCCAAACCTTAATGGGTTGGGCGGTCATGATTTTATGGGCTGATTTTGCCACCTTTAGATGAGGTCATGGAGTTGAAAGATCATTAATATCAGTGTGCTGGTGTCGTTGCTTCTTCTCCGGGAAAAGAAGTTCATGACCCGTGGCTCTTTTGCCTCCACACGGCATTGCTCCGTCAGACTTTCGCCCATTGTAGAAAAATTGAGTTTGAACAAAAAGTGGATACGGATGATAAAAAACTAGTATCAACAGAAATTGACGAGTTCTTAACTTTTTTTTTGATAACTGTAGCTTGTATTATATTTCCAAAAATAGTGCTTAGGCAACACTGAAACCATATGTACAAATAGGCTCTAATATCCACTGTACTCTAATCAAATTGAGTCTAACACATCTATTATAGCTACGGTGTCATTAGGATAAATCTGATTACACCATAAACAAAGCAAAAGGATGAAGTTTAGCTTGATCTTCTGCACATTATTCTCTATGCTTTCAAAACACCTAGAGTTCCTTTCCTTCCAAATTGTCCACCATATGCATCCTAGGATCATTCTCCATCTTTTCTTGTCCTTTGCTTGTGTTCCTGCTTCCTCCCAACTTATTAGAGCTTCAGTTGCTTTCCTTGGCATTGTCCATAATATACTTTTGAGGTTTAGGATGATGCTCGAGAGGTGACCTGTGACTTTGCAGTGCAAAAAAAGGTGATTAACTGTTTCTGCTTCCTTTTTGCATAAGAAGCATCTTGAGCGAAGGATGTGTCCCCTCTTTTTCAGATTGTCTAAGGTGAGGACAGCCTCTCTTGCTACCAGCCATTTGAAACAGACTATTTTTTGTGGTACCCTAGCTTTCCATATTTGTTTCCATGGCCAGTTTGATGCTTGAGGGTGTCTTAGCTCCATCAGTTTGTATGCCCTACTAACTTTGAATTGCCCTTTTTGGCTTCCTGTCCACCAGAGGTTGTCTTCTCCTTGTTCTACACCATTGAACTGTCCGATGGTACTGAGAAAATTGGCCACCCTTCTTATTTCCCAATCATTGATCTGCCTTCTAAAGTTTATATTCCAGCCTTGAGGTGTCCAAAGTTTAGCAATGGTCTTCCTTTGATGGGACACTAGATTAAAAATATCAGGATAAGCCAAGTCTAATCTTCCTACCTCATGCCAGTTGTCTTTCTAGAAGTTTGTTCTTCTTCCATCCTCAACTCTAATCTTTGTTTGGGCCTTCAAGTCAGTCCACAGAGCTCTGATAGATCTACATAAGCTGACCCATAGGTAGAATTGACTTCCTTAGTCATCCATTCATCCTCTTGTTCGTATTTAGCTTTGATGACTTGTCTCCACAATGCTAGATGTTCACTGGAAAATTTGAACAACCATTTCATTTTTAGTGCATTTTTGTGATTCTTCAGGTTTTTAATGCCCAAGCCCCCCTGCCTTTTCCTAGAAGTAACAGTTCTCCACTTGATCAGATTGTAGCCTTTTTTTCCTTTATCACCTTTCCATAGAAATTTCCTTCTGATGCTGTCCAACTTGTTGATGACTCCTATAGGTATAGGAAATAAAGACATCGTATAAGTTGGGAGTGCATCAAGCACTGCTTGTATGGGAGTCACTCTACCACCCAAAGACAGGTATTGAGTCTTCCATCTAGCTAACTTTTTCTCATATCTCTCTATGACATTGTTCCATATCTCCTTGGACTTTGATTTTGCCCCAAGAGGCATGCCTAGATACATAGTAGGCAGAGATCCCACTTCTCCCCCTAGAACTGCAACCGGTTGATTCATGTCTTTTACTTCATTAATGGGATATAGGAAACAGTGTTATCAAAAGCAAAAAGCGCAAAAAAGGTCTAAGTTCCGCTGGAGCTTTAAGCGCAAATAAAGCGTGAGCTTTAATGAGAAAAGGCACAAATGGAGAAAATATACAAATATATATATGTTTAGTCCAAGACTAATAATTACAAGTATGAATAAAAAATATATGGACAAAAAGATTGAATATTTTTTAGGATAAAATGAAATATCAATTGTTTAGTGTCGCCTCCTCAGGATACACTCATTTGCAAGGAAAGTTTGTCTTAGAGCCTTGATGATGACACTAAAACGCACATTAAGAGAGCCGAAGCGCTCAAGGTGTTTTGAGCCTCGCTTTAGGGCTTAAGTGCGCCTTTGACAACACTGATAGGAAACTCTTCCTCCCGTTTATGTGCAGTCCAGAGACCCCTTCAAATAATAGTAGAATGACCCTGAGATGTCTCAGCTGGTTCAAATCAGCATCACATAAAATCAGAGTATCATCTGCATACTGTAGATGAGTCACCTCCAAACTCTCTCCACTAGTTTTGGCTACTTCAGAATCCCTTATGCAACCATACCTTTTTGCTGTTGTGATCATGTCGTTTAGGCCTTCGATAGCTAATACAAAGAGGAAAGGGGACAGAGGATCCCCCTGCCTGAGTCCCCTCTATGCTTTGATAAAACCCACCGGTGCCCCATTGATGAGAGTGGAGAAGCTTACTGTTGAAATGCAGTACTTGATCCATCTAATCCATTTCTGCCCAAAACCCATTTTCAACAACATGTTCAGTAGGTAGTTCCAATTGACATGGTCATATGCTTTTTCTATGTCCAATTTGCATGGAATTCCAGGTTTCTGAGACTTTTGCCTTGAGTCCACTGCTTCATTGGCAATCAAGACTACATCCATGATTTGTCTATTCTTAATGAAAGCCATTTGATGAGCATCCACTAGCTTGGAAATCAATCCTCTTAATCTTTTTGTCAGTACCTTGGAAAACAGCTTGTAGATACTCCCTATCAAGACTAATGGGTCTGTAGTCCCTGAGTTCTACTGCCCCTTTCTTCTTGGCGATGAGGGCAATGAATGTAGCATTTAAGCTTTTTTCGAAAACTTCATGATCATGTAAGTTTTCGCAGGCTTTCATGATATCCTGCTTCAGAATCTTCCAGCACTTGATGAACCATGGTAAAACCATCGGGACCTGGGGCTTTATCAGCTGCACACATTTTCAAGCATCTCAGTACTTCCTCCTCTTTGAAGTTTCTGTGCAGATCTTATTTGCTGTCCCGTGGAAGAATTTGGTATTCTTGTCTCCTTCCTTCAACCACAGAGCCCTTGACTTCTGCCTCCAAGATATTTCTTCATTCTTTACTAAGGTCTCATGCTCTAAGGTTAAAACTGTCTTTTCATCTGACTCCTCCTCTGTCAAATCTCTGGTACCTTGGATGCTGTCCACTTCTGCCAGTTGGCTCAGCAGATTCTTCCTTTGTAACCCTAAGTTTCTCTCATACCCTTTACTCCACTCAAGTTTGGATTTCAGAGCCTTTAATTTGCAAACTAGAACATAATTTGGTTTGCCTTCAAAGTTAAAGGAATTCCACCATTCATGAATTCTTCCTAAGAAATCTTGAGTCCTCAACCACCAATTTTCAAACTTGAAATAGCTTCTGCCCCTGTTCCATGAGCCCCCTTGTAGTGCTACTGGTGAATGATCAGAGGCTAATCTTTGCAGAGTCCATTGCTTTATATTGTTAAAGCTTTCGTCCCACTCTTCTGATATTAGAAATCTGTCAATCTGGATGCAATGTTTGAATTTTCCCCTTTGAACCAGGTGAAGTTGTCTTCTTGTAACTGTATACTGTATATCCACCAGCTTCATGTCTTCAATAAAATTTGAGAATTCCATCATCCCCTTTGTCCTTCTGTTGCAATTCCTCTTCTCAGACGTGTATCTGGTGACATTGAAGTCACCACATACAGCCCAAGGCCCTTCCATCAAACCCCTAACTTTAATCAATGAATTTGGTAACGGACCAAAACCGAGTTTAAATTTGAAAGAACTTTCTTTATTTTCAAATTCGATGATCCCTATAGGACATGGTCAACGAGAATTCATTTTTGGGGATAGACATTGACAATAAATTAGAATCTTACATGGGTTGCCAACTAGTTAAAAAAATGATAAGAAAAGTACTGCCACCTATTGCTTCTGTTTCTTGTGAAGACATTCTTTCACTTTGCTGTTTCCATACTTTTCCCAGCATTCTTAGACTTCTCTCCTCTGTTTTGCAATGTGATTACATTGAAGCAGATTTTGGTTGAGGTTGCTAATGGTAACTCAGCTGGTGGTGTGAATTCTTTTCACGAAAATGGGACGGCAGATAATGGAACTGTGGCTCTTACGAAACCATCTCAGTCGAACTTCTCAAATGCCGAAGGGTTATCTCTGAGTAAAGCTTCAATTAGAAATGGCACTGCAGAGTTGTCGCAGTCACAACAACTTGCTTCATCAGGAACAGACAAGACCTATGGGAGCAGTGGTGTTAGTACAAGGGGATCTGCTTGTGGTCTTACAGGGTTGTTGAACCTTGGGAATACTTGCTTCATGAATAGTGCCATACAGTGTCTTGTTCATACTCCAGAATTTGCTCGGTACTTTCGAGAAGATTACTATCAGGAGATAAACCGGCAGAATCCTCTGGGGATGGTTGTAAGTTTCAAGCAAATCCTATTTGAAAGTAGTTTCTCAAATTTGATCTTGGACATGTGAAAGGTTTACTAAGAACAGGACCATTTTCTTAGTCACAAAAATTGCTATAGCCTAAAATGTATTAGCAAGTGCACACATGTTGTCCCTAGAGGTGGCTGGGATACTAAAAAAATTGTCAACTAAATTGAAAGGGTGGAATGGAAAACTTTCTGATTAATAATTTAGTCGGAAAATTTCTTGAGATTTGACTTCTGATCTAAATCCGCAGGGTGAACTGGCTTTAGCATTTGGTGATTTACTACGAAAATTGTGGGCACCAGGGCGAACTCCAGTTGCCCCTCGTCCTTTTAAGGCAAAGCTTGCTCGCTTTGCCCCACAATTTAGTGGATACAACCAGCATGACTCTCAGGTGGAGTATATAATCAGAAATTATCACAACTTTGACCTTCTATGAATAGGGCTACTCAAAATTCTTCTCTTCAGGAACTCCTCGCATTTTTGTTGGATGGACTTCATGAAGACTTAAATCGTGTTAAACACAAGCCTTACATAAAATCGAAAGATGCAGATGGCCGACCTGATGAAGAAGTTGCTGATGAGTATTGGGCAAATCACATTGCTCGAAATGATTCCATAATTGTGGATGTATGCCAAGTGAGTAATATATTCTGAGAAAATGTTAATACCTGACTAAGGATGGGGTATACACTTTGCTGCTGGGCTAGCCATTTCAAGTAACTGGTTGGATGAGTCAGAAATTTGATTATTAGAAGATTGCTTCTTACAGTGAACAATTATTGGGCATTGGCTCCTATCAAGTTATTGCTAAATGAATTATTTGATTTTAAATTTGCTATATATTTCCGCTTTTGTGAAGTTCACTTTCCTTTTAAATGCAAAAATGCAAAAATGCGGACCTAAACTTTACATTTTTTCTACGGTAGTGTACTTCTCTTATTGTCCAGAGGTTTCCCTTCTTCAAAAACATCAAGGACTATTTCATGCCTCAAGCAATCAGTTTCGATTTGATTTAGCCTTCAACAATAAATATCTATCCCCCCTCCCCTTAGTACTAGTATTTACTAAAACAGGAAGAAAGGAAATAAACAAAAACAAGCTAATAAGAACATTAGTTTCCTTCCCCTTCTGTGGATATGGAATTTATATGTCCCTTCCATTTTACAGGGCCAATACAAGTCAACTCTAGTGTGTCCTGTGTGTAATAAAATCTCAGTAACATTTGATCCATTCATGTATCTCTCCTTGCCGCTTCAATCTGCCACAACCCGTAGTATGACAGTAACAATTTTCACTTGTGATGGAAGTGCACTGCCAACTGCCTGCACTGTTACAGTACCAAAGCAGGGACGGTGCAGGGACTTGATTCAGGCACTTGGTAATTCTTGTTCCTTAAAGCACAATGAGAAACTTTTGCTAGCTGAGGTTAGTCCTCTGATTACTCAAGTTACCATTTTAAGCGTGATATACTTGATGTCTAACTGAGATTCACTTGTTTCTTGTGCTGCTCGTAGATACGTGGCCATTTGATTCATCGTTTTCTAGAAGATCCTCTAATATCTCTGTCTTCTATAAAAGATGATGATCATCTTGCTGCCTACAAGATTCCAAAATTAACAAAGAACTCGAAATTTCTTCAACTGATTCACCGTCGGGAAGAACGGTATGCATAATTTGTACCTTGTTTATACCACTATGCACTTTATATTTTCTCCAATCTCTTCCCAGTTCTCCAAGGCACTTGTTGATGTTTGGTATTCAAAATGCTATTTTAGAAAGAGCATATATGCAATCTTCTCTCTTCTAACTAATGCTGCCTCTTTCTTTGTAGGGAAATTGGTATCTGTCAAAGTAATGTTGGGTGGAAGCCTTATGGAACACCTCTTGTTTCACCAATCTCTTGTGATGATGTCATCACAAGGGGCGATATACAGTTGATAGTTCACAGAATGCTCTCACCTATGCTAAGAATAGAAAATCCAGGATTTAACTGTGTTTCTCGCTCTAAGACATCAGCATCCCGTCTTGCCGCTTCTAGTGAAGCCTGTATAGACTCTAGTCTAGCAAATGATGATCCAAGACAGAAGGATGTGCCTAGCTCAAAGTTGGTGAACTTGGAGAAACTACCTCTGCAGTTGGTTGATGAGAATAATGCATGCATTGACTTAACTGTAGGGGAAGATAAATCTGTCAAATTGTCCTCATCGTCAATGTCAATACTTGTATTTGCTGATTGGTCTCAGAAGCTTTTGGAAAATTATGATACTCGTTACATAGAGAATTTGCCAGAAGTCACAAAGTATGGACCAGCTACAAAGAAAGCCCGTACTGAACCTCTTTCATTGTACAGTTGCTTGGAAGCTTTCTTACGTGAAGAGCCATTGGTCCCTGAAGATATGTGGTTAGTTTCTTCCTATTCTTGTTGCTCATGTTGCCAGAATGTTCACAAAAAAAAAAGACAACTATTTGCTCATTATATACCTGATGTTTGCTCATACCATCTCTCATGATAGCTTTGTCAGTTTTTCTGTTTCAAGTGATAGATTATATCAATTTTTGTGCTTATATGTTAAAAGGTATTGTCCTACATGCAAAGAGCGAAGACAAGCAAGTAAGAAGTTGGATCTTTGGAGGCTTCCTGAAGTGCTTGTTATCCACCTGAAGAGGTTTTCCTACAGCCGGTCCATGAAGCATAAACTGGAGACTTTTGTAAATTTTCCTATTCATGATTTTGACTTGACAAAATATGTGGCCAACAAGAACAACTCTCGACGTCAGCTCTATGAACTGTATGCACTAACAAATCACTATGGTGGGATGGGAAGTGGGCACTACACAGCACATATCAAGGTGCGAAATTGTGATACGCAAGTAGTTGTCTCTAATCCTGCCTTTAGTTCATTGAAGTCTCAGGTAGCGCTCTCTTGTTGCATGACATAGATCTTAGTCTAAAATTAGAAGGATATGGCGCAATTAGTAATTAAATCTTCCAAGTGGTCATCGTGGATTTGCAATCCCATTGAAGGTTGAAATTGATTAAAAATTCCTTATTGGAGGCTTTGTTTCATCGTTCAAAAAAAAAAAAAAAAAAAAAAAAAAAAAAAAAAAAACTCGTTCATTGTTCAATTATTACAAATCCCTCCTGATACTGCATCTCAAGTGTGATTTGCTAGACAAATTTATCTTGAGAGTTGTACATTCTAATATGCAAAGTCTTTTCTGTGATGCAGCTTCTTGATGAAAATAGATGGTACAACTTTGATGATAGCCACATATCGCCGATTAATGAAGAAGATGTGAAGTCTGCTGCTGCTTATGTGCTTTTCTATCGGAGGGTAAAAACAGACCATGACCATTGTTTAAGTAATGGAACAGTGTCTTCAGCAGGTCAACACAGCATTTCTTCTTTTGCTTTGCGGAAGTAGTCTCTCACCAGTCCAATGTAATCAGCTGTTTTGTAAAAATCAATGTATTTAATTTAGTGAAATACTAGGAAGGAATGCTTAGGCAGTTTAGGGTGTGAGTCGTTTCCCAAAGTAAAATATGGGTGAATGAGAGGCGGTAAGTGAGGACTAGCCGAGTATATGGCCTGCCTTGTATCAACGAAGAACAAAGTGCGCAGAAAAATGCAGGGAGAGCTAAAACAAGTTCTACAAATTCTTCTTCCCTACCCTTTTCCTTTTATTCACTTCTCAGGTATGCTCTATTTAACTCACTTTTATTGCATCAAAATAATTCGACTCTAGTGACACTAGCCCAACTTTACTAGTATCATGAATTTACTAAATTATTTTTTTGTAACTATCAATTTTATCCAAAAATATTATAGAAAGTCACGTGTGAAGGCAAAGTTGAGTGATTCATTTATTACAAAAAGTAATTTAGTGATTTTTGTGTTACTTAGATTAAGAGGGTGTTTGGATCTGACATTTAAGCTGGTCAAATCAATTTTTTAAATAGTTTTTTAGGTGCTTGATAAAATTTTAAAAAATATTTAAATTAAGTTAAAAATATTAAATAAGCTAAAAACTGTAAGGTTGGACAATCAACTTCTAACTTTTTGGCAGTTTGAAGTTTGACCAGCTAGAATTATATTTTTATCCTTATCTTCTTCTATCAATTGAAACTTCTGATTTGTTGAATTTTTTTCCTTCTATACTTAAAGCCTAGTTAACAGTTATTTCCTTAGTGTATACACTACTAATTGCTTTTCTTTTTTCTCCACATTTTGCTTTTTTCCTTCTCAATCTCTTTATTATAGAACATAAAAAATATTAAGTAAAGACATGGAAACGTCACTATTTTAAGAGCGTATATTGTTAGCTTGAATTACAGAATTGATTCCTGATTTTAAAAAAAGATTTACATTCATGGAACGTGAATATACATTGACCATCTGATCCAAGAGCAAAAAGAATTTCTCATAAATCAAAATATATTTAGAACTTGAAATAAATTGAACCATAAATTAACACATGCTAAAAATCAATTTGGCAGTAAGAAATTTTTTATTATTAATTCATTTTTACTGTTAATAACTTTAAGGACATTTTGGTCGTTCTAACAAAATATTGTGTTTTTATGTACTTTTTCATTAAACACACCAATTACTTGTTTTCAACTTCAGTATTTCTTGCTAAACACGTAACTGCTTCTTTTTAAATTTAACTCCGACACTTTAAAAGTGTTTTTAAGTTCAAGTGTTTAAAAACTACTTTTATTCAACTAATTCAAACGTTGTTTAAGTTGGTTGGTTTTTTTTTTCAAAGAATAATTTATGATACTGATGTAATAAAGTAAAAAAGTAACAATTAAGTGATCAATCATGTGTGAAATCACTCTTTCTTTTTTCTTTTCAATTATTATATTATAAGTTTATTTAGACGTAAGTGTGTTTATTCAACCTTTTATCATAGTTTTTAATCATCTATAACGTGTTAAAATTTTAGTACTACTACTATCTTTTTAAAACTAAATTACAATTGCGCATAAAAAAATGACATCTAAAACCAACTTTTGAAAATGAGCGTATTTGCATTATGTAATTTTGATATGATTGGCAAAGTGAAAAAACGAAAGAGCAGTTAGTTGGGGAATAGTGGCCTATCTAAAGAGAGTAGAATATCCATTCATTTGATAAGGTCGTTGGACGGTCACTTTTTGGGTGAAAGTCTTGTCACATATGCTTTCTACTAAAATAAAATTACTCTTTAGATTTCAGGTGTAAAACTAATTACAAGAAAGTGCTACATTAGGTATTGACTACTAACGCGGAAGATGATCTCAAGAATACAACTTACATGGTATGGGGTTGGCCAAATATTGTAAAGCAAAAGAAAAAAAGTTAAAATGCTCAATCTCATGTCATTAATCACATCATTTTCTTTCCTAAAAATAAAAGTCTTCATACTATTGGTGCCATGTTATTACCAACAAAGGCATATTTGCACCTTTGATCCCTCAATTATTAGTAATTTCTAAATTTGATTAAATATATCTAAACTCTAATTAATTAATTGTAAAAATTAAGACTAAAAGCTCGTTGCTTCCTAAAAAAAAAAAATTAATTAAAGCCGCAACACTATCCCTCCACTTGTTAATATTCACATATTCAATGAATTGCTAAGTGCTAAGCCATTTAGTTATCGATATATACGAATAACAATATATCTAGCGTAATTTTACAAGTAGGATCTAAGGAGGGTAAACTGTACACAAATCTTACCTTTATCTTTATTGGATAGGGAGGTTGTTTTCGATAAACCTTCAACTCAAAAAGTGAAGTTATTTAGAAAAGGGTTGCAGGAAGGAAAATACATGACAACAAAATATCAAGCTACAACGCAAAATGATGCAACAAATAGCAAAAAGATATTGAAGAAAAAGAAACTATGCGATTAGTAAATGTTACTACTAAATATAGACAATAGGATATAACGCTAGCCCCCTGTCTCTCCCACAAAACGGGGGACCACGCTCAGTTACTTACTAACTTTATACCCTAATCCCCAACCTCCATACCTTCCTATCTAGGGTCATGTCCTCGGTGAATTGGAATTACGCCATGTCCTGTCTAATCACCTCCCCATATAACCAACCTTTCACACTTCCTAATTGGCACATCTGTGCTCCTCCTCTTTGTAACACCCCAAATGTCTCTAAGATCAGATTCCAGGCTTAAAGAAAGAATTCAGATAGAAGGTGGAAATTTTTGCACAAAACAAGCTGGGGGACAACTTGTTAGCTGGCCCCACAAGTCGTGGTGTGACACGTGGGGGAGCAGTCAAGAGGGTAATCTGGAGCAGTGGCCATGGACGACCAAACGAGTCATTAGGTGACGCCATGACTTGTTAGGTCGGCTGTTAGGTGAAGATTGGAATTTCTGGTGTGGGTCTGAGACAGTGGAGACCACAGAAGAGGGGACGAGTCGTCGTAGACCTGACGACTCGTCAAGTTACCCGTGGGGAGGGAAGAGCAGAAAAAGGAATTTGAAGCAGTGCACTCCACGAATCGGTCCCCACAAGTCGTTGCCTGACCCCACGACTCGTGGAGTGCGTCGTAGGGACTGGCAGGAGAATTTTCTTTGCGTTTTTCCCAGGAGTGTTTCCGTAAAATCCTATGCCTCTAACTCCTAAACTACGTCGTTTTGAGCATAGTATGGGACGTTTTTAAAGGGATAACTAGCCTAAACCCTCATTCTTCATGAAATAGCTCCCAAACCCTTCTTCCTCCTCTCTCAAGGTTCAAGGATTCTTCAAGGGATTATTCAAAGACTTCAAGGTCAAGTTCAAGTGGGAGATTATTCGAAGCAGGTATGCAGGTTTTTAAACAAGGGTATTCTTCCATCCTTGTGCCCCCAAAATGTTTCAAAAATCCAATTTCAATTATTGTAGAAAAGCATGACCTAGGGTTTTAATTGATGAGTGATTTCTTCTATGTTTTCTTGAATTCTAAAACCCACTAGAATTATAAGCTAATTGTGATTATAAAACTATTTAAATGTCTTGAATTGTGTGATAGATGGTGAAAATATATGATGTTAGAATGTTCTTCATGAAGGGGGCTTGAACGATGATTGGGGTTTTATAATTGTTTAATCAATTGAATCCATGACTCGCATCCATGTATGAAATATGTGAAGATTGTAAGAATTCCGTAACAATAAGAATACACTATTTGCTAAATATGTCGAGATGAGATTAGAGAGTATGGGCTTGATTAATTGAAAGTAAAAATATGTATGTTCCTTATATTTTCGATAGAATTTATTGGGTATGAGGTAAATATATGATAATGCCCTAATTAATGCATCCTTTTTATGAATTGGAGTAAATCTCCAAATGGGTCTTATGAAATGAAAATGTATGCTTCTCTCACGATCTCATTGTAAATGTTTAAGTTATGAGTTAAGTGTATGGCTTTCTATAAACCTGAAATATATGAATCAATGTATGCATGTTAAGGTACGAATTGGACCTATGGATCATGAATGACTCTATGATACATGTTGAATGTTATGAATCCGGAACTTAATGTTGTGGAAGTATAATGCATGATGTGAATCTATAGATTCTCACTAATGTAAGACGTTTGAAGAAATAATGATATTGATCCATGATGATATGAATTATGATGATAAAGCATGAGAATGATATTTCAGAACGTTGGGCTTGTTGTTAGTAGAAAGTAGCCTTAATCCTTTCGAAATGAATATTGTATGATGAAAGTAGTGTATATTCATGCTTCTGACTAGCTGTAGTAGCATAGACCAGATATACAATGTCATATGAGTATTCCTCATGTTCTAGTCAGCCAGGGACTCCCCATAGCCGAGAATGTTTCCCTTAGTCAGCTCGGGATCCTCCATAGCAGAGAGTGACTCCCTAGTTCAGTCGGGATCCTCCATAGCAGAGAGTGACTCCCTAGCTCAGTTGGGTTTCTCCCTAATAGAGAATGACTCCCTTAATTTAACTGGGACTCTCCATAGTAGAGAATGACTCCCTTAGTTATGTTATCAGCATGATTCAGTTTCGTATGATTTAGATTTCAGATTATAACAGACTTAATATAATGAGAATTAGGCTCAGTTACTAGCAGTGATCCAGTACAGTGTGATGCTAGTTTCAGATTCAGCTCTTATTAAACGTTCAGAACTTGACCCTTATGCATGAGTCCGATGATGTTTCATAATATGAGATCCAAAGGAAAGTTTTATGTATATATATGTTTATGTGACTCATAAGAGGATTATTGCATGTTAAATCAGTTATGTCGATGTACTTTGTTGTTTCCTTATCGTATATTTGTATATTTAATTATTTATGTTATCCCATATGCTTAGTGCATTCCAAGTACTGACCACACGCTTTTTTGGGCTATATCATTTCATGGTATAGATTCAAGTCTCCAGATTCAGTCTCGTGGTTAGATACACTTCAATTCCCTCTCAGCTGCTAGTGGTGAGTCCTCATGCCCCGAGGACCTGATTTATGTTTATACTTTCTTAATGTTTTAGTTTTCATATTTTAGGAGTTAGCTGGGGACTTGTCCCAACAATTCATCAGTTTAGTAGAAAGCTTTTAGACTTGTCCATATAGACGCAGCGTTATATCAAGTGTTGTTACAATTGTACTTATGGTTCATTATTAGACGCTTGCAGTTAGCTTCCGTTTATTCGTGTTGTTGATTGTTTCTATTGTCCAGTGATATTCTATGATTATGCCATGGGTTGACTTGGAGCCTTTTGGGGTTCCTTGTCCCATGTTACGGCTAGGATGTGAACTCAGGTTGTGACAAATTTGGTATTACAGAAAAGGTTTAGAGTGTCCTAGGATTTCTGAAAACCGCGTTAAGTAGAGTCTTCTTCATGGGTGTGAAGCGTGCCAAGGAGGCTACGAGGTATTTTAGGAATGTTTCCTGTTCTTCGTGATTCTTATCGTGCGTAGAGTATAAAGCTCTAAACAGTTCCTTCCCTGATTCGTGCTTTATGTGCTCTCAGATAATGCCTCCTAGACGAGCAAATGGAAGAAAAAATGGTAATGATCGCCAGCAGGTACCACCAGCCCCAGTGAACCCGATGGACGACCATGTTACCCATGCCGAGTTTTAGGCAACTCTTCATATGTTGGCACATACCGTGACCGCCCAGATTAATCAGCAAGCAATGGCTCGTATTCCCCAGAATAGAAATATAGCGGCAACAAGGGTGAGAGATTTTCTCCAAATGAACCCACTCGAGTTCTTGGGGTCAAAGATAGACGAGGACCCGTATGAGTTCTTAGAAGAGATTCAGAAGATTACCCATATCATGGGAGTAACGGGAATTGAGAGCGCGGATTTAGCCTCCTACCAGCTAAAAGGAGTTGGTTATATATGATTTTGTCAGTGGAGGGACAGTTGAGGGATTGGAGCAGGCCGCGTAGGTTGGGATGAATTTAAGACAACATTTATGGATAGGTTTTTCCCTAGAGAGTTGAGAGAGGCTAAGGTGGCAGAGTTCATTAACCTGAAACAGAATGACATAACAGTTCAGGAGTATGTGTTGAAATTTATCTAGTTCTACAAGTATGCCCCGGAAATGGTAGCCAACTAGAGGGTCCGGGTATGCAGGTTCGTGAATGGAGTGTCAGACTCCTTGGTTAAGGAGTGCAGGACTGCCATGTTTCACAGGGATATAGACTTTCCATGTTTGGTGATATTCGCTCAATAAATAGAGGAGGAGCAGGTGAAGGAAAAGGAGAGAGAGGCCCAGAGGGCCAAGGTAGGAGAATCAGAGTTTTCTTCGCTAAGGACGAGTGGTGGACACCGCTCACATTCCCAACAGAAATTGGTAGCCCCAGCATTTTCGACAGTCAGTGCTCCATATAAACCTAGAGTAAGGGAGATCACGTATCCAACATGTATCAGCTATGGGAAGCACCACTTGGGAGAATGTATGGCTGGATTGGATGATTGTTTCTGGTGCAGCCAGCCAGGCCATAAGCATCGAGATTGCGCAGTAGAAAAGTAAGGCAAGAGTAGATCCTCAGCCATCTCTCAGTAGAGCTGATAGCCCATTCAGTTCAGCAGGGTGCATCATCTAGCTTGGGTGGCAAACATTGTCAAAACCGCTCCTATATTGTAACATCACACCAGGATAGGGCAAGTCGCCAGTAGTGTCCACAGATATGTTGTGAATCTTGCATAACTCTTTGTATGTTGCTAGCCGCAGGACCCTAGTATTGAATAAGGAGCTTTGTGGTTGTTACGGAGAAGAGGTTATTGATGTGTGATGTGAATAGCTATTAATATAAGACTACTGTGAGGGTTAGAGGTGAAAGGGGAGCTAGGAGTTAGTGAATTAGTCCCGATCTTAAGAAATATTCAGGAGCCTTAGAATGATGTCCTAAAGCTAAGGGGGAGATGGTGAGTATGTGAGACTAGTCGGATCTTGGATATGATAGTAGGGGAGTCCTAACCCTAACAGTCATGTTATGTCAATCCCTTTAGGTTCAGATAATTTCTCTGGAAGTTCGGTTGAAGCTACGTTATGTCCATCCCTATGTGCGGCTCCCAGAAGTTTTAGATAACCGCTTCAGACAGCGATGCCGATCTTACTTTACGAATACTTTAGGTTCATTTTGTGTTATGAATCAATTATGTGTGTTAATTCATGTTTCTCAGTATGATCAGCTTGAACTCAGTCTTTAGAATATGCTTAGCAGCTCAGCAGACTCAGGTTATCTCATGTACGTGCTCAGTTTTAGATGTCGTGAATGATTCGTGCTCATGAGGCCTTTAATTGAAGTCAGACCAGATATTATGAATTCTAACCTTGTAATAGAAGTGATTTGAGAGCGAAGGTTCGGTCTGTAGTAGTTCAGTGCCAGTTAAAAGGGAAGAATCCTTCTCAGTGTTCTATCTAGTTCCATGTTAGTTTCATGTCCTTCGGTCTCTCTTGTGCTATAGAATGCATGATCAATTTAGATATTCAGTTCTGATGTGTAAAGTCAACCCAAAGTTAGATGCTCCATTGGTTTTAGCTGTGATTGATTTAGTGTGGACTTTCAGTTCTGTCTCTATCCTTTCAGTATGTTTAGCTAACATTCGAGGACGAATTTTCCCAAGAGGGAGATATTGTAACACCTTGAATGTTTCTAAGATCAGATTCTAGGCTTAAAGAAAGAATTCAGACAGAAGGTGGAAATTTTTTAACAGAACGAGCTGGGGGACGACTCGTTAGGTGACCCTACGAGTCGTGGTGTGACCCGTGGGGGAGCAGTCAAGAGGGTAATCTGGAGCAGTGGCCACGAACGACCCAACGAGTCATTAGGTGACCCTACGACTCGTTAGGTCGGCCGTTAGGTGAATATTGGAATTTATAGTGTGGGTCTGAGATAGTGGAGACCACGGAAGGAGGGACGAGTCGTCGTAGACCTGACGCCTCGTCAAGTTGCCCGTGGGGAGGGAAGAGCAGAAAAAGGAATTTGAACCAGTGCACTCCACGACTCAGTCCCCACGAGTCGTTGTCTGACCCCACGACTCGTGGAGTGCGTCATGAGGACTGGCAGGAGGAGTTTCTTTGCGTTTTTCCAGGAGTGTTTTCGTAAAATCCTATGCCTTTAACTCCTAAACTACATCGTTTTGAGCATAGTATGGGACGTTTTTAAAGGGATAACTAGCCTAAACCCTTATTCTTCATGAAATAGCTCCCAAACCCTTCTTACTCCTCTCTCTCAAGGTTCAAGGATTCTTCAAAGGATTATTCAAAGACTTCAAGGTCAAGTTCAAGTGGGAGATTCTTCGAAGCAGGCATGCGGGTCTTTCAACAAGGGTATTCTTCCATCCTTGTTCCCCCAAAATGTTTTATCAAAAGCCAATTTCAATTATTCTAGAAAAACATGACCTAGGGTTTTAATTGATGGGTGATTTCTTCTATGTTTTCTTGGATTCTAAGACCCACTAGAATTATGAGCTAATTGTGATTATAAAACTATTTGAATGCCTTGAATTGTGTGATCGAAGGTAAAAATGTATGATGTTAGAATGTTCTTCATGAAGGGGGCTTGAATGATGATTGAAGATTTATTATTGTTCAATCAATTAAATCCATGACTCACATCCATGTATAAAATGTGTGAAGATTGTAAGAATTCCCTAACAATTAGAATACGCTATTTGCTAAATATGTTGAGATGAGATTAGAGCGTATGGACATGATTAATTGAAAGTAAAAATATGTATGTTCCTTATGTTTTCAATGGAATTTATTGGGTATGAGGTAAATCTATGATAATGTCCTAATTAATGCATCCTTTTATGAATTGGAGTAAATCTCAAAATGGATCTTATGAAATGAAAATGTATGCTTCTCTCACGATCTCATTGTAAATGTTTAAGTTATGAGTTAAGTGTATGGCTTTCTATAAACCTGAAATATATGAATAAATGTATGCATGTTAAGGTACGAATTGGACCTATGGATCATGAATGACTCTATGATACATGTTGAATGTTATGAATCTGGAACTTAATGTTGTGGAAGTATAATGCATGATGTGAATCTATAGATTCTCACTAATGTAAGACGTTTGAAGAAATAATGATATGGATCCATGATGATATGAATTATGATGATAAAGCATGAGAATGATATTTCAGAACGTTGGGCTTGTTGTTAGTAGAAAGTAGCCTTAATCCTTTCGAAATGAATATTGTATGATGAAAGTAGTGTATGTTCATGCTTCTGACTAGCTGTAGTAGCATAGACCAGATATACAATGTCATATCAATATTCCTCATGTTCTAGTCAGCCAGGGACTCCCTATAGCCAAGAATGTTTCCCTTAGTCAGCTCGGGATCCTCCATAGCAGAGAGTGACTCCCTAGTTCAGTCGGGATCCTCCATAGTAGAGAGTGACTCCCTAGTTCAGTTGGGATCCTCCATAGCAGAGAGTGACTCCCTAGTTCAGTCAGGATCCTCTATAGCAGAGAGTGACTCCCTAGCTCAGTTGGGTTTCTCCCTAATAGAGAATGACTCCCTTAGTTTAGCTGGGACTCTCCATAGTAGAGAATGATTCCTTTAATTATGTTATCAGCATGATTTAGTTCTGTATGATTTAGATTTTAGATTATAACATACTTAATATAATGAGAATCAGGCTCAGTTACTAGCAGTTATCCAGTATAGTGTGATGCTAGTTTCAAATTCAGCTCTTATTAAACGTTCAAAACTTGACCCTTATGCATGAGTTCGATGATGTTTCATAATATGAGATCCAAAGGAAAGTTTCATGTATATATATGTTTATGTGACTCATAAGAGGATTGTTGCATGTTAAATCAGTTATGTCGATGTACTTTGTTATTTTCTTATTGTATATTTGTATATTTAATTATTTATGTTATCTCGCATGCTCAGTATATTTCAAGTACTGACCGCACACCTTTTTGTGCTATATCATTTCATGATATAGATTCAGCTCTCTAGACTCAGTCTCGTGGTTAGATACGCTTCAATTCCCTCTCAGTTGCTAGTGGTGAGTACTCATCCCTCGAGGACGTGATTTATGTTTATACTTTCTTAATGTTTCAGTTTTCAGATTTTAGGAGTTAGCTGGGGGTTTGTCCCAACAACTCATCAATTTAGTAGAAAGCTTTCAGACTTGTCCATATAGACTCAGTGTTGTATCAAGTGTGGTTACAATTGTACTTATAGTTCGTTATTAGACACTTGCAGTTAGCTTCCATTCATTCGTGTTGTTGATTATTTTTATTGTCAAGTGATATGCTATGATTATGCCATGAGTCGACTTGGAGCCTTTCGGGATTTCTTGTCCCGTGTTACGGCAAGGATGTGAACTCGGGTCGTGACACTCTTCATATGCAGAACCATCTTAGTCTCGCTTTTCTCATCTTGTACGCCACAAATGTCACTCCCATCTTTCCCCGTACAACTTTGTTCCTGATTATATCTTTATTAGTGTGTTCATACATTTATATGAGCATCCTCATATCCGCTACATTCATCTTCTGAACATGGGCGTTCTTGACTTACGATCACTATGCCCCATACAACAATGTTGGTCTAACCACCACTTTGTAGAACTTATTTTTAAGCCTTGGCGAAATATTCTTATTGCACAGTATCCCGAACACAAGCCTCTATTCGCCTATCTTGCTAATACGATGCATCAACATTAATCTCCCAATTTCCTTGAAATATGGACCCAAGATACTTGAGGCTTCCTCTCTTGGATGTGACTTGTGCATCGATATTCACTTCCACAATCACCTCATCCGAATTGTCACCGAACCTATACTACATGTACTCCATTTTAGTCCTGCTTAACCTAAAACCTTTAGACTCTAGGGTTTATCTCCATATTTCTCTTTATACAAAGCTATCATTTTAGTCATGGTGACTGCTAGTTTTGTTTCCTTTTTCTCTATCTTATACCTCTTCCTGTCCCTTTCTCATCTTAGCTTTCCACTAACATCGTGTAAGCAACCTCCTTGACCTTCACTTCTCCTTAGACCTTTCCGTTCTACCACTAGTCTTCTTTGTGTCCATCTGCGATTCTCCTCGAGACTCCTAACACATCTCTAGCTGTTTCGTGTATGCAGTTAGTTGTCCTATCCTGCAAACTATATGCATTCATACTACTCCCCCAAGCCCCATAGCCACTAACCTCTCCCTAATTTCTTGACCTTTAGCTTCTGTCAGGCCTCTCCATCTAATTCTTAAATGGTGAAATGCAGTCCTCTGTCAAACCCATGGTTGGTCGATATATAATATGTTAAATTAGTAAAGTATTTTTATATTTGAATGTAGTATAATTTTATAAATAATCTAAATGTTAGATATTAGGTATATAAAGGAAACAAAATCATATTCCAATTAATTGAATGTTAGGTATATTTAGCCAATTATTACAAGAAAAAGAAAATCAGAATATATCGAAGCAAAAGTAATTAATGATCACAATTATTACCAAATAAATTGAACAAGTTGCCAATATTATACTCCACTACCGACTCCGTATAAACAAATGCAGTCTAGGTCAACCACCTCATATCCTCTGCCCTTTCACTAATATCATTGTTTCATATAGTAAAGGAACAGAGGGAAGTCATAAAGAGAGAGAGAGAGAGAGAGAGATGGAGACATGTTGTTCCAAGCTTTTTGCCTTGTCCTTGGTGTTGCTCCAAATATTCAGTTCCCAAATAGTAGTGAAAGTAAATTGTCAAGGCACGGATTCATGTACCTCCAATCTTAACCTAAAAAACAAACCTCTCTTTGATACTTCTTCTTTTCATTGTGTTTCAGTATGGGATGCACAAGGCTATATCCTCAGAGTAAGTAAATATTAATCAGAATATTATTATATTACATATGAAATTAAAGGTAAAGAAAATCCAATTGGTGTGTGTTTGTGCAGTATATGCAGACTGATAGAAAAGTGTGGAGTTTCGTTCTATCAGCACCGAATTCGAATTCATACATAGGGATGGGTTTTTCAGGAGATGGGAAAATGGTGGGGTCGAGTGCAATAGTTGGGTGGGTGAGCAACGACGGGACATCGACCATGAAGAGGTATTTTCTGGGGGGACAATCGCCGGGGGAGGTGGTGCCAGATCAGGGAAATCTTCAGCTGGTGAATTTAACATCCTCCATCGCAGCTGAGAAGTCAAGGATTTATATGGCTTTCCAATTGAACACTGAAATGCCGAGTAATAGGCTAATTTACTCCCTCGGCCCTACAGGACGCCTACCTTCTCCCCTCAACTACCACTTGTCCCAACATCGCCAACATATCTCCACCTTCTTGGATTATAACTCAGGTCATTCCCTTCTTTTTATACTATTTCTTACAAATATATATATAAATCTTATTTGGGCGTTTAAAACTTCTTTCTGCAAATTATTTATTTCTTTTTTATCCTTTTCTAAGCTTTTAATTTGACAAAACCGTAATTTTCATTTACTTGCCACAATTTTGAAACTTTTTCTTTCTTTTGTTTTTTTTTTTAAATTTTTGTTGTTGAAAGTCGAACATTGATAAGCCGATAGTCGTAAATAAATTAGGATGGAGGTTTTAAATAAATTCAAAACTAACACATCTCTCCTTTCTTTGTTTGTTCGTTAAGTTGTAACCGTTTCTTTTTTCCAACTAGATCATCTCCGACTCACAATTCTATTTTTGACTCTAAACTTTAAATTTTTAGAGTAAAAAATAGAGTTGAACAAAACCAACTTCAATCCACACTCTATTTCTTACTTCTTCTTTTATTCTTCTCTCTTTAATATTATATTATTATTTTTATTTGATTTTTTAGATTTTCTTAATTCATAAAATAAATTGTTACTTCTTTTTTTCTACATAATCACCCTATATAGTTCATATCTTTTTCGTATATAATCATTTAATATAAATATATTTTATATCCTATATTTTTAAATTGTTTAAATTGTAAATAAATAATATTTATTATACATATTAATGGAAAATTCAAATAAAAGTAAAATCATTGATAAAATGCAATTAAATAAATATTACATCATGGTAATATTTATTTTAATTCATGCATAAACATTCAACTTTCAAGATTACTACGTTGCTCCCATAAATGCTCTATTAATGCATTACGAAGTTTAAAATAAGCATTTTTATTCTTAATTTTTTTATGTCGAGCTAAAAATTATTCAAATTGATAATTTTCATCTACTACTATTTCTACTATTGGAGTTGGACCTTCCGAATTATCTTGAATTGGTGCATTAAGATCACGTTCATCCTTGATTATCATGTTGTGCAGATTACTAAATTATTTTTATAATTTTCTAAATTATTATGTTATGCATTGTATTTTTAATATTGATGTATGTCAGTTACGACTTTATTGAATGTTTATTGTTCTATTATTTAAAGTAGATCCTGTTATTTATTAATAATATATTTCTATTTGCACTTATATATATATTTTATATACAATTATAAGACATAAATAAAATTAACTTACATTTTAAATAAAATATCATATACGAAAATTAATTTATAAAAATTATGCAGCATTAATTTAAATTTAATATTTTTATAATAAAATTATTACATAAAAAACTAAATGCAAATATTAGAAATTTAATTAATGATCTTACAATTTATATTATATTAAATTAAAAGTGTTAATTATTAGAAATAATAATATTATATTCAACTAGAAAAATACAGTTGATGAATAGTGAAACTTTAAATTTGGAGTTATACTATTCATACTCTATAATTAACTCTAAATTTAGCGTTTAGAGTTGAAAATGAAGATGAATTAAAGTATTAAAATCTAAATTTAGAGTTTAGAGCGGAAAATGAAAGATAAATAGGAGATGCACTGAGTTTTGATTTGCAACAAAACTTACAAATGTGTTTATTGCAAAAGTCCACTGGTGAGAGTGGGACCTACGATATACAAGACGCGTTTTGTTAATGTTCAACTGCTTTATCAACTATAATAATAGGATTAGCATATTCAATTCAAATTAGTTAAGTAATAGTATAGACTATAAAACAGATATACAAGCATCCGACTACAACTCATCACATTATTAGTTGAATTGCAACTTTAGTCTAGTTTCAGGTTCAGAATCATGAGTTTGTAATACAATGGATCTGATTTACAGGTGAAAGTGAAACAAAGAGCCCTTATGGAAATCTGAGGAGAAGTCATATGCTCCTGAACATGTTGAGCTGGGGTATTTTGATACCAACTGGGGCCATGGTTGCTAGATACTTGAGGCAATATGATCCAATATGGTTTTACTCTCACACCACCATTCAATCACTTGCCTTTCTCATTGGTTTTGCTGGTATTATATGTGGTTTTGTTCTTGAAGATCGTCTTAGCGTTGATGTTGATAGACACAAAGCCCTTGGCATCTTCATTCTTGTTCTTGCTTGCTTGCAGGTTTAATTTACTACCCCTATTATTCAATGATCTCTTATCATGAAATACTACTTACTACTACCTTTAATTTCTCATTCATACATATGGTTAGGTTATTGCATTTTTGGCTCGACCAGCCAAGCAATCAAAAGTAAGAAAATATTGGAATTGGTACCATCACACACTGGGAAGGATTTTGATACTTTTGGCAGCAACAAATATTTTCTACGGAATCCATTTGGCAGATGCAGGGACTGCTTGGAATGTTGGTTTTGCTGTTACTCTGCTTGCATTGTTCAGCACTGCTATCGTTCTAGAAATAAGGATGTGGATGACAAAATAGATATACTATTTATTGCTTTGTTCATATTTCTTCAACAATTTTTATATATATTCTTTTACATTTCAACCAGAGCAGTGTTTGTACTTGTTAGCAATAAATTTTCTTTAACTACCAAAAATAAACTGCAATCACAAATTAAAAAAAAGTAATTTTATTTATTAAGATTGTGAGTACAATTTTATTTGTCCATCCCTTGATTCTTCTTTCCTAAATATTCTTTGTAATTTGAGGGTCGTTAATAGCGTATTTCTCGATTGTAGGATGATATGGACCTCTTTATAATATATTTGATCGCCAAGAATGGTGGACAATATTTTTTTTCGAGAAAGATAATATTTGATGTCTTGATCTTTTTGTGAATACCCAAGATTTTATGAAATATTTGAGGTGCCCATTCAAGGAAATATGTATCTCTTTTTATAACGTGAGTTAGGGTTTAGGATAAAGTAGCCTTTAAGAAAGCCTAACGGGCCTTGGAGTTTGAAGATGAATTGGATTCATCTTGTAGAATCCTATTTTAAATTCGGTAAAATTTTGATATCTACAGATATCCCTTACTTCAATGTTTGTCAAAGTATAGACTTGCAGAAACTCAAAGATGAGACTTTACGTACTCATAAAAATGAAGCTTCCATCATTGCGATTTTGTGGCTCTAGATTTTGCAGATCTGATTTGTGAGAGAAGAAATTAAGGATATATTTAGTTCTACTGGGTGTGCCAAAATTTGTTTGCAACAAATTTCTTAAGTATGAAAAATAAATTGCAATCACAAAATAAGTATAAAGAAGAGATTTTATTTATCAAGATTGTGAGTACAACTCCGTTTATCCCTGGACTCTTCTCTCCCAAATATTTATAGGGAGTTGAGTATTATTATTAGTGGATTTCTCGATCGTAGGATGATACCTCCTTGTGATATATTTGATCACCAAGAATGTCAGGCAACACTTTGCTTTGAGAAAGACACTACTTGATGTGTTGATCACTTTGTGAATATTCAAGATTTTATAGGATACTCGAGATGTCTTTTCAAGAGAATATGTGTCCTTTTTTTATAATTTGATCCAGGGTTTAGGGCAAAGTAGCGTTCAAGAAAGCCTAATGGACATTAGAGTTTGAAGATGAATTGGACTCGTCTTGTAGAGTCCTATTTTAAATCCGGTAAAATTTTTCTAAAACGTTTCGCAGCTTCTTCCTCATAAGTGTGGCGCGCTTCACACCCATGAAAAAGGACTCTACACAACGCGACTTTTAGACACCCTAGGACACACCTAAACCTGTTGATCTGATACCAAGTTTGTCATGACTCGAGCATGAATCCCGGATTATAACACGGGACCTAGAACCACGAATGACTCCAAGCTAATCCATGAAACATGCATTACTCACTTTAGAACATAAACAAAGCGGAATTTTCGTAAAGCACAACATAAGGCATAAGCGAAAGTCTAAGATATCATAAATCATATGGAAAGGGACAACAAGTCAGAACCGCTGAAACATCTAATATCAAGTCTGAAAGCCACTACTCATAAGATGAGCTGATGGAACAACACCCCTAACTAAATCTACTAAATTCTAAAAACTGAAAGACATGAAAAGAAAGAACATGCATCAAAAAAGACATCCTCGGATGATGAGGACTCACTAAAACTGCTAAAACTAGAGCTGGATAGGATCAAGCGGCGCGACTAAGATTGATCACCTTGAACTTATATCATGAAAGGAAAGCAAAGTATATGGTCAGTACTTTGAATATACTGAGTATGTAGGTTAAGTAAAACACAAGAGTAAGGACAACATTCTAAAATCATGATTGTGAGATAGTCATATATATGAGTTGTTCATCATAAACTGAAGCATAGTGACCCAAGGCTTTGAAAGTAAAATTATACAACTTAACATGTATGAATTATAAGTAAAAGCTCATAAACTGACCAATGGATCAATCATACTATAAACCATGATATCGTAAAACCTGAACATGAATAACATGAAACATGAGGAACAGTGAGAGATCTCATAACCGACACCATCATGAATGAGCACATGATGCCTAATTATCTCGCTCAAATTGGCAGAGTCGTCCTAAGTCTTGCCAGGGAAAAGAACTATAAAGGTGTGATATTACTTATAATCATGAGCCTAGTAACATAATGGAGTCACTCTCAGCTGGCGAGGACCCTTAGGCTAGAGGCAATAAAGACACTCTCAACTGGCGAGGACCTTTTATCTTACGGTGGCACGTAGTTCCGAGACCTTGGTGCATTGAACCCCGACCTGCTTAGTGCTAAATAATACTCCTAAAACATGCATATTTCTCATAGACATAATTTGAAAACATAGTTGGTTTTGTAGGGGCTAGTGTGAAAAACATGAAAATCACAAACATACTTTACATATGTGAACTAGCCATGAAAACAATGCCGTTGATTTAGTCATGATACATAAGTTTGAGATTCATGAAATTCATGCTTAATTGAGTAAATCATCATAACTTTAGAAACATAGGTTCATAAGAGATTATTGTAGAAAACATGCAATCATAATAATAAAACATGGATTGAACCATAAGAGAATTGAATTCATAGAAGACCATGAGAGATTTCATCAAAATTGGGTCTAACCCTAGAATTTCATAAAATATGATTGGAGGCTTGAATTCATGAAACTGATTTGTAATTGGATATGAGGGTGGAAAAAAAATTCCCCATTCATGGCCCTACATACATGGGCTTGAAGAGATCTTGTTAGGGTTTGAAACCCAAGAGGATTGGAGAAGAAGGGGAACCTTGATTGCTTGATTTCTTGAGGGGTTTAGATCTTCAACTTCAGATGCTTTGAAGAGAATGAGGGTTAGGAATGAATAAAATCCCTTAATACCCTATTTTAGGAGTTCAAAATGACTTAGTTTAGGAGTTGAGTACATAAGAAGTTCAAAAATTCCCTTAATAACCCGACTAGAAAAATCATCTCAACAGTCATAATGGGTCACATAATGACCCGTTAGTGGACTTGACAGGTCGTTAGTCCCATTCTTGCCACTAAAGGAAAATTTCAACTTTCTGATCTTTTCATGGCGCCTCCACTAAACAATTTGTCATCACACTTAATAGATCTTTCCCCCAGTCGTTAAGACTCTCTGAAACTCACAAAATTTCCAACTTTCCACACTTGACGGATCAACTAACGAATCTTTAGGTGATTTGATGACTCACCTAATGAGTCATTTTGTGATCTAATGCATATTTTGTTGTTTCCTCTATTTCATACCTCGGGTCTAATCTTAGGGACTTTTGAGGTGTTACATTATCTCTCCCTTGAGAACATTTGTCCATGAATGTAGACTAAGCAGAATAGAAGGATAGGGAAAGAACTGCAATCCCAAAACTGAAAGGCTATAGATTGAAACTGACAAAGTGTGACTCCGAACTGAGATGCATGACTGAACTGAATTCATGAAACATACATGCATACTAAGACATGAAAGGAACTGAGAGACATGAACTTGACATGAAACTGAATAGATTACTAAGGAGAAAATTGGTACCTCATGCTGAAAGGAAAAAGATAAGGGTATCTAGCTATTATGTCTACCTCAGCTTCCCAAGTGGCTCCCTCCACTAGTTGATTTCTCCACAAATTCTTCACCGAAGCTACCTCGTTCCTTATCTTGTGAACATGATGATCAAGGATCTCAATTGAAACCTCCACATAGGTAAGGCCATCCTTCACACCATTGCTCTCTATCGAGACGATTACAGTTGGATCATCAATGCACTTTTTCAATAAAGACACATGAAAAATTAGATGCACCTAAGCTAATTCCACAGGCAAATCCAACTCATAAACCACTTTACCAACTCACCTATAAATCCTATAAGGACCAATATATCAGGGACTAAGCTTCCCCTTCTTGCCAAAACTCATAACTCCTTTCATGAAAGATACCTTCAGAGACACCCAATCATCAACGGAGAACTCAAGCTCTCTCATCCTAACATCCGCATATAATTTCTGACGACTTTGAGCTATTTTTAACCTTTCTCTAATAAGTTGAACTTTCTCCATATCCTTATGAACTGAATCAGGTCCTATCAACGTGGCCTCACCTACCTCGAACCATGCTATAGGTGACCTATATCTCCACCCGTAAAGAGCCTCAAATGGAGCGATCTGAATTGTCACCACCTGAACATAGGCCCAGACTGAGACGTGGGACCTAGAACCACGAATGACTCCAAGTCGACTCATGACATGCACATAGCAGCTAAAGAGCATACATCAAACGAAAACTGATAAACTAAACGTGAATAAGCGAATGTCTGAATACATATCAACCATACAGAGTCAATACTGACAAAGCTGAAGTTCTACATATTATTTGAAAAAGCCTCTAACATAACTGAATAGCTGATGGGACAACAACCCAACCAGCTTACTAAAAGTCTAAAACTAAAAATAACACATTCAACAATATGAAGGTCCTCGAAGGATGATGACTCACCAATAAGAGAAATGGACTAAGCCGTGGAGACTGGCTAATGGTGAGACTGAGTCTGAGCGTCTGGACCTATATCATGAAATGATACAACATAGAGTATGCAGTCAATACTTGAAATATACTGAGTATGTAAGGTAAGTAAAACAACTGAGTAAGTATAACAGAAATCATGCACATGAACGTAAATCATAAGATCACGAGATTAAGGACTAAATACTGATATCTGAAAAGTTGAATAGTCATAAACTAAATTTCATATCTGAATAGAATGAGCTAAGGCTGAAAATAGCATCATATGTCTTGCCACAATTGAAAACATAAGTAAAAGCTCATAAACTGATCATTGGTTCAAACCTAATGAAAACATAATATCATAAGTCATAAATATACATAACTAAAAGCATGAGGAACAATGGGTGACTTGTCTTAACCGGCAACAACCATGTATGAGCGCATGATGATCCTACATCTTGTCCACGTGGAGGAGGGCCATCCTAAGCCTTGCCAGGGTGAAGGATAAGTAAGGTGTGATATTACGGTGTGCCTTTGGGTGGGGTGGGGGGAACTCTCTCTTGAGAGGCCCCAAAATATACCTACGTTGGCCTGTAGTTTATGAGACCGGGGAACCTTGGAACCGCTAGCCTACTCAGTGCTAGACACTACTCTCAAAATATTTATAATGCTCATATAATCATATTCTAGAACATAACTTGAATCTATACATTTGAGGAGTCTTGATTCCAACACATATATCTATCATTTGATCTTATTAGCCTTGGCTAAATCATAAAACATACGTGTCTTGTATGGGCTTGACCAAATCTCAAAATCATGCATATTTGAAATAGACTTCATTGTCAAAATTATAGATTCATGCATCGATAATTTATAAATATTCATACATGCTAGACATCTCATCATACTTGAAATCACAAATCATAGACTCGACTTTTTCATGAACTTGCATAATTGGGAAAAATCATATTCAATTTGAAATCATAAATTTGTAATCAAAATATGCTTAAAAATCTGCCCATGAATATTCAAATATACTTTATAACATAAAGGGGAGTGATCCATAAACAACTGATAGAGAATTCTATAAGATTGGGTTAAAACCCTTTTTGATCATAAGTTGGATTGAGATTTGATTCATAATATAGAGGAGAAGTTGAGCGCATGAGAGTGTAAGAAACTCTCATTTATAACCTTACATACCTAGGTAAACTGAATCTACACTTGACCTTGAAAGCCCAAGAGATTTGGAGAAGAACTTGAAGAATTCTAGGCTTGATCATCAATGGGAAATCCTAATCTTGCATGCATAGGAGTTTAATGAATTAGGATAGGTTAAACTCCCTTAGCACACCTCTTTCAGGGCTTAAATTGATGCAGTTTAGGACTTAGGAGCTTAGAAATTACGGAAATACCCTTAATGAATTCATAGGAAAAACTAATTCTGTCAACTATCATGACTCGTATCACGAGTCATACAATCCTTATATGACTCATGATATCCTCCTGTACTGACCAAGTTCAATACCTCCAATCCTCTGAGCATTTCCACGAATACTACTATGATCCGTGACACCATCTTACGAACCGTACCATCACCTATACAGTCAATCACCTGCTAACCCCAAGGACTTACCATAATTCCTGACCATGGGTCATACCCATAACTATGACTCATAGTGGGGACTCGTGGTCTGGGGAACCAAAATCTTAGCTCTGGACCACGGGTCTTCCCATGACCTGTACTACTATCCTACGACTCATAGGTGGGGTAATACTGAGGCACTTTTCAAACTTTTCCTGCTGATCACATTTCAAATCTTAATTCTAGTCTTAGGAACTTTCGTGGTATTACAATATCTCCCCCCTGGGAATATTCGTCCTCGAATATGGGTTAAACATATTGAAGAGTCTAGAAAAGGAACTGGGATCCCAAATACTAATTATCTGAAGTTGAAAACTGATAGAGTGACTGACTCCAGACTGAGATACATGACTGAACTAAATTCATGAAACATACATACATGCTAAAATATGAAAGGAATTGAGAGGCATAAACTAGACATGAAATTGAATAGGGTATTAGAGAGGAAACTGATATCTCAAGTTGGAACAGAACTGGAAGGGAATAAATGCAGGTATTTAGCCATCATATCTGCTTTGGCTTCCCACATAGCTCCATCAACAACCTGATTGCTCCACAAGAATTTCATTGAAGCTACTTCCTTGTTTCTCAACTTCCGCACCTGATGATCAAGGATCTCAAGAGGAACCTCCTCATAGCTCAGGCTATCCTTCACACCTATGCTTTCCACCAGAATAACCAAAACCGTGTCATCAATGCACTTATTCAATAATGATACATGGAAGACTGGATGCATTGAAGATAACTCCGCTGGCAACTCCAACTCATAAGCCACCTTGCCAGCACACCTCACAATCCTTTATGGGCCAACATATCGAGGACTAAGCTTCCCTTTCTTTTCGAACCTCATCACTCCCTTCATCAAAGACACCTTTAAGAACACCCAATCATCAACTTCAAAACCTAGTTCTCTCCGCCTAACATCCGCATATGAATTTTGATGACTCTAAGCTATTTTTAGCCTTTCCCTTATAAGCTGAACTTTCTCCATAGCCTTATAAATCGAATTTGGCCCTATCAATGTAGCTTCACCTACCTCAAACCAACCAATAGGAGATCTACATCTCCATCCATAAAGAGCCTAAAATGGAGCCATCTGGATACTAGAGTTGTAACTGTTGTTGTACATGAACTCAATGAGAGGTAAATGATCATCTCAACTGCACTTGAATTCAATAACACATGCTCTCAATATATCCTCAAGAGTCTGAATGGTCCACTTGGCCTGACCATCTATCTGTAGGTGAATAGATGTACTAAGCTTAACTTGAGTACCAAGTCCCTTCTGGAACGATCTCCAAAACTACGAGGTGAACTGAGCACCTCTATTTGAAATGATTGAAAAGAGAACTCCATGCAACCGAACTAACTCTATAATATATAATCTAGTATAGTCCTCAGCTGAATCGGTAGTTCTGATCGATAGGAAATGAGGTGCTTTGGTCAACCTGTCTACCACCACCCAAATAGAGCCATACTGTCGGCGAGTGCGAGGCAACCCTGTGATGAAGTCCATATTGACCTCTTTCCACTTCCAAGTGGGGATACTGATGTCTTGTAGCACACCTCCAGATCTTTGATGCTCAACCTTCACTTGTTGACAATTTGGACACTTTCCCTCTTCATACCATTCCACCAATAGACTTCCTGTAGGTCACAGTACATCTTGGTGTCACTTAGATGTATAGAATATCGGGGACCATGAGCCTCATGCAACATCTATTCTCTAAAATCATTGACATTCAAAACATATAAACAACCCAGATAATGAAGTACACCATCTCCCCCTTGGGAGAAGACTTCCATGATTTTAAACTGCTTTTTTCAACTTCACCAAAACAGAATCCTCATCTTTCCTAGCCTTGACCTCAGTCACTAAAAAAGATTCTGACCATTATGAATAGTGATACCACCATTTGTTAAATCCATGAGGCGAACTCTTAATCGTGCAAGCCGATGTACATTCTTAACCAACTCTTTTCTCCTATTTTCCATATGAAAAACACTCTCCATGGACAATTTGCTAAGGGAATCTGCCACTACATTGGCCTTTCTCGGATGATAAAGGACACTTATGTCATAGTCCTTAAGCAACTCTAACTATCTTCTTTATTGCAAATTCAAATTCTTCTGGGTGAAGACATACTATAGGTTCTTGTGGTTCGTAACCGCATACAAAGAGTGTCTCCAAATCTTCAATGCGAACACCACCGCTACTAATTCTAGGTCATACGTTGGGTAATTTTTCTCATGAGTCTTAAGTTGTCTAGAGGCATACACAATGACCTTACGATGCTGCATCAACACACACTCAAGACCAATCCTAGAGGCATCACAGTACACCATGAATCCATTCGTGCCCTCAGGTAGGGTCAATACTGAGGCTGAAGTGAGTCGAGTCTTTAACTCCTAAAAACTCTTCTTATAGGCATCTGAAAACTGAAATTTGACTTTTTTCTAAGTCAACTTAGTCAATGAGGTTGCAATAGATGAAAATCCTTCAATAAACTTCCTGTAATAGCTAGCTAAACCAAAAAAACTTCTAATCTCCGAAGGAATAACCGGTTTGGGCCAACTCTTCACCGCTTCTATCTTTTGAGAATCCACCAGCACACCCTTGCTTGACATCACATGGCCCAAAAATGCTACTGAATCCAACGAAAACTCACACTTGCTGAAATAGTTGGTGATCCTTAAGAGTCTGTAGCATAATTCTCAAATGAGCGGCATGCTCCTCCTCACTCTGAGAGTATATGAGGATGTCGTCTATGAGGACAATCACGAACATGTGTAAATACTGCTTGAACACCCTGTTCATCAAGTCCATGAAAGCTGTAGGAGCATTCGTTAGTCCAAATGACATAACTACAAACTCATAGTGACCATACCAAGTCCAGAAGGCTGTCTTCAGGATGTCTAAATTTGAGCTGGTGATAGCCGAATCAAAGATCTATCTTTGAGAAGCACTTAGCACCTGAAAGTTTTTCAAACAAGTCATCAATTCTAGGGAGGGGATACTTGTTCTTGATTGTAACCTTATTCAACTGTTGATAGTCAATACACATATGAAGAGACCCATCTTTATTTCGAACAAAGAGAACTGGTGCGCCCTACGGGGACTTGCTAGGCCTGATGAAGCCCCTATGTAGGAGATCCTTCAACTTCTCTTTCAACTCTTTTAGCTCAGCTGTCTGTAAGGAGAAATGGATATAGGATGTGTATTAGGAAGAAGGGAATACCAAAGTCAATCTCCCGTTCGGGAGGGACTCCAGGTAGATCATCTGGGAAAATCTTGGGATACTTACATACAACAGGGATAGACTGAAGAGTCGGGGTTCCATATGTAGCATCCTTAATCCAAACTAGGTGGTACATGAAACCCTTGGAAATCATATTTTTGGCCTTAAGATAGGAAACAAAGTGAGCTACAAGCACAACTGAACTACCCTTCCATTCTAGGACTGGTTCACCATAAACAAAATTCTACCAAACGGGTTCTACAATTCACTGAGGCATAACATGAATGCAATCAATTAATACCAAAGATAACATAGAAATTAGTCATGTATAAGTCTACTAAATCGGCTGAGATAAATTTCTGAAGGACTGTGACAGGGCAATTTCTGTATACCCATCGAGCTATAATTGAGTCATCGACTGGAGTAGAGATTGAGATGGTTCTGATAAAATTTCGGGACTGACTTCGAAACTAATAGCAATATAAGGCATCACAAAAGATAAAGTAGCCCCTGGATCTAATAATGCATATAAATCAAGATGAAACACTCGACATATACTAGTGACCACGTCTGGAGAGACCACACCCAAAACATGCACCTGACCCTGCTAGGCACTCTCCGGGGTGCTTCCTGCCACACTTGTCATAAATTGGCATGCTGGGCTCTCTTCAATTGCTCCCCTGACCTCTAGAGCCTGATGTCTTTGCACTCTGATCATGCCTAGATCTGGATAGCACATTGGCTGATGACGACATTGGGGCTGATTATCTCTGGTGGGATTGCTGATGATGTCCGCCACTGGATCTCTACTGGGAGAACCCAAAGATGCCTGTCCTATCCCTCTTGGCCTCTCTATCCCTTTCCTTCATCTGATCTGTCTCTATCTGCTGGGTATATATAATCAACCGAGAGAAGTCTAGATCACTGTTCAACATTGTGGTCCTACACACCTTGACCAACAAATATGACACTCCATACACAAATCAATTCATATGAGCTCTCTGATTTGTATCCATCTTTGGAGCATACTTGGACAACCAGGTGAATTCCAAGGCGTACTCTTGCACAGTCATATTGTTCTGCCTCAAGTTGATGAACTCCGCCTTCTTTGCCTCCCTCACCTCCCTAGGGAAGAATCTATCTAAGAAGGTAGTCATGAACTCATTCCAGCTCACGGGAACTGCGCCCACTGCTGTACTGTCCCTCCATTGACGGTACCAAATATAAGAAACCCCCTTTAGTTGGTAGAAGGCTAAGTCTGCGCTCTCTTCCCATCATCCCCATAATCTGGGTGATCTTCTGAATCTCCTCAAGAAACTCATGCGGGTCCTCGTCTACTCTTGATCCAAGGAACTTAGGTGGATTCATCCTGAGGAAGTCCTAAACTTGAGCCACCACTCCGTTCCCATTTTGAGGGACATAGGCCACGGCCTGTTGGTTGACCTGAGCGGTCAAAGCCTGGGTCAACATCTTAAAAGCCGCTCTAAACTTAGCATGAGAGACTTGCTCAGGCAAAGGACCTGCTGGTGCTGGCAGGGCTTGCTGGTGCCCCATCTCCATTTCCATCTTCTTGGCCATTTCCATTTTCGTTCCTTATACCATTTACTCAATGTGGAGGCATGATTCTGCAAACGCGTATAACACGAGTTAGAAGGATAGAGAGGTACTTCATCGCACGACTTAGACCATGAAATAAGGGAAATTTCTTAAAACATTTTGCAGCCTCTCCCCTATAAGTGTGGAGCGCTTCACACCCATGGTAAAGACTCTACTCAACACGGCTTTCAGATACCCTAGGACACTCTAAACCTTGGCTCTGATACCAAGTTTGTCATGACTCGAACATAGGCCCGAACCGAGACACAAAACCTAGAACCATGAATGACTCAAAGTCGATCCATGACATGAACATAGCGGCTAAAGAGCATACATCAAGCGGAAACTAATAAACCAAACATGAATAAGAGAAAGTCTGAATACATATCAACTATACAGAGTTAATACCGACAAAGCTAAAGTTCTACATATTGTTTGAAGAAGCCTCTATTATAACTAAAGAGCTGATGTGATAACATCCCAACCAACTCACTAAAAGTCTAAACTGAAAATAACACACACAATAATTTGAAGGTCCTCGAAAGATGAGGACTCACTAATAAGAGAACTAGACTAAGCTATGGAGGCTGGCTAACAATGGGACTGAGTCTGAGCGTCTAGACCTGTATCATGAAATGATACAACATAAAATATGCGGTTAGTTCTTGGAATATTACCATGTATGTAAGATAAGTAAAATAGGCTGAGTAAGTATAATTGAAATCATGCACATGAACACAAATCATAAGATCATAAGAGTAAGAACTACACGCTGATATCTGAAAACTTGAATAGCCATAAACTGAATTTCATATCTGAATAGAATGACCCAAGGTTGAAAATAGAATCATATGGTTTGCCATAACTAAAAACATAAGTAAAAGCTCATAAACTGATCATTGGGTCAAACCTGCTGAAAACATAATATCAGAAGTCATAAACATGCATAACTGAAAGCATGAGGAACTATGGAAGACTCGTCTTAATCGACAACCACCATGTACGAGAGCATGATGATCTCACGTCTTGCCTACATGGAGGAGGACCAGCATATGACTTGTCGGAGTGAAGGATATGTAGGTGTGATATCATAGTGTTCCCTTGGAGGGGGGGGGGGGAAACACTCTCTTGAGAGGCCCCAAAATATACCTACGTTGGCTCATAGTTTATGTGAGAGGGGAACCTTGGAACCTCTAGCCTACTCGGTGCTAGACACTACTCCCAAAACACGTATAGTTCTCATATAATCATAGTCTAGAACATAACTTGAATCCATAAATTTGAGATGTGTTGTTTCCAACACATATATCTATCATTTGATCTTGTTAGCCTTGGCTAAATCATAAAACGTACATGTCTTGTATGGGCTTTCCTAAATCTCAAAATCATGCATATTTGAAACAGACTTCATTAGTCAAAATCATAGATTCATACATGGGTAATTTGTAAATATTCATACATGCTAGATATCTCATCATATTTGAAATCACAAATCATAGACTTGACTTTTTCATGAACTTGCATAATTGGGCAAAATCTTCTACAATTTGAAATCATAAATTTGTAATCAAAATATGCTTAAAAATCTACCCATGAATATTCAAATATACTTTAAAACATAAAAGGGATTGACCCATAAACAATTGATAGAGAATTCTATAAGATTGGGTTAAAACCCTTTTTGATCATAAGTTGGATTGAGATTTGATTAATGAAATTGAGGAGAAGTTGAGCATGAGAGTGGAAGGAACTCTTATTCATAGCCTTACATACCTGGGTAAACTGAATCTACACTTGACCTTGAACGCCCAAGAGATTTAGAGAAGAACTTGAAGAATTCTAGGCATGACCTTTAATGGAAAATCCTAATCTTGCATGCATGGGAGTTGAATGAATTAGGATAGGTTAAAATCCCTTAATACACCTCTTTCAGGGCTTAAAATGACGTAGTTTAGGATTTAGGAGCTTAGGAATTATGAAAATACCCTTAATAAATTCGCAAGAAAAACTGATTCTGTCAGTTGTCATGACTCGTAGCACGAGTTGTACATCCTCCTTCGACTCGTGGTATCCTCCCGTACTGACCAAGTCCAATACCTCTAATCCTCTGAGCATTTCCACAAATCCTACTACGATTCGTGACACCATCCTATGAACCGTACCATCACCCTTACAATCGATCACCTACTAACCCCAAGGACTTACCACTACTTCTGACCATGAGTCATACCCACAAACTACGACTCATAGTGGGGACTTGTGGTCTGGGGAACCATAATCTTTGCTCTAGACCACGGGTCTTCCCATGACCCATACTACCATCCTACGACTTGTAGGTTGGATCATACTGAGACACTTTTTCAACTTTTCCTGCTGATCACATTTCAAATCTCAAGTCTAGTATTATGAACTTTCGGGGTATTACATGAATACCTAGTAGTAACTCTTATTGTAGGCAAACTCAATGAGAGGCAAGTGATCATCCCAACTACCTTTAAAATCAATCACACATGCTCTTAACATGTCCTCAAGAGTCATAATGGTCCTCTCAGCCTAACCATCTGTCTGTGGGTGAAAAGCTGTGCTAAGATTCACTTGAGTTCCAAGGCCCTTCTGAAACGATCTCAAAAACTGAGAGGTGAACTGAGTACCCCTATCGAGATGATAGACAATGGAACTCCATGCAACCAAACTAGCTTTTGAATGCAGAGTCTAGCATAATCCTTGACTAAGTCTGTAGTCTTAACTGGTAGGAAATGTGCCAACTTCCAAATAGGAATACTGATATCCTATAACATACGTCCAGGCTTCTGATGCTCCACCTTCACCTGTTGGCAGTTCGGACACAACCACAAATTCTACAATGTCCTTATTATGCCATTCCACCAATAGACTTATTGTAAGTCACGGTACATCTTAGTGGCACCTGGATGGATAGAATATTGAGAGTTATGAGCCTCTCTCAACATCCACTCTCTCAAGTCATCCACATCCGGAACATATAATCGGCCTTGATATTTGTGTACACCATCTCCCCCTGGGAGAAAACCTCCACTTTCTGATTCTGAATAGCTTCCTTTAACTTCACCAAAATAGGATCCTCATCTTACCTTGTCTTAACTTCTGACCCCAAAGAAGAATCTGCACCATTCTGCACGATAACTCCACCATTCACTGAATTTGTAAGGTGAACCCCCAAGCATGCAAGCCTATGGACATTATTCACTAATTTCCTTCCTCCCATCGTCAACATAGGACACACACTCCTTGGACAACCTACTAAGAGCATCCGCCTCTACATAGGCCTTGCCCAGATGGTAAAGTATACTCAAGTACAACTGAATTACCTTTCCAGTTTAGGACTGGATCACCTGGAAATCGAAACTCTACTGATCGAGTTCTATAATTAACTGAAACATAGCAAGCATATAATACCGAAGATAACATCAAAGTCTGTCATATCTAACTCCACTAAGTCGACTGATGTGTCTTTCTAAAGGATTGTGACAGGGAAATTTCTTTATACCCATCGAGCTATAATTGACTCACCGTTAGGAGTAGAAACTGAGAAGGTTTCTGATAGAATTTTGGGACTGACAGTGAAACTGATAGCAATATAAGGAGTCAAGAAGAATAATGTGGCCCTTGGATCTACCAATGCATAAACATTAAGATTGAAAACCCATAACATACTAGTGACCACATCTGGTGAACGCTATAGCTCTTGGCATGAGGAAAGGGCATAAAAGTGGTTTTGGCACTGACCACCACTAGCATTAAGATAATTCACCCTACTGAGGTGTGCGAGCTACTAACGTGGTGGTCGGGACATGACCTATACCGTCACCTTGTTTGGTTGGTGGGTAATCCCTACCATGTTCGGGTTTCTAACACCCATAGCAGGCATCTGAGCCAACCAAGCACTCTCCTGGGTGGTTCTTACCACACTTTATGTAAGATGGAAAAGTGCGCTCCCCTGACATACTCCTATAGCCCCTAGAGCTTGATGCCCTACCTCTCCGATCACCTTTGGGCCTGGAGGGTACACTGGCTGATGATGGAGCTAGGGCTGATGACCTCTGATAGGACTGCGGGCGATGTACACCACTGTACCTCTACTAAGAATACCTAAAGCTCCCTGTCCTATCCCTCTTAGCCTCTCTCTCCATATCCTTCATCTACTTCTTCTCTATCTGCTGAGCGCAAATCATCAATAGAGAGATATCCATGTCGCTGATAAGCATAACTATCCAGCACTCCTTGACCAACAAATCTGTAACCCCCAATACAAAGTTCTCATACGAGCTTTCAGCTCAACAACTATTTCTGGGGCATACTTGGACAACTGGGTGAACTTCAGGGAATACTCCTGAACAGTCATGTCGTTCTGATTCAAATTGACGAACTTTGCTGCCTTTGTTTTCCTAAACTCTCGGGGAAAGAATTTGTGCAAGAACGCCGTAACAAACTTATCCCAACCAATAGGAGTTACACTTACTCCACGACCCTCCTTTCACGGTATGAACCAAATATGAGCTACCCCCTTCAGCTGATAGGAGACCAAATCTACACTTTCCTCTCCCAAAACTCTCATAATCTGGGTAATCTTCTGGATCTTCTCAATGAACTCCTGTGGATCCTCGTCCACCTTAGAACCATGAAACTCTGGTAGGTTCATCTTGGTGAAGTCTCACACGCTAGCCACCATACATTCGCATTAGTGTTTATATGGGTAACCGCCTACTAGTTGACTTGGGCTATCGTAGCCTGTGCCAACATCTAAAAAGCAACCCTGAATGCAACATGAATCACTTGCTCATTCAATGGGTTCGCTGGAGCTGTGTCACGACCCAAACATAGGCCCGGATTGAGACACGGGACAAGGAACCCCGAGGGACTCCGAGTCGACCCATGGCATGAACATTCAACTAACTCAATCAATAAAATTGGAAGATTCAACATACATAATATAACTAAAGTCTAAACATGGCATAAGATCTGAAATACATCATATGCGTTTAAAACTGAATATACACTATGTCCGAGAAAGCCTCTATCATAGAAAAAGTTGATGGGACAACACCCCAACTAAATCTCTAAACTGAACTAAAAAAAACCAATTTGACTGAAATAAGGAGGGGCCCTTGACAGATGAGGACTCACCAACAGGGACTGATGCTACTCCGAAGGCTGGCTAGGATCGAGGTTGAATCTGAGTACCTTAGCCTGTATCATGAAACGATACAGCATAGAGTATGCGATCAGCACGTGGAAAGTACCGAGTATGCAAGGTAAGTAAAGATGAATGTTTAAAATACATAAAGTTCATAAGAGTAGGACAACATGATCATAACATAAATATCAAAATGTAACATAAGGCTCAAGGTTTCAAATCATTCGTAAATCATTCATAATCAAACTCTCGTGATAAAAGCTTTATTAAACATAACTTGAGCCAAAGTATATAATCATAATCATACATAAATCATGAGGAATAGTGGGAGATTCTTATAACTGACATACCCCATATAAGCACACATGGAGCCTGACCTGTAAACCCCTAGTCAGGAGGGTGTTCATACCTTTCCAAGGGTAGAACCATGAAAGGTGCGATATCACTCATGAAAGGCCCATTTGGGGAAAAAGGGGACAGTGTCAGGCGAGGTCCCATCATGACCTACGGTGGCACGTAGTTCTAAGATTCGGGGCAAAACCTGGGCCTCGAACTTATTTGGTGTTATATACTACTCCCAAAACATATATATCGCTCATAGGATAATATACATGAAATTCATGGGCTAGTTAAATTATGACTATCATAAGCATGCTTGTAAGTACGTGAACTAGCCATGAAAATAAGGCCCGTGAGTCGGCCATAATCATAAATTATAAATCATGAAGTTCATTCATACTTGTAAAACATGTGTTCGGCAATTTCAGTATACTACACGCAAGTGCACGTGGTCGAACAAGTAGTAAAGTGGCTCAAGTAAGCCAAGTATCGATCCCATAGGGACTAGACTAAGGTATCAATCTAATCAAGTGTCAACAAACTTTAACTCTAAAATGCAGACAACAGTGTGAAGATAATTTTGATATTTTGTTTCCTAATTTTATATTAAGTCTAAAACGAATATACAATTTGAGTCTGAACTATAAGTATGAGCATGCTGAGGCTAAACTAAACATGTATAGAAATAAATTATCGATACAATTTGATTAATCTTTCCTCCGGTTGCTAGTCAAGAATTATTGCCTATGGATTAAAACTCTCATATTTAACCCAACTTAAGAATCATGAACCTTCCACCTACATCTCTGTGATAAAAAGAAATTCATGTTCTAGCCATACAAAACCAATTCCTTAATTGACTAATACGACTTTCAGGTATATCTCTATCCTGAAGGTAAATCAATTCTCAATTTTCCCAAACTAAGAAAAGATCATATCCTATCAATTCACAACTTTCCAATTTCTTGCTCTCTCGAGTGAAACCGGACTTTTTAGATATACATTAACATTGGCCACACATTAATGCAGTAAGAATAAGAATCAATAGAACAACCATGGAAGAAAAGATGAAAAACCAATTTATCAATAATTACATTTCAATACAAATGTTCTTAACCTCAGCAAGAAGGGAATTTAGCCACTCATTTGTGGATTAAACATCGTTAAATGAGTGTTAATCATACAAGCAATTGAAATAAAGAAGAAAGAGATAGAGAAAAACCCTGAGATTTTCGTCCCCTCAACTACTTGTAACCCACGTTCTTGCTCCACCAAGTCAGAATTATTAAAAATGAACCTAAGTGTTCTATTTATACTAGTGGGAATTTTTCTGAGAATAACAAGCAACGTGTCATGGAGTGCATCGCGGAGCACTGCCTCCGTGACACGCCACCAACGCGGACCCTCACTGGAATTCAGTCGTCCAGGTATTAAGGCCCAACGTGGCACGACGTGCAACGCGGGGCTAGGCCAACATGCCACGGCCCCAACGCGCACCTTCACAAGAATTTGGCATAATTTCAGCATCCAGGTAGAATGCATCCACGATGGCAGCGTGACACGGCTCCATCGCGGAGCCCCTTTAATTCGTGCTTTCCTTGTGCTTTTTCCTTTGCTAGCTTCCGAGTCCAATCCCGATCTCTCCCAACATGCATCTTAGCTCCATAACTTTATATTTTTCCTGCAAAACAATGCTAATCATGCTGGTTAGTATAAATTCACATTTTATTACAATTCACATGAGAATGTACAAACATCGATATATAAACAAGGCAAAATGACACATTTGAGTATCACTTGGGCATATAAATTTGCCCAAAATCACTTACCCCACACTTATATCCTTGTTCATCCCCGAACAATAATCTTACACCTCATGCAATTGACACCCCATCCCGGCTACTTTGGCTCGACAATTCAAGCTACGATTATACCGATTATTTAATATAGCAAATCATCAAGAAAACATGCATAGTCTTATCAATACGATGACCTCTAACGCATTAAGACCTCCTAGACTCAAGAATGGACTCTTGATATCGACAAACTCATGCAAATCAACTGATCAAGATATCCGACACGAAATTCAATCTCTCGTCGAGCATGTGCCTTCACCACATAAGAGAATTTTCCCCTTTTTAATCACATGAACTCAAAATATTACATGCAGGGGCATATAAACAAGATTTCGCACTCTCTCCCAAAAGAATTCACATGCATCATGTCATGAACCATAGGCTTGCCTTTAGTGTATTACTCCACTAATATAAGGACACGTGACGTAAGATCACGTAGGACTTAATGGGTTGTAATGTAAGCTACGGAACTAGGAAATACTGGGCTAACCAATAATAAAAACTAGCCTCCTTAAGAGCTTTTTCAATACATCCCATCAACCTTATGGGCATTGTTTCTTCCTTCATCCTCCCATTCTTGAAGTTTGTCTTTATTTTTTACCCCATATCTTTAAGCACACTTGACTTAATAACAAAGATTATTTATACATCTTCATTATATTTAATTTATAACGAGTGCACCTTCGACCTTTTCTTTCCTTTCATCACTCTGCTTTTTCTTTTCTTTTCACAATTCTCACTCCCTGACACTGTGGGAAATTTTTTTTTCCTTCAGCGCTTAAGAGTTTTAGATCAAATTCACGTAAAATGAAAAGAAGGGGTTAAGCTCGGTTTACAACTTTTTGTCAAAAGAAAGAAATAGGCTAAAGGCTCAATGGGCTAACTAGGATGTACATTCAAGGTGGGTACGAAAAAAAAACTTTCGGTTAATGCAAAGAAATGCCTACATCCTTTCCTACAATACACATCCTTCATTTTGTTTCGTATACACACCAGACAAGTTCTAGACACTTCACAACAGCATGAAAGAATCGAAACCTCACCACACACTCATTGCACATGCTCAACTCAAGACATATTCACAGACTCTTCAATCAGCTAATTACAAGAATTCAAACATTAAGCCTCAATCACACCGAATCGAACTCTATGACCTAGATATCTTAACATATTTACAAAGATGCATGCTTTCATACAAATCACCTTTGCATTTTAAATATCATGTACAACACACCACAAGAATGTCGCAACCATAAAGTAACAACACGTTTGGGATACAAACAAACAAAAGAAAAAAATTAAAAGAAGCAAACAAAAACTACTCCTATCGACTACATTTCCCTTAAGACGGTCGTCATCCATCCATCATAGGGAACGGTCACTAATTACGACTTCGGTTCAATGGGACTATTCTCGGTAAAAGAACCGAAAACAAACGCCGAGAAACCCAAACATAAAAATTTCACGAAAAATTTTAAAAATATCGATAATTTCGATAAAACATATTTACACAACCAGCTAACAGCGTTCAACAGCACACAACAACTTCACCTTAATTACAATGCAGACATACACACAAAAATCACAGGGTCATAAGTTTTTCCAAGCACAACAACAGAACAGAGACATTAATAACAACAACAACCAGCACCTAACTACTCCCACCCCACACTTAAATCGAACACTGTCCCTAGTGTTCACAAAATTCAGCATAGCACGAAAGTGGGTGGTGAAACTCCCTGATCAATCGTAGTATTCCACTTCTTTGTCAGGTGCCGCTGCCTCATCTCCCATGTCTGAATCGCCCCCGTCATCATCATCTGACTCAACATCGGAGTCGTCACAACATGTCTCCTCATCTATGGGGACATCATCATCAGTGGGCTCCACAAAAGCTGGCCCCACTCGGCATAGAGCCTTGGCATTTTCGCCAAAGGGTAGTCTAGCTCGAGCTGCCACAGCTCATCTTCTGTTGCCGGCCTCCCACCTATGCGCATCTGGAGCATCTGCATCCCGAAAATGCGAGCCATGTACTGATCATCCCGAGCATGTCGCTCGGCTAGTGTAAGAACTGGCCCGTGAGTGGTGTCGGGTGCCTTAATTTTGGTGACATCTAAGGCCCGCCTCTCTATCTGCGGGATGTAGTCAAGGGCCTCTTCCTAAATATCTAGGCCCCTCAGGAACGTGGTCAGTAAGCCACCAAACCCGTACCTGTGCCCTTGATGCAAACGGGCTCTTCATGGCGGAGATAATCACCGCCCTAACATTGATCTCCAGCCCTTTCATCAAGGCATAGACCAAGCATACACGATCCCGGGTGACATCTGTCATATGCACCCCTGGGATCAGGCAGGAACGAACAATCTTAAGCCATATCCTGGCTTCCCTGTTCATCTGTGAGTAGGGCAATGTCTGATGGTAGCCTCTCTCCTTATGTCTGCTCCACCGTGCTGTAGACCGGGCTCCACACAAAGTGCGTCTGATGTCCGCATATGGTGGAGTGATATTCAGCTGCCGAAGCACATGGGCGTTTATGTCCCATGCCCCCAAGATGGCATTAAGGTGATGGGGCTCAAAAGTGACTATCTGCCCTCTTATCTTTGTGGTGTGACTTCTGAGTGTCGGGTTCCAGTTGGCGTAGAATTCCCGAATTAGGTGCAGATTGTACTCCTTGGGCTCGTCAAAGATAAAATTCAGCCCAGCTGCCTCAATCCTGTGGACAATCCTGGGGAATTCCTGTGCCAATGGTTCCCTAGCAATGTGTTCCTTGGGGAAGTATTTGCTTTCCTTATGCTTTGCGTACCATTTCTTCCCCTCCTCTGTCACCCATCTGGTTCCTATTGACGACGTTGGCCGCGTGGAACCGCTGGTGCTGCTGGGATTGCTGTTCCCAGTCTAATTCTTTTCCTTCCGGCACCTGATGTTGATGCGCCCTTCCCTTTGTCTTGGTTGCTTGCCATCGTTCCTGTCAAATCAAACAGACAGTCCCAATGTTATTCAAAGTAAAATTAGCTTCGACTAAGGTTGGTTTAATCTAGGCCACCCCACACTTAGTCTTTAGCCACAATCACAACATTCCGGCAAGACAATTTGCACTTTCCAATTTACAACAAGAAACAACAACATGCCTTGTGCATTCAGAGAATTCGATGGAATATATCCTACGTACTAGTCAGACTTCGTACAACTATTCAACATATGACCCTCAATACCATTTCATCCCATAGCACTTAGCACAGAAAAAAACTCTTAACACAACCTATGCAACCCACCAAGTTCTTTGTGATTCACAATTTCATTCTCCCAACAATCCATCATTTACTCAACATATTCATAATGAGCACCACATAATTCACCTTACCCAACATGAACAACCCAGTCATTTTCAAATTTTCAACCAAATTTAACTTCTTCCTATTCAAATTCCAATCCTAGCTACAAATTTCGCACACATTCAAAGAAACATGTATTTATCGAGTTCATACAATCACAACAACACTACGAACATCAATCAACAATAATTTAATTGAATTCATGCTCAATATACTCTTAGGGCAAGTTTTCCTCACTTCTTATGCTCAAAATCAGAGAAATAAGACAAGAAATGAGATGAAGTTAACAAACATACCTTAAATTCGATGATATCGAATAAAAGTTGAAGAAAATTCGATCCTTGGTCCGTGTCACGTTGGGGGAGGGTGGATTTTTGGGTTGTTTGTCGCGGAGGGGAGTGAAAAAATGGGAAAAATAAGGAAAAAAGAGGTTAAAAAGAAGGTTTTTCGCGCGGGTCACCTGACGACTCGGTGTGACCCGACGTGAAATTAACTGCAATGTGTCACGGAGGGTAACGCAGAGCACTCCCTCCGTGACACGGAGCCATCACATAGGCTCACTGTTTTGCCACTTTTTATTATTTTTCATACCTCAATTTTTTCTTTCGATCCTTTGCATTTTTACCCTCCGTTCAACCTGAAATTCATCTCACCACAAGAAATTGGTTAGAATTTATAGGTTTCACATAAAATACAAATTTTTGTTATTATTTTTATTTTACTCATATTTTATTTTATTTTACTTTACTTTTTTTCTTTTCTTCTATGAAATCTATTCACATATTACACAAATTTCACGGGTTGCCTCCCGTGTAGCGCCTGGTTTACTGTCGCGGCTCGACGTCATTAAGCTCAGTCATCCTCTAGGGTGACGATCGTTTTCTCTCGACTACCGTCCTTACCTCAGTAATGCTTACATCGCTGCCCATTGACTAAGAAAGTGGCACTTCGATCTTCTTGCCACAACTCTACTGCCCCGTGTGGGGTCATTCTCACTACCTCAAATGGCCCTGACCATTTGGACCGCAGTTTCCCTGGAAATAGCTCCAATCTTGAATTGAAGAGTGATACTTTCTGCCCTGGCTCAAAAATATGATGCACCACATGCTTGTCATGCTACCTCTTTGTTTTTTCTTTGTAGTACTTAGCACTCTTATAAGCATGCCAACGAAACTCTTCCAGTTCGCTGAGTTGCATTAGCCTCTTCTTGCCTGCTAGCCCTAAGTCCATATTCAATTTCTTCACGGCCCAGAAGGCTCGGTGCTCTTGCTCCACTGGCAGATGACACGCCTTACCATAGACCAATCAGTATGGAGAATTTCCAATCGGTGTCTTGTAAGCAGTTCTGTATGCCCACAATGCATCATCCAGTTTGTTTGACCAATCATTCCGTTGTGCATTTACTGTTTTCTGGAGAATCTGCTTCACTTCTCTATTCGACACCTCCACTTGCCCACTAGTTTGGGGGTGATAGGCTGTTGCCACCTTGTGGCACACCCCATACTTGGCTAGTAGCTTCTTGAAACTTGCATTCACGAAATGAGCCCCTCCATCACTGATAATGGCTCGGGGTGTCCCCAAACCTGGTGAGAATGTATTTTTTCACAAATTTTGTTACCACCTTGTTGTCATTCCTGGAGCAAGCTATTGCTTCAACCCACTTTGATACATAATCAACGGCCACCAAGATGTAACGATTACCGAATGACGGTGGGAACAGGCCCATGAAATCTATGCCCCATACATCAAAGATCTCCACCTCCAGTACATTCTGCAGCGGCATCTCTTGCCTCCTACCAATTGTGCCTGTACGCTGGCATCTATCGCACATTTTGACGAATGCCATTGAGTCTCTAAGCAGGGTAGGCCAAAAGAAACCTGACTGTAGAACCTTGTGCGCTGTCCGCTCACCTCCATGGTGCTCCCCATCCAACGAAGAGTGACAACTCCTCAACACCTCTGCAACCTGGCTCTCCGGGATGCATCTTCTCATCACCTGATCTGGTCCCTGTTTAAATAAGTATGGCTCATCCCAAATAAAATATCGACAATCATGCCTCAATTTTCTTCTCTGCTGAACTGTTGCCTCAGGTGGATAGACTCCACTCACTAGCAAGTTGACTATGTCTGCATACCTGGTAACTTCAGCTTCCCCTATTGCAAGAGCTGTTCATCCGGAACTCCTCATTGATGTTATCACCTTCCTTCACATGCGACCGACTTTCCAATCGCGATAAGTGATCTGCCACCTGATTTTCGCTCCCCTTTCTGTCCTTAATTTTGAGGTCAAACTCTTGCAACAGCAGGATCCATCTGATCAGCCTGGGCTTTGCATCCTTCTTGTTAAACAGATACCGAATCGCTGCATGATCAGTATACACCACTACTCTCGAACCCACCAAATAGGACCTGAATTTATCAAATGCAAATACCAATGCTAGCATCTCCTTCTCTGTGACTGTATAATTACTCTGGGCAGGATTCAGTGTTTTGCTTGCATAATGAATAGAATGAAAGATTCTATTTTTCCTCTGCCCCAATACAGCTCCCACAGCCACATCACTTGCATCACACATCAATTCAAATGGTTGTTCCCAATTCGGAAAAATAAGGACAGGTGCTTCTATCAATTTCTGCTTCAACTCCTCGAATGCTTTCACACACTCATCATCCAACTCAAACTTTACCTCTTTTTCTAACAATCTGCATAGTGGTCTGGAAATTTTTGAGAAGTTTCTGATGAACCGTCTGTAGAACCCTGCATGCCCAAGAAAACTGCGAACACCTTTCACCGACATAGGTGGTGGTAACTTCTCAATAACCTCAATCTTAGCACGATCGACCTCCAGCCCCTTGCAAGACACTTTATGGCCAAGGCCGATACCTTCCTTAACTAATAAATAGCATTTCTCCTAGTTTAGAACAAGGTTGGATTCTTCGCAGCGAGCCAGCACCCTGTCAAGATTCTGCAAACAAGTAGCAAACGAATTACCGAAAACAGAAAAATCATCCATAAATACCTCAACAATATCCTCCACCATGTCGTGGAAAATAGCCATCATGCATCTCTGGAATGTGGCAGGTGCATTGCATAACCCAAATGGCATCCGCCTAAAAGGATACGTCCCATAGGGACAGGTAAAAGTAGTCTTCTCCTGATCCTCCGGTGCTATGACTATTTGGTTATAGCCAGAGTACCCATCAAGGAAACAATAATATTCCTGTCCACAGCCAACCTGTCTAATATCTGATCAATGAATGGGATAGGATAATGATCTTTCCTTGTGGCTTCATTATGCTTTCTATAGTCCATGCAAATCCGCCAGCCTGTGACGGTTCGTGTAGGAATCAACTCATTTTTTTCATTGGTGACCACGGTCATCCCTCCTTTCTTTGGAACACACTGAACAGGGCTGACCCATTCACTGTCCGAGATAGGATAGACCACACCTGTATCAAGCCACTTAATTGTTTCTTTCCTCACCACATCCTTCATTGCTGGATTTAACCTTCATTGAGGCTGAACAGTTGGCTTTGCTCCTGTCTCCATGAAAATCCTATGTGTGCAAAAAGCTAGATTGATACCCTGAATATCTGACATTTGCCATCTCATTGCTTTCTTCCTTTTTTTGAGAACACCCAATGCTTCCTTCTCCCGTGCCTCCGTCAATTCTGCGGAGATAATGACCGGCAAAGTCTCATCTTTCCCCAAAAAGACATATTTTAAATGGGGAGGCAATTCTTTCAATTCCAGCTTTGGTGCTTCCTCAATAGATGGTTTCAGCAATGGTTCCAGAGACCTCATTAGAGACTGAAATTCCTGTTTCCTCGGATGCCTTTGTGACTCATTCAGCATTTGTACCACCTCATAAGCATTTCTATCTCTGAAATGATCGGAGTTCATCAACACTCTTTTCAGTGGGTCTTGAGATTCAACAATCTGACAAATTTCTTCTTGATCAAACACACTGATTGCTGAAAGCTCCTCATGTATTTCCGGCAACCTCATGGCCTTAAATACATCAAATACCTCAACTTTGTCGTGTGCTCGCATGGTTAGCTGCCCTGCAGCTACATCAATAAGTGCTTTCCCGGTAGCCAATAAAGGACGTCCAAAAATAAATGGGACTTCCGCGTCTGGCTCGAAGTCCAGCACAACGAAGTCTACCGGGAAGATGAGAGAGCCCACTTGCACCAGCAAGTCCTCCACAATGCCATCAGGTCTTGCCAAGGAACGATCTGCTAGTTGCAAGATCACTGTTGTTGGTCTAGGACTCCCTAGTCCCAACTTCTTGATTACCGATATCGGCATCAAGTTAATGCTCGCTCCCAAATCACATAATCCGCGAGCTCGGATACTCTACCCAATTGTAATTTGTATTGTAAAGCTCCCAGGGTCTTTGAGCTTTGTGGGCAACCTATTTTGTATCCGTGAAGTGCACTCCTCTGTAAGCGCCATCGTAGCGTACTCAGTCAACCTGCTTTTGTTCGCCACGATGTCCTTAATATACTTTCTGTACTTTGGCACTCCCTGCAAAACATCAACAAGAGGTAAATTAATGTGTACCTGCTTAAGCACCTCCATGAAATTTTTGAAACACGCTTCCTCCTTGTGTTTCCTTAGTCTTTGAGGGAACGGGGGTGGTGGTCTTTCTGGTTCAACATCCTTCTCCTTCCCCCTATCATCATTGTGCTCCCTCTCCTTTTCACCTGCTTCTGACTGTTGTGGTAGTCTTTCCGGTTCCACCTCCTTAAGTTGCAAACCACTCCTTGTGGTCACTGCATTTACTTGCTTGGGGTTGGGATCAGTGTCACTCGGAAGTCCTCCTCTAGGCCTTGTGTTTTGGGCTCCAGCAAATTGTCCAAACTGGTACTCCAGCGCCTTGGTAGCTAACTGATTGTTCTTTACATCGACTGCCAATTTCACGTAGTCAGCCTGCAATTGAGCTTGGTTAGCTATCATTGTCTTGAACATTTCCTCAATGCTGGGTGATGGTGGTGGAGGAGGTGCATTGTTGTTTCTGTATTGTGACTGATAGTTCTGCTGCCCTCCTTGATTTCTCTGCGCCCCCTGACTCGAACTTTGCCCTTGATGGTTGTTGCTACCCCAAGAGAAATTCGGGTGATTCCTCCAGTTGGAATTGTAGCTGTTGCGATACTGTAGGTGGTTGTTTCTCTGTATATTACCAGCAAAGTTCACCGAATCAGGATTTTCTCCGCAACACTCAATTGAGTGTTCATTACTCCCGCACACTTCACACCAAACCTGCTGCACTACATTCACTGGGGCTTGAGACTGGTTCATGCTCATGTTACTGAAGTGGGTGTTGAGTTGATCCTGTAACGCAACTATCTGTGCAGCAATAGCTGTAAAACCATCCACTTCTAAGACTCCTGCTGCTTTACTTGTTCCTCCTCTTGACGAGTCCGCATTCCACTCCGGATTCCCCTACGAAATACGATTTAACAAGGTATACAGCTCCTCATAAGTTTTCTCCAATGCTTGTCCCCCAGCTGCTGAGTCTAGCAAGATTTTTGTGTGGGGTTCCAAACCCTCTATGAAAGTAGCACCAACACATCATTGGATTGGTGATGATGAGGACAATCCCGCAACATAGATTTGAATCTCTCCCAGGCTTGATACAGATTCTCTCCCTCTCTCTGTTTGAAACTTAGAATTTGACTTCTAAGTCTTGCTGTTTTACCAGATGGAAAGAACCGTATCAAGAATTTCTTTACAAGATCATCCCACGTGGTGATGGAATTAGGTGGCTCAACTTTCAGCCACCTCTTAGCTTCTCCCAAAAGTGAAAATAGGAACAATGTAAGCCTGACATAATCTGATGACACTCCAGCGGGGATTTAAGTGTCACTTATCTCCAAAAATTTTGGAGATATTGCTGTGGATCCTCATGAGGGAGACCTGTGAATTGCCCACTGGTGTGCAACAACTGCACCATGTTTTGTTTAAGCTCGAACCTCCCTCCTGGCTCAGGTTTGCGGATGCTAGATGTGACATTGTTAGCATGTGAGATTGCCACCTAGCGAACCGGCCTAGCTGTCGCTTCCTCGGGCACTAACATTGCCCTTACAACTGGTGGATTCTGTTGTTGCTCCAGGATTGTTTGTCTGAGCAACTGCAACTTTTTCTCTAGAGCTTCTCTCCTTTGACGATGAAATTGTCTTTCCGGCTCTAAATATGAGTCCACCAGCTCCTTGTCTCTTGCCAGTGTTTAACAGAAATTAGTATCTGCAACATACAGGCTAAGACGAAGTTGTCAACACTAAGAAGAAATAGTAAATTAACACTTAAGAAAAATTTACCAATTGCCAGTCCCCGGCAACGGCGCCAAAAACTTGTTCGGCGATTTCGGTATACTACACGCAAATGCACGTGGTCGAACAAGAAGTAAAGTGGCTCAAGTAAGCCAAGTATCGATCCCACAGGGACTGGACTAAGGTATCAATCTAATCAAGTGTCAACAAACTTTAACTCTAAAATGCAGACAACAGTGTGAAGAGAATTTTAGTATTTTGTTTCCTAATTTTATACTAAGTCTAAAATGAATATACAATTTGAGTCTGAACTATAAGTATGAGCATGCTGAGGCTAAACTAAACATGTATAGAAATAAATTATCGATACAATTTGATTAATCTTTCCTCCGGTTGCTAGTCAAGAATTATTGCCTATGGATTAAAACTCTCGTATTTAACTCAACTTAAGAATCATGAACCTTCCACCTACATCTATGTGATAAAAAGAAATTTATGTTCTAGCCATACAAAACCGATTCCTTAATTGACTAATACGACTTTCAGGTATATCTGTATCCTGAAGGTAAATCAATTCTCAATTTTCCCAAACTAAGAAAAGATCATATCCTATCAATTCACAACTTTCCAATTTCTTGCTCTCTCGAGTGAAACCGGACTTTTTAGATATACATTAATGTTGGCCACACATTAATGCAGTAAGAACAAGAATCAATAGAACAACCATGGAAGAAAAGATGAAAAACCAATTTATCAATAATTACATTTCAATACAAATGTTCTTAACCTCAGCAAGAAGGGAATTTAGCCACTCATTTATGGATTAAACATCATTAAATGAGTGTTAATCATACAAGCAATTGAAATAAAAAAGAAAGAGATAGAGAAAAACCCTGAGATTTTCGTCCCCTCAACTGCCTGTAACCCATGTTCTTGCTCCACCAAGTCAGAATTATTAAAAATGAACCTAAGTGTTCTATTTATACTAGTGGGAATTTTTCCCGGAATAACAAGCAACGTGTCACGGAGTGCATCGCGGAGCACTGCCTCCGTGACACGCCACCAACGCGGACCCTCACTGGAATCCGGTCATCCAGGTATTAAGGCCCAACGTGGCACGGCGTGCAATGCGGGGCTAGGCCAATGTGCCACGGCCCCAACGCGCACCTTCACTGGAATTTGGCATAATTTCAGCATCCAGGCAGAATGCATCCGCGATGGCAGCGTGACACGGCTCCATCGCGGAGCCCCTTTAATTCATGCTTTCCTTGTGCTTTTTCCCTTTCTAGCTTCAGAGTCCAATCCCGATCTCTCCCAACATGCATCTTAGCTCCATAACTTCATATTTTTCCTGCAGAAAAACGCTAATCATGTTGGTTAGTATAAATTCATATTTTATTATAATTCACATGAGAATGTACAAACATCGATAGATAAATAAGGCAAAATGACACATTTGAGTATCACTTGGGCATATAAATTTTCCCAAGATCAACATGTATATACATAGTAACCATAATTTAATGATGAGAATCTGAGTAAATCCATATCATAAATCATAAATCATGATGGGTTAAAGGACATCGAAATCAAGGTAAAATCATAACTCAATTTATCATAGAACATGCATGATTGGGCATAATTTTATAGAATTTCAAATCAATAAATTTATAATTGAATTAGTCGTAAAATCTACCCATGATTCATAAAATATGACGTGATACATGAGAGATATTAGCCCATAGATAGATCATTAGGATTTCATAAGAATTTGGCATAAAAACCCCATAAGATTTTTAAATAAAACATCATGAATTAAGAGAGATTGGGCATGGGTGTGAATGAATTCACCCTCTCATAACCCTACATACTTGAGAGACTTGGATTTTATCACTCCCTTACTTGCCCAAGATGCATTGAGGAACAATTGATGAAGAACCTTGGGGTTTTATGCTTGATCTCCCTCTACACCCTTGAACTTTACATGCATGAGTTTTGAATAGGTTAGCATGACTTAAACTATCTTAGTACACCCTAAAAATAAGTTAAAACAACACAGTATAGGACCCTAGGGCTTAGGAATGACGATAATACCCTTAATAAATTCGCAGTTAAAAACTTACTGCCAGTCCCAATGAGGGATTGTACGAGTCATCATCATAGGGGTCTGTCGTGGCGTGCAGTCGTCATGTGAATTGTCCAATTTCCTCCATGGGTCCCCACGAGGGCCCTAACAAATCGTGGTTGGTGACCACGACCTGTGGTCACCTCTCGTGGCTTCCACTGTAAAAAAAAAAAGCTGACCCTTGACTCATCTTGACCATGGCTGACTCAATGAGTCGTGGGGTCTAAGCATGACCCATGGTCATGCCCGTGGTGTCTTCCCATCATAAAATTTCAGAACTTGAGGCCAACCCCTCACCACGAGTCACCTAATGACTCGTGGCCACCTCCCACGGGTCACAAAATAACTCGTTCTATGACTTGGTGCAGATTTTCTCCGTTTCAACTCCCGGGTCTGATATTAGACTTCTGGGCGTTACAATATCTCCCCCTTGGGAACATTCGTCCTTAAATGTTGAAAAGCATAGAGAAAGGCAGAAAATGCAATCATCATATTCAAATACAGATCATTTAAGCTGAAAACTGACCGGATGACTACCTCCAAACTGAACTACATTGCTGAACTGAACTCACAAACCATAAATACATACTTTGACATAAAAGAAGCTTAGGCACATGAACTGAACATGAAAACTAAATAGAATACTAAGTAAAAACTGATACCTCAAACTGAAACTGAGCCGGAAGGGAAAAGGTGTGGGTATCTAGCCATCATATCCGCTTCGGCTTCCCACATAGCTCCTTCAACATGCTGATTCCTCCATAACACCTTGATTGAAGCTACCTCCTTATTCCTTAGCCTCCGAACCTGACGATCCAACATTTCCACTAGAATCTCCTCATATCTTAGACTGTCTTTCATAGCGACACTGTCCACGGGGACAACTAGAGATCGATCACCCAAGCACTTCTTTAAGAGTGATACATGAAAAACAGGATGAATGGAAGTTAATTCTGAGGGAAACTCCAATTCATATGCCACCTTGCCAACCTGTTTCACAATCCGATAGAGGCCAATATAACGAGGGCTGAGTTTTGCTTTCTTTCCAAACCTTATCACTCCCTTCATGGGAGACACCTTCACAAATACCCAATCATCTACCTCGAACTTTAGTTCCCTCTTTCTCACATTGGCATAGGACTTTTAGCGAATTTGAGTTGTTTTCAACCTGTCCCATATGAGCTGAACCTTCTCCATAGCCTCATGGACTGGATTGGGTTCTATCATTGCAGCTTCACCAACTTCAAACCAGCCAATAGGAGATCTACATCTCCGCCCATAAAGAGACTCAAATAGAGCCATCTGGATGCTGGAATATAGCTGTTATTGTATGCAAACTCGATAAGAGGCAAATGATAATCCCAGCTATATTTAAGGTCAATAACATATGCTCTCAACATGTCCTCGAGAGTCTGAATTGTTCTCCCTGCTTGACAATCCATTTGCTGGTGAAATGCTATACTAAGCTTGACCTGAGTACCAAGTCCCTTTTGAAATAACCTCCAAAACTAAGAGGGAAATTGGGTACCTCTGTCAGATATGATAGAAAAGGCCACTCCATGCAACCGAACGAACTTCCGAATGTATAGTTTGGCATAATCCTCCGCGAAATCAGTGGTTTTGAGTGGTAGAAAATGAGCGACTTTTGTCAACCTGTCTATAACAACCCAAATGGAGTCATATTGGCGACGAGTGCGACACAACCCTGTTATGAAGTCCATATTGATTTCTTCCCACTTCCAAGTAGGAATGCTAATATCTTGGAGCACACCTCCCAGTCTTTGGTGCTCAACCTTCACCTCCTGACAGTTATGACACTTAGCCACAAATTCTGCTATGTCCTTCTTCATGCCATTCCACCAATAGACTTCCCGTAGGTCACGGTACATCTTGGTGGCACCTGGATGTATAGAATACCTAGATCCATGAGCCTCGTGCAACATTCGGTCCCTCAAATCATCAACATCCAGAACACATAAGCGACCCTGGTATCGAAGTGCACATCTCCCCCTTTGGAGAAGAACTCTACCTTCTGATTTTGAACGACCTCCTTTAACTTTACCAAAAGAGGGTCCTCATCTTGTCTAGCCTTTATATCAGTCAAGGACGATTCTGATCGTTCTGAACTATAACACCACCATCGGTCAAATCAACCAACCAAACTCCCAACCTTGCAAGTCGATGCACGTCCTTCACCAGCTCCTTTTTCCCCTCATCAACATGGGACACACATTCCATGGAGAGTCTACTAAGTGCGTCTGCTACTACATTAACCTTTCCCAGATGGTAAAGGACACTCATTTCATAATCTTTAAGTAGCTCCAACCACCTCCTTTGCCGAAGATTTAGATCCTTCTGGGTAAACACATATTGTAGACTCTTATGGTTCGTAAAATCATCCACGTGGACCTCGTACAAGTAGTGTCTCCATATTTTCAAGGCAAATACTACCGTTGCCAATTCAAGATCGTGAGTTAGGTAGTTATTTTCATGCACTTTCAGCTGTCTAGAAGCGTAAGCTATAACTTTTACGTGTTGCATCAATACACACCCAAGTCTGATCCTTGAAGCATCACAATACACCACGAACCCATCGGTACCCTCAGGTAGGGTCAACACTATTGCTGAGGGGAGTTGAGCCTTCAACTCTTGGAAGCTCTTCTCACAAGCCTCCGACCATTGGAACTTTAACTTCTTATGGGTCAGTTTAATCAATGGTGCTGCAATAGATGAAAATCCCTCAACAAACCTCTGATAATAGCTAGCTAAGCCCAAGAAACATTTGATATCTGAAGGATTCACCGGTCTGGGCCAATTCTTCACCGCCTCTATCTTCTGTGAGTCTACCTGCACACTCTCACTAGACACCACATGACCCAAGAATGCCACAAAATTCAACCAAAATTCACACTTGCTGAATTTTGCATACAATTGACGATCCTTCAAAGTCTGCAACACCACCCTCAAATGAGCGGCATGCTCCTCCTTGCTCCGAGAGTATATAAGGATGTCATCTATGAGAACAATCACGAACATGTCTAGATATGGCTTAACACCCTGTTCATCAAGTCCATCAAAGCTGCAGGAGCATTCGTTAGTCGAAAAGAAATAACTACAAACTCATAGTGACCATACCGAGTTCTGAAGGCTATTTTTTGAAATGTCACTCTCCTGAACCCAAAGCTAAAGGTATCTGGACCTGAGATCTATCTTGGAGAAGCATTTGGCACCCTGAAGCTGGTCAAATAAGTCATCAATCCTGGGAAGAGGATACCTGTTCTTGATAGTGACTTTGTTCAACTGTCGATAGTCAATGCACATCCGAAGGGAACCATCCTTCTTTCGGAAAAATAGAATTGGTGCACCCCATGAGGACTTGTTAGGTCTAATGAAACCCTTTTCTAGAAGGTCCTTCAACTGATCCTTCAACTCCTTTAGCTCATTCCGGGCGATTCTGCAAGGAGGAATAAATATAGGATGCGTGTCGAGTAAGAGGTCAATACCAAAATCAATTTTCCTCTCGGGAGGAATACCCAGTAGATCATTTGGGAACACTTCTAGATACTCACATACCATTGGAACTGACTGGATAGTCGGGGTCTCGGACGTAGCATCCTTAACCCTGACTAAGTGGTACACACAACCTTTAGAAATCATTTTTCTGGCCTTAAGATAGGAAATGAAATGACCTACAGGCACAATTGAACTACTCTTCCATTCTAAGACTGGTTCACCTAGAAATTTGAACTCTACCGCACGGGTTTTACAATTAATGGAGTCATAATAAGCAAATAACCAATCCATGTCGAGGATAACATCAAAATCAGTCATGGTTAACTCTATTAGGTCTGTTGAGGTGACTTTCTGCAATACCATGATCGGGAAACTTCTATACACCTGCCTAGTAACCACTGAATCGCCAATGGGAGTAGAGACTAAGAAGGGTTCTGACAAGATCTCGGGACTAACTCCAAAACTAGTAGGCACGTAAGGTGTCAAGAAAAGGTATCCCATGGATCTAACAAAGCATAAACATCAAGGTGAAAAACTTGTAACATACCAGTAACCACATCGGGGGAAGTCTCCTGCTCCTAACGGGACGCAAGGGCATAAAATCTATTCTGACACTGATCGCCAGCTAAACTAGTCGAAGCACCCTGTTGGGAGGGACGTGCTGCTGGAGCTTCTGAACTAGCGGCTGGTATACGGGCTCCACCACCCCCTGATCTGGCTGAAGGGCAATCCCTGAGTCTGTGTCTGGGTTTGCCACACCCGAAACAAGCGTTTGAGCCAACTAAAGACCTCTCTGGGTGATTCTTGCTGTACTTTGCATAGGCTGGGAAGGTGCTCTCTATCTGCATGCTACCCTGGCCCCTCGAATCGGAGGCCAACTGCTTCTATGATCACCTCATGGTCTAGATGGTGCACTAGATGATGATGGTGCTGGAGCAAAAGACGTGTGATGAGACTGCTGGCAATGTCCGACCCCCGATATAGGTTGAGAAGTCCTATAATTGTCTGTCCTATCCCTCTTGGCCTCTCTCTGCCTCCGATACACCGCCTCCATATGTTGGGAGTGTAAAACTATGCAGGGAAAATCCATGTCCTGATGTAGCATGGAGATCCTAAAATCCTCATCCAGGTAGTCCACCACTCCATGTACAAATCAGTTCACCCGAGTGCTCTGATCTGCCACTAACTATGGCGCATACTTGGATAAGTGGGTGAATTCCAGAGTGTACTCCTAAACCGATATGTCATCCTTCTTCATATTTACAAACTCAGCAGCCTTCAGTTCCCTTATCTCACGAGGGAAGAACCGATCTAGAAAGGCGACATGAAACTCTTCCCAACTGATAGAGCCTGCTCCCACTACCTTACTATCTTTCCACTGTTTAAACCAAATATCCATAACCCTTTTCAGCTGATAAGAGGTTAAGTCACACTCCCCATTTTCCACCCCCATGATCTGGGTGATCTTCAGAATCTCATCAATGAATTTATGCGGGTCCTCATCTACTTTCGACACAAGAAAATCGGTGGGTTCATTCTCAGAAAATCTCTAACCCGAGCCACCCCCGCATTCCCATTCTGAGGGAGATGTTCCACCGCTTGTTGATTGACCTGGGCAGTCAAGGCCTATGCTGGCATCTATATGGCTGCCCTGAATTCTGCGTGGGCAGCCGACTGTAGTGCATGCTCCTCATGGGCTGGTGGGGCCTGATGTTGCCCCACTTTGTTGCTGTTCTTGTGGCCGTTTTGGTTTCTTCTTCCATTTACTTGATGTGGAGGCATGATTCTGCAAACGTATATTGCATGAGTTAGAAGGACAAATAAACATTTCATCGCATGACATAAGATCATGAAAGAAGGGAACATTTCCTAAATGTCTCATAGCCTCTTCATCATAAGTGTGGTGCGCTTCACACCCATGAAAAATACTCTACTTAATGTGGCCTTCGAACACCTAGGACACTTCAAACCATCACTCTAATACCAAGTTTTTCATAACCCAAACATAGGCCCGGATCGAGACATGGGACAAGGAACCCTAAGGGACTCCGAGTCGACCCATGGCATGAACATTCAACTAACTCAATCAATAAAAATGGAAGATTCAACATACATAATATAGAAGAAGTCTAAACATGACATAAGATCTGAAATACATCATATGCGTTTAAAACTTAATATACACTATGTCCGAGAAAGCCTCTATCACAGAAGAGTTCATGGGACAAGACCCTAACTAACTCTCTAAACTGAAACTGAAAAAAAACACCAACATGACTAAAATAAGGAGGGGCCCTCGACAGATGAGGACTCGCCAAACAAGGACTGATTCTATTCCGAAGGCTGTCTAGGATCGAGGCTGAATCTGAGTACCGGAGCCTGTATCATGAAATGATACAACATAGAGTATGCGGTCAGTACGTGGAATGTACCTAGTATGCAAGGTAAGTAAAAACAGACGTTTAAAATACATAAAAGTGCATAAGAGTAGGACAACATGATCATAACATAAATATCATAATGCAACATAAGGCTCAAGGTTTCCAAACATTCATAAATCATTCATAATAAAACTCTCGTGAGAAAAGCTTTACTAAACATAATTTGAGCCAAAGTGTATAATCATAATCATACATAAATCATGAGGAACAGTAGGAGATTTTTATAACCGATATATACCCCATCCGAGCACACATGGAGTCCAACCTATAAACCCTTAGTCGGGAGGGTGTTTCTACCTTGCCAATGGTAAAACCATGAAAGGAGTGATATCACTCATGAAAGGCCCATTTGGTGCAAAATGGGACAGTCTTAGGGGAGGTCTCATCATGACCTACAATGATACGTAGTTCTGAGATTCAGGGAAAAACCTGGGCCCCGAACTTACTCGATGTTAAATACTACTCCCAAAACATGTATAGTGCTCATAGGATAATATACATGAAATTCATGGGCTTATTAAATCATGATAATCATAAGCATGCTTGTAAATATGCGAACTATCCATGAAGATAAGGCCCATGAGTCGGCTATAATCATAAATCATAAATCATGAGGTTCATTCAAACTTGTAAAACATGTACATACTTAGTAACCATAATTTCATGATGAGAAATGGAGTAAATCCATATCATAAATCATAAATCATGATGGGTTAAAGAACATCAAACTCAAGGTAAAATCATAACTCAATTTATCATAGAACATGCATGATTGGGCATAATTTTATAAAAATTTAAATAAAAAAATTCATAATCGAATTAGTTGAAAAATCTTCCCATGATTCATAAAATATGATGTGATACATGAGAGATATTAACCCATAGATAGATCATTAGGATTTCATAAGAATTTGGAATAAAAACCCCATAAGATTTTTAAATAGAACTTCATGAATTAGGAGAGATTGGGCATGGGTGTGAATGAATTCACCCACTCCTAACCCTACATACCTGAGAGACTTGGATTCTATCACTCCCTTACTTGCCCAAGATGAATTAAAGAACAATTGATGAAGAACCTTGGGGTTTCATGCTTGATCACCCTTTACACCCTTGAACTTTACATTCATGAGTTTTGAATAGGTTAGCATGACTTAACCTATCTTAATACACCCTGAAAATAACTTAAAATGACATAGTATAGGACCCTAGGGCTTAGGAATGACGATAATACTCTTAATAAATTCGCAGTTAAAAACTGACTGCTAGTCCCAACGAGGGACTGGATGAGTCGTTGTCACAGGGGACGAGTCGTGGCCTGCTGTCGTTGTGCCCGTGGTGTCTTCCTATCATGAAATTTTTGAACTTGAGCCCAACCCCTCACCACGAGTCACCTAACGACTTGTGTCCACCTCCCACGGGTCACAGAATGACTCATTCTTTGACCTTGTGCAGATTTTTGAATTTTTGTCCGTTTCAACTCACGAGTATGATCTTAGGGCTTCCGGGCATTACAAGTTGATAGGGCTGGCTGATGCCCATCTCTATTGCGATTTCCATGGCCATTGCCGTTTCCATTCCTTCTTCTGTTGACTCAGCGGGGAGGCATATTTCTATGAACGCATATAACACGAGTTAGAGGAATAGAGAGAGTTGAACTTCATCAGATGACATTGATTATAAAAAAAGGGAAGTTTCCTAAAATATGTCATAGCCTCTTCCTCATAAGAGTGGCGTGCTTCACACCCATGGAAAAGACTCTACTCAAAGTGGCTTTCATATACCCTAGAACACACCTAAACCTGTTGCTCTAATAAAAGGTTTTCCATGATTCGAGCATGAACTCCAAATCATAACACGAAACCTAGAACCATCCAAGATAACCCATGGCACATGCATTACTCACTTTAGAACATAACCAAAGCGAGACTTTCATAAAGCATAATATAAGGTATAAGTGGAAATCTAGAATATCATAAATTGTATGGAAAGGGACAACAAGTCAGAATGGTTGAAACATCTAACATCAAGTCTAAAAGCGTCAACTCGTACAATGAGATGATGGGAAAACAACTCCAACTAGTTCTACAAAAGTCTAAAAACTGAAAGACATGAAAAAAGAACATGCATCAAAATTGACATCCTCAGATGATGAGGACTCACCAAAACTGCTGAAACTGGAGATGGCTAGGATCTAATGATACGACTGAGACTAATTATCTGAACCTATATCATGCGATGATATAACATAAAAGTATGTAGTTAGTACTTTGAATGTACTTAGTGTGTAGGTTAATTAAAACATAAGAGTAAGTACAACATGCTAAAATTATGATCATGAGATAGTCATATACATGAGTTATTCATCATAAATCAAAGCATATGATCCAAGGTTTTGAAAGTAAAATTATACAACTTAACATGTTTGAAATCATAAGTAAAAGCTCATAAACTGTTCAATGGGTCAATCATACTATAAATCATGATATTGTAAAACCTAAACATGAATAACATGAAACATAAGGAACAATAGAAGATTCTCATATTCGACACCATCATGAATGAGAGCATGATGCCCAACTATCTCGCTCAAATTGACAGATCCGTCCTAAGTCTTTCCAGGGCAAAGAATGATAAAGACGTGATATCACTCATAATCATGAGCCTAGTAACATAAGGGAGACACTCTCAACCAGCGAGGACCCCATAATCTCGGGGCAAAGAAGACACTCTCAACTAGTGAGGACCCCTTATCCTACCGTGGCACATAGTTCTGAGACTTGGGTGCATTGAATGACGACCTACTCGATGTTAAATACTGCTCCCGAAATATGCATATTGCTCATAGACATAATTAGGAAACATAGTTGGTTTTGCATGGGCTAATTGAAAAGCATGTAAGTCATAAACATACTTGACATATGCAAACAAACCATGAAAACAATACCATTGATTCGGCCATGATACATAAGCTTGAGATTCATGAAATTCATGAATAATTGAGTAAATCGCCATAACTTGAGAAACATAGGTTCATAAGAGACTTTTGTAGAAAATATGCAATCATGATTATAAAATATGGATTGAACAATAAGAGAATTGAATTCATAGAAGATCATGAGAGATTTCATTAAAATTGGGTGTAACCTTAGAATTTTCATAGAACAAGATTGAAGACTTGAATTTATAAAATTGATTTGAAATTGGGAATGAGGGTGGAAGGAAATTTTCCATTTATGACCCCACATACCTGGGCTTGAAGAGCTCTTGCTAGGGTTTGAAACAAAAGAGAATTGGAGAAGAAGGGGAACCTTAATTTCTTGAGGGCTTGAGGGGTTTTGATCTTCAACTTCAGATGCTTTGAAGAGAATGATGGTTAGGAATGAATAAAATCCCTTAATACACCCTTTTAGGAGTTCAAAATGACTTAGTTTAGGAGTTAAGTACATAAAATATACAGAAATCCCCTTAATAACCCGATTGAAAAAATCATCCCGGCAGTCATAACGGTTACATAATGACCCGTTAGTGTACTTTCTAGGTTGTTAGTCCCATTTGTTGCCACTGAAGGGAAATTTTAACTTTCTTATATTTTCTTGATGCCTTCAGTTAATGATTCATCATCACACTTAAAAGATCTTTGCCTCAATCGTAAAGACTCTTTGAAACTCACAAAATTTCTATCTTCCCACACTTAACGGATCACCAAATGAATCATCAGGTGACTTTATGACTCACCTAATAAGTTGTTCTGTGATCTAATGCATATTTTGCTATTTACTTCGTTTCATGCCTTGGGTCTGATCTTATTGACTTTTGAGGTGTTACATACTGCCACCATTCTTTTTCAAGTTGTGGATCCATTTTTACATTTTTGCAATCATAGGATGTAGCTTTTTACATTATTTAGAGTTTTTAACTCTATAATTCCACCATAATCTACAAAATAGGACATTTGTTGTATTTTCCAGTAATCTCCATCCTATATCATCTTCTGCTTTAGGTAAACATAGATCATCCCACTTCACAGATCATCCCACTTCACCCAATGTCTGCTTTTGTTTTCATCTTTATTCTTCCAAAAGAATTTGGCTAAAATGTTTTCAATCTGTTTGATAACTCCTTTAAGGGGTGGTCAACGCCCAAATCTATACCTCTTCTTGAGAAACTATACATGCTAGCTAGCAATATAATTAACCCAACTAAGAGTTGGGATTGAATTCACAGGGATTTTGTATTGATTTAACTACTAAGATGAGAAAATAAGTGATTTGATACCTTAAGATGCTATTCTAGTTAATTGATAATGAGTGAAGTAAACTAAAGTTTAGATCTAATTGTAAAAGGTTTAAATAAATGAGAGATGAAACTACCACTGTGTCTCCGCTTAGAGTTGATCAATCTATATCACTTAATCAGATTCATTGATAATGGGATTTTGATCATATACAAGCAATCACTCAACGTCTTTCAACAATTAAGTAATGTTTATCTATATCAATTCATTCAAATTGATAAGAATTCGACACAAACCAATTATATATTGCCAAGTGGATTCAACATATTTCTAAGAAAATCTATTAAATAAGGGTTAAGTCTTGAGTTCATGTTAATTGATACTACTAAACCCTAATAAGCACTTTCAAGCATAATTGGACCAAATGAGCATGAATCGGTGTTTACAACCACCAATTTAAACTAGAAAAATTAAGGATCAATCAAATATATTAAAGCCCAGTCAATTGATCATAATTGAGATCTTTAGGTTTAACAACCCAATTGGGTTCACAATCTTAGACAAAAATTTAGCTGCTCATAATAGAATAAGAGAAGAAAAGCTTTGTATTAAAAATGAAAAACTTATAATAGAGTAGAAGATGTGAGAATTTAAAATCCTAGATGTAGGTCTTCAAAAGTAGCTTAACATATAATGGATAATCTCCAACAACTCTATTCTTTATGATAATATTCAGAGCTTTACAAAAATGACTAAAAATGCTATTTATACTAAGGCCAAATCCCCAAGCCCAATTTAATTTCGGAGTGCCCAATTACAACATACAAATCATATATTGGATCTATAGCCCGTAGAGTAAACCAAAAGTTGGATTTCTTTCATGATATATTAGCAAGTGTATAAATCTATGGACTGCACTTTGAATTTACGGTCCATATATGTTACACCCTGTAAATTTTCGACATGTAGATGGCCTATTCGCATGTTGGTTAAGAGTTTTTGAATGCCATACATGCTAGGAAAAGGCCCGGGGAAAGACCGGATAAGTGACACGTCGAACCATCGCAAGAGAAGGCTGGCAGACCCCCTCTGTGATGGCCAGAGTTTCACGGAGGCTCACCTCCGCAATACACAGCATGTCACGGAGGCTAGGCTCCGTGATACACAGTGTGTCACAGAGGTGAGGTGCAGCCCCAAGTATAAAAGCCTCCAAACTTCGGTTTTTGCTTTAATTAACTTATAATTTCCAGTAAGAATAGAGAGTAAACTAGAGAGAAGGAGGAACGAACAATCCTATCCATTTCTCATCTGAATAAGCCGCCAAATGCAGTCCAACCTCAAATTAACTCTAGATACCGAGGTATTAAGCAGCAAGGAGCATTCCTACGGATTTAGTTTCGTGAAATTTGGCCGGCGAATCGTCAGGCTACCGAGCTAAGGTAAGTGGAATTGCTCCAAATTAGTGTCAATATACTTCTAGCCATAAAGTGAGTATTTCTCCCTTCTGGACTTCCGAGAAATAACGAGTTTTCGACCGTTTTTTGATAATCCAAAGTTTTGGCTATATATATTAAAAGTGTTATCTTCTTCCAGAGCATTAGTGTATTTAGTCCCAATTGATATATATATGGATGCAGTTGGGAGAAATAGCGAAAATACTGACCGAGCTACGCCAGTTAGTCGGGAAATCAAAAGCGAAGGTATGTAATGCTAGTTTCATCGGCAAGTTAATAGTTCCGGTATAGTAAAATAGTTCAAGTGCCAGTAGAACATTTCAGAAACCGCATATTATGTTGAGTATGCACTTTAGTATGATATTAGTAACATCATGTCATGTGTAGCATGAAACTTACTAGCATGATGCAAATTCTAGTAGAAAGTGACCAAAATAGTACAACATGCCCAGTATGTGATTTAGTAAAGTATGTTAGGATATTACCGTGTTCAGTTGAAACTTAGTAAAGCAATATAAGTTTCTGTAAGGTATTTCATAAATAGAATGGAGCCTAAAATGAAGTTTAGGAAGCATGTTAGAAATAGTAAATCATGTTACTATGAAACCCGGTTATACAGCTTGATTCCCAACAGAAAAACTATATCTTGTTCAGCATTAGACTCAGCACAGTATGAAAGAAGATTGTATATATATACCATTATCAGTTTCATCATGTATTAAGTATATACATATCACTATCATTAGTTTTAGCATGTAGTATATACATACACATTATAGTCACTAGTTCCAGCATGTGGTATACGCAGTTAGTATTACCAGTTGAGACCACTGTATTGTTTTGGGGTTGGACTACCTAGCATTCATGACCGCCCCAGGGTTAATAGCTGTATCGACTGGTCTGCCAAAGGGTGAGGATACGTCTCTCTACGGAGTGGCATGCCGTCCCCCAGGGGACGAAGATGGGATGCCGATTTCCCCATATTTTGCCTTGGTCGGCTTTTATACACCCCTGTCGAGCGGGTACGCCCGGGGTGTTGATTCAGGAGTCCTCCAGACTCAGGTACAGTTATAGTCAGGGGCTCAGCGAGCCCAAGTGCATACCCAGGGGATCGGAAGGATGCTTACCAGGGTAGGGGTATAGATTGCGTGTTGATTGTACCTCCCGGCTTATGGGGGCCGGGTAAGGTTTGTGTGTGCTATGTTATGTTATGTTATGTTATGTTATGCCATGTTACGCTAGATACGAGTAGATAGAAAGTAGAGCGATACATTTGCAGGTATGACTCCTACTCCTTCCATCATAGTTGAGAGTAGGCTTAGCTCTACATTTTCAGTCAGTTTAGTCTATTTCTTTCTATTTCAGTTCCATCAGTTGTATTGTTGTTTTCAGATATTTTTTAGTTGTTGCTTTACATACTCAGTACCAGCGGTACTGACGCCTGTTGGGGGTGCTGCATTACTTGCCTGCAGGTACTCATAGATGAGGAACCGATACCTCGCGATTCCAGCCAGCACACAGAGTCATCAGCTCCAGTCATCCGGAGCTTAATAGCTAGAGGTTTATCCCTTTTCTTTTGTTTTATAGTATGGGTAGGCAGGTGCCCTGTCTGGACCATCATATCAGTATTCTTAGAGGCTTGCAGTCTGTATATTTCCCTGTAGTTAGTTGTGCCGGTCGTGTGGGGCCGTGTGTATGTTTAGTTGTTCATGTTGGCCGTGTGAGGCCTTATCCAGTCAGTAGTGGTGACCTTGCCAGTCACGTAGCTGTTCAGCATTTGTTATATTGATTTAGAGTTAACTAGATAGCATGGTGGCCTTGTCGGCCCGCATAGGTTCCCCTATATGAATGTGATTCTAGTTAGCTGATGTTATAGTATAGGTGGCTATAGACCTAGTCGGCCGGAGGCTGTATTTACAGCTGTTATATAGATCGTTGTTTCCGTGAATCAGAGTTAGAGCCAGCCAGGCACCAGATGTGCTTAGGCTCAGTAGTCTAGCAGTTCAGATCCTAATAGGGCACCAGGTGCCAGTCATACCCCCCAAGGCGGGGCGTGACAAACTTGGCATCAGAGCAGGTCGTATCCCAGGGAGTCTGCAAGCCGTGCTATGTAGAGTCTTGCCTATGGATGTGTTGTGCACCACATACTATGGGTAGGAGACTTCAAGGCATGATAGGATGGTTGCCTTTTATTCTTATTCAGTCGTGCTGTAGAGCAGTACAGTATAGGGTTGGGTCCCTATAGCTTACTGTATTCTTTGATTACAGATAATGTCAGACCAGCGACATCCTATCACAGGCCGGAGCTTGGATATTGGAGCAGGGGAAGGCACCAGCAGGATGCCTTACCCTCTTTTAGAAACAGCCCGATCAGAGGGCAATACAGAGGCATCATCCCAACCTTCTCAGCAGTCTTCACCACATCATGAGCCACTTGGGGCGACACCACCTCCAGCAGTCCCTATACCGATACCTTCCGACTAGGAGGTTAGGACTACGGTAGTCATGTTAGCACAGATGATGGCTGCTCAGCGTCAGCCGATGCCGTCTACAGTTGCGGAGTCGTCAGGTGGGCCCAGTAGTTCGAGGGTCCGAGAGTTCTTGGCTCTGAATCCTCCACAGTTTACAAGTACGGACTGGACAGAGGACCCTCAGGATTTTCTAGATCAGATGCAGAGAATTTTCAGGGTTATGCATGCCACGCCTACATAATCAGTTGAGTTGGTAGCATTCCGATTACGGGACATTGCCATATTGTGGTATAAAAGCTGGGAAAGGTCCCGAGGGAGAGATGTTTCCCCTCCGACCTGGTCCAGCTTCTCAGGAGCTTTTTTGGATCACAATTTGCCATGGGAGATTCAACAGGCCCGGCTGGACCAGTTTCTACATCTAGAGTAGGGGGCCATGAGTGTCCGGGAATACGCCTTGCGGTTTGATTCTTTGGCTCGGTATGCACCGGCCTTTGTTGATACCATGGCATCCAGAGTACACCGCGTCATCATGGGGTTGAATCCAGAATATGTTGAGACTTGTATTACGGCTACACTGCGAGAGGACATGGATATTGCCTGAGTTCAGGCATTTGCCCAGAATATTGAAGGCATTAGGCAGCGGCATCGGGAGATCAGGAGGACCAATCAGGAACAGCGCCGCAGGGATAGGCCAATTGAGTTACATAGGGAGGCTCGGGGAGGACCTAGGCCACGATTGTCAGATAGGCCGCCCAGACCCCCGCCTTCACCACAGCCGTAGAGGGGCAGATTTAGCCGCAGGGGGCAGTCAGAGACTGGCAGAGGATCGCAGATTGCAGATTCACCATTACAGAGGAAGGCGGAGCAGAGTAGGTATACCCTACCACTTTGCCCTATATGCAGCCGACGCCATTCTGGACCATGTAGGTATGGCTCCACCGGATGTTATATTTGTGGCCAAGAGGGCCATCTGATAAGAGATTGCCCAGGCAGAGGTCAGGAGGATCGGGATAGACAGGACAGGGCATCCGCAGGGTCACGAGCTTCAATATCCTCGGCAGGGTGCAGGCCCTCAGTTTCAGCAGGCAAAGGCCGGGGTAGATCAGGGGCCTTCAGTATAGGTGCGGGCCCAAGCCGCACATATGCCTTACCAGGGAGGCAAGATTCAGAAGCGTCACCTGATGTTGTGACAGGTATGATGACTATTTTCTCATACCCTGTTTGTGTATTGATTGATCCAGGATCTATTTTGTCCTTCATTACTCCATTTGTGGCTCGGAAGTTTAGTGTTGCACCAGAATTACTTCAGCAACCCTTTTTAGTATCCACCCCCATCGGTGACTCCATTATAGCCAGAAGGGTCTGTCGCGGGTGTACAGTAGAGGTTGCTGATCGTCATACCACAGTAGACCTGGTAGAATTAGAAATGGTCGATTTCGACGCCATTATGGGTATGGATTGGTTGGCTCCGTGCTATGCAAATGTAGAATGATGGACCAAGACAGTCCGATTCCACTTTTCAGGGGAGGCAGTACGAGAGTGGAAGGGAAGTACAATTATGCCAAAAGGTAGGTTTATTTCCTATCTTCAGGCGAGGAAGTTGATAGCTAAGGGGTGCATTTACCATCTTGTCAAAGTTCAGAATGTTCGGGTAGAGCCTCCGACTCTCCAGTCAGTCCCAATGGTGAATGAATTCCCTGACGTATTTCCAGATGAGCTACCTGGTATTCCTCTAGAAAGAGAAATAGACTTTGCAATTGATTTGCTACCAGACACTCATCCCATATCAATTCCTCCGTATCGTATGGCTCCTGCCGAACTCAGAGAATTAAAAGAGCAGCTGAAGGACCTGTTATATAAGGGCTTTATTAGGTCGAGTACTTCACCGTGGGGTGCGCCAGTCCTATTTGTGAGAAAGAAGGATGGTTCGCTCCGCATGTGTATAGACTACCGGCAGTTGAATAAGGTTACAGTCAAGAATAAGTATCCGCTTCCCAGAATAGATGACTTGTTTGATCAGTTACAAGGGGCCAGATATTTCTCCAAGATTGACTTACGGTCCGGATATCATCAGGTTCGAGTTCGTGAAAGGGACATTCCGAAGACAGCTTTCAAGACTAGATACGACCAGTTTGAATTCCTAGTTATGTCTTTTGGACTGACGAATGCTCCCGCAATATTCATGGACCTGATGAACAACATCTTCAGACCGTACTTGGACCTGTTCATGATAGTGTTCATTGATGACATTCTGGTATATTCTCGCTCAGAGGCAGACCACCAGAATCATTTACGGACAGTGCTTCAGATTCTCAGGGACCGTCAGTTGTATGCCAAGTTCTCCAAATGTGAATTCTGGCTGAACTCAGTAGCTTTCTTGGGGCATATTGTGTCGGATGATGGTATATAGGTAGACACGTAGAAAATAGAGGCAATAAAAATGTGGCCCAGACCTACCACTCCGACTAAAGTCCGCAGTTTCCTGGGATTAGCAGGATAATATAGAAGATTTGTTGAGGGGTTCTCCACCATAGCAACACCTCTGACTAAACTAACACAGAAAGCAGTAAAGTTCCAGTGGACAGAGGCATATGAGTAGAGTTTCAAAGAATTGAAAGACAGGTTGACCTCAGCCCCAGTATTAGCGTTGCCAGAAGGTACAGAGGGTTATTTAGTGTATTGTGACACATCAGGTATTGGGTTGGGATGTGTGTTGATGCAACACGGTAAAGTTATTACTTATGCTTCCAGACAGCTGAGGAAACACAAAAAGAATTATCCTACCCATGACATGGAATTAGCCGCAGTGATCCACGCCCTAAAGATATGGAGACATCACCTGTACGGCATCCATGTGGATATTTTCACTGACCATAAGAGCCTACAGTATATCTTCACTCAGAGGGAGTTTAATTTGCGGCAGCGTCGCTGGTTGGAGTTATTGAAATATTATGATGTGAACATTCTGTATCATCCGAGAAAGGCCAACGTAGTAGCAGATGCTCTCAGCCGCAAATCTATGGGGTGTTTGGCGTACTTGCAGCCCAAGCAGCGGGAGTTGGTCAGAGAAATAGTTAGATTACACAGTATTACAGTATCTATTATCTCTGATAGAGGAGCACAGTTTACAGCTAGATTTTGGCAGTCATTTCAGAGAGGTCTGGGAATGCAGATTAATTTGAGCACAGCATTCCACCCTCAGACAGATGGACAGGCTGAATGCACTATTCAGATGCTCGAGGATATGCTATGGGCGTGTGTGCTAGACTTTGGAGGTAGCTGGGACGAGCATTTGCCACTGATTGAGTTTGCTTATAATAATAGTTATCACTCAGCTATCCAAATGGCGCCCTTTGAGGCACTGTATGGGCGAAAATGTAGATCGCCAGTTGGCTGGTTTGAAGTGGGAGAGTCAGCGCTGATTGGGCCAGATATTATTCATTAGTCAGAGGAGAAGGTAAAGCTTATCAGAGAACGCCTACTGACTACACAGAGCCGCCAGAAATCATATGCCGATGTGCGGCGCAGTGACCTGGAATTTGATGTAAATGACTGGGTATTTCTGAAAGTATCTCCAATTAAAGGGGTGATGAGATTCGGCAAGAAAGGTAAGCTCAGTCCGAGATTCGTTGGGCCTTATCAGATCCGGCGGAGAGTAGGCTGAGTGGCTTACGAATTGAACTTGCCTCCAGAATTAGAATCCCTTCATCCAGTTTTCCATGTATCTATGCTAAGAAAGTACATAGGAGACCCATCCAGAGTAGTCCCAGTCCAGGATGTTCAGGTTACGGAGGAGCTGGCCTATGAAGAGGTTCCAGTAGCTATCTTAGACAGACAGATTCGTAGATTGAGAACTAAAGATATTGCGTCTATCAAGGTACTGTGGCGTAATAGGAACCGAGAGGAGATGACTTGGGAGGTAGAGAAAGATATGAAAATCAGATATCCTCACTTGTTTCAAGCCTAGTCAGTCAAGAGGTATGTTAGTATTATTATTTTATATAGTGCCTTGTATAGGTATAAATGAGATAGTCGACTCTAGTCCTTTATGAGATGAATACTATAGTATTGTGTGGAGTACCTGTATTGGACTTTTCTACATTTCAGGTTTTTGAGATAATCCATATTACAGGGGAAACTCTGCCAAAATTTTTCTAGAAATAAGTTGAGTAGGTTGAGAATTCCTATAAATAGAAGTTTACATTTGAGGATGAATGTTCTTAAGGGGGGGGAGAATGTTACACCCCGTAAATTCTCGACATGTAGATGGCCTATCGCATGTTCGTTAAGAGTTTTTAAATGCCATACATGCTAGGAAAAGGCATGGGGAAAGATCGGATAAGTGACACGTCGAACCATCGCAAGAGAAGGCTGGCAGACCCCCTCCACGATGGCCAGAGTGTCACGGAGGCTCACCTCCGCGATACACAGCGTGTCACGGAGGCTAGGCTCCGCGATACACAGTGTGTCACGGAGGTGAGGTGCAGCCCCAAGTATAAAAGCCTCCAAACTTCGGTTTTTGCTTTAATTAACTTATAATTTCCAGTAAGAACAGAGAGTAAACCAGAGAGAAGGAGGAACGAACAATCCTATGCATTTCTCATCCGATTACGCCGCCAAACGCGGTCCAACCTCAAATTAACTCCAGATACCGAGGTATTATGAAGCAAAGAGCATTCCTACGGATTTAGTTTCGTGAAATTTAGCCGGCGAATCGTCGGGCTACCAAGCTAAGGTAAGTGGAATTGCTCCAAATTAGTGTCAATATACTTCTAGACATAAAGTGAGTATTTCTCCCTTCTGGACTTCCCAGAAATAACGAGTTTTCGACCATTTTTCGATAATCCAAAGTTTTGGCTATATATATATATATATTAAAAGTGTTATCTTCTTCTAGAGCATTAGTGTATTTAGTCCCAATTGATATATATATGGATGCAGTTGGGAGAAATAGTGAAAATACTGACCGAGCTACGACAGTTAGTCGGGAAATCAGAAGCAAAGGTATGTAATGCTAGTTTCATCGGCAAGTTAATAGTTCCGGTATAGTAAAATAGTTCAAGTGCCAGTAGAACATTTCGGAAACCGCATATTAAGTTGAGTATGCACTTTAGTATGATATTAGTAACATCATGTCATGTGTAGCGTGAAACTTACTAGCACGATGCAAATTCTAGTAGAAAGTGACCAAAACAGTACAACATGCCCAGTATGTGATTTAGTAAAGTACGTTAGGATATTACCGTGTTCAGTTGAAACTTAGTAAAGCAATATAAGTTTCTGTAAGGTATTTCAGAAATAGAATGGTAGCCTAAAATGAAGTTTAGGAAGCATGTTAGAAATAGTAAATCATGTTACTATGAAACCCAGTTATACAGCTTGATTCCCAGTAGAAAAACTACATCTTGTTCAGCATTAGACTCAGCACAGTATGACAAAAGATTGTATATATATATACCATTATCAGTTTCATCATGTATTAAGTATATACATATCACTATCATTAGTTTTATCATGTAGTATATACATACACATTATTGTCACTAGTTCCAGCATGTGGTATACGCAGTTAGTATTACCAGTTGAGACCACTGTATTGTTTTGGGGTTGGACTACCTAGCATTCATGACCGCCCTAGGGTTAATAGATGTATCGAATCGTCCGCCAGAGGGAGAGGATACGTCACTCTACGAAGTGGCATGCCGTCCCCTAGGGGATGAAGATGGGATGCCGGTTTCCCCATATTTTACCTTGGTCGGCTTTTATACACCCCTGTCAAGCGGGTACGCCCGGGGTGTTGATTTAGGAGTTCTGCAAACTCAGGTACATTTATAGTCAGGGGCTCAGCGAGCCCAAGTGCATATCCAGGGGATCGGCAAGATGCTTATAGTTATTGTAGGATATGGGACGACCAGGGTAGGGGTATAGATTGCGTGTTGATTGTACCTCCCGGCTTATGGGGCCGGGTAAGGTTTGTGTGTGCTATGCTATGTTATGTTATGTTATGTTATGCCATGTTACACTAGATATGAGTAGATCGACAGTAGCGCGATACATTTCCCGGTATGACTCCTACTCCTTCCAGCATAGTTGGGAGTAGGCTTAGCTCTACATTTTCAGTCAGTTTAGTCTATTTCTTTCTATTTCAGTTCCATCAGTTGTATTGTTGTTTTCAGATACTTTTCAGTTGTTGCTTTACATACTCAGTACCAGCGGTACTGATGCCTATTGGGAGCGCTGCATTACTTGCCTGCAGGTACTCATAGACGAGGAACCGACACCTCGCGATTCCAGCCAGCACACAGAGTCATCAGCTCTAGTCATCCGGAGCTAAATAGCTAGAGGTTTATCCCTTTCTTTTGTTGTACAGTATGGGTAGGCAGGGGCCCTGTGCCGATCATCTTATCAGTATTCTTAGAGGCTTGCAGTCTGTATGTTTCCCTGTGGTTAGTGTTGCTGATCGTGTGGGGCCGTGCGTATGTTTAGTTGTTTATGTTGGCCGTGTGAGGCCTTATCCAGTCAGTAGTGGTGACCTTGCCGGTCACGTAGCTGTTCAGCATTTGTTATATTGATTTAGAGTTAACTAGTCAGCATGGTGGCCTTGTCGGCCCGCATAGGTTCCCCTATATGAATGTGATTCTGGTTAGCTGATGTTATAGTATAGGTGGCTATAGGCCTAGTCGGCCGGAGGCTATATTTACAACCGTTATATAGCCCGTTGTTTCTGTGAATCAGAGTTAGAGCTAGCCAGGCACCAGATGTGCTTAGGCTCAGTAGTCTAGCAGTTCAGATCCTAATAGGGCACCAGGTGCCAGTCATACCCCCCAAGGTGGGGCGTGACAATATATCTGCCCGTCATAGATTGGATCTTTAGAGTGCACTCTCTGAACTTTAATCTGCGACTTCATTTGCAATCTGTATTTTGAATTTATTGATTGTATCTGCTTCCGTATGTTGGAGTTTCAGGCTGCATAGATCATTTATGATATGTAAATAGCAGCTATGGATAGTTACTTGCTTCATATGTTGCTCTCAGTCTTGCAATCTCTCTAAAGTTAATGCAGTGTTTATCAGATAAACTGCTAGTTGAGTATACGACTTGCATGATTTCGACAACATATTCCTTGGATTGCTGTACCGTTTCTCCAAATCACTGAAATTCCTAAAACTCAACAAAATAATATTAGTATTTACTTATAATATTACTTAAAGGCATACAAAACTCTATAAAAAGAAGTACACTTGTGTCTTAAAATACTGACACATCTACACTCCCAACTTAAAGTCGTTGCTTGTTCTCAAGCAACTAAAATAAGAAAATCTATCCTAGACTCATGCTACGGTCTCACAAAGCGTAATTTCTATGGTGGTTTTGACAAGTAGCTACAATAATTTGATTTTCAACCCAGCCACCCCTCTATCATATAAAGGCAGAAGGCTTGACAATCATTAAGACTAATCATACAATCTCTATTCCTTACATCATGTCCAGTTAAACCACTGATTTATGCAAGACACCTAAATTGAGAAGCAACTCATTTAGCCATTTTTATCCACATACTCTCACTTAAGACAAAGAAAATTGTCTATTTTTTGTTTATCATAAGAACACACAATCAATCATAAGGAAAATAGATCAAAAGAGAAGACAAAGACCTTCAACTCTCATAAAGATATTCACAAATAAAGTTATAACTACCATATACTTGCCTTTATTCTCAAATACCTCTACTTTTGAAAATTCAGGTTGAGATCACATAAAGAATTTTTTAAACTTGTAATGTTGGCTCAAATGTTAGGTAGGATGAATATATGAAATTTAGTGGCTTGGTACCCTTCTTGAACAGTACATCAAATTGCTACTCAGCTTTGTAAATCTCTATCCTTTTTTTCGCTCTCTCTTTATTTCTTTTGGCATTTCCACAACCTGAATGTATTTTTGTTGAACTTATTCTTTCTCTCTTTCTTTTATTTTTCTCTCTCTTTATTTTTCTATTTTCTTTTCTTTTTTCACATTTTCTTGCTCATTATGCTTCGAAAAGTGATTTAAGTATTTATTTTTACCCTCTTCTCTCTTTTTTACTTTTTCACCCCTAACTTACACCTTTCACATCAACAATAATTTTCTAGTGTCAAGAAGGATGGGTTAAAAAGAGGATTAATTAAGAATTGGCTTTGATTTCATTACTGTTAATCAAGAACAAGGGTCATAGGATCAAAAGGAAAGACTAAGGCTACATTCATCATTTGGTAGGCTCATTTAGGCAAATAGGGCTTTTGAAATATAAAGAAGGCCTAAGTTCATCTCTATAACTATAATACCCCGAAAGTGCATAACATTAGACCCAGAATAAAAAAATTAAAGTTGGCTGAAAAATAGGGAAAAAGTCACAGGACGGATGATGTAATGACTCATGGTTGGAAACCAGAGGTCATTGTTAGCAGTCGTGGGAGGAATTTGGATCTTTGAAATTGGGGATACCACGGGTCATCCAATGACTCGTGGTGAGAAGTGAATACCTATGGTCACCAATCGTGGTTTGGGTTGCCAGAATTTCCAATGCACTTAAGGAATGAGTACCACAACTCATTGGAAGAAACCACGAGTCGTGGTGAGGCTCGTGGTAAGGGATATTCAGGATTTATCAAGGGACTGACAACGGTCGATCCTAAGATCCGTGAGAAGAGACCACAACTCATCCTGTTGAGTCGTGGATAGAATCCGAAGTCAGATGCTAGGAAATACGGAAAACGGATCATACCACGAGTGGTGGTAGCATCCAACGACTCGTAGGTACGCCTATGGGATCGATCAGTGAAGGTTTTCAGGGAAATTTCATTAAGGGTATTTTCAACTTTCCTATGCTCTAGGGCCCTAAACTACGTCGCTTTATGTAATTTTCTGGGCATAATAAGATAGGTTAAGTTCCCCTTGCTTAATCCATTCCCGCGCATGCAAATTAAGAAGATTTTAGAGAGATCAAGCATAGTTCAAGATCTTCTCTATCAATTCTCCCTTGGGCATTCATAGAACCTTAGAATTTGACCTTATCCAAGTATGTAGGGTTATAAATGGGTGTTTCCATTCACACCCATGCCCATTCTCTATTAATTTTTGAAAAATATATCAAAAATCTCATGGGGTTTTGAATTCAATTTTGTGAAAAATCTAATGATTTACTCATGGGTTAATATGATTTGTGATCTACATCATATTTTATGAATTTTGACTAGATTTTACAAATATTTTGCTTATAAAATTATTTATTTCGATTTCTACTAGATTAACCCTATTTAAGCATGGTCTATAATGAATCGATTTATGATCTTCTCTTCAATTGATGATATTTACAAGTCTAGTGTTCGGACCAAACTACATGCAAGTGCACGTGGTCGTACAAGTAGCAAAGTGGCTTTATTTCAAGCCAAGTATCGATCCCACAGGACTGAACTACGGTAGTAATTAATCTAAGTGTTTGTGAATGATATCTCTATGAATGTAGACAACCAAACAAATAATGTTTTATGAGTCGATATTAATAGTTAATAAGAACCTAAGTAAAGATTGTAATTTAAAGTATGAACAATAGCAATGAATAAGCTGAGGTTAAGGCAAGCATGCAGGGATGTAATTTTTTAATTCAAATCAGTCAATCTTCTCTTCGGTTGTTAGTCAGGAATTAATTGCCTATGGATTGGATCTTTCGACTCCTATCCAATTAAAGAATCATGAGACCTTATTCTACATTTCTGTGATATAAGAACCCCATGCTCTAGCCATACATAGCAAATTCCATAAATGACTAATACGACTTTCAGATATATTTCTATTCTGAACGTAAATCTTTTCTCCATTTCCTCAACTAAGAAAAGATCATATCCTAACAATGCACATCTATCTAATTACTTTCCTTTTTAGAATCAAAATTGGATTTCTAAGATATACGTTAACATTGGCCAAACATTAATGTAGTATAACAAGAATTGATAGAACAACCATTATAGAAAAGATAAAAACTGAAATGATTAATAATTACATTCCTCTACAATTATCCTTAACCTCAGCAAGAGGTGAATTAGCCACTCATTTGTGGATTAAACATCTTCAAACAAGTAGAATTTATACAAGCAATTGAAATTAAAGAGAAAAAGGAAGAGAATTAACCCTAGAATTTTGTCCTCTCAATTGCCTGCTAACCATGTTCTTGCTCCAAAATGTCAGAATGTTTAAAATAAAACCTAAGTGTGCTATTTATACTGGTGGAAATTTTTCCCTGAATAACAAGCAACGTGGCACGGAGTGTATCGCGGAGCACTGCCTACGTGCCACGGTGCTATCGTGCACCTTCACTGGAACTTGAGGTTCCAGGTAATCACACTCAACGTGACATGGAGTGCATCGCGGAGCACTGCCTCCATGCCACGGAGGTAACGCGCACCTCCACTGGAATTTGACACAATTTATTCCTCCCAGGCAGAATGCCTCCGCGATGGTAGCGTGACACAGAGCCATCGCGGAGCCCCTATTTTTGCCAACTTCCCTTGTCAACTTCCACTTCTTGCTTCCAAATCCATTCCCGCACTTCACCAACTTGTAGATTAGCTTCCAAAAATTCCTTCTAACTGCAAAACAACACTAATCATGTTGGTTAGTATAAATTCACATTTACCTAAGAATCACATGAGGATGTACACATAACAATAGATAAACAAGTAGAAATGAAGTATTTGAGTATCACTTGGGCATGAAATTCTGCCCAAGATCACTTACCCCACACTTAACCCTTGTTCTTCCTCGAACAATACTCTCACATCTCATGCCATTGAAACCCACGCATAGCTAATTTGGCTCAACCATTCAAGCTACGGCTATACAGATTATTTAAGATAGAAAATCATCAAGAAAACATGCATGGTTTCATCAATAAAATGAAGTACACCACATTAAGACCTCCTAACCTCAAGAATCGATTCTCGATCTTGGCAAACTCGTGCAAATCAACTGATCAAGACATCTGACACAAAATTTTATCTCTCATCAAGCATGTGCCCTTGCAACACAAGAGAATTACCCCATGTGCACTCATAAGATTTCCAAAGCACTACATGTAGGGGTATATGAATACGATTTTGCTCGCTCTCCCAAAGAATTCACATGCATCATGTCGTGAACCATAAGCTTGCCTCTAGTGTTTTACTCCACTAATATAAGGATGCATGATGTAGGATCACGTATGACTTAATGGGTTGTAATGTAAGCTAAGGAACTAGTAAATACTGGGCTAACCAATAATATCAACTAGCTTCCCTAAGCGCTTTTCAATACATCCCACCTTCATTACGGACATTGCTTCTTCCTCCATCCTCTCTTTCTTGAATTTTTTATTTGTTTTTGTTCCCATTTCTTTAAGCACACTCGACTTTCTAGCAAAGAGTATTTATGCATCTTTATTTTTTTTCTCATTCATTGATTTTCTTACTCTCTACTATTAATTACTCACTTTCAACAAATGCACCTTTGACCTTTCCTTTAGCTTTCATAGCTTCCGCTTTCCTTCCGTTTCACACTTCTCACTCCTTTACACTTTGGGAAAATTGTTTTTCTTAAGCACTTAAGAGTTTTGGATCAAATTTACGGCTAATGAAAAGAAAGGATTATGCTCGGTTTATATCTCTCAAAGAATAGGCCAAAGGCTCAACGGGGCTAACTAGGATGTAACATTCAAGGTAGGTATGATAAGGGAGAAACTTTCGGTTTATTCAAAGAAATTCCTACATCCTTTCCTACAATGCACATCCTTTATTTCGTTTAGTATACACACCAGGCAAGTTCTAGACACTTCATAATACATGGAATAGTCGAAACCTCACCTCACACTCACTGCACATGCTCAACTTAAGACATATTCACAGACTCTTCAATCAGTTAATTACAAGAATTCACTATTAAGCCTCGATCACACCGAATCAAGTTCTAGAGCCAAGGTATCTCAACATGTTTAACACATTTGCATGCTTTCATATGAATCTCACTTGTATCTTACAATCATGTGTAACATGTAACAAGAATTCCAAACCATTAATTAGCGACATGTTTGGAAAACAAACAAAAGAAAGAAGAAAAAAAGAAAAAAAACTACTCCTATCGACTACATTTCCCTTAAGACGGTCGTCATCCATCCATCATAGGGAATAGCCGCTATCTACGACGTCGGTTCAACGAGACTATTCTCGGGAAAAGCACCGAAAACAAAAACCAAGAAACCCAACATAAAAAAATTTCAACAAAAAATTTCGATAGAAAAAGATAAAAATATAATTGAAAAATATTTACACATCACTCACAACAACAACTAAAGATTCATTACAACACCAACATCAGTAACAAAACATGAAACACAGAGTCATAGGGTCACAATTAGCACAATCACAACAAACATAAACAAAACAGCTAGCACCTAACTACTCCCACCCCACACTTAATCGGAACACTGTCCCCAGTGTTCACATAATTGCAATTTAACAACAAGGTTTGGGTGGTGAAACTCCCTGATCAATCAAAATATTCCATTTCCTCATCAGGTGCCAGTGCTTCATCTCCCAGATCAGAATCGCCCCCGCCGTCCTCGTCCGACTCAACATCTGAGTCCTCCCGGCGTGTCTCCTCATCAGTAGCGACGTCATCATCCATAGGCTCCACAAATGCGGGCCCCACTTGACATAAAGCTCAGGCATTCTCATTGAATGGATAATCCAACTCGAGCTGCCACAACTCATCCTCCGTAGTGGGCCGTCCACCGATGCGCAGCTGCAACATCTGCATCTCATACATGCAGCCCATGTATTGATCATCCCGAGCATGTCGCTCGGCTAGTGTGAGCACCGGCCCATAAGTAGTGTCAGGTGCCTTGGTTTTTGTAACATCCAAGGCACGCCTGTCAATCTGAGGGATGTAATCTAGTGCCTCCTCCTCAATACCGTGGCCCCTCAGGAAAGTGGTAAGAAGACCACCAAACCCATTTCTATGCCCCTGATGCAGTCGGGCTCTCTTTATGGCGGAGATGATTACCACCCCAACATTTATTTCTAGCCCCTTCATCAGCGCATACACCAGATAAACTCTATCTCGGGTGACATCAGTCATGTGCACCCCCGGGATCAGGCACGAACAAACAATTTTCAACCAAATTTGGGCCTCCCTGTTCATCTGAGAATAGGGCAATGTCTGATGGTAGCCCCTTTCCTTGTGCCTACCCCACCTTGCTGTCGATCGAGCTCCACATAAGGTGCGTGTAATATACGCGTAAGGTGGAGTGATGTTCAGCTGATGGAGGACATGAGCGTCTGTGTCCCGCGCCCCTAGGATTGCATTCAAATGGCGGGGTTCAAAGGTGACAACCTGCCCTCTGATTTTGATGGTGTGGCTGCGTAAGGTCGGGTTCCAGTTGGCATAGAATTCCTGGATAATATGGAGATTGCACTCTCTGGGTTCTTCAAAAATGAAGTTTAGCCCAGCAGTGTAATCCTGTGTAGAATCCCCGGGAATTCCTGTGCTAATGGTTCCCGTGCTATCTGCTCCTCTGGGAAGTACTTGGTTTCCTTGTGCTTGGCATACCATTTCTTCCCCTCATCCGTCACCCATCTGGTTCCATACTGTCAGCGTTTCCCTCGAGGAACCGCTGGTGCTGTTGGTACTGCTGCCCCTAATCTCACTCTCTTTCTACTGGCGCCAGATGTGGATGCGCCCTTGCCTTTGTCCTGTCTTCTTGACATTGTTCGTGTACATTCAAAAATACAGTTCCAATGTTATTGAATCCATAGCTGGCTACGACTAAGGTTAGGTGTAATTTGATCACCCCACACTTAGTCTTTAGCCGCAGTTAACACAATTCGACAAGACAATCAAGTTTTTGCAATTCTAAATTCTCAACATGCTCAGTGCATTCATACAAGTTGATGGAACAATTACTTTGTACTACTCAGACTTCATACAATGAATTATAAAAATTCCTCCATCGATTCAATTATATCATCATGAGCACGTTGCAATTTTAGCACAAAACCTATGTTAATTCTCCATTTACATTCTCCCGAAAATCCATCTTCCCCCATAGCATAATCAACTTTAATCACAATATATTTCACTTCAACAACATGCACAACCCAAATTATCCACATTTTAATGCATTTTGTCTTCTTCCTATTCAATCCTCAATCCTAGTTATCAATATCGTAAGAATTTCAACAATCATACAACCATTGAGTTAATCTACTCACAACGATACTATGAACATCATTCAATCATAACTCAATTGATTACAAGCTTGTTACTCACTTAGGGCAAGGTTTCATCACAAAAACATGTTCAAGAATCGAAAAATTGAGCAATAATAATAAGAAATTCAAGAACATACCTTTACTTTGATGAAATTGAAGAAGACTCAAAGAAATTTGATAACTAGGTCCGTGTCACGTTGGGGGAGAAGGGATTTTGGGGTGTGGGTCACGGAGGAAATGAAAGAATGGGGAAAAAAATGAAGGAATTTGGGTTAAAAATGAGGTTTTTCACGCGGGTTTACCCGGTGAACCGACACAATATACACCTCAACGTGTCACGGAGGGTAACGCGGAGTTCCTCCTCCGTGAAACGGAGCCATCATGTAGGTGTTCTGGAATTTTAAAAAATTTTGGAATACCCTCAACATGTCACGGAGGGTAACGCGGAGGCCCTCCTCCGTGACACGGAGCCATCGCGTAGGCTCACTGGAATGTCCCAAATTTATTTTCTTACCTTGATTTTTTTTCCTTTGCACTTTTTTTGTATTTTTGCCCTCCGTTTCACCTAAAAATCATTCAACCACAAGAAATTCGTTAGAAATCATAGGTTGCCTCTCAACTATTTTTCTTTTTTTTTTTTTTCTCTTTTTTTTTCAAATAATCCTACTCTTCTATTACAACACATTCACGGGTTGCCTCCCGTGCAGCGCCTGGTTTACCGTCGCGGCTCGACACTATTCATCCTTAATCATCCTCTAGAGTGATAGACGTCTTCTCTCGAATAATGTCTTCACCCCAATAATGCTTACATCTTTGCCCGTTCACCAAAAATGTGGCACTTCTATCTTCTTGCCACAATTCCACTGCCCCGTGTGGGGTCATTCTCACCACTTCAAACGGCCCTGACCACTTGGACCGCAACTTTCCTGGAAAAAGCTTCAACCTTGAATTAAACAACAACACTTTCTGCCCCGACTCAAAGATCTGATGCACCATATGCTTTTCGTGCCACCTTTTATTTTTCTCCTTGTAGCATTTGGCATTTTCATAGGCATGCCATCGAAACTCATCTAATTCGCTGAGTTGCAACAACCTCTTCTTCCCTGCTAGCTCCGGATCCATGTTTAGCTTTCTCACGGCCCAAAAAGCTCGATGTTCAAACTCCATAGGTAGATGAAATGCCTTTCCATAAACCAATCTGTACGGAGAAGTCCTAATGGGTGTCTTATATGCAGTTCTGTAAGCCCACAACGCATCGTCAAGTTTGCTTGCCCAATCAATTCGTTGTGCATTCACTATCTTCTGTAGAATATTCTTTATCTCTCTGTTTGACACCTCCACTTGCCCACTATTTTGGGGATGATACGTTGTTGCTACCTTGTGCCGCACCCCATACTTAGCTAGCAAGTTCCTGAAACTCGCATTCACCAAATGAGACCCTCCATCATTGATAATAGCTCGGGGTGTCCCAAACCTGGTGAAAATTTGTTTTGTCACAAATTTTGTCACCTCCTTGTTGTCATTCCTGGGACAAGTTGCTGCCTCGACCCACTTAGATACATAGTCAATCGCTACCAAGATGTAACGATTACCAAATGACGGTGGAAACGGGCCCATGAAGTCTATTCCCCCTACATAAAAATTCTCCACTTCTAATATCTGCTGCAGTGGCATCTCCTGTCTTCTTCCAATTGTGCCTATTCTTTTACATCTATCACACATTTTTACATATGCTATAGAATCTCTGAACAGTGTAGGCCAAAAGAAACCTAACTGTAGCACCTTGTGAGCTGTCCGCTCTCCTTCGTGGTGCCCTCCATACAATGATGAGTGACAAATCCTCAATACTTTTGCAATCTGGCTCTCTGGGATGCGTCGTCTCATCACTTGATCCGGTCCCTGCTTAAACAGATAGGGCTCATCCCATATGTAATATCTGCAATCATGTCTCAACTTCTTTCTTTGCTGAGCCGTAGCCTCCGGTGGGTAGAGTCCACTTACCAGCAAATTCACAATATCTGCGTACCAAGGGATTTCAGCTTCCCTTATTTCCAAGAGTTGCTCATCCAGGAACTCTTCTTTGATGCTATCACCTTCCTTTACATGCAAATGGCTTTCCAATCGCGAATGGTGATCTGCCACTTCTTTCTCGCTCCCCTTTCTGTCCCGAATCTCTAGGTCAAACTCTTGTAGCAACAATATCCATCTGATTAGTCTGGGCTTTGCATCCTTCTTGCCAAACAAATACCAAATTGCTGCATGATCAGTATATACCACTACTTTCGAACCCACCAGGTAGGACCTGAATTTATCAAATGCGAACACCAATGCTAGAATCTCCTTTTCCGTGACAGTATAATGGACTTGGGCTGCATCAAGTGTTTTTCTTGCATAATAAATGGAATGAAAAATTTTATTCCTCCGCTGCCCCAATACAGCTCCTACAGCCACGTCACTTGCATCACACATCAATTCAAAAGGTTGTTCCTAATCCAGAGAAATGAGAATAGGCGCTTCTACTAGCTTCTGTTTTAGCTCCTCGAATGCTTTTACACAATCCTTGTCAAACTCAAACTTCACCTCTTTTTTTAGCAACCGGCATATCGGTATAGAAATGTTTGAGAAGTTCTTGATGAACTGTCTGTAGAACCCCGCATGTCCGAGAAAGTTGCAAACACCCTTCATTGACACTTGTGGTGGTAGCTTTTCAATCACTTCAATCTTTGCACGATCGACTTCCAACCCTTTGCATGACACCTTATGGCCAAGGACGATACCCTCCATGACTAAAAAATGACATTTCTCCCAGTTGAGCGCAAGGTTTGAGTCTTCACATCGAGCTAGCACCCTGTTAAGATTCTGCAAACATGTAGCAAACGAATTACCGATAACAGAAAAGTCATCCATAAATACCTCGAAAAAATCTTCCACCATATCGTGAAAGATCACCATCATGCATCTCTGGAATGTGGCTGGTGCATTGCATAGACCAAATGGCATCCGCCTGAAAGCATATGTCCCATAAGGACATGTAAAAGTGGTCTTCTCCTGATCCTCCGGTGCTATGGCTATTTGATGATATCCAGAATATCCATCCAAAAAACAATAATGCTCTTTACCTGCCAACCTTTCCAAAATCTGATCAATAAATGGAATAGGATGATGATCTTTCCTCGTGGCCTCATTGAGCTTCCTGTAATCCATGCAAATTCACCAGCCTGTGACTGTGCGTGTGGGAATCAACTCATTCTTTTCGTTGGTGACCACGGTCATCCCTCCTTTCTTTGGAGCACACTGAATTGGGCTAACCCATTCAATGTCTGAAATGGGATATACCACATCTTCATCAAGCCACTTGATCACTTCCTTTTTTACTACATCATTCATCACCGGATTCAACCTCCGCTGATGTTGCACAGTTGGATTGGATCCTTCTTCCATAAAAATCCTGTGTGTGCAAAAAGCTGGATTAATTCCTCTGATGTCTGACATCTGCCAACCCATTGCTTTCTTCCGCCTCTTGAGGATCACCAATGCATCTTTTACTTGTTCCTCTGTCAGTTCTGCGGAAATGATGACTGGCAAGGTGTCATCTTCCCCCAAAAATACATACTTCAGATGTGGAGACAATGTCTTCAACTCCAATTTTGGTGCCTCCTCAATTGATGGCTTTGGCAATGGTTCCAAGGACCTCATCAACGGCTCAAAGTCTTGCTTCCTGGGAAACCATTTTCGCTCGTTCAGCATCTGCACCATCTCATACGTAGCACTGTCTCCAAAATGATCGGAGCCCATCAAGGCTCTCTCCAATGGGCCTGTAAGTCAATAATATGAAGAGTTGATTCCTGATTTAGCACATTGATTGCTGATAACTCCTCACAAATGGCCGGTAGCTTCATGGCCTTGTACACATCAAAAACCTCTACTTTGTCATGTGCTCGCATGGTTAGTTGCCCAGCAGCCACATCAATCAAAGCTCGCCCGGTTGCCAAGAAAGGACGTCCCAAAATAAATGGGACTTCTACATCCGGCTCGAAATCCAAGATAATAAAATCCACCGGGAAAATGAGGGAGCCCACTTGCACTAGAACATCCTCCACAATGCCATCAGGTCTGGCCAACGAATGGTCGGCTAGCTGCAAGATCACAGTAGTTGGTCTAGGGCTGCCCAACCCCAACTTCTTGAACACCGATGTCGGCATCAAGTTTATGCTTGCTCCCAAATCACATAATCCACGAGCTCAAATAGATTGCCCAATTGTAATCTGAATGGTAAAGCGCCCAGGATCCTTGAGCTTTGTTGGCAATCTATTCTATATTCGGGAGGTGCATCCCTCAGTAAGAGCCACCGTAGCATACTCCGTCAATCTGCTTTTGTTTGCTACAATGTCCTTGATGTACTTGGCATATTTCAGCACTCCCTGCAAAACATCAACTAAAGATAAGTTAATATGTACCTGTTTCAACACTTCCATGAATTTTTTGAAGCAAGCTTCCTCCTTGTGCTTCTTTAATCTCTGAGGAAACAGGGGTGGTGGTCTTTCTATCTTAGCTGCCTTTTCCTTCCCCCTCACATCATCATGTTCCCCATCTTTTTCCGCTGCTCCAAATTGCTGAGGTGGCCTTTCTGGTTCCACCTCCTTAAGTTGAATTCCACTCCTTGTTGTAACTGCATTGACCTGCTTTGGATTTGGGTCAGTATCACTTGGTAGTCCTCCCCTGGGTTTGGTGTTTTGAGCTCCAGCTAACTGTCCAAACTGATACTCTAATGCCTTTGTAGCTAACTGCTGATTTTTCATGTCAGTTGCTAATTTCACATAATCAGCCTGCATCTGCGCTTGATTAGCTATTATTGTTTTGGACATATCCTCAATGCTGCTGGGTGGTGGAGGAGGTGCATTGTTTCCTCTATATTTAGACAGAAAATTTTGATGCGCCCCTTGATTTCTCTGCACGCCTTGATTTGCACTCTGTCCTTGATGACTATTACTCCCCCAAGAAAAATTTCGGATGATTCCTCCAATTTGGGTTGTAACTATTGCCATACTATTGATTATTGTTCCTCTGGACGTTCCCAAGAAAATTTACCGAGTCCTAATTGGCACCACAACACTCAGCTGAGTGTTCACTACTCCCACATACTTCACACCATACCTGATGAACTGTATTGACTGGGGCTTGTGCTTGGCTCAAGCTCATACTGCTAAAGTGGGTGTTGAGTTGATTTTGCAATGCAGCTATCTGTGCAGCCATAACTATAAAACCATCCACCTCAAAGACTCCTGCAACTTTCCTTGTTCCTCCTCGAGTTTAATCCGCATTCTATTATGGATTTCCTTTGAAATACGATTTAACAAAGTGTAGAGCTCCTCATAAGTCTTCTCCAATGCCTGCCCACCGGCTGCTGAATCTAATAGAATCTTAGTATGTGGTTCCAAACCCTCAATGAATGTGTGCACCAACACATCATTAGACTGGTGATGATGAGGACAATCCCTTAACATTGACTTGAACCTCTCCCAAGCCTGATACAAATTCTCACCCTCTCTCTGATTGAAACTTAGAATCTGACTTCTAAGTCTGGCTGTCTTCCCAGATGGAAAGAATCGTATCAAAAACTTCTTTGTGAGATCATCCTGAGTAGTGATAGAATTAGGTGGTTCTGCTTTCAACCACCTCTTTGCTTTCCCCAACAGTGAGAATGGGAATAATGTAAGCCTTCACATAGTCAGATGATACTCCTGTGGGGATGTAGGTGTCACTTATCTCCAAAAAGTTTTGGAGATGTTGTTGTGGATCTTCATGAGGGAGACCTGTAAATTGCCCGCTGGTGTGCAACAACTGCACCATATTCTGCTTAAGCTCGAACCTCTCTCCTGGCTCTGGTCTGCGAATATTGGATGTCACATTATTTGCATGTGGGATTTCCACTTCGAGGATCGGTCTTGCTGCCATCTCTTCAGGCACTAAAACTGCCCTCACAATCGGTGGATTCTGTTTCTGCTCCAGAATTGCCTGTCTTAGCAACTGCAACTTCTTCTCTAGAGCTTCCCTTCTTTGGTGATGAAATTGTCTCTCTAGCTCTATAAATGAATCCACCAACTCCTTGTCTCTTGCCAGCGTTCAGAAAAATGCAGTACCTGCAAGAGAAAGGCTAAGATCAAGTTGTCAACACTTATATTGAATTTATAAACTAACACTAAGAAAATAAATTTACCAATTGCCAGTCCCCGGCAACGGCGCCAAAAACTTGTTTGGACCAAACTACACGCAAGTGCACGTGGTCGTACAAGTAGTAAAGTGGCTTTATTTCAAGCCAATTATCGATCCCACATGGACTAAACTATGGTAGTAATTAATCTAAGTTTTTGTGAACGATATCTCTATGAATGTAGACAACCAAACAAATAATGTTTTACGAGTAGATATTAATAGTTAATAAGAACCTAAGTAAAGATTGTAATTTAAAGTCTAAACAATAACAATGAACAAGCTGAGTTTAAGGCAAGCATGCAGGGATGTAATTTCTTAATTCAAATCGGTCAATCTTCTCTTCGATGGTTAGTCAGGAATTAATTGCCTATGGATTGGTTCTTTCGACTCCTATCCAATTAAAGAATCATGAGACCTTATTCTACATTTCTGTGATATAAGAACCCCATGCTCTAGCCATACATAACAAATTCCATAAATGACTAATACGACTTTCAGATATATTTCTATTCTGAACGTAAATCTTTTCTCCATTTTCTCAACTAAGAAAAGATCATATCCTAACAATTCACATATGTCCAATTACTTTCCTTTTCAGAATCAAAATTGGATTTCTAAGATATACATTAACATTGGCCAAACATTAATGTAGTAAAAAGAAGAAGTGATAGAACAACTATTAAGCTTTGTATGGAAGAAATTGTATATCGCCAATCAGCTGGTTTGAACTTAGTGAAACAGAACTATTGGGGACAAATCTAATGCACCAGCTATGGAAAAAGTACGAATTATTAGAGATCGACTTCAGACAGCTCACAGAAGATAGAAATCTTATGCTAATATACGCTATCGAGCGTTACAGTTCACTGTTAATGATTGGGTCTTCCTAAAGTGTCGCCTATGAAAGGTGTCATGCAATTTGGCCGGAAGGGCAAACTGAGCCCTATATATGTTGGGCTTTACAGAGTGGTCCACAGGATAGGCAAAGTAGCCTATGAGATGGAATTGGTGCTAGAGGTAGCAGCAGTCCATCTAGTGTTTCATGTGTCGATGTTGAGAAAGTCTATAGGAAACCCGACCCGTGTTATGCCTATTAAAGATGTTTAGATTTCTGAAGAAATGACCTATACAGAGGTCCCAGTTTCCATCCTTGATCGGCATGTCCGAAAACTTCAGACCAAAGAAGTCACTTCAATTAAAGTATTATGGCGAAGTAATAAAATGTTGGAAGTAACTTGGTAGGATGAGGAAGAAATAAAGAAGAAGTATCCTAACATGTTCACGATGTCGATGTGATATTGAGGTATGTACTTGATACCTAAGTTACTGAGTATGTACTTTGAAGTATGTTAAATGAAGTTAATTTCCTTTCGGGGACAAATGTTCCGGGGGGGGGGAGAATGTTACATCCCAAATTTTTTTTGGTGATTATTTGATATAAGGAAAGTACGATTTGTATATTGGTTGTAGATAACGAGAAAAACGTGTACGAAGGGAAAAGTAAAGACTATGTGAAGTTTATAAGTAAGGGTCAATTTTAAAAAATCATATCTCCATATCTCTAATGAATTAGAAACCCCACTACCTATGAAATTAAAGGTCTTTGAGTCTAGTTTTCCGAACATCAAACTGATTATTAATCGGAGTTCGTAGTAAGAAGTTATGAGTATTTTACCGAAGTACCCCAAGCGGTGATTTGAGAATGACGCCCTAGCACCTCCCCCGCCCTAATTACTTAAAATTCAGATTTTTGTTTGTGAAAGTCATTTCCATCCTAACCCAATTCGACCTTCTTGATGAGAAATTATTTCTATATCATTTAAAGTAGTTAGAACAAGGAAAATTGAAGAGGAAACCTCAAACACAACTCAACTGAATATAAGACGAGTTAAGAAAGTTGGTTTCCAAGTGTGCTAAGTGTTTTGGAGCTCATTTTTGGCAGTTGTTTTGGGTGAGGTTGCTGCGTTTTGGTAGATGGTTTTACTGCCTATATTTCCACCTTGAAGTAGGGATTAAATATAAGAATAAAGGTAAGGATTTATCCCTCTTTAAACCCCTCAAATTGCAAAGAAAAAAGCTGGAAATTGGCAGCTAACTGAGCTGTAGATGGACTATTTTGAGCTGAGATTTTGCTCTTTTTTCTTAGGCTTTTTGTCTCTTTCTTTTGCTGGTAATATAATCTACTGTGAGGGGAATAATTATAGTAGTAGTGAGGTAAAATTTCCTCTTGTTTTCTCCCTCAAAAGCTAGTAGAGAAAATGGCTAAACGTTGTTGATCTTATCGTGTATTGTTGTTGCTATTATGACTACTTTTGGCAAAATATTTTGGGCTGCATTTTGTACTACATATTAGGCTTGATACTTGCCTATAAATTCAAGAGATTTAGAAGGCTAAGGGATGGACATTGAAGCATGAAAAGTTCATCGGAAAGAAAGGTATATAAGGCGCCCGTTCATCATTCTTTCAACCACAATTTGTGTGTTGTGAGTTGAATGAGACAGAACCTTTTTACATGTATTGAGGAATTATATCAATCTCCATATAAGATTTAAAATTTCATGGTTTATTGAATTTAAAAGTTGAGATTACATTTAGCCTAAGTTAAGCATATAAAGTGAGAAATTGTGTCGAGATCTTTCTTGATAAATCCCTTTCCCCCTGTCATAGTTGTACATTGAGTTGGAGACCCCTCAGCATGGAAATTGTTATCTGTTCCTTTACATTATTTTCTATGTGTTATGTTGATCATGTATGATGTTTTTGTCACCTTATCAAATTAGAAATTGAAGCTAAGATGGCGATGTAAGAATAACTTACGCTAAAAATGAATGTCAATATTAGTAAGGATAAACGAGGGTACCAAACCAACGATTCCTTGATATGGTTATCTATCATCATGTATATATGTTTTAGAGTTCTTGAGGATTAAAAGGAATTCAATAACTCCTATTCCTTAAAGCTATTGACAAGTTAGCGAGTTACCGGGTGCTAAAGTAACGAACGTTTGACGCTAAGTGTCCACAATTGAGTCTGAGTACTTCTGGTTGAGTTCAAGTTGAGTCTAAGATTTCTAAATTGAATATAAGTAATAATGTGGATTCCACGTATTCCAAAGTTGGGTCTAAGTATCCATAGTTGATTCTAAGAACCCATAAATGAGGTCCACTGTCATGTTCCTCGAGTCTCATGTTCATGTTAAACTTCCATGTCAAGTTATGTCTTATTTCCCCTTATGTCTGTTTATAGGGGTATGATGCTCAGTTGGTCCTCTGAGTTGGACCCGTTATTTGAGTTAGTTAATTTGCATTGTGAGTCTGTTACTTTGCATTCTTCAGTTGGTCCTCCGAGTTGGACCAGTTATCTAAGTAAAAAATATATTGCATTGTTATGCTGCTGATCTTCGTATTAGATTGCCCATTGGCATGATTTCCATTGACTATCGCACACCCTCTCTGGTCTGAGTATTAGATGAATAATTGTTCCATGTCGCACACCCTATCTGGTTTGAGTATCAGATGGCTGAATGTGCGAGGAAATATATATGAAAATCTTGGTCCAAGTATCAGGTTGGCCGTAAAGTCTAGGTCCAAGTATCAGGCAACTCTTAAAGTCTTGGTCAAAGTATCAGGAAGCCACACTTAAATTCTGGTCCAACTATCAGGTAGTCATCGAGTCAATTCTCATAAACTCCGGTCCTAGTATTGGAAGTGTTGGCATATGAGTCAGTTATGTTATGTTCATGCACAAAGTTTGTATATAGGGTAGTTAGTTACAAAGTTACATATTATATTTCTCTACCCTATCTTATGAGTTATGTTCAACTATTATTTGCCATTATTTATGTTGACAGGTTCAAGAGTGTTAGGTTGTAGCTATTACCCTTCTCTGGTTCAGTTATCTTTCGCATTACTTTATTTAAAGCTTCTAGTCTTACATACTAGTGAATTTATTTGTACTGATGTCCCTTCGCCTGGGGACCCTACAATCGTGCTGCAGGTGTAGATAGGAGCTTAGATTGATCGACTCAGTAAGAGCCTAAATCAAGCGCTGAGTTGGTATGCTCCTCTCTTTTAGGAGCCCTATATTTGGTTTGGTCATTCTAGTTTTGATGTATATATGGGTAGGATGGGGCCCTGTCTCGTGCAATCACTATTATTTTAGTCTTTCAGAGGCTTTTGTGGACTAGTTTTATAGTTGTTCAGTTTGTGGCCTAGCTAGTTTTCCCCAATTCTTCTCAGTTTCCATTGTGCCCTTATCGGCATACTATCTTTGTTATGTTTATTGAGACCTGGTTAGTCCATTTTAATGTTATAGTTGACTATGACAGGTTGCCTTGTTTTCCTAAGGGTTGTAGTTTAGACCCTATATAGCCGGTTTTCTCGATCACTTTGGAGTCGAGTACCAATCGCGCCCTACCTCAATTTTGGGGCGTGACAACAATAACTATAAAATTAGTCTAAATAATCGACTAAAACAGAAGCTGGCTCACATACTAACCAAAAAAAATACACAATAGGTTGCTAAGGCCACAGAATGGAAAACAACTAATATGACCCACCTAGCCTACAACAACACTACAATCACAATAGATGTCGACGAGCCTCTATGAATACAACAATAGCCAACTATCTGGGACAAGGCCCCGAACTACCCTTAATATAAGCATTTGACATCTCTGAAAGACTTGGAGCTTTACCGACTTAGCTGGAACTCCACTCAGCGACCAAGAACTCGATCTACTAGCCCGCCATCAGATGCATACATGAATGTAGCAACCGGACTAGGGCATCAGTACAACAATGTATCGATAATTAAAGGCAGAAACAACTACACGACTCAGATTAGAGATCTACCAATATATCAGATATCACAAGAGGAGAAACTAAACTTAAGTAAATGCATAGAATCTACATGGACCCTATAATCCTAACAGGTATAAGCAAGCACACAAACAAAACCTACTTGACCCCTATAAGCTTGGCAAGTCCAATACAAGTAAGCAACAACAAGCGACACCTAGCCGACATAGCTCACCTGTCACTATCTAGACCTCTCAATGTCCTCAGCTAACACTAACCAACATCTAGAATCCACTGCTATCAAATAACATATAACACAAGAAACAATCATAATATAATGCCAAGCATATCAAAAGTAAACACTAGTTAGTCAACATCATCAAACAAGCACTATTGGACCCTCTCTCGACTGTGCACAGTTAGCAAAGCTTCATCCATTCGGGAGAGCCAATCACGATCCTAGTAAGGCTCAAAATAGACATATACGGTGCTATGGAGGTATGTACCTCACCATAGGTATTTCATGTCTCAGAACGGCTCTGTGGGAGGCAAACTCAACACAACCATAGGCCAATTGTTCTACCCCTTGGACTCAACCCTGTGGCTGGACCTACCCTCAGCATTGGGTACCCATGAAACCCAAAGGCCTCAACACACATAAACACACATAAAATCACACAATCACAACATTTACAGTAAACAACAATAACAATACATGTTCAAACAAACCATAACGAGCTTTCAAACTGTCCTCGACTGACTATCACAACGTAGTACTATCCTTGCACTTCTAGCCGTCCGCCGACAAGTCATAAATCATCTTTTAACTAATCAATCCAACCAGCCAAACATACAACTTAAAACTACATAAAAAAAACCACCAAAATTTAGCCAAAACAGCCCATAGCTCAAACCAAAAGGGTCACGAACCAAAACACAACACAAGTCAATTTTGACGCGTTCTATCACACCTCCGACTCACGACAAATGACCAATTTTAATGCCCAAATACGCAGCCTCAATTAATGAGGGAAATATAACAACCCAGTAGCCCCAAAATTAATAGTATTGACAACAAAAGTTTCCAGCCACAAATAGTCAATTCTCACAACGACAATGGGAGTTCAATTCAATGAAAATCATACAAAGAGGAGATTTGAAAGCCTTAACATACCTTTACTCCGACAATCCCCAAACTAAGCCGATTTCAAGCTACCATCACCAAGAATATACTACCTTAGATAAGCCCGTAATACTGCAAAAAATGAAGCCACAATAGTTCAACAAGAAAACAATGGAATATGAACTTAATCGATACGATTTCCATGGATTCAAGGATAAAAACTCCGTAACAACGATCTACCAAGATCCATGGATTAACTACTACACTATATAAATAAGAATCAAAATAATAGAAGATTTACAAGCTGTTTAGGATGATAAAGCCACCAAAAAGGCAGGAAAACACTGCTATGATACAAGCACACATGATGTATTCACAATCTATGCTCGAAAATGGATTTGCATCTTCCAATCAACATCAAAATAGCTTAGAACCTAAGGGGAGATTCTAGGGAGAGATTTCCACCGCCTCCCAATTCTAGAAAAAGAATTATGGGCGCTAGAACCGACCAAGGGGCTTTATATAGCCCTCCACCGCCTTAGCCCACTATTGATGTGCCTGCTTGTGCGGTCTCGCAAAAATGCGAATATCTCCCTATTTCAAAGTCATATTTACGAATGATTTAATGCGTGAAAAACTAAACTCACAGAGCTTTAATTTAATAGGCCGTAGGCCCCCTAAATTCCTATAGATTGGGATATGCTTTAAGCGGTTTTACTCAAATTTTAGAGAATCTCAAGAAGAAAATTTGCAATAACTTTTGCCAATTTTTTTTCTACAACTTAATCAACATTCAATCATAACATATGATTATAGAGTGATTCAAATACCTCATAACACTTCCTTCTTAGCCTATTAAGTGTCCTACCTTGAAAGCACGAGTTTATCGCTCAAATTATCCAGGATGTTACAACCACTTGCCTCTCATTTAGTTTGCCTATAATAATAGTTATTACTCCAGCATTCAAATGGCTCTGTTTGAGGCTCTTTATGGTAGAGGTGTAGATCACCTATCAAATTCCTACTGGACAGATTCAGTTCATGAGGCCATGAAGAAAGTTTAGCTTATTAGGGAAAAGCTAAAGACAACTTAGAGTCATTAGAAATCATATGCGAGTGTAAGGAGGAGAGAACTTGAGTTTGAGGTTGATGATTGGGGTTTTTGAAGGTGTCACCCAAGAAGGGAGTTTTGAGGTTTTGAAAGAAGGGGAAGCTTAGTCCTCGATATGTTGGTCCTTATAGGATTTTGAGGCGAGTTAGCAAGGTGGCTTATGGGTTGGAGTTACCAGTGGAGTTAGCTTCAGTGTATCCAGTTTTTCTTGTGTCTTTCTTAAAAAAGTGCATTGGTGATCCATCTTTAAATTGTTCTGATGGAGAGAATTAGGGTAAAGGATAGCCTTACCTATTTAGAATTTCCGATTAAGATCCTTGATCATCAGGTTCACAAGTTGAGAAACAAGGTGGTAGCTGTAATGAATATTTTATGGAGAAATCAGCTAGTTGAAGGAGCTATATAGGAAGCCAGAGTAAATATGATGGCTATATAACCACACCTCTTTCCTTCCATCTCTATTCCAGAATGAGGTACCAGTTTCCTTCTTATTACTCTATTATGTTTCATGTCAAGTTCATGTCTCTAAGTTCCTTTCATGTCTTAGCATGAATGTATGTTTTATGAATTTAGTTCAGTCATGTATCTCAGTCCGGAGTCAGTCACTATGTTAGTTTAAGTCTATAACCTTTTAGTTTTGGGATTACAACCCTTTCTCTATCCTTCCAGTATACTTAGTCCACATTCGAGGACAAATGTTCTCAAGGGGGAGATAATATAACACCCCAACAATCCCTAAGATCAGATTCGAGACTTAAAGCAAAAACCAACAGGAAAAAAATAGCACCAGGCCATTTAATGACCAATAGGACGGGTCATCCGAAGAACCAATGAGCCGCTGGTTACCCTGTGGTGATGAACTTTAGAAATTTTTCAAAATTTACCAAGAGCCGGTGAATGGATTATATGATCCATTGTTAGATTGTATGAGCTATTTGTTTTAGTCATTAAAGCAGGTTCAAAGGGTGAATCCGAGCGGAAGTGGGAACCAACGAGAGGACCAACGATCAGTTGGTTGGTTCAATGGCCCGTGGTATGGGCCGTTGGTTCTGCCAGTTAAACGTTTAGTTCAGTAGTTTAGGGGTATTTTAGTAATACCCTATGATTTTAACTCCTAAGTGACGCCGTTTTAAGCTTTCTAAAGAACTGATTAAGGGGTTATGCTTAGCCTAAACCCTTATTCTCTTCAAACACCATAAGTTGGAATTTCTCTCTCAAGGAAAGACTAGTGTTCTTCATCATCTTCTTCTTAAGTTCTCTTGGGTCTTCAAATCAAGTTAAGAATTCATCAGGCCTAGGTTTGTAGGGTCATGAATGGGAGATGTCTTCCACCGTCATGCATAATTCAAACTCACTATCATGAATTAAAAGTCTCCAATCATGGTTTTATGACTTTCTAGGGTTAGATCCAATTTGATGAAAACTCCACGTTCTCTTATAATTTGGATTCTCTCATGATCTAATCTATGTTTATGATTATAACTATATGGTTTACATGAAAAACTCTCATGAATTTCTATTTTTAAGTTATGATGATTACCCCAATTATGCACGGATTTCATGAATCTCAAGTTTATATAACATGGCCGATCTTCGACATTATATTCATGGCTAGCTCATGTATATTGAGATATTTATGAATTTCATGATTTAAAGCAGCCCATGAAAAACCTATGCTTCATAATTATGATATGAGCACTATATATGTTCTGGGAGTAGTATTTAACACTGAGTATGTCAGGGTTCCAGCTTGCCCAGGTCTTAGAATTACGTGTCACCATAACCATGATGGGGTCCTCTATGAGAGTGTCTCCCATGCCCAAGTGGTCCACGAATGAGTGATTTCATGCCTTCATGGTCCATGCCCTTGACAAGGTATGGACACACCAGCTAGGGTTGCAAGCTGGGCTCCATGAATGCTCAGGTAGGGTATGTCGGTTATAAGAATCTCCGCTGTTCTATGGCTTTTCTTCAGATGTTCATGTTTATGCTTCACGATATTATGACTTATGATATTTCAACTCAATATACACTTTATGAGATTTTACCTATGATTTAAGTCATTTCCAGCCTTATGATTTGATTTTGAAAACCTCAAGCCATTATATTAAGTTATGATTAGAAACTTACGTTTTAGCTTATGTTATACTCATGATTTCAGAATATCGTTTTACTATCATGTTTTACTTATCCTAAATACTCAGTATATTTCAAGTACTGACCGCATACTTTTCTGCTATATCATCTCATGATATAGTTTCGGGTGATCAATCTCAGCTCTAATATTAACCTTGCTCTATCCCCGGTCAGCCCATCCCCAGCCTTTTGGGTAAGTTCTCATCATTCGAGGAAATCAACTTGCCTTTTTATAATGCTATTTGTCTTTTAGTTTTCAAACTTAGTCGAGCTAGTTGGAGGTTTTACCAACAGCTCATCTTTATGACTAAAGGCTTTTCACACAATTATGTTTAGATATTCAGTGATATTGACTTACAGTCTTGTTTATGTTTTAAGATATCTTAGACTTCCGCTTATTTCTTATGTTATGCTTTACTCTTTCTTAGTTTATACTCAAGAATATGTTATGCATGTGTGATGTGTTGTGAGTTAACATCATTTTTTATGCTTAAAACTAGGAAAATGGTATGGACTTAGGTATGTCTATATGGATATGAGGTGGTTTTACTTTGTTTTCATGGAAAATAGCTGTTGGAGAGAAAATGTGCAAAAGTTGTAGAAAATTGCATAAAAGAGACCAAGTACCGATCTTAGCACGAGCCGTAACAAGATTGCACAAGTTGTACAAAGACTCGTGGAAACGTTTGGAGGATTTGTATGAGGAAAAGGCAAAGTAAGATTCTCAGTATGAGCCATACAATCTTGGTACTAGCCGTAACTTGAGTCATAGAAAACTTTAGAGAAATTTGCACCATTGAAGTCGTAGAATCTACCTACAACCCGTAACAGGAGCCCTGGAAAGCTTTAGTGATTTTTGGGACTTGGCAGATCTCTTGATATGATAAGTTGTTATGAGCCGTAGGAGCAAGGTACAAGGCGTACCAAGACATTCTCGTAGAAATCTTCAGAAGATGCCAAAGTTCTCAGAACAAAACCACGATTGATTATACAACTCGTGGGATCATGTTATGAGTCATCGAAGATGCTAACACTTAGCGAATTCTGCAGAATCCAAGGGATGTACAAGACAAGGCACGACCCATACAATCCTATTACGAGTCGTATGAGGAGTCGTAGGGTGTGTCGGCGCCAGATTTGGTTATTCCCTTGTTAACTTAGGAAGAGGATTTTATTATCTGTATAAAAATTTTTTAGGTCAGATTTGGCTAGAGAGACGGTCAGAATCAGTTAGAGGAGATTTATTATCAAGTTTGTAATTAGTTTTTTACAATATTGGAGAGCAATTCTTGAGATCATAACTTGGATCTCTCATTTGTTCATAAGTTTTCTCAACACATTTTCTTGTAATATTCAAAGTAGATTTTCCTTCAATCACCATTGTAAGTATTTAATTATGTGTTTGTCTATGAATACTAATCATAATCTTACACTCATGAGAGGATAAAACCTCCACAACTAGAGTTGTACGAACCACAATGGATTAATGAACTAGGGTTACACAAAGTGATTCAAAACTCATGTTCAATGCTTGTATTGTATTCTTTTCATCTTTAATATTTCTTAGCGAAGCGTAATGTTAGGACTTGCCCAAATTTTTTGCTTTCTTGAACCTAGAGAAGTAAAGATTAGGAAAATAGAATTACAATAAAGCCTTGATTTTTATGATCATTATATAACTTGAGCTGCGGTAGCAGGATAGTTAATTTGAAAAAAATTGATAATGATTAAATCGAAATCACTAATGAGACCTACCCGGTGATTGACTATAGTCATCGAATAGGGACAAACTAGTCGTTTGTAGGAACCCTAGTTATCAGTTTTATAAGTAAGAATTGGAATCGACATGAGTGTAAACCTGAAGTAGTTATGAACCCATGGGGAACACTTACCCTAGTAAATTGATAATAATGATAAACAACAACTTATCTTCACAGCTATTTTACAATTTTTTTTCTATAAATCCCCCAATTTGGAGATAACACACCAAAAAGCTTAAATACAGACATTAGTCTAGTTCTTACCATATTCCCTGTGGGTTCGACCCCAACCACTTTGTTGGGTTCTTTATTGAAAATGTCTGCTTCATACTTTATCAGGAGTGTGAGTTTGAGCATTATCAAAAAGTAGCGCCATTGTCGGGAAAAACAACTAAGATTAGATTAATTGCTTGTGTTTAACTTTTGATTGTCATTTCCTCATTTACATTTTCTTTTTGTTTTTGACATCCACAGGTTGTCTCTTGGTGAATGCAAAGTACTCGAAGGAGAAGAAACCCCCTGATTCCTTTGGCTCTTGAAATAGAAAGAACACAGCCAAGAATGGAGAACCAAGAGCAAAGAGATACCCGTCTTGATGAAGAAGCTAGGAAAGCGGAGGTAGCTCGGGAAGCTGCACTTTAGGAAGATGATGATGCTCGGGATGTAGTTATAAACAGTAGTCGCCATAGAAGGGGCAGCAGAGGCCAGGGATATGCCCCTCAATTATTTGATGAGGATGACCCAAATGTTGATGAAGTTGGGTCAACTGAGCTATCATACCACCACCTTTGCCTGCTGGGACAAAGTTTGCCATCACTATCACCATGATACAGTTCCTAAATATGAAAGGGGTGTTTAGTGGTCATGCAACTGATGATGCCAAGCTGAACTTAATGAACTTTGTTTGAATATGCAAGGTGTAGAGGTTGCCTGGAGTCAGTCAGGATGCAATAAGGCTAAGACTCTTCCCATTCTATCTGTCTGGGGAGGCCACTTAATGGTTATTGGAGTTTCCCAAAAACTCCATTACCAATTGGGGGGAGCTCAAACAAGCTTTTCTAGAGAGATTCTTCCTACCCTCCAGGATGGTACAACTTAAGGATGATATCTACAATTTCCGACAACGGAAAACGGAGGAACTTCATGAAACCTGGTTGAGATTTAACAAGAAGTTGACCAAGTGGCCTAACCATAAAATCCCTGATGACAGTTTGTTGGAGATTTTCTATAGGTCATTGAACAATAGCACTAATGTTGTAGCGAGTACTGCGGGAGGAGGAGCAGTAACAAGTAACACCTGAGAACAAGCTGCTGATCTTGGGCAAAATTATATGCCCAAGTGATGCTCAAATGCTCTATTTTGTCTTGTTTATCTATCGTTATTTGTACATTCTCATGTGATTTGTAGTTAAAATGTGAATTTATACTAACCAACAAGATTAGTGTTTTTTTGCAGGAAAAATGTAATTTTAGGAAGCTAAGTTGCATGTTGGTGAAAATTGGGAATGGACTCGGAAGCGAGCAGTGGAAAAGGTCAAGGAAAAGCAGTAAATATAGGGGCTCCACGATGGAGCCGTGTCACGCTGTCATTGCGGAGGCAGTTTGCCTCGGATGATTTATTTTGGCAAATTTCCAGTGAAGGTTCGCGACGGCGCCGTGGCACGTTGGCCAAGCCCCGCATTACATGTTGTAGCACGTTGCCTATATTTACTTGGAACATAAAATTCCAGTGAGGGTCCGCGATTGCACCGTGTCACGGAGGCAGTGCTCCACGATGCACTCCGTGACACGTTGCTTGTTATTACGGGAAAAATTCCCACTAGTATAAATAACACACTTAGGTTTATTTTTAATTATTCTGACTTAGCTGAGCAAGAACGTGGGTTACATGCAGTTGAGGAGACGAAAATCTTAGGGTTCTTCTCTGAATCTTTCTCCTTTATTTCAATTGTTTGTATGATTTATACTCATTTGATGATGTTTAATCCACAAATGAGTGGCTAAATTCACTTCTTGCTGAGGTTAAAAAAATTTGTAGTGGAATGTAATTGATGATCATTTTGGTTTTTCATCTTTTCTTCCATGGTTGTTCTATTAATTCTTGTTCTTACTGCATTAATGTCTGGCAAATGTTAATGTATATCTAAAAAATCCAATTTTATATTGAAAAGGAAAGAAATTGGAAAGTTGTGAATCGGTAGGATATGATCTCTTCTTAGTTTGGGAAAATTGAGAATAGATTTACCTTCAGAATAGAAACATATCTGAAAGTCGTATTAGTCAATTAAGGAATCGGTTTCGTATGGCTAGAACATGAAATTCTTTTATCACAGAAATGTAGGTTGAAGGTTCATGATTCTTAAGTTGGGTAGAATACGAAAGTTTCTCTCCATAGGAAATAATTCTTGACTAGCAACCGAAGGAAAGATTAACCGAATTGTATCGATAAATTACTTCCCTGCATGTTCGTTTAGCCTCAGCTTGCTCATTACTATAGTTCAGACTCACTTTATAATTTTGTTTTAGATTAGTATAAATTAGGAAACCAACTCTCAAAATCTTCTTTAAATTGTTGTCTGCATTTTTAGAGTTAGAGTTCATTAACACTTAGTTCGATTACTACCTTGGTTTAGTCCCTGTGGGATCGATACTTGGCTTACTTTAGCCATTTTACTACTTGTTCGACCATGTGCACTTGCGTGTAGTTGCGAAACAGCCCGAACAAGTTTTTGGCGCCATTGCCAGGGACTGGAAATTGGTAAAATTGTTTTCTTAAGTGTTAGTCTACGATTTCTTATTAGTGCTGACAACTTGATCTTAGCCTGTCTTTTAAAGATATTGAATTCTGTTGAACACTAGCAAGAGACAAGGAGCTGGTGGATTCATACTTAGAGCCGGAAAGACAATATCATCATCAAAGAAGAGAAGCTCTAGAAAAGAAGCTGCAGTTGCTCAGACAAACAATCCTGGAGCAACAACAGAATCCACCACTTGTAAGGGTAGTGTTAGTGCCTGAGGAAATGGTAGCTAGGTCGGTTCGCGAAGTGGCAATCCCACATGCTAACAATGTTATATCAAGCATTCGCAAACCTGAGCCAGGATGGAGGTTTGAGCTTAAACAGAATATGGTGCAATTGTTGCACACCCGCGGGCAATTCACAGGTCTCCCTCACGAGGATCCACAACAACATCTCCAAAACTTTTTGGAGATAAGTGACACTTACATCCCCGCTGGAGTATCATCTGATTACGTAAGGCTTACATTATTCCCATTTTCACTATTGGGAGAAGCAAAGAGGTGGTTGAAAGCTGAGCCACCTAATTCCATCACCACTTGGGATGATCTTGAAAGGAAATTTTTGATACGGTTCTTTCCATCTGGGAAAACAGCAAGACTTAGAAGTCAGATTCAAAGTTTTAAACAAAGAGAGGGGGAGAATCAGTATCAAGCTTGGGAAAGATTCAAATTCATGTTACGAGATTGTCCTTACCATCACCAGTCCAATGATGTGCTGGTGCATACTTTCATAGAGGGTTTGGAACCCCACACAAAAATTTTGCTAGACTCAGCAGCTGGGGGACAAGCATTAGAAAAGACTTATGAAGAGCTGTATACTTTGTTAAATCGTATTTCGAAGGGAAATCCAGAGTGGAATGTGGACTCTTCTAGAGGAGGAACAAGGAAAGCGGCAGGAGTCTTGGAAGTGGATGGTTTTACAGCTATCGCTGCACAGATAGCTGCATTACAGAATCAACTCAACACCCACTTCAGCAACATGAGCTTGAATCAACCTCAAGCCCCAGTTAATGTAGTGCAGCAACTTTGGTGTGAAGTATGCGGTAGTAATGAACACTCAGCTGAGTGTTGTGGTGCAAATCCAGATTCAGTGAACTTTGTTGGTAATGTACAGAGAAATAATCACCAACAATATGGAAACAACTACAACTCTAATTGGAGGAATCATCCGAATTTCTCCTGGGGTAGTAACAGCCATCAAGGGCAGAGTTCGAATCAGGGTGTGCAGAGAAATCAAGGAGGACAGTAGAACTATCAGACTCAATACAGAAGCACCTCCTCCACCACCACCACCCAACATTGAGGAAATGTTTAAAACAATGATAGCTAACCAAGCTCAATTGCAGGCTGACTATGTGAAATTAGCGGCAGATGTAAAGAACAATCAGTTAGTTACAAAGGCGTTGGAGTACCAGTTTGGGCAACTAGCTGGAGCTCAAAACACCAGTCCAAGAGGAGGACTACCGAGTGACACTGACCCGAATCCCAAGCAAGTAAATGCAGTGACCACAAGGAGTGGTTTACAACTCAAGGAGGTGGAACCAGAAAGACCACCTCAACAGTCAGGAGCAGTGGAGAAACAAAGGGAACAAAATGATGAGAGGGGGAAGGAGAATGCAGATGAAGCAGAAATACCACCAGCCCCGTTCCCTCAAAGATTAAAGAAACACAAGGAGGAAGCGTGTTTCAAAAAGTTCATGGAGGTGCTTAAATGGGTACACATTAATTTACCTCTTATTGATGTTTAGAAGGGAGTGCCGAAGTATGCAAAATATATCAAGGACATCGTGGCGAACAAAGGCAGATTGACGGAGTATGCTACAGTGGCGCTTACTAAGGAGTGCACTTCCCGGATACAAAACAGGTTGCCAACAAAGCTCAAGGACCCTGGGAGCTTTACAACTCAAATCACAATTGGGCAAAGTATCCGAGCTCGTGGACTATGCGATTTGGGAGCAAGCATTAACTTGATGCTGACATCGGTGTTCAAGAAGTTGGGGCTGGGCAGTCCTAGACCAACTATAGTGATCTTGCAGTTAGCGGATCGTTCTTTGGCCAGACCAGATGGCATTGTGGAGAACGTGCTGGTGCAAGTGGGCTCCCTTATCTTCCCGGTAGATTTTGTTGTTCTGGTTTTTGAGCCGGATGTGGAAGTCCTATTTCTTTTGGGACGTCCTTTCTTGGCAACCGGGAAAGCATTGATTGATGTAGCTGTATAACAGCTAACCATGAGGGCACATGACAAGGTGGAGGTATTTGACGTGTACAAGGCCATGAAGCTTCCGCCTGTATATGAGGAGTTTTCAGCAATCAATGTGCTTGATCAAGCAGGTATTGTTCAGATTGTTGATTCTCGAGATCCAGTGGGAAAACCACCGATTGAGGACACCCCAAAACTGGAGTTGTGGCAAGAAGATTGAAGTGCCACGTTCTTGGTTAATGGGCAGCAGTGTAAGCATTACTGGGGTGAGGACGTTATTCGAGAGAAAACGTCTGTCACTCTAGAGGATGATTGAGCTTTAATAATGTCGAGCCGTGATGGTAAACCAGGCGCTGCACCGGAGGCAAGCCGTGAAATTGTTGTAATAGATGAGTAGAATTAGTTAAAAAGAAAAAGAAAAAAAAACAGAAAAAATAAAAATAAAACCAAAAATTGTGTTCGTGTTTGAAACCTATAAATTCTAACCAATTTCTTAATGTGAGATGATTTTCAGGTGGAAAGGAGGGAAAAAATGCAAAGGATCGCAAAGGAAAAAATCGAGGTGAGAAAAAATTAAAAAGTGGCAAGACAGTGAGCCTGCGCGATGGCTCCGTGTCACGGAGGAGGGCCTCCGCGTTACCCTCCGTGACACGTTGAAGGTATTTTGGAATTTTCACAAATTCCAGAACACCTACGCGATGGCTCTGTGTCACGGAGGGGGTACTCCGCGTTACCCTCTGTGACACGTTGAGGTGTTATTCGCGACGGGTCACACCGGGTCGCCGGGTGACCCACGCGAAAAATCCTCTTTTTAACCCCGAAAACACCTCATTTTTCCCATTTCTCACTCCCCTCCGCGACAAAATCCCTAAAATCCCTCCTCACCCAATGTGACACGGACCTAGGATCGAATTTTCTTCAACTTTTCTTCAAGTTCATCGAATTAAAGGAATGTTCTTGAACTTAACCTCAATTTTTGCCGAAATTTTCGATTTTTGAGCATGTGAGGTGGCTAAAGCTTGCCCTAAGTGTAAATTGAGCCTGAATTCATTTAAGTTATTGTTGATTGATGTTCGTAGTATCGTTATGATTATATGAACTCGATAAATACATGTTTGATTGAATTTTTCCGAAATTGGTAGCTAGGTTTGGAATTTGAATAGGAAGAAACTAAATGTGGTTGAAAATGTGAAAATAATTGGGTTGTGCATGTTGGGTGATGTAAATGATGTTGTGAATATGGATGAATACGCTAAATAAACAAGGGAATTTTCGGGAAAATGAAATTGGTGAGTTGCATAGGTTGTTGTTGTTGAGAAAAATTTTGGCTAAGTGCTATGTGATGTAATGGAATAGATGGTGAAATTGTGATTAGTTGTACGAAGTCTGAGTAGTACTTGGTCATTATTTCATTGACTTATCTGAATGCACGAGGCATGTTGATTGATAAAAATTGGAAAAGAAGGATTGTCTTGCTGAATTATTTTCATTGTGGCTGAAGACTAAGTGTGGGGTGGCCTAACTCAACACAACCTTAGTCGAAGTTAATTTTTGACTTGAATAACATTGGGACTGTCTGTTTGATCTAATAAGAATGATGTCAAGAAGGTAAGACAAAGGAAAGGGCGCATCTACATTAGGCGCCGGTAGAAAAAGAATTAGACTGGGAACAACAGTTCCAGTAGCACCAGCGGTTCCACGCGGCCAATGCCGTCAATACGGAACCCGATGGGTGATGGACGAAGGGAAGAAATGGTATGCAAAACATAAAGAGACCAAATACTTCCCTGAGGAGCACATTGCAAGGGAGCCACTTGCACAGGAATTCCCCAGAATCGTACACCGGATTGATGCTGCCGTGCTGAACTTTATCTTTGAGGAGCCCAAGGAGTGCAATCTCCATTTGATTCGGGAGTTCTACACAAACTGGAACCCGACACTCTGCAGTCACACCGTCAAGATAAGGGGGCAGGTTGTCCCCTTTGAGCCCCATCACCTGAATGCCATATTGGGGGCGTGGGACACAGACGCACCCATGTACTCCAGCAGCTGAAAATAACTCCACCCTATGTGGATATTAGACGCACTCTGTGTGGAGCCTGTTCGACAGCACGATAGAGCAGGCACAAGGAGAGGGGCTACCATCAGACACTGCCTTACTCTCAAATGAACAGGGAAGCCAGGATTTGGCTTAAAGTTGTGTGTTCCTGCCTGATCCCAGGGGTGCACATGACAAATGTCACCCGGGATCGTGTGTGCTTGGTTTATGCCCTGATGAAAGGGCTGGAGATTAATGTTGGGGCGGTGATCATCTCCGCCATGAAGAGAGCCCGTTTGCATCAAGGGCACAGGTACGGGTTTGGTGGTTTGCTGACCACGTTTCTGAGGGGCCTTGACATCGAGATGGAGGCCCTAGACTACATCCCGCAAATGGATAGGCGTGCCTTGGACGTCACCAAAACCAAGGCACCCGACACCACTTATGGGCCAGTTCTCACACTAGCTGAGTGTCATGCTCGGGATGATCAATATATGGCCCACATGTATGGGATGCAGATGCTGCAGTTGCGCATAGGCGGGAGGCCAGCAACAGAAGATGAGCTATGGAAGCTCGAGCTAGATTACCCCTTTGGCGAAAACGTCCGGGCTCTATGCCGACTGGGGCCAGCTTTTATGGAGCCTGTAGATGATGATGTCCCCACTGATGAGGAGACACGCTGTGATGACTCAGATGTTGAGTCAGATGAAGACGGGGGGGGGGGGGGGGGGGGGCAATTCAGATATGGGGGCCGAGGCAGCGGCACCTGACGAAGAAGTTGAATACTTTGATTGATCAAGGAGTTTCACCACCCACCTTTGTGATAAATTGTATTTTGTGAACACTGGGGACAGTGTTCGGTTTAAGTGTGTGGTGGGAGTAGTTAGGTGTTGTATGTTTCGTTGTGGTTGTTGTTTTTGTTTATGTTCATGTCTTGTTGTGGTGCCTGTTGAAAAAAAAATTATGACCCTGTGATTTTATGCGTATGTTTTGTATTGTAATTCGGTGTTGTACTAAATGTTAAGCTGTTGTGTGCTGTATTGAGTTGTTGTTAGCTGGTTGTGTAAATATTTTTTTGTTTTCTATAGAAATTATCGATATTTTAAAAATTTTTGTTGAATTTTGTATGATTTGGGTTTCTCGGCCTTTGTTTTCGGTGCTTTTACCGAGAATAGTCCCATTGAACCGAAGTCGTAAATAGTGGTCGTTCCCTATGATGGATGGATGACGACCATCTTAAGGGAAATGTAGTTGATAGGAGTAGTTTTTTTCCTTTTCTTTTATTTTCTTTCTTTTGTTTGGTTCTCAAACGTGTCGCTACTTCATGGTTCGGAATTCTTGTTGCATGTTGTACATGATATTGAGATGCAAAGATGATTCATATGAAAGCATGCAAATGTGAAACATGTTGAGATACCTAGGCCATAGAGTTTGATTCAGTGTGATTGAGGCTTAATATTGAATTCTTGTAATTAGCTGATTGAAGAGTCTGTGAATAAGTCTCGAGTTGACCATGTGCAATGAGTGTGAGGTGAGGTTTCGATTCTTCCATGCTATTATGAAGTTTTTAGAACTTGCCTGGTGTGTGTATGAAACAAAATGAAGGATGTGTAGTGTAGGAAAGGATGTAGGCATTTCTTTGATTAAACCGAAAGTTTTTTTTCTTATCATACCTACCTTGAATGTACATCCTAGGTAGCCCCATTGAGCCTTTAGCCTATTTTTTTTCTTTCATTGAAGAGGCAGAAACCGAGCTTAATCCTTTCTTTTCATTATCTGTGAATTTTATCCAAAACTCTTAAGCGCTCAAGAAAAATAATTTTTCCACAGTGTCAAGGAGTGAAAAGTGTGAAAAGAAAGGAAAAGCAGAAGTGGTGAAAGTAAAGATAAGGTCAAAGGTGCACTTGCCAAATATAAATAAAATGAAGATGTATAACTAATCTTTGTTATTAAGTCGAGTGTGCTTAAAGAAATGGGAAGAGAAAATAAAAATAAAGAAAGACTTCAAGAATGGGAGGATGAAGGAACAAGCAATGCCCATAATTATGTGGGATGTATTGAAAAACGCTTAAGGAGGCTAGATGATATTATTGGTTATCCCAGTATTTACTAGTTCCTTAGATTACATTACAACCCGTTAAGTCCTACGTGATCTTACATCACGCTTCCTTATATTAGTGGAGTAATACACTAGAGGCAAGCCTATGGTTCATGACATGATGCATGTGAATTCCTTGGGAGAGAGAGCAAAATCGTGTTCATATACCCCTACATGTAATGCTGTGGAAATCATATGATTGAAAAAGGGGAAATTCTCTTGTGTTGTGAGGGCACATGCTTGACGAAAGATTGAATTTTGTGTCGGATGTCTTGATCAGTTGATTTGCATGAGTTTGCCGAGATCGAGAGTCGATTCTTTAGTCTAGGAGGTCTTAATGTGGTGAATTCCATGGTATGGATGGGACTATGCATGTTTTCTTGATGATTTGCTATATTAAATAATCGGTATAACCTAACTTGAATTGTTGAGCCAAAGTAGCTATACGTGGGTGTCAATTACATGAGATGTGAGAGTATTGTTCGAGAACAAGGTTTTACGTGTGGGGTAAGTGATCTTGGGCAGAATTATATGCCCAAGTGATGCTCAAATGCTCTATTTCGTCTTGTTTATCTATCGTTATTTGTACATTCTCATGTGATTTGTAGTTAAAATGTGAATTTATAATAACCAACATGATTAGTGTTGTTTTGCATGAAAAATGTAATTTTAGGAAGCTAAGTTGCATGTCGGTGAAAATCGGGAATGGACTCGGAAGCGAGCAGTGGAAAAGGCCAAGGAAAAGCAGTAAATATAGGGGCTCCGCAATGGAGCCGTGTCACGCTGCCATTGCGGAGGCAGTCTGCCTCGGATGATTTATTTTGGCAAATTTCCAGTGAAGGTTCGTGACGGCGCCGTGGCACGTTGCCTATATTTACTTGGAACATAAAATTCCAGTGAGGGTCTGCGTTTGCACCGTGTCATGGAGGCAGTGCTCCGCGATGCACTCCGTAACACGTTGATTATTATTCTGGGAAAAATCCTACTAGTATAAATAGCACACTTACGTTTATTTTTAATTATTCTGATTTAGTTGAGCAAGAACGTGGGTTACATGCAATTGAGGAGACGAAAATGTTAGGGTTCTTCTCTAACTCTTTCTCCTTTATTTCAATTGTTTGTATGATTTATACTCATTTGATGATGTTTAATCCACAAATGAGTGGCTAAACTCACTTCTTGCTGAGGTTAAGAACATTTGTAGTGGAATGTAATTGTTGATCATTTTAGTTTTTCATCTTTTCTTCCATGGTTGTTCTATCAATTCTTGTTCTTACTGCATTAATGTCTGGCCAATGTTAATGTATATCTAAAAAATCCAATTTTATATTGAAAAGGAAAGAAATTGGAAAGTTGTGAATTGGTAGGATATGATCTTTTCTTAGTTTCGGAAAATTGAGAATTGATTTACCTTCAAAATAGAAATATATTTGAAAGTCGTATTAGTCAATTAAGGAATCGGTTTCGTATGGCTAGAACATGAAATTCTTTTATCACAGAAATGTAGGTTGAAGGTTCATGATTCTTAAGTTGGGTAGAATACGAAAGTTTCTCTCCATAGGCAATAATTCTTGACTAGCAACCGAAGGAAAGATTAACCGAATTGTATCGATAAATTACTTTCTTGCATGTTCGTTTGGCCTCAGCTTGCTCATTACTATAGTTCAGACTAACATTATAATTTAGTTTTAGATTAGCATAAATTAGGAAACCAACTCTCAAAATCTTCTTTAAATTGTTGTCTGCATTTTTAGCGTTAGAGTTCATTAACACTTAATTCGATTACTACCTTGGTTCAGTCCCTGTGGGATCGATACTTAACTTAATTTAGCCATTTTACTACTTGTTTGACCACGTGCACTTGCGTGTAGTTGCGAAACAGCCCGAACAACTGCCACTATTCGTTATAGAGTGACTAAGACCAACAGGGCCTGGCACACGAAGGAAGCGGAAGCAACTTCTGGTACATATGCAGTTAGTATGACTACAGACCAACGAAAGAAGGAGGAGGAGCATGATCGGGAATTAGACCACATGCGTACATCATTATACCCGCTCACGAAGAATATCATGGGCATTGGGTCTAGAAAAGTTATTGCAGTAGGGACATAGGGAAAGGAACTAGGGACGGAGCATTCAAATTTTGAGAAGGAGATAAAATTCTTGGACAACCAGGTGGCGGGTTTTCGGGCCAACGCCCAAGGGTCTGGACAGGACGCTTGGAGCCAAGGTTTCGAAAATCAAGGTTGAAAAAATACCAAGATACCTACAACCAAAATGGGTATAGAGACAGAAGCCAAGGTCGTGAGCGAGAGGGAGAACGGAGAAGGAATGATGGTTATCGCAACGACCAAGCAAGATTCTATGTGCCTCCTAATGCACGTGTGAGGGAGGCTAGACAGTAAAAATTGGAGAGCATGATGGTTGAGATGCTCAAGAGGGTGAGATCCATGGAGGAGCAGCTGAAAGAAATTCGTGGAGATATATCAATCATGGGCCGAGAATTGAGTGGCATGCCATAGCTATCAAGCAAATAGAGCAGCAAATGGGTCAACTGTCGGCATCCCTGAACCCTAGGAAAAAAGGGAACACTGACTAGTGACATGGTCCAAAATCTAAAGAATGATAGTCACTGTATAACTATTGATCTTGGGCAAATTTATATGCCCAAGTGATACTCAAATGTGTCAATTTTTCCTTGTTTATCTATCGATGTTTATACATTCTCATGTGATTTGTAATAAAATGTGAATTTGTACTAACCAACATGATTATCTTTGTTTTGTAGAAAAAATATAAAGTTATGGAGCTAAGATGCATGTTGGAAAAGATCGGGATTGGACTCGGACGCTAGCAAAGGAAAAAGCACTTGAAGGCACAAATTAAAGGGGCTCCGTGATGGAGCCGTGTCACGCTGCCATTGTGGATGCATTCTGCCTGGATGGTGAAATTATGCCTATTTCCAGTGGAGGTGCGCGTTGGGGCCGTGGCACGTTGGCCTAGCCCCGGGTTGCACGCCGTGCCACGTTGGGCCTAAGTGCTTGGACGACTAAATTCCAATAAGGGTCCGCGTCAGTGGCGTGTCACAGAGGCAGTGCTCCGCGATGCACTCCGTGACACGTTGCTTGTTATTCCGGGAAAAATTCCCACAAGTATAAATAGAACACTTAGGTTCATTTTTAAGAATTCTGACTTGGTGGAGCAAGAACGTGGGTTACAGGCAGTTGAGGGGACGAAAATCTCAGGGTTTTTCTTTATCTCCTTCTTCTTTATTTCAATTGCTTGTATGATTAACACTCATTTAACGATGTTTAATCCACAAATGAGTGGCTAAATCCTCTTCTTGCTGAGGTTAAGAATAATTGTATTGAGATGTAATCATTGATCAATTGGTTTTTCATCTTCTCTTCCATGGTTGTTCTATTGATTCTTGTTCTTACTGCATTAATGTGTGGCCAATGTTAATGTATATCTAAAAAGTCCGGTTTCACTCGAGAGAGCAAGAAATTGGAAAGTTGTGAATTGATAGGATATGATCTTTTCTTAGTTTGGGAAAATTGAGAATTGATTTACCTTCAGGATAGAAATATACCTGAAAGTCGTATTAGTCAATTAAGGAATCGTTTTTGTAAGGCTAGAACATGACTTTCATTTTATCACAGAAATGTAGGTGGACGGTTCACGCTTCTTAAGTTGGGTTAAATACGAGAGTTTTAATCCATTGGCAATAATTCTTGACTAGCAACCGGAGGAAAGATTAACCAAATTGTATGATGATTTGCTTCTCTACATGTTCGTTTAACCTGTGCATGCTCATACTTATAGTTCAGACTCAAATTGTATATTCGTTTTATAATTAGTATAAAATTAGAAACCAAAATACCAAACTTTTCTAAACACTGTTGTCTGCATTTTTAGAGTTAAGGTTTATTGACACTTGAGTAGATTGTTACCCTAGCCCAGTCCATGTGGGATCGATACTTGGCTTACTTGAGCCACTTTACTACTTGTTCGACCACGTGCACTTGCGTGTAGCTATATACCCATCACGTACAGCCCGAACAAGTTTTTGGCGCTGTTGCCGGGGACTGGCAATTGGTAAATTTTTCTTAAGTGTTAGTTTATTATTTCTGCTTAGTGTTGACAACTTGGTCTTAGCCTGTATATTCCAGATACTAATTTCTGGGAACACTGGCAAGAGACAAGGAGCTGGTGGACTCATATTTAGAGCCTGAAAGAAAATTTCATCGTCTAAGGAGAGAAGCTCTAGAGAAAAGGCTGCAGTTGCTCAGACGAAAAATCATGGAGCAACAACAGAATCCACCAGTTGTAAGGGCAATGTTAGTGCCCGAGGAAATGGCAGCTAGGCTGGTTCGCGAGGTGGCAATCCCACATGCTAACAATGTCACATCTAGCATCCGCAAACTTGAGCCAGGAGGGAGGTTCGAGCTCAAACAAAACATGGTGCAATTGCTGCACACCAGCGGGCAGTTCACATGTCTCCCTCATGAGGATCCAAAACAACATCTCTAAAATTTTTTGGAGATAAGTGACACTTACATCCCCGCTGGAGTGTCATCAGATTATGTCAGGCTGACATTGTTCCCATTTTCACTTTTGGGAGAAGCCAAGAGGTGGTTGAAAGCTGAGCCACCTAATTCTATTACTACGTGGGATGATCTTTCAAGGAAATTCTTGATACGATTTTTTCCATCCGGTAAAACAGCAAGACTTAGAAGTCAAATTCTAAGTTTTAAACAGAGAGAGGGAGATAATCTGTATTAGGCTTGGGAGAGATTCAAGTCTATGTTGCGGGATTGTCCTTATCATCACCAATCCAATGATGTGTTGGTGCACACTTTTATAGAGGGTTTGGAACCCCACACAAAAATCTTGCTAGACTCAGCAGCTTGGGGATAAGCATTGGAGAAAACTTATGAGGAGCTGTATACCTTGTAAAATCGTATTTCGCAGGGAAATCCGGAGTGGAATGCTGATTCGTCAAGAGGAGGAACAAGGAGAGTAGCAGGAGTCCTCGAAGTGGATGGTTTTATAGCTATTGCTGCACAAATAGCTACTTTACAGAATCAACTCAACACCCACTTCAATAACATGACCATGAACCAGACTCAAGCCCTAGTGAATGTAGTGCAGCGGATTTGGTGTGAAGTGTGCGGGAGTAGTGAGCACTCATCTAAGTGTTGTGGAGCAAATCCTGATTCGGTGAACTTTGTGGGAAATGTAGAGAGGAACAACCACCTACAGTATGGCAACAACTACAATTCCAACTGGAGGAATCACCCGAATTTCTCTTGGGGTAGCAACAACCATCAAGGGCAGAGTTCGAGTCAGGGGGCGCAGAGGAATCAAGGAGGGCAGCAAAACTATCAGGCACAATATAGAAGCAACAATGCACCTCCTCCACCACCATCACCCAACATTGAGGAAATGTTCAAGACAATGATAGCTAACCAAGCTAAATTGCAGGCTGACTATGTGAAATTGGCAGTCGAGGTAAAGAACAACCAGTTAGCTACTAAGGCACTGGAGTATCAATTTGGGCAATTTGCTGGAGCCCAAAACACCAGGCCTAGAGGAGGACTCCCGAGCGACATGGATCCCAACCCCAAGCAAGTGAATACAGTGACCACAAGGAGTGGTTTGCAGCTTAAAGAGGTGGAACCAGAAAGACCACCTCAACAATCGGGAGCAGCAGAAGTTGAGAGGGAGCAAAGTGATGAAAGGGGGAAGAAAAAGGAGGCTGAACCAGAAAGACCACCACCCCCGTTCCCTCAAGATTAAAGAAACACAAGGAGGAGGCGTGTTTCAAGAAATTCATGGAGGTGCTGAAACAGGTACATATTAGTTTACCTCTTGTTGATGTTTTTCAGGGAGTGCAGAAGTATGCAAAGTATATTAAGGACATCGTGGCGAACAAAAGTCGGTTGACTGAGTATGCTACGGTGGCTCTCACGGAGGAGTGCACTTCCCGGATACAAAACCGGTTGCTCATAAAGCTCAAGGACCCTGGGAGCTTTACTATACAAATAACAATTGGGCAGAGTATCCAAGCTCACGAATTATGTGATTTGGGAGCGAGCATTAATTTGATGCCGTCATCGGTATTCAAGAAGTTGGGTCTAGGGAGTCCTAGACCAACAACAGTGATATTGCAACTAGCGGGTCGTTCCTTAGCCAGACCTGATGGCATTGTGGAGGACGTGCTGGTGCAAGTGGGCTCCCTTATCTTCCCAGTAGATTTCGTCGTGCTGGATTTTGAGCCAGACGCGGAAGTCCCATTTATTTTGGGACGCCCTTTTTTGGCGACCAGGAAAGCGCTGATTGATGTAGCTGCAGGGCAGCTAACTATGCGAGCACATGACAAGGTGGAAGTGTTTGATGTATACAAGGCCACCAAGCTCCCGACTGTGTACGAGGAACTCTCGGTGATCAATGTGATTGATCGAGTTGATGTTGCCCAGATAGTTGAGTCACGAGAGTTATTGGGAAAACCATCAGGCAAAGATGTAAGCACTACTGGGGTGAGGACGGTGGTCTAGAGAAAATGCCTGTCACCCTAGAAGATGACTGAGCTTAAGGACGTCGAGCCGCGACGATAAACCAGGCACTGCATGGGAGGCAACCCGTGAAATTTCTGTGTAATATTTTATTAGATTTCGTAGAATAAGAAAAAAAAAAGAAAAAATACTAAAATAATTAAACCCATAATTCTAACCAATTTCTTGTTGTGAGATGAATTTCAGGTTGAACGGAGGATAAATATGCAAAGGATCCCAAAGTAAAAACCGAGGTATGAAAAATAATGAAAAGTGGCAAAACAGTGAGCCCACGCGATGGCTCCGTGTCACGGAGGAGGGCCTCCGCGTTACCCTCCGTGACACGTTGAAGGTAATTCTGGAATTTTTACAAATTCCAGAACACCTACGCGATGGCTCTGTGTCACGGAGGGCATGCTCCGCGTTACCCTCCGTGACACGTTGAGGTGTATTTCGCGACGGGTCACACCGGGTCGCCGGGTGACCCGCGCGAAAAACACCCCTTTTAACCCCGATTTTCCCTCATTTTTTCCCATTCCTCACCTCCTCCGCGACAAACAACCCGAAATCCTTCCCTTCCCCAACGTGACACGGCCTAGGAGTTCAAGTTTATCAACTTTTCTTTGATATCATCGAATTTAAGGTATGTTTATTAACTTCATCTCATTTCTTACCTTATTTTTCCCGATTTTTAGCTTAGGAAGTGAGGAAAACTTGCCCTAAGTAGAAATTAAGCTTAAATTCAATTGAATTACTGTTGATTGACGTTCGGAGTATCATTGTGATTGCCTGAACTCGATAATTACATAACTTAATTGAATTTTCTTAAAATCATAGCTAGGGCTTGAATTTGAGTTTAAAAAGGGAAAATTTAGTTGAACGTTGAATTTCTTGCTGGGTTGTGTATGTTGGGTGAGATGAGTTGGTTGTGCTAACTGTTAATATGGTAAAAGACCGACGGACTTTCGGGGTAACTAAATTGTGAGATGCAAGAAATGGGTGAATTGTATAGGTTCATGTAGTTAAATTTTTCTTTTGTTTCTCCGTGCTAAGTTCTATGTGATGAAATGTTATCGATGGTCATTATTGTGACTAGCTGTACGAAGTCTGAGTAGTACATAGAACGTATACCGTCGAATTCTCTGAATGAACTAAGCATAATTGTTATGTTTTGTTGTTTGTTTGTGGAAATAAGAACGATCTTGCCGTAATGTGTGACTTTGGCTAAAGACTAAGTGTGGGGTAGCCTAGCTTAACCCAACCTTAGTCGAAGCTAATTTTAATTGGAATGACATGGGGATTGTCTGTTTGGTTTGACAGGAACAATGGCAAGAAGGCAAGACAAGGGAAAAGGCGCATCAACATCAGGCGCCGGAAGAAAAAGAATCAGACCGGGAACAGCAGTCCCAGCAGCACCAGCGGTTCCACGCGGCCAACGCCGTCAATATGGAACCAGATGGGTGACAGAGGAGGGGAAGCAATGGTACGCGAAGCATAAGGAAAGCAAATACTTCCCTGAAGAACACATTGACAGGGAACCGTTGGCACAGGAGTTCCCCAAGATTGTCCACAGGATCGAGGCAGTCGGGCTGAACTTCATCTTTGAAGAGCCCAAGGAATGCAACCTGCACCTGATTCGAGAATTCTACGCCAACTGGAACCCGACACTCAGAAGTCATACCATCAAGATAAGGGGGCAAATAGTCACTTTTGAGCCCCACCACCTTAATGCTATCTTAGGGGCGCGGGACACAGACGCCCATGTGCTTCGACAGCTGAATATCACTCCACCATATGCGGACATTAGACGCACTTTGTGTGGAACCCGATCTACAGCACGTTGGAGCAGGCATAAGGAGAGACGCTACCATCAGACCTTGCCCTACTCACAAATGAACAGGGAAGCCAGGATATGGCTGAAGATTGTTTGTTCCTGCCTAATCCCGGGGGTGCATATGACAGATGTAACCCGGGATCATGTATGCTTGGTATACGCCCTGATGAAAGGGCTGGAGATCAACGTGGGGGCAGTGATTATCTCCCCCATGAAGAGAGCTTGTTTGCATCAAGGGCACAGGTATGGGTTTGGTTAATTACTCACCACGTTCCTGAGGGGCCTGGATATTGAGGAAGAGGCCCTTGACTACATCCCGCAGATGGAGCGGCGGGCCTTAGATGTCACCAAAACTAAGGCACCCGACACCACTCACGGGCCAGTTCTTACACTAGCCGAGCGACATGCTCGGGATGATCATTACATGGCTCGTATGTAGGGGATGCAGATGCTCCAGCTGCGAATAGGTTGGAGGCCGATAATAGAAGAGGAGTTGTGGCAGCTCGAGCTAGACTACCCTTTTGGCAAAAATGCCAGGGCTCTATGCCGAGTGGGGCCAGCTTTTGTAGAGCCCACGGATGATGATGTCCCCACAGATGAGGAGACACATCGTGACGACTCTGATGTGGAGTCAGATGATGACGATGGGGTGATTCAGACATGGGAGACGCAGCAGCAGCACTTGTGAAGAAGTGGAATACTTTGATTGATCAGGGAGTTTCACCACCCACTCTTGTGCTATGCTAATTTTTGTGAAAACTGGGGACTGTGTTTGATTTAAGTGTGGGGTGGGAGTAGTTAGGTGTTGGTTGCTATTGTTTTTAATGTATGTTTCTGTTCTGTTGTCGTGCCTGTGAAAAATGTGTAACCTTGTGATTGTGATGTTTATGTTTTGTATTGTAATTAATGTGAAGCTGTTGTGTGCTGTTGAATGTTGTTAGCCGGTTTTGTACATATTTTTTTTTATCGAAATGATCGATATTTTTAAAATTTTTTTATGAATTTTTAAATTTTTGAGTTTCTCGGTGTTTGTTTTCGGTTCTTTTACCGAGAATAGTCCCATTGAACCGAAGTCGTAGTTAATGACCGTTCCCTATGATAGATGGATGACGACCGTCTTAAGGGATATGTAGTCGTTAGGAGTAGATCTCTTTTGTTCATTTTATCTTTTAGTTTTGTGTTTTTCTTTTCTTGATTGTATCCTAAACCTGTCGTTACTTTATGGTTGTGAAATTCGGGTTGCGTGTTGTACATGATATTTGAAATGCAAAGGTGATTCGTATGAAAGCATGCAACTTTGTAAATATGTTGAGATACCTAGGCCATAGAGTCGATTCAGTGTGATTGAGGCTTAATGTTTGAATTCTTGTAATTAGCTGATTGAAGAGTCTATGAATATGTCTTGAGTTGAGCATGTGAAATGAGCGTATAGTGAGGTTTCGTTTCTTCCATGCTATTGTGAAGTGTCTAGAACTTTCCTGGTGTGTGTACGAAACGAAATGAAGGACGTGTATTGTAGGAAAGGATGTAGGCATTTCTTTGTTTTAACCAAAAGTTTCTCTTTTTCATTATCATACCACCTTGAATGTACACCCTAGTTAGCCCATTGAGCCTTTAGCCTATTATTTTTCTTTTTTCAAAAAGGTGTAAACCGAGCTTAACCCCTTCTTTTCATTATCCATGAATTTGATCCAATACTCTTAAGCGCTTAAGAAAAGAAAATAATTTTCCCACAGTGTCAAAGAGTGAGAATGGTGAAAAGAAAAGAAAAGCAGAGTGATGAAAGGAAAGAAAAGGTCGAAGGTGCACTTGTTATAAATTAAATATAATGAAGATGTATAAATAATATTTGTTATTGAGTCAAGTGTGCTTAAAGATATGGGTCAAAATAAAGACAGACTTCAAGAATGGGAGGACGAAGGAAGAAACAATGCCCATGAGGTTGATGGGATGTATTGAAAAAGCGCTTAAGGATGCTAGTGGCTATTATTGGTTAGCCCAATATTTACTAGTTCCGTAGCTTACATTACAATCCGTTAAGTTCTACGTGATCCTACATCACATTTCCTTATATTAGTGGAGTAATACACTAAAGGCAAGCCTATGGTTCATGACATGATGCATGAGAATTCTTTTGGGAGAGAGAGCGAAATTGTGTTTATATGCCCCTGCATGTAATCTTTTGAGTTCATGTGATTAAAAAGGGGAAAATTCTCTTGTGTTGTGAGGGCACATGCTTGACGAGAGATTAAATTTCGTGTCGGATATCTTGATCAGCTGATTTGCATGAGTTTGCCAATATCGAGAGTTGATTCGAGAGTCTAGGAGGTCTTAATGTGTTGAAGGTCATTGTATTGATAGGACCATGCGTTTTTTCTTGATGATTTACTGTATTAAATCATCTGTATGGCCGTAGCTTGAATTGTCGAACCAAAGTAGCCAGGATGGGGTGTAAATTGCATGAGGTGTAAGATTGTTGTTCGGGGACGAACAAGGATTTAAGTGTGGGGTAAGTGATCTTGGGCAAATTTATATGCCCAAGTGATACTCAAATGTGTCAATTTTGCCTTGTTTATCTATCGATGTTTATACATTCTCATGTGATTTGTAATAAAATATGAATTTATACTAACCAACATGATTAGCTTTGTTTTTCAGAAAAAAATATAAAGTTATGGAGCTAAGATACATGTTGGGAAAGATCGGGATTGGACTCGGACGCTAGCAAAGGAAAAAGCACTTGAAGGCACAAATTAAAGAGGCTCTACGATGGAGTCATGTCACGCTGCCATCGCGGATGCATTCTGCCTGGATGGTGAAATTATGCCTATTTCCAGTGGTGGTGCGCATTGGGGCCGTGGCACGTTGGCCTAGCCCCGCATTGCACGTCGTGCCACGTTGGGGCCTAAGTACCCGGACGACTAAATTCCAGTAAGGGTCCGCGTCGGTGGCGTGTCACGGAGGCAGTGCTCCGCGATGCACTCAGTGACACGTTGCTTGTTATTCCAGGAAAAATTCCCACAAGTATAAATAGAACACTTAGGTTTATTTTTAAGAATTCTGACATGGTGGAGCAAGAACGTGGGTTACAGGCAGTTGAGGGGACGAAAATCTCAGGGTTTTTCTCTATCTCCTTCTTCTTTATTTCAATTGCTTGTATGATTAACACTCATTAAACGATGTTTAATCCACAAATGAGTGGCTAAATCCTCTTCTTGCTGAGGTTAAGAATAATTGTATTGAAATGTAATTATTGATCAATTGGTTTTTCATCTTTTCTTCCATGGTTGTTCTATTGATTCTTGTTCTTACTGCATTAATGTGTGGCCAATGTTAATGTATATCTAAAAAGTCCGGTTTCACTAGAGAGAGCAAGAAATTGGAAAGTTGTGAATTGATAGGATATGATCTTTTCTTAGTTTGGGAAAATTGAGAATTGATTTACCTTCAGGATAGAAATACACCTGAAAGTCGTACTAGTCAATTAAGGAATCGATTTTGTAAGGCTAGAACATGAATTTCGTTTTATCACAGAAATGTAGGTGGACGGTTCATGCTTCTTAAGTTGGATTAAATACGAGAGTTTTAATCCATTGGCAATAATTCTTGACTAGCAACCGGAGGAAAGATTAACCAAATTGTATTGATGATTCATTTCTCTACATGTTCGTTTAACCTCTGCATGCTCATACTTATAGTTCAGACTCAAATTGTATATTCGTTTTATAATTAGTATAAAATTAGAAACCAAAATACCAAACTTTTCTTAACACTGTTGTCTGCATTTTTAGAGTTAAGGTTTATTGACACTTGAGTAGATTGTTACCCTAGCCCAGTCCCTATGGAATCGATACTTGGCTTACTTGAGCCACTTTACTACTTGTTCGACCACGTGCACTTGCGTGTAGCTATATACCCATCACGTACAGCCCGAACAATTATGATGACCAGGAGTGGAAAGACCACAGTTGATCCCTCTCTGTTGGTTGTAGTTGAGATACAACGGAAGAAAGAGATCGTAATTGATGATGATGAAGAGGTTGCTGAGCAAGAGCTTAAGGATGAGGCCGAGTTGACTGAGGCTCCAGTTGTTGAAAAGGAGCCTGAAGCTGAGCAAGGTAAGAAACAAGGGGCCAAGAAGCTCTATAAGGCTATCCCACAAGCAACGCCATCGTTCCCTCAAAGAATGATGAAGATGGTAAGTTTAAAAAAATTCTGTATATGCTTAAACAATTATCTGTAAACATACCATTGGTCGAGGCATTGGAGAAATTCTTGGATATGCTAAGTTAATGAAGGACCTTGTTACCAAGAAAAAGTTTGTGAGCTATGAGCCAAGATCATAGTAGTGACATGGCCTAAAGGGTCCTTGCCTAGAAAAAGAGGATCCAGGTGCCTTCACCATTCTATGAACTATTGGTGACGTTGAGTTCGTGAAGACACTCTATGACTTGGGAGAAAGCATTAATCTGATTCCATTAACTATGTTCAAGAAGCTAGGCTTGGGAGCCCCCACACCGACTACGATGCGGCTATTGATGGCCTACCGAATTGTAAAGAAGGCTGTGGGGATCCTGTTTGACGTGCTTGTCAAGGTGGATAGATTTATATTCCCAGCGGACTTTGTAATCCTAGATTGTGAGGTTGACTTTGAGGTTTCCATCATTTTAGGGTTACCATTCCTTGCCACTAGGAGGGATTTAGTAGTTGTTGAGGCTGGCCAACTAAAATTCAGGATTCATAAAGAGGAGGTCACTTTCAATCAATAAGGCATCCAAATGAGTTTAGAGTGGTCTCAGTAATTGAGGATGAGTCTGACTAGTCAAGAGACTTGCGTCGTGCCGTAACGTTAAATTAGGCGCTTTTTGGGAGGCAACCCATGCGGTGGTTCAATGAAGTCTGAGTAACTGAACCACCTGTGTCATGCTGCGAAGTTAAATCATGTGTTTCTTGGGAGGCAACCCAAGTTTATTGACTTATGTGTGCTAAGTGTGCAGGAGAAAAAAATAGGTTGTAGAAAAATTACGGTACAGACTTATACTACGAGTCTCAGTATGACTTGTAAGAGCGTTATACTGGCCGTAGTATGAGTTGTAGTGAAAAGAAAACACATGGCCTATTTCATGAGTTCATGATACGGTTGGTCCTACGACTCATAACTCCATTGTACCGGTCATAGTACTCACTATAGATATGCACTATGCAAAGTATGGAACTCCAATTCAAAGTGACCTACGAGTTGTGGTACAATTTGTACCTCCATGGTACGAGTCATATGATATGATCATAGGTCCACGGGTAAGTTTCTTAAATCTCTGCTACAATTCCTAGGGATGAGTCGTAGGTCCAACCTATTACTCGTGGTACGAGTCGTGACATTCAAAACTGTTTAAGTCAACCCGACTCGACCCGTATTTTTTTTGACTTGTCCTAACATATTTAAATTTCAAAGGTTACGGATCCTTCTCCCACGCAATTACACCGTGAACTCATGAATACCTCCCACGGCTCCCTCAGACACATAACTCAAGATAAGATTTGTGAACGATTTACATTGCTCAAATCAAATTCCTACCCTAATCACTGACTCATGCACGAAGTTGAGAAAGATTTTGCAAAATTCAAGTAAGTGGTTATGTTTTGAGTTGGGTAAAAAGACCTACGTCTTATTCGGACTTGTTTAACAATTGAGATTCCTCAAAATCCATTATAATAGATGAGGAAAATGATCAGTGCTTCCGGTGTGATTATGTTGGCTGGGTAGGATTCAAACATGCTTAGAATTGAACTTAAATTGTTAGAAACTAAGTTACGAGTTGTGAATAAGAAAAAGAGAACTGGGTAGTTGTAAAAAATTTGAAGAATGCATGCCTATAATTGGGGAATTCTATGTACCCAATATAAAATTGAACTTACCTACACAACTGACATGAACAAAGGCAAGGACAGCTTCACAAGCCTTCCTACGAATCGTGGTTTCATACTACGTCATAGGATGGCTCGTTGGAAATGTCCTAAGCAAAATGTATGAGAATTAATTGGTACAGAACCTAGTATGACCTGTGGTATCTTACTACGAGTCATACCTTGCAATCGTACTAGAAATCTGAAAAGGATCAATTCCAAAGGCAATTGTATGACCCTTACTACGACTCGTGGAATCGACTAACGGGTCATACCATGAGTCATGGAAAAATATAGAATAATGATTTTCAAGGGGTTATCCTTATAAGACTCATGGTAAGGATCGTACTTTTATGGTACGGTCATATCTCAGAGTCGTGACTGTGACATGAGATGTTACGAGTCTCAGTACAAATCGTACATTCTAGGTATGACTCGAACTGAAGACCTGTGAAAAAATTCAGAGGGTATTTTCTTGTTTTCTTTTTTCTCAGATATGAAGTTCTAACCCTTTTTCTCCACAGGTACAATTACTTTAAAGAAGAAAGCAAGCAAGGACGCCATGGCAGAGATAGCTGCTAGAAGGGCATTGAGAGATGAGCCCTCCGACTCTTAACATGTAGAAAACTCTCCTAGTGGTTGATAATTCTCAAACTCATACTTCCTAGAAAAGTATGAAGCCCATTGTAAATAAAGAACCCAACAAAAAGGTTGGGGTTGAACCCACAGGGAATAAGGTAAGAACTAGATTAATGCTGGTACTTAAACTTGTTGGTGAGTTATCTCCAAATTGGGGGGTTTAAAGAAAAACAATAGTAACAGAATATTGGAATTGTGGTTGTTATCAAGGTTTGCAAATAACTAGGGTAAGTGTTCACTATGGGTTCATAACTACTTCGGGTATATACACGTGATCAATTCCAATGCTGATTTGTAGAACTGATAACTAGGGTTCATCCAAACAACTCGTTCTTCCTTATTGGATGACTATACTCAATCACTGGGTCAGTTCTCATGAGCGATTTCAAACTAACCGTTATCAATATTTTCAAAATTAACTTTCCTGGGATGCAACTCAAGTCATACAATGATCATAAAAATCAAGGCTTTGTTGTAATTCTTTTTTCCTAATCTCTACTTCTCTAGGTTCAATCAAGTAAAGATTTTAGGCAAGTCCTAACGTTGTGCACCATTAAGAAATGTTAAAGATGAAGAGAATACAATAGAAGCTTTTAGCATTGGTGTTGAATCACTTTGTGTAACCCTATTTCATTAATTCACCATAGTTCTGACAACCCTAGCTGTGGAGGTTTTAGCCTCTCATGATTGTAAGATTGTAATTAGCATTCATAGACAAACACATAATTAATACTTACAACACTAAATGGAAGAAAACCTTGTTTGACTATTGATGAAAAAAATTAAGAACAATTGATAAAACCATGTGTTGATCTCAAGAATTGCTCTCCAAAACTTGATAATAATTCATAAATAAAACTTCTCTCATTGTAATCAGACGTCTTCTACTAAAACAAAACACAACAGGTATTTATACGAACATCAGAGACCATTTCCTAAGCTAACAGGTAAATTTCCATATCATGCGCTGACTCGTCCTACGAGTAGTCATACGACTTGTAATAGGATTATATGGGACGTACCTGATTCTCGTACATTCCTTGGATTCTTCAAATTTAACTAAGTGTTGGCAGCTGGTGCGACTTGTACCATGGTCCTATAAGTCGTACTTTGCCTTCACATTGTTCCATCCTTCTGAGTTTTTCCACAAGTCTCAGTACGGCTCGTACTGAGATTGGTACTTGGTTTATTTTCTGCACTTTTATGTATCTTTTGCACATTTTCTCCAACACCTATTTTCACTGAAAACAAAGTAAAAGCACCTCATATCCGTATAAACATACCTAAGTCTGTATTATTTTCTCAGTTTTAAGCATCGATAGTGTTGTAAACTCATAGCACATCAACACCCTCAAATTAAGACTTTTGCATGTCCTCAGTCAAAGAAAACAAAAAACTAAAAATGATGCTTTTCTAGAAAATAAACCTAGGATATTATACACAACATCAATCAAAATTTGCACCATAAACTCAAACAGCTTTTGACCTTTTTTCCTGTTAACCCAAATCAGCATATGCAAATGAGGTAACCACAAACAGTGATAAATAGGGATCAAGATATGTCATCTAACTAGTAGTAGATAGTCAAGTCATCACCAATGCTTTTCCCATGGACAACTGGAAGAATCGAATACAAACCATGTACACTTATAGAAATGAAGTCCCCCACTCATAGATATATAAAAATATGAAACATGGGACTGAATCAAGTAAGACTCTCACCCTCACAAGGAAGCTCCAAATACTACACGTTGGATAACAGAGGCTTGCCCTTATTTTCTCTACTTTGGCTCTTCAGATGGCAGGCTAGGATCATTATAGGACTTGATTCGGCTTGTAATGTAGGCTTTTGGATTGGGTATAGTAGATATGAAATATTTTTAGTGAGTAAATCCTCCTTGACACTACATACACGTGGCTCCACTTTTAACTTTTTCACCCTTTTTTCTTTTTCAAAATTTTCCTCCATTTTTGTCATTTTTATGCAATTGTATGGGTGTGGTGTATTTTCAACTTTCCATTCATTTTTCTCTTTTTGTATCTTCTTTTCAATTTTTCTTCTCTTTTTCTTCTTTTGTCTTGTCACAACACATCTCATTTTTAACCTTTTTCTCTTTTCTCTTCCTTTTTCACCTCCCTAAGATCTATGCACCACTACTCTAGCCACCCTCAACTTAGGCATTTTGCCTATGTTGAGGTTCACAATACCAAGGAGGGACCAGGGCCAAAATAGGTTGATTATATAAATTGGGTACGGCTAATCGGTTAATCAAAGAAAAATGATTCATTTAAGGCTCAAAATCAGGATCAAGGGAATCATATTATACTGGTAGGGTACTTTAAGCTAAAATGGACTACACAAAAATAGCCTATGATCCTTTCCTAACCAACTATCCTAAAACCTATGTAAAAACCAACAGGACAAGTTTAGATCCTCTACGCAGTATTAAACTAGGTATAAACCTCACTCACTCATGGTACATATTTTGCATTCATTCTACCTGTCCAGTTTGTACATGGATAACAAGATCTACTTATTCTAATACACTATATCATTCTTTACAATCAACAAGTACATAGCTAAACGTCAAAATTTTTTAAACAGGATCAATTTTTCAAAACTTCAAAACTAGTGTATTGGCTGAGTAATCCTAAGCTAATTTCTAATTAAACAAGAACCTCCTAAACATGCCGGTTCTACTAGATAGCATGCCCAAGGGAAAAGAAACAGCAAGAAAAACCCTCGGACGAATCCAAAAAAAATTCCAAAAATACAAGTACACCCCCTTCCCTTTTAAAAAGCATGCTTCGTCCCCAAAGCATAGAATATAAAACAGAAGGAAGGGAATATGCTTGTGGCTACTCAGAGTTCACCTTCGATGGGTTGCCTCCCATGCAACGCCTGATATAACGTCGCGGCATGACGTGACTTTTGTTCAGGGTGTTATATGGGTATAAAACTCACACGCAAGCGCACGTGGTCGAACAAGTAGTAAAGTGGCTTAAGTAAGCCAAGTATCGATCCCACAGGGATTGGGATGAAGTGCAATATGCTCAAGTGTACTATATTTCGATTCTAAAAATGCAGACAACAGTGTAACCAAGAGTTTGATATTTTGTTTTATAATTTTTATGCTAAAGCTAAAACAACTATCTAATGTGAGTCTGAACTATGAATGAGAGCATGCTGAGGTTAAACAAACATGTAATGAAATTAATTATCGATGTAATTTGGTTAGTCTTTTCCTCTGGTTGCTAGCCAAGAACATTTGCCAAGAGATTAAAACTCTCGTATTTAACCTCACTTAAGAATCATGAACCATCCACCTACATTTCTGTGATTAAATGCAATTCATGTTCTAGCCATACAAACCCGGTTCCTAAATTGACTAATACGACTTTCAGGTATATTTCTATCCTGAAAGTAAATCAATTCCCAATTTTTCCAAACCAAGAAAAGATCATATCCTATTAATTCACAACTTTCCAATTTCTTGCTCTCTCGAGTGAAACCGGACTTTTTAGATATACATTAACGTAGGCCACACATTAATGCAGTAAGAACAAGAATTAATAGAACAACCATGGAAGAAAAGATGAAAAACCAAAGAATCAATGATCACATTTCATCACAATTGTTCATAACCTCAAGAAGAAGATCAATTAACCACTCATTTGTGGATTAAACATCATTAAATGAGTGTTAAATATACAAGAAATTGAATTCAAGGAGAAGGAAAAAGAGAAAAACCCTGATAATTTCGTCCCCTCAACTGCCTGTAACCCACGTTCTTGCTCCACCAAGTCAGAATATTAAAAAAGAACCTAAGTGTTCTATTTATACTGGTGGGAATTTTTCCCGAAATAACAAGCAACGTGTCACGGAGTGTATCGCAGAGCACTGCCTCTGTGACACGTTGTGTATCGTGGAGCACTGCCTCCGTGACACGTTGCTGTTCCACCACAGGCCAAATTTTGCATTTTTTCCTTGTTGACATCCAAGTCCAACCCCAATCTCTCCCAACACGCATTTTAGCTTCCCAAAATTATATTTCACCTGCAAAACAACGCTAATCATGTTGGTTAGTATAAATTCATATTTTATTATCAATCACATGAGAATGTATAAACATTGATAAATAAACAAGGCTAAAATGACACCTTTGAGTATCACTTGGGCATATAAATTTGCCCAAGATCAACTTTCATGATTCTTCAGGCATCATCAAGGTAAACTGCCTCAATTCCTCTTATTTCCTAAGTGTATCCCAGATATAGCTTTATCCTTTGCCCGTTCACCTTGAACCTTTTTCCATCTTTATTCTTATCATGACTCGAAAGTAGGCCCGGGTCGAGACACAGGGCAAGGAGCCCAGAGAGATTTCAAGTTGACCTATGGCTCGAACATACATCTATCTCAATCTAGTAAAGCGAAATTACTCAACATGATAACATAGCAGAAGCACAATCATAACATGACATGGAAAGCGAAACGCACTTCATACATGACAGTTGAATACTACATATAGTCTGAAAGCCTCTGACATATCTGATGGGCTGATGGGACAACACCCCCAACTAAGCTGACAAGTTTAGGAAATTGAACATAAAAAGATAAATGATATCAACTGGTCCTCGGGGGATGAGGAATCACCAATAAAATGGATTCTAACTCCAGGAACAAGCTAATGACGATGCTGGGTCTGAAGATCGGAGCCTGTATCATGAAATGATATAGAATAGAGTATGCAGTCAGTACCTGAAATATACTGAGGATGCAAGGTAAGTAAAACGAATATTTAAAATACAAAAAAGTTCATAAGAGTAGGACAACATGCTCATAACATAAATATCATAACGTAACATAAGGCTCAAGGTTTTCAAAACATTCGTAATCCATTCATCATCATAGTCATAAGAGAAAATTTTTATAAATCATAACTTGAGTCAAACGTAAGAACATTTAAAATACACAAAAGTTCATAAGAGTAGGACAACATGCTCATAACATAAATATCATAACGTGACATAAGGCTCAAGGTTTTCAAAACATTCGTAATCCATTCATCATCATAGTCATAAGAGAAAACTTTATAAATCATAACTTGAGTCAAACATAAACATAACAATGCATAAAGCATGTGGAATAATGGGAGGAATCTTCATAACCAACACCATCATGGTAGAGCCTTACATGATGCCCCAACTATCTCATTCAAGTGGGCAGAGTCGTCCTGGCTTGCCAGACAAAGGACGTGCAGTATGTTATATCACAAAAGAGGGGATCCATTAACATTGTAATGTATCAATATAAACCTATGGTGGCACGTAGTTATGAGACACCAGCGTAGTCCTTTGAATGTCGGGCTACTCAGTGCTAGACACTGCTCCCAAAAACATGCACATTAGGCTCGTATGTAAATCATAAACATCATTCATGAGATTCATGGCCAAATAAATATTAACATAGTTGATCCCCATTTACATACATGTTTAGCCATGAATCAAGGGCCCGTTAATCAGCCAACTTCATAAATCAATCGATCATGAAATTCATATCATAAGTCATAAATCATACTTGAACATGTGGGCATTGCCCATTACTTTAACATGCTTGAAAATACTCAATTCACTTGAAAACGTGATTATAAACATGGGTAACTTGAAAACATGCTTTTCATCCTTAATACCTTATCATAAATGAACATTCTTCATAAATCTCAACTTTCATAAATTTCTCATAAATGGGCATTTGAATTTATAATGTTTGAAACATGATTTTAATGGAGAACAATGTAAAACTTGCCCATGATTCAAAATTCAATAATAAAACTCATTTAAATCATACCCATATAGTGAATTAGTAATTTTATGCATTGGGTTAAAAACCCCATAGAATCAACATTGGAATTTCTATGATTTAAAGAGGGACTGGGCATGGGTGTAACAGATTCACCCATTCATAACCCTACATACCTGGGGAAGATTAGATTTTACCAGCCCTTGAAAGCCCAATGAAAGATTAAAGGAAAACTTGAAGAACTCTAACTTGATCACCTCCTAAACCCTTTCAATATGCATGCATGGATGTGAATGAGCCTAGGATAGATTTTCCCATCCTAAAACACTACATATAAAGCCTTAAATGACGTAGTTTAGGACCCTAGGACTTATAAATGATGAAAATACCCTTAATAAATTTCCTAAAAATACAACACTGCCAGTAACCATGGGCAATCCTACGGGTCGTTCTAGGATACCACGCCTCATGGTATCTGTCCATTGCGTCCACTGCCCAAACTTAATATACCAGATTCGAACACCACAACCCAATAGGACAATTCGTTATATCAGACGACGGTCCATTGTATCCTTCGTTGTTTCCCCGTGATGACCTGCACCTGGGCCTTCCCACAAGCTACAACACGACTTGTGCCTCCTTCCAACGAGTCGTGGTTTCCATCTGTCACCTCGACTGGAGATTTTCCTACTCATTCCCATGTTTTCTCACCACGATCCATTGTTGCTTACCACAAGTTGTCCTACGACCCGTTACCTCCTCCTAGACTAAGGATCAATCTCACCACGACCACAAACAATGACTCATGACATCAGAACATGAGTCATTCCATGACCCGTTACTCCCAACTTCAACCTTGCTGCACCTCACCATAGAAACCTCCTATGGATCATTGGTGGAACCAACAATCCCTTACATGACCCGTTCTATGATGAATTTCCAAATTTCGACCCTCTTTGCAATCTTCTTATCATGATAGATCTTCATTCTTTCTTTATAAATGGCCGCATTCTCATAAGCTCAAAGTCGGAATTCATCTAACTCATTGAGCTGGTCAAGTCTCAACTTGCTGCTTCATTTTAATCGAAGTTCAGCTTTTTCAGAGCCCATAATACCTTATTCTCTAACTCAACTGGCAGATGACATGACTTGCCATAGACCATCTGATATGGAGATGAACTGATGGGCGTCTTATAAGCTGTTCGATAGGCCTATAACACATCATCAAGCTTTCTAGAACAATTTGTCCGGTTAGTACTCACCGTTTTGGCCAGAATGGTCTTTATCTCCCTGTTTGAAACTTCCACCTGCCCACTTGACTGAGGATGGTAAGATGTTTCCACCTTATGCTTGACGCCATATTTCTCTAGTAAGGTTCTAAAGAGGCGGTAACAAAACTGTGATCCACCATCGCTAATGATTGCTCTGGGAGTACCAAACCTAGCGAATATGTGCTTCCACAGAAATGTTGTGACACTTTTGCCTTTGTTAGGTAGTGCAATACCCTCCACCCATTTGAAGATGTAATCCACTGCCACCAAGATTTATTTCATCCCATATGATCTAAAAAATGGGCCCATGAAGTAAATACCCCATACATCAAATAACTCACTTTTAGGATATGGGTCAATAGTAACTCATGCTTGCAAGTAATGCCACCTTTTCTTTGGCACTGATCACATGCCTTGGCATAAACACAAGCATCTTGGTGAATAGAGGTCCAGTGTACCTGCATTGCAAGATTTTGTGTGTAGTTCGGATACCACTATGATGACCCCTAACTGAGGATGTGTGACAAGCATACAGAATGCTCAACATTTCTACCTCTGACACACACCTCTGAATTATCCCATCTGGACAAATGCGAAATAAGTATGGTTCATCCCAATAGTATCTTCGAGCATCGGATAAGAACTTCTTCCTCTGCTGGGGAGTCATATCTGTTGGGATCATGTAGTTGACCAAATATTTGAAAAGTTAGCGAACCAGGGATTCAAGTCCTGAGATGCAGCTAATACTTGTTTGTCTGAGAAGGCATCATCAATGCAAATCTCCTCTTTTGCTCTAGCTTCAAATTCCAATCCAGATAGGTGATCAGCTACCTGATTTTCAGTTCCTTTCCAGTGTTTCACCTCAAACTCAAATTCTTGGAGCAACAACACCCATCTGATAAACCTACGTTTAGCATCCTTTTTAGATATTAGGTACCTCAAAGAAGGATGGTCTGTATGGACGATCACCTTAGTTCCAAGCAAGTATGCTCGAAACTTCTCAAATGTGAAGACCACTTCTAGCATCTCCTACTGCATGACATTGTAGTTATTTTGGACCGTGTTGAGTGTTTTACTAGCACAATAGATAGGATAAAACTCTTCTCTCTCCGTTGGCCCAAGGAAGAATTGAGAGAGAACATATTACCTCAAATGGAAGAGACGAATCTGGAGCTATAATAATAGGAGCAGTGGGTGAGTTTCTCTTTCAAGCACTCAAAGGCTTTCAGATATGCCTCATCAAATATGAACTTTCACCTCCTTCTCAAGCAATTTGCATAATGGTTGTGCAATCTTTGAAAAGTCCTTGATGAACCTCCTATAGAATCCTGCATACCCTAAAAAGCTTCTGACCCTTTTACGGATATAGGTGGTGGCAATCACCTTGTCCACCTAAATCCCTTTTCCAGAGATTTTGTGACCCATCACTGTTCCTTTCTTGATCATAAAATGACATTTTTCCCAATTTAGGACCAAATTAGTTTCTTCACATCTGTTCAACACTTTTCCCAAATGCTTGAGGCAAGATTCGAATGAGTCACCCACAAATAAGAAGTAATCCTCCACCATATCCGAGAATATCAACATCATATAACACTAGAATGTGGCTTGTGCATTGCACAACCCAAACGACATTCTCCTAAAAGCGAATGTTCCATAAGGGCAAGTGAAAGTGGTTTTTGCTTGGTCTTCTGAGGCTATAGTGATCTGATTGTACCTCGAATAGCCATCAATATGTACTAGCCTCTACCTGCCAACCTGTCAAGCATCTGATCCATGAATGGCATCGAAAAGTGGTCTTTCTAGGTCTAGTGGTTGAGCTTTCTATAATCTATGCACACACGCCATCCTATGACTGGTCTTGTTGGTATCAACCCATTCTTCTCATTGGTTACCACTATGATCCCACCTTTCTTTGGCACACACTGAACTGACAATAGTCAGTGGCAAAGTGTTGTCTTCACCCAACAATGCGTATTTGAGGTGGGGAGGTAATGCCTTCAGTTGAAGAACTGATGGTTCCTCCATTAATGGCTTTGCTGGTGGAGTCACATGGTTCTTCAAGTGAAGGTCTAACTTCTTTGGTCTAAAGTTATATGAACCCATTCCTTCTAGGGCATTTACCAATTCCGTGTACCCCGGTACTCCATCTCCTTCATAGTTCATCAAGATGGTTGCTAGTGTGTCAACATTCATCATCTCTCCCATGGGCACTAGCAGCCTCTTGTCTTCCATCTGAGTGTTCACAAGGTAGTTCCCCTGGTGTTAGCCTGAATGAATCACAGAAGAAAAAAAACATAAACAGGGAAATAACATCCAAAAGTTAAATACAAGAAATTAATCTAATCTTAGTCGTATTCCCCAGCAACGACGCTACTTTTTGAGAATGCTCACACTCACACTTCCTAGCAAAGTATGAAGCAGACGTTGTCAATAAAGAATCCAACAAAGAGGCTGGGGTCGAAGCCACATGGAATAAGGTAAGATATAGACTAATGTCGGTACTTAAACTTATTGGTAAGTCATCTCTCAATTGGGGGATTTAAAGAAAAACAATAATAAAACAAGATCTTAATTTTGGTTGTTATCAAGATTTTCAAATAACTAGGGAAAGTATTCCCCATGGGTTTATAACTACTTTGGGTATACACACGTGATCAATTCCAATGCTTACTTGGAGAACTTATAACTAGGATTCATCCAAACGACTGGTTCATCTCTATTGGGTGACTACATTCAATCACCAGGTCAGGTCTCATGAGAGATTTCAAGCTAACTATTATCAATATGTTCCAAATTAACTTTCCTGCGACCGCAGCTCAAGTCATACAATGAACATAAAAATCAAGGCTTTGTTGTAATTCTCTTTTCCTAATCTCTACTTCTCTAGGTTCAAGCATGTAAAGAATTGTGGCAAGTCCTAACTTTTCACACCGTTAAGAAACGTTAAAGATGAAGAGAATACAATACAAGCGTTCAGCATTGGTTTTGAATCAGTTTGTGTAACCCTATTTCCTTAATTCACCATGGTTCCCACAACCATAGTTGTGGACGTTTTAGCCTCTCATGATTGTAAGATTGTAATTAGCATTCATAGATAAACACATAATTAAATACTTACAATAATAATTGGAAGAAAACCTTCTTTGAATATTGATGAACAACATAAAAGATAAATTGATAAAACCAAGTGTTGATCTCAAGAACTGTTCTCCAAAACTTGAAAATAATTCACAAATAAAACTTCTCTCAATGTAATCACACGTCTACTCCTCTCTCTCTTTTACTTAAACGAAACATAAAAGTTATTTATACAGACATCAGAAACCTTTTCCTAAGCTAACAGGAAAATTTCCATATCTGGCACCGACTCATCCTATGACCCATAACAGGATTGTATGAGTCGTACCTGGCTCTCGTACATTCCTTGGTTGCTGCAGATTTGACTAAGTGTTGGCAACTGGTATGATTCATACCATGGTCCTACGAGTCATACAATCCATATCTTGGCCCAGAGAACTTGACATCTTCTGAAGTGTTTTACGAGTGTTGTTGTACGCCTCATACCTTGCTCCTAGGACTCGTACTTACTTGTTGCATTTGGAGTTCTGCCAAGTCTTTAAGAATCACTAAAGCTCCCCACGGATCATGGTACAAGTCGTAAATAGATGTTACGATCTATGGGTGCCACCCCTACCAAGAGACTGCTTGCGCAATTTTTCTCTGAAGTTTTCCACGACTCTAGTTATGGCTCATACCATCTTTGTATGGCTCATATTGAGAGTCGTACTTTTCCTTCACATTGTTTCAGCCTTTTTAGTTTTTCCATGAGTCTCAGTAAGACTCGTACAATCTAGGTACAACTCGTACTAAGACTGGTACTTGGCTGATCTTCTGCACTTTTATGCATCTTTTGCACATTTTTGCTTCCACACCTATTTTCCCTAAAAACAAAGTAAAAGCACCTCATATACATATAACAGGCCTAAGTCCAAGCTATTTTCTCAGTTTTAAGTATCGAATGTGCTGTAAATTCATAGCACATCAGTGTTCCAGTGGAATAATATATGGTCAATACATCTGACACCGATGGGACACATACTACTAGGGAAAAAGCTAAAGCCTAGGCTGAGGTGACCACTACCACATCTGCTGATGCTCCCCAGTACGAGGAGAGAGATGAGGAACAAGTCCAAGAGTCTGGGAGCAGCTCTAATGATGATGAGGGGTCCGAGGAGACCCAATTCGGAGATGGAGTTACTGAGTCTGGGTCTGAGGATGAGGCAACCAATGATGCGAGAAAGCAAACTCCGCCTAGGGAGAACTCTATTATTTGGTGGAGAGTACCCGGTGCAAAAGTAATCTTGGGCATATTTACATGCCCAATCTATTTTATATCTCAATCTTAGTCATGTTTGTTAATTTAATTGATTATATTCTCATGTAATTTTGTATATTTATGAGCACAAACTAACCAATGTGGTTAGCCCTTGGTTGTAGGTGAAAAATGAAAAGGATGAGCTTAATATGATGATGCATGAAGATTAATGCAGCTCGGGAGTGAGAGAAAAGAAAGGGACTTCAATAAAACATGGAAGTGTCATTAGCGCACCTTGCAGCGTGCCAAGGCAAGATATTGTCGCGATGGGCACGGGTGTCACACACATGGCGTGCGCGCGAGAAGCTTGCCAGGAAGTGTGCCTGCGCGACTATGTCATGCCACGCCGGCCATGCTCCGCGCCAATAGGCGTGTCGCGCCCCTTCTGCTCCACGTCCTGTGCTATGCCACAGCAGGCAACGCGCTACTGCCCTCGCCCAAGACCTATCACGACATGCCAATCCAGTAGCCTAGTGCGACAGCCCCGTGCCATGGAGCTGTTGTTGTGCGATAGGAAGCATGGCACGTAGCTGGTCCATGGCTAGCCAAAATTTGCATTTTTCCATTTAGTATAAATTAAACACTTAGCTCCTAAAATCATTTATCACGAAAATATTTTGGGAAAGCAGAGAGGAGTGAAGGGAGAAGCGAAAAACTTCACCTAGGGTTCATTATTTTTCATTCTCTTTTAATTACTCTTGTAAGTACATTACTTTAATTATGTTTTTGAGTAATTGTATGAACATGAGTGGCTAAAACCCTTCCTCTAGGATTGAGGCCACATGATATGAATGTAAATACATGAATTCATCTTTTTTGAGTTTTTAGTTATTATTTTGTCTTGCATTCTTGATTATTGTTGTTTTTATAATTGATCACCATGAAAACAAACTCTAAGCTTAGGTAAAAGCATGAAAGAGTAACCCTAGGTTAGAACACAAGAATGTAAGGAGCAAGTTCTTGTCTTTACGATAAGATTCATGGTTAGGATAGAAACTATACCTAATTTTCCTTGCTTGGTTAATAAAATGGGATGATAGCAAGACACTAGTTTGGAATTATCATATCACTGCTCGTAGAAGTAGTTGTGAATCTAAGTCAGGTTAAATGATTAGAGGTACGAAAGTCCATAATCAAGGGCATAAATCCCATAAACCACATCCACATAGTTAAATTGCTCAAGAATCAGGACATCACATCCCCGCTCAACAATGTAGGTGTGAGACTAGTTTGTTGTGTTTAGAGACTCAAAAGACAATGAACACTGCATTTTGGCTTCGTGAGACAACAACTTAAGTTTTAATATTCAAACCATCTTGAATTATAGTATTGCATGATTATCAGGCCTTAAGTATCGTTTCTTATTGAATTGTTTCTCAATTATTTTGTGGTCACCCCTAGTTATAATTAGAATTATAAAAAATCTCTTAAATCAACACTTGTGAAGGTTAAATTAACACTTGAACTTGAATATTTGTTGAATTGGTCCAGTCCCTGTGGGTTCAACATCCGGCTCTTTAAAAGGGCCACTGTATTACTTGTACGACTGCGTGCGCTTGGGCGAGAACAAGTTTTTGGCGCCATTGCTGGGGACGTGCAGCGTTTGAATTTTTAATTTTTGTGTGAATTTTATTTTCCTTAAGTGTTGAAAAACTTGGTCTTAGTTTGCTATATTGCAGGTAACAGGTTGTCCTTGCAGAACTGACAAGGAATAGAGAGCTGGTGGAACCTTTGTTGGAACCTGAATGCCAACTACATTTGCTCAGGAGGGAAGCTCTAGAGCGAAAATTGAAAAGGTTATAAGAGCAGTAACAACAACATCCACTTGTTGGGCAAGCATAGTTGTTGCCTAATCAGATAGCAGCCCGACCAGTTCGCGAAGTGGCAATCCCACTAGCAACGAATGTGACCTCGAGTACCGCAAACTGGAGATCAGAGGAAAATTTGAGCTGAAATAGAATATGGTGCAGCTGTTACATTCTAGTGGCCAATTCACTGGGATGACACATGTGGACCCGCAACAACATTTAAAGAATTCCCTGGAGATCAGTGACACTTTTGTCCCCACAGGAGTGTCAACTGACTATGTCCGACTCACCCTATTCCCATTTACCCTATTAGGAGAGGCAAAGAGGTGGTTGAAGGCTGAGCCACCGAACTCCCTTACTTTTTGGGACGACCTAGCAAAGAAGTTCCTCATCAGATTCTTCCCTTCAAGAAAGACTTCCAAGCTCAGAACTGAGTTATTAAGTTACAAGAAGAGGCCGTAGGAGAACTTATATTTGGCTTAGGAGAGGTTCAAGTCATTGTTGAGAGACTTCCCCCATCACCAACAGTCTAATAAGGTGTTAGACCACACCTTTGTGGAGAGTCTATACCCATATACAAAAATCTTACTAGACTCTGCATCAGATGGGCAAGCACTAGAGAAGACATATGATGAGTTGTAAACTCTATTGAACAGGATTGCTCAAGGAAATCTAGGGTGGTACAACGAATCATCAAGAGGGACAGGAAAGAGAGCAGCAGTGTCACGACCCAAACATACACCCAGATCATAGACATGGGACAAGGAGGCCCGAGAGACCCCAAGTCGGCCCATGGCATTAGCATACATCTAATTCAATCACATGAGCGGAAGACTCAACATAAAGAACGTAGTCATAGCATATCATAAGGGAAAATTAGTACTAGACTTATACAATACAACAAATATAACTTATAGTCTGATAAGCCTCTAAACATGAAAGGAGAATTAATGGGACAACTCCCCAACTAATCTAATATTACAAAATTGAAAGAAATAACATAGAGTGTGAACTGCAGGCCTTGGAACATGAGGACTCACCAAGTACACTAAGAGAAAGGCTGAACTAGCTACGGGTGAGAATGAGCCTTAGAACTAGGACCTGTATCATGAAACGATACAACATAGAGAGTATGCGGTCAATATGTGGAATGTACTGAGTATGCAAGGTAAGTAAAATGGACATTTAAAACATGTATGAAATTCATAAATGATCATAAGAGTAGGACGTCATGCTCGTATCGTAAATCATAATAACATATCATATGGCTCAAGGTTTTCAAATCATTCGTAACATAACATAATCATAATCGTAATAGAAGAGGTTTACTTAACATGACTTGAGACAACATACATAATCAGAACATGCATAAATCATGAGGAACAGTGGGAGATTCTCTTAACCAACATACCCCATATGAGCACACATGAAGCCTGACTTGTAACCCTAGTCGGGAGGGTGTTCATACCTTGCCAAGGGTAGGAACTATGAAAGGCGTGATCACACATTAAAAGGGCCATTTGGAATAGGGAAAAACATGAAAGGGTCCCAATACCTATGGTGGCACGTAGTTAATGAGATCTGGGGCTTAATCGTGAGCCCCGAACCTACTTGGTGTTCGATACTACTCCCAAAACATATATAGTGCTCATAATAATACATACATGAGTTCATGGGCTAGTAAAATTATGATAATCGTAAACATGCTTGAACGTACGTGAACTAGCCATGATTTGAGACCCATGGGTCGGCCAAAAACATAATTCATGATTGATAAAATTCATACATACTTGTAGATCATGCATGTAGCTTGACATTCATAAGTTCGTAGTGGATAACATAATAAATTCATAAATAAATTCATAATTCATGCTGGGCTTATCAAAACACCAATGGATCAATGGATCATAAATTATTTCATCATGGGGGCATGGATAAACAAGCTTAATTATTTAGAAATTCAAAATCAACAATATTATAATCAATTTAAATCGCAAAAGATTATCAAAATCAGTAGATTATAATAAGATTTCAAAATCACAATACCCATAATTAAATCATTTAATTTTACACGAATTGATTACAAAACCCCATAGGTTTTTGATAATTTAAAGGTAAAATCATATAGTAGGGGAATGGGTATGGAAGGAACCACCCATTGATGACCATACATACCTGAAAACACTGATTCTTAATCTCCCTTGAAAGCCCAAGGTGGAATTGTGAGGAATTGGGGAAGAACACCTTGAATCACCTTATATCCTCCTCCCTAAACTCTTGCATGCATGAATGAGGCCTAACATGAGCTAATCCCCCTTAAAAGACCCCATTTAGAGCTTAAAAAGATGTAGTTTAGGCCTTAGGAACTTAGAAATTACGAAAATACCCGTATTAAAATGCAGGAAAAACACTGCCAGGGCCTCTTAACGAGGGACCTCACAAGTCATTGCCATGGGGCACGACTTGTGGCTAGGATTGGCCAAACTCCCCAGGGGACCCATGAATCGTGGTGGCTAACCACAACTCATGGGCACCACCCGTGGTCTTCACTGCCCTTTCCCATTTTGCAAACTGATCCACCTAGGCCACGAGAGACCTAACAAGTCGTGTGGCCTGAGCACGACTCGTGGTCATGCCCGTGGTCTCACCCCAAAACTTAGCTATGCGCTGCTTGACCAAGAGTCACTCCACGACTTGTGGTCACCCCTCACGATCCACCTCACGGGTCATTCTGTAACCTGGTGCAAATTTCCAGTTTACCTCCATTTTGACTCCCTGGTCTGATCATTGGGTTCCCGGGGTATAACAATATCTCCCCCATGGGAACATTCATCCTCGAATGTTAGGAGCATGTAGAAAACTCAGAGACAAACAATCATCATATACAATTACTGATCATTTAAGCTGAAAACTGATGGATTGACTACCTCCGAAAAGAACTACGTAAATAAACTTAATTCAGACATCACATACATTTACCACATCATAAAACAACTTGTACGCATGAATGGAACATGAAAACTGATTAGAGGTTTAGGGAAAAATCTAATACCTCAAGTGAAAACTGAGCCGGTAGAGAATATGTGTGGGTATCTAGCCATCATATCCGCTTTGGCATTCTATGTAGCTCCTTCAACATGCTGATTTCTCCATAATACTTTAATTGAAGCTACTTCTTTGTTCCTCAGCCTCCGAACCTGACGATCCAAGATTTCCGCTAGAGTTTCTTCATAGCTGAGGCTATCCTTTACACCAAAGTTCTCCACTGAGACTACTAAAGCTGGATCACCCAAGCTCTTTTTTCAAAAGTGACACATGAAAACAAGATGAACTGAAGATAACTCCAAGGGCAAGTCCAACTAATACGCCACCTTACCAACTCTCCTCACAACCCAGTAGGGGCCAACATAGTGGGGACTAAGTTTCCCCTTCTTCCCAAACCGCACGACTCCCTTCATGGGAGATACCTTTAGAAATACCCAATCATCCACATCAAACTCCAAGTCTCTTTTCCTCACATTGGCATAGGATTTATGATGACTCTGAGCAGTTTTCAACTGGTCCCTTATCAGCTGAACCTTCACCATCACCTTGTGAACCGAATCTGGACCTATCATAGCTACCTCACCAACCTCAAACCATCTGATGGGAGATCTACGCCTTCACCCGTAAAGAGCCTCGAACAGTGCCATTTAGATTCTGGAGTGATATCTATTATTATAAGCAAACTCGATTAAGGGCAAATGATCATCCCAACTACCTTTAAAATCCATAACACATGGCCTCAACATATCCTCAAGAGTCTAGATTGTCCGCTCTGCCTGGCCATCCTTTTGCGGATGAAATGCTGTGCGGAGCTTAATCTGATTCCTAAGTCCCTTCTGAAAGGATTGCTAAAACTAGGAGGTAAACTGAGTACCTCGGTCTGAAATAATAGACAAGGGCACTCCATTAAGTCAAACCAACTCCCGAATATATAGTTTGGCATAGTAATCTATAGAATCTGTTGTCTTGACCGGTAGAAAATGCGCAACCTTAGTTAACCTGTCTACCACCACCCACATGGAATCATAGTGTTGTCGAGTACGAGGTAGGCCTGTAATGAAATCCATATTAATCTATTCCCACTTCCAAGTGGGGATGCTAATATCCTGAAGTACACCTCCCGGTCTTTGATGCTCGACATTCAGTTGCTGACAGTTAGGTCATTTAGCTACGAACTCTGCGATATCCTTCTTCACACCATCCCACCAATAGATTTCTCGCAAGTCCCGTTACATCTTCGTGGATCCCGGATGGATAGAATATCTGATACCATGTGCTTCATGCAATATCTGAACCCTCAAATTATAAGCGTTCGAAACACATAGTCGACCCTAGTATCGTAGAACCCCATCTCCCCTTGGGAGAAAACCTCCACCTTTTGACTCCGCACTGCTTCCTTTAGCTTCCTTAAAACCGGTTCTTCATCTTGCTTAGATTTTACATCAACCACCAAGGATGTTTCTGACCCGGTCTGCATAACAACACCGCCATCGGTCAAGTCGACCAATCTAACTCCCAATCTTGTGAGCCGGTGGGCATCCTTCACCAACTCCTTCTTTCCATCCTCCACGTGGGACATGCTATCCATAGAGAGCCTACTAAGTGCATCCACCACCACATTAGCCTTGCCCGGGTGGTAAAGAACACTCATATCGTAGCCTTTAGTAACTCCAACCACCTCCTTTACCAAAGATTGAGATCCTTTTGTGTGAACACATATTTCAAGCCCTTGTGATCCATGTGTACATCCACGTGGACTCCATACAAGTAATGCCGCCATATATTCAATGCAAACACCACCGCAGCCAACTCGAGATCATGGGTCGGGTAATTCTTTTGCATGAACTTTCAGTTGTCAAGAGGCATATGCTATTACTTTCCCATGCTGCATCAACACACATCCCTGTCTAAATCTCGAAGCATCATAATATACAACAAAGCCATCCGTACCCTCGGGTAAAGTCAACACTGGTGCTGAAGTGAGTCGGGTTTTCAATTCCTGGAAGCTTTCCTCACAAACCTCTGACCATTGGAACTTTACCTTCTTTTGAGTCAATTTGGTCAAAGTTGCCCCAATAGATGAGAAACCCTCAACAAATCTCCGGTATTAACCGGCTAGGCCCAAGAAACTCTGAATTTCTGAAGGATTCAACGGTTTAGGCCAATTCTTTACCGCTTCAATTTTTTGGGCATCTACCCTAATGCCCTCACCTGAAACCACATGGCCTAGAAATTCCATCAAGTCCAACCAAAACTCACATTTGCTGAACTTTGCATATAACTGACGATACTTGAGGACCGATGTCGCTCAAATTACACCTCACAATTGAGATATAAGTGGTCGATTGTCAAATATAAAACTCAACAAAGGTTGAGGTCAATCCCACAGGGAATATGGTAAGAACTTAAGTTAATGCGAATAACTATGACTATTGATTTTCTTTCCAAAGGGGCGAAAATATTGAATAATAAACAAAGTAAAATTACTAAATGTTGAAATCAAATTTTGTTTGTATTCAATTAATGATTTGACTGGGATTGTGTTTCCCAAGATTTCATAACCACAAGCTTTTACACTAGTGATCTATTCTGGTGTTTAACATACAATATTGGGAAGTTAGGTTCGCCTAAATGGTTGGTCCCCTATCTAGATGATTTTCACCATGTAACTTGGTCCGTATACGTGTGGACTTTAGTTGACCCTTACCCTTAATAGCGGATTAGCTATCCCTAGACAAGTTCAAACTATTAGATGACGGTTGATAGCCTCAAATCTCTGTTGTTAATCCCCTTTCCCATTCTTTACCTCCTTAGTCCAGTAAGTAAGAATAAGGAAAGTCCTAACATTTGCAACTGTGAAGAATCAATCAAAATGAAGGGAAAAACAATACATGCATAAAACCCCATTCAAGAATCACTAAGTGTGTTTACCTATGTGCATTAATTCATCTTGGTTCCCACTAACCTAGTTTATGGGTTTAACTACTCATATTTTTATGATCGCAATCACAAAATATTAAAGAAATCATAATTGCAACTTACAAATTATTGTAGAATAGAAACCACGTAAATTGAATAAAACTCCAATGTTGCTTTCGTTTCTTGAATCAAGAAAAATTTTATGGAAAATCCTCTCAAAAATCATTCTCTAATTGTCAAGAAATTTTTCTCAAAAATCACCTAAAAATCCTTCCAGAATCGTCTCTTAAAGTAAACCTAAATTGGGTATTTATAATTCTAAGAAATCCTTTTCCTAAATAAAACTGGAAACCAGGTTGACAGTGGAAACTGGCTAGGTGACGAGTCGTTTGGCCTTTTGACGAGTCGTTCCTTGCTTATATTAATCGTCCTCAGCATCACACCCAGTTGTGACAATGGGTTACCTAACGACTCATCGTGCCTGAGCACGAGTCGTTAGGTCCCTCGTGGACTGCTTCCTTCAAAACTCTAGTGCACTTCACAGATGGTTCCAATGGCCTGCCAATGAGTCATTTCATCTCATGACGACTCGTTATGTCTGTCATCAACTTCACTGGCCACTTTGTTGAAATTTTCTCCTCGATTCCCAACGATTGACCTCACGACTTGTTACCAGGTGTAACGAGTCTTTTCTTCAACTCGTCAAGTACACTGCCTTGCTTCTTCCAAACTCCAACTTTTGCCCACGCCTTAAGCAACGGGTCGTGCCTCCTGCCAATGACTCGTTAAGTGCCTGGCAGTCACCTTTCAATTATTTTTAGCATTAATTTGATCAAATTCACTTCCAAAACTATTTTCCTGCACATTAAGCACAATACACATCATACCCATATAAATATACCTGGAACGTGCATAATTTCTTTGTTTTAAGCGTTGAAAGTGTCGTAAGATCATGGAACATCAACACCCCCAACATAGAACTTTTGCATGTCCTCAGGAAAAAACAAAATAAAAACAAAAGAAACTAAACTAATTCAACGTTTCAATCGGAAGAACTCTAGGAAACTTACAATAGTCATTTTTTATACATCAAATCAAAATTTCTAATCCCTCCCTTATCGTATCATCTCAAAACACTATGCATATGCAAAATAACACTGAGGAATCAAAACATGAAAAAATACTGTCACCTGCAACCATGCACATAAATCTATAACACTGCCCCCGACAATTTGCAGACGATTTTTTTAACCAAATGCTCTCACCTTAAAGAAGTCCCACACTAACACATGTGTATATGATTAACTCAATATATTTTTCTTGGGACTAGGTAAGATCCACTCACTCTCACAAAGAAATTCGAACTGTGTGCATACATTACCATAGTCATTCCTTTACTTTCAATACCTTGATTTTTAGACAAGTACTAGGATCACTATAGGACTTTCTAGGCTTGTAACGTAGGCTCGGGCTTGGGTATGGTACATATCGATTTAGTAGCTCAACCCTCCTTGGCACTACGCCTTTTGACTCCACTTTTCACCTTTATCTCTATTTTCTCCCTTTTTTCTTTTTCTGCTTTTCCTTTTCCTTTCTTTAGACACTACGGATGTGGTTTATTTCTATTTAATGCTCATTGATGTCGCACATTGTTTTTCTTTTCTTTTCTTGCTTTTTGAAAACAATTTTTTATTTTTATTTTCATCATGCATACCACATCCACTCTTTTTCTTTTTCATTACCCAAAAAATTTTCCACCTGACTCTTCTTACTCACCCCTATAATAGCCACCCTCAAATTAGGTGATTTACTTGAGTTGAGGTTCACAATGTTTAAGGAGGGACCAGGGCCAAAACAAGTTCATTCATAATAAAATCAGGCAGGTGAATTGGTGTAAATGAAAAGAAAGGTCAATTTAAGCTCAAACATTTAGATGAAGGGATTTTTATTCACTTTTGGTAGGTCTTTTTATTCACTTTTGGTAGGTCTTTTTATGCTAAAGTGGACATATAAATAAAAAAGGACCTATGATCCTTTCCTAATTTCCTATCCTCTATCTCGGTATGATTGATCAGGCAAGTTCTAGATTGGCACACATAACCGAATTCAGCTATTTAACCTTATTCACACATAACACAGGCCAATATCATCACATCCACCAATTTATAGTTAAGGTACAACCATACAATGATAAACATGTTCACAGTTTCAATGCCATGCAAAGATTCACAAAGGTTATACTTGTCAACTTTCACATACACATATACAAAAATTTCGGAGGGGTATCAAATTATCAAATATCAAAATATCAAACAATTTCAGCTCTTGACTGCTTTCAGTTTTCCTACATTCTTCCAACTGGCACAAGAAACAAAAAATAAAATCCTGAACATGCCGATTCTACTAGATATGGAACACCCGAGGGAAAAGATATTAGACAAGAAAAACCCTTGGGTTATGTTCAGCAAAACAGAATGCACAGGTATCCCTCTCCACCCCCATCAAGCAATCATGTGTCGTCCTCGACGCATATATATACCAAACAAAAACTAAGGAAGTAGGGAACATACCTGTGAGACCTAGGGTGTCAGCTACTTGGTCGGTGAAGGGTGTTGATACGCCTCCAATGTCATCTCAAAATTTACCGGCTTGAACTGGCGCATTCTCAGATCCTATAGATCTTGTGCCTTATCCACGAACTCTCGCTGCCTCAGTCTCGGCTCTCTGTCGAGCCTTTCTCTAGATTCATGTATCCTCTCTCCATCTCACTCCACTCCCATTTTTGCTAACAGAGCAAAGAAACATCATCATCAACACTTGCCTCCTCACGAGGCCTTTTCCACTTGTCATGTGCCACCGGCTCCTCCATAATGAAATAAAAAATAGGTGGCAATTCCTCTTCAAACTCATCATCTATCACGGGGAGTACCGGTGGAGGTACTGCGGCTACCTGTCGTGCAGCCAAGTCCCACACCTCGAATCATAGTGCTCCTAGCTTTGCGTACAATCTAGATAACTCCGACGCCTATAACTGTGTAAGACGCTCATCCATCCTCTTCTCAAAAGCATATAGTCGTCCATGCACTGAATTGGAAAGTGTCTCCAACTCCTTTGACACCTACAGCTTAACCTACTCCATCAAGACTTTGACTTGTAGAGTCGTGTGTGCTTGGTACTTCTCGGCCTTAGCTAGCCGCCTAGCCATATCAACCAAAAATTCCTATGAAACCGTGACTATGTCAGTTTTGGTAGCTCGTCGAGGCACAACTGCTGGTATCGGAGCTACTGCAGTAGATGAAGACACGGGAACATCAACATGCGTAGAGGTATTCGCTGCATATGTAGCCTCAGCCCTGCTACCTGTCTCTCTGCCCTCCAAAGGCTCAGCTGCCAACTTAGCGAAATATGCTGCATCAGTCTGCATCCCACTGCCAAAAGCCTCTGCTAATATTGTCGCTCCCACGGATGCAGCTGTCTGAGTCCTCGCCCTCGATACCGGGTTTGTATCATCTCGAATGAACCCAATATTAGTAATCTTCTGGACCACCACTCTCTGGTCCACTGATGGCAATACCGGTACCTTTGACTCCTGCCATAGTCTATCAATCAAACATGGAAACGTAATGGTAGTGCCGTCATTGATTGCCCGCTCTCGAATATCCTTTGCAATATATCGCGGGAAGTTGATGGCATACCCATCCATTATGCTAGCTACCAGAGCAGCTCTGTCAGGTGAAAGTATATTTTCATGCTGGTTGGTACCAGCCTGTGCCGCATAAATGACCACCAAAACTTTTCCTAAAAATCCAATGTGGCATTCTTTATCTGCGACTCTGTACCATGCAGCCATTCTACCAGTGGACCTCACGTAGCAATAATCTTGGACAACCAAATGTACTGCTGAATGCGCTCCTGGCTATTCAACTTCTTTGTTCTGACTTCTTCAGCTCAAATAGCCTGTGATCAAATTCTATTGTGTTCAACGAAGCTTGATAATCCGGCCCGTACAACATTCTGGAGATCGTCTACTCAGAAATGTCAACTGGAGTCTTTCTCACTAGCACCCAAGTCAATGCGGGCCTCTTCTTTGAATCTTGGCCCCCTAATGCCAACCGCTGCAAGGTGGCTGCATAGAACTCTCGAACTAAACACAGGCTATAGCTTCCTGAAGGCTCAGTTAACCACCACAACTTGTATTTATCAAAAACTTCCTATAGCTCTGGGAGATCTTTAAGCCCCGTGGTTACCAGCCTTGGCTCCTCATATACACTCCTCTTTGGATTGCCTTTTTCATTGGGAGCAATATCTCAATTGTACATAGCCCACATGCCATGGACACACCATCTCCGTATATTTCTCGGTTGCTCATTTGATGTGTCCAAAGTCTCCGTCAGCTCATTATCAGAATCCCCCGTTGGGCATGCGATTCATCAACTCACTCAGTGTTTTGCCCAGCTGTGGGAGCCTCAAGAACAAGTGCAACAGCAGCCCTAGCACTCTCATCAGTGCGGCTGGGTGGATCTCTTGCAAGTGGAGTGGGAGTATCAACCAGAGCTGTCGGATTTGAACTTTGTTGAGCCCTAGCCCTAGTAGATCTCCTCACTAGCTGCTCCTCCGATACTTCATATTCCTCCTCAGAGCCACTCGACTCTTCAGAGGATGATGGATCATCACGTAGTCTACGGTATGAGAGTTGACTGTGCTCAGGTGTTTGCTTCTTTGTTGGACCCTTTTGGTGTACCTCTGGGAGCCATTGTACCTGTGGAAACAATGTTAGTGTGCAAGATTAGATGAAATAGAAAATATTTTTGGGCTGGTGCCCAGTGGTCTTGACGGGTGACTAAACGAGTCGTTGCCACCGGTAATGACTTGTGAGGTCACTCGTTGTCTTAGACTAGCCTTTCTTCAAGTTGGTCCACTGTACTTGACGACTGGTCCCAACGAGTCGTTACCAAAGGCAACAACTCATTAGGTTAGTCGTTAGGTACACTGCCTCATTAGTTTAATTTTCCCACTCAGGATGAGCTACATAACAAGTCGTTTGGTGATGCAACGACTCGTGGTGTGGCTCGTGCCCAAGAGTTCCTATTCATCTTCCTCCTCTTCCCAGTTTCAATCCAACAAACACAAATATCAATCTAAAATCAACCCAAGTAAATATACGATCGAAAATCATTGTTTAACTCTTCCTAGGGTTAATTTTAATGACGAGGCAAATATAAACACCATATTAATCGAACTAAATTCAAGATCATTCACACATGGTTCTTTGAAATTTCTTGATTAGTTGTAGTTATATTAAGATTTCAATGGGGAAAGAGTACTCACAATATGCTTTGAACAACGAAGGAGTGCAATCGTGTGTGCTTGAGTGATAGGGCGTGCAAGGTTAAAGGTGATTGACGATGAGTTTTTAGTGAAGAAGAAGAAGAAGAAGAGCAGAGGGAAAATTTTCAAGTTTTAAGTTTACTAGGAAGCATAGTAATTGAATCGGGTCTTTGTTGGTTTAAATTAGGATTTTCCCAAATTCCAGTCATGGGTAGGGTTAGGTTAACTTACTTGGGACCTAACGAGTCAAGTAATGATTCGTGGTGTTACCCAACGAGTCATTTCCTAAGTCATGGTCCTTGGACTTATGTAGCTTCCCGACGGGTCATTCACGACTCGTTTGGTCTCCCAACGATTCTTGAGTGAGCCGTTATCACCATTGTTCTTTTAATTCAGTCTTAGATCCAGTGTACCTGATGGGGGACCCAACGATTCATTCCTTGGAGAAGCGACTCGTGAAGTCACCCGTTGCTACTCTGTTTTCTACAGTTCTCTTCACGACTTGACTGAACGAGTCGTCAAGTCAGACAATGACTCGTTTTGTGATTTTTCTGCACCAGAACTGAAGTTCCAGTTTTTGGTTCCAACTTCAGATTTTCCATCTTATTCACCTGCACCCATAAACAAAAGTTAACACTAACTTTTTCTTACATTTACAATTTGGGTTGCCTCCCAAGAAGCGCTTGATTTAACGTCGCGGCACGACATGCGTTTTTTCTCTACTCAGACTTCACCAAAACACCTCCATGGGTTGCTTCCCATGCAGTGCTTGATTTAACGTCGTGGCATGAGACAATTCTCTTGACTACTCAGAATTCATCAAGTGACTCTTCTCCATACTCCAATGCTGAAATTATGTTGAATTCCTTACGCTGTTTCATGGTTCGGCAAATGTTGAAGGTGACCTCTTCTTTGTTCAACCAGAATTTCAACTGGCCTACCTCCACATCTACTAGGGCCCTACCTATTGCAAGGAATGGTCACCCCAAAATGATAAGGACCTCAGAATCGACTTTGCAATCCAAAATCACGATGTCTGCTGGGAATATGAATTTGTCCACTTTGACCAGTACATCAAACAAAATCCCCACCAGCTTTTTAACTGTTCTATTAGCTATCAGTAGCCGCATCAAAGTTGGTGTGGGGGTTCCAAAGCCTAACTTTTTAAACACTGCTAGCGGCATCAAATTTATGCTAGCTCCCAAGTCACAAAGTGCCTTGCAAACTCAACCTCCCCAATGGTACAAGGTATAGTAAACGTACCTAGGTCTTCCTTTTTCTATGCTAGGACCCGTGTAGTGATGGCACCACAGTGGTGCAAATTATTGGTAGGTTTCAAACTTACCATCCTTTTCTGGTGACGAGGTCCTTCATGAATTTGGCATATCTGGGCATTTGCTCAAGTGCCTCCACCAATGGAATGTTGACTGACATCTGCCTGAGCATAGAGATAAACTTTTGATATTTCCCATCTTCAGCATTCTTTTTCTAGCGCTGGGGATAAGGGGGAGGAGGTCTAGGGATTGATGTGAGTTTTTGTTGTGCCTCCTTCTCCTTCCTATGGGAATCTCCTTGCTCCTTTGCAGTACTAGAAGCAGTTTAAACATCTGAGTCCCCAACCAAAGCTAGGTTTTCAAAGTCCACTACACCATCATCATCTATCAACACGGGCTTGTCTGACTCCTTAACTACAACTGGCCTCGGGGGATCAACTGTGGCCTTCCCGCTCCTAGTAGTGACCGCCATGTAGTGACTGACATTTTTTGGGTTTGCACAGTATTGTTGGGAAGTGTGCCTCTTTGCCTCTGATTAATTGCAATAGAAATCTGACTCATCTGCTGCTCAATCTGTCTGATCGCCACAGCATGATACTCCACTTTTTGATTTAAACTGGAAATATCAGCCTGGAGCTCCTTAAAGTGGTTGTTTGTTGTCTCCATCTGCTTGTGTACTTTGGATAGCATCTCCTCAATGCTGAACCACTGAACACTGGCTCACGGTTTCGTGAAGGAACATACAGACCACTCCTATCATTTTCGAACTCCTCACGCTTCTTCAGTCCCCGTTGCCTCGATATTGACCCCGGTTGTAATTATTATCTTTGTATAAGTTTTGACCTTGGTTCCTTTGACCTTGACGCCAAGAGTCTTGGTTAGACCCTTGGGTGTTGGTCCGAAAACCCACCCTCTGATCATTCAAATAGTTGACCTCTTCTTCATACTCAGACTCACAACCATCATTTCTCGGGGCCTTGCCCTGAGAACCTACAACTGTCACCTTTTCTGCTCTGACTTCCATCAGGTGTTTGGCAAGAAAACACATGGTAGTTTTTATCTCTACTATATCCTGATTACTCTCTTCATCTCTTCTCCTCTATTCAATAGACATACCAACCGCATAACCTCCGGCTCTCTAGTATGCCAAGCTCGGTTGGTTTTGGTGATCTTGTCTAGTAGCTCTATAGCCTCTGCATAGGTGTGACTCATAAAAGTTCCTCCGGAGACGGTATCAGCCACCGCCTTAGTGTTGGCATTCAGAGACCTGTAAAAGATCTCCAACAGTGTATCATCCGGAATTTTGTAAATTGGCACCTTTTTGAGCTTTTTGTTGAAACAAAGCCAGGTCTCGTGGAGTGCCTTAGAATTTAGCTGTCTGAAGTTATAAATCTCATCCTTCAACTTCAATGCTTTGGACGGAGGGAAGAACCTTTCAAGAAAAGATCTCTTAAGCTCTCCCCAAGTAGTGATGGAATCATTCGGCAACTCAGCCAGCCACGTAGTTGCCTCACTCCCTAGAGATAATGGAAATGACCTCAGTCTAATAGTGTCCTGGCTCACCCTCGGTTGCTTGTATGCCTTACATATTCCCACAAAATTTGTCAGGTGAGCGTGGGCATCATCAGATGCGTGACCCGCAAATATTCCCTTCATATTAAGCAGTTGGATCATAGCACTAGTAATGTCAAACTTCGCCCCAATAGGCAAAGGAGGAGGGACTATAGCTCCAGTGGCACCAACTTCATCTATATACGCATCATCTTCCTCATCAAAAGATCGGTGTCACTGGTGTTCTGGACCTCTGGGTCGTCTAGCTCTTTTAGCTTCTGCAGCTACACGCTACTCTTCACCAACTCTGGCTAACTCACGATCTCTAGCCCGAGCTTGCTCTTCAGCTAACATTCTTGCTGTGGCCTGGTCCACGGTTTCTTGCTCTTGTATGTTGGCCATTCTTCTCAGGTTTCTTAACGTTAGCTTAAGTTCGTGATCAATTAGAACCAGGGGATTTCCTTGGCTTCTAGTATCGGGCATGCACAAACCTAAGACCTATTAAGCAACCAAAACAAAAAAGAGAAAATAAAAAAGAAATAACAACCAATAGCAAAGTTAATACAATTAACAAAAGCCTTAGCCGTATTCCCCGGCAATGGCGCCAAAATTTGATGTCGCCCAAATTACACCTGATAATTGAGATAGAAGCGGTCGATTGTCAAATATAGAACCCAATAAAGGTTGAGGTCGGTCCCACAGGGAATATGGTAAGAACTTAAGTTAATGCGAATAACTATGACTATTGATTTACTTATTTCGAAAGGGGGAAAATATAGAATAATAAACAAAGTAATAATTACTGAATGTTGAAATCAAATTTGGTTTGTATTCAATTAACGATTTGACTAGGATTGTGTTTCCCAAGATTTCATAACCATAAGGCTTTTAAACTAGTGATCTATTCCGGTGTTTAACATGCAATATTGGTAAGTTAGGTTCACCTAAATGGTTTGTCCCCTATCTAGATGATTTTCACCACGTAACTTGGTCCGTATACGGGTGTACTTTAGTTGACCCTTATCCTTAATAGCGGATTAGCTATCCCCGGACAAGTTCAAGCTATTATATGAGGGTCGATAGCCTCAAATCTCCATTGTTAATCCTTTTTCCCATTCTTTACCTCCTTGGTCCAGTAAGTAAGTATAAGGCAAGTCCTAACATTTGCAATTGTCAAGAATCAATCAAAACGAAGGGAAAAATAATATATGCATAAAATCCTGTTCAAGAATCACTAAGAGTTTTTACCTATGTGCGTTAATTCATCTTGGTTCCCAAAAACCTAATTTATGGGTTTAGCTACTCATATTTGTATGATTGCAATCAAAAAATATTGAAGAAATCATAATTGCAACTTACAAATTATTGTAGAATAGAAACCACATAAATTGAATAAAACTCCAATGTTGCTTTCATTTCTTGAATCAAGAAAAATTGTATGAAAATCCTCTCAAAAGTCGTTCTCTAATTGTCAAGAAATTTGTCTCAAAATCGCCTAAAAATCCTTCTAGAATCGTCTCTTAAAAATAAACCTAAATTGGGTATTTATAATTCTAAGAAATCCTTTTCCTAAATAAAACTAGAAACCAAGTCGGCAGTGGAAACGGGCTAGGAGACAGGTCGTTTGTCCTTCTGACGAGTCATTCCTTGCATATATTAGTCGTCCTCAGAATTGCACCCAGTTGTGGAAACGGGTCACCTAACGACTCGTCGTGCCTGAGCACGAGGCGTTAGGTCCCTCGTGGACTGACTCCTTCAAAACTCCAGTGCACTTCACGGATGGTTCCAGTGGCCTGCCAATGAGTCGTTTCATCTCATGACGACTCATTATGTGTATCATCAACTTCACTAGTGACTTTGTTGAAATTTTCTCTTCCATTCCCAACTCATCACCAGGTGTAATGAGTCGTTCCTCCAACTCGTCAAGTACACTACCTTGCTTCTTCCAAACTCCAACTTTTTCCCACGCCTTAAGCAACGCATCGTGCCTCCTACCAACGACTCGTTAAGTGCCTGGCAGTCACCTTTCAATTATTTTTAGCATTAATTTGACCAAATTCACTTCCAAACCTATTTTCCTGTACATTAAGCACAAAACACATCATACCCATATAAACATAACTGGAATGTGCATAGTGTCGAAAGTGCCATAAAATCATGACACATCAAGGGCCTGAAGCACTATGTGCAAGTGAGTAGCATGCTCCTCCTCGCTCAGGGAGTATATAAGGATATCATCGATGAACACAATTATAAACATGTCCAAATACTGCTTGAACACCCTATTCATCAGGTCCATAAAAGCTGCAGGTGCCTTGGTTAGTCCAAATGACATAACCACAAAGTCATAATAGCCATACTGGGTTCTGAAGGCAGTCTTCGGGATATCACACTCCTGAAATCTGAGTTGATGGTATCCGGACTTGAGATCTATCTTCGAGAAACACTTGGCACCCTGGAGCTGGTCAAATAAATCATTGATCCTAAGCAAGGGGTACCTGTTCTTGACATTGACCTTATTCAACTGCCAATAGTCAATACACATTCGAAAGGACCATTCCTTCTTTCGAACAAAGAGAATCGGTGCCCCCCATAGAGACTTGCTCGGTCTAATGAAACCCTTATCCAACAAGTCCTTCAACTATTCTTTTAGCTCGTTTAGCTTGACTGGAGCCATCCTGTAAGGAGGAATAGAGATAAATTGCATATCGGGCAATAAATCAATATCGAAATTGATTTCCTTCTCCGGAGGAACACTTGGCAAATCATCAGGGAAAACTTCTGGATACTCATACACCACTAGAACTGACTGAATAGTCGGGGTCTCGGTCTCTACATCCTTAACCCTAACTAAGTGGTACATGAAACCCTTAGAGATCATTTTCCGGGCCTTAAGGTATGAAATAAACCGACCAGATGGTACGGCCGAACTACCATTCAACTCCAAAACTAACTCACCCAAAAATGGAAATTCCACTGCACGAGTCCTACAATTAATTAAAGCGTAACATGCAAACAACCAATCCATACCCAAAATGATGTCAAAGTCAGTCATGGCCAATTCTACTAAGTCCGCGGAGGTAACCTTATGCAGTACCGTAATGGGGCAACGCCTATACACCCGCCTATCTGCCACTGATTCACCGACTAAAGTATATACGGAGAACGGTTCTAAAAAAATATCAGGCCTAACTCAAAAACTACTAGCAATAAAAGGGATCACAAAAGACAAAGTGGCTCCTGGGTGTAACAAAGCATAAGCAGCAATATGAAATACTTGCAACATACCCGTGACCACTTCTGGCGACGCTTCCTGCTTCTGTCGGGGTACTAGGGCATAAAATTGGTTTTGGCGCTGACCGCCTGCTGCACTAGTGGAAGCACCCTGCCGTGGGGGTTGTGCTGCTAGAGTGGTAGAACTGGCTACATGGCAATCTCTGATCCTATGTCCGGTTTGCCACACCCGAAACAAGCATCTGCACCGACCAGGAACCTCTCGGGATGATTTTTACTGCATCTCGCAGAAACTGGGAATGTGCGCTCTACTTGCATGCTACCATGATCCCTCGAGCCTGTAGCCTTGCCCCTCCAGTATCCCTTGAACTTGGATGGCGTGTTGGCCGATGATGGAGCTGGAGCAATGGACTTGTGCTGAGTCTGCTAACGTGGTCCACCTCCTGACCTGGCCTGAGAAACCCCATAGTTGTCAGTCCTGGCCCTCTTGGCCTCTCTATGCCTCCTGTAAACTGACTCCATCTGCTGTTCATGCAATACAATACGGGGATGTGCCACCAACTCCGGAGCATATTTAGATAACTGGGTGAACATCAATGCATACTCTTGGACAGATATGCTACCTTGCTTCAGATTAACAAACTCGGCTGCCTTGAGCTCCTCATCTCCCGAGGGAAGAACCGATCCATGAAAGTAGTGTGAAACTCATCCCATCTTATGGGGCCTGCACCCGCCACCCTGGCATCTCTCCATTGCTTAAACCATATGTGTGCTACCCCCTTTAGCTTATAGGAGGTCAAGTCAACGCATTCCCCATTGTTCACCCCCATGACTTGGGTGATTTTCAGAATCTCCTCTATAAAATCGTGTGGATCCTCATCCACCTTTGACCCCATGAACTCCAGAGGGCTCATCCTCAAAAAGTCCCTCACCCTAGCTGCCGCTGCATTCCCATTCTAAGGGATATACGCCAGTGTATGATTTTGGACCTGGCAATCATGGCCTGTGCCAGCATCTGAATCGCTGCCCTAAACTCAACATGGGTGATCTTGGGCAGAATTTCATGACCAAGTGATACTCAAATACTTCATTTATACTTGTTTATCTATTGTTATGTGTACATTCTCATGTGATTTTTAGGTAAATATGAATTTATAGTTAGAAGGAATTTTTGGAAGCTAATGTACAAGTTGGTGAAGTGCGGGAATGGATTCGGAAGCAAGAAGTGGAAGTTGACAAGGGAAGTTCGCAAAAATAGGGGCTCCGCGATGGCTCGGTGTCACGCTACCATCGCGGAGGAAGTCTGCCTGGGAGGAATAAATTGTGTCAAATTCCAATGGAGGTGCGCGTTACCTCCGTGGCACAGAGGCAGTGCTCCGTGATGCACTCCGTGTCACATTGAGTGTGATTACCTGGAACCTCAAGTTCCAGTGAAGGTACGCGATAGCACCGTGGCACAGAGGCAGTGCTCCGCGATACACTCCGTCCCACGTTGCTTGTTATTACAGAAAAATTTCCACTAGTATAAATAACACACTTAGGTTTTATTTTAAACATTCTGACATTTTGGAGCAAGAACGTGGTTAGTAGGCAGTTTAGAGGACAAAATTCTAGGGTTAATTCTCTTCCTTTTCTCTTTAATTTCAATTGCTTGTTTGAAGATGTTTAATCCACAAATGAGTGGCTAATTCACCTTTTACTGAGGTTAAGGATAATTGTAGAGGAATGTAATTATTAATCATTTCAATTTTCATCTTTTCTATAATGGTTGTTCTATCAATTCTTGTGTTTACTACATTAATGTTTGGCCAATGTTAATGTATATCTTAGAAATCCAATTCTGATTCTGAAAAGGAAAGTAATTGGACAGATGTGAATTGTTAGGATATGATCTTTTCTTAGTTGAGAAAATGGAGAAAAGATTTACGTTCAGAATAGAAATATATCTAAAGTCGTATTAGTTATGTATGGCTAGAGAATGGGGTTCTTATAACAGAAATGTATAATAAGGTCTCATGATTCTTTAATTGGATAGGAGTCAAAAAATCCAATCCATAGGCAATTAATTCCTGACTAACAACCGAAGAGAAGACTGACTGATTTGAATTAAGAAATTACATCCCTGCATGCTTGCCTTAACCTCAGCTTGTTCTTTGCTATTGTTCAGACTTTAAATTACAATCTTTACTTATGTTCTTATTAACTATTAATATCGACTCGTAAAACATTATTTGTTTGGTTGTCTACATTCATAGAGATATCGTTCACTACCACTTAGATTAATTTCTACCGTAGTTCAGTCCCTGTGGGATCGATACTTGGCTTGAAATAAAACCACTTTACTACTTGTATGACCATGTGCACTTGCATGTAGTTTGGTCCGAACAAGTTTTTGGCGCTGTTGCCGGGGACTGGCAATTGGTAAATTTATTTCCTTAGTGTTAGTTTACAAATTCAATATAAGTGTTGACAACTTGATCTTAGCCTTTCTCTTGCAGGTACTGCATTTTTCTGAACATTGGTAAGAGACAAGGAGTTGGTGGATTCATTTACAGAGCTAGAGAGACAATTTCATCACCAAAGAGGGAAGCTCTAGAGAAGAAGCTGCAGTTGCTAAGACAGGCAATTCAGGAGCAACAACAGAATCCACCGATTGTGAGGGCAGTTTTAGTGCCCGAGGAGATGGCAGCAAGACCGGTCCGCGAAGTGGCAATCCCGCATGCAAATAATGTGACATCCAGTATTGGCAAACCAGAGCCAGGAGGGAGGTTTGAGCTTAAGCAGAATATGGTGCAGTTGTTGCACACCAGCGGGCAATTTACAGGTCTCCTTCATGAAGATCCACAACAACATCTCCAAAAAATTATTGGAGATAAGTGACACCTACATCCCTGCTGGAGTATCATCTGACTATGTGAGGCTTACATTATTCCCGTTCTCACTGTTGGGGGAAGCAAACAGGTGGTTGAAAGCAGAACCACCTAATTCTATCACTACTTGGGATGATCTCGCAAAGAAGTTTTTGATACGATTCTTTCCATCTGGGAAGACAGCCAGACTTAGAAGTCAGATTCTAAGTTTCAAACAAGAGAGGGTGAGAATTTGTATCAGGCTTGAGAGAGGTTCAAGTCAATGTTAAGGGATTGTCCTCATCATCACTAGTCTAATGATGTGTTGGTGCACACATTCATTGAGGGTTTGGAACCACATACTAAGATTCTGTTAGATTCAGTAGCCAGTGGGAAGGCATTGGAGAAGACTTATGAGGAGCTCTACACTTTGTTAAACCGTATTTCACAAGGAAATCCAGAATGGAATGCGGATTCAACTTGAGGAGGTACAAGGAAAGCTGCAAGAGTCTTTTAGGTGGATGGTTTTACATCTATTGCTACATAGATAGTTGCGTTGCAAAATCAACTCAACACCCACTTCAGTAGTATGAGCTTGAGCCAAGCACAAGCCCCAGTCAATGCAGTTAATCAGGTATGGTGTGAAGTATGTGGGAGTAGTGAGCACTCAGCTGAGTGTTGTGCTGCCAATCCGGACTCAGTAAATTTTGTTGGGAACGTCCAGAGGAACAATAATCAACAGTATGGCAACAGTTACAACCCAAATTGGAGGAATCATCCGAATTTTTCTTGGGGGAGTAATAGTCATCAAGGACAGAGTGCAAATCAGGGTGTGCAGAGAAATCAAGGGGCGCATCAAAATTTTCTGTCTGAATATAGAGGAAACAATGCACCTCCTCCACCACCCAGCAGCATTGAGGATATGTTCAAAACAATAATAGCTAATCAAGCGCAGATGCAGGCTGATTATGTGAAATTAGCAACTGACATGAAAAATCAGCAGTTAGCTACAAAGGCATTGGAGTATCAGTTTGGACAGTTAGCTGGAGCTCAAAACACCAGACCCAGGGGAGGACTACCAAGTGATACTGACCCAAATCCAAAGCAGGTCAATGCAGTTACAACAAGGAGTGGAATTCAACTTAAGGAGGTGGAACCAGAAAGGCCACCTCAGCAATTTGGAGCAGCGGAAAAAGATGGGGAACATGATGATGTGAGGGGGAAGGAAAAGGCAACTAAGATAGAAAGACCACCACCCCTGTTTCCTCAGAGATTAAAGAAGCACAAGGAGGAAGCTTGCTTCAAGAAATTCATGGAAGTGTTGAAACAGGTACATATTAACTTACCTTTAGTTGATGTTTTGCAGGGAGTGCTGAAATATGCCAAGTACATCAAGGACATTGTTGCAAACAAAAGCAGATTGACGGAGTATGCTACGGTGGCGCTTACTGAGGAGTGCACCTCCCGAATACAGAATAGATTGCCGACAAAGCTCAAGGATCCTGGGAGCTTTACCATTCAGATTACAATTGGGCAATCTATTCGAGCTAGTGGATTATGTGATTTGGGAGCAAGCATAAACTTGATGCCGACATCGGTGTTCAAGAAGTTGGGGCTGGGCAGCCCTAGACCAACTACTATGATCTTGCAGCTAGTTGACCGTTCGTTGTCCAGACCTGATGGTATTATGGAGGATGTGCTAGTGCAAGTGGGCTCCCTCATTTTCCCGGTGGATTTTATTATCTTGGATTTCGAGCAGGATGCGGAAGTCCCATTTATTTTGGGACGTCCTTTCTTGGTAACCGGGCGAGCTTTGATTGATGTGGCTGCTGGGCAGCTAACCATGCGAGCACATGAAAAAGTAGAGGTTTTTGATGTGTACAAGGCCATGAAGCTACCGACCATTTATGAGGAGCTATCAACAATCAATGTGCTAAATCAGGAATCGACTCTTCATAATTTTGACTCACCGGACCCATTGGAGAGAGCCTTGATGGGCTTCGATCATTTTGGAGACAGTGCTACATATGAGATGGTGCAAATGTTGAACGAGCCAAAATGGTTTCCCAGGAAGCAATACTTTGAGTCGTTGATGAGGTCCTTGGAACCATTGCCAAAGCCATCATTGAGGAGGCACCGAAAATGGAGTTGAAGACATTGCCTCCACATTTGAAGTATGTATTTCTGGGGGAAGATGACACCTTGCCAGTCATCATTTCCGCAGAACTGATAGAGGCAAAAGTAAAAGATGCATTGGTGGTCCTCAAGAGGCAGAAGAAAGCAATGGGTTGGCAGATGTCGGACATCAGAGGAATTAATTCAGCTTTTTGCACACACAGGATTTTTATGGAAGAAGGATCCAAGCCAACTATGCAACATCAGCGGAGGTTGAATCCAGTGATGAAGGATGTAGTCAGAAAGGAAGTGATCAAGTGGCTTGATGTAGGTGTGGTATATCCCATTTGAGACAATGAATGGGTTATCCCAGTTCAGTGTGTCCCAAAGAAAGGAGGGATGACCGTGGTCACCAACGAAAAGAATGAGCTGATTCCCACACGCACAGTCATAGGCTGGCGAATTTGCATGGATTACAGGAAGCTCAATGAGGCCACGAGGAAAGATCATTATCCTATTCCATTTATTGATCAGATTTTGGACAGGTTGGCAGGTCAAGAGTATTATTGTTTTTTGGATGGATATTATGGCTATAATCAAATAGTCATAGCACCGTAGGATCAGGAGAAGACCACTTTTACATGTACTTATGGGACATATGCTTTCAGGCGGATGCCATTTGGTCTATGCAATGCAGCAGCCACATTCCAGAGATGCATGATGGCGATCTTTCACATATGGTGGAAGATTTTGTCAAGGTATTTATAGATGACTTTTCTGTTTTTGGTAATTCATTTGCTACATGTTTTCAAAATCTTGACAGGGTGCTAACTCAATGTGAAGACTCAAACCTTGTGCTCAACTGGGAGAAATGTCATTTTTTAGTCAAGGATGGTATCGTCCTTGGCCATAAGGTGTCATGCAAAGGGTTGGAAGTCGATTGTGAAAATATTGAAGTGATTGAAAATCTACCACCACCAGTGTCAGTGAAGGGTGTTTGTAGTTTTCTCGGACATGCGGGGTTCTACAGACGGTTCATCAAGAACTTCTCAAAAATTTCTAGACCGATATGCCGGTTGCTAGAAAAAGAGGTGAAGTTCGAGTTTGACAAGGATTGTGTAAAATCATTCGAGGAGCTAAAACAGAAGCTGGTAGAAGCGCCCATTCTCACTTCTCCAGATTGGGAACAACCTTTTGAATTAATGTGTGATGCAAGTGACGTGGCTGTAGGAGCTGTATTGGGGCAGCGGAGGAATAAGATTTTTTATTCCATTTATTATGCAAGCAAAACACTTGATGCAGCCAAAGTCAATTATACAGTCATGGAAAAGGAGATGCTAGCATTGGTGTTCGCATTTGATAAATTCAAGTCCTACTTGGTGGGTTCAAAAGTAGTGGTATATACTGATCATGCATCAATTCAGTATTTGTTTGGTAAGAAGGATGCAAAGCCTAGACTAATCAGATGGATATTGTTGCTACAAGAGTTTGACCTAGAGATTCGGGACAGAAAAGGGAGCAAGAATCAAGTGGAAGATAACCTATCGCGATTGGAAAGTCATTTGCATGTAAAGGAAGGTGATAGCATCAAAGAAGAGTTCCCAGATGAGCAACTCTTGGCAATAAGGGAAGCTGAAATCCCTTGGTAGGCAGATATTGTGAATTTGCTGGTAAGTGGAGTCTACCCACCGGAGGCTACGGCTCAACAAAGAAAGAAGTTGAGACATGATTGCAGATATTACATATGGGATGAGCCGTATCTGTTTAAGCAGGGACTGGATCAAGTGATGAGATGATGCATCCCAGAGAGCTAGATTGCAGAAGTATTGAGGAGTTGTCACTCATCGTTGTATGGAGGGCACCACGGAGGAGAGCGGACACCTCACAAGGTGCTACATTTAGGTTTCTTTTGGCCTACACTGTTGAGATTCTATAGCATATGTAAAAATGTGTGATAGATGTCAAAGAACAGGCACAATTGGAAGAAGACAGGAGTTGCCACTGCAGCAGATATTAGAAGTGGAGATTTTTGATGTATGGGGAATAGACTTCATGGGCCCATTTACACCATCATTTGGTAATCGTTACATCTTGGTAGCGGTTGACTATGTATCTAAGTGGGTCGAGGCAGCAGCTTGTCCCAGGAATGACAACAAGGTGGTGACGAAATTTGTGAAAAAACAAATTTTCACTAGGTTTGGGACACCTTGAGCTATTATCAGTGATGGAGGGGCTCATTTTATGAATGCAAGTTTCAGGAACTTACTAGCGAAGTATGGGGTGTGACACAAGGTAGCAACAACGTATCATCCCCAAACTAGTGGGCAAGTAGAGGTGTCAAACAGAGAGATAAAGCAGATTCTACAAAAGACAGTGAATGCAGAACGAATTGATTGGGCAACAAAACTTGACGATGCATTGTGGGCTTATAGAACTGCATACAAGGCACCCATTGGGACTTCTCCGTACAGATTGATTTATGGAAAGGCATCTCATCTACCAGTGGAGTTGGAACTGATTTTGGGCAGATTTATATGCCCAAGTGATACTCAAAAGTATCATTTTTGCCTTGTTTATCTAGCAATGTGTATACATTTTCATGTAATTGGTAATAAAATGTGAATTTATACTAACCAACTTGATTAGCATTGTTTTGCAGGTAAAATGTGATTTCGGAAAGCTAAAATGCATGTTGGATGATATCGGAGTTGGAGTTGGATGCGAGCAAGGAAAAGCATTGGACAGCATGAATCAAAGGGGCTCCGCGATGGAGCCGTGTCACGCTGCCATCGCGGAGGCATTCTACCTGGAGGGTGAAAATTCACCAAATTTCCAGTGAAGGTCTGCGTTTGCTCCGTGGCACAGAGCCAGTGCTCCGCGATGCACTCCGTGCCATGTTGAGCTTGAATTCCCGGACCCCCAGTTCCAGTGAGGGTCCGCGTTCATGGCGTGTCACGGAGGCAGTGCTCCGCGATGCACTCCGTGACACGTTGCTCATTATTCCGAGAAAAATTCCCACTAGTATAAATAGAACACTTAAGTTCATTTTTCATAATTCAGACTTGGTGGAGCAAGGACGTGGGTTACAGGCAGTTGAGGGACGAAAAGTTCAGGGTTTTTTCTCTCTTTCTTTCTTCTCTAATTCAATTGCTTGTATGATTAACACTCGTTTTATGATGATTAATCCACAAATGAGTGGCTAATTCCCTTCCTTGCTGAGGTTATGAACACTTCTGATGAATTTTGATTATTGATTATATGGTTTGTCATCTTTTTCTTCCATGTTGTTCTATTAATTCTTGTTTTTACTGCATTGGTGTGTGGCCTACATTAATGTACATCTAAAAAGTCCGATTTCACTCGAGAGAGCACGAAATTGGAAAGTTGTGAATTAATAGGATATTGTTCTTTACTTGGTTAGGGAAAACTGAGTTTTGATGTGCCTTCAGGATAGAAATATACCTGAAAGTCGTATTAGTCAATTTAGGAACCGGAATTGTATGGCTAGAACATGAATTGCATTTGATCACAAAAATGTAGACAGATGGTTCATGATTCTTAAGTGAGATTAAATACGAGAGTTTTAATCTCTTGGCAAATGTTCTTGGCTAGCAACAGGAAGAAAAGATTAACCAATTTATGATGATAATCAGTTTCATTACATGTTCGTTTAACCTTAGCATGCTCTTATCCATAGTTCAGATTCAAAGTAGATAATTGTTCTTAGTTTTAGTGTAAAATTTATCAAACAAACTATCAACTTTTTGGTTACGTTGTTGTCAGCATATTTAGAAGTAAAAATATAGTGTACTTGAGCAAATTGCACTTAACCCAAGTCTTTGTGGGATCGATACTTGTCTTACTAAAGCCACTTACTACTTGTTCGACCACGTGCACTTGCGTGTTGTTTTATATACCCTATAAATAGACCGAATAAATTTTTGGCGCCGTTGCCGGGGACTTGGCAATTGGTGAATTATTTTAAGTGTTAATTTACTGTATTTTTAATTTTTTTTCTCTTAAGTGTTGACAACTTGGTCTTAGCCTGTATTTTGCAGACTTAATTGCTGTGAACACTGGCAAGAGACAAAGAGCTGGTGGAATCTTATATAGAGCCAGAACGTATATTCCACAGTAAATGGAGAGAAGCTCTACAAAGAAAGCTGCAGTTGCTCAGACAGATGATTATGGAGCAACAACAAAATCCACCGGTTGTAAGGGCAGTGTTAGTGCCCGAAGAAGCAGCAGCAAGGCCGGTTCGCGAGGTGGCAATCCCACATGCCAATAATGTTACATCAAGTATCCGCAAACCAGAGCCTGGAGGGAGATTTGAACTGAAGCAAAATATGGTGCAGTTGTTGCACACAAGCGGGCAATTTACCGGTCTCCCTCATGAAGACCCACAACAGCATCTCCAAAACTTTTTGGAGATAAGTGACACTTACATACCCGCTGGAGTGTCACCAGACTATGTTCGGCTTACATTATTTCCATTCTCCTTACTTGGAGAAGCCAAGAGGTGGTTGAAAGCTGAGCCACCAAATTCTATTTCAACGTGGGATGATCTTGCACGGAAGTTCTTGATAAGGTTTTTTCCCTCTGGTAAAACAGCAAGACTTAGAAGTCAAATTCTAAGTTTCAAACAGAGGGAGGGAGAAAATTTATATCAAGCCTGGGAGAGATTTAAATCCATGTTGCGGGACTGTCCTCATCATCATCAGTCCAATGAGGTGTTGGTGCACACATTTATTGAGGGTTTGGAACCCCACACCAAAATATTGCTAGATTCAGCAGCTGGAGGGCAAGCGTAGGAAAAGACTTATGAGGAGCTGTATACCTTGCTAAACCGGATTTCACAGGGCAATCCAAAATGGAATGCTGATTCATCACGAGGTGGGACAAGGAAAGCAGCAGGAGTGCTTGAAGTGGATGGGTTTACAGCTATCGCTGCACAGATAGATGCCTTGCAAAATCAATTGAACAACCACTTCAACAACATGACTTTGAATCAGCCTTCAGCTCCAGTTAATGTAGTCCAGCAGATGTGGTGTGAAGTGTGTGGAAGCAGTGAGCACTCAGCTGAGTGTTGTGGAGCCAATCCTGACTCGGTAAACTTTGTGGGTAATGCACAAAGAAATCACCACCAGTATGGTAGTAGCTACAATTCAAATTGGAGGAATCATCCTAACTTCTCATGGGGTAGCAACAACCATCAAGGCCAAAGTTCGGGTCAAGATGTGCAAAGGAACCAAGTAGGGCAACAGAACTACCAATCTCAATTCAGAAATAACAATGCACCTCCTCCACCACCATCACCCAGCATTGAGGAGATGTTCAAGACTATGATAGCTAACCAAGCTCAATTGCAGGCTGACTATGTGAAATTTGCAGCCGAAGTGAAAAACAATCAGTTAGCTACCAAGGCTCTTGAGTATCAATTTGGGCAATTTGCTAGTGCCCAAAATACAAGGCCTAGAGGAGGACTGCCAAGCAACACGAATTCGAATCCCAAGAAGGTAAATGCAGTGACCACAAGGAGTGGTTTGCAGCTGAAGGAGGTGGAACCAAAAAGACCACCTCAACACTCGGGAGCAGCAGAAGTTGAGGGGGAGCACAGTTTGGAAAGGGGGAAGACCAAAGAAGCTGAATCAGAAAGACCTCCACCCCCGTTCCCTCAACGACTCAAGAAACACAAAGAGGAGGCGTGTTTCAAGAAATTCATGGAGGTGCTTATACAGGTACATGTTAATTTACCTCTTGTTGATGTCTTGCAGGGAGTGCCTAAATATGCCAAGTACATAAAGGACATCGTGGACAACAAAAGTCGGTTGACTGAGTATGCTACGGTGGCTTTAACAGAGGAGTGCACTTCCCTGATCCAAAATAGACTGCCCACAAAGCTAAAAGACCCTGGAAGTTTTACTATCCAGCTTACTATTTGGCAGAGCATCTGAGCTCATGGATTGTGTGACTTGGGGGCGAGTATAAATCTAATGCCGTCTTCGGTATTCAGAAAGTTGGGTTTAGGGAGTCCTAGACCCACAACCGTAATCTTGCAGTTGGCGGATCGATCCTTAGCTAGGCCGGATGGCATTGTTGAGGATGTTCTGGTGCAAGTTGGCTCCCTAATTTTCCCAGTAGATTTTGTCGTGCTGGATTTTGAACCAGATGCAGAAGTCCCATTTATTTTGGGACGACCCTTCTTGGCAACCGGGAAAGCAGTAATCGACGTAGCTGTGGGGCTACTCACAATGTGAGCACATGACAAGGTAGAGGTGTTCGATGTGTATAAATCAACCAAGCTCCTGATGGTGCATGAAGAACTCTAGGTGATCAATGTGATTGATCATGGTAATGCTAAGCAGATGAAGGATTCCCGAGAGTTAATGGGAAGACCACCGAATAGGTGTAAGCACTACTGGGGGGAGGATGGTGATCGAGAGAAATCGTCCATCACCCTAGCAGACAATTGAGCTTAAATGACGTCGAGCCGCGACGGTAAATCAGGCGTTGCACGGGAGGCAACCCGTGAAAATTTTTTCCTTCATTTTGTAAAGTGTAAATAGATTTTTCTTTTTCTTTTTCGTAATTTACTAAAAAAATTTTCATTTTAGTTATTGTTTTTAATTTTAGTTAGGTGAAACCTATAATTCTAACCAATTTTGTATAGCGAGATGATTTTCAGGTCAAACGGAGGAAAATGTGCACAGAATCGTGAAGGAAAAGTCGAGGTATGAAAATTTAATAAAATGTAGAAAACAGTGAGCTGGAGTGATAGCTCCGTGTCACGGAGGAGGACCTCCGCGTTACCCTCCGTGACACGTTGAGGTATAACCCGGAAATTTTAAAAATTTCCAGAATGCTATCGCGATGGCTCCGTGTCACGGAGGCAGTGCACCGCGATGCACTCCGTGACACGTTGCCGTGTATATCGCGATGGGTCACACCGGGTTGCCGGGTGACCCGCGTGTTTTTCTACCCTTTTAAACCCCGAAACCTCCCCTTTTCCCCACATTTTCAATTTCCTCCGCGACCAAACATCCCAAAACCCCTCTCCCATCAACGTGCCACGGTTTAAGGCAACAAATTTCCGAGTTTTCTTCAATTCTTCAACTTCAAGGAATGTTTTCCGATTCCCTCTCATGTGTTTGTCAATTTTCTTTGATTTTAAGCATGGGAGGTGAGCTAAATTGCCCTAAGTCGAAATTAAGCATGAATTCGAGTTATTTGTTGATTGATAAATGTTTGGAATGTCGTTATGATTGTTTGAACTTGTCGATTGAATAAATTATTAGAATTTGATTGATAAAATCAATTCTAGGGCTTGTTGTTGAAATTGAAGTTGGAAATGTGTTGAAATTGTGAATTTTATGCTGGGTTGTACGTGTTGAATGAGATGAGTCGTTGTACAAATTGTTGGAATGTTAATAGACGATGAATTCTCGGGTTTGGGGGGAAATGTTGAAATTTGTTCGAATTTGGTTAGTTGGATAGGTTCATGTATATAAATTTTTGTTGTTATTTTTGTTTCTTTGTTTTTCTTTGCTAAGTGCGATAGTTAAAATGTTAGCGATGGTAGTGATTGAGAGTAGTTGTATGAAGTCTGAGTAGTACACAGAAGTTATGCCATCGAATTTTCTTTTGAACGCACTAAGCATGATTGAATAGCTGGTTGTTTTGTGTAAATAAAGTTATTCTTGCCGTATTGTTGTAACTGTAGCTAAGGACTAAGTGTGGGGTAACTTAGCGTAACCCGAACTTAGCCGAAGTTAATATTTATTTAGCTTAACATTGAGCTTGTTGACTTGGGTTGACAGGTAAAATGGCAAGCCGGCAAGATAAAGAGAAAGGTGCATCAACTTCAGGCACCGGAAGGAAGAGACTCAGACTGGGCACAGCAGTCCCAACAGCACCAGCAGTTCCACGCGGCCAGCGCCGCTAATATGGAACAAGATGGGTGACTGACGAGGGGAAAAAGTGGTACGCCAAGCACAAAGAGAACAAATATTTCCCCGAGGAACATATAGCACGGGAGCCATTGGCACAGGAGTTCCCAAGGATGGTTCACCGGATCGAGGCAGCTGGGCTCAATTTCATATTCGAGGAGCCCAAAGAATGCAACCTGCACCTGGTTCGGGAGTTCTATGCTAATTGGAACCCGTCAATCAGAAGCCACACCATCAAAATCAGAGGGCAGATAGTCACTCTGGAGCCCCACCAGCTCAATGCCATCATAGGAGCGCGGGACACAGACGCCCACATCCTCCAACATTTGAACATTACCCCACCGTATGCTGACATCAGACGCACACTGTGTGGGGCCCGATCTACAGCTAGATGGAGCAGGCACAAGGAAAGGGGCTACCACCAGACTCTGCCATATTCACAGATGAATAGGGAATCCCGAATCTGGCTGAAGATAGTCTGCTCTTGCCTCATCCTGGGGGTACATAAGACTGATGTAACCTGGGATCGTGTTTGCCTGGTGTACGCCCTGATGAAAGGGCTGGAGATAAATGTCGGGGCGGTTATTATATCCGCCATGAAGAGAGCCCGGTTGCACCAGGGGCACAGGTATGGTTTCGGTGGACTACTCACCACCTTTCTCAGGGGCCTCGATGTTGAGGAGGAGGCCCTCGATTATATCCCGCAGTTGGAGCGGCGGGCCTTAGATGTTACCAAAACTAAGGCTCCCGACACCACCCACGGGCCAGTGCTGACACTTGACGAGCGACACGCTCGTGATGACCAGTACATGGAGTGGATGTATGGGATGCAGATGCTCCAGCTCAGGATAGGTGGGAGGCCAGCGACAGAGGAGGAGCTATGGCAGCTTGAGCTAGATTACCCGTTTGGCGAAAACGCCAGGGCTCTATGCCGAGTAGGGCCAGCCTTTGTAGAGCCCACGGATGATGACGTCCCCACGGACGAGGAGACACGTCGGGAGGACTCCAATGTGGAGTCCGATGATGACGACGGAGGCGACTCGGACATGGGAGATGAAGCAGCAGCACCCGACAAAGAAGTGGAATACTTTGATTGTTCAGGGAGTTCCACCACTCGATTTTGTGCTATTTAATTTTTGTGAACACTGGGGACAATGTTCGGATTAAGTGTGGGGTGGGAGTGGTTAGGTGCTGGTCTGGGCTATTTTGTTTGTATGTTCTCCTCTATTATTTTGTATGTTGTGTTTCCCTGTGTTTGTGAATTTTCAAATTGTTCTGTATTTGTAAATCTTTGTGAAATTGATATATGTTGTTGAATGTTGCCAGCTGATTCTGTAAATATTTTTTTTTGTTTATCGAAATGATCGATATTTTTAAAAATTTCTTTAAAGTATTGTGTACATAAATTTTTTTCTTTTCCTATCGAAATGATTGATATTTTGCAAATTTTTCAACTTTTAATTTTGGGTTTCTCAGCATTTCTTTTCGGTTCTTTTACCGAGAATGGTCCCATTGAAGCGACGTCTTAAGTAGTGACTATTCCCTATGATGGATGGATGATGACCGTCTTAAGGGAAATGTAGTCATTAGGAGTAGATATTTTTTTCAATTATTTTTAGTTTTTTTCCTTGGTGGGTTGCATCCCGGAACCTGTAGTTACTATATGGTTGCGAAATTTTGGTTGCACGTTGTACATGATATTCAAAATGCAAAGGGGATTCATATGAAAGCATGCAATCTTGTAAATATGTTGAGATACCTCGACTATAGAGTTCGATTCAGTGTGATTGAGGCTTAATGTTTGAATTCCTGTAATTAGCTGATTGAAGAATCTGTGAATACATCTTGAATCGAGCATGTGCATAAAGTGTGAAGTGAGGTGTTGATATTCCATGCTATTGTGAAGTGTCTAGAACTTGCCTGGTGTGTGTACAAAACGAAATGAAGGAGGTGTATTGTAGGAAAGGATGTAGGCATTTCTTTGTTTTAACCGAGAGTTTCTATTTTCTTCTTGTCATACTCCCCCTTTCTGTGATTGTATACCCTTGTCAGCCCTTTGAGCCTTTAGCCTATTATTTCTTTCTTTTGTCCAAAAAGTGTAAACCGAGCTTAATTCCTTCTTTTCATTAGCCGTAAAGTCTATACAAAACTCTTAAGCGCTTAAGAAGAGAAAATAATTTTCCCAAAGTGTCAAAGAGTGAGAATGGTGAAAAGAAAAAGAAAAGCAGAGTGAGGGAAGAAAAGAAAAGGTTGAAGGTGCACTGGTTATAAATAAACGATAATGAAGGTGCATGAATAATCTTTGTTATTGTGTCAAGTGTGCTTAATGAAATGGGCCATACTAAAGTAAATCATCAAGAATGGGATGATGAAAAAAAAAGAGAAACAGTGTCCATGAGTGATGGGATGTGTTGAAAAGGCGCTTAAGGATGCTAGTGGCTATTATTGGCTAATCCAATATTTACTAGTTCCATAGCTTCCATTACAACCCATTAAAGTCCTACGTGATCTTACATTGCATTTCTTTATATTAGTGGAGTAATACACTAAGGGCAAGCTTATGGGTCACGACATGATGCATGTGAATTCTTTTGGGAGAGAGAGTGAAATTGTTTTTACATGCCCCTACTTGAATGTTTGTGTGTCACATGAGCAAAAAGGGGAAGATTCTCTTGAGTTGTGAGGGCACATGCTTGATGAAAGATTGATTTTCGTATCGGATATCTTGATTAGCTGATTTGCATGAGTTTGCCACTATCGAGAGTCGATTCTTAAAGTCTAGGAAGTTTTAATGTATTGAAGGTCATTGCATTGATAAGACCACGCATGTTTTCTTGATGATTTGTTGTATTGAGTAATCGGTATGACCGTAGCTTAAATTGTTGTACCACAGTAGCGAGGTTGGGATGTAAATTGCATGAATTGTATGTTTGTTGTTCGAGGACGAACAAGGATTTAAGTGTGGGGTAAGTGATCTTGGGCAGATTTATATGCCCAAGTGATACTCAAAAGTATCATTTTCGCCTTGTTTATCTAGCAATATGTATACATTTTCATGTAATTGGTAATAAAATGTGAATTTATACTAACCAACATGATTAGCATTGTTTTGCAGGTAAAATGTGATTTTGAGAAGCTAAAATGCATGTTGGATGATATTGGAGTTGGAGTTGGATGCGAGCAAGGAAAAGGCATTGGACAACATGAATCAAAGGGGCTCCGCGATGGAGCCGTGTCACGCTGCCATCACGAAGGAATTCTGCCTGGAGGGTGAAAATTCACCAAATTTCCAGTGAAGGTCCGCGTTTGCTCCGTGGCACGGAACCAGTGCTCCGCGATGCACGCCGTGCCACGTTGAGCTTGAATTCCCAGACCCTCAATTCCAGTGAGGGTCCGCGTTCATGGCGTGTCACGGAGGCAGTGCTCCACGATGCACTCCGTGACACGTTGCTCATTATTCCGGAAAAAATTCACACTAGTATAAATAGAACACTTAAGTTCATTTTTCATAATTCAGACTTGGTGGAGCAAGGACGTGGGTTACAGGCAGTTGAGGGATGAAAAGTTCAGGGTTTTTTCTCTCTTTCTTTCTTCTCTAATTCAATTGCTTGTATGATTAACACTCGTTTTATGATGATTAATCCACAAATGAGTGGCTAATTCCCTTCCTTGCTGAGGTTATGAACACTTGTGATGAATTTTGATTATTGATTATATGGTTTGTCATCTTTTTCTTCCATGTTGTTCTATTAATTCTTGTTTTTACTGCATTGGTGTGTGGCCTACATTAATGTACATCTAAAAAGTCCGATTTCACTCGAGAGAGCACGAAATTGAAAAGTTGTGAATTAATAGGATATTGTTCTTTCCTTGGTTTGGGAAAATTGAGTTTTGATGTGCCTTCAGGATAGAAATATACCTAAAAGTCGTATTAGTCAATTTAGGAACCGGAATTGTATGGCTAGAACATGAATTGCATTTGATCACAGAAATGTAGACGGATGGTTCATGATTCTTAAGTGAGATTAAATACGAGAGTTTTAATCTCTTGGCAAATGTTCTTGGCTAGCAATAGGAAGAAAAGATTAACCAATTTATGATGATAATCAGTTTCATTACATGTTCGTTTAACCTTAGCATGCTCTTATCCATAGTTCAGATTCAAAGTAGATAATTGTTCTTAGTTTTAGTGTAAAATTTATCAAACAAACTATCAACTTTTTGGTTACGTTGTTGTCAGCATATTTAGAAGTAAAAATATAGTATACTTGAGCAAATTTCACTTCACCCAAGTCTCTGTGGGATCGATACTTAGCTTACTAAAGCCACTTACTACTTGTTCGACCACGTGCACTTGCGTGTTGTTTTATATACCCTATAAACAGACCGAACAGGAACATCGAGCTTTTTGGGACGTGAGAAAGCTAAACATGGATCCGGAGCTAGTAGGGAAGAAGAGGTTGTTGCAACTCAGAGAATTAGAGGAGTTTCGATGGCATGTCTATGATGGTGCCAAATACTACAAGGAGAAAACTAAAAGGTGGCACGACAGGCATATGGTGCATCGGATCTTTGAGCCGGGGCAGAAAGTGTGTTGTTTAATTCAAGGTTGAAGCTTTTTCAAGGAAAGTTGTGGTCCAAGTGGTCAGGGCCATTTGAAGTGGTGACAATGACCCCACACGGGGCAGTGGAATTGTGGCCAGAAGATAGAAGTGCCCCATTTTTGGTGAACGGGCAAAGATGTAACCATTATTGGGGTGAAGACGTTATTCGAGAGAAGACGTCTATCACCCTAGAGGATGATTAAGGATGAATAGCGTCGAGCCGCGATGGTAAACCAGGCGCTGCAAGGGAGGCAACCCATGAATGTGTTGTAATAGCAGAGTAGGATTATTTGAAAAAAAAAGAGAAAAAAAAAGAAAAAGAAAAAGAAAAATAGTTGAGAGGCAACCTATGATTTCTAATGAATTTCTTGTGGTCGAATGATTTTCAGGTGGAATGGAGGGCAAAAATACAAAAAAAGCGCAAAGAAAAAAAAATCAAGGTAAGAAAATAAATTTGGGACAATCCAGTGAGCCTACGCGATGGCTCCGTGTCGCGGAGGAGGGCCTCCGCGTTACCCTCCGTGACATGTTGAGGGTATTTCGGAATTTTTTAAAATTGCAGAACAACTACACGATGGATCCGTGTCACGGAGGACCTCCGTATTACCCTCCGTGACACGTTGAGGTGTATTTCGCGTCGGGTCACCGGGTAAACCCGCGTGAAAAACCTCATTTTTAACCCATATTCCTTCATTTTTTCCCCATTCTTTCATTTCCTCCGCGACCCACACCCCAAAATCCCTTCTCCCCCAACGTGACACGGACCTAGTGATCAAATTTCTTCGAGTTTTCTTCAATTTCATCAAAGTAAAGGTATGTTCTTGAATTTCTTCTTATTATTGCTCAAATTTTCCATTCTTGACCATGTTTTTGTGATGAAACCTTGCCCTAAGTGAGTAACAAGCTTGTAATCAATTGAGTTATGATTGAATGATGTTCATAGTATCGTTGTGAGTAGATTAACTCAATGGTTGTATGATTGTCGAAATTTTTACGATATTGATAACTAGGGTTGAGGATTGAATAGGAAGAAGATAAAATGCATTAAAATGTGGATAATTTGGGTTGTGCATGTTCTTGAAGTTAAATATATTGTGATTGAAGTTGATTATGCTATGGGGGAAGATGGATTTTTGGGAGAATGTAAATGGAGAGTTAACATAGGTTGTTGTGCTAAAAAAGCAATGTGCTCATGATGATATAATTGAATCGATGGAGAAATTTTTATAATTCATTGTATGAAGTCTGAGTAGTACAAAGTAATTGTTCCATCAACTTGTATGAATGCACTGAGCATGTTGAGAATTAAGAATTGCAAAAACTTGATTGTCTTGTCGAATTGTGTTAACTGCGGCTAAAGACTAAGTGTGGGGTGATCAAATTACGCCCAACCTTAGTCGTAGCCAGCTATGGATTGAATAACATTGGAACTGTATTTTTGAATGTACAGGAACAATGTCAGGAAGACAAGACAAAGGCAAGGGCGCACCCACATTTGGCGCCAGCAGAAAGAGAGTGAGATTAGGGGCAGCAGTACCAGCAGCACCAGCGGTTCCTCGAGGGCAATGCCGACAGTATGGAACCAGATGGGTGACGGATGAGGGGAAGAAATGGTATGCCAAGCACAAGGAAACCAAGTACTTCCCGGAGGAGCAGATAGCACGGGAACCACTAGCACAGGAATTCCCGCGGATTCTACACAAGATTGACACTGCGGGGCTAAACTTCATTTTTGAAGAACTCAGAGAGTGCAATCTCCATCTTATCCAGGAATTCTATGCCAACTAGAACCCGACCTTGCGCAACCACACCATCAAAATCAGAGGGCAGGTTGTCACCTTTGAACCCCACCATTTGAATGCAATCCTGCGGGCGCGGGACACAGACGCTCATGTCCTCCGTTAGCTGAACATCACTCCACCTTACGCGGATATTAGACGCACCTTATATGGAGCCCGATCAACATCCAGGTGGGGTAGGAAGAAGGAAAGGGGCTACCATCAGACATTGCCCTATTCTTAGATGAATAGGGAGGCCCAGATTTGGTTGAAAATTGATTGTTTCTGACTGATCTCGGGGGTGCACATGATTGATGTAACCCAGGATAGAGTTTGTCCGGTGTATGCGCTTATAAAGGGGCTAGAAATAAATGTTGGGTCGGTAATCATATCCGCCATGAAGAGAGCCAAACTGCATCAGGGGCATAGATATGGGTTTGGTGGTCTGCTTACCACTTTCCTGAGGGGCCACAGTATTGAGGAGGAGGCCCTAGATTACATCCCTCAAATTAACAGGCGTGCCTTGGATGTTACCAAAACCAAGGCACCTGACACTACTTATGGGCCGGTGCTCACACTAGCCGAGCGACATGTTTGGGATGATCAATACATGTCCCACACGTATGGGATGCAGATGTTGCAGCTGCGCATCGGTGGACGGCCCACTATGGAGGATGAGTTGTGGCAGCTCGAGTTAGATTATCCATTCAACGAGAATGCCCAAGCTTTATGCTGAGTGGGGCCCGCATTTGTGGAGCCCGTGGATGATGACGTCTCTACTGATGAGGAGACACGCCGAGAGGACTCATATGTTGAGTCGGACGAGGACGACGGGGGCGATTCTGATTTGGGAGACGAAGCGCTGCACCTGATGAGGAAATTGAATATTTTGATTGATCAGGGAGTTTCACCACCCAAACCTTGTTGTTAAATTGCAATTATGTGAACACTGGGGACAGTGTTCCGATTAAGTGTGGGGTGGAAGTAGTTAGGTGCTAGCTGTTTTGTTTATGTGTTGTGATTGTGCTAATTGTGACCCCGTGACTCTGTGTTTCGTGTTCGGTTACTATGTTGGTGTTGTAATGAATCTTTAGCTACTATTGTGTGTGATGTGTAAATATTTTTCAATTATATTTTTATCTTTTTGTATCGAAATTTTTTGTTGAAATTTTTTTTATGTTGGGTTTCTTGGTTTTTGTTTTTGGTGCTTTTCCCGAGAATAGTCCCACTGAACCGACGTCGTAGATAGCGATTGTTCCCTATGATGGATGTATGATGACCGTATTAAGGAAAATGTAGTCGATAGGAGTAGTTTTTTTCTTTTTTTCTTCTTTCTTATGTCTGTTTTCCAAACGTGTCACTAATTAATCGTTTGGAATTCTTATTACGTGTTGCACATGATTGTAAGATGCAAGTGTGATCCATATGAAAGCATGAAAATGTGTTAAACATGTTGAGATACCTTGGCTCTAGAATTCGATTCGGTGTGATTGAGGCTTAATAGTGAATTCTTGTAATTAACTAATTGAAGAGTCTGCGAATATGTCTTAAGTTGAGCATGTGCAGTGAGTGTGAGGTGAGGTTTCGACTATTCCATGTATTGTGAAGTGTCTAGAACTTTCCTGGTGTGTATACTAAACGAAATGAAGGATGTGGATTGTAGGAAAGGATGTATGCATTTCTTTGAATGAACCGAAAGTTTCTCCCTTATCATAGCTACCTTGAATGTTACATCCTAGTTAGCCCCATTGAGCCTTTAGCATATTCTTTGAGAGATACAAACCGAGCTTAATCCTTTTTTTCATTAGCCGTGAATTTAATCCGAAACTCTTAAGCGCTTAAGAAAAACAATTTTCCCAAAGTATAAAGGAGTGAGAAGTGTGAAACGGAAGGAAAGTAGAAGTTGTGAAAGCTAAAGGAAAAGGTCAAAGGTGCACTTGTTGAAAGTGAGTAATTAATAGTAGAGAATAAGAAAATCAATGAATGAGAAAAAAATAAAGATGCATAAATACTCTTTGCTAGTAAGTCGAGTGAGCTTAATGAAATGGGAACAAAAACAAAGAAAAAAAATTCAAGAAAGAGAGGATGGAGGAAGAAGCAATGTCCGTAATCAAGGTGGGATGTATTGAAAAGTGCTTAGGGAAGCTAGTTGTTATTATTGGTTAGCCCAGTATTTACTAGTTCCTTTGCTTACATTACAACCCATTAAGTCCTACGTGATCTTACATCACGCATCCTTATATTAGTGGAGTAAAACACTAGAGGCAAGCTTATGGTTCACGACATGATGCATGTGAATTCTTTGGGAGAGCAAGCGAAATCGTATTCATATACCCCTACATGTAGTTCTTTGGAAATCTTATGAGTGCACATGTGGTAATTCTCTTGTGTTGCAAGGGCACATGCTTGACGAGAGATAAAATTTCATGTCGGATGTCTTGATCAGTAGATTTGCACGAGTTTGCCAAGATCGAGAATCGATTCTTGAGGTTAGGAGGTCTTAATGTGGTGTACTTCATTTTATTGATGAAACCATGCATGTTTTCTTGATGATTTGCTATCTTAAATAATCTGTATAGCCATAGCTTGAATGGTCGAGCCAAATTAGCTATGCGTGGGTTTCAATTGCATGAGATGTGAGACTATTGTTCGAAGACGAACATGGTGTTAAGTGTGGGGTAGGAGATCTTGGGCAGAATTTCATGCCCAAGTGATACTCAAATACTTCATTTCTACTTGTTATCTATTGTTATGTGTACATTCTCATGTGATTCTTAGGTAAATGTGAATTTATACTAACCAACATGATTAGTGTTGTTTTGCAGTTAGAAGGAATTCTTGGAAGCTAATCTACAAGTTGGTGAAGTGCGGGAATGGATTTGGAAGCAAGAAGTGGAAGTTGACAAGGGAAGTTGACAAAAATAGGGGCTCCGCGATGGTTCCGTGTTACACTACCATCGCGGAGGCAGTCTGCATGGGAGGAATAAATTGTGTCAAATTCCAGTGGAGGTGTGCGTTACCTCCGTGGCACGGAAGCAGTGCTCCGCGATGCACTCTGTGTCACATTGAGTGTGATTACCTTGAACCTCAAGTTCCAGTGAAGGTGCGCGATAGCACCATGGCACGGAGGCAGTGCTCCAGGATACACTCCGTGCCACGTTGCTTGTTATTCTGGGAAAAATCTCCACTAGTATAAATAGCATACTTAGGTTTTATTTTAAACATTCTGACATTTTGGAGCAAGAACGTGGTTAACAGGCAGTTGAGAGGTCGAAATTCTAGGGTTAATTGTCTTCCTTTTTTTCTTTAATTTCAATTGCTTGTATGAATTCTACTTTTTTGAAGATGTTTAATCCACAAATGAGTGGCCAATTCACCTCTTGTTGAGGTTAAGGATAATTGTAGAGGAATGTAATTATTAATCATTTCAGTTTTCATCTTTTCTATAATGGTTATTCTATCAATTCTTGTTTTTACTATATTAATGTTTGGCCAATGTTAATGTATATCTTAGAAATCCAATTTTGATTCTTAAAAGGAAAGTAATTGGACAGATTTGAATTGTTAGGCCATGATCTTGTCTTAGTTGAGAAAATGGAGAAAAGATTTACATTCAAAATAGAAATATATATGAAAGTTATATTAGTCATTTATGGAATTTGTTATGTATGGCTAGAGCATGGGGTTCTTATATCACATAAATGTATAATAAGGTCTCATGATTCTTTAATTGGATAGGAGTCGAAAGATCCAATCCATAGGCGATTAATTCCTGACTAACAACTGAAGAGAAGATCGACTGATTTGAATTAAGAAATTACATCCCTGCATGCTTGCCTTAACCTCAGCTTGTTCATTGCTATTGTTCAGACTTTAAATTACAATCTTTACTTAGGTTCTTATTAACTATTAATATCGACTCGTAAAACATTATTTGTTTGGTTGTCTACATTCGTAGAGATATTGTTCACTAACACTTAGATTAATTTATACCGTAGTTCAGTCCCTGTGGGATCGATACTTGGCTTGAAATAAAGCCACTTTACTACTTGTACGGTCACGTGCACTTGTGTGTAGTTTGGTTCGAACAATGGGCAGTTGGCTCTGGTACGTGATCCTCATGAATAGGTGGAGTTGGTTGATGCTCACCATCTTGGGCACCCTCATAATCATTACCATTTCCATTTCTCTTGGCATTTACTCGATGTGGAGGCATGATTCTTCAAACGCGAATAGCATAAATTAGAGGAGTAAAGGACGTTCATCGCACGACATAGATCATGAAAGAAGGGAATATTTCATAAATGTCTCGTAGCGTCTTCGTCATAAGTGTGGCGCGCTTCACACGCATGAAAAAGACTCTACTTAACGCATCTTTCAGACTCCCAAGGACCCATAAACCTATGGCTCTGATAACAAGTTTGTCATAACCAAAACGTACACCCAGATTATAGACATGGGACAAGGAGCACTAAGAGACCCCAAGTCAACCCATGGCATGAGCATACATCTAATTCAATCACATGAGCGGAAAACTCAACATAAAGAACGTAGTCATAGCATAGCATAAGGGAAAATTAGTACTAGACATATACAATACAGCGAATACAACTTGTAGTCTGATTGGCCTCTAAACATGAATGGCGGATTGATGGGACAACTCCCCAACTAATCCAATATCCAAAAACTAAAAGAAATAACATAGAGTGTGAACATGCAGCCCTCGGAACATGAGGAATTACCAAGTACTCTAAGAGCAATGCTGAACTAGCTATGGGTGAGAATGAGCCTGAGAACTGGGACCTGTATCATGAAATGATACAAGATAGAGAGTATGCAGTCGGTACGTGGAATGTACTGAGTATGCAAGGTAAGTAAAACGGACATTTAAAACATATATGAAATTCATAAATGATCATAAGAATAGGATGTCATGCTCGTATCGTAAATCATAATAACATATCATATGGCTCAAGGTTTTCAAATCATTCATAACATAACAAAATCATAATCGTAATAGAATAGGTTTACTTAACATGACTTGAGCCAACATACATAATCGGAACATGCATAAATCAAGAGGAACAGTGGGAGATTCTCTTAACCGACGTACCCCATATGAGCACATATGAAGACAAACTTGAAACCCTAGTCGAGAGGGTGTTCGTACCTTGCCAAGGGTGGGAACCATGAAGGGCGTGATCACACATGCAAAGGGCCATTTGGGTCGAGGAAAAACATGAAAGGGTCCCTACATACCTACGATGGCACGTAGTTCATGAGATCTGGGGCTTAATCGTGAGCCCCGAACCTACTCGGTGTTCGATACTACTTCCAAAACATATATAGTGCTCATAATAATACATACATGAGTTCATGGGCTAGTTAAATCATGATAATTGTAAACATGCTTGACGTACGTGAACTAGCCATGACTTGAGGCCCGTGGGTCAGCCAAAAATATAATTCATGATTGATAAAATTCATACATACTTGTAGATCATGCATGTAGCTTGAAATTCATAAGTTTGTAGTAGATAACATATTAAATTCATAAATAAATTCATAATTCATGTTGGGCTTATCAAAACACCAATGGATCAATGGATCATAAATCAATTCATCATGGGGGCATGCATAAACAAGATTAATTGTTTATAAATTCAAAATCAACAATATTATAATCAATTTAAATCCCAAAAGATGATCAAAATTAGTAGATTATGATAAGATTTCAAAATCACAAGACCCATAATTAAATAATTTAATTTTATACAAATCGATTACAAAACCCTATGAGTTTTTGATAATTTATATGTAAAATCATAGAGTAGGGGCATGGGTGTGGAAGGTACCACCCATTGATGACCTTAAATACCTGGAAACACTGATTGTTAATCTCCCTTGAGATCCCAAGGTGGAATTGTGAGGAGTTGGGGAAGAACACCTTGAATCACCTTCTATCCTCCTCCCTAAACTCTTGCATGCATGAATGAGGCCTAACATGAGCTAATCCCCGTTAAAAGACCCCATTTAGAGCTTTAAATGACATAGTTTAGGCCTTAGAAACTTAGGAATTATGAAAACACCCATATTAAAATGCAATAAAAACACTGCCAGGGCCTCTTAACGAGGGACTTCATGAGTCGTTGCCAAGGGGCATGACTTGTGGCTAGGATCAATCATTCTCACTGCCCCAAACTCCCCAGGTGACCCCACGAATCGTGGTGGTTGACCACGAATCGTGATCACCACCAATTGTCTTCACTGCCCTATCCCATTTTGCCAACTGGTCCACCTAGGCCACGGGAGACCTAACAAGTCGTGTGGTCTCACCCCAAAACTTAGTGGCGCCCTACTTGACCACGATTCACTCCATGACTCGTGGTCACCCCTCATGACTCACCTCACAGGTCGTTTTGTGACCTGGTGCGAATTTCTAATTTTTCTCCGTTTTGACTCCCTGGTCTGATCCTTGTGTTCTTGGGGTATAACAAGCAGGGTTGATAGAAGTGGATAGTGTCAATGCCTTAGTTGCATAGCTAGCATCAATGCAGCATCAGATGATGACTTAGTTCAGCAAACTGAGTACGAACCAACCGCAGAGACAGATGAATGCAATTCAGCAGGCTCCTAGCTAGTGTGAAATTTATGGTAATACTGGAGAGAACGCATAATCTTGTGGGGCAAATCCAGAATCTGTCAAATTCATAGGAAATGTTCCAAGAAAAAATCAAAATTATGGGAACACCTACAATAAAAATTGGCAGAGTCACCCAAATTTCTCTTAGGGTGGCAATCAAATTCAGAGATACCAGCAGCCTCAGCAGCAGCAGTATCACCAATAGAACAGACAGAACAGTGGCCAATCAAGCTGTAGAAATATTTAGGAGCTGTTGCAAAAGATTATGGCTACCCAAACCCAACTGGCAGAGAATCAAGCGAGGATGGCTTCATATCTGGAAAACCAGTAGATGGCCACCAAAAATCTAGAAAAGCAGATGGGTCAATTAGCAGCTACTGAGCATACCAGTCCTTTGGGAGGGTTACCTAGTGACACAGATACAAACCCCCGACAAGTCAATGTCATCAGTCTGAGGAGTGGCAAGAAATTAGCTGATGCACCACCGAAGGAAAAGAAAAATGAGGTGCAGCCAGAGTTGGTTAGACAGGGTCTAGCAGCCAATAGAGGAGAAATAAAAGTGTTGTGCAAAACAATGCACCATCATCATTGCAGCAAGCACATAGACCACCACCACCTTCTCGCAAAGGCTCAAGAAGAGCAAGAAATAAGAATATTTTAGGAAGTTCTTTGATATTTTGAAAGAACTTCACATCAATTTGCCTTTACTTGATGTCTTGCAGGGAATGCCAAAGTATGCTAAGTACTTGAAAGATGTGGTGGCAAATGAAGTGAGTTTGGTAAATGTCCAGATGGTGGAACTTACTAAGGAGTGCAGCTACAGGGTGATAAGCAAGATGCCAAATGTTACACCCCGTAAGTTTCTAGCATATAGTTGGCCTATTCCCATGTTGGTAGAGAGTTTTAGAGTGCCATATGTGCGAGGAAAGGGCACGGGGAAAGGACGAATGAGTGGCAAGTTGGGATTTCGCGAGAGGAGGCCGAACCAAGCTGCCAGAGGGGCAAAGTGGCACGGAGCCTTGACCTCCGTGTTAGCCAACGTGGTACGGAGCCAAAATGGCGCGTTTGCCAACATGCCACATTGCCTTGCATCTGGCTTCAAGTATATATAGGCCTCACCTTAGATTGATGTCATTTTCTATATATATATCAATTAGAACAGAGGGAGGACGAGGGGAACTTATAATTTTCATCTGATTACGCTGTCAAACGCCGTCCAAATTCAAATTAACTTTTGGTATCAAAGTATAAGGCTACAGGGAGCATTTTTTAGTTTTTATTTTCTTTGCATGAGGACATGAAAAAGTCTTAAGTTGAGGGTGTTGATTTTTTGTGAGTTTACATCACTGTCAACACTTAAAACTAGGAAAATAGTATGGATTTAGGTATGTTTATATGGATATGAGGTGTTTTTACTTTGTTTTTAGGGAAAATAGGTGTTGGAGTGAAAATGTGCAAAAGTAGCAGAAAATGCAAAAAAGAGACAAAGCACTAATCTTAGTACGAACGATACCAAGATTGTACAAACTATACTAAGACTCATGGAAAAGCTCAGAGGATTGGTACAAGACAAAGGCAAAGTACGACTCTCACTAGGAGCTGTAACTTGAGTCGTAGAAAAATTCAGAGATATTTGCACAATTGAAGTCTCTTGATTTGGGTAGAAATTATGGATCATAGCATCTACCTACGACCTGTACCAAGAACCATGGAAAGCTTCAGTGATTTTTGGTACTTGGTAGATCTCATGATACGATAAGCATTTACGAGCCGTAGGAGCAAGGTCAATGCGTACAAAGACACTCATAGAAATCTTCAAATGATGCCAAAGTTCTCATAACCAAAGCACGACTTGATTGTACGACTCGTGGGATCATGTTATGAGTCATAGCAAATGCCAACACTTCACAAATTCTGCAGAAGCCAAGGGATGTATGAGACAAGGCATAACCCTTACGATCTTGTTACGGGTCGTATGAGGAGTTATAGGATGTGTCGGTGCCAAATTTGGTTATTTCCCTATTAACTTAGGAAAAGGATTTTTCTTATATATATAAGTATTTTTTAGGTCAGGTTTGGTTATAGAGATAGTCAGAATTAGGTAGTCATACCAGGTAGTCATAGGAAGAGATTTAAAGTAGTGTTCTGAGACGATGAGAGGAACAATGAGTCAAGCTATGACCAGTCGTAAGGAGGTACGGATTGTGGTAAGTAACCGTGACATGAAGTTTAGAGAATGATAAAGTGTAGGACCTAAGATCACAAGACTCAGTACAAGTCATGATAAGTGATGTGATGTGGGTTTACAACAGTTTCGATGCTTAAAACTAAGAAACTATGCATGTTCTTAGGGAAATAGGGTGTTGGAGTTGAAAGCTGTGAAAGAAGGAAAAAGAGTGCAAAAATTGGGCTAAGTATAGACTTCAGTACGAGTCGTATCTTGGTGGTACGAGCTGTACTGGGAGTCGTGATAAAACTTCAGTAAGATTTCTCATGGTACTGGTGTTCGGTGTTTTTCACAACTACACGCAAGTGCACGTGGTCGAAAAAGTAGTAAAATGGCTAAAGTAAGCCAAGTATCGATCCCACAGGGACTGGACCAAGGTAATAATCGAATTAAGCATTAATAAACTCTAACTCAAATAATGCAGACAACAGTTTCAAGAAGATTTTGGGAGTTTGTTTCCTAATTTATACTAATCTAAAACAAATGTACAATTTGAGTCTGAACTATAGTAATGAGCATGCTGAGGCTAAAACAAACTTGTAGGGAAGCAATCTATTGATACAAATTGGTTAATCTTTCCTTCGGTTGCTAGTCAAGAATTATTGCCTATGGATTAAAACTCTCGTATTTAACCCAACTTAAGAATCATGAACCTTCCACCAACATTTCTGTGATAAGAAGAAATTCATGTTCTATCCATACGAAACCGATTCCTTAATTGACTAATACGACTTTAGATATATTTCTATTCTGAAGGTAAATCAATTCTCAATTTTCCCAAACCCAGAAGAGATCATATCCTATCCTTTTAATTCACAACTTTCCAATTTCTTTCTCTTTCGAGTGCAAACTGAATTTTTTAGATATACATTAATATTGGCCAAACATTAATGCAGTAAGAACAAGAACTAATAGAACAACCATGGAAGAAAAGATGAAAAACCAAGATGATCAATAATTACATTCCACTACAAATGTTCTTAACCTCAGCAAGAAGTGAATTTAGCCACTCATTTGTGGATTAAACATCATCAAATGAGTGTTAATCATACAAACAATTGAAATAGAGAAGAAAGAGATAGAGAAGAACCCTAAGAATTTCGTCCCCTCAACTGCCTGTAACCCACGTTCTTGCTCAACCAAGTCAGAATAATTAAAAATAAACCTAAGTGTGCTATTTATACTAGTGGAAATTTTTCCCAGAACAAGAAACGTGTCATGGAGTGCATCGTGGACCACTACCTCCGTGACAGGCCACAAACGCGGACCCTCACTGGAATCCGGTCCTCCAGGTAATTATGCCCAACGTGCCACGGCGTGCAACGCGGGGCTTGGCCAACGTGCCACGACCCCGATGCAGACCTTCACTTGAACTTGGCCTATTTTTATCATCCGGGGCAGAATGCATCCGCGATGGCAGCATGACACGACTCCATCGCGGAGCCCCTTAATTTGCTGCATAACCTGGGCCTTTTCCGCTGCTCGCTTCCGAGTCTATTCCCGATTTCTCCCAACATGCATCTTAGCTTCCTAAAATTCCAGTTTTCCTGCAAAACAACACTAATCATGTTGGTTAGTATAAATTCACATTTTAACTACAAATCACATGAGAATGTACAATTATCAATGTATAAACAAGACGAAATGAAGCATTTGAGTATCACTTGGGCATATAATTCTTCCCAAGATCACTTACCCCACACTTAAAACTTTGTTCGTCCTCGAACAATAATCTCACATCTCATGCAATTGACACCCAATCGTATCTAATTTGGCTCGACAATTCAAGCTACGGTTATACCGATTATTTACATAGCAAATCATCAAGAAAATATGCATAGTCTCATCAATACAATGACATTTAGCACATTAAGACCTCCTAGACTCACGAGTCGACTCTCGATCTCGACAAACTCATGCAAATCAGCTGATCAAGACATCCGACATAAAATGAAATCTCTCGTCAAGCATGTGCCCTCACAACACCAGAGAATTTCCCCCTTTACAATCATATGATCTCAAAAGCATTATATGCAGGTGAACTTGGGCAGGTTTATATGCCCAAGTGATACTCAAAAGTACATTTTCGCCTTGTTTATCTATCAATGTGTATACATTTGCATGTAATAGGCAATAAAATGTGAATTTATACTAACCATCATGATTAGCATTATTTTGCAGGTAAAATGTGATTTCGGGAAGCTAAAATGCATGTTGGATGATATCGGAGTTGGACTTGGATGCGAGCAAGGGAAAAGGCATTGGACAACATGAAATAAAGGGGCTCCGCGATGGAGCCGTGTCACGCTGCCATCGTGGAGGCATTCTGCCTGGATGGGGAAAATTCACCCAAATTCCAGTGGAGGTCCGCGTTTGCTCCATGGCACGGAGATAGTGCTCCGCGATGCACGCCGTGCCACGTTGAGCCTGAATTCCCCGACCCCCAGTTCCAGTGAGGGTCCGCGTTCATGGCGTGTCACAGAGGCAGTGCTCCGCGATGCACTCCGTGACACGTTGCTCATTATTTCGGGAAAAATTCCCAGCAGTATAAATAGAACACTTAAGTTCATTTTTCAGAATTCTGACTTGGTGGAGCAAGGACGTGGGTTACAGGCAGTTGAGGGATGAAAAGTTCAGGGTTTTCTCTCTCTTTCTTTCTTCTTTAATTCAATTGCTTGTATGATTAACACTCATTTTATGATGATTAATCCACAAATGAGTGGCTAATTTCTCTCCTTGCTGAGGTTATGAACAATTGTGATGAAATTTGATTATTGATTCTATGGTTTTTCATCTTTTCTTCCATGTTGTTCTATTAATTCTTGTTTCTACTGCATTAGTGTGCGGCCTACATTAATGTACATCTAAAAAGTCCGGTTTCACGAGAGAGAGCACAAAATTGGAAAGTTCTGAATTAATAGGATATGTTCTTTACTTGATTTGGAAAAATTGGGTCTTGATTTGCTTTCAGTATAGAAATATACCTGAAAGTCGTATTAGTCAATCTAGGAACCGAAATTGTATGGCTAGGACATGAATTGCATTTGATCACAGAAATGTAGACGGATGGTTCATGATTCTTAAGTGAGGTTAAATACGAGAGTTTTAATCTCTTGGCAAATGTTCTTGGCTAGCAACAAGAAGAAAAGATTAACCAATTTATGATGATAATCAATTTCATTACATGTTCGTTTAACCTCAGCATGCTTTCATTCATAGTTTAGATTCAAAGTAGATAATTGTTCTTAGTTTTAGAATAAAAATTTATAAAACAAACTATCAACTTTTTGGTTACATTGTTGTCTGCATTTTCAGAAGTAAATTATAGTATACTTGAGCAAATTGCACTTAATCCAAGTTTCTGTGGGATCGATACTTGGCTTACTAAAGCCACTTACTACTTGTTCGACCACGTGCACTTGCGTGTTGTTTTGTATACCCACAAACACCCGAACAAGTTTTTGGCGCCGTTGCCGGGGACTTGGCAATTGGTGAATTTGTTTTAAGTGTTAATTTACTGTATTATTTTATTTTTCTTAAGTGTTGACAACTTGGTCTTAGCCTGTATTTTGCAGACTTAATTGTTGTGAACACTGGCAAGAAACAAGGAGCTGGTGGAATCTTATATAGAGCCCGAAAGAATAGTTCACAGTAAACGAAGAGAAGCTCTACAAAGAAAGCTGCAGTTGCTCAGACAGATGATCATGGAGCAACAACAGAATCCACCGGTAGTAAGGGCAGTGTTAGTGCCTGAAGAAGCAGCAGCACGGCCGGTTCGCGAGGTAGCAATCCCACATGCCAATAATGTTACATCAAGTATCCGCAAACCAGAGCCTGGAGGGAGATTCGAACTCAAACAAAATATGGTGCAGTCGTTGCACACAAGCGGGCAATTTACCGGTCTCCCTCATGAAGATCCACAGCAGCATCTCCAAAAATTTTTGGAGATAAGTGACACTTACATACCCGTTGGAGTGTCACCAGACTATGTCCGGCTTACATTATTTCCATTCTTATTACTAGGAGAAGCCAAGAGGTGGTTGAAAGCTGAGCCACCAAATTCTATTTCTACGTGGGATGATCTTGCACGGAAATTCTTGATAAGGTTTTTTCCCTCTGGTAAAACAGCAAGACTTAGAAGTCAAATTCTAAGTTTCAAACAGAGGGAGGGAGAAAATTTATATCAAGCCTAGGAGAGATTTAAATCCATGTTGCGGGACTGTCCTCATCATCATCAGTCCAATGATGTGCTGGTGCACACATTTATTGAGGGTTTGGAACCCCACACCAAAATATTGCTAGACTCAGCAGCTGGAGGGCAAGCGCTGGAAAAGACTTATGAGGAGTTGTATACCTTGTTGAACCGGATTTCACATGGCAATCCAGAATGGAATGCTGATTCATCACGAGGTGGGACAAGGAAAGCAGCAGGAGTGCTTGAAGTGGATGGATTCACAGCTATCGCTGCACAGATAGCTGCCTTGCAAAATCAACTTAACAACCACTTCAGCAACATGATATTGAACCAGCCTCCAGCTCCAGTTAATGCAGTACAGCAGATGTGGTGTAAAGTGTGTGGAAGCAGTGAGCACTCAGCTGAGTGTTGTGGAGCCAATCTTGACTCGGTAAACTTTGTGGGTAATGCACAAAGAAATCACCACCAGTATGGTAGTAGCTACAATTCAAAGTGGAGGAATCATCCTAATTTCTCATGGGGTAGCAACAACCATCAAGGCCAAAGTTCGGGTCAGGGTGTGCAAAGGAACCAAGGAGGGCAACAGAACTACCAAGCTCAATTCAGAAACAACAATGCACCTCCTCCACCACCATCACCCAGCATTGAGGAGATGTTCAAGACCATGATAGCTAACCAAGCTCAATTGCAGGCTGACTATGTGAAATTGGCAGCTTAAGTGAAAAACAATCAGTTAGCTACCAAGGCACTTGAGTATCAATTTGGGAAATTTGCTAGTGCCTAAAATACAAGGCCTAGAGGAGGACTGCCGAGCGACACGGATCCCAATCCCAAGCAGGTAAATGCAGTGACCACAAGGAGTGGTTTGCAGCTGAAAGAGGTGGAACCAGAAAGACCACCTCAACATTCGGGAGCAGCAGAAGTCGAGAGGGAGCAAAGCTCTGAAAGGGGGAAAACCAAAGAAGCTGAATAAGAAAGACCTCCACCCCCGTTCCCTCAATGACTCAAGAAACACAAGGAGGAGGCGTGTTTCAAGAAATTCATGGAGGTGCTTAAACAGGTACATGTTAATTTACCTCTTGTTGATGTCTTGCAGGGAGTGCCTAAATATGCCAAGTACATAAAGGACATCGTGGCCAACAAAAGTCGGTGACTGAGTATGCCACGGTGGCTCTAACGGAGGAGTGCACTTCCCGGATTCAAAATAGACTACCCACAAAGCTAAAAGACCCTGGGAGTTTTACTATCCAGCTTACTATTGGGCAGAGCATCCGAGCTCATGGATTGTGTGACTTGGGAGCGAGCATAAATCTGATGCCGTCTTCGGTATTCAGAAAGTTAGGTCTAGGGAGTCCTAGACCCACAACGGTAATCTTGCAGTTGGCGGATCGATCCTTAGCCAGACCGGATGGCATTGTTGAGGACGTTCTGGTGCAAGTTGGCTCCCTAATTTTCCCGGTAGATTTTGTCGTGCGGGAATTTGAACCAGACGCGGAAGTCCCATTTATTTTGGGGCGTCCCTTCTTGGCAACTGGGAAAGCACTAATCGACATAGCTGCGGGGCAACTCACAATGCGAGCACATGACAAGGTAGAGGTGTTCGATGTGTATAAAGCACCCAAGCTCCCGACGGTGCATGAAGAACTTTCGGTGATCAATGTGATTGATCAAAGTGATGACAAGCAGATGAAGGATTCCCGAGAGTTAATGGGAAAACCACCGGAAAGGTGTAAGCACTACTGGGGGAAGGACGGTGATCGAGAGAAATCGTCCATCACCCTAGCGGACAATTGAGCTTAAATGACGTCGAGCCGCGACGGTAAATCAGGCGCTGCACGGGAGGCAACCCGTGAATTTTTTTTTTTTTTTTTTTTGTAAAGTGTAAATAGATTTTTCTTTTTCGTGATTGACTACAAAATTTTTCATTTTAGTTAGTGTTTTTATTTTTAGTTAGGTGAAACCTATAATTCTAACCAATTTTGTATAGTGAGCTGAATTTCAGGTCAAACGGAGGAACATGTGCACGGAATCGCGAAGGAAAAGTCGAGGTATGAAAAATTAAGAAAAAGTGGAAAACAGTGAGCTGGGGCGATAGCTCCGTGTCACGGAGGAGGACCTCCGCGTTACCCTCCGTGACACGTTGAGGTATAACCCGAAAATTTTAAAATTTCCAGAATGGTATCGCGATGGCTCCGTGTCACGGAGGCAGTGCACCGCGATGCACTCCGTGACACGTTGCTGTGTATATCGTGATGGGTCACATCAGGTCGCCGGGTGACCCGCGTATTTTTCTACCTTTTTAACCCCGAAAACCTCCCTTTTCCCCTCATTTTCCAATCCCTCCGCGACCAAACCCCCCAAAAACCATCCCCTATCAACGTGACATGGAGTAAGGTAAGAAATTCACCGTCTTTTCTTCGATTCTTCAACTTCAAGGTATGTTTTCCGATTCCCTCTCAATTTCTTATCGATTTTCTTCGAAATTAAGCACGAGAGGTGAGCTAAATCGCCCTATGTAGTAATTAATCATGAATTTGAGTTATTTGTTGTTGATAAATGTTCGGAATGTTGTTATATTATTTGAACTTGTCGATTGCATAAATTATTCAAATTTTATTGATAAAATCAATTCTTGGGCTTGTTGTTGAATTTGAAGTTGGAAATGTGTTGAAATCGTGAATTTTATGCGAGGGTGTATGTGTTGAATGAGATGAGTTGATATACAAATTGTTTGGATGTTAATAGACGACGGATTCTCGGGTTTGGGGGAAATGTTGAAATTTGTTCGAATTTGGTTGGTTGGATAGGTTCATATGTATAAATTTTTGTTGTTGTTTTAGTTTCTTTGTTTTTCTTTGCTAAGTGTGATGGTAAAAATGCTAGCGATGGTAGTGATTGTGATTAGCTGTACGAAGTCTGAGTAGTACGCAGAAGTTATACCGTCGAATTTTTCGAACACACTAAGCATGATTGTATAGTTGGTTGTTTTGTGTAAGTAAAGATATTCTTGCCGTATTATTGTAACTGTAGCTAAGGACTAAGTGTGGGGTAACCTAGCGTAACCTGACCTTAGCTGAAGTTAATATCTGTAAGCTTAACATTGATCTTGTTTACTTGGGTTGACAGGTGAAATGGCAAGCCGGCAAGAGAAAGGAAAAGGCGCGTCAACTTCAGGCGCCGGAAGGAAACGAATCAGACTGGGCACAGCAGTCCCAGCTGCACCAGCAGTTCCACGCGGCCAACGCCGCCAATATGGAACAAGATGGGTCACCGACGAGGGGAAAAAGTGGCACGCCAAGCACAAAGAAAGCAAATATTTCCCCGAGGTGCACATAGCACGGGAACCATTGGCACAGGAGTTCCCCAGAATAGTTCACCGGATCGAGGCAGTGAGGCTCAAGTTCATCTTTAAAGAGCCCAAAGAATGCAATCTGCACTTGGTTCGGGAGTTCTATGCCAACTGGAACCCGACGATCAGGAGTCACACCATCAAGATTAGAGGGCAAATAGTCACTCTGGAGCCCCACCATCTCAATGCCATCATAGGAGCGCGGGACGCAGACGCCCACGTCCTCCGACAGCTGAACATTACCCCAACGTATGCGGACATCAGACGCACATTGTGTGGCACCCGATCAACAGCGAGATGAAGCAGACACAAAGAGAGGGGCTACCACCAGACGTTGCCCTATTCACAGATGAACAGGGAAGCCCGAATCTGGCTGAAGATAGTCTACTCATGCCTAATCCCGGGGGTACATATGACTGATGTAACCCGGGATCATGTATGCCTGGTGTACGCCCTGATGAAAGGGCTGGAGATTAATGTCGGGGCGGATATTATATCGGCCATAAAGAGAGCCCGGTTGCACCAGGGGCACAGGTATGGTTTTGGTGGACTACTGACCACCTTTCTTAGGGGCCTCGATGTTGAGGAGGAGGCCCTCGATTATATCCCGCAGTTGGAGCGGCGGGCCTTAGATGTTACCAAAACTAAGGGTCCCGACACCACCCACGGGCCAGTGCTTACACTTGGTGAGCAACACGCTCGTGATGACCAGTACATGGCACGGATGTATGGGATGCAGATGCTCCAGCTAAGGATAGGTGGGAGGCCGGCGATGGAGGAGGAGCTATGGCAGCTTGAGCTAGACTACCCCTTTGGCGAAAACACCAGGGCTCTATGCCAAGTGGGGCCAGCATTTGTAGAGCCCACAGATGATGACGTCCCCACAGACGAGGAGACGCGTAGGGAGGACTCCAATGTGGAGTCCGATGATGATGACGTAGGCGACTCGGACATGGAAGATTAAGCAGCAGCACCCGATGAAGAAGTGGAATACTTTGACTGATCAGGGAGTTCCACCACCTGATTTAGTGCTATTTGAATTTTTTTGAACACTGGGGACAGTGTTCGAGCTGAGTGTGGGGTGGGAGTAGTTAGGTGTTGGGCTGGGCTGTTTTGTTTGTGTGCTCTCTTCAGTTAGCATGTATGTTGTGTGTCCCTGTGAGTGTGAATTTTCAAATTATTCTGTATTTGTAAATATTTGTGAAATTGATGTGTGTTGCTGAATGGTTGCTAGCTGATTCTGATTCTGTTTATATTTTTGTTATTTTGTTATCGAAATGATCGATTTTTTTTTAAAATTTTTAAAATATTTTGTAAATAATTTTTCTATCGAAATGATCGATATTTTCGACATTTTTAATTTTGGGTTTCTCGGTGTTTGTTTTCGGTTCTTTTACCAAGAATGGTCCCATTGAACTGACGTCTTAAGTAGTGACCGTTCCCTATGATGGATGGATGACGATCGTCTTAAGCGAAATGTAGTCGTTAGGAGTAGATTTTTTTTCAATTATTTTTCAATTTTTTTCTTTGGTGGATTGCATCCCGGAACCTGTAGTTACACTATGGTTGTGAAATTTTGGTTGAGTGTTGTACATGATATTCGAAATGCAAAGGTGATTTGTATGAAAGCATGCAAATTTATAAATATGTTGAGATACCTAGGCTGTAGAGTTCGATTCAGTGTGATTGAGGCTTATTGTTTGAATTCCTGTAATTAGCTGATTGAAGAGTCTGTGAATACATCTTGAATCGAGCATGTGCAAAGAGTGTGAAGTGAGGTGTTGATATTCCATGCTATTGTGAAGTGTCTAGAACTTGCCTGGTGTGTGTACAAAACAAAATGAAGGAGGTGTAGTGTAGGAAAGGATGTAGGCATTTCTTTGTTTTAACCGAGAGTTCCTATTTTTTTCCTTGGCATACCCCCCTTTCTGTGATTGTATACCCTAGTCATCCCTTTGAGCCTTTAGCCTATTATTTCTTTCTTTTGTCCAAAAAGTGTAAACCGAGCTTAGTTCCTTCTTTTCATTAGCCGTAAAGTCTATACAAAACTCTTAAGCGCTTAAGAAGAGAAAATCATTTTCCCAAAGTGTCAAAGAGTGAGAATGGTGAAAAGAAAAAGAAAAGCAGAGTGAGGGAAGAAAAGAAAAGGTTGAAGGTGCACTTGTTAGAAATAAACGATAATGAAGGTGCATGAATAATCTTTGTTGATGTTTCAAGTGTGCTTAATGAAATGGGCCATACTAAAGTAAATCATCAAGAATGGGATGATTAAAAAAAAAGAGAAACAATGTCCATGAGTTGATGGGATGTGTTGAAAAGGCGCTTAAGGATGCTAGTGGCTATTATTGGCTAATCCAATATTTACTAGTTCCATAGCTTCCATTACAACCCATTAAAGTCCTACGTGATATTACATTGCATTTCTTTATATTAGTGGAGTAATACACTAAGGGCAAGCTTATGGGTCATGACATGTTGCATGTGAATTCTTTTGGGAGAGAGAGTGAAATTGTGTGTACATGCCCCTGCTTGAATGATTGTGTGTCACATGAGCAAAAAGGGGAAGATTCTCTTGAGTTGTGAGGGCACATGCTTGATGAAAGATTGATTTTCGTGTCGGATATCTTGATTAGCTGATTTGCATGAGTTTGCCGATATCGAGAGTCGATTCTTAAGTCTAGGAAGTCTTGATGTATTGAAGGTCATTGCATTGATAAGACCATGCATGGTTTCTTGAGGATTTGCTGTATTGAATAATCGGTATAACCGTAGCTTAAATTGTAGAACCAAAGTAGCGAGGTTGGGATGTAAATTGCATGAATTGTATGTTTGTTGTTCGAGGACGAACAAGGATTTAAGTGTGGGGTAAGTGATCTTGGGCAGATTTATATGCCCAAGTGATACTCAAAAGTATCATTTTCGCCTTGTTTATCTATCAATGTGTATACATTTGCATGTAATAGGCAATAAAATGTGAATTTATACTAACCAACATGATTAGCATTGTTTTGCAGGTAAAATGTGATTTTGGGAAGCTAAAATGCATGTTGGATTATATCGGAGTTGGACTTGGATGCGAGCAAGGGAAAAGGCATTGGACAACGTGAAATAAAGGGGCTCCGCGATGGAGCCATGTCACACTGCCATCGCGGAGGCATTCTGCCTGGATGGGGAAAATTCACCCAAATTCCAGTTGACGTCCGCGTTTGCTCTGTGGCACGGAGACAGTGCTCCGCGATGCACGTCGTGCCATGTTGAGCCTGAATTCCTGGACCCCCAGTTCCAGTGAGGGTCCGCGTTCATGGCGTGTCACTGAGGCAGTGCTCTGCGATGCACTCCGTGACACGTTGCTCATTATTCCGGGAAAAATTCCCAGCAGTATAAATAGAACACTTATGTTCATTTTTCAGAATTCTAACTTGGTGGAGCAAGGACGTGGGTTACAGGCAGTTGAGGGACGAAAAGTTTAGGGTTTTTTCTCTCTTTCTTTCTTCTTTAATTCAATTGCTTGTATGATTAATACTCATTTTATGATGATTAATCCACAAATGAGTGGCTAATTCCTCTCCTTGCTGAGGTTATGAACAATTGTGATGAAATTTGATTATTGATTCTATGGTTTTTCATCTTTTCTTCCATGTTATTCTATTAATTCTTGTTTCTACTGGATTAGTGTGTGGCCTACATTAATGTACATCTAAAAAGTCCGGTTTCACTCGAGAGAGCACGAAATTGGAAAGTTGTGAATTAATAGGATATGTTCTTTACTTGATTTGGGAAAATTGGGTCCTGATTTGCTTTCAGGATAGAAATATACCTGAAAGTCGTATTAATCAATTTAGGAACCGGAATCGTATGGCTAGGACATGAATTGCATTTGATCACAGAAATGTTAGATGGATGGTTCATGATTCTTAAGAGAGGTTAAATAGGAGAGTTTTAATCTCTTGGCAAATGTTCTTGGCTAGCAACAGGAAGAAAAGATTAACCAATTTATGATGATAATCAATTTCATTACATGTTCGTTTAACCTCAGCATGCTTTCATTCATAGTTCAGATTCAAAGTAGATAATTGTTCTTAGTTTTAGTATAAAAATTTATAAAACAAACTATCAACTTTTTGGTTACATTGTTGTCTGCATTTTCAGAAGTAAATTATAGTATACTTGAGCAAATTGCACTTAATCCAAGTCTCTGTGGGATCGATACTTGGCTTACTAAAGCCACTTACTACTTGTTCGACCACGTGCACTTGCGTGTTGTTTTGTATACCCACAAACACCCGAACAGCAGGGGCACATGAACACAATTTTGCTCTCTCTCCCAAATAATTCACATGTATCATGTCATGAACCACAAGCTTGCCTCTAGTTTATTACTCCACTAATATAAGGACGAGTGATGTAAGATCACGTAGGACTTAACGGGTTGCAATGTAAGCTAAGGAACTAGTACATACTGGGCTAACCAATAATAACAACTTGCACCCTTAAGCGCTTTTCCATACATTCCACCACATTATGGGCATTGTTTCTTCCTTCATCCTCTCCTTTCTTGAAGCCTTTCTTTATTTTAGTTCCCATTTCTTTAAGCACACTCGACTTAATAACAAAGATTAGTTATACATCTTCATTTTATTAACTTCGGCAAGTGCACCTTTGACCTTTTCTTTACTTTCACCACTTCCACTTTTCCTTTCTTTTCCCAATTACCACACCTTTACACTATGGGAAAATTTCTTTTCTTGAGCGCTTAAGAGTTTTGGATCAAATTCACGGATAATGAAAAGAAGGGGTTAAGCTCGGTTTGCACCTTTTCGACAAAAGAAAAAAAATAGGCTAAAGGGTCAATGGGTTAACTAGGATGTACATTCAAGGTAGGTAGGATGATGAAAAAAAACTTTCAGTTAAAGCAAAGAAATGCCTACATCCTTCCCTACCATACTCATCCTTCATTTCGTTTCGTACACACACCAGGAAAGCTCTAGACACTTCACAATAGCATGGAAGAATCAAAACCTCAGCACACTCTCATTGCACATGCTCAACTCAAGATATATTCACAAACTCTTCAATCAGCTAATTACAAGAATTCAAACATTAAGCCTCAATCACACCGAATCAAACTCTACGGTCTAGGTATCTCAACATGTTCACAAAGTTGCACGCTTTCATACGACTCACCTTTGCATTCTAAATATCCTGTACAACACGCAACCTGAATTCCGAACCATAAAGTAACGACACATTTGGGATACAAACAAACAAAAGAATAAATAAAAAAGAACAAAAGAAATCTACTCCTATTGACTACATTTCCCTTAAGACGGTCGTCATCCATCCATCATAGGGAACGGTCACTATTTACGACTTCAGTTCAATGGGACTATTCTCGGTAAAACCACCGAAAACAAACGCCGAGAAACACAATCAAAAAAAAGATTTCACGAAATATTTTTAAAAATATCGATAAAACAAAAACATTTACACAACCAGCTAACAACAACTCCATACAACACACAACATCTTCACATTAATTACAATACAAAACATAAACACCAAAATCACAGGGTCACAATTTTTCACAGGCACAACAACAAAACAGAAACATAAACAACAACAAAACAACCAGCACCTAACTACTCCCATCCCACACTTAAATCGAGCACTGTCCCCAGTGCTAACAAAATTCAGCATAACACAAGAGTAGGTGGTGAAACTCCCTAATCAATCGAAGTATTCCACTTCTTCGTCAGGTGTAGTTGCCTCATCCCCCATATCCGAATCACCCCCGCTATCCTCATCTGAATCAACATCTGAGTCATCGCGGCGTGTCTCCTCGTCTGTGGGGACATCATCATCAACGGGCTCCACAAAAGCTGGCCCCACTCGGCATAGAGCCCTAGCATTTTCGCCGAAGGGGTAGTCCAACTCTAGCTGCCACAGCTCATCTTCTGTTGCTGGCCTCCTGCCTATGCACAACTGTAGCATCTGCATCCCAAACATGCGGGCCATATACTGATCATCCCGTGCATGTCGCTCGGCTAATGTAAAAACTGGCCCGTGAGTGGTGTTGGGTGCCTTAGTTTTGGTGACGTCCAAGGCACGCCTCTCCATCTGCGGGATATAGTCAAGGGCATCCTACTCAACATCTAGTCCCCTCAGGAAAGTGGTCAGCAAGCCACCAAACCCGTACCTGTGCCCTTGATGCAAACGGGCTCTCTTCACGGCGGAGATGATCACTGCCCCAACATTAATCTCCAGCCCTTTCATCAGGGCGTATACCAAGCACACATGATCCAGGGTGACATCTGTCATGTGCACCCCCGGGATCAGGCAGGAACACATGATCTTAAGCCAAATTCTGGCTTCCTTGTTCATTTGAGAATAGGGCAGCGTCTGATTGTAGCCCCTCTCCTTATGTCTGCTCCACCGTGTTGTAGAACGGGCTCCACACAGAGTGCGTCTGATGTCCGCATATGGTGGAGTGATGTTCAGCTGCCGGAGTACATGGGCATCTGTGTCCCGTGTCCCCAAGATGGCATTAAGGTGATGGGGCTCAAAAGTGACTACATGCCCCCTTATTTTGATAGTGTGACTTCGAAGTGTTGGGTTCCAGCTGGCGTAGAATTCCCAAATCAGGTGGAGATTGCACTCCTTGGGCTCTTCAAAAATGATGTTCAGCCCGGCAGCGTCAATCCAGTGTACAATTCTGGGGAACTCCTGTGCCAATGGCTCCCTTGCAATATGCTCCTCGGGGAAGTATTTTATTTCCTTATGCTTTGTGTACCATTTCTTCCCTTCCTCTGTCACCCATCGGGTTCCATATTGACGGCGTTCGCCGTGCAGAACCGCTGGTGCTACTTGGACTGCTGTTCCCAGTCTAATTCTTTTCCTTCCGGAGCCCGATGTAGATGCGCCTTTTCCTTTGTCTTGCCTGCTTGCCATTGTTCCTGTCAAATCAAACAGATAGTCACCATGTTATTTAAATTAAAATTAGCTTCGACTAAGGTTGGGTTAAGCTAGGCCACCCCAGACTTAGTCTTTAGCCACAATCACGACATTACGGCAAGACAACTCTCACTTTTCAATTTACAAGAAAAAACAACATGCCACGTGCATTTAGAGAATTCGATGGACTAAATTCTATGTACTACTCAGACTTCGTACAGCTAATCCAAATATCACCATCGATACCATTTCATCACATAGCACTTAGCAAAAACAAAAAAACTTCTCTTAACACAACCTATGCAATTCACCGAGTTCTACGCAATTCAACAATTTAATTTTCTCGAAAATCCATCATTTACTTAGCATATTCACAACAAGCACAATGCAATTCACCTTACCCAACATGCCCAACCCATAATTTCCACATTTTCAATCACATTTCATTTCTTCGCAATCAAATTCTAACCCTAGCTACATATTTCACCAAAATTCGATCAAGCATGTATTTATTGAGTGCATATTGTTAAAATGATACTACGAACTTCAATCAACACTAACTTAAAGGAATTCAAGCTCAATTTACAATTAGGGCAAGTTTTACTCACTTTACATGCTCAAACTCAACAAATTTGACAAGAATTGAGAAGAAAATAGAGAACATACCTTTAGTTCGATTAAATCAAAGAAAAATCGGAGAATATTTGTGCCTAAGTCCGTGTCACGTTGAGGAAGGGGGAGTTTTTGGGTTTTTGTCGCGGAGGGGGTGAGAAATGATGGAAAATAGAGGGAATTCGGGGTTAAAAAGGATTAATTTCGCGCGGGTCACTCGGTTACCCGGTGTGACTCGTCGCGATTAAAGCCTCAACGTGTCACGGAGGGTAACGCGGAGCACTCCCTCCGTGATACGGAGCCAACGCGGAGGTATTCTGGAATTTTTAAAATTCTAGAATTTAACCTCAACGTGTCACGGAGGGTAACGCGGAGGCCCTTCTCCGTGACACGGAGCCATCGCGCAGGCTCACTGTTTTGCCACTTTTTATTATTTTTCTCACCTCGATTTTTTCTTTGCGATCCTTGGCATTTTTGCCCTCCGTTCAACCTGAAATTCATCTCATGACAAGAAATTTGTTAGAATTCATAGGTTTCACATAAAATACAATTTTTGTTTTTATTTTTATTTTTCTAATTTTTTTCTTTCCTTTTTTCTTCTACGAAATCTACTCAAATATTACAAGAATTCCACGGGTTGCCTCCCGTGCAGCGCCTGGTTTACCGTCGCGGCTCGACGTCATTGAAGCTTAGTCATCCTCTAGGGTGATGGATGTCTTCTCTCAACTACCGTCCTTACCCCAGTAATGCTTACATCGCTGCCCATTGACTAAGAACGTGGCACTTCGATCTTTTTGCCACGATTCCACTTTTGGAGGGTCCTTTACCGGTGGTTTTCCCACTAGCTCTAGCGAATCAACGCTCTGAGCAATATTCGCTCGATTAAGCACGTTGATCACTGAGAGTTCCTCATACAGGGCCGGAAGCTTCGTGGCCTTGTACACATCAAATACCTCCACCTTGTCGTGTGCCCGCATGGTTAGCTTCCCTGCAGCTACATCAATCAGTGTTTTCCCGGTTGCCAAGAAAGGATGTCTCAAAATAAATGGGACTTCCGCATCCGGCTCAAAATCTAGCATAATGAAGTCAACCGGGAAGATAAGGGAGCCCACTTGCACCAACACTTCCTCCACAATGCCATCTGGTCTGGCCAAAGAACGATCCGCTAGTTGCAAGATCACTGTTGTCGGTCTAAGACTGCCTAGCCCCAATTTCTTGAATACCGATGTCGGCATCAAGTTAATGCTCGCTCCCAAATCACATAATCGACGAGCTCGGATACTCTTCCCGATTATAAGTTGAATTGTAAAGCTCCTAGGGTCTTTGAGCTTTGTGGGCAACCAATTTTGTATCCGGGAAGTGCACTCCTCCGTAAGTGCCACTGTAGCATACTCCGTCAACCTGCTTTTGTTCGCCACGATGTCCTTGATATATTTTGCGTACTTCGGCACTCCCTGCAAAACATCAATAAGAGGTAAATTAATGTGTACCTGTTTAAGCACCTCCATGAACTTTTTAAAACACGCTTCCTCCTTGTGTTTCCTTAGTCTTTGAGGGAACGGGGGTGGTGGTCTTTCTGGTTCATCTTCTTTCTCCTTCCCCCTATCATCATTGTGTTCCCTCTCCTTCTCCAATGCTCCCGACTGTTGTGGTGGTCTTTCTGGTTCCACCTCCTTGAGTTTCAAACCACTCCTTGTGGTCACTGCATTCACTTGCTTGGGGTTGGGGTCAGTGTCACTTGGAAGTCCTTCTCTCGGCCTGGTGTTCTGAGCTCCAGCTAGTTGCCCAAATTGGTACTCCAATGCCTTTGTAGCTAACTGATTGTTCTTTACATCGGCTTCCAATTTCACATAGTCAGCCTGCAATTGAGCTTGGTTAGCTATCATCGTTTTGAACATTTCCTCGATATTAGGTGACGATGGTGGAGGAGGTGCATTGTTGCTTCTGTATTGCGACTGATAGTGCTGCTACCCTCCTTGATTTCTATGTGCTCCCTGAATCGAACTCTGCCCTTGATGGCTGTTACTACCCCAAGAGAAATTCGGGTGACTTCTCCAATTAGAGTTGTAGTTGTTGCCATACTGTTGGTGATTATTTCTCGGTACATTACCAACAAAGTTTACTGAATCAGGATTCGCACCACAATACTCAGCTGAGTGTTCATTACTGCCGCACACTTCACACCAAATCTGCTGCACTACATTCACTGGGGCTTGAGAATGATTCATGCTCATATTGCTGAAGTGGGTATTGAGTTGATTCTGTAACGCAGTTATCTGTGAAGCGTAGCTGTAAAACCATCCATTTCCAAGAATCCTGCCACTTTCCTTGTTCCTCCTCTAGAAGAGTCCGCATTCCACTCTGGATTTCCCTGCGAAATACGGTTCAACAAAGTATACAGCTCCTCATAAGTTTTTTCTAATGCTTGTCCCCCAGCTGCTGAGTCTAGCAAGATTTTTGTGTGGGATTCCAAACCGTCTATGAAAGTATGCACCAGCACATCATTGGATTGGTGATGATAAGGACAATCCCGCAACATAGATTTGAATCTTTCCCAGGCTTGATACAGATTCTCTCCCTCTCTCTGTTTAAAACTTAGAATCTGACTTCTAAGTCTTGCTGTTTTACCGGATGGAAAGAACCGTATCAAGAATTTCTTTACAAGATCATCCCAAGTAGTGATGGAATTAGGTGGCTCAGCTTTCAACCATCTCTTTGCTTCTCCCAAAAGTGAAAATGGGAACAATGTAAGCTTGACATAATCGGGTGACACTCCCGCGGGGATGTAAGTGTCACTTATCTCCAAAAAGTTTTGGAGATGTTGTTGTGGATCCTCGTGAAGGAGACCTGTGAATTGCCCGCTGGTGTGCAACAATTGCACCATATTCTGTTTAAGCTCGAACCTCCCTCCTGGCTCAGGTTTGCGAATGCTCGATGTAACGTTGTTAGCATGTGGGATTGCCACTTCACGAACCGGCCTAGCTGCCATTTCTTCGGGCACTAACACTACCCTTACAATGGGTGGATTCTGTTGTTGCTCCAGGATTGTCTGTCTGAGCAACTGTAGCTTTCTCTCTAGAGCTTCTCTCCTTTGACGATGGAATTGTCTTTCCGGCTCTAAGTGTGAATCCACCAGCTCCTTGTCCCTTGCCAGTGTTCAACAGAATTCAATATCTACAAAAGACAAGCTAAGACCAAGTTCTCAGCACTAATAAGAAATCGTAAACTAACACTTAAGACAACAGTTTTACCAATTGCCAGTCCCCAGCAACGGCGCCAAAAACTTGTTCGGTGTTTTTCACAACTAAACGCAAGTGCACGTGGTCGAACAAGTAGTAAAATGCCTAAAGTAAGCCAAGTATCGATCCCACAGGGACTGTACCAAGGTAATACTCGAATTAAGCATTAATAAACTCTAACTCTAATAATGCAGACAATAGTTTCAAGAAGATTTTGGAAGTTTGTTTCCTAATTTATACTAATCTAAAACAAATGTACAATTTGATTCTGAACTATAGTAATGAGCATGCTGAGGCTAAAAACAACATGTAGGGAAGCAATCTATTGATATAAATTGGTTAATCTTTCCTTCGGTTTCTAGTCAAGAATTATTGCCTATGGATTAAAACTCTCGTACTTAACCTAACTTAAGAATCATGAACCTTCCACCTACATTTCTGTGATAAGAAGAAATTCATGTTCTAGCTATACGAAACCGATTCCTTAATTGACTAATACGACTTTCAGATATATTTCTATTCTGAAGGTAAATCAATTCTCAATTTTCCCAAACCAAGAAGAGATCATATCCTATTAATTCACAACTTTCCAATTTCTTTTTCTTTCGAGCGCAAACCGGATTTTTTTAGATATACATTAATATTGGCCAAACATTAATGCAGTAAGAACAAGAACTAATAGAACAACCATGGAAGAAAAGATGAAAAACCAAGATGATCAATAATTACATTCCACTACAAATGTTCTTAACCTCAGCAAGAAGTGAATTTAGCCACTCATTATTGGATTAAACATCATCAAATGAGTGTTAATCATACAAACAATTGAAATAAAGAAGAAAGAGATAGAGAAGAACCCTAAGAATTTCGTCCTCTCAACTGCCTGTAACCCACGTTCTTGCTCAACCAAGTCAGAATAATTAAAAATAAACCTAAGTGTGCTATTGATACTAGTGGGAATTTTTCCAGGAATAACAAGCAACGCATCATGGAGTGCATCGCGGAGCACTACCTCCATGACACGCCACAAACGTGGACCCTCACTGGAATCTGGTCCTCTAGGTAATTATGCCCAACGTGCCACGGCGTGCAACGCGGCGCTTGGCCAACGTGCCACGGCCCCGACGCGGACCTTCACTAGAACTTGGCCTATTTTTATCATTCGGGGCAGAATGCATCCGCGATGGCAGCATGACACGGCTCTGTTCGGGGTGTTATATGGGTATAAAACTCACACGCAAGCGCACGTGGTCGAACAAGTAGTAAAGTGGCTTAAGTAAGACAAGTATCGATCCCACAGGGACTGGGATGAAGTGCAATCTGCTCAAGTGTACTATATTTCGATTCTAAAAATGCAGACAACAGTGTAACCAAGAGTTTGATATTTTGTTTTATAATTTTTATGCTAAAGCTAAAACAACTATCTAATGTGAGTCTGAACTATGAATGAGAGCATGCTGAGGTTAACGAACATGTAATGAAATTAATTATCGATGTAATTTGGTTAGTCTTTTCCTCCGGTTGCTAGCCAAGAACATTTGCCAAGAGATTAAAACTCTCGTGTTTAACCTTACTTAAGAATCATGAACCATCCACCTACATTTCTGTGATTAAATGCAATTCATGTTCTAGCCATACAAACCCGGTTCCTAAATTGACTAATATGACTTTCAGGTATATTTCTATCCTGAAAGTAAATCAATTCCCAATTTTCCCAAATCAAGTAAAGATCATATCCTATTAATTCACAACTTTCCAATTTCTTGCTCTCTCGAGTGAAACCGGACTTTTTAGATGTACATTAACGTAGGCCACATATTAATCCAGTAAGAACAAGAATTAATAGAGCAACCATGGAAGAAAAGATGAAAAACCATAGAATCAATGATCATATTTCATTACAAGTGTTCATAACCTCAGCAAGAAGATGATTTAGCCACTCATTTGTGGATTAAACATCATTAAATGAGTGTTAAACATACAAGCAATTGAATTCAAGGAGAAGGAAAGAGAGAAAAACCCTGATAATTTCGTGCCCTCAACTGCCTGTAACCCACGTTCTTGCTCCACCAAGTCAAAATATTGAAAAATGAACCTAAGTGTTTTATTTATACTGGTGGGAATTTTTCCCGGAATAACGAGCAACGTGTCACGGAGTGCATCGCGGAGCACTACCTCCGTGACACGCTACGGACGCGGACCTTCACTGGAACTGGGGGTCCAGGAAATAAAGCCCAACGTGGCACGACGTGCAACGCGGAGCCAAGCCACCATGCCACGGACCCATCGCGAACCCACACTAGAATTGAGCTGAAAATTCCCATCCAGGCAGAAGGCCTCCGCGATGGCAGCATGACACGGCTCCATCGTGGAGCCCCTTTATTTTATGCTATCCAATGTCTTGTCCCTTGCTCGCATCCAAGTCCAACCCCGATATCCTCCAACATGCATTTTAGCTTCCCGAAATTACATTTTACCTGCAAAACAATTCTAATCATGTTGGTTAGTATAAATTCTCATTTTATTACCAATTACATGAGAATGTATACACATTGATAGATAAACAAGGCTAAAATGACACTTTTGAGTATCACTTGGGCATATAAATTTGCCCAAGATCACTTACCCCACACTTAAATCCTTGTTCGTCCTCGAACAACAATCCTACACTTCATGCAATTTACATCCCAACCTCGCTACTTTGGTTCGACAATTTATGCTACGGTCATACCGATTATTCAATACAACAAATCATCAAGAAAACATGCATGGTCCTATCAATGCAATGACCTTCAATACATCAAGACCTCCTAGACTTAAGAATCGACTCTCGATATTGGCAAACTGATGCAAATCGGCTGATCAAGATATCCGACACGAAAATTAATCTCTCATCAAGCATGTGCCCTCCCAACACAAGAGAGTCTTCCCCTTTTTTCTCATATGACTCACAAAATTTTAAGCAGGGGCATGTAAACACAATTTCGCTCTCTCTCCCAAAAGAATTCACATGCATCATGTCATGACCCATAAGCTTGCCCTTAGTGTATTACTCCACTAATATAAAGAAGTGCGATGTAAGATCACGTAGGATTTTAACTGGTTGTAATGGAAGCTACGAAACTAGTAAATATTGGGTTAGCCAATAATAGCCACTAGCATCCTTAAGTGCCTTTTCAACACATCCCATCAACTCATGGACATTGTTTCTTCTTTCATCCTCCCATTCTTGATGTTTTTCTTTAGTTTGGCCCATCTTATTAAGCACACTTGACACAACAACAAAGATTATTCATGCACCTTCATTATAGTTTATTTATAACAAGTGCACATTCAACCTTTTCTTTTCTTCTATCACTCTGCTTTTCTTTTTCTTTTCACCATTCTCACTCTTTGGCACTTTGGGAAAATGATTTTCACTTCTTAAGTGCTTAAGAGTTTTGTATCGACTTTACGGCTAATGAAAAGAAAATGATTAAGCTCGGTTTACACTTTTTGACAAAAGACAAAAAAAATAGGCTAAAGGCTCAACTGGCTGACTAGGGTATACAATCAAGGTGGGTACGACAAGGAAAAATAGAAACTCTCGGTTAAAACAAAGAAATGCCTACATCCTTTCCTACAATACACCTCCTTCATTTCGTTTTGTACACACACCAGGCAAGTTCTAGACACTTCACAATAGCACGGAATAACAACACCTCACTTCACACTTATAGCACATGCTCAACTCAAGGTGTATTCACAGACTCTTCAATCAGCTAATTACAGGAATTCAATCATTAAGCCTCAATCACACTGAATCGAACTCTATGGCCTAGGTATCTCAACATATTTACAAAGTTGCATGCTTTCATATAAATCACCTTTGTATTTTAAATATCATGTACAATACACAACCAGAATTTCGCAACCATACAGTAACTACAGGTTTCGGGATGCAACCCACCAAAGAAAAAAAACAACTAAAAAAATCTAAACTAAAAAAAAATCTACTCCTAACGACTACATTTCCCTTAAGACGGTCGTCATCCATCCATCATAGGGAACAGTCACTACTATGACATCGGTTTAATGGGACCATTCTCGATAAAAGAACCGAAAACAAACGCCGAGAAACCCAAGAAGTAAAAAATGTTGAAAATATCGATCATTTCGATAGAAAAAATATGTACAAAATAAAAAGTATTGATCATTTCGATAACAAAAATATGTACAAAATCAGCTAGCAACATTCAGCAACACACGTCAATTTCACAACAACTTAACAATTCATAAATCACAGGGAACAACAAAATTTCACAGGCACGACAATAGATTAGAGCATACATACATAACAGCACAACCAGCACCTAACTACTCCCACCCCACACTTAGCTCGAAAATTGTCCCTAGTGTTCACAAAAATCAAAATAGCACAAAAATCGGGTGGTGGAACTTCCTGATCAATCAAAGTACTCCACTTCTTCATCAGGTGCTGCTACTTCATCTCCTATGTCTGAATCACCCCCGTCGTCATCATCGGACTCCACATCGGAGTCCTCCCGACATGTCTCCTCGTCTGTGGGGACATCATTATCCGTGGGCTCTACAAATGCTGGCCCCACTCGGCATAGAGCCCTGGCGTTTTCGCCGAAGGGGTAGTCTAGCTCGAGCTGCCATAGCTCCTCCTCTGTCGCCGAAGGGGTAGTCTAGCATCTGCATCCCATACATGCGATCCATATACTGATCATCATGAGCATGTCGCTCACCAAGTGTAAGAACCGGCCCGTGGGTGGTGTCGGGTGACTTAGTTTTAGTAACATCTAAGGCCCGCCGCTCCATCTACGGGATATAATCAAAGGCCTCTTCCTCAACATCTAGGCCCCTGAGGAAGGTGGTGAGTAGTCCACCAAAGCCGTACCTGTGCCCCTAATGCAACCAGGCTCTCTTCATGGCGGAGATAATCACCGCCCCCACGTTGATCTCCAGCCCTTTCATCAGGGCGTACACCAGGCATACACGATCCCGGGTTACATCTGTCATATGTACCCCTGGGATTAGGCAGGAACAGACAATCTTCAGCCATATTCTGGCTTCCCTGTTCATCTGTGAATACGACAAAGTCTGATGGTAGCCCCTCTCCTTGTGTCTGCTCCATCTAGCTGTCGATCGGATCCCACACAATGTGCGTCTGATGTCCGCATACGGTGGGGTAATGTTCAGCTGTCGGAGCACGTGGGCGTCTGTGTCCCGCGCCCCTATGATGGCATTGAGGTGGTGGGGCTCCAAAGTGACTATTTGCCCTCTGATTTTGATGGTGTGACTTCTGATAGTCGGGTTCCAGTTGGCATAAAATTTCCAAATCAGGTGCAAGTTACATTCCTTGGGCTCTTCAAAGATGAACTTGAGCCCAACTGCCTCGATCCGGTGTACAATCCTAGGGAACTCCTGTGCCAACAGTTCCCGTGCTATATGCTCCTCGGGGAAGTATTTGTTTTCTTTGTGCTTTGCGTACCACTTCTTCCCCTCATCCGTCACCCATCTTGTTCCGTATTAGCGGCGTTGGCTGCGTGGAACTGCTGTGCCCAGTCTGATTCGCTTCCTTCCGGCGCCAAAAGTTGATGTGCCTTTCCCTTTTTCTTGCCTGCTCGCCATTTTACCTGTCAACCCAAGTAGACAAGATCAATGTTAAGCCACTGAGTATTAACTTCGGCTAAACTCGGGTTAAGCTAAGCTACCCCACACTTAGTCCTTAGCTACAGTTACAACATACCGGCAATATCATGCTTAATTGTATAAATAAATAACCAACTATACAAACATGCTTAGTGCATACGAAGAATTCGACGGTATATATTTTATGTACTACTCAGACTTCGTACAGCTAACAACAATCATTACCATCGATAACCTTTTAATCCATCGCACTTAGCAAGGAAAAACAAAGAAACGAAAACAACAACAAGAATTTATCTACACGAACCTATACAACCAACCCAATTCTTGCAAATTTCAATATTCCTCTAACCCGAGACTCCGTCGGTCTTTTAAAATGATAAAAACTAGCACACCGACTCATCTCACTCAACATGTACATCCCGGCATGAATTTCACAAGTTCACTACATTTTTCACTTCTAATTCAAAAACAAGCCCTAGAAATGATGATATCAAGAAAATTCGATTAAATTATGCAATTAACGAGTTCAAGCAATCATAATGACATTCCGAACATTCATTAACAACAATTCAATTGAATTCATGATTAATTTCTACTTAGGGCGAACTTAGCTCACCTCACATGCTCAATATCGAAGAAAATCAACAAGAAATGAGATGGAATCGAAGAACATACCTTGAAATTGAAGAATTGAAGCTAACTTGATGATTTTCTTAGCCTACTCCGTGTCACATCGAAGGGGGATGGGTTTTGAGGAGTTTGGTCGCGGAGTGATTGAAAAATAAGGAAAAGGAAGGGGTTTTCGGGGTTAAAAAGTAGAAAAATCGCGCGGGTCACCCGGCGACCCGGTGTGACCCCTCATGATATACACGGCAACGTGTCACGGAGTGCATCGTGGTGCATTGCCTCCGTGACACGGAGCCGTCACGAGCCTGTTCTGGAAATTTTTAAAAATTCGCATTATACCTCAACGTGTCACGGAGGGTAACGCGGAGGTCCACCTCTGTGACGCGAAGCTATCTCCCTAGCTCACAAAATTTTGCCACTTTTTGTTAATTTTCACACCTCGAATTTTCCTTTGCGATTCCGTGCATATTTTCCTCCGTTTGACCTGAAATTCATCTCACTATACAAAATTGGTTAGAATTATAGGTTTCACTCTAAATAAAAATAAAACAAAAACAAAAGCTAAAATTTTGTAGTAAATCAACAAAAAATGAAAAGAAAAAACTATTTATAATTTAAAAAGAGAAATTTTTTTTTCTACGGGTTACCTCCCGTGCAGCGCCTGGTTTACCGTCGCGGCTCGACGTCGTTAAGCTCAATTGTCCTCTAGGGTGATGGACAATTTCTCCCGATCACTGTCCTCCCCCCAGTAGTGCTTACACCTCTCCGATGGTTTTCCCATTAACTCCCGTGAATCCTTAGCCTGCTTATCATCGCCTTGATCAATCACATTGATCACCGAGAGTTCTTCGTGCACCATCGGGAGCTTGGGTGCCTTGTACACATCGAACACCTCCACCTTGTCGTGTGCTCGCATTGTTAGCTGCCCCGCAGCTACGTCAATTAGTGCTTTCCCGGTCGCCAAGAAAGGACATCCCAAAATAAATGGGATTTCCGCGTCTGGTTCAAAATCCAGCACGACAAAATCTACCGGGAAAATCAGGGAGCCAACTTGCACCAGAACGTCCTCCACAATGCCATCAGGTCTAGCTAAGGACCGATCCGCCAATTGCAAGATTACTATTGTGGGTCTAGGACTCCCTAGACCCAGCTTTTTGAATACCGATGATGGCATCAAATTTATGCTCGCTCCCAAATCACACAATCCACGAGCTCGGATGCTCTGCCAAATAGTAATATGTATAGTAAAGCTCCCAGGGTCTTTGAGCTTTGTGGGCAGTCTGTTTTGAATCCGGGAAGTGCAGCACTCCATTAGAGCCACCGTAGCATACTCAGTCAACCGACTTTTGTTTGCCACGATATCCTTTATATACTTAGCATATTTCGGCACTCCCTACAAAACATCAACAAGAGGTAAGTTAATATGTACCTGTTTCAGCACCTCCATGAGTTTCTCGAAACACGCCTCCTCCTTGTGTTTCTTTAATCATTGAGGGAACGGGGGTGGTGGTGTTTCTGATTCATCTTCCTTAGTCTTCCCCCTCTCATCACTTTGCTCCCTCTCGACTTCTGCTGCTCCCGATTATTGAGGTGGTCTTTCTGGTTCCACCTCTTTCAGCTGCAAACCACTCCTTGTGGTCACTGCATTCACCTGCTTGGGATTGGGATCTGTGTCCCTCGGAAGTCCTCCTCTAGGCCTTGTGTTTTGGGCTCCAGCAAATTGCCCAAATTGATATTCAAGTGCCTTGGTAGCTAACTGGTTGTTTTTCAATTCGGCTGCCAATTTCACATAGTCAGCCTGCAATTGAGCTTGGTTAGCTATCATGGTCTTGAACATCTCCTCCATGCTGGGTGATGGTGGTGGAGGAGTTGCATTGTTGTTTCTGAATTGTGCTTTATAATTCAGCTGCCCTCCTTGGTTCCTTTGCACACCCTGACCCGAACTTTGCCCCTGATGGTTGTTGCTACCCCAGGAGAAATTAGGGTGATTCCTCCAATTGGAATTGTAGCTATTACCATACTGTTGGTGGTTGTTTCTTTGTACATTTCCCACAAAGTTTACCGAGTTAGGATTTGCTCCACAACACTCAGCTGAGTGCTCACTACTTCCGCACACTTCACACCACATCTGCTGCACTGCATTCACTGGGGCTTGAGGCTGGTTTATTGTCATGTTGCTGAAGTGGGTGTTAAGTTGATTTTGTAATGCAGCTATCTGTGCAGCAATAGCTGTGAACCCATCCACTTCTAGCACTCCTGCTGCTTTCCTTGCCCCTCCTCTTGAGGAATCAGCATTCCATTCCGGATTGGCCTACGAAATATGGTTCGACAAGGTATACAACTCCTCATAAGTTTTCTCCAGCGCTTGTCCTCCAGCTGCTGAGTCTAGCAATATTTTTGTGTGGGGTTCCAAACCCTCTATAAAAGTGTGCACCAGCACATCATTGGACTGATGATAATGAGGACAATCCTGCAACATGGACTTGAATCTCTCCCAGGCCTAATATAAATTCTCTCCCTCTCTCTATTTGAAACTTAGAATCTGACTTCTAAGTCTTGCTATTTTACCGGAGGGAAAAAACCGTATAAAAAATTTCCTTGCAAGATCATCCCACGTAGAAATAGAATTCGGTGGCTCAGCTTTCAACCACCTCTTGGCTTCTCCCAATAGAGAAAATGGGAACAATGTAAGCCAGACATAATCTGATGACACTCCAGCGGGGATATAAGTGTCACTTATCTCCAAAAAATTTTGGAGATGCTGCTGTGGATCTTCATGAGGGAAACCGGTAAACTGCCCGCTAGTGTGCAGCAATTGCATCATATTCTGCTTAAGTTCGAACCTCCCTCCTGGATCAGGTTTGCGGATGCTAGATGTGACATTATTAGCATGTGGGATTGCCACCTCGCGAACCGGTCGAGCTGCTACTTCTTCGGGCACTAACACTGCTCGTACTACCGGTGGATTTTGTTGTTGCTCCATGATCGTCTGTCTGAGCAACTGCAGCTTTCTTTCTAGAGCTTCTCTCCACTTACAATGAAATATTCTTTCTGGCTCTATATACGAGTCCACCAGCTCCTTGTTTCTTGCCAGTGTTCAACAGAAATTAAATCTGCAAAATACAGGCTAAGACCAAGTTGTCAATACTAAGAAAACAAAAATATAGTAAATTAACACTTAAAACAAATTCACCAATTGCCAGTCCCCGGCAACGGAGCCAAAAAACTTGTTCGGGGTATTATATGGGTATAAAACTCACACGCAAGCGCACATTGTCGAACAAGTAGTAAAGTGGCTTAAGTAAGCCAAGTATCGATCCCACAGGGACTGGGATGAAGTGCAATCTGCTCAAGTGTACTATATTTCGATTCTAAAAATGCAGACAACAGTGTAACCAAGAGTTTGATATTTTGTTTTATAATTTTTATGCTAAAGCTAAAACAACTATCTAATGTGAGTCTGAACTATGAATGAGAGCATGCTGAGGTTAACGAACATGTAATGAAATTAATTATCGATGTAATTTGGTTAGTCTTTTCCTCCGGTTGCTAGCCGAGAACATTTTCCAAGAGATTAAAACTCTCGTATTTAACCTCACTTAAGAATCATGAACCATCCACCTATATTTCTGTGATTAAATGCAATTCATGTTCTAGCCATACAAACCCGGTTCCTAAATTGACTATACGACTTTCAGGTATATTTCTATCCTAAAAGTAAATCAATTCCCAATTTTCCCAAATCATGTAAAGATCATATCCTATTAATTCACAACTTTCCAATTTCTTGCTCTCTCGAGTGAAACCGGACTTTTTAGATGTACATTAACGTAGGCCACACATTAATGCAGTAAGAACAAGAATTAATAGAGCAACCATGGAAGAAAAGATGAACAACCAAAGAATCAATGATCACATTTCATTAAAAGTGTTCATAACCTCAGCAAGAAGATGATTTAGCCACTCATTTGTGGATTAAACATCATTAAATGAGTGTTAAACAGACAAGCAATTGAATTCAAGGAGAAGGAAAGAGAGAAAAACCCTGATAATTTCGTCCCCTCAACTGCCTGTAACCCACGTTCTTGCTCCACCAAGTCAGAATATTGAAAAATGAACCTAAGTGTTCTATTTATACTGGTGGAAATTTTTCCCGGAATAACGAGCAACGTGTCACGGAGTGCATTGCGGAGCACTGCCTCCGTGACACGCTACGGACGCGGACCTACACTGGAACTGGGGGTCCAGGAAATAAAGCCCAACATGGCACGGCGTGCAACGCGGAGCCAAGCCACCGTGCCACGGACCCATCGCGAACCCACACTGGAATTGGGCTGAAAATTCCCATCCAGGCAGAAGGCCTCCGCGATGGCAGCGTGACACGGCTCCATCACGGAGCCCCTTTATTTTATGCTATCCAATGTCTTGTCCCTTGCTCGCATCCAAGTCCAACCCCGATATCCTCCAACATGCATTTTACCTTCCCGAAATTACATTTTACCTACAAAACAATGCTAATCATGTTGGTTAGTATAAATTCACATTTTATTACCAATTACATGAGAATGTATACACATTGATAGATAAACAAGGCTAAAATGACACTTTTGAGTATTACTTGGGCATATAAATTTGCCCAAGATCAGGCTCCATCGCGGAGCCCCTTAATTTGCTGCATAACCTGGGCCTTTTCCACTGCTCGCTTCCGAGTCTATTCCCGATTTCTCCCAACATGCATCTTAGCTTTCTAAAATTCCATTTTTCCTGCAAAACAACACTAATCATGTTGGTTAGTATAAATTCACATTTTAACTACAAATCACATGAGAATGTACAATTATCAATGTATAAAAAAGACGAAATGAAGCATTTGAGAATCACTTGGGCATATAATTCTGCCCAAGATCAACTGGCCAAGTACGACTCTTGGTACGAGTCGTACTGTGAATTGTGGAAAATATTAGAAGAATGCACTTTGATTAGTCTCCTGGTATGGATGGAATCCATGAGTCGTGATGACTACCTAAGACCCGTACCAAAGAGCCGTGGTAAAATTTAGAACAAAGTTGAATGGCAGATCGCAGGTACGAGAGACAATCACGAGTGGTAAGAGTAATGTACTAATTGTACCCAAGGCTCGTGGAAACATTTAGAGGATGTAAATAGTGACAAGATTAGACCACGATAGCATTTTACGAGTCATACTAGCTCCCAGCACTTAACCAAATTCAGAGCTACCAAGCATTGTACGAGTGAAGCTACGACTCGTAAGATAAAGTTAAGAGTCGTAGGAGAAGGTGATGACAGTTAACCCATTTTCCCTGTTAATTTAGGAAAGGTTTCTAATTATTTGTATAAATACTTTCTTAGATTATTTTTTTTAGAGGACGGATACTTTAAGGGAGAGTTCGACTTTTGGGAGATTCTTCTTGAGTTTTCCAATATTCTTGGAGTTTATTTCATTGTTCTTGAATTGGTCAAAGTTGAATTGTGTATTAATCAATTGGGTTTTTATCTCAATCTTCATTGAAGTTCTTAATTATGTTCTCTTCAACGAATGCTAATTCTTTTATTACAATCATGAGAGGGTAAAACCTCCATAACTAGGGTTGTTGTAACCATAGTGAATTAACCAACTAGTGTTTGTGTAAAGTGAATCTTAATCAATATGAATGCTTGTATTGTCTTCTCTTCAAATTAAACGTTTCTTGACGATGTGCAACATTAGGACTTTCCCGAATTCTCTATTCTCTTGAACCTAGAGAGGTAGAGATTAAGAAAAGAGATGAACAACAAAGCCTTGAACATTATAGTTCATTGTATAACTTGAGCTGCAGACACATGATAGTTAATATGGAACAAATTGAGGTAAAAGTCAAATCACTCAAGAGACCTTATCCGGTAATTGAGTATAGTCATGCAAAAGGGATGAACCAGTCATTTGGATGAACCTATTATCAGTTCTACAGGCTATGTGTTCGGAAACATCACGAGTGTAAAACCTGAAGTAGTTATGAACGCATGGGGAATACCTCCCTAGTTAATTGCATCAACATGATAAAAACTTAAATCTTCAATATTTTTACGTGTTTCATTCTTTAAAACCCCCTTTAGGAAATAATCGAACTAAAAGCGTAAATACCAGCTTTATTCTACATCCTGACCATATTCCTAGTGGGATCGACCCCTACCTAATAGGGTTCTTTATTGAAAATGTCTGCATCATCCTTTTACAGGGGTATGATTTGAGCATTATCAGTAAGGTCCTACGAGTCATAGGACAAGGCATAGCACTAGACAGGACATCTTTTAAATATGATTTGCCAGGGGTATTTTTGTAACTTTCTAAGCTTCTAACCTAAGTCACATTGTTTTGGATTTCTTAAAGGTGTATTAAGGGGTTTAACCTAGCCTAAGTCCTTATGTCTTCAAAACAATAGTAGATTTGAAATTCTCTCTCAAGATGAAGGCTAGGCTTCTTTATCAAACCTCTTCCAATCTTCATGGGTTTTCAAGACAAGTTTAGGAGTCCATTACTTAGGTATGTAGGGTTGTGAATGGGTAAACTTCTTTCACCCTCATGGCCAATTTCTTCCCAATTCTATAATTTCAAGATTCTAAGCATGCCAAGTTAAAATTCTATGGGTTTACCCAATTTTGCTAAAATCTTCCATGCTATCTTTACGGATTCAATCTATATACCCCTAACTAGGTCACTAGGGTTTCACAAGTAACTATAACCAAATCTATCCGACCTCTAGCATTGCAACTGAGCCCTTGGGCTCCTATAATTGCATCTGTGCCCTCTAGGCATCTGTAATTGCACCTTGGGCTTGCAAGGCTCCACTGAGGGTAAGTAATGTCGTTATGGCATAAAGGAAATCCATATGCGAATGGACTTCGATATGTCCTTGTAGGACTGAATATAGTCCTTTCATACATCACATAGCTCCTCTGAGCAATCTTTAGCCCCGTAGGCAATAATACAATTAGAAATCCTGAGATAGTTTGATGGGAGACAAACTAAGGAGGGTAAATCCCTACAGGGGTACGATGCTATAGCCTCATTATAGTCACTCAATAGGCATACCTAGCTCCTTAGGCCTAACATAACCACTACTTGCCCCTAAAACAGTCATATCTCCGCAGCCAACAGGCACACCCTACATGCCTATGCCTGACCAGTTGGTCCTGGCAACGATTACAACCTCTATCACTTCAGACAGAATAGGGCGAGGTCTGGAGTGACCTAAGCGATACTCTGAAAGTCGTACTAGGACGATGATAGCTCATAAGCGAACATCAAGGTCGTAGACGACCAACTATTTAGTTTCTTCGCCTTGAACGACTATAGGGCTGCTACTAATCGAACATGTTCCTAAGAAGTAAGCCCTAACTTTCCACCGGTAGCTTACTTTAATTCTTATCCTGAAGGTAATACTATAATACTATAGTTCTAGTCTCCTAGGCGTCAACCTGGTCTGTCCAGATAACTATCATGACCTAAACATAGACCTGGATCATAACACGGGACAAGGAGCCCCGAGAGACTCCAAGTCGACCCATGGCATGAACATTCATCTAACTTCATATTATTAAGGGGAACACTTAACATGATGATATAGCGGAAACATAAACATAACATAACATAGCATCATAAGCGGAACGTACTAAAATAGATAACAACTGAGTACTACTATTTGTTTGAAAGCCTCTATTGTATCAGATGGGTTGATGGGACAACATCCCCTACTAACCTAGCAAAAACTAAAACAAAAGGAATATCATAATCTGAACATATAACCCTCAGAATATGAGGACTCACCAACAGGATAGATGCTAAACTCTGAAATGGACTATTGACGGGGCTGAGCCTGAGAGTCGGGTCCTGTATCATGAAATTGTACAACATAGAGTATGCAATTAGTACATTGAAAGTACTGAGTGTACAAGTTAAGTAAAACGAACATTTAAAATACATAAAAACACATAAATGACCATAAGAGTGGGACAACATGCTCTATCATAAGTAGCATATGGTAACATAAGGCTCAAGGTTTTCAAAACATTCGTAATTCAGTCATAATCATATAATAAGAGAAAAGCTTAATTGAACATGACTTGAGCCAATGTGCATAATCATAAACATGTAATCATGAGGAATAGTGGGAGATTCTTATAATCGACATATCCCATATGAGCACACATGGAGCCTGACCTGTAAATCCCTAGTCGGGAGGGTGTTCGTACCTTGCCAAGGGTAGAACCATGAAGGGCATGATATCACACATGAGAGGGCCCATTTGGGAAAGGCGAAAGTCACAATGAAGGTCCCATCATGTCCTACCGTGGCACGTAGTTCTGAGATTCGGGGCAAAACCTGGGCCCTTTTTTCCCAAACCTACTCGATGTTAAATACTACTCCCAAAATATATATACTGCTCATAGTATAATATGCATGGAATTCATGGGCTAGTTAAATCATGATAATCATAAATGTTCTTGTAAATACATGAACTAGCCATGAGGGTAAGGCCCGTGAGTCGGCCAAAAACTAATTAGTAAAAATCATGAGATTAATGCATACTTATAAATCATATATAGACTTTGTAAGTCATCAATTCATAATGGGCATTTGAATAAATCCATATTACGAATCATAAATCATGATTGGTATATGAATGTCATCAATTAAGGTAAAAGTCATAACTCGATTCATCATAGAACATGCATAACTAGGTTTAATTTAGTAGAAATCGAAATAAATGAAGTTATATTCAAAATAGTTGTAGAATCTGATCATAATTCAAAAAATATAATGTAAATCACGAAAGATAATAACCCATTGATAGATCATTAGAATTCCACAAGATTTAAGTTAAAACCCCATAAGATTTTGATCAAACTTCATGATTAGGAGAGATTAGGCATGGGTGTGAACGAAAATACCCATTCATAACCATACATACTTTTAAGTGGCCAATTCTTACCCTCCCTTGAATGCCCAACAAGGAATCGAAGAAAAACCTTGAAGTATTGCCTTGATCACCTCTTTAGTCTATCACTCTTGCATGCATGAATATGAAAATGGCCTAAAATGAACTTAACCCTTTAAAGTCACTATTCATAACTCAAAACTACGTAGTTTAGGCCTTAGGATCTTAGGAATTATGGAAAAGCCCTTACTAAATTCGCAGAAAATAACTGCCAGATGATCCCAATGGGGGACCTAGTGACTCTTTACCCTGGATTATGACTCGTGGAGTCGTACGTGAGGTACATTGCTCAACAAGTCTCCTGTGCTCATAACAGAAGACCTAACGACTCATTGCTTGGTGACCATAACTCGTGGTCACCATCCGTGAAGTGCACTACTTAGTTCAACAAAATCATTCCCTGCTAGGTCACGATTCACCCCACAAATCGTGGGGACGGACCACGACTCATGGGGTCCTCCCTTTGAGTGCATTGCCTTCCTTCCTCTCTTTTCCTTAGCCACCCACCCCACGATTGACCTAACGACTCGTGAGGCATAACCACAAGTCGTGGTCATGTCCATGGGATCCCATTTCCAAAATTTCAAATTCATTCCCTAGCCTTCCCCACGAGTCACATCACGACTCGTGGGCTCCTCTTACGGGTCTCCTCACGACTTGTTCTCTGTATGGTTCTAGATTTTAGGTTTTTTTCTCCAATTCAACTCCTGAGTCTGATCTTTGGGCTTTCGAGTTTTAACAATATCTCCTCCTTAGGAACTGTCATCCCCGAATGTTTGAAAATATACAGAAAAGTAGAGAAACGCAATTATCATATTCATATACAATCATTTAAGCTGAAAACTGACGATATGACTACCCCCGATTCAAACTACATAGCTGAGCTGATTTCACCAACCATACACACTTCCATATACATAAAAGAAACTTGCACACATGAACTGAACATGAAAACTAAATAGTGTTTTAGGTCAAAACTGATGCCTCAAGCTGGAATTGAGCCGGTAGAGAATAAATATGGGTACTTTGCCATCATGTCCATTTCTACTTCCCACGTAGCTCTTTCAACATACTGATTCCTCCATAACACTTTAACTAAAGCAACTTCCTTGTTCCTTAGCCTTTGAACCTGACAATCCAGTATTTCTATTGGAACCTCCTCGTAATTGAGTCTATCTTTACACCAACACTGTCCACTGGGACAACTAGAGTTGGATTACCCAAACACTTCTTCAAGAGCGATATATGGAATATAGGATGCATAGAAGCTAATTCTGAGGGAAACTCCAACTCATAGGCCACCTTACCAACACGTCTCACTATCCTATACAGGCCAACATAGCATGGACTAAGTTTCCCGTTCTTTCCGAACCTCATCACTCCTTTCATGGGAGACACCTTCAGAAATAACCAGTCATCGACTTCAAATTCTATTTCTCTTCTTCTCACATCAGCATAGGACTTTTTGCGACTCTGGGCGATTTTCAGCCTATCCCCTATTAATTGAACCTTCTTAATAGCCTAATGAACCGAGTCTGGCCCTATCATTGCTGCCTCACCAACCTCGAAACATCCGATGGGTGATCTACATCTCCTCCCATAAAGAGCCTCGAACGGTGTCATCTGGATACTGGAATGATAATTATTGTTGTATGAAAATTTGATAAGAGGCATATTCTCATCCCAACTACCTTTGAAGTCAACCGCGCATGCTCTCAATATGTCCTAGAGATTCTGAATTGTCTGCTCCGCTTGGCCATCCGTTTGCGGGTGAAATGTTGTGCTGAGCTTAACCTGTGTACCAGGCCCTTTTTGAAACGACCTCCAAAACTGAGAGGTAAATTGAGTACCTCTCTCTTAAAAGAAGATCAAGGGAACTCCATGCAATCGGAATAGCTCGCAGATATATAGTTTGGCATAATCCTCTACTAAATCCATGGTGTTGACCGGTAGAAAATGAGCAGCCTTGGTCAACCTGTCAACCCCAACCCAAATGAAGTCATATTGCCGGCGAGTGTGAGGCAAACCTGTGACGAAGTCCATATTGATTTCTTCCCACTTCCAAGTAGGATACTGATATCTTGAAGCACACCTCCCGGCCTTTGATGCTCAACCTTTACTTGCTGACAATTCAGACACCTTGCTACGAGTTCTACGATATCCTTCTTCATGCCATTCAACCAATAGGCTTCCCGTAAGTCACGGTACATCTTGGTGGCACCTGGATGGATAGAATACCTAGATCCATGAGCCTTGTGCAACATCCGGCTGCTCAAATCATCAACATCTGGAACACATAGGCCACCCTAGTACCGAAGCACACCATCTCACCCTTTTGAGAAGACCTCTACCTTCTGGTTTTGAACCGCTTCCTTTAACTTTACCAAAATCGGGTCCTCATTTTGCCTACTTTTACATCAGTCACCACAAATGATTCTGATCCATTCTAAACAACGACACCGCCATCGATCGATCAACCAACCTAACTCCCAACCATGCTAGTCGATGCACAAATTTCTCCAGCTCCTTCTTACCCTCATCCACATGAGACACACTCTCCATAGAGAGTCTACTAAGTGTATCCACTACTATGTTGGCCTTACCTGAATGGTAAAGGACACTCATATCATAGTGTTTGAGTAGCTCCAACTATCTCCTTTACCGAAGATTGATATCCTTCTGGGTAAAAACAAAATTGCAAACTCTTATGGTCCATAAACACATCCACGTGTATCTCATACAAATAATGTCACCATATCTTCAATGCAAACACCACTGCGGCCAATTCAAGATCATGGGCCGGGTAATTCTTCTCATGGACTTTTAGCTGTCTAGTGGCATATTCTATAACCTTCCCGTGTTGCATCAATACACACCTAAGTCCGATCCTTGAAGCATCACAATACACCATGAACCCATCGGTACCCTCCGATAGAGTTAACACCAGTGCTGAAGTAAGTCGAGTCTTTAACTCTTGGAAGCTCTTCTCACTAGCCTCTGACCATTGGAATTTCACCTTCTTCTAGGTCAATTTGGTCAAAGGTGCTGCAATCGATGAGAAACCTTCAACAAATCTCCGATAGTAGCCAGCTAAACCCAAGAAACTCCGAATATCTGAAGGATTCACCGGTCTAGGCCAATTCTTCACTGCCTCTATTTTCTGAGAGTCCACCATTATTTCTTCGCTTGATACCACATGGCCCAAAAATGCTACGGAGTTCAACCAAAACTTACCCTTATTGAATTTGTCATATAATTGAGAATCTTTGAGAGTCTGCAACACTACCCTCAAATGAGTGGCATGCTCCTCCTCGCTCGGAGAGTATATCAAGATGTCATCAATAAACACAATCACAAACATGTCCAAGTATGACTTGAACACCGTGTTCATCAAGTTCATAAAAGCTCCAGGAGCATTCATTAGTCCAAATGACACAAGTACAAACTCATAATGTCCATACCGCGTCCTGAAGGCTGTCTTCAAGATGTCACACTTTCGAACTCTAAGCTAATGGTACCCGGACCTGAGATCTATCTTTGAGAAACACTTAGCACCCTGAAGCTGATAAAATAAATCATCAATCTTGGGTAAAGGATACCTGTTCTTGATGGTGACTTTGTTTAGTTGCCAATAGTCAATACACATTCGGAGAGAACCATCTTTCTTTCAGACAAAAAGGATTGGTGCACCCCACGGAGACTTGCTCAGTCTAATGAAACCCTTATCTAATAGGTCCTTCAACTGTTCTTTCAACTCCTTCAGCTCGGTTAGAGACATTCTTTAAGGAGGAACAGATACAGGCTGCATGGTGGGAAGAAGTTCAATAACAAAATCAATTTCTTTCTTGGTAAGAACACTAGGTAAATCATCAGGGAATACTTTTGGGTACTCCCGCACTATCGAAATAGACTAAATAGTCGGGGTCTCGAACTCAACATCCTTAACCCTAACTAGATGATACATACAACCCTTAGAAATCATCTTTCTAGCCTTAATATAGGAAATAAAATGACCTATAGGCACGACCGAACTACCCTTCCACTCCAAGACTGACTCACCCGGAAAGCGGAACTCCACCGCATGGGTCTATAATTAATAGAAGCATAACACTCATACAACCAATACATGCCAAGAATAATATCAAAGTGAGTCATGGCCAACTCTACAAGGTCTGTGGAGGTGACTTTATGCAATATAGTGATGGGGCATCTTTTATATACCCATCTAGCTACAATTGAGTCACCAACAGGAGTAGAAACTAAAAATGGTTTTGAAAAAGTTTTGGGACTAACTTCAAAGCTACTAGCAATAAGAGGTGTCACAAAAGACAAGGTAGCCCCTAGATCTAACAAAGAATAAGCATCAAGGTGAAACAGTCGGAACATACCAGTAACCACATCCAGTGAAGTCTCCTGCTCCTGACGGCTCTCAAGGGAATAGAACCTTTTCTGGCGCTGAATGCCAATTGAACTAGTCAAGGCACCCTGCTGAGAGGGACGTGCTGTTGGAGCGGCTGAACCAGCAACTGGAATACGGGCGTCGCGCCCCCTGATCTGGGCAATCCCTAAGTCTATGTCCGAGTTTGCCACACCCGAAACAAGCGTCTAAGCCAACTAGGCACCTCCTTTGGTAATTTTTGTTGCACCTTGCACAAGCTGGGAAAGTGCGCTCTATCTGCAAGCTACCCTGGCTCCTCGAATCTGAAGCCCTGCTCCTCTGATCCCCTTATGATCTAGATGGTGTACTAGCTGATGATGGTGCTAGAGAAAAAGACTTGTGATGAGACTTTTGGCACTGTCCACCCCCTGATCTCGGTTGAGAAATCCCATAATTATCGGTCCTGGCCCTCTTGGCCTCTCTCTGCCTCTGAACACCGACTCCATCTGCTGGGCATGCAACACTATATGGGGAAAATCTATATCTCGATGCATCAGGTGATCCTAAAGTCCGTATCCAAGTAGTCCGCCACTCCATGCACAAATTTTCTTACCCAATCCCTCTGGTCTATGACTAACTCTGGTGCATACTTGGATAAGCGGGTGAACTCTAGAGCGTATTCTTGAACCGACATATCATCCTTCTTCAGATTTACTAGCTCGGCCGCCTTCAGTTTCCTCATCTCGAGAGGGAAGAAGCGATCCAAAAAGGTTGCATAAAACTCTTCCCATCCTATAGGGCCTGCCCCCACTGCCCTACTGTATCTCCATTGCTTAAACCAAATATGCGCCACCCCTTTCATCTGATAAGAGGCCAAATTAATGTACTCCCCATTTGTCACCCCATGACCTGGGTGATCTCTAGAATCTCGTCGATGAATTCATGTGGGTCCTCATCTAACTTGGACCTAAGAAATTTCGACAGGTTCGTCCTCAAGAAATCTCTGACTCGAGTCGCCGATGCATTGCCATTTTAAAGAACATGTGCAACAGCCTGCTGATTGACCTGAGCGGTCAAGGCCTGCGCAAGCATCTGGATAGCATCCCGAAACTCATCATGGGCAACTGGCTCCGGTGCCTGGTGCTCCTGAACTGGTGGGGCTTGCTGGTGCCCGTTCTTGTTGCCATCCTCATAGCCATCTCCATTTTCATTCCTCCTACCATTCATCCTTTGGGGAGCCATGATTCTACAATCATGAATAGCATGAATTATATAGGGAGATATTTCATCACACCATATGGATCATGAAATAAGGGAATATTTCCTAAATGTCTCGTAGCCCATTCGTCATAAGTGTGGCGCTCTTCACACCCATGAAAAAGGCTCTACATAATGCAGCTTCAAAACACCCTTGGATACTTCTAAATCTTTGGCTCTGATACCAAGTTTGTCACGACCTGAACATAGACTTGGATCGTAACACGGGACAAGGAGCCTGGAGAGACTCCATGTCGACCCATGGCATGAACATTCATCTAATTTCATATCATAAAGCGGAATACATAACATGAAGATATAGCGGAAACATAAACATAACATAACATATCATGATAAGCGAATGTACTAAAATACATAACAGTTGAGTACTACCATTTTTCTGAAAGCCTCTATCTTATTAGATAGGTTGATGGGACAACAAACCCAACTAACCCAGCAAAAACTGAAACAAAAGGAACATCATAATCTGAACATATGACCCTCGGAATATGAGGACTCACCAACAAGCTAGATGCTAAAATCTGAAATGGACTACTGACAAAGCTGAGCGTGAGAGCCGGGTCCTGTATCATGAAATGGTACAACATAGAGTATGCAATTAGTACGTGGAATGTATTGAGTATACAGGATAAGTAAAATGGACATTTAGAATACATAAAAACACATAAATGACCATAAGAGTGGGACAACATGCTCATATCATAAGTAGCATACGAAAACATAAGGTCAAGGTTTTCAAAACATTCGTAATAATAATCATTAACATGCATAAATCACGAGGAATAGTGGGAGATTCTTATAATCGATATACCTCATGAGCACACATAGAGCCCAACCTGTAAATCCCTAGTCGGGAGGGTGTTCGTACCTTGTCAATGGTAGAACCATGAAGGGAGTGATATCACACATGAGAGGGCCCATTTGGGCAAGGGGATAGTCATAATGGAGGTCCCATCATGTCCTACAGTGGCACATAGTTTTGAGATTCGGGATAAAACCTGGGCCTCGAACCTACTCGGTGTTAAATACGACTCCCAAAACGTATATAGTGTTCATAGTATAATATGCATGAAATTCAGGACTTGTTTAATCATGATAATCTCAAATGTGCTTGTAAATACGTGAACTATCCATGAGGGTAAAGCTCGTAAGTCGGCCAAAATATAATCAGTAAAATCATGAGATTCATGCACACTTATAAATCATATATAGACTTTGTAAGTCATCAATTCATAATGGGAATTTGAACAAATCCATATAACAAATCATAAATAATGATGGGTTTATGAATCTCAGCAATTAAGGTAAAAATCGTAACTCAATCCATCATAGAACATGTATAACTAGGCTTAATTTAGTAGAAATCGAAATAAATAAAGTTATAATCAAAATAGCTATAGAATCTGAACATAATTCATAAAGTATGATGTAAATCACGACAGATAATAACTTATTGATAGATCGTTATAATTCCACAAGATTTAAGTTTAAACCCCATAAGATTTTTTATCAAACTTCATGAATTAGGAGAGATTGGGCATGGGTGTGAACAAAAACAGCCATTCATAACCCTACATACCAATAAATGGCTGATTCTTACCCTCCCTAGAATGCCCAAGAAGGAATTGAAGAAAAACCTTGAAGTATTGCCTTGATCACCTCTTTAGTTGTTCACTCTTGCATGCATGAATAGAAAATGGCCTAAAATGAACTTAACCCCTTTAAAAGTCACCATTCATAACTCAAAATGACGTACTTTAGGCCTTAGGATCTTAGGAATTACAGAAAAGCCATTACTAAAGTTGCAGAGAATATGGTCCCAACGGGGGACCTAACAACTCGCTACCCTGGACCATGACTCGTGGAGTCATCCGTCAGGTGCACTGCTCAACAGGTCTCCTAGGCTCATAACAGAAGACCTAACGACTCGTTACCTGGTGACCATGGCTCGGGGTCACCATCGGTGAAGTGCACTACCTTAGTTCAACAAAATCATTCCCTGCTAGGTCACGACTGACCTAACGAATCGTGGGGACTGACTACGACTCATGGAGTCCTCCCGTTGAGTGCACTGCCTTCCTTCCTCTCTTTTCCTTACTCACCCACCCCATGACTGACCTAACAACTTGTGGGGCCTGACCAAGATTCGTGATCGCATTCGTGGGATCCCATTTTCATAATTTAAAATTCATTCCCTAGCCTTTTGCATGAGTCACATCACGACTCGTGGACTCCTCTCATGGGTTTCCTCATGACTCATTTTGTGTCTGGTGCTAGATTTTAGGTTTTTTTCTCCATTTCATCTCCCGAGTATGATCTTTGGCCTTCCAAGGCATACCAATAACATATAAATTCTTTGAGCAATTCATAGCCCCGTAGGCAGGTATATTTGGATTTAGCCCTTCGCGAAAACATGTACGTGGGTGTCTGCAAGAGTAGCCCGGGGCGTTCGCCCCACGTTCATCACTAACAAGGTACCCCCTTAGGGTATTATTTATTCATCAAATTTCTAACAACTTGGGTGGTTTCCCAAGAGACCTATACAATAAGCAATAAGTCGGCTAATGCTCGCGGTCACTGATAGTAGAAAATCATATGGCAAGCTATCGCTCAGTTCATTAGGCAACCCTGGTGCCATCGACTCAAAGGTTAGGCCACCCTATTAAGATTCTGGCCCTGGAGGTGTCAAGGTGCGCCAACGGCCTGTGGGAGAGCTTTATTGTCTACTTAGGCATCAAATAGAAAGTCATATCGCCCAGCTGCACCCTATGTTATCCTACCCTACCAAGTTAGGCCCAATAGCTAACTACAAGCTTTTAAGGCCTTAGTAGGATGGTGAGACATCAGAATCCCTCTAAAGTGTGAACAAATGAATAGGGAAATCTCTATGACTCTCCTAGTGTTTGTCACACTGTATAGACTCTTTCCTGACGGGGAATACTATGATCTAACCTCAATTCATCTCGTAGCATCTAACCACCAAATATATAATCCTTAGCTACTTGTAGTAGCTACTAACAACATACGTACTTGCAACTTACTTACAAAAAGTGTTGGTCGTATCAACTATACGACGAGAATAACTTGCCGAAGAGATTAGCCTTAACATATCTCAATTGCCGATTCCATCTCACACAATCCTATTCCAACTTGGAACCAGTATTTCCTCTTACTCATAGCCTTTATGTTGAACGTTATAAATCTGTTATTAATCCATGAAAATAGCTAGCAACATCAAACAATTCCCACAATGACCACAATTCATAATCTGCCCAAATTCAACAAAAAACTTATGAATTTATGAGAATTTAGAAGGTAGAAATACTTATCACTTGTAGATGATTAGGACTTGAATAGAAGTGATTTCTACAAATTCTAGTCAGTGGGACATTGTCGAACCAAGCCAATTTTAAAGAAATAAGTCCATATATACATTCTTTGTAGGCATAGGAATCATTACCCAAGAAGAATTGGCGTTTGGAGATGCTTTAATGGCGTAATTCAACTTCACTTTGACGAAATCCTCGTGAACCTTGTCTCCAGAGCCAAGCTACTCAATTTGGGACATATTTTAATGAACTTAACACAACACTTAAACATATATATAGGGAGGCAATGGAGGGGGACATGGCGCGCAGTCCAAAGCGCCAGCAGACGGGCGCAATGTGCGACTCAAGGCACTGGGGGAGGGGCGCGACTCGGGGCTCCTTGCACCTCGCCTCTAGCTTTGGCCTCCCACTAGCTCGACGATGCGCTCGTGCATTTCCCCTTCAGGCCTTCCTCCACATGTGTCGTGCTCTAAACAGTAGCCACAAACACATGCACACGTCAGCTAGTTAGTTTCAACTTACGAGGTGTAATACATCCCCCCTTAGGAACATTCTCCCTCAAATGTATTCTAATCTTAGGAGATGTAGTTCTTAGACTTTGTTCAAAATTTTGGTAGAGTCTCCTCTGTAATACGGACTACCTGGGAACCTAAAACGTAGAAAAGCCCAACATAGGTGTCTCATAGGAAGCTATAAGCAACTATAAGAGATAGCTCCACAACATATAAGAGAGTAATTTACTACATTGATAACATAATAACAAGTAACAACTGAATAACAGTGTCACCTCAACTGAACCATCTGAGTATAAATGCTATCATCGTGGGCTCTGAACAAGTGAGGGTATCTAGACCTCATGTCATCCTCAGCTTCTCAATTCATCTTACGTGGGACGACTCTCTTTTGTAACCTGAGCATCCTCAACTGGGACAACCTAAAAAAAGGTCTCCTATACGCTTGTGTAATATTGATTCATGAAGAACTAGATGAATCGATTCTAATCCCGAAGGCAACTCCAACTCATAAGCCACTTGGCTGATATTCCGGAGGCTTCGGTAAGGCCCGATGAACCTATGGTTGGGCTTTCCCTTCTTGTATAATCTCATAACGCCCTCCTTTGGCGAAATTTTCAAAAATACTTATTCGTTGCATCAACCATTAAGTCCCTACGCCATATATTGGAATAGGACTTCTAACGACTCTGGGCTGTTGGTAAATTCTCTCTGATTAGCTCAATCTCCTCTTCTGATTGGTACATCTTGTCAAGTCCCATTAACTCTTATTCACTCACTTCGAACTATTCCATGGGGGACCTGCAATTCACGTAAGAGGTAGATGGTCGTCCCAACGTCCCTTAAGTCTAGAATACACGCGCGTAGATATCTTCGAGCATTTAAAATCTATATTCACACTTGGCTATTGGTCTAGGGACGAGGAGCTGTACTCAAGTTAATTTTCACCCCAATCCATTCTTAAATTCTTCCCAAAACCTAGTTGTGAGTTGTGCCTCTCTGTCAAAATTTGATAGACGCTGGGACATCATGTAGCCAAACTATCTCTTTAGTATTTAACTCGGTATAATCTTTAGCTGATGTGTAATTTTGACCGGCAAGAAATGAGTTAATACCATTAGCATTTCAAAAATGGCCCAAGTAGGGTCAAGTTTACACCTGGTACAAGGTAAATCCATAACTAAATTCATATTGACTACTTCCCATTTTCACACAGGCACGGTATCTCCTGAGTTAGCCTACCAAGTTTTTGATGTTCCGCTTTTACTTGTTGGAAATTGGGGCACTGTACTATAACCCAATAATGCCTTTCTTCTTCCCATGCCACCACTAGATCTCTTTTATAGCCTGGTGTGTCTCTGTCAAACCTGGGTGGAGAGAATACTGGACATGGTGTACCTTTGCTACAATGTACTAACGAAGCCCTGCCACATTTGGAATGTAGAACTGACCTCTGGGTCTCAAGACTCCGCCCCCTTCTATCTCGAAGTCGATAACTCCTTCTACTGGGCCTTATTCTGGGCTCTACTAGGATAGAGTCTTCGTACCACCACTCCTTCGCCTCCACAACTAGAGGTGATATTGTAATATTTTAGGTCACAATCTCACTATCCTTTGAATATTAGCCTGATGCTTATTTCTTGACATTTAGAGACAATTCCAAGCTCTATCAGCCCGCTACAGCCTAAAGGTAGTTATGTTCTCCTCCAAAGCTAAATGTTCATGTCTGTCCCTTACTTCTATAGGCGGAGATCCAGTGTTCCCCATGGACTATACTGGCAAGGATATTACTGGCCAACTCTACTAACCTAAATCGTCGTAACCTACCCTCGGGCCGGTTCCCTTCATATATTCTCACTGCCCCTCAACATAAAAAGATGGGGGCCGTAGCCATTATTCTTCAGGTATGCCACCACCGACATCAGCACAATGCGGTGTAATTAGTCTATTTCTGACCCGAGCTTTACAATTGTTGGGAGTCTATTGCTTATGGACACTCACACGTACTTGGCTGCTCCTAGCAATCTTACCTGCTATTCTGATTTTTATTGTACTTAAGGACTAGGTGGCTTATTTAAGTACTAGGGGTCTTGACCACTTTTCTAACACCCCCACAAGAATGAACGAATCCAGCCCTCCTTTACTATTTACTCTTGGCAATATAGAGTTAATACTTATGCTCTATGTTGTACTAAGAAAAGGATGGAAGGTGGGAAATAACCATATCATATTACAGTGGGGTAAGATATGAAACTCAACAAACTCTAAAGGACTGGAGGTAAGAATCTCCTAATTTCACAATCCTTCGTACATTTAAGGTAATCCAACATTAACTGTTGTCCTTGTCTAATGCTGAGTAGTTACTAAGTAAGCCAGCAAATATACTACACTCCTGACCTCCTATTCCGAAGGTGTATAAAGAATTAAGAATGGTGCTGGCATGTTTGTTATGTTATGAAGTTCCTAGTGACCCGGGAGGATGCCAGAGAGATTGAAGAGATATCCCCTTTCACCCTTAGGCTGGGCTGTCCTCCAACTGTGGCACCCCGTTGGTACTCTCTCCTGCTATTGTATCTAACTTGCGAGGGTTGTAGTCTATCACATATCAAACATTATTCTAGACAGACAGAATGATGTAAGCTTAGTGACTCAACCCTATACAACTCTGCTCTATAGCACGATCTAAGAAGGAGGGGTAACCATACTATCATGCCTTGTAGCTCCCTGCTTATAAAATATGGTGCACAACACATTTATAAATAAGACACTACTAGATACAACTTGCAGACTCCTTAGGATACGACATTGCTCTGATACCAAGTTTGTCACGCCCCACCTTGGGAGGCATGACTAGCACATAATGCCACACTGGACTCTAAGCTGACCTGGCTGGACACATACACTTCTGGTGCATGGCAGCAACATATAGCAGGAAAAAAAACGGCTACACTTCAGCTATAAACACAGCCTCGAGCCAACTAGGCCACAACATATAACCTGCATATGACAATAAACCCAGCAATCACGATAATAAAAAGAATCCTATGTGGGCCGACAACACCACCATGTTGTCTAAGTCATTACAAAAGGAAGGCAGGTAGTTCAATATAAACTACCACCGACAAGGATGCTAATAGATATATAAATTAGGCCCATGCAGCCAACATACAAAACATAACATATATAGGCCCCACATGGCCAACAAACCACAACTATCTAGGAATTGAAGATTGTAGCCTGCAATCCTCTAAGAATGAAATATTGGTCGGGACAGGGCCTCGGTCTACCCAAAATTATATAACAAAGGACAAGAAAGCCTCTACTTTTTGGAAATCCAAATGAAAGAAGCTGACCAACCTGCTGACTCTGAATGGATGCTAAGGAGGTTCCGAAACCTGTCTGTCTAAACCTGTAGGGAAGTATGCAGCACCCCATGTATGGGTATTAGTACAATATGTACTGAATATGTGAGGAAAATAATAATCACTGAATAAAAGCTATAAGGATCTGAAAGTAATCAGGGAAAAGTGGAAGAAGTTAACCAGTACGTGTTCATAACCATAGCCTGCATCTAGTAGAAAATTATACAAATGGGAACTTAAACTGCATGATTATAAATTTGATAACGCCAAAATATGCTCTTCTTTATGAAAGAATGTAGACATTCATTGTATCAAAATAAATATCCTGACGGATATCAGGGTCGAATCCCACAGAGACTAACAAGTGGTATACGCAAGTGTTGTTTGGAAAATTTAAATTTATTCGCACCACTCAAAAAAACAAACCAATAAATTCTTTGGGGGGAGCTTTATGTTAACAATATGATATGGAATCTATCTCAGCTAATTAGAACAACAAAATAACCACAGTTGTAGAAAATAATGAGAGAGACTAGAGGTATGGTGTAGATGATGTGCTAATTAATCAAGGCTATGCTAGATCATCTCATCATTGCAAATTGTGTAAATAACTTTGGGCAGGTGGGCATTCTATGTTTTTCAACCTCATGAATGTCTCTTTCTAGAGTTCTTTCAACCCACTAGACACAACTAACTCATCCCACTCAAGTTGGGATTAATAGCTGCACTATCTCTAGCTATTAGCTATTAATTAAGAATGTGAACATGGGTTTTGGCTATGTTTAGCCCAACTCCACAATATCACATCCATTTCCCCCATCAAATTCTCTCCCAATACTCAATTCTTCTCTTTCAAGTAGAAATCAAGTAAAAAAGGTAGACCCACATTTGCAACTATAGAACATCAATTATAAATTGGAGTGTATTTAACATATTTACACTAATTAAGAAATACTGAGATGAACCTATCATTACCCAATCTAATTAAGCACTTAACACCACACACGTCTAGTTGATGATTTAGCTACTCATGGTTAAGACACTAAAGAGTATATTTAATAATAAACTCATTGATTTTATTAATAAGAGCAGAAAAATCAAATTCAAAAATGTTTCTGCAACAATGGTGGTACCTTCATAAGGAAGAAGATGAAGAAAAAATAGCAATATTTAACAATCTCCACTAATAGAATTATACTTTCTTCCTCAACAAATGGAATGTTCAAAAAGCTAAAATTCAGATCTCATCTGTACAGAGTACTTTCTTCTGGAATATATACAAAAATAGGGCAATCAATCTCCTATTTTTTAGTGTTAGACGTTATTGCACCTATTTAGGCATTTTGTCACTTGCAAAAGCACCGGCAGTTCACCGGTTAAATTTCGTGAACCGCCGTCTGTCATCTTTTGCACTTTCAGTGATTTCAAGTAGCATTCGGTGACTCCTTCGATGATTCACCGGCCTCTAACCATGCTATGCTGATTACTTTGCCCCTTGGTCCAACAAGTTTAGGAGCCTGTAGGCGATTTAATCGGTGAGACACCGATTGATGTCTGCGACCGCCGGTTGCATTTGTTCCTCAATGGAGTGGTCATCTGCGTTTGGCCTACGTTTCGTCAGTTTCCTCTGGTGGAGAGCCAGTTTTCACCTGATTTCCTTCTTTTTCTCCACTTCTTGCTCTTTTTCTTCAACTCAGAAATATGCATATCAAAATGCAAAAAAGGCATAAAATTCATTTATATGACTTGAAAACTAAGCTAAAGCTCATGCTTAAGAGCCTAATAAGTTGGTAAATTACCAACTCATCAAACCCCCAAACTTGAACAATTTCTTGTCCTCAAGTAATGTAATTCTTATCAGTTGAGAAACATGCCACTCCACACGAGATTATACATCAATGGCCACCTAATTTATGACAACCCAAAAATGCTCACCAACTCACAGAAAAAGTGAAGCAACTTCCCAAAAACAAAAATGGAAAAGTTTCAAGAGGCCACCATAATTCGAAGACATGATTCACAAGAGCTTTCATTTTACAAAACAAAGGCATAACTTATCCATGAAGTACACATAGCATCTCAATTCATAATCATTTTCAAAGTTAGCCTTAGAGCTTACAATACTCATGTCTTATGCATACATTTACCTTAATAAAACAGTGTCCTCCAAAGGAATTATGCCACTCACAAAAGAGAGAATCCCTTTTCTTTATCATGAAATCAATGCATACACACAAGGGATTGTAGAAAAAGATGATCACACTCACCCTCCCAAAAGAAATCTTCATACACACAACTCGACCCATAGGCTTTCCCTTCGTGTAATTCTCCACTAATGTAAAACTGCACTCAAAATCACTAAGGACTTGTGGGTTGTAATGAAAGCTAGGGCTAAGGGCAGGATAATTGTTTGGACTTAGTGACTAACTCCTCCCTAGTGCCATTACAAATTCTTGTAGCATCCCATCATCTTGTTTAGATAACTCCACCTTATTTCTCCTTGTTCATCATCTTCATCTTTTGTATAACATGAGCCACCCTTATAACATCTATGAATTTCACATTTAGCCTTATCTATTCAAGAGATAGCACCTGTTAACTGTTCTTCCTCTTTTGATGATTCAAGGTCTTTCAACCCATCGATTCACTTGTCTCATCACAATTTTGGTGCTACCTCAATTTTGGGCTAATCATTTTCCCTCTACTCTTGCTAACCCCCAAACTTAGGACTTTGCCTCATTTTACATTCACTCCCATGTTGCTCCCCATTTCTTGGGCTTCAACCCCCATTTTTCATCGTTTCATCACTAGCAATTAAGGAGGATGGATGCAAAAGAGAAGGAGTAAAAATGGTCATTAGGCTTTGATATCGCCCAAATTACACCTCGCAATTGAGATATAAGCGGTCGATTGTCAAATATAGAACCCAACAAAGGTTGAGGTCGATCCCATAGGGAATATTGTAAGAACTTAGGCTAATGCGAATAACTACACAAAGTAAAATTTCAAAATATTGAAATCAAATTTGGTTTGTATTCAATTATCGATTTGACTAGGATTGTGTTCCCCAAGATTTGATAACCATAAGGTTTATACACTAGTGATCTATTCTGATGTTTAACATGCTATATTGGTAAGATAGCTTCACCTAAATGGTTGGTCCCCTTATAAAGATGATTTTCACCACCCAACTTTTTCCGTATAGGAGGTGTTCTTTAGTTGACCCTTACCCTTTATATCAGTTATCCCCTGACAAGTTCAAGCTATTAGATTAGGGTTGATAGCCTCAAATCTCCGTTGTTAATCCCTTTTACCATTCGTTACCTCCTTGGTCCGGTAACTAAGAATAAGGAAACTCCTAACGTTTGCAATTGTCAAAAATTAATCAAAACAAAGGGAAAAACAATACATGCATAAAAACCCGTTCAAGAATCACTAAGTGTTTTACCTATATGTGTTAGTTCATCTTGGTTCCCAAACACCTAGTTTATGGGTTTATGTACTCATGTTTGTGTTATTGCAATCACAAAATATTAAAGAAATTATAATTGCAACTTACAAATTATTGTAGAATAAAAACCACGTAGATTGAATAAAACACCAATGTTACTTTCGTTTCTTAAATCAAGAACAATTGTACGAAAATTCTCTCAAGAAACTCCTTAAAATCGTTCCAAATCCTCTAAAAAATCGTCTCCTAAAAATAAACCTAAATTGGGTATTTATAGTTCCAAGAAATCCTTTTCCTAAATAAAACTGGAAACCAGGTCAGCAGTGGCAACGGGCTAGGTGACGGGTCGTTAGGCCTTCTTATGAGTCGTTCCTTTCTTTCATTAGTTGTCGTTAGCATTACACCTAGTTGTGGAAACGGGTCACCTAACGACTCGTCGTGTTTGAGCACGAGTCGTTAGGTCCCTCGTGGACTGACTCCTTCAAAACTCCAGTGCACTTCATGGATGGGTCTAGTGGATTCACAACGGGTCGTTTCATCTCATGACGACTGGTTACGTCGGTCGTCAACTTCACTTACCAGTTTGTTGAAATTTTCTCTTCAATGCTCAATGATTGACCTCACGACTCGTTATCAAGTGTAACGAGTCCTTCCTCCAACTCGTTAGGTACACTGCCTTGTATCTTCCAAACTCCATCTTTTTCCCACGCCTTAAGCAATGGGTCGTGCCTCCTGCCAATGACTCGTTAAGTGCCTAGCAGTCACCCTTCAGTTATTTTTATCGTTAATTCGACCAAATTCACTTCTAGACCTATTTTTCTGCACATTAAGAACAAAATACATCATACCCATATAAACATACCTGGAATGTGCATAATTTCTTGGTTTTATACGTCGAAAGTGTGAAAATCACGGCACATCAACACCCTCAACTTTGAACTTTTGCATGTCCTCAAGCAAAAAATAAACAAAATAAAACAAAACAAACTAAACTACTTCGATGCTTCAATCAGAAGAACTCTAGGAAACTTACAACAGTCATTTTTATACATCAAAATCAAATTTTCTAACCCCTCCCTCATCGTATCAACATCAAAACACTATGCATATGCAAAATTTCCAACCATAACACAGAGGAATCAAAACATGGATAAATATTGTCACCTGCAACCACATACATAAATCTATAACACTACCCCAGACCATTTGTAGACGATTTTGTTGACCGAGTGCTCTCACCTCAAACAAGTCCCACACTCGCACATGTGTATATGATTATCTCAGTATATTTTCTCTTGGGACTAGGTAAGATTCACTCACTCTCACAAAGAAACTAGAATTGTGTGCATACAATACCATAGGTTTGCCTTTACTTTCAATACATTGATTTTCGGACAAGTAGCTAGGATCCCTATAGGACTTTCTAGGCTTGTAACGTAGGCTCGGGCTTGGGTACGGTACATATGGATTTAGTAGCTCAACCCTTCTTGGCACTATGCCTTTTGACTCCTCTTTTCACCTTTATTTCTATTTTTTTCCTTTTTTATTTTTTCTTCTTTTCCTCTTCTTTGCTTTAGACACTACGGATGCGGTTTCTTTTTATTCAACACATATTGATGTCACACATTATTTTACTTATTCTTTTCTAGCTTTTTGACAACAATTTTTATTTTTCTGTTTTTTCATCATGCATACTGCACCTACTCTATTTCTTTTTCATTACCCAACTTTACTTGCACCCGACTCTTCTTACTCACCCCTATAATAGCCACCCACAACTTAGGTGATTTGCCTGAGTTGAGGTTCACAATGTCCAAGGAGGGACCAGGGCCAAAACAGGTCCACTCATAATAAAATTAGGCAGGTAAATATGTGTAAACGAAAAGAAAGGTCAATTTAAGCTTAAACATTTGGATCAAGGGATTTTTATTCACTTTTGGTAGGTCTTTTAGGCTAAAGTGGACTCATAAATCAAAAACAGCCTATGATCATTTTCTAGTTTCTTATCATCTATCTCGGTACGACTGACCAAGCAAGTTTTAGATTGACACACACAACCGAATTCAACTATTTATCCTCACTCACACATAGCACAGGTCAACATCATCAATTCTACTAATCGCTAGTTCAGGTACAACCTTACAATGATGAACAAGTTCACAGTTTCAATGCCATACAAAGATTTACAAAAGTCATACTTGTCAACTCTCACACACACATATACAAATTTTTTGGAGGGGTATCAAATCATCAAATACCAAAATATCAAACAATTTTAGCTCTTGACTGCTTTCAGTCTTGCTACTTCTTTTTCCAATTGACACAGAAAACAAAAACACAAAATAAAATCCTAAACATGTCGGTTCTACTAAATATGGAATACCCAAGGGAAAAGATATTCTGCAAGAAAAACCCTCGAGTTATGTTCAGCAAAACAGAATGCACAGGTATCCCTCCCCACCCTCATCAAGAAAGTGTGTGTCGTCCTCGCCTCATATATATACCAAACAAAAACTAAGGAAATAGGGAACATACCTGTGTGACCTAGGTGTCAGCTACCTAGTTGGTGGAGGGTGTAGATACGCCTCCAATGTCATCTCCAAATTTATCGGCTTGAACCGGCGCATTCTCAGACCCTACAGAGCTCATGCCTTCTCCGCAAATTCTCACTACCTCAGTCTCGGCTCTCTGTCGAGCCTCCTCTCTTAATTCATGCAGTGCTCTCTCCATCTCACTCCGCTCCCCTCTTTACTGGCAGAGCAGAGAAGCATCATCATCCACACTTGCCTCCTCACGAGGCCTCTTCCCCTAGTCATGTGTCGCCGGCTCCTTCGTGATGAAACCAAAAATAGGTGGAAATTTTTAAAACTCATCATCAATCATGGGGAGTAACGGTGGAGGTACTGCAGCTACCTGTTGTGCGGCCAAATCTCGCACCTCGAATCGTAGCGCTCCTAGCTTTGAGTATCATCTTGATAACTCCGGCACATGTAACTGTGCAAGGCGCTCATCCATTCTCCTCTCAAAAGTGTCTATTCACCCATGAACTGAACTGAACAATGTCTCCATCTCCTTTGTCACCCACAGGTTAACCTGCTCTATCAAGTCTTTGACCTGTAGAGCCGTGTGTGCCTGCTGCTTCTTGGACTAAGCTAGTGGCCTAGCCATATCAACCAAAAATCCCTGTGAAACCGTGATTAGATCAGCTGTGATGGCTCGTGGAGGTGCAACTGATGGTTTGGATGCTGCTGTTGTAGATGATGACTCAAGAACATCGGCAGGTGTGGAGGTATCCGCTGCATCTGTAGCCTCAGCCTGGCTACCTGTCTCACTGCTCTCACTAGGCTCAGCTGCTAACACGGCGAATTGTGCTTCATTAGTCTGCATCCCGCTGCCAAATGCCTCTTCTATTATGGTCGCTCTAGCGGATGCAGCTGTCTGAGTCCTTGCCCTCGATACCGGGTTTGTATCATCTCGAATTGGCCCGATATCGGTAATATTTTGGACCACCACTCTCTGGTCCAACTGATGGAAACTCTGGCACTCGGGACTCCCGACAAAGTCCACCAGCCAAATAGGGGAAGGGAATCATCGTACCATCATTTACAGCTTGCTCTCAAATCTCCTCAGCAATGAATCACGGGAAATTGATTGCATACCTCTCCATTATGCTGGCTACCTGTGTTGCTCTGTCGGGTTAGAGTATATTATCATTACTTGTTGGTACCAGTTTGTGCCTCACCAATGACCACTAAAATTTCTCCTGAAAGTTCAAAGTGGCCTTCTTTATCTGCGACTCTGTACCATGCAGCCATTCAACTAGCGGACCCTTAGTGGCAATGATTCGGGAGAGCCAAGTATACTACTGTCCACTTTTTAGTGTTGACTTTCCTCAGCTCAAATAGATTGTGATCAAACTCTGCTGTGTTTATTAGAGCACGATAAGGTGGCCCATACATCATTCTTGAAATAATCTCCTTAGATATATCGACTGAAATCTCAGCACCAACACTTGATTCAATGCGGGCCTCTTTTTCCAATCCTGGCCTCCTAGTGCTAACTTCTGCAAGGTGGCTGCATATGCTGCATAGAATTCTCAAACCAGACATGGGACTATAACTTCTTGAAGGCCCGGTCAACCACCCAAACCTATATTTATCAAAGATTGCTTTTAGCTCAGGAAGGTCTTTCAACCCGATGGTGATTAGCCTTGGCTCCTCGTGTATGCTCCTCTTTGAATTGCATTTGTCATTGGGAGCGATATCTCGGTTGTATATAGCCCACATGCCATGGACACACCATCTCCTCACATTTCTTGGTTGCTCAATTGATGTGCCCGATGTCTTAGTCAGCTCATTGTCAGAGTCCCCTCGCTGAGCATGCGATTCATCAACTCTCTCTGTATTGTGCCCAATTGTGGGAGCCTCGGGAACAAGTGCAGCAGCAGCCCTAGCACTTTCATAAGTGTGTCTGGGCGGATCTCTTGCAAGTGGAGTGGGAGTATCAACCAGGGTCGTCATATTTGAAGTTTGTTAAGCCCTAGCCCTGGTCGTCCTCCTCACTAGCTGCTCCTTCGATACCTTATATTCCTCTTCAGAGCCACTCGACTCTTCAGAGGAGGATGGATCATCTCGCAGCCTTCGATATGATGGTTGACTGCGTTCAGGTACCTACCTTTTGGTTTGACCATTCTTTGGTGTACCTCGTGGAGCCATTGTACCTGTGGAAACAATGTTAGTACACAAGATGAGATGAAATAGAAAACATTTATAAGTTGGTGCCCAGTGGTCTTGACGAGTGACTAAACGAGTTGTTGCCACTGGCAATGACTCGTGGGGTCACTCGTCTTCTTAGACTGGCCTTTCTTCAAGTTGTTCTAGTGTACTTGACGACTGGTCCCAACGAGTCATTGCCTTTAGTCAGTCGTTAGGTACACTGTCTATTAGCTTAATTTTACCACTCAGGACGAGCTGCATGATGAGTCGTTTGGTGACCCAATGACTCGTGATGTGGCTCGTGCTCAAGAGTTCTTGTTCATCTTCCTCCACTTTCCAGTTTCAATCCCGCAAACACATAAGCTCAATTTACAATCTACCCAAGTGAACATACAATCGAAATTCAATGTTTAACTCTTCCTAAGGTTTATCTACATCACGAGGCACATATGAACACGATATAAATCGAAGTACATTCAAGATCATTCACACATGGGTCTTCGAAATTTCTTGATTAATTTGCAATAACATTCCTGAAATTTTCATGGGGAAGATTACTTACAATTTGATTTATATGAGATGGAGTGCAATAGTAGCTCTGAGTGTGCTTTAGTGAATGTGTGTGCAATGGTTGAAGGTGCTTGCCGATGAGGTTTTAGTGAAGAAGAAGAAGAATAGAAAAAGAGGGAAGTTTAAGTTCAACGGGGAGATGGATATTTTAATTTAAAAATTTACCCAATTCCTATTGTGGGTCGATTATGTTAACTTACCTGGGACCTAACGAGTCAAGTAACATCTCGTGGTGTCACCCAACGAATCATTGTGTGAGTCATGGTCCTTGGAGTGATGTAGCTTCAGAGCGGGTCACTTAACGACTCGTTTGGTTTCCTAATGATTCTTTGAATGAACCGTTATCACCCTTATTATTTTAATTCAATCTTAGATCCAGTGTACTTGATGGGGGACCTAACAATTCGTTCCTTGGAGAAACAATTCGTGAAGTCACCCGTTGCTCCCCTATTCTCTACAATTCTCTTAACGGATGGATGAATGAGTTGTCATGTCAGACGGTGACTCGTTCCGTGATTTTTCTACACCAAAACTGAAGTTCCAATTTTTGGTTCCAACTTCAGATTTTCCATCTTATACACCTGCACCCATCAACAAACGTTAACACTAACTTTTTCTTACATTTACAACTTGGGTTGCCTCCCAAGAAGCGCTTGATTTAACGTCGCGTCACGACGTGGGTGTTTTTGCTACTCAAACTTCACCAAAACACATCCATGGGTTGCCTCCCATGCAACGCCTGATTTAACATCGCGGCATGATGCAAGTCACTTGACTACTCAGAATTCGTCAAGTGACTCTTCTCCATCCTCCAATGCTGAAATTATGCTGAATTCCTTAGGTTGTTTCATGGTTCGGCTAATGTTAAAGGTAACCTCTTCTTTGTTCAACCAAAATTTCAGCTGCCCTGCTTCCACTCGACTAGGGCTCTACCTATTGCAAGGAATGGTCGCCCCAAAATAATGGGGACCTATGAATCGACTTCGCAGTCCAGAATCACAAAGTCTGCTAGGAATATGAATTTGTCCACTCTAATTAGCACATCAAACAAAATCCCCACCGACTTTTCAACTCTTCGGTCAGCCATCAGTAGCCGCATCGAAGTCAGTGTGGGGCTTCCCAAGCCTAACTTTTTAAATACTGCTAGCGGCATCAGATTTATGCTAGCTCCCAAGTCACAAAGCGCCCTTGCAAACTCAACCTCCCCAATGGTGCAAGGTATAGTAAACGCACTTCGGTCTTCCTTCTTCTGTGCTAGGACCCTTGTAGTGATGGCACCGCAGTGATGCAGATTATCAGCAGGTTTCAAACATACGGTTCTTTTTCTAGTGACGAGGTCCTTCATAATTTTGGCATATGCGGTTATTTGCTCAAGTGCCTCCACCAATGGGATATTCACCGACAGTTGCTTGAGCATAGAGATAAACTTTTGATATTTACCATCTTCAGCTTTCTTCTTCAAGCGTTGGGGGTAAGGAGGAGGAGGTCTAGGGATTGTTGTGAATTTTTGTTGTGCCTCCTTCTCCTTCCCATGGGAATCTCCTTGTTCCTTTGCACGACTAAGAGCAGGTTGAACATCTGAGTCCCCAACCAATGTTGGGTTGTCAACATCCACTACATCATCATCATTTATCAACACGGGCCTTTTTGACTCTTTGACTACAACTGCCCTCGGTGGATTAACTGTGGGCTTCCCGCTCCTAGTGGTGACCGCCATGCAATGACTGTCGTTTTTTGGATTTTGCATTGTATTGCTAGGATGAGTGCCTTTCTGTCTTTGATTTACTGCAATAGACATTTGACTCATCTGCTGCTCAATTTTCCTTTTCCTCGGCATGTGTCTCCACCTTTTGATTTAAGCCAAAAATATCAGTGCTCCTTAAAGTAGATATCTATTTCCTCCATCTACTTGAGCATTTCGGAAAGCATATCTTCGACCCTTGAACCGCTCGACATTGGCTCTCGGTTTCTTGGAGGAACATACAAACTGCTCCTATTATTTTTGAACTCCTCTCGCTTCTTTCAGTCCCCGTTGTCTCAGTATTGGCCCCGATTGAAATTATTATCCTTGTAGAAATTCCAACCTTGGTTCCCTTGACCTTGACGCCAAGAATCTTTGTTAGACCCTTGGGTGTTGGTCCGAAAACCAATCCTCTGATCATTCAAATAATTGATCTGTTCTTTAAATTCAGACTCGCAACCATCATTTCTCGGGTCCTTGCCCTTAGAACCTACAACATTCACCTTTTCTGCTCCAACTCCTATTAAGTGCTTGGCAAGCAACCCCATGGTGGTCTTTATCTCTGCAATATCCTGGTCACGCTCCTCATCTCTTCTTTGCTGTTTGGCAGACATACCAACCATATAAGAACCAGCCAGAACCTCCGACTCTCTAGTGTGCCAAGCTCGGTTGGTTTTGCTGATCCTATCCAGCAGCTCTGCAGCCTCTGCATAAGTAAGACTCATAAAGGATCCTCTTCAGATGGTATCAGCAACTTCCTTGGTGTTGGCATTCAGGGAACGGTAAAAGATCTCCAACAATGTATCATCCGAAATCCAGTGGTTCGGCTCCCTTTTGAGCTTTTTGTTGAAACGTATCTAGGTCTCACGGAGTGCCTCAGAACTTAGTTATCTGAAGTTATAACTCTCATCTGTCAACTACAACTCTTTGGATGAAGGGAAGAACCTTTCGAGAAAAGCTTTCTTAATCTCTCCCCAAGTAGTGATGGAATCATTCAGCAACTCAGCCAGCCACATAGTTGCCTCACTCCCAAGAGAGAATGGAAATAACCTCAATCTAATTGCGTCCTGGATGACACCCGACTGCTTGTATGGCTTGCATATACCCAAGAAATTTGTCAAGTGAGCGTGGCCTTCATTAGATGCATGACCTATAAATATTCCCTTCATATTCAGCAGTTGAATCATTGGACTTTTAATATCAAACTTTGCCACAGCAAGCAAAGGAGGAGGGACTATCGCTGCAGTGGCACCAGCTTCATCTATGTCTGCATCATCTTCCTCATCAAAATATCGGTGTTGCTGGTGTTCTGGACCTCTGCGTTATCTAGCTCATTCAGCTTCTGCAGCTAGACACTGCTCTTCAGCAACTCTAGCTAACTCACAATCTCTAGCCCGATCTTGCTCTTCAGCCAACATTCTTGCTGTGGCTTGGTCCACAATTTCTTGCTCTTGTATGTTGTCCATTCTTCTCAAGTTCCTTAACATTAGCTCAAGTCCGTGATCAATTGGAATCAAGGGATTTTCTTGGCTTCTAGAGTCGGGCATGCACAAACCTAAGACCTGTTAAGATCCAAAACAACAAAAGAAAAACAATAAAAAATAGAAATAAGAACCAATAGCAAAGTTAACACAATTAACAAAAGCCTTACCCGTATTCCCCGTCAACGGCGCCAAAATTTGATATCGCCCAAATTACACCTCACAATTGATATATAAGCGGACGATTGTAAAATATAGAACCCAACAAAGGTTGAGGTCGATCCCACATGGAATATGGTAAGAACTTAAGTTACGGCGAATAACTATTACTATTGATTTACTTATTTCCAAAGGGGGAAAATATAGACTACTAAACAAAGTAAAATTGCTAAATATTGAAATCAAATTTGGTTTGTATTCAATTAACTATTTGACTAGGATTGTGTTCCCCAAGATTTCATAACCGCAAGGCTTATACACTAGTGATCTATTCTAGTTTTTAACATGCAATATTGGTAGGTTAGGTTCACCTAAATGGTTGGTCCCCTATCTAGATGATTTTCACCACGCAACTTGGTTCGTATACGGGTGTACTTTAGTTGACCCTTACCCTTTATATTAGATTAGCTATCCCCGAACAAGTTCAAGCTATAATATGAGGGTTGATAGCCTCAAATCTCCATTGTTAATCCCTTTTCCCATTCATTAAATCCTTGGTCTGGTAAGTAAGAATAAGGCAAGTCCTAACATTTGCAACCGTCAAGAACCAATCAAAACGAAGGGAAAAAGAATACATGCATAAAACACTGTTGAAGAATCACTAAGTGTTTTACCTATGTGTGTTAGTTCATCTTGATTCCCACAATCCTAGTTTATGGGTTTAGATACTCATGTTTGTGTTATCACAATAACAAAATATTAAAGAAATCATAATTGCAACTTACAAATTATATTAGAATAAAAATCACGTAGATAGAATAAAACTCCAATGTTACTTTCGTTTCTTGAATCAAGAACAATTGTATGAAAATTCTCTCAAGAATCTCCTTAAAATCGTTCTAGATCCTCTAAAAAATTGTCTCCTAAAAATAAACCTAAATTGGGTATTTATAGTTCCAAGAAATCCTTTTCCTAAATAAAACTGGAAACCAGGTCGGCAGTGGCAACGGGCTAGGTGACGGGTTATTAGGCCTTCTGATGAATCGTTCCTTGTTTTCATTAGTCGTCCTTAGCATCCCACCTAGTTGTGGCAATGGGTCACCTAACGACTCGTCGTGCCTGAGCACGAGTCGTTAGGTCCCTCATGGACTGACTCCTTCAAAACTCTAGTGCACTTCACGGATGGGTCCAGTGGCTTGACAATGAGTCGTTTCATCTCATGACGACTCGTTGCGTCGGTCGTCAACTTCACTGGCCTCTTTGTTGAAATTTTCTCTTCAATGCCCAACGATTGACCTCACAACTCGTTATCATGTGTAACGGGTCCTTCCTCTAACTCGTCAAGTACACTGCCTTGTATCTTCCAAACTCCATCTTTTGCCCATGCCTTAAGAAACGGGTCATGCCTCCTACCAATGACTCATTAAGTTCCTGGCAGTCACCCTTCAATTATTTATTTTTAGCATTAATTCGACGAAATTCACTTCCAAACCTATTTTCCTGCACATCAAGCACAAAATACATCATACCCATATAAACATACATGGAATGTGCATAATTTCTTGGTTTTAAGCGTCGAAAGTGTCGTAAAATCATGACACATTAGGCTTGTAATGTGTTTTTTTCAAAGAACTGGTCCAAGGCTTAAACTTTGGTTGTCAAAGATTAATGTTCAAGGAGGTCATTTCGGATGAAGTGACTTAACAAAAGAGGGCCTAAGATCATATTCTAAGTGCAACTATATCTAGGATTTCGCCTTGAGTCACACTTAGGGCAAGTTCTAGACAAGAAGGTACGCATGCAATTCACAAAGATCCTTACCACACAAGGAATCACACCCAAAGAATCCACAAAAGTCATTATCATCACAAGATCTTGATTCGAGACATTAGAGCATGTAACTTCATAAGCCAAACAAGGAATCTATAATGTATGACAGAGAGTGCTACATTCTCATTTCAAATGCCCTTTTTTTCATTCTCATTTTCATGCCACATTTCAAAAATTTTTAATGGTACCTCTCAAAACAACAATATTTAAGATTCAAAGCAAGGACCCAATTTTCATCACTAGCACACTAACATCCAAAAACTCATCCATTTCATTTATTCAAATTTTATCAACACAGCTAGCTCGACAAGGGTAATCGTCAATAATACTAAACATTAGCCTAAAAAAGAATCACAACTCTCCATGAAGTAAAAACAAAAGCCCAACAAAGGATACATCAAATCATCACAAAATAAAACACAACTAACCCCCTAGAAAGCACTTATCCCACACCTAACATAAAGATTACATTGTCCCCAATGTATGCATGCAAAATAAAGGGGTTAGAGACTCCCTGAGTGGGTCACTCCTCATCATCCACGTCATAATCTTCACCTGCTCCTACCTCACCCTCAAAGCTTGCATCACCCAGGTCCTCAGCGTCATCTCCCAAGCCCTCGAATAAATCATCTAGAGGGCCTTGAACTATAGAAGAGGCAACAGTTGCAGCATTAAGAGCGCTCAAATCAGGCGCTTCCATAGATGTCTAGCTCTTCCACTCCCTTACTTCTATTCAGAGAGAGGTAACAACCCCCTCTATAGCATCTACCCTCTTTCATAATGTGGTTAGGCTCTCATACATAGATTTTATCTCCCGTTTAACCATTTGGGCGATGATAGTAGGGAAGCTCCTAACCAACTTTTGCAGCTGACTCTCATGAGAGTTGGTCATTTCCACTAGGTTGTGGATACCGCTTGATTGGAAAGATGTTGGAGGGGATAATGCTCCTGGCATAGGTACATCACTAGAGGTAAAGGCACATTCAAATCAGGGGCTTGGGAAGACTACTCGGAGCCATGAGAACCCTCCGAAAAATCAAAAGCCTGCATCCTCTTTCGCTTGATCGTGGGTGCCTCAACATCTCTCTTTTGGTATAATGTGATGACACCTGAAGCAGGGACAGGGGTCTCATCCGAGAATAGTGGCACTCCAACTTGCAAGAAAAATTGAGAAATCATCACGTCATATGGCATGGAAATGCTGGCATGTCTTGCCTTCCTCTTTATTTGCCGAGACGCAATCTCCCCAAAGTTTATGGGGACCCTTGACATGATGCAAGCTATAAGAATAGCTGCTTCCAAGCTAACCTGCTTCTCATTTTGTGATGGCATGATGCAGCCACAAATGAAATCTTGCCACAACTTGGCTTCAAATTTCGGATCATAGCGAGAAATTTTTCCACCTATAGTAGCCTAGAAAGGTGTGTTCGCCACAATGGTAGGAGCTCTCCATGTGAATGGGTTTTTCATGTCAGCAATCTTGTCCATGTACTATAAGCCAGTGTCAATCTTGTCTTCCCAGAATAGATAGTTGATGGCCGCTGGAGTGATGTCCACCTTCACTTCTCGCACCATGACTGAAGGCAGGCAGAGGAATTCATTGACCTTGCCTCTTTGGTTCATGCTTTCCTGCCTAGCCTGGTTGGAGGCATAGAACACCGGCACCAAGCTTGGATAATAGTCTGGGAGAGGACTGCCAAAAGTGTTCCACTACCTATCTGTGAACTGAGCGGTGATGTTGGGGAGGTCACCGCGCAGCCCCACCAAGTTAAACTACTTTTCTATAGTGACTGAGCAGCCCTTCAATATGGCACAGTGCCCCTTCATGTCAGGCACACAGAGCATGGTAACCTCCCTAGAGCTGGCGGCCACTACAGAGGCCTTTGTCTTTCCTTTGCCTTTTGTGGAAGAAGAAGCTGGAGCCTTGTCCTTACCGTTGTTCCTAGATGAAGTCATTTTTTGCAAACACGATTTATGTGGCACCTTCTTTTCTTTTAAAATATAAAAGTAAACAACAAATAACAATGCCAGAATTTTTAAAGGAGAAACAAAGATGAATAATTAACATTCAATGCACTAGCAGCACCGAAGAACCGTAGGAGGGGATCCACAGACCACTGTTGAACCGCCGGTGGGAAATAAAAAGCTAGGGTAACAGATGACCAATCAGCGATAGAGTGGCAAATCGCTGATGTAACGCGAGATCAAGGCATTGGCTTGAATCTAATATTAGCCCGAACTGGTGTTTCGCCAGACCCAACCAATGAATAGCCGATAGTCGTCATCGCCAATTCATCACTCTGAACTCCACTGTCACTATTTCTCAAATATTCATTCACATCATATCAAAGTAGTACCTCTACACATAAGAAGGGTAAAACGATGATTTACCATTAGGAATAGCGTCACCCAATCTATAATAGGGAAAAGTATGTCTTTTTAATCCCTTTTAGGTTACATAGAATTCACCCCATTTAGCTCTACACAAGAATAACAAATTCCCCCACACCCAATACATCAAGAAGCTTCTATCATCCCACTAATTTCATACAACACAAGTATAGTATCAATCATGAAATTAATGGGGAGAATGGAAGTAAAAAGGAGGGGAATGTATGCCATAGTCACATGTATATGCAATCATATTACCATTGATGAGAAAATAAGGAAGTTGAGGGTACATTACAACTCTTAAGAGAATGTTCGACAAGGACTAGCTGTGGAAGCTCTATAATGATCAACAATGGAAAACTCTTGAATTTTGTATAGTAGAGAGGAAGATTGTGCGTGTAGTGAAAATTAGGTAGAAAGGGTGGGGGATTTTGTAGGTGAGAAGGTGAGAATGTGGTTGGTTGAGGAGGAGGTGGATGGTTAATGGTGTGTTAATTGTATGGGGAGTGGAAGAGAGGGAGTTGTGGGAATATGAAAAGGTGGGGTGTTGTGAAAATAAAAAGGAGTGTGGGAAAGTGTTAAAAATAGGAAAAAAGGGAGTCTAAAATATATTTTTGCAGATTAGGGCGGCTACACACAGATTTTGGGTCAGGTAGGTCCGACATTTGGTTAAGATTTTAAAATAAAACATGTAACTTCACCGACATTACACCGGCACTCGCCGGTTGGATTCGGTAGTTCGCCGCCTCACCATCTCACTTGATATTGTTCCTAGTTTACTGTCTTGCAATCGGTGATTAACCGGCGGTTTGCGAACTAGATTCTGCATTCTACGGATGGATCACCTCTTGGGCACCCACTTCTCAGGTATTCTAGCTTGCACCGGTGATCAATCTATGGTGCGCGACATTGCACCGGCATTCAGCCGGCTCATTCGCCGGTCTAATAGTTTTTTTACTAGGGTTCTGCTTGCATGCTCAAGGGTGTGGAGGTCCACGTATCTAGCTCGATGATTCGCTAGTGCAGTGTGTTGTCTGCCTTGTTTTTGTGCTTCCTCTCCTTGCTTCTCACCTAATTAGTCCTACAAAACCAAAAACAACAATGACATTAAAACATTGAAAATAAGATACTTGTGTTGCCTCCTAAGAATCGCCTTAGTTAACGTCGTGGGATGATGTATGTCTCATTTAACATTCATTCTTTGAAGGATCATCCTCTAACTCAGCCTCCTTCATATCAACTCCACTATACTCATTCTCCTCATGCAGCACTTTAATCATGTTGCATTCATCAGGAGGTTCAACAGATGGGCACACCTTGAAGGTAACGTCTTCACTTCAAATCCGAAACTTGAGCTCTCCAAGCTCCACATCTACAAAAGCTCTACCCGTGGTGAGTAATGGTCTCCCTAGAATGGTCTACATCCATTTCACAATCAAGAACCACGAAATCAGCTGGTAGAATAAATTTATCCACCCTCACTAATTCATCCTCTAACACACCCACAGGTTTCGTTATGGAGCGATCAGCCATTAACAACCTCATTAATTTGGGTTTGGTGTTCCCAAGCCCCAACTTCCTGAAGATGATAAGGGAACAAAATTTATACTTGTGCCAAGATCGTGGAGGGCTTTCTTAAACACACATAGCCTGATAGTGTAAGGAATTGTGAAGGATCTTGGATCTTCCCACTTTGGGGCAAGATTGCCCATCATCATCGCAGGAGAGGCGATTATTACCTATGAGAATAATGTGAATTAGAATAATAATACGTCACTAGGATTGGTCATTGTGTGTCACCACCTCCCACCTATCCATCAACTCGCCTTAACGCACCCTCCTCTCTGGTGCCCACGTTTATCACCTTCTCCTTTTTCAGCAGCTTCTTCATGAACTTGGCATATCTGGGCATTTGAAGTAGAGCATCCACCAACGGTATATTAATGGACAATTTACTAAACATTTCTATAAATTTACTGAACTGATCATCCTTCTTTTTCTTAGCTAACCATTGTGGATAAGGGGGTGGAGCTGTTGGTTCTTATTCTTTATCATTTGAGGCCCTCATGCCTGCCTCTTCTTCACTAACATTTGAGGGAACTTCATTAGCCTCTCCCTCACCTTCTTCTTCAACATTTTTACAACCATTTGGTGCTTTTGTCACCATATCAGATTCATTTACATCATTTGTTTTAGGAGAAACAACCTCCTTAGGCTTCACACGTTCATCTCCAACTGTTTTACCACTCCTCATGACAATGGCCATGCATTGACTATCTTTCTTGGGGTTTGGCATTGTATCACTTGGGAGTGTTCCCTTCATTTGGGGGTTTATTTGAGAGGACAAGTGGTTCATTTGATCTTCCAAATGCTTAATAGAGGCTAAATGAGAACTTACAGTTAGGGTAAGGTTAGACACCTTCCCTTTCAATTTCTTGACCACACTGTTGGTTTATTCCACTTTCTTAAGGATTCTAGTTAACATCTCTTCAATTTTTTCGTACCTGCATCGCTCAAACCTGGCTGATTTTCGTCATTCTTAGCTTTAGGAGGGGGAACATATGGGTTTGAAGTTCGATGATAGTGATCCCCCTCTAAATTTTTGTCTTTAGTGCCCCATCTTTCCTTTCTATTAGGCCATCCTTGTGCGTCACGGTTTCTCCAACCTTGGTTCACTTCCCGTGGGTGACAAGGGCCTTGGTTAGTCCCTTGAAACCTAGGTCGAGAACCCCCCATCTTATTTTCCAATTATTGGCACTCCTCATCGCATCTCGGTGGTGATGGTTCTCCTTCAAAGTGAAATGGACCTTGCATGCCTACCGCATTCACAACTTTGGACCTTGCCCCCATCACATGTTTTGTCATTAGCTCTAGCTGTGTCATCATTTAGCAAGACTTTCATCTCGCTCTTCATCTTTTTTTCACAACTCGGCTTCCAACATACTAGAACCAACATCATGTGTTGATATATTGGTCTCTCCCGTATGCCATGCCCGATTTATCTTTGTCATTTTTTCTAAAAGGGACTTAGCTAACCCATATGTATAAGTCCATGATTGATCCTCCGGCTAAATTATTGGCAACGGATTTCTTAATGGAGTCCACAGCTCAGTAAAAACTCTGAAGGAGCACTCATTCAGGGGGACCATGGTTGGGGCAAAGGGAAACCTTCTTCTTAAACCTTAGTTGTGCTTCATGCAACGGTTCCCTTGGCTCTTGCCTAAAGTTCGTGATATCATCGCTGCAACGTTTGTGACGGAAGGAAGAAATGATCCAAAAAGGCTTCAGTCAATTCTTGCTTCGATGTAATACAACCAAGAGTGAGTTGCTCTAACCACATGGTCCTCTTCTAAGGGAGAATGGAAAGAGCCTTAACCTGATAGACTCCTGACTTATATTTGTTATGTTGAAGGGCTGGCAGATCTCTAAGAAATTCCTCAAGTGGCGATTTGCGCCCTCACTCCGTTTGTCCCCAAATAGCCCTTTCATATGTAGAAAATGTAGCATTGTACTAGTAACATGGAACACGACATTCCCTACTGTGGGCGGTAGGTGAATGGCTCCTGCAATTTCAGGCATCACCAGGTTATCTTTTTTGTGTTCCTTATTACCCTCAACTAAGATATCCCCTGCTTGTGAGTGATGAACCAAATGACTTTACCTTAATAATCACAGCAAGATCAACGTCAACAATTAAGATGTAAGACTAATTCAAATTAACAATCAACACAAGAATATCAAGTGCTAGTCCCCAGCAACGATGCCATTTTTGATAACATCCAAAATACTCTCTTCTTTACGAAAGAGTGTAGACGGTTGTTGTATCAAAACAAATATCCCGATAGATATCGGGGTCGAATCCCACAGAGACATACAAGTGATATATGTAAGTGTTGTTTGGAAAATTTAAATTAGTTCACCCCACACAAATTAAACAAAGAAGTAAATACTTTTGGGGGAATCTTGATGTTAACAATATGGTATGGATTCTAACTCAACTAATTACAACAGCAAAATAACTAAAGTTGTAGACAATAATGAGAGAGACTAGAGGTGTGGTGTAGATGATGTTCTAATTAAATAAGGCTATACTAGATCATCTCATCATTGCAAATTGTGTAAATAACTTTGGGTAGGTGCACATTCTATGTTTCTCAACCTCATGACCGCCTCTTTCTAAAGTTCTTTCAAACCACTAGACACAATTAAATCATCCCAATCAAATTTGGATTAATAGTTGCACTATCTCTATCTATTAGCTATTAATTAGGAGTGTGAATATGGGTTTTGGATGTCTATCCCAACTCCACAACATCACATCAATTTCCCCCATCAATTTCTCTCCCAATACACAATTCTTCTCTTTCAAGAAGAAATCAAGTAAGAAAAGTAGACCCACATTTGCAACTATAGATCATTAATTATAAATTGGAGAGAACTTAACACATTTACACTAATTAAGAAATATTGCGATGAACCTATCAGTACCCAATATAATTAAGAACTTATCACCATGCACCTCTAGTTTATGATTTAGCTACTCATGGTTAAGAAACTAAAGAGTATATTCAATAATAAGCTCATTAATTTCATTAATAAGAGCAGCAGAATCAAATTCAAAAATGTATCTGCAACAATGGTGGTACCTTCCTAAGGAAGAAGACGAAGAAAAGAAAAGCAATATTTAACAAATCTCCACCAATAGAATTTTACTTTCTTCCCCTGCAAATGGAATGTTCAAAAAGCTAAAATTCAGATCTTATCTATATAGAGTACTTTCTTCTAGAATAATACAATAATTGGGCAACCAATCCCCTCTTTTTTAGTGTTAGATGCAATTGCCCTTGTTCAGGCATTTTGTCACTTACAAAAGCACCAGCAGTTCACCGGTTACATTTCGCGAACCGCCGTCTATCATATTCTGCACTTTCAAAGATTTCCATTAGCATTCGGCGACTCCTTCAGCGATTTTCCGGCCTCTAACCATGCTACGCTGAATACATTCCTCCTTGGTCCAGAAAGTTTAGGCGCTTGTAGGCAATTTAATCGGCGAGGAACCAGTTGATGTCCGCGACCGCCAGTTGCATGTGTTCCTCAAAGCAGTGGTCATGTGCATTTGGTCGGCGTTTCATCGGTTTCCTTTGGTGGACTGCCAGTTTTCACCTGATTTCCTTTTTTTACTCCACTTATTGCTCTTTTTCTTCAACTCAGAAGTCTACATATACAAAGGCAAAAAAGGGCATAAAATTCATCTAAATGACTTGAAAACTATGCTAAAGCTCATGCTTAAGAGCCTAATGAGTTGGTAATTACAAACTCATCAACATTCATGGACTATATCTAGTAAGCAGGTATACAAAAAAGAACCTAACTTAGCCCCCATAAGCCGGGAAGGTGCAAGCAATACAGAGATAACCTGCCTGGGCCTCCATAACCATTGGAAAGTGTAGTTCAATCTATATACACCTAACCAGGTCACTATGGTTTCACAAGTAAATATGACCAAACCTATGTAGCCTCTAGAACTGCCACTGAGCCCTTGGGCTCCTGTAACTTCATTTGAGCCCTCTAGGCTTCTGTAACTGTACCCTAGGATCACAAGGCTCCATTGAGGGTAAGTAATGTCATTATGGAATAAAGGAAATCCATATGTGAATGGACTTCGATACGACCTTGTAGGCCAAAATATAGTCCTTTCAGACATCACATAGCTCCTCTGAGCATTCTGTAGCCCCATAGTCAATGATATAGTTAGCAATCCTGAGGTCGTTTGATGTGAGACCACCTAAGGAGGTTATATCCCTACAGGGGTACGATGTTATAGCCTCAATGTAGTCACTCAATAGGCGTAGGCCTAACATAACCGCTACCTGCCCCTAAAACAATCTATATAGCTGCTGCCAACAGGCACACACCATGTGCCTATGCCTGACTAGTGGGTCCTGGCAGCGATTACAACCTCTGTTAGTTCAGACAGAATAGGTGGAGGTCCAGGGTGACCTAAGGGATATTCTGAAAGTCGTACTAGGACGATAATAGCTCATAAGCCAATAGCATGGTTGCAGGTGACTAACCATTTAGTTCCTTCGCCTAGAACAACCATAGGGCAGCTACTAATTGGACATGTTCCTAAGCAGTCAGCCCTAACATCCCACTAACAACTTATTATAATTCATAGCCTGAAGTTAATCCTATAATACTATGGTTCTAGTCCACTAGGCATCAACTTGGAATGTCCAGATAACATATAGCACCTCTGATCAATTCATAGCCCCGTTTGCAGGAATATCTAAATTTAGCCCTTCGCAGCAACATGTATGTGGGCGTCTTCAAGAGTAGCCTGGGGTGTTGGCCCCATGTTTAATCACTAACAAGGTTCCCCCTTAGGGTATTATTTAGTTTATCAGATGTCTAACAACTTGGATGGTTTCCTGAGCGGCCTATATGACAAGTAATAAGTTGGCAGAAGCTAGCTGTCATTGATAGTAGCCAATCATATGGAAAGCTATTGTTCAGTTCATTAGGCAACCCTGGTGCCACCGACTCGAAGGTAAGGCCACCCTATCAATATTCTGGCCTTGTAGGCGTCAAGGTGCGCCAATGTCCTATGGGTGAGCTTTATTGTATATATAGGCATCAAACAGAAAGTTATATCGCCCAGCTGTACCCTATGTTGTTCAACCCTACCAGGTTAGACCCAACAGCTAACTACAAGCTTCTAAGACCTTACTAGGACAGCGAGACATCAGAATCCCTCTAAACTGTGAACAAATGAATAGGGAATTCTCTATGTCTCTCCTAGCATTTTTCACAATGTATATACTCTATCCTGGTGAGGAATACTATGATCTTACCTTCATTCATCTCGTAGAAGCTAACCACCACATATATAATCATTAGCTACTTATAGCAGCTGATCACAACATACATACTTGCAACTTACTTACCAAAAGTATAGGTCATATCAATTATACGACAAGAATAACTTGCCGAAGAGATTAACCTTAATACCTCAATCGTTGATTCCAGCTCACTAAATTATGTTCCAACCTATAACTAGTAATTCCTCTGATATATAGCCTTTACATTGATGTAATAAATCTGTTCTTAATTCATGAAAATAGCTAGCAACATCAAATAATACCCGAAATGACCACTATTCATAATCTTCTCAAATTTAGCAAAAAACTCAGGAATTTCTGAGAATTTAGAAGGTAGAAATACTTCCTATCACTTGTAGGAGATTAGGACTTGATTATAAGTGATTTCTACAACTTCTACTCCATGGGATTCCATTGAACCAGGCCGATTTCGAAGAGATATCTCCATATATATGTTGTTTGTAGGCCTAGGAATCATTACGCAAGAAGAATTGGCATTTGGAGATGATTTAACAGCGTAATTCGGCTTCACTTTGATAAAATCTTCATGAACCTTTTCTCCAGAGCTGAGCTACTCATTTGGGAAATGTTTTAATGAACTTCAGACAACACTTAAACATATATAGGGAGGCGGTGGAGGGGAGCCGTGGCGTGCCACCCAACACACCGGCAGAAGAGTGCAATGCACCGCTCAAGGCACTGGGGAGGGACGCGACGTGACGCTCCTTGCGCCCCGCCTTTGGCTTTGACCTCCCACTAGCTCGATGATGCGCTCATGCATTCCCCTTTCAAGCCTTCCCTCGTACATGTCGTGCTCTATTCACTTGCCACAAACACATGCACACATCATCTAGTCAATCGCAACTTATGGGGTGTAACACCAATGTAAAGTCAAGTATGTTTTTTTATTATTTTAGCCAAGGCTTATATGATCAGTTTGAAAGAAATGTTTGGAGTCAAGACTCCCAAGTAAATGAATCAAGTTATGTTTTGAGAGTATGATTATGAGCAGTATACATGTTTTTGGAGTAGTGTCTAGAACCGAGTAGGCAAGGGATTTTGAGGACCTCGGTCTCATAACTACGTGCCACCATAGTTATATTCATTCTTCTTTGGGACCTCCCAAGAGAGCATTCCCCCGTCCAAGGGCACACCAGTGATATCTCACCTCTATCGTGCTTTGCCCTCGCAAGGCTTAGGACGACTTTTCCCGCTTGAGCGAGATAGTTGGGACATTATGTAAGCTCTATCATGATGGTGTTGGTTACGACGAAGCTTCCAATTGTTCCTCATGTTTTCAGTTACTCATGTTCATGTCTTATGATATTATGTTTGATAACATATTTGACCCATGATTAATTTATGAGTTTTCACTTATATTTTCAAGTGTAGCACACTATATGATTTCTATTTCAAACCTTGGGTCATTAGGTTTATCTTATGATGAATAGCTTATGATTATGTATATTTCAAAAATATGGCTTTCAGCATGTTGGCCTTACTCTCATGATTTATCTTGATTTATATTCATGATTTCATACTATCATTTTACCAGCATGTTTACTTTCTCTACATATTTAGTATATTCAAAGTAATGACCGTATACTCTATGTTATATCGTCTCATTATATAGGTTCAGGTGATCCATCTGAGTCCCATTGCTAGCTTGCCCCGATCCGTCTAACTCTATCCTAGTCTTGGTGAGTCCTCATCTTCCGAGGACATTTATCAGTTTATGCTTTATGTCTATGACTTGTAGTTTCAAACTTAGTGAGCTTGTTTGGGGTGTTGTTCCACTAGCTCATCTTATGTTTAGAGTCTTTCAGACAATTATGTAGTAGTTGATCAGCATATGTTGACTATTAGACTTTTCTTATATCATTATGCTATATGTTCTAGACTTCTGCTTATATTATGTTCATGCTTTAATTTCACTTATCTATGTTTTTAAATCGTGCTATGTGTATGCCATGGGTTAGCTTGGAGCCATTCGTGGTTCTATATCTCGTGTCTCGGTCCAGGGTCTCAACTTGGGTCATGACAAACTTGGTATCAGCGCAAAGGTTTAGGTGTGTCCTAGGGTGTTTGAAAGCCGCAAGAAGTAGAGTTTTTTCCATGGGTGTGAAGAGAGCCACACTTATGTGGAAGAGGCTATGAGACGTTTTACGAAATCTCCTTTCTTTTATGATCTATGTTGTGCGATGAAGTACATCTCTCGATTCCTCTAACTCGTGCTATACGCGTTTGCAGAAATATGCTCCCTACCAAGTCAACAGAAGAAGAAATGGAAATGAAAATGGACATAGAAATGATAATGGCCATGGAAATGGCAATGGAGATTGGCATCATCCAGCCCCACTACTTCCAGCTGATCCTTTACCAGAATAGGTTACTCTTATCGAGTTCAAGACGACATTTTAGATGTTAGCATAGGCTATCACTGCCTAGGTCAATCAGTAGGCTGTGGCTCATGTGAACCAAAATGGGAATGCAACAGCGGCTAGGGTGCGAGACATCATCAAGAAGAACCGACTGAGTTTCTTGGGTCAAAGGTGGATGAGGACCCATATGAGTTTATTGAGGAGATCCATAAGATTACCTAGGTAATGGGTCTTTCAAGAGAGGATAGTGTAGATTTTGTCTCCTATTAGCTCAAGGGGGTTGCTCATATTTGGTTCTGGCAGAGGAAGAAGAACGGGGGAGTTGGTGCAATCCCTATTGTCTGGGACGAGTTTATTACAATATTCATGGACAGGTTCTTCCCTAGATAGTTGAGGGAAGCAAAGGTAACCGAGTTCATCAACTTGAAGAAAAACGGAATGATGGTTTAGGACTATGCTCGAAAGTTTACCCAGTTGTCCAAGCATGCTCCGAAGATGGTTGCTAATCCGAGGGATCGTATGAGCAAGTTCGTGAATGGGGTGGCAGATTTATTGGTCGAGTAGGGACCACCATGCTGAACAATAATATAAATATCTCTCAACTGATAATATATGCTCATCAGATAAAGGTGGAGCACATAAAGAAGGAGAGAGAGGCCAAGAGGGCCAGGATAGGGAGCCATGGGTGTTTCCAGCAGAAATTTGCTAGTGGACATCACCCTCAGTTCCACCAAATGTCATTAGCCCCAGCTCCCTCTTTGACCAACATCCATCCAGACCTCGAGGAGATCAGAGAGGCAGAGCTTCATGCACTAGGGGTAACAGGAGCATGATAGGGGAGCACACTTTTCCATGTCAAGACCCGAACAAAGACTCGGATCGTAACATGGGACACGGAGCCCCGAGAGACTCCAAGTCCACCCATGACATGAACATTCATCTAACTCCATATCTTTTAAAGCAGAATACTAAACATAACAATATAGCAGAAGAATAAACATAACATAGCATAGCAGGATGAGCGTACGTACTAAATACATAAGAGCTGAGTACTACAAATAGTCTGAAAGCCTCTATTGTATCAGAAGGGTTGATGGGACAACATCCCCAACTAACCTGACATAACTGAAAACTAAAAGGAACATCAATATCTGAAACATATGGTCCTCGGAGGATGAGGACTCACCAAGAAGCTGGATGCTAAACTCTGAGATGGACTACTGGCGGTGCTGGATCTGAAGATCGAGGCCTGCATCATAAAACAATACAACATAGAGTATACGGTCAGTACGTGGAGTGTACCGAGTATACAAGGTAAGTAAAACGGACATTTAAAAATACATAAAATCTCATAAATGATCATAAGAGAAGGACCACATGCTTGTATCATAAATATCATAAGATAACATAAGGCTCAAGGTTTTCAAATCGTTAGTAAACCATTCATTACTATAGTCATAAGAGATACTTTATTAAATCATCACTTGAGCCAAATAACATAAAAATAACAATGCATAAAACATGCGGAACAATGGGAGGACTCGTCATATCCAACACCATCATGGTAGAGCCTTACATGATGCCAAAACTATCTTACTCAAGTGGGCAGAGTCGCCCCTGGCTTGCCAGGCGAGGGACGTGCATTATATGATATCACAAAAGAGGAGATCATTAACATTGTAATGTATCATATAAACCCACGGTGGCACGTGGTTATGAGACATCGGCGTAGTCCTTTGAACGCCGGGCTGCTCGGTTCTGGACACGGCTCCCAAAAACATACACATAAGGCTCATATGTAAATCAATAAATCATTCATTGAGATTCATGGCCAAATAAACATTATCAGCATTGATCCCCATTAAATATATGATTAGCAAGGAATCATAGGCCCTTTAGTCGGTCAACATCATAAATCGATAAATCATTAGATCCATTTCATAAATCGTAAATTATTCTTGAACATGTGGGCATTGCCCAATACTTTACCATTCTTGAAAATACTCAATTCATTTGAAAACATGATTATAAACATGGGTAACTTGAAAACATGATTTTCATCATCAATAATTCATAATACTTGAACATTCATCATAAACTTTGACTTTCATGAACTTTTCATAAGTGGGAAATTTAATTTGTAAAACTTGAAAAATGATTTTTTTAATGAAAAACAACATAAAACCTGCCCATAATTTTTAATTCAATAATAGTAACTCAATAAGATCAAGCCCATGTAGAGAAATTGAATTTTCATGTATTGGGTAAAAACCATATGGAATTTAGATAGGAAATTTCATGAATTGAAAGAGATTCGGTATGGGTGTGAAAGGATTCACCCATTCATAACCCCACATACTTGAGGAAAATCAAATCTCACCACTCCTTGAAAGCCCAAAGGAAAATTTGAAGAAAACCTTGAAGAATAAGTTTGAATCACCTTCTCAATTCTCTAACTTTGCATGCATGGGTTGTGAATATATTGAAAGCCTTAACCTATCTTAATACACTCAGAAATAACTTAAAACGATGTAGTTTAGGACCTTAGAGCATAGGAATGATGAAAATGCCCTTAATGAAAACCCTGAAAAATCTGCACTAGGTGAACTAACGAACTGTCCGACGAGTCGTCACCTGGTACCACGACTCATGGTATTGAGCCGTTGGATCCACTACCCATTTAATCCTTTTGGATTCCCTTCCTACGACTCGACAAGATGAGTCATTCTTTCAAACGACGGGTCATTTTGACGTCCGTGGTTTCCCTCTTCAGGTTTTATACTAATCCTTCTAACGACCCTCACCACGACTCATTACTTCCTCCAAGGAGTCGTGGTTAGCTTCTTTTATATAGACTAGAAAAATATAGATATTCCATCCCACGACTAGTGACCACGACTCATTACTCCCCACGATGGGTCGTGGGATGACTCTTCATTTTCCCTTAAGCTGAGGACCAATTTCAACCACGGATCCACATGACAACTCATTGTAACAAACAACGAGTCGTTACTTCACTCGTTATTTCCCACTGTCACCAGGCCAACCTTCCCATGACTGCTTCCCATGGGTCGTTGCTTGGACCAACGATCCGTTGGGTCATCCATTCTGTGGGATTTTTCCCAATTTCAGCCAACTTCCATTTTTAAATCCCGGGTCTAATCTTAGGCACTTTCGGGGTATTACAATATCTCTCCCTTGGGAACATTCGTCCTTGAATGATTGAAATCATACAGAATATAGAGAAATGCAATCGTTGTACTCAAATACTAATCATTTAAATCGAAAACCAACGGAATGACTATGTACGATTCAATCTACATAGCTGAACTGAATTCATGATTGATATATGCATCCATAAACATAAAAGAAACTTGAACACATGAACTAAACATGAAAACTAAATAGAGCTTTTTGGGAAAAAACTGATACCTCAAGTTGGAATTGAGCCGGTAGAAATAAATGTGGGCCTATAGCCATCATATCCGCTTCGGCCTCCCATGTAGCTCCTTCAACATGCTGATTCCTCATAACACTTTAACTGAAGCTACTTCCTCGTTCCTTAGCCTTCGAACTTGACGATCCAATATTTCCACTGGAACCTCCTCATAACTAAGCTTGTCTTTCACGCTAACACTGTCCACTGGGACAACTAGAACTGGATCATCCAAAAACTTCTTTAAAAGCGACACACGGAAAACAGGATGCACAGAAGCTAATTCTGAGGGCAACTCTGATTCATTTGCCACCTTGCCATCCTATTTCACAATTCAGTAGGAGCCAACATAACGCGGGCAAAGTTTTCCTTTCTTTCCAAACCGCATCACCCCCTTCATGGGAGATACCTTCAACAAAACCCAATCATCAACTTCAAATTCTAATTCTCTCCTTCTCACATTGGCATAGGACTTTTGGCTACTGTGGGCGGTTTTCATCCCGTCCCTTATCAATTGAACCTTCTCCATAGCCTCATGAACCAAATCTGGTCCTATCATCGCCGCCTCACCAACTTCGAGCCAACTGATGGGCGACCTATATTTTCGCCCATAGAGAGCCTAGAACGGTGCCATCTAAATACTGGCCTGGTAGCTGTTATTGTAGGCAAACTCAATAAGAGGAAAATGCTCATCCCAGCTATCCTTGAAGTCGATTACACATTCTCTCAACATGTCCTCGAAGGTCTGAATTATCCGCTCCGCTTGATCATCCATTTGCGGGAGAAATGCGGTGTTGAGCTTAACTTGTGTACCCAGTCCTTTTTGAAATGATCTACAAAATTGAGAGGTAAATTGGGTACCCCTATCTGAAATGATGGATAAGGGAACTCCATGTAGTCGAACTAGCTCCCAGATATATAGTCTGGCATAATCCTCCGTCGAATCCGTGGTTTTGACCGGTAAGAAATGCGCAGCCTTGGTCAACCTTTCTACCACAACCTAAATGGAGTCATATTGTTGACGAGTACAAGGCAGACCTGTGATGAAATCCATATTAATTTCTTCCCACTTCCAAGTAGGAATGCTGATATCCTGAAGCACACCTCCCGGTCTCTAGTGCTCGACCTTTACTTGTTGATAGTTTAGGCACGTAGCTACAAATTCTGCGATGTCCTTCTTCATGTTTTTCCACCAATAGACTTCCCGTAAATCACGGTACATCTTGGTGGAACCTAGATTGATAGAATACCTGGATCCATGAGCCTCATGCAACATCCGGCTACTCAAATCAGCAACATCCAGAACATATAGGCAACCCTTATATTGAAGCACACCATCTCCCCCTTAGAAGAAGACCTCTACCTTCTGACTTTGAACGACTTCATTCAATTTCACCTAAATAGCATCCTCATCTTGTCTAGATTTTACATCAGTCACCAAGGATAATTCTGATCCATTCTGAACAACAACACCTCCATCGGTCGAGTCAACCAACCCAACTCCCAGCCTTGCGAGTCGATGCACATCCTTCACCAGCTCCTTCTTCCCTTCATCCACACGAGACACACTCTCCATAGAGAGTTGACTAAGTGCATCCTCTAATACATTAGCATTTCCCGGATGGTATAGTGCACTCATATCGTAGTACTTGAGTAACTCCAACCACCTTCTTTGCCGAAGATTAAGATCCTTCTGAGCAAACACATATTGCAAGCTCTTATGGTTCGTAAACACATCCACGTGAACCCCATACGAATAATGTTGCCATATCTTCAAGGCAAATACCACCGCGGCCAATTCAAGATCATGGGTTGGGTAATTCTTCTCATGAACATTTAGCTGTCTGGAGGCATAAGCTATAACTTTGCCGTGCTGCATCAATACACACCCAAGTACCATCTTTAAAACATCACAATACACCACGAACCCATTAGTACCCTCCGATAGAATTAACACCGGTGCTGAAGTAAACCGGGTCTTCAACTCATGGAAACTCTTCTCACAAGCCTTCGATAATTGGAATTTTACCTTCTTTTGGGTCAATTTGGTCAAGAGTGCTGCAATAGATCAGAAACCTTCAATAAATATCAAATAATAGCCATCTAAACCCAAGAAGCTCCGAATATCTGAGAGTCCACCTGTATGTCCTCACTTGATACCACATGGCCCAAAAATGCCACAGAGTCCGACTAAAACTCACACTTGCTAAATTTAGCATAGAATTGCTGATCCTTGAGAATTTGTAGCACCGCCCGTAAATGAACAACATGCTCCTCCTCGCTCCGAGAGTAAATTAAGATGTCATCAATAAACATAATCACAATCATGTCCGGGTATGGATTGAACACCCTTTTCATCAGGTCCATAAAAGCCACAGGAGCATTCATTAGTCCAAAAGACATACCTAAAAACTCATAATGACCATACCGCGTACTGAAGGCTATCTTCGAGATATCACTCTCTCGAACCCTAAGCTGATGGTACCCGGATCTGAGATCTATCTTTGAAAAGCAGTTGGTACCCTGAAGCTGGTCAAATAAATCATCAATCCTGGGTAGAGGGTACCTGTTTTTGATGGTTACTTTGTTCAATTCAAATAATCAATGCATATCCGAAGGGAACCATCCTTCTTTCGGATAAATAAGACTGGTGCACCCCATGGAGACTTTCTTGGTTTGATGAAACTCTTATTTAATAGTTCCTTCAACTCCTTTAGCTCGTCTGGAGCAATTCTGTAAGGAGGGATAGATATAGGCTACGTGTTGGGAAGAAGGTCAATACCAAAATCAATTTTCCTCTCCAGAGGAACACCTGGTAAATCATCAGGGAATACCTCTGGGTACTCACACACTATCGGAATTGACTAGATAGTCGGGGTCTCAGACTCAACATCCTTAACCTTAACTAGATGATACATTCAACCCTTGGAAATCATATTCTTGGCCTTAAGATAGGAAATAAAATGACCTACAGGCACGACCGAACTACTCTTCCACTCCAAGACTGACTTACCCGGAAAGCGGAACTCCACCTCACAGGTTCTACAATTAACAGAATCATAATACGCATACAACCAATCCATTCCAAGGATAATATCAAAGTCAGTCACATATAACTCTAAAAGGTCTGCGAAAGTGACTTTATGCAATATAGTGATCGGACATCTTCTATACACCCGCCTAGCTATAACTGAATCCCCAACAGGAATAGAAACTGAAAAATGGCTCTGACAGAATTTCGGGACTAACTCTAAAGCTACTAGCAATATAAGGTGTAACAAAAGACAAGGTAGCCCCTGGATCTAACAAAGAATAAGCATCAAGGTGAAACACTCGTAGCATACTAGTAACCACATTCGGTTAAGTCTCTTGCTCCTGACGCGAGGCGAGGGCATAGAATCTGCTTTGGCGCTATCCGCCATCCCCACTAGTAGATGCCCCTTGCAGAGCTAAATGTGCTGGAGTTGCTGCTGACTTGGTAGTTTGTCTATGACCTCTATCATAATCTTGTCTAGAAAATGGACATGCTCAGTGCATGTGGCTAGATCTACCACACCCACAAATATCTGAGTCGAGCAAAAACTCCCCGGCATGACTCTTGTTGCACTTCCTGCAAGATGGAAAGGTGCGCTCTACCTGCGTGCCCCTATGGTCCCTCGATCCTGAAGCCCTACTCCTCTAATCACCCTTGGATCTGGATGGAACACAAGCTGATGGTGCTGGAGCTAGTGACCTCTGTTAAAACTGAGAGCAGTGACCATCGCCTAATCTCTGATGAGTAAACCCATGGCTATCGTTCCGGGCTCTTTTTGCCTCCCTCTCCCTCATATGAGCTGCCTCCATCTGCTGGGCGTACAAAACTATCCGAGGGAAATCCATGTCCTAGTGCAGCATCACGGTCCTGCAATCTTTGTCCATGTAGCCCGCCACGCCATGAAAAAATTGACTCACTCGCGCCCTATGATCAACCACTAACTCTGGGGCATACTTTGACAAGCAATTGAACTCGATGGCATACTCTTGTACCATCATCCTCCCCTGCTTCAGATTTAAGAACTCAGCTACCTTTCGCTCCCTCGCCTCATGAGGGAAGAACCGATCCAAGAATGCAACATGGAACTCCTCCCAAGTGACTGGGCCTACCCCAGCGGTCCTGCTATCTTTCGATTGGCAAAACTAAATGTGCGCGACCCCTTTCAACTAGTACGAGGCCAACTTCACGCACTCAACTCCATTCACCCCCATGACTTGAGTGATCTTCACAATCTCATCTATGAAATTATGTGGGTCCTCATCTACTTTTAATCCGAGGAACTCTGGAGGGTTCATTCTCAAAAATTCACTGACTTGAGCCACCGCTGCATTGCCATTTTTCTGGACATGCGCAACCGCCTGCTGATTGACCTGAGCGGTCAAGGCCTGCGCAAGCGTCTGAATAGCTTCCCGAATCTCAGCATGGGCAACTGGCTTCGGTGCCTGGTGCTCCTTAACTAGTGGAGCCTGCTGGTGCCCGTTACCATTGCCATCCTTGTGGCCATCTCCATTTCCATTCCTTCTACCATTCATTCTTCGGGGAGCCATGATTCATCAATTGCTAGTAGCACGAGTTAGAAGGATAGGGGGACATTTCATTGCATGACATAGATCATAAAAGAAGGGAGCATTTCCTAAATGTCAAGTAGCCTCTTTGTCATAAGTGTGGCGCGCTTCACACCCATGAAAAATACTCTATTTCACGCGACTTTTAGACACCCTAGGACACTTGAATCCTATGGTTCTGACACAAAGTTTTTCATGACCCAAACGCAGATCAGGATGGTTACACGGGAAAAGGAGCCCTGAGAGACTGTAAGTCGACCCATGGCATGAACATTCATCTAACTCCATATCTTTTAAAGCGGAATACTTACGTAACGATATAGAAGAAGCATAAACATAACCTAGCATAGCAGGATGGGTGGTACGTACTAAATACATAATAGTTGAGTATTACAAATAGTGTGAAAGCCTCTATTGTATCTGATGGGTTGATGGGACAACATCCCCAACTAACCCGGCATAACTAAAAAATAAAAAGAACATCAATATCTAAACATATGGTCCTTGGAGCATGAGGACTCACCAAGAATCTAGATGTTAAATTCTAAGATGGACTACTGACGGTGCTGGATTTGAAGATCGAGGCTTGTAACATAAAAAGATACAACATAGAGTATGCGATCAGTACGTGGAATGTACCGAGTATTCAAGGTAAGTAAAACAGGCATTTAAAAATACATAAAATCTCATAAATGATCATAAGAGAAGGACCACATGCTAGTAAAATAAATATCATAAGATAACATAAGGCTTAAGGTTTTCAAATCGTTCGAAAACCATTCATTATCATAGTCATAAGAGAAACTTTATTAAATCATCACTTGATCCAAATAACATAAACACAACAATGCATAAAACATGCGAAACAATGGGAGGAATTATCATAACCGACACCATCATGGTAGAGCCTTACATGATGCACCAACTATCTCACTCAAGTGGGTAGAGTCGCCCCTGGCTTGGCAGGCGAGGGACGTGCATTATTTGATATCACGAAAGAGGGGATCATTAACATTGTAATGTATCATTATAAACCCACGGTGTCATGTGGTTATGAGACACTGGTGTATTCCTTTGAACGTCGAGCTTCTTGGTGCTAGACTACTCCAAAAAACATACACATTAGGCTCATATGTAAATCAATAATATTATTCATTGAGATTCATGGAAAAATAAACATTATCATCATTGATCCCCATTAAATACATGATTAACCAAGAATCATAGGCCCTTTAGTCGGCCAACACCATAAATTGATAAAACATGATATCCATTTCATAATCGTATATCAGTCTTGAACATCTGGGCATTGCCCAATAATTTACCATGCTTAAATATATTCAATTCATTTGAAAACATGCTTATAAACACGGGTCACTTGAAAACTTTCTTTTCATCACCAATAATTCATGATACTTGAACATACATCATAAACTTTGACTTTCATGAACTTTTCATAAATGGAAAATTTAATTTATAAAACTTGAAACATGACTTTTAATTAAATTAAACATAAAACCTTCCCATAGTCATAATTAAATAATAGTAACTCAATTAGATCAAGCCCATGTGGAGAAATCAAATTTTCATGCATTGGGTAAAAACCCAATGGAATTTAGATAGGAAGTTTCATGAATTGAAAGAGATTGTGCATAGGTGTGAATGGTTTCACCCATTCATAACTGATCTTGGGCAAATTTATATGCCCAAGTGATACTCAAATGTGTCATTTTAGCCTTGTTTATCTATCAATGTTTATACATTCTCATGTGATTGGTAATAAAATGTGAATTTATACTAACCAACATGATTAGCATTGTTTTGCAGGTAAAATGTAATTTTGGGAAGCTAAAATGCATGTTGGAATAGATCGGGGTTGGACTCAGATGTGAGCAAAGGACAAGGCATTGGAAGGCACAAAATAAAGAGGCTCCGCGATGGAGTCGTGTCACGCTGCCATCACGGAGGCCTTCTGCCTGGATAGGGAATTTTTGGCCAACTTACAGTGAGGGTTCGCGTTGGGTCCGTGGCACTGTGGCCAAGCTCCGCGTTGCACGCCGTGCCACGTTGGGCCTTATTACCTCGACCCCCAATTTCCAATGAGGGTCCGTGTGGGTGGCGTGTCACGGAGGCAGTGCTTTGCGATGCACTCCGTGACACGTTGCTTGTTATTCCGGGAAAAATTCCCGCTAGTATAAATAGAACACTTAGGTTCATTTTTCAATATTTTGACTTGGTGGAGCAAGAACGTGGGTTACAGGCAGTTAAGGGGACGAAATTATCAGGGTTTTTCTCTCTTTCCTTCTCCTTGAATTCAATTGCTTGTATGTTTAACACTTATTTAACGATGTTTAATCCACAAATGAGTGGTGATCTTGGGCAAATTTATATGCCCAAGTGATACTCAAATGTGTCATTTTAGCCTTGTTTATCTATCAATGTTTATATATTCTCATGTGATTGATAGTAAAATGTGAATTTATACTAACCAACATGATTAGCATTGTTTTGCAGGTAGAATGTAATTTTGGGAAGCTAAAATGCATGTTGGAATAGATCGGGGTTGGACTCAGATGTGAGCAAAGGACAAGGCATTGGAAGGAACAAAATAAAGAGGCTCCGCGATGGAGCCGTGTCACACTGCCATCGCGGAGGCCTTCTACCTGGATAGGGAATTTTGGCCAATTTCCAGTGAGGGTTCACGTTGGGTCCGTGGCACGGTGGCCTAGCTCCGCGTTGCACGTCGTGCCACGTTGGGCCTTATTACTTGGACCCCCAATTTCCAGTGAGGGTCTGCGTCGGTGGCGTGTCACGGAGGCAGTGCTCAGCGACGCACTCCGTGACACGTTGCTTGTTATTTCGGGAAAAATTCCCACTAGTATAAATAGAACACTTAGGTTCTTTTTTCAATATTTTGACTTGGTGGAGCAAGAACGTGGGTTACAGGCAGTTGAGGGGACGAAATTATCAGGGTTTTTCTCTCTTTCCTTCTCCTTGAATTCAATTGCTTGTATGTTTAACACTCATTTAACGATGTTTAATCCACAAATGAGTGGCTAGTTCCTCTTCTTGCTGAGGTTAAGAATAATTGTATTGAAATGTGATTGTTGATTTAATTGGTTTTTTATATTTTCTTGCATGGTTGTTCTATTGATTCTTGTTCTTACTGCATTAATGTGTGGCCTACATTAATGTACATCTAAAAAGTCCGGTTTTACTCGAGAGAGCAAGAAATTGGAAAGTTGTGAATTAATAGGATATGATCTTTTCTTAGTTGGGGAAAATTTAGAATTGATTTACCTTCAGGATAGAAATATGCCTGAAAATCGTATTAGTCAATTTAGGAACCGGGTTTGTATGGCTAGAACATGAATTTCATTTAATCACAGAAATGTAGGTGGACGGTTCACGATTCTTAAGTTGGGTTAAATACGAGAGTTTTAATCCATTGGCAGTAGTTCTTGACTAGAAATCGGAGGAAAGGTTAACCAAATTAAATCGATAATTAATTTCATTACATGTTCATTTAACCTCAGCATGCTCACATTCATAGTTTAGACTCACATTAGATAATTGTTTTAGACTTAGCATAAAAATTAGAACCCAAAAATATCAAACTCTTGGTTACACTGTTGTCTTCATTGTTAAAATTAAAATATAGTAACACTTGAGTAGTTCGTTACCTTATCCCAGTCCCTGTGGGATCGATACTTGGCTTACTTAAGCCACTTTACTACTTGTTCGACCACGTGCACTTGTGTGTAGTTTTATACCAAAGCAAAACGACCGAACAAGTTTTTGGCGCCGTTGCCGGGGACTGGCAATTGGTGAATTTGTCTTAAGTGTTAATTTACTATATTTTTATTTTATTAGTGTTGACAACTTGGTCTTAGCCTGTATTTTGCAGATTTAATCTCTGTTGAACACTGGCAAGAGACAAGGAGCTGGTGGACTCGTATTTAGAGCCAGAAAGATTATTTCATCGTTAACGGAGAGAAGCTCTAGAAAGAAAGCTGCAGTTGCTCAGACAAACCCTCATGGAGCAACAACATAATCCACCAGTAGTACGGGCAAGGTTAGTGCCCGAAGAAGTAGCAGCTCGGCCGGTTCGTGAGGTGGCAATCCCACATGCTAATAATGTCACATTTAGCATCCGCAAACCTGAGCCAGGAGGGAGGTTCGAGCTCAAACAAAACATGGTGCAATTGCTGCACACTAGCGGGCAGTTTACGGGTCTCTCTCATGAAGATCCACAACAGCATCTCCAAACTTTTTTGGAGATAAGTGACACTTACATCCACGCTGGAGTGTCATCAGATTATGTCAGGCTTACATTGTTCCTATTTTCACTATTGGGAGAAGCCAAGAGGTGGTTGAAAGCTGAGCCACCTAATTCTATTTCTACGTGGGATGATCTTGCAAGGAAATTCTTGATATAATTTTTTCCCTCCGGTAAACCAACAAGACTTAGAAGTCAAATTCTAAGTTTCAAACAGAGAGAGGGAGAGAATCTATATCAGGCTTGGGAGAGATTCAAGTCCATGTTGCGGGATTTCCTCATCATCATCAATCCAAGGATGTGCTGGTGCACACTTTTATATAGGGTTTGGAACCCCATACAAAAATATTGCTAGACTCAGAAGCTGGGGGACAAGCGCTGGAGAAAACTTATGAGGAGCTGTATACCTTGTTGAACCGTATTTCGCAGGGCGATCCGGAGTGAAATGCTGATTCGTCAAGAGGAGGGACAAGGAAGGCAGCAGGAGTTCTAGAAGTGGATGGTTTTACAGCTATTGCTGCACAGATAGCTGCCTTACAGAATCAACTCAACACCCACTTCAGTAACATAACAATGAACTAGCCTCAAGCCCCAGTGAATGCAGTGCAGCAGATTTGGTGTGAAGTGTACGAGAGCAGTGAGCACTCAGCTGAGTGTTGTGGAGAAAATCCTGACTCGGTGAACTTTGTGGGAAATGTACAAAGGAACAACCACCAACAGTATGGCAACAACTACAATTCCAATTGGAGGAATCATCCTAATTTCTCCTGGGGTAGCAACAACCATCAGGGGCAAAGTTCGAGTCAGGGTGTGCAAAGGAACCAAGGAGGGCAGCAGAATTATCAAGCAAAATTTAGAAACAACAATGAACCTCCTTCACCACCATCACCAAGCATTGAGAAGATGTTCAAGACGATGATAGCTAACCAAGCTCAATTGCTGGCTGACTGTGTGAAATTGGCAGCCGAGGTGAAAAACAATCAGTTAGCTACTAAGGCACTTGAATATCAATTTGGGCAATTTGCTGGAGCCCAAAACACCAGGCCTAGAGGAGCACTTCCGAGTGACACAGATCCGAACCCCAAGCAGGTGAATGCGGTGACAACAAGGAGTGGTTTGCAGCTGAAAGAGGTGGAACCAGAAAGACCACCTCAACAATCGGGAGCAGCAGAAGTTGAGAGGGAGCAAAGTGATAAGAGGGGGAAGACAAAGGAAGCTGAATCAGAAAGACTCCCCCTCCCCCCCCCCCCCCCCCCGTTCCCTCAATGATTAAAGAAACACAAGGAGGAGGTGTGTTTCAAGAAATTCACGGAGGTGCTGAAACAGGTACATATTAACTTACCTCTTATTGATGTTTTGCAGGGAGTGCCGAAGTATGCCAAGTATATAAACGACATCGTGGCAAACAAAAGTCGGTTGACTGAGTATGCTAGGGTGGCTCTCACGGAGGAGTGCACTTCCCGGATAAAAAAACCGACTGCCCACAAAGCTCAAAGATCCTGGGAGCTTTACTATACAGATTAATATTAGGCAGAGTATCCGAGCTCGTGGATTATGTGATTTGGGAGCGAGCATTAATTTGATGTCGTCATCGGTATTCAAAAAGCTGGGTCTAGGGAGTCCTAGACCCACAACAGTGATCTTGCAATTGGCGGATCGGTCCTTAGCCAGACCTGATGGCATTGTGGAGGACGTTCTGGTGCAAGTTGGCTCCCTGATCTTCCCGGTAGATTTCATCGTGCTGGATTTTGAACCAGACGCGGAAGTCCCATTTATTTTAGGACGTCCTTTCTTGGCGACCGGGAAAGCGCTGATTGATGTAGCTGCGGGGCAGCTAACCATGCAAGCACACGACAAGGTGGAAGTTTTCGATGTGTACAAGGCCTCCAAGCTCCCGACTGTGTACGAGGAACTCTCGGTGATCAATGTGATTGATCGAGTTGATGATGTGCGGATAAAGGATTCACGAGAGTTATTGGGAAAACCACCGGAGAGATGTAAGCACTACTGGGGGAAGGACGGTGGTCGAGAGAAAACGTCCATCACCCTAGAGGAAAATTGAGCTGAATGACGTCGAGCCACAACGGTAAACCAGGCGCTGCATGGGAGGCAACCCGTGAAATTTTTCTTTGTAAATTGTGAATAGATTTTTCTTCTTTTATTTTCTTGATTAACAACAAAAATTTTAGTTTTCATTTTTGTTTTATTTTTATTTTGAGTGAAACCTATAATTATAACCAATTTCTTGTAGTAAGATGAATTTTAGGTCGAACAGAGGGAAAATATGCAAGGAATCGCAAAGGAAAATTCGAGGTATGAAAATCAAGAAAAAGTGGCAAAACAGTGAGCTAGGGCGATAGCTCCGTGTCACGGAAGAGGGCCTCCGCATTACCCTCCGTGACACGTTGACGTGTAAATCCAGAATTTTAAAAGAATTCCAGAACACCCATACGTCAGCTCAGTGTCACGGAAGCAGTGCTCTGCGATGCACTCCGTGACACATTGCTGTGTATATTGCAACGGGTCACACCGGGTCGCCGGGTGACCCGGGCGAATGTCGCATTTTTAAACCCCGAATCCCGCTCAATTTTCCTTATTTCTCACACACTCCGCGACCAATCCCCCCAAAACCCCTCCCCCTTCAATGTGACACGGAATAGGCCAAGGATTTCATTGAGTTTTCTTCAATTCTTCGAATTCAAGGTATGTTCTTCAATTCCATCGCATTTCTCATCGATTTTCTTCGATATTGAACATGTGATATGAGCTAAACTTTCCCTAAGTAGAAATTAAGAATAAATTCAATTGAATTATTGTTGATGGATGTTCGGAGTATCATTGTGATAGCTTGAACTTGTTAATTGCATAATTTAATCGAATTTTTGATACAATCATAGCTAGGGCTTGCTTTTGAATTTGAAGTGGAAAAATGTAGTGAACTCGTGAAATTCATGTTGGGTTGTACATGTTGAGTGAGATGAGTCGATGTGCTAATTGTTATTATGCTAAAAGACCGACGGATTCTCGGGTTAGGGGAATAGTGAAATTTGCAAGAAGTGGGTGAGTTGTATAGGTTCATGTAGATAAATTCTTGTTGTTTTCGTTTCTTTGTTTCTCCTTTCTACGTGCGATGGGATTAAAATGTTATTGATGATAACGATTGTGGTTAGCTGTATGAAGTCTGAGTAGTACATAGAATATATACCGTTGAATTCTTCGAATGCACTAAGCATGTTTGTTATATTTGGTTGTTTGTTTGTGTAAATAGGTATGATCTTGCCATAATAATGTAATTTTAACTAAGGACTAAGTGTGGGGTAGCCTAGCTTAACCCAACTTTAGTCGAAGCAAATTTTCATGGGCTTAACATTGAACATGTATGTTTGGTTTGACAGGAACAATGGCAAGCAGGCAGGACAAAGGGAAAGGCGCATCAACATGTGGCGTCGAAAGAAAGAGAATCCGACTGAGCACAGCAGTCCCAGCAGCACCAGCGATTCCACGCGGCCAACGCCGCCAATAAGAAACCAGGTGGGTGACAGAAGTGGGGAAGAAGTGGTATGCAAAGCACAAGGAGAGCAAGTACTTCCCCGAGGAACACATAGCACAGGAACCGTTGGCACAGGAGTTCCCTAGGATTGTCCACAAGATCGAGGCAGCTGAGCTCAATTTCATCTTTGAAGAGCCCAAGGAATGCAACTTGCACCTGATTCGGGAATTCTATGCCAATTGGAACTTGACTCTCAGAAGTCACACCATCAAAATCAGAGGGCAAATAGTCACCTTTGAGCCCCACCACCTCAATGCTATCCTAGGGGCACGGGACACAGACGCCGACGTGCTTCGACAGCTGAACATCACTCCACCATATGCAGACATCAGATGCAGTTTGTGTGGAACTCGATCGATATCTAGATGGAGCAGACACAAGGAGAGGGGCTACCATCAGACTTTGCCCTACTCACAGATGAACAGGGAAGCCAGGATATGGCTTAAGATCGTCTGTTCCTGCCTAATCTCGAGGGTACATATAACAGATGTAACCCAGGATCATGTATGCCTGGTGTACGCCCTGATGAAAGGGCTGGAGATCAACGTGGGGGCGATTATCTCCGCCATGAAGAGAGCCCGGTTGCATCAGGGGCATAGATACAGATTTGGTGGACTACTCACCACATTCCTGAGGGGCCTGGATGTTGAGGAAGAGGCCCTTGACTACATCCCGCAGATGGAGCGGAGGGCCTTAGATGTCACTAAAACTAAGGCACCCGACACCACCCACGGGCCTGTTCTTACACTTGTCGAGCGACATGCTCGAGATGATCAGTACATGGCTCACATGTACGGGATGCAGATGCTCCAGCTGAGGATAGGCGGTAGGCCGGCAACAGAGGAGGAGCTATGGCAGCTCGAGCTAGACTGCCCTTTTGGTGAAAATGCCAGGGCTCTATGCCGAGTAGGGCCAGCTTTTGTGGAGCCCACGGATGATGATGTCCCCACAGATGAGGAGACACGTCGGGAGGACTCCGATGTGGAGTCCGATGGTGATGATGGGGGTGATTCAGACATGGGAGATGAAGCAGCAGCACCTGATGAAGAAGTGGAGTATTTTGATTGATCAGGGAGTTCCACCACCCAATTTTTGTGCTATTTTAATTTTTGTGAACACTGGGGACAGTTTTCGAGATAAGTGTGGGTTGGGAGCAGTTAGGTGCTGGTTGTGCTGTTATGTATGTTCTAATCTATTGTTGTGCCTGTGAGAAATTTTTGTGACCCTGTGATTTGTGATTGTGAAGTTGTTGTTCTATATTGTAATTATATGTGAAACTGTTGTGTGTTGCTAAATGTTGCTAAGCTGATATTGTACATATTTGTGTTTATCGAAATGATTGATATTTTTAAAATTTTTTTCAATTCTTGGGTTTCTCGGCGTTTGTTTTCGGTTCTTTTACTGAGAATGGTCCCATTGAACCGAAGTCTTAGTTAGTGACCGTTCCCTATGATGGATGGATGACAACCGTATTAAGGGAAATGTAGTCGTTAGGAGTAGATTCTTTTTCATTTATATTTTTAGTTGTTTTTCTTTTGTGGGTTGCATCCCAAAACTTGTAGTTACTTTATGGTTGCGGAATTCTGGTTGCGTGTTGTACATGATATTTGAAATGCAAAGGTGATTCGTATGAAAGCATGCAACTTTGTAAATATGTTGAGATACCTAGGCCATAGAGTCGATTCAGTGTGATTAAGGCATAATTTTGAATTCGTGTAATTAGCTGATTGAAGAGTCTGTGAATACGTCTTGAATTGAGCATGTGAAATAAGTGTGAAGTGAGGTCTTGTTATTCCATGCTATTGTGAAGTGTCTAGAACTTTCCTGGTGTGTGTACAAAACGAAATGCAGGAGGTGTATTGTAGGAAAGGATGTAGGCATTTCTTTGTCTTTAACCGAAAGTTTCTATTTTTCATTATCGTACCCACCTTAATTGTATACCCTAGTCAGCCAGTTGAGCCTTTAGCCTATTATTTGTTTCATTTGTCAAAAAGTGTAAACCGAGCTTAATCCCTTCTTTTCATTAGCCGTAAAGTCGATCCAAAACTCTTAAGCGCTTAAGAAGAGAAAATAATTTTCCCAAAGTGTCAAAGAGTGAGAATGGTGAAAAGAAAAGAAAAGCAGAGTGATAAAGGGAAAGAAAAGGTTGAAGGTGCAGTTGTTGTAAATAAACTATAATGAAGGTGTTCGAATAATCTTTGTTGTTGTGTCAAGTGTGCTTAATAAGATGGGCCAAACAAAAGAAAAACTTCAAGAATGGGAGGATGAAGAAAGAAACACTGCCCATGAGTTTGATGGGATATATGGAAAAGGCGCTTAAGGATGCTAGTGGCTATTATTGGCCAGCCCAATATTTACTAGTTCCGTAGCTTACATTACAACCCGTTAAAGTCCTCCGTGATCTTACATCACACTTCTTTATATTAGTGGAGTAATACACAAAAGGCAAAAGCTTATGGGTCGTGACATGATGCATGTGAATTCTTTTGGGAGAGAGAGCGAAATTGTGTTTATATGCCCCTGCTTGAAATTTTGTGAGTTCATGTGATCAAAAAGGGGAAAATTCTCGTGTTGTGAGGGCACATGCTTGATGAGAGATTAAGTTTCGTGTCGGATGTCTTGATCAACTGATTTGCATGAGTTTGCCAATATCGAGAGTCGATTCTTAAGTCTAGGAGGTCTTGATGTATTGAAGGTCATTGCATTGATTGGACCATGCGTGTTTTCTTGATGATTTGCTGTATTGAATAATCGGTATGACCGTAGCCTAAATTGTCGAACCAAAGTAGCGAGGTTTGGGTGTAAATTGCATGAGGTGTAAGATTGTTGTTCGAGGACGAATAAGGATTTCAGTGTGGGGTAAGTGATCTTGGGCAAATTTATATTCCCAAGTGATACTCAAATGTGTCATTTTAGCCTTGTTTATCTATCAATATTTATACATTCTCATGTGATTGGTAATAAAATGTGAATTTATACTAACCAACATGATTAGCATAGTTTTGCAGGTAGAATGTAATTTTGGGAAGCTAAAATGCATGTTGGAATATATAGGGGTTGGACTCGGATGTGAGAAAAGGACAAGGCATTGGAAGGCACAATAAAGAGGCTCCGCGATGGAGCCGTGTCACGCTGCCATCGCGGAGGCCTTCTGCCTGGATAGGGAATTTTTGGCCAATTTCCAGTGAGGGTTCGTGTTGGGTCCATGGCACGGTGGCCTAGCTCCGTGTTGCACGCCATGCCACGTTGGGCCTTATTACTTGGACCCCCAATTTCCAGTGAGGGTCCGCGTCGGTGGCGTGTCACGGAGGAAGTGCTCCGCGACGCACTCCGTGACACGTTTCTTGTTATTCCGGAAAAAATTCCCACTAGTATAAATAAAACACTTAGGTTCATTTTTCAATATTCTGACTTGGTGGAGCAAGAACGTTGGTTACAGGCAGTTGAGGGGACGAAATTATCAGGGTTTTTCTCTCTTTCCTTCTCCTTGAATTCAATTGTTTGTATGTTTAACACTCATTTAACGATGTTTAATCCACAAATGAGTGGCTAATTCCTCTTCTTGCTGAGGTTAAGAATAATTGTATTGAAATGTGATTATTGATTAAATTGGTTTTTTATCTTTTCTTCCATGGTTGTTCTATTGATTCTTGTTCTTACTGCATTAATGTGTGGCCTACGTTAATGTACATCTAAAAAGTCCGATTTCACTCGAGAGAGCAAGAAATTGGAAAGTTGTGAATTAATAGGATATAATCTTTTCTTAGTTTGGGAAAATTGAGAATTGATTTACCTTCAGGATAGAAATATACCTGAAAGTCATATTAGTCAATTTAGGAACCGGGTTTGTATGGCTAGAACATGAATTTCGTTTAATCACAGAAATGTAGGTGGACGGTTCATGATTCTTAAGTTGGGTTAAATACGAGAGTTTTAATCCATTGGCAGTAGTTCTTGACTAGCAACCGGAGGAAAGGTTAACCAAATTATATCGATAATTAATTTCATTACATGTTCATTTAACCTCAGCATGCTCACAGTCATAGTTCAGAATCACATTAGATAATTATTTTAGACTTACCATAAAAATTAGAACCCAAAAATATCAAACACTTGGTTACACTGTTGTCTTCATTGTTAAAATTAAAATATAGTAACACTTGAGTAGTTCGTTACTTTATCCCAGTCCCTGTGGGATCGATACTCGGCTTACTTAAGCCACTTTACTACTTGTTCGACCACGTGCACTTGCGTGTAGTTTTATACCAAAGCAACAAACGACCGAACAAGTGGCTAATTCCTCTTCTTGCTGAGGTTAAGAACAATTGTATTGAAATGTGATTGTTGATTAGATTGGTTTTTCATCTTTTCTTCCATGGTTGTTCTATTGATCCTTGTTCTTACTGCATTAATGTGTGGCTTACGTTAATGTAAATCTAAAAAGTCTGGTTTCACTCGAGAGAGCAAGAAATTGGAAAGTTGTGAATCAATAGGATATGATCTTTTCTTGGTTTGGGAAAATTGAGAATTGATTTACCTTCAGGATAGAAATATACCTAAAGGTCATATTAGTCAATTTAGGAACCGGGTTTGTATGGCTAGAGCATGAATTTCGTTTAATCACAGAAATGTAGGTGGACGGTTCATGATTCTTAAGTTGGGTTAAATACAAGAGTTTTAATCCATTGGCAATAGTTCTTGACTAGCAACTGGAGGATAGGTTAACCAATTTATATCGATAATTAATTTCTTTACATGTTCAATTAACCTCAGTATGCTCACATTCATAGTTCAGACTCACATTAGATATTTGTTTTAGACTTAGCATAAAAATTAGAACCCAAAAATATCAAAATCTTGGTTACACTGTTATCTTCATTGTTGAAATTAAAATATAGTAACACTTGAGTAGTTCGTTACCTTATCCCAGTCCCTGTGGGATCGATACTTGGCTTACTTAAGCCACTTTACTACTTGTTCGACCACGTGCACTTGCGTGTAGTTTTATACCAAAGCAAAACCACCGAACAAGTTTTTGGCGTTGTTGCCGGGGACTAGCAATTGGTGAATTTGTCTTAAGTGTTAATTTACTATATTTTTATTTTCTTAGTGTTGACAACTAGGCCTTAGCCTATATTTTGCAGATTTAATCTCTGTTGAACACTGGCAAGAGACAAGGAGTTGGTGGACTCGTATTTAGAGCCAGAAAGATTATTTCATCGTCAGGGGAGAGAAGCTCTAGAAAGAAAGCTGCAGTTGCTCAGACAAACTCATGGAGCAACAATAGAATCCACCAGTAGTACGGGCAATGTTAGTGCCCGAAGAAGTAGCAGCTCGGCCGGTTCGCGAGGTGGCAATCCCACATGCTAATAATGTCACATCTAGCATCCGTAAACCTAAGCCAGGAGGGAGGTTCGATCTCAAACAAAACATGGTGGAATTGCTGCACACTAGCGGGCAGTTTACAGGTCTCCCTCATGAAGATCCACTACAGCATCTCCAAACTTTTTTGGAGATAAGTGACACTTACATCCCCGCTGGAGTGTCATCAGATTATGTCAGGCTTACATTGTTCCCATTTTCACTATTGGGAGAAGCCAAGAGGTGGTTGAAAGCCGAGCCACCTAATCCTATTTCTACGTGGGATGATCTTGCAAGGAAATTCTTGATACGATTTTTTCCCTCCGATAAAACAGCAAGACTTAGAAGTCAAATTCTAAGTTTCAAACAGAGAGAGGGAGAGAATCTATATCAGGCTTGGGAGAGATTCAAGTCCATGTTGCGGGATTGTCCTCATCATCATCAATCCAATGATGTGCTGGTGCACACTTTTATAGAGGGTTTGGAATCCAATACAAAATTATTGCTAGAATCAGCAGCTGGGGGACAAGCGCTGGAGAAAACTTATGAGGAGCTGTATACCTTGTTGGACCGTATTTCGCAGGACAATACGGAGTGGAATGCTAATTCAGCAAGAGGAGGGACAAGGAAAGCAGCAGGAGTTCTAGAAGTGGATGGTTTTATAGCTATTGCTGCATAGATAGCTGCCTTACAGAATCAACTCAACACCCACTTCAGTAACATGACAATGAACCAGCCTCAAGCCCCAATGAATGCAGTGCAACAGATTTAGTGTGAAGTGTGCGGGAGCAGTGAGCACTCAGCTGAGTGTTGTGGAGCAAATCCTGACTCGGTGAACTTTGTGGGAAATGTACAAAGGAACAACCACCAACATCATGGCAACAGCTACAATTCCAATTGGAGGAATCATCGTAATTTCTCCTGGGGTAGCAACAACCATCAGGGGTAAAGTTCGAGTCAGGGTGTGCAAAGGAACCAAGGAGGGCAGCAGAATTATCAAGCAAAATTTAGAAACAACAATGCACCTCCTCCACCCCTATCACCCAGCATTGAGGAGATGTTCAAGACGATGATAGCTAACCAAGCTCAATTGCAGGCTGACTATGTGAAATTGGAAGCCGAGGTGAAAAACAACCAGTTAGCTACTAAGGCACTTGAATATAAATTTGGGCTATTTGCTGGAGCCCAAAACACCAGGCCTAGAGGAGGACTTCCGAGTGACACAGATCCCAACCCCAAGCAGGTGAATGCGGTGACCACAAGGAGTGGTTTGCAGCTGAAAGAGGTGGAACCAAAAAGACCACCTCAACAATCGGGAGCAACAGAAGTCAAGAGGGAGCAAAGTGATAAGAGGGGGAAGACAAAGGAAGCTGAATCAGAAAGACCACCACCCCCGTTCCCTCAATGATTAAAGCAACACAAGGAGGAGGCGTGTTTCAAGAAATTCATGGAGGTGCTGAAACAGGTACATATTAACTTACCTCTTGTTGATGTTTTGCAGGGAGTGCCGAAGTATGCCAAGTATATAAAGGACATCGTGGCAAACAAAAGTAGGTTGACTGAGTATGCTACGGTGGCTCTCACAGAGGAGTGCACTTCCCGGATACAAAACCGGCTACCCACAAAGCTCAAAGATCCTGGGAGCTTTACTATACAGATTATTATTGGGCAGAGTATCCGAGCTCATGGATTATATGATTTGGGAGCGAGCATTAATTTGATGCCGTCATCGGTATTCAAAAACCCACAACAGTGATCTTGCAATTGGCGGATCGGTCCTTAGCCAGACCTGATGGCATTGTGGAGGACGTTCTGGTGCAAGTTGGCTCCCTGATCTTCCCGGTAGATTTCGTCGTGTTGGATTTTGAACCATACGCGGTAGTCCCATTTATTTTGGGACGTCCTTTCTTAGCGACCGGGAAAGCGCTGATTGATGTAGCTGCGGGGCAGCTAACCATGCGAGCACACGACAAGGTGGAAGTGTTCAATGTGTACAAGTCCTCCAAGCTCCCGACAGTGTACAAGGAACTCTCGGTGATCAATGTGCTTGATCGAGTTGATGATGCACGGATAAAGGATTCACGAGAGTTGTTGGGAAAACCACCGAAACGATGTAAGCACTACTGGGGGGAGGACAGTGGTCGAGAGAAAATGTCCATCACCCTAGAGGACAACTGAGCTGAATGACGTCGAGCCGCGATGGTAAACCAGGCGCTGCACGGGAGGCAACCCGTGAAATTTTTCTTTGTAAATTGTGAATAGATTTTTCTTTTGTTATTTTCTTGTTTAACAACAAAATTTTTAGTTTTCATTTTTGTTTTTATTTTTATTTTGAGTGAAACCTATAATTCTAACCAATTTCTTGTAGTAAGATGAATTTCAGGTCGAACGGAGGGAAAATATGCAAGGAATCACAAAGGAAAATTCGAATGCACTAAGCATGTTTGTATATTTGGTTGTTTGTTTGTGTAAATAGGTATGATATTGCCGTAATGTTGTAATTTTAGCTAAGGACTAAGTGTGGGGTAGCCTAGCTTAACCTAACCTTAGTCGAAGCATATTTTCATGGGCTTAACATTGAACGTGTCTGTTTGGTTTGACAGGAACAATGGCAAGCAGGCAGGACAAAAGGAAAGGCGCTTCAACATCTGGCGCCGGAAGAAAGAGAATCAGACTGGGCACAGCAGTCCCAACAGCACCAGCAGTTCCACGTGGCCAACACTGCCAATACGGAACCAGGTGGGTGACAGAAGAGGGGAAGAAGTGGTATGCAAAGCACAAGGAGAGAAAGTACTTCCTCGAGGAACACATAGCATGGGAACCGTTGGCACAGGAGTTCCCTAGGATTGTCCACAGGATCGAGGCAGCTGGGCGCAATTTCATCTTTGAAGAGCCCAAGGAATGCAACTTGCACCTGATTTGGGAATTCTATGCCAATTGGAACCCGACTCTCAGAAGTCACACCATCAAAATAAGAGGGCAAATAGTCACCTTTGAGCCCCACCACCTCAATGCTATCCTAGGGGCGCGGGACACAGACGCCCACGTGCTTCGACAGCTGAACATCACTCCACCATATGTGGACATCAGACGCACTTTGTGTGGAACCAGATCGACGGCTAGATGGAGCAGACACAAGGAGAGGGGCTACCATCAGACTTTGCCCTATTCACAGATGAACAGGGAAGCCGGGATATGGCTTAAGATCATCTGTTCCTGCCTAATCCCGGGGGTACATATGACAGATGTAACCCGAGATTGTGTATGCCTGGTGTAAGCCCTAATGAAAGGGATGGAGATCAACGTGGGGGCGGTGATTATCTCCGCTATGAAGAGAGCCCGATTGCATCAGGGGCACAAATACGGATTTGGTGGACTACTCACCACATTCCTGAGGGGCCTAGATGTTGAGGAAGAGGCCCTTGACTACATCCCGCAGATGGAGCGGCGGGCCTTAGATGTCACTAAATCTAAGGCACCCGACACCACCTACGGGCCTATTCTTACACTTCCCGAGCGATATGCTCGGGATGATCAGTACATGGCTCGCATGTACGGGATACAGATGCTTCAGCTGAGGATAGGTGGGAGGCCGGCAACAGAGGAGGAGCTATGGCAGCTCGAGCTAGACTACCCTTTTGGCGAAAATGCCAGGGCTCTATACCGAGTGGGGCCAGCTTTTGTGGAGCCCATGGATGATGATGTCCCCACAGACGATGAGACACGTCGAGAGGACTCCGATGTGGAGTCCAATGATGACGATGGGGGTGATTCAGACATGGGAGATGAAGCAGAAGCACCTGATGAAGAAGTGGAGTATTTTGATTGATTAGGGAGTTCCACCACCCAATTTTTTTGCTATTTTATTTTTTGTGAACACTGGGGACAGTGTTCGAGATAAGTGTGGGGTGGGAGTAGTTAGGTGCTAGTTGTGCTGTTATGTATGTTTTAATCTGTTGCTGTGCCTGTGAGAAATTTTTGTGACCTTGTGATTTGTGATTGTTAAGTTGTTGTCCTGTATTGTAATTATATGTGAAACTGTTGTGTGTTGCTGAATGTTGCTAAGTTGATATTGTACATATTTTTGTTTGTCAAAATGATCGAAATGATCGATATTTTTAAAAAAAAATTCAATTCTTGGGTTTCTCGGCATTTGTTTTCGGTTCTTTTACCGAGAATGGTCCCATTGAACCGAAGTCTTAGTTAGTGACCATTCCCTATGATGGATGGATGACGACCGTCTTAAGGGAAATGTAGTCATTAGGAGTAGATTGTTTTTCATTTATATTTTTTTAGTTGTTTTTCTTTTGTGGGTTGCATCCCAAAACCTGTAGTTACTTTATGGTTGCGGAATTCTGGTTGCGTGTCGTACATGGTATTTGAAATGCAAAGGTGATTCGTATTAAAGCATGCAACTTTGTAAATATGTTGAGATACTTAGGCCATAAAGTTGATTCAGTGTGATTAAGGCTTAATGTTTGAATTCGTGTAATTAGCTGATTGAAGAGTCTGTGAATACGTCTTGAATTGAGCATGTGAAATAAGTGTGAAGTGAGGTCTTGTTATTCCATGCAATTGTGAAGTGTCTAGAACTTGCCTGGTGTGTGTACAAAACGAAATGAAGGAGGTGTATTGTAGGAAAGGATGTAGGCATTTCTTTGTCTTTAACCGAAAGTTTCTATTTTTCATTATTGTACCCACCTTGATTGTATACCCTAGTCTGCCCGTTGAGCCTTTAGCCTATTATTTTTTTCTTTTGTCAAAAAGTGTAAACCGGGCCTAATCCCTTCTTTTCATTAGCCGTAAAGTCGATCCAAAACTCTTAAGCGCTTAAGAAGAGAAAATAATTTTCCCAAAGTGTCAGAGAGTGAGAATGGTGAAAAGAAAAGAAAAGCAGAGTGATAAAGGGAAAGAAAAGGTTGAAGGTGCACTTGTTATAAATAAACTATAATGAAGGTGTATGAATAATCTTTGTTGTTGTGTCAAGTTTGCTTAACAAGATGGGCCAAACTAAAGAAAAACTTCAAGAATGGGAGGATGAAGAAAGAAACACTGCCCATGAGTTTGATGGGATGTATGGAAAAGGCGCTTAAGGATGCCAGTGGCTATTATTGGCTAGCCCAATATTTACTAGTTCCGTAGCTTACATTACAACTCGTTAAAGTCCTATGTGATCTTACATCACACTTCTCTATATTAGTGGAGTAATACACTAAAGGCAAGCTTATGGGTCATGACATGATGCATGTGAATTCTTTTGTGAGAGAGAGCGAAATTGTGTTTATATGCCCCTGCTTGAAATTTTGTGAGTTCATATGATCAAAAAGGGGAAAATTCTCTTGTGTTGTGAGGGCACATGCTTGATGAGAGATTAATTTTTGTGTCGGACGTCTTGATCAGCTGATTTGCATGAGTTTGCCAATATCGAGACTCGATTCTTAATTCTAGGAGGTCTTGATGTATTGAAGGTCATTGCATTGATTGGACCATGCATGTTTTCTTGTTGATTTGCTGTATTGAATAATCGGTATGACTGTAGCCTAAATTGTCGAACCAAAGTAGCGAGGTTTGGGTGTAAATTGCATGAGGTGTAAGATTGTTGTTCGAGGATGAACAAGGATTTAAGTGTGGGGTAAGTGATCTTGGGAAAATTTATATGCACAAGTGATACTCAAATGTGTCATTTTAGCCTTGTTTATCTATCAATGCTTATACATTCTCATGTGATTGGTAATAAAATGTGAATTTATACTAACCAACATGATTAGCATTGTTTTGCAGGTAAAATGTCATTTCGGGAAGCTAAAATGCATGTTGGAATAGATCGGGGTTGGACTCGGATGTGAGCAAAGGACAAGGCATTGGAAGGCACAAAATAAAGAGGCTCCACGATGGAGCCGTGTCATGCTGCCATCGCGGAGGCCTTCTGCCTAGATAGGGAATTTTTGGCCAATTTCCAGTGAGGATTCGCGTTGGGTCCGTGGCACGGTGGCCAAGCTCCGCGTTGCACGTCGTGCCACGTTGGACCTTATTACCTGGACCCCCAATTTCCAGTGAGGGTCCGCATTGGTGGCGTGTCACAGAGGTAGTGCTCCGCGATGCACTCCGTGACACGTTGCTTGTTATTCCGGGAAAAATTCCCACTAGTATAAATAGAACACTTAGGTTCATTTTTCAATATTCTGACTTGGTGGAGCAAGAACGTGGGTTACAGGCAGTTGAGGGGACGAAATTATCAGGGTTTTTCTCTCATTCCTTCTCCTTGAATTCAATTGCTTGTATGTTTAACACTCATTTAACGATGTTTAATCCACAAATGAGTGGCTAATTCCTCTTCTTGCTGAGGTTAAGAACAATTGTATTGAAATGTGATTGTTGATTAGATTGGTTTTTCATCTTTTCTTCCATGGTTGTTCTATTGATTCGTGTTCTTACTGCATTAATGTGTGGCCTACGTTAATGTACATCTAAAAAGTCTGGTATCACTCGAGAGAGAAAGAAATTGGAAAGTTGTGAATCAATAGGATATGATCTTTTCTTGGTTTGGGAAAATTGAGAATTGATTTACCTTCAGGATAGAAATATACCTAAAGGTCGTATTAGTCAATTTAGGAACCGGGTTTGTATGGCTAGAACATGAATTTCGTTTAATCACAGAAATATAGGTGGACGGTTCATGATTCTTAAGTTGGGTTAAATACGAGAGTTTTAATCCATTGGCAATAGTTCTTGACTAGCAACTGGAGGAAAGGTTAACCAATTTATATCGATAATTAATTTCTTTACATGTTCAATTAACCTCAGTATGCTCACATTCATATTTCAAACTCACATTAGATATTTGTTTTAGACTTAGCATAAAAATTAGAACCCAAAAATATCAAACTCTTGGTTACACTGTTATCTTCATTGTTGAAATTAAAATATAGTAACACTTGAGTACTTCGTTACCTTATCCCAGTCCCTGTGGAATCGATACTTGGCTTACTTAAGCCACTTTACTACTTGTTCGACCATGTGCACTTGCGTGTAGTTTTATACCAAAGCAAAACCACCGAACAATAACCCTACACACCTGAGAAAAATCAAATCTCGCCACTCCTTGAAAGCCCAAAGGAGAATTTAGAGAAAACCTTGAACAACAAGCTTGAATCACCTTCTTAATTCTCTAACTTTGCATGCATGGATTGTGAATAGGTTAGAAGGCTTAACTTATCTTAATACACTCAGAAATAACTTAAAACGACGTAGTTTAGGACCTTAGAGCATAGGAATGATGAAAATTCGCTTAATGAAAACCCTAAAAAATCTGCACTGGGTGAACTAACGGACGGTCCCACGAGTCGTCACTTGGTACCATGACTCGTGGTATTGAACCATTGGATCCACTGCCCATTTTATCATTTTGGATTTTGGAAATCCTAAAAAATCTGCACTGGGTGAACTAACGAACGGTCCTACGAGTCGTCACTTGGTACCACGACTCACGGTATTTAGCCGTTGGATCCACTGCCCATTTCATCATTTTGGATTCCCTTCCTACAACTTGACAGGATGAGTCGTTCTTTCAAACAATGGGTCATTGTGACATCCGTGGTTTCCCTCTTCAGGTTCTATATTAATCCTTCCCACGACCCTCTCCATGACTCATTACTTCCTCCAACGAGTCATGGTTAGCTTCCGTTATATAGACTAGAAAAATGTAGATATTCCATCCCACTATTGGTGACCACGACCCGTTACTCCTCACGACGGGTCATGGGATGACTTGTCGCTTTCCATTAAGCTGAGGACAAGTTTCCACCACGACTATATACGACGACTCATTGTAAACAACAACGAGTCATTACTTCACTCATTACTTCCCACAATCACCAGGCCAAACTTTCAAGACTGCTTCCCACGGGTCGTTGGTTGGACCAACGATTTGTTGGGTTGTCCATTCTTTGGGATTTTTCCCAATTTCAGCCAACTTCCATTTTTAAATTCCGGGTCTAATCTTAGGAACTTCCGGGGTATTACATTCCAGCTTGTAGGAAGTGTGGTAGGAGGTACCCCGAAGAGTGTTTGGTTGGTACTGACGGTTGCTTTGGGTGTAAGAAGCCCGAACATATACTTAGATATTGTCCTTCAACTAGACAAGGTGACGGTAGAGGCCCTGCCAGCCACCATTTCAGTAGCCCCAACAACTCACCCATCTCAGCAGGGTGCCTCTTCTAGTGGAGCAAGCGGACAATGCCAGGACAGGTTCTACGCACTTTTATCTCATCAGGAGTAGGAGTGCTCACCCAATGTGGTTACTGGTATGTTACGAGTATTCCATCTTGATGTGTATGCATTGTTAGGTCCAGGGGCTACATTATCCTTCGTGACTCCTTATGTTGTTGCTAGTTTCATAGTCAGTATTGAAGTCCTTTTAGAACCCTTCTCAGTATATACTTCGGTCGGTGAGCTTGACGGGTATACAAAAACTGCCTTATCATAATTCTTCAGAAAGTCAATTTAGCCGACTTAGTAGAGTTAGATATGATCGTCATATTTGGTATGGATTGGTTACATGTTTTTTATGCCTCTATCAATTTTAGCACCCATATGGTAGAGTTTTGATTTTCGAGTGAACAGATCCTAGAATGGAAGGGTAGTTCAGCTATGCCTATAGGTCACTTTCTTTCCTATCTTAAAGCCAGAAAGATGATCTCGATGGGTTGTGTATACCATCTAGTTAGGGTTAAGAATTTTATATCTGAGACCCTGACCTTACAGTTAATTCCTATTGTATGTGAGTATCAAAAGGTGTTCCCAGATGATCTACTAGGAATCCCTCCCGAGCGAGAGATTGACTTTGGTATTGACCTTCTCCCTTATATGCAACCCATATAAATTCCTCCTTACAACATGGCTCTTGCTGAGCTAAAGGAGTTGAAAGATCTCCTAGATAAGGGTTTCATCAAGCCTAGTAAGTCCCCATAGGGTTCTCGAGTTCTTTTTGTTTGGAAGAAGGATGACTCCCTCAGGATGTGCATTGATTATCGACAGTTGAACAAGGTCATAATCAAGAATAAGTGTCCCCTCCCCAGGATTGATGACCTGTTTGACCAGCTTTAGGGTGCTAAATGCTTTTCAGGATAGTCCTCATATCCACCTATAACCAACTTAGAGTTAGGGAGAGTGACATTCCGAACACAGCCTTCAGGACTTGGTATGGTCACTATGAGTTTGTAGTTATGTCTTTTGGACTAACAAATTCTCCTACAGCTTTTATGGACTTGATGAATGATAACGCTCAAACTACACTCCTCATTTAAAGGAAATTTAAGTGATCGTTGTATCAAAACAAATAACCCAACAGGTGTCGGGGTCGAATTCCACAAGGACTAGAGAATGATTTACACAAGCATTGTTTAATGAATTGAATTAATTCGCATCCAAGCAATGAAAACGTAAAAGTAAATTCTGGGGGGGAAGTGGAGGCAATAATATTGTGGATTGTAAAATAAGCTAATCAAGAGTGCGAGATAACCAAAATTGAGAAATAATAATGAGCAAGGGCTAGAGTTGTGGTGTAGATGGGATGTCAATCAAATCGAGATTTACTAAACAGTCAAGTTATTACTAATATGTATAAATAACCTTGGAAAAAGATGGATCCCGATGTTTTTCAACCACTTCGGCTCCTTATCCTTGAGTCCTTTCGAACCTCAACAATTCAACTATTCCAATATAGTTTGGATTAGGAGATGAGCTCTTCTTAGCCATCAACCTCTAAAGGGATTATGATCATGGGTTTTGGCTATTTCTAGCCCAACCCCACATAATAAAATCCCAATCCACTATTCAATTCTCCCCCTTTACTTAATTTTTCTTTTTCAAGCTAAAATAAAGTAAGAAAACAATACCTATATTTGCAACTATGAGCAATCAACTATAATTTGAGGAGAATTCAATAGATTTACGCTAATTAAGTAATGACAAGACAAATCTAGCGACAATCAAATTAAGCACCCAGCATCACAGACCTCTAGCTTAGATTTAGCTACTCATAATTGAGAAACACAAGAGCATATTCATTAATAAACACAATAATTTTATTATTAGGAGTAAGCACAATCAAGATCAAAATATCTCTACAATGGTGGTTATACCTTGCTAAAGAAGATGAAGATGAAAAAGCAATATTCAAATATTTTCTTCTCTTCTCCAATGGAGTTCTTTCTCTCTCAAAAAGTAAAGGGAATATTCAGAGATATGTTTAGAGTACTTTTTCAAGAATATCTACAAAAGTAGGTTAACATTCTCTTCTTTTTTAGGGCTGGACATTTTTTTAATTTTCAGGCGTCTTTACTTGTAATGGAATTGGCAGTTTATCGGTCGCTATCTGCAAGCCATCGGTTGTTTCCCTCTGTAATCTAGTGAAGTTCCGGAGCCCTTCAGCAATGCCTTTGGCGGTTTGCCAGCTGCCATCTGCGAGCCACTGGTTGTTTTCATCATTTTTCTAGCAAAGTCCAGCACCTTTCAACGATGGAACTGGCGGATCATTGGTAGCCGCTGTTCATCAAGCCAGTTGGTGCCTGTGGTTGACCGGCGTTTCACCGATGTCCTCCGATGGAGCACCCGTTTTCACCTGAATCACATCCTTTTTACTCCATTTCATTCTCCTCTTCAAATCAAATACCTGCACAACCAAAGGCTAAATGGGCATAAAATCCAATAAAAAGACTTGAAAACTAAGTTAGAGTTCATGCTTAAGAGCCTAATGAGTTGGTAAATTATCAACTCATTAAACCCCCAAGCCTAAACCATTTCTTGTCCTTAAGTAATGCAATTCTTATCAGTTGACCAAAAGGAATGAGATGTCACCCCAGAAGAATTTATTCATCAATGACCGCTTAATCTATGACAACCCAAAAATGCTCACCAACTCACAGAAAAAGAGAAGCAATTTCCCCCTAAAAATGTGGAAAAGTTTCAAGAGGCAACCAAAATTCATAGTCACTATTCACAACTGCTTTCATCTTACAAAGAAGGGCATAGTTTATTAATTAAATACACATAGCATCTCAAATCATCATCATTGCACATCCAAAGTTTGCCTTGGAGCTCAGCTTGCTCATGCCTCAATCACACCTTTATCTTAATGCAAGTATGTCCACAAAAGGGAGTGATGCCACTCACCACAAGAGAGAATCCCTTTTCTTTATCATAAATTAATGCATATAAAAGAGATTATAGGAAAAGATGATCGCACTCAATCTCACAAAATAAATCTCCATGCATAACACTTGACCTATAGGCTTTCCCTTCATTTAATTCACCACTAATGTAGAGCAACTACAGTCAAAATCAATTAGGACTTGCAGGTCACGATGAAGGCTAGGGGTAATGGTAGGATAAATATTTAGCTCTAGCGACTAGAACCTCGCTAATGCATTTATGTGAACACTTTTATCTTTCCCTTTCAACTCTTTAGATCACTCCACCCTATTCCTCCTTTTGCAACTATTTTCATCTTTTATTTCTCAAAGGTCTTCCTTATAGCTCATTTGGCTATCACATTAAGCCTTGTCTAAGCAAGAGGTAACACCATTTCCTTATTCGTTTCTCTTTTGGTACCTCAAGGTTTCTCAACCCATCATTTCATTTGTTTTTATCACAATTTGGTGCTATCTCAAGTTTAGGCTCTTTATATTTCCCTCTTTCTTGTAAACCCCCAAACATAGGCTTTTTGCCTCTTCCTCACTAATTTCCTTATTTCTTTCTATGTCTTAGGCTTCAAGCCCCCATTATTTTCATTCATTCATCACTAGTAATTAGGGAGGATGGGTGCCAAGAAGAGGTTTACAAAAAGAGACATTGGCTAGTAATGTGGTTTTCAAAAATAAATGGTCCATAGGCTCAATATTAGCTAGCAAGGGAAGATATTTATGGAGGTCATTTTGGGTGAAGTGACTAGTCAATGAAAGCCTAAAATCATGTTCTAAGTGTGGCTACATCTAGGATTTTTCTTCGAGTCACACTTATGACAAGTTCTAGACAAGAAAGATGCATGAGACTCACTCAAAAATTCTTACCACACAAGGCATCACACCTAATGAGTTCACACAAGTCATCATTGTCACAAGATTTCGACTCAAGACATGAGAGTATGCAAATTCAAAAGCCAAACAAGGAATATGTAATGTATGATAAGAGATTGATACATTTTTCATTCCAAATGCCCATTTTCATCATTTTTTTGTGATACCTCTCAAACACAGCTCCACAAAAGACTCAAAGAAAAACATGGCATTTTCCCTTAAGAGAATTGCCTCACTATCTATCATTAGGAACTGTCAACCCTGTTTGACAACAAAAAAAAAGAATAAGAAAATGCTCCTTCGAAAAGAACCATGGTATGAAGAAAACCATTGGAGTTTAATTACTATCTACTATTTACACAGGGGACAACCGAAATTTGGATCACAATGCAACATTTGGAAATTAAACGAAGTACCCATTCATTAGCACTAACATTCAAAGACAATTCATTTCATTTTATGCCCAACAAAGACTTTCAGACTATCAACTAACAAGCCTGACAAGGGCACAACATCATCAAGAACAAGCCCGATAAGGGCACAAATTCATCAAAAAGCCACAACACTCAACACACCCCCAACTAAAAAGTTTACATTGTCCCCAATGTATGCATGATAATTAAAAAGGGGGAAGGGACTTCCTATTTGGTCACTTTTCATTGACTTAATCATCATCATCATCACCAACTTGGCCAACCTCATCCCCATCAACCTCCTCGTCACCTAAGCCCTCAAACAAATCATCAATAGGGCCTCGAGCTGTTCAAGTAACTGTGTCAAGAGCACTCATGTCGGGTGTTGCCGTAAGTATCCAACTCTTCCATTCCTAAACCTCAGCTCGGAGAAAGGTGATGGCTCCTTCCACCACATCCCACACTAGAACACAACTCACACAAATGTCCTTGATTGACTTCAACTCCTTTTTGGCTATTTTCATAATAAGTTTCGAGGCTCTTAGCTAGTCGTTGGAGTTGTTTTTCATGTGAGTGGGTCATTTCTGTGTTCTTTTGAAGACCACTAGGATGTGAGGAGGTAGAAGGAGGTGAGGAGCCTCGAATTGATGCACCTCCAGAAGCTTGCCCCGATGCCATAGGATGTGAAATGTTGAGATAAGGGGTAAAGAGGGTCGGCTCTAAACTAGGAGTGACGGGCTCATTTGGAACCTCTAAGACCTGCATCAGTTGCCTCTTGTTCTTGGGAACATCAACGTCCCTTTTGTTAGCAAGGAATATCACATCGCAGGCAGAGCGAGGGGTCTTATTCGGGAAAAGGGGTACTCCCGCTCTCAAGCAAAGCCGTGATATTAGCATTGCCTATTGACATTGAAGTTTCGGCTTTCCTGGCCTTTATCTGCATTTATTTTCCACTATCTCCCAAAAGTTGATGGGGACCCCTATCATAATTCAATAGATAAGGATGGCGGCTTCCAAATTCACCTGCTATTCATTCTTGGAGGGCATGATTCGACCACAAATGATATCAAGCAACAACTTGGCCTCGAAGTATAGGTCATGGTGAGATATCTCACCACCAATAGATGCGCATAGAGGTGTGCCAGTGGCAATGAATGGAGCTATACCATTGAATTGGTCCTTTTTGTTGGAGGCGAACCAAATATTTCATGCCCTTAACAATTTCATCCTCCTAAAATAGCGAGTTTATGGCTACTGGGTGATGTCGACCTTAACACCTCTCACCAACACTGAGGGAAGGCATGGAAAGTCCTCAACTTTGCCTATGGGTTTCATGATTTCATGCTCTCCCGCCTGGCTTAGAAAGAAGAATTGAATTCCAGAATGAAGCTCCTGTAGAAATTTGGAAGAGGGTTGGCGAAGAATTACCACTAGGCATTGGTGAATTGGGCAGTGATTGGGGAAGTCTCCCCTCAGCCCCCAGCAAATCAAAGTGTTTCTCCATATTGATGGAGAAGCCTTCACAAATAGCATAATGCCCCTTCATGTTGGACACACAAAAGATTATTGCCTCTCTGATGATGGCGAGGGCTCAGGCAGCTTTGGCTTTTCCTTTGCCCTTTACTCCTGGAGTGGCGATGGTCTTTCTGCAAAAATGATGTTACTTCCATACACAATGTTTCTTTTTGTATTTTTCTAATGATAAAATCAAAAAACACTACTCTGAAGATTAGATGAGAAACAAGAGGAGGGATCATCATGAAGAAGCTGGCAACACCAGTGGAACTAAAGCGAGCCGCAGGAAGTGATCCGTGGAATGTCGGTGAATCATCGACGATAGGCAGAACACTTGTTCATTGAACTTTCAATCGGCAAGACACTGGTCTCGATACGCGAAGCATCAATGTGATGTAGAGTCAAGGTAGTGTCCTGAAGCCATTTTTTACCCGAATCGACATTTCATCTGCATTTTGCTGGACCTGACTGGCGAGTAGCCGATGGTCATCGTCCCCATTGCCTCAAAATACACACCAATATCCAACTCTCAAAAACACTTATTCACATCATATATAAGCATTTTCTACACAAGCAAAAAGAAACAAAATGACAATTTACCCTTAAAAATGGCGTCACCCGATCTATCATTGGGAAAATCGGGTCCTTTGTAGCCCTTGGGGTTACTCAGACTTCACCCAAAACTCAACTATGAAACACATCATGAGAATCTCCAACTGCATAATAGCAATAATCTCCCCATACCCATTTAAGCATCAGACCCCCAGTTCCCACTAATTTCACATCATATCAAAAATCAACATGCATCATATATATCCACAATAATGGGAATTTGGGGAAAGGAAGTAAAAAGAAGGGAAAGACATGATACAACAAAGTTCATATGCACAAATACTAAACTTGTAACAATATCATAGTGTTAGAAGCACTATACAAAAACACAATACTAAGGGTAGATGAGAAATGTGGAAGTTTGAACTTGCTCAACAACGGTGGAGAGTTTAACTTGCTAGTAGGGAGTAAGATTTTATAAGAATGAGGTAGAGGAAATGAGTTGTAGGGGTTCGTATAGGTGAAGGGAGAGGAATGGAATTAGTAGAGGAGAAGGTGGGGATTTAGTGGTGATTTAATTGCAAGGGAGTGGAAAAATTGAGTGTTGGAAAATGTAAAAGTGAGTGGGAAAGTGGAGTGTTGGGAAGATGAAAAGGTGTATAAGGAAAGTGTTAAAAGGTGGGAAAAAAAGGTTTAGGAGAATAAAAAGTGAAATGATCCAGTTAGGGTGGTTTAAAAAGCCATCTAGGTCGGGTCGATTAATGGGTTGGTCAAGATTTTAAAACAAAGCATGTACCTATATCGGTGCTCCACTAGCTGTCGTCAGTGAGAAGCAGCAGTTCGCCGCCTTAACATCACTGACCTGAATCGGTGCCTAATTCTCTGCTTTGTCTCCAGTGATTGACTGGCGATTCGTGGATTGGAATCTGCCTTCCGCTAGTGACTCACTGGTTTGACCTTTTTTGTTCCCAAGTTTCTGCCTCCCTTACTCAAGGCTTCGGCGATTCGCTGGTCTAGCGTGGTGCCTGCCTTGTTTTTGTGCTCCTCCATCCTATTTCACATCTACTTAGTCCTACAAAACAAAAACAACAATGACAATAAAAGAATTCAAAATTAGAAACACTTAGGTTGCCTCCCAAGGAGTGCCTTAGTTAACATCGTGGCACAACATATTCCTCATTTAGATTCCATTTTTCAAAGGATTATCCTCTAAATCATCCTCTTTCAAATCAACTCCCTCCATTTTTGCTCTTATCTTTCAATAATCCAATCACCCTGCATTTGTTTGGAGGTTCAGAAGTTTGGCATACTTTGAAGGTAACCTCTTTACCTCCCACACAAAACTTGAGCTCACCTAGCTCTACATCTACCAAGGCTATGCCCGTGGTGGGAAATGGTCTCCCTAAGATGATTAGGAATTCCACATCCATTTCACAATCTAGAACCATAAAGTCAGATAGTAGAATATACTTATCTACCCTCACCAATACAACCTCCAAAATATCCACCGGTTTCTTGATAGAGTGATCAGCCATTAACAATCTTATTGAGGTAGGTTTGCTGTTGCCAAGCCCCAACTTCTTTAAGATTATGAGGGGCATCAAATTTATACTTGCCCCAAGATCACAAAGGGCTTTATTGAACACACACAACCCAATAGTGCAAGGAATAGTGAAGGCTCCTAGATCCTCCCATTTTGGGGCAATGTTGCTCATCATCATAGCACTACAATGATGTGTTGTCTCTCAAGTGTCCACATCTACAACCTTCTTTTTCTTTTTCTTTTTCAGCAGCTCTTTCATAAACTTTGCATATCTGGGCATTTGAAGTAAAGCATCCACCAACAGTATATTTATGGAAAAGTTTTTGAATATGTAGATAAACTTGTTGAATTAATCATCCTTTTTCTTCTTGGCTAACCGTTGTGGATAAGGAGGTGGAACTCTTGGTTCTTGTTCTTTCTCACTTAAGGCCTTCATGCCCGCATCTCCCTCCTCATCATTTGAGGGAGTCTCATCAACATCTCCCTCACCTTGTCCTCAACATTGTCACAACCATTAGGTGCTTGTGGCACCTCATCTGATTCTTTCACATCACTTGCCTTTGGGGCCAAAACTTCCTTGGGCTTAACGCCCGCATCACTAAGCATCTTACCACTCCTAGTGACAATAGCCATGCATTGATTATACTTTTTGGGATTTGGCATTGTATATCTATGGAGTGTTCCCTTCATCCGGGGGTTCATTTGAGAAGATAAGTGGTTCATTTGGGTCTCTAAATGCTTGATAGAGGTCGAGTGTGAACTTACTATTTGGGCAAGGTTAGGCACCTCCACTTTAATTTATTTGACCCTGTTTTCTGTTCATTCAACTTTCTTGAGAACCCTTGACAACATTTCTTCAATTTTGGATTCCCTATATCACCCACACCTAGTTGGGATTGGGCATTCTCAGCGTTACAAGGAGGAACATATGGATTTGAGCTCTTATAATAGTGGTCCCCCTCACGGGTTTGCTCTCTATTGCCCCATCTCTCATTTTGATCAGACCACCCTTGTGCATCACGGTTCCTCCAACCTTATGATTAGTCCCTTTGTACCCAGGTCGAGAACCCCCTATTTGTTTGCCATATATTGGAACTCCTCCTCGTACCTTGGTGGCGAAGACTCTCCCTTAAAATTCATTGGACCTTGCATTCCCACAGCATTCACAACATTAGGCTCGACTCCCATCACAAGCTTACTTAGTAACTTCAGTTGAGTCATCATTAGCAAGATTTTCATCTTACTCTTCATCTCTTTTCCTCATTTATGCTTTTAGCAAGCTAGAACCAGCATCATGTGAAGATACATTCATCTCCCTTGTATGCCATGCCCTGTTTGTCTTTGTCATCTTGTCTAAGAGGGCTTTAGGTAGACCATACGTCTAGCCCATGATTGATTTCCTAGCTAGATTATTGGCAACTGATTTATTGATGGAGTCTAGGGCTTGATAAAATCTTTGAAGTAGCACTCCATCGGGAATACCATGGTTAGGGAAAAGAGACACTTTCTTCTTGAACCTCAGCCATGCTTCATGCAAAGGTTCACCGGGCTCATGCCTAAAGTTTGTAATATCATCCCTTAGCTACAAATCCTTTAGGGAGGGAAAAAAAGCGATCCAAAAATGCTTCTGTCAACTCTTTCCACTGGGCGATGCATCTCGGAGGCAACTCCTCCAACCACATAGTTGTTTCCCCCGTTAGGGAGAATGGAAAGCGCCACAACTTGATAGACTCTTGGATTATATTCGTTATGTTAAAAGGTTGGAAAATCTAAAGGAAGTTCCTCAAATGGCGATTTGCATCCTCACTCAGTTTACCCTCGAAGAGCCCTTTCATTTACAACAGGTGCAATATCGTACAAGAGATGTGAAACACCACATTCCTTACAGTAGCTAGTTGGCGAATGGCACCTGTAATCTCAAGCATGACGGGCTTATCCTCTTCATGTTTCATATTTCCTTCCATCGAGCTATCTCCTTCTTGGCGAATGTAGGCTCATATGAATTCACCCTAGATGGCCAACAACAATAACAATGTTAAACTACTTAAGATGCAAGATCAACTCAAATTAACAAACAACTCAAGGATATTAAGTGCTAGTCCCCAGCAACGATGCCATTTTTGATAACTCTTAAACTACACTCCTCATTTAAAAGAAATGTAAGCGATATTTATATCAAAACAAATAACCCGACGGGTGTCGGGGCTAAATCCCACAAGGAATAGAGAATGATTTACATAAGCCTTGTTTAATGAATTGAATTGATTCACATCCAAGCAATGAAAATGTAAAAGTAAATTTTAATGGAAGTGGAGGCAATAATATTGTGGATTGTAAAATCAACTAATTAAGAGAGCAAGATAACCAAAATTGAGAAACAATAATGAGCAAGGGCTAGAGGTGTGGTGTAGATGGGATGTCAATCAAATCAAGATTTACTAAATAGTCAAGTTATTACTAATATGTGTAAATAACCTTGGAAAAAGATGGAGCCCGATGTTTTTCAACCACTTGGGCTCCTTATCCCCGAGTCCTTTCGAATCTCAAGGTATAATTCAACTTTTCTGATATGGTTTGGATTAGGGCTGAGCTATTTCTAGCCATCAACCTCTAAACAGATTATGATCATGGGTTTTGTCTACTTCTAGCCCAACCCCACATAATTAAATCCCAATCCACTATTAGATTCTCCCCCATTACTTAAATCTTCTTTTTCAAGCTAAAATAAAGCAAGAAAACAATACCAATATTTGCAACTATGAGCAATCAAGTATAGTTTGAGGAGAATTCAATAGATTTACACTAATTAAGTAATTACAAGACAAATCTAGCAATATCTATTCAAATTAAACACCCATCATCACACGCCTCTAGTTATACATTTTGCTACTCATAATTGAGAAATACACGAGCATATTCATTAATAAACTAAATAATTTCATCATTAGGAGTAAGCACAATCAAGCTCAAAATAACTCTACAATGGTGGTTATACCTTGCTGAAGAAGATGAAGATGAAAAAGCAATATTCAAATATTTTCTTCTCTTCTCCAATGGAGTTCTTTCTCTCTCAAAATGTAAAGAAAATATTCAATGATATATTCAGAGTACTTTTTCTAGAATATATACAATAGTATATCATAACATTCTACTCTTTTTCAAGGCTAGACATTTTTTCCTTTTGCAAGCATTTTTCACTTGCGATGGAACCAGCGGTTCACCGATTGCTATCCGCGAGCGGCCGATTGATTTTCATTGAGATCCAGTGAAGTTCCAGTGCCCTTCGTCGGTTTTTTGAATGCCATTTCTGAGAAAGCAATTTCTTTCATCATTTGTCCAGCAAAATCCTACTCCTTTCGGCAACAGAACTAGCGCTTACCAATTGTTGTCTGTGAGCCGCCGGTTGCAATTGTCCATCAAGCCAGTGGGTGCCTATGATTTGATCGGCGTTTCACTGGTGTCCTCTAGTGGAGCACCGATTTTCACCTAAATCACATCCTTTTTACTCCATTTCATGCTCCTTCTCTTCAAATCAGATATGTGCACATCCAAATGCAAAAATGGAAAAATATCTAACGAACAGACTAGAAAACTAAACTAAAATTTATGCTTAAGAGCCTAATGAGTGGGTAAATTATCAACTCATCAATGAACAGAGTGTTCAGACAATATTTGGATATATTCGTGATTGGCTTCATAGATGATATTCTTATATACTCTCGGAGCAAGGAGTAGTATGTCGCTCATGTGAGAATTGTGTTGTAAACACTGAAGGATCGCCAGCTGTATGCTAAATTTGGAAATTGTAGAATTTAGATGAACTCAGTGGCATTCTTGGGTCATGTGGTTTTTAATGAGGGTTTACAGGTGGAGTCAAAAGATAGAGGCAGCGAAGAATTGGCCTAGACCTGTCGGCCCTATAGATATTAGGAGCTTTTTGGGTTTAGCTAGCTAATACAGGAGGTTCGTAGAGGGATTTTCATCCATTGTAATACCATTGACTAAGTTGACCTTGAAAAAGGTCAAATTTCAGTGGAAGGAGGCTTGTGAGAAGAGTTTTCATGAATTAAAGACTTGACTCACTTCAACCCCAGTATTGACCCTACTAGAAGGCACAAATGGTTTTGTTGTATATTGTGATGCCTCTAAGGTTTGTCTTGGTTGTGTTGATTCAGCATGGTAATTTCATTGTGTATGCCTCTAGACAACTTAAGATTCATGAGAATAATTATCCGACACATGACCTAGAGTTGACAGCTATGGTGTTTGCCTTGAAGATTTTGAGGCACTATTTGTATGGGGTGCATGGGGATGTGTCCATGGACCACAAGATCCTTCAGTACGTGTTTACTCAAAAGAACCTAAATTTGCGGCAAAGAAGATGGCTAGAGTTTCTCAAGGATTACAATATGAGTGTTCTTTATCATCCGAGCAAGGCCAATATAGTGGCGGATGCTCTTAGTAGGCTATCCATAAAGAGTGTCTCATGTCAAAAATAGGACAAAAAAGTTGGTGAAGGACGTCCTTAGTCTTTCACGTTTAGGGGTTCGCCTTACAGATTCACTGAATGGTGGTGTTATTGTTCAAAATGGGCTGGAATCTTCATTGGTGTTGGAGGTTAAAGAAAGGAAAGATGAGGATCCTATCTTGGTGAAACTAAAGGAAGCTATCAAAATCAGAAGGTAGAGGTTTTCTCCCAAGGGGGAGATGGTGTACTCCAATATCAGGGTTGATTTTGTGTTTCGGCTGTGGATAACTTGAGAGAGAAAATGTTGAGTGAGACCTATGGATCTCAGTACTCTATCCATCCAGATGCCACTAAGATGTACCGTGGTCTTCGAAAAGTCTATTGATGGAATGGCATGAAGAAGGACATAGTCGAGTTTGTGGCTAAGTGTCTGGATCGCAAACAGGTGAAGGTTGAGCATCAGAGACCTAGAGGTATGCTTTAGGACATAAGCATTCCTACTTGGAAATGGGAGAAGATCAATATGGACTTCGTTACACATTTTCCTCGTGCACGCAGATAGTATGAATCCATATGAGCGATTGTGAATATATTGACCAAATCAACCTATTTCATACTGATCAAAACTGCAGATTCAATCGAGAATTATGCTAGACTCTACATTTGGGAGTTGGTTCGGTTGCATGGAGTTCCTTTGTCAATCATATCGGATAGAGATACTCAGTTCATCTCGCAGTTTAGGAGGTCGTTTCAAAGAGGCCTTGGTACTCAAGTAAAGCTTAGCACAACTTTTCACCCGCTGACAGATAGCCAGGCCGAGCGGATTATTTAGAGTTTTGAGGGCATGTTGATAGCGTGCGTGATTGACTTCAAGGGTAGTTGGGAATGATCACTTTCCTCTCATTGAGTTTTCCTACAATAACAGTTATCACTCCAACATTCAGATGGCTCCATTTGGGGCTCTTTACAAGCGGAGGTGTAGATCACCTATTGGATGGTTCAAGGTAGATGAGGCTACGTTGATAGGGCTAGATTTAGTTCATGAGGCTATGGAGAAAGTTCAGCTCATTAGCTCAGAGTCATCAAAAACAGCTTATGAAACCAGCTCAAAGTCATCAAAAATCTTATACGGATGTTAGAAGGAGAGAGCTTGAGTTTGAGGTTAATGATTGGGTGTCTCTAATGAAGGGATTTATGAGTTTCAGTAAGAAAGGGAAGCTTAGTCCCCAACATAGTGGTCCTTATAGGTTCTGAGGCGAGTTGGCAAGGTGGCATATGAGTTGGAGATACTAGCAGAGTTAGCTTCGGTGCATCCAGTTTTACATGTATCTATGTTGAAGAAGTGTGTTGGTGTCCCATCCTTTGTTCTTCCGATAGAGAGCATTGAGTTGAATGATAGTCTTACTCATGAGGAGGTTATGATTGAGATCCTTGATCGTTAGGTTCGAAAGTCTAGAAATACAGAGGTAGATTTTGTGAAAGTTTTATGGAGAAATCAGCTTGTTGAGGGAGCTATGTGGGAATTCGAAGTAGATATGATGTCTAAATACCCGCATCTTTTTCCTTCCGACTCAGTTCCAGCATCAGGTGCCAATTTCCTCCTTAGTACTCTATTTAGTTTCATGTCAAGTTCATGTCTCTCAGTTCTTTTCATGTTATAACATGCATGTATGTTTCATGTATTCAGTTCAATCATGTATCTCAGTCTGGAGTCAGTCACTCTGTCAGTTTTTCATTCTATAGCTTTTGGTTTCAAGATTGTAGCTCTTTCTATATCATTCAGCTTATTTAGTCTCCATCAAGGATGAATGTTCCCAAGGGGGAGATAATATAAAACCCCAAAGTTTCCTAAGATAGGCTTAGGTTTTTGTCACACCCCGTCTTGGGGGGTATGACTGGCACCTGGTGCCCTACTAGGACCTGAACTGCTGGACTGCTAAGCCTGGGCACATCTGGTGCCTGGCTGGCTCTAACTCATATTTCTAGAAACAAAGGGCTATATAACGGCTGTAAACACAGCCCCCGGCCCATTGGCCTATAGCCTCCTGTACCTGCACTAACAGCTGACCAGAAACATGTCGATATAGGGAAACCTATGCAGGCCGACAAGGCCACCATGCTGTCTAGTTATCTATAACTTAACCATGAAGTACTGGATAGATACGTGACCGGCAAGGTCACCACTACTGTCAAACTATGGCCCCACACGGCCAACATAAAGGAAATACAAGTTCTAACAGCTATACAACAGCACGGCCTCACACGACCGGCTCATCTGACCACAGGGAAATATATACAGACTGCAAACCTCTAGGAATAGTAATAGAAATGATCGAGACAGGGCCTCGACCTACCCGTACTATATAACCAAAAGGAAATGAAATACACCTCTAGAGTTCAGTCTCCGGATTACAGGAGCTGAATACTCGATCGCTGACAGGAATCATGCGGTATCGCCTGCTCGTCTATGAGTACCTGCAGGCAAGTAATACAGTGCCCCACCGGGCGTCAGTACCGCTGGTACTGAGTATGTAAAGCAATAACTGAAAGCAAAATCTGAAAACAACAATGTAACTGATGAAACTGAAGTAGGAAGGAATAGGTTAACTGTCTGATAATGTAAGTCATACCTTTTCTTAACTATACTAGAAGGAATAGGAGTCATACCTGAGAATTTATCGTTCTACTATCGATCTACTCGTATCTACTGTAACACGGTATAACATTTCATAACATAATATAGCACACACACAAACCTTACCCGGCCCCCATAAGCCGGGAGGTACAACCAGCACAGAATCTACACCCCTACCCCGGTCATCCCATCTCCTATAAGCCCTAGAAGCGTCCTACCGGTCCCCTGGGTATGCACTTGGGCTCACTGAGCCCCTGACTATAACTGCATCTGAGTCCGAAGGACTCCTGAATCAACACTCGGGCGTATCCGCTCGACAGGGGTGTGTAAAAGCTGACCAAGGCACAATATGGGGAAAACTGGCCTCCCATCTTCGTCCCCTGTGGGACGGCATGCCACTCCGTAGAGTGACGTATCCTCGTCCTCTGGCGGACGAGTCGATACAGCTATCAACCCTGGGGCGGTCATGGATGCTAGGTAGTCCAACCCCAAACAATACGACGGTCTCAACTAGTAATACAATCTGCATGTCTCACAAACTGAAGCTAATAGTGGTAAAGTATTATATATACCATATGCTGGATTAGTGATAGTAATATGTATGTACTTAATACCTGCTGAGGCTGGTAATAATATATATGTATGAATATAGTCTTCTGTCAGACTGTACTGGGGCTAACGCTGAACAAGATATAGCCTTTCTGCTGAAACTATGCGGTATACTGAGTGTCTATAATAACATGATTTACTATTCCTAACATGCTTTCTAACTTCATTTTAACTTATCATTCTATTTCTGAGATGTCTTACCGATATTACATCACTTTACTGGGTTTCAACTGAATACAATGATATCCTAACATTCTGTGTCACATCACAAACTGAGCATACTGTGGAATTCCTATTACTTATATTAGAGTCTATATCATGCTGGCAAGTTACACGCAAGTTATAACCCGATGCTTCTAATATCGTACCAATATTCGTAGTAAACATAACACATGACTTCTAAACATTCTACTAGCCTTTGAATTACTGTACTGTATCGAGATTACTTAACTTGCCGAGGAAACTAGATTTACACACCTTATTCTCGAACTATCCGGCTGTCGGACGAGGCTCGGCCAGTACTTCAACTATTTCCTCCCAACTGCATTCATAAATATGTCAATTAATACTAAATACAGCTTTATTGTAAAGAGCAACGTCACTTTCGATTTAGTTTATAGCCTAAACTTAGGCTTATCGAAAAACAGTCGAAAACTCGCTATTTTTCAGCGGTCCAGAAGGGAGAAATATTCACTTCACAGCTAGGAACACATAGACACTAATTTAGAGCAATTCCACTTACCTTAGCTCGGTAGCTCGACGATTCGTCGGCCGTATTTCACGAAACTAAATCCGTAGGAATGCTCTCTGCTGCTAAATACCTTGGTATCTGAGGTTAATTTGAGTTTGGACAATGTTTAGTAGCGTAATCGGACGAAAATTATATTATTTCTTTGATCCTTTTTTCCTTCTCTGCGTTTGCTCTCTGTTTCCTTAAGTTTATAAGTGTATAAATGATTTAAAACCAAAGTGGGGCTTTATATACTTGGGCCTAGACAAGGCCAACGTGTCACGGAGCCAACGCGGAGGCTCCACCTCCGTGATACGCTGCCATCGCGGAGGGGCTTTGCCTCGGCTCCTTCCGCGATGGTTCGACAGGTTTCTCGTCCGATCTTTTTCCGGGCCTTTCGCTAGCACGTATGGCCTTTAAATATGCTTAACCAATGTGCGAATAGGTCATTTAGGTGACGAAAATTCTACGGGGTATAACATTCTCCCCCCCCCCCCTTAAGAACATTCGTTTTCGAATGTACACTGCTATCTGGAGGACTTCTTAACTTACTTTTTAGAAAAGTTTTGGCAGAGTTTCCCCTGTAACATGGACTATAGCAGAAAACCTGAAATGCAGAAAAGTCCAACACAGGCACTGCACGTAATATTTTAAGATCCATTGGATAACTAAGTATCAATCTTTCTCATTCACACACATACAATCATAAGGTACTGCATAAGCAACAATACGGACATACTTGTCGCCTGACTAGGCCTGAAATAGGTGAGGGTATCTGGCTTTCATATCTTCTTCAGCTTCCCACATCATTTCCTCATGGTTCCTATTATGCCACAATACTTTGACAGACGCAACATCTTTAGTCCTCAACCTACGAATCTGTCTGTCTAAAATAGCTACTGAAATCTCTTCATATGCTAACTCTTCTGTGACCTGGACGTCCTGAACTGGAACTACTGTAGAAGGGTCCCCTACGAACTTTCTCAACATGGAGACATGGAATACTGGGTGAACAGATGCTAACTCTGGAGGCAAGTTCAATTCGTATGCAACTCAGCCTATTCTTCGCCGAATTTGATATGGCCCAATGAATCTCGGTCTAAGCTTGCCTTTCTTGCCAAATCTCATTACTCCTTTCATCGGAGACACCTTCAAATATACCCAGTCATTTCCCGCAAATTCTAGATTTCTGCGCCGCATATCTGCATAAGACTTCTGGCGGCTCTGAGCAGTCAGTAAACGTTCTCGGATAAACTTTATCTTTTCCTCCGACTGCCGAACAATATCTGGGCCAACCAATGCTGACTCTCCTATTTCAAACCAATAAATCGGCGACCTGCATTTTCGCCCGTATAATGCCTCGAAAGGCGCCATCTGGATGGCTGAATGATAGCTATTGTTATAAGCAAATTCAATTAACGAAAGATGATCATCCCAGCAACCCCCAAAATCTAGCACACATGCTCGTAGCATATCTTCAAGCATCTGAATTGTACGTTCAGCCTGCCCATCTGTCTGAGGATGGAATGCTGTGCTCAAGTTAATCTACGTTCCCAAACCCTTCTGGAACGACTGCCAGAATCTACCTATAAACTGTGCTCCCCTATCTGAAATAATGGATACTGGCACTCCATGTAATCTAACTATTTCTCTGATATATAATTCGGCATAATCCTCAGCTGAGAAGGTAGCCCTCACTGGAAGGAAATGAGCTGATATTGTCAGCCTGTCAACTATTACCCAAATGGAATCATTTCTGCGTCTGGTACGGGGTAGTCCTGTTACAAAATCCATATTTATCGCTTCCCATTTCCACATAGGCACCGTTATATCTTGCGTCCAACCGCCCAGTTTCTGGTGCTCTACTTTCACCTGCTGACAGTTAGAACATCTAGATACAAATTCAGCTATCTCAGCTTTCATACCTGGCCACCAGTAAATATCTCTAATGTCGTGGTACATTTTCGTCGCTCCTGGATGGAGGGAATAGCGAGCTAATGTACCTCATGCATGATCCGCCCACGAAGCCCTGAAACATTCGGGACACAGAGGCGGCCCTTGCAGCGTAGCACATTATCCTCCGTCATTTGAAAATCTGACTCCTTTAATTTCTGAATTCTATCTCTGAGCTGGACTAAATCAGGGTCCTCGTACTGTCGTTCTTTTACCTCTATAACTAATGATGACACAGCAGAATTCTGAATTACCGCTCTATTATTTTCTGTTTCCATTACTCGAACGGCTAAACCAGCTAACTGATGAATTTCTTTGGCTAACTTCCGCTTCTCGGGTCGCAAATATGCCAAACTCCCCATTGACTTACGGCTCAGGGCATCTGCTACAACATTAGCTTTTCCCGGGTGATACAGAATATTCACATCATAATCTTTTAACAGCTCCAACCAACGGCGTTGCCGTAGATTCAGCTCTCTCTGAGTGAAGATGTACTGTAGGCTCTTATGATCTGTGTAAATATCAACATGGATGCCGTACAAGTAATGCCTCCACATCTTTAGGGCGTGGATTACTGCGACCAATTCCAGGTCGTGGGTAGGGTAATTCTTTTCGTGATTCCTCAGCTGTCTGGAAGCGTATGCAATTACTCTACCATGCTGCATCAACACACAACCTAACCCGACGCCTGACGCGTCGCAATAGACTGAATAACCTTCTGTGCCTTCTGGCAATGCTAATACTGGGGCGGAGGTTAATTTGTCTATCAGTTCCTGGAAGCTCTGCTCGCATGCCTCTGTCCATTGAAACTTTGCTGCTTTCTTTGTCCATTTGGTCAGAGGTGCCGCAATGGTCGAGAACCCTTCAATGAACCTCCTGTAATATCCTACCAATCCCAGAAAGCTACGAACTTCAGTCGGAGTGGTAGGCCTAGGCCATGACTTAACTGCTTCTATTTTCTGCTTGTCTACCTGTATACCAGTATCCGACACGATATGCCCTAAAATGGCCACTGAGCTAAGCCAGAATTCACACTTAGAAAATTTAGCATACAACTGGCGGTCCCTGAGAATCTGGAGCACTGTCCGCAAATGAGTCCGGTGATCTGCTTCAGAGCGAGAATACACCAGAATGTCATCAATGAATACTATCACGAACAAGTCCAGGAAAGGTCTGAAAATACTGTTCATCAGGTCCATGAAGACTGTCGGGGCATTCGTTAACCCGAAGGACATGACTAGAAATTCAAAATGTCCATACCGGGTCTTGAACACTGTCTTAGGAATATCTTTCTCACATACTCGGACCTGGTGATATCCGGACCGCAAATCAATCTTAGAAAAGTATCTGGCTCCCTGCAACTGATCAAATAAGTCATCAATTCTGGGGAGTGGGTACTTGTTCTTTACTGTAACTTTGTTTAATTGCCGATAATCTATGTACATTCGGAGCGAACCATCTTTCTTCCTCACAAATAAAACTGGCGCACCCCACGGTGAAGTACTCGGCCTGATGAAACCTTTATTTAATAAATCTTTCAGCTGCTCCTTTAATTCTCTGAGTTCTACAGGAGCCATGCGATAAGGGGGGATCGATATCGGCTGAGTGCCTGGTAATAAATCAATAGCAAAGTCTATTTCCCTTTCTGGGGGAATACCAGGTAACTCATCAGGAAACACATCAGGGAATTCATTTACCACTGGAACAGACTGGAGTGTCGGAGATTCTGCTTGGATATCCTGAACTCTGACCAGATGGTAAATACATCCCTTAGATATCAACTTCCTCGCCTGAAGGTAGGAAATAAACCTACCCTTTGGCGTAGCGGTGCTGCCCTTCCACTCCCGCACTGCTTCTCCAGGGAAGTGGAATCGGACCGTCTTGGTCCAACATTCAATGTTGGCAAAACATGGTACTAACCAGTCCATACCCATTATGGCATTGAAGTCTATCATTTCTAACTCGACCAGATCTACTGTGGTCTGACGGTCAGCAACCTCTACTGTACACCCGCGGTAGATTCGATTAGCTGTGATAGAGTCACCGATGGGCGTGGATACTAAGAAGGGCTGCCGTAATAATTCTGGTGCAATACTAAACTTTCGTGCCACAAAGGGAGTAATGTAGGACAAAGTAGACCCTGGATCAATCAACACATAAGCAGGGTGTGAGCAGATAGTTAGCATACCTGTCACAACATCAGGCGACGCTTCCGAATCTTGCCTCCCTGGTAAAGCATATGTGCGGCTTGGACCCACACCTGTACTGGAGGCCCCTGATCTGCCCCGACCCCTGCCTGCTGAAACTGAGGGCCTGCGCCCAGTCGAGGATGCTGTGGCTCGTGACCCTGCAGATGCCCTATCTTGTCTATCTCGGTCCTCTCGACCTCTGGCTGGGCAATCTTTCATCAAATGGCCTTCTTGGCCACAAATATAACATGTGGTGGAACAAATCTGCATGCTCCAGGATGGCGTCGACTGCATATAGGGCAAAGTGGTAGGGTATACCTACTCTGCTCCGCCCTCCTCTGTAATGGTGAATCTGCCATCTGCGAGCCTCTACCAGTCTCTGACTGCCCCCTGCGGCTTAATCTACCCCCCTGCGACTGTGGTGGAGGCGGGGGTCTGGGCGACCTGTCTAACAATCGTGGCCTGGGTCCTCCCCGGGCCTCCCTCTGTAACTCAACTGGCCTGTCCCGGCGACGCTGTTCCTGATTGACCCTTCTGATCTCCCGATGTCGCTGTCTGATGCCCTCAATATTCTGGGCAAATGCCTGAATTCGAGCAATGTCCATGTCCTCTCGCAGTGTGGCCGTAATACAAGTCTTAACATATTCTGGATTCAACCCCATGATAAAGCGGTGTACTCTGGATGCCATGGTATCAACAAAGGCCGGTGCATATCGAGCCAAAGAATCAAACCGCAAGGAATATTCCCGAGCACTCATGGCCCCCTGATCCAGATGTAGGTACTGGTCTACCCGGGCCTGTCGAATCTCCCGCGGCGAATAGTGATCCAGAAAAGCTCCTGAAAAGCTGGACCAGGTGGGAGGGGAAGCATCACTCCCTCGGGACCTTTCCCAGCTTTCATACCATAACACGGCAATGTCCCGTAACTGAAATGCTGCCAACTCAACTGATTCTATAGGCGTGGCATGCATAACCCTGAAGATCCTCTGCATTTGATCCAGAAAATCCTGAGGGTCCTCTGTCCGGTCTGTACCTGTGAACTGTGGGGGATTCAGAGCTAAGAACTCTCGGACCCTCGAACTACCGGGCCCTCCTGATGACTTCGCAACTGTAGACGGCATTGGCTGACGCTGAGCAGCCATCATCTGTGATAACATAACTACAGCACCCCTAACCTCCTGGTCGGAAGGTGTCGGTATAGGGACTGCTGAAGGTAGTGTTGCCCCAAGCGGCTCGTGATGTGGTGGAGACTGCTGAGAAGGCTGGGATGATGCCTCTGTAGTGCCCTCTGGTCGGGCTGTTTCTAAATGAGGGTGAGGCATCCTGCTGGTGCCTTCCCCTGCTGCAATATCTAAGCTCCGGCCTGTGATAGGATGTCGCTGATCCGGCATTATCTGTAACCAAAGAATATGGTAAGCTTTTAGGGACTCAACCCTATATTGTACCACTCTACAGCACGACTGAATAAGAATAAAAGACAACCATCCTATCATGCCTTGCAGCTTCCTACCCATAGTATGTGGTGCACAACACATCCATGGACAGGACTCTACTTAGCACGGCTTGCAGACTCCCTGGGATACGACCTGCTCTGATACCAAGTTTTTCACACCTCGTCTTTGGGGGTATGACTGGCACCTGGTGCCCTACTAGGACCTGAACTGCTGGACTGCTAAGCCTGGGCACATCTGGTGCCTGGCTGGCTCTAACTCATATTTCTGGAAACAAAGGGCTATATAACGACTGTAAACACAGCCCCCGGCCCATTGGCCTATAGCCTCTTGTACCTGCACTAACAGCTGACCAGAAACATGTCGATATAGGGAAACCTATGCGGGCCGACAAGGCCACCATGCTATCTAGTTATCTATAACTTAACCATGAAGTACTGGATAGCTATGTGACCGGCAAGGTCACCACTACTGTCAAACTATGGCCCTACACGGCCAACATAAAGGAAACACAAGTTCTAACAGCTATACAACTGCACGGCCTCACACGACCGGCTCATCTGACCACAGGGAAATATATACAGACTGCAAGCCTCTAGGTATAGCAATAGAAATGATCGGGACAGGGCCCCGACCTACCCGTACTATATAACCAAAAGGAAATGAAATACACCTCTAGAGTTCAGTCTCCGGATTACAGGAGTTGAATACTCGATCGCTGACAGGAATCATGCGGTATCGCCTGCTCATCTATGAGTACCTGCAGGCAAGTAACACAGCGCCCCACCGGGCGTCAGTACCGCTGGTACTGAGTATGTAAAGCAATAACTGAAAGCAAAATCTGAAAACAACAATGTAACTGATGAAACTGAAGTAGGAAGGAATAGGTTAACTGTCTGATAATGTAAGTCATACCTTTTCTTAACTATACTGGAAGGAATAGGAGTCATACCTGAGAATTTATCGTTCTACTGTCGATCTACTCGTATCTACTGTAACACGGTATAACATGTCATAACATAATATAGCACACACACAAACCTTACCCGGCCCCCAAAAGCCGGGAGGTACAACCAGTACAGAATCTACACCCCTACCCCGGTCATCCCATCTCCTATAAGCCCTGGAAGCGTCCTGCCGGTCCCCTGGGTATGCACTTGGGCTCGCTGAGCCCCTGACTATAACTGCATCTGAGTCTGAAGGACTCCTGAATCAACACCCGGGCGTATCCGCTCGACAGGGGTGTGTGAAAGCCGACCAAGGCACAATATGGGGAAAACTGGCATCCCATCTTCATCCCCTGTAGGATGACATGCCACTCCGTTGAGCGACGTATCCTCGTCCTTGGGCAGATGAGTCGGTACAGCTATCAACCCTGGGGCGGTCATGGATGCTAGGTAGTCCAACCCCAAACAATACGACGGTCTCAACTAGTAATACAATCTGCATGTCTCACATACTGAAGCTAATAGTGGTAAAGCATTATATATACCATATGCTGGATTAGTGATAGTAATATGTACGTACTTAATACCTGCTGAGGCTGGTAATAATATATATGTATGAATATAGTCTTCTGCCAGACTGTACTGGGGCTAACGCTGAACAAGATATAGCCTTTCTGCTGAAACTATGTGGTATACTGAGTGTCTATAATAACATGATTTACTATTCCTAACATGCTTTCTAACTTCATTTTAACTTATCATTCTATTTCTGAGATGTCTTACCGATATTACATCACTTTACTGGGTTTCAACTGAATACAATGATATCCTAACATTCTGTGTCATATCGCAAACTGAGCATACTGTGGAATTCCTATTACTTATATTAGAGTCTATATCATGCTGGCAAGTTGCACGCAAGTTATAACCCGATGCTTCTAATATCGTACCAACATTCGTAGTAAACATAACACATGACTTCTGAACATTCTACTAGCCTTTGAATTACTGTACTGTATCGAGATTACTTAACTTGCCGAGGAAACTAGATTTACATACCTTATTCTCGAACTATCCGGCTGTCGGACGAGGCTCGGCCAGTACTTCAACTATTTCCTCCCAACTGCATTCATAAATATGTCAATTAATACTAAATACAGCTTTATTGTAAAGAGCAACGTCACTTTTGATTTAGTTTATAGCCTAAACTTAGGCTTATCGAAAGACGGTCGAAAACTCGCTATTTTTCAGCGGTCCAGAAGGGAGAAATATTCACTTCACAGCTAGGAACACATAGACACTAATTTAGAGCAATTCCACTTACCTTAGCTCGGTAGCTCAACGATTCGTCGGCCGTATTTCACGAAACTAAATCCGTAGGAATGCTCTCTGCTGCTAAATACCTCGGTGTCTGAGGTTAATTTGAGTTTGGACAACGTTTAGCAGCGTAATCGGACGAAAATTATATTATTTCTTCGATCCTTTTTTCCTTCTCTGCGTTTGCTCTCTGTTTCCTGAAGTTTATAACTGTATAAATGATTTAAAACCGAAGTGGGGCTTTATATACTTGGGCCTAGACAAGGCCAACGTGTCACGGAGCCAACGCGGAGGCTCCACCTCCGTGACACGCTGCCATCGCGGAGGGGCTCTGCCTCGGCTCCTTTCGCGATGGTTCGACACGTTTCTCGTCCGATCTTTTCCCGGGCCTTTCTCTAGCACGTATGGCCTTTAAATATGCTTAACCAACGTGCGAATAGGTCATTTAGGTGACGGAAATTCTACGAGGTATAACAGTTTTGGAATTTGACCAAAAGAAAAATATGAGAAATGCCTCAGTACGGGCCTCAGTACAACTTATTGCTGGGTAGTACGAGTTGTACTACTAGCCATAGCATGTTGTCCAGGGAAGAAAGATTGAGACTATGACAAGGACTTATGGTTTATACCTATATGGTACGAGTCAACTAGGGAGTCGTAGGAAGAGATTCAAAGTAGTGTTCTGAGATGATGAGAGGAACCACGAGTCAAGGTACGACCCGTCGTAAGGAGGTACAGATCGCGGTATGTACCCGTGACATGAAGTTCATAGAATGATCAGGGGTAATACCTAAGACCACGAGACTCAGTACGAGTCATGGTAAGGTTCTATAAGTCATAGGACGAGCTATAGCACTAGACCGAACATCTTTTAAATACAATTACCCAGGCGTATTTTTTAACTTCTAAGCTTCTAACCCCTATGTGACGTTGTTTTGGGTTTCTTAAATAGTGTATTAAGAGGTTTAACCTTACCTAAGTCCTTATGCTTTAAAAACAACAATAGATTTGAAATTCTCTCTGGAGATCTAGGCTAAGGTTCTTCAGAAACCTCTTCCAATATTCTTGGGGTTTCAAGACAAGTTTAGGAATCAATTACCCAAGTATGTAGGGTTATGAAATGGGAAAAGTTTTCCACCCTCATGCCCATATTCATCCCAATTCTATGATTTCAAGTTTCTAAGAATGTCGAGTTAAAATTCTAGGGTTATACCCAATTTTCATGAAATCTTCCATGCTATCTCTATGGGTTCAATCCTCCTCATGTTTCAATTGATGTTTAGGTCAGATTTAACCCTCAATTTACTTCCTAATACATGATTTCAATTTTATGAAGATTATGCCCTATTATGCATGGTTTATAATTTCAGGCTTATGAGCCCATGATTTCAAGTATGATGAATTATAAAAGTATGCATGAATATTTATGAATTCTTAAGCTTACAAGTCCATGATTTAAAGTTATGAAACTTAGTTCATGTATGTAAGATCTCATGTTTTGGGAATGCCCATGTAAAGTCAAGTATATTTTATCATGATTTTAGCCAAGGCTTATATGATCAGTTTTAAAGAAATGTTGGAGTTAAGACTCCCAATTAAATGAATCAAGTTATTTTTTGAGAATATGATTATTTTGGGAGAGTTTCTAGCACTGAGTAGGCTAGGGATTCTGAGGATCCTGGTCTCATAACTACGAGCAATCGTTGGTATATGCATTCTTATCTGGCACCTCTCAAGAGAGCATTCCCCCGCCCAAGGTGTCACGTCCCCACCTACACCATAGATGGAACACGGTACTTGGAGTCACATGTAACCCCAAGTCAACCATTGGTCTACATACACTGGTATTCTGAATAAAACATGTATAGCGGAAGCTTTGAAATAATAACATAACACATTTATGAAAGCTAAAACCGAACATAAAATTTAAAACATCTGAACGATCTGAAAGTCTAAAATCAAGTATGTGCCTGAAAGCCATCTAGCTGATGAGTTGCTGGGACAAGACCCCAGCTAACTCAATGTCTAATTGAAAGTAATGAAATGACTGAAAGGAATGAAATAACGCCCTCAAAAGATAAGGACTCACACTTCTGTTGCTGGGGAGGATCTGAACTGCAGCGACTAATGACATTGAGTCTAAGCACCTCTGGCTATATCATGAAATGATACAACATAAAAGTATGTGTTAGTACTTTGAATGTACTAAGTAAGTGAGAATATGATGCTGGATATAAATGACTAAACTGAAATGACATGCAATGACCAACTAATATACTGAACTGAAACAACTGAAGTAAGCTGAGATGGTCAGGATGACCCTGTCTAATGGTCAAAGATATGCCCTAAGTCTGAAATACTGAGTCTGAGATACTACACTGAACTGGTCTGATTTTAACTAAACTGACTAATCTAAGACTGAACTGAGCTGACTAGTGGGAGAGTCTGTAACCGACATATAACCACGTGAACTAGATGTGGAGTCTGATGTATATTACCCACCGGTAGAACCGGATATACCTTGCAAGGGTATAGAGGCATGAACTGGGTGATCACAAAAGTCTGGGGCCAATCAGGCCTATAAACACTGTAACCTACACTGGCAACGTAGTTCTAGGAACTTGGGTGCGTTGGAACGCCGGTTCGCTCAGTGCTAAGTCCTTCTTCCACTGGAATACCTAAACTGAATACTAAGCTGATAGCTCAAAACTGGGGTCCACGACTAGTCAGGGATATATAACTGAAAGTACCCTGAGAATCTTATTAGACTAGATTCTGAAACTGGGTTCTAGACTGGTCAGAGTTGCTTATCTAGAAGTGTCGTAACCATCTAAGAAAAAACTGAAATCTTACTAGGGTCTTAAGGCTAGTCAGAGCTACTTTTCTAAAGAGTCATGACAACCTAGTGGACCAATGAAACTGAGTTCTGAGTCTAATTATGATAATTGGGAGATATCACAGACACCTCAAGGATTTTTGTAGACAAACTGATCAGCTAACATTGTTCTGGTTAGCCCGAAGGTTTCTAAAATCTAATTGAGACGAGGCTGAAATTCTGAGTAATACAGAGTATATAAGTTTTCTGACTGAAACTGACTAACATACATGTGACTGAGTTTCTAACACGTACAAATATTATAGGAACCCATAACTCTGAAAGATTCTAGAAAATTTCGGAATTCATTACTTAAGCAGGATTCTAGTTTCTAATTTTCAAACGCTAGGGATAAAATTCACATTCAACTGAATAGACAACATTCTAATTACAATTTGGGGGAAAACATCAAGAATTAGCATAGAATATTATTCCTTAAGGAATAAACAAGGTCTGATAGCAATATCTTCATAATAAAAAATTCAGGGTTGTAACTGATAGTGAACTGAGGAAGAGTTTTAGGGGACACAAAGGAAGAACAATCCCCTTGTTGAATTCCCACATACGTGGCTAAGAATTCCCTTGAGGAGGAAATTTGAGTTTCTGAGATGAATGAAGAACCCTGAACCTCACTTTGAAAGTTCTTCAGAGAAACTCTTCGATGTTTTCTGAGAATGTACGTGGGGACTGAGGGGAGAGGCCATTCATTCCCACTAATAGGTCTGAAATTACATCTAAAATGATGTATTTAAATTTTAGGATAGTAGGAAATTACTAAACAACCCTTGGAAAATCGTAGGGAAAAACTTTCAGATGGTTCTAACGAGGGACATAATGACTCATTACCCTGGGCCACGACTCATTGCATCACCCATTAAGTACACTGTCTATCAGTCATTTGGGGCTGGTAACGAATGAATTCACGACTCGTTGCTGGTGACCATGATTCGTGGTGACCATTCGTTAGGTACACTGCCTCACTCTTAGAAAATACTTCTCTAGCTGATCACGACTCACCTCACGACTCGTGGTGACTGACCACGATTCATGGGGTCCTTTCGTCAAATACACTACCTCCACCTCTCTATACTTCCATTTGCCCCTCCCCATGACTGACCTAACAAATCTTGGGGACTGACCACGACTTGTTAGGTCATCCATTGGGCATCCTTTTCCGAAAACTTAAAACTTCCTCACCTGGCCTCCCCACGAGTCAGCTCACAACTCGTGGGCACCTCCAATGGGTCACTTAACGACCCGTTATGTGACTGGTGCCAGATTTTCCAGTTTTCTACAAATTTTCCCTTTTTGAATCTCGGGTCTAAACTTTTAGTTTCTGGGGCATTATAATATCTCCCCCTTGGGAACATTCCTCCTCGAATATTCGAAATCACACAAGAATGCAGAGAATAACAATCATAAATTTTCAAATACTGCTCATTTAGCTCCAAAACTGAAAGAATGACTAGCTCCATTTTAAAATATATAATTGAACTGAATTCACTTTTCATATATACATTCAAAATCATAAAGGAAACTTAAACATGTGAATTGAACCCAACAACTAAATTGGTTTCTAAGGGAAAACTAACATTTTAAGCTGTAACATAGCCAGTAGAGAACAAGTGTGGGTATTTGGCCATCATATCAGCGTTAGTCTCCCACATAGCTTCCTCAACCTGCTAATTTCTCCATAAGACCTTGACTGAAGCTATTTCCTTGTTCCTTAGCTTACAAACTTGATGGTCAAGGATCTAGACAGGGGCCTCCTTATACGAGAGACTATCCTTTATTTCGATACTATCCAATGGCACAACTAAAGTTGGATCTCCGATGCACTTCTTCAAAAGTAACACATGAAATACGGGGTGTACGGATGCCAACTATGAAGGTAACTCCAGCACATAAGCTACCTTGCCAATTCGCCTCAGAATTCTATAGGGTCCCACATTTCTCGAACTGACCTTTCCCTTCTTCCCAAACCTCATCACCCCTTTAATGGGTGAGATTTTCAGATAGACCCAGTCATCCACAGAAAACTCCAATTCTCTTATCCTCACATCAGCATAAGTTTTCTGATGGCTCTGAGCTGCTTTCAGTCTTTCATTGATGAGTTGTACCTTCTACATATCTTCATGAACCGATTCAGGCCCGATTATAGCAGCTTTACCCACTTCAAACCACCCAATAGGAGATCTTCATCTCCTACCATACAATGCCTCAAACCGGGCCATCTAGATACTGCAGTGGTAGCTGTTGTTGTATGCGAACTCGATAAGAGGTAGGTGATCATCCCAACGGCCCTTGAAATCAATCAGGCACGCCCTTAACATATCTTCTAGGGTCTTAATATTCTGCTCAACTTTTCCATCTATCTGCGAGTGAAAGGTTGTGCTGAGCTTGACTTGGGTACCAAGTCCTTTCTGAAAAGACTTCCAGAAGTAAGAGGTGAATTGAGTACCTCTATCTAAAATGATGGATAAGGGCACCCTATGAAATTTGAATAACTCTCGGATATAAATCCTAGCATAGTCCTCAACTGAATCTGTCGTTTTAATTGGGAGGAACTGTGCTGACTTAGTCATCCAGTTTACTACTACCCAGATTGAGTCATGCTGCCGACGAGTCCGGGGTAGACCCCGTAATGAAGTCCATGTTTACTTCTTCCCACTTCCATGTGGGTATGTTGATATCCTAAGTCATACCTACTAGTCTTTGATTCTTTACCTTGACTTGCTGGTAGTTCGGGCACTTGGCTATGAATTCAGTGATGCCTCTCTTCATGCCGTTCCACTAGTAAATATCCCGTAGATCGCGGTACATTTTAGTAGCTCTAGGGTGAATGGAGTATTTTGAGCTGTGTGCTTCAGTCAGTATTTGCTGTCTCAACTCACCAACATCTGGTACACACAATCTGCCCTGGTAACGTAGCACACCATCTCCCCCTTTGGAGAATGCTTCTATTTCTTTTCTGAGAACTACTTCCGTAAGTTTGAGTAAGACAGGATCTTCATCCTACCTGGACTTAACTTCAACTACTAAGGGAGAATTTGATCCGCTCTACATTACTACTCCACCCTTCGCTGAATCTACCAGCTGAACTCCCAACCGGGCTAGTTTGTGAATATCCCTTACCATTTCCTTCTTTCCCTCTTCAATATGAGCTATGCTCCCGATAGACAATCTACTTAAGGCATCAGCCACCATATTGGCTTTGCCCGGGTGATACAGTACACTCATGTCATAGTCTTTCAGTAGCTCCAAACACCTTCTCTGACGAAGATTTAGGTCCTTCTGGCTGAACACATACTTAAGGCTCTTGTGATCTGTGAACATATCCACGTGAGCCCCATATAGGTAATGTGTCCATATTTTTAGCGCAAACACCAGCGCTGCTAACTTCAAGTCATGAGTTGGATAGTTCTTCTCATGAACTTTGAGTTGTATGGAGGTGTAGGCTATCACCTTGCTCCGCTACATCAGAACGCAACCAAGTCCAACTCTAGAAGCATCAAAGTAGACAACCAATCCATCTGTTCCTTTTGGCAAGGTCAAAACTGGTGCGGTGGTGAGTCGAGTCTTCAACTCCTGAAAACTCTTCTCACACGCATCCGACCACTGGAATTTCACTTTCTTCTAAGTTAACCTAGACAGATGAGATGCTATAGAGGAGAAGCCTTCTTCAAACCATTGGTAATAACCAGGTAGGCCCAGGAAACTCCTAATTTCAAGGGGGGAGTAGGTCTGGGCCAATCATTCACTTTTACTATCTTGTGAGGATCTACTTGTATTTCCTCACCCGAGACCACATGACCTAAGAAAGTCAGACTTTAACCTGAATTCACACTTTCTAAACATGGCGAACAACTGGCCATCTCTAAGTGTCTGTAATACTAATATCAGGTGATTGGCATGCTCTTCCTCATTTCTGGAGTATACCAGAATGTCATCAATAAATTCAATAACGAACATATGCAAATACTGCTTGAAGACTCTGTTCATGAAGCCCATGAAGGTTGCGGGGGCATTTGTTATCCCTAAGTACATAACCACAAACTCATAGTGACCATATCGAGTTTTGAATGTTGTTTTCGGTATGTCACACTCTCTGACCCTTAACAGATGATACCCCGACCTGAGACCGATTTTTGAGAAAAACCTGGCACCTTGAAGTTGGTCAAATAGGTCGTCAATTCTGGGAAGGGGATGCTTGTTCTTGAAGATGACTTTGTTCAGTTGTCGGTAATCTATGCACACTCTGAGCGTACCGTCTTTCTTACGCATGAATAGTATTGGAGCACCCCATGGAGAGATGCTGGGTTTAATAAAAACCTTGTCAAGAAGATCCTTTAGCTGCTCCTTCAACTACTTAAGCTCAGCTGGAGCCATTCTGTAAGGAGGGATGGAGATGGGCTAAGTATATGGGAGAAGTTCTATTCCAAAGTTTATTTCTCATTCAGGGGGAACTCCAAGAAGATCCTCGGGAAATACATCTGGGAACTTGCTGACCACTGGATCTGACTGGATGATTGGGGTCTCAAAGTTAGAATCTTTTACCTGAACCAAATGATAAATACATCCCTTGGAAATAAGCTTCTGGGCCTTAAGGTAGGAAATAAACCGACCCTTAGGCGCTGAACTACTGCATGTCCATTCTAGCACTGGCTCATTAGGGAACTAAAACTTGACAACTCTAGTTCTACAGTCAACTGAGGCATAACCGGAGTATAACCAATCCATGTCGAGGATAAGGTCAAAATAGACCATGTCTAACTCTATGAGATTAGCTGGAATAACTTTATTCAGGACTGAGACTAGGTTATTTCTATCCACCGGGCTGGGTTTAACAGACTCGCCGACAGGGGTGGAGACTGAGAATGGTTCTGAAAGGACCTCGGGACTGATATTGAACTGGACTGCTACGTAGGGAGTCATGAATGAAAGGGCGGCTCCTGGATCTAGGAAGGAATACACGTCCAGATGAAATAGGTGTAACATACCCGTGACTAGGTCAGGTGAGCTCTCCCGATACTAACGGGAAGAAAATGCATAAAAACGATTTTGACGTTGACCGCAATCTGTACCTGATGTGCTGGCCTACTGAGCTGGTCGGCCTGATTGAGTTGATGATGTGGTGGATTGTGCTCTCCCTTGTCCTACTGACGGGCAATCCTTAAGCCAATGGTCAAGTTGTCTACAACCAAAGCAGCCCTCTCGACCCTGAAGACATTCTCCCGGGTGATTCTTGCTGCACTTAGGGAAAGCTGGATATCTGTTCCCGGCACTGTACCTCTGAGACTGAGAGCCAGATGCGCCATCCCTCTGATCCTAGCAGGACCAGAAGGTTGGAGCGCTGGCTGAGCTGGGTGCTGGGGCTCTCTGCTGCTGTTGTTGTTGCTGCTATGGGGGGTTGTTACCGCCTCACCTCTGATGACCATGGTCTAATCGGCTAGTCCTTGCCCACTTATTCTTTCACTCTATAACCTTCATCAGCCTCAATCTGCTGGGTATAAAAAATTAGGTTGGAGAGGTGCATATCCCTAATCAGCATCACTATCCTGCACTCCTTTAGGACCAGGTTCAACACTCTATTCACAAACTTCAACATGCGAGCCTTTGGCTAGGGTACCATCTCTGGAGCATACTTAGACAGCCTGGTAAACTCCAATGCGTATTCTTCTACGGTCCTGTTTCCCTGTCTCAAGTTCTTAAACTCCGCTACTTTTGCCTCCCTCAGCTCCCGAGGGAAAAATCTGTCCAAGATGGTTATATGGAACTCCCCCCACTCCACCGGTCCTGTTCCCGCTTGCCGCCCCTGTTTCCACTGTTCCTACTTGGCTTGGGATGCCCCTTTAGCTGGTTGGCAGCCAAATCATCACTCTCAAAGGAGCTGACACCCATAATACGGGTAATCTTTCGAATCTCATCTAAGAACTCTTAGTGGTCCTCCCCTACTTCGGATCCCTGAAAAGATGAAGGGTTCATATAGGTGAAGTCCCACACCCTAGCAACAGCTTCAGATCCATTTGTGTTAACCGGAACCATCTGCTGGGTCACCTGATTGGTGACTGTCTGAGCGAGCAATTGGATAGCCGCCCTGAATTCCGCAGTGGACATTGTGTCATCCTAATGGGCTACTGGGGCTGGTAGGGCAGGTCTATTGGAGTTACTGATCCTTATTTTGTTGCCTTGTCTTGGAAGCATGATTCACTGAAATGAAACAAAGCACGAGTTAGAAGGACGTGTCTGGAATTGAACTTTAACACACGATAAAGAGTATAAACAAAAGAGATTTCTCCTAATAACATCTCATAACCTCCTCGTCATAAGTGTGGCACGCTTCACACCCTTGAAAAGGAATCTACTCGATGCGGCTTTCAGACATTCCGAGGATGCTCTAAACCTAGTGCTCTGATACCAAGTTTGTCGCACCCCGAGTCTACACCCTAGACGAAACACGGTGCTTGGAGTCACAAGTAACCCTAAGTCAACTCCTGGTCTATCATCCTCTGGTATTCTAAGTAAAACATGTATAGAGGAAGCTTTGAAATAATAACATAACACATTTATGAAAGCTAAAACTGAACATAAAATTTAAAACATCTAAACAATCAAAGTCTGAAATCAAGTCTGTGTCTAAAAGCCATCTAGCTGATGAGTTGTTGGGACAAACCCCCAGCTAACTCTATGTCTAACTGAAAGTAATGAAATGAATGAATGGAATGAAATAACGCCCTCGAAAGATGAGGACTCACACATCTGCTGTTGAGGAGGATCTGAACTGCGCGACTAACGACACTGAGTCTGAGCACCTACGGCTGTATCATGAAATGATACATCATAAAAGTATGCGTCAGTACTTTGAATGTACTGAATAAGTGAGAGAAAATATGATGCTGGATATAAATGACTAAACTGAAATGTCATGCAATGATGAACTAATATACTGAACTGAAACAACTGAAGTAAGCTGAGATGGTCAAGATGACCCGGTCTGATGGTCAAATACATGTCCTAAGTCTGAAATACTAAGTCTGAGATACTACACTAACTAGTATGAACTAAACTGAACTGACTAATCTAAGACTGAACTGAGCTGACTACTGGGAGAGTTTGTAACCGACATATAACCACATGAGCTAGATGTGGATTCTGATGTACACACTCCACCAATAGGACCCAATATACCTTGCTAGGGTATGGAGGCATGAACTGGGTCATCACAAAAATCTGGGGCCAATCAGGCCAATAAATACTATAACCTACACTACAACGTAATTCTAGGAACCTGGGTGCGCTAGAACCCTTGTCCGCTCGGTGCTATGTTCTGCTCCCACTAGAATACCTAAACTGAATATTAAGCTGATAGCTCAAAACTGGGGTCCAAAACTAGTTAGGGATATATAACTGAAAGTACCCTGAGAATCTTATCGGACCATATTCTGAAACTGGGTTCTAGACTGGTCATAGCTTCTTATCTAGAAGTGTTGTAACCGTCTAAGAACAAACTAAAATCTAACTGGGGTCTTAAGGCTACTCAAAGCTATCTTTCTAAAGTATAATGACTGCCTAGTTGACTAATGAAACTGAGTTATGAGTATGATTCTGATAACTAGGAGGTATCACAGACACCTCAAGGATTTCTATAGTCAAACTGATCAGCTGATATTGTTCTTTTCAACCCGGAGGTTTCTAAAATTTAACTGAGATGAGGCTGACATTCTGAGTAATACAGTGTATATAAGTTTTCTGACTGAAATTGACTAACATACATGTGACTGAGTTTCTAACACATACAAATATTATAGGAACCCCTAACTCTGAAAGATTCAAGCAATTTTCTAGAATTCATTACTTAAGCAAGATTCTAGTTTCTAATTTCAAGAGCTAGGGCTAAAATTCACATTCAACTGAACAGACAACATTATAATTACAATTTGGTGGAAAACATCAAGAATTAGCATAGAATATTATTCCTCAAGGAATAAACATGGTCTTATAGCAATATCTTCACAATCGAAAATTCAGGGCTGGAACTGATAGTGAACTGAGGAAGAGTTTTAGGGGACACAAGGGAAGAACAATCCCCTTGCTGAATTCCCACATACCTGGCTAAGAATTCCCTTAAGGAAGAAACTTGAATTTCTGAGATGGATAAAGAACCCTAGACCGCACTCTAAAAGTTCTTGAGAGAAACTCTTCAATGTTTTCTGAGAATGTACATGGGGAACGAGGGGAGAGGCTGTTCATTCCCACTAATAGGTCTGAAATTATGTCTAAAATGACGTATTTTTATGTTTTGGAGAGTAGGAAATTACTATACAACCATTGGAAAATCGCAGGGAAAAACTTCCAGATGGTCCCAACGAGGGACATAACGACTCGTTACCTTGGGCCACGACTCGTGGCATCACCCGCTAAGACACTGTCTATCAGTAGTCTGGGGCTTGTAACGAATGACTTCATGAATCGTTGCTGGTGACCACAAGCCGTGGTCACCATTCTTTAGGTACACGCCTCACTCTCAGAAAATTCTCCCCTAGCTGATCACGACTCACCTCATGACTCATGGTGACTGACCACAAATCATGGGGTACTTTCATCAAGTACATTTCCTCCACCTCTCTATACTTCCATTTTCCCCTCCCCACGACTGACCTAATGATTTGAGGGGACTGACCACGACTCATTAGGTTGTCCATGGGGTATCATTTTACCAAAACATAAAACTTCCTCACCTGGCCTCCCCACGAATCACCTCACGACTCGTAGGCACCTCTAATAGGTCACTTAATGACCCGTTCTATGGCTGGTGCCAGATTTTCCAGTTTTCTGCAAAATTTTCCTTTTTAAGTCCCAAGTCTAAACTTCGAATTTACGGGGCATTACACAAGGGCACACCAGTGATGTTACACATCCATCGCTCTTTGCTCAAGCAAGGCTTCGGACAACTCTTCTCACTTGAGCGAGATAGTTGGGGCATCATGTAAGCTCTATCATGATGTAATGTCGGTTATGATGAAGCCTCTCATTATTCGTCATTTTTTCAGTTACTCATGTTCATGTCTTATGATATCATGTTTGATAAATTATTTTAACCATTGATCAGTTAATGAGTTCACTTATGTTTTCAAGTATAGCACGATGTATGATTTCTATTTCTAAACCTTGGGTCATTATGTTAAGCTTATGATGAATAGGTTATGATTATGTATATTTCAGAAATATGGATTTTAGCATGTTGCCCTTACTCTAATAATCTATCCCAATTTATGTTCATGATTTCATACTATCATTTTACCAGCATGTTTACTTTCTCTATATACTCAGTACATTTAAAGTACAGATCGCATACTCTATGTTATATCATCTAAAAATAAAGGTTTAGGTGATCCATCTCAGTCTCGTCCCTAACTCGCCCCGATCAGTCTAGCTCTATCCCAGTCTTGGTGAGTCCTCATCTTCCGAGGACATTTATCAATTTATGCTTTATGTCTATGAGTTGTATTTTCAGACTTAGCGAGCTAGTTGGGGGTGTTGTCCTATCAACTCATCCTATGTTTAGAGTATTTTAGAAAGTTATGTAGTAGTCGATCAGCGTATGTTGACTATTAGTCTTTTCTTATGTTGTTATGCTATATGTTCCAGAATTCCTCTTATATTATGTTCATGCTTTAATTCCGCTTAGTTGTTGCACACTAACTGCATTTTATTAAGAGGGAAGCTCTAGAGCGAAAGTTGAAAAGGTTACAAGAGCAGTTGAAACAACATCCACCAGTGCGGAAAGAGGAGTTGTTACCTAATCGAATGGAAGCCCGACCAGTTCGCGAAGTGGCAATCCCACTAGCGATAAATGTAAACTCGAGTATCCGCAAATCGGAGCACGAAGGGAACTTTGAGCTTAAACAGAACATGGTGCAACTATTAAATTCCAGTGGCCAGTTCACTAGGATGACTCATGAGGACCCACAACAACACTTATAGAACTTCTTGGAGATCAGTGACACCTTCGTCCCCGTTGGAGCGTCAACCGGTTATGTCCGACTCACACTCTTCCCATTCTTATTGTTGGGAGAGGCAAAGAGGTGGTTGAAGTCTGAGCCACCGAATTCCATTACTTCTTGGGATGACTAAGTAAAGAAGTTCCTCATCAGTGACTTCCCTTCAGGCAAGAATGCCAAACTCAGGAGCGAAATATTAAGCTTCAAGAAGAGGCTGGAGAGAACTTGTATTTGGCTTGGGAGAGATTCAAGCCATTATTGAGAGACTACCCCCATCACCAGCAGTCCAAGGAGGTGCTAGCCTATACCTTTGTGGAAAGTCTAGACCCACATACAAAAATCTTACTAGACCCTGCATCGGGTGGGCAAGCATTGGAGAAGACTTATGATGAGTTGTACACTCTGTTGAATAGGATTGCTCAAGGAAATATAGAGTGGCACATCAATTAATCAAGAGTGGCAGGTAAGAGAGCAGCAAGGCTGATAGAGGTAGATAGTGTCAATTCCTAGGAGGCACAGCTAGCATCATTTTAGCATCAGATAATGACTCAGTTCAATAAACTAAGTATAAACCAACCGCAGGGACAGGTGAATGCAATTCAGCAGGGTCCTAGTTGGTGTGAAATTTGTGGTAACAATGGGCACAATGTAAAATCTTGTGGGGAAAATCTAAAGTCTGTCAATTTTGTAAGGAATTCTCAGAGAAACAATCAGAACTATGGGAACACTTACAACAAGAATTAGCAGAGTCACCCAAATTTTTCTTGGGGTGGCAATCAGAGTCAGGGCTACCAGCAACCTCAACAACAGCATTATCTGTAGTAGAATAGTAGAACGGTGGTTAGTCGAGCAGCAGCAATATTGAGGAGATGTTGCAAAAGATTATGGCTACTCAAACTCAATTGGCAGAGAATCAGGCGAGGATGGCATCAGATTTGAAAAATCAGCAGTTGGCCACCGCAATCTAGAGAAGCAGATGGGTCAATTAGCATCTGCTCAGCACACCAGACCTCGAGGATGATTACCCAGTGACACAGATACAAACCCCTGATAGGTCAATGCCATTAGTCTTAGGAGCGGCAAGCAAGTGGTTGATGCACCACCAAAGGAAAAGAGAAATAAGGTGCATCCGGAGCTGGTCAGACAGGGTCCATCTACTGACAAGGGAAATAATCAGAGTGATGTGCAACACAATGCACAATCATCATTGCAGCCAGCACAGAGACCACCCCCACCATTCCTACAAAGATTTAAGAAGAGCAAGGAGGAAAAATGCTTTAAAAAGTTCTTTGATATTTTCAAAGAACTTCACATAAATTTTCCCTTACTTGATGTTTTGAAGGGAATGCCCAAGTACGCTAAGTACTTAAAAGATGTAGTGGCCAACAAAGTCAGATTGGTGGATGTCCAAACAGTGGCACTAATAGAGGAGTGCAACTACAGGGTAATGAGTAAGATACCAAAAAAGCTCAAAGACCTAGGGAGTTTTACCCTTCCCATACAAATTGGTAAAGCTGAAGTGATAAGATCTCTATGTGACTTAGGGGTAGAAGTAAATCTAATACCCATTTCTTTGCTTAACACCTTGGCGTTAGGTCAGCCAAGACCAACTGTCACACCCCAACTTGGGGGGGGGGGTATGACAAACTTGGTATCAGAGCAGTTCGTGTCCCAGGGAGTCTGCAAGCCGTGCTAAGTAGATGTTACACCCCATAAATTTTAAATGAATAAATAGCCTAATGGCATGTTGGTTAAGGGATTTAGAAGGCAACCAAAAAAAAAAGGGGGAAGTCGGTTTTATTTCAAATATAACAAGAATTTCCAGAAAAACGGGGGAATATAGGTAGGGAGAAGGAAACCCACGACATTTACATATAATTCTTGCCGATTACGCTACGAAACGCGGTCTAAATTTCGTTTCGGCTTAGATTCCGAGGTATAAAGCTGCAGAGAGCAATCCTACGGAGTTGGTTTCGTGCAATTTGGCCGGCGAAATGTCGTGCTATTGAGGTAAAGTAAATAGAATTTCTTTAAATTAGTACCAATGTGTTCCTAGCATTGCAGTGAGCATTTATCCCTTCTAGACTATCGAGAAATAATGAGTTTTCGACCGTTTTCTGAAAGGTCGAAGTTTGGGATACATATATATCAAAAGTGATAATTTCTCCCGGATATTAATGTATTTAGTTCTAATTGACATGTATATGAATGTTGTTGGGAGAAACAGTAGAAGTACCGACGAAAATCACATCGGTCAGTCGGGTACTCAGAAACCAAGTATGTAAAGCTATTCTTTCGGCAAGCCAGGAAGTACAGTCTAGGAAATAAATAGAATAAAGGTTATTAACAGATACCCAACGTACAGGAATGATTTCAGTACAATTTCCAGCAAGCATGCTAGTATATCATTACGTATCATGCGATAATTAGAATAACGGATAGTCAGATGATTTCAGATAGTAATGTGGTATCCGCTAGTAGCTCAGCATGTTCTTACGTAATACCCAGAATGGAAGTTGTAGAAGCAGTATAATGAATTAGCAAGATTACAGATAGTATTTATTACATTTGTTGAGACTGTATCCGGTAATAGATGGCACATTATATATTATTGAGCTATATCCAGTTATAAATGGCATGTTCTATGTTATTGAGTTATATCCAGATATAATCAGATCAGTAATTAGATATAGAAATAGCTCCAGACACCAATATAGCTCCAGATCCAGATATGGCTCTAGAAACTGATATAGCTTCAGATCACGGATAACAATAATCAGATAAACAGATAAAGGTCAGGTAGCAGTTAGCCCAGCAATCAGAAACAGTGTAAAACAGAATATAGCATCAGTTGTTTAATACAGACTTTCCTTGAAATGAAAGAAGAGAATATGATTAGTGTTTTGCATTTGAGCATGCTTGTTGTGTATGTGTTTTGCATGTTGAGACTTGTTATGGCATGTGGGCACACTTTAGCATCCCTGCCGCCCCTGGGTTATAGCTGTGTTGATACCAGATTCAGATACCGCCCCCAGCTAGGTGATGCCATCTGCCTAGAGGACAATAATGGCCGACCACCATAATAATACGGTCCAGATTACTCTGCTTGCAGGGGCAGTTCAAAGTTAGATTACCCTATTTACAAGGGCAGACTACTCTGTGTACGCTTGTGGCTGGGGGTAGTTTCAGATATAGATTTTTATAAAGTTACCCTGTTGCATGTTTGCACCCAAGGGCAGTTTCAGTCACAGATACAATAGCAGATTACCCCATTGAGCGCTTGCGCCCAGAGGCAGGAGTCTTCGGACTCAGACACAGTTCATTGTCAGAGGCCAAGGCCTGAGCTACGTACCCAAGGGGACCGGTAGGAGGAGCTCACAGTTATTAGATGAGTGGAGTGACTTATTTTTGGTTGGTTTAGACCCGGGTAGGGGTAAATAGATTGTTCTTTTGGTTGGCACCTTCCGGCTTATGGGGGTCGGTCAGGTATCGTGTGTATTTATATGTATATCTATATGTGCTATTAGATACTGATAGACATTAGGACGACATGTTGTCAGGTAAGCCCAGTTTAGTTACATAATAGGTAAACTCTCCCCAGTTATCCTCAGCCAGATAGACTCAGCTACTTCCTGCTTATATGTCATGTTATTGTTGTTACCCATTTCAGTTGTATATTTCAGTTTGCTTTACATGCTCAGTACCTGTGGTACTGATGCCCGTGGTGGCACTGCATTGCTTGCCTGTAGGTTCATATAGACGAGGAGTTGATCCCTCGTGATCCAGTCAGCAGAGTTATCAGCTCCTATCCTCCGGAGCTAGACAGTCGGAGGTTGTTCCCATTTCCTTTTTTATTATAGTTTGGGTAGGTCGGGGCCCTGTCCCAACCATTCTATTATTACTTCCTAGAGGCTTGCAGTCTGATGTTTCCCTGTGGTGGTGGAGCCGGTCGTGTGGGGCCGTGCATGTATATATGTGTTTAGTTGTTGATGTTGGCCGCGTGGGGCCTTCTTCTAGTTATAGTTAGTGACCTTGTCAGTCACAAATGTGAATAGCAGTTGCTTCAGATTATAGTGTCATTGTTCTGGTTAGTTGTTGTGCATTGCAGGTGGCTATAGTCCTAATCGTCCGGGGGCTGTATTTGCAGCCGCTATATAGCCGGTTCGTTTCTTGAAATAGATCCAGGGTCAGCCAAAGCACCAGATGTGCTCAAGCTGGACCGTTTAGCAGCCCAGAGTCTAGTAGGCACCAGGTGCCCATCATATCCCCCCCCCAAGGTGGGGTGTGACACCAACACAAGTGATGTTGCAGTTGGCAGACAAGTCTCTAGTGGCACCAGATGGAATAATCGAGGACCTTCTCATCAAAGTGGGTAAGTTCATTATACCCGTTGATTTCATCATACTTGATTTTAAAGTTGATGATAAGGTACCTTTGATCTTGGGACGGCTATTCTTGGCCACTGGAGGAGCAATTATAAATGTAAGAGCAGGGACCCTGAAAATAAGGGTCGATGATGAAGAAGAGCTTTTCTGAGTTTACCAAGAGATCAACCCACCCACACACTACAGAGACCTTTGTAATGTCAGTGTGTTGTCAGAGGCTAAGTGTGGGGTGGTGGATTCCATAGGTCCACGGTCGCAGGAGATGATCACATTTCAGCCCGAATCTGATGGAGGGCTTAAGTTAAAGAAGAAGTTGGAAGAAGAGAGGAACAGAGTAGAGGTTGTTCCCTCAAAAAATAGAAAGAGAAGAATATGGTTCTCAAAAGGGAGCACTGGTTTGAGGATGTCTTGAGAAGGATAATCCACGTCGTGTCGTGATGTAAAATCAGGCGTTGCTTGGGAGGCAAACCAAGGGTACGACAAGTACAATTGTATTTTCCTTTTATTTTGATTTTGTTTATTTTCCCTTGGTTGTTGTTATTGGTGGTGAATTAAGCACACATTGAGGGGAAGTCTAAGTACCCTTATAAGAGGAAGCTAAGGAGCATGGAAAAAGATGAGTGTGGGGTCAATGATCCACTCGTACAAGAACGAAAGAAAAAATATTGTTAGCTAGGACTAGAGGCTCCAGGGAGTATTTCTCACCCTTTTTGTATTCTAATTGATGTTTTGTGGACATAGCATATTTTAAGTGCGGGGTGAGGGAAATTTCAAAATTTTGTGCTTAATGAAGTCGGGTGAAATATTGCTTTGTATGGTATTGGTTGATGAAATAGTTTAAGTTGAGCATGATTCACTCGCCTGTTGATTTTTATTTTCAGTTCTTTTCCGACGGGGGGCACCTTGAACCGATGAATAAAATTTTTCTTTGTTTGGACATAGCTTTGTTTAGTCATAGTTAAGGACTTTTCCCGACGATGGATGGATGACAACCGTCTTGAGGAAAAATTAGTCCATAGGTTTTGGTTGTGAAGCCTTAGCTGATTGATGGATTGATGTTCTTGTTAGGTGTTATATATCATCATGAGATGCAAGTGTTTGTTAATTTTAGAGAATGCTTAATAGTTGTATAATTCTGTTTGAGACACCTAGGATCTTAAATGTGACTCGATGTGCTTAAGGCTGAATTTTGCATTCTTGTGATTAGCTGAGTTAAGAGTCTGCAGAATTTGTCTTGAATTGAGCAAGTGCTTTGAGTGTAAGGTTTTTGAATATTCCATGCTATTGTGTAGTATCTAGAGCTTGACTAGTGTGTCTACAAATCGAAATGAGGGATGTCGATTGTAGTAGATGATTTAGGCATTTCTTTGAATGAGCGTAATTTTTATCCCTCACTTTACCTAGCTTGAATGACTGATCCTCGTTAGCCCCATCGATCCTTTAGCATATTCTTTGCTAGCCAAAAAAATGAGCTTAACCCTTTCTTTTCATTAGCCTTGGATTTGAGCCAAAACTCCTAAGCGCTTAAATGAAAATGCAAAAGAATTTAAGTAGTGAGAAGTGGAATAAGAAGGAAAATAGTAGTTGTGGGAGTTTAAGAGAAGACTAGGGGTGCACTTGTTTAAGAAAAAACAAATAAGAGTTTGTAAGGACTAAAAGAAGAAAAGAGCGAAAATAATTGCTTAAGTACTCCTTACTAACAGGTTGATTGTGCCTAATGAAATAGGGAAACAAAAGAGGAAAATGGGAGAGAAAAGAATAAAGGTGAAGTAAGAGGATGGAATTCGTAATGAATGTGTGATGTACTAAAAGCGCTTAGGGAAGATAGTCACTATTAATGGTCATAATAATACCTACCCGCACCTTAGCTTACATTACAAATCACTAAGTCCTACTTGATATTACTTTCAAACATTCCTAAATTAGTGGAGTAAAACAGTAACGGCAAGCGTATGGGTCAATACATGTCAGATGTGAATTCTTTGTGAGAGTGAGCTTATTTCTTATTCATACACCCATATATGTCATGATTTGAAAAATAATGAGAAAAAAATGGGTAACTCTCTTATGTGAGGACACATGTTTGATGAAGGATAAAATTCATGCCGGATTTCTTGTTTGGTTAATTTGCATGAGTTTTTTGAGATTAAGAGTCGATTCTTGAGGCTAGGAAGTCTTTACATAGTTATATTTGATTTTAATGGTTAAATATTGCATGCTCTATTTTTAACTCGCTATCTAAAACAATCTTTGTAGCCTTAGCTTGAATTGTCTCGTTTTGATTAGCTATGTGTGAGTCCTTCATGTGCATGAGAGGTAATAGAATCATTCGAGGATGAACAAGGCTTTAAGTGTGGATTAGGGATCTTGGGCATTATTACGTGCCAAGTGCTATTTTATAACTTAATTTAGTCAAGTTCGTCAATTTAATTAATTACATTCTCATGTGATTTTGAATATTTTTGGGTATGCACTAACCAAAATGATTAGTCCATGTTTTGTAGGTGTAAAATGCATATGAGGGACTAAATAATGATGTTTGAAGTGAAGGACTAGAGTTCAGGTCTGATTGCAAAAGATTGTAAGTGGACATGCATGGCAAGGCTGGTCGCGCCAAGCAGCATGCCACATTGTGCATGTGTCGCACCCAGCATGTGCAACGCTCATGTCATGTGCATGCGGTGACATGCCAAGGTAGGAGGCCTACGCATCAAGGTCATGCCATGCCCGTCCATCAGCGCGACCAAGCGTGCCACACTAGGCAACACGCACCAGTTCAACGCGAGGACCTGCCGAGGGATAATTCCAGTGGGCATACGCGATTAGGGCGTTAGGGTCCATGACACGGAGCTAGTTCACGGGCGGGCAAAAACTGAAATTTTCCCACTTAGTATAAATTAAACACTTAGATCCTAAATTCATTTATCACGAAATATTTCTGAGAAATCGTAAAGGAGTGAAGGGAGAAGTGAAGAATTTTACCTAGGGTTCATTGTTTTGCATTCTCTTTTAACTATTCTTATAAGTACTTTACTCTAATCATGCTTTTGAGTATTTGTATGAACATGAGTGGCTAAAACCCTTCCTCTAGGGTTGAGGCCACATGATATGATTGTAAATGCATGAATTATTCTTGGTTTGAGTTTTGAGTTGTTGTTTTGTCTTACATTCTTTATTATTAATATTTTTATGATTGATCACCATGAAAACAAACGCGTTAAGCTTAGGTAGAAGCTCGAAAGGGTAACCCTAGGCTACAACACAAGAATGTAGGGAGCAAGTTCTTATATTTACTATAGGATTAGCGGTTAGGATAGAAATTATACCTAATTTGCCTTGCTTGGTTAGTAAAATGGGATGTGGTAGATACCGACTTAGAATTGTCACATCACCGCTTGTAGAAGTAGTTGTGAAGCTAAGTCTGATTAGATGATTAGAGGTATGAGATTCCAAAATCAAGTGCACAAACCCCGTAAACCACATCCACGTAGTTAAATTGCTCACGAATTAGGACGTCACATCCCCGCTCAATGATGTAGGTGTGAGACTAGTTTGTCGTGTTTAGAGGATCGAAAGACCATGAACAAAGAATTTTAATTATGGGAGACAACAACTGAAGTTTTCATACTCGAACCATTGAGAATTGTAGCATTGCATGATTATTAGGCCTTAACTCTAGTTGCTTCTTTTATTGTTTCTCAATGATTTTTTGATCACCCTTAGACTTAATTAGAGTTTCTCGAAATTTCTATAATCAACACTTGTGAAGGTTAAATTAACACTTGAAGTTTATAATTCGTTGAGATAGTCCAGTCCCTATGGGTTCGACATCCGGCTTTGAAAAAAGGGCTACTATATTACTTGTACGACCGCGTGCGCTGGGGCGCAGCTAGGTTTTGGCACCGTTGCTGGGGACTGGCGAAGTTTAGTGAATTTTTCTATTTTTTTGTGATTTTTAATCTCCTTAAGTGTTGAAAAACTTGGTCTTCGTCTGCTACATTGCATGTAACAGGTTTTCCTTGTAGAGCTGGGAAGGAATAGAGAGCTGGTGGAACCATTGTTGGAACCTAAATGCCAACTACATTTTCTCAGGAGGGAAGCTCTAGAGAGAAAGTTGAAAAGGTTACAAGAGAAGTTGCAACAACATCCACAAGTGGGGCAAGCAGAGTTGTTACCTAACCAAATGGAAGATCGACCTGTTCGCAAAGTGGAAATCCCACTGGTGACAAATGTGACCTCCAGTATCCGCAACCGGAACCCGGAGGGAACTTTGAGCTTAAATAGAACATGGTGCAGTTGTTACATTTGAGTGTCCAGTTAACTGAGATTACTCATGAGGACCCACAGCATCACTTACAGAACTTCTTGGAGATCAGTGACACCTTTGTTCCCACTGGAGTGTCAACTGATTATGTCCGACTCACACTTTTCCCATTCTCATTGTTGGGAGAGGCAAATAGGTGGTTGAAGGCTGAGCCACCGAATTCCATTATTTCTTGGGAAAACTTAGCAAAGAAGTTCCTCATCAGATTCTTCCCTTCAGGCAAGACTGCCAAACTTAGGAGTGAAATATTAAACTTCAAGAAGAGGCCGAAGGAGAACTTGTAATTGGCTTGGGAGAGATTCAAGTCATTATTGAGAGACTTCCCCCGTCACCAACAGTCCAAGAAGGTGCTAGCCCATAACTTTGTAGAGAGTCTAGACCCATATACAAAAATCTTACTAGACTTTGTATCGGATGGGAAAGCACTGGAGAAGACTTATGATGAAACTAAGAACATGAAGGAATTATACTAAAAGCAATCTACTACAATAAAAGTTAGGACAAGCATGCTTCTTGTTTGCATCTGTGTTTAGCAGGTGCCATGCAGGAAGATATGGAGATTTCCTGGAATCAAACATGTGAGCCACATATTGGTATCTGTGGACCACAAATGTCAACGTAGATGGCCTAGAAGGAGTACTACCTCGACCTGAAAAGGCATCTGCGAGCCTCACATTGGCACCTGCAAAATGCAAGGTGCCAGCGCAAGTAACCTACGTCACTTTTAAAGGGCAAAATCATTCAGAAGGGCAAAAATGTACCTAAGAAGCTTTTAAGGGAATTTTTTGATAGCTATGTAAGTATTTTATAGAGGAATTTTACCCCATTTGTAAACAGAGAAAAGATTAGAGAAGAAAGAGAGTACAACATAGAGAATATTACAGAGAGTGATTGAGATAGTACATGTTCTGATATTTTTCTTTATTCTCCTTGAGAAAAACACCATCATTGAAGGCTTAAAAGCTGAGAATTGATTTTATTTGCTGCTGATGAATGGAATTGAGATATTTTCCCTTGGTATAATTTCTATTTCCTTTTAATTATGAGTAGCTAAGTTCCCTTCTAGGGGTGTGTGAATGATGGGTGTTTAAGTCTAAGTGGGTATTGATTAATTGATCTTAAATTTTAGTAGGAAGAATGGATCTACAGATTTATTCAAGTTTTAATTTGATAATTAATGGTTGAAAATATTAATTGAGCTCTCTAACATTGCTTTTGCTTGAAAAAGGGAAGTGAAGTTGGGTAAGAATTCAATAGTGAGGAATTGGAGTTTTTGATCTATGGGTTGGAGCTAGAAATAGTCTACACCCAAATTCAAGCTCCACTAAAGGGTTGGAGCTATAAATAGTATAAACCCTTCCTCAAGCATTGTTTGATCATGTAGTAGTTCTTTGGGGTTTAGGAAAACTCAAAGTAGACACACTCTTTTGGCTGAGAAACATAAAGTGTAGCCAAAAACAAAAGTTATCCATGCACTAATTGAATCTAAGGCTTTTAGTCAATACCTATCAAATTGATGCCCCATCGAGTGCATACCCCTAGTCGTTCACCCTACTAGCAACAATTGTTTCTCCCCCTGCTTTGATTTAAGTTTACATTTTGATGTTATTCAACTTATTCCCCCAAATTTTATTTTATTGTGTAATACAATGCATGCTTGTGTGAATTAATTTATGACATTTGGTGAATCTAACCTCAAATCCTAATGTATCCGACCCCAACTCTGTATTGGGTTACTTGTTTTGCGGCAACCGTAGACACCTATCTAACGGGAGAGTTGTTTTGGAATTTATCAGTAAATTAAGCATGTGAAATTATAGTAAAGCATGTATATATCCATAGTAATGTCTCAAATAAAAACGTATGAGTTGCCTTTTTAAAAAAAATATAAATATACTGAAATAACATCTGGAATCACTAACTGAGAAATCTGTGGAGGTTCGTGGTGTAACCGACCAAGTGCACCATGTAATTATGGAGTTTGGCCCCCTTGGACTTGACTGGTTAAGCCGCCAACTGCCTTGATGGGTAAAAGGCCTGAACTGACTAATTAGAAAGTTATCTAGTTCATGTATCAATTGATGAAGCACGCGGGTTTGGTCATGCTTTGTTTACTTAATTAGGGATACACCCGAAATTAAGTGCGAGTACCAAACCACTATTAGGTCTGGTGTAACACCCCAAAAGTTCCCGAGGTTTAAACCAAGAAATTAAATTGAACTTAGAAGAAAGATCAACAAAAGTATCTCAAGACGACTCACCTAAAGAGTCGTTATAGGTACGAATGAGTTATGGAAGTTGTCGTTGGAAGTGTTTTGGGATAATAGACTGAGGTATGGTCAAGTTCGATTGTAATGGATGACCTGACGAGTCGTCTTGCCTGGCAACAACTTGTTAGGTTGGTCGTTCTGTGGAGGATAGGGTCCCTAGGTTAAGTCTCAGGCAGTGTGGTTGACGAAAGGGTATGACGAGTCGTTAGATGTGGCAACGACTCGTCACATCAGTCATTTGATGGGAGGAGCTGAAGCCGTGAAGTGATTTCCAGTGTACCTGACGAGTGGATCTGACGAGTTGTTAAAGCAGGTAATGAATCGTTACGTTGGCCGTGGGTTGAATGAGCTGAATCTCTATAATTTTTCTAGTGTACCTAACAGACGTGACCATGAGTTGTTTGAGGTGATAACGACTCATCACGTGAGTCGTGGTTCCAGTTCGGGCAATTCTTCCAGTTTTCTCCAGGGGCATTTTCGCAAACTCTAATGCTTCTAACTCCAAAATGGCATTGTTTTGAGTACCAGCAGGGGGGAATTTAAGGGGAATACCTAGCCTAATCCCTCATTCCATCCTAAACCACTCACAAATTCTTCTTCCTCTTCTCTCTCAGAACTCAAGAACACCTAGGGTTTCTTCAACGACTTCAAGATCCAAATTCTAGGGGAAGACTTCGTCTAACCAGGTATTGGGACTTTAACGAGGATCCCCTTTCGTCCTTGTGTCCCGAGATTTATGTAAAACCCTAGTTATTAAATTTTTTAACAAAGAATTTATGTCTTAAGGTCTCAATCTAAGCATGATTTCTCATATGTTTTCATGAATTTCCAGACCCTCATGATAAACAGCAATTTAGTTATGAAATTACTATTAAATTCATGATTTTGGCATACGTAATGGTAGTAGCATGTTTTCTAGAATTTTTCTATGCATTAGCATTATTTTCAAGTTATGGCTCTTATGAAGTATGCACATGCTATTTACCATGATTTCGCTATACATGTTTAAAGAATGATTTGAACCTATGAGTTTGCATGAATATAGAACCCATGATTTATATTGTGTTCTTGGATCATGATTCTATGAATTTAGTAAGAAAAAAGTATGTCTATGATTTCCCTAGGCTCTCACGCCTCTGGTTAGCTGAAAGTTAGTCTTGGTCCTTATCATATATTCGGGTGGAACTTGCATGATTTGGATTCCAACAGAAATGTTATGTTCATATGTGAGATTTTGTGCGAGTGATGATTAATTGACATAGATCCTTGAGTAGAAGTTAATATCTTTGTATATTCAGTTTTAGAGTCTCATTCCACACTCCAAACACTTAGAGTTCTACAGAAAGGTCAGTTATCAGTGTTGGGATTTTCCACGTTGTTAATATCAGTTTCTTTTCGTAGTCAGATTATGGTAGTCCAGTTCCAGTCAAAATACTAGCCTACTCAGTACTTTAGAAATGTCAACTGATCAATTTGACTTAAGTCTTTTCCTGAGGTGTTATTGGTGCCTCCCAGTTATCAGAACCAGATTCAGAATCCAATTTATTGGTCCATTAGGCGGTCATGACATTTTAGATATATAGCTCTGACTAGCCTTAGGACCCTAGTTCATATTATAGTTTGTTCATAGACGGTTGTGACGCTTCCAGATAAGTAGCTCTGACCAGTCTTAGAACCCATTTTCAAAATCCGGCCCTATAAGACACTCAGAGTGCTCTCAAATAATATCCCTAAGTCAATTATAGTCTTGGGCCCTAGTATCGAGCTATACACTTGGCAGTAGTAGTCATGGTAGGATTATACAGTTGGAGTAGGACTTATCATCGAGAGGGTCAGGGTTCCAGCACACCTAGGTTCCAGAACTACGTCGCCACCGTAGGTTATATTTACTGGCCTCATGGCCTCAGATCGTGATCTCATAGTCCATGCCTTTAAACCCTAGCAAGGTATATTGGGTCCTAACGACAGGGTGTGTACATCAGACTCCAGGTCTAGCTCATGTGGTTATATGTCGATAATAGGCTCTCCCACTAGTCAGCTCAGTTCAGTCTCAGTTTTGACAATCTAGTTCAATTTAGATTAGTTTAGTGTGGTCTCTCAGACTCAGTGTTTCAGACTTATAGCATGTCTTTGACAATTAGACACGGTCATCTCAACCATCTCAGCTTATTTCAGTTGCTCAGTTTAGTATATTTAGTTGGTCATTGCATGTCATTTCAGATCTGTCATTTATATTCGGATATGCTTTCTCTCACTTACTCAGTACATTCAAAGTACTGACGCATACTTTTATGCTGTATCGTTTCATGATACAACCGTAAGTTCTCAGACTCAAAACCATTAGTAGCCGTAGTTCAGATTCTCCTCAGAAGCAGAAGTGTGAGTCCTCCTCCTTTGAGGGCGTTATTTCATGTCTTTCAGTTATGTCATTACTTTCAGTTAGATTTAGAGTTAGCTGGGGACTTGTCCCAGCAACTCATCAGCTAGATGGCTTTCAGACACAAACTTGATTTCAGACCTTTAGATGTTTAAAACTTTATGATTTAGTTTTAGCCTTTATAAGTATTTTATATTATTATTTCAAAGTTTCCTCTATGCTTGTTTTACTCGGAATACCAGTGTATGATAGACCAGGGGTTGACCTGGGGTTACTTTTGACTCTAGGTCTGTCCCATCCAGGGTGTAGACTCGGGGCGTGACATCTGGGGATGCGCCTGGAAGTGAGCACGGGTACTGCACCACTTATCATGAGGGATGAACCCGAAATTGAGAACGATTATGACACCATTCCTACATCAACAAACATAGTTTTTGACACTTGCACTAAGGGTACACATGTTATCTTGGTTAACCACTTCATTTCTAAAAATACTAGTAATATAGAAGCCCCTTGGGCTCAAACTGATACACATATACATATACATACTTTTAATCAAGATGCTAAGACTATTAATGGAACTCATGCTTTCATCTCATAAAGCTCATAGTCATGCTCAAATCACATTCTTCAATTTAAGTAAATCATGGGCCTTGGCTTTGGACAAAACAATCATAATAGTTCTCATCAAAATCAATATGGGTGGCCTTGGCATAGTATGTAACAATCATCCCAAAGAATGTAAGTATGGCCTCAGCCAAAATATATGACAATATCTTCAATATGCATCATAATTGCTGAAATCTTACGCATAAGGGCAAAATAGTCATTTTTAACATATTGGAAGAATTTCCATAAAACTTCATCAAACTTAGTCATGATCTGGATTTATGTTAATTCATGCCAAATATGCAAGGCTCTTAAAACTTTAGACATGGAATCATGAAATGATCCTAACGCTTGAAAACATCTAGAAAAGCTTGCATGAGAGTAGAAGTAGATATATTGGTGGGACGAACATGATGTCCCATTTTTAGGGTTGTCTTACATACCTTGATGCTTTAAGAAGCAAGATAAACCACTTAGAAGAAGCTAGAGAGAAGGGCTGCGAAGTCCTTGAGCTTAGAGAAAGGGTCTTCCTAGAAACCCTAAGAGAGTAAAAGTTGGGGTTTATAATTCTAGGCTTGCCATGCAACTAGAAGCCTGAGAGAAGCATTAGAGAGGATTACCTTAGTGCTAGGAGAGTTTGGGGAAGGAGAGAGAGTCTGGTTCTAAGATCTGAAGTGAGGAAAATGTGCATTGAGGTTGGGTGATCTATATATAGACGAAGGATAAATCTATAACTTTTGGTACTTGGGTTTCAAATATGGATTGTGAATCCAATTAAAGGTTTGCATCTTGAGTTATAAGTCATATATAGGAAAATGTTAGCTCAAACTATGGAGGAACTTCAGGACTGTATGCTCAAAATGCGGTCCCTATGTTTAACCACATTCCTTATCCAGAAACTCAAAATATCTTAATCTTTGCTGACGATGGGATGTATGGTTTATCGGCCTTCTGTACATTTAATGTACTATCCATACATTTCATTTTGTACTTGATTGAGAAACTCATGTTTTCATGACTTCACCCTATGGTGGCATTTGCAATTTGCAAGTTTAACCTATAGCCCATATATTCCTTTTGCAACACCTGCACAGTGTTTTTTCTGAAACACTTCACTTTGGCATGTTCAACTCCTGAACATTTCTATACTTGGTAAAAGGACTTCACCCATAAAATTCACCCTATAAAAGCCCATTATGGTCATCGTCTAAGGTCGAAAATCTCCTCCTAGGGTATGGGGTGTTACATAGAATACCTATGAGATGTCGGATGATGCCTTAGAGTTTTGTTGACCTGCTAGAGTATAAAACCTTGACTGGACCCATCAGAACCTGATACCTGATGTGTCGAGATATTACAATATATTTATATTCTTTTCATAGGTTTTTACATGTTTCTAAGTACTATTATAAATTAATACTAATGCTATTATTCTCAATTTCAAGAATTCGGATAAAATGAGAAAAAACTGCAAAACAAGGTTAATCTACCAAAAATGTGCAACATATAGACCGCTGATTCATTCTATGGCCTGTCTATTGATCCGTGAATGAGATTTTAGAGGATGAGCAAGAAGCATGGCAAATTAGCTAAATGTCGAAAACATACGGTGCTATTTACGAGGCATAGAATCAATCTACGAACCATAAATGGTCACCACAATTAGAAGAGAGAAGCCACAAGTTGGGGTTTCAACAGAAGAAACGCAGTTATAGACTGCAGATCTAATGTAGAATCATAGAATGATTAATGACAGAGGCTTCTATAGGTCATATGTAATCTATGGAGAAAACTGTGTTGATCATATGTTTATTTAACGGTCTAAAATCACTTACGATTAGGAAAGTGATAAGAGGAAGCCATCTGCGGTTAAACTCTATGGATCATACTTTGATTATATGGTCTGGAAGTTGTACCTGGAGAAGTGATCTTGGGCAAATTTAGATGCCCAAGTGATACTCAAATGTGTCATTTTGCCTTGTTTATCTATCGATGTTTGCACATTCTCATGTGAATTGTAATAAAATGTGAAGTTATACTAACCGACATGATTAGCGTGATTTTGCAGGAAAAATATAATTGTACGAAGTGAAGATGCATGTTGGGAGAAATCGGAATTGGACTCGAAAGCGAGCAAGGGAAAAAGCACAAGGAGAGCACGAATTAAAGGGGCTCCACGATGGAGCCGTGTCACGCTGCCATCGCGGATGCACTTTGCCTGGATGGTGAAATTATGTCTAATTCCAGTGAAGGTGCGCGTTGGGGCCGTGGCACGTTGGCCTAGCCCCGCGTTGCATGTCGTGCCACGTTGGGCCTTAATACCTGGACGTCCGGATTCCAGTAAGGGTCCGCGTTGGTGGCATGTCACGGAGGCAGTGCTCCGCGATGCACTCCGTGACACGTTGCTTGTTATTCCAGGAAAAATTTCCACTAGTATAAATAGAACACTTAGGTTCATTTGTAATATATTCTGACCTGGTTGAGCAAGAACGTGGGTTACAGGCAGTTGAGGGGACGAAAATCTCAGGGTTTTTCTCTATCTCCTTTTTTATTTCAATTGCTTGTATGATTAACACTGATTTAACGATGTTTAATCCACAAATGAGTGGCTAAATCCTCTTCTTGCTGAGGTTAAGAACAATTGTATTGAAATGTAATTATTGATCAATTGGTTTTTCATCTTTTCTTCCATGGTTGTTCTATTGATTCTTGTTCTTACTGCATTAATGTGTGGCCAACGTTAATGTATATCTAAAAAGTTCGGTTTCCCTTGAGAGAGCAAGAAATTGGAAAGTTGTGAATTGATAGAATATGATCTTTTCTTAGTTTGGGAAAATTGAGAATTGATTTACCTTCAGGATAGAGATATACTTGAAAGTCGTATTAGTCAATTAAGGAATCGGTTTTGTATGGCTAGAACATGAATTTATTTTTATCACAGAGATGTAGGTGGAAGGTTCATGATTCTTAAGTTGGGTTAAATACGAGAGTTTTAATCCATAGGCAATAATTCTTAACTAGTAACAGGAGGAAAGATAAATCAAATTGTATCGATAATTTGTTTCTCTACATGTTCATTTAACCTCAGCATGCTCATACTTATAGTTCAGACTCAAATTGTATATTTGTTTTAGACTTAGTATAAAATTAGGAAACAAAATATCAAAATCTTTTCTTCACATTGTTATCTGCAATTTAGAGTTAAAGTTTATTGACACTTGAGTAGATTGTTACTTTAGTCTAGTCCCTGTGTGATCGATACTTGGCTTACCTGAGCCACTTTACTACTTGTTCGACCACGTGCACTTGCGTGTAGTCATTCCAAACAGCCGAACAAGTTTTTGGCGCCGTTGCCGAGGACTGGCAATTGGTAAAATTGTTTTCTTAGTGTTAATTTACAAATTCTATATAAGTGCTGACAACTTGGTCTTAGTGCTTGTTTTAATTCTTTTTTATTATTATTATTTTTTTTCTTCCTTTTCGGATACCCTTATTGACATGATATCGTGACATACAAATGGTTTAAATGTTGGATACTCATATTTTGGCAAATCTTATCTGAATTGCGGAGGACACCACTCGTGGCAACACTGTAACACGTGCAATATATGTGGTGGTCAAGATGGCCATTGGAATGGCTGTCCAAATGCATATTCCCCACCCCCAAGCCCCTATTATGATCCTTCTGCTGTTTTTGCTAAATATAGGCATGCTAAAAATGAGGACTTGGGACGCCAAGCTCAAACAGAAGACATGCTGAAACAACTCCTGGAGCAATCAGAAGCAATAAAGGAGGCGATGGCAGTATTAAGAATTCAGCAAGAAGAGAATGCAGAGGCTCTAGAAAGGATGAGCGTCAAAGCCACGGAGATGATTGCTGAGGCTGAAGCTTGTGATAAATTGCAGGTAACAGTTTTAGCCGATATTCAAGAGGAACTATAAGAGGAAGACAAGGGTAAATTTTTGGATGAAGCCCAACAATTAGAATCTCTTGAGTGTCCCCGTGATGGGCTCACACTTATGGAAAATCCATTCATGGAAGAAGAGATAGAGTATCCCCCAGTTGACATTAACGGAGAGATAGATGTCGATGCTGAGAAGGTGTATACAAGTAAGGAGGTCAAGCACAATGCAGTTTCAGATTTGAGGTGTATTGGACCACACTCGAAGCATTTTTCGACATTAAGTTTGGTTGACAACCGAGAAATAGAGTCTTCCAAGCTTATAGAGAAATGTCTAGAGGAAGACCAAGCCCCGTATATTTTGAAATTTGCTAACTCGGAGAGACAAAATGACTTCGCTTACTTAAGGGCCAATAAGTTCAAAAGGCAACATCTACTGCTTGGTCCTTACAATTTTTCACCACCACCCCTGGAGCATAAGAGGAAATTAGAGAAGAAATTAGGGGTGAGATTCATATCCTCAAGGTGGAGGAAAAAGTGGTGAAACTTGATACGTCGTGCCGCGATGGTAAACCAGGCATGGAGGCAACCCGTGAAATTTTTGTAAAATGTGAATAGATTTCGTAGAAAAAAAAATGAAAAAAAGAAAAAATGATTAAAAACAAAATTTGTATTTTAATTGAAACCTATAACTCTAACCAATTTCTTATTGTGAGATGAATTTTAGGTTGAACGGAGGATAAATGTGCAAAAGATCGCAAAGGAAAAATCGAGGTAAGAAAAATAATAAAAAGTGGCAAAACAGTGAGCCCACGCGATGGCTCCGTGTCACGGAGGAGGGCCTCCGCGTTACCCTCTGTGACACGTTGAAGGTGTTTTGGAATTTTTTACAAATTCCAGAACACCTGCGTGATGGCTCCGTGTCACGGAGGGCATGCTCTGCGTTACCCTCTGTGACACGTTGAAGTGTATTTCGCGATGGGTCACACCGGCTCGCCGGGTGACCCACGCGAAAACCCCCTCTTTTTAACCCCATTTTCCCTCATTTTTTCCCATTCCTCACCTCCTCCACGACAAACAATCCAAAATTCCCCCCTTCCCCAACGTGACACAGAGTAGGAGCTCAATTTTATCAACTTTTCTTCGATATCATCGAATTTAAGGTATATTTGTTAACTTCATCTCATTTCTTACCTTATTTTTATGATTTTTAGCATAGGAAGTGAGGAAAACTTGCCCTAAGTGTAAATTGAGCATGAATTCATGTAAATTATTGTTGTTTGATGTTCATAGTATCGATGTAATGGTATGAACTCGATAAATACATGTTTGATTGAAATTCTTGTGAAATGATAGCTAGGGCTTGAATTTGAGTTTAAAAAGGGAAAATTTAGTTGAACTTTGAAATTCTTGCTGGGTTGTGTATGTTGGGTGAGATGAGTTGGTTGTGCTAACTGTTAATATGCTAAAAGACCGACGGATTTTCGGGGTAACGAAATTGTGAGATGCAAGAAATGGGTGAATTGTATAGGTTCATGTAGATAAATTCTTTTTGCTTTTGTTTCTTTATTTCTCCTTGCTAAGTGCTATGTGATGAAATGGAACGATGGTAATGTTGTGGTTAGCTGTACGAAGTCTGAGTAGTACAAAAGAAGTTATACTGTCGAATTCTCTGAATGCACGAGGCATAGTTGTTGTGTTTTGTTTTTTTTAATTGGAAATAAGTATGATCTTGCCATAATGTTGTGATTGTGGCTAAAGACTAAGTGTAGGGTGGCCTAGCTTAACCCAACCTTAGTCGAATCTAATTTTAAGTGGAATAACATTGGACCTGTCTGTTTGGTTTGACAGAAACAATGGCAAGCAGGCAAGATAAAGGGAAGGGCGCATCTACATCGGGCGCTGGAAGGAAAAGAATTAGACTGGGAACAGCAGTCCCAGCAACACCAGCGGTTCCACGTGGCCAACGCCGTCAATATGGAACCAGATGGGTGACATAGGAGGGGAAGAAATGGTACGCAAAACATAAGGAAAACAAATACTTCCCCGAAGAACACATTGCTAGGGAACCGTTGGCACAGGAGTTCCCCAGGATTGTCCACAGGATTGAGGCAGCCGGGCTGAACTTTATCTTTGAAGAGCCCAAGGAGTGCAACCTGCACCTGATTCGGGAATTCTACGCCAACTAGAACCTGACACTCAGAAGTCACACCATCAAGATAAGGGGGCAGATAGTCACTTTTGAGCCCCATCACCTTAATGCCATTTTGGGGGCGCGGGACACAGAAGCCCATGTGCTTCGACAGCTAAATATCACTCCACCATACACGGATATCAGACGCACTTTGTGTGGAACCTGGTCTACAGCCCGGTGGAGCAGGCATAAGGAGAGGGGCTACCATTAGACATTGCCCTACTCACAGATGAACAGGGAAGCCAGGATATGGCTTAAGATCGTTTGTTCCTACCTGATCCCGAGGGGTGCATATGACAGATGTCATCCGGGATCGTGTGTGCTTGGTATAAGTCCTGATGAAGGGGCAGGAGATCAACGTTGGGGCGGTGATTATCTCCACCATGAAGAGAGCCCGTTTGCATCAAGGGCATAGGTACGAGTTTGGTGGCTTACTGACCACGTTTCTGAGGGGCCTGGATATTGAGGAGAAGGCCCTTGACTACATCCCGCAGATGGAGAGGCGGGCCTTGGATGTCACCAAAACTAAGGCACCCGACACCACTAACGGGCCAGTTCTTGCACTAGCCAAGAGACATGCTCGGGATGATCAATACATGGCTCGCATGTTTCGGATGCAGATGCTCCAGCTGCGCATAGGCGGGAGGCCGACAACAGAAGAGGATCTGTGGTAGCTCGAGCTAGACTACCCTTTTGGCGAAAATGCCAGGGCTCTATGCCGAGTGGGGCCAGCTTTTGTGGAGCCCACTGATGATGATGTCCCCACAAATGAGGAGACACGTCGTGATGACTCTGATGTGGAGTCAGATGATGAAGATGGGGGCGATTCAGACATGGGAGACGAGGCAGTAACACCTAACAAAGAAGTGGAATACTTTGATTGATCAGGGAGTTTCACCACCTACTTTCGTACTATGCTGAATTTTATGAACACTGGGGACAGTGTTTGATTTAAGTGTGGGGTGGGAGTAGTTAGGTGTTTGTTGCTGTTGTTATTAATGTATGTCTCTGTTCTGTTGTTGTGCTTGGATAAACTTGTGGCCCTGTGATTTTTGTGTGTATGTCTGTATTGAAATTAAGGTGAAGCTGTTGTGTGCTGTTGAATGTTGTTAGCTGGTTTTGTACATATCTTTGTTTTATCGAAATTATCGATATTTTTAAATTTTTTTTTCTTTTTTGTGAAATTTTTATTTTTGGGTTTCTCGGCGTTTGTTTTTGGTTCTTTTACCGAGAATAGTCCCATTGAACCGAAGTCGTAGTTAGTGACTGTTCCCTGTGATGGATGGATGACGACCGTCTTAAGGGAAATGTAGTCATTAGGAGTAGATTTCTTTTGTTCATTTATTTTTAGATTTTTTTCTTTTGTTGGTTTGCATCCCAAAACCTGTCGTTACTTTATGGCCGCGAAATTCTGGTTGCGTGTATTACATGATATTTGAAATGCAAAGGTGATTCGGATGAAAGAATGCAACTTTGTAAATATGTTGAGATACCTAGGCCATAGAGTTCGATTCGGTGTGATTGAGGCTTAATGTTTGAATTCTTGTAATTAGCTGATTGAAGAGTCTGTGAATATGTCTTGAGTTGAGCATGTGAAATGAGTGTATAGTGAGGTTTCGTTTCTTCCATGCTATTGTGAAGTGTCTAGAACTTGCCTGCTGTGTGTATGAAATGAAATGAAGGATGTGTATTGTAGGAAAGGATGTAGGCATTTCTTTGCTTTAACCGAAAGTTTCTTTTTTTTCATTATTGTACCTACCTTGAATGTACATCCTAGTTAGCCCATTGAGCCTTTAGCCTATTATTTTTCTTTTGTCAAAAAGGTGTAAATCGAGCTTAACCCCTTCTTTTCATTATCCGTGAATTTGATCCAAAACTATTAGGCTCAAGAAAAGAAAATAATTTTCCCACAGTGTCAAGGAGTGAGAATGGTGAAAAGAAAAGAAAAAGCAGAGTGATGAAAGGAAAGAAAAGGTCGAAGGTGCACTCGTTATAAATTAAATATAATGAAGATGTATAAACAATCTTTGTTATTGAGTCAAGTGTGCTTAAAGATATGGGGTCAAAAATAAAGACAAACTTCAAGAATGGGAGGATGAAGGAAGAAACAACGCCCATAAGGTTGATGGGATGTATTGAAAAAGCGCTTAAGGATGCTAGTTATTATTATTGGTTAGCCCAGTGCTTACTAGTTCCATAGCTTACATTACAACCCGCTAAGTCCTACGTGATCTTACATCACACGTCCTTATATTAGTGGAGTAATACACTAAAGGCAAGCCTATGATTCATGACATGATGCATGTGAATTCTTTTGGGAGAGAGTGAAATTGTGTTTATATGCCCCTACATGTAATGTCTTTGAGTTCATGTAATTAAAAAGGGGGAAAATTTCTCTTGTGTTGTGATGGCACATGCTTGACGAGAGATTAAATTTCGTGTTGGATATCTTGATCAGCTGATTTGCATGAGTTTGCCGATATCGAGAGCCGATTCTTGAGTCTAGGAGGTCTTAACGTGTTAAAGGTCATTGTATTGATAAGACTATGCATGTATTCTTGATGATTTGCTATATTAAATAATCAGTATAACCATAGCTTGAATTGTCGAGCTAAAGCAGCCAGGATGGGGTGTCAATTGCATGAGGTGTAAGATTGTTGTTCGGGGACGAACAAGGATTTAAGTGTGGGGTAAGTGATCTTGGGCAAATTTATATGCCCAAGTGATACTCAAATGTGTCATTTTGCCTTGTTTATCTATCGATGTTTGCACATTCTCATATGAATTGTAATAAAATGTGAATTTATACTAACCAACATGATTAGCATGATTTTACAGGAAAAATATAATTGTACGAAGCGAAGATGCATGTTGGGAGAAATCGGAATTGGACTCGGAAGCGAGCAAGGGAAAAAGCACAAGGAGAGCACGAATTAAAGGGGCTCCGCGATGGAGCCGTGTCACGTTGCCATCGTGGATACACTCTGCCTGGTTGGTGAAATTATGCCTAATTCCAGTGAAGGTGCGCATTGGGGCCGTGGCACGTTGGCGTAGCCCCGCGTTGCACGTCGTGCCACGTTGGGCCTTAATACCTAGACGTTCGAATTCCAGTAAGGGTCCGCGTTGGTGGCGTGTCACGGAGGCAGTGCTCCGCGATGCACTTCGTGACACGTTGCTTGTTATTCCGGGAAAAATTTCCACTAGTATAAATAGAACACTTAGGTTCATTTTTAATATATTCTGACCTGGTTGAGCAAGAACGTGGGTTACAGGCAGTTGAGGGGACAAAAATCTCAGGGTTTTTCTCTATCTCCTTCTTCTTTATTTCAATTGCTTGTATGATTAACACTCATTTAACGATGTTTAATCCACAAATGAGTGGCTAAATCCTCTTCTTGCTGAGGTTAAGAACAATTGTATTGAAATGTAATTATTGATCAATTGGTTTTTCATGTTTTCTTCCATGGTTGTTCTATTGATTCTTGTTCTTACTGCATTAATGTGTGGCCAACGTTAATGTATATCTAAAAAGTCCGGTTTCACTTGAGAGAGCAAGAAATTGGAAAGTTGTGAATTGATAGGATATGATCTTTTCTTAGTTTGGGAAAATTGATAATTGATTTACCTTCAGGATAGAGATATACCTGAAAGTCGTATTAGTCAATTAAGGAATCGGTTTTGTATGGCTAGAACATGAATTTCTTTTTATCACAGAGATGTAGGTGGAAGGTTCATGATTCTTACGTTGGGTTAAATACGAGATTTTTAATCCATAGGCAATAATTCTTGACTAGCAACCGGAGGAAAGATAAATCAAATTGTATCGATAAATTGTTTCTCTACATGTTCATTTAACCTTAGCATGCTCATACTTATAGTTCGGACTCAAATTGTATATTTGTTTTAGACTTAGTATAAAATTAGGAAACAAAATATCAAAATCTTTTCTTCACATTGTTATCTGTAATTTAGAGTTAAAGTTTATTGACACTTGAGTAGATTGTTACTTTAGTCTAGTCCCTGTGGGATCAATACTTGGCTTACCTGAGCCACTTTACTACTTGTTCGACCACGTGCACTTGCGTGTAGTTATACCCAACAGAACAAACAAGAAGTTCAATAAGAATTAGGATTTGGATTTTTGGCTTAGTATAAATAGCTTTTTGTTGGTCATTTTGAAGGGGTTGTTGAACATTATTTCATAGAATCAGTTTTTGGGGAAAAACGCATGATTTTTTTGCTAATTTTAAAGATCAATTTCTAGGGTTTTGGATTAAGAATTCTTCAATCTTATTGTAAGTATTTCATGGTTAATTCAAGCTTTTGGTTTTTATCGTTAATTATGAGCAACTAATTCTTCTACTAAGGTTGTGAACCTAATATGATTGCAAAACCTAGAGATTTCATCTTAATAATCAATAGTGGGTTTAAATATATTTGATTAATCCTTATTCAGTTGGGGTTGGAGGTTGCAAACATCAATTCATGCCAAATAACCCTAATTATACTTGGAAGAGTTGATTAGGATTTAATACGATTAATCAACAAGGACTCAAGGCGCTAACCCTTGTTTAATAGATTCACTTAGAAATAAGTTGTATTTACTTGGCAGAATGTAATCAGTTTTATTGAACTCTGATTGGGAATAATTCATCAAGAGAAGCATTACTTAACTATTGTAAAATATTAAGTGATCGTGTAGGGATTAGATGCATATGAATAGAATGTTGCTATCAATATCTTGATTGAGAAATTTTGGTGGAGCAGCCCAAAACGGGAACAACAACCTTGGTTCTTTCTCAAATTGATTACAAATACTTGTATTAAAGCTTACAATTTAGTTTTACATATTAGTTATTTAAACATCATCGAAATAACATCTTAAGACAACAAATCATATATTTATGCACTCCAATAACCTTTTCTCTCCTATTCCCTGTGAGATTCGACCTCGATTTGTACGATCGTTTTACATCATATTAAGGTGTAAATTTGAGTGTATCAAGTTTTGGCATCATTGCTGGGGAATAGGCTTTAAAATTACTGAATGTGAAACACTTTTGATTATAGTCTTGATCTATTCCATCAAACCTTGTTTGCTTTTTTGTGAACTAGGTGACCATGGCTGCTCTTTCTCCTGGCGAGATTGATAGTGTATTCGCTGAAGTGAAAGACGCCATTGATTATCCGAGTGCTATTGTGCCTCCTCGATTTAATGCTTCCACATTCAAGATTGATAGGAATATATGCACCATGTTGAAAGTTGAGGTTCAATTTTATAACTCTACTGATCAGGACCAACATCAATATTTGAAGAATTTCTTGGAGGTGTGCAATATGCACAAGCAAAGCAATATATCAGAAGATGCTATCCGTTTGAGGGTGTTTAAATAGTCTCTTTCTGGGGAAGCCCGAGACTGGCTCTATCATCTTCCACCAAAATTTATCCACACATAGACTAAACTGGTGAATGCATTTTTGAAGAAGTGGTTTCCCCCGAGCAAGAAGGCCGAATAGAGAGACAAGATCTTCTACTTAAGACAATTACCAGGTAAGTAGTTATTTGAGGCTTTGGAGAGGTTTAAACAATATTTTCTTAGAGCTCCCACTCATGGGTTCCCTTAGAACATTCTTCTTGAGAAGTTTTATACTGGGTTGGAGCCTCTTACCAATCGGTGGTGAATAATGTGGTGGGTGGTTGTTTCATGGACAAGACTTATAACCACATATCCACCATTTTGGACAAAATAATCAAGCACAACCAGGCTTGGCATGCAGGAGACAACAGTGGGGGTGTCACTATTGGTGCCTCATTCTTAAGCCATCATGTGAAGGAGAACCAGGAGAGAGACCAAATGATGGCAACCATAGCCACAAATATTTCTTAGCTCGCCAAGAGGTCGACTGAGACTGATTTGAAGAAGGTTAATGCGGTTGATGATGTGCAAGGTTATTCTCCTCAATTCATGGCCAACAATGTCAAGACCAACCTCCTATGCAATTTGAGGATGTCAGTTATATTAATAATGCACAAGGAGGTTATCAAAGACAAAATTATTAGAGTTAAAACAAGAACTTTCAGCCCTCCAACTACCAAAATAAATGGAGACCACAGCCGCAAAGCCAAGGAAACCAATATGGTAGGAATGACCAGGGGGTCAAACCAAAATTGGCAAAACAACAACTTTGGAAATAGGAGCTCAAATGTTATACCCCGAACCCCAAAGATTAAACGCGGCAGTTGAAATGGAGAAAAATGGAAATTTGGCACCAGGTCTCAGAATGAGTCATTTTGTGACTCGTGGAGTAGACCACGAGTCCTGAAGTGACTCATCGTGAGGTAATGGACTTGATTTGAATTTGGAGTTTTGAAGTCCCCACGGACATGACCACGAGTCATGGTCAGTCCCCACAACTCATTGAGTCAGTCTTGGTCAAGGGTTATGGGAAGGTGAATAAAAAGTTTGCAGTGTACCCTACGATTGGACACCACACGTCATGGTATGACACCATGATTCGTTGGATGAGTCGTGGTCAACCTTTGGCGAAAGACTTGAGATGTTGGGCAGTGAAGGCAATGAGTGGTGACCACAAGTTGTGATCACCAATAACTATCCATTAAGTCCCTTGTGGGGATCCTTGGAGGAAAAGTGGCAGTGCATAGGAAGACAGCTGATGATGATTCGCTCCCCCTGGTAACGACTCGTCTAGTCCCTCGTTAGGACTGGCAGTTAGTTATTTTTTGCAAATTTAGTAAGGGCTTTTTCGTAATTCCTATGATACTAAGGCCTAAACTATGTCATTTTAATCTATGAATGATGAGTTTTAAGAGGGGTAAGTTCATTTTAGGCCATTCTTACTCATATATGCAAAGTTAGAGAGCTAGAGAGGCGATCAAGCTTAATTCCTTCAGGTTTTCTTCAATCCTTCATCGGGCAATCTAGGGAGTGGTAGAATCAAATCCTATCAGGTATGTAGGGTTATGAATGGTGAATTCGTTCACACCCATGCCCAATCCCTCTCTAAATCATGAAAAATTCATATGTTGATTCTGTGGGGTTTTAACCCAATGTATGAATTTCTAATTTTCTACATGGGTATGATCTAAATATGTTTCTACTATTGAATTATGATTCATGGACAAGTTTTACATTGTTTTCAATTATTAATCATGTTTCAAGCTTTATAAACTAAAATGCCCATTTATGAAAAGTTCATGAAAGTTGAGATTTATGATGAATGTTTAAGTATGATGAGATATCATTGATGAAAAGCATGTTCTCAAGTTACCCATGTTTATTATCATGTTTTCAAGTGATTTAAGTATTTTCAAGCATGTTAAAGTATTGGGAAATGCCAATATGTTCAAGTGTGATATGATTTCTCCAATTAAGCTTACCACATGGTTTTGGAGTTAAGACTCCAATTTATGTTCAGCTTGTGGTATGGTTTGAGCAATATCTCCTCATATATGATTTAAAATTTGATTTGTATTTGATTATTAAGTTTCATCAATAGATGATGGTAAGCTTTATTAAAAAATGATGGAGAGCATATGTGTATTTTTGGTAGTAGTTTCTAGCACCGAGTAGGCTAAGGGTCGGACGACACTATGCCTCAGAACTACGCACCAAAATAGGTTTATACATATCATATATACTTTGTGACCTCCCTTGTGAGCTATCCGCTACCCCAAAATGGTCTCCGAGCTTGATATCAATATCATGGTATCGTCCTTAGCCTGGGCAAGACTTTAGGCAACCCCACCCACTAGAGTGTGATAGTTGGGACCACGTAAGATATATCTTGGTATGTCGGTTATATGACGAGTCTCCCATTGTTCCTCATGATTTCAGTTATGCATGTTTATAATTCATGATATACATATATATATATATATACATATATATATGTTCTAAAGCAGGTTTGACCCAATGTTCAGTTTTACTTGTGATTATTAGATTTCAGCTTTGGGTCATTCAATTCGATTATGATGTTATGTTATGTTCAGATCATGATTTCAGAAAATAGCATGCAAGCCCTACTGTCAGCCTCTTGTTTTGATCATGTTTTATAGTATGCATGTTTGAAATGATTTTTACTTATTTATGCAGTTTTACTAACCTTTCATACTCAAGACATCCTTAAAGCAGTGTTCCCTTTTGAGAACCATCTTCTTCTCTTTTTATTTTTTGAGGGAACAACCTCCACTCTGTCCCTCTCTTCTTCCAACTTCTTCTCTAACTTAAGCCCTCCATCAGATTCGGGCTAAAATGTGATCATCTCCTGCAGTCGTGGACCTATGGAATCCACAACCCCACACTTAGCCTCTGACAACACACTGACATTACAAAGGTCTCTGTAGTGTGTTGGTGGGTTGATCTCTTGGTAAACTCGGAAAAGTTTTTCTTCATCATCGACCCTCATTTTTAGGGTCCATACTCTTACATTTATAATTGCTCCTCCAGTGACCAAGAATGGTCATCCCAAGATTAGAGGTACCTTATCATTCACTTTAAAATCAAGTATGATGAAATCAGCGGGTATAATGAACTGACCCACTCTAATGAGAAGGTCATCGATTATTCCATCTGGTGTCACTAGAAACTTGTCTGCCAACTGCAGCATCACTCGTGTTAGTCTCGGCTGACCCAACACCAAGGTGTTAAACAAAGATAGGGGCATTAGATTTACTGCAACCCCTAAGTCACATAGAGATCTTATCACTTCAACTTTACCAATTTCTATGGGGAGGGTAAAACTCCCTAGGTCATTGAGCTTTTTCAGTATCTTGCTCATTACCCTATAGCTGCACTCCTCTGTTAGTGCCACTATTTGGAATTCCAGCAATCTGACTTTGTTGGCCACCACATCTTTTAAGTACTTAGCGTACTTGGGCATTCCCTGCAAAACATCAAGTAAGGGAAAATTTATGTGAAGTTCTTTGAAAATATCAAAGATGTCTTTGAAGCATTCTTCCTCCTTGCTCTTCTTATGTCTTTGCGGGAATGGTGGGGTGGTCTCTGTACTAGCTGCAATGATGATTGTGCATTGTGTTGCACAGCAATCTGATTATCTCCCTTGTTAGTAGATGGACCTTGTATGACCAGCTCTGGCTGCACCTCATTTCTATTTTCCTTTGGTGGTGCATCAACCACTTGCTTGCCTCTCCTCAAACTGATGGCATTGACCTGTCGGGGGTTTGTATTTATGCCACTGGGTAATCCTCCCTGAGGTCTGGTATGTTGAGCAGCTACTAATTGACCCATCCGCTTCTCTAGATTGCAGGTGGCCAACTGCTGATTTTTCAAATATGATGTCATCCTCGCCTGATTCTCTGCCAATTGGGTTTGAGTAGCCATAATCTTTCGCAACATCTCCTCAATGTTGCTACTGCTCGACTGGCCATTGTTCTGCCTGTTCTACTGCTGATACTGTTACTGCTGAGGTTGCTGGTAGCTCTGACTCTAATTGCCACCCCAAGAAAAATTTGGGTGACTCTGTCAATTCTTGTTGTAGGTGTTCCCGTAATTCTAATTGTTTCTCTAAACATTCCCCACAAAATTGATAGACTCCGGATTTGCCCCACATTATTCTGCATTGTACCCATTGTTACCACATATTTCACACCAACTAGGAGCCTGCTGAATTGCATTCACCTGTCCCTGCGGTTGGTTCATACTCAGTTTGTTGAACTGAGTCATCATCTGATGCTGAAATGTTGCTAACTGTACCGCCAAGGCTTTGACACTATCCATCTCTATCAGCCCTGCTGCTCTCTTAGCTGCCCTTCCTGATGAATCGCTGTTCCACTATGTATTAACCCAATTTTATAAAATTATCAATGATATGTCTATGGGTCATTTTCCCCTCATGTTCCAAAGCGTGTTTGAAGATTTATAGGCAAATTTCAGAACTTAATTTGATTATAAATTCAAGATTTCAAGTTATTAGAAATTATTTCCTATTATGCAAGTTTTATGAAAAGTAAAGTTTTTGATTCGTGATTTCAAGTATGATGAGATATCTAGCATGAATGAATGTTTATAAATTTCCCATGTATGAATCCATGATTTTGATTTATAAAGTCTATTTCAAGTACGCCTGATTTTAATATTTGGGAAAGCCCACCAAGTTAAGTATGTGTTCATGATTTAGCCAAGGCTAATAAGATTAGCTTGTCATATGTTTTGGAGTCAAGACTCCCACTACAGCTTATGATATATTTTGGAGACAAGACTCCTAATGTTCAGATTTCAAACTATGCATATAATTATGATATTATCTTTGTTGAAAAATGATGGGAGCACTATGTATGTTTTTGGGAGTATTGTCTAGCACCAAGTAGCCTTGGGGTCTAATGTCCTCGGTCTCAGAAATACGCATTAACATACGTTTATATATATTTTTTAGGACCTCTTAAGAGAGCTTTCCCCTTCCCCAAGAGGCCTCAACTGGATATTGATATCATGGTATCGTCCTTAGCCCTGACAAGGTTTTGGACATCTCTGCCCACTTGAGTGTGATAGTTGGGGCATCATGTAAGCTCTATTATTCGGTGCTGTGGTGACTACACGCAAGTGCACATGGTCGAACAAGTAGTAAAGTGGCTTATTTCAATCGAAGTATCGATCCCATAGGGACTGAACTATGGTATTAATTAACTTAAGCGTCAGTGAACTATATCTTTATGAATGCAGACAACCAAATAATTAATATTTTGAGAGTAAAAGTTTACTAAGTATTAAGAATCTAAGTCAAGATTATAATTTCAGTCTGAACAATAGCAATGAGCAAGCTGAGGTTAAGACAAACATGCAGGGAAGTAATTTATCAATTCAATTCAGCTAATCTTTTCTTCGGTTGCTAGTCGGGAATTTATTTCCCATGGATTGGATCTTTCGACTCCTATCCAATTAAGAATCATGAGACCTTAATCTACATTTTTGTGATAAAAGAATTTCATGCTCTAGCCATACATAACCGATTCCTTAATTTACTGATAAGACTTTCAGATATATTTCTATTCTGAATGTAAATCAATTCTCAATTTTCTAAACTAAGAAGAGACCATATCCTACCAATTCACATCAGTCCAATTTCTTTTCTTTTCAAAATCAAAATTGGATTTCTAGATATACATTAACATTGGCCAAACATTAATGAAGTAAAAACAAGAATTGATAGAACAACCATTGAAGAAAAGATGAAAACTGAAATGATCAACAATTACATTCCACTACAATTATTCTTAACCTCAACAAGAAGTGAATTAGCCACTCATTTGTGGATTAAACATCATCAAATAAGTAGAATTCATACAAACAATTGAGATTAAAGAGAAAGAGAAAGAGAGGAACCCCAGAATTTTCGTCCTCTCAACTGCCTGTAACCCACGTTCTTGCTCAACCAAGTCAGAATGTTTAAAATAAAACCTAAGTGTGTTATTTATACTATTGAGAATTTTCCTGGAATAACAAGCAATGTGGCACGGAGTGTATCGCGGAGCACTCCCTCCGTGCCACGGGGGTATCGATGACCCAGCAAATGTACCTCAACGTGGCACAGCTTGCATCGCGGAGCCTTGCCTCCGTTCCACGGTGCTATCGCGCACCTTCACTGGAACTTGAGGTTCCAGGTAATTACACTCAATGTGACACGAAGTGCATCATGGAGCACTGCCTCCGTGTCACAGAGGTAACACGAGCCTCCACTGGAATTTGGCAAAATTAATTCGTCTGAGGCAAAATGCCTCCACGATGGCAGTGTGACACGGCTCCATCGTGGAGCCCTTATTTTTGCTGCTCTCCCTTGTCAACTTTCACTCCTTGTTTCCAAGTCCATTCTCGCACTTCACCAACATATATATTAGCTTCCAAAATTTCCTTTTACCTGCAAAACAACACTAATCATGTTGGTTAGTATAAATTCAAATTTTAACTAAAAATCACATGAGAATGTACACATAACGATAGGTAAACAAGTCGAAATAAGGCATTCGAGTATCACTTGGGCATGCAATTCTGCCCAAGATCATCTATCGTGATGGGGTCGGTTATAACAAGTCTCCTATTATTCCTCATGATTTCAGTTACTCGTGTTCATGACTTCTGATATTATTTATTACATCACGCTTGACCTAATGATCAGTTTATGAGTTTTTACTTGTGATTTCAGCTATGACAAGTCATATGATTTCTATTTTTAACCTTGGGTCATTAAGTTCAAATATAATACTCAGATTATGATTATGTATGTCTCAGATATAGTTTTCAGCATGCAGTCTCTACTCTCATGATCTAATGATTTATATTTATATGTATGATTTCAGTTAATAGTTACTAAGTATGTTTTACTTACCTTGCATACTCAGTATATTTCAAGTACTAACCGCATACTCTATGCTATATCATTTCATGATATAGGTTCAGGTGATCCAGTTCAGTCTCATCAATAGCTCGTTTCCCCTATCAGCTTAGTTTAGCCCTGTCTTGGATGAGTCCTCATTGTTCGAGGGTGTCTATCATTTTAGTTTGGTGTTGTCATTTTGTTTCAGGCTTGGAGATAGATGGGGGTTTGTCCCAGCATCTCATTAGTTAGAGAGGCTTTTAAGACATACACTAGAATGTTCAGCTTTTTAATGTAGCTTTATGATGTTATCACTTGAGTCACTTTTTTTTATTCAGACTTTTGCTTATTCATGCTAAAATTATCAGTTTTCCCTTTAATATATGTTCTTTAGTTTCTACGTCTATGTCATGGGTCGACTTGGAGCCATTCGTGATTCTAGGTCTCGTGTCTCAATCCGAGGTCCCATCTCGGGTTGTGACAGACTTGGTATAAGAGCAAAGGTTTAGAGTGTCCTAGGGTGCCTAAAATCCACATTGATTAGAGTCTTTTTCATAGTGAGAAGCTCTTCACACTTATGGGGAAAGGCTACAAGATGTTTTAGGAAATTTCCCTTCTTTCATGTTCTATCTCATGCGACCAAGTATATCTTTATCCTTCTAACTTATGTTATACCCATTTGCAGAATCATGCCTCCATGCCAAGTGACTAGTAGAAGGAATGGCAATGGAAATGGCCATGACAATGGCAATGAAGATGGGCATCAACTAGCCCTGCCAGCACCAATAGATCCTTTGCCCGAGCAGGTCACCTATGTCATGTTTAGAGCGGTTTCAAATGCTGGCATAGGTTATGACCGCTCAGGTCAATCCTCGGGCAGTGGCCTATGTCCCCCAGAATGGGATGCAGCAGCGGCTAGTGGTACAGAAGATCACTCACATTATGGGGGTGACTAGAGAGGAGAGTTCGAACTTAGCCTACTATCAATTGAAAGGGGTTGCTTACAAATGGTACCACTGGAAGGATGGTAAGGTAATGGGAGCAGTTCCTGCGAGTTTGGATGAGTTCCTGACCGCCTTCTTGGATAGATTCTTCCCTAGAGAGTTGAGGGAGGTGAAGGCGGTGGAATTCGTCAACTTGAAGCAGCACCACAGGACTATCCAAGAGTATGCCTTGGAGTTTACCCAACTTTCCAAACATGCACCAGAGATGGTTAGGGATTAGAGGGATCGTATGAGCAGGTTTGTAAATGGGGTAGCAGATTCGTTGGTGAAGAAGTGCAGGACTATTATGCTAAACAATGACCTATATTTTGCGAAGTTGGTCATATACGCCCAGCAGATAGAGGCAGACCAGATGAAAGAGAAGGGGAGAGAGGCCAAGAGGGCCAGGATAAGAAATTATGTATAGTTCCAGCAGAGGTTCGGTAGAGGACATCATCATCAGTCCCACCAAAGGTCGTCAGCCCTAGCACCATCATTAGCCAGTGTTTCGTCCAGACCTAGGCGTGACCAAAGGGGTAGAGCATCAGGCTCTAGAGGTTAGGGAAGCATGTCAGGAGGGTCTAGCATTCCGGTTTGTAGGAGATGTGGTAGGAGGCACACAATAGAGTGCTAGCGGGTTCAAGAAAGTGCTTCGAGTGTGGGAAGCCAGGACATCTCCTCAAAGATTACCCCTATGCCAGACAAGGCCAAAGTAGGGGTTGTGACCCAGCCACCAGTTTAACAGCTCCACCTACATGCTCATCTCAGTAGGGTGCATACACTAATATAGGTTATGGTTAGCACCAAAACAGATTTTATGCCCTCTCATCTCGTTAGGAGCAGGAGACTTCACCTGATATGGTTAATGGTATGTTACGAGTATTCCATCTTGATGTATATGCACTGTTAGATCCAAGGGCTACCTTGTCTTTTATGACTCCTTATATTGCTATCACTTTTAGAGTCAGTCTCAAAATCCTATCAAAACCCTTCTCAGTTGCTACTTTAGTCGATGACTCAGTTATAGCTCGACGGGTGTACAGAAATTGCCCTATCACAATCATCCAGAAAGTCACCTCATTGACCTAGTAGAGTTAGACATGACCAATTTTGATGTTATCTTCGGCATGGAATGGTTATATACATGTTATGCCTCAGTGAATTGTAGAACTATAGAGTTTTGATTTTCGGGTGAACCAGACCTAAAATGGAAGGGTAGTTCAGTTGTCCCTATAGGTCTCTTTGTTTCCTATCTTAAGGTCAGGAAGATGATTTCTAAGGGCTTTGTGTATCATCTAGTTTGAGTTAAGGATGCTACATCCAAGACCCCAACTCTTCGTCAGTTCTCATAGTGTGTGAGTATCTGAAAGTTTTTCTAGATGATCTACCAGGAGTCCCTCCCGAGCAAGAGATTGACTTTGGTATCGACCTTCTTCCTGATATGGAGCCTATAGCCATTCTCCTTATAGAATGGCTTCAGCCGAGCTAAAGGAGTTGAAAGAGCAGTTGAAAGATCTCCTAGATAAGGGTTTCATCAGGCCAAGTAAAATCCCCGTGGGGTGCCCCAGTTCTCTTAGTTCGTAAAAAGGATGGTTCCCTTAGAATGTGCATTGATTATTGGTAGTTGAACAAGGTCACAATCAAGAATAAGTATCCTCTTCCTAAGATTAATGACTTGTTCGACCAATTTCAGGGTGCTAAGTGCTTTTCGAAGATAGACCTCAGATCCGGCTATCATTAGCTCAGAGTTAGGGAGAGTGACATTTTGAAGACAGCCTTTCGGAGTCGATATGGTCACTATGAGTTTGTAGTTACGTCTTTTAGACTAATTAATTCTCCTGCAACTTTTATGAATTTGATGAATAGGGTGTTCAAATAATATTTGGATATATTCCGTCTTCATAGATGATATTCTCATATACTCTCGGAGCGAGGAGGAGCATGCCGCTCATTTGATGATTGTGTTACAGACTCTCAAGAATCTCCAGTTATTTGCTAAATTCAACAAGTGTGAGTTTTTGTTAAACTCAGTATCATTTTTGGGCCACGTGGTGTCTAGTGAGGGTGTGCAAATAGACTCGCAAAAGATAGAGGCGGTGAAAAATTGGCCTAGACCTATCAGTCCTACCGATAGCAGGAGATTTTTAGATTTAACGGGCTAGGATGAAGAGGTTTGTAGAGGGATTTTCCTCCATTGCAGCACCGTTGACCAAGTAGACTCAGAAAAAGGTCAAATTTCAGTGGTTAGATGCTTGTGAGAAGAGCTTTTAGGAGTTGAACACTCGACTCACTTCAACTCCAGTATTGACCTACCAGAGGCCATGGATGATTGCGTTGTGTATTGTGATACCTCTAGGGTTGGTCTTGGTTGTGTGTTGATGAAGCATGGTAAGGTCATTGTGTATGCCTCCAGACAACTTAAGACTCATGAGAAGAAATACCTGACGCATGACCTAGGTTGGCAACTGTTGAGTTTGCTTTGAAGATCTGGAGACACTTTTTGTATGGGGTGCATATGGATGTGTGATAAAGCTCAAACTCACACTCCTGATAAAGTATGAAGTGGATGTTTTCAATAAAAAACCCAACAAAATTTGGGGTCGATCCAACAGGGAATATCATAAGAAGTAGACAAATCCAGGTATTTAAACTTTTAGGTATGTTCTCCAAATTGGGAGGTTTATAGAAAATAGTTGTAAAATAAGATTTAGAATCAGTTGTTGTTTATCAAGATTTATAATTAACTAGGGTAAGTATTCCCCATGGGTTCATAACTACTTCTAGTTTACACTCATGATCTATCCCAATGCTTACTTGTAGAACTGATACCTAGGGTTCGTCCAAATGACTGATTCATCCTTATTGGATGACTGTACTCAATCAACGGGTTAGTTCTCATGAGTGACTTCAATTTAACTATTATCAATTTGTTCTAAATTAACTATCCTGCGACCTCAGCTCAAGTTATACAATGATCATGAAAATCAAAGATTTGTTGTAATTCTGTTTTCCTAATCTCTACTTCTCTAGGTTCAAGCAAGTAAAGAATTCGGGCAAGTCCTAACATTGTGCATGCTAAGAAACATTAAATATGAAGAGAATACAATACAAGCATTTAACATTGGTTTTGAATCATTTTGTGTAACCCTAGTTTGTTAATCCACCATGGTTCCCACAACCCTAGTTGTGGAGGTTTTAGTATCTCATGATTGTAAGATAATTGAGAGTATTCATAGACAAATACATAAATTAATACTTACAACGATGATTGAAAGAAAACCTTCTTTGAATATTGCAAGAAAAGATGATGAACAAATTCAAGAACAATTGAGAAAATCCAAATTAAGATCTCAAGAATTGCTCTTCAATATTATCAAAAATTGATTACAAACTGAGAATGAACTAGCTACTTAGTAAAAGAAACCTAAATAGCACTTATACTAATAATAAAATCCTTTTCCTAAGTAAATAGGGAAATATCCACATTTGGCACCGACTTCTCATACGACCCGTAACAGGATTGTACGGGTGGTTCCTTGTCTCGTACATCCCTTTGCTTCTGCAGAATTTGGCTAAGTGTTGGCCTCTGGTACGACTTCGTAACAAGATCCCACGGTTCATACAATCAAGCCATGGTTTGATACTGAGGACTATGGCATCTTCTAAAGATTTCTATGAATGTCTCGGTACGCCTCGTACCTTGCTCCTACGACTTGTAATAGCATGTCATAACATGATATCTGCCAAGTTCCAAAAATCTCTGAAGTTTCCCACAGCTCCTGGTATAGGTCGTAGGTAGATTTTATGATCCGTAATTGCTACCCGTACCAGGAGACTTCAACTGTGCAAATTTCTCTAAACTTTTCTACGACTCAAGTTACGGCTCGTACCAGGATGGTATGGCTTGTACCAAGAGTCTTACTTTGCCTTTTCCTTGTACAAACCTATTGAACTTTTCCATGAGCCTCAGTACGGCTCATACAATCTTGGTACATCTCGTATTGAGATCCGTACTTGGCCCCAAATCTGCATTTTTTGCACATTTTCACTCCAACACCTACTTTCCCTAGAAACAAAGTAAAAGTGCATCATATCTATATAAACACACCTAAGTTCATGCTATTTTCCGAGCTTTAAGCATCAAAAGTGTTGTAATCTCCTAGCACATCAACACTCTCAAATTAAGACTTTTTCATGTTCTCGGGAAAAGAAAAAAGAAACTAAAAACGATGCTTAACTAGAAAGTAAACCTACAATACCTACAACCAACACAACAAAATGTGCACTATGCATCACACTCAACTATTAACCCTTTTTATGTTCAAACTAAGTCAGTTATATACACATGTAACCACAATAAATAATATACAGGGATCAAGATATGACATCCGACTATCAGCAGAGAATTGAGTTATCACCAATGCTATTCACATAGATTATTGGTAAAATACAATACAAACCAGGTACCCTCACAGCAAAAGAAGTCCCCAGCACTCACAGATATAGAATATAATGAACTTGGGACTAACAAATGGTACTCTAACTCTCCCAAAGAGGTTCCAAATACTGCACATTGGATACCATAGGCTTACCCTTATTTTCTCTAATTCGACTCTTCGGACAACTAAACTAGGATCACTATAGGACTTTGTTCGGCTTGTAATGTAGGATTTGGACTGGGTATGGTAAATATGAAATTTTAGTGACCAAAATCTCCATGGCAGTACATACTTGTAGCTCTACTTTACACCTTTTTACCCTATTTTCCACTTTGTTTAACTTTCTCTTCCCTTTTCTCCATTTTTATGCAATATATGAGTGTGGTATGTTTTCAACTTTTTCATCCTTTCTTTTTGTATTTTCTTTTCAATTTTGCTTTTTCAGCTCTTTTTTTTCCTGTCACTCCACATCTCATTTTTAACCCTTTTCCTTTGTTTTCCTTTTTCACCTCCCCATGATCTATGCACCCCTACTATAGCCATCCTCAACTTAGGAATTTTTCTTGGGTTGAGGTTCACAATATCCAAGGAAGGACTAGGGACAAAATAAGTTCATTATAAGAAATGGGTAAGGTTGAAGGATAATCAAAGAAAAATAGTCAATTTAAGGCTCAAAATCGAGATCAAGGGATTCATCATCATTTGGTAGGGTATTTTAGGCTAAATTGACTCATCTATCAATAATAGCCTATGATCATCTCCTAAAAACCTATCCTAAAGCCTATGCAAAGACCAATCGGGCAAGTTTTAGATCATCTATGCAATATTGAACTAGGTATATGACCTCACTCACTCATGGTACCGATTTGCATTGAATCTACCTATCCAGTTCATGCACGGCTAACTACAACTACTCATGCTCATAATTCAAATTCCATACAAAGATCCACAAAAGTCATGCAATTGTAATTAAACTACACAGCTAACATCAAAAAATTTTAACAGGGTCAATTTTTTTAAAAACAACAAACTAGTGCTGTAAAATAATTCTAAGCTACTTCTAATTAAACAAAAACATCCTAAACATGCCAGTTCTATTATATAGCATGCCTAAGGAAAAAGAAACACGGCAACAAAATCCCTCGAATGAATCAAAATTTTCAAAAATACAAGTACTCCCTCTCCCCTTTTGGAATGAATGTTTCATCCCCGAAGCATAGAATATAAAAGCACAAGGGAAAGAGACATACCTATGACTACTCAGAATTCACCTTCCATAGGTTGCCTCCCATGTAGTGCCTGATTTAAAGTCATGGTACAACGTAATTTCTATGATTATTCAGGCATTATTAAGGTACACTACCTCAATTCCTCTTATTTTTCGGTGTCTCCTAGATATAGCTTTATCCTTTGTCCATTCACCTTAAACCTCTTACCATATTTATTTTCAAGCTCCACTACACCATATGGGGACATATTCACCACTCTATATGGTCCCATCCACCTAGATTTCAATTTTTCGAGATGCAGATGAAGCCTTGAATTAAACAGTAAGACCGAATCCCCTGTGTTAAACTCCCACTTTGCAATTTTCCTATCATGATAGATCTTCATTCTTTCTTTATAAATGGACACACTCTCATAAACTCTAAGCCGGAACTTATCTAACTCATTGAGCTGGTCTAGTCTCAACTTGGCTGCTTCATTCCAATCTAAGTTCAGCTTTTTCAGAGCCGATACTGCCTTATGCTCTAACTCTACCAGCAGATGACATGACTTGCCATAGACTAACTGATATGGAGATGAATCGATGGGGGTCTTATAAGCTGTTCGACATGCCCACAATGCATCTTGAGCTTCCTAGACCAATCTGTCCGGTTGGTATTCACTGTTTTGGCCAAAATAGTCTTTATCTCCATGTCAGACACTTCTACCTGCCCACTAGATTGAGGATGGTAAGGTGTTTCCACCTTATGCTTCACACCATACTTCTCCAGCAGAGTTCTAAAGAGGCAGTTAAAAAAATATGATCCACCATTACTAATGATTGCTTTGGGAGTATAAAACCTAGTGAATATGTGCTTCCGCAGAAATGTTGTGACACTTCTTCCCCCATTGTTAGGAAGTGCAATGGCCTCCACCCACTTGAAGATATAGTCCATGGCAACCAAGATGTATTTCATCCGATATGAGTTAACAAATGGGCCCATAAAGTCAATACCCTATACATTAAATAACTCTACCTCTAAGATAGGGGTCAATGGTAGCTCATGCGTTCGAGTAATACCACCTTTCCTTTGACACTGATCACATAACTTGACATAATCATAAGCATCTTGGTGGATAGAGGGCAAATAATACCCATACTACAGAATTTTGTGCGCTATTTGGATACCACTATGATGACCCCCAACTAGGGACGAATGGCAAGCCTCCAGAATGCTCAACATCTCTACCTCTGGCACACACCTATGAATTAATCCATCTGCACAAATGCAGAATAAGTATGGCTCATCCCAATAGTATCTTCGAGCGTCAAACAAGAACTTATTCCCTTGGTAGGGTGTCATATCTACTGGGATCATGTTGCTAACCAAATAATTTACATAGTCAGTAAACCAAGGGATCAAGTCTTGAGATGCATCTAGTACCTATTTATTTGGGAAAGCATCATCGATATCAATCTCAACTTTTGCTATAGCCTCAAATTCCAGTCTGGACAAGTAATCGGCTACCTGATTTTCTATTCCTTTCCAGTATTTTACCTCAAATTCGAATTCTTGTAGAAACAAACCCATCTGATCAACTTGGGTTGAGCATCCTTTTTAGACATCAAGTACCTCAAAGAAGAATGGTCTGTATGGACAATTACCTTAGTTCTAAGAAAGTATGCCCAAAATTTTTCAAATGCAAAGACCACTGCCAGCAGCTCCTGTTCGGTGACTGTATAGTTCTTTTGAGTTGTATTAGGTGTTTTATTGACAAAATAGATAGGGTGAAAGATCTTTGCTCTTCATTGGCCCAGGACAGCAACAAGGGCTACTCCACTAGCATCATACATTACCTCAAATGGGAGAGACCAATCTAAAGCTACAATAATAGGAGCAGTAGTGAGATTCTCTTTTAGGCGTTCAAAGGCCTTCAGAAATGCCTCATCAAATACGAACTTCAGCTCCTTCTCGAGTAGTCTACACAATGGTTGTGCTATCTTTGAAAAGTCCTTGATGAACCTCTTATAGAATCCTGCATGCCCTAAAAATCTTCTAATCCCCTTTATAGAAATAGGCAGTGGCAACCCAGATATTACTTCAATTTTTGTCTTGTCCGTCTCTATCCCCTTTCCAGAGATTTTATGACCCAGCATTATCCCTTCTTTGACCATGAGGTGACAATTCTCCCAATTTAAGATCAAATTAGTTTCTTCACATATGTTTAACACTTTGCTCAAATTCTCGAGGCGTGATTCAAATGACTCATCCACAATTGAGAAATCATCCATAAATACCTCGACGGTGTCCTCTACCATGTACGAGACGATCGACATCATACAACGCTGGAATGTGGCTGGTGCATTACATAACCTAAAGAGCATTCTCCTAAAAGCAAATGTTCCATATGGGCAAGTGAAGGTGGTTTTCTCTTAGTCTTTTGGGGCTATAATGATCTGATTATACTCTAAATATCCATCAAGAAAATCATACCAACCTCTGCCTACCAACCTGTCAAGCATCTAGTCCATGAATGGCATTGGGAAATGGTCCTTTTGGGTCCAATGGTTGAGCTTACGGTAATCCATGCATAACGCCAACCTATGACTGTTCTTGTTGGTATCAACTCATTTTTCTCATTGGCTATCACTGTTATCCCACCATTGTTTGCCACACATTGTACAAAACTTACTCACTTGCTATTCGTAATAGGGTAGACTACACCAGAATCTAGCCACTTGATGATCTCCTTCTTCACTACTTCTTACGTCGGTGGGTTTTGTCGTCTCTGATGCTCTGTGCTTGGTACACAATTTGGCTCCAGTTGTATCTTCTGGGTGCATATGCCTGGGGAGATCCTGATAATGTCAGCGATGGTCCATCCAATTTCCTTTTTATGCTTTTTCAATACTGTGACCAAAGCTTCTACTTGCTAGTCTGTCAAGTCGACTGCAATAATTACTAGCAAAGTATTATTTTCTCCCAAGAATGCATATCTTAGGTGAGGAGGTAGTGTTTTAAGCTCCAGAAGTGGTGGTACCTCCACTGATGGTTATGCTGGTGGGGTTGCACGGTTATTTAAGTTAAGGTCTAACTTCTTTGGTCTGATGTTATACGATCCCATTCCTTCTAGAGCATTTACCAATTTCATGTACCCCGGTACACCATCTTCCTCATAATTCATCAAGACGCCTGCTAGTGTATCAACATTCAATATCTCTCCCATGGGCACCAAAAGCCTCTTGCTTTCTATCTGGATGCTCACACGGGTGGTTCTTAAGTGATATTTCCTTACTGTAACCTGAATAATCACGGAAGAAAAAGAAAACATAAATGAGGAAATAACAACTAAAAGTTAAACACAAGTAAATAATCTAATTTAAGTCGTATTCCCCGAATAAAACACCACTTTTTGATAATGCTCAAACTCACTCTCTTGATAAAGCATGAAATGGATGTTGTCATAAAGAATCCAACAAAGGTTGGGGCCGATAACAACAGGGAATATCATGAGAACTAGACTAATGCATGCATTTAAACTTTTAGGTATGTTATCTCTAAATTGGAGGGTTTATAGAAAACAGTTGTAAAATAAGATTTAAAATCAGTTGTTATTTATCACAATTTATAATTAACTAGGGTAAGTGTTCCCCATGGATTCATAACTACTTCAACTGTACACTCATGATCTATCCCCATGCTTACTTGTAGAACTGATAACTAGGGTTCAACCAAACGACTGATTTGTCCCTATTGAATGATTGTAATCAATCACCAGGTTAGGTCTCATGAGCAATTTCAATTTAATTGTTATCAATTTATTCCAAATTTACTATCATGTGGCCACAGCTAAAGTTATACAATGATCATGAAAATCAAGGCTTTGTGATAATTCTCTTTTCCTGATCTCTACTTCTCTAGGTTCAAGCAAGTAAAGAATTCGGGCAAGTCCTAACATTGCGCACCGTTAAGAAACATTAAATATGAAGAGAATGCAATACAAGCGTTTAACATTGATTTTGAATCACTTTGTGTAACCCTAGTTTGTTAATCCACCATGGTTCCCACAACCCTAGTTGTGGAGGTTTTAGCATCTCATGATTGTAAGATAATTGAGAGTATTCATAGACAAACACATAAATTAATACTTACAATGATGATTGAAAGAAAACCTTCTTTGAATATTGAAACAAAAGATGATGAACAAATTCAAGAACAATTGAGAATATCCAAGTTAAGATCTCAAGAATTGCTCTTCAATATTGTCAAAAACTGATTACAAACTGATAATGAACTAGCTCCTTACTAAAAAAACCTAAAACGTATTTATACAAATAATAAAATCCTTTTCCTAAGTTAACAAGGAAATATCCAAATCTGGCATCGACTCCTCATACGACTCGTAATAGGATTGTATGGGTTGTTCCTTGTCTCATAAATCCCTTGGATTCTGCAAAATTTAGCAAAGTGTTGGCCTCTGGTATGACTCATAACAAGATCCCACTGGTCGTACAATCAAGTCATGGTTTGATATTGAGGACACTAGCATCTTCTGAAGATTAATATGAATGTCTCGATACGCCTCGTACCTTGATCCTATGACTCATAACAGCTTGTCATAACGTGAGAACTACAAAAGTCCCAAAAATCTTTGAAGTTTTCCACAGCTCCTGGTACGGGTCATAGGTAGATGTTACGATCCATAATTGCTACCCGTACCAGGAGACTTCAATTGTGCAAATTTCTCTGAAGTTTTCTATGTCTCAAGTTACTGCTCATGCCAGGATGGTATGGCTCGTACCATGAGTCGTACTTTGCCTTTGCCTTGTACAAACCTTCTAAACTTTTCAACGAGCCTCAGTACGACTTGTACAATCTTGGTACGTCTCGTACTAAGATCTGTACTTGGCCCCAAATCTGCATTTTTATGCATCTTTTGTACATTTTCACTCCAACACCTATTTTTCCTGAAAATAAAGTAAAAGTGCATCATATCTATATAAACACACCTAAGTTTATGCTATTTTCCTAGTTTTAAGCGTCGAAAGTTCTGTAATCTCATAACATATCAATGTGTTCATAGACCACAAGAGCCTATAATATGTGTTCACTCATAAGGACTTGAACTTGCGACAAAGGAGATGGCTAGAGCTTCTCAAAGATTATGAAAGGGGTGTCCTTTATCATTCAGGCAAGGCCAATGTAGCGGTATATGCTATAGTAGGCGGCCCATGGAGTGTGTGTCTCATGTCGAGGATGGAGAATAGGGTTAGCAAAGGATGTTCATAGACTTGCTCGTTTAGAGGTTCGTCCTACAGGTACGACGGATGGCAGTGTGATTGTTCAGAATGGGTCAGAATCTTCAGTGGTGACCGAGGTCAAGGCTAGACAAGATGAGGATCCTATATTGGTGAAGTTAAAGGAAGTTGTTCTAAATCAGAAAGTGGAGGTCTTCTCCAAAGGGGGAGATGGTGTACTCTGATATCAAGGTCGATTGTGTGTCCATCTATAGATAACTGAGAGAGCGGATGTTGAGCGAGTCTTATGGATCCTAGTATTCTATCCACCCAGGTGCCACCAAGATATATTGTGACCTATGGGAAGTCTATTGGTGGAATGGCATGAAGGAGGACATAGCAGAATTTGTGTCTAAGTGTCCGGATTGATAGCAAGTGAAGGTTGAGCATTAGAACCTTGAGGTAAACTTCAGGATATTAGTATAACTACTTGGAAGTGGGAAGAGATCAACATGGACTTCATTACAGGATTGCCTCATACCCTCCTGTCATGAGCCAAACATAGGCCCGGATCGAGACACGGGACCAAGAGCCCCAAGAGGCTCCAAGTCGACCCATGGCATGAACATGACATCTAAGCTCAACATAATAAATACAGAATTCTAACATATAAAATAGTGGAAGTCTAAGAATCTGATAACATCGAATATCTAATTATATAACACAATTCTAAAGCTAAAAACATACTATGTCTGATAAGCCTCTATATACCGATGAGTTGATGTGAAAGACCCCAACTAACTCACTAAAATTGAAATTGGACATAGTGAATACAAGCTGAATAAAAGGGTCCTCAAAGGATAAGGACTCGCCAACTTTCCCTAAGAGATGCTAACTCTGAGGATCTGGCTAACGGCGGGACTGAACCTGAAAATCTGAGCCTATACATGAAATGATACCGCATAGAGTATGCATTCCGTATGTGGAATGAAGCCTTGCAAGGGCTAAGGGCGCCACCATGATATCGATATAAAGCTGAAGGTCCCTAGGTGGCAGGGAAAGCTCACAAGGGAGGTCCTAATTAAGCTGAACAAACCTATATTGGCACATAGTTCTAAGGAACAGGGTTGATTGAACCATTAGCCTACTCAGTGCTAGACACTACTCCTAAAAAAATGCATATGCTCTCCATCATTTTTCAATGAAGCTGAACCATCACTTGCAATGAAGCTGAACCATCTCTTACAATGAAGCTGAATTATAACCTGATATACATAATCTAAAAACATAACATGAGGAGCCTTGGCTCAAACCGTACCACAAGCAGAAAAGTGTGGGAGTCTAAACTCCAAACCATGTGGTAAGCTAATAACATGAGATTGAAGTAAATCATGAACATACTTGATCATATGGGCTTGCCCAAACTTATACATACTTTAGATAGTCAAAATCATGGTTGTAAACATGGGTAATTCGAAATCATACTTTCATCATATACATCTCATCATAATTGAAAACATATATCATGAACTCAACCTTTCATGAACTTCCATAATTGGGCATCATAATTTGTAAAACTTTGAAAACGTGAATTGTAATTAAAAACATTATAAAACATGCCCATCAATCATAATGCAACATTAGAAACATGAATAGAGTATACTCATGATAGATACTTAGAGAATTCACAAGTTGGATTAGAACCCCATAGACTCATCAACTAAGGATTTCCATGAATTTGAGAAGAAATTGGGCATAGGAGTGGATGAATACACCTATTCATAACCCTATATACCTGGGTACTTCTGATTTCTCAACTTTCTTTAATGCCCAAAGGAAACTAAAGGAGAATTGATGAATTTCTAGGCTTGATCACCCTTAGGAACTTCTAGGCTTGCATGCGTTGAGAGGGTTAGATTTAGAATGAGTTAAACCCTCTTAAAACACACCTATCTAAGCTTAAAACGACGTAATTTAGGTCTTAGGAGCTTAGGGATTACGAAAAAGCCCTTAATAAATTCGCAGGAAAGAGCATACTGCCAATCTCAATGAGGGACTGGACGACTCATTGCCTGAGAGGATGACTCATCACCAGCACTCATTGCCAACACTGGAAAATATTTACTTTGTTAGTCACCACGAGGGACACCATGACTTGTGGTGACTAGATGTTGGGAACACTGCCAAACCTTTCAACACCCAAGTCAAACTCCTGACCATAGCCAACCTAACAACTCGTGGCCCTGGACATGAATCATGGCTTACCCCATGGTCAAACCCCAAACCACCATCTGTAGCCAACTTTTCCTCCACATCACGAGTCATTTACCGAATCGTGGGTTCTTCACGAGTCACTGAACGGCTCATCCTGTAATCTGGTACAAAAATTTCTATTTTCTCCATTTCAACTCTTGGGTATGATCTTAGGGCTTTTTGGGGTATTATAATATCTCCCTCTTGGGAACATTCAACCTTGATTGTGGATGAACATACTAAAAAGCTGGGAAAAGCAATTGTCATACCAAATACTTAACATTTAGAGCTAAAAACTAATGGAGTGACTGACTCCTGACTGAAATACATGACTGAACTAAATTCTTGAATCATATATACATTCATACATTGACATGAAAGAAACCGGGGCACATGATCTGAACATGAAACTGAATAAAGTACTAGGGAGAAAACTGATACCTCAAGCTAAAATTGAGCGGGAGGGAATAGATGTAGGTATTTAGCCATCATATCTGCTTTGGCTTCCCATATAGCTCCCTCAATATGTTGATTCCACCACAAAACCTTTACTGAAGCTACTTCCTTGTTCGTTAGCTTTTGAACTTGACGATCAAGTAGTTCCATCGGAATCTCGTTGTAGCTAAGACTATCCTCCACACCTACGCTCTCCATCGGGACAACCAAAGTTGGATCACCCATACACTTCTTTAAAAGCGATACATGGAAGATTGGATGTACTGAAGTCAATTCTGAGGGTAACTCATAGGCCACCTTGCCAACATGTCTCACAATCTGGTACGGCCAACATAACGTGGGCTAAGTTTGCCTTTCTTTCTGAACCTCATCACTCCCTTCATGGGAGATACCTTCAAAAACACCCAATCATAAACTTCGAACTCAAGCTCTTTCCTCTTCACATCCGCATTGGACTTTTGGCGACTCTGAGCTATTTTCAACCTTCCCTTATAAGTTAACCTTCTTAATAGCCTCATGAACTGAATATGGTCCTATCAACAAAGCTTGACCGACTTCAAACCAACTAATAGGCGATCTACAGCTCCGCCCATAAAGAGCCTCAAATGGAGCCATTTGAATGCTGGAATGGTATGTTGTTGTATGCAAACTCAATGAGAGGTAAATGGTCATCCCAACTACCTTTGAAATCAATCACACACGCTCTCAACATGTCTTCAAGAGTCTGAATGCTCCATTCAGCCTGACCATCTATTTGCGGGTGAAATGTTGTACTAACTTGACCAGAGTACCAAGTCCCTTCTGAAACGATCTCCAAAACTGGGAGGTAAACTGAGTACCTCTATCTGATATGATGGACAAAGGCACTCCATGCAATCAAACTAGCTCTCGTATACACAACTTAGCATAATCCAACACTGAATCGGTAATTTTGACCAGTAGAAAATGAGCTGCTTTATTCAACCTGTCTACCACAACCCAAATAGAGTCATACTATTGAAGAGTACGAGGAAACCCTGTAAAGAAGTCTATATTGATTTCCTCCCACTTTCAAGTAGGGATGCTAATGTCTTGAAGCACACCTCCGGGTCTTTGATGCTTAACCTTCACTGTTGAAATTCGGACACTTAGCCACAAACTCTACTATGTCCTTCTTCATGCAATTCCACCAATAAACTTCTCATAGTTCACGGTACATCTTGGTGGCAACTAGATGTATAAAATATCTGGAACCATAAGCCTCATGCAACATCCGGTCTCTCAAATCATCAACACTGAAACACACAAATGACCCTAATATCGAAGCGCACTATCTCCCTCTTGGGAGAAGACCTCCAACTTTTGATTATGAACAACCTTCTTCAACTTTATCAAAATAGGGTTCTCATCTTGCCTAGCCTTGACTTGGTCACCAAGGAAGATTCTGATCCATTCTAAACAATGACACCACCATCTGTCGAGTCAACGAGACAAACTCCTAGCCGTGCAAGCCGATGCAGTTCCTTCACTAACTCTTTCCTCTCCTCTTCTACATGGGTCACACTCTCCATAGAAAGCTTGCTAAGAGCGTCTACCACCATATTAGCCTTTCCCGTATGATAAAGGACACTCATATCATAATCTTTAAGAAGCTCCAACCACCTTCTCTGATGTAGATTTAGATCCTTTTGGGTAAACACGTACTATAGGATTTTATGGTCTGTAAACACATCCACATGGAATCCATACAGATAATGTCTCCAAATCTTCAAGGCAAATACAACTTCCGCCAATTTGATGTCGTAAGTCGGATAATTCTTCTCATGGACCTTTAGCTGCTAGAAAAATAGGCTATAACCTTACCTTGCTACATTAATACATGACCAAGGCCGATCATTGAGGCGTCTCAATATACCAAAAACCCATCAATACCCTCAGGTAGGGTCAACACTAGTGTTGAGGAGAGTTGCATCTTCAACTCTTGGAAGCTATTCTCACAGGACTCCGACCATTGAAACTTCCCTTTCTTTTGAGTCAACTTAGTGAATGGTGCTGCAATGGATGAAAATCCTTCCACAAACCTCCTGTAGTAACCACTAAGCCCAAGAAACACCTGATATTCGAAGGACTAACTGGTCTCGGCCAATTCTTCACAGGTTCTATCTTTTGAGAGTCCACCTGTACACCCTCACTTGACACCACATGACCCAAAAATGCTCCAAGTTTAACCAAAACTCACACTTTATGAATTTAGCATACATTTGGCAATCATTAAGAGTCTGTAGAACCACCCTCAAATGAGCGGCATGCTCCTCCTCACTCCGAGAGTATATGAGAATGTCATCTATGAACATGATCACAAACATTTCCAAGTACAGCTTGAACACCCTGTTCATCAAATCCATAAAAGATGTAGGTGCATTCATTAGTCCAAAATATATAGCTACAAACTCATAGTGGTCATACCGAGTCCTGAAGGTTGTCTTTGGAATGTCACTCTCCCGAACCCTAAGCTGATGATATCTGGATTTTAGGTCTATCTTTGAGAAACAGTTGGCACCCTGAAGCTGGTCAAACAATTCATCAATTCTGGCGAGGGGATACCTATTCTTGACTATGACCTTGTTTAACTACCGGCAATTAATGCATATCCGAAGGAACCATCTTTTTTCCGAACAAAGAGAACTGGTGCACCCCATGGGTATTTGCTTGGTCTGATGAAACCCTTGTATATGAGGTCTTTCAACTGCTTCTTCAACTTTTTTAGCTCATCTGGAGCCATTCTGTAAGTTGGAATAAATATAGTCTACGTACGGGGAAGAAGGTCAGTACCAAAATCGATCTCCTGCTCGATAGGAATTTCGATAAATCATCTGGAAACCTCTGGATATTCACGCACTAGAGGAACTAACTTGGATAGTTAGGGTCTCGGATGTAGCATCCTTAACCCTAACTAGATGATACACGCAACCTTTAGAGATCATCTTTTTGGCCTTAAGGTAGGAAATGAAGCGACCTATAGGCACAGCTAAACTACCCTTCCACTCTAGGATAGGCTCACCCAAAAACCGAAACTTTACCACATGGGTTCTACAATTTACTGAGACATAACATGCATGTAGCCAAGCCACGCCAAAGATAACATCAAAATCTGTCATGGTTAGCTCTTCTAAATCTACTGAGGTGACATTCTAAAGGACTATGACAGGGAAATTTCTATGTAGTCATCGAGCTATAACTGAATCACTGACTAGAGTAGAGACTGAGAAGGGTTCTAATAGGATTCGAGGACAGACTCCGAAACTACTAGCAACATAGGGCGTCACAAAAGATAAGGTAGTCCCTGGATCTAATAATGCATATACATCAAGGTGGAATACTCGTAACATACCAGTGATTACATCTAGAGAGGCCTCCTGCTCCTGCCGAGATATAAGGGCATAGAATCTGTTCTAACGCTAACCACCACCTACACTAGCGAAGGCTCCCTGCTGAACTGAGCGTGCTGGTGGGGCTGCTGAACTAGTGGTTGGGTCTCGGCCTCTACCATGGCCCTGTCTAGCTACTAGGCAATCTCTAAGTATATGTTCGGGCTTCCCACACCTGAAATAAGCACCTATACCTACTAAGCACTGACCAGTGTACCTCCGACCACACTTGTCACAAGCTGGAATACTGGGCTCCATAGATCTGCTCCCCTAACCTTGAGAGCCTAATGCTTGTCCCCTCTGGTCGCACCTAGATCTGGATGGCACACTTTCTTCTGACAGCACTGGGTTGACGATCTCTGGTGGGACTGCTGACGGTGCCCACCACTAGGTCTCTATTGGGAGAATCCCAAGCTATCATTCTTGGCCCTCTTGGCCTCTCTCTATTGCTCACTCGCTTATACCGCCTCTATCTGCTGGGCATACAGAACTATCTGTGAGAAGTCAATGTCCTAATGAAGCATCGTGGTCCGGCAATCTTTGACAGAATAATCTGCTATCCCATGCACGAACTGACTCACTCGAGCCCTCTGATCTGTCACCATCTCAGGTGCATATTTGGATAGGGGGTGAACTCTAAGGAATACTACTGGACAAACATGTTATTCTGCCTCATCTTCACAAATTCAGCTTCTTTGATCTCCCTTATTTCTCGGGGAAAGAACTGACCAAAAAATGCGGTATAGAACTCATCCCAACCAATAGGACCCGCTCCGACTGCTCTGCCATCCTTCCACTATCTGAACCAAATATGTGTAACCCCTTTTAACTGATAAGAGGCTAAGTCTGCACATTCCACCCCTGTCATCCCCATGATCTGGGTGATTTTTGAATCTTATTAATAAACTCATGTGGATCCTCATCCACCTTCGATCCGAGAAACTTTGGAGGGTTCATCCTAAGAAAATCTTTGACTCTTGTCGCTACTGCATTCCTATTCTGAGGGACATGCACTACCACCTACTGGTTGACTTGGGTGATCAAAGCCTATGGCAATATCTGGATGGTAGCCCTAAACTCTATATGGGCCACCTGCTCGGGCACATGATCTTCGGGGGCTGGTGGGGCCTGCTGGTGCCCATCCTTATTATCATTCTCATGGCCATTTCCATTTCCTTTTTTCTTTTCTTAACTCAGTGAGGAGGCATGATTCTGCAAATGCGTATAGCACGAGTTAGAAGGATAGAGAGACATTTCATCACACGACATAGATCATAAAAGATGGGAAGTTTCCTAAAACGTTTTGTAGCCTCTTGGTCATAAGTGTGGCATGCTTCACAGCCATAAAAAAGACTCTACTTAACGCGGCTTTCAGACACCCTAGGACACTTCAAAACCTAATGTTCTCATACCAAGTTTTTCACGACCCGAACATAGGCCCAGATCGAGACACGGGACCAAGAGCCCCAAGAGGCTCCAAGTCGACCCATGGAATGAACATGAAATCTAAGCTCAACATAATAAATGTGGAATTCTAACATATAAAATAACAAAAGTCTGAGAATCTAATAACATCAAATATCTAAGTATATAACACAATTCTTAAGTTAAAAACATACGATGTCTGATAAGCTTCTACATACCGATGATTTGATGGGACAAGACCCCAACTGACTCACTAAAACTAGAACTAAACATACTGAATACAAGCTGAACAAAAGGGTCCTCGAAGGATGAGTGTTCACCAACTCTGGCTGAGAGATGCTAACTTTGAGGATCTGGTTAACGGCTGGACTGAACTTGAATATATAAGCCTATATCATGAGATGATATAGCATAGAGTATGTGGTTAGTACGTGGAATGTACCGAGTATGCAAGGTAAGTAAAACTGCTAAGTAAGTAAAAATCAGAAACCATGTATATCATAAAACATTTCATCATAAGATTCTGAGACTAGGGCTCACATGTTATTATCTGAAAACATAATTTAAACATAACTGAATATCATAACTAAATCGAATGACGCAAAGCTGAAACTAATTAATCATAAGTAAAACTAAACATTGGATCAAACCTGTTGAAAACATAATATCATGACTGATGAACATGCATAACTAAAATCATGAGGAACAATAGGAGGCTCATCATATAACTGACATCACCACAATAGAGCTTATATGGCCCTGACTATTACTCTCAAGTGGGCAGAGCCGTCCAAAGCCTTATCACGACTAAGGGCGCCACCATGATATCAATATAAAGTTGAAGGCCCCTTGAGGGCAGGGAAAGCTCATAAGGGAGGTCCCAATTAAGCTAAACATACCTACGTTAGCACATAGTTCTAAGGCACAGGGTTGACTGAACCATTAGCCTACTCGGTACTAGACACTACTCCTAAAGATATGCATATACTCTCCATCATTTTTTAACAAAGCTAACCATCGTCTTGTGATGAAGCTGAATCATAACCTGATATACATAATCTGAAAACATAACATGAGGAGCCTTGGCTCAAACCGTACCACAAGTAGAAAAGTGTGGGAATCTAGACTCCAAAACCATGTTTAAGCTAATAACATGAGATTGAAGTAATTCAACAACATACTTGATCATATGGGCTTTCCCAAACTTATACATACTTTAGATAGTAAAAATCATGGTTGTAAACATAGGTAATTCGAACTCATACTTTCATCATATATATCTCATCATACTTGAAAACATATATCATGATCTCAACCTTTCATGAACTTTCATAATTGGGCATAATAATTTGTAAAACATTGAAAACATGAATTGTAATTGAAAACATTATAAAACATGCTCATCAATCATAATGCAACATTAGAAACATGAATAGAGTATACCCATGATAGATACTTAGAGAATTCACAAGTTGTGTTAAAACCCCATAGAGTCATCAACTAAGAATTTCCATGAATTTGAGAAGAAATTGGGCATGGGAGTGGATGAATACACCTATTCATAACCCTACAACCTGGGTACTTCTGATTTCTCAACTTTCTTGAATGCCCAAAGGAAATTAAAGGAGAATTGATGAATTTCTAGGCTTGATCACCCTTAGGAACTTCTAGGCTTGCATGCATGGAGAGAGATAGGTTTAAAATGAGTTAAACCCTCTTAAAACACACCTATATGAACTTAAATTACATAGTTTAGGTTTTAGGAGCTTAGGAATTATGGAATCCTTTAATAAATTCGTAGGAAAGATCATACTGCTAGTCCCAATGAGGGACTACATGACTCGTTGACTTAAAATGGCGAATCCTAATAAGCACTCGTTGCCAACACTAGAAAATCTTCACTCTTCCAGTCACCACGAGGGACACCACGACTCATGATGTACTTGATGACTCATGGTGACTAACCATTGGGAATACTGCTAAACCTTTCAACACCCAAGTCAAACTCCTCACAACGACCAACCTAATGACTCGTGGCCTTGGCCACGAATTGTGGCTTCCCCCGTGGCAACCCCCAGACCACCATCCATAGCCAACGTTTCTTCCATACCACGAGTCACTAAATGAGTCGTGGGGTACTTCACGACTCACTGGATGACTCGTCCTATAACATAGTGAAAAAATTCCTATTTTCTCTGTTTCAACTCTCGGGTCTGATCTTCGGGCTTTTTGAGATATTATACTGTCGATAGTATGACTCTATGTAGGTGCTTGAAGATAGGTTGACCAAATCAGATCACTTCTTACCATTCAAAACCATAGATTCAGTCACGAGTTGGTTTGGTTGCATGGGGTTCCATTTTCCAGAATCTCGGATAGGGGTACCCAGGTCACCTCCCAGATTTGGAGGCCTTTTAAGAAGGGCCTTGGTACTCAGGTAAAGTTTAGCATAGCTTTTCACCCGCAAATAGATGGTCAGGCCGAGCGGACCTTTCAGGCCCTTGAGGATATGTTGAGAGCATATTTGATTGATTTCAAGGGTAGTTGGGATGATCACTTGCCTCTCATCAGGTTTGCTTACAATAAAAATTACACTCTAGTATTTAGATTGCTCCATTTTTAGCTCTTTATGGGAGAAGGTATAGATATCGGATGGTTTGAGGTAGGTGAGGTTATGTTGATAGGGCCAGATTCAGTTCATGAGGCCATGGAGAAAGTTTAGCTTATTATAAAAAGGTTGAAAATAGCTCAAAGTCGTCAAAAATCTTATGCAGATGTTAGGCGGAGAGAGATTGAGTTTGAGGTTGATGATTGAGTATTTTTGAAGGTGTCTCCCATGAAGGGGGTGATGAGGTTCAAAAGAAAGGGAAGCTTAATCCCAGGTATGTTGGTCCTTATAGGTTTTGAGATAAGTTGGCAAGGTGGCATATGAGTTGGAGCTACTAGTTGAGTTAGCTTCGGTGCATCCAGTTTTCCATGTATCTCTACTGAAGAAGTGCATTGGTGACCCGGCCTTAGAGCATAGATGTGAAGGATAGGTTTACCAATAAGGAGATTTCGATTAAGATCCTTTATCGATAGGTTTGAAAGTTGAGAAACAAGGAAATAACTTCAGTGAAGGTTTTGTGAAGGAATCATCTTGATGAGGGAGCTATGTGGGAAGTCGAAGCAGTTATGATGGCTAGATGCCTGCATCTTTTCCCTTTCGGTTCAGTTCCAGCATAAGGTATCTGTTTTCTCCTTAGTACACTATTCAATTTCATGTCAAGTTCATGTCTCTAAGTTCCCTTCATGTCATTGCATGTATGTATGTTTCAAGAATTCAGTTTAGTTATGTATTTCAGTCGGGGATTAGTCAATCCATCAGGTTTTTGCTTCAGTTGTTCAGTTTTGGGATTGCAGTTCCTTCCCCAGACTTTTACTGTACTTATTCTACATTCGAGGATGAATGTTCCCAAGGGGGAGAAAATGTATCACCCGAAAAGTCCCTAAGATCATACCCGAGGATTGAAATAGAGAAAGTAGGAAAATCTGCACTAGGTCACAAAATGACTCATCAAGTGACCCCTTAAGTCACATGACAGATTATACAGTGACCCGTTAAGTGTGTGCTAAGTTGTAGGAAGGATATCATTCTAGGGACATGATGGGTAGGGTGATTGTCATGTCACCCCACGAGTCGTGATGTGCCCCATCAAGTCTGAAGTAGTGAAGGAAATGGGGTTTGTCCAGTATGCTCAATGGATTTTGGGGACGAGTCGTCGTGTCCCTAACAACTTGTCAAGTTGTCCGTGGGGTGAGAAGGATCCAAGAATGAGAAGAAACTTCCAGTGGCAACAGGTCAGGGGACGACCCGTCAGGCCACCTCACGATTCGTCCAATCCCTCGTTGGGACTGGCAATGTCTAATTTTCTGCAAGTTACTAAGGGTGTTTTCATAATTCCTAAGCTTCTAACTCCCTAATGACGTCGTTTTAAGCCCTGAAAGAAGTGTTTTAAGAGGGTTTAACCTATTCTAAGCCATTAGGCTCCCATGCATGCATAGTATTGAGAACCCTCTTCAAGATCAAGCTAGAATTCTATCAATTCTTCCTAAATTTTCTTGGGCTTTCAAGGATAGTTTGAGAATCAGTTTACCCAAGTATTTAGAGCTATGAATGAGGGTTTCCTTTAACTCTCATGCCCAAATTATTCCTCAAGTTCATGAATTCAAGTTCTAATCCAAGTATATTGTTTTATAGGATTTTAACCCAATTTTATGAAATTCTCTATGGTATGTCTATGGGTTATTACCCCTCATGATCCAAAGCTTGTTTTAAGATTTATGGGAAGATTTTATAACACAATTTGATTATAAATTCATGATTTCAGGTTATTAGAAATTATGCCCTATTATGCAAGTTTTATGAAAAGTTAAGTTTATGATTTGTGTTTCAAGTATGATGAGATATCTAGCATGAATGAATGATTATAAATTACCCATGTATGAATCCATAATTTTGACTTATGAAGTCTATTTCAAGTATGCATGATTTTAAAATTTGGGAAAGCCCACTCATGTTTAAGTATGTTTTCATGATTTAACCAAGCCTAATAAGATCAGCTTATCATATGTTTTTGAGTCAAGACTCCCATTACAGCTTATGATATGTTTTGGAGTCAAGACTCCCAATGTTTAGATTTTAGACTATGCATGTAATTAGGATTTCAGCTTTGTTGAAAAATGATGGGAGCACTATGCATATTTTTGGGAGTAGTGTCTAGCATCGAGTAGGCTTGGGGTCCAATGTCCATGGTATCAGAACTACGCACTAATGTAGGTATATGTATATATTTTGGGACCTCTCAAGATAGTATTCCCCTTCCCCAAGGGGCCTCAACTTGATATTGATATCATGGTATCGTCCTTAGCCTTGGCAAGATTTTGGATGGCTCTGCCAACTTGAGTGTGATAGTTGGGCATCATGTAAGCTCTATCGTGATGGTGTTAGTTATGACAAGTCTCCCATTGTTCCTCATGATTTTAGTTACTCATATTCATGACTATGATATTATGTATAACAGCAAGCTTGACGTAATGATTAGTTTATGAGCTTTTACTTATGATTTCAGTTATGATAAGTCATATGATTTCTATTTTTAACCTTAGGTCATTATGTTTAGATATAATACTCATCTTATGATTATGTATGCCTTAGATATAGTTTCCAACATATTGTCTCTACTCTCATGATCTAATGATTTATGTTTATATGTATGATTTCAATTAACAGTTACTCAACATGTTTTACTTACCTTGCATACTCAGTACATTCTATGTAATGACCACATACTTTATGTTGTATTATTCATGATATAGGTTCAAGCGATCCAGTTCAATCTCGTTGATAGCTCGTTTCCCTATTTGCTCAGTTCAGCGCTGCATTAGGTGAGTCCTCATTGTTTGAGGGTGTCTATCATTTTAGTTTGTGTCATCATTTTATTTCATACTTGGAGATAGATGGTGGCTTGTCCCAGCATCTCATGTGTTAGTAGAGGCTTTTCAGACATAGAGTAGAATATTCAGCTTTGCTATGTAGATTTGTGATGTTATCGCTTGAGTCACATTTTTGTTATGCAGACTTCTTCTTATTCATGCTTAAATTATTAGTTTCCACTTTAATATATGTTCTTTAGTTTCTATTTTCATGTCATGGATTGACTTGGAGCCATTCGTGGTTCTAGGTCCCTTGTCTTGATCTAGGGTCCCAGCTGGGGTCATGACAAATAGAAAAGGCATAAAACCTTTCTAAATTATGTTAAAATAAAGCAATAACTCATGCTTAATAGCCAAATGAGTTGGTAAATTACCAACTCATCAGACCCCCAAACTTGAACTATTGTTTGTTCTCAAGCAAAGCTTTCACTCACAAATGGAATTGACCTAAGGTTATCACATCATGAGGACTGCACACAAACCACTAGGATACAAAATAACCCTAAATCACAAAAAGACTCAAAAAGTAAAAAGACTCAAACAAGTTCACAAATTTCAATTGGTACCACCACAAGTACATGGCAAAAATTACCATCACCCTTTCAGTTCAACTCAAGGGCGTTTTTATTTCAATCAAAATCAACAAGCATCTCAAATCATTAACATTCAACCTTCAAGGTTTGCTTAAAATCTCACCACATAACTTGTCGCATTCTTACCTCTCAATTGAGATCAAGACTTTCTCATTTACTCCAAGTATGTAATACCACTCACATAAAAGAGAGAATCCCATTCACAATTATGCAATTCACACAATATGGATTGTAAGATGATCTAGAAACACTCACTCTCTCAGAGATATTCAAGTGTACACATATTGATCCATAGGCTTTCCTTTTATTTAACTCGCCACTAATGTAGAGTTCCCATGCTTGGAATCACTAAGGACTTGCGGGTCATAATGTAGGCTAGGGGTAAGGATAAGATATCATTTAGTTCAAGTGACTAGAACCTCCCTAACGCTTTTGTGAAACAAATTAACATCCCGCTTATAAGATGGATTAAACTTCACCTTATCTCTCCTTTTCACAATCCCAATTTTTCAAAAGAGCCACCCTTTTAAACACATCAAATTTCTACATTAAGCCTCCTTTATACAAGATATAGCACCAGTCAATTCTTTTCTTTCTTATTTTGATCAAAGGTTTTCAACCAACCGTTTTATTTTTATATTATGTAATCATTTCTACCTCACATTGAAGTTCATTCCTCTTTTCCTTTTTGCGCACATCCCCAAACTTAGGCTTTTGGCTAATCAGCATTTCATTTTCTCATACTCCCCCAAATCTTCGACTTTAAGACCACATTTTTCTTTCATCACTAGTAATTAGGGAGAAATAGGTGCCGAAGTAGAGGATTCAAAAGGGTTAAAGGCTTGTAATGTGGTTTACAAGAAAAAGGGTTTAAGGCTCAAAAACGGTTAACTAGGATCGATGTTAAAGGAGGGCCTTGTTTTCTATGATGTGACTATCCAAAAAGTACCTAAAGTCATTTTCCAAGCTCAATCACATCTAGGATTTCACCTTGAATTATATTCAGGGCAAGTTCTAGAAGATATGTATACAAAAGAATCAAATAATAACCTCACCACACAAGGCATCACAATTCCAAAGAATCAAAAAGCCAAACAAAAGATGCAGGCATCATGACTAGAGAATGCTTTATAAAGTTCAATTACCTCTCTTTTCTTAAGAATTAATTATTTTTGCCAAGAGAAAATGAAATTTTTTGTGGTGCCTGTCAAGATAAGTGCACAGAGACTGAAAATGACACTAAAGTATGACATTTTCTCTTAAGAAAGTTGCCACAAAATCCATCATTGGAAAATGTCACCCAGTTCAACACAAAAACTAAGATAAGAAAAATTTTGCTCCTTGGGAAAGAACTTAGATATGAAGAAAACCCTCAGAGTATATTCACTAACTACTATTCACAAAGCTGATTGTGCAATAGCAAGAAATGACGGTCACCCACTCTATCATACGACCAAATAATGCATCACTAATGAGTGAGATACTCAGAATTCACCCCCAACGAAAATAATGCATTGTCCCTAATGCGCAATATTAAACAAAATAAGGGAAGAATGGGTGAAAGAACTCCTTGGACAAATAGAGGTCTATTTGCTACAAATTGGTTTCTGTTGCAGCATGTGCAACATAGGTGAAAGGCAATTTGTGCACTGGGAGCTTTAGCAATCTGTCCCGGGACATGTGTTGGACCTGCGTGTAGCATGTTGGGGCCTACATTTTGCATATGGTTTTCAGATGCACAATTTCTAGACGATTTTCTTCTAGGTATTCTGGTTGGTACATGCACCAGACATGCATGCCATAAACCTCACGTGCGTCTCGCATATGCTCCGGAGATGCCCTCCGTACATTTTCTAAGATAGCTCATGTCGAGCTTTTTTCTTTCCATATTTTGAACTTATGAATTTCACCCCTAATTCCTTTACCAATTTTCTACTCCACTCGAGGGGTGGTGGTGTAAAAAATAGAAGTACCAAGCAATAGATATCGCATCTTGCACTTCTTGGCCCTTAAATCAGGGATGTAATGTTTCCCTGTTGACCTGTCAAACTTTAAAATGAGGTTACTTTGATCTTCCTCTTCAAAATTCCCCATAGACTTACTTGCCTCAATTTCTATATCGTCAACCAAGTACAATGTTGAAAAATGATTAGAATGAGGTCTAAATCGCTCCATTCTCAAGCATGCATCCACCTTGATATCCTCCCTCTCAAATGCAGTAGATTCCTCAAGAATGATTTGCTGGACTCGTCTTTGCAACTCTAGTGTCACTTCTTCACTTTTGGTATCTTTCATTAATGTTGGATTGGTTTGCTGGAAAATAGCCCTTAACTTTGCAAAGTCCATCTTGACCTCATCTTCATTGGGAGCTAACTCAAATCTACCACCCACAACCAGTTGATATTAAACATTACATGTCTCTATCATAACATTGTTTGGGTTGGCCTCCACTTGTTGAGTAGCAATTTGTAGTAGCTCCACTTTCTGACTTTTCTTAGCCTGGTCAAGTTTTTCTTCATGATAGAAATTTTGTAAGACTTTGAAACATCCTCCCATGGAAAAATCCATGTTTCGGATAACATTCTCATCATCATGTTGCACTTCCTCCCACCAATTAGTCAAGACTCGTTCGTCGTTTTCATTCCCCCTTGTTATGGCTCTCGATAGCTCCTCAACTCCTTTTAGAAAACTAGAAATTTCTTCTTCAAATTTCTGCTCTTCGTCAATTCCACAATTTTCATTATGGTTATAAAGATATCTCTGCTCATCCTTTGAGCTGGAAATCTCTTCTTTAACTATTTCTTCTAGAGGAGTCGACAATTTCATGGGCTTTGAGGAGTTGGCGTCCTTATCCAAAAAATCTTGGAGCATGGATTCCATATGTTTAATTGTAGCTCTTCCTCCTTCACTTGCCATGTCATCATTCCTGTCAAACTAAAAAGAACAACTAATATTTTGTTATAGCAATGGGGTTGATAAGAAAAGTAATTGGGACAATCACCCCAATGTCCACCATGACCACCACATAGAGTGCGATTATACCCATCATAGAAGTGAGAAGGTGCATACCTCTCTCTTCTAGGAGCATTTCCAAAATCTTTCCAGAAATGAGTTTCTCCATAATATGGATATGGGTCATCAAGATATGAGTGTTGGAGTTAAGTGATGGGTGTGAATTGAGAAATAGAGGGAAATAAAATGGAGGGAAAGAAATTTGAAATTTCCTTCAAGAAGGAACTTTGTCCCACATTGGTAAGGAAAAGGGGAATTTGAATGCTTATATTGAGAAGCATATCTTCTAACTATTAAAGAGTTGGGAAGAAGGTCTTCCCTCACATTGTCATCGTCGCTTGGCTCGGCTTCGGCTTCGGTGGTCCAATGATCTAATTGATTGATAATATTTTTAGACCAAATTTATTTTAAAAATCCAAATTAACTATTTCGCGCAACTGGAAGTGTCTACCTTGGACAGGCAAACCATGGATCGTCGTCACATGTGTTTCACCGGTGCTAGCATAGAACTTGCTGAAGGATTCTGTATTTGAAACGGCGGGCCGCGGGTCTTCATCTGTGAAACACCGGTGCCAGCGCAAAATTTCCTGAGGGATTCTGTGACAGACAGGCGTTGCACCGGCAAAATGCCGATGCCAGCACAAGTCAGATCGACTTCCTAATAGACACCTTCTGAATAGGTGTATTCACACCAGTTAACTTCAGTTCTTTGCCTATAAATAAAGGCCTTTTGCCTTCATTTTTGAAGTACTTTTTCGAGAATTTTTCTAGCAAAATTAAAGATCATTCTGCATATTTTGAAAAACCAAAATTTGAGTCTATTGTGCGATTCGTTACCATTCTTCGAGTTCGATGAAGTTATTGGTGTTTGAGGTACTGCTACACTATTAATAGGTTAATCCATTTTATCCTGGGAGGAAGTAATCCAAAACCTCGAGTACAGTGAGGGGATTAAATTCCTTAAGGACACATAGTGAATTCTGTGGACTCGGATATTATTCATTTTCTTTGCTTTACATATTTGAACACTGGACAACAACAATGAGTTGCAACTACCAAACCCCTTTCCATTACATAATGCCATAGTTAAAATAAAAACTAGCGAAAATAAAACAACAAGATGTAATACACATGTGAATAACAAACAACAAAATGGCAATCACACTCCAATCCCCGGCAATGGCTCCATTTTTAATAATGTCCAAAACTACTCTCTTGTTAGAGGTGGCTATGATCATTGCAAAACAAGTAACCCAACAAAGAGTTGGGGTAGAATCCACAAGGATTGGAGGTTAGATTCACCAAACGTCGTAAATTAATTCACACTAGCATGCATCATGTCTAAATAATAAAATAAAATTTGGGGGAATAGTTTGTAAAACGTCAAATGTAAACTTAAATAAAAGCAGGGGGAGAAACAATTGTTTCTAGCAAGGTGAGAGACTAGGGGTGTGCACTTGGTGGGGCATCGATTTAATAGGTATTGACTAAAAGCCTTTGATTCAATTACTGCATGAATAGCCTTGGCTTTGGGCTACACTCTAAGTTCCTCAATCAAAAGAGTGTGTCTACCTTGGGTTTTCTCAAACCCCAAAGCCAAACTCTACTGCACAACCAAACAATGCTTGAGGAAGGGTTTAAACTATTTCTAGCTCCAACACTTTAATTGTCATGACCCAAGCATGGACCTCGGATAGAGACACAAGACTTAGAGCCGCGAATGACTCCAAGCTAACCCATGGCACATGCAAAGAAATTCAAGAGCATAGACTAAAGTATAAAATTTAAAACTTAAGCATGAATACGTGGAAGTCTATATAGTATAAAATAGAAAGCAAAAGTGACGTATCCAAGAGCTGAGTAAACCAATACATGTTTGTCTGAAAAGCCTCTAGCCATAGATGGACTAATGGGATAGCTCCCCCAACTAGTTTACTAAGCCTGAAACTGAAATGACATAACAACATAACTAAAAGGATGTCCTTGAAAGATGAGGATTCACGAACACAGGGACTGAACTGGACTGATATGGGTGCAGGACTAAGGCGCGGCTGAGTCTGATCGCCCGAACCTATATCATGAAATGATATAGCATAAAGTATATGGTTAGTACTTTGAATGTACTGAGTATGCGAGATAAGTAAAATAGTCGACTAAAATGTATTAAGAGTTCATGAGAGTAGGATGTTTCAAACATGAAGTAGTGATTATAATTTAGACATGAGGGCTCAAGGCTTTAAAGTGGTTCATAACTAGTCATAAATATGTCCAAAAGAGAAATTTTGTAAAATATAACTTTAGCCGAATTATCATAATCATGAACATGCATAAATCATAAAGAACAGTGTGAGGATTCATCAGAACTGACACCATCATGATAGAGCTTACATGATTCCCCAACTATCTCGCTCAAGTAGGGCAGAGCCGCCTTAAGCTTGCCAAGGCAAGGGACAATGACATGGGGTGATAACACTAATGAGACCCCATAGGGTTAAACATGAAATTATTCCTATGTTGGCATGTAGTTTTGAGGCCTAGGTTTTCGGAACCTCCAACCTACTCAGTGCTAGATACTACTCCCAAAATCAAACACATGGCTCATATTATAATCATGAAACATACTTGAAGTACATGGGCTAGTTAAAATCATAGGATACATGAACATGCTTGAAATACGTGAACCAGACATAAAAGAGGCCCGTGAGTTAGCCATGAACATAAACTTGATAATTGTATAAGCTATGCATACTTGAGAAAGTCATCATACTTGAAATTCATATGTTCATGAAGGGTTATTGTGAAAATCATGTATCATGATCATAATACATAACTTAAAACTTGAGAGTTGATATATTAAAAGGATCATAGGATTTCATTAGAAAGGAGTTTAACCCTAGAAGTTTATAATCATACTTGTAACTTAGAAAACCAAAAATTCATAGAAGGCTTGATAGAAATATGAAACCCTAATCATAGAATCATCAATTTGATAAAGATAGCTAATCTAATAAATAAATCATGGAGGAATTTAACTGTTACAGCCCATAAGTTTCTGTAGAACGACCGTCATGTGCGCAGGTATATTGAGAATTTTAGCATGTAGCACACCCGGGAGAAGGCTCGGGGGGTGAACACATGAGCGCATCATTGAACGAATAGGAGGCCAGGATCGGAAGGCCAGGCACGCTGGGCGCCGCATCGCACCCCCTGACCCGGCGCATCGCGCCATGGGTATGGTGCGATGGGAGGCGTGTCGCACACCCGCCTGCCATCGCCCAATTATATATATATATATATATATATATATACATATACATATATATATATATATAAGCCTCCAAGTTATATTGAATCATTGTAAACACCTTCTTCAACAGAGAAACAAGAGGGGACAATAATTTTACATGATTTCAGTCAAATTACGCCTTCAAACTCCATCCAAACACAAATTTGCCTTGGATAACGAGTTCTAGGCCTATGAGGAGCATCTCCGCGAAGTTATTTCTTGAATATTCGGTTAGTACACCGGAACCCCGCTGAGTAAAGGTTTTCAGAATTGCTTCAAACTGGATTCTAAACGGCCACAGGCAACAGGTAAGCATTTCTCCCTTCTAAACTCTTGAGAAATTGTGAGTTTTTGGCCGAATGAAATGAAGTTGAAGTTATATTTAACCTATTGAATGATATTGTTATTCACCGACTCCTACTATTGAAATAGCCTCATTTCCTCAGTGTAGAGACTACAATCAAATGGAATTATTGGCTTTAGGTTGGAAACAGTTTGAGTGGATAAAAATCGACATTCGAGGCATGTTAAGGCTTACCCCTTCGACAAGTTATTCTCGTCGTATAATGATACGACCTATGTTCCTAAATAGAGACAATGATGTTATATGTTGTAACTAGCTGTTGCCAGTAGATTATGATTATATATATGTTGTGATTAGCTGCTGTCAGTACAATATGATTACCTAAGTTGTCATTAGGTGCTAGAAAACTTACTAAGAATATACTGCAGTGTCCCTCATTGGGAAGGGGTATGTTCAGTGTGACTAACGCTAGGAGAGTCGTAGAGATTTCCCCAATTTATTTATTTACTATTTGGAAATATCTGGAAGTTTTGTTATCATGCCAAGTCCTTAGAAGTTTAGGTTTAGCTATTGGGCCTGGCTCAGTGGGCTGGACAGTTTAGGGTGCAGTGGGGCATTATAACTCTTCAATTGACGCATGTATAGACAGTAAAGCTCGCCCAGAGGCCGTTGACGTGCCTTGACTCCTACAGGGCCAGAATTTTGATAGAATGGTCTTACCCTAGAGTCAATGGCAATAGGGTTGCCTAGGGAACTGAGTGACAGCCTGTCATCTAGTTAACTACTGCCAGTAATTGTTAGTTGCAGTCGACTTAGTGCTTATCATACAGGTCGCCTGATCTTGGGCATAATTACATGCCCAAGTGATACTTTATAACTTAATTTTGCCTTGTTTATGTATTTAATTATGTACATTTTCATGTCTTTTTATATAAATGAGAATAAATATTAACCAACATGATTAGTCTTTGTTTTTGAAAGAAATAATGCATTGGAGGACCCAATCTATGATTTGGTGAAGTGGAGGAATGATATCGGGAGCAAAACACCAAAGTTGGAATAAATTGGGCGATTTCCATAGGGCTTCCACGATACCTCCGTGTCACGGAGGCAGTGCTCCACGATACACTCCGTGTCACGGAGGCAGTACTCCGCGATACACTCCGTGTCACGGAGGCAGTGCTCTACAATACACTCCGTGCCACGGAGACATTCCACGACAGGCATAATTTTGCACAATTCTCATTTACTATAAATAGGTCCCTTAGCTCCTAAAAACAAGAAGTCACGATTTATTTCTAAAAAACTGCCGAGGGGTGAGGGAGAAGTGGGAGAACTCACCTAGGGTTCATCAATTTCATCTTCTCTTCTACCAATTCTTGAAAGTATGTTACTTTAATTATGTTTTCTTGTAATTATATGAACATGAGTGGATAGAACCCTCCCTCTAGGGTTGAAGCCACAAGATATGATTGTGATTTTGCGATTTTGTTTTGGTTTTAAGTTATTGATTGTTGTTTTGTCTTGCATTCTGAATTATGGTTGTTTTTATGACTGATCACCATGAAAACAAGTGGGTTAAGCTTAGGTACATGCTTGAGAAAGATAACCTAGGCAAGAACAAGAGAATGTAGGGAGCAAGATTTTATCCCACGATATGATTTGTGTTAGGATAGAAATATACCTAATACCTTGCTTGGTTGATAAAATGGGAAGAGCTAGACACCAACTTAGAATTATCACATCACCACTCGAAGAAGTAGTTGTGAGGCTAAGTTGAGTTAAATGATTAGAGGTATGAAAGTCCCTAATCAAGAGCATAAACCCCATAAACCACATCCACGTAAATGAATTGCCCACGAACTAGAAATAACATCCTCGCTCAACAATGTAGTAGTGAGGCTAGTTGGTCGTGTTTAGAGGTTCGAAAGACCATGAACATGCGATTCTAATTATGTGAGACGACAATTGATAGTTTCATACTTAAACCATTGCAAATCGTAGTATCGCATGATTATCCGGCTTTAACTCTAGTTGCTCCTTGAATTAATTCAGAGTATTTCATTGACCTCCCCTAGACTTAATTAACTCTATCGAAAACTTCTATAATCAACACTTGCGGCATTTAATATCACACTAGAACTTGATAGTTAGCTGAATTGGTCCAGTCCCTGTGGGTTCGACATCCGGTCTTAAAAAGGTCCATTATATTACTTGTACGACCCGTACACTTGCGGGCACATCAAGTTTTTGGCGCCGTTGCCGGGGACTCGGTGAAGTTCAGTGAATTTGTCTATTTTTGTGTGATTTTTAAATTTCCTTAAGTGTTGAAAAAAACATTCTTTATTAGTTTTAGATTTATTTTAAATTTTTATTTTTAATCTGATACCCTTCTTAACGTGACATCATGGAATATAAATGGTTTAAATGGTGGATACTCATATTTTGGTGAATCTTGTCTGAATTGTGGAGGACCCCACTTATGGCAACATTGTAATACTTGTAATATATGCAGTGGTCAAAATGGCCATTGGAATGGTTGCCCAAATGTATACACTTGCAATATATGTGGTGGTCAAGATGGCCATTGGGATGGTTGTCCAAATGCATACTCCCCTCCCCCAAGACCCTACTATGATCCTTCTATTGTTTTTGCTGATTATAGGCATGATGAAAATAAGGACTTGGAACGTCAAGCTCGAATAAAAGACATTCTAAAACAGATCCTTGAGAAAACAGAAGTAATGAAGGAGCAGAGGGAAGCATTGAGAATCCAGCAAGAGGAAAATGGAGAGGCCCTAGAAATGATAAGCAACAAGTTCATGGAGATGAGGGCTGAAGCTGAAGCTTTCTCTGAAGTGCAAGTGACGGTTTTATGCAATACTCAGGAGGGACTACAAGGAGAAGATGAGAGTGAGTTCTTGAAACAAGCTCAATTGTTGGAAGCTCCCGAGAGTCTCCATGATTTTCTCACACGTATAGCCGATCCATTCTTGAAAGAAGAGATAGAGTACCTACCATTTGACAGACATGGGGAATTAGATGTCGATGTAGAGAAGGTGGATACAAGTAAGGAGGTCAAGTACAATGCAGTTTCAGACTTGAGGTGTATTGTACCCCACTCGAATCATTTTTCGACATTGAGTTTGGTTGACAACCTAGAACTAGAGTCTTCCAAACTTGTGGAGAAAGATATAGAGGGGGAACAAGCACCATATATTCTGAAGTTTGTTGATTCTGAAAAAAAGAATGACTTCACTTACTTAAGGACCAATAAATGCCAAAGGCAACATCTATCGCTTGGTCTTTTAAATTTTTCACCACCACCCCGGGAGCATAAGAGAAAATTAGAGAAGAAATTAGGGGTGAGATTCATATCCTCAAGGTGGAGGAAAAAGTGGTGAAACTTGATACGTCGTGCCGCAACGTAAAATTAGGCGTTGCTTGGGAGGCAACCCAAGGGTACCATGGGTACTATTTTAATTTCTTGCATTTGTGTTGATTTTATTTATTTTTCATCTTGTGTTGTTTTGGTGGAAAGTTAAGCATAGACAGAGGGGAAGTCTGAGTACCCTTGGAGGAGGAAGCTAAGAAGCATGGACGATAAAAAGTGTGGGGTCAAACACATACTTGTGTAAATGTAAAAGATAAACATGTTGTCAGCTAGGCCTAAAGGCCTCAGGGAGTATTTCTCATCCTATTTAATTTTAATTTGATGCTATGAGGACATAGCATGATTCAAGTGTGGGGTGAGGAAAATTTCAAAATTTTTGTGCTTAACGATTTTTGGTGAATGTAATGCTTGTGAGAAATATTTGAAAAAAAACTTTTTTTTGTGAGTCAAGCATGACTTCATCACCCATTGGTTTTTCTTTTCGGTTATTTTCCGATGGGGGTCTTTGAACTGAAGAATAAAAATTTTCTTTATCTGTATTTAATGTTTTTAGTCATAGTTAGGGACTGTTTCCGACGATGGATGGATGACGACCGTCTTGAGGAAAATTAGTCAATAGGTTTTGGTTTTTGAACCCATAGCTAATTGATGGCTTGAGGTTCTTGTTATGTGCTATACATGATTGTAAGATACAAGTGTGGTTAGTGTTGAAGCATGTGAGAAGTGTATAACTTTGTTTGAGACACTTAGGCTCTTGAATTTTACTCGATGTGATTGAAGCTTAATTTTTAATTCTTGTGATTAGCTGAGTAAGAGTTTGCTGAATGTGTCTTGAATTGAGCATGTGCTGAGAGTGTAAGTTTTTCGAATATTCCGTGCTATTGTGGAATGTCTAGAACTTGCCTGGTGTGTATATAAAATGAAATGAAGGATGTGAATTGTAGGAGATGATTTAGGCATTTCTTTGCATGAACCTAAATGTTATCCCTCACTTTACCTACCTTGAATATTTAATCCTAGTTAACCCCATTGAGCCTTAAGCCTATTCTTTGATAGTTGCAACATAAGCTTAATCCTTTTCTTTCATTAACCTTGAATTTGATCCAAAACTCCTAAGCGCTTAAGTGAAAAATCCGAAAGAGTAAAGGAGTGAGAATCGTGAAAAAGAAGGAAAAAGAATAGTTGTGGGAGTTGAGAAAAGGGTAGAGGTGCACTTGTCTGAAAAGGCTGGAATATTGGTAGGGAGTAAGAGAACAAATTAATGAAAAAGTTACTTATAGAACTCCTTACTAATAAGCTAAGAGTGCCTAAAGAAATGGGGAAACAAAAGAGGAAAAGGAAAGCTGAAAACAGATAAAGGTGGAGTAAGAGAAGGGAAGTTCGTAATGAGTGCGTGATGTATTAAAAGCGCTTGGGGAAGATAGTCACTATTACTGGCCAGAATAGTACCTACCCGTCCCTTATCTTACATTACAACCCATTAAGTCCTACTTGATCTTATGTTGATACATCCTTAAATTAGTGGAGTAAAACACTAAGGGCAAGCTTATGGGTCACTACAAGATGCATGTGAATTCTTTGTGAGAGTGAGCGTAATTTTTATTCATATACCCATACATGGTGTGTTTTGAAAATTCATGAGTTAAAATGGGTAACTCTCTTGTGGTGAAGGCACATGTTTAATGAAGGATAGCATTCATGTTGGATTTCTTGATCAGTTGATTTGCATGAGTTGCTTAGATTGAGAGTCAATTCTTAAGGTTAGGAAGTCTTAACATAGTTGTATTTCATTTCAATGATTAAATCGTGCATGCTCTATTATTAGCTTGCTATCTTAAACAGTCATTGTAGTCGTAGCTTGAATTGTCTTGCTAAATTAGCTATGTGTGAGTCTTCATGTGCATGAGATGTAAAAGGTTTGTTCGAGGACGAACAAGACTTTAATTGTGGGGTTGTGATCTTGGGCATAATTACATGCCCAAGTGATACTTTATAACTTAGTTTTGCCTTGTTTATGTATTTAATTATATACATTTTCATGCCTTTTTATATAAATGAGAAGAAATATTAACCAACATGATTAGTCTTTGTTTTTGAAGGAAATAATGCATTGGATGACCCAATTTATGATTTGGTGAAGTGGAGGAATGATATCGGGAGCGAAACACCAAAGTTGGAATAAATTGGCCAATTTCCAGGGGGCTTCCGCGATACCTCCGTGTCACGGAGGCAGTGCTCCGCGATACACTCCGTGTCATGGAGGCAGTGCTCCGCGATACACTCCGTGTCACGGAGGCAGTGCTCCGCGATACACTCCGTGTCATGGAGGCAGTGCTCCGTGATACACTCCGTGCCACGGAGCCATTCCACGACAGGCATAATTTTGCACAATTCTCATTTACTATAAATAGGTCCCTTAGCTCCTCAAAACAAGAAGTCACGATTTATTTCTGAAAAACTGCCAAGGAGTGAGGGAGAAGTAGGAGAACTCACCTAGGGTTCATCAATTTAATCTTCTCTTCTACCAATTCTTGTAAGTATGTTAATTTAATTATGTTTTCTTGTAATTATACGAACATGAGTGGCTAGAACCCTCCCTCTAGGGTTGAAGCCACAAGATATGATTTTGATTTTGCGATTTTGTTTTGATTTTAAGTTATTGATTGTTCCTTTGTCTTGCATTCTGAATTATGGTTGTTTTTATGATTGATCACCATGAAAACAAGTGGGTTAAGCTTAGGTACATGATTGAGAAAGATAACCTAGGCAAGAACAAGAGAATGTAGGGAGCAAGATTTTATCTCATGATATGATTTGTGTTAGGATAGAAATATACCTAATACCTTGCTTGGTTGATAAAATGGGACGAGCTAGACACCAACTTAGAATTATCACATCACCATTCGAAGAAGTAGTTGTGAGGCTAAGTTGAGTTAAATGATTAGAGGTATGAAAGTCCCTAATCAAGAGCATAAACCCCATAAACCACATCCACGTGAATGAATTGCCCACGAACTAGAGATAACATCCTCGCTCAACAATGTAGTAGTGAGGCTAGTTGGTCGTGTTTAGAGGTTCGAAAGACCATGAACATGCGATTCTAATTATGTGAGACAACAATTGATAGTTTCATACTTAAACCATTGCAAATCGTAGTATCGCATGATTATCCAGCTTTAATAGTTGCTCCTTGAATTAATTCAGGGTATTTCATTTACCGCCCCTAGACTTAATTAACTCTATCGAAAACTTCTATAATCAACACTTGCAGCATTTAATATCACACTTGAACATGATAGTTAGCTGAATTGGTCCAGTCTCTGTGGGTTCGACATCCGGCTCTTAAAAAGGGCCATTATATTACTTGTACGACCCGTACACTTGCGGGCACATCATCGCCCAGGAAGTTATCCCAGTGTACAAGTCAGATAGACCCGTGGGTACCCTAAGGAGGGGACCCTATTAGTAGTTGGATGCAGGGCCAACGCCCCATCCTGCTTGTATAGATACTCAGGTACAGGTTGTCGTGAGTGACTAAGTCCAGATAGACTTACCTGTGAGGTTAAGAATTGTCCAGCAAAGACATAAGAAATCTTAATAGACCAAGTTAAGGTATAAGGGACTAGAACCATGTTATTACAGTATTACCTTCAAGCTAAAAATTAGAGTAAGCTGTCTATGGAAGGTTAGTGGCTGGCTGCTCAGGAGCATGCCCGATTAGTAGCAGCCCCATAGTTATCCTAAGCAAAGGAACTAAGTAGTTGGACATCCGCGACCTTACATTTCGCTTATGAGCTATCATTGTCCTAGCACGATTTTCAGAGTATTGTTTAGGCCACTCTAGATCTCGCCCTATCCGATCTAGACCATTAAAGATTATGCACACTGTCGGGATCCTCTGATCAGACATAGGCACACAGGGTATGCTTGTTGGCATCTATACAGACTATTCTAGGGGCAAGTTGCGTTCACGTTAGGCCTTAAGATCCAAATACGCCTTTTGAGTGGCTAGATTGAGACCAATATGCAGTATATCAGTTGGGATTGACCCCATCTAGGATAGCCTTCTGTTAACCAACTTCAGGGTTGCTAACTTGTCATCGCCTATGGGGCTATTGATCGCTCAAAAGAGCTATATGACAATGTTATTGCCTACGGGGCTATTGATCGCTCCAAGGAGCTATATAATGTCCAATGGGACCATATTCAAGCCTAGGCCACAATTACATCCATCCATGTATAGACCTTTTTTATGCTGTATCGGCATCACTGACCCTCATCAAGACTTGTGTGCCCAGGGTGCAGTTACAGGAGCCCACCGGGCTCAGACACAATTACAGGAGTCCAGTGGGCTTAGATGCGAACCCAGAAGCCAGGCAGGTTGGCTATAGCACCAGTAGAATCATAGAACCTGGATAGCAGTATATAGATTGAAGTGCACTTGCTAAGGCTTATGGGGGCCCCGGTAGGTTATTTCTGTGTTGCTTGTACCTTCCAGTCTTATAGGGGCCAGGTTAGGTTCTTTTTTGTATACTTGTTTGCTAGCTATAGACTACAAATGTATAGTTGTACAGTTTCAACTCATATACGTGTAGTGATTTAATGGATGCAGGTTATGAATAAGAAAGTTTACATGTTATCTTCTGTTTCTTCTTGCTATTCACTTTCAGTTCCTTATCAGTGTTTATTCAGCTTTTCATTACTGCCTTACATATTCGATACATATTGTACTAACGCATAACTCTGGGGCGCTACATACTTGCCTGTAGGTTTAGACAGACAGATTGTGAAACCTCCTACCAGCTATTTAGAGTCAGCAGTTTGGCCAGCTCCTTTCATTCGGAGTGTCCAAGTTATAGAGATTTATCTATCTTTTATTTGTATAGCATTTGGATAGGCCGGGGCCCTGTCCCGACCGATACTTTCACTCTAGAGGCTTGGAAATGATAGTATTCAAGTTAGTTGGTGGTTGTTTGCCGTGTAGGGCCCATGTGTGTGTTATTTTATGCATTGGCCGTGTGGGGCCTAGTATAGCTACTTGTTTTCCTTTCCGTTATAACTAGACAGCATGGTGGTCTTGTCGGCCCGCATAGGATCCCTATTAAGGTTATGTTGGCTGGGTTAGTTGTTTTCTTTTATAGGTGTTGCATGTCTTTGTCAACCCGAGGTTGTGTTTGCTGTTACACCCCGTAAGTTCCTAATGTTTAGTTGGCTATCTGTATGTTAGTCAAGAGTTTTAGAGTACGACGCGTGCGAGAAAGGGCCCGGGGAAAGGCTGATTGAGCACGAAATTGAGGTTGTGTGGGAGAAGGGCGGAGTAGGCTGCCAGAGGGGAAACATATCACGGACCCTTCCCTGGCGCGTTGGGCTCCGTGGCACATCTGTGTTTTGGCGCGATAGAGTCCATGCCACGGACCCCCTATCCACCACCCTAATGTTATATATATTAAGTTGCTTTATTATTTCATTAGATATATATATTCGGCCAGAGAAGAGAGAGTACGAAGGAAACAATAAATTTTCGTTCGTTTACGCTACGATATGCCGTCCAAATTCAAATTAACCTCGGGTATTGAATCCCAAGCCCGTAGGGAGCATTGCTGCGGAGTTATTTTCGTGAAATTTTCCCGGTGAATCGTAACTCCGCCGAGCAAAAGTTATCAGAATTGCTTCAAACTAGTTTCTATAGGATCATAGGCTTCAAGTAAGTATTTCTCCCTTCTGAATTCTCGGGAAATTATATGTGTTCGGCCGTGTTTCGTTAAGTTGAAATATAGTCGATATTAGTATTATAAGTTATTGTTTCTACCGAATTTAGTACTGAAACTAGTCTCATTCTCTCAGTAATACTTTTCCAGCTAGGAAGGACTATTGAATACCAGTTGAAACTCGCTAGTTACTGAGGAAACGACACTCGAGGTATGTTAAGGCAAATTTCTTCAGCAAGTTAGCTTTTTTAGTATTGTAATACAGTTTGAGTTCCAGTAAGAGATTCAAAGGCATATCTATTGTGATTAGCTGCAGTAGTATATTGAGTTCTGTATATTGAGGTCGCAAGGCCATATTAAGTTTTGTATATTAAGGTCGCGAGGGCCATATTGAGTTCTATATATTGAGGTCACGAGGGCCATATTGAGTTATGTATATTGAGGCTGCGAGGGCCATATTGAGTTATGTACATTGAGGCCGCGAGGGCCATAATGAGTTTTGTATATTGATGTCGCGAGGGCCATATTGAGTTCTATATATTGAGGCCGTGAGGTCCATATTGAGTTTTGTTGTATTAAGGCCTCGAGGGCCATATCGAGTTCTGTTATACTGAGGCCATGAGGGCCATAGCGAGTTTTAGTAGAGTAAGGTCGTGAGGGACACAGTGAGTTCTATTAAACCAAGGCTGTGAGGGCCATTTTGAGTTACAGTATACTGCGGTCATAGGTAATCAAATAGTAGAACATATATTGCTTGTATCTGTCGAGGCTTGTGGGGGCCCAGGTAGGTTATTCTTGTATGGGTTGTACCTTCCAGGTTTATGTTAGGTTTTTGTTTGTTTATACATGTGTACCTTGTTAATTAAGTACTACAAATAGTGAGATTGTTCAGGTTAAACTCTTGCCTTTCTGTATGATTATTTCAGTTCTTTAGCCTCCATTCAGTTATTACTTTACTGCCTTACATATTCGGTACATATTGTACTGACGCCCTCCATGGGCGCTGCATTACTTGCCTAAAGGTGTGGCTAGGCACAGACCAGGACCTCCGTAGCTTCCAGCCAGGATTAGCAGCACAGTTAGCACCCTTCCTCCGGAGCTAATAGCTAGAAGGTCTACTTTTGTTGATTGTTCAGTTTATGGGTAGGTCGGGATCCTATCTCGACCACTATTCTACTTCTAGAGGCTTGCAAATGTACAGTACCCTATGGTTTGTCTATTGTTGGTCATGTGGGGCCCAGGTGTATGTTTCATTTTGTGATGACGGCGGTGTGGGGCCTTGTTTAGTTGTTGAGTAGTGGCCTTGTCGGCGATAGCATGTGTAAGTTGCTTGATTTTCATTTCAGTCATAACTAGACATCATAGTGGTCTTATCGGCCTACATAGGACTCCCTATCATTATCTGTTTCTGGGTAGCTGTTTTATTTTACAGGTGGCTATGCGGCCTTGTCAGCCGGGAGCTGTATTTATAGCCGAGATATAGCTCGTTGTTTTCTTGATTTGGGGAGCAAGTTTGCACCAGAAGTGTATAAGTCCAGTCTGATCAGTCCAGACCCTAGTAGGGCACTAGGTGCCAGTCATATCCCCCAAGGCGGGGCGTGACATTTATAGCCGAGATATAGCAGTTTGTTTTCTTGATTTTATATCACTGATAGGCATCAGAGGTGCATGCCCAACCGAGTTAGCCTAGATCCCAGTGTGGCATTAGGTGTCAGTCGTGCCTCCCAAGGTGGGGCGTGACATTAACAACACCCAACCTAGCCCTAGAATTTTAACTTTAGGACATGGGGAATGAGAGATCATGATTTCGATTAAAGAAGGGGCATAAGGGTGGAAGAACACTGTTACACCTCTTAAGTTTCTATTGTTTAGTTGGCATACTGTCCGGCTGGTTCGGTAGGTGTTAAAAACCGACACGCAAGTGCACGTGGTCAAACAAGTAATAAAGTGGCTAAGTAAGCCAAGTATCGAACCAAGGAGACTCTGGATAAGTAAAATTGCTTAAGTATACTATATTCTAGCTTACTTCTAATTATGCTGACAACAACGTAACCAAAAGTTAAATAATTTTTGTTTATAAATTATATACTAAAACTATTAACAAATATTTACTGTGAATTGAAACTATGGATATGAGCATGCCAAGGTTAAGAACAAGTAATGAACTTGATTACAATCATAATTTGGTTAATCTTCTCTTCCTGCTGCTAGCCAAGAACATTAGCCTAGAGATTAAAACTCTCGTATTTAATCTCACTTAAGAATCATAAACCATTCGTCTACATTTCTGTGATCAAATGCAATTTATGACCTAGCAATACAATTCCGGTTCCTAAATTGACTAATACGGCTTTCAAGTATATTTCTATCAGGAAAGCACATCAAAACCCAATTTTCCCAAATCAAGTTAAGAACAATACCCTATTAATTCACAACTTTCCAATTTCGTGCTCTCTTGAGTGGAATTGGACTTTTTAGATGTACATTAATGTCGGCCACACACTAATGCAGTAGAAACAAAAATTAATAGAACAACATAGAAGAAGAAGATGAAAAACCATACAATTCAATAATCAAAATTCATCACCATTGTTCATAACCTCAGCAAGGAAGAGAATTAGCCACTCATTTGTGGATTAATCATCCTAAAACAAGTGTTAATCATACATACAATTGATTGGAAGAAGAAAGGAAGAGAGAAAATCCCTTAGCTTTTTTGTCCCTCAACTGCCTCTAACCCACGTCCTTGCTCCACCAAGTCTGAATTAATTAAAAATAAGCCTAAGTGTTCTATTTATACTAGTGGGAATTTTTTCCGAAATAACAAGCAACGTGTCACGGAGGCCAACGCGGAGCACTGCCTCCGTTACACGGCGTGGATGCGGACCCTCACTGGAAATCCAGGGTCCGGGAATATAGCCTCAACGTGGCATGGCATGCAACGCGGAGGCTTGCCTCCGTGCCACGGAGCTGTCGCGAGGCTTCACTGGAAATTGCCAAATTAATTCATCCTCCATGCAGTGTGCCTCCGCGATGGTAGCGTGGCACGGCTCCATCGCGGAGCCCCTTTACATTGTGCATTCCAATGTCTTTTCCGTGCTCGCATCCAAGTCCAACTCCGATATTGTTCCAACATGCATTTTTGCTACTCTAAATCATATTTTACCTACAAAACAATGCTAATCATGTTGGTTAGTATAAATTCACATTTTATTACCAATTACATGAAAATGTATACACATTGCACAATAAACAAGGCGAAAATGATACGTTTGAGTATCACTTGGGCATATAAATCTGCCCAAGATCACTTACCCCACACTTAAATCCTTGTTCGTCCTCGAACAACACATACACAACTCATGCAAATTACATCCCAACCTTTGCCACTATGGTGCGACAATTTATGCTACGGTCATACCGATTATTCAATTTTTGCAAATCATCAAGAAAACATGCATGGTCTTAACAATGCAATGACCTTTAATACATCAAGACTTCCTAGACTTTAAGAACCGACTCTTGATATCGGCAAACTCATGCAAATCAGCTAATCAAGATATCCGACACGAAAATCAATCTTTCATCAAGCATGTGCCCTCACAACTCAAGAGAATCTTCCCCTTTATGTTCATGCAACACACAAACATTCAAGTAGGGGCATGTCAACATTAATTTCACTCTCTCTCCCAAAAGAATTCACATGCATCATGTCATGACCCATAGGCTTGCCCTTAGTGTATTACTCCACTAATACAAGGAAATGCAATGTAAGATCAAGTAGGACTTTAATGGGTTGTAATGGAAGCTATGGGACTAGTATATATTGGATTAGCCAATAACAGTCACTAGCATCCTTAAGCGCCTTTTCAACACATTCCCATCGACTCATGGACATTGTTTCTCTCTTTTCTCTTTTTCCTCTCATACCATTCATGCTGGTTTACTTTCGTACTGCCCATTTCATCCAACACACTTGACACCATACAAAGGGTTTTCATGCACCTTCATTATCATTTCATTATAACAAGTGCCACTTCAACCTCTTCTTTTCTTTCCTCACTCTGCTTTTCTTTTTCTTTCCACTCTTCTCACTCTTTGACACTTCGGGAAAATTTTTCTTTTCTTAAGCGCTTAAGAGTTTTGTATAGACTTTACGGCTAATGAAAAGAAGGAATAAAGCTTAGTTTATACATTTTTGGACAAAAGAAAGAAAGAATCGGCTAAAGGCTCAACGGGCTGACTAGGGTATACAATCACATAAAAAGGAGAGTACGACAAGAAAAAAATAGAAACTCTCGGTTAAAACAAAGAAATGCCTACATCCTTTCCAACACTACACTTCCTTCATTTCATTTTGTACACACACCAGGCAAGTTCTAGACACTTCACAATAGCATGGAATAACAATACCTCACTTCACACTTCATGCACATGCTCGATTCAAGATGCATTCACAGACTCTTTAATTAGCCAATTACATGAATTCAAAAATTAAGCCTCAATCACACCGAATCGAATTCTACAGCCTAGGTAACTCAACATATTTACAAAATTGCATGCTTTCAAACGAATCACTTTTACATTTTGAATATCAGTTACAACACGCAACCAAAATTCACAACCATATAGTAACTACAGGTTCAGTGATGCAATCCACCAAAGAAAAACTTAACATAAATTAAAATCACTACTCCTACCGACTACATTTCCCTTAAGACGGTCGTCATCCATCCATCATAGGGAACGGTCACTAACTATGACATCGGTTCAATGGGACTATTCTCGGTAAAAGAACCGAAAACAAACTCCGAGAAACCCAAAAATAAAAATTTAAATTTTTTTTTGCAAAACATTGATCATTTCGATGGAAAAATATTTACAAAATATTTTAATATGTACAAAATATTTTCGCAAAATTTTGAAAAATATCAATCATTTCGATAGAAAAAAATATTTATAAAATTTACAAAATTTGTACCAGCTGGCAACCACAATATTTCACAACACACATCAATTACCACAAAAATATGTACAGATACGAATACAAATCAGTTTGCACTCACAATCACAGGGAAACATAAACATACATACAAAACAAAGGAAGAACATACAGCAAATCAGCCCAGCCCTAGCACCTAGCTACTTCCCACCCCACACTTAAATCGAACACTGTCCCCAGCGTTCACAAAAATTAAAATCACAAAATTTTCGGGTGGTGGAACTCCCTGATCAGTCGAAATATTCGACTTCTTCATCCGGTGCTGCTGCCTCATCGCCCATGTCCGAGTCACCTCCATCGTCGTCATCGGACTCCACATCGGAGTCCTCCCGACGTGTCTCCTCGTCCGTGGGGACATCATCGTCAGTGGGCTCAACGAAGGCTGGCCCCACTCGGCACAAAGCTCTGGCGTTCTCGCCAAATGGGTAATCCAGCTCCAACTGCCATAACTCCTTCTCTGTGGCTGGTCTCCCACCAATCCGGAGCTGAAGCATTTGCATACCAAACATCCGTGCCATGTACTGATCATCACGAGCATGTCGCTCGCCCAGTGTCAGCACTGGCCCGTGTGTGGTGTCGGGGGCCTTGGTTTTGGTCACATCAAGGGCCCTCCGGTCCAACTGCGGGATGTAGTCCAAAGCCTCTTCCTCGACGTCGAGGCCCCGGAGGAAGGTGGTGCTAAGTACGCCGAACCCATACCTGTGGCCCTGGTGTAGTCGGGCTCTCTTCATGGCAGATATGATGACCGCCCCAACATTAATCTCTAGCCCTTTCATCACGGCATACACCAGGCACATACGGTCCCGGGTCACATCCGTCATGTGCAACCCCAGGATCAAGCACGAACAAACTATTTTCAGCCAAATTCTTGCCTCCCTGTTCATTTGAGAATACGGCAGAGTCTGGTGGTAACCCCTCTCCTTATGTCTGCTCCATCGGGCTGTGGATCGAGCCCCACACAAAGTGCGTCTGATATCGGCGTATGGTGGGGTGATATTCAGCTGGCGGAGAACGTGGGCGTCTGTGTCCCGCGCTCCAATGATGGCATTTAATTTCTGGGGTTCCAGAGTGACAATCTGCCCTCTGATTTTTATTGTGTGGCTTCTGATGGCCGGGTTCCAATTTGCATAGAACTCCCGGACTAAATGTAGGTTGCACTCCTTGGGCTCCTGAAATATGAAGCTGAGCCCAGCTGCCTCAATTCTCTACACAATACGGGGGAACTCCTGTGCTAGTGGTTCTCGTGCAATATGCTCCTCAGGGAAGTACTTATTCTCCTTATGTTTAGCGTACCACTTCTTCCCTTCATCGGTTACCCACCTCATTTCGTATTGGCGGCGTTGGCCGCGCGGAACAGCTGGTACAGCTAGGACTGCGTGCCCAATCTCATTCGTTTTCTCCCGGTGCCTGAAGTAGAAGCACCTTTACCCTTATCCTGCCTACTCGCCATTGTACCTGTCAACATAAATAAACAAGCACAATGTTAAGCTAAATACATGTTAGCTTCGGCTAAGGTCGGGTTAAACTAAGTTTACCCCACACTTAGTCCTTAGCTACTTTTACGATACTACGGCAAGGATTACTTTATTTACAACCTAAACACAAACAACTATACAATTTATGCTTAGTGCGTTCACAAAAAATTTTCGACAGTATAACTTTTAGCGTACTACTCAGACTTCATACAGCTAATCCCAATCTTACCATCGCTAGCAATTCAACCATCGCACTTAGAAACGAAAACAACAAACAAAAACAACGACAAAAATTCTATATACATACGAATCCAAATAACCAAACCAATTTGAACAATTTTTACATATTCCCAAAAACCCGAGAATTCATCGTCTATTACATTCACACAATATTTGCAACGACTTATCTCAATTCACAAACACACCCCGGCATATAATTCACCAATCTACCAAGTTACCCAATTCGATTTCAACAACCCTAGCCCTAGAAATCAATTTTACAATCAAATTCGAATCATTCACGCAATCGACAAGTTCAAACGCTAATTACAACATTCCGAACATTTATCAATCAAAGAATAATTCAATTTCATGCTAAATTGCTAATTAGGGTGATTTATCTCACCTCCCATGCTCAAATTCAATTAAAATCAACAAAAACTTGAGAGAAACGAGGAAAACATACCTTTACGTTGAATAACCGAAGAAACTTGACAAATTGTTTGCTTAGTAGCGTGGCACGTTGGTTGGGAGAGGGAACTTAGGTGTTTGGTCGCGGAGAAGAGAGGAAATGGGAAAAAAGGGCAAAAATTCGGGGTTTAAAATGAAAGAAATACGCGGGTTACCCGGCAACCCGGTGTGACCCATCACAAAATATAGGGCAACGTGTCACGGAGGGTAACGCGGAGCCCCTCCTCCGTGACACGGAGCTGACGCGATGGCTCACTAGAATTTTTTTTAAAATTCCAGATTAAACCATCAACGTGTCACGGAGGGTAACGCGGAGCCCCTCCTCCGTGACACGGAGCCAACGCCCCAGTGCACTGTCTCTTCATTTTATTCATTTTTTCATAACTTGCCTTTTCCTTCCCGATTCCATGCATATTTTTCTCCGTTTGACCTGAAAACCACCTTACTAAACAAAATTGGTTAGATTAATAGATTTCCCTAACTAAAATGAAAAATACTAACTAAAACGAAAAATTTGTACTAAATCAAGAAAAAGAAAATTTTAAATAAAAACTATTTACACTTTACTAAACAAAAGAAAAAAAATATTTTTCACGGGTTGCCTCCCGTGCAGCGCCTGGTTTACCGTCGCGGCACGACGTCCTTTATGCTCAATTATCCACTAGGGTGGTGGACGATTTTTCACGATCATTGTCCTCCCCCCAGTAGTGCTCACCTTTATCTGGTGGTCTTCCCATCAACTCTCAGGAATCACTCATGTGCTTAGCATTCCCATGATCAATCACATTGATCATCGAGAGTTCCTCATTTACCATCGGGAGCTTGGGTGCTTTGTACACATCAAACACTTCTACCGTATCATGTGCTCACATTGTAAGTTGACCCACAGCCACGTCAATTAATGCTTTTCCGGTTGCCAAAAAGGGTCGTCCCAAAATAAATGGGACTTCAGCATCTGGTTCAAAATCCAGAACAATAAAATCGACCGGAAAAATGAGGGATCCCACTTGCACAAGCACATCCTCAACAATGCCATCCGGCCAAGCTAAGGATCTGTCTTCTAGCTGCAAGATTACGGTTGTAGGTCTAGGAATCCCTAGACCTAACTTTCTGAATACCGAAGATGGCATCAGATTTATGCTCGCCACCAAGTCACACAATCCACGAGCTCGGATACTCTGCCCAATTGTAAGCTGGATAGTAAAACTTCCAGGGTCTTTTAGTTTCGTAGGCAGTCTATTTTGGATCCGGGAAGTGCATTCCTCCGTCAAAGCCACCGTGGCATACTCAGTCAAACGAATTTTGTTGGCCACGATGTCTTTAATATATTTGGCATATTTTGGCACTCCCTGCAAGACATCAACAAGAGGTAAATTAACATGTACCTATTTAAGCACCTCCATAAATTTCTTGAAACACGCCTCCTCCTTGTGTTTCTTGATTCGTTGAGGGAACGGGGGTGGAGGTCTTTCTGATTCAGCTTCTTTGGTCTTCCCCCTATCAGAACTTTGTTCCTCCTCAACATCTGCTGCTCCTGACTTTTGAGGCAGTCTTTCTGGTTCCACCTCCTTCAACTGCAAACCACTCCTCGTGGTCACCGCATTTACCTGCTTCGGATTAGGATCTGTGTCGCTAGGCAGTCCTCCTCTGGGCCTTGTGTTTTGGGCACTAGCAAATTTCCCAAATTGATACTCAAGAGCCTTGGTCGCTAATTGATTATTTTTCACTTCGGCTGCCAATTTAACATAGTCAGCCTGCAATTGCGCCTGATTAGCGATCATGGTCTTGAACATTTCCTCAATGGTAGGTGATGGTGGTGGAGGAGGGGCATTGTGATTTCTGAATTGAGATTGGTAGTTCTGTTGCCCTCCTTGATTCCTGTGCATACCCTGACCCGAACTTTGGCCTTGTTGATTGTTGCTACCCCACGAAAAATTTGGATGGTTCCTCCAATTTGAGTTGTAGCCACTACCAAACTGCTGCTGATTTCTTTGTGCACTGCCCACAAAGTTAACCGAATCTGGGTTTGCTCCACAGCACTAAGCTGAGTGCTCACTGCTAGCACACACTTCACACCATATTTGTTGGACCGCATTGACTGAAGCTGAAGGCTGGTTCAAGTTCATATTGCTGAAGTGGTTGTTCAACTGATTCTGCAAGGCAGCTATCTGTGCAGTGATAGCTGTAAATCCATCCACTTCAAGCACTCCCGCTGCTTTCCTTGCTCCACCTCGAGATGAATCTGCATTCCATTCTGGATTGCCCTGTGAAATCCGGTTGAGCAAAGTGTACAGCTCCTCATAAGTCTTTTCCAGCGCTTGCCCTCCAGCTGCTGAATCTAGCAAAATTTTAGTATGGGGTTCCAAACCCTCAATAAATGTGTGTACCAACACCTCATTGGACTAATGATGATGAGGACAGTCCCGCAACATGGATTTAAATCTTTCCCAGGCTTGATATAAATTTTCTCCCTCCCTCTGTTTGAAACTTAGAATTTGACTTCTAAGTCTGGCTGTTTTACCAGAGGGAAAAAATCTTATCAAAAACTTTCGTGCAAGATCATCCCACGTTGATATAGAATTTGGTGGTTCAGCTTTTAACCACCTCTTGGCTTCACCAAGTAAGGAAAACGGAAATAGGGTGAGCCGAACATAATCAGGTGACACTCCAGCGGGTATATAAGTGTCACTTATCTCCAAAAAATTCTGGAGATGTTGTTGTGGGTCTTCATCAGGGAGACCGGTAAATTGCCCGCTTGTGTGCAATAGTTGCACCATGTTCTACTTTAATTCAAATCTCCCTCCAGGCTCTGGTTTACGGATACTTGAATGTACATTGTTGGCATGTGGGATTGCCACCTCGCGAACCGGCCTTGCTGCTGCTTCGTCGGGCACTAACACTGCCCTCACAACCGGTGGATTTTGTTGCTCCATAATAGACTGTCTGAGCAACTGCAGCTTCTTTTGTAGAGCTTCTCTGCGTTTACTATGAAATTCACGTTCAGGCTCTGTATAAGATTCCACCAGCTCCTTGTCCTTTGCCAGTGTTCACAGAAATCAAGTCTGCAAAATACAGGCTAAGACCAAGTTGTCAACACTTAAGAAAATAAAACAAAAATACAGTAAATTTACACTTAACACAATTTCACCAATTGCCTAGTCTCCCCGGCAACGGCGCCAAAAACTTGTCCGGCTGGTTCGGTAGGTGTTAAAAACCGACACGCAAGTGCACGTGGTCAAACAAGTAATAAAGTGGCTAAGTAAGTCAAGTATCGAACCAAGGAGACTCTGGATAAGTAAAATTGCTTAAGTATACTATATTCTAGCTTACTTCTAATTATGCTGACAACAACGTAATCAAAAGTTAAATAATTTTTGTTTATAAATTATATACTAAAACTATTAACAAATATTTACTGTGAATTGAAACTATGGATATGAGCATGCCAAGGTTAAGAACAAGTAATGAACTTGATTACAATCATAATTTGGTTAATCTTCTCTTCCTGTTGCTAGCCAAGAACATTAGCCTAGAGAATAAACTCTCGTATTTAATCTCACTTAAGAATCATAAACCATTCGTCTACATTTCTGTGATCAAATGCAATTTATGACGTAGCAATACAATTCCGGTTCCTAAATTGACTAATATGGCTTTCAAGTATATTTCTATCAGGAAAGCACATCAAAACCCAATTTTCCCAAATCAAGTTAAGAACAATACCCTATTAATTCACAACTTTCCAATTTCGTGCTCTCTCGAGTGGAATTGGACTTTTTAGATGTACATTAATGTCGGCCACACACTAATGCAGTAGAAACAAGAATTAATAGAACAACATAGAAGAAGAAGATGACAAACCATACAATTCAATAATCAAAATTCATCACCATTGCTCATAACCTCAGCAAGGAAGAGAATTAGCCACTCATTTGTGGATTAATCATCCTAAAACAAGTGTTAATCATACATACAATTGATTGAAAGAAGAAAGGAAGAGAGAAAATCCCTTAGCTTTTTCGTCCCTCAACTGCCTCTAACCCACGTCCTTGCTCCACCAAGTCTGAATTAATTAAAAATAAGCCTAAGTGTTCTATTTATACTAGTGGGAATTTTTCCCGGAATAACAAGCAACGTGTCACGGAGGCCAACGCGGAGCACTGCCTCCGTGACACGGTGTGGACACGGACCCTCACTTGAAATCCAGGGTCCGGGAATATAGCCTCAACGTGGCACGACATGCAACGCGGAGGCTTGCCTCCGTGCCACGGAGCTGTCGCGAGGCTTCACTGGAAATTGCCAAATTAATTCATCCTCCATGCAGTGTGCCTCTGCGATGGTAGCGTGGCACGGCTCCATCGCGGAGCCGCTTTACATTGTGCATTCCAATGTCTTTTCCGTGCTCGCATCCAAGTCCAACTCCGATATTGTTCCAACATGCATTTTTGCTCCTCTAAATCATATTTTACCTACAAAACAATGCTAATCATGTTGGTTAGTATAAATTCACATTTTATTACCAATTACATGAAAATGTATACACATTGCACAATAAACAAGGCGAAAATGATACGTTTGAGTATCACTTGGGCATATAAATCTGCCAAAGATCACATACTCGTACATAAGTCAAGAGTTTTAGAGTACGATGTGTATGAGAAAGAGCCCGGGGAAAGTTCGAACGAGCGCGGAATCGAGGTAGCAAGAGAGAAGGCCGGACAGGATGCAACAGGGGAAATGTGTCATGGACCCCCTCCCCCTCCCTGCACATTGGGCGCCGTGACATGGCCCAAGATTACCGTTATGGGGTTCGCGACACGGACCCCCTATCCATCACCCAAGTTATATATAAGTTCAATTGAATCATTTGGTATTATATCAAATAAACAGAACCTCGTCCAGAGAACGAAAAATATGACATTTTCAAGTAATTTCCTTATGAATACGCTGTCGAACACCATCCAAATTCAAATTAACTTCAGGTATCGGGTTATAAGCCTACAAGGAGCATCACTACGGAGTTAGTTTCTCGAAACACGCTTGGCGAATCGGAACATTGTTGAGTAGAAGTGATCAGAATTGCTCCAAATTGCTTCCTAAACAATCACAGGCATCAAGTAAGAATTTCTCCCTTCTAAACTCTCGGGAAATTATAGGTTTTTGGTCATATTTTGCGAAGTTGGATATTATTGTTATTAGTATTAAAAGTTATCATTTTAAGGCGGATTTGGTATTAAAATTACTCTCTTTTTCACAGTAATACAAGTTACAGTTGGAAAGAGCCGCTGAATTCAAACTGAAACTAGCTAGTTAATCAGGAATCGACGATCGAGGTATGTTAAGGCGAATTTCTTCAGCAAGTTAGTTTCCATAGTACTGTAATACAGTCGGAATCCCAATAAGAAATCCAAAAGTCTTGTTATTTTGAATAGCTATTGTTATTAGCTGAGATCATTACTTATGTTTAGTTTGGGATTGACTTTGCCTTGTAAAGCCTTCCATAACCAACCCAGGGTTACTAGTGTGTCGTTGCCCACCAGGGGCTAGATGATGTTGCTCAAAGGAGCGGCATGCCATCCACGAGGGACGAAGATGAGTTCCGAGGACCTTATACATTCCATTCCATGGCTGGACTATTTTTATGTTGTATCAGCACCACACCCCCATCGAGCCTAGTTCTTGGGGTATAGATAGCAGGAGTCCATCGGACTCAAACACAACTATAGTTCAGGGGATGAGCAGGCTCAGTTGCAAACCTAGGGACTAGTTGGATGGCTATGGTTATTAATTGACTCATTTTGACCTTGTTTGGGGTATATAGATTGAAGTGTGCTCGCCGGGGCTCATGGGGGCCCCGAGTGGGTTATTCTGTGCTGGTTGTTCCTTCCGGCTTATTGGGGTCAGGTAAGGTTCTTGTTTGCACTATTTACTATTAGATTAGATAGCAAAAAGTTGAGTTATCCAGGTTATACCTCTATCTCTTTCACTCAGTTACTTTCAGTTTCATCTTGAGTTTTATCAGTTATTGCCTTACATATTCGGTACATATCGTATTGACGCCCATCTTGGGATGCTGCATTATTTACCTACAGGTGCGGGTAAACACAGATCATGACCTTCTTAGATTTCATCCAGAGCTACCAGTGCAGTCGGCTCCTTTCCTCTGGAGCTAACAGTTAGAAGGTTTACTCTTTTGGTTGTACAGTATATAGGTAGGTCAAGGTCCTATCTCAACCATTATTCCACTCCTAGAGGCTTGCAGATTTTACAATTTCAGGTTAGTTTGTTGTTGGCCGTGTGGGGCCTATATATGTGTTAGTTCATGTGGTGATTGGGTGGGGCCTTTTTTAGCTGCTAGATAGTGGCCTTGTCGGCTATAGTATAGTTATAATTGTCTAATTTTCGTTTAAGTCATAACTAGACAGCATGATGGTCTTGTCGGCCCGCATAGGATTCCCTTTATTTGCCTGTTGAGTCCCTAAGCTTACCATATTCTGTTTGTCCACAGAGAAATGTCGAACACGCGACAGACCATGACTGGCAAAAAGTTAGACGTCGCAGCAGGAGAGGGCACTAGCAGGGTGCCTCAGCCAGAGTCAGCCCAATCTGAGGGTGACAAGGAGACCCCATCTTGGTCTCCCCAGCAATCTACGCCCCCTCAGGAGCTGTCCAGAGTGGCAGATGCATCGACACCACCTTCTTCAGTCCCTATACCGATGCCATCAGATCAGGAGGTTAGGAGTGTTGTTTTTATGTTAGCTCAGATGATGACTGCACAGCGTCAACCAGTGGCACCCGTGATTGCAGAGTATGGAGGACCTGGTAGTTCGAGGGTCCGAGAGTTCCTCACTCTAAGTCCCACACATTTCACAGGGATGGATCGAGATGAGGACCCTCAGGACTTTTTGGACCAGTTGCAGCGGGTCTTCAGAGTAATGCATGCCACACCTGTAGAGTCGGTTGAGTTAGTGGTACTTTGGTTACTGGACATAGAAGTATTATGGTACAAGAGCTGGGAAAGGTCCCGAGGTAGAGATGTTCCCCCTACGACTTGGTCCAGCTTTTCAGAGGCCTTCTTGGACCACTATTTGCCGTGAGAAATCCGACAGGCCCGGGTAGATCAGTTTCTACATATGGAGCAGGATTCGATGAGTGTTCGGGAGTATGCTATGAGATTTGAATCCTTGGCCTGATATGCACTAGATTTTGTAGACACTGTGCCAACCAGGGTGCACCGGTTCATTATGGGGCTACTTCTAGAGTATGTAGATCCTTATGTTATGGCCACTTTGCGGGAGGACATGGATATAGCCCGTTTTCAAGCATTTGCTCAGAATGATGAGGGGATCAGGCAACAATAGCGAGGGATAGAAAGGGCAAGTCAGGAGCAACGCCGCAGGGCTAGGCCTAGTGACACTCATGTGTATAGATGACCGGCAGCTAAATAAAGTTACTATCAAGAACAAATACCTACTTTCCAGGATAGATGACTTGTTTGATCAGTTACAAGGAGCGAAGTATTTCTCTAAGATCGACTTAAGGTCTGGGTATCACTAGGTTCTGGTTTGGGAGAGAGATATCCCGAAAATGACCTTTAGGACCAGGTATGGCCATTTTGAATTCCTAGTCATGTCCTTCAGGTTGACGAATACCCCGGCAGTGTTCATGGATCTGATGAACAGCATCTTCAGGCCGTATCTGGATTTGTTTGTGATAGTATTCATTGATGAAATTCTAGTGTATTCCCGCTCAGAAGCATAACATCGAATCATTTGCAAACAGTGCTCCAGGTTCTCAGGGATCGCCATTTGTATGCAAAATTTTCTAAATGCGAGTTCTGGCTGAATTCGGTAGCCTTTTTGGGTCATGTTGTGTCGGATGCTGCTATTCAGGTAGATTCACAAAAGATTAAGGTAGTAAAGATATGTCCTAGACCTACAACTCTAACTGAGGTACGCAGTTTTCTGGGGTTAGCTGGGAATTACCGAAGATTTGTAGAGGGATTTTCTACTTTATCGGCACCTTTGACCAACTTAACTCAGAAAGCAGCTAAATTTCACTAGATTGAAGTGTGTGAATAGAGTTTATAGGAGTTGAAAAACAGATTGACATCAGCACCCGTACTAGTTTTGCCAGAAGGTTTAGAGGGTTATGCAGTGTATTGTGATGTTTCGGGCATTGGGTTACGGTATGTTCTGATGCAACATGGTAAGGTAATTGCTTATGCTTCAAGGAGTTGAGGAAGCATGAAAAGAACTATCCCACTCACAACCTGGAGTTAGCAGCAGTAGTTATCGCCTTAAAAATATAGAGACATTACCTATATGGGTACACGTGGACATTTTACTAAATCATAAGAGCCTCCAGTACATTTTTACACAGAAAGAGTTGAATCTGCGGTAGCGTCGCTGGTTAGAATTATTGAAGGACTACAACGTGAATATTTTATACCATCTAGGGAAGGCTAATATTGTACCATATGCCCTTAGTCATAGATCAACGGGGATCTTAGCGCACTTGAGGCCCGAACAGCGGGAGCTGGCCTAAGAATTGCACCGGTTAGCCAGTTTAGCTGTCTAAATAGTAGACTCGAGAGAAAGTGGGGCAGTGATTCAGAATACCGTAGTATCGTACCTAGTTGTAGAAGAAAAGGAGCGGCAATATGAAGATCCTAACTTGATACAACTCAGAGATAAAATTTAGCGAGGGGAAGTATTAGCTTTTGAGGTAACCGAAGACTGGGTCTTGAGATGTAGAGGTCTCCTCTGCGTTCCAGATGTGGTGGGACTTTGCAGCAGATCATGGCGGAGGTACTTTATTCCCATTATTCGCTTCACCTAGGTTCAAAAAAGATGTATCATGACATCAAAGAGATTTACTAGTGGCCTGGAAAGAAAAAGGATGTATCCAAATTTCTAGCACAATGCCCTAATTGCCATCAAGTAAAGGCTAAACACCAGAAACCTGGTGGATTGACACAGGAGATAGCGGTACCTATGTGGAAATGGGAAGTGATTAACATGGATTTTGTGACAGGGTTACCCCGTACCAGGCATAGATTTGATTCTATGCGGGTGATTGTTGACAGATTAACAAAGTCAGCTCATTTTCTACTAGTCCGCACTACCTTCTCAGCCGAGGACTATGCTGAATTGTATATCAAAGAAATAGTTCAATTAAATGGTGTCCCAACTTCTGTCATATCTGACAGTGGGAGCACAATTTACAGCTAGATTCTGGCAGTCATTTCAGAAAGGCTTGGGAACCCAGGTTAATCTGAGTACAGCTTTCCATCCTCAAATAGAAACGTACCATTCAAACCCTCGAGGACATGTTACGGGCATGCGTGCTAGACTTTGGGGAAATTGGGATAAACATTTACCCCTTATTGAATTTGCTTACAATAATAGTTATCATTCGGCAATCCAGATGGCGCCTTATGAGGCCTTATTGGGCAGAAATGCAGGTCCCCAGTTGGTTGGTTCGAGGTTGGAGAATCAAAGTTAATTGGACCAGACATAATCCACCAGTCCGAGGAGAAAGTAAAGCTTATCAGAGAGCGCTTGTTAACAGCTCATAGCCACCAGAAATCCTATTCTGATGTGTGGCATAGAGATTTGGAATTCAGTGTTGGTGGTTGGGTGTTTTTGAAAGTTTTGCCAATAAAGGGCGTAATGAGGTTCAGTAAGAAGGGAAAGCTTAGCCCTAGGTTTATTGGCCCATATCGGATCCTCCAGAGAATAGGCCAAGTGGCATATGAGTTAGACTTACCTCTAGAGTTAGAATCTATTCGCTCGGTCTTTCATGTGTCCATGATGCGGAAATATATAGGGGACCCATCCCGAGTCGTGCCAGTCGAGGACGTACAGGTTAATGAGGAGTTGATCTACGAAGATGTTCCAGTAGCCATATTAGATCGACAAGTTCGTAGGTTGAGAACAAAAGATGTCGCCTCTATTAAAGTATTATAGAGGAACAGGAATAAAGAAGAGATGACCTGGGAAGGTGAGGATGATATGAAGTCTAGATATCCTTACCTATTCCAGGATTGATCCAGCTTATGTAGTGTTACACCCCGTAAATTTTCGGCATATAGATAGCCTAATCACGTGTTGGTTAAGAGTATTTGAAAACCATACATGCTAGAAAAAGGCCCGGGGAAAGATTGGACCAGTGCCAAGTCAGCGCGTCGCAAGGCAAAATGCGACTTATAAATCGCATTCCAGGAATGCGACTTATAAATCGCATTCACAGTGTCTATTATATAAGCCCCTCCACTTTAGTTTTAAAGTTGCAATTCTTATAATTTCCAGCTAAAATAGAGAGAAAATCAGAGAGGAAGAGGAACGAAGGTTTCTTGATAATTTACGTCTGATTACGCCGCCAAACGCGGTCTAAACTCAAATTAACCTCAGGTGCCGAGGTATTTAGCAGTAGGGAGCATTTCTACGGATTTTGTTTCGCGAAATACGGCCGACGAATCGTCGTGCTACCGGGCTAAGGTAAGTGGAATTGCTCCAAACTAGTGTCTATGTGCTCCTAACTGTGAAGTGAATACTTCTCCCTTCTGGACTTATGAAAAATAGCAAGTTTTCGACCGTCTTTCGATACGCCTAAGTTTAGGCTATAATTTTATCGAAAGTGATGTTGTTCTTCAGAATAAGGTTATATTTAGTACTAATTGACGTATCTATGAATGCAGTTGGGAGAAATAGCTGGAGTACTGACTGAGCCTCGTCCGACAGTTGAGTAACTCGAGGTTAAGGTATGTAAAAGCTAGTTCCTTCGGCAAGTTAGTAGCTTTAGCCTTGTATAGCACAATAAACTCCGTAGTAGAATTCCCGGAAGTTGAATGTTAAGTATTGTGCAAGTTCAGTAAACCTAGTTTGCGTTGTGATATCATATTCAGTCTGAAAGTTAGAAAAGCATGTGCCCAAGGGCAAGTTAGTAGTTCAGATTCAGTACAGCCTATTATGTGGATAGCAAGCATGTTGTAGAATAAAAAGGAACAGATTTGCGTAATAATAGTCAGTAAAGAAAGATTTGATAGACAGACAGTTATGGCTACAGATTAGCCATTCAGACAGATAGTATCATGGCTACAGATTAGGGGTACAGTTAAACAGAGGTTGCAAAATCAGTATAATTAGTAAGAATCAGTTCAGTATAGAAACAGATCAGAATAAGAAGTTAGATTCCAGATAGTCTTTTCAGTTATACATGCTTGCTATCTTTATGTGCTATTTGGTTGTTGAGACTTGTTGTGGCATGTGGGTGTCCCTTTTAGCATCCCCACCATCCCTGGGTTATAGCTGTGTCGATACTAGATTCAGATACCGCCACCAGCTGGGCGATGCCGTCCGCCTAGAGGACGATGATGGCCGACCACCATGATAATACGGTCCAGACCACCCTGCTTGCAGGGGTAGTTCAGTTTACTCTGCGCAGAGCCAGTCCACCCTGTTTACAGGGGCAGAACACTCAGTGTGCGCTTGTGGACGGGGGCAGTTTCAGATACAATTTTTTATAAAATCACCCTGTTGCGTGCTTGCACCCAGGGGCAGTTTTTATTACACACCCCGCGTGCACCTGCGCCCAGAGGTAGGAGTCTTCGGACTCAGACACAGTTTATTGTCAGAGGCCAAGGCCTGAGCTACGTACCCAAGGGGACCGGTAGAAGGAGCTCACAGTTATCAGATGAGTGGAGTGACTTATTTTTGTTTGGTTTAGACCCGGGTAGGGGTAAATAGATTGTGTGTTGGTTGGCACCTTCCGGCTTATGGGGGTCGGTCAGGTATTGTGTGTATTATTATGTATACCTCTATGTGCTATTAGATACTGATAGACAATGGGACGACACGGCATCAGGTACGCTCAGTTTAGTTATGGAATAAATAAACTCTCCCCAGTTATTCTCAGCTAGATAGACTCAGCTACTGTCTGCTTATATGTCATGTTACTGTTGTTATCCATTTCAGTTGTGTATTTCAATTGCTTTACATGCTCAGTACCTGCGGTACTGACGCCCAGTGGGGCGCTGCATTACTTGCCTGAAGGTACTCATAGACGAGGAGGCGATCCCTCGTGATTCCAGTCAGCTATTGAGTATTCAGCTCCTGTCATCCGGAGCCTGAATTCTAGAGGTGTATTTCATTTTCTTTTGTTGTACAGTACGGGTAGATCGGGGCCCTGTCTCAATCATTTCTATTGTTATTCCAAGAGGCTTGAAGTCTGTATATATTTCCCTGTGGTCAGTCGAGCCGGTCGTGTGAGGCCGTGCAGCTTGTTATAGTTATTTGTTATTTCTGTTCCTGTTGGCCGTGTGTGGCCATAACCAGTCAATAGTGGTGACCTTGCCGGTCACGTAATTATTTAGAGTGCCATTGTTAAGTTACAGAGAACTAGACAGCATGGTGGCCTTGCCAGCCCGCATAGGTTCCCTTGACAGTAGTATGTTTCTGGTTAGCTGTTTTTCAGGCACAGGTGGCTATAGGCCTGTTGGCCGGAGGCTGTGTTTACAGCCGTTATATAGCCCTTTGTTTCCAGGAATTTGAGTTAGAGCCAGCCAGGTACCAGATGTGCTTTGGCTCACCAGATAGCAGTCTAGGTCCTACTAGGGCACCAGGTGCCAGTCATACCCCTCAGGGCGGGGCGTGACAAACTTGGTATCAGAGCAGGTCGTGTCTCAGGGAGTCTGCAAGCCGTGCTATGTAGAGTCTTGTCTATGGATGTGTTGTGCACCACATACTATAGACAGGAGGCTGCGAGGCATGGTAGGATGGTTACTCTTCCTTCTCAGCCAGTCGTGCTTTAGAGCGGTACAGTATAGGGTTGAGTCCCTAAAAACTTACTGTATTCTTTGATTACAGAAACAGAGGCAGATCAGCATTACCCTATCACAGGCAGAAGATCAGATATAGCAACAGAAGAGGGCATCAGCCAGTTACAAGATACTTACAGTAGCAGGAAGAGGTACCAGAGACCTCCCAGCGTGATACCTTTATCGGTACTATTCCCAGTATACGTTGATAACGTCAGAATAGGAAGTCAGAAGTATAATGTACATACGAGTTGATTTATTTATTAGCTATATAAGATCTGATTAAGATTACAGACAAGGTCAGACTAGTAGATAAGTATGAGAAAGAGAGGGAAATGCAGGAATCCAAAACACATCTTTTCAGATGTGGTACAGTTATATGTTTCTATCTGTTGCAACAAGAAAAGGGCTATTCCTACCTCTTGACCTTGATTCCAGTACAGTAAATGGGCATAAGAATTGAGGTGAGGCTGCCTAAAACAAGCAGTAAGTGAAGATAGATTGATTAATTCCAGTAAGTGTTAGTGAGCGTAAAGAGAAAGTAAGACTGTTAGCTTACCCGAAGTAGGGGTAAAAGACCTGCTAGTGATGAATGCCTAGTAATAGTCAAGTTTGAGTCAGAAAAAGGCCAAGTCCGCCATATATGCTAACAGATAGCAAGACATACCTGTAAGATTATAGTTATGATCCAGTTGTGACATCGAAAGATAGAGAGGTCATGTGAATCAGATGGGCCTGACTATAAGCCAGAAGAAGTATAGGCCGAGGCTTGATCAGTAATCTCATTAACAATGAAAGGCAGGTACCTTGAACCCCAGAGCTTAGCTCAAGTGAGATGAGGGGAATTTCGAACAGCAGACAATAACTAAAGTGTTTGTGTTTGTTACTTTCAGAATGGGGTGACAATACAATGAAATGTTAAGAGAAGGCAGGAGGTATTATTAGACCATAGAAGCAGTATATCATGTACAATATGAAATTTAGCAAAGTGTATCAGAGATTACGTATCACTACAAAATTCAGTATGTATTGTACGTATTTATTAATATATATCTGTGTAGATAATAAATATGTTATGAGCAGCTGCTAATAGGGGTTACAATCACACAAATGCATATTAGTACTGGGAAGTATATACAAATTGCATTGCAGGACCCCTTGCTAAAAATAAAAAGAGAAAAGAGAGAGAAGAAAAAGAGAAAAGAGAAAAGAAGGGGCAAGTTAAGTGTGATTTACGTATGAATCCATAGAAACTGTCTCAGCTCTTAGTTATTAAGTTAATAGACTTATATGTTGTCTCCAGATCTAGGTTTTAGAAGCTTATAAGTAGTAACCTGAATCAGGTAATTAGATGATAAGGGCGCAGTTAGGCGGTCTACTGACCAGCTGGCGTCTGTATTAGCAGGGAAGCATCTCTAAAGATCGATAACACTAGCGCATGTGCCAGAACCAGAATTAGAGACTGAATAGGTATACTTCAGAGATTAGCAATACAAGAATTGTTCCAGTATGTTAAGTGGCCATACATCATTTTCCCAGCCTTGTAGGTGAGAGTCGACCTTAGTCAACCTAGCAGTTATTACAAGGAATACCCCGCAAGTCAGACAAGCCCGTGGGCACCCCAAGAAAGGGGTCCACATCAGTAGTCAGTGACAGACTAGTACTTCAGCTGGTTCTCGTAAGATATTCAGATACAGAGCCCTAGCAGAAGGCCAGTATTTACAGAATAGCTCATAAGACCGAGAATTCCCCAGAATAGCAGTATAAATCCAAGTGGATACACACAAGGCGTAAGAAATTGATAGTACCCTGCTAGCACAGTGTTTATTAAGACCAGGAGATCAGTAGACTCCCCGTGAAGATCCAGAGATTGATCGCCTGGGAGTAAGTTTGATTAAGCCCAGCCTTACAGTGGTTCAAGCAAAATAACAAAGCAATTAGATGCCCACAAGTCTGCAGTTATGCATGAACTATAAGTATTCAAGTAGAACAGTTAGAGCATTGTTAGACTACTGCCACATTCAGGTCATTCAACCCGATATTCAGTTATTTAAGGTTATGCAGCCAGATCATTAGAGGTCATGATCAATATCAGGATCCTCTGATCAGATAAAGGCACAAGGTGCGCAGACGGTCGTTCAGGTTATCCCAGCAACAAGTAGCCTTAGCATGTGGCCGGAAGGCCAGATAAGCTCTAGCTACGCCTGTAAACTACCTGTCGATCTCTTCGGCAAAACAAGCCAGTATGACCGGTAATTATATGTCGAGCTCTCTAAGTATGAAAATGTTATATCAGTCAAGAAGAGGTAATGGAGCAGCAAACGCTCTTAGCTATAGATCTATTAGGAGTGTGGCGTATGTGCAACCCGAGCAATGGGAGTTGGTCAGGGAGATACATCAATTGGTCAATTTAGCCGTTCGTGTGATAGAAATGAAGGACCACAGAGCGGTAATCCAGAACACCGCCGTGTCGTCCTTAGTTGTGGAGGTAAGAGAACGGCAATATGCAGATCCTGACCTGGTCTAGCTTAAGGACAGAATCCTGCAAGGGAAGTGCCAGATTCACAAATAACAGAGGATGGAGTGCTGTTTTGTAAAGATCGTCTATGTGTTCCAGATGTTTCAGGCCTCCGCCATCAGATCATGAACGAGGTGCACTGCGCCAGCAACTATTTTCTCCACCCTGGCGCGACAAAAAAATGTACCATGATATCAAAGAAAACTACTGGTGGCTAGATAAAAAAAATTGCTGAATTTGTAGCTCGGTGTCCTAACTACCAGCAGGTGAAAGCAGAACATCAAAAACCAGGCAGTTTGACTCAGGACATAGTTGTGCCTCTCTGGAAGTGGGAAGCAGTAAATATGGATTTTGTGGCAGGATTACCCCGTACTAAACATGGACATGACTCTATATGGGTGATAGTTGACAGATTGACCGAATCAGCTCATTTCCTGCAAGTGGAAACTACTTTCTCGGCCAGATTATGCGGAGCGAGAAATAGTCAGGTTGCATGGAGTACCAGTATCCATTATTTCATACAGAGGAGCACAGTTTACGGCTAGATTCTGGCAGTCGTTTCAGAAAGGTTTGGGAACGCAGATTAATTTGAGCACAACATTCCACCCTCAGACAGATGGACAGGCAGAACGCATAATTCAGACGCTCGAAGATATGTTGCGAGCGTGTGTGTTAGATTTCGGTGGTAGCTGGGTTGAGCATTTGCCCCTAATCGAGTTTGCTTATAATAATAGCTATCACTCAGCTATCCAGATGGCGCCTTTCGAGGCTTTATATGGGCGAAAATGCATATCGCCGATTGGCTGGTTTGAAATAGGAAAATCAGCGTTGATTGGGCCAGACATTGTTCAGCTGTCAGAGGAGAAGGTAAAACTTATCAGAGAACGCCTACTGACTGCACAGAGCCGCCAGAAGTCATATGTAGACGTGCGGCGCAGAAACCTGGAATTCAATGTGAATGACTGGGTATTTTTGAAAGTATCCCCAATGAAAGGGGTGATGAGATTCGGCAAGAAAGGTAAGCTCAGTCCAAGATTTGTTGGGCCTTATCAGATTCGTCGAAGAATAGGCCAAGTGGCAGATGAGTTGAACTTGCCTCCAGAGTTAGAATCCGTTCATCTGGTCATGTATCCATGTTGAGGTAATGCATAGGAGACTCGTCCAGAGTAGTCCCAGTCCAAGATATCCGGGTTACAAAAGAGCTGGCCTACAAAGAGGTTCCAATAGCTATCCTAGACAGACAGATTTGCAGATTGAGAACTAAAGATATTGCGTCTGTCAAAGTATTGTGGTGTAACAGGAACCAAGAAGAGATGACGTGGGAAGCGGAGGAAGATATGAAAGCTAGATATCCTCACTTATTCCAGGCCTAGCTAGGCGACAGGTATGTCAGTATCGTTACCTATGCAGTACCTTATAGTTGTTTATATATAAGTGAGAGAAATTGATGTTTAGCTATCAAATGAATCTTGCAGTATCGTGTGGAGTACCTATATTGGACTTTTCTGTATTTCAGGTTTTTTTGGGATAGTCCAGATTACAGGGGAAACTCTGCCGAAATTTTCCTAAGAACAAGTTAAGCTAATTGAGTAGTCCTCTATATAGCAGTTTACATTCGAGGACGAATGTTCTTAAGGGGGGAGAATGTTACACCGCATAAATTCCCGGCATATAGATGGCCTAATCACGTGTTGGTTAAGAGTATTTGAAAACCATACATGCTAGAAAAAGGCCCGGGGAAAGATTGGACCAGTGCCAAGTCGGCGCGTCGCAAGGAAAAATGCGACTTATAAATCGCATTCCAGAAATGCGACTTATAAATCGCATTCACAGTGTCAATTATATAAGCCCCTCCACTTCGGTTTTAAAGTTGCAATTCTTATAATTTCCAGCTAAAACAGAGAGAAAATCAGAGAGGAAGAGGAACGAAGGTTTCTTGATAATTTACTTCTGATTACGCCGCCAAACGCGGTCTAAACTCAAATTAACCTCAGGTGCCGAGGTATTTAGCAGCAGGGAGCATTCCTACGGATTTTGTTTCGCGAAATACGGCCGACGAATCGTCGTGCTACCGGGCTAAGGTAAGTGGAATTGCTCCAAACTAGTGTCTATGTGCTCCTAACTGTGAAGTAAATACTTCTCCCTTCTGGACTTATGAAAAATAGCAAGTTTTCGACCGTCTTTCGATACGCCTAAGTTTGGGCTATAATTTTATCAAAAGTGATGTTGTTCTTCAGAATAAGGTTATATTTAGTACTAATTGACGTATATATGAATGCAGTTGGGAGAAATAGCTGGAGTACTGACTGAGCCTCGTCCGACAGTCGAGTAACTCGAGGTTAAGGTATGTAAAAGCTAGTTCCTTCGGCAAGTTAGTAGCTTTAGCCTTGTATAGTACAATAAACTCTATAGTAGAATTCCCGGAAGTTGAATGTTAAGTATTGTGCAAGTTCAGTAAACCTAGTTTGCGTTGTGATATCATATTCAGTCTGAAAGTTAGAAAAGCATGTGCCCAAGGGCAAGTTAGTAGTTCAGATTCAGTACAGCCTATTATGTGGATAGCAAGCATGTTGTAGAATAAAAAGGAACAGATTTGCGTAATAACAGTCAGTAAAGAAAGATCTGATAGACAGACAGTTATGGCTACAGATTAGCCATTCAGACAGATATTTCCCTGTGGTCAGTCGAGCCGGTCGTGTGAGGCCGTGCAGCTTGTTATAGTTATTTGTTATTTCTATTCCTGTTGGCCGTGTGTGGCCATAACCAGTCAATAGTGGTGACCTTGCCGGTCACGTAATTATTTAGCGTGCCATTGTTAAGTTACAGAGAACTAGACAGCATGGTGGCCTTGCCGGCCCGCATAGGTTCCCTTGACAGTAGTATGTTTTTGGTTAGCTGTTTTTCAGGCACAGGTGGCTATAGGCCTGTTGGCCGGAGGCTGTGTTTACAGCCGTTATATAGCCCTTTGTTTCCAGGAATTTGAGTTAGAGCCAACCAGGCACCAGATGTGCTTTGGCTCACCAGATAGCAGTCTAGGTCCTACTAGGGCACCAGGTGCCAGTCATACCCCTCAGGGCGGGGCGTGACATGTAGTTAAGGTAAGGTTGTTATTTTACTACTTATGTTATCAATACTATTTACTGTTGTTTAGTTACCCCTCACTATTGTGTAATGGTGGCTATAAGTGCCCTGTGAGATACTTGTATTGGACTTTTCTGCGTTTCAAGTTTTTCAAATAGACCATACTACAGAGGAGACTCTGCCAAAATTTTTCTAAATCTTGGGTAAGAGAGTTAACTCCTTTAAGCCTAAGAACGACATTCGAGAATGAATGTTCCTAAGGGGTGAGGATGTTACACCTCATAAGTTTTTATTATTTAGTTGGCATACTCATACGTAAGTCAAGAGTTTTAGAGTACAACGCATACGAGAAAGAGCTCAGTGAAAGGTTGAACCAGACAGACTGCAACAGGGGCAACATGTCACGGACCCCCTCCCTGCGCATTGGGTGCCGCGACATGACCCAAGATTGCCGCCATCACGGACCCTCTATCCATTGCCCAAGTTATATATAAGTTCAATTGAATCATTTGGTATTATATCAAATAAATAGACCCTCATCCAGAAAATGAAAAATACGACATTTTCAAGTAATTTCCTTCCGAATTTGCTGCCAAACGCCGTCCAAATTCAAATTAACTTCAGGTATCAGGTTATTAGCCTACAGGGAGCATCACTACGGAGTTAGTTTCTAGAAATACGCCCAGCGAATCGGAACTCCACCGAGTAGAAGTGATTAGAATTTCTTCAAATTGACTCCTAAACGATCATAGGTATCAAGTAAGCATTTCTCCCTTCTGAACTCTCAGGAAATTATAGGTTTTCGGTCGTATTTTGCAAAGTTGGATATTATTTTTATTAGTATTAAAAGTTATCATAGAAGTCTTGTTATTGTGAATAGTTGTTGTTATTAGCTGAGATCGGTACTTATGTTTAGTTTGGGATTGACTTTGCCCTGTATAGCGTTCCATAACCAACCCAGGTTACTAGTTGTGTCGTTGCCCACCAGGGGTTAGATGGTGTCGCTCCAAGGAGCGGCACGCCGTCCGCGAGGGATGAAGATGAGGTCTGATGTCCTTATACAGTCCATTCCATGAATGGACTATTTTTATGTCATATCGGCACCACACCCCCGTCGTGCCTAGTGTGGGGTACAGATAGCAAGAGTCCATCGAACTCAAACACAACTATAGTTCAGGGGCCGAGTGGGCTCAGTTGCAGACCCAGGGACTGGTAGGACGGCTATGGTTATTAGTTGACTCACTTTGACCTTGTTAGGGGTATATATATTGAAGTGTGCTCGCCAGGGCTTATGGGGGCCTCGGGTGGGTTATTTTGTGCTGGTTGTACCTTCTGGCTTATGGAGGCCAGGTAAGGTTCTTGTTTGCACTATTTACTGTTAGACTAGATAACAGGAAGTTGATTTATTCAGGTTATACCTCTATCTCTTTCACTCATTTACTTTCAATTTCATTCCCTTTATTTGCATGTTGCTGGTTAGATATTTTCCTTACAGGTGGCTTTAAGGCCTTGTGGGCCAGAGTTTGTGTTTATAGACGAGATATAGCCCATTGTTTTTTTGAGATGAGTTGTAGGCCTACACCAGACGTGCATAAGCCTCGCCAGCTCAGTTAAATTCCAGTATGGCACTAGGTGTCAATCATGCCTCCCAAGGTGGGGCGTGACAAACACCCCCATTGAAAATCCTCACATACCTTTGTTCACTGATTCCTTGACTTAGCTTGACACCCAAATAGAATTTGAGTTAGCTTTTTCTTATGAGCCTTGAGAGATTTTGACCTTCAAATTAGAGAGTTAGGAGTAAAATAAGGGTTCTAGGGTGAATACTCCCATTAAAGCACTCTTTCCCAAGCTTAAAATAACGTAGTTTAGGAGTTAGGAACTTAGGAATTTTGAAAACGTCCTTAATGATCTGACTAGAAAAATTCCACTGCCAGTCACCACAAGTAACCAAATGAGCCATTAGGTCACTGGATGACTCATGATCTTTCCTTGTTGCCACTGGAAATTTTCCCCCTTTCTAAGCATATTTTGTTGAATTCACTTAATGATTCGTCATGACACTTAATGTATCACTTCACCACACCTTAAGACTCTTTGAAACTCAAGTTTCAATCATTCATCACACCCAATGACTCGTTAGATGTCACAATAACTCATCGCCACCACTTGTCATCACAACTAGAATTCTCCATCCTTCCACCCTTCCCAAACAATGACTCCCTTGATGAGTCGTGAAGTGGCACCATGACTCATCCATCAACTCGTTATTTCTCTGGGAAATCCAACTTTTTACCAACTCATTCACATACAACGGTCACTAAATGACCCGTCGGGTGATATAACGAGTCACTCAATGACTCATTCTGTGACCTGGTGCAGATTTTCCTATTTTCTTCATTTCAGTCCTCAGGTCTGATCTTAGGGAATTTTGGGGTGTTACATTAATAGAGCTTGAATTTGGGTGTATACTATTTCTAGCTCCAACCCATATATCAAAAACTCCAATTCCTCACTATTGAAGTCTTACCCACCTTCACTTCCCTTTTTCAGGCAAAAGTAAAGTTAGAGAGCTCAATTGTTGTTTGCAGCCATTAACTATCAAATTAAAACTTGAAGAAATTAATAGATCCATGCTTCCTACTCATATCTAAGATCAATTAATCAATACCCACTTAGGTATAAACACCCATCATTCACAAACACCCCTAGAAGGGACTTTAGCTACTCATAATTAAGGAAAGGGAAATTATACCAAGGAAAAATATCTCAATTCCATTCATCATCATCAAATAAAATTAATTCTCAACTTTTAATCCTTTAATAATGGTGTTTTACCAAGGAGAATGAAGAAGAATATCATAAAATGTACCATCTCAATCACTCTCTATAATATTATCTATTTTGTACTCTTTTTCTTCTATAATGTTCTCCATTTACAAATGTGGTAAAATTCCTCTATAAATTCCTTACACAGCTATCCAAAAATGCCATTGGAAGCTTCTCAGGTACATGTTTTCCTTCTGGATGATTTTTCCCTTCAAAAGTGATGCGAGTTACTTGCGTTTCATAGGTGCCAATGTGTGGCTTACAGATGCCTCTTTAGGCCCCGGCAGTGCTCCTTCTAGGTCATCTACATTGACATATGCAGTCTGCAGATACCAATCTGCACCTCGCATGTCTGATTCCAGCAAATCTCCAGATCTTCCTGTGTGGGACCTGCTAAACGTAGATGCAAACTTAAGGCACGCATGTCATTACTTTTCTTCTAGAAGATTGATTTCAATTCATTTCCTTCATATTCTTGGTTTCAATCAAATGCCTACACAAAAGAATAAAAAAGGCATAAAACCTTTCTAAATTGTGTTAAAACAAAGCAATAACTCATGCTTAAAAGCCAAATGAGTTAGTAAATTACCAACTCATCATATACCTTCTCAGTTCATTATGCTATAGTTGTTTCTGTCATCTTACATATAGTATGATTTCATTTACTAATTCCCCTCCTTACTGGGGGTGCTGTATTGTTTATAACAAAGCCTCAGGTACAAACTCTCACAAACTAGTCGCTCAGTATGCCTAGTTTAGTTCAGTTTTTTATGAGCCTCGTTCTCTCTCTTTGGATTGACATGATTCAGTAAAGACTAGTTGTTTTTGATAGGGGTCAAGCTAGGGACCTTGTCTCATCAAAATTTAGACGCTCCAATTTGTAGAGTCTTCGTAGACAGACGGTTGGTGTACTTCTTGTGTTAAACTCTAGATTTTGACTAATGGGTCCCTGTTGTACATAAAGCAACTTATACAAAATCATCTCAGTGTTAAGTTTATCTCTAATTCTAGTTGTATTCTCAATATATGATTCATGTCTATATGTTGGCTCTAAGTTTCATGCCAGTTACAGCAGTAAGCTTGTGCCAAAAATGCATCAGGTACCGATCTCGCCTAAGCCCTAGGTTGGGGCATAACATTTTAACATTCTCATCTTGCTATATTTATGCTTTTATTGACTCTAGGTCCAATTTGTCCTATGTTACTCCTTTTGTTGCTGAGAAAGTTGACATAGAACCAGAAGAGCTTTGTGAGTTGTTCCTTGTGTCCACTCTAGTTAGAGGATCTGTTGTGGCCAGATGAGTATATGGGGTTGTATCATTACTATTTCCAATCGAGAAACCCAAGCTGATTTGGTAGAATTAGAGATGATGGATTTGCATGTGATTATGGGAACGGATTGGTTGTCATGTTGTTATTCTACACTTGATTGACGGGCTAAGTTGGTTATATTCCACTTCCCCAGTGAGCCCGTACTATAATGGAGAGGAGATGTTGTAGTGCCTAAAGGTAGGTTTATTCCCTACCTAAAGGCAAGGAAGCTAATATCCAAAGGGTGCTTATACCACTTTGTTAGGGTTAGAAATTATAGCATTGAGGCAGACAACCTTCAATCAGTATTGATTGTTAATGAATATTCGGACGTTTTCCTAAGGAACTTCTCGGAATTCCCCTAAATCAAGAAAAAGATTTTTGCATTGATGTGCTTCTAAACATCCAACCAATTTCTATTCCACCATACAAAATGGATCCCAGTCAAGTCATGGGAATTAAAAATGAAGTTGCAGGGCATTCTTGACAAAGGCTTCATTAGGCCAAGTGTCTCACCTTGGGACATACCAGTCTTGTTCATCCGCAAGAAGGACGTCCTTGAGAATGTGCATCTACTACCACCAACTAAATAAGGTTACTATCAAGAACAAATACCCTCTTCCCAGGACTGATCACTTGTTTAACCAACTCCAGGATATGACATGTTTATCCAAAATTGACTTAATATTAGGGTACCACCAAACAAAGGTCAGAAAGATAGATATCATAATAATAACTTTTCAAACTCATTATGGCCACTATGAGTTTGTAACATCCCAAAAGTCCCTAAGACTAGACCCAAGACTAATGGGTTAAGATATTTTAATGCCTTAGACTTTCGGGCTAAGTTTGAAACCATTCTAGGTATATGGATATACACGAGCCTAATGAACTATATGGAAACTATGTTTTAATATCTATTCTTAAGTGTGAGAAGTGTATTGGATACAAATTAAGGTCATAAGAAACCTCTAGAAAAAGTTGAGTTGAGAGCCTTCTTACCGATTGAGTTTTTGTATAAGTTCTTGCAAGGGTAAACTTCAAATGACCATATCTCTCCTTTTATAAAGTTATTTTGGGTGATTCAATACATCAAATTCAATCCCTTTGAGTCTTGTTTGCAATGCATCTGACCTTGTATCAATCAGAGTTTGGAGTAAAACTTATGAGCAGTTTAGTGAAATAGGGAAAAACTGCACTGGGTCACAAAATGATTCGTCAGGTGAGGCGTTAAGTCACCTAACATATTGTTAACCCATTAAGAAGAAAATATAAGTGGAAAGATCAAGTTTCAGAGAGTCTCAATGATTGGTTAAGTGACCCATTAAGTGACATGACGAATCGTTAAGTTGAGGCGTCAAGAAAAGATCACAAAATTGGAAAATGTCTCCAGTGGAAACTAGAGGTCTTAGCGACCCACTAAGTGGACTAAGGGATCGTTGGATGATTCATTAGGTCTGGAAGAGACCAGTTTTCCGCCGGGTTATTAAGGGCATTTTTGTAATTCCTAAGTTCCTACCTCCTAAACTAAGTCATTTGGAACATCAAAAAAGGTATTTTAGAGGGCTTTATTCATTTGTAACCCTCATTCTACTCCTATCACTTCAAATGGAAGATCAAATATTCTCAAAGAAACCTAGGGTTCTTCATCACCTTCTTCGCAAATTCTCTTGGGTCTTCAAGTAAAGTCGTAGATTCTTCAATTCCAGGTATGTAGTGTCATGAATAGAGGAAATTCTTCCACCCTCATGCCCAATGTTATCCATATTTCATGATTTCAAGTCTCCAAGTATGATATGTTGAAATTCTAGGGTTAGACCCAATTCTCATGAAATCTCCTATGATCTCTTATGAATTCAAGTCTTTTATGATTAACTTCATGATTTCTAATTATGATCACTTATTTTCTACTGGAATACTCATGGATCTATACTTTTAATTTTATGGTGATTTTTCCTAATTATGCATGATTTTACGAATTTCAAGCTTATGAGCCTATGATTTTAATTATGACTAATTATTCAAGTATGTATGATTTTCATTACAGTTAAGTTATTTATCATGGCCAACTCAATGGCATTATTCTCATGAATATTTCATGTATGTCAAGTATGATTATGGTTTCATGATTTAGACAAGTCCATGCAAGATCAAGTATACTTTCATGATATTGATTATGAGCCATGTGCATGTTTTTGAGAGTAATGTCTAGCACCGAACCTCATAACTACATGCCACCGTAGGAATATATTTATGTTCAAACCCTATGAGGATTTACAAGTGATATCACGCCTTAATCGTTCCTTGTCTTGTCAATCTTGGAACGGCTCTGCCAACTTGAGAGAGATAGTTGGGCATCATGTAATCTCTCTCGTGAAGGTGTCGGTTATGATTACTCTCCTATTGTTCCTCATATTTTAAGTTACTCATGTTCATGACTTACGATACTATGTTTTATATCATATTTAACCCATTGATCAGTTTATGAGTTTTCACTTATGATTTCAAGTATGGTACACTATATGAATTCGATTTCTAGTCATTACGTTTCAGCTTACAATGTGCAATTCATGTTTACAGTTACTTCATGAATATGGTTCATCATGTTGCCCTTACTCTCACGTGCTAGCTTTATTTACATTCATGATTTTAGACTATCATTTTACTAGCATGTTTTACTTACCTTACAACTCAGTATATTCCAAGTACTGGCCGCATGCTTCTATGTTATATCATCTCATGATATAGGTTCGGGCGATCAGTCTCAGCCAGACGTTAGTTCGGCTCCTGCCCCCAATCCAGCTTAGTCCCTATTGGGTGAGCCCTCATCTTCCGAGGACACTTGATAGTTTGCTATGTTTTGTTATGTCTTTCAGTTTTAGACTTAGCGAGCTAGTTGGAGGTATTTTCCCATCAGCTTATCTTATGACTAGAGGCTTTTCAGACAGTTATGTATTAGATGGTTCTGTATTGTGACATGTTGTCCTTGTTCATACTTTATAATATTTAGACTTCCATTTATCATATGCTATGATTCATTTCCACTTTAGATATGCTCTCCTTCATGTTATGTATATTCTATGGGTTATCTTGGAGCCCTTTGTGGTTCTAGGTCCCGTGTCTTGGTCTGGAGTCTACACTCGAGTCGTGAAAAACATAATATCAGAGGATCGAGTTTAGGTTCGAGTCATGACAAACATGATATCAGAGCATCAGGTTTAGGTGTGTCCTAGGGTGTCTGAAAGCTACTTAAGTAAAGCCTTTTTCATGGGTATGAAGCATGCCACACTTAGGGAGAAGAGGCTACAAGATGTATTAGGAAATTTTCCTTCTTTCATGATTCTATATTATGCTGTGAATTCCGTCTCTCTCACTCTTCTAACTCATGCTATATGCATTTGCATAGAATCCCTCCTAGAAGAGCCAGTGAAAGAGGATTCGGCGATAGGAATCAACCAGCCACACCAACTCCAGTAGGACCCCTTAGTAGGCAAGTTACCGCTGCGGAGCTAGGGTCTACCTTTAAATTGTTGATATATTCCATGGCCACCCAACTTAACCAGCAGGAAGCCAGACCTACTAACACTACTGGAGGGATGGTAGCTACTAGGGTGCGAGACTTCACTAGGAAGGGCACATCTAAGTTCCACCATCAAAGGGAAAATGGGGAGTTTAGGGAAAGAGGAAAGGGGAACAAGAGATCTAGGATAGACAAACTTAAGGTTGCCAATAGAGGGAAAGTGGTGGATACCGATCACAGCCCCGTTAGAGGCCATTAGCCCCGGCACCGTTGAGAGGAAGTGTTCCACCAAATCTAGTGTGAGGTAGATTACATATCCAATTTGCAAGAAATATGGAAGGAATCACCCCAAAAATTGCTTGATCGATAAGGATATCTTCAATGGGTATAGGAAGCCCGGACACAGAATTTGAGACTGTCCATCACCCGGTAAAGCGAAGTTAGTGGTCATACTTATCTAGCTTGCAAGAGCTACGGAAAGAACCACTTAGGGAAGTGCTTGGTGGGTTTCGATGCTTGCTTCAAGTGTGGCAAGCTCGGTCATAAGCGCAGAGATAGTCAAGCAACCAAATGGGGCAAAGGTAGAGCCCCAGCCACCTCTTTAGTGGCTCCAATAGCTCTCCCACCTCAGCAGGGCGCGTCAACTAGTATAGGTAGTGAACAGCGCTGGGACCGAGATAGCTCGCCAGATGTAGTCACATGTATGTTATGAGATTTTCATGTTGATTCTTTCATGCTGCCAGTCCCAGGAACTACCATATAAGGCATATGATTCCCTTAGGTGTCTTAGTATGATTTTTATTTAGTGCATGGCATTGGATGGTTAGAGGCTTGGGGTATGGAAGAGTATGACCAAAAATGTTTGGAGCCTTCGGGGTTAGTCTTAGATGTAAATGAGAACCCCTAGAGTTAGTGAATTTAGACAAACCTTAAGAGAGGACCCAAAGCCTTAGAATGATAAATTTAAGCCAAGGGGAGATGATAAGTAGAAGGACCAATTCAAGTCTCGAGTGTTCTAGTAGGGATGAAACACCCGAAATTTTCCTAAAATTAAACCCAAGATTAGTGAGTTGAGATATTTCAATGCCTCAGACTTTAGGGCTATGTTTGGAATCATTCTAGGTATGTGGATAGACCCAAACCTGATGAATTCAATGGAAATTAGGTGTTAATATCAATTCTTAAGTGTGATAGGTGAATTAGATATAAATTAAGGTCATAAGGAACCTCTAGCACAAAGTTGAGTTGAGAGTCTTCTTACCGATTGAGTTTTCGTTTAGTTCTTGCAAGGGTAGACCTCTAATGACCATAGCTCCCATTTTACAAAGTGTTGTTTGGTGGTTTAATACATCAAATTAAAGACCTTTGAGTCTTCTTTCCAACGCATCTGACCTTGCATCAATCGAAGTTCAAAGAAAAAAGTTATGGAGTAGTTTAGTGAAACAGGGAAAAACTGCACTAGATCATAGAATGAATCATTAGGTGAGTTGTTAAGTCACCTAATGAATCGTTAAATGACTCATTAAGTGGAAAAACATGGTGGGAAACTTGATGACTGGTTAAGTGATCCATTAAGTTACATGACGAATCATCAAGTGAGGCATCAAGAAAAGGTCAGAAAGTTGAAAAATGTCTCCAGTGACAATGAGTGGTCTTAACGTCCCGTTAAGTGAAATAATAGGTCATTGGATGATCCACTAGGTCTGGTAGGGTCCATATTTCAACCGATTTATTAAGGGTGTTTCCGTAATTCCTAAGTTCCTAACTCCTAAACTGAGTCATTTTGAGCATCAAAAAGGGTATTTTAGAGGGTTTTATTCATTCCTAACCCTCATTCTACTCCTAGAACTCCAAATTGAAGATCAAATCCTCTCGAGACAACGTAGGGTTCTTCGGTCACCTTCTTCCCAAATTCTCTTGGGACTTCAAGGCAAGTTAAGGGATCATCAACCTAGGTATGTAAGGCTATGAGAGTTTTCCTTCACTCTCATACCAAAATTTCCCCTCAAGTTCATGAATTCAAGTCCTAATTCAAGTTTATGATCATATAGGATTCTAACATAATTTTATAAAATTCTCTATGATTTGTTTATAGGTCAATTCCCTTCATGTTCCAAATCATATTTTAAGATTCATGGGTAGATTTTATATACAAATTAATTATAAATTCATGATTTCAAGTATGATGATATCTAGCATGAACGACTGTTTACAAATTACCCATGTATGAATTTATGATTTTGACTTATGAAGTCTATTTCAAGTATGCATGATTTTAAAATTTTGGGCACGCCCACACAGGTTAAGCATGTTTTCATTATTCAGCTCAGTTATATAAAATCAACTTACCATATGGTTTTAGAGTCTATACTCCCACTTTCAGCTTATGGTATGTTTACAGCTTCGTTGAAAAATGATGGTGAGCAATTTGCATGTTTTTGGGAGTAGTGTCTAGTACCGAGTAAGCCAAGGGTTCAGGTAAACCCCGGGTCTCAGAACTACACGCCAACATAGGTTCATATATATACATTGGGACCTCTCTTGTGAGCTTCCCCTAACCCCATAAGGTCCTTCAGCTTTATATCGATATCATGGTAGCATCCTTAGCCCTGGCAAGATTTTGGACGGCTTTGCCCACTTAGTGTGATAGTTGGGGCATCACATAAGCTCTACATGATGGTGTCGGTTATGACGAATCTCCCATTGTTCCTCATAATTTCAGTTATTTATGTTCATGATTTATGATGTTATATTTTCAGCTGGTTTGACCCAATGTTCAGTTTATAAGCTTGTACTTATGATTTCAGCTATGACAAGTCATATGATTTCTGCCTTTAGCTTTGGATCATTCTCTTCAGATATGATATTTTGCTTGTTGTTAAATATGTTTCAGATTCAGATTTTAGCATGCACCCTTACTCTCTTGATCTTATGATATATGTTTATATGCATGATTTCAGCTAACAGTTACTCAGCATGCTTTACTTACCTAACATTCTCAGTATATTTTTAGTACTGACTTCATACTCTATGTTGTATCGTTTCATGATATAGGTTCGAGCGATCAGACTCAGTTCCACCATTAGTTCAGCTTCCCCTCAGTCCAGCTCAATTTTTTCTATTAATAAGTCCTCATCTTCCGAGGACCTTCAGCTTAGTATTTGATTATGTTATTTCAGTTTCACACTTTAGCGAGCTAGTTGGGGGTGTTATCCCACTAGCTCATCAGACAGTTTAGAGGCTTATCAAACATTATGTAGAATTTCATCTTTGTCGAGTTTTGACTCTGTATTATGTTGTTATGTTATTCAGACTTCCGATTATTCATGTTTAGTTTATCAGTTTTCGCTTGAAGTATGCTCTTTAGCCGCTATGTTCATGTCATGGGTCTACTTGGAGCCATTCATAGTTCTGGGTTTCATGTCCCGATCCGGGCCTATGTTCGGGTTGTGACAAACTTAGTATCAAAGCCAAGGTTTAAGTGTCCTAGGATGTCTGAAAGCCACGTTAAGCAGATTCCTTTTAATGGGTGTGAAACGCACCATACCTATAGGGAAAAGGCTACAAGACATTTTAGGGAACTTCCCTTCTTTCATGATTCTATCTCATGCTATGAAGTTCAACTCTTCTACTCTTCTAACTCATGCTATACGCACTTGCAGAAGTATGTCTCCCTGAAGAACCAATGGAGGTCAGCCAGCCCCACCAACTCCAATGGGCCCCCTGTTCGGCCAAGTTATGGATGTGGATCTCGAGTCTATCTTCAGAGTGTTGGTACGATCCATGACCACTCAGCTTAACTAGTAGGCAATCACATGCGTGAACTCCACCGAAGAGATGGCAGCTACTAGGGTTCAAGACTTCACAGGAAAGAGTCCGCCTAAATTTCTTAGTTCGAAAGCAAATAGGAAGTTCAAGGGGAGCGGAAAGGGAAACAAGAAGGCCAGGACGGGGAACTTTGAGTTTTTCCAGCAAGGGTCAAGTGGTGGAAATCACCCTCAGCTTCAGCAGAGATTTTTGTCTCCAACTCGGGGAAACAAGTCTAGGGTAAGGGAGATAACATATCCAGCGTGCAAGAGATGTAGGAAGAACCACCCAGGAAAGTGCTTGGTGGGTTCAATTGTTTACTTTTGGTATGGCCAGCCTGGTCATAAACTTAAAGACTACCCATCAACCAAGTAGAGTGGCCAGAGAGGTCATGCCCTGGCCACCCTCCAGTAGTCCCATCTAGGTGACCAGCGTGCCTAAAGTGCAGTAGGAAACACCCATGAGAGTATTTAGTTGGAAGAGATGGTTATTTTTGGTGTGGTAAGCCCGGACACATGCTTATAGATTGCCCGTCGGTTAGACAGGGCAAGGATAGAGCCAACGCTCCAGTCACCAGAATAGCGACTCCAGCAGCTCACCCATATTAGCAAGGTGGGTTACCTAGTGTAGGTGGTGGCCAACTCCAGATGTAGTTGCAGGTATGTTATGAGTTTTTCATGTCGAACCTTGCATGTTGCTAGGCCCAGGAACCACAGTATAAGGCATAAGACCCCTTTTAGCATTTTAGTATGAGATTCATTCCATGGAGGGTAGGAAATAGTTATAAGTATGAAACCTTCAATGATAGCCTTAGAGGCGAATGGAAAGTCAAGAGAGTGATTTAAGTCTAGAATTAAGAAGGGGTTCAATCCTTAGAATAATGACCCTTAAGCTAAGGGGGAGATTATAAGGTGAAGGACCAGGTCAAGTCTTGAGTTCCAAATGTGAATGTCCAGGATCAGTAGCTATGGGAGATTGATCCACGCTTATGCAGGTGCCTCCTCATACTTCAGTCAATATGATACTCTACTCATGTCGTATGTGAACATGTTATGCCCATGTCTAAGTTCCAAGTACTCATGACGTGTGTTCGTACTCAGATTCCTAGAATTAGAAGTAACCACTTCAGATGGTGATTCCAGTCTTCTTACATGATTCCATAAATCTCAGCTTCACGTCATGACCCTTTTTATATATGCAAACTCATGTCTCTCAGCATGCTCAGCTCTATGAACTCAGTCCTTAAGATTTGCCGTAATGGCTCATAAGACCGTGCTATATCAGGTATATGCTCAACTTGGACTTATTGAATGATTTGTACTTACGATTTCCTTACTCTAAGCCCTTAGTATATTCTCCATGATGTGAATGATGGTTACAACATGTACGTTCTAGATAACTCTCTATTCAGGCCTTAGGTGCTAGGTGTGTAGAAGTTCATGAAGCGCAATTACTAGCCAAGCTTGGGAGATTGGGGGAAATCTTTGAGTATCATTAGCTACATGAAGCCCTAGGATAACCATAAGAGATAGGCTTAAATGAGGTGGTGATGTACAGGTAAACCATAAGATGGTGTGACTAGTGAATCTTGATTAGAGCTTGAACTTGTACAACTTTCTTGTTAAGGGGGAAGTAATGATCTTAGTGGATAACTCTAGGTGGTCGGAGGTGTGGTTGAGTTAGCAATGAACGTGGTTGAGATATGCCATTGGACTTAGACTTTTGTATAAATAGGAGCCTGGGCGAGGAGTGTGGGCTAGAAAGATTGAGCATCAGAGACCAGGAGGTATGCGACCGGGTATCAGTAGTCTTGTTTGGAAGTTGAAAGAGATAAATATAGGTTGCTTCATAGGGTCTCCTCAGATGAGCCAGCTGTATGACTCTATATGTGTGGTGGTAGATAGGTTGACTAAAGTAGCACATTTCTTACTGGTAAAAACTACCAATTCAGCTAAGGATTATGCTAGACTGTATATTCGGGAGTTGAGGAACAAAGAGGTAGCTTCAGTGAAGGTTTTGTGGAGAAATCAGGTTGTTAAGGGAGCTTTGTGGGAAGCTGAAGAAGATATGATGGCTAGATACCCGAATCTCTTCTCTTCCACTAAGTTCCATGATAAGGTACCAGTTTCCTCCTTAGTACTCTATTCAATTTCATGGGAAGTTCACGTCTCTCAGTTCCTTACATGTCACAGTATAAATGTACGTTTCAGGAATTTAGTTCAGTCATGTGTCTCTATCCGGAGTCAGTCACTCTGTTAATTTCAGCTAGGGTTATTCAGTTTTGAGTTTACAGCTCCTTCCCTATCCTTTCTGTCACGACCAGAACGGAAGCCCGGATCATAGACACGGGACAAGGGACCCCGAGAGACCCCAAGTCGACCCATGGCATAAGCATTCAACTAACACATTCAATAAACATGAAAAAAAACATAATTATAACTCAGCGGAAGTCTCATACAACAGCACGTCAAAATAATATCCAAAGTTATACATACATAAGTCTGAAAGACTCTAGTCTAGATGAGTTGATGGGATAAGACCCCAACTAACTCCACAAAACATGAAACTGAAATACGACATGAAACTAAAAGTCTAGTCCTAAAAAGATGAGGACTCACCACTCACGCAGGTGCTAACTCTGATAAGCGATTACGAATGGGGCAAACCCGGGATAAGGATCCTGCATCATGAAACGATGCAGCATAGAAAGTATGCGGTCAGTACGTGGAATGTACCGAGTATGCAAGGTAACTAAAACCTCTAAAGTAAAATAAATCATTTTAAAGCAATTCATACATACCATAAGCTTTTAAGTATTAGTAGAAGGCTACATGCATTCATTCTGAAATCGTGCTCTTATCATAACGTGATCATGCATAACTTTAGAACATCATGACTGACTTGAATGACTCAAAGCTAAAGCATAACATTTATATCAAAAGCTGAACAATGAGTCAAACCTTGCTTTTTGGACATGCATTGTTAACTAATCATCATGAGTAATGAATATGCAAATCTGAATGATATAGACAGTGGGAGACTCGTCACTTAACCGACATACCATGATAGAGCTTATGTGGTCCCAACTATCACACTCAAGTGGGTGGAGCCGTCCATAACCTTGCCAGGGCGATGGACGATACCATGATATTGATATCAAGATTAAGGGATAATTGGGCCGGGGATAGCTCACAAGGGAGGTCCCAATAATATAATAGTATCAACCTACTTTGGCGCATAGTTCTAAGGCATAGGGTAATCGACCCTTAACCCGCTCGGTGCTAGACTCTTCTCCCAAAAAAACATGCAATGATCTACATCATATATAACGAAGCTCAACATTGTCTATTGACAAAGATCAACATCGTCCCTTGACGAAGCTCAAGAGGAAATCATGCATAACTGAGCATCGTATGAAATGAAGCTCAACATTGTCTATTGACAAAGCTCAATAATGACATACATCTCAATTATGAACTCATGCATTTGAGAAGCTTTATTTCGAAATATACCACAAGCTCAATCATAGTTGGGAGCATCTACTCCCAATCATGTGGTAAGCTAGATGTAGAAATATTTACTCAACATACCACAAGCTACAATTTATAATAAAAATTGGCAAATTCCACTTCAAACAATCCGGTAAGCTTATGTCGGGAAAATCATCACTTTAAATTAACATGTGGGCATCACCCAAAGCTTTATCATACTTGGATCTAATCAATTCATTTGGAAAACAACAACATAATCACGGGCAGCTTTCGAAACATGCTTTTCATCATCAACCTCATCATCATCACACATTTGCCATAAATCACTTCTTTTATGAACTCATCATCCATGGGTGTTTTAGATTCAAAATTTGGAAAACAATTTTTATAATAAAAACAACTTAGAATCCATCCAAGCTTCATAATCCATCAATATAAATACAATCTAATCATACCCATGTATAGAAATTGAAGAATCATGCAATTGGGTAAAACCCCATACTTGATCTAAGACAATTTATCACATTTTGATAGGAATTGGGCATGGGTCTCGAAGAAGACATCCACTCATAGCCTTACATACCTAGGAGGGATGATTTTAACACTTCTCTAATTGCCCAAGATGAGATTCCAATGGAAACCTTCAAAACTTGCTCTAAATCCTTCCTTCAAGCTCTCAAGTTTGCATGCATGGAATGAACTAGCTTAGAATAGGGTTTTCCCTCTTAAAACCCTGTAAAACGAGCCTTAAAAGACATAGTATAGGTCTAAGGAACTTAAAAATTACGAAAAGACCCTTACTGAATTCACAGGAAAACACTGCCAGGTGGTCCTAATGGACGACCTGATGGATCGTCACTGGCCCAAACGACTCGTTATGTCGCTCATCGGGTGCAATGGGTAACAGGTCTGCTGAGGCTCGTAACAGGGGACTTAACGACTCGTTCCTCGAGACCACGACTCGTGGTCACCTTCCATCATGTACACTGCCTTAGCATTTAATAAAATCCCCTTTTCTTAATCACGACTTACCTCAAGAGTCATTGGGACAGACCACGACTCGTGGGGTCCATTCCATTAAGTACACTGGACAGCTCCTCCATTTATTTTCCCACACCACCCCACGATTGACATGACGACTCGTGGTGGCTGACCATGAGTCGTTACCTCACTCATCGGGACCTCAATCCTTTATTTCCCCTAGGCCTCCCTATGATCCACCTGACGACTCGTGGGGTCTCCTCATGAGTCGTCCAATGACTCATCCTGTTCCTGCAACATAAATTTCACAATTTTCCCGTTTCAACTCCCGGGTTCGACCTTTGAGCTCCCGGGGTATAACAATATCTCCCCTTTGGGGACATTCATCCTCGAATGTTGAAAATACACAGAAAACTCAGAGACAAGCAATCCTCATATGCAAACACTGATTATTAAAACTGAAAACTGATGGAATGACTACCTCCGAAAAGAACTACATAGTTGAACTAAATTCAGGCGTCACATACATTTATCATAACATGATTCAAACTTGCGCACATGAATTGAACATGGAAACTGATTAGATAATTAGGGAAAAAATTGATACCTCAAAATAAAACTGAGTCAGTAGGGAACAGGTGGGGGTATTTAGCCATCATAGCCGCTTCGGCTTCCCACGAAACTCCCTCAACATGCTGGTTTCTCCACAACACCTTCACCAAAGCTACTTCTTTGTTCCTCAACCTCCGAATCTGACGATCCAAGATTGCAACTGGAATTTCCTCATAACTGAGGCTATGTCCCACACCAACACTCTACACCGGGAAAACTAAAGATGGATAACCCAAGAACTTTTTCAAGAGCATTACATGAAAGACGGGATGAACTGAAGATAACTCTGATGGCAAGTACAACTCATACGCTACCTTACCAACTCTTCTCATAACCCGGTAGGGACCAATATAGCGGGGACTGAGTTTTCCTTTCTTTCCGAATCGCATGAATCCCTTCATGAAGATACCTTTAGAAATACCCAATCGTCCACCTCAAACTCCAAATCCCTTCTTCTCACATCCGCATATGACTTTTGACGACTCTGAGCAGTCACTCTGTCCCTTATCAACTAAACCCTTACCATGGCCTCATGAACCAAATCAGGTCCTATCCTGGCTGCCTCACCAACTTCAAACCATCCGATAGGCGATCTACACCTCCGCCCGTAAAGAGCCTCGAATGGTGCCACTTGGATACTGGAGTGATAGTTGTTATTGTAAGCAAACTCGATTAAGGGCAAGTGTTCATCCAACTACCTTTGAAATTCATCACACATGCCCTCAACATATCCTTGAGAATCTGGATTGTCCGTTTTGCCTGACCATCCATTTGCGGATGAAATGCGGTGATGAGCTTAACCCGAGTCCCAAGCCTTTTTTGGAAAGACCGCCAAAACTGAGAGATAAACTGAGTACCTCGGTCTGAAATAATAGACAAGGGCACTCTATAAAGTCAAACCAACTCTCGAATATACAATTTGGCATAATCATCTGTTGAATCTATGGTTTTAACCGGTAGAATGTGTGCAGCCTTGGTCAACCTGTCGACCACCACCCAAATGGAATCATAGTGTCGGCAAGTACGAGGTAGGCCTGTAATGAAATCCATATTAATATCTTCCCACTTGCAAGTGGGAATGCCGATATCCTAAAGTACGCCTCCCGGCCTTTGATTCTCAACTTTCACTTGTTGATAGTTTAGGCACTTAGATGCAAATTCTGCAATATCCTTCTTCATGCCTTTCCACCAATATATTTCCCGAAAATCATGATACATCTTGGTGGCACCCAGATGAATAAAATACATGGATCCATGTGCCTCATGCAATATCCGGTTTCTCAAATCATCAACATCTGGAACACATAGATGGCCCTGGTACCGCAACACCCCATCTCCCCCTTGGGAGAAGACCTCCACCTTCTGACTTCCAATAGCTTCCTTTAGCTTTACTAGAATTGGATCCTCACCTTGCCTGGACTCACATCTGTCATCAAGGATGATTCTGATCCATTTTGCACAACAACGCCACCATCGGTCGAGTCGACCAATCTAACTCCCAACCTCGCAAGTCGATGGACATCCTTCACCAACTCTTTCTTTCCCTCATCCATGTGGAACACACTCTCTATAGAGAGTCTACTAAGTGCGTCTGCTACCACATTAGCCTTATCCGGGTGGTAAAGGACACTCATTTCATAGTCCTTTAGTAACTCCAACCACCTCCTTTTCCGAAGATTGAGATCTTTCTGCGTGAACACATATTGCAAGCTCTTGTGATCCATGAATACATCCACGTGGATCCCATACAAGTATGCCACCATATCTTCAATGCAAACACCACCGCGGCCAATTCAAGATCATGGGTCGGGTAGTTCTTTTCATGAACTTTCAATTATCTTAAGGCATATGCTATCACTTTATGATGTTGCATCAACACACACCCGAGTATAACTCGCAAAGCATCGCAATACACTACAAAGTCATCTGCACCCTCGGATAGAGTCAACACTGGTGCTGAAGTGAGGTGGGTCTCCAACTCTTTGAAGCTTTTCTCACAAGCCTCCGACGATTGAAACTTCACCTTCTTCTGAGTCAACTTAGTCAATGGTGTGGCAATAGATGAAAAACCCTCCACAAATCTCCTATAGTAACCCGCTAAGACCAAAAAGCTCCTAATATCTTATGGGTTCACCGGTCTGGGCCAATTCTTTACCGCCTCGATCTTCTGAGAGTCTACTTTTATGCCCTCACCTGATACCACATGGCCTAGAAATGCCACCGAATCCAACCAAAACTCACATTTACTGAACTTTTCATACAACTAACGATCCTTAAGGGTCTGAAGCACTATTCTCAAGTAAGCGGCATGCTCTTCCTCACTCCGAGAGTATATAAGGATGTCATCAATGAACACAACCATGAACATGTCCAAATATGCCTTGAACACCCTATTCATTAGATCCATAAAAGTTGCAGGGGCATTGGTTAGTTCAAAAGACATAACAACGAATTTGTAGTGACCATACCGAGTCTTGAAATTGGTTTTCAGGATGTCACTCTCCCGAACCCTGAGCTGGTGATACCAGGATCTAAGATCAATCTTGGAGAAACACTTGGCACCTTAAAGCTGGTTAAACAAATTATCGATCCTAGGTAAGGGGTACCTATTCTTGACGGTATCCTTGTTCAACTACCGATAGTCAATGCACATGCGAAGGGAACCGTCCTTCTTTCGAACAAATAATACTGGTGCACCCCATGGAGACTTACTCGGCCTAATAAAGCCCTTATCTAACAAGTCCTTCAACTGATCCTTCAACTCCTTTAGCTCGGCTGGAGCCATTTTGTAAGGCGAAATAGATATAGGCTGCGTGTAAGGAAGAAGATCTATACCGAAATCAATCTCCCGCTCGAGAGGGACACTTGGCATATCATCAAGAAAGACCTCTGGGTACTCACGTACTACTAGTACGAACTGGATAGTCGAGGTCTCAGACTCCACGTCCTTAACCCTAATTAGATGGTACAATCAACCCTTAGAAATCATCTTTCTGGCCTTGATGTAGGAAATAAATTGACCTACAAGAACAGTTGAACTACCCTCTCATTCTAAGACAGGCTCACCCAAAAATATGAACTCTACTGACTGGGTCCTACAATTAACTAAAGCGTAGCATGCAAATAGCCAATCCATGTTGAGAATAACATTGAAACCGGTCATGGCTAACTCTATCAAGTCTGCTGAGGTGACCTTATCAAGAACTGAGACCGGGAAATCTCTATACACCCATCTAGCTATAACTGATTCACCTACTGGAGTAGAAACTGAGAAGGGCTTTGATAAGACATCGGGACTGACTTCGAAGCCACTGGCCATATAAGGTGTCACAAAAGATAAGGTATCCCCCGAATCTAACAAAGCATAAACACCAAAATGAAAGACTCTCAACATACCGGTGATTACATCTAGTGATGCCTCCTTCTCCTAGCGAGTGGCTAAGGCATAGAATCTGTTCTGGCACTGACCACCAGCTGCACTAGTGGATGCCCCCTGATGTGCTATGCGTGGGGAAGGGGCTGTTGAACTAGAAGCTGGGCTTCGACCCCCAACCTGGTCATGTCTCACAGCGGGACAATCTCTGAGCATATGTCCAGGATGCCCACATCTAAAACAAGCTCCTGACCCTCCTCGGCCACATCTGCGACAAGCTGGAATGCTAGAATCTACAGTTCGGCTGCTATGACCCCTCAAGCCTAATGCTCGCCCCCTATGATCATGTCGCGGCCTAGATGGCACACTCACGGCGGATGATGTTGGGGTTGACGATCTCTTGTGGGTCAGCTATCGATGCCCACCACCGGACCTCTGTTGAGAAAATCTGTGGTCTCAGTCCTAGCCCTCTTGGCCTCCTTTTCCCTCGAGTGTGCCGCCTCCATCTGCTAGGTGTACAACACTATGAGAGGGATGTCCATGTCCTAGTGGAGCATAGTTGTCCTATAGTCCTTGTCCAAATATCCTATTATATCATGCACAAATCTACTCACCCACACCCGCGAGTCATTCACTAACTCCGGGGCATACTTAGATAGGCGGGTGAACTCAAGGGCGTACTCCTAAACAGTCACCCTTCCTTGATTTAGATTCACAAATTCATCTGCTTTCAACTCCCTCATCTCTCGAGGGAAGAACCGATCAAGGAATGCAACCTGAAACTCCTCCCATGTGACCATACCTGCTTCAGCGACCCTGTTGTCCTTCCACTGGCGGAACCAAATATGCGCAACCCCCTTCAACAGGTAGGAGGCCTACTCTGGAACTCAACACTACTCACCCCCATAATCTGGGTGATCTTGACAATCTCATCAATGAAGTCATGTAGGTCCTCATCTACCTTGGATCCTAAGAACTCCGGGGGGTTCATCCTCAAGAAGTCTCTAACTCTATCCGCCGCCACATTACCGTTTTGAGGAATATGCGCAACGGCCTGCTGATTGACCTAAGTAGTCAAGGCCTGCGCCAGCATCTGAATGGCATCTCAGAACTCAGCATGAGCGGCTGGCTCCGGTGCCTAAGGCTCCTGAACTGGTGGGGCTGGCTGATCCCCATAACTGTTTTCCTCCTCGTGGCTGTCACCACCTCCATTCCTCCTTCCATTCACTCTTCTAGGTGCCATGATTCAGCAATCGCGAATAGCACGAATTAGAAGGATAGAAAGGCTTTTCATCGCATGACATAGATCATGAAAGAAGGGAATATTTCCTAAAACGTCTAGTAGCCTCTTCGTCATAGGTATGGCGCACTTCATACCTATGAAAAATACTCTACCTAACGTAGCTTTCAGACTCTTTAGGACACATCGAACCTATGGCTCTGATACCAAGTTTGTCAGGACCCAAACGGAGGCCCGGATCGTAGACAGGGGACAAGGGACCCCGAGAGACCCCAAGTCGACCCATGGCATAAGCATTTAACTAATCCATTAAATAAACATGAAAAAAAACATAATTATAACTCAGCGGAAGTCTCATACAATAGCACGTCAGAATAATATCTGAAGTTATACATACATAAGTCCGAAAGCCTCTAGTCTGATGAGTAGATGGGACAAGACCCCAACTAACTCCACAAAACATGAACTAAAATACGACATGAAACTGAAAGTCTAGTCCTAAAAAGATGAGGATTCACCACTCACGCAGGTACTAACTCTGATAAGCGATTACGAATGGGGCAAAACCCGGGATACGGATCCTACATCATGAAATGAGGCAGAATAGAAAGTATGTGGTCAGTACGTGGAATGTACCGAGTATGCAAGGTAAGTAAAACTTCTTAAGTAAAATAAATCATTTTAAAGCAATTCATACATACCATAAGCATTTAAGTATAAGTAGAAGGCTACATGCATTCATTCTGAACTCGTGCTCTTATCATAATGTGATCACGCATAACCTTAAAACATCATGACTGACTCGAATGACTCAAAGTTGAAGAATAACATTTATATTAAAAGCTGAACAATGAGTCAAACCTTTCTTTTTGAACATGCATGCATAAGTAATCATCATAAGTAATGAATATGCAAATCCGAATGATATAGACAGTGGGAGACTTGTCACTTAACCAACATACCACGATAGAGCTTACGTGGTCCCAACTATCATACCCAAGTGGGTAGAGCCATCTATAACCTTGCCAGGGCGATGGACAATGTCATGATATCGATATCAAGCTGAACGGCCAATCGGGCCGAGGATAGCTCACAAGGAAGGTCCCAATAATATAATAGTATCAACCTACGTTGGCGCGTAGTTCTGGGGAATATTGTAATCGACCCTTAACCCCCTCGGTGCTAGACTCTTCTCCCCAAAAAGCATGAAATGCTCTACATCGTATATAACGAAGCTCAACATCATCTATTGACGAAGCTCAACATTGTCCCTTGATGAATTTCAAGATGAAATCATTCATAACTCAACATCGTATAAAATGAAGCTCAACATTGTCTATTGACAAAGCTCAATAATGACATACTTCTCAATTATGAACTCATGCATATGAGAAGCTTTATTTCAAAATATACCACAAGCTCAATCATAGGTGGGAGCATCTACTCCCAATCATGTGATAAGCTACATGTATAAATATTTACTCAACATACCACAAGCAAGAATTTATAATAAAAATTGGAAAATTTCACTTCAAACAATGCGGTAAGCTTATGTCGGAAAAATCATCAATTTAAATTAACATGTGGGTATCACCCAAAGCTTTATCATACTTGGATCTAATTAATTAATTTTGAAAACAAAAACATAATCATGGATAGTTTTAGAAACATGCTTTTCATCATCATACATTTGTCATAAATCATTTCTTTTATGAACTCATCATCCATGGGCATTTTAGATTCAAAATTTGAAAAATAATTTTTATAAGGAAAAACAACTTAGAATCTGCCCAAGTTTCATAATCCATCAATATAAATACAATCTAATCATACTCATGTATATAAATTGAAGAATCATGCAATTGTGTAAAACCCCATACTTGATCATAGACAATTTATCACATTTTGATAGGAATTGGGCATGGGTGTGGAAGAAGACACTCACTCATAGCCTTAAATACCTAGGAGGGATGATTTTAACACTTCTCTAATTTCCCAAGATGATATTCCTCACGAGTCGTCCAACAAATTGTCCTGTGCCTGCAACATAAATTTCACAATTTTCCCATTTCAACTCTCGGGTACGATCTTTGAGATCCCACGGTATAACACTTTCAATATGGTTAATCTACATTCAAGGATGAATGTTCCCTAGGGGAAGATAATGAAACACCCCAAAATTTCCTAAGGTTAAACCCAAGACTAGTGAGTTGAGATATTTCAATCCTCAGACTTTCGGGCTTAGTTTGGAATCGTTCTAGGTATGTGGATAGACCCAAACCTGATGAATTCCATGGAAATTGGGTGTTAATATCAATTCTTAAGTGTGATAAGTTAATTAGATACAAATTAAGGACATAAGGAACCTCTAGAACAAATTTGAGTTGAGAGCTTTTTTACTGATTGAGTTTTCATTTAAAATCTTGCAAGGGTCGGCTTCTAATGACAATAGCTCCCATTTTACAAAGTGTTTTTGGGTAATTGAATACATCTAATTAAATATCTTTTAGTCATCTTTCCAACGCATTCGACCTTATAGCAATCGGAGTTCAGAGTAAAAAGTTATGAGCAATTTAGTGAAACAGGAAAAAACTTCACCAGATCACAGAACGATTCGTCAGGTGAGTCGTTAAGTCACCTAAAAAATTGTTAAAGTGCCCCGCTAAGTGGCAAAAATTATTGGGAAACTTGAGTTTCATAGAGTCTTGATGACCCGTTAAGTGACATGACGAATCGCCAAGTAAGGCGTCAAGAAAAGTTTAGAAAGTTGGAAAATGTCTCCATTGGCAATGAGTGGTCTTAACGACCCATTAAGCTGACTAACAGGTCATTGGGTAATCAATAAGGTCTGGCAGAGTCCACATTTTAGCCGATTTATTAAGGGTGTTTTCATAATTTTTAAGTTTCTAACTCCTAAATTAAGTCGTTTAAAGCATCAAAAAGGGTATTTTAAAGGGTTTTATTCATTCTGAACCCTCATTCTACTCCTAGAACTCCAAATTGAAGATTAAATCCTCCCAAGACAACCTAGGGTTCTTCATCACCTTCTTCGCAATTTCTCTTGGATCTTCAAGGTAAGTCAAGATATCATCAACCCAGGTATGTAGGGCTATGAATGAGAGTTTTTTTTCACTCTAATGCCCAAATTTCCCATCAAGTTCATGAATTCAAGTCCTTATTCAAGTTTATGATCTTATAGGGTTCTAACTCAATTTTATGAAATTCTCTATGATTTATTTATTGGCCAATTTTCATCATGTTCCAAAGCATATTTTAAGATTCATGGGCAGATTTTATATATAAGTTGATTATAAATTCATGATTTCAAGTATGATGATATCTAGCATGAATGAATGTTTACAAATTACCCATGTATGAATTTATGATTTTGACTTATGATGTCTATTTTAAGTATGCATGATTTTAAAATTATGGGCACGCCCACACAGGTTAAGCATATTTTAATGATTCAGCTCAGTTCTACAAAATCAGCTTACTATATGGTTTTGGAGTCTATACTCCCACTTTTATCTTATGGTATATTTTCAGCTTCATTGAAAAACGATGGTGAGCACCTTGCATGTTTTTGGGAGTAGTTTCTAGTATTGAGTAGGCCAGGGTTTTAGGTAAACCCCGAGTCTCAGAACAAGGCACCAATGTAGACTTTTATATATACATTAGGACCTCCCTTGTGAGCTTCCCCTACCCCCATAAGGGCCTTCATCTGGATATCGATATCATGGTAGCGTCCTTATCCCTAAAAAGGTTTTGGACGGCTCCGCCCACTTGAGCGTGATAGTTGGGGAATGACGTAAGCTCTATCGTGATGATGTCGGTTATGACGAGTCTCCCATTATTCCTCATAAATTTCAGTTATTATTGTTCAAGACTTATGATGTTATGTTTTCAATGGGTTTGACCCAATGTTCAGTTTATAAGCTTGTATTTATGATTTCATCTATGACAAGTCATATAATTTCTACCTTTAGCTTTGGCTCATTCTCTTCAGATATGAGATTCGGCTTGTTATTAAACATTTTTCATATTCAGATTTTAGCATGAAGCCTTACTCTCATGATCTTATGATATATGTTTATATGCACGATTTCAGCTAACAGTTACTCAGCATGTTTTACTTACCTTACATACTCAGTACATTCCAAGTACTGACCGCATACTCTATGATGTATCGTTTCATGATATAGGTTTGAGCGATCAGACTCAGTTCCACCATTAGTTCAGCTTCCCCTCAGTCCAGCTTAGTTCCCGCTGTTGGTGAGTCCTCATCTTCCAAGGACCTTCAGCTTAGTGTTTAATTATGTTGTTTCAGTTTCAAACATTAGCGAGCTAGTTGGTGTCCCATCAGCTCATCAAACATTTTAGGGGCTTATCATACATTATGTAGACTTTCAGCTTTGTTGATTGTGGACTTTTTATTATGTTGTTATGTTATTCAGACTTTCATTTGTTCATGTTTATTTTATCAGTTTCTTCTTGAACTATGTTCTTTAGCCACTATATTCATATCATGGGTCGACTTGGAGCCATTCGTGGTTCTGGGTCCCGTTTCCTTATCCGGGCTTATGTTCGGGGCGTGACAAGGGAAGTTTTGAAAATAGAGTGTATGGAATGTCGACCCATTTCTATTAAGATGATTTTCCCTTAAGTTTCAATCAACATTATGCTCTACTCATGCTTATGTTCATATCCCGAAAATGATTGATAACCGCTTCAGACAGCGATCACAGACTTACTCCATGATTCCATAAATCTTGGCCTTACATCATGAAACTTGTTATGTATGTAAACTCTTATCCCATAGTATGTTTAATTCTATGAATTAAGTCCTTCATATCTTCCTTAACGTGTAATACCCTGAAAATCCTAAGATCATACCCAGGAGTTGAAATGGAGAAAATAGAATTTTCTACACCAGCTCACAAGATGAGTCATCCCGTGACCCGTGGGGTGCACCACGAGTCGTGGAGTGGCTCATGGGGAGAGGTTTTGTCGTGGTTGAAATTTTATGTTTTGGGGTGACCACGGGTGTGACCACGAGTCGTGCTCAGCACCATGATCCGTTAGGTCACTTTTGGTTAAAGGTGGTCTGAAGGATGAAGAAATTCGACAGTGTTGGCAACGGGTTGGTCACCATGAGTCGTTGGGTTCACCACGAGTTATGGTGTCCTTCGTGGTGGCCCTCAGATGAAAAATGGAAATGCAGGTAACGAGAGGTGACCAAGAGTCATGGTCAGTGGGCACGACTCATCTAGTCCCTCATTGGGACTGGCAGTGGGAAATTTTCTGTAAATTTATTAAGGGATTTTTCGTAATTCCTAAGTTCCTAAGGCCTATACTACGTCGTTTTAAGATCAGAATAGTATGATTCTAACCCTATTCTAATTCATGCATGCAAGCTTAGAGGTTTAAGGAGTGATCAAGCCTAGTTCTTCAAAGTTCTTCCAGAATTCTCATTGGGCAATCAAGGAAGTTGTAAAATCATATCTCTTCAGGTATATAAGGCTATGAATGGGTGCAATAGTCCATACGCATGCCAAATTCTCTCTCAATTCATGAAAATTCTAATTGATGAATCTATAGGGTTTTTACCCAACGCATGAATTCTCTAAGTTTCGATAATGGGTATGATCTAAGCATATTTCCAATGTTGAATTATGATTAATGGGTAGATTTTCAATGTTTTAAATTATAAATTATGTTTTCAAGTTTTATAAATTATGATACCCCTCCATGAGAGTTCATGAAGTTGAGATCCATGAAATATGTGTTCAAGTATCATGAGACGTTTATGAAGAAAGTATGATTTTGAAATACCCATGTTTATGTTCATGTTTTCGTATGATTAAGTCTATGCCAAGCATGTTAAAGTATTGGGAAAGCCTATGTGATCAACTATGTTTTATGATCTCATGCTAATTAGCTAACCAAATGGTTTTGGAGTCTAGACTCCCAATTATGTTCAGCTTGTGGTATGGTTTGAGCCAAGGCTCCTCATGTTATGATTTCAAATTATGCATGTATGTTATTATTCACCTTCTTCACTAGACGATGGTCAGCTTCGTTGAAAAATGATGGAGAGCATATACATATTTTTAGGAGTAGTGTCTAGCACCGAGTAGGCTAAGGGTCAGTCAACCCTATTCCTCAGAACACGCGCCAACGTAGGTATGTTCAAATTATTTGGGACCTCCCTTGTGAGCTTCCCCTGCCCCCAAGGGGCCTTCAGCTTAATATCGATATCATGGTAGCATCCTTAGCCCTGGCAAAGCTTTGGATGGCTCTGCCCACTTGAGTGTGATAGTCGGGACCACGTAAGCTCTATCATGGTAATGTCGGTTATATAACGAATCTCCCATTATTCCTCATGAATTCTGTTACACCCCGTAAGTTTCTAGCATTTAGACGACCTATTCACATGTTGGTTGAGAGTTTTAGAATGCCATATGTGCGAGAAAAGGGCTCGGGGAAAGGCTGAACGAGTGCCAAGTTGGAATTTCACAAGAGGAGGCCGAACCGCACCTTCCCAAAAGGGCAAAGTGGCATGGAGCAGGGGCCTCCGCGTTAGCTAATGTGGCACAGAGCCAAAACGGCATGTGGGCCAGTGTGCCACATTGCCATGTATTTTGCTGCAAGTATATAAAGGGCCTCACCTTCAACTTTAAGTCATTTATCCATGTTTAAACAACCAGAGAGGGAGAGAGACAAAGGGTTCCTATAAATATTCATTCGATTACGCCATCAAACGCGATCCAAACTCGAAATAACCTTGGGTAGCGAGGTATTGAGCTGCAGGGAGCATTCCTACAGAGTTAGTTTCGTGAAATTCGGTCGGCGAATCGCCGTCTCACCAAGCTAAGGTAAGTGGAATTGCTCTAAATTAGTTTCAATATACTCCTAGCCCTAAAGTGAGTATTTCTCCCTTCTGGACTTCCGAGAAATAGTGAGTTTTCGGCTGTTGTTCGATAAGTCAAAGTTTGGGCTATATAGATATTCAAGTAGTGTTTTCTTCCAGAATATTGATGAATTTAGTTCTAATTGATATAAATATAAACGAAGTTGGAAGAAATAGCAGGATATTGGCCGAGCTACACCAGTTAGCCAAGGAGTCAGTAACTGAGGTATGTAAAGCTAGTTTCTTCGGCAAGTTAGTAATTCTAGCATAGTAAAATAGAGTAAATTCCAGAAGAAAGTTTCAGAAGCCGAGTATTATTCCCATTGTGAATTCAGTAAGCATGTCTGAGTTATTATACCATATACAGAATAAAAGTCAGTAAATTAGTATCAGACAGCGAGATATTATTCCAGAGTTAGTATAACTCAGTATCAGATTCAGTTTAATTCAGCAAGAGATACAAAATAGAATATCAGATCATGGACAGTATTTTCAGATTTATCACACATGTTATACGTGATTGTTGTTGCTTGTAGAGACCTGATTGTTTTATGTGAGCACCCTTAGAGCTTCCTTGCTGCCCCAGGGTTAATAGTTGTGTCGACTCGCCCGCCAGAGGGTGAGGATACGTCACTCCAAGGAGTGGCATGCCGTCTGCTAGAGGAGGAAGATGGGACACAGCATTCCCCATAGCAGGCTGATCAGTATTATAGCACACCCCTGTCGAGCACTTGCGCCCAGGGTACAGATTACAGATTACAGATACAGATCTCATATCACAGTTATAGGAGTCCTCTGGAGTCAGATACAACTATAGTCAGGGGTCCAAGAGAGCCCAAGTTGCATACCCAGGGGGCCGGTGGGATGCTCATAGTTACTAGATGAGTGGAGTGAATTGTTATTTTGGGATGGCGACCTGGGTAGGGGTATATATATTGTGTTGATTGGTACCTTCCGACTTATGGGGGCTGGTATAGGTTCTTGTATGCTATATGTGTGATTTTTTAAATTGATAGATAGCAGGACGTCGCATTGATAGGTATGCTTCTCACCTTCTCTCCAGTACAGTTAAGCTTAGTTTAGATTCTGTCATCCCAGACAGTCTTAGCCATTTTCTGTTATTCAGTAACTATCAGTATTACTCTCTATTTTCAGTTATGTTTAGTTATTGCTTTGCATACTCGGTACCAGTGGTACTGACACCCGTTTGGGGGCACTGAATTACTTGCCTGCAGGTACTAATAGACGAGAAGTCGATCCCTCGTAATTCCAGCCAGCACACAAGGTCATCAGTTCCTGTCATCTGGAGCTTAACAGATAGAGGTTTATTCCTTTTCTTTTGTTGTACAGTTCGGGTAGGTCGGGGCCCTATCCCAACATCTTATTAGTATTCTTAGAGGCTTGCAGATTGTATATTCCATGTGGTTAGTTGTACCGGTCGTGTGAGGTCGTGTCTATGTTTTAGATTTTTTATGATGTCCGTGTGGGGCGTTATTCAGTTAATAGTTGGTGACCTTGCCGGTCACAGAGTAGTTTAGCATTCGATTCAGCGTTCCAGTGAAACTAGTCAGCATGGCGGCCTTGTCGGCCCGCATAGGTTCCTTTATACTACTGTGGTTTTGGTCAGCTGTTGTTTTCTTACAGGAGGCTATAGGCGTAGTCGGCCAGAGGCTGTATTTATAGTCATTATATAGCCTGTTGGTTCCATGAATCCAGAGTTAGATCCAGCCTGGCACCAGAAGTGCTTAGGCTCAGTAGTCCAGCAGTCCAGGTCTTAGTAGGGCACCAGGTGCCAGTCATGCCTCCCAAGGCGGGGCGTGACAAACTTGGTATCAGAATAGGCCGTATCCCAGGGAGTCTGCAAGTCGTGCTAAGTAGAGTCTTGTCTATGGATGTGTTGTGCACCACATACCATAGGCAGGAGGCTGCAAGGCATAATAGGATGGTTACTCTTTCTTCATATTCAGTCGTTCCATAGAGCAGTACAGTATAGGGTTAAGTCTCTAAAACTTATCATACTTTTTGTTTACAGATAAAATGGAAAACCAGCAACATCCTGTCACAGGTAGAAGACTGGATACCGTAGCAGGAGAAGGCACCAGCAGGATGCCTCAGCCTTGTTTAGAATCAGCCCGATCTAAGGGCGATACAGAGGCGTCATCTCGACCTTCTCAACAGTCCCCACCCCACCAGGAGCCACTCGAGATGACACCGCCTCTGACAGTTCCTGTACCCACACCATCCGACCAGGAAATTTGAAGTGCAGTAGTTGTGTTGGCACAAATGATGGCTACTCAGCGCCAGTCAGTGCCACCCGTAACAGCAGAGTCATCAAGTGGGCCTGGTAGTTCGAGGGTCCGAGAATTCTTGGCACTAGGTCCCCCACAGTTCACAGGATCGGATTAGGTAGAGGACCCCCAGGACTTCCTAGATCAGATGCAGAGAATCTTCCGGGTCATGCATGTGACATCTGCAGAGTCGGTTGAGTTAGTAGTATTCCGGCTACGGGATATTGCTGTGTTGTGGTACGAAAGTTGGGAAAGGTCCCGAGGGAGAGATGTTGCCCCTCCAACCTGGTCCAGCTTTTCAGAGGCCTTCCTAGACCATTATCTGCCAAGGAAAATTCGACAGGCCCAGATGCATCAGTTTTTATACTTAGAGCAGGGGGCGAGGAGTGTATGGGAATATGCCCTACAGTTTAATTCCTTGGCCCGCTATGCTCCATCCTTTGTGGACACCATGCCATCTAGGGTCCACCGATTTATTATGGATTTGAACCCAGAGTATATTGAGGCATGTATGACAGCTACGTTGCGGGAATATATGGATATTGCTCGGGCGTAGGCCTTTGCCCAGACTATTGAGGGCCTTAGATAGCGGCAACAGGATAGCAGACGAATAAATCAGGAACAGCGCCACAAGGATAGATCAGATGAGATACAGGGAGAGATCTAGAGAGTGCCTAGGCCACGGTTGTCAGATAGGCCACCTAGACCCCCACCTCCATCACAGCCGCAAAGGGGTTCAGTCGCCGAGGGCAGTTAAAGTCTAGCGGCAGCTCACGAACGGTAGATTCACCCCAGCAGAGGAGGGCAGAGCAGAGTAGGTATACACCCCCACCTTGACCTATTTTTATTCGACCCCACACTGGAGCTTGCAGATATGGCTCCACAGGGTGTTATATATACGGGCAGGAGGGTCATGTGATGAGAGATTGTTCAGCCAGGGGTCAGGGTAACCGAGACAGGGTATCAGTAGGGCCACGAGCTCCAGCAGCCTCGGTAGGGCATAGGCCCTCAATCCCAGCAGGCAAAGGCCAAGGCAGATCAAGGGCCTCTAATTCAGGTACGGGCCCAAGCCGTACCTATGCATTACCAGGGAGGCAGGACTCATAGGCGTCTCCAGATGTGGTAACAGGTATTATGACTATTTGCTCTCACCCTGCTTATGTATTGATTGATCTAGGATCTACCTTGTCCTACGTTACCCCATTTGTGGCTCGAAATTTTAGTGTTGTACCAGAGTTGCTTCAGCAACCCTTTTCAGTATCTACACCCGTCGGTGACTCCATCATAGCCAGAAGGGTTTATCGAGGATGTAAAGTAGAGGTTGTTGATCGTCAGACCACAGTAGATCTGGTAGAATTAGAGATGATTGATTTCGATGCCATTATGGGTATGGATTGGTTAGTGTCATGCTATGCCAATGTAGAATGCTGGACTAGGATGGTTCGATTCCACTTTCCAGGGGAGGCACTACGAGAGTGGAAGGGCAGTACAGCTATGCCAAAAGGTAGGTTTATTTCCTACCTTCAGGCAAGGAAGTTGATAGCTAAGGGATGCATTTTCCACATAGTCAGAGTCCAGGATGTGCGGGTAGAGCCTCCGACTCTCCAGTCTATTCCAGTGGTTATTGAATTCCCCGACGTATTCCCAGATGAGATACCTGGTATTCCCCCAGAAAGAAATAGATTTTGCAATTGATTTGCTACCAGGAGCTCAGCCCATATCAATCCCTCTATATCGTATGGCTCCTGCTGAACTCAGAGAACTAAAGGAGCAGCTGAAGGATCTATTAGATAAGGGCTTTATCAGGCCGAGTACTTCACCTTGGGGTGTGCCAATTCTGTTTGTAAGAAAGAAGGACGGCTCCCTCCGCATGTGTATAGACTACCGGCAGTTGAACAAGGTTACAGTCAAGAATAAGTATCCGTTTCCCAGAATAGATGATTTATTTGATCAGTTACAGGGGGCCAGATATTTCTCCAAGATTGACTTATGGTCCGGATATCATCAGGTTCGAGTTCATGAAAGGGACATTCCGAGACTGCCTTCAGGACTAGATACGGTCATTTTGAATTCCTAGTCATGTCCTTTGGGCTGACAAATGCTCCCGCAGTATTCATGGACCTGATGAACAGCATCTTCAGACCATACCTGGACCTGTTCGTGATAGTGTTTATTGATGATATTCTGGTGTATTCTCGCTCAGAGGAAGACCACCAGGATCATTTGCGGACAGTGCTCCAGATTCTCAGGGACCCTCATTTGTATGCCAAGTTCTCTAAATGTGAATTTTGGCTGAACTCAGTAGCCTTCTTGGGGCATATCATGTCGGACGCTGGTATACAAGTAGACACAGAAAATGGAAGCAGTAAAAACGTGGCCCAGACCTACCACTCCAACCGAAGTACGCAGTTTTTTGAGATTAGCAGGGTACTAAAGAAGATTTCTTGAGGGATTCTCCACCATAGCGGTACCTCTGACTAAGTTGATGCAAAAAGCAGTAAAGTTTCAGTGGACGGAGGGATGTGAGAAGAGTTTCCAGGAATTGAAAGATAGGTTGACCTCCACCCTAGTGTTAGCATTACCAGAAGGTACAGAGGGTTATGCAGTTTATTGTGACGCTTTGGGTATTGGGTTAGGATGTGCATTGATGCGGCATGGTAAAGTAAATGCTTATGCTTCCAGACAGCTGAGGAAACACGAAAGGAATTATCCTACCTATGACCTGGAACTAGCCGCAGTGATCCACGCCCTAAAGATATGGAGACATTACTTGTATGGCGTCCATGTGGATATTTTCACTGATCATTAAAGCCTACAGTATATCTTCACCCAGAGAGAGTTGAATTTGCGACAGTGACGCTGGTTGGAGTAAGTTGAAAGATTATGATGTAAATATTTTGTATCACCCAGGAAGAGCCAACATAGTAGCAAATGCCCTTAGCCGTAAGTCTATGGGGAGTTTGGCGTACTTGCAGCCCGAGTAGTGGGAATTGGCCTTAGAAATACACCAGTTAGCCAGTTTAGCCGTTCGTGTAGCAGAAACAGAGGACAACAGAGCGGTAATTTAGAACACCGCAGTATCGTCATTAATTGTGGAGGTAAAGGAATGGTAGTATAAAGATCTTGACCTGGTTCAGCATAAAGACAGAGTTCAACATGGAAAAGCGCCGGATTTTTAGGTAACTGAGGATGAAGTGTTGCAATGTAAGGGCTGCCTTTGTGTTTCAGACGTTGTAGGGCTTCGCCAGCAGATTATGGGCGAGGTACATTACGCCCGCTATTCTCTCCATCCAGGCGCGACAAAAATGTACCACGATATCAAAGGAATCTACTGGTGGCCAGGTATGAAGAGGGAAATAGCAGAATGCTTAGCCTAGTGTCCTAACTGACAACAAGTAAAAGTTGAACACCAAAAACCAGGCGGGCTGACTCAAGACATAGCGGTGCCTCTTTGGAAGTGGGAAGCAATAAATATGGATTTTATAGCAGGATTACCCCGCACCAGGCATAGAAATGACTCGATTTGGGTAATTGTTGACAGACTGACAAAATCAGCCCATTTTCCTGCCAGTAAGGGCTACTTTCTCTGCCGAAGATTATGCTGAGTTGTATATCAGAGAAATAGTCAGACTGTACGGTGTTCCAGTGTCCATTATCTCTGATAGAGGGGCGCAATTTACAGCTAAATTTTGGCAATCATTTCAGAGAGGCTTGGGGACACAAATTAACCTGAGCACAACTTTTCACCCTCAGACAGATGGGTAGGCAAAACGCACTATTCGGACGCTCGAGGATATGCTGCGAGTGTGTGTGTTAGACTTCGGAGGTAGCTAGGATGAGCACTTACCACTTATTGAGTTTGCCTATAATAACAGTTACCATTCAGCTATCCAGATGGTGCCTTATGAGGCCATTGAAAATACAAATCGACAGTTGGTTGGTTTGAAGTAGGAGAGTCAGCACTGATTGGGTTGGATATTATTCATCAGTCATAGGAAAAGGTAAAGCTTATCAGAAAACGCCTACTAACTGCTCAAAGCTGCCAGAAATCGTATGTTGATGTGCGGCGCATAAACTTGGAATTTAATGTGAATGACTGGGTATTCTTAAAAGTCTCTCCAATGAAAGGTGTGATGAGATTCGGCAAGAAAGGAAAGCTCAGCCCGAGATTTGTTGGGCCTTATCAGATTTGCCGAAGAATAGGCCAAGTGGCATATGAGTTGAACTTACCTCCAAAATTAGAGTCTGTTCACCCAGTTTTCCACGTGTCCATGCTGAGGAAGTATATAGGAGACCCCTCCAGAGTTTTCCCAATTCAGGATCTCCAGGTTACGGAGGAGCTGGATTATGAAGAGGTTCTAGTAGCCATACTAGACAGGCAGATTCGCAGGTTGAGAACTAAAGATGTTGCTTCTGTCAAGGTGTTATGGCATAACAGGAACCTAGAGGAAATGATTTGGGAAGCAGAGGAAGATATGAAAGTCAGATATCCTCAGTTATTTCAAGCTTCATCAGCCAGAGGTACGTTAGTATTGTTGTTTTATGAATTGCCTTATATTACGTGTATAAATGAGATAGTTGACTCTAGGCTACTACGTGATGAATGCTATAGTATTTTGTGGAGTAACTGTATTGGACTTTTCTGCATTTCAGGAATTTTAAGATAGTCCATGTTACAGGGGAAACTCTGCCAAAATTTTTTTTTAGAATAAGTCGAGTAAGTTGAGATTCTTGCAAGCAAAAGTTTACATTCGAGGATGAATATTCTTAAGGGGGGAGGATGTTAAACCTCGTAAGTTTCTAGCATTTGGTCGACCTATTCGCATGTTGGTTGAGAGTTTTAGAATACCATACGTGCGAGAAAAGGGCCCGGGGAAAGGTCGAATGAGTGCCAAGTTGGAATTTCGCAAGAGGAGGCCGAACCGCACCTGCCCAAAGGGGCAAAGTGGCACGGAGCTAAGGCCTCCGCGTTAGCCAATGTGGCACAGAGCCAAAATGGTGCATTGGCCAGTGTGCCACGTTGCCATGTATTTTGCTGCAAGTATATAAAGGGCCTCACCTTCAACTTTAAGTCATTTATCCATGCTTAAATGACCAGAGAGGGAGAGAGACAAAGGGTTCCTATAAATATTCGTTCGATTACGCCGTCAAATGGTCCAAACTCGAAATAACCTCGGGTAGCGAGGTATTGAGCTGTAGGGAGCATTCCTACGGAGTTAGTTTCTCGAAATTCGTCCAGCGAATCGCCGTCTCACCGAGCTAAGGTAAGTGGAATTGCTCCAAATTAGTGTCAATATACTCCTATCCCTAAAGTGAGTATTTCTCCCTTCTAGACTTCCGAGAAATAGCGAGTTTTCGGTTGTTGTTCGATAAGTCAAAGTTTGGGCTATATAGATATTCAAGTAGTGTTTTCTTCTAGAATATCGATAAATTTAGTTCTAATTGCTATAAATATGAACGCAGTTGGAAGAAATAGCTGGATATTGGCCGAGCTACACCAGTTGGCCAAGGAGTCAGTAACTGAGGTATGTAAAGCTAGTTTCTTCGGCAAGTTAGTAATTCTAGCATAGTAAAATAGAGTAAATTCCTGAAGAAAGTTTCAGAAGCTGAGTATTATGCCTAGTGTGAATTCAGTAAGCATGTCTAAGTTATTATACCATATGCAGAATAAAAGTCAGTAAATTAGTATCAGACAGCGAGATATTATTCCAGATTTAGTATAACTCAGTATTAGATTCAGTTTAATTCAACAAGAGATACAGAATAGAATATCAGATCATGGACAGTACTATCAGATTTATCACACATATTATATGTGATTGTTGTTGCTTGTAGAGACCTGATTGTTTTATGTGGGCACCCTTAGAGCTTCCTTGCTTCCCCAGGGTTAATAGTTGTATCGACTCGCCCGCTAGAGGGTAAGGATATGTCACTCCAAGGAGTGGCATGTAGTCCACCAGAGGCCGAAGATAGGATGCAGCATTCCCCATAGCAGGCTGATCAGCATTATAGCATACCCCTGTCGAGCATTTGCACCCAGGGTATAGATTACAGATTACAGACACAGATCTCAGATCACAATTACAGGATTCCTTCAAACTCAAATACAGCTATAGTCAGGGGTCCCAGAGAGCCCAAGTTGCATACCCAGGGGGCCGGCGGGATGCTCATAGTTACTAGATGAGTGGAGTGAATTGTTATTTTTGGATGGCGACCCAACTAGGGGTATATAGATTGTGCGTTGATTGGTACCTTCCAGCTTATGGGGGTTGGTATAGGTTCTTGTATGCTATATATGTTATTTATTAAATTGATAGATAGTAGGACGTCGCATTGACAGGTATGCTTTGGACCTTCTCTCCAGTACAGTTAATCTTAGTTTAGATTCTTCCATCCCAAACAGTCTTAGCCATTTTCTGTTATTCAGTAACTATCAGTATTACTGTCTATTTTCAGTTATGTTTAGTTATTGCTTTGCATACTCGGTACCAGTGGTACTGACGCTCGTTTGGGGGTGCTGCATTACTTTCCTGCAGGTACTCATAGATGAGGAGTCGATCCCTTATAATTCCAGCCAGCACACAGGGTCATCAGCTCCTGTCATCCAGAGCTTAACAGATAGAGGTTTATTCCTTTTCTTTTGTTGTACAGTACGGGTAGGTCGGGGCCCTATCCCGACCATCTTATTAGTATTCTTAGAGGCTTGCAGATTGTATATTCCCTGTGGTTAGTTGTACCGGTCGTGTGAGGCCGTGTCTATGTTTTAGTTTGTTTATGATGGCCGTGTGGGGCCTTATTTAGTTAATAGTTGGTGACCTTTCCGATCACAGAGTAGTTTAGCATTCGATTTAATGTTCCAGTAAAACTAGTCAGCATGGCGACCTTGTCAGCCCGCATAGGTTCCTTTATACTACTGTGGTTCTGGCCAGCTGTTGTTTTCTTATAGGAGGCTATAGGCCTAATCGACCGGAGGCTGTATTTACAGTCGTTATATAGCCCGTTGGGTCCATGAATCAAGAGTTAGAGCCAGCTTGGCACCAGAAGTGCTTAGGCTCAGTAGTCCAGTAGTCCAGGTCTTAGTAGGGCACCAGGTGCCAGTCATGCCTCCCAAGGTGGGGCGTGACAATTTCAGTTATGCATGTTCATCAGTCATGATATTATATTTTCAGCAGGTTTGACCCAATGTTCAGTTTTAATTATGATTATCAGTTTTCAGTTTTGGGTCATTCGATTCAGTTATGATATTCGGTATGTTCAGATCATGATTTCAGAAAATAGCATGCAAGCCCTACTCTCAGAATCTTATCTTGATTATGTTTTATAATATGCATGATTTAAGATTTTACTTAGTTGTTTTACTTACCTTGCATACTCGGTACGTTTTATGTACTGACCGCATACTCTACGTTGTATTGTTTCATGATACAGGCTCGAATATTCAGGCTCAGTCCCATCATTAGCTAGGCCTGCAGCTTTAGCACCTATCATCTAGAGTGGTGAGTCCTCACCATTCGAGGGCTTTTCCATTTAGTTGTATCTAGTACTATCAGTTTCAGACTATAGTGAGTTAATTTGGGTTTTGTCCCATCAACCCATTAGAGTTAGAGGCTTTTCAGACATAGCATGTATATAGCTTTAGACTTATGTATACATTCAGATGTTATGTTATGTTCACACTTCCGTTATGTTAATTATGTTGATCTTCCATTTTATTTGAGTGAGTTAGATGTTATGTTCATGCCATGGGTCGACTTGGAGCCTCTCGAGGTTCTTTGTCCCATGTCTCGATGTTCAGGTCGTGACATAATGGCTCATAAATCGTGCTATATCAAGTATATACCCAGCCTCAATTTCTTAAATAATTCGTGCTCAGAATTCCCTTACTTTAAAACCCTATGTATGCTCACCCCCAGGATAGAGATGAAGGATTACATCGTGTGTGTTCAGGATGACTTCCTATTCATGCCTTAGATGTCCTGTAGGTGGGAATTCATGGAGTATAGGTTATTAGTTAGGCTAAGGAGGTAGGAAGGTTCTTGGGTAGTATAAGCTTTAGAGAAGCCTCAAGATGATTATAGTGATAGGTTTGGATAAGGTGGGGGTGTATCAGTGAACCATTGTGATGTGTGACCAAGGACTTCTTGATTAGAACTTAAGGTCAAGCGATTTTCGACAAGGAGAAGTAGTATTCTTGGGGAAGTAAATTTAGATTTCAAGAGGTCTAGCCTAGTTAGGCTTGAACGTGGGAGGAGTATAGACTAAGGAAGTTGAGCATCAGAGTCCAGGAGGTATGCGTTAGGGTATCAGTAAACCTATTTGGAAGTCGGAAGAGATAAATATGGGTTGCATCACAGGATTACCTCGGGCTCGCCAGCTGCATGATTCTATATGGGTAATAGTGGACCAGATGACCAAGTCAGAACATTTCTTACCAATTAAGATTACGGGCTCAGCCGAGAATTAGCTTAGATTGTACATTCGGGAGTTAGTTCAATAGCATTGGGTTCTGTTGTCTATCTTCTTAAATAGGGCTACTCAATTCACCTCTTAGTTTTGGAGATTGTTTCAGAAGGGTCTTGATACCCAAGAGAGCTTACCATAGCTTTCCACCCACCAGTAGATGTTCAGGTCGAGCGGACAGTTCATACCTTGGAGGATATGTTGAGAGATTGCGTGATCAATTTCAAAGGTAGTTGGGATGATCACTTGCCTCTCATCGAGTTTGCCTACAATAACAACTACCACTCCAACATTCAGATGGCTCCATTTAAGGCTCTTTATGGGAAGATATGTAGATCACTTATTGAGTGGTTCGAGGTAGGTAAGGCTACGTTGATAGGGCCAGATTAAGTTCATGAGGACATGGAGAAAGTTTAGCATATTAGAGAGAGGTTGAAAACATCCCAGAGTTGTTAGAAATCATATGCAAATGTTAGGAGAAGAGAAGTTGAGTTTGAGGTTGAAGATTGGGTATTTTTGAAGGTGCCTCCCATGAAGGGAGTTATGAGGTTCGGTAAGAAAGGGAAGCTTAGTCCCTGATATGTTGGTCCTTATAGGATTCTAAGTCATGTTGACAAGGTGTCCTATGAGTTGTTGCTATTAATAGAGTTAGCTTCAGTGCATCCGATTTTCCAAATGTCCTTGTTGAAAAAGTCCATCAAGGACCCAGCTCTAGTTGTTCAGATAGAGAGCATGGGTGTGAATGATAGCCTTACATATGATAAGGTTCCAGTTGAAATCTTGGACCAGCAGGTTCACAAGTTGAGGAACAAGGAGATAGCTTTAGTGAAGGTTTTATGGAAGAATCAACTAGTAGAGGGAGTTACATGGGAAGCCAAAGCAGCTATGATGGCTAGATACCGGCATCTTTTCCCTTCCAGTTCTGTTCTAGCTTGAAGTACCAGTTTCCTCCTTAGTGCTCTATTCAGTTTCATGTCAAATTTATGTATCTCAGTTTCTTTCATGTCATAGCATGCATGTATGTTTCATGAATTCGGTTCAGTCATGTATCTCAGTCCGGAGTCAGTCACTCTGTTAATTTTCAGTTATGGTTATTCATTTTTGGATTTGCAGTTCTTTCTCTATCCTTTTAGTATGCTTAATCTATATTCGAGGACGAATGTTTCAAAGGGGGAGATAATGTAACACCCCAAAAGTCCCTAAGAGTAGACCCAAGACTAGTGGGTTGAGATATTTTAATGCCTCGGACTTTTGTGCTAAGTTTGAATCGTTCTTGGTATATGGATAGACTCGATCCTAATAAATTCCATGGATACTAGGTATTAATATCAATTCTTAAGTGTGAGAAGTGCATTGGATAAAAATTAAGGTCATAAGGAACCTCTAGCACAAAGTTGAGTTGAGAGCCTTCTTATCGATTGAGTTTTCATATAAGTTTTTGCAAGGATCAACTTCAAATGACCGTAGCTACTATTTTATAAATTGTATTGGGTGATTCAATACATTAAATTGAATCCCTTTGAGTCCTCTTTCAAACGAATCCGACCTTGCACCAATCGGAGTTCGGAGTAAAATCTTATGAGTAGTTTAGTAAAACAGGGAAAAACTGCAACAGATCACAGAACGATCCATCAGGTGAGTCATTAAGTCTCCTAACGCATCATTCAGTGACCTGTTAAGCAGAAAAATTGGTGGAACGCTCGAGTTTTAGAGAGTCGTGATGACTGGTTAAGGCACCGTTAAGTGACATGACGAATCGTTAAGTGGAGGCGTTAAGAAAAGATCACAAAATCGGAAAATATCTCCAGTAGCAATGAGAGGTCTTAACGACACGTTAAGTGGACTAACGGATCATTGGGTGATCCGTTAGGTCTGGCAGAGTCCACTTTTTAGCCGAGTTATTAAGGGAATTTTTGTAATTTCTAAGTTCCTAACTCCTAAACTAAGTCATTTTGAACATCAAAAAGGGTATTTTAGAGGGTTTTATTCATTCCTAACCCTTATTCCTCCTAGCACTCCAAATTGAAGATCAAATCCTCTCCAGGAAACCTAGGGTTCTTCATCACCTTTTTCCCAAATTCTCTTGGGTCTTCAAGTAAAGTTGTAGATTCTTTAATCAATTATGTAAGATCATGAATGGGAGGAAATCCTTCCACCCTAATTCCCAATTTCATACCTATTTCATGATTTCAAGTCTCCAAGCATGATATGTTGAAATTCTAGGGTTAGATCCAATTCTCATGAAATCTCCTATGATCTCTTATAAATTCAAGTCTCTTATGATTAAATTCATGATTTATGATTATGATCACTTATTTTCTACTAGAATCTCTTATGGATATATACTTTCAAGTTTATGGTGATTTTGCCCAATTATGCATGATTTTACGAATTTCAAGTTTATGAGCCTATGATTTCAATTATGTCTAATTAGTTAATTTGCTCGCGCTTCGCGCGATCATTTAAAAATAGAAGTGAACTTGTTAAGGTGAACGTTTAATATAAATTAATTCATAGAAAAATAATAAATAAGAAAAATACTTCAACTAATTTTTATTTATAAAAGACATGTCTAAAGTCTAAACTAATCAAATCTCTTTTTAAGTAAAATTTGAAAGTTTTATAAAGTAATATCAAATAAATAAAGCTCCCAAAATTTAGTAAATCAACACAAATTAGACACTTTTCCCATTGTTGTTCCCTCATCAAAATAGTGTACAAAATAATCTTAATAAATAAATAAAAAGATACAACAATCTTGAATTGCAAATCCACAAGCATAAACATAATTGTATTTCCTCTCATTAGGGTGGAAAGTATGTACGATATATCATATGTGATAGCAATTTTCTCTGCAATACTTATAATATTTTCTTTTAATATTATTGTTTTTGCACTACCATCGATACACCAAATCTAAAAAATATTACTATATATTATTGTTAAGAGAAAGCCAGTTAAACAAATAAATACATGAAAAATAAATACATGAAAAATAAATACATGAAAAATAAATACAAATGAAAGTGCTGCTAGAACTTCCACATTCTCTATCCACTTCAAGCAAAAAGGGATTTTCTATGAAAGATGGTACTATGCCAATAAAATACCTGCTACATTTCATTTTCTACTTCAGAGATATGCAACCCTGAATGATTAGATCAGATAACTTGAATGGATTACATAACCTTACTTATGCATCTCAATATCAACTCAGGACGTTAAGATAATTTCGATATCCCATAACAAATCATACATACAACTTCAGACTAATCACCTAACGAAGAGATTATACTTGACTATTAAATTTTATGTCAAAAAATTAGAGTTACTTAACAAAGTAAAAAAAATTATACACATATACTAAAGTCATAAATAATTTACAAAGGATCTATTATCTACTAATTACAAAGAAAAAGAGTATGCTTGGCAGGACGATCATTAACTATTACACAAAAAAAAACTGTTGGGTAAACTTTTTACCAGGACTTGCATATATTTGTAAGATATAATTATTGAACCAATAAATCTAACTATATTCTTTTATCTTGATAATATTCTCCTCCAAAAGCTATATATTTTTGGAAGATCCAACAGGATTGTGATAGCATTTATGGAGGATCTGAGTAGCATAGGTTATAATCATAACTGAAAAGTGATAGGCACGATGACTATTCGTATAACTAACTTATGTATGTTTGAGATAAGGGCTTATAGTTGTTGTAATGAGACATTCTTTATCAAGCTACAATAATTTATCCTAACATTATCAGGTTAAACTGGAAAGATACAACTAATATATTTCATACTTTACACAAAACAGAAAAATAAAATGTTATGATAGACTTTATAGGTATCCCAGTTCTTCCAACTTGGATTTTGAAACTGATTCTTGATTCAATTATGTCTATTCAAATTGATAAACAAAACTAATCTTTTCTTTGGAAATCAACTTTTATAAATAATATAAGTAGCAATATTTCATTAATATCTAATTTAAGGCACATAATACTTGAAAGGCCCACACCTCCTACATAAGAGTCGTCCTTGTTCCTCTTTTTTGTACTCCTTCCTTCGTTTCTATTAGTAGAAGTTCAAATATTATTGATCACCTTAATTATCATAGTTAATGAGTATATCATATGACTCCTAAATTTTCTGGAAAAAAAAAAGTATCCAATTAAGATAGCGAGTAGATGACCCCTAAGTTGGTTACAAAATAGTACTATTAAGTAACTAATTGCATCAAATATTTTCAAGAATATAAGTGTTAAGAATATATAAAAGAGACATGGAGCAAAAATAATGGATGAAATTAATGGCCATGGTTAAAATTATTGGTGATCTACAAGAATTAAAAAACCACAGGAATAACATACAAAAAGCAAAAGAAGAGAATGATATATATTATAATGCTAAAAAGTGAATACATAGAGGTCATTGCCATGTCCAGATTTTAAGCAATTTATCAATTTTTGTGGGACTAATTCTCTCCATTGACCTTTCATGTTCCTAATCAGACATTCAAAACCACCATCAAAATCAAATATCAAAAAATAAATAATAAGAACATACATGCTTCTTCAAATAAGGAGTAATATTATCAATAAATAAGTAACCAAGAACATTATAGTCCATCAAGCACGTGCGCATCATAAAAAAAAGACATAACCAATTATAAAACAAAAAGACAACAACAATTCAACAATTATATTCGATTTTTTAAATGAAACTATCAAAAGTTACATCTCCAAATTTACTCTTAAGAATATATAGTTGATAAGATACCAAATCAAACACATTGTCTTAGGAAAAAAATAGATCATTTTATTCTGATTAAGTAAATCTTTAAATCAACTCAGGCATGTCATGAAACAATGTTGCAGCAATTTTATTTTTCTACTTCAGAGCAAAGTGTTGAAAAAAGACGCACAAAACATAAAATCAAGAGGAAAATCATATTCAATATTGAAATGGTTCTCTTTTTTTATAATCGAAAGAAAAAGTATTGATATGTAATTCATCTTTCGCTTAGCATAATCACCTAAAAAATAATACATGTAACTTGAGTGAAGACGAATATTGCTCACAATAAAATCACAAATCTCCTACTTGTTTAAAGTTTTTTTGGACCTATATACACGTAACTTGAATCTTCTGGTAGAGACACAAAGTTGGATGAAAAAATTATGCAGATATCTTCTTTTTTCTTATTTTCAAGTCATCCCTCAATCCCAAAATTCACTTTGAGATCCTCAAATTATTGTCAATCCGTAAATTACTTATATGATCAAAATTAAAAGGTAATTCTACAAAAAAAATTAAAATGAGAAGTCCATCATAATATCACGAACTGCATAACAAATAAATTATAATGACTGACAAATTAATTCACAAAATTTAAAATCTAACAAATCAAAATGTAGTTTTGATATTTTAATAGTTGAAGTGTCATCAAAGAAATAGACACATATTTCCAAAGATCTGAACACACATTTCTCATTTGATACACAAGACACTCTAGTCATATAAGAAAAATCTCCCGACTCTATTATAAACTGACATATACAATTGAAAGATTTTTTTTATTTATTTTTTTGCCGGGGATATAAAAGCATAAAATTTGGATCAGCAGTAATATATGAAAAATATATGAAATTGATGGTAAATCATTTTAAAACTCCCATAGAAAATAGAGAATACATGTATCTCATAACAAAATCACAAGTCTCTGACTTGTTTGAAGTTTTTTGGGCCCTATATACATATAACTTGAATCTTCTGATAGAGAGACAAAGTTGGATGAAAAAGTTTATGTAGATATCTTCTTTTTTCTCATCTTCAAGTAATCTCTCTATCCCAAAATTTATTTTGAGATCCTCAAGTAGTCTTCAATCTGTAAATTACTTATATGATCAAAACTTGAAAGTAATTCTACAAAAAATAGTAAAATGAGAAGCCCATCATAATTCCATGAACTTCCTAACAAATAAATTGTAATGATTGACAAATTAGTTCACAAAATTTAAAACTACAAAATGAAAAGTAGATTTGCTCCTTCACGAGTTGAAGTGTGATCTAAGAAATATATAGGAATCTGCAAAGACCTAAACACCTATTTACTTATATGATCAAAACTTGTTACACAAAATTTAAAACCTAACAAATAGAAAAGTAAATTTGATCCTTTAAGAGTTGAAGTGTCATCAAAGAAATAGACAAAAATTTGCAAAGATCCGAACACACCTTTCTCATTTGCTACACAAGACACTCTAGTCATATATGAAAAATCTCCCGGACTTCTATTATAAACTGACATATATGATTGAAAGGTTTTTTTGTTTATTTATTTGTCGGGGATATAAAAGCATAACATTTGGATTATCAGTAATATATGAAAAAGGCATAAAATTGATGGTAAATCATTTTTAAAAACTCTCATAGAAAATAGAGAATACACGTATCTCATAACAAATCACAAATCTCTGACTTGTTTGTAATTTTTTGGGCACTATATACATGTAAATTGAAGCTTCTAGTAGAAACACAAAGTTGGATGAAAAGTTTACTCAGATATCTTCTTTTTTCTCATCTTCAAGTCATTCCTCAATCTCAAAATTTACTTTGAGATCATCAAGTAGTCGTCAATCTGTAAATTATTTATATGATTAAAACATGAAAGTAATTCTACAAAAAATAGTAAAATGAGAAGCCCATCATAATTCCATAAACTGTCTAACAAATAAATTATAATGATTGACAAATTAGTTCACAAAATTTAAAACCTAACAAAATAAAAAGTAGATTTGCTCCTTTAAGAGTTTAAGTGTCATCTAAGAAATAGACAAAAATTTGTAAAGACCTGAACACACCTTTCTCATTTGCTCCACAAGACACTCTAGTCATGTATGAAAAATCTCTCAACTTCTATTATAAACTAACATATACCATTGAAACGTTTTTTTATTTGTTTTTTTGTTAGGTATATAAAAGCATAAAATTTGGATCATGAGTAATAGATGAAAAGAGCATGAAATTGATGGTAATTCATTTAAAAACTCTCATAGAAAAAGGAGAATACATGTATCACACAACAAAATGACAAATCTCTGACTTTTTTAATGTTTTTTGAGCCCTATATACATGTAACTTGAAGCTTCTGGTAGAGACACAAAGTTATCTTCTTCTTTTTTTTCATCTTCAAGTAATTCTTCAATTCCAAAATCCATTTTTGAGATCCTCAAATTATCGCAAATCCGTAAAATTATTTGTATGATCAAAAAATAAAGGTAATTCTACAAAAAATAGTAAATGAGAAGTTCATCATAATGCCACGAATTGCATGACAAATAAATTGTAATGATTGACAAATTAGTTTCACAAAATTTAAAATTTAACAAATCGAAAAGTAGGTTTGATCTTTTAAGAGTTGAAGTGTCATCCAACAAATAGACAGAAATTTGCAAGACCCAAACATACCTTTGACATTTGCTCCATAAGACACTCTAGTCATGTATGAAAAATCTCCTGACTTTATTATAAACTGACATATTCGATTGAAAGTTTTTTTGATTATTTGTTTATTGGGGATACTAAATCTGGATCATGAATAATAGATGAAAAGGCATGAAGTTTATGGTAATTATTTAAAAAGTCTCATTAAAAATAGAGAATACATGTATTTTCATAGAAAGAGAAAAGATCTTCTGAGAAAAAAATTACGGGAGAAAAAATATTATAATTGTTGAGAAAGTGAAGAAGATGGAAAAGTGGTATGGTGTAATGAATAGGAGTTAATGAAAGTGACTTTTGGTTTTTCAAGAAAGCACCTTATAAGAAAAAATAGAATTAAAACTCTAAAAATCTGAGAAAAATGCAAAAAAAAAAAAGGAAAAAAGATAAATAGCTTTTCTAATCAATGAAGCATGTCATGTCATCGGGTTAAAGTCTCTCCTTAATATAAATATATAGATTATTCAAGTATGTATAATTTTCATGACACTCAAATATTTATCATGGCACATTCAATGGCATTATTCTCGTGAATATTTCATGTATGTCAAGTACGATTATGATGTCATGATTAAGACAAGTCCATGCAAGATCAACTATGCTTTCACAATGTTGATTATGAGTCATGTGCATATTTTTGGGGGTAGTTTCTAGCACCGAGTAGGATAAGGGTTCAAGCAAACCCCGAACCTCATAACTATGTGCCACCGTAGGAATATATTCATGTTCAAACCCTACCAGAATTCATAAGTGATATCATGCCTTAATCGTTACTTGGCTTGGAAAGCTTGGAAAAGCTCTGCCAACTTGAGAGAGATAGTTGGGCATCAAATAAGATCTCTCATGATGGTGTCTGTTATGTTGAGTCTCCCATTGTTCCTCATATTATAAGTTACTCATGTTCATGACTTGCGATATTATGTTTTATAATATATTTGACCCATTGATCATTTTATGAGTTTTTACTTATGATTTCAAGTATGGTACACTATATGATTTGATTTATAAACCTTGGGTCATTATGTTTCAGCTTATGATGTATAATTCATGTTTACGGTTACTTCAAGAATATGGTTCAGCATGTTGCCCTTACTCTCATGTGCTGGCTTATTTTATATTCATGATTTCAGACTATCGTTTTACTAGCATATTTTACTTACCTTATAACTCAGTACATTCCAAGTACTAAACGTATACTTCTATGTTATATCGTCTCATGATATAGGTTTGGGCGATCAGTCTCAGCCCACACATTAGTTCCGCTCCTGCCCCTGGTCCAACTTAGTCCCTGTTGGGTGAGCCCTCATCTTCCGAGGACACTTGATAGTTTGCTATGTTTTGTTTATGTCTTTAAGTATCAGACTTAGCGACCTAGTTGGAGGTGTTGTCCCATCAGCTCATCTTATATCTAGAGGTTTTCCAGACAGTTATCTATTAGATGGTTTCGCATCGTGACATGTTATCCTTGTTCATACTTTATAACATTTAGACTTCCACTTATCCTATGCTATAATTCATTTCCGCTTTAGATATTCTCTCCTTCATGTTATGTATGTTGTATGGTTAGCTCGGAGCCCTTTGTGGTTCTAGGTCCCATGTCTCAGTCCGGGATCTACGCTCTAATCGTGACATAGTTTCTTGTGATGTTGTTCGAATTAACCAATGTTCTAGAATCCTTTATGGACCTAATGAATGGAGTCTTCAAGCCTTTCCTTGACACCTTTGTGATCATATTTATCGATAATATCCTAGTATATTCTCAAGATGAAGGGAGCCATGCTAATCATCTTCGGACTGTGTTGAAAACTCTCAGGGACCATTAGTTGTACGCCAAATTCTCCAAGTGTGAGTTTTTGTTGGCCCACTTGGGCGATGTCATTTCTAATAAAAGGATTGAGGTTGACTTGCAAAATATTGAGGCAGTAAAAAATTGGCCAAGGCCTACAGATTTTATAGAAATTCTTAGTTTCCTAGGCTTCACCAGTTACTACAAAAGATTTGTAGAAGGGTTCTCTTCCATATCTACCCCATTAACCAAGCTTACTCAAAAGGAAACCAAGTTCCGATGGTCAGATGTTTGTGAGAAAAGTTTCCAAACGTTAAAATATAAGTTGACTTTAGCACCATATTGACTCTATTGGAAGGCTTAGAGGGGTTTGTGGTATATTGTGATGCCTCTAGAATTGGGTTGGGTTTTTTCCTATTGCAACATAATAAAGTGGTTGCCTATTCTTCAAGGAAACTTAAGAATCAGGGGAAGAATTATCCGACACACAACCTTGAATTAGCAACTGTGGTGTTTCCACTAAAAATATGACGTCATTACCTCTATGAAGTCCATGTAGATATCTTTACTAACCATAAAAGTCTTTAGTATTTCCTCACTCAGAGAGGGATGACCAATAGCTTAAGTTGATCAAGGACTACGACCTGAACATCCACTATCATCTAGGTAAAGTGAATGTCATAGTTGACGCCCTCAGTGGACGATCTATGGGTAGTATGGCCTATCTTAAGAAAAGTAAAAAGGATGTGGCTAAAGATGTCCGGATCCTATCAAACCTGGGGGTCCAACTTTTGGACTCCAGGGATGGTGGTGTAGTATTCCAAAATGAAGCTGAATCGGCCCTAGTGGAAGAGTTGCAAGCAAAGCAATATGATGACCTTGTTCTACTTTGTCTAAGAGAAGGAGTTATCAACCATAGGACCTCTACTTTTGAAATTGAGGGAGATGGCACTCTGAGGTGCCAAGGTTGGTTGAGTGTTCCTGATATCAATAGGTAATGTGAGAGTATATTAGCTAAAGCTCATAATTCACAGTACTCAGTTCATCCTGGTTCCACGAAGGGTATAATGATCTCTCAAGGAGATCTATTGTAGAATGATATGATGAGAATCATAGCAGACATTGTATCTAAATTTCCTAACTGCCAATAGGTCAAAGTCGAGCATCAAAAGCCTAGAGGGTTAGCCCAGAACATAATAATCCTAAAATGGAAGTGGGAAACAAATAATATAGATTTTGTCAATGGGTTGCCCCACTCACTTCGAAGACACGATTCAATATGGGTGATCATAGATCGACTCATGAAATCATCTCATTTCTTGGCAGTCAAAACTATTAACTTCGTCGAAGACTATGCGAAACTATACATTAAGGAAATAATTTGGTTACATAAAACTCCAATTTCTATCATTTTAGATCGGGGTGCCTAATTTACCGTAAGTTTCTAGAGGTCTTTCTAGAAGGGATTGTGTACCAAGGTTAATCTCAGTATGGCCTTTCACCCTCAAACTAATGACCAATCCGAGCGCACCATTATGACACTTAAAGATATGTTGAGGGCTTGTGCCTTGGACTTCAAAGGAAACTGGGATGATTATTTTCCCCTTATCGAGTTTGCATACAATAACAACTACCACTCCAGCATAAAAATGGAGTCGTATGAGACATTGTATGGGTGGCGGTGTCGGTCCTCCATCGATTGGTTTGAAATAGGTGAAACAAGTGTACTCAGCCCAGATTTGATCCACCAAGCTATAGAAAAAGTCAAGTTAATCTAGAATCGAAGAAGAGCAGCTTAGAGTCGATAATAATCCTACATCAATACCCATCGTTGGAGCTTAGTGTTTAATATTAGAGACTAGGTATTTGTTAAAGTATCACCCATGAAGGGTGTGATGAGTTTTGGAAAGAAAGGAAAAACTAAGCCTGCGATACATTGACCCATACTCGATACTAAAAAGGGTTGGCTGGATGGCATAAAATTAGACTTACCAAATGAGTTATTTTCAATCCGTTTGGTTTTCCACGTATCTATGTTGTTTAAATTCTTAGGAGATTCCTCTCTCATATTGCCTACTGTGACATAGAAATAACAGAAAACTTAACCTATGAGGAAGTCCCCATGGCTATCTTTGATCGCCAAGTGCGGAAGTTGAGGAACAAGGAAGTGGCCTCCGTTAAAGTGTTATGTAGGAATCAAGATGTTGAAGGATATGTATGAGGCAGAAGAGGCAACGAAGGCTAGGTACCCCCCCCATCCTTTGTCTAGAGGACGGCACTAAAGGCAAGAACTCATCTTGAATGTTTTCATACTTACACTTAAGCACTCATATCTTTGGATCCTTAACCCTTCTTCTAAATTTCCATATTTAAATGATAGTTATGTGTTGAAATCACGACAGAAATTGTGAAAGTGAGAGATGCCAAGAGAATTGTAAGAAGGTATGTCATCCTTTAGAACTATTGGGCTAAAGCAAGCCCAGTAAGTAAATAGTTCTTTTTTATGTTTTGTGTATTGTGGTGCCATGTGAGGCTAGCTTATGCATTTCTGGTCAGCTGGTTATGATCTAAAGATTTTTGGGATTACTCCAATTACAGAGAAAACCCTACTAAATTTTTTCAAAAAATTTAGGGAAGCTATTAATCTTTGAAGTTGTAGGCCTCATTCGAGGACAAATGATCCCTAAGGGGGGGAAATGTGATATCTCTTAAAGTGGGGCCAAGGGTTAGGCCATTAAGAATTATAAAACTCGACCCCTCCATAAGTATTTATATGGATCTAAAGTGGTTAAAGTACCCTTGTAAGTGTGGCAAAGTGTTATGGAAGTATAAAAGTGATTAAGGACTATGCTACAAGACTGTTGTCAAAATTGGTACAACGTGCAAACCGTAGAATTCATCTATGGACCGTACTTTAGAACATAAGTGGCTTAGGACTCAAGGAAGTCATTATTACCAGCCAATGAGCTACTTAAAAACCATACTTGAAATGTACAGGTCATATCTGAGAAAGCAAGAAGGTGCGGAGGATTATGGGGAAGTGAGGACTCAACTTAAAGAGCCTATATATGGTCTATAGTTGAAATATGCGGATCGTAAATGAACTATGGGTGTGGGCTCAATTTGCAAAAGTCAATCTACAGTCCATAAATGGACTCTACAGATGGTAAAATGACCACCCTTGATCGTAAGTCACTAAGTAGTGACTAGGGATTTTGGGGATCCACTTACGAAGGACATCTGTGGACCACAAATAAAGTTTGCAGACTGCAAATGGATTCTATGATCCGTAGATAGCCAAGTGTGTTGACCGTAAGTCACTAACCAAGGGGTTTGACTTACGAAACACATATACACATCATAAATCGATTCTACAATTCGTAGATGGCCAATTGGGGTGAATGTAAGTCATTACGAAGCGACCAGCCTGGGAAAGGGATGACTTATGGAACCCACTTGTGGACTGAAGATAAAATCTACAGACCGTAAGTGGGCAAATTTAGGCGTATAACAGTCTTTTTAACGGCCTATACATATGAGCCTTAGGGTCTTTTTCCATATTTTTCTCAACTCTTTTTCACCTTAACATTTCTCTAATGCTCTCTAAGCCCCTTGCATGCATGGAGAAACATCTTCCATGATCTTGCACCATCCCCCTCAAATTCCTTTAAGGAATTGCATCAATATTCTCTTTTTCATCTAGCTCAGTCAAGCACAATAGTTGAGATTCAAAGATTGGAAGTGTAAGCAGATCCTCTTCCTTTAAGATTGACCTTGATAAGGACTATTGCTTTACGGTAGTAATTGTGAGGCGGATCTGTAATACCCCATATAATTTAAGCAATAAATTCATACTTTCAAGGTAGGACTAAGAGTACTTAATATGCTAAGAAGAAAGTATTTTGAGGTATTTGAGTCACTCTATAGTCATATATTACGATTAGATGTCGATCAATTTATAGAACAAAAGTCCTCAAATGTTGTCCCAATTTGGGTCATATGTATCGGAGCTTTTCACCCAATTTATAAGGAATTTAGGGCCCACGACCTTTCAAATTAGAGATCTATGAGTATAGTTTCCAATGCATCACATCCTTTGCTAATACAACCTCATAGTAGATATATATTTGCATTCTCACGAGACTACGCGAGCAGGAAGCGAGAACTAGAGAGGCTCCACGATGGCGGCATGTCATGCCACCAAATTAGTGCATTGGGCAATGTGACATTTTTCTCCTTTGTCAGCAAGCCCCTATATAAGTTGGTTGGTCAATTGTTTGGTTATATCTTCAATTTCCAGCCAACTCTCTCAATGAAAACCTCTCCTAAGCTCCCTTTTCATGTCCTTGTTGATCCTAAAGGTAGGAAATAATTTCCAACTTGATTTTTGATGCTAGGAAGTCAGGATTCTCTGCGTAACTCGTGTTTTGGTGTTGTTTTCAGATTTCTTGGTGGCTGTCAGTGGTGAGTGATTGGTAAGTTATTTTTCTTTGTTGATTTTTAGTATGTTTAGGTTTATTAAGAGGTTGTTGATGCTAGTACATGGTTATCATCAATTTTCTACCACCAAATCCATAAGAATTTTATTGAATAAGGTTTGTCTTATGCCATTTTCGTGTTGTATTCTTAGAGCTGCATTTTATGTTGATTGGACTATTTTGGGGATATAGTTCATTGTGTTATTGGTGTGGATATCGACTAAGCTTATCTCGGCGCTATAAGGTATGTTAAGGATTTCGCTTTCTCTTTTCGACATGAATTTCCATCATAATCAAGCCTTGTCATTATTGCGTAAGTTTGTTGCCTTATAGTTGGTGTTATGTTGATTAATTTCTATTTTTGGGTTGTGGGATGGTGTCCTGTACCCCATTTGAGGTCGTGAAGTCGGATGTTAGTTTTAATTGATTGTCGCACGTCGGTAAAACATTGAAAGGCGTTGGTGGTAATCTTTTTGGATTGTGTTAGGGGATGAATTGTTGGACTTATGTTTGTAGTGTTTGATATTATTTATGGTATCTTATAGTCTTATATGAGTCTTAGGGGATAGATTTTATAGTCTAGGATCCTTCGGTCGCTCGTTAATACTTTGAGAATGATAAGAGGTATAGAATTTAAGGATGAATCCTACGGTGGTGGTAATCAGATTGGGATCTTGTACCTTGCCTAAATATGTGGTTTGTGTGTGAACATTGCCTCTGTGTGTACTTGTCTTGATTGTGTGCTTTGATTGTTGCCTTGTGTCTTGTGGATACCCGACGCACAAGAGTTGTTCCGGATAGGGGTCGAGCCCGAGGTGCCTTGTGTATTGTGGATACTCAACGCACGAGAGTTGTTCCGTCTCGGAGTTGAGCCTAAGGGTTGATATGGTCTGTGGAGTTAATAGTTCCTCCACAGTGTCGAGGCAAGACATGATTTGAGAGTTGGTCCCGCATGTCAGAGTCTCCCTAGAATTGTAATAGTTCTCCCAGTTGGATTGAGTTTCGTTGACTATGCACAGTCGATAGTTGTTTCAGCAGTGCTTGATAACTGATTGATATTATTATTGATGTGTGTTCTTATGTTTTGTGTTTGCCTTGTATTATCTTTGTCTGATAGTTGTGGATGTTACTTGTGACTTGATGATAGCTGAGGTTGTTGAGAGTCCCAGAGTTGGCTTAGGTAAGACATTTGATTAGGCTCCAGATGGTACATGCGGTTATAGGTGAGTTGTGGCGACTAAGTGCCAGCTGAGTGTTTATTTTTTTCGCTTATCTTGTTGTGTGGACTTGTCAGGCTTATGGGGACGAGGTAGGTTCTATTTACTTGCTTAATTCATGGTACTCTTCTTATTGTCGTCTGATATGTCTATTGATCTATATTTTGAATCCTATTATCTTTTCTACCTTACATACTCAGTACATTTCCATACTGGCGCCCTAGTTGGGGCGCTGCATTCATGCCTGCAGATTTTGATCGACAGGTAGATCGAGTTCCTAGTCACTGAGTGGAGTTCCAGCTGAGTCTGTAAAGCTCAGAGTCTTCCAGAGTCGCCAGATGTTTTCAGGGCCTTGTCCAAGACAGTTAACTATTGTTATATTCATAGAGGCTCATGGACATTTGTTGTGGGTGTAGTATCATTGTTGTAGGCCAGGTGGGCCTTATTGTATAGATTATTTTCCATTTAGTGGCCTTGACAGCCTACTGTATTTATTTTTGGTTGGTTAGATGAGCCAATTTTTGTTCTTATTGTGTTGACTCTGATCTTATAGTAATTGTTATGCCAAACCTCGTTGGTTTTGGCTTATAGTAGTTAGTTATATGGCAGGGTGTGCTCGATCAAGTGTGGCACAAGATGCTTGTTATGCCCCTTCGGGTTTGGGGTGTGACAGGATCATAAAGGTATGTAATGCAAACTCCATTTTTCCCATATAGCTTGGATTCTCCCTAAATATGAATATTCCTCATATTATTGTGAGTTTATCAACTATGGACTATGAAGTATCTTGACTTTCCGACTAAGTGCATGTGTTGTCTTCCTATTTCCTTGAATATTCCTCCATTTCACAAGGGTTGTTCTTGCTAAGCAAATATTTTCTCCATTTCCTAATCTCTTAAAGTACTTTTCATCATTGTTGCCTTGTATGGTTGTCAAGTTACAATGTGATGAGGTGTCCATAATTCTTGATTGGGTCGTACTTCTCTCAAGTGTATATATCTAATATTTCATTGGTACTAACCACCACCACCACCACCCCTAAATGCCTAAAGAATGAATAAGATGATGAATGCATGTGATACTCCCAAATGCTTATGAAATCTTGAATTTCAAAGAATGATGACACCAATAAATAATCTGTAATGATAAGACAATCTATATAAAGTTATTTATTATTGTCAAATGGACAAAGGATCTGGGCATGGTGAATAACGAGCTATTTGACGTCCAATGGACGAAGGCTCCAATCATGGCGAATAACGATCCATTTTATTTATTATCATCCAAAGGACGAAGGCTTTGGGATAGGGCAAATAATATTCCCAAATGATACATAATTTGTCATGCCCGGCACAAGTGCCTGTAAAATAAACTCCATCTTAGTCTACCCGACTTTGACTTTGACTTGAAAGAGTAAGTTTTCGCCTCTAGAATAGGGTAGATACCATTCTCAAAGCATCCATCAACAATGAAGAAACAAGAATTGTTCCCAAAGAAATAAGAAATGCACATGATTCTCCAAAGCTAAGTATAATGAATCAACAGTAGTACCGTCTAGTCCTCTAGTTGCTTTCTGTTATATATCTCTCCATGGTTTACTACTCTGTGTCTCAATCAATATTTTCACCCAAAGGATTCGAATAAGACGCAACATTCGGGGCTCTACGGGATTATTGAAAAAATAGATGTGCCACCTAATTTTAGGAAAATTAGGAAACCAATTAATTTATTAACATGTGTAACTAAAAGCTAGTCTATGAAACCAGTTAAATTCCAAGTAAGGGTTCAAGTTAATCCAAAGCGAAGGTGTTAGGCATCCTACGGACTCCACAAGTGTGATTCCCGGCTGGGTTCACTTTTCAATGGAGGAGGAGGTAAAAAATATTTTTTCACAAATATAAACATGCAAAGTATCAAAAATATATACAAAGAATAAAATAAAGCAAAACATGAAATACGTCATAATGCTTGTCTATCGATAAAAATAATAATTATAAATAAAAGATCCAAAAGAAATCTTCAAATTTTTCGAGTGTTGTCTTTAAAAAGAAACTCCATGTACCTACATAAACACTTAATAGAAATGTTAATAACGAATGAATATTTATTTAAATAAACTAAAATGATAATAATGAACATATATTGTAACTTTTTAAAAAATAAAAATAACCCATCTTATATGCAAGGAAGGCCTTGAAAATCGACGGAGAATTTCTTCATCGGCCAAGTAATTACCTATAAATTCAAAATTTAAAATAAACTCCATTTTTATTATGGGGAGGCCTCAAAAACCCGATGAAAAGGCTTTTTCCTTGGCCAAGTGTAGTGTTAGTAATAAATTGCAAGAAAAAAACATGTGTTAGTCAAAATATTTAAAAAAAAAAAGTCCTAGGAGTGTGACATAAAGCTTCTTTTATAAAGCAAGATTTTCAACATAAAGTCTTAAGAAGATGATTTGATAAAAGTCTTTTTTTTTCTTGAAATAAATAATTTGACGAAATCTTTTCTAAAAAACGTGGTTCGAAATAAAGTCTTTGAACAAATATAATTTAACATAAAGGTGGATAAGACTTGATTTGAGTCTAAAATCGATGTAATATGTGCAATGTGATGGTATTGATAAAAATAAAATAAAATACTCTCAAGTGTAAAGTTAAATACAAAAAAAATGTAAAAATAAAATAAAATATAAAACAATATGCATAGAAAATATTAAGAGAATGTATGGATAAAAAAATAAATACATATGTATGAATAAATGTAAAAGGCAAATATATGAATAAATATAAAGATAATGTATAAATAAATATAAAGACAAATGCAAAAATAAACATAAATATGCATAAATAAATATAAATACAATGTATGAATAAATGTAAAGACAATAACAATAACAATAATAATAATAATAATCCTAGATGTAATTCTTTTTATACTTCTACAGCTGATTATATTGTAGATCTACCATCTAGAGCATCAACTTCTCGGATTAGGGAAGAAGATACTTCTAGATCTGATAGATCTGATTTGCAGAAAAATGATCATGTTGATAATATCAAAATTGAAAATCATATAGCAACTCCTGATATGGAGCCTACTCCTTCTGATATGGATTTTCCAACTGGTTTATATGGATCAAAAGACTAAACTTGATTTTTCACCAGGATCTTTAATAAGGAAAAAGATCCAGCAAGAATTTTTTCAACCTAAATGGGAGCCTTTTCAAAATTGGTTCTTTAAAAGTTTTGATAAAAACCAAAGAAAGTTTTTTCAAGAAGATTTTTATAATGATCTTTCAAGAGTAAATAAAGCTATCGCTTTTGTCCCATGGTTTATGACTAAATATGTTTATGAATATATAGAAATGCTAGAACATGATTATAAACTTTTAAATGGTACTACTACTAAATCAGTTTTACCACCACAACAATCTTTTCAAATTGAAAAAGAGAATAAAGTTGTTTATTTCACAGCTTTTGCAGATTTAATAGAAAATGAAACTGCCTTAATTACTGCTAGACATGTTCAAACTTTAATTAGACAGAATAATTATACAAATGTTTATGTAAGTATTCTTGGAGAACATATTCTCTCTCTACATGAGAAGATTGACAGTTTATATACAGAATTCAAGAAGGAAAGGATAGCTGAAGGGAAAGAGGTTGCACCGATTGCACCTAAAGCTACTCCTAGTATCCAACCCCCTCCAGAGGTAAGAGACTTTAGATTTGGTAATATGGCTGATCTAGAAACCCTATTGGAAAAGAAGTTTAAAGGATTAAATCTTCAGCCTTTGAATATAGATGAAGGACCTTCTAAAGACAGATGGAATGATATTCCAAAGGATGAGATTAATAAAATCTCAGAAAAGCATGCTAGGAAGCCAGTACAAAAAATGTACTATTATCCTAGGCCAACTCCTCAAGATGTGTTATTAGAGGAACAAGAAACATATATCTCTAACAGTTATAGTGGAAATGAGATATATGAATGGAATATTGATGGTTATACCGATAGACAAATTTATACGCTGATGCATAGAATTTTAATGTTCAGCACTGTTTGTAAAGCAAATGGTAATACTGAAAACAAGACTGCTAATATGATTATAGCAGGATTTACAGGTCAACTTAAAGGATGGTGGGATAATTATCTCACTGAAACCCAGAGAATGGCAATTCTAAATGCTGTGAAAAGAGAGGGAGATACATCGGAACCCAACATAGTATATTCTCTAATCCTTACAATTATAGAACATTTTTCTGGAAGGTGGTCAGATAATAGTGACACTATTAGGACTATGCTCCAAAACCTAAGGTGCAAAACTTTAACATCTTTCAGATGGTATAAGGATGTGTTTTTATCAAGAGTAATGGAACTCCCTGAGTGTAATAACCCTCATTGGAAATCCAAATTCATAGACGGACTCCCTACCTTATTTGCAGAAAGGGTTAGGAAAGCCCTTAGGGGAGATAGAATTAGTATAAATTATGAGGATTATACGTATGGAAAATTAATAAGTGTTTGTACACAGGAAGGACTATCTCTTTGCAATGAGATAAAGTTGAACCAACAGATAAAAAGATATCATCTAAATGAAAAGCGCCAATTGGGTGAGTTTTGTGAACAATTTGCAATTGATATGCCAGGAACTTCCAAGAAGTCTCATAGGCAAAAAGGAAGTAAAGAAAAGGAAGAAAGGTACAAAAGAAGGTCTTATAAACCAGGAAGAAAAGAAAAAAGATTGGAGAAACGGGAGAAGAGGAAAAAGAATTATAAGGAATCAAACTTCTGGAAAAATAAGAAACCAGATGTTTGTTATAAATGTGGAAGAATTGGCCACTATGCAAAAGATTGCAAGGTCAAGGATAAGATTAAGAGTCTTGACCTAGAAGATAATATCAAAGATTCTTTATGTAAGATTTTATTAAACTCCTCACCAGAAAATTCTGGGGATGAACATTCAGATATTGAATCTTCAACAAGTGAAGATTTAAGGGTTCTCCATGATGAAGATTATATAAGTTCATCAGAAGAAGAATGTTTACCGTGTCAGATTGGACAACCTTACGAAAATAAGGACAAGGAGGAGGAATTCTATCAACTATACTCTCAGTTTAAAGACTTGAATGTAAATGTCCTGACAAGTGATAACTTGGTAGAGATTCTGAAAGCAATTGATGATCCTAATTTAAGATCTCAGATTATTGATAAGATTGGAAATATCCAAGCTTCTAATAGTAACACCAATACTTCAAAGGGAATTACCTCTCCAAATAAAGGTTATATCATGACTGAGGTAATTAGGCAACTCAAAGGAAGGTCTCAAAAGAGTGATATGCCTACTACAATTCAAGATCTGGCAGAAGAAATTGAAAATCTCAAAAAAGAAATTTCTTCTCTTAAAAGTCATAATATGGCTCTTGATGAAAGAATTGCTTTAATAGAAGCACAGGAAGTTTATAAACATCCTGAAAAACAAGTTTTTAATGAAAACTTTCCCATTTCAAAAAATTTTGAAAATAATTTTCAAGAAATACCTCCTGAAGAAAAAAGTTCTTTTTTGGAAACTATTGAATTAATTACAGCTCATAAACCCATCGCAAAAATCACTATTCTCATTGATTATAATTTAAAAAGGGAGTTTACTGCTTTAATTGACAGTGGAGCAGATTTAAACTGTATACAGGAAGGGCTAGTACCTTTCAAATATTTTCATAAAACTACTCATAGTCTCAGAAATGCTAGTGGACAAAAAATGAGTATTAATTATAAATTACCTAAAGCTTATATTTGTACAAATGATGTTTGTATTGCAGAATCTTTTGTACTTTTCAAAAACATCTCAAATGAGGTAATACTAGGTATGCCTTTTTTCTGGCATATTTATCCAATTACCAGATGGGATGAAACCGGAATAACTGGTACTTTTGAAAAGAAAGAAGTAAGAATTGATTTTATATCACAGCCTTTTTCTAAATATGTTAATAATATTAAGGATATTATTTCTTCAAAAATAAAGCAAATTGATTTTTTTTTTAAAATGAGATTTGTAGTATCACTATAGAAGAAACTCTTCAAAACTCTAAAATAAAAGAAAAAATTGAGAATTTGAGAAACCAGTTTTCTTTGCAAATTTGTGGAGAACACCCGAATATATTTTGGGAAAGGAAGAAGCATGTGGTAAGTCTTCCTTATGAGAAAAATTTTTCTGAGGATAAATTCCTACTAAAGCGAGGCCATGCCAAATGAATTCAGAATATCTGGATTTATGTAAAAAAGAAATTGATAATTTGCTTCAAAAGGGTTTAATAAGACCCTCAAAGTCGCAATGGTCATGTACTGCCTTCTATGTTAATAAACAAGCAGAGCAGGAAAGAGGGGTACCAAGATTGGTAATAAATTATAAACCCCTAAATAAAGTTTTAAAGTGGATCAGATATCCAATTCCTAATAAAAAGGATTTATTGGATAGATTGCATGATGCTATTATATTTTCAAAATTTGATTTAAAGTCAGGATCCTGGCAAATCCAAATTGGGAAAAAATTGTGGAAACAGATGCCTCTGATATTGGCTATGGGGGAATTTTAAAACAAATTGCCCCAAATACGAATCAAGAATATCTTGTTCAATTCTATTCTGGAAAATGGACTAATAGTCAAAAGAATTATGCTACGGTAGCTAAAGAAATTTTAGCTATAGTCAAATGTGTATTGAAATTTCAAGGAGATCTATACAACCAAAAGTTTGTTATAAAAACTGATTGCCAAGCGGCAAGATTTATCTTTAATAAAGATGTTAAACATGATGTTTCTAAGCAAATGTTTGCAAGGTGGCAAGCTTTATTAGCCCCTTTTGATTTTAATATACAATATACAAAGGGTACAGATAATAGTCTGCCTGATTTTCTCACTAGAGAATATATTAGCTAATAGCTTTGTTTTTATAACAGATTATGCGACCACAAGGTGGTTTCCCTTCCTCTAATAGAGGAAGAGGTAGAGGAAGAGGAGGAGCTCAAATGAGCAGAGATAATATTCTTGCTCAAATTGGAAACCAAAGGCTAATAGCCGCCAATATTACAACCACTGGAGCAAGCACATCAACTGGAATATCTGGAATAAGTGCAAACAATCGATTATATCAACAATTTATGAATTTCATACAATCCCAACAGCCACAAGGCGATGCTCCACCATCATACTCTGCAATTACAAATGAGGAAGTTAATGAGACAGCAGAGACATATGAAAAGAATGAAAAAACAGAGGTAATATTCCTCATTGAACCAAGGGATCTACAATGGAAAGATGATCCTTGGCAAATAATGCAAAGATATTGTGATACAGCATCATATGTTGTTCCCACATACAAATACCGTATGCATTATGAGAATATACTCTCTACTATGGGGTCAGTTGAATTCCAACATTTTTACCCCGCCAATACTAGAAAAGTTTATAACTTTTCAAAGTTCATTATAAAGAAGATTGTCACCCCAGAAGAATGGGGAATAAGCACAATGAAAGATAGGGAATATACCCACCAAGAACAACAGGTAAAAGTGAAGTTCAATTATTGGGACTATATTGATGGCTTTAATAAAGCTCTGTTATATGAGAATGCTAATAAGAAGCATTCATGGTTTATAAAAATCTGTTCTAATAATTTCAAAAACCAAATACCAAATTGGTTTGGAAAATGGTGGACTTTATACGGTCCTAGTATCAACATTTTACCAGAAGAGTTTAAAAACTTATATGCTGAATGGGTGGATATTTCACCTAAACTAATAAAGTTACAACAAGAAGATATATATTTTGAGGGAATATCCTCAATGTATTTCTTTATTGAATTTTCAATTCCGTGGATCATGAAATGGACAATCGAAGTTCAAAACACGGAAGAAGGATTTCCATGCCTAAAAAGAATCTTTTATACAAAATTCTGGAGTAAATTACTCCACAAAGATGCGGAAGGAAAAGTCCCTGGACAGGAGTTAATAGACTCTATCAGAAGTTCCATTGAAACAGGGAAAAAATAATCCCAAAAGATATCTAATAAGGAAGAAATGAGCCCCTTTAAACAGATTTCCAGAAAATTAAAAATGAAAAAGGGAGTGATGACCAAGTCAGAACTAATTGCTTCATACATGCAAGAAGTCAAGAAGGACTTGGCAAAAAATTTAGGGATGGAATTTCCTGACAATATGTCCATAGCTACTTCTTCAAATGAAGATGAAGAAAATTGTTTAGCAGGAGAATCCCAGAGTGTTCATAGCACCGAGGAAATGGACATAGAAGCATTTCTCCAGCAATTTAAA